>CM075691.1:36203031-39106781 GCA_037954015.1 Psophocarpus tetragonolobus | reverse complement strand
ATATCCTATACCTATTTGAAAATTAAAAAATTATCTACTTTGTTAAAGGGGGGATTTGAACCCATGACCTCTGTCTCCCTAATCATCAATTTTGCCACTTGACCAATCTTATAACATTAATAATAAAATTACTTTAAAACCTTTATATTCAACATCAATAATTGTTCTACTATCCACGGTTATTGAAATCGTGATATGACTCGTAAAATTGTAGTATTTTATGAGTCTAATGACCCCTTTCGAGTCAAATCATACGTAAACTCGTTTTCTGAGTAAAATCGGGTAAAATTATGCAAACTCGATAAAATCGTGTGAAATCACGAGTTTACTCACGATTTCATGAGTTTAAATAAGCTTGAAACAGCATTGTTTCGCGTAGCGAAAAAAGCCATTAATTTATTCAATTCCTATAACATGAACACGATTCTAGGGCTTTTTTCCCCTATTTCGCAATTCTTGAACACGAACACGAAGCTGGATTGAACCTAGAAGTGATAAAGGCGAGGAAGAACTGCAGATTGATGAACACAAACAGTGGGAGCGAGACGACCTCTTTACGACAAATGGGAGAACGATAGGGAGCGACAAGTGACAACTGCAAGCGACAAGGCGAGGCAAATTGGCGAGTGGCAAGCAACGAACGACAAACGGCAATGACTGTCAGACATTACATGTTAGTCTGTATCTAATTTTCATTATTATTTTATTACTCTATTACTCATTTGGTTAGTTTGTCTCTGATTTTCATTGTGTCTCTGATTTGGTAGTAACTCTGAACTAATTTAGTAATTTGAGCTAATTTGGTAATCTGAGCTAATTTGGTATTAACTCTGAGCTGATTTGATAGTAACTTTGACTTTTATCTTGAAGTTTGACTTATAATCAATAAAATGTGTTATTACTTATTATGATTTTCTTTGTAGTATTTTGATAATGATTTGGTAATTGGTAGTAATTTGAATTTTGAACTCTGAATTGTGTAATTTGAACATCTGGATTCTAAAGTAATCTAAGCTGATTTGGTAGTAACTTTGAGCTGATCTGATAGTAATTGTGAGTTTGACTTTGATCTTGAACTCTGACTTAGAATCAATAGAATGTGCCATTAATTATTATGATTTGCTTTGTTGTAATTTGATAATGATTTGGTAATTGGTAGTAATATAAATTTTGAACTCTAAATTGTGTAATTTGAACATCTGAACTCTAAAGTAAGCTGAGTTGATTTGGTAGTAACTTTGAGCTAATTTGGTATCAACTTTGACTCTATTCTTGAACTCTGACTTAGAATGTGTTATTGCTTATTTTGATCTGGTTTGGTAGTAATTTGATAATGATTTGGATTTGGTAGTAAACTAGTAATTTGATTTGGTACTTGGTAGTAAATTATAATGTCTTAGAGTGGCACTAGAACTGGATCAAATTCATCTAATCCTAATGCAACAGTGGCAACCTCTTCAATTGCTAGATCTAGAAGTAAAAATGTTCTAGGAAATAGGCCAGATATTGGCTAGAAGCATGAAAGTGATGCTCAAGGAAATGCAAAAAAGGTTAAATGTAATTATTGTTCAAAGATTGTGAGTGGGGGTATTTCTAGATTCAAGCACAATCTTGCTGGAACTAGAGAGGATTTTGAACCTTGTGCTTTAGTTCCAAATGAAGTCAAAGTTGTCATGATGAAAGTTATTGCAGAAACTAAGGGAGACATCCAAAAAGAAGAAAAGATTGGTTAGTATTGAAGAGGAAGAAAAAGATATACAATTGGAGGAGGTAGAGACAAATAATAGCCAATTACAAAAGATGTTTGTTTCTAGAGGAAAAGGAAAAAGTGTTCAAGGTGACAGAGTCCAAGCCACTTTAAATCAAATGCATAAAAAAGGTGAGAAAGAAAACGTTGAAGATCAATGTACTGAATTTTGGTACACTATTGCCATTCCATTCAATGTTATAAAAAATCATGCGTTTGGAAAATTGTGTGAGATGATAGGGAGATATGGAGTGGGTTATAAACCTCCACTTTTTATCATGAAATTAGAGACCCACTTTTGAAAAGAACGGTTAGAAAAACTGATGATCTGCTTTAAGAATTTAGAGATGAGTGGAAGAGATCTGTGTGCACAATTATGTTGAATAGGTGGACAGATAAAAAACGACATTCAATTTGTAACTTTTTGGCAAACAGTCCAAAAGGGACTGTATTCCTTTATTTAGTGAATACTTCAGATATTTCAAAAACAGTTGATAAAGTATTCAAAATGTTGAATGATGTAGTGGAATTTGTTGGAGAGGAGAATGTAATCCAAGTGGTTACTGATAATACTGCTAACTTCAAAGCAGGTGTAGAATTGTTGATGCAAAAATGACAACTTGTATTGGACCCCGTGTGTTGCACATTGCATTAATTTGATTTTTGAAGATTTTGAGAAAAATTTGAATGTTCATCAAGTTACTATTAAGAAAGGAAGAAGGATCACTACCTACATTTATGGTAGAACAATGTTAATTTGTATGATGAAGAAGTTCACAAAATGAAGAGATTTGATTAGGCCTGGTATGACTAAATTTGCTACAACTTATTTAATCTTAACTTGTCTTCATGAATTAAAAGCATCATTGATGAGCATGTTTAGTTCTGAAGAATGGAAACAAAGCAAGTTTGGAAAATCTCAAAAAGGGAGAAGAGTAGAAAATGTGGCTTTTGATAGTTGATTTTGGAAGAATATAATTACATGTCTTAAAGTTGCTACCCCACTCATGGTGGTCCTTCTATTGGTGGATTCTGATGAAAAACCTGTCATGGATTTCATTTATGATGAGATGGAAAAAGCCAAAGAGAAGATGAAATACAACTTTAATAATGTTAAGAAAAGGTAAATGTGTTAAAATTATTTTTTTATTGGGAGAATTGTTATTTTTCTATTTATTACTCTATTAATAGTGCATATTTTATTTTTGGGTAACTATGAACCTATTTGTAAAATTATTGATGAGAGATGGAAACATCAACTTCACAGGCCTTTGCATGCTGTTGCAGAACGAAAGAAAATTAATTTGCAACTTGTTGAGTTTCATTTTGCTAGAGGACTTTTCTCTATGGAAGATGCCAAAAAGTAAAGGAAGGCTATGCAACCAGGAGAATGGTGGGAGATGTTTGGAGATGAAACTCCTGAGTTGAAGAGGTTTGTTATTCATGTCTCGAGTTTGACTTGTAGTTCATCTGGTTGTGAGAATAACTGGAGTTCATTTGAAATGGTAATTCAAGTTTATGAATTATGAAATTGAAGTTATGATGTTATTTGTGTTAGTATTATTAATTTTATTTATTTGGTTTAAGAAATAACACATTTATTTCTAATTATAGGTTCATACAAAAAGAAGGAACCGTTTACATAAAAAGACAAGGAATAAATTGGTTTATGTGATGTATAACTTGAAGTTGAAGAGTAAGCAAATTAAAAAACTATGACTCTTCCATTTGAAGAGATTGAGTTTGATGATGAATGGATAACAAAAGATGAATATAATGATGAGGTTGAATTTGAGGATCCTCAAGGACAAGTTGCTGGTGATGGGGAAAATGTTGAATTGGCTAAAGATGTTGGGAGAAGTTCAACGGATCCAATTGTTGATACTTTTGATTTAGATAATTTAGTTTTGAGGAAACTTGATGATGGTGATGCACATGCCGAAAAAGATAATTTTGAAGATGATAATGATTGTAATGATGATATTGCAGATGATGAAATTAGAGGATTAAAAATAAAATACCTTATCATGGGAGGAACTCGAACCTACGACATCTTTTTCCTCTTTAAATGTAAACTTTGCTACTAGATCAACCTTATACCCTTACAAAAATTACTTTAAAATATTTATATTTAACATAGATAATTGTTCTACTATTATATATATATTATTGGAATACCCTTTTTTATTTACACTTTTCAAAAATTAAAAAAATTATACTATTAATAAAAATACCTATTCTACTCTTATACCTTTTTAAAAATTAAAAAATAAAATACCTTGTCATGGGAGGAACTCGAACCTACAACATTTTCTCTCTCTAAATGTAAACTTTGCCACTAGATCAACCTTATATCCTTACAAAAATTACTTTAAAATATTTATATCTAACATAGATAATTGTTCTTCTATTATATATATATATATTATTGGAATACTCTCTTTTTTATTTACACTTTTCAAAAATTAAAAAATTTATACTATTAATAAATGCATATCTTTACAAGTTATACTTTACCACAAATCAACATTCCTTAAACATCATTAATGTATTTATACCTTCGATCATGAATATTTTTAATAGAAATGTGAATACACATGCGTCACAATATGTTTAATTTTATTCAAATACTATTCTCTCTCTATTTTCTCAAATTCATTGTAAATCTTACATGCACGTTGATGATCTTATATATTTATATCTTGTTAACTTAAACAAAAAATACTAAATTTATATTATTATATAAAAAATGACACAATAAATTATTTATATATTTTATCATGCTATTAAAAAATATACGAAATTAAAACTCTAAAATATGTCAAAAATAAAAATGCAAACCCGTGTTTTGGCAAGTAATTTTAATGGTTATAGAGCATTAATTAATAATAAAAAAAATAATATTTTATTAAAAGTTTAAAAGCGCAATCACTCATTCCACTGAATCACTTTGGTTCGATTACGTGTCAGGTCTTAAAAGCAAAGCTGGTGAGGCTGGCTATGACAACCGCTTCAAACCCAACGATAGGGTTCCGCTTCCTCCGACCACCACCGCATTCCCCTCCGCCGTCTCTCTCTCCTGAATCGCATTTTGTGGCGTCGACGCTGAACCATATTCGCGATTGCAGGTTCAAGTTTCCAACCACTCAGCTTCCCAGAATCAACTGCCATTACTCCTCTTTCGAAGTATGCCATTACTTTACCATTGCACATCTCCATTGTTAAACATCTTAGTCTGTGTTTGGATTAAAGTGATAAACATCAGAATTGGTTTTCATTTTGATTTTATTTTAACGAGAGGTCATGTTTCACGGTTAGCCACTTTCATAATTGCTTTGTGTATCTTATATGTGGATAGGTTAGGATGTTATGGTGGATATTGCGGGAATGTTAGTACTAAAAAATTGTATTATTTTTGCTTAAGGTTAGAGATATTAGCTATCAACCCCCGGGGACTCAGTTGAAACTTCTAAATTCTGTTAGTTTTTCACTTCCAGAGAAAAGGTACTTAACTGTTTGTCCCGAGTGTGAATGTTATCAATAATGTATCTTCCTAGTTTTGTTTTGTTTTCTGTATTGTGTGGCAGCTTATTTCTGTCAATTGCAACAGTTTTGGTCTAATTTTCGGACAGAGTGGAAGTGGAAAAACTACTCTGTTGCAGGTCCTACCTTTTATCCCTTTTGTAAATCTGGCTTCTTGAACATTTGTATGCTGCTTTTCTAGTTGGATAATTTTCATTACTCGTTGAATGGCGTTGCATTTCTCCGATTAGCTTCTTGCAGGAATAAGCAAACCAACCTCAGGATCCATTTACATCCAAAAGTATGGGAATGATGGAAATCCTAGTCAACCTCCAGAGCCCTTGGTGCCAGAAAGAGTTGGTATTGTCTTCCAGTTTCCTGAGAGGTACAAATATAAGCTAATTGGGTATAGTAAATAGTAAGAGATTATGTTACTCTCTGGCTTGCATTTGTTTTAATCTTCTGCTGTAAATCTTGACCAACATGTCAAGTATGTTGTTTGACTCTTGGGATTCATGTGCATTTCTTGTGGCTCAGTCCAAGAAGAATAGACTGGAAGCAGGAAGTGATGAAGCATACATATGGATGTGTTGCAGGCCAAATTCCAAAAAATAAATCTCTACACACATGGAAGAGACTCGGACATAACAATAGCATCCTATATCATATATTGGTTAGTGATAGGGCCCCAAATAAAATATCTAAGGTGTACGTAAAGAGAAAGAGAAGGTGCGTTGCAGAGAGAGAGAAGGACTAACTAACTGCTTACCTGGCAGTGGTGGCGGGGGGTTTGCAAGAGTTGTTGGAAGAGACAGAGAAACATAAATAGAGGAGGGGGTGAGAAGGGAAGGGGGGAGGAATTCTGTTATGGTTAGGGAGAGAATTGGGCACTCTCAAATTTGCTCTATTATCATTTCTTTCTGCTTATTACACTTTTTTTTGCATAATCATATCTGAATCGCTTTGATCCAGATCCTGATTTCCGTTAATAATACTACTGGAGTAGATTGTTTCACTATCAATCTGTTTGGGGTCTTAACAATTGGTATTTAGAATAGTCGATCTCAGCAACTTGAATTGTCCCTACACATTCAGCAATGAAGTCTCGAGTTGAAGGGTTGGAGTGTAGTGTCCAAGAGTTCCGAGAAGAGAGTCAATTGCAACTGAACGAGATTAAACAATTACTTAAGGAGAGAGGTAGAACATGTAACCAAGGTTGTTCTCGTCGACGAAACTCCTCATAGAGAAATGAGGAGGAAGGCAAAGGCAGTAGTTGGTCGTGTTCAATTTCTAGTAGAAGGGAGAGGAATTAGGACCCGATGTTCAATATCAGAGGAAGAAAGATGGAGATTCCAATTTTCAAGGGTGATGATGCTTATGCGTGGGTCATTCGAGTTGAAAGGTATTTTAGATTAAAGTGGGTCAGGGAGGATGATAAGCTGGATACAGTGGTGATCGCGTTGGAGGATAGAGCGTTGAATTGGTATCAATGATGGGAGGAGCAAACCACCTTGCTGGATTGGGAGGCGTTCAAGTGCACTCCGATTCATCGTTTCCAACTTGGGTGGATTCAAAATCCATTGGGTCCCTTGCTAAGTTTGGAACAAACGGGATAAGTTTGAGCTATTGATGGTCCCATTGAAGAGGGAGGAGCGAATAATGTTGGAGAGCATATTCATCCATGGATTGAAGGAAGAAATTCAAGCAGAATTGAAGCTATACAATCCAAGGTCACTATCAGAGTTCATGGACAAGGCCTTGCTATTGGAAGAAAAAAATTATGCTCTACAGAAAAAGGGAACAAACTTGAGGGAGAAGATGGATGGTAGGGGTCAGACAATGGGCCTTAAGCCTAGAGTATGTGAGGTCACTGTAGGAGATGGGGGAAGACCCAAGGTATTTGGACCCAAGGTGCCCAAGGCTAATTCCAGCCCAACAAAAAATAAGCAAACTGAGGAGACCAATAGAGGTAAACATCGTGGGGGAAGAAGGAGGCTTCCACAAACTGAGCTTCAAGAGCAAAGTAGAAAAGGGCTATGTTTCAAATGTGGGGAGAAATGGGGCCTAGATCATTCCTGTAGATTCAAGCATTTCCAACTAGTTCTCATGGAAGTGGAGAAGGAGGAGGATGATGCGGAAACTAAAGTGGAAGTGGAACCTTTGGAGATGAAGGCAAAAACTCTCCATTTGTCCTTAAAAAGCAGAGGGATTACCTTCAAAGTTTGGGCAAAGATTGATCAAAGACAAATATTAGTATTGGTGGACTCAGGAATTTCATATCCAAGGAGTTGGTGAATGAGTTGAACTTACTGCGTACAGATACTGATGAATATATGGTGGTTGTAGAAATGGGGGAGAATGTAAGGAATAGAGGAGTATGCAAAAATGTTAAATTAGAAGTGCAAGGAGTGGAGTTTGAACAAAATTTCTTCCTAATGAAGTTGGGAGGTCCATAGGTAGTTTTGGGAATGGATTGGTTTGCTAGCCTAGGAAATATTGAGGCTAATTTTAAAAGCTTGGTTATCAAATGGACAAAAGGGGAAAACAAAATGATGATAAATGGAGATCCCTCCCTCTAAGGCCCAAGCTTCTTGGACCATGCTCAAGGCATTGCAAAATGAAGGGGAGAGGTTCTACATTGAATACCAACAATTGCTGCAAGAGGAAACAAAGCTGGAGCGCATGCCAAAGGAAATTATTGGTGTTTTGGAAGAATTTACTGATGTCTTTCAAGAACCCACAGGACTACCTCCAAAGAGGGACCAAGATCACGTCGTCTAAAAATGAGAATCAAATCCCCAATATTCGGCCCTACAAGTACCATTATTATCAGAAGAATGAAATTAAGAAGTTTGTGAGAGAAATGTTGCAAGCAGGTACAATCTGACCCAGTGGTAGCCCATTTTGAAGTCCTGTTATTTTGGTTAAAAAGAAATATGTGGGATGGAGATTGTGTAGATTATAGATCTTTGAATAAACTCACCATACTAGACAAATTTCCTCTACCAATGATTGATGAGTCACTTGATGAGATAGGGGTTGCAGTGATATTTTCTAAACTAGATTTAAAATTTGGTTATCACCAAATTAGGATGAAAGAGGAAGACATTCCTAAGACAACCTTTAGGAGTCATGAAGGGCATTATGAATATTTGGTTATGCCTTTTGGTCTCACCAATGCACCCTCCACTTTACAAGCCCTTATGATCAGAGTTCTTAACCCATATTTGAGAAAATTTGTGCTTGTTTTTTTCTATGATATTCTAATCTACAGCTCAGATGATGAGAGCCATTAGGAGCACCTCAAATTGGTGTTGCAAATGTTACGGGAAAATTTGTTGTTTGCCAATAAGTTCAGTTTTGGTCAAAGACAAACTTGAATATATAGGTCATTTAATCTCTGCAGAGGGAGTATCAGCAGATCCAAACAAAATAAAAGACATGGGGCAGTGGCCCACACCTGATGATGGGAAGAGTTTGAAGAGATTTTTGGGGTTAATGGGCTATTACAGGAAATTTGTGAGGAATATGGAAAAATTGCATGGCCTCTCACGCAGCAGCTTAAGAAAGATAGTTTCAGGAGTGGAATGGAGGCTCAGGAGGCTTTTGAGCATCCGAAACAGGCTATGACAACTGTTCTAGTTTTAGTAGTGCCAAACTTTGATAAAACCTTTATTGTGGAAACTGATATCAGTTTATGAGCGCGAATTAATGGCAATTGTCCTTGCTATCCACAAATGGAGATACTACTTATTGGCGAGGCATTTTATAGTGTATACAGACCAGAAAAGCTTGAAGTTTCTAACAGATCAGAGGCTTTTGGGCGAGGACCAACAAAAGTGGGTTTCTAAATTACTAGGTTTTGATTATAAACCGGGAAAAGAAAATGGAGTTGCAGATGCTCTTTCTAGAAAATTATAGTAGTTTGCATTGTCCACTGTTTAGTGTCATGATTGGGAAGGCTTGGAGGAAGAGTTTCAGGCAGATGCTAAATTCAGGGGTATAATTCAGGACCTAGTGCAACAATCAAACTCTCATCCAGGTTTCTACTTGCAAGGAGGGTGGCTATTTTATAAGGACAGGTTGGTAATTCCCAAACAGTCCTCCAAAATGTCTTTGATACTTTCAGAATTCCACGATTCTGCTGTAGGGGGGCATGCTGGATTTTTCAGGATCTATAAAAGAAAATCTGGGTTATTCTTTTGGGAAGGCATGAAAGGGCAAATACAAAAGTGTGTCCAAGGGTGTGACGTTTGTCAAAGAAACAAATCTCAGACATTAACTCTAGTTGGAGTTTTGCAACCTCTTCTAATACCAACTCAAATTTGGTCGGATATCTCTATGATTTTATTGTTGGGTTACCTAAAGCTAATGGTGTAGATACTATTCTTGTTGTAGTGGATAGGTTAACCAAATACTCCCATTTTATAGCCATTGCTCACCCCTTTTACAACAAAGAAAATGGTTAATGTCTTCATCAGAGATATTGTCAAGTTTCATGGGTTCCCATCTTCAATTGTATCCGATAGAGACAAAGTCTTCCTCAGCTCTTTTTGGACTGAATTGTTTAAATTGGTTGGATACCACCTTCAAACAGATGGACAAACAGAGGTGGTAAATAGATGCCTTGAAGTTTATCTACGATGCTTAACAAGCACAAAACCAAAGCAATGGCCTAGGTGGTTGAGTTGGGCTGAGTACTGGAATAACACAAACTGTCACTCAACTACTAAGATGACTCCTTTCAAGACCTTATACCGGAGAGACCCACCCACTCTAATTAGGGGTGATGTGCCAATCCTCTATAGAAATTGTTAGTAGAATGACAACTGAGAGGAATCACATGTTGGCAGAATTGAAAGCTCAACTAGAAAAGGCTTAGAATCATATGAAGTAGCAGACTGGCAAGCATATGAGGGAAGTGGAATATTAGGTTGAAGATGTGGTATTTTTTAAGATACAACCGTACAAATTGAAGACTTTGACCAAAAGAGTGAACCAGAAATTAAGTCCTTGTTACTATGGTCCATATGAGATCATAGAGAAAATTGGTGTTGTTGCTTATAGTCTGCAATTACCTGAAGGAATGAAGGTGCATCCAGTGTTTCATGTCTCATTGCTCAAGAAAGCAGTCATGTCTGATGTGTCGAACTA
Organism: Psophocarpus tetragonolobus; assembly: GCA_037954015.1. Taxonomy (NCBI): domain Eukaryota; kingdom Viridiplantae; phylum Streptophyta; class Magnoliopsida; order Fabales; family Fabaceae; genus Psophocarpus; species Psophocarpus tetragonolobus. Next base: position 39,096,358 of record CM075691.1, on the reverse strand, counting down.
GCCACTTCCTAAATACCTAGGTGAGGATTGGGAGCTGCAGGTTCAGCCAGATTAAAGGAAACAAGAGAAATAAGTGTTGATTAAATGGAAGGATTTACCAGATTTTGAAATTGGATACTCTCGAATTTGCTCTGTTATCACTGCTTATTACACTGCTTTTTGCATAATCATATATGAATCACTTTCACCCAGATTATGATTTCCGTTAATAATACTACTAGAGTAGATTGTTTTACTATCAATCTGTTTGGGATCCTAACAGCTAGATATCAACCAATTTGTTAAAATGAGTACCATTTATTGAATATGTATGCCTGCAGAAAATGTTCTTTTGTGTTTTTGGTGAAATAGGATTGTTCCCTCAGAGTTTGGTTGAATTTCTGTTCATTACTGTTGAGGATTAAGAAGGATCATAGATGGACTTATCTTTTTTCTTTCAAGATTCAAGACAAGTTTCTGTCTGCTTTTGTTATGAGATAGAGGTCTTTGTCAAGCTTCTTTTGGTAACTAACACATGGATTTTCTCGTGAATTATTTTGTCAAATTTGTAGAGGGATTCATAGGAATGCCTTTCATTTATGCATTTTCATCGTTGTTTTTATACTGTTACTGTGTCTTTCTCTAGTCTGCTATGAAGAAGTTCTTATCCTCAGTATGTCTCCACTTTCTTTTTTGTCTTTTTAAATGGGTTGTCCAATTTTCTAGTCTCTCATCATTGTCGGACTTGGAGAAGGTCAAATTTATGTAACCTTACCCCAATGGACAATTGGACATAGAGGCTTTTTCTGTTACTAGAAGAACCATGAAATCCTTGACCTCAGCCCAGATCACAAGGCAGCAACATTACTAATTAACAGGCTCATCATCTTCTAATAATAAATAATTAAATATTCTTGTTGATACAGAAAGTATTATAGCACTGCATAACATTAACATGTAAATAACTAAATAAGATATTTATACAGATATGTTTTCAGGCTCTTGTACAACAATTGGCAGCAGCACTACCTTTTGTAGGATTAGAGATAACTTCCATCTGTCATTAGTTTTTATTCTTCTAATTGAAATATTTTGAACTTTGAAGGATAGTTATGCTAATTTTATTATCATAATATTCATGGCAATTTACTCTGTTTAAAGACCTTTTATATTGCTCATGACACTAAATCGAACAGTTTCTGATCTTTTAGTCAGGGTAGATGTTGTTTAATTGTCTAAATGTTTCTGTTAGCCATTTGTATATTTTGTTTGATCATGTTTAATTTTTATTTGTTTGTCATTTGTAAAGTTCTACACTAATTGGTGTTGCAACCTAGGTATTTTGTAGCTGATAGTGTGGTTGATGAAGTTACTTTTGGGTGGCCAAGGCAAAAGGGTAACCATCAATTGAGGGAGAATCTTGCTCTAGGGCTACAGAGGGCAATTAACTGGGTACTTACGAATTTGCATATTACCAAGTGTCTTCTAATAGGAACAAGCATATATATATATATATATAACTTCTTATTTTCATTGTCATTTCTATGTTTTTTTTTTAAATTTAATATTTTTAAGACTTTCTTCTCCATTAATGTATTTATATTTTTCATACACGGTCCTCTTTCTTTATTTGTTACTACAGGTTGGATTGAGTGGGATATCGTTGGATAAAAATCCTCATTCCCTTAGTGGTGGTTACAAACGTCGTCTAGCCTTGGCAATACAATTAGTAAGATATTTTCCTTTTTAAATGCTTGCTTGTTATACTTCATGCCTTCACCTTACTGGCTCCTCAGTAGTTGATGGATGCAATCTCATTTATTAAATTTTAGATTTCAATCAACCAAACATCAATTGGCACATTGTTAATGGATTTCCTAAATGTACTTTTCAGGTGCAAATTCCTGATCTATTAATATTGGATGAACCTCTTGCTGGACTTGGTACGAAAGTGTAACCTGTCCATGACTTCGTAATTCTATTTGGCTGTTTGCTATTTCACTCAATGAACATGTTAATTTCTTCTTGCCATTGGACAACCCCAAAAAAAGTGGTTTCTCCATATATTCACCAGTATATTATAGCAAAAAAAACATACAAAAAGGATACGAAAGATACATGATTCACGAGGGATACGAGAGATACAAGCACGATTCACACACAAAAAGGATACAACCTACAATTCATATCTATCTAACATTGTATCGTATTGTATTGTATCACATGATATGTATCATGTATCATGGGATACTAACTACCATTATTCATACTCTATCTTATCTTTTCTTTTCTTGTGTAGTTGGGTCACATATCTATCCTAGAATTACTCAGCAAGCTACAATTATTAAAAAAAAATAAAATAAATTGATCACTGAACCTTAGGGATTGAGATTGGAATTAATAGGAGACTAATTTTTTGTATCACATAACATATAATGACACTAAAAATTTTTTAGGCTCTCCTATGCTAGACCACCTGGAAAATATGAACAATGGGTACATAAATCACAATAGTGATGTCTTGTGCTAAGACTTTTTTATCACGATCGCTAGTCTATGATTTTTCATTAGGCTTTCAAAAGCTCAATCCCTTGCTTGTTGTTTTCGAGCCGGAGCTCGCTGGGTAGTGAAGTGGTCCATTTTGGCAAATACTATGGGCACTAGTTAAGGCAACAAAATTAAAAAAAAAAAGGAAACATTTTTTGTATGCAAAAGTCACCTAACACTTACTTTTTTTGGTAATTAAAGCATTAGATAGGATGTACATGATGCTTTTTAAGTATTGCCTTTAGGAAATTCATTAACAGGAGCCTATACTTTTATTTTGATTTTAATGAAGGATGTTTAAGAGATAATGTGGGAGGGTCGGGGAGTATAAGGCATAGTTGAAGCAAATTGACATCAGTGGAAATTTCTTTTTAGATCTAGATTCGACTCAGGGGTATCTACCCAGTCATAAGTCATGTGACTAATCTCCCAAGTGGGTAGAGTATCTTCTACCTACAAGTGTTGTTTTATTCTCATTGTTAGGGATTGAACTCTTGTAATATGTTTAAACTTTAAAGGGTCCAAAATACTAGCCACTTGTGGCACATCTTGCGGGTGGCGTCAATGTAATAAGATCACAGGATCAAGCAACCTGAGCTAAGGCTTGGGGGCATTTTTATAGTTTTTTTAATTTGATGGATGTTAATCTCAATTCCTTCAAGAAATATATAACTTCTCTCAAATGAGCTACAATATTTTTTAAGGTTGTTTCTAATACTTCCTGCTTGTTCAGATTGGAAAGCACGTGCAGATGTTGTGAAGCTTCTGAAGCATCTGAAAAAAGAATTAACTGTGCTAGTTGTTAGCCATGATTTGAGGTTGTTAAGTTGTTTCAGTTTACTGTCAGTTTTTGTTTATTTGTCTTTTTAATCATAATTGATGTTCATTTCTTATTATATTCTTCTTATGTACATGTTTGTCATTTGCTTAATTAATAAATTTGCAAAGGCCATTTAGAAAATTTAGCTTTGATTATTGCAAGGTTATTGATTTAATTTGAGTTTCAAAATGATGTTGATATACTGATGGGTAAACACATGATGTTAATATTTACCCATCAACGTGCTTGCTTGGTTTTATGTTGTTAACAACTAAAGTGGATCATAGTCATAAAAAGGGACTTGAATTGTGACCTATGATTGCTTTGACCTATCCTACACAATGAAAGCTTCTTTTGCTATTGTTTTATCTCAAGGTTATGCTTTCAGATCTCTTATTTCCTTGGTATTGTTGCCCATGTTAAATTTTGCGAGGGTCTTTGGGTCTGATGCTTTTCCTAGACTTTTCCATCCCTTTGTTATGCTTGAAGTTAGAATTTTTATTGGTTGTCAATCACCTCTTGAGTTCATCTGGGATCAAGTAGTTCACCTAGAGTCTCTGTGGCACTCTACCTAATATATATATTTATTTTGTTCTTGGGGGGGTTCCTTGTGTGATATATGTACAGATATTGAAATGTTGTGCTTGTTCTTAGTGTATTTAGCTATTAAGGATTTCTTGTCCTCTTACATTTGTAATTTGTATCTCTCTTTCTATCATAATAAATTCTGTTTATCAAGACAAATTTTAGTTTATCTTTTTCTGTTCCAATACTTTGTGACTCACTAAATTTACTTATGGAGATTTTTGCATATGCATTTCAGAGAGTTCGCAAGTCTAGTCGATCGATCATGGAGAATGGAAATGGGTGGCAACCTTAGAGAGGAATTTCTACCATTATAGTTTATGTTCATTGCATTGTTAATAAACATAAATGGCATAAGGTTTGAACCTTCATCTTCAAGTGCTTGTTATTTTTTTTACTACGGTACCTTGAATGCTTAGATTGGCAAATTTTTCAAGAAAAAAGAAAGCAACTGTACTTTAGCATTTGTTAGAGATATACTATAAACTATTTTTATCATTCAAGAACCTAGCTTTCTGGAGTTCAATTCATGCTACTTCCATTTTTCATAATTAAATTAAATTGTTTGCCCATGTTTCAAACCAAAGGCAAACGAGTGGGGTAATTTTTGAGATATAATAATTGTATAATAAGCATATAAGAATTCTTGTGTGAGTAATAATTATAATGTTCAACATTTAAAAAGTAAATTATGCTTCTTCTGTTTTAACCAATCACGTGTACATTACTATCATGAGGTCTTTGGAGGGTTAGTTGCGTGCTCACTTAAACCCTAGCAAGGAGAGTGTTAGTATTGACCTGATAACAAATTCTGGAAGTGGTTAATGATGCACATCTTTTATTGTAGGTGACTTGTTCATTGTCGTTTGTGCTCTGCTCTTCCATCACAGTTAAAAGTAGTGACATTATACATTTACCTTTATCAAGTTCGACAGCTGACTGCTGAAAAACTCCTTAATAAGGATGGGTCTTATCTGAGTTATGAAGCAAGAATGATTCTCAAGAATTTCTTATAACAAACTAGTAAAAGTAAACCAAACATGTCTATTTATTAAGAATCTTCCACGGAATTTACATATTTACTAAATGCATGATCACTGCAAGTACAAACATAACACAATCATAATATCAAATTATCAATACTAGTTTTGACACGTCTCTCATAGAGGCTCAATTCATCACCACTTTGGTACAGCTTAACTCAAGTTGCTATAGCTCCAGCACCAAATCTACAATGCCAAACATTATTAATTAGTAACAATACATAAACATAATCTAATTAATTAATTATAATTCAGTTGTTGTGCATACATTATGATACTTCATGATATTAATTTGTCTTATGGTCATATTAGTGAAAAGCGCGCTATAGCAGTGGAGCAGAGCGGACCCTCACCGCTCTGGAGGTGGCCGGTGCGGCGTGGATGGAAGGAGCGAGGATAGCGCTGCCTTTCGCGGGTGAAATTGCAGTGAATAGCGGCAAAATTGCAGTCTGCGTGGCGCTACGGAGAAGAAGATGGAGAATGAAACAGCTTTTGTGTTTTTTACTCTTTCTTTTTTTTTTAAAAAAAAACATAAAGCCCAAAACGATGTTGTTTTGGCCAGTATAAGGCCTTTTTATATGAAGGTAAAAAGGGAAAATGGAATTTTCCCTTTTTACCTGTGAGTAACGTCTCTTCGTTTGGTATTTCTTGTGCTATTTCTTCCTTGTTCCCATCCTCCAGCATTGTTTGCTCTTCTCCAGCGAGCGCGTCATCACCGCTGCTTCTCTGGCGAACCTCGCCGTTGCTGCTTCTCCCACGAGCCTCGCTGTTGCTGCATCTCCGGCGAGCCTCGCGGCTGCTGCTTCTCCGATGAGCCTCGCCACTGCAGATTCTTTGGCGAGCCTTTTTGTCGTTGCTTCTCTTCTTTGTTCCCATCCTCTAGCTCTCTTTCTCTACTAAGTGCTTCTTCAACTCCTCTTTTTTATTCAGTTTTTCTCCCTTTTAATATGGCTTCACAAGCAACTTCTTCAATAGAAATACATATATTATATATTTCCGTCCAATTAATTTTTTTTTCCAGCACATATATGTTATATGCATTTAGAAATATATATTTATGTAGTATCTAAATAGTGGTCATCCTACTCCCGTTATACCACTATAGCGTTTTTGGAGGGTGACCACTATTCGCTATTAACTACTATGGTTAAGATATAATAATACAGCTCTACCCTCCCTTGCTTAAGCTACCAAATTGCTCTCCAGAATTATGTTATGCCTCCCTATGATTTCCTACCTCCCTGTTTGACAGATTTCCTTTTCACTCTGCCGCACTATCATACTCAACACTCCCTTGGTCAAACACTATTTCCCTCTTGCCCTCTCTTTTTTTGTGTCTTATATACATGTGTCAAGGGTCAATCATAGGATTAATATGCATTCCTTTATTTTCGCAATTTGTACAGTATTCTGTGCTGTTGAGATGAGACTGAATACTTAAAATGAGGCTAATGGAAGATATTTATCAAATTTGTGAGTATATGGAATTGCATTCTAAATATATGTAATACTTACACTCTGTATCTGTTTTGATCCAGTGCTCATTATTTCCAGTTGAGCTACTGCAAATTAGCCCATTCAGTGGTGGGTTCCAATTGTTCATACAGTGTTGGAACCACTTTCTCGATTGGGTATCTGAGTGAGTTTTTTTTCCTTTGTCTGGGTTTGTCAACTTCTGATTAGCATATTCACGGAAGCATTCATGAGGAGCATTTTGTGTCTTACCTTTGTGGGAAATACAATCTTTTCCGTTTATGGGGCCTTCAGGATAGACTTTTCTGTGAAACATACGTAGAACCTGCATATCCAGATGAAACCAAAGAATTTATTATATAGGCTAGTTAATATTAACTATAAATATAGTGAAATATTTGAGTCATCCCCCTGGATTTGAGGATGAACTTGGAAGAAATAAGGTGTGTAGACAGTAGACTTAAGAATTCACTATATAGGCTAGTTAATATTCACTATATTTTCAAGAGATTTGTATTGAAATTGTGAATTTATTTTGATAGCTAAACTTGTTCTGGTACTTTACAGGCTAGGAGTGACCTTTGTTTGACCCATTACTTTTTTTTAGCATAGTTGCATTTAGTTTAAATCCTGATTGGAATCCCTTCAGTTAATGTTCTTCAGATATTGTTGAAAGGATGTCAAAAGAGGATTAAATCTCTATTTGATTTCTTACTTTTGTATTTGTTTGATTCTGAATTTATTTTGTTTCCATGTATAGATAATTTACTAGTAATTGTTTTGTTCCTGTTTTAGTTTTTAGCCTTTTTAGGTAACTCCTTATTGTATATTTCCTTTCTTTTATTTAGGATTTAGTTTCCCTCTTTTTGATGGAATTCCCCGTTACCTCTAAAACTACAAATTTGTTTATGCCTGGAAACATTAAGGAAGCTCTAGATGATCCATTTCGTGCAACTGGTTCTTTACCCTTAAGTGCAAGGCAGATAGAAGTGTAGAAAGCTATAAGGCTAGATTGGTAGCAAAGGGATTCACCCAAACATGTGGAGTAGATTATCAGGAGACTTTTGCTCCAGTTGCTAAACTTAACTCTATTCAGATTCTTCTATCCCTTGCTACCAACTTCAACTGGCATTTACATCAATTAGAAGTGAAGAACACCTTTTTGAATGGGGAACTAGAGGAAGAAATATTTGAGGCATCCCCTTGGATTTGAGGATGAACTTCGAAGAAATAAGGTGTGTAGAGTTAAAAGTCATTATATGTGGAGTAGATTATCAGGAGACTTTTGCTCCAGTTGCTAAACTTAACTCTATTCAGATTCTTCTATCCCTTGCTACCAACTTCAACTGGCATTTACATCAATTAGAAGTGAAGAACACCTTTTTGAATGGGGAACTAGAGGAAGAAATATTTGAGGCATCCCCTTGGATTTGAGGATGAACTTCGAAGAAATAAGGTGTGTAGAGTTAAAAGTCATTATATAGGCTTAAGCGATCCCCGTGAGCATGGTTTGAGTGGTTTGGAACTGTGGTTAAAGGGCTTGGTTACATCCAAAGCCAAGCTGATCCATTGTTGTTAAATATCAGCCATGGCAGAATAGCAGTGTGGTTTTTTAACAAATTGCCATAATATGGCGGTGTCATTGCGGAGTCTAAATGGCGAGTCATGGTGACCACTATTCTTGTGTTTGTAGTGGCACAGAGGAAATTGCAATTTTGCAATGAAAAAAGAAAACGGGTTTGGGGCAGAGGCCCAACCCGATAGCCGCTATCATTTAAGGGTTTTCAACCCTTGAACAAAAGCAGCAGTCTTCTCTCCCTCTACTAGCAACTCACATCTCCTTCTCTCAACTCACAAACCCATGAGAAACACTGTTTGGTATCGATGACTTCCATGTTTGGCACCAATGACGTACTTGTTTGGCTTCGGCTATTTGTTTGAACCGGCGACTCTGACGATAGAATCCAGACTCTCACATGAGCTACGGTGACCATTTATTTCTTTTATTTTGCTTTCTTTTTAACTTGTTTATTGATTATTGATTATTTTATCATTTTTTTTATTCTTAAAAGTATTATTTTGCTGCTAAAATGATTTTTAGTTGCTTTTGTTTTAGGAAATTATTATTTAATCACTAAAATTTATTTTTAACATTCTGAAAATTATTATTTTGCTTCTGAAAATTATTTACTTGTTTTTTTTTTCTCAAAATTATTTTTAACTGTTTTTGTTTTAGAAAATTATTATTTAGACACAAAATTATTTTTTAACATTCTGAAAATTATTATTTTGCTTCTGAAAATTATTTAGTTTTTTATTTAAGAAATTATTATTTAGTTTCTGAAAATTATTTATGGCATTCAGAAAATTATTTTTGTGTTTTTTTTTTCTTTAGGAAATTATTTAGTTTTCGAAAATTATATTTACATTCTGAAAAATATTATTTTAGATCTTGAAATGGTTGAAAACACACCAACTAATTCAAGGGCTAGCTCTAAAAGTGCAAATATTTAGATTCTGAAATGGCTGAAATATTATCTTTAGTCTGCCACTTTCCACAACTCCATCACCATTGCCATATGGTGGTCTTTTGGTAAACCGCCATGGTCCTCCATATGCCATCAATAACATTGAGCTGATAACACACTGTTCTATAAATATTCAAATGGTAAAATTGCTATTTTAATTGTGTATGTGGATGATATTATCCTCACAAGTGATGATAGTTTGGGGATCAAAGATTTGAAGGAGAGGCTTTCCAAGTTTTTTAAATCAAGGAATTTGGTCCATTAAAATACTTTTGGACTTGAATTTGCAAGATCTAAGGAAGGTATTTTTATGAACCAGCAAAAATATATTATGGATCTTATAAAAGAAACGGGATTACTTGGATTCAAAGCTGTTAAGATACTGATGGAGGCCAACATAAAACTCCAACAAGTTAAAACTAAAGATATGGTGGACAAAGAAAGGTATCAGCTAATGGTGGAAAGACTAATATATCTATCTCACACATGTTCTAACATAGCTTTTGCTATGAGCATGGTAAGTCAGCAGTTTATGCATGCACCAAGACACAAACATTTGGAGGCAGTCTTTAGGATCTTAAAATACTTGAAAGGGTCACCTGGAAGGGTGGACTCTGTGAAAACCTTGGCCATCTCTAGATAGAAGCCTATACTGATGCAGATTGGGTTGGAAGTATAACAGATAGAAGATCAATGTCTGGTTACGGCACCTTTGTTGGAGGAAATCAAGTTGTTTGGAGAAGCAAGAAACAAAATGTTGTAACAAGAAGCAGTGCGGAAGCTGAATTTAGAGTAGTAGCTCATAGAATTTGTGAGGTGCTGTGGGTGGAAAGAATTCTACAATAACTGAAGGTTTTCAATTCCCCACCAATAAAATTGTATTGTGACAAGTGTGCAATACTGTTGCACACAACCCAGTTCTGCATGATAGGCCCAAGCATGTAGAAGTTGACAAACACTTCATCAGGGAGAAGGTAGAAAGGGGACAAATTTGTATTTACTCATGTTTCTAATACAGAATAACTAGCAAATATCTTAACCAAAGGATTACCTAGAAAACTCTTTCACAACATAACCAACAAGCTGTCCATGGAAGATACCTTTATGCCAGCTTGAGGGGCAGTGTTGACAAGGTGTCAAAAGAGGATTAAATCTCTATTTGATTTCCTGAATATTCCTGTAATTACGTTTGATTCTATATTTACTTTGTTTCCCTGTATAGATAGTTTACTATTAATTATTTTGTTCCTGTTTTAGTTTATCTTTTTTAGGTTACTCACTATTGTGATGCTTCCTTTCCTTTATTTAGGATTTAGTTTCCCTTTTTAGGATATCAACTGATGTCATTCCCCCTTGTAAAGAGGGAGGAATCCCTGCCAGTTATTATTGTCAAACACCGTGATTTGTGCAGCAGTAATTGACGCGACGTAATTTTAGGATGTCTTTATATTTGATGTGCTGTATTCATGCAATAGTTGTGTGTTGTTTTTATTAGGATCATTTATGTTTAATTAATTCCATAATTATAGGGATCTGTTTTAGGATTGACAGTCTGCATTTCTTAAAATATGTAGCTGGCTCATGTATATTTATAGAGGTTAATAACCTCATAATAATAAGATAAGAAACTATCCTATTTCTTCTAAATTTCAGATGGTATCAAAGCACCCGATCCCTGGGAGTCTCTGACCGTGCCGTCAAACCTAAACCGCAGCCTTCATTGCTGCGCGACCTATAACCTAAAATCGCAGCCTTCATTGTTGCGCTACCTTTAAGTCTTGGTGCTAGCCTTCATTGCAGCAGAATTCTCTACCTTAATCTCACCTTGTTATGGCTCAAGTCGTGAACCTGGAAACTGGGGACAGCCCTCAAACCGTTGGAGAAATGCAGAATATTCATCCAACTTATCGGTTAAATGGGAAGAACTATCTCAAATGGTCTCAAATCATTAAGACCATCTTGAAAAGAAAAGGGAAGATCAGTCACTTGAACGGTAATGCACCTAATGAAACTGATCCTAAATTCAAATCATGGGATGAAGAAGACTCTATGATTATGGCGTGGCTGTGGAATTTGATGATTCCAAAAATCAGTGATACCTGTATGTTTCTGAAATCAGCAAAGGAAATTTGGGAGGCAGTTGAACAAACTTATTCTAAGGCGAAGGATGTTGCTCAAATCTATGATGTAAAAGTGAAAACCGTGGCTGCCAAACAGGGAAATAAATCAGTCACAGAATATGCCAATCAACTCAAGTCTCTATGGATGGAATTGGATCACTATCGAGTTATAAAAGCAAAGTGCTCAGAGGACTCAGCAATTCTAAAGGAGTATATTGAACAAGATAGGGTCTATGATTTTTTGGTAGGCCTAAACCCTGAATATGACCAAGTCCGAGTCCAAATCCTGGGAAAAGAAAAAGTTCCAGGGCTTAATGAAGTGGTGGCCATTATCCGGAGTGAAGAAAGCAGGAGAGGGCTGATGCTGGAAAACCCAACCATCGAAAGCTCTGCAATGATAGCCGAAGGAGGAACAATTATGATTGCTAACCAGAGAAAAAATTGGGTTCCCAGTATGGAGAAAAAACATGAGGAGGCTTGGTGTACTTATTGTAACAAGCCGCGCCACACAAGGGAAAAATGTTGGAAATTACACGGAAAACCCCCAAGCCGAGAATGGGGGCTGAAAGATGGAAAGATCTCAAGCAGAGAATGGGGATCGAAAGGAGAAAACTCAAGCCGAGAATGGGGGCTAAAAACCCCAAGCCGAGAATGGGGGCCGAAAGAAGGCTTACACAAAAAAGGAGGGCAAGGACAAGCATACATTGCTAATGGGCAAAGTGAAGAATCTGTGCAGTTGAATCATGAAGAAATAGAACGGGTAAGATCAATTCTTAGTAAATTGGAGAAGCCCACAAGTACAGGTATGTGCTCATTGACATATTCTGGTAAGTTTCCATTTTTGTTTGGGCTCAATGTTTCAGATATACCATTTACACATTACTGGATATTAGACTCTGGAGCCACTGACCATATGACCCCTTTACCCAAATACTTCTCCACATATTCCCCATGTCCTAGCAACAAGAAAATTTCCACCGCAGATGGAACCCTTATAACTACAGCCGGACAAGGAGAGGTCCAAATAAGCCCATCCATGACTTTAAAAAATGTCCTTCATGTCCCTAAACTATCTACCAACCTGATTTCTATACAAAAACTCACCAAAGATCTTTCATGTAATGTTGTCTTTTACAGCAATGCTTGTATATTGCAGGACAAGAACTCGGGGAGGACGATTGGACATGCTAGAGAATGGAATGGCCTATACTACATGGAGAATCCTAATCTGCCTACCAAGAGTCTTATATCTACATCCACCATGACCAATAAAGAGAAAGTTCAACTTTACCATTACCGGCTAGGACATCCGTCATTCCGAGTCATAAAAGTGTTGTTTCCTTCCCTGTTTAAAAATTTAAATGTAGAGAGTCTCCATTGTGAGGTGTGTGAGTTTGCGAAACACAAGCGTGTACCTTTTCCCATTAGCAATAAGATGAGTTCTCTCCCATTTTCTCTTGTTCACACTGATGTATGGGGTCCTGCTTATGTTCCTAATATCTCAGGTGCTAAATGGTTTTTAACATTCATTGATGATTGCACTCGGGTGACTTGGGTGTTTTTATTACAACAAAAATCTGAAGTTAGCTCCGTTTTTATCCAATTTGTCTCAATGATTAAAAATCAATTTGGAGTTAGTATCAAAAGAATTAGGTCTGACAATGCCAAGGACTACTTTAATCTTGTACTAAACTCCTTTTGCCAACGGGAAGGGATAATCCATGAGTCCTCATGTGTGAACACACCTCAACAGAATGGAATTGCAGAAAGGAAAAATGGGCACCTATTAGATCAAACTAGAGCTCTACTTTTTCAAAACCATGTTCCTAAGAGATTTTGGGGGGAAGCTTTTCTTACTGCCACCTACCTAATTAATAGGTTACCCACTAAAATTTTAAACTCAAAAAGTCTCATGGAAGTTCTATCCTCATTCTACCCACACTTAGACCCTACAAATAAACTCCAACCTAGGATTTTTGGGTGTGTATCCTTTGTGCATGGTCATAGTAATGAAAGGGGAAAGTTGGATCCTAGGGCTGTTAAGTGTGTCTTCTTAGGGTACTCTACCACACAAAAGGGGTACAAATGTTTTCAACCCCTTTCAAAAAGATTCTATGTGTCAAGAGATGTCACCTTCAATGAACAAGAAAGTTACTTTAAACAGCCTCATCTTCAGGGGGAGACAGTAAGAGAGGAAGATGAGACTCTCATGTTCCCAAATATGATGTTCGGACCTGAAATTGTACCTGAAACTAAGGGAAGTATTGAGCATTCTGCACCTGAACCAGTGAGACCTCCTACATCTGCACCTGAACCAATGAAACAGCCTGCACCTGCACCTGAGGCCATTCCAAGATCCAGCAATGTCCAAGAATCCAACCCACCGTCACTGCATGAGGTAACACCTTCAAATCCTATAAGTTTAAGTGATTCTAATGAACTCTTGTCTGAAAATATAGAAGCACATGTGGACCAAAATCTGGACTTGCCCATTGCCCTTAGAAAGGGAACTAGAATATGCACCCAACAACCACGTTACCCATTGTCAAATTTTTTATCCTTTGAAAAATTCTCTCCTACCCATAAAATTTTCTCACTAACCTCAACTCCACACACACACCTTCCTCTGTATCTGAAGCATTGACTGACAGGAAATGGAAACATGCCATGGATGTGGAAATGGAGGCGTTACACAAAAATAGAACATGGGAACTTGTCATCTTACCTCCTGGAAAAAAACCAGTTGGATGTAAGTGGGTGTATACAATAAAGTATCGGGCCGATGGGACAATCGAACGTCACAAAGTAAGGTTGGTGGCTAAAGGCTTCACTCAAACCTATGGAGTTGATTACTTGGAAACATTTGCCCCGGTTGCTAAGATGAACACGGTCAGAGTAATATTGTCATTAGCAGCTAATAATGATTGGGATCTGCAACAATTTGATGTGAAGAATGCCTTTTTGCATGGAGATCTTGAAGAAGAAATATACATGAAATTGCCACCTGGTTACAACGGACATGTTGCTGCTGAAACTGTTTGCAAACTAAGAAAGGCTCTATATGGGCTGAAACAATCCCCAAGAGCATGGTTTGGAAGATTTACCAAGGTCATGACAGGTTTGGGCTACAAACAGAGCCAAGGAGATCACACATTATTTATCAAACATTCAGTTTCAGGGGGAGTAACACTTTTATTAGTGTATGTAGATGATATTATAGTAAGTGGGGACGACAAGCAGGAACAACAAGTGTTAAGTGAATGTCTTGCCACTGAATTTGAGATCAAGACGCTAGGGAGACTTAAATATTTTTTGGGAATTGAAGTGGCTCATTCCAAGAAAGGGATCTTTATATCTCAACAAAAGTATATTACTGACTTGCTTAAAGAAACAGGGAAGACAGGCTGCAGACCAGCAAACACTCCAGTTGATCCAAATATAAAATTGGGAAGTATGGAGGAGGATATTGCTGTGGACAAGGAGATGTATCAAAGACTTGTGGGCAGGCTTATCTACTTATCTCATACTAGACCAGACATTGCTTTTGCTGTAAGTCTAGTTAGTCAATTTATGCACCAACCAAAGAAAGCTCATCTACAAGCTGTCCTTAGAATTGTTCAGTACTTAAAAGGAACTCCTGGAAGAGGAATTTTGTTAAAACGAAACAAGAGTGTAAGTCTTGAAGCATATACAGATGCGGATTATGCAGGGTCAGTTGTAGATAGAAGATCAACCACGGGATACTGTACCTTCCTTGGTGGAAACTTAGTCACTTGGAAGAGTAAAAAACAAAGTGTAGTGGCTAGATCAAGTGCTGAAGCGGAATTTCGGGCAATGGCTCACGGAATATGTGAACTTCTATGGCTGAAGATTATATTGGAAGACTTGAAGATAAAGTGCGACGAACCTATGAGATTATACTGTGACAATAAATCAGCAATTAGCATAGCCCACAACCCGGTGCAACATGATAGAACTAAACATATTGAAGTTGATAGACACTTTATCAAGGAAAAACTTGACAGTGGCATGATTTGCACACCATATGTGTCTACTCAGAACCAACTTGCAGACATCCTCACCAAAGGACTGAACTGCATTAACTTTGAAGGAATTATATCCAAGCTGGGAATGGAAAACACCTATTCACCAGCTTGAGGGGGAGTGTCAAACACCGTGATTTGTGCAGCAGTAATTGACGTGACGTAATTTTAGGATGTCTTTATATTTGATGTGCTGTATTCATGCAACAGTTGTGTGTTGTTTTTATTAGGATCATTTATGTTTAATTAATTCCATAATTATAGGGATCTGTTTTAGGATTGGCAGTCTGCATTTCCTAAAATATGTAGCTGGCTCATGTATATTTATAGAGGTTAATAACCTCATAATAATAAGATAAGAAACTATCCTATTTCTTCTAAATTTCAGAATTATCAATAGAATACTCAATATTTTCAACTGATATGCTTTACAAATTTTAGATGTGGATGGATGTATTGATTTTCTTTACATCCTATATGTGTTCTTAATGTATTCTATATGGAAACAAGCAAGCAATCAATTTTTGCTATTATCTTATTGATAATTTTTGGCTAACAAATCTGGTAACCGGATTATTTTTGTTATCCGGTTTGTAAGTGTATAAGTTGTGTTTGGTTTCATCTTTTTTTGCATTATTTCTAGTGTGATTAAAGAAATGAATGCAAAATTCAATTTTTGTTGGCTGAGTTGCTGAGATGAAAGTCAATAATTAAAGGTAATAGGTGATGGAACAACCTAGCGATTTTTTGTCAACCTAGGTTCAGAAGGTCTAGTAATAAAAACCAACCTTGTGGAATTTTTTATTGGTTGAAACAGAATCAGCATCATTCCTGGAAGTGTTATGGCTTTTTGAAGAACTGTGGACCCTTTTCAACATCTTTCTCACAATATGCATGGCAGAAGACTTAGGTCTTCGCTTGACTTGTGTTTCTCCTCTTATTCCTGTCTCTATACTATCTTGACTTGTTGCCTTTGTCGTATAAAGTAGCTCGCCAAGTGATGCTCTCTCTTTCCTTACTTGTTGTGTTTCTGGTAATTCAAATGAGGACCCCAACAAATACCCCTGCAGTGGACATATGGCTTTGTTTCCACAATCTTCAGCTTTGGCACCATCTATTTCCTTTCCACCAAGTGTGATGGTGCTAACATAGCTGTTTCTTCCTGATGAATCATAGAAACTTTCTTCTTTTTCAGCCTCAAGAAATTTCTCAAGCTCATAACTTATGAGCTTCAGTTCATTTTCTGTCAGCTCTTCACTCCTCATTGTTATGTTTTCAGAAGGCATACCAAATGTTGGTGTTCCTGGCTCATTGGTGACTGTTTCTGCACCAAGAGTTCCAATTGTCAGAAAACCTTCAAAGAGCTCAGAGATTATTACAGGTGTATATTCTTGAGACTTATCTTCTCTGCTATCAACCAAACCAGAATAAGATGCTTGATTTTCCTGATGGCATGGTTTTGAGAAACTAGGTTGGTTTATGGAGCTGAAATTTGGCTTTGTCTCGGAGTATTGATTGTCTAGTGTTGGCTGCACTGTAAGGCAAGTACAAGGGTTTCCTGAAATTTGAGGCCAAAAGAAATTACTAAACTGGTGAAATGATCAATTAAAGATAGATATATGTGCTACATAACTTGGTGAAACATTTTTACTATTACTCCTTGTTTTCTGGAAAGAGAAATATGGAACATGTGAAAAAGTAAAAATAATAATCAGATGAATTAATTGTGGACAAGGGTCCTTGAGTTTGATGTAAGTGCAGTTTTTTATCCACAGTTGGTGAGTCATTGCAACCTACCTGATAAAGTGAGATGCAGATGTTTCAAGCACAATAGTGGCCTTGATCTGTTTAAAAAGCCTAGTGTGCAAAACAACTTACTTTTACTTTAGCCATATAGTCTTTTTAACATTTTGGTTAGATTATTTTTCAGAACCTAGAGCTCAGAGAAATCATCAATGTAATACACATATTGTGCTATTTCGTTGATGGACAGTAACCAGTCGGTCACACTATTTAGTTGAGTTTAGGTGTGCTCATGACAGTTTTTAGCCTTCACTGAATGCCTTAAAGATCATTTACGTTGCTAACCTTACCTTCCCCTTTCATTCACTTCCCATTAAGAAAAAGAGAGGAAAAATTGGATTCTAAAAGATAAGATAAGCTCAATACCAATAGTGAAATCCTTGAAAGGATCTATACTATTCTGCCGAAGTTTTCGATGCACCCATTGAAATAACTGCAATAAGGAAAGGCAGGGATGAAGCTGAAGGATTGGAAGAAATTTTCATTGTCAATGTACAAAGTTTAGACTCACCTTCATTTTGATGTCGTTTCTTGTTTGATAACCAAGTTTTTCTTAGTTAACAAATTACACTGGTAGATATATATGTGCAAGGAAAAGATCTCTAGGATTGGGAGGTTATGATGGATAAAGTGAAAAGGCAAATAGACCTTTTCTTTGTATGAGTTGGAAATGGAGTTATACTAGAAGAGTCCAAGTTAGATGTGTGCACAGAAAAAAACAGTTAGATAGATACAACAATGTGGTTGGCTATTCATTTCAAAATCTAATCATGAGTGAATTGGGTGTGGAATAGGTACTAACAAATTGTTATTTGTCTATATTTTTGTCTCTGTATGAACTTACATGGAGTTAGATCACTCACGGATGAAAATACATAATTGTTGATCCCAGACAGTGTCAATTTTGAATGATGAAATATAAGCATTCTAACTGTTGATCAGAGAAATATACTCTATTATGGTTAAAATGTACCTAATAATACCATTAGAGATAACAGAAGCAATTACTGAAAGACTGCTGTTTAATTTTAAACTCGTACTTCTACTAGACGGTGAATACTTTCTGTACTTTGTGAAACTGTATTTTTTTAAGTATTAGCTTTAAACTGATTAACGTTGTCCAAGTTGAACTGATATAATCCACAATCCCAGTGATTTGCTGACACTGTTGTTTGAACCTTGACAACCTGCTTAGATACATCTAATGTTAGTTTGAATTAGAATGGTAGACTTTATTCTTCGCAGGGCTAGGGTGAAATTTTTCTGAATTTATGTGCTTATGCATTGAGAAAATCTCTTTTGGTGATGGATGCCTGAAATTTTTCTGCTAAACATTACTGTGCTTACATGATTATTATATCACTCATTCTAATTGTTCTTGTTGATATTTTTTAGATTGGAGGTTCAAGTAGTGTGAAGAAGGGTGGCCAAGTGGAAGATCAACCTTGCATCGTTTTCTCATCAAGACCAATGTCAACTGAGCTAAAAGCCTACTATAAGTGTGTTGATTTTGGATTTTTGTAAACATTGTTTATGTTTGTCTATCTGTAATTGTAGATAAAATTTTTTGCACCTTTCTAGCTCCTCACACTTTCACAGAAGCACATTGCAGATTGATTAAAAGTGAATTTGAAGTCTTCTAGAAAAGTAAAAATAATATTTGTTTGGTTTGCCATGTGATGTTTAAGAGATCATGGATTTGGTCCTCCTCCCATTGCAATTTTTCACTTGGGGAACAAGATCATAGAAGGGATGTTAACCCCTAACCAAGCACTTTGTTTGATGTGACTTGACTTCTTGCATCTTCAAATCAATGAACATTTCCCGTTTGATGCTATCCGCAGTTCAATCTTTAAGGATATATCTGGGCCATTTTTCTTTGTAATTATGCCTTCTGAACTGCCTTCGTATACAGCATGTTACAGGAGATAATTGCTGTTCCTGAAGGATCAACATCATGCTTAGAAAGCGATGGGAGTCATATTATCCCAGGGGAAAACTGTAGTACAGCTCAAGCGTGAACACTATTAAGCAATGTTCATTTCCAAGATATATGTGAATGTGCTGCTGTGAGTACTTTTCTTTGCATGGGGACAAATGGTTGTTTGCAATCCATTCAAACTAAACATGCTTAAGCTGTTTTTTCTCCATAGTTACTAATTTGTAATTGAATTAGCTCTATTTTGAGCATACTTATGTTGTGTCAGCTCTTAAAAAATTGGAACACCTTTGGTTCATGCTGGAGCTGGACCTTTCTATCTAGTCAATTTGAGGCATAAACAAATAATTTTCGGGAAAATAGTACACTACAAAAGGCTAGATTGCTCCTGTACAATCCAGAAAAGAATTGAATTATTGAGTTAAGTACGATTGGCTTATTGTTGAGGCCTTGAGGGGTCATTCCTGATATATTATCCTTTGGATTGGTTGATAAAAAGTGTGTAGTGTCAGCATCACACTAGCAGGTTCAACTGCATTTGTTTGTCATATGCTTACCTGCTTCTCAGGAATATGGTCTTAAATCTTGTTTAACTTTTCGTGCTTGATTTTTTCCTTCAAGTGGTTTACATAACCAATATTTTCTACGTTGCATGTGAAACAAGACGAAATACTTGACTAACATTGTGGACGTTCCCATTTTAGAAACTATTGCTTGGCATCACGACACCAATACAATATGTTTCGACAGGGGAATATGTCCCAAGACCTAGCCCAATAATTGCATAGTCAGATAGGTTTATAGGTGATTCAAACAAACTCCACTAATAAGCTCAACTTGTGTTATGGCATCTTCAAATTTAGCAACACGCCGGGCAGATTAAAATGAAAGTTGCCACATTTGGAGGATTCACACGATTTGCTAGTGAGGACAAAGCCAATTTAGTCATTCAAAAAGTGCTATCCAAAACAAACACTAAGTCTTCAGAGTTATGGGTCTCCTCTTGGTCAGTGCAGGTTGCAGGGGTGAACCCATGTAAAGGATAGATGGTGACCATGTGAATTCCACGTGATTAAGGAAAGTGTATTTGGTTGCCACATAATTTCATATTGGTCAAACTTGGTTTTTTCTAACAACCACTGAATTATAGCTGATGATTTCAATTACAAGCTTCCCACCACTATTTGGAAAGGAAATAAGTCTTGCTTAAGATAATAATAATAAGGCTTTGGATGTGGAACCAAGGGTGTGTTTTTGGTAAAAATAGTTGAAAAGCTAATTGAAGTTGAAAAAAATTAGCTGAAAGTTGAAAAATTAATCGTAAGTGTTTGGTAAAATTAGTTGATCAACTAACTGAAAATTGTAAAATTTGTAAAAGACAGATAAGAGCATAATTAATCACTAGATTAATAATGAGATATTTAAAATAATTATAACATTTTAATAATATAAATTAATTATATATTTAAATTATAAATTATTGTAATTATATATTTAAATTATAAATTTTTAAGATTACATATTATAAATTTATATAATTAAATATTTAAATTATAAATTTATGTGATTATATATTTAAATTAAAAATTATTATAATTATATATTTAATTATAATTTTATATAATTAAATATATAAATTTTAAATTACGTATTTACATTATAATTATAATTTTTTATAATTATATATTTAAATTATAAATTACTATTAATACATTAATAAAGGAGAAAGAAATGAAGAAGAGAAATTGTGTTATGAGCAGAGAGTATTAGCAGGGGACAATATATTATTAATTAATGAAGGATAAATTTTTAAAAAAAAATTAACTAATAACTAAAAATACGAATTTTTTTTTAAAAAGTAATTGGAGTAACTTTTTAGAAAAAGTTAGTAACTACCTAAAAAACTTTTAACTTTGTGTATACCAAATGAAATTGAAACTATTCTAACTAGCTTTTCAGCTTTTATCTAGTTGAAATAATACACTAAACACACTCTAGTTGTTAAGGTAATGTGACTTTTTTTTTCTACAAATGTTAGGTTCATTTATACTTTATTTTAAGAATTGAATTTGAACTTATGGCTATTTACCCTAGACAACGAGCACGATACATTATATGCGATTTCTATTT
This sequence comes from Psophocarpus tetragonolobus, assembly GCA_037954015.1. Lineage (NCBI taxonomy): Eukaryota > Viridiplantae > Streptophyta > Magnoliopsida > Fabales > Fabaceae > Psophocarpus > Psophocarpus tetragonolobus. Next base: position 39,075,348 of record CM075691.1, on the reverse strand, counting down.
GTTGCAAACATCTATGATTTCAATTTCTTATATTATTTGTAGAACACGAGAGGATTGAATTACGTATTTAATATAGTTATTTAATTAAATATTTAGTTAGTGTAGTTAATTATAATTAATATAGTTATACTTAATTTATTATTTTTAATATGTTTGTTTAATTTATTATTTTTTATTATAATAATTACATGTTTATTATATTAATTTACTTAATGAACTAATATTTAGTATAGTTATTTAATTTAATATTTGGTTAGTGTAATGTAATATAATGATTTAATTTCTTATTTTTAGTAGATTAATTTAATTTCTTATTTTTTTAGTATAATCATTTAATTTCTTAATGAATTATGCTTTTATTATAGTTATTATTTTTCTATATCTCCCATCACCGTTTGTCGGAAAGTAAACAAAAATTGCAAAATTTTTTACTCTACGGCAAACAGTTGCCTAATAGTAAAAAAAAATTACAATTTTTTATAATGACATTTAAACCGGAAAATTTCAAATATAATATTCGAAGATAAAATAAAGTCAATATTAAAAAAATAAAAATAAAATAAAAATATCATAAACAAATATTTCAAACATGCTTATTTGAACTAAAAAAAACACAAACAAATGACAACTTATTTTTATATTTCTTTCCCCATTTTTTAGCCGCAATTTCCATTTTTTAAAAAATGTGTTAGAACACATATAAATTTATTTTGCAAATTATAAATTAAAATAAATAAAATTTTAAATAAATTTAACTATAAAATTTAAAATAATAATTACAAAAAATATTTGTTTCAAATTTCAAATTTAAAACAATAATTAAAATAATATTTATTTTAAATTTCAAATTTCCTTCTGTGTTTTTTTCTATTAAAAATTTTTATTGTCAATAAAGGGATCAAAGGGGTTGGGGGATCAAATGGTATAGTTCTTTTGTTGGTAAATTCAAATTTTAAAATAAGTTTCGCACATAAATAAGGAAATATTAAATATATTTATATATTTTTTTTAAGACAATATTAAATATATTTATATATTAATAAATTATAAAGATAAAAATCCATTAACTACTAATTAAGTTTTTCTTTAAACTTGTGTTTTTTAGGAGTTATAATAGTATTATTTGAAACAATAATGTATTTAGAACTCAATCTCAAAATTAATAATCAAACTAAGATAATTTCACACTAACTTATTTTTGTACTTCTTTTTCGTTTTTTAACTGTGCTTTCCATTTTTTTAAAATATATCAGAACATATCTCAATTTATTTTGCAAATTATAAACTAAAATTTTAAATAATTTTAATTATAAAAATTAAAATAATATTTATTTCAATTTTTTAGTTATTTAATAGAATATTTATTTAAAATTTTAAAATAAATTTCACACTTAAACAAGGAAATATTAAATATATTTATATATTAATTTTTTAAGAAAATATTCAATATATTTATATATTAATAAATTATAAAGATGAAAAATCTATTAACTACTAATTAAGTTTTTCTTTAAACTTGTATGTTTGAAGAGTTATAATAGTATTTATTTAAAACAAATGTGTATTCAAAACTAAATATTTGTGTATTTAAAACTGAATCTGAAAATAAATAATCAAGCGAAAATAATTCCACACTAATTGAACACATTTTAATTTTCCTTTTAAATAAACAATAAAAGACATATTCTACTAAACTTTTTTTAATTGAGCATTAATTTTCCTTTCAAATCTCATAATTTTGCACTAATGAAATTTTTTTACTCTCCAATAATGCATTGTTGGAGAGTAAAATATTTTCCATGCTTACTAGGTTTTTAAATTTCTTCAGAAAATCAAACTTACTTGTTACCAAAAAATTTAGAAAATTTATAACAATTCACACACAACTCAAACTAAACCCTTAGTAATCAGTATTCCTTCCTCATCATCTTCTATTCAAAACTTTTGTAGAACCATCTAATTTAAACCAATTATCTCGTTAATATGTGTAATTATCCTTCAATAACTTGTGCTCTTCTTATTCACAGGTCGCAGAAGTAAAAAAATTTACAAACTTTTTACTCTTCGACAATGCATAGTCAGAGAGTAAAATCATTGAAGATATATTGATATTTTACGCACTAGTAGGTGAAAATTGAAAATTTAGTAGGTGTAAATTCAAATTTCTATATTATATCCAAACGTGATTGTTTAAAGAACTAAGTTAAAAATGTTTTGAAAAATACTTTTGACTAGACAATCCCAAGATTAGAAACACAAGGAGATGGAAGGTAGAAGAGCACATGGAAGCATTGTTTTTGGATGCATTCTCTAACCCAGATAGTTTGTTTAATCCTTAATACAAAAGGATTTTTCACCATGCATAGTCTAAAACTATAAAACAATTTTGTTATTCACACAAGTCTCTTCAGATTTTCTAAATACTTTTTCTTCATAGATCTTGTGAGGCTCACCTTCACCACCCATGTTGTTTAAAAAAAACCTAAAAATTTAGTGCTTTCTAAAATTATCTATTTTAGTTTAATATATTAGAATTACTTAATTGATAAATTACATAATTAAAAAATTCAACGATAATTTGAGTATTTTAGGCCCAAACTTGAACAAATATTTTAATTACATATTTATTTAATAAAAAAAAAAGATTATTGAAAATTGTTAAAATTATCTCAAATGACGTATCTAGTTCAATTAAGATAGTCTTTTATGGAAGATAATAATGGTATCCAACAAAAAATATATAGACAATCAAAATAAATCTTTTGATATTTTTCGATATCTAATACATATATACATTTTAATATGAATAAAACCAATATTTTTCAATATTATTTGACAAATAGAGGGGATAAGTAATCCATCTAGTAACTACGTTTTTTATATTTTAATGCCATAAATATGATAGTTGAAAATGATTTTAAAATCGGATTAGTAATCGAATTATTAAGGCATAGATTTACGGTTTATTGATTCAATCATTGTTAAATTAATAATTAGATTGGTGACACATTAATTTTTAATAAACTATTTTTAATATACTAGTTAACTATACTAAACAATATTAAAAATATCATGATACTCATAATATTAAAATTTAAAAGTATCATAAATCATGCCAAATTTGTAAGTCATAAATTATAACATATAAAAAATGCATTAAGAAGTATTTTTACTAAATAAATTTTTATATTTCTAAGTTAACTATCTTTTTCATTAATTTTAAAATTAAAGGAAGTTGACTTAGAAAATGAAAGATATATTTAGTGAAATCTGAAAATTTAAAAAAATAATTATGAATCGGTCAAACAAGTCTTATTAGTTTGGCTGGTTTAATCGTTCAATTCATAGCCAATTTTATGGTTCTTTCGAATCAAATGACAAATCGTTTCTAGTTCAACTAATTTAACAAGTCAGATCCAATTTTCAAAATAATGTCACATATGACAAATATTAATCCATGTACCTTATTGAAAATTTAAACGTTAAAGCATTTAAAAAATAAAAATATCATTTTAAACTTTGTTTCTATGTAAAATATATTTTCTATAAAAACTAAAATTATCAATCTTGTTCAAGTTATTTTTTATTATTTATTTTCAGATAATATATACACCGTACTGTTCATACGAACTTTTCATATTTATGTTAATAATATGGTTAAAGAATTTTTGTCCTATAAAATATTAAACTTTTAAATTTTGCCTATCTAATTTCTTTTAAAATCATTCTTGTAATATTAACTTTTATCATTTCTGCTAGCTGTAACATCCCATTTTTTTTTAAAAATAAAATATTAATAAAAATGTATAATTTATATTAATAGGTTTAAATTAATTTAATATTTGTATTTACTAAAATAAATTAAGAATTGATTTTATAAAAAAAAATGTGAGTGTAAATAGTAAAATAGTCTAAAGATTAAGTTTGAGTTTAGTGTTAAAAAGCCTAATCCAACTATTAACTTAGAATAATTTAGAGGGGTTAGGTTATTACGCTTCAATTTTATATTTTTGACTTTAAAGGTTAGAGAGAAAATTGTAGAGAGAAACTTGTCGAGGAAGGTTGAGGAGCATAACATTGAGGAACTTGAAGACACATCCTTAGCATCCAATATCATCGTTTGACGTAAGGAGGGTGAGAAATTATCTCTCATGTGACATGTGTAGGAAAAATGGGTAGTGAAGCGATCCCTAAGTTTCAATAAGTTTTATGTATTATAGTGAAGGGTTATGAACACCCACAACGAATGCTGATAATATGTTTTATGCATGACTGTGTGGACATATGTAATTGGAGTTGTGTATTTTATACAATGGAATTGTTTTCCAAATTAGAATTTATGCGTGGTTGGTCTAATGTAATAATTTATTTTGTTAGTTCGAGATTTGTTTGAATGAGACATAATAAGAGAAATTGAGATTCAAGTGTGGCTGATACTCACGAATAGTTATTAGATGTGTATATTAATTTATTTTGTTAGATTTAGGAGTACATGTGCACTATTGAATTATTTGGATGTAAGGATTATGTTGCCATAAGTTTTTCTTTTTTATACCTTGGATATTAGTATCCTTGAATAAATTAAAATGTTGATTAGTCTCATGTGTTAAAGTTGGATTCATATATAAGAAACAGGGTAATGGAGGTGAGTAACAAGCCTCCGTAGAAATTAAGTTTTATGCAATTGACTTATTTATTTGTTTCTAGAATAAATTTTATGCATGATTAAATGATGAATAACTCTAAATATGTGATCGATTCATGTCATGATAAAGGGACACCTATGTTATTTGAATTTCTCCATAAACAGAGGATTATATGTGATCGTGGGTTTTTTCCATTGAGAAGATTGATGAAAAATTAATGATTATCACTACAATTTTAGGGTGTGATTATAATTAAGTGTTATAGATAGAGAAATACAATGTTTGAGAGTTTGAAGTTAGAATTATATTTTGAGAACCTTATATAAGTTGAATGCTTACTATCTGAAAATTTTCATATGAACATACCTCAGTGTTTCTATCATATCTTTTTTTATGCTAAACCAAATTGAGTTACTTTTATCGTTTTAGAAAGTAGACATTTGGGGCTATAGTTTAGACTTAAGAAACATATAAAGATGTTAAGAATAGACTAAGTTATGTGGGTTAGAAGTTGAGTCTTCCATCCAGTGTGCAAAACAGAATCTGTGTGTTATGAGCTCTGCTAGGTAACCTAGAGGACCTTATTAGGCTTCGTGTTCTACATGAAAGTTGTAGCCCTCGATGTTAGCTTTTAAATAGATTTGGAATTATGTAAAAATAATGTATATAAATCACGTTATGAATAAAATAGTGAGTAAAGGTCAAACTATCAGATTTGAGATTAATGGTGTTGGATATTGGACTCTTTCTATGTGGAGAAAAGACCCAAAATTAAGAAGTCCACTTGATATATCATTTAACCTAAGTGAAGAATATGCTTCTGAAGAGGAGTTGACAGAGAAAAACTCATTAGTTAGATAAATACACCAATTATTTGAAAGAAAAGAAAAGAGAAAGTTATTCCCATTTTTACACAAAGCTACAATTGTAAATTTGCCATTGTAGATTCGTTCACTATTGGATCGGGTTGATTTTTGGACAATAGGTTTGAAGCATATGGTTCTTCATTTTAACCATTTAGATTGTTGAAACTAGTTATGAGTTGGGAGATATTCAGTTCACACAACTGCAATGTTTTTGGGGGTTTTCATCTTCCTTGTTCTCTATTTGTAAGCTTTATTGCTTTATTGTTTGATGTTGGTGTTGCCAATAATCATGATACTTGATTGAGACTCTTTTGTAATCTTTATTGACAATAGTGGAACTATTTCTTTGGTTTGGACGACCTGTGATTTTTACCCTTGGTTTGAGGGGTTTTCTACGTTAAAATCCTAATGTCTTATTTTGTGAGAGTGGTGATTTTGTTGTTGCTCCTCATAGATTCTTGCAAGTTAGGGGGATTTATTTCCGCTGCTTTATTCATGTCTCTGTTTCTATCCTGTCTTGTTTCCCCCATTAGAGTGGTATCACAACTCTTTGGTTTTGGTTTAGGGACTATTTGACTTGCTTGAATGATGGAGGCAAGTACAAAATTGGTTGCTTTGAATGACACTAATGATCACTTGTGGAAGGGCAAGATGAAAGACTTGCTATTTATGAAGAAAATGCTTATTCCTATTTTTGTTACTCAAAAGTTGGACTCTATGTCTAAAGAAGACTGTGATTTTATTTGACAATTTGTAGAAGATAATGTTTATAATCACATTGCTAATGAGACACATGCGAGAGCATTGTGGGAGAAGATTAAGTCCTTGTATGCTTTTAAATTAGGGAATAAGAAATTTTATTTGTTGATATGTCCGATGAATTTGAAGAACAAAGAGAGTTATTCTATTTCAGATCACTTGAATGAATTTCAAGGGCTCCTAGATCAATTATTCGGAATGGGTATCAAATTTGATGATGAAGTTTTGGGACTATGACTACTGAATACTTTACCTGAGTCTTGGGAGACATTTTGAGTTTCTATTACAAATTCAACCCTAATAGTGTTGTTTCTTTGCAAGCAGCAAATAGTGGTGCTCTTAATTAAGAGATGAGAAGGAAGACATAGGGTTCTTCATCTTAGCTTGAAGTATTTGTTACTGAAAACAAGGGAGAAGTTAGAGAAAGGAACCAAAGGGTGGTAGAGAGAAGAGCATGGGTAAGTCCAAGTTCAAATATAAGAATGTGGAGTGTCATTATTGTCATAACACATGACATATAAAGAAATATTGTTTTCTATGGAAAAAGGAAAACAAAGACAAGAAGGGTATGAAGAAAGAGAAAGATCATGATGGTGATAATCGTGTTGCTACTACTACTAGTGGTGATCTTGTTAATCTTCGTGACAATGAGTTAGTTAATCTTGTAGCAGATGAGAGCATGTGGATTGTTGATAGTGGTGTCACACTCCATTTACACCAAGGAAGGAGTTCTTCACATCTTACACTTCTGGTGATTTTGGAGTCTTGAAGATGAGTAATGACAGTGTGTCTAAGGTGATTGGTATTGGTGATGTTTGCCTGCAAACCAGCATGGGAGTGCAATTGTTGCTTAGAGGAGGCAAACATGTTCCTGATGTTCATTTTAATTTGATCTCTGCGGAGATGCTTGATGGTTATGATAATCACTTTGGTTCTGGAAAGTGGAAACTCACCAAAGGTAACTTGGTTGTGGCTAGAGGGGAGAAAATTTCTAAAATGTATTAGACAAAAGCTTTGGTTGCTAAAGATATTGTGAATGTCGTACATATGGAGGCATATTTGTGGCATCGAAGGCTCAATCATATAAGTGAAAAAGAGTTGAATTGCTTAGTTAAAATGGATGTTCTTCAAGGGCTAAAAATGCAGATTAGAGAGATGTTCTCATTACATGATTGGCAACAAACTAGAGTATCCTTCAAGAAGAATCCTCCCTTAAGGAAGTCACAGTTCTTACAATTGGGGCATTTTAATGTTTATGGTCCATTCAAGGTAAAAATACTTTAGTGGTGCACTTTATTTTATTACCTTTATTGATGATTGTTCCAAGAAGCTATCGGTCTATGCTTTGCAGAGAAAAGACCAGGTGCTAGAGAAATTTAAATAATTTCATGCTTTGGTTGAAAGAGAGTCCAGCAAGAAGTTGAAACACATTTGTATTGACAATGATGGTGAGTATTGTTGATGTGAATCTAGAGGTAGTTGGATTCATTTTACGGATCTATCTGGGTTAGAAGGTAATAAGTTAACAAAACAATGAGAATAGGTAATCAAGAAAATGGAAAAGTTAAGGGATGTTTGAAGCCCATCAAATTCTATTGTTAGAAGAAATACTAAGCCTTAAATAGAAAAAGCATAGAAGGCCAGATTCCAATTTGAAGGATGATTTTAAGCTAAAAGGTCATATTAAGGTGGTGTTTGAAGGAAATAGTGAAAATACAGAAGTGACAGTTGTTTTTAAGCTGAAAGCTCATATATTAAGGTGGTGTTTTTAAGCTAAAAGCTCCTTAACTTTATGTTGAATGGGTGTTAAAAAATTTATTTCATCAAACTCTTTAACATAAAAGAAAAAATATCAATAACAACAACAATATTTGGGGTTGAACTTACCTTAACAGTATGGTGTGCACCTGTCTTCTACGTTCTCAAGAGATTTTAGTTTACCTTCTCATTTAATCCCGCAATACACACAAGGGACACAACCAATTTAATTATAAAAAGAGAGACCAACTCACTCACTTACCCCAAATCTAAAATAATAAAACAAAACATATAAGCAGAATACAGACAAAAGTGATTGTGAAGTGGTGGCAATAGGGTGAGAGAATGTTACGCCAATTGAAGTAACAAGTTGCAGCATAGCAACAAAGGCAGATATAGTATTTTGGGAAGTGGAAACAAGCAATTTCACAATAATTTTGAGAGCTTTTTTCTTCTAGGGGCATCATGATTTGCTGGTATGCATTGTTGTTGTCTTCTTAAGAATAGGGGGAAGTTATATTATGATTAAATTACAAAATGTTATCCTATCTTTTCTGATTGATTGGTCCTTAGTAATACAGAAAAATTTATTCTGCATTTGAATTCACATTTTTAGTGCATTCGTCGAGCACACTTCACCAGTTTCATGGTAAAGTCATAAGCTGTCATAGTTAGGATCTATTTTAATTATCATAGTTATCATAGTTTCTAACTTACTATTAAGGAAAATTTGAAAAATAGTAAACTCTTGGATTTTACATTTTAGTAGAATAAAACTTCTCTGGTATTTGGTGATTGCTGCTCAATATCTTGAGTCTCTTGTATAACTCTTAGAGTTTACATTTTAATATCATCAGGTTTGGAGGCAGAAAGATGTTTTAAAGCCATCAACAAGGAAGAGATGTTGTAACTGTAGAAATAAGGTTTATCATAAGCAAATAGGTCCTATGATGTTTCAACAGTTCATAGAGCTAGTAAAACATCTTTAAGAATGTTCAAAGAATAAATTTTTTTTCTTATTTAGTTTCCTTTTCATTAGGATATATACACATTCTTCTTAGATAAAATTATTTGCATTTAAAAATTCTAGTGAATTTTTACACGTAGACAAATTTTCTTCTCTTTTATGTGGGAGAGGGGATATGTGCAGATTTATTTTATTGTTATTGTTAACATATCTGAAAATGTTCGCTCCTATTTTTTAATTCACCTAATCAGGTCTGTGAGCAATGTCCAAATATTAAATATGAAATAAATGGTTATTTCATTAGTGTTGATATTGAGAAAGGCAGGGCACGTACTCTTCTAGCAAAGTTAATGTATAAGACTTTAAGAAATGAGCAATTATGAATAGTATCATGTCTTACGACTCTTTTTATATAAAGTATAAATTCTGCTCTATAATTTGTGACACATATGTCTCATCACAAAATAAGGTTTAGAAGGTATATACACAATGCATAAACACTAGGATAGCAAGTCAGTTAGTTAACCCAATTGTTTGCAACAGTGTTATGAATATGAGTTTAAATAGTAGTTCTACAGAATAGGAATAGTTGCAATAATTATTAGTTAACAAACTTATTCAAATGTAAAAGCCCCAACAACTGGAATGCAATTATCTCTTTGTATCTACATAGCTAGGTACTGAGTATCTATCATGAGGTATGTTAAATTATGTTCCATCTAAATTCTGAAAACACAACTATAATATGCTCAAGTTTGCTAATGATAGGGAGGAAATAAGATTTGGAGACAAATTATCTCCCTTCTATAAATGATGAAAAATATATATATTTCTACTTAATAACTATTCTCCCTAATTAAACTCATTAATTTTGATGCAACGATTTAATTGAGTGCTTAATGGTTATCTGAATATATAACAATTACAATTAATTTGACAAAAGGTAATGTGTCTAATCAAGCTTCTTCTCATACATATATTTTGATAAATTAATATTCACTTAATTAAAATTTTATTTCTATTTTTATAATTTTTGCTACTCTATATATTAGCCAAGAAATTATAAACTTCCAAATGATATGGAATCTTCCTTTAAAGCTTCCAAATTCGTATAAATCCATACAAAATTTAACTTTAATTAAGTCACGAAGTAATTTAGCAGTTTGAGTTAGCATTAGTTGATTAAGCTCTACAAGATTTAAGTGCGCTGCTATCTCATTTTATCAAATTTCCTGTTAACAAGTGTTTAATTTGCTTAGCATAAAAGGAATGCATTTTACCTAAATAAAGAGATTGACATATAAAGATTTCAAAAATTAAATATAGATATGTTACTTATCTTAACTTGTGTATAATTCATAAATTATTTTATTAACTGTGTTGGTTTATAAAATAGAGAATCAAACATTCAAATTGGGTTTGTTTTCTTATTTTTTCCATTGGACACAAGAACTGCATCAAGTGACACATGTTATTTGTACTACTAATATAAACTTAAATAGATTATTTTTATTCCCAACGTAATAGTTAATACCTCTAGGAACTTTACGGATGGGATGGTAAAATATATATGTTATGGAATTTTTTGCTATTTTATAGCCCTGTGTATCAAGGAACTCCGGAGCTACAATAAAAGTCTAACAAAAAGTCTTCCAGTAGGGGTTGGTTGTATAAAAAAGGCATTTTTATGCTTAAAATAGAGAGATCTAGATAAGGATACAAAGCTTATGGAACTATAGAAGAACCAATAAGTTAAGGGATGTTTGAAGCGTATCAAATTCTATTGTTAGAAGAAATACCAAGCATTAGATATAGAAGCCTAGAAGGCTAGATTCCAATTTGAAGGGTATTTTTAAGTTGGAAGCTCCTATTAAGGTGGTGTGTGAAGGAAATAGTGAAAATACAGACTAGTGGGTGTTTTTAAGGTAGTATTTTTAAGCTGGAAGCTCCTATTAAGGTGGTGTGTGAAGGAAATAGTGAAAATACAGAAGTAGTGGGTGCTTTTAAGGTAGTATTTTTAAGCTGAAAGCTCATATATTAAGGCGGTGTTTTTAAGCTGAAAGCTCCTTAACTTTATGTTGAATGAAAGTTAAAAAATTTCTTTCATCAAACTCTGTAACATAAAAAGGCAAAATCTCAATAACAAAGGAAAGACGAACTCACTCACTTACCTCAAATCTAAAATAATAAAAAAAATATAATTTGAGTATAGGCAAAGGTGATTGTGAAGTGGTGGCAATGGGGTGAGACAATGTTGTGCCAATTGAAGTAACAAGTAGCAACAACAAAGGCAAGTATAGTATTTGGGGAACTCGAAATAGCCAATTTCAAGGAATGATTTTAAGAGCTAGTATATTAAACATCTTTAAGAATGTTAAAAGAATAAATTTTTTTCTTATTTAGTTGTCTTTTCATTGGGATACATGCTTTATAATACAAATATACATATTCTTTTTAGATGACATTGTTTGGATCTGAAACTTCTAGTTAATTTTCAAGCCTAGACAATTTTTTTCTATTTTATTTAGGAGAGGGCTTATGGTGCAGATTTATTTTATTACTACTATTAACATATCTAGAAATGTTTGCTCCTATTTTTTAATTTACCTATTCATGTTTGTAAGAAATTCCCAAATGTTAAATATGAAAAGGATGTTTATTTCATCACTAATGATATTTAGAAAGGCATGCAAGATGGGCAAGTAATCATTAAGCAAAGTAAGCATACCACATAGCATAGATATTCTTAGTCAGTTACATGTATCATAAGATTTGAGCTCAGAATTTACCTCACCTTATCTTTCTTTACATTGCAGAACCAAGCTGTTTCTTTTAGATACAGTCATCCCAGCAACAACTAAAATTGCACCATAGTTAAGGACATAGCAACTAGGGAAGACAACAAGCATAGTTCACCAATTGCCACTTTAGAAGGACCATAATCTGCCTAATAATGTAAAGAAGTTTACTCCAAGAAAATGGGAATGACACTTGATTGTCAAATAACACACCCCTCAACCTAAGACTATGAACACTAATCACTTTCAAAGACCCAATTAGGGAAGTGAAAGTAAGTCAGTCAAGAAAACCCATCATTATGAAAAGGAAAAACAGAAGCACCAACAACAACAAGCTTTAATCTAATGTATGACATTTTCCACAATAACATCATTAAATTAACTAACCCATAATAATAATCAATCAAATGTTACTGACCTCACCTTTACACCCGTTCATCACACTTTAACCTCTTTTACCTTTTACCTTTTAACTAGCCCATCTTCTTTTTCCAATCTATTATTTTATTCATAATTTTAATTTAATATCTACATATCACCCTAATTACTATCTAATGCTAACACATTGCCTAGCCTTTTCCAACTCCTACCGCTCAAGAAATTTCCAGCCTCCATCATCCTCTAAATGTGCTAAAAAAGAGAGAATTGTTCATTAATATACTTATTCTTTCATCTTATTTGCTTTTGTTTTCTTTCATTTCCGATTTAATAATCACATACTACATATCCGATTTGAGAGGGCAGTCATGCATCTTCACCATAATTATTATTATTTTATTTTAAAGATTTTATATGCCAAATAAAAACAGATACAAATAGACAATAACAATGAGATCGGGTGCAAGGGCGAAGCTGCAGACTTGGTCAAAGTCGGTGCGGTGAAGGAGGGTTGGGGTAGTGGACTCGTCTTTGGTGTCCAGGGCTAATGTATTCCCCTAGGATGAAGGGGGCGGGGGGAGGAAGGAGGGGTTTGTGCTCCGAGACCGTGGAGAAGGTGGCCGGAGTGGTACCAATGCTCATGGCCACGATGATTGAGGGCTCCGCCTGCAGGAGGAGCCAGTCAATGGTTTTCCCGTCAGACTTGTGCCCGAGCTTAAAACATGAACCCCATCATATCATACACACAATAATATAATATCCAATCAAGAACCTTGGTTTTGATGGTGGCCTGCAATAATAATTACTCTGGTGCACGGTGGATTCCTAAGATCAGTGCTTTGGTGCGATAGTTGTGAACCAATATGATGAAAGAATGGAGGAAGAAAGGTTGAAACACCAAAACAAAGAAGCTTAGGTGCGGTGGTGGTGAACCGATGTGATGAACGAATGGAGAAAGGAGGTTCAGACGCCAAAATTAAGGAAGAAAATAAGGGTTTTTAGAAGGGAAAAGGGGTAACTAAAAAATTTTAGGGGGAAATAGAAAATGAATAATTAGAATGTTTAATTTTTAAAAATTAATATTTTACCCACAATTTGGATAAAAACGTTGGTAATTAATTCAGGTTACCAAAACCCCTGCTACATGTATACATTATCCACAGTTTTTACAACCCTAGTTAAAAAACCCCCGTAAAATGCATATTTTTTTGTAGTGTTCTCTTTCCTCCAAGGTGGCTTCCACATGTTTTTTATGTGCTCCCATTTTTGAATTTGAATTTTGAAGGTGTCATGTGGCTTCCCTCCAAAATTCAAATTCAAATTGAGAGGGGACCAAGATCTTAAAGTTAGGGGCATGTTTAGATCTTCCTAGAGATTAATCAAGTGTTAATTGGCTCTAGCTCAATTAACACTTGATTAAGCTCTCATAATCTCCCCTAGCTTGCACGTCACTCTTCTCTTCCCCTTAGCCCATTTTTTTTCTTATAAATAGATGCCTTTCCCTCCTATGTTCATTTTACACTTGATATTGAATACAAACCTCTTGTGAGTTCATTTTGAGTGTCTTCTTTCTCTCCCTAGTTTGAGAGCTTCTATGGCTTTTATCAAGGGCTCCTTCCTTTGTGGTAAGCTTCTTCCATGGCTTATCTCACCATGAGTGGCGCCTACACCTTTATTCCTTCCCTTTCCACCATTCATTTCTCCAAAGGAACCAAGCTAGAAGGTGATCTTGGGAATGACATCAACAAGAATGCATAAGAGGTTGAAAGAGATAAAGGGATTTTGCTGGTTTAAATCAAAGTTGTTTCAACGCTTCCACATATCTAGTCTTCATGAACTAATTGTAAATTAGAAAATCTATTATGATAGATAGACAAACTGAAAGCATGTTTTGGATGATGTTAAAGAGGAAATTATGAAAAGGGACACTATAGTAAATATTCGAATCTTTCTCTCGATGTTCGAATGAAATTATTGGAGGACTATGGGGACGATCTTTACAGATCCTTGTTGGGATTATGAAAAATCACGTTTCTTTTTAAAGCCATCATAACTTTGTTTAGGGACACACTTGGGTAATTAAATTGGAAAGTCGAATTTGGCAATGTAAATGGACAGCCAGATTCAACAATGTAAAATGGGCAATCAGATTAGGCAATGAAAATGGGCAGTTAGATTGGGTAATGTAAATAGACAATCAAATTAGGCAATATAAATAGGCATCCAGATTAGGCAATGAAATTGGGAAGTTATTTTGGGCAATGAAAATGAGTAGTCAAATTGGATAGTTAAATTGGGTAATGAAAATGGGTAGTCAAATTGGGCAATCTAGTTGGGCATTCCTTAGATTTTCTAATTTATAATTAGTTAATGAAGACTAGAGAAGAGAAGCGTTGTTGCGGTTGGCTAGATCACAACCATGAAAATATTAGGGTTATCACTCTAAAATTGAAGGTAGAGAGAGAAAGGGATTTTGCCAGTTTAAATCAAAGTTGTTGCAACGCTTCCACATCTCTGGTTTTCATGAACTAATTATAAATTAGAAAATTTGTTATGATAAATAGACATACTAAAAGCATATTTTGGATGATGTTGAAGAGGAAATTATAAAAAGGGACACCATAGTAAATTTTCTAATCTTTCTCTCTGTGCTCGAACGAAATTACTAGAGGATTATGAGAAGGATATTTATAGATCTTTATAGGGATCATGAAAAGACCATTCTTCTTTCTCAACCAACCATAACTATGTTCAGGGACACACTAGGGTAGTGAAATTGGACAGTCGAATTCGGCAATTTAATAGGCAGTCAGATTGGGATATGTAAATGAGTAGTAAGATTGGGCAATGAAAATGGGCAGTCAGATTGGGCAATGTAAATGGGTAGTCAAATTGAGCAATGTAAATGGGTAGTCAAATTGGGTAATGTAAGTGGGCAATCAGATTGGGCAATGAAAATGGGCAGTTAAATTGGGCAATGAAAATGAGCAGTTAGATTGGGCAATGAAAATGAGCAGTCAAATTAGGCAATGTAAATAGGCAGTAAAAATTGGCAATGAAATTGGGCAGTTAGATTGGGTAATATAAATGGGTAGTTAGATTGGATAATGTAAATAGGCAGTCAAATTAGGCAATGTAAATAAGAACCCATATTAGGCAATGAAATCCGGCAGTTAGTTTGGGTAATGAAATTAGGCAGTCAAATTGGGTAGTTAGATTGGGTAATGAAAATGGGCAATCAAATTGGGCATGCCTTAGATTTTCTAATTTACAATTAGTTAATAATAAAGACTAGAGAAGAGAAACATTGTTACGGTTGGCTAGATCACAACCACGAAAATATTGGGGTTATCACTCTAAAATTGAATGTAGAGAGGTTGAGAGAGAGAGAGAAAGGGATTTTGCTGGTTTAAATCAAAGTTGTTGCAACATTTCCATATCTCTGGTCTTCATGAACTAATTGTAAATTAGAAAATCTGTTATGATAGATAGACATACTAAAAACATGTTTTGGATGATGTTGAAGAGGAAATTATGAAAAGGGACACTGTAGTAAATTTTCTAATTTTTCTCTCTGTGCTTCGATGAAATTACCAAAGGACGATGAGAAAGATATTTATAGATCTTTATAGGGATCAAGAAAAGACCATGCTTCTTTCTCAACCAACCATAGCTATGTTTAGGGACACAATAGGGTAATGAAATTGGGCAGTCGAATTCGGTAATTTAATAGGCAGTAAGATTAGGCAATGAAAATGGGCAGTCGGATTGGGCAATGTAAATGGGTAGTCAAATTGAGCAATGTAAGTGGGCAATCAGATTGAGCAATGAAATTAGGCAGTCAAATAGGGCAATGAAAATGGGCAGTCAAATTGGGCGATGTAAATGGGCAGTTAGATTGGGCATTAAAATTGGTCAGTTAGATTGGGTAATGAAAATGAGCAGTCAAATTGGGTAATGTAAATGGATAGTTAAAATTGGCAATGACATTGGGCTATTAGATTGGGCAATGTAAATGGGCAATCATAGTGGGAATGAAAATAGGCAGTTAGATTGGGTAATGTAAATGGGCATTCAAATTAGGCAAAATAAGCATCCATATTAGGTAATGAAATTGGGCAGTTAGTTTGGGCAATGAAATTAGGCAGTCAAATTGGGTAGTTAGATTGGGTAATGAAAATGGGCAGTCAAATTAGGCAATCTAATTAGGCGTTCCTTAGATTTTCTAATTTACAATTAGTTAATAAAGACTAGAAAAGAGAAGCGTTGTTATAGTTGGCTAGATCACGACCACGAAATATTAGGGTTATCACTCTAAAATCTAAGGTAGATAGGTTGAGAAAGAGAGAAAGGAATTTTGCCGTTTTAAATCAAAGTTGTTGCAACACTTCCACATCTCTGCTCTTCATGAACTAATTGTGAATTAGAAAATTTGTTATGTTAGACAAACCAAAAGCATGTTTTGAATGATGTTGAAGAGGAAATTATGAAAAAGGACACTGTAGTAAATTTTCTAATCTTTCTCTCCGTGCTCACATGAAATTACTAGAGGACTATTAGAAGGATATTTATATATCTTTATAGGGATCATGAAAAAACCATACTTCTGTCTCAACCAACCATATCTATGTTCAGGGACACACTAGTGTAATGAAATTGAACAGTCGAATTTGGCAATGTAAATGAGTAATTAGATTGGACAATGTAAATGGACAGTTAGATGGGGCAATGAAAATGGGCAGTCATATTGGGCAATGTAAATGGGTAGTTAAATTGGGCAATGTAAATTTGTAGTCAGATTGGGCAATGAAAATGGGCAGTCATATCAGGCAATGTAAATGGGTAGTTAAATTGGGCAATGTAAATTGGCAGTCAGATTGGACAATGTTAGTGGGCCGTCAAATTGGGCAATGTAAATAGGCAATTAGATTAAGCATTAAATTTGGCAGTTAGATTGGGCAATGAAAATGGGCAGCCAAATTAGGCAAACTAATTGGGGAGTCCTTAGATTTTATAATTTACTATTAGTTAATGAAGAGTAGAGAAGAGAAGTATGATTATAGTTTGCTAGATCACAACCACAAAAATATTAGGGTTATCACTGTAAAATTAAAGGTAGAGAGGTTGAGAGAAAGAAACGAATTTTGCTGCTTTGAATCAAATTTGTTCCAACGCTTCCACATCTTTAGTCTTCATGAACTAATTGTACATTAGGAAACCTATTATGATAGATGAAGACGACCTCCTTGGCCAAGAATAAACATGAGATCCCTTCAACCTAGGAAAGAATCGAAGGCTGTAAGAAAGCACTAATAGCTACTTTGGCCATTGAAGAAGGCAAACGTATGACGGCCTCTCAGGCATCTGATGTGATCTTCCCTAGTAATGGACCTATCACTAGGGTCATGGCTAGGAGGATAGAGAAGGACATGGCTAGATTGGATGAAGAAAGACCTCACCTCCTTATGTGCATAGAAGTTTTACCTTAGTCCTCTTGTTTTTCACCTTGTATTTAGTTTTATTCTTTTCCTAAGTGGAGTAGTCTACCCTTCCTCTTTTGGCCTTGTATTTGGCATATTTTTTACATAGGAACATAGAGTAGGAGGTATGCTTAGTCTAAATGTGGAGTGTATTAGCTAATTGGGCCATTTAGGGGTGTTGATGGGTTATTTTTTATTAACCACACCCCTCCTTTTCTAATTAGACCCAATTAGTTAGCACATGAAGCATGGAGGGAACAAGATGGGGCCCTTGTTCCCCTCTTAGGCGCCATTTTCAAGTGGTTAGCCATATGACACTTAATTATATCTAAGATCCATGATTTTAGGAGCATGTGCTAATTATTTGAATTTAACTCCTCTTTGATTTTCCCTCCATTTCTCACAGCTTAGGCTCTCCTCCCCTCCTATATATAGACTTCTCCACCTCTTGTATTGGTTACACTTGATATTGAATGAAATTATGAGAGTTTAGTTCATTTGAGTTCCCTTCATTCTCTTCAATTTTAAGAGAGTTTCCTATACTTTTATCAAGAGTTTCTTCCCTTGTGGCAAGCAACCTCCCTTGAGGCCTATCTCCCAAAGAGTGGCATGTCCCCCTATCTTTACACTTACACTTACATTCAATTACAATCCTTTATGGTAAGTTTGTTAACTTTATTTATCAATACTTTAAAAGTTAACCTTAGAGCAATGTGCATTTCTTTTATCTTTAGAGTGAATGCATGTTTAAAAATGCTTTAGAAAAGAAAATTTGAAGCAAAGTATTTTTGCAATAACATATCATTTTTTTTCTTTAACTTTTAATTTATTAAATTTATTGATGTGACTATGCCTAGGCAAGGACCTATCACTAGGGTCATGGCTAGAAGATTGAAGAAGACCTAGCCCTTACAAACAAAGGAAGACTTCATCTCCTTTGGAGAGCGAAGATATTACGCTAGGTACTTTAGTTAATAAAATGATTTTCCTTTATTTTAATTTTGAGGAGCATTAGGAATTTAATTTGGGACATGTATTTAGTCCATTTTTATTTTAGGAGGTATCTTAGGAATTTAGAGGGTGAATTTAGCTTTTTGGGTCTTATGAAGGAAATAAGGGGTAGCCTTGATATCTACACCCCTTTTTTCCTACATAAACCCCCTAAGCTAATAAGAAGAAATCTTGGCCCTTGGTTTGAGAAATTAGGGCACCAAGTTTGATGATCTAAGGAGGGAATTGTTTCTCAATCCTCATCCCTTAGATCTCTCCTTTTAATCCTAACCCTTCTTTTTTAGGTTATCTTGTTCAAGAGGTTAGCTACCTCTATAAATAGGAGCTCCTCCCCTCACTTGTATTTTTTACACTTGAATTTAATCCTAGAGACCATATTGGTTGTGAGGTTCTTACCTTTGAGTGTCCCTCCCTTCTCCTTTGTGAGAGCTTCTAAGAGTTATCAAGGGACCCCTCCCTTGTGGCCTCTCTCCTTTGGCTTATCAAACCTAGTATTTGTGGCGCGTCACCCCATTCCTTTCCTCTCCATAAATTCATTTCCCTTCCAAGTGACCTTAGAAAGGATCCTTTGGGCAAGTGATCATCAAAGATCACATGAAGTGGTATCTAGAGCCACTTTCTGAAGGTCAAGTTCTTTCTCAAAAATTTTAGTTGTTTTTTTTGTTTATATCTTTACTCTCTTTATTTTAAAGTCATTCATTTTTTTTTCATATTTATTTCCTTTATTGTCTAGTATTATAGCTTTTTATTCTTGCTATTATATGCGTTTTTGTTTCCTATCTATGCGTCTATGTTCCATTTAATTTGATGCAATTTTATTTGTCCCTTTCTTTGCATCTTATTTCTGTGCTCAAGTTGCTTAGTTTTCCCTTGGTTTTTTATGTTAAAGTGTGCCTAAGAAGTTGTGACCATTAAACCCACATGGTTGAGGATTTTTACACGCCATTGTGGTGATAAACTTTGGCCACTTTGTTGCGCCTTTTTTTTAGTCTCTTGCTAAAATTTTGCTCTATTTTTAGGTGTGTTATTTTTCTTAATCTTGTGTTTTGTCAAATGCTAGTCATGTTAGTTTCCTATTTTGTCTCATTTAAATTCCTTAGGTTTTAGCCTCTTAAAGTTTTTACGAAAAACCTTAAAAAGTATTTTGAATTGAGCTCCTAAGAGGTGAACCTCTTGTTGACTCTCTTAAGTCTTTTATGCTTTTAGTTCAAGCATAGTAATCTCTTTGTTGTTCTTAAATATTTGCTCAATTCAATCTTTATATGCTTTTTGTATTATGTTGAATTATTAGTAGTTTTCCACTTGGTTTACCTTCACTATTGGTGTCTCTTTATGGAATTTTAGCTTGGGCGAATTATGTTAGTAATTTGAGCAATCAATTTACTTCAAAATCAGCCCTAAATCATTCCTTAAGCACCATTAGTTCAGTGGTATTTGGAACTACTAAGTTGTTTTTCCTTTAATTGCATGCATTGCTTGAAAATTGTGTGACCTTACTTTGTGCTTATTCACTCAAGCGTTATTATTTCAAGCATCTTCATTAAAATTTCAATTCATCAAGCTATTAGGTGCAGCAAAATGATTAGAAAAAGTTCAATTCTAAAAAAAAAGATAAAGAACTCAAAAGAAAGACAATTTTGAAGTTGTGTACCTAATAGTAGAAACATTTGATATGAGGAACCAATTGTGATTAAAAAAAAAAATAGTACTTGAGTAAGCTTTTTAGCTTTTGGTCACTTAAATTTTATTAAGTGTGCAACTATTGGTTTCATTTTTTTTTGTTTGAGTCTTTTTTCATCTCCACTCTTAACCCTAAACCCTAAATCTAGGAAAGTTATTTGTGTGCTACCTTCCTTTGTGAGCCTTATGTTTTCTTGCTTGTCTTATTTACTTCTTTGGGTTTGTCATTGTTTAATCTATCCACTTGAATTTGTGAACCTTGTTTTGTTATTCACCTTTGTTTTTAGTCTTGTGTTGTATTTGGCCTTGGTAAGGAAAGCTTGGGAAAGGTGTCATACACAAGATTTTGGCAAGTCTAAACAAGAGGAAACAAGGGTAGCATTCTTGGGATGGGTTGATGCAACTCAAAGGGGCTTGATAAAAAACAGCCAAACACCAACAAGCTTGGAGTGAAGACTTAGTTTTATTTTTTATTCTTTGTATTGTGTAAACTTAATTTTAGATTGGGAGTTTGAGTGCCCTTAAGGCCCTCCCTTGGTTTGTAATAATTTTGGTTAATTTTAGCTTAGTTCCTCGTTAATTAGGTGAAGAAGGGAGAAGTGGTACACTTCCTTCAACACCTTAGGAGCACGATTAGAACCCTTTCTGTTATACATTCTTGCAGTTTTATTTTATTTTATTTTATTTTGAAAAAACATGTAAAGGCTAAGAGTTCCAAAGACTCATCAAGTCACCTTAGGTGAGAAAACAAAAAAAGAAAAGAGTGTTGCTTGAAAAAAAAAACTTTTTGGCCTACCTTTTAGTTTTTAGCACCCAAGCACCATGACTTCCCACACATATTCTAGTGCACATAGTTGTTCATCAAGTAAGAGTGTCAACCAAAGAAAACCTTCTAAGGGAGACACTCTTGAAAACCTTAACTTAGAATTTAGGGAATGGATGGCTAGAGAACAAGAAAGGGGAGAAGAAAAAGAGAGAAAAAAAGAAATAAAAGAAAAGGAAAAACAAAAAGAGAAGGAAGAGTTAAAAAAATAGATGTTAGAAATGAGAAAAGTGAAAAAAGAGCAAGAAGAGAGAAGCCAAAGATAGAGAAGAGAGGATAAAGAAAGGAGAAGAAGGAAAGAACTATAAAGAAAAAGAGAAAAAGAGGAAGAAGAGAGAAGGAGAGGAGAAGAGTGTAAGAGGAGAGATGGGAGGGAGAGTGATAGAAAAAAAGAAAGGAATTCTCATAAGATCCCCATCTAGGCATTTTAGCTCTAGTGAAGAAGAATACTATAGAAATAAAAATAAGCATCACTCCCATTCATCATACAATCGTCATTCTCCTCAAGAGAACATAAATCATGCTAGGGAAGCAAAGGTAGACCTACCCCATTTTCATGGTAGGTAAGATATTGAGACTTACCTAGATTGGGAAGTCAAAGTGGAACAACTCTTCTGATACTATGAAATAAGGGAAGAAAAAAAAGTACCTTTGGCCTCCTTTAGTTTTCAAGGTCTTGCTTTGCATTGGTGAGGTGGGTTAGTCAAGGATAGGGCCCGTAAACAAATGCCTGACATTTGCTACTGGAATGATTTAAAAACTTGTTTGCAAAGAAGGCACATTCCTTCATATTATGAAAGGGATCTTTTGGATAGACTCCAAAGACTTAGGCAACATAACCTAAGTATTGAGGAGTATAGACAAAACATGGAGCTTCTCATACTAAGGGTCAATATCATTGAGGAAACCAATGCCACACTTGCTAGGTTTTTGTGTGGATTAAGCTCTGACATTAGAGATAAGGTAGAACTTATTTCATACTCAAGCCTTGATGAGTTGATAGAACTTTGTGTAAGAGTTGAGAACCAACTCAAGAGAAAAAGCTCTAAAAAAGGATTCTCCCTCCTACCCAAAGAGAGACCAACTTAAGGGGAACTCTTTCAAGGGTTTTCCTAAAGAGGAACCCAAGCACTTTCAAGATACAAAAGAACATCATGTAGAGAGAAAACCCCCTAGTACTAAACCTACTGAGAGGCAAAGTAGTATCAAATGCTTCAAATGTCTTGGGAGAGGCCATATTATCTCTCAATGCCCCAACAAGAAAACCATGATCATGAGGGGACAAGACATTTGTAGTGAGAATAGCTCATCTTCCTCCTTTAGTACGAGTGAGGAAGAAGGGAAACATACATTTGAATAAGAGTGTGAAGAAGCTTTTCATTATGAGGGGGACCTTCTTATGGTTCAAAGGCTTCTTGGAAGCCAACCTGTAGAGCTTGACCAGTCACAAAGAGAGAACATCTTCCATACAAGATGTAAAGTAAATGACAAAATATGTTCTTTCCTTGTTGATAGCGGCTCCTGTTGTAACTGTTGTAGCTCTAGGTTGGTTGAAAAGCTAGCCTTGACTATCATGCCCCATTCTAAACCTTACAAATTGCAATGGCTCAATGAACAATGGGAGATGGTAGTCAATGAACAAGTTATGGTTCCAATTTCTATAGGATCTTATAATGATGAGATTCTTTGTGACATAGTTCCTACGGAGGCTGGCCATATCTTGTTGGGGAGACTATGGCAATTTGACATTCACCATGGTCACTCCAACCAAATAATCCTTACCCATAATGAAAAACGCTTCAAATTGTATCCTTTGTCACCTTCTCAAGTGGCTGAGGATCAATTTGCGATGAAAAAGAAAAGAGTTGAGGAAAAAAAAAAACACAACAAGCTTCACCCTTAAATCTTGAAAAGGGTAAAGAGAAAGAGTCGGAAGGTGATGCCCCTTCCAAAGGGAATATTAGTAAAAGGAGCCTATTTGCTACCAAACTTGATTTAAAAGAAGCTTCTTTGACTAACAAGCCCTTTTATCTCCTCTTTTGCAAAAAGGCATCAAATCCTTCTCCCATTCTGGATTCTTCTGCTGAGAACACTGCCACAACCCATGCACATGAGCACCTTCCTCAAGGGGTTCAAGATATTTTAAAGGAATTTGATTATATATATTCCCTAATGAGGTTCCGAAAGGACTTCCTCCCATTAGGGGTATAAAACATCAAATTGATTTGGTGCCTGGTGCAAATCTACCTAATAGACCTGCCTATAGGACCAATCCCATGGAGACCCAAGAGATTGAGTCTCAAGTGAATGAGCTGTTAGAGAAGGGATGGGTTCAAAAGAGCCTAAGCTCTTGCTGTACCAGTCTTGTTGGTGCCCAAGTAGAATGACCAGTGGAGGATGTGTGTTGATTATTGTGCAATCAACAACATCACTATCAAATATAGGCACCCAATTCCTCGTCTTGATGACATGTTGGATGAATTACATGGGGCAAAAATATTTTTGAAAATAGATATTAGAAGTGGTTACCACCAAATAAGGATCAAAGAGGGTGATGAGTAGAAAACTACTTTTAAGACTAAATTTGGTCTTTATGAGTGGTTGGTCATGCCCTTTGGGCTAACCAATACCCCAAGCACATTCATGCGCTTAATGAATCATGTACTAAGGGATTGCCTTAGTAAATTTTGTGTAGTTTGCTTTGATAATATTTTAGTTTACTCTAGGAACCTAGATGATCATTTAAGACATCTAAGGCATGTTTTTGCTCTTCTTAGGAGTAATCATCTTTTTGGTAACTTAGAAAAATGCGCCTTTTGTGTAGATAGTGTAGTTTTCCTAGGTTTTGTAGTTAGCACAAAAGAGGTCCATGTTGACCCTGAAAAGATAAAAGCAATTCAAGAATGGCCCACCCCAAAGAGTGTGACAGAGATCAAAAGCTTTCATAGTCTCGCTGGATTTTATAGGCGCTTTGTGCCTAATTTCTCCATGCTATTCGCACCAATAAATTATTTGGTGAAAAAGGCAGTTCCTTTCCTTTGGGGTGAGAAACAAGAGAAAGTCTTCCAACTAATTAAGCATAAACTGACCCATGCACCAGTCTTGGCATTACCTGACTTTTCTAAAACATTTGAACTTGAATGTGATGCCTTTTGTGTAGGTGTGGGAGCTGTCTTGTTGCAAGGAGGGCACCCCATTGCATATTTTAGTGAAAAACTCAATGGTGCCCCCCTCAACTACCCAACCTATGATAAGGAGTTTTATGCTCTAATTAGGGTCCTTCAATCTTGGGAGCATTACCTTGCTCCCAAGGAGTTTATCATTCATAGTGACCATGAGTCACTAAAATATTTGAGGGGTCAAGGTAAATTGAACAAAAGACATGCAACGTGGGTAGAATATCTTGAATCTTTTCCCTATGTCATCAAGTATAAGAAAGGAAAACAAAATGTGGTGGTTGATGCTCTTTCTGGGCGTCATGCCTTTTATTCGTCCTTGAATGCAAAAAACTTGGGATTTGATGACATTCGGGCTATGTATCTTTCTGACAAGGATTTCGGCCCATCTTTGCTGCCTCTGCATCTGCATTCGCATTAAAGGCCCATGATGGGTACTTCATTAGTGAGGGGTATCTCTACAAAGGGAGTAAGTTTTGTATAGCCCAAGGATCAATTAGGAACTTACTCACAAAAGAGAGCCATGAAGGTGGGCTCATGGGGCATTTTGGGATTTCAAAAACCCTCATGCTTTTACAAGAGAAATTCTTTTGGGCCCATATGCGTAGAGATGTCCATAGACATTGCTCTAGATGTATAGCTTGCTTGCAAGAAAATTCTAAAGCAATGCCTCATGGACTATACACACCTTTACCTGCTCCTTTTGCACCTTGGGAGAATATTAGCATGGATTTCATCCTCGGGATCCTAAGAACCCAACGAGGTGCAGACTCCATATTTGTGGTAGTGGACCGATTTTCAAAAATGGCCCATTTTATTCCCTGCCACAAAGTGGATTATGCGAGCAACATTGCAAGACTTTTCTTTAAAGAGGTTGTTCTATTGCATGGTATACCCTCTTCAATAGTGTCAGATAGGGATGTGAAGTTCTTTAGCCATTTTTGGAAAACTCTTTGGGCTAAGTTGGGAACTAAACTTCTTTTCTCCACTACCTGTCACCCTCAAACTGATGGGCAAACAGAAGTAGTGAATAGATCTTTATCCAATATGCTGAAGGCTCTCCTTAAAGGCAATCATAAGTCTTGGGATGAGTACCTTCCCCACATTGAATTTGCTTATAACTGGTGGTTCATAGAACCACCAAGCATTCTCCATTTAAGTTGGCCTATGGCTTTAATCCTCATACTCCTCTAGATCTTTTACCTCTTCGTCTTTCTGTTTCTGTGCATAAAGAAGGAGAAGCAAAAGCCATTTTTTTAAACAATTACATGAGAAGGTTAAAGCTAACATAGAGCGTCAATCCTTAAGAGATGCTACTTTCACCAATAGGGGGAAGAAAGAGGTCATCTTTGAAAAGAGTGATTGGGTTCACTTGAGAAATGATATATTTCCTTCTCAAAGGAAGTCCAAACTTAGCTTTAGAGGAGATGGACCTTTCCAAATCCTTAAGCGAATCGGTAATAATGCCTATGTTTTATATCTGCTTGAGGATTATGGGGTAAGCACTAGTTTCAATGTTTCTGATTTGTCTCCATTTGTAGGTGCTGAAAATGATGAAGACCCCATGGATTTGAGGTCAAATCCTCTCCAAGGGGGAGGAGATGATGTGACCATGCCTAGCCAAGGACTTATCACTAGGGTCATGGCTAGAAGGATTGAAGAAGACCTAGCCCTTGTAGACAAAGGAAGACTTCATCTCCTGTGGAGAGTGAAGATATTACGTTAAGGACTTTAGTTAATAAAATGTAATTTTCCTTTATTTTAATTTTGAGGAGCATTAGGAATTTAATTTGGGACATGTATTTAGTCCATTTTTATTTTAAGAGGTATTTTAGGAATTTAGATGGTGAATTTAGCTTTTTGGGTCTTTATGAAGGAAATAAGGGGTAGCTTTGATATCTACACCCTTCTTTTCCTACATAAACCTCCTAAGCTAATAAGAAGGAATCTTGGCCCTTGGTTTGAGAAACTTGGGCACCAAGTTTGATGATCTAAGGAGGGAATTATTTCTCAATCCTCCTCCCTTAGATCTCTCCTTTTAATCCTAACCCTTCTTTTTTAGGTTATCTTGTTCAAGAGGTTAACTACCTCTATAAATAGGAGCTCCTTCCCTCACTTGTATTTTTTACACTTGAATTTAATCCTACAGACCATATTGGTTGTAAGGTTCTTACTTTTGAGTGTCCCCCCTTCTCCTTTGTGAGAGCTTCTAAGAGTTATCAAGGGACCCCTCCCTTGTGGCCTCTTCCCTTTGGTTTATCAAACCTAGTATTTGTGGCGCCTCACCCCATTTCTTTCCTCTCCATAAATCCATTTCCCTTTCAAGTGGCCTTAGAAAGGATTCTTTGGGCAAGTGATCATCAAAGATCACATCATTTATATTATAACATGCGTATAATATTTTTAACTTCAATCCAAACATGCATCGGAGTATCCACTCAACCATTTTGTAAATGATGAAAAATTAAAAATAATGTCTTATCTTGTATTTTTATGGAGAATTTTAAAAATTGTTTTTAGAACGGTGAACAAAATAGATCTAAATAATTGTATTTTAAGATGAAAAAAATTATAGATTTTAAAATTACAAACACTAAATATCTATATTTTAAGATATAAGAAGAAAATTGAATATTTCAAAAATAGAAAGAATAAAATTGTATTTAATTTATTTTATACAAGAGTCTATGAGTGTTCTCTAACTAACTGTATCATAAACAAATTTTCGCTCGTTGTACATGACAATTATTTACCTAAGGAAATTAGGGTTTGTTTGACAACATTTTTATAAAATGTTTTTAGTATTTTAGTATATAAAAACAAAAAAAATTGTTTGGTAACTATTTTCTTAAAATAGTTTACGAAAACAGTTTTAGTTTTTTAGTTTTTAAAAACTCAAAAATAGGAATAACTATATGTAGTTGTAGTGCTTGTTTGACAATAATTTTATACGACTGTTTTCAGTATTTTAGTATTTAAAAACTAAAAAACTTGTTTGGTTACCATTTTCTTAAAACAGTTTTCAAAAATAATTCGGATTTTTTAGTGTTTAAAAACTAAAAAACAGGAATAACTGAAAGTAGTTTAGCTTTTCATTTTTCAATTTTTATTTTGAAAACTCAAAATACAATGAAAATATGTTGTTTTTACTTTTAACGAATGAAATTTCAGTAAATATGAACAATTTTTTTCATTTTCACCTCTTCAAAACAATTTTTAAATAACACTTGTCAAACAAGTTTTGTTTTCTCTTATTCAGAAAACAGTTTTTGAAAACTATTTTTGCAAACTGTTTTCAAAAACTAAAAAACAAAATTAAACCAATCAAACATTTATAAAGTGTTTTCAGTATTCTAGTATTTAAAAACTAAAAAATTCATTTGGGTGGTATTTTCCTAAAACAATTTTTGAAAATAATTCTGATCTTTTAGTTTTTGAAAACTAAAAAATAGGAACAACTAAAAGTAATTTTTCTTTTTCTTTTTATTTTTGTTTTGAAAATTCAAAATACAAAGAAAAAATGTTGTTTTTTGCTTTTCATTATTGACATTGTAAATATGAACGAATTTTTTCATTTTCACATCTTTAAAACAGTTTTGAGATAACACTTATTTAACAAGTTTTTTTTCTCTTCTTCCAGAAAATAGTTTTTGAAAACTAATTTTAAAAGCTCTTTTCAAAAACTAAAAAACAAAACTAAATCAATCAAGTCCTTACTTTTCAGTTTTTTCTTTTTGTTTTGAAAACTCAAAATACAAAGAGAATATGTTGGCTTTTGTTTTTCATTAAAAACATTTCTATATAAAAATGAATAAGTTTTTTCGCTTTTGTGCCTTCAAAATAGTTTTTAAATAATACTTACCATACAAGTTTTTTTTCTATTCTTCTAAAAAAATAATTTTTGAATTAAAAAATAAAAAATAAAAAAATAAAACTAAACCAATAAAAACCTTAACTTTTCACATTAGAAAATTAAACATACAAACCCTTGCTAAATGAATTGGACCCACATGTGAAACGAACCGACACCTTAAACAATTCCTCAATCCTATGGTTGCCTATTTTTTATTTAGAGTTCGTTAGTAAGTTAAAATGAACTATTATATTAAAATTCCACAATAGTGTATATTATTAACGTATTTCAACTAAAAAAAATGATTGTAGTTAACAAATTTCAATAAAAATATGTTTTAAATATATATTAAATAATTTAAATTGTGGTATATATTTATTTTTAAATTTAAATAATTAGACAGATAAAAAATTAAATATGAAAAATTGAAATACACCAATAAAAAATAAAATAAATTTTAATTTTTAAAATAAAATATTTTTCAATTAAAAGTGTAGAATTTATTAAAGAATGATTATCGAAAAAATTTCAACAAAAAAGGAATATTGAGTATTTTAATTAATATCCTAAGAAAGTATTTTCATTATTAAACATATAGTTATTTTAATTTAATTAAAACACTTAAATTCAAATCCTATACAAAAAATTATGATAAATATTAGAGGAAAAGAATTGTGCATAGTTATGTTTGGATACAAAAAGAAAACGCAGCACCACCCTATTGGAGGGAATATTTTACGCGATCTTTTATTTATTTATGAGAATGTTATTTCTAAAATATAGTATAGGAATAACATTTTTGGATATTTTAACAAAAATATGTTTGGTTACGACCCATTTAAAATGGGGTAAGAGTTTTGGCTTACTGATCTGTTTTGGCTCACCTCCTACCTAGTTCGCTAATCTATCGGGTCAGAGGCGGGACTGGTTGACCTACCATCTTATATTAATAATTTTTTATATTAATTATATTATGAATATAAAATATAAATAATCAATTAAAAATTAAAAATATGAGAATTAATATATTAAACAATCAAACTTTAGTATTACTACTTTACTTCGTAAACTAATCAAATTATATCACAATTGAATTTAAATTACAAATAAAATTAGAAATTAATTTAATATTTCTACTTTACTTTATAATTTCTAAAATAGTTTGGTTAAGATATTTTATTTTGATATTTGGGTAAAAAAATCGTTTATAAAAAAATAAAAAACAAAAATTTTAAATTAAAAAATTGGTGAAACTAGCGGGCCAACCCACCTGCAAGCAGGGTAGACCAAACAATTTAGTCCGTTCTTAGCATGGCGGTCAACCCATCCCACCCCATTTTTGGCGGGATAAAGGCGGGTTGGGTTAAAACGGGTTGGGTTGACCTGTTGTGCATTCCTACATTAGAGAAAACAATCAAGACCAACAATAATAGACCGTGACAATAAGAGACTAGCTAGGGATGGATCTATTATATAAGTGAGGGGACGCTTTAAAATGGTATATAAATATATTATTATATTTTTACTTTTCAATAAAAAATATTATCTCTACTATTAATAAATTTTAATATTATAAAAGAAGATAAGTTATCGAATTTCTATATAATTCTATTATTTTCTTAGTTCTTGAATATGCTATTTTTTTAAGTCACATTTTTTAACAATATTATGATATCATATTATTCTCACATTATCTCTCTTCTTATTTACACTTTCTTTAACTATTTTCCACCAAATACCTTTTATTTAATTGTATTTCTCATTTATCTTCACACATCTATTTTATTTCAACCAATATATATTTCTCTCTATTCTATAAAAAAGACATTACAAAAAAAATTATGACATATATTTATGTTAAAAATATTATATTTTATAATTACAAACTCGTTATTATCATTGTCATCAAAAGTATGGATCAACCAGTAAGAAATTATTTCAACTTAACCAAAGGTCTCAAATTATTGATGATATATATAATTAAAAAAATTGCGGCTTAAGCATGCTTTGGTCCTAATAAATTTGTGAATTTTTGTCTTTATTAATTTTTTTATGTGTTTGGTCCTTAATATTTTTTATTTTGGTTTTGGTCCCTAAATTTTTAATGTAGTACTTAAAAAATAGTTTAGATAACGTTTTAGGAATAAAAAACAAAATAAAAATTTCATTAGATACTAGACTGGAGATGAACCTCATTGACCCAACCCATACGATCCAGACAAAAGCTTCTTCACTCCATAAGACTTCCAAGGGCTTGTGAACTGGAAATTGACCTCAGTGACTCGACCCGCATGATCTCACATTCTTTGCCCATGTTATCCGATCATTTAATGAGACAATATTAAATAGAGGATCGTCCTAGAAGGAGAGGACGATACCTAGATCAGTATAAAAGGGAGGAATATGAAACCCTAAAGAGAACTATTGGCTTGCCGCCTAAGATGGATACCCTAATCCTAAGATGGAATAAAACTGAAGTTGGCGACCTTCGCCACTAAACTTCTCAAAGATGGAAATTACCCTGTCTCTATGGACGGTTCGAAAGATTAAAGAAAAAAAAAAGCCATGGAAGCATAAAGTGGACCATAAGTAAGACTATTTGTTCCAGATTGTATCGTTCAGAGACCAACATCTTTACATGCTGATGGTGGTTTTTCTGGATCTCTCGCGGATCGGAACTAGGAGGCTTAGATATACTTACAGAGATACGATGGAAAATCAATGAGGAAATGCAGATCTACCAGTTGATCAAGTTGTTGTTGTTTTCTTGATTATAATGGATGATTGCATGTGATTATTCATGATTCTTGTTTTAGATCTCAGGTGTTGTAAATTTAGTTTTTTTGATTTTATTGGTGCGCTTGCATGATAGGTCAAATGAATTTTTATAAAACAAGTTTTATTTGTTCTGGGAGAGATCGCACGAAATGGCTCGACAATCTCTCCCACGTGTGGTGTGTGGCTCTACTTCTTTTCGTTGTGTCTTTTATTATTACATATTTGTCACTCCACTCGATATTACGATTCTAGATCAATTTACATTCGAATGGGTTATGATTTTTAATTTTACATAATAATACAGATAAAATCAACAAATACTTATTCTAATTTTGAGGTTAGCAGCGGAAAAGGATCTTGCAAAAATATAGGAAATTCGTTCCGTTTTTGCCGACAAATCCTAATCTTTAGATTTGTGACTTAAAATAATCTTTTTCAATTTTTAGGTTTTAATTTAACGATATGGTAAAATGTGCGAGACTTTATCTACTTTTGTAAATTTTAACTATTAAAAAAATAAAAAATAATAAAAATTGAGAAATATTTTAAACTTTTATTTTGAACTTTTAGACAAAATAATAAAGTATCTGGTTAATAATTTAAACAATATTGTTATTATTTGAATCTAAATAGAATATTGTTTAATAAATTTTAAATCTATTTTTGCATGCCTTGAATTTAGCTGGTTTAAATTGAAATCCGATTGACTACATTTAATTATAATTTTGGCTATTTAACAAAACAATATTGTTGTTACAAAAATAATTATATTTTAATTGTTTGTGATTCACACATGTAATTGATTCATTCGCATTAACTTCTTATAGAAATTATTATTGTGTTCCTTCGGTTAAAATATGTTTTAAATCATGATAATTTTCTTGTTTTATATTTGAATTAAAAAGATAAATACCCAATGGATGTTATATAGTGAGCAGGGAGTAAAATAAATTTAAAATATAAAAAAATCTAGAGTATTTCATACGCTTTTATTTAAGGTATATAATTTAGTATTTTATATATATTACGCTTTATTTAAGGTATGTGACTTAGTATATTTTTCTTTTATATGTATTTATATATTTTTAAAACAAATTCGGAGTAAACATAATATATATCGCTATTACTTTTATCAATTTTTAACACACAAACCCAATATATATGGCACTATTTAATGTTATTTAATGCTATATTCAATTATCATCGACACGAATTAATACCATATTTAATAACCCTACCCAATTAAATAAATTAATATATTTAATGTTGTATATCTATAAAATTTTTAAAATATAGAATAATTAATAGCATATGTATATTAAAAAAATGGTGTCTTCCTCTAGCAACCAAATTAAATTCTTTTAGTTATGTTATTTAATTAAAGAAATTAATTAACAATAAAAAAATTATTTGATTCCATCAATATAATTGTTATTATGCTATATTAGAAGAATAACAAAATCCACAATTTTCTTTGACAATAATAAGCGAAATGATAAGATTTAAATGTATGTATGGCTTAGTTCAAATTACTTGAATTCTTGACTATTCTAATTTTAATGACTTGATAATTTTTCCTTTACGTGTATGTAATTTTATCTTTGACTAATAACCCGAGTATCAATTGGATTTGACATTTTTCTTAATCATAACTGTCTATGTAAAGAATGTTTCTTAATTTGTTATCACTATCTATTTTGGACTAACATTGCATATCATACGATGTTACCATAAAGATTCACAACATAGGTCGTTGCAAGAAAAATCCAACCCTAATGTAATCGTGAGTTGCATTACAGGTCGTCACAAGTAAATTTTAGCCTTAATGCAATCATGAGTTGCATTATCGGTCGTCGTAAGTAAATTTCAGCTCTAATGCTATCGTGAGTTGTATTATAGTTCATCGACAACAAATTCCAACCCTAATGCAATCGTGAATTGCATTACGAGTCATCAATAGCAAATTCTAAACCTAATTGAGTCCTGAGTTGCATTATAGGTCATCAACAACAAAATCTAACCCCAATGCAATATTACGTTGCACTACAGGTTATTGTAAGTAAATTTCGACCTAATGCAATCATGAGTTGCATTACAGGTTGTCGATATCAAATTCTGGCCTAATGAAATCTTGAGTTGCATTACAGGTCATCTACAACAAAATCTGGCCCTAATGCAATTGTGAGTTTCATTACAGGTCGTTGACAACAAATTGTAGCCTAATGCAATCTTAAGTTGCTTTACAAGTTGTCGACAGCAAAATTCAAGCATAATGCAAACGTAAGTTACATTACAAGTCGTCACAAGTAAATTTCAGCCCTAATGTAATCGTGAGTTGCATTACAGGTCGTAAATAGCAAATTTCGGCCTTAATGCAATCTTGAGTTGAATTGCATGTCATTGACAGTAAAATACGATCCTAATGCAATCTTGAGTTGCATTATAGCTCGTCAAAAGTATATTGTGGCCCTAATGCAATCGTGAGTTGCACTATTGGTCGTCAATAAAAAATTCCAGCCTAATGTAATCTTGAGTTGCATTATAGGTCGTTGACAACAATATTCGGTCCTAATGCAATCGTGAGTTGCATTATAGGTTGTTGCAAGTAAATTTTGGCCCTAATGCAATCCTGAGTTGCATTATAGGTTGTCGACAGCAAAATCTGACCCTAATGCAATCGTGAGTTGCATTACAAGTCGTTGCAAGTAAATTCCAGCCCCAATGCAATCGTGAGTTGCATTATAGGTCGTCGACAACAAATTCCGGCCTTAATTTAATTGTGGGTTGCATTACAGGTCGTCGATAGTAAATTTTGGCACTAATACAATTGTGAGTTGCATTACAAGTTGTCGATAACATATTTTGCCCCTAATGCAATCCTGAGTTGCATTACATGTTGTCGACAGTTAATTCGGCCCTAATACAATGCTGGGTTGCATTATAGGTCATTGCAAGTAAATTTTGGCCCTAATGCATTCGTGAGTTTGCATTACATGTCATCGAAAGCAATTCTTGTTCCTAATTCAATTGTGAATTGCATTATAGGTCGGCGTGGGGCGCATCTGGCCCCAATATAAACTTGAGTTGAATTGTAGGCCGATTAAATTACTTAGCCTGATCCTAATGTAGACGTGAGTTGCATTTCTAGTTGACACAACTTCTGCAATCCTAATGTAAACTTGAGTTGCATTGATGATCCACTAAGAATAATGGATGACCCCAATTGAAACATGCATTGCGTTGTAGATCATTATACAATCAATGTAACATTCATTAATAATCAAAGCATCATTATTGGACTAGAGGTGGATCATAACAACCTGACCTTCATGACCCAACAGATAGAAGCCTCCCCACTCCCATAGCACATCGAGGCTGAAGGGCTTGTGGATTGGAGGTGGGCCTAAACGATCCAACTTGTACGATCCTAACAAACAGAAGTCTCTTCACTCCCATAGGACTTCGAGGTTGAAAGACTTATGAACTTGAGAATGACCATTACAATCGGACCTGCACGATCCCACAATATTCACCACAATATCTAATCACTACGAAACCTTAAAGAAAACTATTGGCTAGCCACCTAAGATAGATACCTTAATCCTACCTAGAAATACACTCTAAAACATTTGGCAACCATAGTGGGAGCGGATAAAACTGAAGCTGGCGACCTTTACCACTAAACTTGTCAAAGAAGGCAATTACCCAATCTCTGTGGACGGTTTGAAAGATTGAAGAGGAGAAGAGCCATAGAAGTATAGAGTGGACCATGAGTAAGACTATTTGTTCCAGATTGTATCGTTCAAAGACCAACATATCTACATGCTGATGGTGGTTTGTCTGGATCTCTCTCAAATCAGAACTATGAGGCTTAGATCTACTTATATTGGTACGATGGAAAATCGATGAGGAAACACAGATCTATAGGTTGATCAAGCTGTTGTTGTTTTCTTGATCATAACTGATGGTTGCATGAGATTATTTACGATTCTTGTTGCAGATCTCAAGTGTTGTAAATTTAGTTTTATTGGTGTGCTTGCATGGCAGGTAAAATGAATCTTAATAAAGTAAGTTTTTTGGTTTTGGGAGAGATTGCATGGAGTGCCCCGAGATCTCTCCCTCGTTCGGTGTGTGCTTTGCTTCTTTTCGTTGTATCTTTTATTATTACCTATTTCTCACTCCACTCAATATTATGACTTTAGATCAATTTATATTTGAAAGGGTTACGATTTTCAATTTTATGTAATTACACAGATAATATCAACAAATACTTGTTTTAATTTTGAGGTTAGCAGTGGAAAAAGATCTTGTAGAAATATAGGAAATTCATTCAATTTTTGCAAACAAATCCTAACCTTTAGATTTGTGACTTAAAATAATCTTGTTCAATTTTTAGGTTTTAATTTAATGATGTGGTAAAATGAGTGAGACTTTATCTATTTTTGTAAATTTTAACTATTAAAAAATAAAAATAAAATAAAAATTGAGAAATATTTTAAACTTTTAAATCTAAACCGAATAATAAAGTATCTGGTTAATAACTTAAACAATGTTGTTACTATCTAAATCTAGACAGAATATTGTTTAATATACTTTTAAATCTATTTTTGCATACCTATAATTTATTTGTTTAAATTTAAATTTGATTGACTATATTTAATTATAATTTTGGCTATTTAACAAAACAATATTGTTGTTACAAAAATAATTATGATTTTATTGTTTATGATTCATTTGTGTAATCAATTCATTCATAGTAACTTTTTATAGAAATGATTATTGTGTTTCTTCTATTAAAATCTGTTTTAAGTTAGGATAATTTTTCTTATTTTATATTTGAATTAAAAAGATCAATAGTCAATGAATATTATATAGTGACCAATGAGTAAAATAAATTAAATATATAAAAAAATACAGAGTATTTAATATTTTTTAATATTTGTATTAAATATATTGCGTTTTTATTTAATGTATACAATTTAGTATTTTATATATATTACATTTTATTTAAGATATGTGACTTAGTATTTTTATTTTATATATATATATATATATATATATATATATATATTAAAACAAATTCAGAGTAAACATAATATATGCATTACTACCGTTATTACCTTCGTTTTTAATATATAAAAAATACAGAGTATTTAATACATTTTTAATATTTGTATTAAATATATTGCGTTTTTATTTAAGGTATACGATTTAGTATTTATATATATTACATTTTATTTAAGGTATGTGACTTAGTATTTTTCGTTTATATATATATTTATATATTTTTAAAACAAATTTGGAGTAAAATAAATTAAATATATAAAAATACAGAGTATTTAATACGCTTTTAATATTTGTATTAAATATATTGTGTTTTTATTTAAGGTATACGATTTAGTATTTTATATATATTACATTTTATTTAAGGTATGTGATTTAGTATTTTCCTTTATATTTATATATATATATATATATATATATATTTAGAGTTTAATTGATATATATTGTCATTCAATTATAACTTTTCATTTATTCTACTCTTAAATTAGTAATAAGTAAAATCAATAAATTTATCATGAATGAAAAGATTGTGATTGAATGTCAGTGTAAAAATCTTTACACTGACAATGTGTACTAATTAAACTCATATATTTATATATATTTTTAAAACAAATTCGGAGTAAACATAGAGTTTAATTGGTATACACTGTTAGTATAAAGATTTTTACACTAACATTATCAATCACAACCCTTCATCCATCCATGGTACAAATCTTTTACACTGATATTGTATACTAATTAAACTCGTAAACATAATACATGCACTGCTATTATCTTCTATCAATTTTTAACACTCAAACCAATGTATATAACACTATTTTTAATGTTATATTCAATCCTCGAAATAGATTAATACCATATTTAATGTATATATGTGGATTAATGACATACATTAACGCTAATTAATTAAATGAATTAATATATTTATATTCTATATTTAATGCCGCTACTCAATTAAATGAATTAATATATTCATATACTTTATATTTAATGACCACTAATCAATTAAAGGGATTAATATATTTAACGTTGTATATCTATAAAATTTTAAGATATAGAATAGTAGTGTACACATGATAAAAATTTGGATGTCTTCTTTTAGCAACCAGAGTAAATTATTTTCATTATATTATTTAATTAAATAAATGAATTAACAATAAAAATATTATTTCATTCTACCAATATAATTGTTATTTTGCTATAGATGAACAATGAAAATCACAAATTTTCTTTTATGATAATTAGCGAAATGATAAGTTTTAAAAGTATGACTTGGTTCAAATTACTTGAACTCCTGACTATCCTAATTTTAGTGACTTGATAATTTTTCTGTTATGTATATGTAATTTTCTTTTTGATTAATAACTCACAATCTATCAATCTGATTTGATATTTTTCTTAATCATAATTGTCTGTGTAAAGAGCTTTTCTCAATTTGTTATCCATGTCTGTTCTGGACTAACATTGCAGATCATATGATATTTCCTATCAAGATGCACAACATAGGTCGTCACAAGCAAAATTCGACCTTAATGCAATTGTGAGTTGTATTACAGGTCATCTCAAGTAAATTCTGACCCTAATGCAATTGTGAGTTGCACCACAGGTCATCGACAACAAAATTCGGCCTTAATGCATTCTTAAGTTGCATTATAGGACATAATAAGTAAATTTAGGCCCTAATGCAATCATGAGTTGCATTATAGGTCGTCGATAGCGAATTTAGGCCTAATACAATCTTGAGTAGCATTATAGGTCGTCAACAACAAAATCTAGCCCTAATGCAATCGTGAGTTCCATTAGGGTCATTGATAGCAAATTCTGGCCCAATGCAATCCTGAGTTGCATTACAGGTCGTTGACAACAAATTCTAGCCCTAATGTAATCCTGAGTGGCATTACAGGTTGTCGACAGTAAATTTGGCCCTAATGCAATCCTAAGTTGCATTATAGGTTGTTGATAGCAAAATCTGACCTTAATACAATCATAGTGCATTATAGGTCATCATAAGTAAATTCCAGCTCTAATGCAATTCTGAGTTCAATAAAGGTTGTCGACAACAAATTCCAACCCTAATGCAATCGTGATTTTCATTACAGGTCGTCAACGACAAATTTTGCCCCTAATGCAATTCTGAGTTACATTACAGGTCGTCAATTGAAAAATTCAGCTGTAATGCAATCCTGAGTTGCATTATAGGTCATCACTAGTAAATTCTGACCCTAATGCAATCGTGAGTTGCATTACATGTCATCGCAAGCAAAGCTCGACTTTAATTTAATTGTGAGTTGCATTACAAGTCGGCATAGGGCGCATCCGACCCAATACTGAGTTGCATTGGAGGCTGGTTAAATTACTCAGCCTGATCCCAATATAGACGTGGGCTGCATTGCTAGTCGACGTACACTTCCACAACCCCAATGTAAACCTAAGTTGCATTGCTAGTCGACCAAGAATAATGGATGACCTCAATTCAAACATGCATTGTGTGACAAATTGTCATATAATCGACCTAACATTTATTAATAATTAAAGCATCATTACTGGACTAAAGGTGGATCACAACGACCCGACCTGCATGATCTCGACAAATAGAAGCCTCCTTATTCCCATAGGACTTCAAGGCTGAAGGGCTTGTAGATTGGAGATGCCCCTTAATGACCCGATTTATATAATCCCGATAAACGAAGCCTCTTCATTCCCATAGGACTTCGAGGATGAATGGCTTGTGGACTGGAAATGAACCTCGACTAACTGACCCACACGATCCCACAATATTTGCCCACAGTATCCGATCATTTAACAAGACAACATTAAATAAAGGATCATTTGTGATTGTCAAAGAAAGAGAGAACAATACCTAAATCAGTATAAAAGGGAGGATTACGAAACCCTACTAAAGAGAACTATTGGCTATCTATCGACAGATACCGTAATCCTACTTGAAAATACACTCATAACAAATACCAAACATAAAAAAAAATCTATTAGGTTTCAAAAACAAAAAAAAAATTACTCATTTATTAAAAACTACCAACATGTTTAAGAAAAAAATATTGTAATTATTGTCTTCGCTACATTAAAATCCCATAATTATTATAGTGATAGATTTTTTTTTTGTTATCCTGAAGTTGAAAACAATGTCAATATATTTATAATAACTCACGTACCCTATCCAACTATAACAACCTATTCAAGTGAGCCAACTATAACATCTTATTCAAGTGAGCTGACAACAGTGAAATACAATATTAGGCGCAAGCTTAAATGAATATTAACAAATTACAAAACTAATTGTAATTAAAATTAATTTTAAAATAATTTGATTATGTTGTAATGTTTTTATATAAAAAACAACATAAAAAAAAGGAGAATCTAACATAAAACTTTTAATTCAAGACAAAATCATAGTTACTTTACTTCAGCTTATTATCAATTCTACATCCGAAATTAAACTTATTTTCATAATTTTTCTAAAATCAGATCTATAATCAATTATCTCAAATCTATAAACAAACACTGACATGCATAATAATTGAACAAGTTGCGTGTGGAAGTTGTGACTACCCATGACCAAAACAAAACGCAAGCAAGGTCTTTCACTTTTTGAGTTTTTCTTATTAAAAATGCACAGAAGAATCTAACCCTGTCAAAATCAATCCCCATAACCCCAATCATCATTGTTCACATCCCTTGAATCCGAATTCAGCAGCTTTCTCTTATCGTTATTCCGATTCACCCACACCAGGGAAACCCCAGAATCTTGCTTTCGGTCCCAATGGGTACAGAGACCTCATCGGTGGATATTTCTGAACCCTTGCTCGTGAATCCTCACAGGACCGAGGAAAACGAGGAGTATTGGCGTGAAGGGGTTCCAGAATGGAAGGAGCAAATAACGATAAGAGGGTTAGTGGTGAGTGCTGTGTTGGGGTGCTTGTTCTGCATCATCACCCACAAGCTCAATCTCACCGTTGGGATCATCCCTTCTCTTAATGTTGCTGCTGGCTTGTTGGGGTTCTTCTTTGTGAGGACATGGACCGGTTTCTTGACCAAGATGGGATTTTTCACCAAACCCTTTACCCGACAGGAGAACACTGTTATTCAAACTTGTGTTGTTGCTTGTTATGGCCTTGCCTTTAGTGGTACCTCTCTCTCTCTCTCTCTCTCTCTCTCTATTCCTCATTCGAAATGTTTGTTTTGGATTCAATTGCCTTGCTTTTGGTTGGTTGGTTAGTTTTAAAAAAAATGGTCTGGGTCGATGTTAATGTTTTAAGAGATTCTGCCTTTGTTTTTCTGCAATATTATGGATTGTGGCATTTAAATCCTTGATAGGAATATGTCAGTGGATGTTGCTGTTGAATTCACTTTAGAACTTTACAAATCTTGGAAAAAATTGTGGTTGTTTGTTTTCTTCTGCTGGGATGTGCTTCTGTTTTCTTTGTGTGTTGTAAGCTGCTTGAGCTTGGTGTTTTGTTGGAAGATACGTGAGGCTTGGAGTTAGTTTTGTGAAGGTTGTTAGAGGCTGTAGGAGATCTGTGGAAGAGATAAGGTGAGTTTGCAATGGTGTGGGAAATGAATTAACTTCCTTTTACCCAAGAAATTTTTAATGACTATGCTTTTAAACTTTTTTTTTTTCTTGGAGTAATAATAATCTGCCACTAAGCGCATAGATCGGGTGTCACGAGGTTGCTCTAGCATAAACAATGGCCTTTAGGTCAATCCCTGGGTAAGTTGTGCTAAATATTTGAAGGAAGAACTTTCCTGTCCTTAGTTGTATTACTTGACGTAAGTAGAATTGTCTTTTGTGGAGGGTATTTGTGGTTTATGGTAAAAAATAATAATGATAAACTGGCAAAAAAATTGATTTGTTTTTAAATTCATCAAATTTACTTGCCTTAGGAAGGAAATCTGTGGAAAAGATTTTAAATGTTGAATCACTGATAAAATCTCTGCCAAAGGAGAAAAAGAAAGTAGTGAAACTAGATGACTATTTATTTAATTGTAAGAGGTAATACTATTTTGTTACACATGAAGTTATGTTCTTCTGTCTCAACTCTAGTTAAGCATTCATTCTGGTTTAACTTCAATTCAAACCTTTTGGTCTTCAGAGGTACTTGTTATATTGGTGAGGTATTTTTTCCATAAATTT
Organism: Psophocarpus tetragonolobus; assembly: GCA_037954015.1. Classification (NCBI taxonomy): domain Eukaryota; kingdom Viridiplantae; phylum Streptophyta; class Magnoliopsida; order Fabales; family Fabaceae; genus Psophocarpus; species Psophocarpus tetragonolobus. Next base: position 39,034,162 of record CM075691.1, on the reverse strand, counting down.
CTCTTATGTGAAAACTTTTACATTGTTGACAGGGGGGTTTGGTTCGTCCTTGATAGCCATGGACCAGAGAACATATGAACTCATAGGCCCTGATTACCCTGGTAATAGAGCTGAGGATGTTAAGAACCCAGGATTGGGTTGGATGATGGGTTTCATTTTTGTTGTCAGTTTCCTTGGACTTTTTAGCCTTGTGCCACTTCGTAAGGTAATCTATTTGGTTTTTATTATTGTTTTAGATTTACTAGAATAAGAGGAGAGATCAGATAAAACAAGCAGGAGAACAAAATATGAGATACAAGAATGTTATTCTTAATAATCTGAAGATCAAATGATAAAATGTGGTCTAGCTTCAAGCTGTTAATCATTATTAGCAATTGTTCTTTAGGGGTTTAGAAATCTTTTTTGAACTATTGATATCATGACGTACCTTTCTTCGTGAACTTCCATGTTTGTGGTTTTATGCTGAATATTTGACATTCTATATGGAATCTTATTTATTTATTTATTTGTTGTGAAGACTATAGAAAGCTTTCTAGAGGATGTAGTATTTTCCCATGTGTTAAAAATAATGCTTCCATCATCCTGTTCATTTGTTGCTTTGCTGAAAGCACAAATTTGTAAAAAGTCATATTGAATATATGGTGCAAATTATATGAATTATTTAATTATTTTGGGGCAAAGAAGTGAATAATTTCTCTGTTGAGAGTGATATGAAGTTTGTGTAAGTCGATGTTAAAAACTAAATAGAGAAGTTTATTTAAAGAGGAATTATTATTTAATTTAATGCCTTTAAATTCTCAAATGGTTTTGATCCCACAAAATCAAATGGTGTCAATTTAATGCTCCAGTTATGTCTTTTCTACTCTCTTTTTATGTATGTGCTACTATAACCTGTTTACTTCCATCTGTTGCATATTTGATATATCAATTATATTGCCAATGTATCCTCATCTCCGTGAATTCAATTTCAGGTTATGGTGTTGGATTATAAGCTTACATATCCCAGTGGGACAGCCACAGCAATGCTAATAAACAGTTTCCATACAAAAACCGGAGCTGAGCTTGCAGGGTATATATTACAAATATATTCCAAATAGTGTTAATTTGACTAGTCAGAAGCTTTTTATATCTTTCATTCTAGTAAAAGTCTTGCACATTGTTGCTGAACCTTTCTGCTTATTAATCAAAGCATTGTGGAAACACAATAAACCTTTTAACCCCGCTGAATTTTGTATGCATAGATTATTTTGCTTCTATTTTCTTTCCTTTTATATTTATTTAATTTATTGTCTATGAGAATCTTACAGGAACCAAGTTCGGCAGCTGGGGAAGTATCTAAGCATAAGTTTCTTCTGGAGTTGCTTTAAGTGGTTCTTCAGTGGTATTGGGGATTCTTGTGGATTTGACAACTTTCCTAGCTTTGGTTTGACACTGTTTAAGAGCACGTAATGCTCCTGATTTTGATTTTCTTTACACTTAGTCGAATTCACTTCTCACTCACCTTAAATTATGCAGCAGCTGTTCTTGGTTATCTCGTGTATACTCTGTTAGTCTGTTTAATGAGTCCTAATGGCAATAATAGCAGTCTGAGTTACATAGTACATGTGTCCTAAGGCAGTGTATGTTGCTGTTTAGAGAAGATAGTCAATGACCAGTGATAATTTTTTTGAAGGCATATATAAATCTACTTCTGTATTTATGTTTTTGTGATCATATCATTTCTATGATTTCACTTGTGCCTTAAGGTACAATAGAAGCAGGAACATTTTAGATTTCAAAAAAGTCCATGAGCCAGTGCTAGATTTCTGATTTGTTATTAGTTAACAGAACTTTGAATACTGGCAAACCATAAGCCCAGAACTTGTAACTTAATGAACTCAATAAATAACAAAAGATGCTTTATCTAATGATGAATATCTCCCTGTACTTGGAAAATACCAAAACTTAATTATGATTATGAATATCAACACCTTCTTAACTTAAACTAGTTATTTCTGATAAACTCAACCTTAACAAACTTGTGTGAATATCTCCCGAAGCTTGGAAAATACTAGAAGTCTACAACTCAATTATGATTATGAATACCAATACGTTCTTACAAGTTACAAATTAGAGGGGTAGTGTCTCAAACTTTAACTAGTTATTTTTTTATTAACTCAGATTTACCATACATCTAACATGTGAGTTGAATTTCTGGAACTACATGAATTCCTTAGAATAATTACAAGTTGTAATGACAAACTAAGGAAGAGTGGCTGACCCAAAGTTGTGCTTGGATTAACAGATACTTGAGCAATGGCCGGGCTAGTCTCGGACTGGTCAACTCCCTGGTTTCTACAGTAACATGGTTGGTAGAATTAAGAGGGAAAAAAGAAATTAATAAGTTAAAAATGCCTTTAAATTTTAATATAAACAAGGATAATTACACTTATCTGTGGACTATTTTCTCAAATAAATGGACAAAAAGAAATGGAGGGAATGTGAAATTGCATTTTAGGTTTGCAATTTAACCTTTTGTATATTTCTAGTGCTGTGGTCTTGTTGCTATTGGTTTTGGGCTGTGGCTCTTCTTATCACTTGCAGATTTTGTTTTTCTTTTCTGGAGCTGGTTAGAGTTTTATTAATCAGCTTCCAGTACAAGTAAATACAGAACATGACCTTTATTCATAGGTACACGGGGTACCACCTAATTACATACAGAAATACATTCTAAATATGAAACTATTTATATCCCACAATTCCCATTAAGTTCTATCAAGTGCATAATATTTAATGATGTATATATTCCCGAACAACTCATCCTTTATTGTGATAACACAATTAAATGATAACACTTGCACCTTTACTAGCATCTTTATTGTCCATTTATTGTGATAATACAATTAAATGACGACACTTGCACCTTCAGAGATGGTGCATTATAAGAGGCAACAACTGCCCTGAGTAGCCTAATTATTTTTTCATTAGTAATTGGATGTCAAAATTTTGTAGCTGTTACAAATAAGATGCTTTGTTCTTAACTGGTAATTACTGTGATGTGGAATGGATGTGGAATGAATGTGGAGGGTTTTGAGGATACAAGTAATTGTCCAGATACTAACATGGCATCCTTTTCATGTAGATTCTACTTTGACTTCAGTCCAACCTATGTTGGATGTGGTCTTATCTGTCCTCATCTAGTAAATTGTTCAGTTCTCCTAGGAGCTATTATATCATGGGGCTTTCTGTGGCCTTTCGTCTCTGAGCATGCTGGGGACTGGTATCCAGCTGACCTTGGTAGCAATGATTTCAAAGGCCTTTATGGATACAAGGTATGGCTAAGCAAATATACTTGCTGACATAACTTACGTATCACTTTACATAAGTACTTTTGATCTGTATCTGAAGTGCTATACCAAGAAAAAAGGAAAACACGGCTTCAAGTTGTCTGCACTGCAAGAGTAAATTTAGAATTGATTTTGGAAACTCTTGGTGTAACTTGAGAACCAAGCATGAACAACCTACTACTATTAATTTAAATTACAAATGTATATGACATTTACCTTCTTTGGCTTAATTTTCAAGACCGAAACAAAACAGTCAGTTGTGTAAACTGAAGAATATTAGATCATTATCAACATTGAAATTTTAATTTTACTTTCATTATGTAGTGGCTGAGCATATAGTATAGTGTATGTTTTTGTTTTATATGTAATGGTCTTTGCTTGATTTGATACTGATATAGTTTTGCCTTATTTAATCTGAAACACACTGAGCCAGCCTGAACTTTAATTATGCTTTTTCCAAGCTTTAATGTCTTAGAAAGATTTGCTTGTCTGATCAGCTTAGCTTCTTTACATCATCCAGAGGCATTTTTTTCCTGTAATAATTCTTGTATTTTCTCCTCTTTATTGGTTTGTTGCTTTTTTTCCCCTGTTGTAAATATTTTTTTATTACTTATCATCATGTTTTGTGCAGGTGTTTATATCAATTGCCCTGATTTTAGGAGATGGTATTTACAATCTGGTAAAGATTATACTGATAACTGTCAGGGAAATGTGGAGGACCAGCTCCAAACAAAACAGCCTTCCTGTTGTGACAGAGGTTCAAGGTGAGTTTGGTAAAAACACTTTCTAGTTTCTAAATATTTCTTACTAGTGGTGTGGTTTTGTTTTGTATTTTTGTAAAATTTTGTTTGGCTTCTGCCAAGTTATTTTCCATGCAGGACATGTATAAATATTGTCCATTTGTCATGGATTATGTTATATTTTAACAATAAATTACATTCTTAATTACATTGATTCTTCATCTGTAACTGTAAGGCTGCTTGGTTGTGGATATAATAAAGAATTGATTGTATTGTGGAAACTATTGAATCGAGTGGAGTTAATTAACTTCTGAAATCATATCTGATTATTTACTCCCAGAATCTTCAGTTGAAACTAGTTTATTAAGGGTACACATTGATGTTAACCTTTGTTACTGTTAATTTTTTTTCCATCCATCGTGAATGAACTAGTTTTTTCTGATCTGAAAATGAACCCATGTATAGTTTCATCAATAGACAATGAGAGACGACCATAGCTCAGCTGCAACTCTTGCCTATCCTGTTCTGGTCGAGACATGGGCGTGCAAGTGTATAATTTATGAAATTAATTATTTTCATATTCATGTTTTCAGAGGACGACAGTTCTCAAATGCAATCAGAAGAAAAGAGAAGGGATGAAATATTCTTGAAGGACGGGATACCCACCTGGTTTGCAGCCTCTGGATATGTGGGCTTGGCTGCGATATCTATAGCAACAATACCAATTATCTTCCCTCCTCTCAAATGGTACTTGGTTCTGTGCTCTTACATCCTTGCCCCTGCCCTTGCCTTCTGTAACTCTTACGGCACTGGTCTCACAGATTGGAGTCTAGCATCCACTTACGGGAAGATCGGTCTTTTCATCATCGCTGCAGCAGTTGGCCAAAATGGTGGTGTAATAGCAGGGACGGCAGCTTGTGCTGTGATGATGTCCATCGTTGCAACTGCTGCTGATCTCATGCAAGATTTCAAGACTGGTTACCTCACCCTCTCATCAGCAAAGTCCATGTTTGTGAGTCAACTAATAGGAACAGCGATGGGTTGTGTAATTGCTCCTCTCACATTCTGGATGTTTTGGACTGCCTTTGACATTGGTTCACCTGATGGCCCTTACAAAGCACCATATGCTGTTATATTCAGGGAAATGGCCATACTTGGTGTTCAGGGATTCTCAGAGCTTCCAAAATACTGCCTGGGAATGTGTGGTGGTTTCTTTGCGGCTGCTCTGGCTATCAATCTTCTAAGGGATGTGACTCCTAAGAGTTTCTCACAGTACATACCTATTCCAATGGCAATGGCAGTTCCCTTTTACATTGGTGCTTACTTTGCTGTTGATATGTTTGTTGGAACTGTGATATTGTTTGTATGGGAGAGGTTGAATAGAAAGGAAGCTGAGGACTATGCTGGAGCAGTTGCTTCTGGATTGATATGTGGTGATGGCATATGGACAATTCCTTCTGCCGTCCTTTCTATAATGAGGATTAACCCCCCCATCTGTATGTACTTTGGCCCTTCTGCTAGTAGCTGATATCAGCAGCTTTAGGTTATCTTTAAACTGCACTATTTATTCATGAGAAAAATACTTGCACATTGTCAGTATAAAAAATTTTACACAGATGTTCAATTACAATCTTTCATATATGGTAAGTTTTATAACTTTACCAATTAATATTGTGATTGAATGTTAGTGTAGAATTGTTTTACACTGTCAATGCATAAGTGTTAAACTCTTTATTTATTGGTATTGTGTATATAAATATTTGGATATAAGATCACAGGGAATACCCAAGTTTCATTTCCTGTGTTTTTCTGTGCTTGTGCATAGTAAATATTTAGGTATGCCATTCAGTCCCTTTAATTTGTTATGGAAATCAACAGCCGGAGAAAAAAAAAAAAAAAAGCAAGCGAGATAGAACATAGAGGGAACGGTTATTTATGGTATTCATTCAAAAGTAATCTATTGTTAAAGTTTTCACACTAATAGTAAACCAGCATCAAACGGTAGGAAGAGGGTTGCTGTAAAGTGGTGGATTTGTGATAATAAGTGGGGACAGTCTATTTAGAAAAATCAATTTAAAGAAATAGACAATAAAAAAAGGTAAAAAAAGGGTTGAAACACAAAAGAAGAGGCATATATAAATGTTAAAATAGGGAATATATAACATTAAAAAAATTTAATTTGTAAAATTTATATCCAATTTATTTTCTTTTTAATTAGAATATATAATATTAAGTTTTTATATTATTTTTAACAATATTCTAAAAAATAAAATAAATTTCCTTAGTTGTAGATTTTTCCTAAAACACAATAGGAACAATAAATAAATCAAATGAGAAGCACTACATAGGTAAAATGGAATAATAAGTTAATAAAAACTTAAACCACATGTTATCTGCAAGTATCTCTAATTCTTATTTGTTTTTGTTTTTTTTTTAGAATCGCCATATTGTTTATTATGATTATGAATTATATTGATTAAGAATATTAACACATATTATCTTTTATTATTTTAAATAAGTTAGTTATTTTATTAATGTTATTCATGTGCTCCTATTTTTCAATAAAAATTCATGTCGTATTGTTAAATAATTTGATCTGATTTGATAATTTGTCTTATAAAAAAATTGTAAAAATTTCTCCAAAAATATTGAGAAACTACAATATAAAAAAGAAGATTCATATGATTCTCTGCATAAAAGAACGGGCAAGATTTTATTTATAAATTTTAAGGAAAGCAATTTTATTTATTGAATATGTTTATGTATTTTAGGGAAAGAGATTTTGTTGAGTGTAATCATATTTTTTTGAAAGAAGTCAAGTATACTCATAAAGCACAAAGAGTGCCAATATTTGATTTATCAGTATTGTATATGGAAAATAAAACCCCTGATGTATAAAATAATTCTAGAACATTATAGAATTACTGATCTTATTTTACACAACCTATTAGAGTATTGTAATAAGCGGTTTATGAGTTAATTGTTGGTTTCATTCTTAAGATGTTTCTCTCGGGTTGGTTAACTACATCCACATATAAATATGTAAATATGGATACGAAAGTAGAACACGAGAAGAAACACAATTATTAGCATGTTTCAATATATATATGTTTTAACGGATGTGATCTACACATAGAACACATGAACGGTAGACACCGTTAGAATATGCATATTTAGTAAGAACTATTATTGTATTTCTTTGTAAATTAAAGCTTACATTTAAGCTATAACACAAAAAAAAAATCTGAAAAGTAGGAAATATTGTCCAAAATTTTTTATTGTGTGTACTTAAAAGTATTCTTTTAGCAGAATAAATAAATAAATAGTAATTTATTTTATAAATGCGGTTTATTTTTCAATAATTATCTCGTAAAGAGTATATTTATAAACATAAAACACTTATGTAAAATTAAATTAATTTTTATTCAATTATTTTAATTGTAATTATATTATAAAATATTAGATTACACATTAAAAAAATTTAATTTGTAAAATTTATTTCCAATTTATTTTATTTTAATTACAATATATAATATTAAGTTTCTATATTATTTTTAACAATATTCTAAAAAATAAAATAAGTTTCCTTAGTTGTAGATTTTTCCTAAAACACAATAGGAACAATAAATAAATCAAATGAGAAACATGAAATGTACATAGGTAAAATGGAATAATAAGTTAATCAAAACTTATAGCACAAGTTATCTATAAGTTTCTCTAATTCTTTTTTTTTTTTTTTGAGAATCACCATATTGTTTATCATGATTATGAGTTATATTGATTAAGAATATTAACACATATTATCTTTTATTATTCTAAACAAATTAGTTATTTGATTAATGCTATTCATGTCCTCCTTTTTTTTTCAATAAAAATTCATGTAGTATTGTTAAATAATTGATCTGATTTGATAATTTGTCTTATAAAGAAATTGTAAAAATTTCTCCAAAAGTATTGAGAAACTACAATGTAAAAAAGAAAATTCATATGATTCTTGCATAAAAGAATGGGCAAGACTTTTTTTTATTGAAGCATATTTGTACTCATTACAATATGTTTATTTTAGTATTTGATATACGGAAAATAATATGCATGCATAATAATAATTTATATTTTTTTTAACAAGAGCAGCGACAAAATATATCAGTAGAAGCAACTAAACTGGTAATCAATAATAAATTAAAGATACATAATTATGATGATTATATCAATAAATTATGAATAAAGTTATTTAATTAAATCTTGAGTTTGAAAATTGAATTAATTTGATTAAATATACCTTGTTTTGTATGATTTTTGTTTCTAGAGTTACTATTTGTAATTAAAATTATTATGACATAATTGTTTTTTTGTTCATAATTTCTTTTTTTATGAATTTATTTTAATTTTAAATTGGAATGCAATAACTATCACTATTATTCTCAATATCTATTTAAAGCATACATTGCAAATGTTGATGCAGGTAAATTGGAGTTGAATGAGACATGGAGGATGGACATTGGCGAATGGATGCAGAAACGATAGCACGAATTAATCGTGGTGAAATTCCTTGCCGTCGCTTGGACGGAAAATGTAAACCTATTTTCGTGTACTTGTTACTTGCTCTTATACTTATTGGTGCACTTGGGGGCACTGCTTTTGGCTTCATCAAGCTGTATCACCACTTCAAGCACTCATCATGAATCCTTATTTGGAAACTTCAACATGAAGATTAATGGACAACTCTTGAAATCGACTCTAAAGTAGTCTCCATGCTTTCTTGGAGATAGTTTTTTATTTATACTTTTTTAGGAAAACAATTTTATTTATTGAATATATTTACGTATTTTAGGGAAAGAGATTTTGTTAAGTATGATCATATTTTTTAGGGAAGTCAAGTATACTCATAAAGTACAAATAGTGCCAATATTTGACCTATCAGTATTGTGCAGGGAAAATAAAACCCCCGATGTATAAAATAATTCTAGAACATTATGGAATTACTGATCTTATTTTACACAACCTGTTAGCGTATTGTGACAAGCGGTTTATGAGTTAATTGTTGGTTTCATTCTTAAGATGTTTCTTTCCTTGTAGACTTCTTGCATTGGTTAATTATATCCACATATAAATATGTAAATATGGTTACGAAAGTAGGACACAGGAAGAAAAACAATTATTAGCATGTTTCATTGTATATATGTTTTAACGGATGTGAACTACACACAGAACACATGAAAGAGGGACACCGTTAGAATATGCATACTTAGCAAGAACTATTATTGTCTTTCTTTGTAAATTAGAAATTACATTTAAGCTAGAACACAAAATAAAATCTGAAAAGTAGGAAATATTGCCCAAACTTTTTTATTGTATGTACTTAAAAGTATCCTTTTAGCAAAAAAATAAAAATAAAAGTAATTTGTTTTATAAATGTGGTTTATTTTTTAATAATTATCTCGTAAAGATTATACTTATAAACATAAAACACTTATGTAAAATTAAATTAATTTTCATTCAATTATTTTAAGTTTCTCTAATTCTTTTTTTTTTTAAGAATCACCATATTGTTTATCATGATTATAAATTGTATTGATTAAGAATATTAATACATATTATCTCTTATTATTCTAAATAAATTAGTTATTTGATTAATGTAATTGATGTGCTCCTTTTTTTTCAATAAAAATTCATGTCGTATTGTTAAATAATTGGATCTGATTTGATAATTTGTCTTATAAAAAAATTGTAAAATTTCTCCAAAAATATTGAGAAACTACGATGTAAAAAAGAAAATTAATATGATTCTTTGCATAAAAGAATGAGCAAGATTTTAATGGTGAATCTATGAGATTTAATATTAAGATTACTATGAATAAAAACAAATTAAACGTCGAAAAACTATGATATAAAAAAGAAAATTCATATGATATAAAAAAATTGTAAAAATTACTCCAAAAATATTAAGAAACTATGATATAAAAAAGAAAATTTATATGATTTTCTGCCTAAAAGAATGAGCTAGATTTTAATGGTGAATCTATGAGATCTAATATTAAGATTACTGTGTCTAAAAGCAAATTAAACATATTTGATTTGGCTTTTTTTATTGAAGCATATTTGTACTCATTACAGTATGTTTATTTTGGTATTCGATATACACAAAATAATATGCATGCATAATAATAATTTATATTTTTTTTAACAAGAGCAATGACAAAATATATCATTAGAAACAACTAAACTGGTAGGAGCTAATAAATTAACTATAAATAATTATGATGATTATATCAATAAATTATAAATAAAGTTATTTAATTAAATCTTGAGTTTGAAAATTGAATTAATGTGATTAACTATACCATGGAAATATGAATAAAGTACATTATCGTATTCATTCAAAAGTAATCTATTGTTAAATTTTTCATACTAATAGTAAACCAGCATCAATCAGTAGGAAGAGGGTTGATGTAAAGTGGTGGATTTGTGATAATAAGTGGGGACAGTCTATTCAGAAAAATCAATCTAATAATAATTACCATATATATATAAATATAATAAATAAAGATATAGACAATAAAAAAAAAAAAGTAGGAAAAAAGGTTGAAACACAAAAGAAGAGGCATATATAAATGTTAAAATAGGGAATATATTTACAGGTTAATTGGTGTACAGTATCAATGTAAAATTTTTTTTTTATACTGTCATTCAGTCATAATCTTCCATTCATAGTAAATTTATTGACTTTACTCATTACAACTTTAAAAGTCACATAAATAAAAAAAAAATCATGATTAACTTTCAGTATAAAAATCCTTTACACTAACGATGTATATAAATTAAACTCATATTTATTTATCTTTGAAAACAAATGAGGTTGTTGAAAGAAATAACATACTTTATTCACATTTTCATAATTTAAAGAAGAAATTTATTGTCAAGTAATAACTAATATTTTAGTTGAAAAATAATTAATGCATAATATAAATTAAAAAGATTCTTATAAAAAAAAGACATTTTAAAATTATGTCTTACATTTAGAGATAAAAGTAATATATTACTTTTTATTGATTCATATATAAGTAAAAATATATAATTTTATACAAATTAAGAAAATAAGTTATAATAATTTAATTTCACTAATCTCAAATATAAAATAAAGTTACTTTTAAAATTACGTCACATATTATCATCATCGTCAATTTTATATTTTGAAGCATCATATATTGAGGATCAGATCGATATAAAGTTTATTTAATAAAAAAATTATTCGTATACATAAAAATGATAAATTTATAATTAATATATTATATTGACCAATAATTTTTTTTTATTGAATCGAGAGAATTTACAAAATTGAGTGAAATACAGTTTTATCAATTGAGAATTAGACATAATCCTTAAATATTTGGTATCTCTTTCTAAAAAAATGGAATAGTTGGTACTAATCACATCAGTTGAATTTGTGATTGAAATCCATGAAGTTAATGAATTGAAGTTTAATTTTTAAAAAAATGATAAATGTACATCCATATGATATTCTATACCTAATGAAAAAAAGTAAAAAAAGAAAAATATATAGATATGATAGGATTTTTTTATGTGATAGGATGAAAAAGAAAGAAAGAAATAAGAAGCCTGGATAAGGTGTATAAATTAAATGAGTGTCGATGTATTGTCACTCTTAGTTTTATAATTTTTCTTCTATACAAGAACAAGATTATCCAATTTGAGAGAAGCATTGGAGAAAAATTATTGGATGTTCTATCTAATAATTTTTCTTTGATTACAGAGAATCGGAATTCAAGAAGTAGGTGAAGAGAATGATGAAATTAGGTTTGAATTATACTGTACTAGACACAAATTATAGTATGCCAATTATTAATATTGAATTGATAGAATGAGAGTGAATGTGTACCTGAATTAGCGTTCATGTCCATGAGCACTATTGAAGAGAACTCTAGGAAGTTCTTCTAGCTACCTTCTGAGGGGTTATTGTAGAGAATAATTCTGATGTGTGTAAATTTGCTTAATGAGATGGCAAATTTATAACCCCCTAGGGTAGTCAGGGACCTCTCTTAACTGGGCTTTTAATCTGATTGACCTAACCCATCACAGAGTCAATCTCACTGTAATCCAAGTTAAATAACCATATTGACATTTTAAGATATTGTCGGTTAGAAGATAAATAACCATATGATATAATGATCATATCTTATATTGTCGGTTAATGATAATAGATATTGAGTGATACTAATCCACAATATTTTCAACATTCTCCCACTTGGATAGTATCAATCAATAATCAACATACAAATCATTAAGCTAAAACGACAATTGTCGATATATCATATATTAATTAACGATATGAAAAATTTGAGCAACAAAATAAATATTCGATAGGGATATTAATCATTTGCATTTAGCTAATATTTTTCATAAAATGTATGACATAATGCAGTCCCATAAATGACACTACAATGGTCCAAGCATAAATAAAATGCTAATAAGAAACATGAACAAAATGACGTCAACTAGAGCATGTCTCTTAAAGATAATAGAGAATCAGACTCCCACTAACTTAATACATCAAAAGCCTTGACTAAACCCATGTGAGTTACATGAATAAGAAAAATTCCAACAGTTAAGGCCTTAGTCAGTGGATCTGCTAACATCTCCTCAGAATCAATGTTTTCAATCCGAGTGTGAAAACTTTGAATTTGCTCTCTAACAAATTGATACTTGATATCAAAATGCTTTGAACGAGTAGAGCTTTTGTTGTTTCGAGAGAAACTCACAGCAGCAGTATTGTCACAGTAAATCACAAGTGGCCTGGAAATGCTTTCAACTATGTGAAAATCAGATATTAATTTCTTAAGCCACATGGCCTGGCGAGTGGCCTCAAAACAAGCAACATACTCTGCTTCCATGGTAGAGGTAGCTGTAAGAGACTGTTTAACGCTCTTCCAAGAGATAGCTCCTCCTGCCATCATAAAAATGAAGCCAGAAGTAGATCTACGATCATCAGGGCAACCTGCAAAATCAGAATCAGAATAGCCAGTGACTTGAAGTTGATAAGACTTCATAAAAGTCAACATATGATCCTTGGTTCCCTGTAAATATCGCATGACCCTTTTAACGAATTTCCAATGACCCAAACCTAGGTCGCTCAAGTATCTGCCTAAGGCATTGACAATGAAAGCAATATCAGGACGAGTACAGACTTGAGCATACATCAGACTGCCAACAGCGGAAGCGTATGAAATTTTCTTCATAGCATTCACTTCTTCATCATTATGAGGATATTGTTTGTTAGATAATTTGTCACCATGTTGCACAGGTGCAGCATATGGGGAGCACACATTCATGTCGAACTTCTTGAGAATCTTCTCGATATATCCCTTTTGAGACAATCCAACTATGCCACGTGACCTATCATGAAGAATTTGGATGCCTAGAACAACGGAAGCTTCATCAAGGTCTTTCATATCAAAATGCCTGAACAACATTGATTTTGTCTCAACCAATAAGTTCATACAACTACTAGCAAGGAGAATGTCATCGACATATAATACGAGAATGATGAAATTACTCTCACTAGTCTTCAAGTAAATGCATTGGTCTGCAACATTTTCCTTGAAATTGTAAGTAGTGACAACCTGGTTGAATTTTAAATACCATTGCCTAGATGCTTGTTTCAGTCCATAAATGGACCTTTTAAGTTTACACACCAAATGCTCATTGCCTACCTCAACAAAACCATCAGGCTGAACCATGTAGACATCTTCAGCAAGATCTCCATTCAGAAAGGCTGTCTTTACATCCTGCTGGTAAGTCCACAAAATCCCAAACATTATTATGAGACATGGAAGACAATTCATCATGCATAGCTTTTAGCCAATCAGAAGCATGAGAACTAGAGAGTGCTTCCTGAAATGTGACGGGATTTTCATAATCATGTGGATCATATTCGTGCTCCTGAAGGTATACAACATAGTCATTTGTTATAGAAGGTCGGCGTATTCTCTGAGATCGTCTTAATGGAGCCACATCAACATCATCAAGTTGTTGATCATTGAGTTGTGGTTCATCAACTTGTGGCTCTGTCATTTGTTCATCTTGCCTCTCAACAATTTGTTCATCTGTGTGAACCATTGGGGTTGAGATGTCTGTAAGAAGAAAATAAGATGGTAATGGAAGCATGGTTCGATCTTCTCTAAAGGTCATCATTCGAGGTGTGTAACTCCCATTGTCCAAATCATCCTCAAAGAAAACTGCTCGGTTAGATTCAATAACTCATGTAGAGTGAGAAGGATAATAAAATCTACATCCTCTAGAACCGATGCAGTAGCCAATGAAATAACCGCTAATAGTTTTGAGATCAAGTTTCTTTTGTTTAGGATTATAAGGCCTTACTTCTGCCTTACAACCCCATACATGGAAATGTCTCAAACTCGGCTTTCTTCCAGTCATTTGCTCAAAAGGAGTTTTGGGCACAGATTTGCTAGGTACCTGATTAAGAATGTACATAGCAGCTCGCAAGGCATCTCCCCAAAGAAATTCTGGCAGAGATGAATGTGATAACATACATCTCACCATGTCCATGAGTGTTCGATTTCGTCTCTCAGCAACGCCATTTGTTCAGGAGTTCCAGGCATGGTGTATTGAGCTTCAATTACGTATTCATCAAGGAATCGAGAAAATGGTCCTAGATTTCTTCCTGTCTCGTCATAACGACCATAATATTCTCCTCCTCTATCAGACCTTACACACTTAATTTTCTTTTCTGTTTTCAACTCAACAAAGGCTTTAAAGGTTTTGAAGGCTTCAAGAGAGCTTGCTTTATCCTGAAGAAGATATATCCATCCATGTCTGGAGAAGTCATCTATGAAGGTAATAAAATACCTATATCCACCCATAGCAGTAGGAGTAATAGGTCCACATATGTCTGTGTGAATTAATTGTAGCACATCCTCACATCTGTTTGAACTTTTATTCCTGGTTTTGGCAGTGAACTTTCCCTTGATGCAATCAACACAAGTGTCAAAATCTGAGAAGTCAAGATCATGCAGAATACCTTCTTTTATGAGTCTTTCAATTCGAGGCCTAGAAATATGCCCCAAACGTCTATGCCATAGCATAGAAGAAGATTTATCAATCCTGTTACGTTTACTCCCACTAATGGAGTTAACTGACATATCAGTTACGTTTAACATGTAAAGTCTGTCATGCAAAACTCCTGAACCAACAACAGTTGAATTATAATAAATCACCAATTTTCCATCACCAAAATAAAAGTTGTATCCACATTTGTCTAAAACAGAAATAGATATCAAATTCCTTCTCACGGAAGGGACATAAACAGCATCTTGCAATAATAAAGTGTGTCCAGAGGATAAACATAAAGAGACAACTCCAATGTCAGCAACGGGTACTCCAGCTCCATCTTCCATAACAATCTTCGACTCAACATCACTTGGTTTCCTCAGGCTTGTGAACCCCTGTAAAGAATTCACAACATGAATAGTAGCCCCTGAGTCTAACCACCAGGAATTTGGAGGAACATCAACCACATTAGATCCAAAGCAAGTTAGTGCTAGCAGATTACCTCGCTTCTCCTCTTTCTTTTTCAGAATAAAGCAATCTTCCACCTTGTGACCATGTTTCTTACAATACTTGCAAGAACCTTTAAAGAATTTCTTCTTGGGTTCTAAATGTCGTTCTGCTTTCTCTGTACCCTTTTTCTTCTTTTCTTTATATCTGTTAGCACCTTTAGCCACCTGAACTAGAAGCAACGAACTGAATGCTATTAGGCTTATTCTTCTTCATTGACTCCTCCTCTTGGGTGATTATTGCAATCAATTCATCCACTCCATAGTCATGCTTTTGAATGTTATATGAAGTCTTCATGATGTCCAACTGAGAAGGCAGAGACTCCAAGATGCGATAAATTAAAGTGTCTTCACCAACCTCAACCTTGAGAGACTTCAACTTATTATAGAAATTTACTAACTTCATAATGTGTTCACGTACACCGCTGACACCATCATATTTGGTCTTCTCAAATAAGGAAAGGTATTGGCTTTTCTGTGCCTTATCAAAAGTTGTAAATTTTTCACCGATTGCCTTCAGAAAGACACTGGCATCATCGAGATCTGGAATGCTCTGTCTGATAGATTTCTCCATGGTGAATTTAATCACCTTCAGGCACACTCTGTTAGAGTGTTCCCATTTCTCATGAGAAATTTGTTGAGCTTCAGAAGACTCATCTGTAAGAGGCGCAGGCCTCGTCGTCCTCAATTCTAAGTCCAGGTTGCCAATGGTCAAGTAGAGATCTAACGATTCTTTCCAGTCCTCATAATTTGTTTCTTTAGAGTTTTGACAGAATTAGGGAAGAAAACTGAACATCACAATAAAGGAAAAAAGGTGATTTAAAAGTTCAGCTTAAAATAAATCCCTAAGCAAATTACAATACATTATAACTTAAATTAATAAATCCTAGCACCGATAGGGTACCAAAAACATTAACATAAGTCAAGAGAAATGCATTGTACAACAACAAATTATACTAATAATAACACACCGATAGGGTATAATTATCACTAATATAATGAATCAATATTTATTTCATAAATTTACACAAATGCATCCACGATAGGTGAAATTACAATTATGTAAATTAATAGAATAAATCATGCTTATTTCATACGATTTTAATCATCTTAAAATATGACAAACAAAATTCACATCATCATGCCCACGATAGGCAGGTCATCACAATGCAAATTAATAGAAAAATCATATTGTAAGTGATAATTCAATATTCAAAATTTGAGAGTAATATGCCAAAAAACAATTATTATGAAGTTTATAAACCCCAGGCAAATTTTATTACAAAATAATAAAATTTTGAAATTTCAATATTATGCCACATACGTCTCAAAATGAAATTTCACGTCAGTGTGAATTATTACGCCACATTCATCTCAAAATCAAATTTCAATAAAATTTCAAAAAAATTATTTATTTAATAATTTTTAAAAAATATTTGGCATATTTTGAGCCTATCCGTGCGGTTTCTGATGTTTCATAAACGGAAACGGTTCTGCAACAAAAAAATCGGAAGCGAAGAAAACAGAGATCTTTTCGCTTTCTCTTCTGGAGCGCCGGCGGACCAGTGCCGACGGGATCTCGGCGAGGCTCGAAGCGCGCGAGGTGGTGGTGGAGCGGGCGGCCCTGGAGGCGCCGAAACTCCAAGATCCGACGGGATCTGGGACGAGGTTCTAGATGCGGCGAAGACCCGCTGGAGCGAGCGGCCCGGTGGAACAGTGCCGAAGCGCGATCTCCGCTATTGCTATCTGGGCGACAGAAACGCAATGAAGAGCCGCTGGAGCGGGCGGCCAGGTGGAACAGCGCCGAAGCGCCAAGATCCGACAGGATCTGGGCGGCCGAAACGCGGCGAAGAGGGCGAGGTTCGAAGCGCGGCGAAGAGGGTGAGGTTTAAAGCGCGGCGGTGGAGCGCCGAGTCGCGATCTTCGCCGCGATCTGGGGACAGAAAACGCGATCTCCGCCTCTCTCTCTGATCTCCGCCCTTCACTGGTTCCGATCTCCGATCTCCGATCTCCGCCCCTCTCTGAATCAGATCGGAACGCGGCGGTGGAACGCGAGGAAGGTGCGGCACGGCAGGGCCGGGACCACTGGCAGGGCCGCTAGTCCCGGCGGGCGACTCGGCTGTCAGCGCGCAGATGCTCAGGTATCATTCGGTCTCTCCCTCTCTCAATATGCATGTTTAATATTAAAATAGGGTTTGTTCAATTGACAAAATGTATCTAGCAAGCTCTGATACCAATTGATGAAATTAGGTTTGAATTATACTGTACTAGACACAAATTATAGTATGCCAATTATTAGTATTGAATTGATAGGATGGGAGTGAATGTGTACCTGAATTACCGTTCATGTCCATGAGCACTATTGAAGAGAACTCTAGGAGGTTCTTCTGGCTACCTTCTGAGGGGTTATTGTAGAGAATAATTCTGATGTGTGTAAATTTGCTTAATGGGATGGCAAATTTATAACCCCCCAGGGTAGTCAGGGACCTCTCTTAATTTGGCTTTTAATCTGATTGACCTAACCCATCACAGAGTCAATCTCACTGTAATCTCAATTAAATAACCATATTGATATTTTAAGATATTGTCGGTTAGAAGATAAATAACCATATGATATAATGATCATATCTTATATTGTCGGTTAATGATAATAGATATTGAGTGATACTAATCCACAATATTTTCAACAGAGAATCAATGCTATCTCTGGTTTCAACAATGGAACCATGTGGCCAGCACCTGTAAACTGTGACGACTGTTAGGCCACCTTTGTATATATCTCCGTCAAACCATTGTCTCCACTTCTCATCTTCTTTTAATCCCATTTACTCTATGGAATATCTTGTAGACATCCATGGTATGCAACCATCCAAATCACCACTGCATGTCAAAATACATCAACTTATATTAACCATCAAAACTTAAAAACAAATCTGTTACTTAAAAACTTAGATTACATTCACTCTTGTTGAAGTTTGCTCCACTAAATATATTAGTATCATACAAAAATTTGTAACTAGTTTACACCCATCATGACATTAGTTTCAATCAAGCATAAATACAATGGCACTATATATCTAGAAAGTTTAAATACTACATATTTTACCTAACCAACCAAATTCGTAAACCTGCATTGAACAACTTCTGAATAAGCCGAAGGAGAGTTTTTCTCTTTGTACTTCCATAATTATAGGAAATATCTAAAATAGCTTTAGGTAAAAAAGAAAGAGATAACTTCTCTCACCCTGTGTCTCTCTCTCTTCTCATCCGTACAACTATTCTTCAAGTTACATCTTCGGACGCATAACTCTACATTACCCACACCTCTCCACCTTCGTCTCCCTCCTCCTTGTTCCTTTTATCTCCCTACATCGAGGTTTCATCTAAGCATCTACCGACTTCACTTTCCTCCCTCATGTTGGTATCCGTCCTAAAAACAATATGCTGTCATTATATCCTTCAAATTTAATGGGAGTGATAAATTATGATGAAATTTTTTCCATTAGACAAGAACGGACAACCTTATTGTGTGTATTGTCTTTCAATGCATAACACAGTTTGGACTATTAATTTAGAGATAAAGTTGGTGGTGGCTTTGTAAAATTTGCAAATTAATGAGAGAGAGGTGCGTGAGACATAACAAAATTTTTATTTTTTTTATCTAAGATTATTTTTGTGATTTTTAAAAAATATGGAGGTGCAGGAAGAAAAACTTGTGAAGGACACATCATTCCACTCCTTAATTCTAGTGGAAATGAAATCTTGTACCAAATTGGTGTCTCATTCTATATTCTAACTAATCAATAACTGTCATATCATTTAATGAATTTTCTTTTGTAATTTTTTTATATTTTATATAACTCATTAAATGACATAATATTTATTGATTGGTTGAGACAGGAAATAAGATACTAATTTGGTATAGAAGATTTGGTTCTATTCTAATGCTGCGTATCAAACAAAAAATACTTGTCAAACCAAAAAATTTGAACTATTCAATAGAATAAAAAATGATTTTAATTTATGGAAAAATTAATAAATCACGTGTAAATTGAAATTGAATTAGGCATGTGGTGTTGGCATGGAGAGCCTAGTGGACATCGTTATTATTTAGATATTTTTCTATATTAGAATTTATACATGGATTGTAGTCCTAAAATGTAACAAACAACAAATTATTTATACATGTTATGTTATGATCAATATTAAATGTTAACTAAGCAATATAATTTACATGCATTTCGAAAAAAGAGGTCGCAATGACATGGTTTTTATTTACAGAAATAGGAATTGAAAAATTTTGATTCCAAAAATTTTCATCCGATTTGTGTGGGCAGAGTGGTGAATATACGTTGAACACATCAAGGTCTCCTCTGCTCACTACTGCTACTCTGGATGCAATCATGAATGAATGCAAGTTGGCTTTTAGTACTGCCCGCAATGCATAGGGTTTCCACCCATATATCACATGATTTTACCCTAAATGACCATGCATAGAGAAGAATACAATAATTTTTAATGCTTTGTAACCAAAATAAAATTTGAGATTTTTTTATATATAATCAAAATTTACATTTTAATAAAAAATCCAATATATTTCCATTTTAATAGGCTTACATAAGTTTTTTGTCTTTAAAGTTTCACAAAAAATCACTTTTGGTCCTTGAAATTAAAAAATATTGTTTTTAGTCCCTGAAATTAATTTGTTTTTTGTATTAACGTTGTCCGTGTATAAGTTTTGGTGTATTTGGATGTATTAGATGTGAAATTGAAGATTTAACTCGACTAAAGTTAGTCTAATCTTGATTAGATTAACCCATGATCTAGTTAACCTAACCCACCCCCTCTAACCTATATATAGGACCCATCACCTATATGTAAGGAACCTTTGAATTTTTTATCATTTAATAGACCTAAGCTTAGTGCTTGAGTGTGATGCTTGAGTAAAAGAGAGACTCCTTGGCTGTGAGCTTCTCTCCTTTGGGAGAGAGTGCCTTCTACCTTTTATCAAGGATCCTTCCTTGTGACAAACATTCTTCACTTATCTCTCCCATCCTTGAGAGTGGCGTGAACCAACACCATCTCTACTTTCCATCCTCCATTTTGCCTTAGTTAGCCTCTTCATGGAAGTAAGATCTTAGGGACAAGATGAATCTTCATCATATGGTATCATGTGCCAACTTCCTTGAAGTGCATTGTTATTATTTTTGTCTCTTAATTTCAGTT
This sequence comes from Psophocarpus tetragonolobus, assembly GCA_037954015.1. Taxonomy (NCBI): domain Eukaryota; kingdom Viridiplantae; phylum Streptophyta; class Magnoliopsida; order Fabales; family Fabaceae; genus Psophocarpus; species Psophocarpus tetragonolobus. Next base: position 39,013,279 of record CM075691.1, on the reverse strand, counting down.
TTTGTCCATTTCAACTCTTATGTTGTTCTTCCTGTTTTTCATTATATACATGTTGTCCATTTATTCTCCTTATCGTCTAGTTTTGTTATTGTCGTGTGGTCTTTATTTTCTTCATTCCATTATATTACACTCTAATATGTTTGTTTGATTTTATGGTATTTTTAACTCTTTCATTGGATCATTGTGTGCCTTTAAGTTTCCTTTTAATTTTCCACCTATTACCTATCTGTTTTTAATCTTGTGCTTTCCTAAAAAGGTCTTGGTAATTATTTAACAAATTTTGTGAAAGAGGCCACCCAAGGTGGTCTAGACCTTTGGAAGCACATCTTGTTTTTTTTATGTTTCTTGTTGGGCATCTTTTATTCCTTTTTTGGATGTGAGTTTTAATTTTTTCTGCACTTTATTTTCAAGTTTTTTCATCTTCCAAGTTGTGTTACTTATCTGTCTTGTTTAGTTCTTATATTGTCATATTAAATTCCTTTGTTTAGCCTTTTTAATTTTTTCCATAAAATAGTGTGTTGATTCTTATGGAATTGAATATCAAAGAGGAAGTGACCTCTTGATTCTATGTCGAAGAGTCTCACATGCTATTAGTCTAGTATGTTCTATAAAAATTTTCCAAAAAAAAAAATTGCTCAATTCCTTCTGCATATTATTCTTGTTAGAAATTTAGTAGTAGCTTAAATTTTGGTACTAGTTGTGTGGTGATTTTCCTTAAGCTTGAGAATGCTTTGAGTTGAATATTTTTGGGCCTTAAACTTATACAAACAAGCTGTACAAAAAAACTTTACTAACTCTCTTGGTGCTTCATTTTAAGTCACCTAAATTTCTAGTCCATTTCTAAGTTGCTTGGGTTTCTTGAATTGCACTTTTATTTAAGTTTGTGTGGTTTGTTTTAGCTCTTTAATTTAAGCGATTATAACCATTCACGTTCTTGCTAAATTTCATTTCAAAATCAAGTGAAAGGTGCAGGAAAATTAGGTTTTTTTAAAAAGAAGAAATAAAAAAAGAAGTAAAAACAAAGTGTTAGTAAAAAGTAGTAAAAGGAGAAAAAGAATAAAATGTATTAGTTACCTAAAATTTATCATAAGATTGTTAAAAGGAGTGCCTAAATTGTTTGAGATTGAGCTTGATGTGCCATAACATAAGTGATTTATTTATGAAAATTCTTGAAACTTGAGAGTCATTTTCTTGCTTTTTTTAGTCATTCCATTCTAGTGCCTTTCTAGGATAGCTTTTGTATGCCAACTTTCTTTTTGGTCTTTTTTATTGATTGTCTCATAATCTTTCAGTTTGTCATAATAAATTTTTCATTTTGAAGTTTAACTTTCCTTCTTTGTGCCTTGTTTGCTTTAGTGTCTTCTTCTATTTATTTGCCCTTGTTTTGCGCCACTTTTGTGTGTAGGATCAAGTTTGGAGACCTTGCCACTTGGTAGTGTTTTTGGGTGTTGATTGAAAGCGTTAAGGACCTACTCTTGGAAGAGGAACTTACCAAAAAGGAGAAGCGAGAAGAATACACTTCTGAGAAAACACTTTGGAGAAGAGGAACTTCAAGAAGTCTTTTATTTCTTTGCATTAGTTTTTGGTGTATTTTAAGGTTGTTTTAATTAGGGGTGTTGGATGCCTCTAAGGATCACCTTTTTTGCTTGTAATAAATCTTAGATTCTCATTTTGGGTGTGAGATTGGAATTGGTACACCAATCTCATACTTTAGGTGTACATTTTAGATCCTTAGCCTTTGCTTTTATTTTCATTTCTTTGCTTCTTTGCTTTTAATTTGTAGTTGGTGTTGTTAAGTTCCAAAGGCTTTCAACATTCTTAAGGAGAAAACCATAAAGAGGATGAGAGAGTGAAACCTTCTTTTTAGGTTCCCTAATCCTTGAAGTTCACAATGTTTTCACACACATTTAAGAGTGTTAGGGGTGTTAATAAAAGTAGGGAAGAAATAAGAAAAAAAGCAAGAGAGGAATATGAGGAAAGAATAAAAAGATAAAGAGAAGAGTATGGAAAGGAGAGAAAAGAGCGTGAAGAGAAAAGAGAAAAAGACATAGAAGAATATAGGAGAGAAAGAGGATAAGACAAGAGAGAAGAGAAGGAAAAAGAGAGAGAAAAGAGAAAGAGCACAAAGAAAGAAGAGAAAGAGAATAAAGAGAGAGAAGAGAAAAAGAGAAAAGAGAAAGAGAGAAAAATTTAACCTTAGTCAGTCTCTTTATGGAAGTAAGAATTTAGGTAAAAGATTCATCCATACTTGTAACAGTTGTTTGCTTTATGCATAAGAATTTAGGTAAAAGATTCGTCGATACTTGTAGCAGTTGTTTGCTTTATGCACAAGAATTTAGGTAAAAGATTTGTCGATACTTGTAGCAGTTGTTTGCTTTATGCACAAGAATTATGACGCCTATGATGCACATGCAGATTCCATAGCTAAAGCAATCCTTTCCTTGTAAGGAGAAAGCACCTACTTACGTGTGTATATATTCATAATATTAAAAATTAACCTGAAAACTGGCAATTCATCGTTTAATGATCTTATTAAAGGACAAACAGAAGCAAAAGTAAAAAAAAAAAAAAAAAAGAAAGAAAAAGGACAAGCATCATTGTACATAATATTATGATCTTCTAAAAGCACGGAGAAAAATGTACATATATACGAAACGAACCACAAAATGCTTGGAGGAACATATGATGGCCCAAAACATCACAGTACCCTAAACTCCAAACATAGATGCCTCTGTCATTTAGTAAAATAAGATGGAAGATTGAAAATCAGAGAGATACATTAGAGGGTGTGCCTTTTTGAAAATCATTAGGTGAATAGAAGCCTAAGATGCCCACAATCACAATGCAGTGCACCACATGATATATTTTACCCTAAATGAGCATGTAATTAATTAAAGAGCTATAAGGACCTAGTATGCACTGGAAGAAGAGCATTGGAGTAGATTCTTTTTATTGAAAGAAATTGGATTCCATTCTTGTAAAGTGCGTAGATGTGTAAGTAAACTGATGAAGTGAAGATGTAAGCACCACATTAGGAAATAAAACATAGAATGATAAGAAAATTGTTATTATGCTGTATATATTGTTGTAAGTGGAGTAATTAATATAAGAAATAACGCATATTCATTTCACTGCAATGATTGTTAGCTAAATGTTATGAAAGCTCTGCTCTCACTATGAAACCTCCTTGAAAATTACACCAAACACAATCTCTCCTCTGGGTTGAGAAAGAAACACTCCTACCCTGACCCTTACCCTTACCCATATATATAGCAGAAAGCTAAGATGCTGAAATTAATGGTATTGTGTTTAGGCTGCTGTCATTTGTGGGTTCCAAATAAGTCTTTTTCCAAAATGGTAATGCATACATGATTCCATCTCGCATAATGGTAAATTTTTTAGTGCCTTAGTTGTGTCTGAATTTCAAGCATTAGTGGTGTAGTAAATAAATTAAAGTGTATTAGCCACACATAGATTAGCAGAGAACAAAGTTATTGTTATTAATTTATAGTTTTTCTTAGAAAATAAAAATTTAGTAAATTTTGCCTATACTAAAATTTTATGTGTATTTTGATGCTATTTTTAATAAAAAATTATTAGTATACAAAAGAAAATGTGTTATTGTTGTTTGTTATGAAAAAATTAATGTTCTTTTTTCACTTTTTTTAGTAAAAAAAAATCCACAAATACACACGGATATATATAGATATTTTTTTTTGCAGATACTCGCACATATATGATACATGTGTGGGTATGAATTTCACTCACGGGTATGGAAGATGGAGATCCTTTGCTCTCATTTCATGTTCCCTTTCCTATTCTATAATAAAAAAATGTCATTTTATTTAATGAATTTTCTTATATAATTTTTTTATCTCTTATGTACTCATTAAATGACATAAACATTTTTCGTGATTGATGGTGACAAAAAAAGGGGCACAACATGGACACAGAGGATTTTCATCCTAGGTGGATAATGGAAAACATATATCTACATCCATCTACACCTATTGTCATCCCTAAATACCTATATTTTAAGAATTAGATAAAAAAATCGCTAAATTGATTTAGTAAATGGTTGATTAATACTCAAAACCGGTCATGTTAAAATTGGATAACCAGTTATTAACGGGTGAAAATTGGTGGTTCAATCAGTTTGCCTAGTTTATACTTTTTTTTTAAATTTGAATTTTTCTAAATGTCCCTCTCTTTTTTCTTAGTGAATCTCCTATTAATTGAAAATTTTGAAAATGAGATTAACTTAGCAATATAAGGGTGTATTTAGTAAAATTACTTTTTTATAATTACATCCTTAATCAATTTTTTTGTTTTATAATGTTAATTGTTATAATATATTAATAATAAAAAATATAGTTAATTATGAATGCACCTTCTAGGTTTAGTAAAATTATAGATTTACCTCTTTATTTTTTTTAAATTGCACTAAACCCCCTTAATTATTTTTTTTTGGAAAGACAAAACCCCCTTAGTAAAATACTATTTTATAAGACTAGTTCAACCACAAGTTCAATAACGGTTGAATTAATAAACAGTGAACCAATACTTTCACCTGTTAAATCACCAGTCCGATTTTAAAAACATTTCTAAATATGACAACTAAACATGAGATATTCTCCTAATATTCACTCTATACACTACTATCTTTCAATTTATGTAAGATCTCTTATAATTAATTTATATTAATTGGTCTAAAATTACATTAATTAAGATAGATATGTATTTTGAATATATTAATCATTTATGTTATTTTCAAATTTTATTTTATGATTACTGAATTCGCTATCCATTTCGTTTAATTACATTTCATTTAAATAATTTATTTATTTTAATCATCTTCTTAAATGTTCATGTAAAAATATATATAGGATGAGTGTGGGTGAATACTTCTTTCGCAGTGTGAGCAGTGGTGAAAAACATGTGAATATGAGAATGAAAATTGAAATGATGTTATATCATATGGGTGAGGAGAGGAATTAGATACCCTCTTGCTCCTACAATGTATCTTGTGGCACCTATTGCATGCATTATTACTTTCGCTTCACAAACAACCATAATCTTCTCCAACGTACCCTTTCTCTTATGATATATAGTACTTTACTCCATAATCATGTAAGTAATGATTATTTTAAAATAACATTGATTTTAACCATTGTTATTTATCGGATATTATGGAATTCTAAAGTATCGTGTAAACTTATTTCTCTCCTGTTATGTGTTATTGTGCTCTTGATTGTGCTTATGTGAAGTCTATTCGGCTTGCTTTATTTTCAGATTTCATTATCAGTTTGTGGGCATTTTTTTTTTTTTTCACCTCCATAAATTTTTTCCCATAAGTAATTCGGATAATGAGTATTTCGGATTTGGTTTTTATCATATCCGGACTCATTAAACATATTATCTATAACACCATAACAAATATAACAAGATAAATGTGGAAATTGAATAAAAATCTATAGATAATTACAAATGTATCTTTTAGGAGTTAGTGTAATTACAAATGTATCCATTTTTTTAGACTACAGAGACCCCATTACTTTTATGTAATCGTTATTGTTATACTCTCTTCTTCCGAAACTGTATAATATTATATATGAATTTATTACATAACATGTTTCTTGTAAGTTTTTGTATGATATTACATATGTACTCTCTTTGTATGCTATTACACATACACCCTTTAAATTTTTCAAACTTTACTGTCAACACTGCTCTCACATCTATTATCACACTATTACGAAACTTGAAAAAAATTATTCACATAATGTTCATACGAAATAAAACATAATGTTGCAAAAACAACCAGATGTTTGTGTAGTTTGGAGATGAGGAGTACAACTGTAATGTGTAAGATAAAGTAAGGGGAGCCTGTGTAATTTAAAAATAAGAAAGGAGTGCATCTATAATTATACTAAACTTGATGGGGTGCATCCATTATTACTTTGAAAATTAATATAAATATATAAAAAAGAAACTAACAGGAAAAACTTTATTAGATGAAATGCACATAAGCTTGTTTCGAAGACAAAATGCTTGTTTAACAAGAGTTTTATAAAATTGTTTTTAGTATTTTAATGTTTAAAAACTAAAAAGCTCATTTAGTTATCATTTTCTTAAAACAGTTTCCAAAAGCAGTTATGATCTTTTAGTATTTAAAAACTAAAAAATAGAAACATTTATAAGTAATTTTACTTTTCAATTTTTTGTTTTTGTTATGAAAACTCAAAATACAATAAGAATATGTTGTTTTTTATACTTTTTATTAATGGGGTTTCGGTAAATATGAACAAAATTTTTCATTTGCACATATTTTCCAAACAGTTTTCAAATAACACTTACCAAATAAGTTTTTTTTCTCTTCTTTTAAAAAATCATTTTCAAAAATTCTTTTCAAAAACTAAAAAAAAAAAAAACCAATCATTCCCAAACTTTCCCTCTTTAAATTTTTTTTTCTTTTTCTCTTTTAAGGAGAGTGTTGATGATTTTACAATATTTTCGAATTTTATTGTTTTCTTTCTCCTGTAAATAAAAAAATAGACTAAATAAAATTGGATATTCACACGTGTATTTCAAATACAAGAAAAACAAAGAAAGATGTAGAGATTGACAAAGTCATGATATAATTTTTCCCTTTGGTTGACATGGTCATGGAAATTGTTTTTCCTGTGCAACAATTTTTGGTTTTAGAAAAAGGCTAATAAATATTAATAATCTGAAAGAGAGTATATATAAATAAAAAAAATCCAAAAATAAAATCTACACCCAACAACATTCACATTATATATTCCATTATATTTGTAAATAATATGAAAGTAACTCCAACCTAAGAGATTGATTTAATGAATAAGTTTCCTTTACATGTGTCACGATATATGTTGCACGTGATGAATGAATTGTGCCGAACCATTCTACATCTATTTAAGAAACTACTACTTGCATTAGAATTTTGTGACCAATTAGAAACTCCAACATTTATGCTTTAACCACGGCCAAATAGTAGACAAAACCTTTTTATTGGTCATGCCTGATAAGTGGATTTCATATTTTATATATTAATAATTTTTATTTTATCTAATTTAACAACTCTTTTTTCTAGTAGTGCATCCTCAAAAATTGGTTTTTTAAGTTAAGTAAATCCTATACTTGACATGATTTTTATTTATTTTTAAGTTAAGTAATAATTGTTTATTATAATTTTCATATCACATGTCTTTGGTAGTTTTTACTAAATAAGCATAAATTATTTATTAAAAAACGTGATTTAAGCAACAATAATCAAGAACCCTTAAGAATTGCTTTACGAAGGAGAACAACAATTCCTCATTCTTTTCAAGAAACATTGCTGTAACCATAGAAAAGAAGATAAAATTGACTTTTCAAAATTTAAAAATAATGACTAAAAAATTAATATGAAAAACTGGTGGTTCACGGGTTTAGCCACCAATAAAAAAATGCTCAAGCAAAAGTAAAAAGATTGTCAAAAACGGAAAAAGATTTGAAAACTCATGCACTAGAGAAAGCAATGAAAGAAGAAGGAAACGACAAGTAGAGAGAAAAGCCTGGGCAACAAGATTGATTGATTAGCCAAAAATATCTAATACTCTTTATTGATATGAATGAATGATATTTATATACAAAGGGAAAAATGGAGAGGGAGAAGCAAATAACAGAAAAACATATAAGGGGGATAGGCGGTAAAAGCAGTCCATTACAAAGCTTAAACCAACAGATAACAAGCTAACTAACAACAAACAATACAAAGCTTAAGTCTCCAAATTATATTTGGAATGTTGAGAGTCCCCCTTGGGAATGAATATTATACATTTCCCAGCTTGGAACAAGCTTCTTGGAAAACATCGGGAAGAAGAGCTTTGGTGAGGATGTTAACCAACTACATGAAAGAGGAAATTGGGATGAGTTTAGAAGACCAAGATCGACCTTATCACAAACCACATGGCAATCTATTTGTATATGTTTCTTTTGTTCATGAAACACCTAATTTGATGCAATCTGAAAAGTATAATCATTATCACAAAAGGGGAGAGTTGGGCGATTATAGGAAACCCAAAAATCATCAAGTAAATAAGTAAGCTATTGTATTTTGTAGGTAGCAGATGCAAGGGTATGATACTCAACTTCTGAAGAACTTTTAGGGACAATGACTTACTTCTTGGAACAACACAAAAGCCAAGAATGGCCAAGGGAGATTGAAAAACCAGCAAGAGTAATTCAACCGACCTAATCAAAGTCACTAAAACCTTTCAGTTGAGGGGAACTAGAAGAATTAAGGAATATGCCTGAGCCATGGGCTTGTTTTAAATACCTTAAGATGTGGAAAACAACTTTATGATGAGCATATGTTGGCTTGAGACAAATTGGTCGAGATTCTACACAACATGGGCTATATCAAGGTGAATGGTAGTAAGGTATATTAGGCGCCCAATTAATCTGCGATAAGAAGAAGGATCAACTAAGGGAGTTCCTGTATCACAAGTTAAGCGAGTGGTATAATCTTCAGGAGTAGAAGCAAGGTGACATGCAAGCATTCTCATGACTGGCAAAATATCCAAAACATACTTCCTTTGGCAAAGGTGTATACTAGTAGCAAAATGGGCAAGACTAAGAAAGAATTTTAAATTCCCAAGGTCTTTGACTCTGAAAGTTTGATCAAGAAGAAGGGTGATGCTAGTGATTTGAGGCATATCATTCCCGACAAGAACAATATCATCCACATATACTAAAAGAGTTGTAATGTTAGGACCCGAAAATTTAAAAAACAATGAATGATCAGCTGCAGAATGGTTATAGCTATAAGATAAAAGGAAGCTCAATAAATGAGAATGCCACTGGCAGCTGGCCTGTTTGATGCCATACAAAGAATGTTTGAGATGACACACTTGCCCTGGTTAAGAACGAAGATCCGAAGGGATGTGCATATAAACTTTTTCATGAAGCTCTCTATGAAGGACAACAATATTGACGTCCAATTTCTTAAGATGCCAATTGTTAATAGCAGCGAGAGCAAGCAAAAAAAGAACTGTGGTGAGCTTAGCAACTGGGGAAAAGGTATCAACGAAATCAAGTCCTTCAAGCTGAGTATAACCATTTGGCTACAAGTCGTGCCTTATAATGCTCCATAGATCCATCAACATTATGCTTAACTTTATAAACCCAACGAAAACCAATGGTGGTTTTATCTGATGGCAAAGAGTGAGAATCTAAGTATTATTTGCCTGTAATGTAGCAAGCTTAGCCTGCACAACTTTAATCCAACAATAACTTTTGGAAGCCTCAACATAGGAATTTGGTTCAAGAACAATTTAGAAGTAGAGGAGATGAAATGACAAAAATTATGTGACAATCTATGATAAGAAAGGAATGAGTGGAGGGGGTACCAAATACCTAGAGAGGAAGATAGTTGATGCAAATGTGCAATAGAAATCCTTAAGGTAGCTAGGAGGAAGATGAGGTCTAGTGGATAACAGGACTAGATGAAGGCAGGTAATATGTGGCCAAATTTTGTGGTAAAGGTGAACAAGCAGGATCAACAGAACTAGACGACTGAGATGAAGAAAACTCAGTAGCAAGTATAATAGAATAGGATAAGTTGTCACAATTAAAAGAATTAGCCACAAAATTAGATGAAGCACGAGTACCAAATTGAAGGTATGGAAAATTATCCTATAGAATATAACATTCTAAGTGTCATCAAAAGTATAAGTGTGCAGATTGAATAAAAAGAATCCTTTAGTGTGGGGTTTAAATCCAAGGAAAACGCATGGAAGAGCACGAACACCTAGTTTCTTGCGGTTAACAGCAATAGTGCTTGCGTAGCACAAGCAACCAAAAACCTTAATGTTGGAAATATCACACAACTTTCTATGAAGTTTTTCAAAAGGAGAAACATGTTTTACATATGGAGTGGGAATATAATTAATAAGATAGATCGGATGCAAGAGAGCAAAACACCAAAAAGATGAAGGCAAACTACTGTGAAACAGGAGAGCACAAGTGACATTCAAGAAATGTTGATGCTTTCTCTCAACATTTTGCTCAAGAGTTTCAATACAACTTGTTTGATGTATAATTCCTTTTCTTTGATAAAAATTATTCATTAAAAAAGTCAGCTTCATTGTCGGTTCTCACAATCTTAATAATGGTATCAAATTGATTTTTAACATGCAGAATAAAGTTTGTTAAGTGAGTTCTAGTTTCAGATTTATTGAGCATGAGAAAGACCTAAGTGAAAAATGTGTGATCATCTACTATAGTAAGAAAATAGTGATGCCCATGCATAAATGTTTTGGAACAAGGTCCACATATGTCAACATGAATCAACTCAACTCTTGAAGCATGAGAATGACTTAAAGGAAATGAAAGTCTCTTTTGTTTAGCATGATGATAAGTATTACAAATGTACTCTTTATTACTATATATATATAAGGATAATATTGTGACAAGGAATATAAACGATCACGAGAAAAATGGCCTATACAAAAAGGCCATAGGTCTATAGGTAAGACTTTACAATTTGGATGAGTTATAGTAGAATATATGGATGAATTTCTAACAGGTTCAGCAGACAAGGTGTATAGTCCATCATTTGCATCAACTGTACCAATCCTCTTCTTGGTCTTCAGATCATGAATTAGGAAGGAAAGTCAACAGACAATTCAAAGAAATAACCAATTTAGAGATAGAAATAGATTGGAAGTGAAGAAAGGTATACAAGACATTGGTAAGATAAAAGGAGTCACTGAACTTAACCATACTAGAATGAGTGGCATGGATTTGTTGTCCATTGGGAAAATTTACAACAACAAGACTAATGGTGACATAAGTGAAATAATGTGAAGGAGATATAGTAATGTAATCAGTAGCACTAGAATCAAGGACCCAAATTGTAGGTGTGCTATGTGTGCAAATTGAAGCATTTTGATTAGAGCTACCTGAAGCTTGATTACACTGTTGTAGGCAAGTAGAGACAAAGTTGACTTGGTTAACATGGGATAAGCTAAAAGCTAGGGAATTTTCATTATTAGATTGTTGTATTAAGGCTAATAAAGCATAATATTACTGTGAGTTAAGGCAAAATTCCTAATTCTCTATAGTCTACTGATCACTCTCATTGGACTTCATTTCACTAGCCATAGCACTAATAATACCTTCACCTTTTCCATATGATTTATGCCTTAGAAGAAACCAGTGTTTCCTATAACATAGATCAAAAGTATGCCCATTTCTCCCACAATGAGTACACATATTTCCACTTCAATTAGTGTTGCCTTTGCTTGCTTTGAATTCAGGGAACCCATGCTTCTTATAGCACACATTTTTGGTGTATCTAGTTCTTCCATAGTAATTGCATATGAGAGAAGAATTAATAGCATTAACCATTGATCCCTTACCTTCACTGCTTATGTTAGCAATGAAATTTGTGCTTTGGATTTGTTTCTCCTGTTGTACCACGTATAAGAAGATCTTTGAAATTTGGTCATTTAACCTGCGCAAAAATTGCATGGCCTGGTCTTCCAGCCTTTGCTATGCAATGCTAGAGAGAAGATCACAAGAGCATTTCGTGGAACACCTAAAAATCAGCCTGAGCCTGAAGCTCTCCAATTCATCCCAGATTATGCGAATCACAATTTCAAGTCTCTTCAGATTTCATTTGCCTTGTCCATCCAAAGTATGCTTTGGCGAATTGAAGAAGAAATTGAATGCACAATCCAAGAATCTACCATATTAATTATTGCATCTTCTCCAAGCGAAATAAGATCTATCTTCTCTTGATGGCTCAGGTGCACTTTCATCAATGAATTCTAGTTTATTCTTCATGCTACGGGTTGTAATCATACTCTATGAATGGTAATTGCTTAATTCCAGAAGTGATGAAAGAAGAGCGATCGTCGAATTTTCACAAGGGTGCAAGTACATGTACTTGTGTACATCGCATGAGATTTGCATCACTCATGTTTGAAGAAAGAGAAGACATAGGGAAAGAAGATACAAAATATGCAACAAAGCTCTTCAATGGAAGAACTCTGATACCATCTAAAATCTCATGCACCAGAGAAAACCATGAAAGAAGAAGAAAGAAACAAGAAGCAAAGAGAAAAGTGCCTACAAATGAATGAAAGTAATTAAAAACAATAATAAGAACCTCTAACGGCAATAATATTTTTATTAATTTGTGATACTAATTGAGAAAAATAATTTGATGTTAAATTTGTAGATAGCCCACGTTATGTGACTTTAAGATTAAATGCAACATGTTGTGATTGACAAAAAAAATGGTGCATCATTAAATAATTCTAATAATTTCCTATAGGGTAGTCACTACTAGAATAATGCTAATTTCCTATCATTTTTCCAGTGAAAAATAATTCGCAGGAAATTGTTGGAGATTTTCATGCAAAAAAAAAAAAATGGTAAAAAATATTCCTGCCGACTTTAAAATTCGCAGGAAATTCCTACAGATTTTCCTGTGGAAATATTTTTGCAGGTAATTTCCTGCAGATCTTAAAATCCGCAAGAATTACCTATGTTTTTCATATCCATAGAAATTACCTGCGACTTTTATATCCGCAAAAATTACCTGCGACTTTACCTGCGAAAAAACAGAAATTTTAAAAAATAAAATCTAAAAGTTAAAATTATAAATTTAATTTATATATATATATATATTCAAGAATAATTTTAAATTTAATTTTTAATAAATTCCTAGGATTATAAATTAAAAATAAATAAAAATATAAATTAAGTACTAAAACTGTAAATTAAAATTAAATAAAAAAATAAAAGTACAAACTAAAATTAAAAATAAAGAGAGAAACTAAAATAAATAATTAAAATTTAAATTAAATGTTAAAATAAAAACTAAAAATTAAATAAAAAATTAAAAATTAAATATAAAATTAAAAATTGAAACTGAAAAATTAAAAACTGAAAATTAAAAATTAAGATTTAATAATAAAAATTAAAAATTAAAATTAAAAATTTAAAATTAAAAATTTAAAATTTAATTTATTTTATATCCACAAAAATTACCTTTAATTTATAATTTATAATTTATAATTTATAATTTATAATTTATAATTTATAATTTATAATTTATAATTTATAATTTATAATTTATAATTTATAATTTATAATTTATAATTTATAATTTATAATTTATAATTTATAATTTATAATTTATAATTTATAATTTATAATTTATAATTTATAACTTATAAGTTGTAATTTATAATTTATAACTTATAAGTTGTAATTTATAAATTATAACTTATAATTTATAATTCCATAAAATTAATTTATATATTTATTAATAATTTTAAATTTAATTTTTAATAGACTCCTAGGGATTATAAGTTATAATTGAAAATAAAAAACTAATTAAAAAATATAAATTAAGAACTCAAAATATAAATTAAAATTAAAAGATACAAATTATAAATAAAACTAAAATTAAAATTAAAAAAAAGATAAAATTAAAATAAAAACTAAATCTAAAAATAAAATAAAGAATTAAAAATTTAAAACTAAAACAAAATTAAAAGTTAAAGATTGGACCTTAGTTTTTATGCTAAGCCCATTTATGAGACCTATTCTCTTACAAAACCTAATACCTAAATGCTTTGAACTGTTGTTGTATGAGTCGTGGCCTACTTTAATAGCTGGACAAACCCTAACTCGTGCCTCCACTATTTTTCGTAGTTGCTGTTCTTGCACATGAACAAGCTTTAGGTACCTCTCGTCTCTTTTCTTCCTCTTACATGTTTCATTACAATACTGCATTTCTCATTCTAGATCTTCATTTAGTGGTCATGCTTTCTGTTCTCCTTCACTGAATTTTTTGTCAAGTTTTGATTAATTGTTTTCCAGATTTGTACTATTTAGGAATGAATTACATTTTGAATCCTCGTATTTTCTGATATTCGATTCCTTTTGCAATTATCATCTTCTGCCATTCTGCCCACAATTTCCTTTCTTTTACAGTGATAGTAAGTATATCAATTAATGATGACATGGATATATAGGAGAATTTGGGACGCCGTTCAAGTTTACTATTGTGTTACAAATGTTCCTTTCTATCAAATCAGTTAACTTCTCTTTTCTCGTGTTTCGATCTCCATAAACACATATATAGGAGAACAATATAATACTAAATAATTTTCTCGAGTTAATCTATGCTTAAACTGATTTTAGTTCACGGAAAAACTTGTATCAGTTTTCATCTTACTTACTTTCTGCTCTAATAAGTTTTTATGGAGAAGCTTATCCAATCATGGTCTAATAGTTTGAATTGGTTGGTTGGATACTTTGATTGCTTAATGCTTTAGTTGATTTGTGTTTTTCTGTTGATTCCTTAATACTAATTTAGTTTGTTTTATTCACATAACAGCTTCTCACAACTACGGTTCTATTTCAGGACATTGAATTATGAAAAGAAATAAATGAGTCATTCAAACGGTCATCATAGACCAGGTCAAAACTTGCATCAGGGATTGAAATAAGTATTCTCATTTTAACTATAGGGTAAGCTTTATGTCCTATCATCACACACACACGTAATTTCGGGAGAGTCTAATCGGAGATAAGTGTATGTACTGGCCTACATATCTACCAATGGATGCTACCTTCCTCATGAATTGAATGTTTATCAGTTTCTGCTCGAGCTATTGATTGAATCCTCTTATAACTTTGTGGTTATTATTATTTTTTATTTTTCTCGGGGTAGGGGTACATTTCAAATTTATGCATGATTTTTTTTTTGGCTGTTATTATTATTGACTTTTCTTGGCTAACAAAATCTAAAATCATTAAGGGTGTGTTTGGTAGAGAGGGGAGAAATAGGGTGGGTGGGAAAATGGATGAGTGGAAATCAGTGAAAATTAGATGTGTTAGGTTCAAGAGAAATAAAGAAGCAATTTCAAGAGGGAGAGATGAGCGAAAATAAAGGAGAAATGGTACAAGGTATCCCATTCTTTTTTAAAATCAGAACTTTCATAAACCAGTTCACTGAACAAAAACTTAGTTCCTTTCTTATATTATGAAATATGATTAGTTTGCTTTGGTTCAAGGTATTATTGAAAAAGCTTGAATTTTTAAAATAAAAAATTTCTTATAAATAAAATAAATTTACTTCATTATAAAAATAATTAAGCCTTTTATTTAATGCATTGAGTGTTACAAATTTATTTTTATTCATAAATTGAATGTTACAAATTAAAAATATTTTAAGGTTGTACTTAAATTATATAATAAATAGCATTATTGTTTTTCATTAAATATATTTTTTTTGTTAACTAGACATGAATTTGATTTTAAAAACTATTTAAATTATGGATAATTGTATAATAAATAACATTAATAAAGAAATAATGTGAGTTAATTGTTTGCATGGATCATTACTTCTTCAAAATATCTAAATAAAAAATCAATTAAAATAAGTTTAAAATGTTTTGAGAACTCATTAAGACCGAAACAATGTCTCTAGCAACGGGAGTGCAAAACACACAGTCATGTGTCAAACTTAATTAACTTAAAGTTCATCCATCCTTTTTCTCTAAGGTTGAAATTCTATTTCATTTAATAGAATTCTCCATGATAGTCTCCAAAGGTTGAATGACCATTAGATACTGCTCCATTGGATAAATTATAAAATATAAATTATAAATTATAAATTATAATTAGCAGCTTCAGTGCATGCCATTTTCCTTTGTATATACCGCATATACCTCAGGTGCTGCTCAAGAATTAACTTATCTACATGAAGGATTGGAAATTCAGGTATATACCTCATACTTTCCAAAAACTTAAACGATGTTGTCATATTATTAATTAGCATCTTAGTGCATGCCATTTTCCTATGTAAACTTTAGTTGTGTGGTTTATTCACCAATTCAAGCTCTCAGATTTTGGTCTGGCTAGAGAAGGACCACAAGGTGATCAAACTCAAGTAACCACTGCAGTAAGTGATACATATTCTCAAGTGCTCTTTCATATTATACGCTACTTAGTTATTAGGACTTTATAATGCAAATAATATCACAACATCTGTTGATCCTTCTCTACATGAAAAATTTACAGTAGAGGAGGCATCGAATGCACTCCAAATTAGGCCTTCTTGATATAGTAAAAGCTTATATTGGTAAAAAGCTTATATGTGGGTTAATGCTTTCATCTTGTATTTTATTGGTGGATTTTTTTTTTTAACTTTTTTGTGCACAATGATCCATTCTATCTCTAAGAATTCTCTCATTTTATCACCAAACTAGAACCTTGGGTTTGACAAGTAGAGGCATCTGGCAACTTATTCATATGCTTTGTTAAATTGCATTTAATGGGAGTTGTAAACAATTTATATTCTTGTTTATAGTAAAACTGATTTTTTCTTGGGGTAAGGTCATAACGTGTGGTTGTGTCGGAGGTTATCTTGTTCTTCCCCTAGCTGTATATTATTCATTACTTGTGATTTGACTGCAAATTCATATCAATCTATATAGATTACCAAGGACTCTATTTTATGTTGTTTGGAAGTAAATTTTGGTTCCAATTTTGGCTTTCAGCATTATTGCATCTGTTACAAGTAGTACGAAAAACAAAAATTGTTAAGTGTAAGATTTTTTTTTTATTTTTGGAGAGGGTAGCCAGATTATTACTCAAAATTATGAATAATTTATGGTTGGCTTGATTGGATTAATAAAATAAAGTAACTAGGCTCTGTTTAGAAAAAAAAAACAATTGGTAATATATCTACCATCAACACTTCTATCATATATTTTACAAAAAATATTAAATAAGAAATTCAAAAAGGGAAGAAGTTATAACAAAAAGACATAATTGTGATGGAAAATGAGAAGCTCTGGTTACAATTGAATCAATTACCGAAGAATGTTGTGTTTTTTGTAATTTTAAACATGACTTATTTATCTTTATTTAACTCCCTTCTCCATTAAAACTGCTCTCTTTTTCTAATAAAAATATTTATTTTATGATATTATTTACTAATTATAATTAAATTATTTAGTATATTTTAAAAAGAAAGTAATAACTATAGTATAATATACAAATTAAATTAAATAGGATTTCTAGTATTTTTAGTATAATCATTTCAACAAAAAAAAAAAAATTATAGTAAATTTATAAAAACTAAAGTCTTAAAACAAAAGTTCGTAAATTTTAAAATTGCAAATTCGTAAAATAAAAAAGTATCACTTGTTATAATATATTAATTTGTACATAATTATATATTAATTTTCTATTTTTTATAAAAAAGTGATATATTTCCTACGGAAAAATTCTCATGAAAATTTACAGGAAATTCTTGTGCTTTTAAAAAGTGGCAGGTAATTTACTTGCAATTCTAGAAAACGACATGTAACTTACCTGGGGTTTTCACAAAATCGTAGGAATCTCCTAAAATCGTAGGAATCTCCTGCGAAAAAATCTGTAGGTAAATTTGAAAATTTTTTATCCATATTTTTGCATTTCCTTTTTGTAAAAAATTGCAGGTAAATTTCATGTAATTATTTCGAAAAAAATGTCCGTAGAAAATTTATTGCGGTTATAAATTTCGTTAGGAAAAAATTATCTACAAAGGTTTTAGCTGGTGATAATATTTTGCAAGTAAATCTGCAGGAAATGTTTCTCCGATTTTTTGAAAAAAAATCTACTAGAAAATCTACAGGTAATAGATGAATTTCTAGTAGTGAGTGTATCGATTCATATGATATTAACATGAAAAATCTACTAATGTTCTACGTGATTAATTTCTGTAAGAAAATATTAATATTTTTATTGAAATCTCCTCATTTAAATTAATTTTTTTATTAAAAACTTTAATCAGAAATCTTATTTAAAAAAAATCTGAATTTAGTAAATGTGAGTAAAATATAGGAAATATTCAAGTAATAGGTGAGTTTAATTAAGCTATAATATATGGAATCCAATGAAGCAAAACTTAATTGAATGGATAGTGAAGTGAAGACAAGGGTAGTCACGGGTGAAAAAATGACTTAATTAGTGGCAGAAGAGAGTAAGAGTGGGGGGAATAATAGTTTTTTTTTAAGGAAAAAACGAATGTTATGAAACTTGAGGTGTGGTTTCCTTTAATATATAACCATACTTTTGTTTTCCTTTTTACATTTTAGGGTTCCACTACGATGTGTAAAACAAAACTAAACTCATTATTTTGTTTGGATTTGCATAGAAATGGAATCACGTTAATTAATCTGATGGTCTTGGCGATTTGTAACTCAAATAAATTGTTTCAGATTCTTCCGTACTTGGATTTCAGAAATTACTTGCATTCACCGTAGCAGCAGAGCAGCGTAGCCTCATTTGTTCAGCTTCTCACATGGAAAGGAAAAGAAAACACATTAACGACACAATTTTTGAACCTAATGAGTTTAAATTTCAAAGGTTTCAATTTGAACCACAAATTTCAATTAAAGAAACGTAACTCTTGATTTTATGTTTATTGCTTCAAGTTCAGCGTAAAATATAATTAACTTTCTGGTGATCACCATCAACCAAACAAAGATGATATATCTCAATATTAAAATGAAGATTTAAAACATATAAGTATATATATAAAATGAGTAATATTGTGGGCATTTTTTTATATTGGTTTGTTTAATTTTATGATTTCTGGACTGCGAGGTTACCGGTAGTTTAACAACCTCCTCTAGAGCACCTGAAGGATAGGATCTTGTAATTGCTAGCAAAGGGCTTAGTATAAATAGGAAAAATAATGATTTGTATAGGGTATCTCTCAGATATAAGAATATTTTGGCCATCATAGTGAAAGCCCAATAAAGGGATATTTCATTCCTTCAGATTGTAGTGCTTATGTTAAAAGGTGCAAAAAATGTCAGATTCATGCCAATCTAGGCCATTCACCTACCAAAAATCTACATTCAATGTCTTTCATATGGCCTTTTCATCAATGGATATGAATATTCTTGGTCCTTTTCCAATTGCAATGATACAGTTGAAATTTCTCATAATGGTGGTAGATTATTTTAGCAAGCAGATTGAAGCGGATCCAGTAGCTACCGTCACTGAGATAGTATTTGGAAATTTATCATTTATCGTTATGGGGTTCCATGAACATTGATCTCTGACAATGGTATTCAATTTTCTAGTAACAATACTACTAGAAAATAGAGCTTTGAAAACAGTTATTGTTTGCTTTTGAATAGGGTTCTAAAACTATTTTCAAAGCCCATGTTTTAAAAGTGAAACTTTTCAAAATGATTTTTCAACTGTTTTAAAAAATAATTTTTTTTAAGTTTTATAAATAACCGTTTTAAAGAACAATTTTGAAACAGTTTTTTGAGTTATTGTTTTAAGAAAACCACCTTTTTCAAAACGTTTTTAGAAATAACTGTGTTTAAAAAGTGAGGTTATATAATAAACATTTTTAACACAGTATTTTTTTAGAGAAAAATACTTATACACTAACATAAAAAGTTTTATAAAAACAGTTAATCACAATTTTTTATATATAATAATTTGTTTTATTTTATGAATTAATATTTTAAAAGTGATATAAATAAAAAGTTATAATTAATTGTTAGTATAAATTTTTTTACACTGAAATCATATAGATGTTTTTTTTTATATATAGAATGGTTTGTTAACAAACCTTTCTAACTCCAACGTATTACATGGATTCTATTATAATCAATTTAAGAAGATGTGTTATTTTAATATTTTTATTATTTGCATAGCATGCATATATATATATCCCCCTAATCTGTAATTGATAATAATATATTTGTTAAGCAAATAATATAACTTCCAATAAATTTTATTAAAACCAATAAATTATTTTAATGCAATTAATGAAGAAAAAAGAAAATATAAACCGATAAAGATTAATGTAAAATAATTATTATATGAAATTTTAATATTGTTCAAACATACACTCATGTAAATTAAAATAGTAAAAAATTAAATAATTATAAACAACATTAAAGCGCCAAAATATTCTAAAAGCTATTTCTAATTAAGTCTTAAAACTATTTTTAAGTAAACCTAAAGACTATTTTTAATTTCAACAAAATATCTACTTCAATAATTTTTGTAGGAAATTCACGAGTATCATAAAATACCTACAAGAAATATAAAAATATTATTTTAATAAGTGCTGAAGAGAATATCTATTAATGAAAATATTCACGTGAAAGAAATGATTACTAGATACTACTCCATGTAATTCTATGATATGTATCAGAGGAGGAGAGAAGGAAAATCTAGAGGATAAAACTTTTATTGTGTTTATTAAAAAAATTAAAGACCCTACCAATTTCTATATAACACATACAATGTAATATACTAAAAAATTTTATACAAAAATTAAAAAAAGACAATTATTAGAACCAGAAGCAAATTAGTACTACAATGAATCATTGTTATTATCCATACTAGCGAAAACACAGGCACTGTTGCACCTGTGTATTTGCATTTTTATTTTAATATGTTATAACAATTGTAGGGTTTTAATTAAATATTTTTTGTAAATTTTTATATTTTGAAATATAAATTGTTATGTGACATATTTTGAAATATATTTTGTTAATTTTATATTTTTTGTTTATGATAAAATGATAAAACATGTCAGATCATCAATGGATATGTCAAATATCCAATGAATATGAAAAATAGAAAGAGGAGAGTTTGAATAGAACTCAAAATATTATCGTACTTGTATATTTGCATGTTTATTAAAAATATTTATCATGAAATGTATGCATATATTAATAGGCAAAAATTATATTTGTGAAAGTGAGAACAGTCATGTAGACTCCAAAAGGTCATATTCCCATTATATAATATATAAATATATAATATAATATCATATACTATGCATTGTAGATATAATTGGACAATTATGTATATTCAATATTAATATTTTAAAGTAATTTTTTGCTTGAAGTTATAAGGTTGGTCTGGTGGTAAAGTATATCTTTGAGAAATAAGAGGTTATGGGTTCAGGTTCCTTTTATAACAAATTAGTTTATTTTTTTAATTTTAAAATAGGTGTATGGGTAGAATAGGTATTTTGAAAAATAGACATCAAAAGGGGTATTTCCTTTATTAATACTATGCATTGTAGATATAATTGGACAATTATGTATATTAGATATTAATATTTTAAAGTAATTTTTTGCTTGAAGTTATAAGGTTGGTTTGGTAATAAAGTATATCTTTGAGAAATAAGATGTTATGGGTTTAGGTTCATTTTATAACAAATTAGTTTATTTTTTTAATTTTAAAATAGGTGTATGGGTAGAATAGGTATTTTGAAAAATAAACATCAAAAGGATATTTCCTTTATTAATAGTATAGATGTAAACAGGTCATTAATTCATTAAGACTTACCTTTTTAAAAAATCCTTGTAGCACTAATTTTTTTCTTCAAAAGCATTGCAACTTCCACTTATTCTATCTTGCTCGTGCTTCATCAAAGTGACACCACAAAGTTTGGTCTTGACATCACTTAGAGAGCTACCTGAACCATAGTAGTAAAAAAAAATAGAGTTTAATTGGTATACACTGTTAGTGTAAAAGATTTTTATACTGACATTCAATCATTACTTTTCATTTATGTGACTTTTAAAGTAGTAATGAGTAAAGTCAACAAATTTACCATGAATGAAGGGTTGTAATTGAATGTCAGTGTAAAAATCTTTAAACTAATAGTGTATACTAATTAAACTCAAGAAAAAATATGCTAAGATGTAATAGTTTTAAGAAAAAAACAAAATAGTAGTAAGGAAATGCCAAGTACCCCCCAAAAAAGACAACTTTGAAGCATAATTTTTTATGAAGTCTATAAGAGCATGTTTTTCTTAAGTTTAGTATTGGGCATGTATGTATGAAACCTGTCATAACATTTTGTAGAAATTTCCAAATAGTTTTCATAACAAGGTCAAGCACTCAGGCTAACATATTGGCTTGAAAATTTACCGACAGTACAAGCCAAAGTGTCCCATTGTAACAAGGTCAAGCTAACAATACTTGAGAAATAGAAGACAAAAGAATGTCGAAATTAATGTCTTTTTTTATTATTTTATAATTTAAAATATGTAAGAAAAATAACACCATACCAAAATGATTATTACTTTCAAGATTTATTGCATATTGAAGTATGTGATGGGTCCACAATGATCCACGTACGTACTAGTCCACGCACTTAAAAATAGAAATTTACAGTAGGAATTTTCATGACCGCAAATAAATCCAAGATTCATGGTTACACAACAAAATAATAAGAATAATATTGAGGGGTCGTTCGGTGCTATATGGCTGATACAGCCATACAGAGAGGTTTTAATTTGATAAAAAAGGAAAATGAAATGTATGAAGAAGTAGCTGACCGAAATAATTAGAATCACGGGTTGAAGAATATTGAGGGGTTGTTAAATGCTAATAGGGACGCCAAAAATACCCATATTTATGGGTATCTGTTCAAACTCGTTCTGATTTTGATGGGTATTACCTGTTTTGATCGAGTATGGGTTAGTATTGTTCGATGTGTTAAACTAGGTACGGATATGGGCATGTGATTACCCGTACCATACCCAAACTTGTACATGCCCTGTTATAATTTTAATGATTATATGATAAGTTTAAATTTATACATTTAATTAAAAATTTTAATTCTTAAATGTTAATTTATAATTTCTTGTTATTAATTATTCTTTATATACTTTATAAATTAAAATATAATTAATAACTTAATATATATAATTTATTTAATAATAAATAAGTAAATTTAAATTATTAAAAATAATATGATGGGTACCTATAGGTATACCTGAACTCGAAAATATTTGACGGAAATGGGATGAGGATTAAAATTTTATAACCGCTGTTTTTATACCCGAACCTGCCCCACACTTTGCGATGATGGGGACGGGGAAGGTCAAACTCGCACTCACCCCGCCCTGTTGTCATCCCTAGGTGCTATATGGCCTAACTAGAGAGTTGGTGGATAAAATACCTACCATGCATAAAAAAAATTGTTTTTAAAGGGAGATTATAAGTATAAATGGAATTAGAGGAGAAAATTTTCAAGGGCAGATAAAAAAAATTGGGAGAGAAAATTTCTTAGGAAGGAGAAGAGAGAAAATTTTTTTTAGAAGAAGAAAGGTTGCAAGGAAAACATAAGTTGGGAAACAAAAGAGAAGAGATTCGAAGGCATACACAACAGGTGTTAACTAACACTCTTTTCTTTACTCTAGTTCAAAATCTAGTAAAACATAGGAAAAGAAAAAAAAAACACTTATCTCTGTTGGCCTAGTTATGTAACTAATTGGAAAACCATACTTGCTGTTTTAATCTGTTAAATTGACGGGCCTAATTGATTAAACACTTAACTTATTAGTCTGTATTTAGTTGGCTAAGACAACTCTCAAGAACAATTTAATCGATTAAATACTTGAGATTGATAATCAATTAAATTGATCCTAAAGTGTTTTGATAAGCTTGAAAAACCATTTAATCGAGTAGATACTTGATTTAATTTATTAAATAAGAATGGACATGTTTTGTATATAAAAGCTAACACTGAGTACTTTCTAAGTGAAGAACTTATTTCGAAAAATCATTTAACTACATCTTTTGAGAGAAAATTACTTGCAATTTTTCAAAGAAACATATCTTAGCTAGTTTTTGTTAAAAACTCATTTCTAGATAGGTTTCCTAGAATGTGGATTGTGTGTAATAGGTTTTTACATGCTTAGAATAATTTCTTGATATGTGTTCAAAATTAGTGCATGTTGTGACTATATGTGCTTGTGTGTTTGTGTCTAAGTCATTGATTCTAATGGAATCAATTCAAAGATGAACTGTTTTGTGGATAGACAACTGGATGTGGCCTTAAGTTTGGGTGAACTAGTATAAATTGCTTGTGAGTTCTTTCTCTCTATCTCTATATCTCTTTGTATGTTTTAAATCGCTTTTGTATAAGTCCGTAAATTTGCTAATTTTGAATTGAATTATTTTTGTGCATTCTTGATGTATTGACATAAAGGTATTAATTTCTATACATTCCAAATTGCTACAAGAGTTTAATTAATTCAAAATAAAGATAGGTCTTTATTTCTTGTGTTTGTTTCCAAGCGTAACACAGTAAAAATGAGAGAGGGTGAATGGATTTCTAAAAGTATTATGAATCTTTAAGCATTGAATCCCTTTTTCTCATTCACAACATTGATTAATGAAACCTTGCACAAATGTTTTTATACTGGTTCAACATAAACAAGCCTACATTCAATTAGATTTATCCACACCAGACAAATCTTTGTACTAATCTTTTGTGTATTAAAAATACTATGCATACACAAAGAAATAAACGCAATTTTCACTCTTCCTTGAAACCCATAAAGAAGGAAAGGCTAATCTTTGATTAAAAAACCCTATGACCAAAGTTAGTAATTCTTGCATAGTTACATCTAGCCTTAAATCCCTAAGGATTTAGAGTTTGTTTTTAGACATTCTATTAACTTAGTGTTGGACATAGAGGGTCAAGTGGGTGAGCATTTTTTTTCATTCTACACAACTCAAAAAGACCATTGGGACTGTGATAGTGAACATTATCACCTTAGTTACATCCATATTGCTCTTGTAATTAAACTTGATACATGTTCTACATCTTCTTTATTTATTTATATATATATATATATATAATAAAAAATAAATATAATTGATTGAAACTTTAGTTCATATTTTTAGATATTATTATTATGCTTATCCTTTAAAGTGAAATAAATAAATAAAAGGAAGCATTATGTTTTAGATGCAGTACGTGTTGTGATATATGTTGAATATTTTGTTTGAACTATTTATGTAGAATAATTGTTAAAGTGATTACAATGCTTTGGTGTATAATAAGTTGACTAAACTATAATTTATTTATAAAAAATATAAATATCCCACTCATATTATATTAAGGTGCTTTCGCAATTTACTTCCACTCTATTTTAATTAGGAAGTAGCCTAAGGCGATTCCACTCTGCAATTATGTTATAGCACTGTTATAATGTATATATGTATGGATGGATGTATATATGCATTAAGTGCTTGTTTGATAATAATTTTATAAAAATGTTTTTAGTATTTAAGTATAAAGTGCGTTAGTAACCTGGCAGTGTTACCCGTTAACATCTTCAAATTATAGCTCTCATATTAGTTCTCAATGGGCACAGGGCAAAGGGCTTCTGTCTGGGTAGGGTTCCGTTCTGTGGAGATGACCTACTAAGGGTTGCCACCCAACCTCTCCTCCCCTCATAAGGAATAAATCCTTTCACGATACGTGCGTTATACCTTGCGTTTAAAAACTAAAAAACTCATTTAGTTGTTGTTTTCTTGAAACAATTTTTGAAAATAATTCTAGTTTTTTAGTTTTTAAAAACTAGCAAAATAAGAATAGATATAAGTAGTTTTGTTTTTTTAATTTTCAATTTTCATTTTTAAAACTCAAAATACAATGAAAATGTGTTGTTTTTTGCTTTTCATTATGACATTTCCATAAATAGTAATAAGTTTTTTTTTATATCTTCAAAGCAGTTTTCAAATAACACTTATAAAAAAAGTTTTTTTTTCTCTTCTTCTAGAAAACAGTTTTTGAAAACTCTTTTCAAGAACTAAAAAACAAAGTCAAACCAATCAAGCTCTAAGTCATACACACAAAGCTTTACTGCCATCTTTGGTGACATAAACTACTTAAACAAATAACATGGGCAACGTAATAGATGAAAATTTTTTTAATCTTAAAGAAAGGAAACTAACTCAAAAGTCAGAATTCTCTACCTTGAACTGAATATGAAAAGGAAATAGTCTGGTGTTAGTGTAACAACCTGAACACTAATTAATACTAACACCTATAATAGAGACAATATAAGGATTGCTCCTCCTTCCATACATTCTAAATTTCTAATTATAAGCACATCTATAATATAATTTGATTGTGTTTTATTTTAAACAATTATACCACAATTAACATGCATTTATGAGTTGAACAACTTTTAATGCTTTAATTTTCTTTTTTTTTATTAGCGTAATTCATTCCTTTACAATTTATGATTTCATGACAAATATTTAGAGGTTATTTTATTATCCATTTCTATGTTCCATACATTCTGGTTTTAGTTATCCCAATTGGTAGGCAATATTCCAACTTAATGGAATATGATTCCAGGAAAATCATTAAAAATTGTTTCAGAAGATCTCATCAGCGAGAGTTACTTTAGTGATTTTATTATTGCCAATTAAATAAAAAGTGGGACCCTTGTTGATGGTACTAGAAATGATGCTCCCTAAAATTTTCACTCTTATTAAATTGACTTGAGAGGTATGACATTAGAATTAAATGTTGTTAAAAAGTTGTCCTTGTGGAAAGCTAAACAAAACCAAACATATTAAGCCCATAATTGAGAAGTTAAGGAAAAAAAACTTAAGATTATCTATATATCTTTAGAAGACACCTAGCATCATAACATGAGTTTACCTTTTTCCACGTTCCATTCATTTATAGTTTGTTGTGGAATAATAACTTAATTGTGAGTGTTGATTTTTAAGATCATTAAGGCACAATTCTACGGGTTCAAGTTGGTGTAAAGTACTAGAAGGGATTACAAAGCTCCATGGAGTATTAAGAAGATTCAATGATTTTCTAAAGTTATTTGATGATGTAAGCTTACTTTTTTTAATTGCATCATAATTTTTTTATTTCATGAATTTGTACTTTAATCCTCATTCTAACAACTGAATTCTCATATAAGCATTGTCATATATCTCTACCCACATATTAGTTGATACCCATTTTAGTTTTTAACACTTATTACTCCTATTTTAACTTGACATATATTTTCGTCCATAAAACCATTCAATTTTTTATCATGTGACAATGGTAAGGCATACATATGATCATTAAGGAAGAAATCCTTAATCCTTCTAATAGTGATACTCTTTTTGAAGGAGAGATTTCTGTCTATACAGTGAAAACAAGTAGGAAAATATGTCAATAGTGATGAAAGAGTCCACTGGTTATATCTATTTCTACATCCTTTAAAACTAATAAAGAATATTAGTAAACAATGTAACTGGTAGCTTTTTTACTTTATTCGTGCCATCCCTTCCAATTGGATCAAATGCTTCGTCTCGTATACATGCATACACTTTCCCATATGGTTTAAGGAACAGGTATGCATTTGATAATTTTATTTAGTTACATTTAGAAAAAATATCACTTATCATGTTTCTTAAATTCGTAGGTTAACAATGAGACTTTTACTGTGAAAAACCAATACTTGAGAGATTTAGAAACATGTCTTATGACTTGCGCTGAAGAATGATACACATATTTTGTCAACGGATACAAATTTCACACTCATAGATGAAGCAAGGGAAAAAAATGATAGTAAGGTTTATGTAAAAGGACTTATAGAAGGATATGAAAATGATTTCCATGGGGTTATTCAACACATATTTGAGCTAGACTACAATACTTAAAGTCATCTAAAGAAAGTAGTTGTATTTTATTGTGACTGGTTTGATCCAAGGAGTAGAAGTACAAGAGTGGATTAAAACAAATGGTGTAGTCGAAGTTCATAAAGATACAAGATATGGACTGTATGACCTGTTTATCATTGCTAATAATGTGTGGCAAGTGTATTATGTGTCATATCCATTGCTGCAAGCAAAAATACGTGGATGATGTGTTGTAATGAAGACAAACTTGAAAGGTCGCATAGAATCAAATGATGTGGAATATGGTGTTCCTTACCAAGTAGATGAAATGTCACATGAGAATGAAATAATTGAAGTTGAATGCATTTTTGGATTGCAAGATTTCCAAGTTGATGCTGAAGAAGTTGATAATGCAATTTTACCCATATTACCTATTGAGATAATACAAATGAAGAAGAAGAAGCAGTAGATACTGATTGGAAAAGGGAGAAAATGAGGAGGCTGCTATTGATGATGATTTTGAAGCCTCATGTTTTGATTGTCATGATTCTAATTAGTAGTTGAACACTTTAAATTTTTAATCTAGTTAAGTAATCATGTACTAGTTAAAGATAATGGTTTATTGTTGATAATGTTATTTTTAATTGGATATCATTGTTTAGTTATTTATATATATATATATATATATATATATATATATTATTGAAATTGTTGATAATCATTCATTATTGGCAATAACTTTTTTCTTGTATATACATAAATATAGAAATGTCATTAAGAGATAATAAGGGAAAAAGGACCATGAAAGGGAAAAAGTCACATTATGTTATTAAGGTGTTGTCACGTAGTGACCAATCATCATCATTTACCCCTTCTTTGCCTACTAAATCCATTGCAAACCAACCTTTTGTACCTACACCCAAATTTACCCTGTCTTCCACTATTGTATGCATATATTATCAAACTCCATCTATTGTGCCTACTTCCTCCACTTCATCCCCCATTATTGCACACATACCTTCTAACAATAATCATCTGTTGTGTCTGCATCCACTATGTCATCCCCCACTGCTACACATATGCCTTCCCAATTTGCACTTGTTGTACCTACGTCTCTACCTAATTCATCTCCAACTACTTCAAAAATACCTTCCCAATCCTCACATAATGTACTTGAATCTAGGTCCTTTCAATTGACATTCCTAGCTATTGCATTAATACCATAATCTCATAGAGAACCCTTACCATTATCTCTTCCTCCAAGAAGAGATGTTTCTCCTATTCAAATAGTGAGCACATGACTAATGATGGAAATGAATCACACTTAGAGATTATGAAGATGATAACTCACCTAAGGCTCAACCTTGATTGGTCCTGTTTGTCATTCATAAGAATTACATACAACTTAAATCCTTTTCATAATATGAATGAAATTTGTCTCACTAACTAATGTCGTCTTTTTTTCTATTTATTATCCATGCAAGACTACTTCACATGCTATCACAAGGACCATAAAACAACAATTTTGTCATCCATGGGTTACTCGGAGAGCGATGATCGATCAAGATAAGGATTGCTTCTTCCAACATTTTAAAGTAAATGTATTTAAATAACTTGAATTTTGGTTTGGCATTGTTTTGAAGTATTAATTAAATAATCTTTCTATTTGCAATCTAAATTAATTATGGCCATGCATGGGAATAAGGGAATAGTGAAGTCTTATTAATGTTATGTTGAAATAAGTTGGTTTATCGACCTTTATTTTGTTAATTTGGTTGAGATTAGTTTCTAATTTATAAGTTGGAAAATGTTGTTGCTATCATCTAGGTTTTGAAACTGCTTCACTTAAAAATTAGTTAAAATTATTAATGTTAAAGACGAAACTAAGTTACTATTAACCGTTGGTATGATTATTGGATATTCATTTTTTAACAATACAAGAACCAAACACAATGGATAAAATTATTTTAAACTCTTGATGGTCAATTAAGATTATTTTATTATTGCACTTTACATTTTTATTCATACCATTTTGGTTTAGGATAGGTACAGGGATTAAAAAATGATTGTATAATCAAACTTGTATCTTGACATAGTTTTTATACTTTATTGATGTATCATGTTTCAATAGCAATCTTGAGTAATTCTAGTTCTTATTAATAGTTTGTTGATAGAAATATAAAATAAAGGAAGGTATCATAAAACTTGAAGATGGTGATCAAATATCAAAGCAAGATATTTGTTATATATTTATAACAAATAATTAAACTAAAAATACATTATAGATTAATTAAATAATTCATATAATATTTATACATATTTATGTAGACATATATATATATATATATATCATTATAATATTAAAGCAAGATATTGGTGTAGTGGTATTTTTTTCTTTGAAATGACTAGAGTTCACACCTAATAAAGATTAGAGTTTTATTTTTAAATTTTAATAACTAAATTAAAATAAATTAAATGAGTACACACTTGAAAAGAAAAGCGTTCAGAATCAGTCAGTGAAACGTTGAAAAAAAGCGGGGCCGCGTTAACCGGTTTGCACAGATTCTTTAGCATTTCCAATCGATCAAAATGTTCCAACCGGTCAAGTAACCAATTTGAACCTGTTCTTTAGCATTTTCGATCTGTGTTTAATAACACAACGTGTACACACTCCGACGTACAAGATAAATTGGTTTATACTATTTATAAGATCTATCAATAATTTTTCATTAATTATTATTAGATATAAATACTCCAAATTAGATTAAAAGTTTATATATATATATACTATTAACAAAGAAAATTCTTTTTTTTTATGTTCACTTTTAAAATATCTAATCTACCTTTTTTAAAAAATAAAAAGAAAAGATTGCTTTGTCAAAAAAAAAAAAAAAACTCAACCCCTCAACATGTCACTCTCCCATTTTCCTATACAAAAATATTTGGTAGTGACATTTGATTGTCGTTAGAATAACATTATTCTTTTCCCAGCGATACAATATTGCGAGGTTGTCACTGTCAATATTGTTGCCAAATGTGTTTTTCTATTTCAATGAGTATATTATAGTTGTTAAAGTACTATTTAATTGTAATGACTTTGAAAATCCTTACAAAAAATTACTTTTTTTTATGGCAACACATGTCATGTTGCTGGGAAAAAGTATTATCTAATGTCAACAACATTCGCCAACAACATTCTTGATTGCTGCAGAAGCTAGTTTTTTTAATGCCAACACACTTATGGCATTGGGAAAAAATATTATTCAATTTTAATAACAATTGTTGCAAAAACAAGAAAAGAAATTCTTCGCTTTTCTGTGTATGACCTATTTTTCTCTTTAAAAAATTTCTCTGCCTATCCTCATGACATTCTTTCTCATCTCTTCTATCTACCATTCCCTTCTCTTTGTCTTTCCTCACTTTACCCTCTCTTTGTCTTTTTTTTTTATTCTTTCTCTTTCTTTTATTTCCTATTTGAAATAGTACTATCAAAATTAATTTGAATTAATCCAAAAAATAGAAAATGATTTTTTTTAAAAATTTAAAGCAATTCAAATTCAAAGCATTTAAATTTGTTTAAAATTTCAATTTTTCTATAAATTTATATTTTCAATTTTTATTGTACACTTAGCTCAAACAACATTTTTTATTTTATTAAAAAAATAAAAACAAAGTTTATGTTGTTTGGCCAGTTTTGAAACTTTTACCCAGCACTCAATGTTATAAAAGTATGTCATTGAACCACTCTATTATATTAATCATTCACTGCTAATAATATATATATATATATATATATATATATATATATATATATATATATATATTTTGAGATTTTAATTAGTATACACTCACATTTAATCATGACTTTTCATTTTATGTGACTTTTAAAGTACCAGTGAGTAAAGTCAACAAATTTATCATGAATGAAGAGTTGCGATTGGAAATTTAAATTTTTGAAAAGTGTTTAATAAGTGATTCGATGTTGATATGGTTGTTCAGTGTAACATTTCTTCTCTTCCATTTTATTTAGCCCGCGAAAGAGAAATTGGTAATAGTGAGTTGTAGAGCAAGGTTTGTCTCACGAAGACAAAGGTTGCGAAAGAGGATTTTGAGAAGACTCTCTAGGATTTCATTTTCATTGTTGTGTTTGTATCACGAAGGTAACATTTTTTGTCTTCCATTTTTATTATCTCTAAGATGAAGTCTCTATTTTACAGTGGGTGAATAATTTTTTGAGTCGTTTTATTGGGTGTATGTTTGTTTTTTTGGGGCAGTTAGGGTTTCTTTGAAATGGGTTTGAAGTGGTAGGATTTTTTATTTCTTGTTTTTGTAATGTAGGATGGTGTTCGAACTTAGATTCATTATGCACCGTGGAGGACATTTCATTAGGAACGAAAGATGTTTGCTTGAATGAAAGACGTTTCATTAAAAGGCTTTATGTCTTTGTTTCTCTCTTTTCACATCTTCTATATTCCTTTGTCTCTTCTTTCTTTGCATCTAGGTTTGTGATTTTAGGGTTAGGGTCTACTTTAATTTGGGGCTTTAGGGTTTGTTAAATAAGAAAGAAACTACGATTCGAGAACTCTAACTTGAGTGGTAGTCTAATTTGGGGGTTATTTTCAGATGAGTGGTTCAACTGGAAGGAGACAACTAAGAAACGTCATAGATGAATGAGTTAATGAATCGCAAATGTCCTCTACTCGTACATGGGAAGAGGCAAACACAGATCATCCTTCATGCCATTGTGGAAGCCTAGAAAGTTGTTTACACTTGTCCTTTACTAAGGGTTCCATCTACATTTTGCTTTTGTTTATTGATTTAGAACCATTTTTTTTATTTCATTAACCTTGTGTTTTTTTGTTTCAGAGTCACCCAAATAATTTCCCTTTTTTTGTTTAGGCATGTAGTACTAATATGGAAGTTGGTAGGGAGGTTGCAATAGTTGAAGAAGATGATAAAGTGTGGAAGCAAGACATTTTGTTTAGAATGAATAATTTATTGGCCGAATTTAAGATGTTAAAGTTAATAATTTGTATTATGTTTGCAATTATAATTGTTTTATTTGTAGGAATGATTTGTAGTTTCATGGCATAGCCCCTCTTTCATTGTATCCATTGTTTCACCTTTTAATGAATTGAAGAAGTTTATCAATTTGATTTGCTTCATTTATTGGGAACATCGTTCTACCCTGTTTATTGTAAAATTTTTCAGGAATTGCACATTAATTCTGCATAATCTGCTTGCATAACCTAATAAAACCACTGTGCAAGATTTCAGGAGGAAAAAATTAAGTCCATAAAGCAGGAAAAAAGGCATTATTCTGCATAATCTGCCTACATATAATTTGCAAAGATGAAGACCATAATGTAGCAAAAATAGAGGCATATTTAAAACTCCAAATGAGGGAAATTGTAACTTCATTAATTGATTAATTATTGAAATTGACATTACATCCATTAACCAAACATAATTGCTGCTAATTGATGCACAAAAAGAAACAAACCCAAAGGTGCAATGTCATTGTTGCTAAACAGATTACATCTTAAAAAAAACACTACACTAACTGTCAACTTCTAATTAGACTAATTAAAGCAGCATCAATAATAGCAGCATCCATTGTTTCTGCAGATGGTGGTTCTGTTACAACTTTTCTTTTATTCCTTATGTTTGGTTCAAGTACACAACCACCATTCTTACAGTTGCGCATGTTACGCCCTGCAATGCCACACCTATGGCAATTGATAGCTGCATAGGTTCTCTTTAATCTGTTGTTAACCACTTGAAGTTCTTCATGGTCTTTTCTCCTTTTCATTTTTCTCCTCCCTCTTTTGGTCTTGACAGGTGGTGCAGTTAGCCTTTCATAGTTAGTGGTCTCCTAATATTGAGAACTCTACATTGGTTTCACAAAATATGCATATGTTGAATTGTAAGCTCCCATTGTCAACCAGACATCACATAAATCTTCAGTCTGCCTATTCTTGTAAGCAAGTGTTGCACATGCATGCTGGCATGACAATCTTACAATAAAACACATCCAATTGAGGTTCATATCACCAATTATGGAGTGTCACAGTAAAATGGTTCATACCTATCAACTGCCAAAACCTACATGTACATGTGCTGGTATTAAGGTTGACATAAACTTTTTCTTGCATGTTTTGCACTTCATACCTATTTCCTGCTGCATCCTCTATCCAAATTGGTGTCTAAAAGTTGTTTTTCATTTTTTCCTTCTTAAGTCTTTGTTGTTGTATAGTGGCTAATATACCAGTTCTGTTAGAAAATTTTAACTTGTTCTTGTTCATTGTTTTCATGGCATAACATCTCACCTCTCCAAATAAGTCAAGATTGGTTTCCCCTTATATTTCAGAATTTTGGCATTGAATACTTCACAGTTGTTGTTCATAATGGCATCCATTTTGCACTCATCATCAAAGTACGCTCTGGACCAAGTATCAAAATCTTTCTTCTTCAGATAATCATATGTAGCTTGATTTTTTCCTTGATCTTGTTCATGTGAAGTTCAAAGTTAGCAATTGTTGTGGATCTTGCACTTTTCCACAACAAGGATTGATACTCTACGTCTTTCTTTTGCTTAGAAATTTTTTTTGACAGTTGCATCACGCAAAACTTGTGTGGTGATTCAGGCATCATTTCTTTGACAACATTAATCAACCCCTATAATACCCACAAAAGTCACAACATTAAATTCAGGACTTGCAATACCCACAAAACATTGAATTCAGAAAATTTCTACAAAAACTAAATTTACAGTGTCAAGTTGGAATTAATTTTAGACAATACACCTACAACACCATCATACTAGACCTTGCAATACCCTGACTAAATTCAAATAAGTCAATATTAAACACTTTGCTTTACCAAATTAGAGCATGCAACACATTAAGTGCAAATAAGTCTTTGTACTTTAAGTATATAAACAAGTTAGTCTACGAAGAGGTATTACCTTTTTCATGTCACTCATTAAAGTCAGCTTGTTGTTATTGTGGTCCCCCACCCCAGGTCTTGTTGCAGTAAAGTCAAAAATTACTTCCAAGTGTCAGTATATTCCACATCAACAATAGTATATGCAAGGTTAAAGATGAGGTTACATGAGTGCCCATATTATTTCTTAAATTACCCTCTAGCTTTTTCTCGGCCTCCTTCATAGCCCTAAATATTTTGGTGTCATCCACATGCACACTGTATACTCTCTTTAAATGATGAAACACTTTTGCCCCCAACATGTTGGGATGAAGATTTAGCTAATTCAATATTTTTTCAACAACCCACTTCCTAGGCTTTATCTTATGTTTCATGGTGCAATTATGCTCTTTCACAAAATTTTTCACTTGAAAAGCTATACCTTGCATTTTTGGAACAATATATTACCCATGGACAGGTGGGGGTTTTACACTCAGCTCTTACTCTCTATAAATCATTTTTTACCCATTTTAACTCTCTTCTAACTTGGATTATGTATTTAACCAATGCCTTCTCAAACTCTAACAAATACCATCCCAACTTCCAACTAAATGGCCCCAAAGGATGTTCTTTCATTATATTATGGGTAAACGGGCACCTACTCTTACTATTCTCATCATCTGAATTTGCAGTTGATCTCAATTCTTCAGACTCATAATCCACATGGTTTTATGAATCAGTCTCTGCATTACCCATAAGTGGAGTATCAGCATCAATTCTAACACCCTTACCCTTATCAACAAACTTTTTTTTTAATGGCCTCCTTAGTTCTTGCATTACCATCTCCAGCCTCCTCATTTATAGCATTATCATGTTCAGCCTCCTCCAGAAATGCATCCTCTTCAACTTGACCCTCCTCGACTTTAGCCTCCTCTTTGCATCTTCTTCAACTTTAGTTTGTTGAACTTGAGCTCCTTCATCCTGCTGAACTTGATCTTCTTGATCTTAAGCCCTATTATCTTCAGCCTCCTCTGACTTCACCTACTACTATGATGTCATCATCTTGTGGATTTACTTCTTCAATGTCAATAACTCCTTCAACAAACTTGGGTGGGTCAGGTAAATTATGGAAGTAGATATCCATTTCTCTTCCTGGGTTAGCAACACAATTGTTAACTGAGAGGAAAATTTCATCGTCCTTTAGAATAAGGTGCAACCCATCTTCCATCCTCATCCTTGTTTTTACAAAAAACATTTGTCCCATTTCATGGTAGGACTTACATTCCTTACAAAGATCATTGAACAACCACGTATTTTGACATAATTTTTGTCAATACCTTCCCACAAACATATTTCCCCTGCATCATATTCAAGCAAACCCCTTTCATTCGTAATGAAACATCCTCCATGCTGCAAAATGAATCTAAGTTTGAACACCATCCTACATTACAAAAACACAAAATCAGAAACCCTAATACTTCAAACCCATTTCAGAGAAACCCTAACTTCCCCCCCAAAAAAAAGATACACCCAACAAAACGATTTAAAAAACGATTCAACCACTGTAAAATAGGGACTTCATCAACGATTCACCCCCAACAAAAGACAAGAAATGTTACCTTTGTGATACAAAACATCAAATGAAAACGAAATCCTAGAACATCTTCCAAAAACCCTCTTTCGCAACCTTCGTCTTCATGATACAAACCTTGCTCTGCAACTCCCTCTTACCTATTTCTATTTCGTGGGCTAAAATGGAAGAGAAGAAATGTTACACTTAACAGTCATATCAATGTCCAATCACTTATTAAACATTTTTCAAAAATTTAAATTTCCAACAGGATGGGTTTTTTCATTACGTGTTTAAGTAAAATGTGCCACATGTTCATGAGGATATGACTTGGAGAGACAAGTAAAGTGTAAGGATCCACCAATGTGGTATTTGAAATATGATTGTGCTAACCCTTGATGGTGTCATTGACAAAAGGACTGCGATGGAGGCGCTTTCAAACATCAGAGACTCAGATGCACAAAAACATCTTTTAAGAATCCAATTGGTAGTGCTCCAAACATTCAGGGACCTGTCCAGTGTTTCACTCATTTTATAATACCTTTATTTTCTTATAGTATTTTCTAACTTAACGTACAGTTTTTGTAAAAAAAAAAAAAAAAAAAAGAAACTATTCCACGTACGTGGTCTCTATATATTATGGTTGTAACAAATTAGAGTGTACTCTCCATCCATATATTACCATTGCAACAACATGAAAAAATCAAAGATATCATTCCTACGTATGTACTATCAAGGTTGCAGCGACAGGAAGAAAATAAAAGATATCACTCCCATGTATGTACTATCAAGGTTGCAGCTTGAGTGGCAAATTTACTTGGAAAAATTTATTTGACCTCTTGTTATTTTAAAAAACTAAAAAAATTCTTAAACTTTTTCCCTCTCAAAATTCGACCCACGTTCAATTTTTTCCTTTTCTCCATATAAAAAGTTCCCTTCCAAAATTAGAATCTCAAGCTACTCTTTCTTCTATTCTACACGGAAGTTTTCTCTTTCTCCCAAAATCAGAACTGTCCAAGTTTCTTCTTTCTCCCAAAATCAGAACTGTCCAAGCTACTTTTCCTTTCTTTACTGGAAGTGTCTGTGACAGGTAAGTTCAATTTCCTTTCTATTTAGACTTAATCATAAACTCATAATATGTGATAATTGAATGTCATATAATATGTGAGATGGGATTAAGTATGCTTTAGCTTCACGTGTATCCCTATCGACGTCTTGTAGAAGCAAAGTGCACGTTTAGCTCTTATTCAGCGAGATTAAATACGTAAAATATGTGATAATTGAAAGTCATAAAAAATCATTTTTGGTTGGACGTAAAAACTATATATAAGTATGAGTTAAATTGAAGTAAATCCAAACACGTTGGTAGTTTTTGTGTATTATGAGCCATTATTGACGTGATTTTCCTAGTGCATAATGCAAATCATGCTCGTAATATGGTAAAGTATCCCAAAGTTAGATTTTCTATCATATAACAATTTAGTATTGAAATTAGTACTGTTAGTTATAGTAGGCTTGTTAATCAATGCTAATAAACGAAACATACCAAACCGGACCTTCAAATCTCATAGAAGAGTGTCTTTATGCTTAACTCACTTTGCTTGCTTCCTCTCATCTCTAACTTCCTCTTGGTCCCACTCATAACTAGTTATTTACTTAATCTGAAAATTGAATAAACTCATAATTACACATAATTTGTTTAGGATTTTTATATATGACAAAAAGTAATTGACAATCATCGGTGTAATTAAGATTATATTATAGCTTTATAGTTACATCCATCCCAATAACTATGAGTGATTATTGCTTCAAGTTGTAGCAAATAGAGAGCTTAATTCTTCGAATTACTCATTAATTAATTCTACTACTGTTCCATATTGCTAAATGTTTCACACTTATATAACATATGTTTTGTTATTCTCTACTCAATTAATTTTTGTTTCACTTGATTCCCATGTATACATATGTTATTATTTCTTAGCTATAGTATAACCTTTTTTTAAGGAATTATAGTGTGACTTAATCATTATCTAATATTTTCATTCTTTGTATTTAGTTACGGAATCCTCAGGTCATGTTTCAAATTTAAGACCTCAAAATTGTTCAAATGATACCATGACTCAGCAAAAAGAAGGTATTTATATTTTTATTTTTTTTAATGTTTAACTTAGATTGCTCATTTCTTATTTATTATGAATATTATGAATTTTATTCTTATACAAAAATTCTTAAATATATATGTATTTTGTTTGTCATTTGCAAATAATATTTTGGTTGAAAATGCAAAAGGACATACAGATACAAGAACAAAAGTTGGAAGAGGAAAAACAAGTGGTTTAAGTATTTCAAAAAAGAAAAGAAAGAGAAAGAGTATTACTGGAAAATTGTCTGTCAACACTCCTAATGTTGTAAAAGAAATAATAGTAACCAAAGTTTTGGTAAATTATATTTCTTTTCATAGTTTTAACCTTTCTTCTTTTTTTTTCTATACTAATATCATATTTTTAAATTAACTTTCAATTTTAATTCTCATGTGTAGGACACTTTTAACATTGAAGGTTCAAATATAGAACATGCTAAGGAAGTTATTCTTACATGGCAAAAAAAGTTTATCAGAATCATAGATGTAGACTTCACCAACATTTCAAATAGTTTGAAACAAATGAAATAGCTTTAGAGCATAAACCTCAAGACTTAATGGTGAAGATTGGAAATATTTAGTAAATTATTTTTCAAGTCCTAATTTCAAGGTATGTTTGAATTATGCATATATATACTAAACTCTAAATACACTTAAATTGTTTATTAAATATAAATGTAAAAGTTATAATTATATTTTATTCTTGTGATTTTCAGGAAATTAGTACGAGAAACAAATTAAATAAATCAAAGCAAGTTATTAATCATACTTGTGGAAGAAAATTATTTTAGGCCGTTAGTTTTGAAAAGGTAATTTTATTATTTTTTTAATAAATTAAATTTCATATATTAAGAATAAATATAAGTTAAGCTTATAGTTACAAATATATTTATTGTAAATTATTAATTGCATAGTTTATTTGTTTTAATTATGAGTTGTCTTTTCAATATTTTCTTAGAGAGATCTGGAAAATCAAAAGGAGCCTAATTTTCAAGATTTTTGGCAAATAAGTCATAAAAAAAATGGAGCATGGATAGATGAAGCATCCAAGGAAGTACATGTATGATTTTTTATATGAATTATAAATTATAATCATAATAATTTATTATTCTTTAATTTAAATTATAATTATGATTTTACTTTTATGGTTGATAGATGAGGGTTCAAGAAGCCACTTTGGAGAAGTTGGGAGACATAACTGTTGAGACCAATAAAGACCAAATTGTTAATGAAGTTTTTCAATCAATTGTTTGAGAAGACATAAATATTGTCGTGGTCTCGGTGCTAGCATTCAACCAAAAAAGAGAAGATATGATATAGGTTTGCATAAACAATTAGCAAATGAACATGAAAAGCGTCAGACTATGGAAATGAAATTAAAAGAGGTTGAGGCTCAACTTCAAGAAGAGTGTAACCTGAGGGAGGAAATGATAGTACGTTTTGAAGAATGTCAAAAATCACTTGATGAAAGAATTGAAAAGAAAATTGAGGAAAGGATGACATCTATATTTTTTAGAATGCATGCATATTAAGTAAGTATAAACAATAATTAAGTTTAGTAAAATTTTTACAAATTAGTATTTTTTCATCATAAAAGTTTGTTTACTATATTGAATTTTAATTAATTTGGGGTGCTTCAAATATTTGTATTGGGTGGACACTCTTCAATTACAGAGAAAAATGTCTATTAACTTAATGATAAACTTGAGCACATCATAAGTAAGTTACAAATGATTTTTCCTTTACGTTTAAGAACTTCAATGTTTTATGTTTAATAATATCATACTGATTAATTAATTTAATTTCTTTCTCTTTTATTTATTAATTCCATAAGAAAAAAATGTTAACTAAAACCTTGTATGTTAAAAATTGAAGGTCAGCTGTTGGTGATTCAACTACTATACCAAGGATATTTAAAGTAAAGAGAAAAGAAAGATTTTTTTTTTAAAGAAGAAAAGGAAGATTTAATGTTGCAGTAGTAGTTTTTAGTTATGTGTTTAGTATGTATGACAATGTCTCTGTATATAGTACATAATAACTTTACCTGTTAAATTATGTGAAGTGATATTTATTATATTCAATCATGTTAATTTACATATGTGGAGTTTATATTTTGTTGATATATTTAGTTTATTAAAACTATCATTTGCGATTAAAAAAAAATATACAACTAAACAAAAATTTTCATGTAACATAA
Source organism: Psophocarpus tetragonolobus (assembly GCA_037954015.1). Classification (NCBI taxonomy): domain Eukaryota; kingdom Viridiplantae; phylum Streptophyta; class Magnoliopsida; order Fabales; family Fabaceae; genus Psophocarpus; species Psophocarpus tetragonolobus. Next base: position 38,972,944 of record CM075691.1, on the reverse strand, counting down.
TATAAATTAGTTAAGCTAATTAAATTATTTGCATTAATATATAAATTTTAAAATAATATTTGATAATTATTAAAATTAAATTTAATATTTAGTTACAAATTTAAATTTGTAAATTGTTAAAAAATATACATTTTGGCAGAATTTTTTGTTATAAAAAATAAAAATTATTGTAGATAGTCAATTAATGAATGTTGCCTAGAAAATAGGCTTTATTGCAATGACTTTAGTTGTTGTGAAAAATATTAAGACAACAATATTAATTGCTAACAAAAGTTGTCATATTGCAACAACTTTGGTTGATGATTTGCAACAATAATAATTGCTAAGACAAATAAAATATAGAAACAACTTTGGTGGTTACTAAAAGTTAATTATGAGATAAGTATGCCAAATGACAGGGAGAATCGTTGCTAAAACATAATTAGTGAGAGCGACATCAAACATTGTTGCAAAACTTTTTGCAATGGTAGTTATTGTAATGACTTGCAGTGACAAATTTCTCTTTAGGAAAAGCCATCTTAGCAACAACTTTTAAAATGTTGCAGCGATAATTGTCGTTGTAAAAAGTCTTCTCTCTTGTATATGAACTTTGTTACTGGATCAATCTTATAATCTTAAGAAAAAAATTACTTTAAAACATGCATAATTGCCCTACTATCTATAATTTATATGTATAATCAATAATCTATAATGTTATATTATATTATCTATACTATTAATAAAGAAAATTTCCATTTTGATGTCTACTTTTCAAAATACATATTTTACCCTTTTTAAAAACAAAAAGTAAAACTACTTTGTTACAAGAGGGACTCGAATCCACGACCTCCCACTCTCCCATTTTCCTATATATGAACTTTGTCACTAGATGAACCTCATAACCTTAAGAAAAAGACTACTTTAAAACATTTATGACTATTTTACCCTTCTAAACATTTTATGACTTCTTCCACTCTCACAAATATAACTTTTCCGATATTAATAAATTGACATCTTAACAAGTTCTACGTTATCACAAATTAATCTTCCTTAAACAACATTAATTTATGTTTACCTTTGATCATAAATATTTTTAATAAAAATAAAAATACACATGCACAACAATATTTTGGATTCTATTCAAACTCTTTTTTCTCTCAATTTTCTCAAATTCATTGCAAATCTGTTATATTCATTGATGATCTGACATGTTTTTATCATGTTATCATAATAAAAAAAATATAAAAATTAATAAAACATATTTCAAAACATACTAATCTAAAATTATTATACACAAAATGACATAGTGAATTATTTATATTCTATCATATTATTACAACATATTAAATTAAAATTCTAAAACTGTTATAACATATCAGAATAGAAATGCGATACCCAGGCACAACAACGCCTGTGTTTTCGCTAGTATCTATAATATCAACTAAGCATGCACAAACATTATAAAAGAGCTTTACACTTAGGGTTTGATTAATTTGGTTTTGTTTTTAGTTTTTGAAAAGAGTTTTCAAAAATTGTTTTCTAGAAGGAGAGAAAAAAAACTTGTTTGGTAAGTGTTATTTGAAAATTGTTTTAAAGATGTAAAAATGAAAAAAATTGTTCATATTTATGAAAATGCCATTAGTGAAAAATAAAAAACAACATATTTTCTTTGTATTTTGAGTTTTCAAAATAAAAATAGAAAACAATTTTTAGTTTTAAAAACTAAAATACTAAAAATAGTTGTATAAAACTATTTTCAGTATTTTAGTATTTAAAAACTAAAAAACTTGTTTGGATAGTGTTTTATGAAAAAAGTAAACAATTATGGTTTTTTTAGTTTTTAAAAACTAAAAAACAAGAACAGTTGAAAGTAGTTTTGTTTTTCAGTTTTTTATTTTTATTTTGAAAACTCAAAATACAATCAAAATATGTTGTTCTTTGCTTTTCATTAATGAAATTTTAATAAATATGAATAAATTTTTCCATTTTTATATCTTTAAAACAGTTTTTAAATAACACTTACCGAACAAGTTTTTTTTCTTTTTTTCCTGAAAACAGTTTTTGAAAACTATTCTTAAAAACTATTTTCAAAAACTAAAAAACAAAATCAAATCAATCAAGTCCTTCATCTTCCGTATTGCTCGAAGAAGCCTCATGTCAGCTACAGTTACAGAACTAATAAATAACATGTACAAAAGAGCTTTGAAAATTTTCAGAAGTTTGAAAACAACTATATAAAAGAAACACGCAAAGCAGTACACATGCGTGGTGATTGAAAAATATGACTATGGCTTTGAAAAAAAAAAAAAAAAAAAGAGAACACTTTTAGTGTGGAACATTAATTTAAATTTTTTGGGCAAGGAAGTGACTATAATTAAGTGTGATACAGAATTTGGTGGGTTACAGATTGTTCACTTTGCTTATATGTTAGTAGAATAGTACTGAAAACTTAATTAAGATATATGCCTACTATATGAAAACGGTGGGATGAAATAAGGAAATTAGAGAAAGAGAATTATTAGAGTATGACAATGAGGCGAGATGGATGCGGGTTTGATCTTTCCTATTCTTGTTCCCGCAAAGTGCGAGACAGGTTCGGGTATAAAAAGAACGGGTACAAAATTTTAATCCCGTCGGGTATTTTCGGGTTCAGTATACCCATGGGTACCTGTCATATTATTTTCACAATTTAAATTTACTTATTTATTATTAAATAAATTATATATATTAAATTATTAATTATATTTTAATTTAAAAAGTATATAAAAAATAATTAATAACAATAAATTATAAATTCAAGCTTAAGAATTAAAATTTTTAATTAAATATATAAATTTAAAATTATTAAATAATCATTGAAATTATAACGGGGCAGTTACGCGTTCGGGTACGGGACGGGTAGTCACATACCCATACCCGTACCCAGTTTAACACATCGGATAATACTCGTACCCATACCCCGTCAAACTGGGTAATACCCGTCAAAACCAGGGTGAGTTCAGGTGGATACCCACGGTATGGGTAATTTTGCCATTCCTAGGAGCATCAAAACACATAAAACATGAGATCGAAATCCTCTGTTTCAAATTGGTGTCTCAATTTGTATCCCAATCAATCAATAACTGTCATGGGATTCAACCCTTTTGTTTGAGCATCAATTAAGCCAAGTCATCCTTTATCATTTTTAACATTCTAATTTCTTCCAGAGAGGTGATAGATTTGCTTTTTGATTATCTCTCAAAAAACTCAATAAAAATCTTTCAATGTATATAAACTCATGTTTATCGTTTTGTTTTGTTTGATCGATGTGAGACTCTGTTTGTCTCCGAACAAAAGCACTTGTCCCATGAGTGCTTTTAGCCTCCCCTACAGCATGCTTGTCCTAACATGGCAGCGTGTGGATCCCCTGGACATCCAGGAATTGACCATCCAGACCCAATCTCTCCTATAATTTCAGAATTACTAACAATTTTAGGCAGAATTTGAGGATGGTTTTGAAGTGTAGATTCGTCCCAATCAAGGGCTTTTAGATTCATGAGCATTGGAAGCGCTCAAGTATGTCATCGACCCCGGGATAGCTACTTTTCAAGTATCCTGTTTGAGAACAATTAATTAAAAATTAAATTGAAGATGAAGATATCAATCTAATGTATGATTGAAATAAAAAGGATCCGCAGATGGAAGATGCACCAAACTACGGCGTATGCATAGTGGGAGACTAGTGGATTTGCGATTACTTTACTTTAGGTTTACATTCATATACCCGGAGATGGAGGTAGGGTGGACGGAGGTGAGGAGAAGAAAAAACGTAAACAGAGGGAAGGAATTTTTACAGAATGAAGGAAAAGAAAACGGACGCACAACTTCGGTTTTTTTCACCCATTTTCCAGAAGACTACACGGCAAAAGATCTATGGGAGATATTTGGTAGGTACGCCAAGGTCCAAGAGGTGGTCATTCCGAACAAGCGGAACAAGACAGGACAAAGGTTCGGGTTTGCTCGGTTCAGGGATGTCGACGATGTGGAAATGCTGGTGATTCAATTGGACAACATCTTTATTGGATCGGAAAAGTTGTGAGTCAACATACCACGTTTCGATCCACGAATAGAGCAGCACTTCAGACAGAGGAAAATAGGGAGGGACTGTCTAGACCATAATACACATCATACAGGGGTTCGGCAAACAGGGCAATACGAGAGGCATAACGGCAACAAAAAGTCATACGCAGCTGCCGTAAGTGATCAAGAGGGCGTGAGGAATATAGAAGTCAGAAGAGCAGTAGAAAGGAAGGCGGAAGCGCAACTGAAACTGGTATATGCGCCACATGCGGAAAATGTTAGACGGTTCCAGAAGGCATACGTGGGAGAGGTCCGAAAGAGAGGGACGACTTTTAGGACGAAGCTCTTCCTATTGACTCATTGTATTTACAATGTGAGCAGCACTCCCATGGGAGCAAACAAGGTTCTGTTGGAGGTAGAAGGGGAGGAGACATTACAGGAGACTTTGGCAAGGAAGAAGCTGTGGTTTGACCAATGGTTTACAGGGATTCAGGAGTGGGAACCCGGATTGGTAGACACAGATAGGAGGGTCAAGGTGAACTGCTATGGGGTACCACTACATGTATGGGAAGAAAATTTTTTCTCTACGCTAATCGCCCTTTCGGAGAGCTGTTGACTGTCGAAGAAAGCACACTAAAAGAACAACGCTACGACGTAGCACAGTTGGTGGTGTCTAGGAAGGACATGAGGAGGCTTGACGCGACTGTAAGGGTGAGTATTGACGGGAGGGAGTTTGATATCAGGGTGACAGAAGTGAAGCAGGGGAATGAAATGAAACACAGCAGTGAGAACACTACCTATGGGTCTTAAATGAGTTCCTGTCCGGGGGAGGTGGAGTTCGACGAGTCGGAAGAGGCGGAGAAAAGGCTGGCCGAACTGAGGCTGGAGATGTTCGAACACGGAATATGGAAGGACGAGGCACAGCTCCGGGACGGAGAATATGGAGGCACCGATACCGGGGCCGGCGGAGCCCCGATGGACATAGAATGCAATCGGCCCATCCCACGAGGACGAACCTCGCCGGAAAGGGGGAAGTGTGCACGCCCAGCGGTCCTTGCCACAACGGACGAATCTGTCAGGGACGCTCAGGTGAGCCGGATCGGGGAGCTAACAGGGAAAGGGACAACACCCCATCTTTCCCGCACAGGGGAATCGCCCGAAGAGGGAAGGAGGCAGGCAAGCAGGAAGGACAGCAGGGTCAGAAGTAGTGCAAAAATGGTGAAAGAGAAAGGTGGCTCAGAGAAAGGGGATGTAGACAATGCCTCACGGGAGGGAAATGGCGAAGATGAAGTGGTGATACGGCTAATACGTGGGAAACAGGCGTTGACGGCGTGGAGCACGAGGCCTGATGCACGGTCAGATCGAACAGGACAGCGGGACGCGTGGCAAGATCCTGTGCATTCAGGCGGGTACGGGCACGGTGACCGAGACACGCAACTCGAGATGCACGCGCAGCTAGCACGCGGTGTCTTGGAAGTTGCACCGACCGTTGAAGACGGGCCTCAGTCCAGCGATCGCGTGATGGCCCAAGACGCGTGGACCGTTGAAGATGGGCCTGTGTATGGTGACCGTGTGCAGGTCCAATACGCGTGCTCTGCTGGACCGAAACCCAGCCTCAACCGCGAGAGTGAAGATTGGGCTGTGCCAGAAATTTTGGATGCAGCCACTGTTTCGGATGCAGTCACTGTTTTTACTACTGGACACCGCAGGAAAGTTTCCCGAATAGAATTTCGTAACGAACAGAAGGAGGCTACCACGGTGAATAATGACTACCGGGAAAATGACTCTATTTCTACACTACCATATGATTACAAGAAATAGGTTTTAGTAGGAGGAGAAGAGGTGTCCGTAGGAGGGGAGGGGCAAAGGAGAGTTGTATCAATATGGAAACAATTAAGGAGGAATAGTATGGAGGAGGGTGAAGTCCGGAGGCCAAGGCAATCAAATGTGCATGAGTCAGGAGAAGGAACTATGGAGGATGAAGAGGAGAAAATGTGGAGGGCGATGACAGGACTCGGAATATCGGGTCAACAACCAGACATAATATATATTCAGGAATTACGAAACATGGAGAGGAAGGACAAAGAGGAGCAGGAGAGAAGGGAAACGAGGAATAATCAGTATAATTAAACGAAGATTCTGTCTTTAAATGTGAGGGGATTCCAGGATCGGATCAAGCAAAGAAGGTTAAGGCGACTGTTAAAAAATAATGACATTGATATCTGTCTATTCCAGGAGACAAAATGCAGGGAGGTAAAGGAGTGGAAGGTGCAGGAGGTTTGGGGGTCGACAGGATGCGAGTGGAAAAGTTTACCGTCTATAGGGCTTAGTGGTGGTTGTCTGACAATCTGGAAGAAACAATTGTTCGAAGTCGTCTGGGTTATACAAAAGCAGGGATTCCTTGGAATTGGCTTCAGGGGAAAGAATTCTCCTGCAATAATCTGCGTGGTTAATGTATATGCTCCATGCACGCTTCAAGGCAAGAGAAAGGTATGGGATGATCTGATGATGACAAAGCGCGACTTTCCGGAGGTCAAGTGGGCGTTGGGTGGAGATTTTAATGCGGTGTTGGATAGGAGCGAGTTTAAAGGGAGACCAGAATCTCATTCAGTAATAGAGATGTCTGATTTTAAATTCTTTGTTCATTCTATGGGGATCCTCGACATCCCAGTCATCAGGAAAGGACCAACGTGGATAAGTCCAAATGGAGAGTCATCTAGTAGGTTGGACCGGTTTTTATTTTCCGCAGACCTGATGGAGGAATGGGGAATCACAGCACAAAGGGTGGGCTCTAGAGAGTTCTCTGATCACAGTTGGATAATCACAGAAGTGAAGTCTCAGAATTGGGGTCCTAAACCGTTTAAGTTCTTTGACCACTGGTTACAGAAGCCAGGATTTATGGACTTAGTGCAAAACTTCTGGGCAGAACATCATGGGCAAGGATGAAGGCTGTATCAGTTGGCATGCAAGCTGCAAGGTTTGAAGAAGAAGATTAAGATGTGGAAACAAGGAGATGGGAGTAAAGATGAGAAGTTCTTGGCTGATAAAGTTCTGGAATTGGAGACCGCGGATATCCACCTAGGCCTACGAGACATTGGAAGTGACAGGCAGAGACAAGAGATCTTATCGGAGTATTGGGGGAAGGCAAGGAGTATGGAACAGTCCATTTTTCAGAAATCTCGGGTAAAATGGGGCCGTGAGGGGGACAGGAATACAAGTTATTTTCACAGATGTTTTAAGGAGAGATGTTATGCTAACTCCTTGCTGTCACTTACATCAGATGAGGGGTGGATGGAGGGAGTTCAGGATATTCGGCAACACGTGTTCAATCATTTCTCAAGGCTCTTTAACGAGGATATACAGCCGAGAACAAACTTGGATGGGGTGTCTTTTAATCAGCTGAATGATCACCAGAGACAGAGCCTAGAAGAGCCTTTTTCAGCGGAGGAGATAAAGGAGGCAATTTGGGCTTGTGAGGGAGGTAAAAGCCCAGGTCCCGATGGTTTTGGCTTTCACTTCTACTAATCATGTTGGGGAACAATAGGGGAATACGTGGTAAAGGCAGTACAAGAATTCCATCAGTCAGGCGCTCTACCAAGAGCAGTGTCATCGTCATTTATTACGCTTATTCCCAAGGTGGCAAAGCCGGTCAGGTTAGAACAGTATAGACCAATATCTTTAATCTCAAGCATTCAAAAGATTATATCCAAACTGTTGGCATTGAGAATGAAGAAAGTCATGGGGCATTTAATCTCTAAGTGCCAGTCAGCTTTTCTGCAAGGCAGATCGATCCTGGATGGAGTACTGGTAGCAAATGAAATTGTGGATTGGGCGAAAAGGAAAAAGAAACCATGTTTTCTGTTTAAGGTGGATTTCCAGAAGGCGTTCGACTCGGTAAATTGGGATTTTTTGGATTATATGTTGGCGAGGATGGGGTTTGGATGCACATGGAGAAAGTGGATGTCCAGTATCGTGAGGAATAACCGAGTTTCAATTTTAGTTAATGGAAGCCCGACGGAGGAGTTCAAGCCGGGGAGAGGATTGAAGCAGGGAGATCCACTATCCCCTTTTTTGTTTCTTCTGGTTGCTGAAGGTCTAGCTGGATTGTTCAGGTCAGCGGTAGGGACAGGGGGGTTTAAAGAGCTCAATATTGGGACCGAGGCAAAGTTCTCTATCATGCAATATGCAGATGATGTCTTGATGATGGGGGAAGCTAATTTGAAATCAGTATGGTATTTAAAGGTCATACTCCGGGGGTTCGAGCTGTCATCGGGGCTAAAGGTGAATTTCAGCAAGAGCCAATTTTTTGGCTTAAATGTTGGAGCCTCATTCATAAATGCAGCAAAAAATCTTTTGAATTGTTCTGTCTCATCCCCGCCATTTAAGTTTTTGGGGGTTCCGGTGGGAGCGAACCCAAGGCGGGTACAAATGTGGGCACCAATAATCGAACAATTTCAGAGGAAATTGGCATTGTGGAGGGCGAAACAAATGTCGTTCGCAGGAAGGTTAGTTATGATAAATTCAGTACTGTCAAGTCTTCCATTATACCTTTTCTCCTTTTACAAGGTGCCTAAGAAAGTCCTAAAAGTCATAACCGGCCTACAACGGTCCTTTCTGTGTGGAGGGACTAGCCAGGAGAACAAAATTGCTTGGGTTAGCTGGAATCAGGTGTGTCGTCCCAAGGAAGAAGGGGGTCTCGGAGTGAAGTGCCTGTGGCAATTTAATCTGAGACTGTTAGCAAAGTGGAGGTGGAGGTTATTATCAGAGCCAAATGCAATATGGGCGAGCTTGCTGGACACTAAATATGGACACACATACAATTCTAATCAAAGGCAACATAATTTAGCCTCAGCTTCGCAGTGGTGGCAGGATTTATGGGACATTGATGGGCCGAAAGTAGAGAAACCAGACTGGTTTGTGGAAAACGTCAGGAGAAAAGTGGGAAACGGAAAGGATACGCTGTTTTGGGAACAGAATTGGATTGGTGAGGGCTCTCTCAGTTTAAAGTTTCCCAGGCTTTATGGGTTAGCGGCTGATAAAGGTACCAGTATTAACCACAAAAAGCTACCAGCTGAGGGGTGGAGTTGGGGATGGAGGAGGGAACTATTTGTTTGGGAAGAAGATCAGCTCAGTCAATTACAAACCATGCTACAGCCAGTGGTAATTGCGGACAACAGCTTGGATAGATGGATCTGGAGGCCTAGTAGGGATGGAGTGTTCTAAGTAGCTGAGGCTTATGTGGTACTGAGCTCGCATCAAAACTCAACAATTTTTTCCGAGGTGGAACCGATTCAATGGAGACGCATGTGGGAAGATAGACTTCCGTCAAAGGTAATTGCATTTTCATGGAGGTTATTGATAGATAGATTACCCACCATTGAAAATCTGCTGAAGAGAGGTGTTGAGATACCAGAAGAAGGGGCTCTATATGTTCTCTATAGAAGCAGTATGGAAAGCAGGACTCATCTGTTCTTAACATGTGTCAAAGCTCAATCAGTGTGGTGTAATATAATGAGCTGGCTAGGAATTCAGGGACCCATTCCGGGGGATCTTCATCAACTGTTTCTATCATCATCAGCATGGGTGGTTGGATAGAGAAAAAAGAAGTGCAGATATGTTTTCTGGCTGGCTACTTGTTGGGGAATATGGATTACTAGGAACCAGATTGTCTTTGATAGAATTCAGATGGAGTCAATAGATATTATGATGACTATCAAGGTCATCTCATGGAAATGGTTGTCATATTCTTTTGGGTTTAATAGGGGGTGTGTATTCTCGGACTGGTATGCTAACCCGAGAGAGTGCTTATTAAATATGCCTTAGGTGGTGAAGGGTTAATTCCCATGTTCTAATTGGACATGAATTAGTACGGTGTTTGCATCCTTGTACTTCATAAGTGACCCTTTGTTATAATCATGGAGCAACCTCTAAAAGGGAAGAATTAATGACAAAAATAAAAAGAAATTTAAGATGACCTCACAAAAGAAGGAAACCAACTCTTTCTCTTGACAAATATATATATATATATATATATATATATAATTAATTAAATAAAAAAAAGAGAAAAGAGAGAGAAGAAGAAAGCAAAAAGAATATATACTCAAGTCAAATGCCATTGAAAAGTTCTAAGAATATGGAGGTTGTTTCTTGAAAATCTTAGAGTCTTTATGAAATTAACTTATAATTTTTTCTAATATTTTTAGCCCTTTGTATTTTACCTTTCTTTCTAATTTCCAAACCTAACACAACTACCCTGACCCTTTACATCCTTGTGAAACCCTGATGATTGTTTGTTTTGAAGTGAATTTACTTGATATGACTAATATACAATTATCTCAATAACCTTGTTTCAGTTGATTTTTGAGTTTTGCAATTCTCTTATCCCTAAAACACCAGAGTATGGTGAGATAGGATAAGCACCCTTTTTGGAAATTAACTGCATTTTCTTTGGTACATAGTCTAATTAGGGTTTCTATGAAAGACTTCTTTTTGGAAAAATAATAATTGTTTGATCACTAAGATTCTTTACCAAATGAGTGTTCTCTTCAACTAAAATAATTATTTGAGGGTAAGTAATGTCCAAGTGTAGGGAGGTTTGATAAACTAATATTTTACCTATATTTTTATCATGGTTAATACCTATTTGTAAGGAAAGAATTGCATATTTATATGAAAAACTCACTTTTTAGTGTTTATTTTCACTTTAGAGAAATACTTAAGAAACAGGAAGAAAAAGGGAAAAACATTGCCTTTTTAGAGCAATTTTTCAAGATCCAAAACAGCACGGTCAAGCTTCACTACAACATGACCGTGCTAGGTCAACACAACTCAGAAGTCAGCCAAAAGAAACACAAAATCATGCTTATTTGATCACCATGGCCATGCATGTTGCAATATCAAAAGCTACAAGCACAATCATGCTTGTCAGTAGCACGACTGTGCTATTTAAGTTTCAAGAAGGACACAAAAAATTAGTACAATCCTACTCGCTATAGCACACCCATGCTTAAAATCCCAAACTCTCTCTATAAATACCAGAAGAAGAGAGAGAAAAAGGGACTCACTTTGGCTCGGACAAAGAGTTAGATTTATAACCTAAGGTAAAGAACGACAAGGAACCTTTGGATTGAATCGATTCACAGTGCTCTGTATAATAATTATTTCTCTATTTGATGTATTCTGTAACTATTAAGATGTTCAAAGTGGATTTATTGCACAATTCAAGTGTATTATAATCTAAATCTTTGTATTCACGTTTTGTTTCTATTGTGATCCATAGGGTTTGCATCTAGGCTTTTGGTCATAAGGTTTGATTAAAGATTAGCCTTTTCTTCCAACTTGTGGGTTTCAAGGAAGAGTCAAAATTGTGTTTATTTCTTTGTGTGCATGCATAGTATTTGTAATACATAAAAGATTGTGAAAAAGTTTGTCTAGTGTGAATAAATCTAACTAGATGTAGGTTTGTTTATGCCAAACCAGTATAAAAAACATTTGTGCAATTTCTCTCTACCTTTCTTTGCAAGTTTTATTAATAATTGTTTTGCAAGGTTCAATTAATCAATGGTGTGAACGAGAAAAACATATTTAATGCTTAATGATTCATATAATTTTTAGATCCATTCACCTCCTTTGAATTTCTACCTTGTTACACTTGGAAACAAACACAAGAAATAGAGACATTTTCTTTATTTTTAATCAATTAAACTCTTGCAGCAAATTGATATGTATAGAAATTAATCCCCTTATGTCAAATACATTAAGAATACACAAAAATAAAAAATGCAATTCGGAATTAGCAAATTTACAAACTTATATGGAAGTAGTTTAAAACATACAAAGATATATATAAATAGAGAAAAAGAACACAAGAAATTTATGTTGGTCACCCAAACCTAGGGCTACATCCATTTTTCAATCTACAAGATAACCTATCTTCATATTGATTCCACTAGAATCAATGAGTTATAGACAAACTCGCAAGCACATGCAGTCATAACATGCACTAATGTTAAGTGATAATGTGACTAGTGATAATTTTACTTATATGGTTTAAAATAGGCACCTAAATGATGGCATGAAAAATTTAATGAGACTGTAATTGCTTATGCCTTTTGTTCTAGTGATGTTGATAGATGCATATACACTAAACTTATGAATGGTGAATGTGTCATTATATGTTTGTATGTGGATGACATGTTAATCTTTGATACATGAAATAATATAGTTTTTAAAACTGAATCCTTTTTAGCATCCAAATTTGATATGAAAGATATGGATGAAGCAAGTGTAATTCTAGGAACTAAAGTCATAAGGAAGGGAGATAGTATAATTCTATCCTAAGAACATTATGTGGAAAAACTGCTTAAGAAGTTTGATTATTATGATTATAAATTGTGAGTACCCCATATGACGCTAACTCTCAACTAATGAAAATAGAGGAGAACTAGTTTCTCAAACTCAATATGCCCAGATTATTGGGAGCTTACTGCACTTGATGAATTTATCAAGATTGGATATAGCCTATGCAGAAGGTAGATTGAGTAGATACACTCATAATCCTAATAAGGATCATTGTGAAGCACTTGCTAGCCTCATGAGATATTTGAGAGGTACCATGAATTATGGTATTGAATACAGTGGATTTCTCTCTGTACTAGAAGGGTACAAAGATGCTAATTGGATCTCTGATTCATATAAGTGATTATAGTGATGACTTATAAGTGATAATGTGACTTATGAATGTGACTTTCAAGAGAACAAAGTGTGTAAACTCTTAAGATTCCTATATGGTTTAAAATAGACACCTAAAATCTGGCATGAAAATTTAATGAGACTGTAATTGCTTATGACTTTTGTTCTAGTGATGCTGATAGATACGTGTACACTAAACTTATGAATGGTGAATGTGTCATTATAAGTGATTCATATAAGTGATTACAGTGCATTTCACTTTGTTCTCTTGAAACCATTTATCAGCATCACTAGGACAAAAGCCATCAGCAATTATAGCCTCAATATTATGTGATAATATGACTAATGTTTTACCACATCAATCGTTTCATGTCATTGAAAATAATAATGTAATAATGATACATGTTTTCCTAAAAATAAATTAAAAATATTAATTATTATTAATAAATAGAAAATAATGTTACATGACAAACGTTTGTCATGTCATTAAAAATAATAATATAATAATTTTTATAAAAAAATATTACTGTTAATAGGCTTAATCAATTTTTTGTTGTTAAAAAACACCTACTTTTTTATTTTGATCTTTTAAAGTATTTTTTTTGTACTCCGAAACATATTTTTGTTTTTAAATAACATCTGTTGTTATATGTTTAACATTAAGTGAGGATGCTGTTAACATTTTATCACATAAGTCATATCACATTATTGAAAATAATATAATATAATAACAATATGAGAATTTTTTTAAAATAAAGATATTATTATTAATAAATAAAAATAATGACGCTTCAGATTGGACCAATTTGACTTATTTTTTCTTGCATAAATCTATATAATTAAAAAAAAAAACTTCAGGGTCACTTCTATATCACGTTAACCTAGTCCTATAGGTGCATCTTGTTGGTCCATTTTTGTTTGCTTCTATATTAGCCTAAATTTTCTCAATTAGTTTGACCCATTTTATCAAAGCCACATATCAGTCCGAATCCATTTTGACAATACTAACTAAAAACATAAACAAACAGAGAGAAGGTATTGTACAATATTTAATCTTAAAAATAAATGTATAAGTGATAGATAATTAAATAAATTTTATGTTGTTTAGTATTAAAATACAATTTTAACGTTCTATATTATCAATAAGTTATATATTATTAAATAATTAAAAATTATTTGAATGAATTTTTAAAACAATTATTATAAGACTTTCATAATTATGTACGTTATTATAAAAATATATTATTTATAAATAAAAATAATATTTAACATGATTTTTAATATAATTATTATAGAAATTAAAAAAGTTTATCACATATTATTATTTTTAGTAATTGTTGAGTAATTGATGTGACAAAATTTTATTCATGTTATCATTTAATATTAAACATCAAATAACAAGAAAGTTTTTTTTAAAACAAAAACATATTATGGAACTAAAATAAAATAAAAAACTTTAAAAGAATAAAATAAAAAAGGCTTTTGCGGGACAAAAATTGATTAATTATTAATAATGATACCTTTTTTATTTTTTAAAATTCGTGTATCATAATATTTTTATTTTTATTTTTTATTTTGTTATTATTATTATTTTTTATTTATTTTTTTTGGCATGGAACAGATGAAGTGACAAAACATTTGTCACATATTCGCTTAACATTAGGAAACAAACGACAAATACTACTTTCAAATAGAAAACATACAATGATGATTAAAAAAAGTTTAAAAGACTAAAAAAAAAAAAAAAGTATTTTTCAAAGAAAAAAATAAACCGTAAAAGAAAAAATGAAGAGTATCAAGATGAAGTTCAAGGTAAGCTCTGCCCTCAGGGTAGTCCAGAGGTGCAAATGCATGAGCCTTTAATGGAACGGCCCAAAAATGTTGCTAGCTTAGGTATTTTCTTTTTAAATCTCACCAATTTGTTAATTCTATTTGTATCAAATATTAATAATACCTTCACTATTTTCTATGATATTACTTTATGATTTTTTGAGAGACTTATTTTAATAATTTATTTATTGAGAAAATCATGTGTCAAATATTTTATGTCATTTATATCAATTTGTAGTGATGAAAATATGTAGATAGATTAACATTCAAAATTTATGACCTAATTTCTTACCATATAAAATACATGTTTCATATTATCCAAATAATGAAATAAAACATTAGAGTATTATCCTTTTAAAATAAAATGTGTTAAATTTTTATATACTTATATAAAAGGGGTTGTTTTTATAATATTTTATCTTAGACTCCTAAAATGTCAAGATTGATCTATTGAAGGAAGGAAATAAAATTAAGTTTGAAAATATTAAAAATACAAGAGACATTGTTGGATACCCCACGTTAACTAGTGATATGACTAAACAAAAAAATATATAATGAGCTGCAAATCTCATCTTACAAAATAGTTTTGTGAGATTGAGTTAGGTTAAATTTCACAATTTCTAACATGGTATTAGAGTCTATCCTAACAGTTTGTTGTTGTTGTTGTTGGGCTTATCGGGATGCTATCAGACCCATCCACAAATGTTAAATTTATGATTCATTGTTGGGCCTATCATGCCACCTGTTATTGGGCCGCTAGCAGACGACCCACAAATATAAGGTTCACGCTTGAGATGTCCAGTCCTTAATGTGAGGGGTGTGTGTTGGAGAACCCACATTGGTTAGTGATATGACTAAACAAAAGTATATAATGAGGTAAAAATCTCACCTTACAAGTTGGTTTTATGAGATTGAGTTAGGTTAAATTTCACCATCTCTAATAGATATATGATAAACTTAGCAGCTTGATATCAGAGGAGAAGCTGAGGAGTTCAAAAGAGATAGTTGAGGTGGAGGAAAGAAAAGAAGTAATGGTGAGAATAAAACATCTTAAGGGATGTTGTTCTATTTAAGTATGATTTTAATATTCATGTAGTATACTGTCTTCGATCACAATCCAACATAAAATGACATTGTAAAAATGACATTGCATGATAAAATCAACTATCCAACATAAAGATTATGATAAAATGACATTGTAAAATTTTTTACACTATCAATGCATGACTTTTTTTTTTCCTCTTTTTAAGTATTCATTTAAAATGACAAAAGTTAAAGGATATGTTGGTTCACGCAAGTAATACAAACTCAATATTTTTATAGATGCTTAGACGAATGGGAATGGAATTCTAAGTATAAATTTTGAGGGTACACAAGTGTAGGGTGAAACAACCCATTGTTATATATTTAGTTAATTCTTTATCTAACACATAATAAAAATATTTTTAAAAATCTTTAGTAATATTTTTGAATATTTTAAAATTATGAATTTTTTTATTAATATATAATTTTAATATATTTTTATTAATTTTTTGTTTTAAGTTAGCATTTTGCTAAAGTCTAAAATATTACTAATATATTTTAACAAAATTTTTATCAAATACTATATAAAAAATATTATTAGAAGTCAAATAAGTTATAGTGCAGTGGATAAATCTGAAAAAATAAAATAAATAAGAGAGCATTTCTTAGAAACATTTTATGTGTATTGACATGCAAAAGTTAAAATTAGAACAAATTCCTCCATTTGAATGAGAGAGGTACGAGAGGGATTTTACAGCAGGAGATACGAGGATGTGGGCTAGCCATTAGCCTAGTAATGGTTCAACAAATCCTGGGACATTTTTTTTAATACTCCCACAATTTCTATTCGCACATATAAGATTAATAAATTTTTTAAAACTCAACATTTCTATTACCTTTTAATCTAAAATTTTAAAATTTTTACATTTATCTCAACTGCAATTCTTTTTCTTCTTTCCCTTTCCCACTCCTCTCTCCAACGTGTTTACTCTCATTAGACATTATGAAACTTTTGAACTACAGAAATCGCTTTCAACTTTATCTTATCTAGATATAGGATCTAGAAGTTATTTTTAATATATGTTTTGATCAATTAATTCATAACCGAACCTTAATCTTGATTTGTTGATCTAAAACATATAAAAGAAAAATTCTGGAAAAACTGATAGTAAAATATAATAATCAGTTTCATATCAGCTGATCCAAAATTTAAATTTTTATGTATTTTGGATCAACTGATATAAAAAATAAAGATTTTTCGGATTTTTATATATAGGGGTGCGAATAGCAATGTAAGCTGCTAAAAAACAATTTCCAAGTCTTAGGTCCTAATGTCATTAATTTTAATTTCCTAAAAAATTTTGGCAAGAGTATAAACTATAAAGCAATATTTTTGTATGTACTTGTACTACAACCCATAATGCTGATTGGCTGAACCTACTCCAAACACCTGCCAAAATATGGCATAAAAGATTGAAAAATTGTTGGTTGAAATTTATACTATGTATGTAAGGAAAATGATATTATATACTTAGTAAAATTATATTGTTAATAATTTATATATAATACTTATATATTTTAAAATTATTGGTAATTATTATTTTGCCTATTTTCTTTAATTACTGTTCTGTTTAATCAATAATATACATGCTTATCATCTTTTTAGATCTTTAAATATATCTTAAAATTCAATTAGATGTGATATAACTATCAAATTATACAAGTTTAGATGAAGATTAATGGAAAGCAGACAATATGTTAGATGTAGTGATCCTAACTATGCTTTGGAACTGATAGTAGAAATACTATTTATCTAAGAATACTAAATAAGATACATTTATTATTTTTTTAAGAATATACATTTATTATTTATACAAACAAATGGACATGGTATTATCGTATAAAATTAATATATAAACGTGATATTATATCAGTATCCTTGGCATTATAACTCAATGCTTGTAATTTTTTCGTGTTTGACTGGGTTTATATCTAAAACAACATTAATTTAGAGTAAAATTTCTCATCATTGATGGCAATTTCATTATTTTCATGGTTAGACGGGTAAATGGTTACGTTATAATTATCCATGAATATGTTGTTCATACTTATAACTAGTCTATATAGTTCTAGAAATATATATCTTTTTATTTATGAAATTTTTTGTTTAGTATGTGTAATATTTTCAAATTTTTAATAAAATACTTAATTATATAATTTTAAAATTTTAGTAAATTGAATCAATCTAAATCATATCTAATTATATTATCACGTTATCTTAAATTTTCAGCGGAAAAATTTTAAAATATACAAATATTATATTTTAAATTTTTAGCACAATTTTTAATTATTATTATTAAATATAAAAATTTAATATTTAATTTTGAATTTTTTTAGAATATATAGTATAATTAAAATAATAGAAATAAATTTATAATAAAATTAATTTGAATCTTTAAAATTATATAAGTAGATAGTACAAGTAAATACTTTAAAACTACCAATTAAATATATAGTATATGATATAAAAAAAATTTAAGTTAAAGTTTTTATTTTTTATGAATAATTTTTAAGTTATTATAAATTATGTTAGAGAAGAATTTCAATTTTATTTGAATCATTTTAATGATATGCTAATAAAAATATATTATATAAATAAAATAAATAAATGGATAACGTTATTAAAAGAAGAAAACAAAAGCATAATGTCAATAAAAAAAAGAAAAAAAAAGTTACGTGTAAATGTAACATAGAAATCAATAAACATATATATATATATATATATATATATATTGTTGTAAAATAATGTATATATTACAAAAGTCATAGTCCCACATTGCTTAGATTAGCTAAATGAGAAAGATTTATATAGAAACAACTTAACAAGGTTTGGTAAGGAGGCTTGCAAGAAGGAAATCTCACACATGTGTTTGGATTCCATGAGCCTATTGACTACTAATAGATTAGAAACATTGAGGGAAATGAGACTTATGTCACTCAACAATAGACAATAATGGTAATTGTGAACCTTTTGCAAAAATAATATTACAATAATTTTTGGCCGTTGGACTTAGTTTTACGTTGTATGTCATTAAACACAATTAAAATGTAATTGTTTTATTAATATTAGCCTATTGACTACATGTGTTTGGATTCCATGAGCCTATTGACTACTAATAGATTAGAAACATTGAGGGAAATGAGACTTATGTCACTCAACAATAGACAATAATGGTAATTGTGAACCTTTTGCAAAAATAATATTACAATAATTTTTAGTAGCCTATCTGTAAATGTGGATTTCAGAGCCTAAATATTGACTTGGCCGTTGGACTTAGTTTTACGTTGTATGTCATTAAACACAATTAAAATGTAATTGTTTTATTAATATTAGCCATCATATTAATTGGGTTTACCAACAACTTTTTTGAGCCTAGACGTGTTACCTAAACACTATAAATAGTGCCTCAATTCTCACTCTGAAACATACTTGTTCACTCCCTCTCTTTTCTCTATTCTTTGCCTTCTAGTTCTATCTATTCCTTACTAGTTCTGATTGCCTTAGAAAATTCTAAGAGGTTCCTGTTTCATCCTGGGAGAATTGTTGAGATATCTCAGATAAGTTTTTAAAGACAGTGTCAAACATGCCTCAGAAAGTTAATTTTTCATCAGAAGGAACAACATATATATATATATATATATATATATATATATATATATATATATATATATATATATATATGAGTGTATAGAAGACTTATCCCTAACTTACTAGTAGATATCTATATGTAAATAAGCATTGAATGTAAATTAAGTAATGATGGTAAAAAAAAATTACTTGAGTACTTCACCTCATAAGCCTATAAATAGTGGATGGTAACATGAGAAGAAAATAGGAAAGAACCTAGGAAGAAATTTGAGAGTAATTGTGAGTGAGTGTTTATTCGGAGAAGAAAAATTAAACTCTTGTATTATTTCAATTATTAAGATAAGTGGGAGGAGACATTTATCATTTTTAAATATTATACTTGTTTACTTTATGTTATTTTTAGTTATAATTATTTAGTGAAGTATCTCTAACCTCGTTTCATTTATTATTTTATGTTACTTTTAGTAATACTTATTTAGTAAGGTGTCTCTAATCTTATCTTGGTTATTAATTTGTGTTACTTTTAATTATAGTTATTTAATTTTTTGTTCATAATCTTATTTGGTTTATTAAGTTTGTTATTTTAAGTTATTAATTAACCATTTTATTTCAAATATAATGGTTTTTCTTCTTTCTTATATATATAAACAATTAAATTATAATAAAAGTTTTAATCCTTAAATAAAGGTTTGAATTAATTGGAAGTTGGAGGTTTGACGTTAGAACCATGGTAAAGAATCCATTTATCTTGACTAGTTACTACAAAAATAATTCAAATTCTTCTAAAAAAAATATATGAATTATTATAAACAATTATATATATTTTCATTTTTTTATATAAATAGTTATATATCAAAATATATATGGGGATATATATATATATATTAATTGTTATTATTTAAATTATTTTCATAATAATTGTTCTCACTTCTTTATTTTTTGTCTCTTAATAAATATATATATATATATATATATATATATATGAAAATGCACATTTAAAAAGATGGACGTGTCCAACTACCCAATCCCTTTCTGCATAGTTATTTCAATTTTTCCAAACCATTTCTCCACAGTTAAGTTAAAAAAATAATTGAAAAAATTAATTCCATATTAAAATGAGATAAAAACCAATTAAAAAAATAAATTATTTTCTTGTAATTAGTAATAAGTTTAAAAAAATTAATCATGGAAATGAATATATATAATATTGTTACAGTATAAAAAAATATAATAATCATATTTAGCTACTAGGCCTTGTGTTACTGCATGGTTCAATTCAATTTATAGTTTAAAATTTAAAAATAACCTAAATCAAACCAAATGTATATTTTTTTTCTCAAATAATAATGTCTAGTTCAGAAGATATAACATGAGTTACATGACTCATATTGCAAACATAATTATGTGGAAAATTAATAACACTTCTCTAATTTCTAGGAGTTAGATATGTGATGAAATTCCATTTTCTATACAGTTTTAGAGTAAAGTAGATTTTCAACAAATTATCGTTATATAGTGAATAATATTTAACAACATATTTTTAAAACTACAAAAATAAAATTAACCACTAACAATGGATTTGATTTAATTCAAATTTTATAATACTTTTAAATCAAATCAAATCAAATCAAATCGTTCTTAATTTTATTGTTTGATGCAGATGACTCTTACTATCAAAACTAAATTAAACCACATTGCAAATATTATTTAATGCTTTCAAATTGATTTTCAACAATTTGTCAAAGTTATGAGATTAATTTAATGACAAAGTTCACATGTGAAGAGGAACGGAAAGAAAAGATCATAAGTTCGAATGTCTCTACTAAGAAAACCTAACGTATTAACTGTTAACATTTAATTTATAAAAAAACAAATTATCAATGATTACCCCTGCATTTTAATTAATAGGATTCCTCCACATGATCTTGATTCAAACTCCGACGTGAGTCTGATTTATATAGAAAAATTTCTCATCAATTACGAGAATTTTCCATCAAAACATTAAGAATATAATTTATGTTAAAAAGTATAATTATTTTTTCTCAGACCCAAAATATCTAGAAAATAAATAGAAAATTACTTTAGATAAAGACTTGTTAAACACTAAAACTAAACAAAATATCTTCCCACATAAGATTTTATAGATAAATATTATAGATGAAATCAACTTCACTACAAAAAAAGATGCATTTAGTAGGGGTTAAATTTGGCATTCCCGACGGTTTAAACTCCAGGGAATTGCATTTTCAGCGGTTGTGCCAACCCCTGTTAAAACATCTGCGACAAAGGCATTAGCTGTGGTTTTTTTCAACCCTCGGAAACACATAATTTACCTGCGGTTATAAACCCCCGTTAATGCGATAGACATTAGTAGCAGTTATCAAACCCCCGTAGTTTAGCAATGGTTGTGAACCCCCGTTAATTTACCTGCGGTTACAAAACCCCCGTTAATGCGATAAACATTAGTAACGGTTATCAAACCCCCGTAGTTTAGCGATGGTTGTGAACCCCCGTTAGTGCATAAACATTCCCTGTAGTTAAGAACTCCCGTTAATGCGTAAACATTCCTGACAGTTCTAAAACCTCCGTATTTTACTAACAGTTGTGAACCCCCATTAATGTGTAAACATTATCCAACAGTTATGGAACCTTCATTTTTATACCTATGGTTATTAACCCCGGTTAATGCAATTAATATTACCTATGTATTTTTATCTATGGTTATAAACTTCCGTTAACACTATATTTTAGGTATAGTTTCAAAACCTTGGTAAACACTATAAACCTCCTATTAACACAATAAAAAATATGTACAATTTTTATGGCTCATGTATTGTACTAGCAATTTTAAACCTCATTCAATGTTATAATGGATATAATTTCGTTACTCCTTTTAATTTCTAGCAACTTTTAAGTCTTACCAAATATTTTTAACAACACACACATATATATATATATATATATATATATATATATACACATATATATATATATTGTCCATCCATAAAATATTATTCATAAATAATATTATAGCATTTCACAATTTGTGTCCTAATTAAATCTAAATTCCTTCCTTTAAATATGAAAATGTGTAATTTAAAAAAATATTCAAAAATTAAAATACAAGAAAACAAGTAATCCACAAAATTAATGAGTAAAAAAATGTATCGAAAGTATGTCATCCAATACAATTTCAAGCTCATAGTGGTAAAAACAAATATCCCTAAAATATAAGAAAACATTTCTAGCATCTCTATGAAAGTAAGAAAAGAGTCAAACACAAATTTTCCTAAAACATTTCTAGCATATCTTTAAAAAATAGAACATTTATGGCATTCAAATGTAATCCTATTCTTGGTTGTGTTCGGAATCATTTGGAGAATGATTAGGTACATTAGTTGGTTGTGCACTTCCTCGGTCAGATGCCTAAAATATAATGTAAAACATAATTAGAAATATAAATTATATATTGAAATGTTTATAAATTAAATTTAAATTTAAATTTAAAATGTTACCGGTGAAACTTGAAATATAGCCATGTTAGGAAAGCCTTCACCTTGATAATTTTGTGCAACAAAACTCATCATTGCTTCAAACCTTTTACTATATTCTTCTATTTTCTTATCTTGTTCCTGTATTTGCTTACGTTGTTCACCTATTTGTGATGTCAATTCAGTAACCTATTTCAAAACACACATGTAATCTATTTAATAACCTGTTTCAAAAACAACAAAACCTATATGGAGTACTAAGTTCTACATCAATTCTATATTCAGCACTAATTTACATAAAAAACTCAGCAACTTTCAAATACATAATATATCCTAAAGAAAATATGTAGTATCAAATTTTGCATCAATTCCATATTCAATATGAAAACCAAAATTGTAGTACATAACTATATTAGTTTCTTACATAATCAAATCTACAATCTCATTAAAATATGTAGAGCCAAACTAACTCAATGTCATAATTTATTATATTTTGAGAATATGCATTAATATTTTACCAAAATTCACTAACTTCAAACACACTATAAGAATACTAACCTGATTTTGTAACTGTTTATAAGAAGTGGAAGATGATGTTATCCCATTGTACGAACGTACAGTGTGTCCAAACACCCTAGTTGGGCAAGGTCCTAATCCTAATCCTCGAACACGTCCACAATGTTCTTCACTTCCTAGAGCCTTAGCTAAAGAATCTTCACTTGATATATCTTTTGAAATACTTCCACTCGATTGATATGCTTCAATTTTTTCCTATAAAGAACACAATTTCTTTAGCCTTGTCAGTCACAAATTCTCCATTATAATCATTATAATCATTAATAGAACTTAGCTTACTCCAATTTCTCTAGCTTTGTCATTCACAAATTCTCCATTAGCATGCTTATGTGTAGCTATCCATACTTCTCCTCTGCTAACTTTGTGACCACACTCAAATTCCTACAAATTGAACAAAATTAAATATCAAATTTAAGTGGCTACTTAATAATTTCACAATATAACAAGACATAGGTTACCATTTTTTGTTTCTTGCGTGCAATGCTCATGGATCCACCTGTGTGAGGAATTGTTTGCTTCTTTCTATTTTCTTTATTTTTTTGTGCCTTTTCCTAATCATTGACATAGTTGAAATTTGTAAGTCTAAGTAAATAAAAAATCAACGATGAATAAAAAGTTTAACTTTACCTTTGTTTTAGAATCTAGACAATAATCAACAAAAGATGCCCATTGATCCTTGTTTAATCCTTCTGGGACCATCGCAATCAATTGATCTCTATTACGAGTGCCATCATCCCTTTGCTCCCATAATTCTTGACGATGGTCTCTCCATTTAGTGTTAAGTGATTTCAAGACATAAGTTATGTGAAAAGGATGCTCAACTTCAAACCTAGGCTTCAAAATATTCAATAGTATTAAAATTTTAATGTTAGCAACTTTGGAGAATAGTTGAAATTATAGTGTAAGGAAAACAAATTATCACTTACTTGAATAATGTCCGTAAGTACATTTTGCTTGTAATCTTTAGGAATCTTCTTCCAACTAGTATAACTAATAGGAAACACCTCATAATCTCTTGCAAGGTGACCTAAGAACCTATTTAACAATCCTCCACTTTCTGCAATTGCTTGGTCTTCATCATTCCATTCCACAACAATTCTTTCATTAGGAGATAAAGACTAAACATCATTTACTGTAAGTGGCTTTGTATTCTTTGTACCTTTGTTATCTATCAAATTATGAAATATAGAAGAAAGATAATTATTTAATTATATACAAGTAGATAATTAAAAAGATTAAGAATTACCAATAATAAATCATTTTTCTAACAACAATACAATAATATTGTAAGTGCTCACCAATCACATCTACAATCCAAGCCCTTTTACGAGTTACAAGTTGTGATTGTTGCATTTCATTTTCTTCAAGTCCTTCATTTTCACTATCAAAATTGAACTCTGGTTCAGCAACATGTGTAGGTTGAAAGTGAGACTGAGATCCATGTGAAAACTGAGAATGAGACTGAGTTCCATGTGAAGACTGAGAATTGGATTGAGGTGCACATATAGGCTAAGAATGGGATTGAGATCCATGTGAAGGATGAGAATTGGACAGAGATGTGGAGTTGTTATTCTTGGTAGAGACTACCTTTATTTTTAGTGTTTCTAGAAGCAATAAAATTAATGTAAGTTAATAAATACAATCCTCACAATTTATGCAATTTAATGCTAATTAGTACCAAACTAAAGTGTCTAAAAATTTCTTACTAGATTGAGGTGCAGGTGGAAGTAATGTATTTGTAGATTGAGGTACAAGTGGCAGTAGAGCTTCAACACTAGGTTGGGGATGATGAGCATGCATCAATGGTGTTGTTTTATTCTTTTCCAAGGTTGTAGATTTCTTCAAGGTTCCTGACAATCAATAAACATTGTGAATCAATTAATTGGTATTTGATTTCAATGTAATTTTAAGTATGAATAATGAGTAAGAAGACTACCAATATGAGATGGATTAGGGCAAGTGGATTGCACATTGTAATATGATCTAATGCAAGTGTAGATGAAGGTGGATGACTACTACTATTAGGAGTGGTTGAAACTTGGCTTAAAGTGCCACTCCTAGTCCTATCTAATGTTACATTACTCTTCTTGGTGGAAAATTTCTTCATCTTCAAAGATCCTGAGAAGCAATAACATTAATATAAGACAAACACAAATTTAGTAAAGAACAAAATACACATATAAGTAATAGAGATAAAAAATCAAAGTTAGTAAAGAAAATGACAATTAAAATAAAACCTTGTTAAACTGATATTCTCTTCCCCATGTGGAAACAATATTTCCAAATTTTGATGTTCAAATGGATCACATTCATGAAAAATGGCATCATCATCTTCACCCATGTTGTATATGTCTCGCGGCTTTATATGCATGGGTATGTGCCAATTTTTACAAAGCTCATCTTCTACATAATAAACCATTTGAGCTTCTGAAGCTTGGATGTATGGCTCATCATCATCATTATCACCAGTGTGTATCAAGTGTTCAAAACTCACTGATGTAAAACCTAGATCATCCATTACAATCCCCCTACGAGTAGTTGTATTTGCCCACATACATTTGAACAAAGTTACTGAGAATCGACCATGGTAGTTTATCTCAATTATGTCTACTAATTTTCCATAATAAGGAACACCACCAAACCTCATTTGGTTGTCACTACTACTTGCATAACTCCTTGTCCCAAATGTTCCATATACTCCACTATTTTGTGTTTTAAGCCCTTGGTCTCGCTCCAATGTACGAAACTTTAGTCCACTAATATTGTATGCTGTATAGCGCTTTGCACAATTAATTGGACCCATAGCTAAAAACATTAAATCGTTTGAATAGATCCAGTTGAATCATGTCTTATCTAAAATAAAAAATAAGAATAAATAGTTATAAAAATTTTAAAGTGAAAAGTTTTGAGTTAAGGTGTATAAATATACATACACGACGTGAAAACCATTCAACAAATTTCCTATGAACTCTCTTATCAATCTCAGAAGATGATCGTGTGTTTCTCCTCAATTTTGTTAATATAATGTCTCTAAATTCCCTACGAGAAATATGAAACATATATTGCAAAATTGTCATAGTGAAGATTACTAATAGTAAATTATAAAGTTGGAGTACTTACTAAAGAAATGGGTCTACTAGTGTACAATTAGTCAAAACATGACGATGTGCTTGCAACTTTTCCCTTGTAGATAAAGTGAAGTAAGTAAAACCTCCAACTGGTTTTCCAACAGGTGGAAACAAAGTGCTTACACTAGATGGCACAAGGTCTGGTTCATCATCAACACGACCCAATCGATTGAATTCAGTCTCAATTCTATCTAAATATCTAGAACAAAAAGTTAAAACCTCTTGGGCTAAGTAGCCTTCAGCTATTGAGCCTTCTGGTTGAGCCCTATTGCGTACATAAGACTTTAATTTTCCTAGGTACCTCTCAATAGGATACATCCACCGATATTGGACAAGTCCTCCAAGCTTGGCTTCTTCAACTAAGTGCACAATCAAATGAACCATGACAGTGAAAAATGAAGGAGGAAATAACATTTCCATATGACATAAAGTGAGAACAACTCTACTTTGCAGTTGGTCAAGTTCATCAACTTTTAAAACTTTACTACAAAGTTGTCTGAAAAACATGCATAAGTCAATCAAAACAGCACACACTTGCTTTGGGAGTGTATTTCTCATTCCTAAAGGTAGAAGTTGCTCCATCAAGACATGTGAGTCATGACTTTTTAACCCTCCAATCTTACGTTGTTTGAGATCAATGCATCTACTAATGTTACTTGAGTAGCCATCAGGAACAGTAATGTTCTTCAAAGTTCTAAGAAAAATTACCTTGTTTACATTTGTCAATGTATATATAGCTGGAAGGTATTTACCATTTATATCAGGCCAAAGGTCAGGTCTAATACCTCTAGCTTGTAAGTCTTTTCTGGCTATCAAATTGTCCTTTGATTTTACAGTATCATTCAATAATGTAAAAAGTACATTATCACATACATTTTTTTCAATGTGCATGACATCAAGATTATGGTGCAATAAGTTCTCTGACCAATAAATCAATTCAAAAAATATACTCTTCTTTCTCCATTGTAGAGGATCTACCTTACTAGGACTTGCACCCCGTTTCTTTCTTTTTGGCTCTTCAACAACTGGCTCTTTCCCAAATACAACATTAAGATTTTCAACTTGTTGTAAAATAGTTGCACCTGTTACAGTCAAAGGTGGATTTCTTTTTTCAACATTTCCATCAAATCGTATTCGTACTAATCTAAATTTATGCCTTGTATCCAACCAACGACGATGAGACATGAAACACCATTTGTGTCCACTATCAACCTTATTAGGAATTGCATCAAAGTTGCATCTAGGACAGGCTAACCCAGTGTGAATGTTCCATCCAGATAAGTTTCCTAGACCTGGAAAATCACTAATAGTCCACAATATAGTTGCCTGCATATTAAACCTTTCACCACTATATGAATCAAAGGTTCTAAAGCCAGTGTTCCATAACTCTTTCAACTCTTCTATTAATGGTCTTAAATATACATCAATATCATTTCCTGGTGTTCTTTTACCTGGACTAATCATGGAAAGAATGAATGAACTTTGCTTCATACACATCCAAGGAGGAAGATTGTAAGGTATGAGTACAACTGGCCAAATACTGTGGTTGGTGCCCAAGTTGCTATTTGGGTTGAACCCATCAGTAGCCAAACCAAGTCGTACATTTCGAGGGTCAGAAGCGAATTGAGGATGCTTTAAGTCAAAGCTCTTCCAAGCTTCAGAATCTCTTGGATGCCTAAGTGTGCCTTCACCACTACTTTCAAATGCATGCCATCGCATATGCTCAGCTAATTTTGAAGACATAAACATCCTTTGTAAATGTGGCTTTAAAGGAAAATACCTTAAAACTTTTGCAGACACCCTTCTTCGTTGTTTAACAATTGTACCATCAATCCTTCTCTTCTTTTCCGGTTTCCATCTAGATGTATTACACTTTTTACAAGTATCTCTATCTTTGTCCTCCCCGTAGTATAGCATGCAATCATTGGGACAAGCATCTATTTTGGTATAATGAAGGCCAAGCTTAGTAATTATTTTCTTGGCTTCATAGAATGAACATGGAATTTTTGCAAACTCAAAGGCATCTACTAACAGCTCTAGTATCATTGACATTGCTTTGTCAGTCATTTTGCATAGACATTTGATGTGATACAACTTGATCAAGAATGAAAGTTTTGAATATTTATCACGTCCTTCATACAAACTTTGCTCTCCTTCATTAACTCCAAAAGATCAACAATGTCATATGGCATTGTTTGGCTTGCTTCTGGACACATATCTTCGTTATCCTCTATATGATTGTTATTAGGATGATGACCAAATGCATCATTAACCATCTCACATATGGGATCATTAATAATAATTGTATCTTAATTTTGTTGAGGCATTGTAGGTGTTTCAACTGTAGTATGCATAGTACTTGTTTCCCCATGTCTAAGCCAAACTGTGTACCCTTTCGGAAAAGGTTTAAGAATCAAGTGGTTGTATGCTACTTCCCATGTTTTCCATTTGTTGAACTTGCATTTAGGACATGGGCATCTTATCTTATCATTAACACTTCGATTAGAAAATGCGAAATCCAAGAATTTATTCAATCCTTGTAGATATTGAGGGGTATTTCGAGGCATGTCAATCCAAGACTTGTCCATTGAAGACAATGTCTGTTAAGGTTAAGAGGATTTGACTAGTTATGTTAGTGGAATGTCATGTCAATTGATAAAAACAAATAGTATAAAATGTGACTTTTTGTCTTTCGATCTAGGTGATTTTTAGATTGAGATGAATGCTAGAATTACGTATTATGAATTTAGGACATGAGCATACAATACAAAAATGGGAATGCATATAGATTAAAATTTTGACATATATATGTAAATTGTTAATCATAATCATACAAGAGTCTTAACAGGCAAAGAATATGGGTAGAATACCAACCTTATACAAATCACGTGAATCAAAATATCATCCACGATTGAACTCAACACTTGCCAAATCACGTTGCTAAGACTATTTCAAAATCTTCACCTAATCCTGCAAAAAATAAAATAAAAATATTACACCACACCCAAAAAGATACAATGATAGATATGTTAACTAGTGCCTATGGACATTGTTAAAGAACTAAAACATAACATTTTTAATGTAAATCATAAGAGCAAAATTTTACACATTTCAATAAAATAATTTCATTCCAACACTTATAGGAGTACACGTCTTTCAAAAAAAATAATAAGAGTACATAAGTACGATATTTATAGCCATACAAGAATAGTACTCATATTTTATATTTTAATGAATATCAGTACTATGTGTGCTAGTTTTCCTTATCGTGCTTCATTAAGTTGCTCATAAAATGGTGCTAATATGCAAACATAAAATACACACTTCTAAACCTACTATCTGCAGGGATCGACAGACAAAAAAGTAATAATATATTTATATATAAATACCAATAAAAATCTAAAGAAACAACACATATAACATTAAATTAATTAAAAAACAATAAAGCCAACACATAATAACAAAAATATTACATATATAACATAATGTATATCAAATTAACTAATATCCAAAATGTAAACTATTGTCAAAGAAAACAAGTTGTTAAATACTTGCATAATAAGTAAATTAGTTAGTATATAATAAGTTGCATAATAAGAAAAAGCCACGCGGTTAAAAGCCAAACGCTCTACCACTGAGCTAAGACAGCTTAGTTGTTAAATACTTACATAATAAGTAAATTAGTTAGTATATCATAAGTTGGGATCCATACAACTTCAATATCTTTCCAACTATACTCATAAGCTATTCTGATTTCTGTAGTTTTACTACTCTGCTTGATAATTGTTTATGTTTCAACTATTGCCAATGTTCGTTTAACATAATTTCAGTTTATTATAACTACCTAGTTCTAATCTCACTATTTTTTGTAATCCAAGATAACCATTCCAACTTTTGAAGAACATTAATAAGGTTGAATTACACCAAGGCCTCTGCCTCCTTCAGACGTTATGGCACAAATACAATGCCTCAATTAGAGTCTCTACCTTTACACATTATGCAATTGATAAAAATCTAAAGAAACAACATATATAACATTAATTTAATTAAAAAATAATAAAGCCAACACATCATAACAAAAATAGTACATATATAACATAATTTTTATCAAATTAAATTATATGCAAAATGTAAACTTTGGCAGTTTAAGGTGGTTGGAGTCGTTGTCCAGACCAAGTAGGTGTTGAAATGTTGGTTTAAGGTTGGCATTATTAGTTTATGTTGATTATTAATTATAAACATGATTAATGCTTTGCATTTAGTGATGAACCATTCTTTCTATGATTGCTTATGAACAATATTTATTAATTTCATTAGTAATACTAGTAGTAGGATTGAGTTGCCTTGAACTTGAAGCATAGAGTCAGAATTTAGTGTATATAGTGGGTGGAGTATGGATTGGTTTACACCTTGTTTTAAACAGAGCCACTATGAGTTATTGCTACTGACTTCCATTGTTTGAAGTTTTAACAAGAAGGTAGAAACAAAAAAGAAAAATAACTTTCTACAATTTATGGTTACTATCTCAAAAACACGGTCTCATGGCCTCATAATGTTAGGTTCTCACTCTGACTTCAGTTATTTTTAATATAGTCTTTGCACGAGACTTCTTTTCCTTGTTGAGCCAAAGTTATGCAAACCACTTCATGGATTTGACCTCAAATAACTTAATTGGATGGGAACCACCTTGACCATGGAAACGTAACCAGAAGCATTATGAAAGTCATAAAAAGCAAAATGCCTTCCTGCAGCAGAATTTCTATAGCAGGTTTTTTTTCTACAATTGTATCATGTGCTAACAGTTAATGATTAATTAATTAATTAATAACAGACAAACAGGGTATATACTAGTGTTAAATTCTTGAATCCATAAACAAGGAAAAAGCTATACAAGCTATCGCATAGCCTCAAATAAGACAACAGTACAATGCCAAATAAGTCATTCAAAGATAAAATATCAACCAAGTAGAGCGAACTCAGGCAAATAATAGCAAGAAATGGGGAGGGACTCAAACAAGTTATGGCTAGAAACATCCTAATTCATCATCAATTATCAATTTTTCATGTGGCTAGACATCTAAATGATGGCCAAACAAAGAGAAATATAACAAGGATCTCAAACAAGGAAGAGTCTGCAAACTCAGGAAATTGCAACAAAAATATTCATTTCAATACATATTACTTATTATTTAAAATTAAAATAATACAATGATTGAGTACATTGAGCAGTAAGTGCTTATTTATTAAAAATGGCAACTGTCATGGCCACCTTAGCAACTACCATGGACATGGTATGCCCTGACAACTACTCTAGCAATTTTGATTTGTTAGGCATTCTAATAAAAGCATAGTTATAAGGTTAGTTTAGTGACAAAGGTTGGTATTCTATTGAAGTAGAATCAGTATTTTTCTATTCTAGTTATAAGGTTAATTTAGTTGCTTACAACAAAACAATTTCCTTCCTATTTTCCCAAACTGCTAAAGAAAACCGAAAGGAACTCCTCAATTAAAGAAAAACCAAATTTAGTCTACCCTATGTGACAAATATCCAATCTACATACTCTATGTCAGCAAATAGAAATTGTTGACTGGAAAACTACTGGGCATTTGCCAGTGTTTTAAGCTCCAATGACATGAGGCATCAATAGCAAAGTTATCCATCAGATCATGCCTCTAACAATAGGCCATTAGTTATAAATTATCTTATCACATTATTTATGATAACTTTAATATTATATTAAGCTAGAGTACGAGACAACCTAAAAATAAAATCCAATATGTGATTATCTAATTTAGAAAAGCTAGTACCTTTTCAAGTTTAGCAACCTCTTCAAGAGTCTGAGAATTCACAATGGCAGCTGCATAAAGCAGAAACATGTCAAATCATAGGCAACCAAAATTAGCTGCTTGGTGTACTAGCTTAAACATGAATACAGTCAGTCATTTGCTATAATAGAGAATCGAGACAATTTCTTAGCTGAAGATAATATCACAAGAACATGTAAGGTGGATCTAACAGAAAATGATTTACCAATAACATAATTATCACATGGGTCAATGGGACACAAGGTATAGGCATCTTAGAATTGAGAAAGGAAATGGCTTGGTTCAAGATTAATTTAGACCCGCATAACATAAAATATTTATTGAAAATTAATGCAAAAGTTTCACATTGTAATAATTAACTTAAAAAGAAATTGAGAAATTATTCATTAGAAAAATTAAAAAGAAATAGTTAAGGTTGGTTAGTTAACTTAGCAGAACAGGAAGGACTACATGCATTTAATGATGATGGAAACAATTAAGGTGCTGGACCATTCTTAACCAAGAATGCGGTGAAGTGTATTGTGGTGCATAAAACATGAATGATGACATTAGCATTGCATTGCCTTGGTGACCAAGACAAGTTTGAAAATTAATAGCAAGAGTGAATTTAATGTTGGTTTTCCCTTTGGTTACACCACTAGAATATGTTATAAGGGGTATTTTAGTTGATATGGCAAACTCCAAATATGCAATTTTAGTAGTTATTATCAGTAAAGTCACACGTGCTAACACTCATAGGTATTGTTATTTGACTATAGTTTGTTGAGCATTCTTAATTTGTTATTGTCGATCATTATTTTACTTCCTAAAATTTTTTGAAGAAGAATATCTGCAATGTAACTCCTTGTGGGATTGTTTTGAGTTGTTTGACACATGGTTGATAAATTTTTAATTTCTTCTGGGTGATTTCTTCCCTCTTACATATTGGTCATTTAGATTATAATTTACTCAAGAGTTGTTTATTATGTTGCTATCCTTGATGATCATGACAGTCCATGAAGCTCTTGCATCAGGTAATGCTGCCTCTAAGGATTCATTACTTTATTTCATGTTTTTGTCTTTTGAACTTTCTTAAATATGATACTTGAAAAATACTCTGTGTTTGGCCTACATCCAAAAGGCATAATAATTTATAAATAATTTAGACCAAATCCTCCATCTTTATTTCTATCTTAAGTCAATATTTATCCGAAGAGGTTAAAAGTGTCCAAGTTAGAGAGTATATTTGATGTCTCTATAATCTTTGCTATCATTGTCTGTTAAGCTGTAATAACAATTTTTAATTGTCAAACCACCCTTTTTTGGTCCAAAGCTATCTAAGTGGTAAAAAAACCTTAAGTATTTAGTCTAAAGTGGAAAATATCAAAGGTATTTCTAACCTGAATCCATAAGAAAAGTATGAATAGAAATATTTTACTTAGAACATGGTGAGTTTTTTTTAAAGACTAAACTGGATATATATATATATATATATATATATATATATTGTATATGGAAGATGAAATAAGAAGTTTTATATTTTTGTACATCTGAAACTAAAGGCTAAATGCCACCAAAGAGTTGTTCAAAATAACCCACCTCATAATAAAAAACTAGAATGAAACACAACCCTGCATAACTCACTGTAAACATTCCAGCACTCACTTACATAGCAAAACTCGATTCTGCAAACTCTATGCGCAATGCAGCACACTCTGCACCCTTGACAGCACAACACACATAAATACATCCCACTCTGCATAATCTATCTAATTACCAATACGTAGTTAGAAATATTTTACCTTAATTTTGAATGTCAAATGCAAACTTACCTCTAATGCTCCTTAATTATTTATTGAAACTTAAAATATCTTATGCACCCAACATTAGAGCTGGGACACTCTCACCAGAACAAGCTAGCAATATACATCGAATGTAACCTATATCTCTTAACTAATGGGAAAAAAGTGATAGGTATATGGCAGTATAATTAATAGTGGGAACTAGGAAATGTAGGTGATTGTAATTAGTTGCTTCTGATTTTCTTTTTTCCCACGCCCTCTCTATAAAGGATAATGGTATTATGAAAGGAATAAATTAAGCATTATATGAATGAACATATTATATATGTAAACATCCCTACACGACAATGTGTATATGGCCATAATCACGATGACCAAATTCACTCATTATGTAAGCATCAAACCTATACCCAAACCCCATACCTAAATACACATTATTCAAAAACTATAAGTATTATGTATGCTCAGTACATTGATGCTAACATTTTAGTATCATTCATACGATGCAGATTTAGTGTTTTAAGTTTTATTATATTTGCTTTTGTAATTCAGAGATTTCAAGATATTAATTCCCTAGAACATGAGTCATAAAAGTGAACAGTAATTAAATACCATAAAATTTCTACAACAATTTAAGGAGGAAAGAAGCAAGATTAAACTGCATACTAAATTATGTTCAACATATTGCTCAAAATTGACATCTTTTATCTAAGACAACAACTGAAATTAGAGGAATTCTATTAGTATCAACAATAAAGCTTTTATTTCAGTTTCATCTGATAGCACCCATACAACCAAACCAAATATATATGGCAAAAAAGTAAACAATTATACACATTCAATCCACTGTAGAAACTTGCAAACACGAGACATGATTATGATGATAATCGTGGTTCAAAAAATTACCTTGGTAACCTTAACGTGTTGTCCATTAATGACACCTCTAAGCTCAGCGTTAGGGTACTTTTTCACAAACCCTAAAAGTCTTTGTCTTCCCCAAGCACAATAACTTCCCCAAAGTACTACCAGAAGGAGGAGGGATTAATGCTCTGAGACCGTCAAGAAAATGCTCTGGTGCTCGTGGTTGCGATGATAAAGGGCTTCGCCTGTCGGAAGATCAACTAAACCCTAAAGTGGGATGAAAGAACAATCAGGGACATTCAGAATGGAAATGTAATTAAAAGAAAGCATTAACACTTAGCTACGGACACAAGTACATTACACTGACTTTGAAGGTGAAAAGTGAAAAGCAAATCGAAGGGGAGGCGTTTGATTGGGTATGGGAGACAGCAAAAAGCGGCAGCGAAAGGAGGTGAGCGACGACGAGCTCTCCTTCAAGAACAAGCTGAAGGCGGACTCAGCCATAATGGAAACCCTAAAGCAATTATCGGCATCATCCTCATCGGTGGGCGAGACCCTAACAGTGCAGGAGCTAAACCTACCGTTCCAGTGCCGCGAGGTGGCGGACTTGTCTCTTTTCTCCGTTCAATCCAACATCGACTCACTAATTCTGAAGATCGCCCAATGTCCTTCAGAGAAACGAAAATAAGGGTTTACGGAAGAAAAGGGGGAAACTAAAAAAATTTGGGGGGAATAGAAAATGACCGAATTAGAATTTTTTATTTTTAAAAGATAATGTTTTGCCGGCGGTTTGAATACAAAACATGGGTAATTAACTGGGGTTACCAAAACCCCCGCTACATGTATATATTATCCACAGTTTTTACAACCCCCGTTAAAAAACCCTCGTAAAATGCATATTTTCTTGTAGTGCTTATTCTAAAAGTACGTATAAAAGATTTATTTTTCATTTTCACTCCCAATTTCTTGAAATTTAATAGTTAAGATTAATTACTCGTTACAATAATTAGATTTAAAGATAAATGAATAGATAGAAAGAATGGAAGAGTGATTCTATTTGGTTAACTATAGCATGATTTTCTTAGCATTCTCTCTTGAGGAATGGGGAGAGGCTAAGGGGAGAGGATTCAAGAGGTTTTTATCAATGATACGAGATTTGAGATCAGAATTGTTGAAGAGATTTTCTCACCGATGGATTTTGCAAATGTCGAGTCAGCCAAGGAAGTGGCCGATGAATCCATCACATCAGACTTGAAGGTTAGATTTGATGTTAGATTTTGAATTTCAAATCAAATTCTCAGAATCATGGTAATCATGATTATTTTGATTCTGCAATTAATGTTGCTTTGTAGGAAAATTCTGCTGTCAATGGCCACTTAGATAGTTGCTTAGTAGATAAGGAAGTGTAGGCAGACCTTAACGCACCAAAGGAGGCTTATGTGGAGCCAATATGCGGGTTTCATGTGGATCAGAATTGGGCCTGGAGGATTGTGTGGGCGAGGGATGCAAAAGGATGGCCCAACAAGTATTGGGCTAGATATCATCATTTGTTTGAAAGAACATCGGGGCATATATCTTTTTATCAAAAGATCACATAGGGGGCATGAGTGGAGCTCACGTGGCTGCAGAAATAGGTTTGGTAGGGTTAGCGGACCAACGGGAGCAGTTTGACAGTCCAGCAAGCACCGAGATTAGGGATTGATAATGCGGGTACCACCTTATCGGGGTCCCCATTTTAATGAGGAAAACTACCCCGTCTAAGATAATAGAGAAAGGAGACGGGTGGGTTTATTAGTCCTTGTTATATCTTTATCTTATTTTTATATTTTACATAATATTATATGTTAAATAAAATCTCACATGTCTGTATATAAATATATAAATCATATGAATTATTAAAATTAAAATATAATTAATAATTTAGTATATAATTTATTTAATAATTAATAAATTAAATATAATTGATGAATTAACATATAATTTATTTAATAAATTATAAGTAAATTTAAATATAAATTATAAATTATAATTTATTTAATAATTGATAAATTTAAATATAATTGGGAACCACTTCAATCACGCGGTTTCTGTGATACCTCATTTTTCGAATGTATGTATTCACGATAGTTGTGGTTTGCTACTAGATGGATAGTGTGGTGCTCACAAAAGGGGCATGAACAATGTGGTAGAAAAAAAAAACTCGTGAGCCAAGAGAATCTAAGGGTGGCAAAGACCACGTAAGGTGGAGGAGCAGCGAACTCATCGTTGATGGATGTGGTGGTGCAATTGGTGCAGGAATTAGGTCCGAAGATAAAGAAAATAAGAGCTCAGAGGAGTTGACCTCATAAGGTGGTAAGGGGGGGGGGGGGGGGGAGAGGAGGGTTAAGCGACACTACAAAAGCATGCAAGGGTTCACCTAAGAAAAGAAATGTGTCTAGATGCAATGAAATTGTTGGAACGTATGAGATCCAACCGATGGGGAAGGTGGCTGATAAAATGTGTGATATTGAGGTCAAATTGGGGCTTTGTTACGATAACGTCGGTGACGCTGCAAAATTACTTAATGACATGAAGAATAGAGATCGAGAGTATTGATGGAGTGGAGAGGAATCGAAAAATCTATAAAGTTCATAACTTTGAATATTAGGGGTTTAGGGGGGAGGTTAAAGAAGTGGAAGTGAAAATGATGATAAAGGAACACCAATCACGGATCTTGTGCTTACAAGAGACAAAGATGGAAAAGATAACTGAGAATTTTTGTTTTCATCTATAGGGGTCAATAGAGGTGGGTTGGTTTGCAAAGACATCCACTAGTAATTTGGGTGGCTTGTTAATTTTGTGGGACGTCTCTAAATTTTCATTAGAGGAATTTTTTGAAGGAAATCATTTTGTTGGAGTCTCCAAAAAATTGGTAGGTGAAATTAATGTGTTGCAACTGTTGAATATATATAGTCTGTGTGACTTGGCGGGGAAATGTTGGATAAAATTATTGGTTTATGAAGGGTAGAGGGGGGAACAGGTGGTGTGTAGTGGATGACTTCAATGTTGTTAAGGGTAGGGAGGAGAGGAAAGGGGTAGGGCGGTACAATCGGAGGGAGGAAATGCAAAGTTTTAATGATTTCATTGAAAATTCTAGGCTTATTGATCAGAGCATGTGCAAACATCACTTTACTTGGTTAAAAATGATGGAAAATTATGAGCCATTGAACCATTTCCTGGTGTCAGAAGCTTGTTTGGAAGGTTGGGGCCTAGTGGAATAGAGAGGGTTACCAAGAGGACTATCAGATCACTGCCCAGTTTTGCTGAATAGGGGGCACACAAATTAGGGACCAAAGCTGTTTCGGGTTCTAAATTGTTGGTTCAGCGATCCCAGATTGAAACTGTTTGTGGAATTTGAATGGGCTAGTATGCAAGTGCAAGGAAGAAAAGGGTATGTATAGAAGGAAAAATTCAAGCTATTGAAAGGGCAATTAAAATGGTGAAATAAGGAGGTTTTTTGCGATATTGACAGACAAATTACATCATTAAGAGGTGACATTGAGGACTTGGATACGAGGGATGATGAGATAGGGTTAACAAAGAAATAAGTAGGGATAAAGAATCAATAGATGAGGGAGATGGAGAAGTTGGTAGGTAGAAAATACTCGCTTTTAACCCAAAAGGCGTAGGTAAAGTGGCTGTGAGAATGGGCATCTTAACTCAATTTTTTCATCGATCCATTTTGAGGAGATGCAGAAGTAAAAAATTATGATGTATGAATTTAGATGGGGTAGAAGTGATGGAGGTGGGAAAGATAAACGAAGGGGTGAAGGCGCACTTTGAGAATCAATTTCAAAAAAGGTTAAAGTTTAGATCAAAGTTGAGTGCTTGTCAGTTTTCTAAAGTATAGGAAGAAAAGGTCTCATTGGAGATTCCTTTCTCAGAGGAGGAGGTGAAAGAGGTCATATGGGGTTGTGATAGCAACAAGTGTCCTTGGTCGGATGGTTTTAACTTCCATTTTGTAAAGGAATTTTGGTACTTGCTGAAGGATGATTTCATGGCTTTTATGGAGGAATTATGTACTAACTGTCAGCTGGTAAAAGGTTCGACCAACTTTTTTATATCCTTGATTCCAAAGTCTGACAATCCTCAAAAGCTTGGAGACTATCGCCCAATTTCCCTGATTAGCTGTATGTATAAAGTGTTGGCAAAGGTTTGGCTAACAAACTGAAAAGGGTAATGCAGATGTTAGTTTTGGAGTCAATCAACATTTGTTAAAGAGAGATAGATTTTAGATGAGGTGTTGGTGATTAACGAGGTGGTGGATGAGGCACGGAGGATGGAAAAAGATCTGGTATGCTTTAAGGTGGATTTTGAGAAGGCTTATGATTCACTAAACTAACATTATTTATGGAACATCATGTTCCAGATGGGCTTTAGTACAAAGTAGTTAAGGTGGACAAAGGAATGTGTGAGGTCGGCAAGCTTGCCAATCCTAATAAATGGGAGTCCCATAGAGGAGTTTGGGATAGGTCGGGGACTTAGACAAGGTGATCCCCTTTCACTATTTCTCTTTCTGTTAGCAATAAAAGGATTGAGTCAACTGATAAATGAGGCGATGGAGATGGGGTTACAGAAGAGTTATGAGGTTGGAAAGAGTAAAGTGTGCATTTCTCATTTGCAGTTTGCCAATGACACATTATTACTGTCCAAGGTGACTGGGATTAATAGAAGTCATAAAAGCTATCTTACAAAATTTTGAACTTCTATCTAGGTTGAAAGTAAATTTTTTCAAAAGTCAAACTTATGGGGTTGAATGTGTCAAATCACTAGTTAGAACAGGCAGTAGGAATGTTGAATTGTAGGAGGGTGAACCTTTCTTTCAGGTACCTGGGCTTGCTAGTGGGAATAACTAACAAGGGAGATGATGTGACCAAGAGTGGTGGAGACCATTCGAAAAAAGCTTTGTTTATGGGAGAATAAGTTCATATCGCTAGCAGGGACGGTGGTGCTCATCAAGAAGGTCCTGTCAGTGTTGCTCTTATACTTCCTTTCAATTTTTAAGGCGCCAACAGGTCTATAGGGGAAGGAAGAAGGAAGCTTAAGGTTGAGGGACCTGAGTAAGTTTAATTTGGCATTGCTTGGGAAATGGAAGCGAAGACTTAAAATGGAAGAGCAGATGTGTAGGCAAGAGTCTTATGGTCCAAATATGAGAATCCAGATGGATCTTGGGTGGTGAAAGGAAGATCTTGTTCCAGATGATGGACAGATGTGCAAGCTATAGAGGAAGTTTCCCTAGCAAAGCAGGATGATGGAATCAAAATGTTAAATGAATTGTGGGAAATGGTCATCAAATCAATTTCTGGCAGGATAGGTGGAAAGGGGAGGAGAGCTTAAGTAGCAAATTCAACAGGTTATTCTTGAAAGTGACTCAGAGAAATATTTCTTTAAAAGAGATGCAGGCGGGGGAGGTCTATGGAAGTAGGAATGGAGGAGGACATTGTTTAAGTGGGAGGAAGAGCAATTGGGTGAGTTATTAGACGTGTTGGGTAATGTGGCATTATCAGAGGGACGACAGGATGAGTGAGTATGGTTGGCTTATGGATTCGACATATATTTATGTACTTAATTTTTTTTGACACATTGTCGGCTAAAGGTATACCACCAAAGGTTCAAGGCTTGGGTTGGCAATTGGATGTAAATAGGCTACCAACTCAGGGCAATCTTATGCAAAAAGGCGTGTTAACAGCGAAAAAATGGGGGTTGCATTTTTTGTAATGCATCTCCTGAATCAACGCACCACATGTTTCTTAATTGCAGATTGTCTTATGGTGTGTGGTTCAAGTTAAGTTCTTGGTGGGGGTGACGATAGTGTTGCATAACAATTTTTGGTCGTTTTGTTCTCAGTATTTGGGTTTGGTTAATGGATCCAAACTGAGAAAAAGAGCATGTTCTTCTGTCTAGTTTGCAGGATTGTGAAATCTATCGAAGACAAGGAATAAGTCAATTTTCAAGGGTCAAACTTTATAGGTTGATGATATCATTCATGTCACTCGGTTAAGCTCATGGAAATGGTGCTCCACAGGTAATCTCAGGACTCATTTGTTTTTGGAATGGGTCATAAACCCAATTTAAATAGGCACCTCTGCTGCTTCCTGTGTAATCTCTTTTGTCTTAACAAAATTCTCTTGACTTATAAAAAAAACTATTGGAGTAAGTGAATCTCCTTTCAATGTTATAATATAAAATGTTTTTACACAAATATTTAATAAAAATATATCTTATTACTAAATTATACTAATGAATAAAATGACATAATAAAAAAAGATAAATTAATTAAATGTTTGTGTAAAAACATTTTTACCAATATAATATTATATATAAATTAAAATCTCATTATCTTTCCCATTCATAAAATGAAAAATCAAACTTTATGTAAAAGAAATTATTTCCGGTACTTAGGTTTTTTTTAGGTTCAGTATTTACATTAACAAGCATGGTTATTAAAGGGTTATAAAATTGCAAAGTCTACATGTGAAAGAAGGAAAGAAAAAAGTTATGAATTCAAATCTCTCTACTAACAAAACTAATATATTTTATTTGTAATCACATTCCTATGTTTTACAGAAAATAAAATAATTTTAAAAAATTTATTTGTAATTCATGAACTCACTCAAATCCGGTCTACTTGGATTGAATCAAATTTTATTTTATCCTAAATTCGATTATGATGCGTAAACACTTCTAATTATTAATTAACATTTACTTATAAAAAATCAAACAATTACAGATATTTTCAAATTATTATTAGTTAATTTGGTATAGGAATAAAACTAGATGTAAACAAATCATATTAGATTACCGTTAGAGTTGTAATAAATAGTGGGGTTAAATATGTTTTTTAATTTATGTGGAAAATGAATTTTTTAGTATTTTGAAAATCTTTTAATTGATTTTCTTCATTTTAATTTTTAAAATAGGAAGAATTGATTAATTATACTAGTACTATTAACATTTAAATATGTAGCAATTGCGTTATATTCAAGTAACTTGTTACCATCGTAATTGTGGATATTAATGCTTAACGTGTATAAGAAAATGCAAGGCCTGCAATTGAACGTAAAAAATTTTAATTGTATTAGATACAAACTATTCATTATTAACCAATAATATTGTCGAAGGAACTAGAACGTATACAAATGGGTATTTTCCTCCTAACAAAATTTATTTTATATTCAAATCATGAACTACTTGATTAACTAGGATTCGAACATTGAACCATTTGCTTAACTAACAGTTAATAAGGATGATTTTTAATAAGGCTAATAAATATAACAATTATATATATATATATAGATGAATTGGTATACACGATTTTTATACTGACATTTAATCACAATCCTTTATTCATGATAAATTTGTTGACTTTACTCATTACTACTTTAAAAATCATATAAATAAAAACTCATGATTGACTCTCAGTGTAAAAATATTTTATATTGACAGTATATACCAATTAAACTCATATATATATATATATATATATATATATATATAAAAGAAATTCATATATTGATGGTCAGATTCTTACGGACTTTATCTAAAAAAAATTATTATTATAAATATTATAATTTTATATAAAAACGTTATTTATTACGTGAGAAAAAGTTATTTATTGACGATATAAAATAGCTTTATATTATTATTTATAATTAAAATTATTATCTTAATAATTTTTTTAATTTTATCTTAATTATTTTAAAAGTCATAAAAATTATAAATTATGATTAAATAATAATGTAAAATTGTTTACACTTGTTATAATTAATTAACTATCTATTTACTAACTACTTCTTTTATAATAAGTTAAAAAACTTATTATAATTACTATAATATATATATATATATATATATATATATTACGTTAAATAATTAATATTAATTAAGAAAATATACTTTTGGATATAATATATAAGTTTAATTGGTATACACTGTCAGTGTAAAAGATTTTTACACTGACATTCAATCATGACTTTTCATCTATGTGACTTTGAAAGTAGTAATAAGTAAAATCAACAAATTTACCATGAATGAAGGTTTGTGATGTACACCAATTAAACTCATAATATATTTTTGTTACAATGTTATAAGTACAACTTATTTTCAATTTTTGTTGGTGAGTAATGTCCATAAAAATAATTTGACTAATAACCTCGAATGATGTTTTCTCTTTAAATTATATTAATTTTATTTTAAAATTTTAACTTAATCTAAGATTTTTTTATGAGATTTGAATCCAATTTTATTCTTAATAATTTCAACTTATGTATAAAAATATATTTATCAATGAGTATTGATTACAAATATTATTGAAATAACTATTCCAATAAGTTTGATACAATCTTTTTCAAAGAATTCCTAGTGGCGCGCAATTCAAACACGACAAATTAAAATTTAAATACAATAACACTACACAGGGAAGTTGGATAACATTGCTTCTGAATTTTACACATGAAATATATTATTTATACAAAAGAACTCTTTTTACATCTTTCCACCACGTTAATTAACTTTTGCATTTGTACCTCCTTTTTCCTTATCTATTTTTACTGTATATATTTTATACAAAAAAAATTCTATACAAAAAAATATGTTTCTCGACATTTATCATACTTTTTAATGGCAATATTAATAGCCAATAAAACTCATTTTTATTAACTTGTACTTAATATAAATTATATTTTTTTATGCTAACATTAATCGAGAATATATAGTTTTATATATTGATAGTTTTTTTTATAGACTAAATGTTATAATATTGTCAGTAATATTAATTTTTGTTAATGGGTGATGATTGAATCTGTGACATTTTCTCACTTTCTTTCTTTTCTAATCAATCAACTAAGTCATCTTATATCGCTTTATTTATTGATCTTTAATTAGTTTATTACTTTATTCAAACTGTTTTTTTTTCCAGTTTTATGTATAACTAGTTAACTACAACTAAAAACATTAACAACTATATTATATAGATATAAGATTAGAGTTTAACATCTATGCATTTATTCTGTAAAAATTACACTTGTTTTTTATAATAGTAATTCATTTATATAAATTTTAAAATATTAATTGATAAAATCAATAAACTTTTCATATATATATATATATAAATATATAAATAGTTGAAATTAAATATGTATATGTGTTTTATTCATAAGATTATTTCAACTTAATTAGAATTTGATGATTAGAATCGAATAGCATTGTATCAAATGAAGATATCCATGCTCTCTACGGAAAAGTAGAAACCTACAACTATTAAAAACAATTTTTTTTTTTGTAGTGATTTTGTTGATAAAATTTCCTTTTTTCGTATTCCCAGAGCAGAGATCCAGAAGACTAGAACCCATGGTCAAAAGCAGAGAGTATTCAGCAATGGGGAATAAATAAATAAATAAATAAATAAACAAACAGATTTTCAATTCCAAGCTTACCATTACCCGTACAGAACTCTGCCTAATTATCAAAGCAACACATAAAAAACGATAGTTTGGCTCAACAAATGGAAAACATTTAATTAAAATTAAACATGTTATTGCTAAAATATTACCTCATAAAATCACTCTATCCCTCACAAATTCCACCCTGAATGGTGGCACACAGAACGCGGGGTAGAAAGTGGACCATGCAAGAAGAAATTAAATTATATAATATCTATTAATTTGATGCTTGGAATTTTCGTTGCTCTTACGTAAGATTGGTGACAAGTTTGGAGAAACTAGATAGTGATGTTTGAAAAGAAGATTGATGGTATGTTAGGAATCATAGAGGTTTCAAAACGATCGAGAAGAAGAATAACGTGCCATGTGACCATGCATTTGACGTTTCAAAACGTGTTTGAATAATCGCTGGTTTGAATTGAAGCCTGCTTTTACAAAAGTTTCATATATGAGGTGAAGAAAAGAGGCTGCGCGAACCTAACTCTTTAATTTCTATTTTAATCCCTTCTCTCCATTTTTCAAACTTCAAATCCACATGCTTCTCTTGTCCTTTTCATTCCCCCACGTACGTACTGTGTGGGCCCACATGTGTCATATGTTGCCATTGTTTTAATGCATCCAC
Source organism: Psophocarpus tetragonolobus (assembly GCA_037954015.1). Taxonomy (NCBI): domain Eukaryota; kingdom Viridiplantae; phylum Streptophyta; class Magnoliopsida; order Fabales; family Fabaceae; genus Psophocarpus; species Psophocarpus tetragonolobus. The sequence continues at coordinate 38,927,949 of CM075691.1, read as the reverse complement.
CACTCCTACCAAGATGACAAGATCAATCTCGAAAAATTGAATAGATAGAACTCCATCATGAATATATATGGATTTCTTGAGCTTAAATACAATTATATACATTTATAATATTTATATATTAGCACTTGACAAAAATTCTCATTTCAAGAATATCAAAACTTCAATTTGAATTATACAACCATATATATGAATGATATACCAAGGATAGCAAGAAATCTAAATTTAATTTTTTTTTCGTAGGCAAAAAATTAACAAACCAATAACTAGTATTTATGAATAAAAAATAATATACTAGAGAGCGGTCAAAATGAGGCTGACTCGTCGGGTCGACTGACGAGCCTACAAAATAAATTAGACTAGACTCTGAAAAAAAAAGTCTATATAAAATGAGTCTTTTTTCTTTCGTTGATTTGGTACAATTATGTTGGACAGACTTGAAATAAATATAAATAATGTAAATTTTAAAAATATATTTAATAATATATATAATATATTGTTAAAAAAATATATTAAATAAAATATATAAATAAATGTATGTTTGATGTGAAGTCAATTTATATGTATTGTTTATACATATAAAAAATACAAAAAAAAATTATGTTTGGTGTTATTTAATAATATTTTTAACAAATAAAGTTATGTTGTACTAAAATGTATGTTAAATTAAATATATATATATATAAATATATTTTTATATTATTTTAGACTTATTTAGAATGTGTTTTGGATTGATTTAGTGTGTTATTTTTAATTGGTTTGTGTTTATAGTATAAAATAAATTTTCTTTTTTAATAAAAGTTTGAATTTTGATTTTTTTCTTAAAAAATATCCATTTTGACACAGTGGCCCAATATTAATATAGGTCATATAATATGCCGTCAAAATAAAATATGGGTCTAACCCACCTGACCCATTTTGCTATAAAAGTCTGATAGCCGAATTAGGTAGGGCAAGCCCTCTCTGATTACAGCTCTATATATAAGTCCTTTAATTTGATTAGAATTAAATTTGATATCTTTAAGCAAGATCACAAAAGAAAAATACATAGTTGAAGAGATAAACATAAGAGATTAATTGGTATACATAGTAAGTGTAAAAAATTTTACAATGACATTCCATGACAACCATTTATTCATGGAAAATAAATTTGTTGACTTTACTCTTACTACTTTAAAGGTCACATAAATAAAAAGTCATGATTGAATCTCAGTGTAAAAATCTTTTATAATGAAAGTGAATACCAGCTAAAATCTAATCACAAATAAAAGAACAACTAAAATTATTTTCTCTCTAATATCCACATTTCTAAATATCAATAATACCTTTTATTTAACTTCTAGGTTCATCTTATCAAATCATTCTTAAACCTTTTACTCCATTACATCTCTTTACACAAACTCGTTCTTTATTTAATTTCCACCTAATATGATCACGCATCCAATATCTTTTTGCATCACATCCATTTTTACATAACATCTTTTCACTTTTGATTTCTCATTCTGTAATTTTTATGGCAACACTCTTTCACCCTTTTTTTTTTTTTTTTTTTACACAAACTATAAAAGTTTGTAATAAGTTATTCAATGTCATAAATATCATTTCTTATATTTATTTATTTGATTAATTAATCACCATAGATATATAAAATGTTACACTTTTTCTATATTTAAGGTTGCAATATGCGTAAGAATGTTTGATTAGTATGAATAATGTAGATTGAGTTAAATTATATATACTATGACCACTTTAAAAAACTATTTGTATGATTTACACTCGTATGTGGTTGTCAGCAGAGAAAACATTGGATGGAAATTAATATTTTAGTGACAAAGATTGAAAATTTTAGCCCAGGCCATTTTCGCCAATTCTTGACCAGTCTACCATGTTTGGCTTTTGTGGGTTAATGACAGATTTTAGTCACGATCAATATGAGTCAGCGTGATCTAAAAGTATTCTTCAAACAAGACCATCCAAAGAAGAAAACTCAAACCCGTATTCATGTTTTCACTATTTTACACGTTACAAACTGGGCCCCTAAATAGTTAAGTTGAGTTACAAAAATATAATTGTTGCAGCCACTGAGACCGAGTTGCTGTTAAATAAAGTTTTAAATTTTCTATATTTGGACCGTTGGACGATCGTGTAAACACAAACTGAAATTATAATTAGTTTATAATGTACGTTAACTGATTATAAATCATTTTAACTATGAATTTTAAATTACTTAAGGAGAGGTCATTCCAGAGGGGCCTTTATTAGCAAATCATTTGAACATATTCAAGTGTGAGTTATTATGAATAAGAATACGCATATATACTGTCATGTTGCTCAAGTTGAGCTCTTTTGCACCAGCCATATCCTCATTTATTTATTCTTGGAATTGCTTATTTTCTTGGTTTATGATTGATGAGTAATGATGGTTATTAAGTATTTATAGTTATTACAATTATTAAATATAAAATAACAATATTTGCGTTCTTTTTTGGTACTTCTAGTACCATATTAATATATATTATTATTTGCTGATAAAATAAATTGATGAAGAAGTTATGTTTATTTCTTCTATTGATTCCATGCCATTGTCATGGGAAATTTTCAAAATGGAAAATTTCAATTTTTCTCCTAATGGTGTAGTTGTCAATGGACGCCTATTTTAAAAACAATATCTTGAAGCAAATGATGAGAAGAAAGATTTGGAATCCCCATTTACAGTAAGGTCTTGGTTACTGGGTTAAGGGGACAACATGCAATGAATAACAACTAAAGCAGAAGCAAATCGTTAAATATAAAATTCTTCTATGCTACCATTGTGGTAAGAAAATGGCATATTTAGAAGTATTATTGGCTTTAGAAGAAAGAAGATTCAAATGAAGACAAAACAAATGTGACAGATGTCGAATATCTAGATTTTATTGAAAAACATAATGTTAGGTATTGGATGAGCTGGTCCAAGTTCTGTTTACAAAAATTGAAGGGAGGAAGGGTAAAAGATATAATTATGTTTAATAAGTCTCTTCTAGAAAAGTGGGGTGAAGAATTTTTAATAAATATAACTGCTGGGAGGGTATGAGAGCCAAATGTAGGGATTTAGATGTTGGTATTAACTTTGTGTGGTGGAAAGATATCAAGAAAAATGGGTGAGAAGGTGATTTGATGGGAGTGAACATGTCTAGGTTGATTGGAAATGAGAAAAATAATTTATTCTAGAAACATATTAGGTGATACATAATTGTTTGTGTGAACAATATAATATTCTCAAATTTATATATCTATATATAATTGTATTTAATATATATTTAAATTAAATTAAATTTAAATATTATCTAATTATAAAATAAGTAGGTTATTTTAAATTTTCAAACAATATTTATATATATATATATAATAACAATAATAGTAATAATAATAATAATAATAATAATAAACAAAATTTAATTAAAATTTTAATATTATATTATTATTAAATATTTAATTTATAATATATGGTAAAGTAAAATTATAAAAATTAATTTATAATATATTTTGAAAGTCTAATATATATATATATATATATATATATATAGATACACACACGGAAGACAAAAGCATATATAAAAAAACAAACCACTGCAGCATCAAACATAGGGGAAAAAAAGAACACAGATACGTAAGTTAAAAAAATTTAAAGAAAAAAAAAAAGAGAGAAGTATATAGGTATGACAAAACTATATCTATATGTAACTAGTATTCATCTCTAAGTAACTAAAAATTGTATGTAAACTATATAATGGTAAAAAAAAAAAATCATTATTTGACCCCTGCACCAATTATAAATAAGAGGTAATGTGAGAAAAAAAGAGAGGAAGTCTGGGAAGAAATTGAAAGTAACAGTGATAAAATGTTTATTCGGAGAAGAAAATTCAAACTCTTGTATTATTCTAATTATTAAGGTAAGGGGGAAGAGATATTTATCACTTCTAAATATTATACTTGTTTATTTTACTATAATTATTTAGGGAGGTATCCGTAACACCGTTCTATTTATTATTTTATGTAATTTTTAACTATAATTATTTATTAAGGTGTCTCTAATATCATTTTATTTATTATTTTATGTTACAATTAACTATAATTATTTAGTGAAGTCTCTCTGACCTCGTTCTATTTATAATTTTATGTTACTTTTAACTATAATTATTTAGTGAGACGTCTCTAATCTCACTTTATTTATTATTTTATGCTATTATTAGTTATAACTATTTAATTTATTTTTCATAATATTGTTTGATATATTAAATTAATTTTTTATCATTTTTAAATATAACAATTATATTTTTTTTGTATATAAATATATAATAAAAATTTTAGTAAAAGTTTTAATCCTTAAATAAAGATTTGAATTAAGTTGTAGTTGGAGGTTTGACCTTGAGGATTTAAATGAGTAAGTATTTAAGATTTAAACATGGTAAAGAAGCTCATTTATCATGACTAGTTACTAAAAAAATAATTCAAATTTTCAAAAGAAATATATATATATATATATATATATATATATATATATATATTTTAAATTGTTGTTATTTAAATTGTTATTATGTAAAGTATTTACATGATAATTTTTCTCACTCCTTTATTTTCTTGTAAAAAAAAAATGGAAATGCAAAATTTAAAAGATGGATGTGAAAAATTATTCGAACTCTTTCTTTGCAATAATTACAACAATGTTTCTAGGAATAAGATCGATTGCAAATGTGATTAAGAACTCAGTTACATTTAAAGGGACTGGTGTTTCCACTTTAGTATTTGTAAATGATCATGGTGGACCCGTAGTGATTGAATGACCAATAGTGGTTGCATTTTATTTACCATTGACTAACTACACAAATTCATTGTTAAACATTTTTCTATCGACCATGTAAATATCGAAGTAGAAAAAAAAAATAAGTAAAGGGGAGAACTGCACATAAAAAAAAATCTTACATATATATATATATATATATATATATATGTATATATATATATATGTATATGTATATTGGAAATATCTAATATTGTAAATATGACTTGTATATATATAAATATGATTTTATTTATGATTTCATTTTACTTTATCTTATTTTGTTAAATAAATAATCGAAGAAAAGAAATTATTTGTATGTAAGACTTGTTTCCTTGTAATTAATAACATGATTAAAAGAAAAAAATTATCATGAAATTGAGATAAATAGAATACCGTTACATTTAGATGGTATCATAACAATGTTCTATGTAAGACTTGGGAAATGAGCTAATCATGTCACTAAGTTTTAACGGAGGCAGTACAAGCTATTAGAGAGTTGGCTGCAGCTTTAATAAGAAATCAAAGGTCGAAAGAAACTATTGAATCACAAAGATTAATTGAATTTAGAAGGAATAAACCTTCACAATTTCAAGGAGATTATAATCCAGAAAAAGCTGAAATATGGATTAAGGAAATAGAAAAAATATTTTGAGCAATGAATTGTCCTGATAATAAAAAAGTAAATTATGTTGTGTTTATGCTAGTAGGAGAGGCCAAATATTGGTGGAATAGTACTAGAAGGTTATTAGAAAGAGGAGGAATAGATATTATTACATGGGAAGTATTTACCGCTAAATTTTTAGAAAATTATTTTCCTAATGATGTGAGAAGTGCAAAAGAGATAGAATTTATGCAATTAAAACAAGGAAACATGACAGTAGGAGAATGCTTCTAAATTTGAAGAATTAGGTAAATACTCTACTTTTTTCTATCACCTAGATGAGAGAATAAACTGTATGAAGTTTGAAGATAGACTTAGGCTTGAACTAAGGAAGACGGTAGGGATACTAGAAATTTCTTATTTTCTTACACTTATTCACAAATGTCTTTTTCTGGAAGGTTTTGAAAATAATCAAAATAATAGAATGAAGTATTTCGAGTCTCAGCTAAATAAAAAGAGAAACTATGAAGGAAAACCATATAACTGTTCTCTAGGAAAACCTCAAACTTCCCAATTTTCCTCAGGAAATTTTAGTAGACCTATGACTAATTAGGTTAGGTGTCTTAAGTGTGGACAGGGGCATTATGCTAAAGATTGTCATCTCAAAGGGCCTGTTTGTTTCAAGTGTGGAAAACCTAGTCATGTGTTTTCTGAGGAGAACCAAGAAAGGTGGATGAAATTCTTGAAAGACTATGATTTTGAATTATATTATCATCCAAGAAAGGCAAATGTAGTGGCTGATGCATTAAGTAGAAAATCATTACATGTTTCTTCATTAATGGTGCATGAGATGAAGCTGATTAAAGAATTTAGAGACATGAGTTTATTAGTTAAAGTAACTCATGATAGGATACAATTGAATTCAATTCAAATTATCAGTTACTTACAAAGGAAAATCTATGAAGCTCAGAGGATTGATGAATTTATTCGAAAGAAAACAAAATTGTTGGGAGAAAAGAATGGTGAAAAGTTTAATTTAGATAAAGAGGTAGACTTGAGATTCAAAAATAGAGTATGTATGCCTAATGATATAAAAATTAAGAAAATAATCTTAGATGAGACACATAAGAGTAAGTTGAGCATACATTCATGGTAGCCCAAGATAAAGAAGGAAGTAGCTCAATATGTGGCCATATGTTTTAATATTGTATTTTTAATTTAGAATATTTGTAGAATATATGGTATAAGTAATTATAGATATAAATTTATAATATATTTTGAAATTTTAATATATATATATATATATACACACACAGAAGACAAAAGCATATAAAAAAAAACCATTGCAGCATCAAAGATAATAAAGACTGTAGCGTAAAAAGGAAAAAGAAAAACAAAACACAGTTATGTAAGTTAAAAAAAACTAAAGAAAAGAAAAAGAGAGAGAGAGAAGTGGATAGGTTTGACAAAACCATATCCATATGTAGCTAGTATTCATGTCTAAGTAACTAAAAATTGTATGTAAACTATGTAATGATGAAAAAAAAATAATCATTATTTGAGCCCCTGCACCAACTATAAATAAGAGGTAACATGAGAAGAAAAAAGGGAGGAAGTCTAGGAAGAATTTGAAAGTGACAGTGATAAAGTGTTTATTCTGAGAAGAAAATTCAAACTCTTATATTATTCCAATTATTAAGGTAAAAGGGAGAAGATATTTATCACTTTTAAATATTATACTTGTTTATTTTCTATAATTATTTAGTGAGGTGTCCCTAATCTCTTTCTATTTATTATTTGATGTTACTTTTAAATATAATTATTTAGTGAGGTGTCCTTAACCTCGTTCTATTTATAATTTTATGTTATTTTTAACTATAATTATTTAGTGAGGCATCTCTAACCTCGTTCTATTTTTATTTTATGCTATTATTAGTTATAAATATTTAATTTATTGTTCATAATCTTGTTTGATATATTAAATTAATTTTTTTATCATTTTATTTTAAATATAACAGTTATATTTTTTTTTGTATATAAATATATAACAAAAATTTTAGTAAAAGTTTTAATCCTTAAATAAAGATTTGAATTAAGTTGTAGTTAGAGGTTTGACCTTGGGATTTAAATGAGTAAGTATTTAAGGTGAAATATCTTTGTATGCTCTTTAAAAAAAAGACATGGTAAAAAAGCTCATTTATCCTGACTAGGCACTACAAAAATAATTTAAATTTCTAGAAAATATATATATATATATATTTAAATTTTTGTTATTTAAATTGTTATTATGTAAAGTACTTACATGATAATTGTTCTCACTCCTTTATTTTCTTGTAAAAAAAATGAAAATGCAAAATTTAAAATATGGACGTGGCAAATTATCTAAACCCTTTCTCTACGGTAATTACAGCAATGTGTAATGTTTCTAGGAATAGGATGAATTACAAATGTGATTGAGAACTCAATGATATTTAGAGGGACCGATGTTTCCACTTTAGTATTTGTGAATGATCATGGAGGACCTATAGTGATTGAAGGACCAATAGTGGTTACATTTTATTTACCATTGACTAACTATACAAATCCATTGTTAAAAATTTTTCCACCGACCATGTAAATATTGGAGTAGAAAAAAAAATAAAGGGAAGAACTGCACATAAAAAAAATAATTCCCTATATATGTATATTGAAAATATGTAATATTCTAAATATGACTTGTAAATATATAAATATGGTTTTGTTTATGATTTCATTTTACTTTATCTTATTTTTTAAAATAAATAATTGAAGAAAAGAAATTATTTAAAAAAAATAGAGAAAAACTTGTTTCCTTGTAATTAATAACAAGATTAAAAGAAAAAAAAATTATCATGAAATTGAGATAGATAAAATACGTTACAAAAAAATTTTAGGTTGTACTCTATATCTGGCAAAAAATAGAAACATATTTATGAAATCACAATTTCGAATTGTAGCATATGGGAGTGAAAATTTTTGCTGGAGAAGAAACTTTTTTGAGTGGGAGAAAAAACAACTTATGCAGCTTTCTTTTGTAAGATGGATTTGTATGTCAACCTCTTTTGCAAGACAATTGGAGGTGAAATGACTCTAAAGGATCCTATGTTGTTCATGATTTCTATCATTTTCAAAGATAATCAGGTGGATATAGATCTTATTATGGACTCTATTTGGATTGCAACTTGAAAATGGATAAAATGTCAAGGTATTTCCATTAGGTGTATATGTTTCAATTAAGGTTCAATCTATTGTTATGTTTATATACAAAGGTGTAATAAGGACACGAGTTGATATTTTGATGATGGATTTTGTATTATATTTATACAAAATTGGACGATCTCCCTTAAAAAGTCATTGAGAAAGAGATAATTGTGAGATTTTATTATAAGAATTTGACTTAAATCACAATTATCAAAGCTCTTTATTATTACCATTGAATAGTAATGTGTGTAAAAAATTTTGCTTGACATGATGAAGAGAATGCCTTGTGAAAAAACATAATCTCACACTTAAAAGGAAAAATTGTTGTACAAATATGAGTTAAAAATTCTTAATTAAATAGAGAATGAATATTGATCTATTTGTTAGTGGTAATAACTTATATATATTTAATGTCTTAAGGTTTTTTTTTTTTATTATATATAGTTTGTATTTCTCTTGTGTGATTTATTTATGATTCATATATAAAGGCTTTCTAGAATTTTATTCACTTATATTTTTCAACAATTTAATGCATAGAATAATCATGCTATGCCAATTCATCAAATTAAAATTCTCTTGTGCTTTTTTTCTTTAAAATACTTTTCAAAGTGCATGTATTTACCAATAACTTCACGGTTTTGTCCGTCCACTTTAGCAATGTTATAGTGCATAATCCTCTCAAACTAGGATTAATTTAGGAATCAAAACACATCACACACCAAGCCACCAATCACACTTATAAACATCACATTTCCCCCTTAAAAATGTATAAAAAAATTGAGAAATAAAAGTATTAATTTATACGTTATTAATAATTAATCTCAATTTTTAAATGATGTGAGGTTTTAACTTTTACTAAAATAAATAATATATATTCAACTAACTACTCAATCAAATGCTTCAAATTATAAACATTATATACTTTAGACATTGCCTTATTTAAACAACTTTCTTAATTCACTATATAAAATAGTTTTTTTAAATCGTTAAAATTATAATATCATCCAAATTATTTTTTTATCCATCATCATATTCCATCCTAGCAAGGTCTACATGGAAAGGTAAATATAACCACACTACGAGGATCTGTGTATCAATTATTGAACATAGGCATAATTTGACTAGTTTGTTCGCTTTTCTTTTATACTAGTACTATATATAATTATTTTCAACATAGTCAATTATTTTACAAAAGTAACAACTAAACTGAAAGTATACATGGACCAACTCTCTATTTCCACTTTTATAAAGAAAAGGATATAGAAGTTTGTAGATTCACGTTCTTTACATATTATGTATGAATCTGTTAGAAAAGTATCAAACCTTTATTTGATTTGGTTTTATTTTTTAGTTTTTTTAAAAAAATTTTAACTAGAGTTTTCAAAAATTATTTTAAAAAAAAAAATTTGTTTGATAAGTGTTATTTAAAAACTGTTTTTAAAGATATAAAAATAAAAAAAAATTATTTATATTTATTAAAATTTCATTAATAAAAAGCAAAAAATAACATATTCTAATTGTATTTTGAATTTTCAAAACAAAAATAGAAAACTTTCTGTTTTTTAGTTTTTAAAAACTAAAAACTCAGAACTGTTTTTTAAAAAACATTACCCAAACTACTTTTTTAATTTTTAAATACCAAAATACTGAAAACAGTTTTATAAAATTTTTATCATACAATGACTCATTATCAGTGCCTTTTCTAATTGAGATGCATTAAAATATACAAAAATAAATAATGAGATGTGAAAAAATAAATGTGTTACATAGTGTGATGTTAACATTTTCTGATCATGTGTTATGTCAAATTTAATATATAGTTTTATATAAATTAATTATAATTTCTTTGTCCAACATTTCGTACTAAGCAACTTGTTAGGTGACTCTAACTCAATTAATTTCAGTTTAGCCTTGAATTAATGCAACTAGCTTTTGGGTAAGACAAATTCGAAGTAGCAATGATAAGGACATGCATGAGTGTAGGTGAATTCGAAGGACTGAAGGCTGCAGGTGGGGATTAAAAAATGATGCATCCATAGACTTTAATACAGTACGAAATGAGAAAGCAAGCAATATATAAACTTTCTACCATACTTCTTTTTACATGAGAAAATATCTTTTTAGTGACTGAAATTTAGTAGAAGAAAGAAAAACTCATGGAAAATCTTGATTTTTTCTCCTTCTTATAGAAAATTTCAAGTTGTTAAAGAGAAGTAAAACTCATTTTATATACACATTAATATTTTTTAAAATTTATTAAAAATATAAATAGGAATGGTCTCTTACCTCATTTAATATAATTTTTATTGATTTTATAGTTTTTAATAAATTTTATTTAATAGTAAAATTATATAAAAAAAAGTCTTAAAATATCTATTAATACCACTTATTGTGGATTTATTCAGTTATTAGAAATTTCCGATAAATGAAAGAATAATTTATGGGATATGTGAGACCCACTTATGTAAATGAGTCTTACACACTTTATAAGTCTTAGTGCTTGTTTGGTAACAGTTTTGTAAAACTGTTTTCAGTATTTTAATTTTTAAAAACTAAAAAACTTGTTTGGGTAGTGTTTTCTGAAAACAGTTTTCGAAAACAGTTTTGGTTTTTTAGTTTTTAAAAATTAAAAAACTGGAACAACTGAAAGTAGTTTTGCTTTTCAGTTCTCAATTTTTGTTTTGAAAACTCAAAATATAATCAGAATATGTTGTTTTTTGCTTTTCATTAATGAAATTCTAATAAACATTAACAAATTTTTCTATTTTTACATCTTTAAAACAATTTTTAAATATCACCTGCCAAATAAATTCTTTTTCTTTTCTTCTCAAAAACAATTTTTAAGAACTATTTTTCAGAACTGTTTTCAAAAACTAAAAAACAAAAACAAACCAATCAACCTTTAGTCTCTCTTACCAGAAATAATTTCCCTGGAGATCAATTTTTTCCCAATAGACAAAGCTTGTCATGCAAAGACAACACGTGGATTCTACAAGGAGATGGAGCGTTAGTTTCAAGACATCATTGACCATATGCAACAAACATTTTGCCAACGTTGCCACTCACACGAGTCACACGCCTCCACATAGGCAATAACAATAACAGCTGACCAAGACCAAAGGACCAATAATGACCAATTGCTGAATTTTGGCAACATTGTAGCTCTAATGTAATTATATTTGAGATTAATTTCAAACCATGTAAAAGAGTTTTGATGAAAGGGAGACAAACCCCAAAAGTTATAGCACCCTAATTGGATTGAGAGACTAACAAAAGATCTTAATCATAAAAACAAAAACAATATAAGAGTTTTATTCGGGTAATTAATCATAACTTTTTATTTATATAACTTTTAAAATATTAATGAGTAAAAAGTCAACAAATTTATTTTATAGTTTAATTGGTATACACTGTCAGTGTAAATATTCATTACTATTTAAAAAGTCACATGAAAACTCATGATTGAATGTCAGTGTAAAAATCTTTTACACTGACAGTGTATACTAGTTAAACTCTTTATTTTATATAAAGATTGTTATTAAATGTTAGTATAAAACTTTTTATACTAATAGTATATAAATATTTTTATTATATTTTTATACTATTATGTAATTATTTTTATAAATTTATTTAAATTTAAATATATTTTGAATCTTTAATATAATTAAATTTTATTCTTTAATAACAAATTATTTTTCTGTGAATAAAAGTTTTACGGTGACATGCATGATAAACTGTTAAATAACGATTTCTATCAACTTTAAAAATGACCACTATACTTTTTTTTTTAAATTATAAATTACAATTTTCAATAACTAAATTGATGAGCATAAATATAGTGTCACTATTTAACAAAATAAAATTAGATCATTAAATATACACGATCATAGTAAGCATAAACACATAGATGTCAATATTTAACAAAAAATAAATAACATCGAGGATAATAAATAAGAATTTTATTAATGATAAAAAAGTTAAAAATATTAGGACAAAAATAAAATTTGATCATATTTTGGGATTATAAAAACATATTTAAGGCATTTATTTATATATTTAATACTAATTTTAATATGTATTAAATATTTTTATTCTAATAGTTTTATATATTTTTAGGAAAAGCTAAAAAATAATTAAAAATGAAAATAATAAAAATTTTCATAATTATTTCAACTATATATATATAGCAAACTTAATTTTTCAATGGTAAGCTATAAATATTCTTTGAAGTAGTGCAAGTGTCCTTCAAAACTTTGTGAATGTTGTCCACTAAAATGGTAAAGTGTGATTCTCTAAATTAGGAGAGTGAGATCCCTATGATACATGTAAAATGCAATGAGATGAGTAACAATGGCGTAATTAATGCAAGTTAAAAACAAATAATGAATCTAACCTTCTTAATTACCCCTTATTTATAATTATACAAATAAGTGTGATGTTTGAAAACTTTTTTAATTAAAAACTAATTAATTTTAAATTAATCTAAGATTAATATAATCGACTAATCAACTAATCTTCTCAATTGCATAAACTCTTTTTGAGATGTCTTATTTAAGATCTTTTGGAGATTTTTTATGCTTTTTAAATATTTTCAATTCAGTGTGTGTAATTAGAACTCTCTTACATTTGTATACATAGTCTTTTTGAAATTATTTTATTGAGAATATTCTTTGTCATGTTATGATTTTTGCTTGATGTATTTTTATGTCATCAATTATTTTGTAGATCTTCAAATGGTTTACAGTTTCAATTGTGTCTTTAATATGAAGGGTTTATTCAATATAGCGTCGATTTTTTAATAAAAAGAAATTAAAAACTTAAACGTTGGAGATGATTTTTTGCAAATGTTTTAAAAGAATTAATATAAGATGAAAGTATTCAATATTATAAATCTAAATTAACATTATAAGGGTAATATATACTTGTTTTTAGGGAAAAAAACTATCTACCATGTGATGATATCCTTAAGACTTATAATTTTTAATTAATTAGTTTAGGAGATACCCTTTTTATCATCATATCTCGTAGGATACCTTTGTGGTAATTGGTGCATGAATTATAAGTGTAATGAAACCATTCGTTGAATTCCATTATCTTTGATTCCATCTTTTAAGGTGAGCCCACGAAGTTTAAAGACTTCAGAATATATAAACAAATTTGATATCTTTTGTCCAATAAAAAAAAAAAAAGAAGATTGTGACTCATTAATTAATTATCAGATAAGAATTAACTTTGGTCAGTTTTGTGTATCACGTCAGATTTGGGTAGTTGATACGGTTGATGGCGGTATGGGTTAACGTGGTTTTGAGGTAAGTTTAAAACTACTCGTAACTAAAAAAGTAATTTCGGCAGATTAATTATGAAATCATCTGAGCCAAATCAGAACAATTTTTTACAGTTTTGTACGGTTTAAAATTTTTATTATTAAATATTAACAAAATATATTAAAAAAATTTATTTTTAAAATTGTATAAAAATTTATTTATTTTTAATAAAATTATATAAAAATAACTATTATTAGTATAAATAATCAATTCATTTAAATATTACTTTTTTATTAGTTGTCATCGCATCATATGTAATGAAATTAAATTAAATAATTTTTTAAAAATATTTATTTATAATATAATTAAAAATATTAATTAAAAATAATTTAAAATTATAAAAATATGAATAATTTGTATATATCTTTTTACAAATTATTAAAATAACTAAAAATTAATAATTATTGTTTTATTTTGTGTGGTATAGTTTTAATATCTCAAATTGAAACGATTTGGAAATTAAAAAACTAAACAACAAAAAAAAAAAAATCAGTTTTTCTATTGTTTTACAATTATCAATTCAGACCCTAAACCCTATTAAATGTTGCTTTTCATGTTTGTCTTTATCTTTTTTCTTTTTTATTGATATGTCCTAGTGTTGTGAGAATCTTTTATTCAGATTTTATATATATATATATATATATATATTTATATTTGTTTATCATTTTTTTGTTTATTATCAAAACAAAAAACTTCAGTATAGTTAGATCAATCACATTCTGTTGCTTAATAAAAAATAAAATTTGGATATAAATTGACAGCAGTTTGCATTTGTCAAAGCATATAAAAAGTGGAGGCAAAGATAGGGAAAATTTTAATGTGCATTAACCCAATAATGTCATATAGCCACAAAACTTGACAGTATAATATTCAAAATAAGTAAACAAAAATATCATCAACACACAAATATCTTGTAAAAGGAAACCTAAAATATTAAAGGATTAATTAAATCGCATTAAATAATCTTGATAATTAAGTTCATGGTTCATAAGAACCAAAACATAACTTCCATATAATGATTTTCTACTGTAAAAAATAATAATAATTTTTTTTTAAAGAAAATCATTTCAATTTTCGTCTAACTAACAAGTTCAACCTTATTTAAATATGATTTATAATACCTTACTAAAAAGAAACTATTTTTTAATCAAATTCTAATCATACTTATAAATAGTATCTCGTAAGCTTAATTACTTAAATAATTTCCAATAAAAAATTTAAAATCTTAATCAGATTTTTAAATAGAATCTAAAAAAATTGATCTCAAATAGATTTTAAAATAAATAAATATAAATATATGTATATAATGCTAATAAGATTCTTATAAAATCTAAATCAAATCACAAAATGATCATAATTAAATTAATAATTAATTAAATATGTAAAATCTTCATAAAATTAACTCTTGCATAAGTGTATACAAAAGTACTAATCACAATTTTTATGTGTTGCTACTTGCGAGTATTCTTTCAACATTTTTTTTAAAAGCTAAACATATATTCAATAATAGAAACCAAAGATTTCTTATAATACAATCCGGTACTTGTCATCCGTATCCTATCGGAAATAGGTAAGGTCTATTCAGTTATCGCAAATTTAATAAGCATAACCTAGGGTTAGCATACCAATCCGAGAACCCACACCCCCTATTAAAACCAAAAGAGTATGATAGCCAATTCCAGGATATTACCTTTATAGACATACAAATGTCGACTGAATCTACCGATATGTTGTCGAACACAATCCGGTTTCTCGTAATCCATATAATCCAAATCACCGCGAGCCAGAATACAAACCTACACTGCTTCTTTCGCTTTCCTACCACCCAGGCTGACGATCAACTAAAGAGTTGAGACAGTTCACCCGGAATCGGTCCTTGAATTCCCAACCAGGTAATAATGCTGTTCCACACCGATTGGGTCTTGGCACACCGTAAAAACAGATGATCTCTATCTTTAGGGGCAATCTTACAAAATACGCATAGGGGCTCCGTACCTGGTATCTGAACACCTCTCTTTAGTAGATTATCTGTGGTCGGTAACCTGTCCCACAATAGTCTCTATGAAAAGGCTATTACCTTGGAGGGTAGTCTGTCTCTCCACATCCAACGCAAATCTCGGGGCTCCACCGCTACTAGTGTTGGACCTGACTGTTGTGAGCACAACACCGAATAAGCGTCCGCAACTGAGAAAAATCCATCCGAACTAGGTCTCCAGATCCATCTGTCCGATCTAAGGTCGACCATCACCACTTGCTGCAACATACTCTGCAGAAGACGTAACTGCCCTTCTTCCCATACAAATAGCCCCCTTCTCCATACCCACTTCCACCCCCCTGATGCCTCCTTTTTGTCATTTACAAAGATGCCCTTATCTACCGCTAACCCAAACAACCTAGGAAACTTTAAACTAAAGGACCCATCGCCTAACCAATTCTGCTCCTAGAAAGGAGTCTCCTTTCCATCCCCTACCTTTTTCATGACATTATTCTCAAACCAGTATGGTATGGCCGCCTCCGGGCCATCAATAGACCATAAATCCCTCCACCACTGAGAAGCTGTAGATACATTCTGCTGTCTTTGATTGGAATTATACGTATGCCCATATCTGCATTTCAGTAGGCTTGCCCATATTGCATTTTGCTCTGTTAATATCCTCCACCTCCACTTTCCAAGCAAGCTCAAATTGAAGTTCCATAGGCACTTTACCCCCAGACCCCCTTCTTCCTTAGGTCTACACACGTTTTCCCAACTAACCCAGGCAATCTTGTGCTTCTGATCCTTCCCTCCCCACAAGAAAGAACGCTGTAGGCCAGTAATCTCATTTAGGACTTTCTTGGGCACCTTGTAGAAGGAGAAGAAATACAATGGAAGGCTAGACAAAACTGCCTGCAAACGACATATGTCTCGCCCTCCACACTGCCAACTTCCTCCGACATTGTTCGATAACTGGTGTCCACATATCTGCCCTCCTCGGATTCACTCCCATCGGGATCCCCAAAAATTTAAAAGGCGGGGATGAAACAACACAGTTCAAAAGATTGTTTACAGCGTATGTAAATGTATCTGCTACGTTTAAACCAAAGAATTGGCTTTTGCTGTAATTCACTTTTAATCCCGATGTTAGCTCAAATCCACGGAGAATAACCTTCAGGTACCAAACTGATTTCAGATCTGCTTCCCCCATCATAATAACATCATCTGCATATTGCATCACTGAAAACTCTGCCCCAGCTCCAATCTTGAGCGCTTTAAACACCCTTATCCCTACCGCTGACCTAAACAAACCAGCTAAGGCTTCAGCTACCACTAGGAACAGAAAGGGAGATAGTGGGTCTCCCTGTTTCAAGCCTCTCCCCGGCCTAAATTCCTCCATTGGGCTCCCATTGACCAAAATGGACACATGGTTGTTCCTGACAATACTATTTATCCACTTTCTCCATAAGCTCCCAAAGCCCATCCTAGCTAACATGTAATCCAAAAAATCCCAATTTACCGAGTCATATGCCTTCTGGAAATCCACCTTAAACAAGAAACATGGCCTCTTTTTCCTTTTAGCCCAATCTACTAATTCGTTTGCAACCAGAACCCCGTCCAGTATCGATCTACCTGGCAAAAAGGCTGACTGGCACTTCGATATTAAGTACCCAAATACTTTCTTCATTCTCAATGACAGCAGTTTGGACACAATCTTTTGAATGCTAGAAATTAAGGAAATTGGACGAAACTGAGCTAACCTGTCTGGTGTTGCCACCTTGGGGATGAGGGTTAGAAAGGATGATGTGACTCCTCTTGGTAAGGCCCCTGATTGATGGAATTCTTGAACTGCACTTACCACATCGCCCCCAATTATCTCCCAACATGATTTGTAGAATTGAACCCAAAACCATCAGGACCCGGACTTTTCCCTTCCTCACAAGCCCAAACCACCTCTTTTATTTCCTCCGCTGAGAAGGGCTCATCTAGGCTTTGACTCTGCTGATCAGACAACTGGTTGAAATACACCCCATCCATCTTTGGTCTCGTCTGTTCTTCTTCGTTAAAAAACGTTGAGAAGTGATTAAAGACATGCTCCCGAATATTCTGGACTCCCTCTAACCACCCAGCATCTGATTTAACCGCCAGTAGTGAATTTTTATAACATCTCTCCTTAAAGCATTTGTGGAAGTATTGCGTATTGCGATCACCATTCAGAGCCCATTTACTCCGAGATTTCTGTAACATAGACCGTTCCATTCGCCTTGCCTTCCCCTAGTATTCTGCCAAAATTTCTTGTCTATGATATCCACTCCCATTAACCCCTTTGGCCTAACTGATGATCCACCATCTCCAACTCTGCCACCTTTCCTGCCAAAAAACTCTCATCTCGACTCCAAGTTTCGTCTTTCCACTTTTTTATTGTGAACTTCAAGCCTTTCAGTTTACACGCCAACTTATGCATTCTCCATCCTTGACCATGGTCAGATGACCAGAACTCTTTCACTAACTCCATGAAGCCTGGCTCTAATAACCAATGATAAAAAAACTTGAATGGTTTAGGACCCCAATTCTGTTCATCTACCACTGTTAGTATCCAGCTATGATCTGAGAATTCTCTAGTACCGACTCTTTGCGCTTTAACCCCCCATTCCTTCATCAATTCTGGGGAAAATAGAAACCGATCCAACCTACTGGCAGACTCACCATTCGGAGCTATCCACGTTGCTCCTTTCCTGATAACTGGAATATCCAACAAACCCATTGACTGGATAAAGAATTGAAAGTCGGACATCTCAATTCTGGAATGGTAGCTTGATCTCCCTTTACACTCACTCATCTCCAACACTGCATTAAAATCCCCACCAAGTACCCACTTAACCTCCGGAAATCCTCGTTTCGTCATCATCAAGTCATCCCAGAGCTTCCTCTTGCCTTGTGGCGAACATGGAGCATATACATTTACCACACAATTAACTTCGGTTGGATCTTTTCCTCGAAAAGCAATTCCGAGGAAGCCCTGCCCTTGAATGACCCAGACCACCTCCATAAGGTGTTTTTCCAGATAGTTAGGCATCCACCACTAAGCCCTACTGACGGTAGTATTCTCCATTCGCATCCTACGGATCCCCACACCTCCTGCACTTCCCAGTCATTTACCGATGTACACTTTGTCTCCTATAATAAACAGATATCAATGTCATTATTCCGCAGCATTCTCCTGATCCTTCTTCGTTTGACCCGATCCTGGAATCCCCTCATATTTAAAGAGAAAATCTTCATTTAAATATTCTGGTCTGTCGTCGTTCCCCTTCTTTTCTTGGCACCGTTATCCCTCTCCTCCATTTTCCGTAATTCCAGTATGTATTTGTTATCTGGTTGATTACCAGATATTCCGATTTCCTGCAATGCCGTCCAGATTTTCTCGGCCTCATCCTCCTCTTGCCCTTTCCATTGCTCATCCTCATTTGTGTCATCTAATTGCCCTTGCCTCATTAATTCATTCCCATTAAAACTGTTTCTCCGTAATTGCTTCCATATATCTACGTGTCTCCTTTGCCCTCCTTGTCCTCCGGACACCTCTTCTCCCCCGACTAATACCCATTTCTTATAGTAATATGGCATCGTAGAAATGGATTCATTCTTTCCGAAATCACTGTATTCCGAAATGACACTGTTCCGTCCATACGCTGTAGCAGTTTCGGAAACCTTGCTCCCGTTACGAAAAGAATTTGTTGCAGTTGGGCCAACTAGTTCCCCGCTCCGATTTTTCCCGCAAGGCTGTTCGCTTTTTGCACCTTCATCCGTTTTTTCCCCTTCAGCGCACTGTAGACGCGTTTGGGCCTCCAAGACCCGACCCAGCTGCGCTGGCGTTCCGCGTGCCGCGTCAGCGTCGTCGAAGACGTGTCCCGTCTCGTGCTGCGCGTGACAGCCGAGAGCTGTTCCTCGAGCCGCGCGCCTGACCGACAAGACCGCGCATGACTGACCTGACTGATTTGACCTGCTTTCATACCTCGTGCTTCGTGCCTCACTACCCGGCCCGTGATACTTCCGCATGTCTTCTTCTTCCTCTTCCATCCTCCCTCTCCCTAGCCTTTCTTCCACATTGTCTGACACTCCCCTCTTCTTCACCATTTTTGCTCTGTCTCTGCCCCTGACATACCCACCTAAGCTC
Source organism: Psophocarpus tetragonolobus (assembly GCA_037954015.1). Classification (NCBI taxonomy): domain Eukaryota; kingdom Viridiplantae; phylum Streptophyta; class Magnoliopsida; order Fabales; family Fabaceae; genus Psophocarpus; species Psophocarpus tetragonolobus. The sequence goes on along the minus strand of CM075691.1, from coordinate 38,907,837 downwards.
TGGTTTTTCCCCCATTCGGACTCTGACCCTGTACACGCTAGTGGGACCACTAACTCCTTTCCTCTTCCGTCTCATGGCTGCCGTCCTTGTCCGTGCTGGTCGGAGGCATTGGTGGTATATCCTTCCTCCACCACTGGTCTCCCCCGCCCCTCCGCCGCGTTTCTACTCCCAGATCTGGACCTGATTGGTTCGCGAACCACCGTGTGACCTTCTAAATGAAGATCCGGTCCACCGTGTTCGGCGTCACCATCGCCATCTGTAAACCCCTCCTCATCCCACAGCTTCCAGTTTCCGGTATGGAACTTCTCCCGTTTCAGTTCGGTTAAACGCCTTTCCGCTTCTGCCGATTCATCAAAATCTTCGTCTCCCTGGCATGAACTGTTTTCCGACCCAAGGCTCGTTGTCACTTGGCTATTCTTGAGTCAATCTGCCTCTTCCACCTCCGATACCCTGATGTCAAACTCCCCGCCATCGATCTTCGTCCTTACCACCGCGTTGAGCTTACTCACATCCTTCCTAGACATCACTAACTGTGCAACGTCGTATCTTTCATGTCTTAGAGTACTTCCTTCCTCATACAAAAGCTCACCAAATGGTGCCAGTAGAGTAGCGAAAAACTGTTCTCCCCAGACATGTAGCGGGACCCCTAACAGTTCACTTTGACTCTCCTATCAGTGTCAACCGAACCCGGTTCCCACTGTTGTATCCCAATGAACCATTGGTCGAACCAAAACTGATTCGCTTTTACAATCTCTTCCAACGTCTCCCTCCCTTCCGTCTGCAACAAAACCTTATTTGCCCCCATCGGTATCGCGCTTACATTGTAAATACCATGGTCCATCAGGAAAACTTGCGTCCGGAAAGCCGCCCCTCTGTTTCAAACTTCTCCCACACAAGCCTTCTGAAGCCGCACTACAGTTTCCGCTGGTGCTGTGTACACCAGATTCATTTTCGCATTTGCCCTCTTCCCTACGTCTACGTATCCGTTGTTCTGGTTAGGTTTCTTCTGCCCACCTAACACCGATGCAAAGGATTTCCCCATTTCCATGGTTGATCGGCACTGTTGTTCCGTCTGCCGAGCATCTGTAGTTTTAGTGTTTTGGTCTTGTTTCGTCCTTGGTATGTTCATGTTCCTCCGCTTTTGATCCGTTCGCTGATTATACCGTGGTAAATTGACCCACAGTTTCTCCGCCCCAATAAATATATTATCCAGTTTAATCACCAGCATTTTCACGTCCTCAACATCCCTGAATCTGGCAAAACCAAATCTTTGTCCCCTCCTATTCCTCTTGATGAGAATTATGACATCCTGAACCTTTGCAAATTTCCCAAAAATGTCCCACATATCTTTTGCCCTATATTCTTCCGGGAAATGAGTAAAGAAGACAGAGGTTAGAATCCCCTCCCCTTTCATTGTATCCTTTACTGAAAATCGTCCTCCGTTGACCACCTTTCTGTTCCTCACTTTCGTCCACCCTCCCTCCTCACCACCGTCCATCATAGACATGTGGCAGGAAATATTTGAGTATTCTTTCAACATGCATGGTTCAATTGTTTATAAAAGATTTGATAGTGATTATTATAGTAAAAGACCAAATTGTCAATATCTATATCAACTTGCTGTAAGTTGAAAACAACATAAATGCTTCTCTATGTGTCCATGAGGTGTTTTCAAGAACCATCAATATAGAATTCTATGTATTCAAAATATAGAAGGAAACAGATAGATATATAGACTGTGTTTCAAAATATCATTGTTTTACAATCATGGATAACAAGGACTAGGCTCTGAAAAAACTCGTGTTTCACTCATGGTGACTGAAAATTGTCGAAGCCATGAAATTCCCATAAAGTCAATGTTCTAGAGTGAGTTTCTCGTCATGAAAATGCTAGATTTATAATTGTTAATTTGAGTATATGAACGTGTATTCTTACATCCACTTGTGTCAAACAAGCTTGTCCCACCACAGTTTAATAAAGTTGAATTATATTATAAGAGGAATATTACTCACTCACACTCACCTTAATTGTTAATTGTATCGTTGAAATTCTAAAGTATTAATTAGGCAAGCCTATGAACAAAGCAAATGGAAAGCTACTTGAATGACGGCTAATAGTTAATAGTTTTGTTCAAAGTTAACCTCATAAATTGAAAATAGTTTCAGTAAACATTTAAAGGATAACAAGATATATATTAGAAAGTAGTTTTTTCTTATTCTCTTTGCATACAGCTAGTGTACCAAAAATATAACAAGGAATTTTTTGTCACATACTCTTTTTACGTTCTTGAATATGAGAGCTTAGTTAAAAAATCCAAATTTAATGTCAATGAGAGCAATTGGATAAACAACTTATTACATCCCTTTTTATCTTTATTTTATATTTTTTATAAATTCTATAATATCACATCATATTGCTTTTAAAATCTATCTTATTTTTTATTTAATAGAAGATCAAACTTTCTTATCTTAATTTATTTTTATATGTCTTACATTGTGAAATATATAACATGTGTACAAAATTAAATTTTTATTATGCAGATAAAGTCTTCAACTTCAATAAGATCAATCTTTTCGTTCATGATCAACTACCGGATATGCTCTAATAAAAAAATTTATTGATCAACAAAATTATTTAAATAATAAAAAAAGAGTTATTTAATATGATAAGTTTTTTTATTAGCAAATGTTGTTCATTAGAGCATCTCCAACAAGAGATACTTGTAAAGTTCTTTAAGAAATTAATAAGTTGCTTGAAGCAACTCTCTCGTTAGAACAATCTTACATAACAATTCAAGTTGCTTAAAAAGTGGATGAGTTACTTTACTTAGGGCATCTCCAAACACTAACTGAAAAAATAATAATACACAACTGAAAAAATATTAAAAATTTATAAAATTGTGATTTTCTTAAAGTTGGTTATAATTTCTTTCATTGGACTAAAATTGAGTATGAATTGCTTAACAACAATGTAATACTACAGGGTCAGGAAACACTTCTTTTATTAGAATATTTCCCTTTCTTTTTCTCCTTTCAATCACCAAGATTATCTTAATTCTACTTAATGAATATGAAAAATTAAGAGTGTTTAAAATGTAGATTTTTTTTTGTTGATCCTCTTTATAGGAGTTGAAGACAGTATCAGGGAATTTATAAAAATTCACGCACTATGCTCAACCAACTAAGTTAGACCCTAGATTAAATGTAGATTTAATATTAAAGTATAAACATTTGTAAATTTACTAATATAATATTTATGAGAAAAGTAGGATATGCATTAATGACAAAATACTTTTTTACTGTCAATTATTAAACATTATAATTTTTATTTTATTTTATTAATAATTATTTTAAAAGGAACAGTAATTCGTGCACCTCGTTTACACAAATTGAAAATAATCCATATCTTATATCTATTTTGGTTTGGTAAAGTTTTGTAACTTAATTAATGGAATCCTTTTCTAAATTTTTTATCATAACCTGCTAAAGATTTTTGGTGATATGTAAAATGATGTTTGAATATTATATTGTTGGATTTTTTTTTTAGAAAAATACATTATTCATCTTATCGATCTGGAAATATATTTTATATTAACTTTGATAGATCACGTACTAATTTAAATGAGTTTAATTTCTATGTATTAATATGTAAAAAATTTTGCATGTTTAATCACAATTTTTTATTTATAATTTTATATAATTTTAAAATATTAATTGATAAAATTAATAAATTTATCATACATAAAAATATACTAATTAAATATTAGTGTAAAACTTTTTATACTTATGAGTTATTTTCTCAATTTAAATAATTTAATTTTGGAATTGTTGATGCTGCGTGAAACTTGACTCATACATATTTGTTAGATAAAATTTATTTTTTATAGTGCCCTAATCTCTGCCATTTAATCTTGATTCCGTGACGTCAGTTTCTAGTTTTCTGTCACCGTCCCTGACTTCATATATAACCACACTAGAAAAAGGGAAGCAAATTAAATTAATGTAGAAAATAAATCACATAAACTTATCCAATTTTTCTTTATGATATTGCACAATATTTAATCTTACATTAAGCAAGCATTGTATCACTAATTAATAAAAAATAATCATATCTATATTTTTTTACTTAAAAAATATTTTTATTTATTTTATGTTAGGCATGTGAGCCTCAATAAATTGCACAGAGTTATGGACAGACGCAAAAAGATGAGAAAGAATAATAAATAAAGGACTAATATTATTTACACATCCTTTCGTTATGATATATCTTTTCTTTTCTCTTTTTTATTAATTTTTTGTTAAATTGCATTTTAAATATTAGAAAATTAGAGAGATGCATCTATCGCTAATTAAACTGAGGTTAAAGTGAGGTGTAATTAACATAAGCCTATATATATAAAAATACAATGGACTCATGTTTAATAATAGAGTAAAATATGTTTTTTATTTTTATGCATTTTGTCAAATTTGGATTCAGTGTTTGTAATTTTAAATTGATCATTTTAGTTCACAAACATTAAAAAAATATGTGAATTTAGTTATTTTGATTTAATGATGTTAGTGTTGTTAAAAAATTGTGACATTAGACAATACAATTTGAGTTTAATTGGTATGTAATAATAGTGTAAAAAAATTTACACTAACTTTTAATTATATCCTTTAATTTATGGTAAGTTTGTTGACTTTACCATTAATATTTTAAAAATCATATAAATCAAGAAATATGATTGAACACCAGTATAAAAATATTTTACAATGTCAGTGTATATCAATTAAATTTATATCATTTATAGTATCAATAAATAGTCACAAAAGTGTATAGGTTTTGTGGCAATTCAACACACATAATTACTTATAAATTTATAAGATGTCAGGAAGTATTTTAAAAAAATAATATATTAAAGACACAATTTAGCTTAAAGTATCACAGGTACGTGTTTTGTGACCATTTATAGCTATATTGAAAATTATTGTATATGACAATAAAAATACTATAAAAATTCATGTGTCTAAAAAGTATTATATATGATAATTGTATTATTACATATGCATGGTGTGCACCCGAACTTGTTTGCACGTAGCGGGTGTATACACGGGTACAAAAACGGTAGAGTCTATTAATAAGGTTTATCCAAAAATGGGACTCGCTGTTTTTTGGGAGACTGATCGAGTGGAATGGAGTAAAATATAACTTCACTTAGTAGAGAGAGTTGTTAATCCCTAGAGACACCTAGGGGACAAACTGGTTGTCTAATTCGGCACATATGAGGATCTATTATGACAATTCACACACAATTACTTATAAATTTATGTCATTAACTATTTTAAATAAATAAAATATTAAAAATATAATTTATCATTAAAAAATACATTGAATATTCTGTGAGACTCTCGATGAAATGATATGTTATTACATTTTCAAAGTCATTCAATTAATATTATTTTTTAAAAAGAATTAACTCATTTCTTAAATATCAAAATTTTCACGTAAAAAAATATTTTAAGAAACTTCAATAAAACAATTTGTAAAACACTTTAATCTGTCTCTAACTTAGCCTGTTTAATATAACTGAGATATCAACATGATACAATCAGTAAGATTATAAATTATAATTTACTCTGAAATTTGTGAAACATGTCGACTACCTAATATATCGTGGAAAAGATTCTTATTAAATTAATCAATAGAAATGTAAAATAAAAACATTATTTGACCGATGGGATCAATGAAAGTAAAATGATTTAAATGTAATGTCTTACAATATATAAGAAAGTTAAGTGTGTTAAATAAACACACAATTGATAAGATTTATGTAATACTTCAATTAAAGCACATAAATGTAATTAATAAAGAGGAGGAAATATATAGGTTGAGTGAGAATAAGATTTTCCATAGTATTGATTTGAACATAATCGAGTTTGGTAGTTTTTAGTTTCAACTTTGCAAATAAAAAAATAGAAACAAAATATTGAAAGGAATTATCCCATAAAGATAACAAAATAAAGTTTGTACGTGTAGTTAGTTTTGTTTTTTTTGTTTTGAAATATATTTTAAAATTAGTAATGTATTTAATTAAAAGGGTTGTGATTTGATTTTTTAAAATAGTTTCTATCTCAACTTGTAAAATAATAAAAATTAGTTCTGAAATTTTGTTTTAATTTTTATTCAAGTTTTATGTTTGACTTGTCGCTACTATCACTGTTATCTTTCACTATTATTAGATGCTATTGCTAATTACCAATTGTTATTGTCATCATCTATCTTTAGTAATCATCACCAATCATCTATTACCATCATTAATTGTTGTCACTGATCTCTGACCATGAGTAGTGATCATCATCTCTAATCTCTAGTGGTAGTTTTTGACCACTGGTCATCGATAATCGGTCACTACTATCAATCTCCTACAGTAGTGTTTAGTCGTTAGCCACTTACCACCACTACTAAGCATGGATCTTCGACCACTATCAGCAGTTGTTGTCTCCGGTGTTCGACTACCCTACCACTCACGACAAAGGATCTATTTTGGTGAGATTTGACAAGAGTGGTATCTATAAATTTTAAAATTAGAAACAAAAAATGTGGTATCTATAAATTTGAAAACATGACATCAAATTCTTTTTTTATAAATTTAAATATTTAAAACAAAAAATCACCTAAAATGAGATTAATTTTTTTAAAGAGATTAATTACTGGTCCAACTTACGCCCAATTTTTAAAGTTGTTAAATTTATGCTGAACTATTGGTAAATTATTGTTGATTGTTTGGTGAAAAGATATTGATCAACACATGGCAGTAATATAATAACATAACATACCTTCATTTTGTGATTTAAAGGACATTTCAATAATGATAAAATAATTACAATTATTAAATAACTTTTAAATCACAAAATTATGATATATTACATCATTAAATAATATCTCACATGTTAGTCAATGTTTATCATCTAACGTTCAACACAATTTACTAAAGAATGAGGTCAGATTCAATAATTTTAAAATTAGCGCAAAATATCATTATTTAAAAATAAAGAAACAGAATGTCAAATATTAAAAAAAATAAAATAAAAAATGTAATTAAACATAATATTAAGAAAGAATTTGCATAATTAGTAAATATTTTAAAACTACGAATATATTACGGTGAATAAAAAACAAAAATAATTTGCATAAAAAACACATTGTTTAAGAAATTAAAAAAATTCAGGTTTAATTTTTTTATCTATCATAAGTACCTTTTATAAACTTGATTTTATATATGCATACAGAAAGGGGAAAGACCGCATATAGGAACCAAATTACTTTAAGATTTCCTCTTTATTCTCACACTTATTTGTTTGAAATATAATGATTAATATATATATATATATATATATATATATAACCATATATTAAGCTTAAATATAAAAAAAAAAATCAATCAAATCCAATAAAATCAGATTATTTTTAATTTTTTTTTGAAACATGATAATATGAATAAAAAAATAATTAAATTAAAATAGAACCATAATTAATGGGAGAGTATTTATAAAATTGTAGTATATAATAAGATATATACATAATTAAAATTTACTTATATTTAATCCAGATAAAATATATAGTATATAATAAACTGTAAGAACTCTATGGTTGAATAAGAGTATTTGTTTGTTTAATATAGTTCTTATTTGTAAAAATTTCATGCCTATGTCCAAATATCTAATTAAAACCATAGGTTTAAAAATATCCAATGATTAACCCAATCAAGACATTTGGTTACTAATCGAACCATTGGTCACTGATTGATTTACATAACCTGATTTATTGTTAAATATATATAAAAAGTTATTACTTATAAATAAAATCTCAATTATTTAAAATAATTAATTATATACCATCTTAAAAAATAACAAATTGAATATGTAATATCAAAACTAAATCAATAATCATACAGTAACATCAAAGTAAAACATAACATGAGGAAGAACATAGAATAATGAAAAATATAGTTAACAAAATGTTATAATTAATAAAAAATACTTTTATTAATTTTAAAAAGAAAGAAATTGAATAAAAGGTAAAGCCACATGTTCTATCTAAGTTGTGTTGGGTAAGTTCAGGTCATACTATGTTGATAATATGTCCATCAGTAACCCAACTTAGTTTGAACCACCAATATTTGGATCACCTAGTTGAACCAGCCAAATTTATTTATATTTTTAAACTGTGGTTAAAACCACCAATGGTAAACATTTATTCATATTACAAGGTGAAATTCCTAATTTAATTGCACAACAACTTAAAAGTTAAAACTGCATTTAAGTCCATAAATTTATGACTTAAATATGCTTCTGTTTATTTAAACATTTTATTATTCTTTTCTCATGTAACATGTAAAATAATATTTGAAGTTTCTTCCTGCAGATATATGCCTATATGCACACGGTTTACACGAATAATGAATACAATGTGTTTTTTCATATGAAATATTTATTTTCACATATGCATGGCTTACACGAATATTGAATACTTGGGAATTGAGAGTAAAATTATATAAGAGGATATGGTCTCAGCTTTTACTTTCACATGCATAATTGGTTTTTGTTCTTAAACTTCACATGGAAATTGAAGAGATTCTCAACAAATAAATATTTCGTATGAAAAACACACCACATAAGTAAGACTTGAAATTATCTTCAATGATCACAGATTTATAGGTCTCTTCACTTGTAAATTTCACCTTTCTACTTGCACTCCAATCATTTTCTTCTCAAATATGAGTTTCTTTCATGATTCTCTAAAAAAATTAATTTAAATACGTGAGATCGAACTAATGGTTACATTAAAACTTAGAATACTCTATTATTCTTAAATTACCACACTTTATATAAACAGTTTCCATTACTCCATGCTCGCGGCAGTCACCTGTCAAACTATCTTATATTACTGTAGAAAATATGAAAGACTTAAACATTGAATAGATATTCACTATGCCTTTAAGACACATCACTGACTTGACAAAAAATTAGTGCAACGTATCAACAATAAAATGAAAACGCATTCAAATATCCGTACGCAAATATACAATGTTCACACCTGTATATAGAAACTGCTACTAATTAACACAACAAAAAATTACAACTTTACCCAGAAAAGAATATCACAGTACAGATAAGAAGAAAATAGTTGAGCACATGAATGTTGTTTCATACGAGTTCAATTCTCTTTATTCAACATTTTACAATTTTCTTTGTCGCATGTGATATTACTTTCCTCCCTTTCTTGATTTACATGAAAATACCATTTTCAAGGTGCTAATGCACAACTTTTTCCAAAATAAATTCAGAGTTTAATCAATTAGTATGTATTCACGATAGGAAATAGTTTTACGCTAGGTTTAATTACAGTTTTTCATTTATATAATTTTTAAAGTATTAATAAATAAAGTTAATAAATTTAAAATAAATATCATTGTAAATTACCCAAAAACTCCATAATCATTTTTCTGGTCACATAAATAAATATATATAACAGAATTATAAAATATATGGATCTTTCATTAATGTTGATGTACCAAACTCACTTGAGTTAAATCTATAAGGGTAGTGGAGCCAACCTTCTAAAATGTAGAGTTCGCGCAATTATCGTTTGCTGGAGCAGCTATAGCTAGCATTAGCAAGTTATTTCATGGAAGCTGCGATGTGTTCAAAACTTTGCACCACCCATTTCTCAAACGCTGAACCAAAAGCTTTAATTATTAATTATTACATTAAATTACTTGTCTTAAACACGTATGAACTGTGACCATAATCCAGATATTAATTTTTAAGTCCCAATAGAACTGCGCATGCTTCTAGTCTTTGCCAATAATACCACCAAGAACAAAACAAAAACCACTAGTTTCACAAACAAAACAAAAACCACTACTTTCACAAACTATGACCAGTATCCGTCACCTGCAGAGATTTCAAATATCTTAATTATTCATTTTGTCTTACTATTTATAACAGCCCACTACGCAGACACAGTCATCCTCTCCCATGAATTGAAACCACATATTTTGTTTCAGTGTTGTTGTTTGAAAATCAATTTTTGACATCATATATAAAATATTTAGACTTTTAGATTTTTTATATACACTTGTTTCTTTAAAATATTCCTTCAGTACTATAAGTGAAAGAAAATAAAAATATTTCATCTTAACCTAAAAATAAACATATTTAACTAAATAGCACGAAAATTAAAAAATTAACTACTATCATTTACTAAATTAAAAAAATATTATTTTTATAATATCAAGGTATATTGGACCTTGATAACATAAATAAAAAATTATTAAAAATAAAATTTCAATAATTAAAGAATATATTTGAAATATTATAATTTAATAAGATAAAAATATTTAGTTTTGAATGGATTATGCCCTTATGAAGTAATTCCTCAGTTTTTAATAAGGAATAATTAGTAAACTAAATCTGTCTTAAATTATTTTGTTTTTCAAAATTACGCTAATATAAATGAGGCATAATTTATGTTTTATTTAGATATTATTATTAGTTCTTTTAGTATCTTTCAACAATCAATATATTTATTGTTCAATTTTATTGACTATGTTTATGAATAATTAAAGTACGGTTTTCAAAATGTTTTATATATATATATAAAGACTGACTTAGACTTTCAAAGAGTCTAAGAAAGTTATATATTTTATTAAACTGGAAAATAATTACTCATGACTACGAGTAGCTTTGCAAAACAAAAAAATAGTTAAAGAGACATCATAACTTGATTTTTAATTTATAAAATAATTATTACATCTAATTAAAACCATATAATAATAAGGTAGATTAATTTTTTTGAAGATAGTTTATTTCATCATTGTTAACCAATCAGAAATTTCTATATAGTAAGTTTATTAATTTTCATAAAACATGTTAAAAATATGAGTTTAATTGGTACACATTGTCAGTGTAATACTTTATATTAACATTTAATCATGATTTTTCATTTATGTGACTTTTAAAATAGTAATGAGTAAAATCAACAAATCTACTATAATAAAGGGTTGTGATTTACTGTTAATGCAAAAATCTTTACACTGATAGTGTATACCAATTAAACTCTAAAAATATTATTTATCATAATTTTTATATCTATAAAAAATATAAAAAAAAGCTATACTATTAGCATATAAAAATTCAAATCAATATTAATAAGTTGTTACTCTCCAATTTTTAATTAAGTTTAGTTTTAAAGTTAAATTAAAATAATATAAAAGAATTAAAGTTTATGATTTATAAAAAATTGACTGGATGAACATGATTAATTAAAATCAATGTTAGAACCTGGACTTTTTTCAATTAAAAAAATAATATCAGTGAATATAACAAAATATTTTAAAAATCTGCCAACTAAAAAAAGAAAAAGGTGGAATAATTTGTTTAGCAAAAGTGTTATTTTTAATTGAGAAACAGTAAATAGAATAGGTAATCGACTTAATTTTTTCTTGCACTGAAATTTCAAATGATAATCTAGACATCCAATTGGGGTGATGCATATAAAATGCTATCTGAAATTTCACAACAAAGGATTAATTAACACAGTGTATTAGTGTAATGTCATAATCCTAATGATGGAGCCGCCTCAAAATTCCACCTTACCACCCTCTTATTCCAATTAATCTACCCTTATGATAATAAATAAAGCTCAATTTTCACGACACACACTTGTAGAATTTTCGTGCCGTTTACGACACCATGGCCACTTCACTGTATATATATCCCTTTGGACTTTCTTTTCTCTTTCCTCTCTCACATTCGGTGTATGTATCCACTAATTTAGCCACGTTAACATTAAGCGCCGCCCCCACCATTTATATTTCCTCTTCATCTTTTTACCACAACCACTTTTTTCTCTTCCAAAAACTCTCTTCTTCAATTCCCTAACCTACACACTTTTTTTTTCTCTGCCTTATATATAGAGACAAAGAAAATTAAATTGGGTTTTGGGTTTGGTTTGGTTTGATTTCGATGGAGAATTATTCCATGTTGTTCCCTTGTCCCAATTCTTCGAGCTACCCGGTTTCAACCAGTGGTGTAGGAAGCTCTCAGCATGGTAATTTTGGTGGTCAAAGCTCCAATGCGTTTCTTGGTCTAAGGACTAGTAATGAGAGTAGTGATCATGAGAAGAGAGGAGAGGGTGGTGGCATTAATGTGAGTGATGAGTTAGGTGGTTCAGGAACTGATGGTAACAAAAAGAAAGGGGAGAAGAAGGTTAGAAAGCCTAGATATGCTTTTCAAACAAGGAGCCAGGTTGATATTCTTGATGATGGCTATCGATGGAGGAAGTATGGCCAAAAAGCTGTTAAGAACAACAAGTTTCCAAGGTTAGTTTTGTTTCAACTTTGATTTCATCTTCTTCTTCTTGTTGTTATATGTTGTTTTGTTATTGCTTTATTTTGCTTCTTCTTCATTGTGGCATGGCGCCTGCTATGTTTGACTTGGAAGATACGTGTGTAATTGTACTAAGACTATGTATGACAAATTGACAAGACCCCACCATGGTTCTTATCGGTTTAAATTTTGAATTAAGAAGAATAAAAAAAACGAGGTTCTTGTTGAGTTCATACTAGGCAATAATCAATGGTAAATTAACAAAACACTGTTCTAACTGGGAGTCTTGGTTCTATGGATTTTTTTTGGGATCGGTGTTTTTCTAAAGGGGAAATGAAACTTTTTTACTTGATCTTCTTGTTGTTCTTTTTGCCGTGGTTTTCTTCTTCATTCCTATACCATTTTCTCTTGCTGTCTTTTCTTCGGTCAAATAAAAGGGAATAGGAATAGAACATGAACAAAAACTGTATATGCATCTCTCCGTGCACGCAATATATAGTGTGCTATATATAATATAACATAATATGTATTTATGCAGTATTTTTATATAATCTCTTGTTCTTGTATGATGAAGAGAAAATATAAATTAAATTACAAGTCTTGATAATAGATGAATGATACGACGAAAAAAGATTGAAAAAGGTAACGTTATTGAAAATAATGTATTAATTCAAATAGGGTTCATAGAGATAACTGCATATGTGTGTATGTATATATATATATGCTGAGTGCCTTTAAATTTTCTGGAAACCATTGTTTTCTTGCATGGTGGGTGAAATTATCAACAAACTCATAAACTTTCGTCTGCATATATAGATTATCTAGATTCTAGACGACGATTTTCATCATATATATGCTGAGTATTGTTTAATGTTAAAACAAGTTTTGAACTGCAATTATACACATAGTTATATATCATTCCCATTTTTCCTCATCTTAAGTGGGTACAAAGTTAATATAATGTGTAGTGAAAAACCATGAACAAATTAATCAAATGTGTTGATTCGTTGCTTAATTTGATCTGCAGGAGCTACTACAGGTGCACGCATCAAGGGTGCAATGTGAAGAAGCAAGTGCAACGCTTAACCAAAGACGAAGGGGTAGTGGTGACTACTTATGAGGGAGTGCACACTCACCCAATTGAGAAAACAACAGATAACTTTGAACACATTTTGAGTCAGATGCAAATATACACTCCCTTTTGAAGCTGCTTCAATTCTCCACAAAAATTACTGGCACATGATGAATGTCTTCTGCCAGTTACGTCAATTGGGAACTAATTGTAGTACTGTATTAGTTCCCCCCTTTGATACAAAAATAAAATGATGTCAATAGAAGTAAGATCTAGTTTGCCTAAACTCTTCTTAGACAATCTTCTTTTTTTATTTCTTTCTTTCTTTCCTTTTTTTTTTTTTTTGTTTGGAATATTAGGTTAATTATATCGTAAATTCAGCTGTCAAGTTCAGTGCTGCTGAAAATATATACAAGTGAATATCCTTTATTCCTTTTTATTGTGGTGGTTAAATATTATCAAGTTGGAATACCAGCTATTAGAAATCTTTTACCAAAAGAAAAACCAGCTAGTAGAAATTAATGCAGATTTTTTTGGGCGTTTAGGAAGTGGAGATACATATCTAACTTGCTATAACTATTACTAATAAACGAGTCCTAAGGATCAGTTCAATAACAGTGAAATAATAGGGCATGTTTGGAGTTAGTTTCTTTATAACACTTTTAGGAGAAAAAAAAACTTTAGTTAAAATTAGATTGTAAAAAACTTAATATCTTTTTATTTTGTTAACAAGTGTTTTTAAAAAAATTCACTCAAACATGTCTTACATTGCACATACATAATTAGCTTTTATTCTTAATATTCAAAATTATTCACTGTACTATTTTCATGAAGAAGAAAAAGAAAAGCTATCGTAGTAGCCTACAAGTCTTTAACAAAAGTTTGTGGCAATAACTTTTTGTGATACCCAAACTTGTATAATAGCAGTTGTACAGAAAACTAAAAAATGCACAAAATAAAGTAAGTTTCATAAAATATATGTGAGCGAACTTCTGAAGAATAGTTTACAATTAGAATATGACAATAACATTTTGAGTCGTCCTATGTATACAAAAATTGATGTTCTCACTACTTTACATTGTCACTTTATGAACTGTTATATACAATTTCTTTCTAATTATATAATTCATGTAACATGGATTCATATTTTCAGTCTGCAATTGATCAAAATTATATTCATAATATCGTAATTTAAGAAACATTGACACGTTTAATTTCTCTTATGTGTGTTTATGTCTAGGACCTTCTCATTGCTTTTGTTCATAAACATGATAGTTTTGAAAAAATATTATTGCCATCTCTTTAGAAAGTTACTGACATATCTTTTTTGCTGCCTAGAAGGTTACAAACATATTTTGTTAGAATTTAATATTATTTATGAATCGTTCGGGTTATTGATATAAAAATCGCGTATTTAAGTACTTCTGTCAATATGATAATGCCATTGTTTATACTTTATATGTTACCCATTGTAATTAACTACAAAGTTGGAAATGTTGTCCGTTTGAATGGTGGCTTCAAATGATGCCTGTTCTTGCATTAATCGACTAGAAAAATAATTAATCCTAATTAATGTGTAACTAATTTTAAAAAAATTATAAAATTAAATTATGCTTTATATCATTATAAAATATAAAGGTATTAATTTCATTCCCTTAAAATTTGTGTTAATTTGGTCTCTAAAATTTAAATTTATTATTTTAGGTCATTATTATAACTTCCTTAATTAATAATTTGATTTAGGAAACAAACGTATAACTATACTAGTTATTGTGGTTTGAGATGATTTATTTGAGAGATTAGATCCTACTTCTTGACTAGTCATTTAATTTGTTAATAACAATAAATAATGGAGATAAATTAACATTTGTAGATTATATTGACGTTCTCATGAGAAAACAATTTTGTTCAATTTAACTTTAGTAGAATTAAATAGCGACATTTCTTAGATTACCATTTAATTTAACATGGTTATAAATAAAACTTATAAAAATATGATTAAATTTTGACTTAACTATAATTGGTGTTGCTAGTTTTATAAATTTTAGGCCCTTTTAGGGTAAATTTTTATTTTTAGTTTTGAAATTTATAAAAATAAGAACTAGTTTTGATTTTAAGTTTTTAAATTTTAAAAAACAACTTTTTTGTTTTGGTTTTCAAATTTAAAACATAGTTTTCAAATCTTAACTACACTATAATATTTTCTCGTTAGAGAAGGTCAGTGATAGTTTATGACCGCCGATCAGATAAATGAAAGTGGTAGTTTATGACCGCCGATCAGATATGGTAGCTGGTGATTATTGCTTGGAGATGGTAGTCCATGACTGTCAATTGGAGGTGGTGGCCAATAATTGTCGGTTGGAAGAGGCAACTATTGACTAGAGGTATTAAAACAGGTCAGCCTGAACCACACGAGTTGACTCATATGGGCTACAAAATAAATGGGTTCAATAAACTGATCCACTAAAATAAAGATACCTAAATTTCTAGCTTGGCATGACTTATCACAAGCTAGTGGATCAAGTGGGTTGACCCATTAGACATGCAGAAAAATAATTAATTATTAAATTTAGTTTCTATTTTTTTAAGTGAATTTTTTTATAAAAAATATGCAAACTGTAAATAATATTATAACAATATACATACATAATGGATTCATGTCATCAACATGCAAATTATAAATAATATTAAAACAACATACATACATAATATTAAAATAACATGCAAATTATATGTTTCAATTTCAAATTTCAGAGAAAGTTTGGTTTTGGCTTTGGCAATATTAGGAGTTTCACGTTTGGAGGGAAAACTGAAAGGAAAAACGAAATTAGAAAAAACCTGTGTACGCTGATACTCTCATAAGTGAAAAAAAAAAAAGCTAAAAGTTTTTGCAGTTGGCTGGTGGGCTAGCTCATTCCAACCTGTCTCAACCCACCAAACTCATGTGTAGGGTAGACTGATTTACATAAGTGAGATAATTTTGTGAAACATTTTTTTCTTGACTCGAGTCAAGCTTGTTTTAACACTTCTATTAATAACCGTTAATCGGAGATGGCAGTTTGTGGCCATAAGTCAGATGTGGTAGCTAGTGGTGACAATTACAATGTCAAGTAATAAGTTTGAATGAAGATAGAAACAGAAATCTAAAAAATAAATTTTATTGTATTTAAAATTAGCTAAAAATTGTTTAAAAATAACTACAAAATAAATCAGAATTATTTTTTCTAAACAAGTTTTTATTTTTCAAAAACATTTCAAAACCAAAAACAAAAACTACCTCATACAATGCTCACACAATCATGACATTGGATTCTAGATTTTTAAAGAAATTGTTGAACTAATGTTTCGCGATCAAATGTTGGATGTCAACTTACATGTGGGTTCATTAGTTACGTGTCAACCATTAATGATCTAATTAATTTAAAGACTTAAGTTAATTGAAAGAGTATTAATCCCAAATTGTCTACCATTGACTGGAATGAGATTAATATTGTGCTAGTTAATCATAGTTAAGTATTAAATTTATAAAATTTAGGTATCAATTATAGTTAAATCTTAAATTTTAGAAGGATCAAATTAAAAAAATAATAATTAGAGAATAAAACTAATATTTTGTGTATTTTATAGGTATGACCTAAAACATTGTTTACCCAAATTATAACTATATATTCTAGTTAATTTGTAAAAATATTGAATTTTAAATAGAAAATTAATATTGGTAGCTAATATAAAATTAATTAATTAGCTATTAAAAACTATTATATATTTTTTAAGCTAAAATTTGTAGTAAATTTTAAATTTTTGGTAGTTAATGTTCGTCTATAATAAAAGCAAATAAAACTTTCGTTTGCAAAATGTGTTTTGAAAGGACTTGGCAAGATTAAAAATTATAGTGTTCAATATCCATGTTCAATATCAGTCTATATCAAGTATACAAATTAGTTTAACACGCGAATCGAAAGTCCAAACACACGGTTTGCATAGAAATCATAAAGGGTAAAAATTGCACATAAAAATCTAAAACTAACATTGACTGTTTCCCAAGAACAACGAACTATGAGAAATTATCTGTTAGACTAAAATATTATCTTGCTGTTTAATGATCAATCTCAACTTACAGTTTACGAGTTTTAGGTTCTTCAAATATGTTAATTTGATTAAAATTTTGAATACTCAAGAACAATGAACCCGTTTTTTATAAATAAATTCATTTTGCAAGATTTTTATTACGGGTAATTCCTAAAAGGATACAATACTTGAATTCTCAATATAGATGCTACATGGTTGGTTCTCATCTTTCAGAGATTACGAGTATAATAGAAGCATCTGTCAACAAAAGATCACCCTAAGATAATCATATTATAACTATTGAGAACGAATCAAATTAAATGGCTCTATTTTTTATTCTTAATTTTTTTCAATCTCGGTTCCGTGGGAACAAGTCATAAAGATTGAGAAAAATCAATCATTCACATTGATGTAGAATTTCTTTGAAAAGTTTAAGGATTAGTAATTTTGTATATATGTTTTTATAATAATTTATCAAATTTTTCTTATAGTTCATGTTATTAAAACTTATTAATAATATTTCAAGCTTCAGAGATATATATTATATATAATATTTAATAAAAATATTAAAAAAATATGAATAATAATTTATTAATAATTCGTGGACAACATTTTTAAATATTACCAAAACTTTTTAGTATTGTTTTTGGACAAAATATATTACTAAAAATCAAATATGTTGTAGTCTAAACTACTCTTAATTTGTATAACACGTAAGGAAGAGATCAGTTTTTCCGTTTAATAAGCAAAGAAATTAATTTCTTTTTTCAAGAATATTAGTGTTATTTACTCTCACCTATAAGCATACCCAGTACATGAAATAGTTTCTAATTAAAGATCATAGCTAACGAAGTTGTTTTCATGCAATTAATGTAATTAGGTTAAACACAAAATGAAGACCAAAACAAGGCAAAGACGCTGATGAGATCCATGCGAAGCATATATACAACCAAATGAACCAAATTATAAAAGACCATATTAGAGTTAACCAGTAATTGTCATCAATATATAGTTATCTTTTTATTCTATTATAATTAGTTTATTGCTCAGTTTATTTTGGCTCTCTTAGTTATATCCCTGGTTCCCAGTGGCAAAACTTAGCAAAATTTTGTGTCAAAATAAATTTAATTTAATTTATATATTTATTATATAAATTTAGGTTTAAATATAATTTTGATTTTTTTATTTAAAATAGAGACAATTAATATCTTCATATTTTTCAAAATTTATAATTTTATTTCCCTTATTTTATATCTATTATCTTGATTTTTCTCAAAAATTAAAAGTAAGTATATAAGAATTAATTTAATACGACTCAAACTTAGTGACATACTAACATGACATGAGTTTGTTTGTTTATTTTATTTTATAATCAATGTCAATTTGTTAATAATATAAATATGTGATGAAATGATTAAAATTGTGAAATTTACAAAATTAAAAATTATATAAATTTTGATAGTAAGAGATAAAGCATTGAAAAATTTTAAAAATAAAACGACCTAAATTGCATTTAAGCTACTCTAAACTTTTTTTGGTCGTGAGTTAACTTAATTTTAAGTTGTAAAGATAAAATTAAACACCATGTAAAGACCATTAAAAAGTCTAATATCACCGACCTTTTATTACATCACAAAATATTTTAAATATAATTAAATAAAAACTTTTGTTAATTATATTTTAGTATATAATAATATAACAAGCTTAACAAAAAACTCAGACCTTGAGAGTTTCAGATATAATCATTTTCAAAAGTTCTATATGTGTGTTTGTGTGTGTGTGTGTTTGTGTGTGTGTGTGTATGTGTGTGTGTTTGTGTGTGTATGTGTTTGTGTGTCTATGTTATGTGTTTGTGTGTGTGTGTGCATGTTTGTATCTGTGTGTGTATGTGTTTTTCAATGTGTGTGTATGTATGTCTTTGTGTGTGTGTGTGTGCTTTGTGTGTAGTGTGTTTGTGTATGTATCTGTGTGTGACTATGTATCCATGTGTGTGTGTGTGTGTGTCTACATGTGTGTCTGTGCATGTATCTTTGTGTGCGTGTGTGTTTGTGTGTATCTGTGTGTTTGTGTGTGTGTGTGTGTCTGTGTGTGTCTATCTCTGTGTGTGTGTGTCTATGTCTGTGTGTGTGATTGTGTGTGTTTATGTGTGTCTGTGTGTGTGTGTCTTTGTATGTGTGTTTATATTTGTGTGTGTGTGTTTGTGTGTGTGTCTATGTCTGTGTGTGCGTATGTGTGTCTCTGTATGTGTGTGTGTTTGTGTCTCTGTGTGTATTTGTATATGTATGTGTTTGTCTTTGTGTGTTTGTGTGTGTGTGTCTGTGTGTGTGTTTGTGTCTCTTTGTGTGTGTCTGTGTGATGGCTCCACCTTTTGCATGGTGTCACCAACTATTCTCCAAGATGAGATGTTGAAATGGATCTTCTTTAAAGGCTGAAATAGGTGTGAAAATGGGGCTTATGAAGGGTGAAAGTGGTTCATGAAAAATGAAGACAAAAGAATGGTGTTTTGGGTGGTGGTGGTTGGATGGTGTCTCTTTGGCTAGCTCACTTTACTTGAAGAGGGTGAAGGACAATCCTAGGGAGACCCAAGCTCCTTCTAAGGTAGAGAGGAGAGAAAGGAGGCCAAGAGATCCCTAAATGACTAAGGAAGAGGAATGATGAGACAACTCTCTCAAATATCCAATATATCCAAAGTAACTACATGTAGTCTAACCTAGGGTATTTAAAGAGAGGGTGTGAGGCCTCTAGGCCATTTGCACGAAATTTTGAGAGCTAAATGCCTCTCAAATAAACCCTAAAATGGACCTCAAATGAAATGTAGGTCTCTCCCCCCTAAATGACTAAAATACCCTTATGTCTAGAAAATGAAAGAAATGGACTTTTGACCTCATAAGTCAAGGTTTAAGTCCCAAAATGAATCCTAAACTAATTTTCCCCATAATACAAAGGCTAAATAAAAATACACAATGATATCCTAAGTGATTAAGGTTCCACAAAATACAAGGAAAAAATAAGGAAAACAAGCAAAAGACTAGGTAGATGCATCAAAGTCTGCACATGTGATCATCAATGCTCTTGGTGTGGTATGACCTTCCTCTTCTTCTATTCTTCTTGCCATGGACCTTGTGACGGGTCCTATTTGATGCCCCAAGGATGGTCCTCCATCATGCCCTCCTTCTTGAGAAGGATTTGACCTCAAATCTTCAAGCTCCTCCATGTCATTAGCTCCTAGGAAAGGTGTAAAGATCACAAACATTAAAAGAGGAACTAACTCCATAATCGGAGGAAAGGTCTAGGATGTATGCATTATCATTAATTTTCTTAAGAACTTTGAAAGGACCATCTCCCCTAGGACTTAGTTTGGACTTCCTTTGAGTGGGGAATCTATCCTTCCTCAAGTGAAGCCAAACCCAATCCCCAATTTCGAAGGTTACCTTTTTCTTTCCTTTGTTGTTGTACTTGACATTTTTTTAGTTTGATTTTTAATTTGACTCTTGACCTTTTCATGATATTTCTTTATAAAGTCAGCCCTAGATACTCCTTCTTTGTGATACAAGGAAGTAGTATTAGGGAGTGGAAGCAAATCTAGAGGAGTAAGAGGATTAAAGTCATATACAACCTCAAAAGGGGATAAATTAATAGTCTTGTGGAACACCCTATTGTAGGAAAACTCTACGTGGGGAAGACATTCATCCCAAGTTTTCTTATTCCCTTTTAGAATCACCCTTAACAATGTGGATAGGGACTTATTCACTACCTGGATTTGCCCATCCGTTTGTGGGTGACAAGTAGTAGAATAGACAAGCTTTGTTCCTAGTTTTTGCCAAAGAATTTTCCAAAAATGACTTAGGAACTTAGCATCCCTATCAGAAACAATAGTCCTGGGTAGACCATGCAAATGGACCACTTCCTTAAAGAAAAGCTCAGCAATATAGCTAGCATCATCCACTTTGTGGCATGGTATAAAATGAGCCATCTTGCTAAAACGATCAACAACCACAAAGATAGAATCAAATTCCCTTTGAGTCCTTGATAGACCAAGCACAAAATCCATACTAATATCAACCCAAGGGGTGCTAGCTATAGGGAGAGGAGTGTAGAGTCCATGAGGCATCACTCTTGATTTTGCTTAAAGGCAAGTGATACACTTGGAGCAATGCCGTTGAACATCCACTCTCATGTGAGGCCAATAAAATTTAGATTTTAGAAGACTAAGGGTTTTATCAACCCCAAAATGGCCCATGAGTCCTCCCTCATGACTTTCCTTTACCGAAAGTTTTCTAATGGATCCTTGGGGTATGCAAAGTTTTCCCATTCTAAAAAGCTACCCCTCAAGGATGTAGAACCCATCAAAAGGCTTTTGGAGGCTTTTGGTCAAAGTGGATTGGAAATCTTGATCCACTTCATACAACTCCTTTATATTATCAAATCCAAGAATTTGGGAACCCAAAGAAAAGAGCAAGGAGTGCCTTCTAGACAAGGCATCCGCCACCACATTACACTTTTTCCCTTCTTGTATTTGATAATGTAAGGGAATTGCTCAAGATATTCAACCCACTTAGCATGTCTTTTATTTAACTTCCCTTGCCCTCTAATGTACTTAAGTGACTCATGATCAGTATCTATGATGAATTCCCTAGTCACTAAGTAATGCTCCCAAACTTGGAGGGCTCTAATAAGGGCATAAAGCTCCTTGTCATAGGTGGGATATTAAAGGTGGCCCCATGAAGTTTTTCACTAAAGTAAGCAATGGGGTGGCCTCCTTGAAGTAAAACAACGCCTATGCCAAGACCGGATGCATCACATTCTAGCTCAAAGGTTTGTTCAAAATTTGGTGAGCTTTTCCTTGAGCACATTAAAAGTTTTTCCTTAAGCGTCACCCCAAATGAAAGGTACATCTTTCTTAACAAGCTCATTAAGAGGGGATGCAAGTGTGGAGAAGTCTTTCACAAATCTTCTATAAAAACTTGCTAAACCATGAAAACTTCTAATATCTCAAACACTTTTTGGGGTAGGCCAAACCTAAGAAATTTACATTTTTCTTGCAAAAGATACATTTCTCCAAGTTGGCATATAGGTGGTTGTCTTTGAGAATCTTTAAAACCTCACTTAGATGCCTAAGATACTCATCTAAGTACTTTTTATAGATCAAGATGTCATCAAAATAGACAACCACAAACTTCCCTATGTAATTCCTAGGTACATGATTCATTAGATGCATGAAAGTTCTAGGGGCATTGGTTAGACCAAATGGCATCACTAACCACTCATATAAACCAAACTTGGTCTCAAAAGTAGTTTTCCACTCATCACCCTTTTTAATCCTTATTTGGTGATAACCACTCTTAAGATCAATCTTGGAAAATATAATGGCCCCATGTAACTCATCCAACATGTCATCTAGCCTTAGGATTAGGTGCCTATACTTTATGGTGATATTATTAATAGCTCTACAATCAGTACACATCCTCCATTTTCCATCTTTCTTAGGCACTAAAAGAACAAGAACAACACAAGGGCTAAGGCTTTTTTGAACCCAACCCTTCTTCAACAAATCTTGAACTTAAGTTTCTATTTCTTTGGTCTCTTGGGGGTTAGTCCTATAGGTGGGCCTATTTGGAAAGGTTGCTCCCAGGATGAGGTCAATTTGATGTTCTATCCCTCTTAAAGGTAGAAGTCCACTTAGAACCTCTTGAGGAAATACATCATCAAATTCTTTTAAAAGATTGTGGACCTCTTGAGGTAGAGACTCAAGTTCATGATTAGTGGTAATGAGTGTCTCTTTGAAGTATAGCAGGTATAAAGGTTGTTCAAGCAAGAGTGTTTTCTTGATATCATTCTTAAGTGATAAATGACTCTTGTGAACAACATATTTAGAGGAGACACCTTCCTCTAAACTTGATACCTTTTCTTTCTTTACTTTGCCCTTAGAAAGACCCTTTTTATCTTTTTTTGATTTTTTTTCTTTCTGTTTTGTCTTCTTCTCTCCTAACTTTCATTTGGAGTTGGTCCTCACACACTTGAGAAAGTGTTAGAAAGCACAACACAAATTTCTTGCCTAAGTGTTGGAAACTTATTTTATTGGTAAGTTTCCATCATGCATGGTTTTCTTATCAAATTGTCAAGGCCTTCCAAGCAACACATGACTAGCTTCCAAAGGCACAACATCACATAAAACTTCATCTTTGTATTTGCCAATAGAAATTGGTACAAGTGCTTGTTGGTTAACCACAATACCTCTATCCTCAGGAATCCATTGTAATTGATAAGGTCTAGGATGTGGTTTTGTGGATAAGGATATCTTTTCAACCAACCTAGTACTACAACAATTACAACTAGACCCACTATCCACAATGAGAGAACAAGTGCTTTCTAAAATTTTGCATCTTGTATGAAACAAGTTCTCTTTTTGTGATTGGTCCATCTCACTAGTTTGGTTGTTAAGAAGCCTCCTTACCATAAGTAAGTTTCCATCACAAGGTAAGGTCTCTTCCATGGAATCCATGGTTTGATCTTTACTACTTGAAGTACAAGAAGAAGAAGTAGCTTCATCAAGGCTACTATAGTGATCTTGGCCTCTTAAAATCATTGTTTTCTTTGTGGAGCATTGAGAAGCAATGTGACCCCTTCCAAGACACTTAAAACATTTGATGTCACTTGACTTAGACTCCTCAAAAGGTACTTTAGAAGAATATGCTTTTTCTTTTTCTTTATCTTTTTCTTTTTCATCTTTTTTGGAGAAAGGTTTGGAAGAAAGACCCTCCTTGTTAAAATTCTTGGAATAAGATGGAGTGAAGTCTTTTTTGAAACTTTTTTTTTTAAGTTGGTGCTCCGCTCTTGAACAAAGTTGAACAAGTCATTACAATCTCTATATGACAAAAGTTAAACTTTGTCTCTTATTTCAACATTAAGGCCACTTTGGAACCTTGAGATGATGGTCCTTTCTTCTCCCTTATACCCGCCCTCATCATGAGTAACTCCATTTGTTGCCTATATTCTTCCACACTTAATAACCCTTGTTTCAATCTTTGAAGCTTCACGATCATAGTATAGAGGAATATTCCTCCTTCTCAAGGCACTACGAAGTTCATTCCAATATTGAATTGGTGGTTCATGATTCACTCTATTTTCTCTTCCTAAAGAAGTCCACCAATACATGGTGTTCCCTTAGAAGCTAAGGGTTGCCAAAGAAACCTTCCTCTCTTCACTTACCCCATGGCAAGCAAAAAGTTGTTCAATCTTCATTTCCCAATCCAAATATGCATCAACATTGTCCTTTCCAAAAAATGAAGAAGGTTGGCATTAGGTTCCTTATTGGAGGATTCTCTTTGCTTATGTGTTCTTAGGGGCCTTTGATAATAATCATTATTGTGATGACTACTATAAAGGCTAACACTTTGGGTTTTGGTATGATGATGATTACTATCCTCACTTTCACTCATAGCAACCCTAACCCTTTTCCTTTTTGGGACCTAAATGGTTGGACTCTATGTTTTGAACCACTAGTTCCTACCCTCAAAAGTAACTTAGCAAGCATTTCTCTAATTTTCTCATTTTGTTTATCATGTTTTCTCTCCGTCTTCCTAAATTCTTCCTTTTTTTGTTTGCACTTTCTTCTTCTTTTCTTCTTATATACTCCCTAAGTTCTCTAAGTTCATCTCGAAGGCTAGCATTACTAAGGTGTGAGTTTTGACCCCGAACACTTGAATGATCACTCATATTTGATCTAGGAAAGATTTTCACAAAGGTTTTCTTGAAAATATTTTTACAAAGAGTGAGTGATAAAGGTTTTCACAAAGAGATTTTGGTGCTAGACTTATTACTTGGAGCGGTTAAAATTTCACTCTAAAAGGGAGGTGGAATACAAGGAGTCACTTAATAACCAAGCCTCTTAGTAGTGGGAAACTTATCAACCTTTGCCCCTTTGTAAGCCTTACAAAAACAAATTTTGACACTAGAAGTGTGTGATGTGCAACGAACCCCTAATAAGCACTTAGAAGCCTTCTAAGCGAACATACAACAACCTAGAGCATACAACTACAACCACTAAAACAAATTACACCTAAGCTATCACAAATCAAATGAGAGTTTAAAGTGCTAAATTACAACCCAAATGAGCAAGTAAGGACCAAGTACAAATGACCCCAATAAAAACAACAACAAAGAGCAAAAGAAAGAAGAAAAAGTGGTACAAAAATCAAACAAGAATAAAAATAGAAAGATACTAGGCACAAATTTAAAATAAAAAAGCAAGAAACAAAATTGAAATTGTTTAAGCTTCCAACTTGGTGTTCTTTCACAAGTAACAAACTTGTTAGTCCTCTCTTTATAGTGTTTGCACTCCTACTATTTGATGATTCTCTCCAAAGAACTTTGGGACTTATGGCAACTTCCTCTAACTCAATCTCCCAAGATTCACAAGGTGATTCACCTACACCAAGCAAAGAAGTCAACCAAGAGAAAGGGAACCAAGAGGCTAAGAAATAAAAACTAAAAAAGTAAAATTAAGAAGGCTAAACTCAATAGATTAATTATGAGACAAGACTCAAAGAATGTGAAGAAAGACAAGCAAAAATTAAGGCACACAAGAAAGTTAAGCACTCAAAAGGACTTAGAATGACTCTAGATTAGAATTTAAGTGTTTAATGTTCCTTGTCCTTAAAATTTCATGTCCAATGTCCCAATTCTGGCCAAGGTTTTGGCCATAAAATGGGTCCAATGATAGTCCAAAATAGTCCAATATGGTCAAAGTCCAAGTCTAAAGTCCAAGGGTAAAATGGTCCACAAGTTAGCAACAATTCCTTTTATTTTTTTTTTAACTTTCACTTCTTTTCACTCAAAATGTGTCCCACCAAGGAGGATCAGATTTGATTCTTTTTTTAATCTTATATGTTGCATGGATTTTACACTTGTGGTGTGTTAAAAGTGGGTACAAAAAGGTGGTAAATAAAAGCTACTATTTTTGGTGCAAGAAAGGTATTTTTTTGGGAAGTGTTTCTTATCTTTTGCTCTCTTGTTTAGGTGCATTTTTTTTTCATTTTTTTCAGAATATATTCAGCCATATGACACTTTTTTTTTACTTAGGATCATGCAATAAAGACAAGGAATGATGTAGTCATGCAAAAGGAAGGCAAACCAAACACGTGTAAGGCATTAATTAGACACATAAGTCAAATAAGACATGGAGCATGCAAGATTCAATTTTCATGCAAATATGAGTCTCCTAAGGCTCACAAAAGGTTTGGCCAGCCAAGAATGTGAAAGAAAAAGCACTAGATTTTTTTTTCAAAGTTTCATGCATCTTGTTAGAGAAATATGCATACAATTGACTAGTTTTTGAAAAATAAGGAGAGAAAATTCAAACATGACACAACAAGGATTCAAACAAGGTTAAAATAATGTTATAGCATGTTCATCACAAAAAAATGCAGCCACAGAAAGACCATGGTAGTATGATAAGAAAGCCATCCATCATGGTCATTCCAACCACATCATCCTTACTCATATGAATAGACGCATCAAGTTGTATCCTCTATCACATGCTCAGGTAGCTAAGGATCAACTCTTCATGAAAAACAAAAGAGAGGAAGAGCATAATAATAATAAAAAAAATTCAAAAGAAAAAGCTTTACCCCTAAAGCTTGAAAGGGGTAAGGAGAAAGAGTTGGAAGGTGATGTCCCTTCCAAGAAGGTTTGGAGTAAAGAGAGCCTATTTGCCACAAAATTGGACTTAAAAAAGGCTCCCTTAACTGATAAATCTTTCTATCTTCTCCTTTGCAAAAAGGCATCTCATTCTGTTTCCCCTTCTACTTCTGCTTCTAGCACTGCCATAGATCTTGAAAGTGAGAAATTTCCTATTGGGGTTCAAAAGCTTTTAAAGGAAGTTTGTGATATATTCCCTAGTGAAGTTGCAAGAGGACTTCCTCCTGTTAGTGGTACAGAACACCAAATTGATTTAGTTCCTGGAGCTAGCCTACCCAATAGGCCTGCTTATAGGACCAACCCCATGGAGACCAAGGAAATTGAGTCTCAAGTTAAAGATCTATTGGAGAAGGGTTGGGTTAAAAAAAGCCTTAGTCTTTGTATTGTGTCAGTCTTGTTGGTGCCCAAGAAGAATGGCAAATGGAGGATATGTGTGGATTATAGAGCAATCAACAACATCACCATCAAATATAGGCACCCTATCCCTAGGCTTGATGACATGTTATATGAATTGCATGGGGCAACAATTTTCTCAAAAATTGATCGTAAAATTTATTATCATCAGATAAGGATTAAATAGGGTGATGAATGGAAAACCGTTTTTAAGACCAAATTTGGTCTTTATGAATGATTGGTCATGCATTTTGGCCAAACAAATGCCCCTAGCACTTTCATGAGACTAATGAATCATGTCTTAAGGGATCGTTTAGGAAAATTTTGTGTAGTTATTTTGATGACATACTAGTATATAGTAGGAGCCTGGAGGATCACTTAGGACATCTTAGGCAAGTTTTTTGCATACTTAGGACTAAACACCTCTTTGGGAATCTTGAAAAATGTACTTTTTGTGCTGAGAGTGTGATATTTTTAGGATTTGTAGTTAATTCTCAAGGGATTCATGTAGATCTTGAAAAAATCAAAGCCATCCAAGAATGACCCACCCGTAAAAGTGTGACAGAGATCAAGAGCTTTCATGGTCTCGCTAGTTTTTATAGGCGTTTTGTGCCTAACTCCTCCACACTTTTCTCACCAATAAATGAGTTGGTGAAGAAGGATACTCCTTTCCTTTGGGGTGACAAACAAGAGAAAGCCTTTTCTCTAATCAAACATAAGCTTACTCATGCACTAGTCTCGGTATTACCAGATTTTTCTAAAACTTTTGAACTTGAGTGAGATGCCTCTGGTGTGGGTGTGGGAGCTGTTTTGTTGTAGGGTGGGCACCCTATTTCCGCCTATTTCAGTGAAAAACTCAATGGAGCCCCCCTTAATTACCCCACCTATGACAAGGAGTTTTATGCTTTGATTAGAGCCCTTCAGACTTGGGAGCATTATCTTGCTCTTAAGGAGTTTGTCATTCGTAGTGACCATGAGTCACTTAAATATCTGAGGGGACAAGGTAAGCTGAACAAAAGGAATGCTAAATTGGTTGAATTCCTTGAATCCTCCCTATATGTCATCAAATACAAGAAAGGAAAAAGCAATGTGGTAGTTGATGTCTTGTCTAGGAGGCACAACCTTTATACCACACTAAGTGCTAATATTCTAGGATTTGATGACATAAGGGTCATGTATCCCTCTTATAAGGATTTTGGCTCCATTTATGCTGCCTTTGCATCTGCATCTAAAACCCAAGATGGGTTCTTCACTAGTGAGCAGTATCTTTTCAAGATGGCAAACTTTGTATACCCAAAGGATCTATGAGAAATCTGTTGACAAAAGAGAGCCATGAAGGTGGGCTCATGAGGCATTTTGGAATAAATAAAACTCTTATGCTTTTAAAAGAAAAATTCTTTTGGCCCCATATGAAGAGAGATGTCCATAGGCATTGTTCTAGATGTTTAGCTTGTCTTCAGGCTAAGTCTAAAGCAATGCCCCATGAACTCTATACACCTTTACCTGCTCCTTCTGCACCTTGGCTGGACATTAGTATGGACTTTGTCCTAGGCCTTTCTCATACCCAACAAGGTGCAGACTCCATTTTTGTGGTAGTGGACAGATTTTCCAAAATGGCCCACTTTATACCCTGTCACAAAGTGGATGATGCGAGCAACATCGCAAGACTTTTCTTTAGAGAGGTTGTCCGTTGCATGGTATACCTTCTACTATAGTGTCTGATAGGGATGTGAAGTTCCTTAACCATTTTTGGAGAACTTTATGGGCTAGGCTGGGAACTAAACTTCTGTTCTCCACCACTTATCACCCTCAGACTGATGGGAAAACCGAGGTGGTGAAAAAATCCTTATCCACTATGTTGAGGGTATTACTTAGAGGCAACCATAAGTCTTGGGATGAATACCTTCCCCATGTTGAGTTTGCATACAATAGGTGGTCGAAAGAATCACCAAGCATTCCCCTTTTGAAGTGGTATATGGTTTCAACCCTCTCACACCTTTGGACCTCTTACCTCTCCCTCTCTCTCACTCTTTTCACAAAGATGGAGAGGCAAGAGCTACTTTTGTTAAAAATTTACATGAGAGGGTGAAAGCTAACATAGAACATCATTTAAAAGGGTATGCTTCTTTTGCTAATAAGGGAAGGAAGGAAATAATCTTCAATGAAGGAGATTGGGTTTGACTTCATTTGAGGAAGGATCGCTTTCCTACTCAAAGGAAGTCTAAACTTAGCCCTAAAAGAGATGGACCCTTCCAAATCTTAGAGAGAATAAGCAATAATGCATATAAGTTAGATCTCCCTCAGGATTATGGAGTCAGTACCACTTTTAATGTATGTGATCTATCTCCTTTTGTAGGTATTGATGATGAAAAAGACCCCACAGATTTGAGGTCAAATCCTTCCCAAAAGGGAAGGGATGATGCATTTCTCCTTAGCAAGGGTCCTATCACAAGGGCCATGGCTAGGAGGATTGAGGAAGACATGGCAAGAAAGGAGGGAAGAAGATCTCAACTTCTCATGAGATCAAGATGATAGAAAATAGGTCATAGTCTTCTTTTTAGTCCTTCATGTATTCATGTATATGTTTTCTTTTTAGGAGTTTGGAGGGTGTTTTTATTTTTATTTTTGGCCTTGTGTTTTGGATTTTATGTTCTTTTTAATTTAAGGGGTATGATTAGTCTCTTTTGTGGAGTGTGTTGAGTAGTTTGGGCTTTTTGGAGAAGTTTAGGAGTGTGGTTTTTGTGAACTACACCCCCTAAGTTGGTTCCACACCCCTCCCACTCACACATGAAGCATGAGAGACATGTGGGACCTCTTGGTTTTCCTCTACTTGGACGGAACCTTCTCTCTCCTCCAAGGTGGCTTCCACATGGTTTTTATGTGCTCTCATTTTTGAATTTCAATTTTGAAGATGCCATGTGGCTTCCCTCCAAAATTCAAATTCAAATTGAGAGGGAACCAAGATCTTAAAGTTAAGGGCATGTTTGGATCTTCCTAGAGATTAATCAAGTGCTAATTGGCTCTAGCTCAATTAACACTTGATTAAACTCTCCTAAACTCCCCTAGCTTGCATGTCACTCTTCTCCCTCCCTTAGCCATATTTTTCTTATAAATAGATGCCTCCCCCTTCTATTGAATACAAAATTGTTTGTGAGTTCATTTGAGTATCTTTTTTCTCTCCTTAGCTTTAAGAGTTTCTATGGCTTTTATCAAGGGCTCATTCCCTTGTGGCAAGCTTCTTCAAAGGCTTATCTCTCCATGAGTGGTGCCTACATCACCATTCCTTCCCTTTCCATCATTCATTTCTCCAAAGGAACCAAGCTAGAAGGTGATCTTGGGAAAAGCATCAGTAAGAATGCATTAGTATGTCTGTGTGTGTCTGTTTGTGTGGGTCTATCTGTGTTTGTGTATGTCTCTGTTTGTGTCTGTGTCTATGTGTGTGTGCCTATGTGCATGTGTGTTTGTGTCTGTGTCTATGTGTTTGTGTCTGTGTGTGTATCTGTTTGTCTTTGTCTGTGTATGTGTGTGTCTTTATATGTATGTGTATGTCTGTGTGTGTGTGTATGTCTATGTCTGTGTATGTCTGTCTGTGTTTGTATGTGTGTCTCAGTATATGTGTGTCTATTTGTCTGTGTGTGTGTGTCTGTGTATGTGTGTGTCTATGTGTGTGTTTGTTTATGTGTGTCTGTGTGTACATATTTTTTCCCTACAATCTATAATGAGGAAGTTCAATGTTTTAGGTGCACATATTTTTTATTCTATATTTTATCCTTTATCACGTTTTAAAAGCTATTCCCATTTTTTAATCTTTTTTTAATATATTGGATCATTTTTATCATCTCCATTCGGTTTTCCCCCACCCTTTTGAGACATGTTAACATTTTGTGGATAAATTTTTTTTCAGAAGTTTTCTTTTAACTTTTCTGTGTCTTATCTTTTTAATATGTTTCATATTTTTCATATTTATACTTACGACAAAAAAAAATATCATTCTATTTCAGTAATATGTATTTATTATTATTATTAATATACTAAATTAATATTTTTTATTTTTATTAAATATAAAATGTACTTTTTAATTTTTAAATAATAAGAATCAATATTTTTTAATATATATTTTTATTAATTCAATAACATCTTTGATTATTTTAAACCTTTATTATTAAGTGTTACGTTTTAATTGATAAAATCATGTTATCAAATTTCGATAATTTACCTTCATTTTTTTTATAGACAATTTATCTTCATATTTAAATAACAAAATATTAATTACAGTATACTAATCCATGCAAGGATACTTCATTTGTTCATATTTAACATGAAGTATACATTAGTATTCCTCTAATTTAAATAACAAAATACCAACACATTGACAATAAGAGCATTCTTTTATGGTTGGCAGGATTCCTCAAATTCTTTCATCTCATGTAGGAAAGATTTGCTGAAGTGTTATCTCTTGGTCTGTCAATCTGGGCAGGCCGGCTCAGTTCAGTTTGAATGGGTTGGGTCGACCCATGTTTTGTACAGGTCACATATTTTTAAGTTCAATCTACTCCTATATTGGGTCACTGAGCTACTAGGACAAAACGAACCTTTTAAAAAAATTAAAATATGTTTTGCACCAAATTTTAGATATATAAAGTATAATTAATTGCTTGTCATGTATGTCTTATATAAAATATTCTCCCTGTTTTTCTTCTTGACCCATGTTCTTACATACTAAGATTCAATTGCTTATTTGTTGAGGTTATGAAGCTTAGTACCTTACTTTTTGTCGTTAAGAGTAATCACTTTGTTCTGTTTAATGTTTTTAGTTTTGTTCATTATGAGTCAATCAACGGGTTTATACGTTCTTGTGACCTTTGTCTATGCTTAATAATTGGCTAAGATTTTTTATATTAACATGTTTTGGTCTATTTCCTTTTCTCATTGACTTCGAACATTTATTAATGTTTCTTGGGGATTTCTCTGTTTGTACACTGCCAATTATTTTCTTATTTTGGCAACAAATTTGTATTCCTTAGTCTATAGCTTCTTGAAATCTCCATGGCATTTGGTCTGATAATTTTTATATGTTAAGAGTTGTTTTTGCAGAGAATATTAGCCTTTAGCCTACATAACTAAGTAGCACCGACACGGATACAGGTATAGACACAATACAGAGACATGGTGACACGATTAATGTCTAAAATATAGGACATAGGAACACGACTTACATACATATAAATAATAAGATTCTAATAAAATAAAATGAATAGCATAATAAATTAAATAAAATGGTGGTATACTCACCTATTTAAATAAATTTTCTATCATAACAATTCTACAAAATAGGTCAACATTATTTTTTTAATAACATCAATGTGCTATGTTGAGCTGTTGGTTTAGTTATGCAAGTGGTATATAAACGTGAATTCAAGTTTCTAAACAAAAAGTAATAATTTTTTAATTGGACACTTTATTAGAAGTGTCTGAGGTGTGTTGGACAAGTGTCCGAGTGTCGGTGTCCAAAACATATCCTACACCAAGATACTTGAAAAATTAGAGGTGTCTCTCTACATAGTATCCTACATCAAAGGAGTTTAGTATTGGGAAGATCAAGTTTAAAGCTTTTGACCTAGTGAGTCATTAGATTGTCCGAAGAGTTTGGAAAGATTACTATATATTATCATGTCTCTCCCTTTTCTTGATCCCATGATATACTTTGTGGTGGTAAGTAAACTCAGAGAGGATTATCTTAATTATGTATTGTGTCAAAACATGATTGAATGCTATTAAACCTTCTTCTTTAGCATAAAAAATCTATTCTGTTGTTGTGTATTTAGTTAGACATGCTAATATCTGCTGACACTATTTGCAGGTACAGAACTGAATGCGAGGGTTTCACTTAGAATCTGGGAATTAATTCTAGTAGTTAATTAGTATAAATTTTCTTGTGTTCAGTAATTCAATTTGTAGAATTGTTATTAATTGTAAAGTAAAAACTACTTTGCTTATGCATATTGTTCTAAAAGATTAAAATGTAATTCATTATTAATATATTATATTATTATATGACTACAACTAATCAAAAGAATATTTTTTTTTCTTATTATAAATATTTATATACACAAACAGTGTTTATTAATTCATTTGGTTCATGTGTGCCAGAATTAATAACTATGATAGCAACTTTTTCTGGTTCAGTATTATGTGATATTTTAACTAAGCCATTTTTTTCTTGTATGAGATCTTTAATTTTCTCATCATTTATCCATTATGTTCATGAATAAGTTGCATCCTTCTTAGATTCAGGTAGATGCAGTGGTGTACTTGCAATTGGTTGATACTTATGACAAGGAAAGATTTGCCAAGTCTAAAAAAGAGTTGGATACCCTACTTTCTACTTTCTTATGAATCTTTTGTGAATGTACGTTACCTTATCCTTATATGCAAGAATTTATTATAGTCAAGGTGTTGTAAATAATTAATAACTTCGTAAATTTGTACATCTTTTCTATTAATTAATGTAATAATATTATTTAAGAGTGATACAAATACTTACTTTAAGGGAAGCAGTAAGAGTTATCTAAATACTCCCCTTAAGCATATGATTAGTTTGATTTGATATATAAAGTTTGATTTATGCAATTTAAAAATTTTTAAGTATTTAAACTACTAACTTTTAGCATAAAGTTAAATTGTTGAATGAAATTAGCAATTTTACTTTTCAAAGTCTTACTATATTATAGCAAATTAAAATGGTATTTACTTGTTTTTTTAAAGATGTTTAATTATGGGATAGACCTATAAAATCTTAAGTTTGTGGATGATATAAATATTGTTATTTAAAGCAATGATTTTAAAATTCTAATTATTTATAATTAATTTTGGTATTTGACTTTCAGATTTAAAATATTAAAAATGAATTCTCCAATTTTATACAATAGTGACATTTTAATGGTCATATTTAACATTGTAATTTTAAATTAATAGTTATTTATTTTAAAAATTATGGCAGTTAAAACTGTCATATTTTCCTATACAAATATGTAAATAATGGCGGTTACAAATTTCGTTATTTACATACAATGTTATTTTTATCTTTAAAATAATGATGATTACAACTACTATCATTTACAAGTGTGAACTACTATTTTAATATACTTATAAAAAACATGGTTGTTGCGCAGTTTTTTGTAACCGTCCATTTTATACTTTGTGACAAAAGGAATTATAGTTGTAGTGAATCATTATTTTAATATACTTATAACAAAAAATGGTTGTTGCGGGTTGGTAGCCAATGTAATGCAATCATGCAAAAATGGCTTCCACCAAATGCAAAGAATCCAAGAAGCTTCAACATCCCTTGTACAATTGGAAATCTTTATATTGAGAAGACACTACTAAACTTGGGATCTAGCATCTATGTTATACCCCTCTCTATGCTAAGCAAAATAGGGGATGCAGAAGTAAAGACCTATCAAAATGGCACTTTAACTATTATATAATACTGTTAAAAATCTTTATGCAATTGTTGAAGACATGTTAGTTAAAGTAAACAAGTTCGTTTTTCTAGTGCACCTTTTTATAAGATACCTGATGTTAAACTTCCTATCATACTTTGTTGGTCATTCATAATGATCACAAGAGCTGAGATTGATACAAACAAAGGTACATTCAAGTTGAGGATGTATAATGAAGTAATTATGTGTAAGATGTTTGAAGTTAAGAATCATCTAATCAATGAAATTTCATGTTTTCTGGTTAACTCATGTGGTAATATATAGTTGCATCACTATTGGTAAGACATGAAATATTCTCTTCCTTGTGGAAAATGTTGATTGTAGAGAGGAAAGACAAAAGAATTCCGACATGCCAAGGAAATCTAGAAGAAAGCAAAAAAAGCATGGGGAGAAAGGTCAAGAAGAAATGGAAAATTCAATCTCTCAACCATAAAAAAGAAGAGAAAAAAAAAGCACCCTTTATGAATTGGAAGGAATATAATTAAACTCGGTGTAATTCTCGAGCAATACAAGAATGAAGTGAGGACATAATTTGGAAGGATGGATGACTTGCACACAATCACCAATCATTGATGTTTGTTAAGGACATCTGGACCATGAAACTCAAAACATTAAATATATGTTTATTGAAAGGAAACTTAAATTTTCCATCCCTTCTATGTTTTATTTTTTTGTGTTTATGTTTTAAATTGTTGAGCTTAATTTAATTATGGTGTTTAGTTGATTTTGAAATGTTGTACTTCAATTAGTAAGTTTTAATTCATAATTGTTGGTTTTCATTATGGATTGGGTGAGTTTGATTGTGTGGAGAGTTTCATTGTTGGTTTTCATTGTGGATTGGGTAAGTTTTAATTCATAATATGTTAAAATAATTAAATTTTACTAAATGCTTGAATAAAAGAAATGTGCATTTAAATTAAAATTTTAAAACAAAAAACTAAAAAGAATTATAGTTACATGTATTAATGTATATATATAATAAAACGATTCTATCAATTCATATATGACCCAAAGGTGGGTAAAGTGAACATAACATTTTAATTTTCTATATTTAAAACATTCAAGACATAAAAATAATTCTAAGTATGATTTTACATATTTAGAAATTATTAAATCAATTTTACACAGATATTTAATAAAAATTTATACTTAATTATATATTTTATCCTTTACAAATTCAATTTTTTTAAACCGTTATGATGTTTAGAAAACAAATGTTGATTTTCATGTAAACTTAATTGAGTAAGTTATAATGGTTATTGAAACTAACTAACCAATTAATTAACTAAAAAATAAATATTAAGAATAAATTTTTATTTTTGTATTAGTTAATTAATTGGTTAATAACCTCTTGATTAATCTTTCATGTTACTCACTACACTTCAATGTTTATTTCTTAATCGACAATGTTTTTAATTTAACAGTTGTATAAAATTCATGATGTTTTAAAATTTGGAGAATATAATTTCCAAAATTTAAAATAGTAAGAAAATTTTTCAAATTTCAAAAAATAAATGCACAATTTAGAATTAACTCTAAAATTTGTCACATTGATTAGAACAAACTATAACAATATTTTTTGAGGTATAATGTAATTATATAAATAACCCATTTGTAAATCCATCCAAATGTAATCGTACAGATATAATCCAATCTCATCAAATTAAACTTATATAAATCAATTCATAAATTTGAATTTTACAACTTGATTTAACTTATATGACTTATTTAATATTTATTATTTTATTTTTATGTATAAATAGTAATAAATGCAACGAATAAAAAATAGATCTGCTTAACTTTGTCTAAAATATGTTTTAGATTTTTCTGTTTGATTTAAGTAAGGATGCAAGTGTTAGTATTAGATTTAACACTATAAATGAATTATGATTTTATTTAATTTAACCATTTTAATTCTAGGATAAATTTATAAACAACTTCTAACATTTAATTTAATTTATTATATTATTTTCTGGTTGAAAATAAGTTAAAAAAGACTATAGTTATTTAGTTTTAACCTTTTAATTTTTTTTTTATCTTTTATAAACTACTTATTAGTATATTTTTATGTATTATTTTGAAATACTAATGTACGCCGAATGTTTTGCTTACAAACTTTTATGTAAATGTTTTATGGTAAGAGATCTCTTAGTTGGTTGAGTAGGATGCGTAAGGTTTAATGTTTATTTGGTAATAGTTTTATAAAATTGTTTTAAGTATTTTAGTATTTAAAAACTAAAAATCGTGTTTGGATAGTATTTTCTGAAAACAATTTTCGAAAACAGTTCTGATTTTTTAGTTTTTAAAAATTGAAAAACAGAAACAACTCAAAGTAGTTTTGCATTTTAGTTTTCTATTTTTGTTTTGAAAACTCAAAATACAATCAGAATATGTTGATTTTCTTTTTACTTTTTATTAATGAAAATTTAATAAATATGAACAAGTTTTTTCATTTTTACTTCTTCAAAATAGTTTTCAAATAATACTTGCCAAATAATTTTTTTGTTCTTTTCTTCCCAAGAACAGTTCTTGAAACTATTCTTAAAAATCTTTTTCAAAAACTAAAAATCAAAACTAAACCAATCAAACTCGTAATATCCCTCTCACACCATCTTCAACTTTTATGATAAAAGAATTTCAAATGTTTTGTGAAATTTGATGTATTAATCAATAAAATGCATGTTTGAACACTAAATACACAATTGTGTTATTTATTTGGAAAATCCAATAAATTTTTAATTGGTGATACTCGTTTTATAAACAAAAAATACTAATTAATATATTTTTGAGATTTAATTATCTTTACAACATACAACTAGAAATCCTAATTTTTTGTTAACCCTAGAAAAATCCTTTATGTTTTTAACATTCATTTTACTGAACCCTTGAAGTTTTATTTTTTATTAAATCATTTTCCATCTTAAGTAAAAATAAGAAAAAAAACAAAACTACACCAATCCAATTACTCTCGGTGTCTCCCTCTTCCTTTGGTGGCTAAATGTAACATTAAAAAAAATGGATGGATGGATAGTAAGTTTAATAAAGCCAAAACTCATCATATATGTCATTTTTACTTTTAATAAAATATTATTAAATTTTTGTGAAGCCAATGTAAATTAATTTTTTGAAAAAGTAAGTAAAGCAATCTTATTTTTTATTGCCAGAAATAATGATAAAAGAACAAGATAAAGAAAGAACAAAAATTATCATTGTGAGGACATCGGTTCTCAACCATGGAATGTACCGTTCATTATTTACTATATAAGCCCCATTATGAGATAAGTAAACTACTCAATAAACTAGGAAACCCAAATTACATTATTTCAATAAAAGAGTGTTAAAATATTTATGTAATAAATTTTTTGAAAATTAATGTAAAAATAATTAATTTTATTTGGTGTAACAAAAAATAAGTTAATTTTATTTAAAAAAAGAGTGTAAAAATAGTTGAAAAAAAAAGAGTTTAACTAGTATATACCGATAGTGTAAAAGAATATTATATTGACATTTAATTACATTTTTTATTTATATGACTTTTAAAATATTAATTGATAAAGTCAACATACAAACTTACTATAAATTAAGAGTTGTGATTAAATGTCAGTGTAAACAATTTTAAACACAACGATCCATACTAATTAAACTCAAAAAATAAACTCTTAAAACAAAACCATAAGCTAAACTTTTTAGTTTTTTAAAAACAACTTCATTTTCAAAGAAAATCTTTGTCTAAATTTAATTTAAATATATAGTGATTTTTCATTTAGGCTATAAAAAATAAGGAATTTTGAAATAATAGGTGATTTTAATAGAAGCACAATTTTTTATGTTTGAATATAAATATAAAAAAACTAATATTTTTTAAATCTATTAATTTATGTGTGTCATAAAAAAGTTTCTGGATCAACTTATTTTGATAAGTTACTCCGAATAGCTTTATAAAATAAATTATTTTCAACTTTAATTTATTTTAAAAATTTATTCAAAGATTTAAAATGTTAAAATAAAATTTATTTTATTTAAATTAATACTTTTTTATAAAAATTGAAACAAACTCATCTAATCTTTAAAAAACATATCATCATATACGTGTTTCATAGTTGAACTATATACATAAAACGCATTTTCACATGTCTACACGAGTGATAAATCGAATAAGGAATGTGATTACTGTGGATGCAATGGAATAACAATTTTTTTTTGCCACACTTTATCTATGTAACAATTAAAAAAAGAATAACTTGTTTAAGTGTACACATTTTTTGTTCTTTAATTTATCCTCTGTAATTATTTTTAACTACTTAATAGTAAAATTATATAATTATATAACTCATAACTCCTTTCCTGATAGTAAAGTTATATAATTGCATAATTCTTAATTCCTTTCCTATACTGGGATTTCATTCATAGTTTTAAACGAGTTTAACATCTATTCAATATAGTATAAAAAAGTTTTAAACACGATTAATTACAATTTTGTTTATATAAATATTAATTGGTAAAATCAATAAATTTATCAAGATAAAGAGTTATAATTAATTGTCAGTGTAAAACTTATTATACTAGCAGTGTATAAATGTTTTTCTCATTTTAAAAACTATTCTCATTTTCTAATTTTTCTATATTTCTTTTTTAATTCATCTTCATTCCATTTTTTACCAACAAGTTTCCTACAAAATATAAATACAAACACTTGTGCGGCTAGTTCTGAATGAGTTTGTTAAACTTGATAGTTATATAATATTTAATAAGTTTAACATGTTAATAATATTCATAAAAAGTATATATTATATTTAATCAATATATTAATTAATATTATACAGAAATTAGTTTATATAAAAAATTATATATCTATATTACTTCAATAATATATATATATATAAGAAATATATATATATATATAAGAAATATATATATATATATATATATATATATTACTATAATAATATATATCTATATTGTATGAATAAAAGGCTTTTTCTGAGACCTGGAAACATTTTGTGCAGAAATTTTTCCAGGACTTTTTTACTAACTTTTCTCTTTCTTATTTTTTAAATACTTTTTATCTTTTTCATATGTATCCTTATAACAAAAGAACTATCAGTCTATTAGTCAATAATCCTTAAATTTTAATATCTATTTTTATTAATTCAATAATATCTTTGATTATTTTTTTAGGCATGTTAACATTTTGTGCAGAAATTTTGTCGAAAACCTTTTTTTTTTAAACTTTTCTCTCTCTTATTTTTTTAAAACTCTATATCTTTTTCGTATTTATACTTATAACAAAAAAAATATCATTCTAAAAGTCAACAATCCGTATTTTTTTTTATTATTATTATTAATATACTAAAATAATATTTTTACTTTTATTAAATATAAAATTTCATTTTAATTTTTAAATAATATAAATCAATAAATTTTAATATATATTTTTATTAATTCAATAACATCTTTGATTATTTTTGAGACATGTTAACATTTTCGGAAGAAATTTTCTCCAGGTCTTTTTTTTTTTAACTTTTCTCTCTCTAATTTTTTCAATACTCTCTATCTTTTTCATATTTAGACTTTTAACGAAAAATATATCATTCTACTAGTCAATAATCTATTATATTATTGTTATTATTATTATAATAAATTAATATTTTTATTTTTATTAAATATAAAATTTCATTTTTAATTTTTAAATAATATCAATCAATAAATTTCAATATATTAATTAAATAACATATATCTTTTATTTATTTTTTAGACATATTAACATTTTGTGGAGAAATTTTGTCCAAAACTTTTTTTTTTTAACTTTTCTCTTATTTTTTTAATACTTTTTATCTTTTTGTGACACCTTTCTACCCTCAAACGCTTTATTTATTAATTAAAAATAAAAAATTATTATTATTAAAATAGTAGACTTTGCATTTACGTAAAAGGATTCCCATCTATTGATATACATGAGCCTTTACAAATGAGCTTTACAAGATTCTCAATTACTAAAACTCATTAAAATATTGAATAATTCATCTTTATAATAGAAAAATATTAAATAATTCTCCCTAATCCAAGGTCACACCAAATCATCATCATTTGCACATTTAAAAATGATGTTCAACCCAAACAAATGCAACAACAAATAGCAAGAGGTGAGAATACATATCACGTATGTTAAGACACATATATAGAGAATGAATAATCAATTAAAATACAACAAATAAAGATATAAATTCATTTCATGGTCATGCAGTTGGGATGACACATCATCAAGTACACTCCTTGATTATCCTCGATCATCAACCCATTATACACTCAACTATAATCAACAAATATCATACAATGAGACAAATCCTCAATCCATGCTCTGTAAACAAATTTAAAATATTTAATTATTTATGACATTCATAATTATAAGATACATCACAATATTTCACACCATAACAATCAACACCATTACAACTCACACTATTTCTTCTTATCTTACTCTTTTATTGCATCGTGTAGTCTAAATACAATATCTATAGTTATACTACTGATATGAGGGTGCCATAAATTTTCTTAGAAAGATAATATATTTACCTAAAAGTTTTATGCTGATGTCCAGAGTTAGTTTTATCATCTACAATTTCTAAAAATTATAAACTCATAGCTATTAATTCCAAATCAAACAACTTGACCTTGACTTGCTAATTTATTAATAGCTTGAGTTAGATACATATTTTTTAAGTGATTCCAACTCCAACGGAAGCCTAACATATACGATTGTAACTTTCATGAAAAACATCAAACCTAATAAGGTTGTTTAGATCACGTTGCAGGACTTACAATACACAAACATGAAGAATATGAAACCTAATGAGGTCGGTTTTGTTAGTTTGAAAGAAAGATGGAACATGGAGATTTTGTATGGATTAGAGAGCCTTAAATGTTGCTACTAAGGTAGATTTCCTATTCCAACAGTAGATGAATTACTAGACGAATTGGGATTTACTAGAGTTTTCATTAAGCTAGATTCAAGATCATGGTATCATTAAATTCGACTACACCCACCTGTCACACACAAAATAGTCTTTATAACATGTGATGGACATTACGAGTTTCTAGTAATGCCCTCCGAACTCACTAATTCCCCTTCAACATTTTAGAAATCTATGAATGATTTTCTTAGGCCCTACTTGAGATAGTTTGTCTTAGTGTTTTTTTATGATATTATAATTTACAACACTAATGGTGACTCTCACTTAGATCAATTATGCTTAATTTTGGATTTACTTCAATCTGATTCTTTTTTTGCTAAGTTAACTAAGTCTATTTTTGTTGTTAAATTTGTTCAATATTTGGGTGTCATATTATTTGTGAGAGTTGTTAATCCAGATCCAGAGAAAATTAATGGTATTCTCAGTTGGCTAGAGCCACATTCTCTCATGACATTGCTGGGTTTTTTAGGCCTTACAGGATTTTATTATCGTTTCATTAAACACTATGCCACATTCACCACTCCTCTAATTGGCATGCTGAAAGTAAATAATTTTAGGGTGATTGACTTAAGTAGGTCTTCTTTTTTAAATAATTTTATAAATAATTTTATTTAAAAAAAAATTACTAAGGTAGGTTTGTTTTGAAGTTTGACTTAGTCAAACTCAATTCCCACTTGCAGTTTTACATATTCTTTGACAGAAACAAATAAATAAAGTCATAAATCTCCTTAGACAGTGTATGGTTGAGCCCAGCCAACAATCACGGACTACATCGAAGGTGCACTCAAATTGCCCCCTTAGACATCTCCTTACAAAACAGAAAGCAGTTATTAAGGAAGTTAAAGTTTAATCTCAGGCGCACAACATGGTAGCTCAGGCAAATAAAAATAGAACTGATATTACCTTCAATGGAGGGGACTTTGTGTGGCTTTAGTTAACCCTGTACTGGCAAAAAAAAGTAGCACATCATCTGTTCCCAAAGCTAGTAAAAACATATTTTGGACCATTTAAGATTCAGAAAGAAATTGGTTGAGTTGCATATGAGCTTCACCTCCCAGAAGATTCTTCGATCGACCCAGTAGTCCATGTCTCTATGTTGTGAGCTTTCCATAGACAACCCCTCCATCGCACCTCAACTCGCTTCCACCGCCTCAAGACGCTAAGCTAACCCTTAGGGACGAGGAGAATAAGTCTCATTTTTTGGATTCTCAAAGTCCAAAAGCTCAAACTTCATGTGGTTTAGAAGCTTTGAATAACCCAAAGTCCTAAAAAAGTCCACTCAAATATCAATCATCCACTTTTTTAATGAATAGTTTATTGGAAAAGTGGATGATTATATTTGAGCACACATCAGGCACTCATTCATCCCTACGCCACACTATAGGATCGTTGGATCATGCATTCTCATCATTAGGAACGAGCACAATCCATGTGTATAGTGCGACACCAATCCAAGCTCGACACATTAGTAATGATCTTTAGGACAAGGTCACTTCTGAAACAGTGGGCAATGTTAGCAGCAGGCCCAAACGTAATATCAAGAGTCTAAATTGGATGAAAGACTATTATTAGTTTACATGTTAATTACTCTACTTTATTATATTTGTAATTGCTTTTATTTTCCTTCAAGGGCCTAGTCTGGTTGTTTTTCTTATCCATTATGGTTATCTGTGTTTCTCTTGTTTTAGAGGAGAGCCTCTCTTTGAGAAAGGTATAAGGAAATTATCCAACAGCAGATTTTACTCTAGTCTAGCAACTTACGTTTCTTCTTTCAATTCTCTTTGTGGGTAGGTGTGTTGTTCTGAACAAGGACTAATATATAAGGATTTGATGTTGAGAATAATGGCAACCTATGTATTTTATGTAGAAGTGAATCTGAAACTACTAATAACCTTCTCTTGAGCTATTCATTTGCCTATCATGGCAAGGTTGCAATTTATTGTTAGCAAACTTGTATCCTTTTACGAATGATTGCTATCTGCATAGGCAATTTCTTGGGGCTATAAATCAAAGGAAGGAGTTCAGGAAAGACAGAGTATCATTTGGCTTGTTGTTTTATGGTTTATTTGTCTTAGTTTATTGTATGAGGGGTTGGTGAATTTTTAATCATGAGATAAATATACAGTTTTAATTGTATAGAGTAAAACGGTGTTAATTAATCCTTACTATTCTTTCTTTATCAATTAGATATTTTATTCATAAAAGAAATATCTAAACATATTTATTTCTTCATATATTTTAGTTATATGAAGTTTCTTTCTTTCTACAGCTGATAAAAATTGTTGTTTGCAAAATTTTTAATGGAGAATAATAGTTTGTCCATGAAGTCTTGAAAGTGGCCAT
Source organism: Psophocarpus tetragonolobus (assembly GCA_037954015.1). Taxonomy (NCBI): domain Eukaryota; kingdom Viridiplantae; phylum Streptophyta; class Magnoliopsida; order Fabales; family Fabaceae; genus Psophocarpus; species Psophocarpus tetragonolobus. The sequence goes on along the minus strand of CM075691.1, from coordinate 38,863,412 downwards.
TTTCCGTTCTTGCGCTTGGATAAAAGCACATTTTAAATTTATGTTGTTTGTCTTTGCTGACCGGGAAACACGCCTTCAACACTATTTTTATACAGTTTGTAATCTGATTGGTGTGGTGTAGCTAACTAAGGGCTGCATTATTTGCATGCTGCCTAATTTTATATATTTTGGTATTATCTTTTCATATGGTTCTTAGGGATAACGTAAATGGGATTCAATATGATGTGTTGCAATATCAAATTTATGTCTTACTTTATTTTTTTTTAAGAGAAAAGTGCTATTAACACATTATTTATTATTGGTTAAAATTTATTAACAACTACAAAATTAAGAAAAAAACTTATTTAATGACAAGTAAGACTCACATAATTTATTATTTTTTATAAATTTCTACTAATTATATAGAATATTACATAGTTAACATGTAATAGTACACTTGTTATTTTATGGTTTATTTGACTTATTTTATTATATAAATAAGACTCGTTTAATGATAAGTAAGACTTCCATAATTTCTTTTTTTAACACATTAGAAAATGTTTTTTAATGTGTTAAAAAAAGTGTCTTAATCAGTGTGTTACTAGGCATTCCTCTTTTTTCATTTGAACTTAATAAAGTGGTTTACATGTAATTGTTCTACTACCCAACATCAATAATTGTTCTACTATCAACAATCTATCATCTATAATATATATATATATATATATATTTTATTAATAAAGGAAATATCTCATTTTCATGTCAACTTTTCAAAATACCTATTTTACCCTTATATCTTTTTTAAAAATTAAAAAATAAACTACATTTTCATAAGAGGGACTCGAACCTGCAACATCTCCCTCTCCAAATGTAAACTTGCTACTAGATCAACCTTATACTCTTAAAAAAATTATTTTAAAACATTTATCTCCAACATATATAATTGGTCTACTATCTATAATATATATATATATATATATATATATATATATTATCTATCTATATTATTAATAAAGGGAATACCCGTTTTTTATTTCACTTTTTAAAATACATATTCTACCCTTGTACCTATTCAAAAATTAAAAAATCTATACTATTAATATATGCATATCTTCACAAGTTCTACCTTACCACAAATCAACCTTCCTTAAATATCATTAATGTATTTATACTTTCGATCATAAATATTTTTAATAGAAATGTGAATACACATGCATGACAAGATGTTTAATTTTATTCAAACTCTCTTCTCTCTCCATTTTCTTGAATTCGTTGCCAATTTTACATATACATTAATGATCTAACATATTTCTCTCATGTTAACATAAACAAAAAAAAAATACTAAACTTAAATTATTGTACAAAAATGACACGGTGAATTATTTATATATTTTTTCATGTTATTAAAAAATATATTACATTAAAACTCTAAAATTGTTATACATATCAAAATAGAAATGCAAATACACAGGCACGACAATGCTTGTGTTTTCGCTAGTATTATTAATAAAGGGAATTTTTTCTTTTGATATCTACTTTTTAAAATACCTATTATATTCTTATACGTATTTGAAAATTAAAAAGTAATCTACTTTGTCATAAGAGAGATTCAAACCTACATCCCCCTCCTTTGTCAAATGTAACTTTTGCCACTAGATCTACATTTTAACCTTAAGAAGAAAATTATTATAAAATATTTATATCCAACATACTTAATTGTCCTACTATCTATAATCTATATATATAATCAATAATCTATAATATTATCTTTTATATTATATATTATCTATACTATTAATAAAGAGAATTCCCCTTTTGGTATCCACTGTCTGTGTGTATATGTATGTTTGTGTTTGTGTGTGTGTCTATGTGTGTGTGTATGTGTCTCTGTGTGTGTTTGTATGTGTATGTCTGTGTCTGTGTCTATGTTTGTGTCTAGGTGTGTCTGTGTGTGTGCATGTGTGTGTGCGTGTGTGTATTTGTATGTGTATGTTTGTGTGTGTGTGTGTCTATATATGTGTGGGTCTGTTTGTATGTGTATGTGTGTGTCTCTGTGTTTGTATGTGCGTGCGTCAGCCTGTGTGTGTATATGTATGTCTGTGTGTGTGTCTGTGTGTGTGCTTATGTATTTATTTGTGTGTATGTGTGTCTATGTGTGTCCGTGTGTGTGTGTGTGTCTGTGTGTGTATGTGTTTGTGTGTGTGTGTCTATATGTGTGTGTTTGTATGTATATGTTTGTGTGTGTGTCTGTGTGTGTGTTTGTTTGTGTGTGTCTGTGTGTGTCTCTCTGTGTGTGTATGTGTCTATGTGTGTGTCTTTATGTGTGTGTCTGTGTGTGCATATGGGTGTCTGTGTGTGGCTATGTGTGCGTGGGTGTTTGTGTGTGTGTGCGTGTGTCTGTTTGTGTGTGTCTATGTGTACGTGTGCGTGTGTGTCTGTGTGTGACTCTATCTATGTGTGTGTGTATATTTGTGTGTGCGTCTGTGTGTGTCTGTTTATGTGTATCTCTATTTGTATGTGTGTGTCCGTGTGTGTGTGTGTCTGTGTCTGTGGGTGTCTGTGTCTGTGTCTGTGTCTGTGTTTGTTTCTCTCTGTGTGTGTTTGCATATGTGTATCTGTGTGTGTTTGTCTCTCTGGGTGTGTATTTGTGTGTGTCTAGGTTTGTGTGTGTGTGAATGTATGTGTATGTGTTTGTGTGCGTATGTGTTTGTGTCTGTGTCTTTGTGTGTCTATTTATGTGTGTCTGTGTCTATGTGTGAGTCTGTCTGTGTCTGTGTCTGTGTGTGTATGTCTGTGTGTGTGTGTGCGTCTGTGTGTGCCTGTGTGTGGGTCTGTGTGTGTATGTGTCTGTGTCTGTGTGTGTGTATCTGTGTACGTATGTGTTTGTGTCTGCGTTTGTGTGTGTCCCTATTTTTGTGTGTGTGTGTGTATGTGTGGGTCTGCCTATGTCTGTGTCTGTGTATGTCTACATTTGTGTGTGTCTCTGTTTGTGTGTGTGCATGTGGGTTCTGTGTCTATGTTTGTGTGTGTGTTTTTGTCTACGTGTGTGCCTGTGTCTATGTGTTTGTCTCTGTTTGTGTGTCTGTGTGTATGTATGCTTGTGTGTGTGTGTGACAAAACCCTACTCGCCCTAGGTTTTGCAAAAACATACAAAGTCCCCCTAATGTACTATAGGGTTGACCTCAGATCGAATCACAAGGAAACATGCAAAGAGATTGTTCATGCTAGTTCTAATCTTTTTCTTTATTAACAACAAAGGGGGGGTTTAGTCGTAGACAAGAAATGAGGACATAACCAAGAAATAATGAAAGAAAATTCGCAAGAAATCATGAACAAATTCACAGGAAAGTTTGAAAATTCGCAGGAAAGGAAAATTTGCAGAAACTAAAAGAAATATATTTTTGAAATAGAAATGAAATTGCAGAACAGGAAATTGCAGAATTGGAAAATGCAAGAACAGAAAATTGCAGAACAGAAAATTGCAGAATTGAAATCCGAAATTGTTCCTAAACCTACGCTAGCATGCATGCAATCAATCAATTACAAGAAAAATGTTAATTCTTGATCAAGAATTATGCATAATAGAGAGGAGGCAAGGGAAGAACACAAACTCGGAGCAAAGCTAAAAATTGGAATGGAAACTGCAATTGAAAGCCAAGAGAGAAAATCTTCTCTCCACAAAAATTCTCTAAAATTCTTCAAAATATGAAAAATCTGAAAAATGTCCTCTGGTCCTCAACCCCCTGCTAGGTTATTACTTACATGAATAATGGGCCAAGCAAGGGGCCAATGGGCATAAAACTAAATTACATAAAAATGTAATGCTTAAAACAAAATGATGTAGATTTCTGCCTGAATTTCCAAAAATCCTCAAAAATAGCTCCAGATACCCAAATTGAAGCCCTGGAAGTAGCAATCCAATGTAAAAAGAATCAACCAAAAATAAGGCCTACAAAAAAAGTTATGGCTTAAACATTAGACAGTGTCACGACAGAATTAATGCAAAATTTACTAAAACTGAAACTTATAGGTATGTTTTATCAAAAATATCATTTTATGCCTCAAAACCTAAACGCATGCTAAATGCATGAAATAAATAAGAAAGAACACCTTAGAAGATATAGCAAGAGTATAAATGTGAGCATATAAAATGAGTTATCAGTGTGTGTGTGTGTTTGTCTATGTGTGTGTGTGTGTCTATGTGTCTGTGTGTGTGTCTATGTGCTCGTGTATGTGTGTGTGTGTCTTTATGGGTATGTGTATGTGTGTGTGTGTCTTTATGGGTATGTGTATGTGTGTTTGTATGTGTCTATGTATGTGTCTTTGTGTGTGTGTTTCTGTTTTATATGTTTGTGTGTGTGTTTGTATTTGTGCGTGTCTGTCTATGTGTGTGTGTCTATGTGTGTGTGTCTATGGGTGTCTTTGTGTGTTTGTGTGTGTTTGTCTATGTATGGGGGAGGGGGGTGTCTCTGTTTGTGTATCTTTGTTTGTGTGTGTGTGTGTTTATTTTTGTGTGTGGGTCTGTCTATGTCTATGTGTGTTTGCATATGTGTTTGTGTTTGTGTGTGTCTTTGTTCTGTGTTTGTGTCTGTGTGTGGGTCTGTATGTGTCTATGTGTGTGTGTATGTGTCTCTCTATGTGTGTGTGTCTGAGTATGCGTGTGTGTGTGTATATGTGAGTGTGTTTGTGTGTGTCTACGTGTTTGTGTCTGTGTTTATGTGTTTTTGTCTGTGTGTATATGGGTGTGTGTGTGTGTGTGTATATGTGTCTATGTGTGTGTGTGTTTGTGTTTATGTGAGTGTGTGTGTGTATGTCTATGTCTATGTATGTTTGTGTGTGTGTTTGTCTGTGTGTCTGTATCTGGGTGTGTGTGTTTGTGTGTGTCATTGTTTGCGTGTGTGTGTCTATGTGTGTGTGGGAGTCTGTCTGTGTCTATGTGTGTCTGTTTGTGCGTGTGTGTGTCTCTATGTGTGTGTGTGTCTATATATGGGTGTGTCTGTGTATGTGTGTATGTTCTGTGTGTGTGTGTCTATCTGTTGCTCTCTCTGTGTTTGTGTGTGCGTTTGTGTGTGCCTATTTGTGTGTGTGTATATGTGTGTGTGTCTATTTGTGTGTGTGTTTGGTTGTGTGTGTGTGTGTTTGTATATGTGTGTGGATCTGTTTGTGCCTATGTGTGTCTGTGTTTATGTGTGTGTATGTGTTTGTGTGTGTCTCTATGTATGTGTGTGTCTATATTTGTGTGTGTGTGTGTCTGTATGTGTCTGTGTCTGTGTGTGTTTGTGTCTATGTTTATGTGTGTGTGTGCATATGTGTCTGTGTGTGTGTCTGTCTGTGTGTGCATGTTTGTGTGTGGATGTGTCCGTGTGTGTCTGTGCGCTTCTGTGTCTGTGTGTGGCTCTGTCTGTGTTTGTGTGTGTGTTTGTGTTTGTGTGTATATGTGTCTGTGTGTATGTGTCTTTGTCTGTGTGTATGTTTGCGTATGTTTATGTCTGTCTAAGTGTATGTCTGTGTGTGTTTATGTAGGTGTGTGTTTCTATATGTGTGTCTGTATGTGTGTGTGTCTTTGTGTATGTATGTCTGCTTTTGTGTGATTCTATGTGGCAGGGTGTGTGCGTGTGTGTTTGTGTGCGTATGTGCATGTATGAGTGTGTCTGTGTGTTTGTGTTTATGCCTTTGTGTGTTTGTGTGTGTTTGTGTATGTGCGTGACTGTATTTGTATGTCTTTGTGTGTGTTTGTCTATATGTATGTGTATGTCTGTGTGTGTGTGTGTTTGTGTGTATGTGATATGAATCCACTGTCAGTTTAGGATTCTGAAAGGACCCTAGGAATTTAGCTTGCTGCGTTAACAAAATTAATCAACATGGAACGCAAACAATTGCAAAAAAAATAAACTAAATAGAATTACTATCAAACTTTTAGAGACAGAATGGAAATTAAAAGTTATTGAATTCAATGATTAAACGAGTTTTCGATAGTGTAGGACTTTCCTGTCATAGAGTTTAATGGGCATAATTGAGTATGAATGGAAAAGACAGAAAATGGAATTGGAATTGATAGACTCCACAATTCCAAGGATGGAAGATATGTCTACGAGATTGCACACACAAAGGGGTGAATTACCTTTGATAAATCTCAAAAGATTTTGGATTGCCAAAAACCCAAAGGAGAGAAAACTCAACTAGTTTTTTATTTCCAAAATATTCTGCCTTACATCTCAGTCTTGCCCAAATTTATATGCCTAATAAACTCAGCTTGTGTAGGTTTAGTGACTTTCTAAATTCAGCTGAAGTTACAAAATAATAAAAACTAATAATGACCAGCTTAATAACAAAGTGTAACTGCCAAAGCAAATTAAATATGTATACTAATTAGAATTGATAACCTAGGTGGCTGCAACTTTAATTAGACAATTCTGGTTGCCCACCATTAACTAAGTAAACTCCAAGAAAATGAGTTTAATTTATTCCAAACTTCTCTTCCATTAAGGTCAAGTATTGCTCTCTTCAGTCCTGAGACAATTAACAATTTTAAACTTTATTTCTTCCATGTTTGGCTCTTTTTACAAAAGGGCTGTCAATACTTGTTGAATAGCTTCCTTAGCTCTTCTTGTCCTTGCCCTTGTCATAGGTCCTCCAAGTCCTTCAAGCTTCATGTACTCATCAGTATGTGTATGTGTGTCTGTGTGTATGTATGTGTCTGTGCGTGTGTCTTTGTGTGTGTGTGTGTGGTTGTGTGCATGCGCACATGCGTATGTATGTGTGTGCATTACTGTATGTGTTTTTGCGTGCGTCTTTATGTGTGTGTGGGTCTCTGTGTGTGTAGTTGTGTGCGTGCACGCGTGTGTATGTTTGTGTGTGTGTGTGTGACTGTATGTGTATGTTTGTGTGTGAGTGTTTGTGTGTGTGTATGTCTGAGTGCGTGTATGTTTGTGTGTAGGTGTGTCTCTGTGTATGTGTGTGTGTGTGTTTGTATGTGTATGTTTGTATGTGTATGTCTATGTGTGTGTGTGTGTCTATATGTGTGTATGTCTCTGTGTGTGTGTGTTTTTGTGTCTCTGTGTGTGTGTATCTATGTGTGTGTTTGTGTCTCTGTTTGTGTGTCTGTGTATGTGTGCCTTTGTGTATGTGTGAGTGTGTGTATGTGTTTGTGTGTGGTAGGTGTGTCTCTGTGTGTTTGTCTGTATGTTTGTGTGTGTGTCTGTGTGTATGTTTGTGTGTATGTGTGTGTCTCTGTTAGTGTCTATGTATGTGTGTGTGTAAGTGTGTGTGTCTGTGTTTGTATGCTTGTGTGTGTTTGGGTGTGTGCGTGTGTGTTTGTATCTGTGTGTATGTGTATGTTTGTGTGTGTGTGTCTATGCTTGTGTGTTTGTATCTGTCTGTCTATGTGTGTGTGTTTGTGTATGTGTGTGTGTCTGTGTATGTGTGAGTGTATGTCTAGGTGTGTGTTTGTGTGCTTCGGTGTCTGGGTGTGTGCATGTGTATTTGTGTTTGTCTGTGTGTATGTGTGTGTGTTTGTGTCTGTGTGTGGTTGTGTGTGTCTAGGTATGTGTCTGTGTATGTGTGTGTGTTTGTGTGTGGATGTGTGTTTGTGTGTATATGTGTTTGTGTGCGTGTCTGTCTGTGTATATCTATGTGTGTGTGTCTGTGTATGTGTGTGTACGTGCGTAGGTATGTCTATGTGTATGTGTGTGTCTTTATGTGTGTATATGCCTATATGTATGTGTTTATGTGTGTATTTGTGTGTGTGTGTGTGTTTGTGTGTATGTCTCTGTATGTGTATGTTTGTGTGTATGTATGGGTCTGTCTATGTCTGTGTGTCTCTTTTTGTGTGTGTGTCTATGTGTTTAGGTATATGTGTGTCTGTCTGTCTAGGTGTGTGCTTGTGTGCTTCTCTGTATGGGTGTGTGCGTGTGTGTGTATGTGTCTGTCTGTGTGTCTCTATGTATGTGTTTGTGTGTGTCTAAGTGTGCGTCTCTATGTGTGTGTGTGTGTTTGTGTGCGTCTGTGTGTGGTATGTGTGTTTGTGTGTGTGTGTCTGTGGGCCTCTGTTGTCGGGTTGTGTGCGTGTGCGTTTGTGTGTGTGTGTGTGTGTATGTGTGTGTGTATTCCTGTGTGTCTGTATGTGTACGTCTGTGTGTCTATATGTGTATGTATGTGTGTGTGTGTCTGTGTGTATGTGTGTGTGCGTGTCGAACTGTATGTGTGTTTGTGTCTGTGTCTGTGTGTGTTTATGTGTATCTTGGCGTGTGTGTCTGTGTGTGTCTGTGTGTGTATGTCTGTGTGTGTGTTTGTTTGTGTGTTTTTATGTGTGTGTGTCTGTATGTATGTGTATATCTAGTTGTGTGTGTGTGTGTATGTATGTAGGTGTGTTTGTGTGTGATTGTCTCTATGTGTATGTGTTTATTTGTGTGTCCGTGTTTGTTTGTGTGTGTGTCTCTCTACATGTATATCTGTGTGTGTGTTTGTGTCTGTGTGTCTATCTGGGGCGTGTAGGAGTGTGTGCGTGTGTCTATCTGTATGTGTATGTGTGTGTTTCTATGTTTGTGTTTGTGTATGTGTGAGTGTGTCTCTGTAGGTGTGTGTCTGAGTGTATATGTTTGTGTGCCTCTGTGTGTTTAGGTGTGTGCATGTGTGTTTGTGTCTGTTTGTGTGTATGTGTTTGTGTGTGTGTGTGTCTTTGTGTGTTTTTGTGTGTGTCCAGGTGTGTGTTTGTGTGTATGTGGGTCTGGCTATGTGCGTGTGTGTTTGTGTCTGTGTGTGTGTTTGTGTGTCTGTATATATATGTTTGTGTGTGTGTGTCTGTGTACATGTGTATGTCTAAGTGTGTGTGTGTGTTTGTGTCTATTTGTATGTGTGTTTATCTGTGTGTAAGTGTGTGTGTGTATGTTTATGTGCGTGTGTCTCTATGTGTGTTGTGATGGTGTGTTTTTTTGTGTATGTGTGTGTGTGTCTTTGTGTGTGTATCTGTCTGTGTGTGTGCGTGTTTGTTTATGTGTGTGTGTTTGTGTGTGTCTTTATGTGTGTGTGTTTTTGTATGTGTATGTCTGTGTGTGTGGGTCTGTCTGTGTCTGTGTGTCCCTTTTTGTGTGTTTGGGTGTGTGTGTATGGGTGTGTCTCTATCTATGTATGTGTGTGTGTCGGTGTCTGTGTGTCTATCTGTGAGTGTGTGTGTGTGTTTGTGTGTGTCTTTGTGGTTGTGTGTGTGTGTATGTACATATGTGTCTTTGTGTGTGTTTGTGTTTGTGTGTGTGTTTTTCTATGTGTGTCAGTTTCTGTGTGTCTCTATGTGTGTGTGGTTGTGTATGTGTGTGTTTGTGTGTCACTGTGTGTGTATGGGCTTGTTTGTGTGTGTGTGTCTATGTGTGTATGTCTATCTGTGTGCTTGTCGATGTGTGTCTTTTTTCCTGTGTGTGTGTGTGCTTTTGTGTGTATATCTATGTGTGTGTGAGTGTGTATGTGTGGTTGTGTGTCTGTGTGTGCTTGTGTGTGTATGTGTCTCTATGTGTATGTGTCTATTTGTGTATGTGTGTTTGTAATTGTGTGTCTTTTTTCTCTCTATGTGTTTGTGTGCGTGTCTCTGTGTATGTGTGAATGACTGTGTGTGTGTCTGTGTATATGTACGTCTATCTATGTTCATGTGTGTGTCTCTATGTGTGTGTCTGTGTCTATATGTGTGCGTGTAGGTGTGCCTATGTGTGTGTGTGTTTGTGTGTGAGTGTGCCTATGTATGTGTGTTTGTTTGTGTGTGTCTGTGTGCTTTGCGTGTCTCGGTGTATGCGTGTGTGTTTGTGTCTGTGTGTGTGCGTGTGTCTATGTGTGTATGTGTGTGTCTCTATGTGTGCTTGTATGTGTGTCTCTATGTGTATGTTTGTGCGTGTGTGTCTGTGTGTGTTTGTGTCTGTGTGTGTGTGTCTATGTGTGTATGTGTGTGTGTCTATGTGTGCTTGTGTGTGTGTCTATATGTGTATATTTGTGCATGTGTGTCTGTATGTGTTTGTGTCTGTGTGTGTTTATGTGTTTTTGGGTGTGTGTGTGTGTGTGTATGCAAGCCTGTGTGTATGATTGTGTGGGTGTTTGTGTGTTTGTATGTCTGTATGTATATCTGTCTGTGTGTGAGTGTGTTTGTTTGTGTGTTTTTGTGTGTGTGTGTGTCTTTGTCTGTGTGTTTGTGTATGTGTGTGTGTATGTGTGTAAGCGTGTAGGTGTGTCTATGTGTGTTTATGTGTACGTGTGTCTTAGTGTTTGCGTATGTGTCTGTGTATGTGTGTTTGCTTGCGTCTTTCTGTGTGTGTGTGTGTCTATGTATGTGTATGTGTGTTAAGTGTGTGTGTGTGTTTGTGTCTCTGTGTGTGTATTTATGTATTTTAGGTGTGTGTGTGTACCTGTGTGTATGTCTGTGTGCGTATCTGTCTGTGTGTGAGTGTGCTCATTTGTGTGCTTTTGTGTGTGAGTATCTTTGTCTGTGTGTGTCTGTGTGTCTGTGTGTGTCTCTCTGTGTGTATGCGTGTAGGTGTGTCTATTTGTGTTTGTGTGTCTTTGTGTGTATGTGTCTGTGTGTATCTGCTTTTTTGTGTGTTTTGTGTGTGTGTCTGTCTGTATGTGTATGTATGTGTCAGTTTATGTGTGTCTCTGTATGTGTGTGTGTTTATGTTTGTCTGTGTCTATGTGTGTGTGTCGGCTTGTTTGTGTGTGTGTGTGTCTGTTTGTCTATGTGTTTGCTTGTTAATGTGTGTCTGTTTATCTGTGTGTATATGTCTATGTGCCTGTGTGTGTGCGTGTGTCTATGTGTGTTTTTGTGTGTATCTATGTGTGTGTGAGTGTGTGTGTGTGTGTCTATATGTGTGTCTATGTGTATTTGTGTGTGCATGTGTATGTGTGTCTGTGTGTGTGTCTTTGTCTGTGTCTGTGTGTGTGTTTTTAAGTGTGTCTGTGTGCTTATGTGTGTTTCGGTGTGTGCGTATGTGTTTGTATTTGTGTGTATGTGTGTGTGTCTGTGTGGCTGTATGTGTGTATGTCTGTATGTGTATGTCTGTGTGTGTGTGTCAGTGTCTGTGTGTTTATGTGTTTCTAGGTGTGTGTGTGTGTGTGTCTATGTGTGTGCTTGTCGATGTGTGTCTGTTTTCCTGTGTGTATGTGTCTATGTGCCTCTATGTGTGTGTGTGCCTGTGTGTATTTGTGTGTGTATATCTGTGTGTGTGTATATATGTGTGTGTTTGTGTGCGTGTCTCTGTGTGTGTGTGTTTGTATGTGTATGACTGTGTGTGTGTGTGTATCTGTCTGTGTTCATATGTGTGTCTCTATGTGTGTGTCTGTGTGTGTGTGTGTATGTGTGTAGGTGTGTCTATGTGTGTGTGTATGTGTGACTGTGTGTGTGTGTGTTTGTTTATGTGTTTGTGTGTGTGTCTCTGTGTGTTTGTGTGTGTGCGTATGTGTCTATGTGCTTTGTGTGTCTTGGTATGTATGTGTGTTTGTGTCTGTGTGTGTGTGTATGTGTGCTTGTGTATGTGTGTCTGTATGTGTATGTCTGTGTGTGTGTCTATGTGTGAGTGTGTTTGTGTGTGTGTTTGTGTCTCTCTATGTGTGTGTGTTTATCTGTTTCTAGTGTATATGTGTGTGTGTGTGTGTGCCTGTGTGTGTGGGTGTTTGTGTGTGTATGTTTGTATGCGTGTGTGTTTGTTTGTGTTTTTGTGTGTCTGTGTCTGTGTCTCTCTGTGTGTGTCTATGTGTATGTGTGTGTGTGTTTCTGTATGTGTGTATGCGTATAGGTATGTGTATGTGTGTTTGTGCATATATGTGTCTTAATGTGTGTGTGTATGTATCTGTGTGTGTGTTTGTTTGTGTGTGTGTCTATGTATGTGTATGTGTGTCGAAATGTGTATGTGTTTGTGTCTTTGTGTGTGTGTTTATGTTTTTCTAGGTGTGTGTGTGTGTGTGTGTCTGTGTGGATGTCTGTGTGTGTATGTTTGTGTGCGTGTGTGTCTATGTGTGAGTGTGCTTATTTGTGTGCTTTTGTGTGTGAGTGTCTTTGTCTGTGTGTGTGTCTCTCTATGTGTGTTTGTGTCTATGTTTGTGTGTGTGTGTATGCGTGTACGTATGTCTATGTGTGTTTGTCTGTCTTTGTGTATATGTGTCTTTGTGTGTATGTGTCTGTCTGTGTGTGTCAGTTTCTGTGTGTCTTTGTATGTGTGTGTGTTTATGTGTGTGTGTTTCTATATGTGTGTGTGGGCTTGTTTGTGTGTGTATGTCTGTTTGTCTGTGTGTGTATGTGTCAATGTGACTGTGTCTGTGTGTGTTTTCGTGTGTGTATCTATGTGTGTGTGTGTCTCTATGTGTGTGTGTGTTTGTGTGTATGTGTGCGTTTGTGTCTGTTTGTGTATGTGTGTGTGTCTTTGTCTGTGTGTGGGTGTGTTCATGTGTGTTTGTGTCTGTGTGTATGTGTATGTGTATGTGTTAGTGTCTCTATGTGTATGTATGTTTATGTGTTTCTAGGTGTGTGTGTGTGTGTATCTGTGTTATGTGTGTGCTTGTCTATGTGTGTCTGTTTTCCTGTGTATGTATGTGTCTATGTGCCTCTATGTGTATGTTTTTGTGTGTATATTGTGTGTGTGAGTGTGTATGTGTGTGTCTATATGTGTGGTTGTGTGTGTATGTGTGTGTGTGTGTGTATGTGTGTCTCTGTGTGTATGTGTCTGTTTGTGTATGTGTGTCTGTGTGTGTGAGTGTGTTTATTTGTTCGTGTTTGTGTATGTGTGTGTGTCTATATGTGTATGACTGTGTGTATGTGTGTGTCTGTGTGTGTACGTCTATCTGTGTTTGTGTGTGTCTGTGTGTCTCTATGTGTGTGTGTATGCATGTGTATGTTTGTGTGTTTGTTTATGTGTTTGTGTGTCTGTGTCTGTGTGTGTGATTTTGTGTGTCTGTGTGCTTTATGTGTCTGGGTGTGTGCGTGCGTGTTTGTGTCTATGTGTTTGTGTGCTTGTGTGTATGTGTTTTTGTTTGTGTGCTTGTGTGTATGTCTGTATGTGTCTGTCTGTTTTTGTGTGTGTAAGTATGTATGTGTCTGTGTGTGAGTGTTTGTGTCTGTGTGTGTGTGTTTTTATGTGTTTCTAGGTGTGTGTGTGTATATGTGTGTGTGTGTCTGTGTGGGTGTCTATGTGTGTGAATGTTTGTATGCGTGTGTATCTGTGTGTTTGTTTGTGTGTTTCTGTGTGTGTGTGTGTCTTTGTCTGTTTGTGTCTGTGTGTCTGTCTTTGTCTGTGTGTGTCTCTGTGTGTGTGTGTATGCATGTAGGTGTGTCTATGTGTGTATGTGTGTCTTTGTGTGTGTATATGTCTGTCTGTGTGTTTTTGTTTGTTTGTTTTCGTGTGTGTGTGTTTGTGTATATGTGTGTAGGTGTGTCTATATGTGTGTCTTTGTTTATGTGTTTTCGTGTGTGTGCCTATGTATATGTATGTGTGTCTAAGTGTGAGTGTGCTTGTGTCTGTGTGTGTGTGTGTTTATGTGTTTCTAGGTGTGTATATGTGTCTGTGTGTGTATGTCTATGTGCGTGTGTGTCTGTGTATGAGTGTGTTTGTTTATGTGCTTTTGTGTGTGTGTGTCTGTGTGTGTGTCTTTTTCTGTGTGTGTCTCTCTATGTGTGTCTGTGTGTATGTGTGTAGGTGTGTCTATGCGTATGTGTCTCTGTGTGTCTGTTTTTTTGTGTGTTTTTGTGTGTGTGTCTGTCTGTGTGTGTATGTATGTGCCGATTTCTGTGTGTCTGTGTGTGTGTGTTTATGTCCATGTGTGTCTCTATATGTGTCTATGTGTGTGTGTGGGCTTGTTTGTGTGTGTGTCTTTGTGTCTCTTTGTCTATGTGTGTGTGTTTTTCAATGTGTGTCTATTTGTCTGTGTGTGTATGTGTTTATGTGCCTCTATGTGTGTTTTTGTGTGTATATTTGTGTGTGTATGTGTGAGTGTGTGTGTGTGTGTGTCTATATGTGTGTCTGTGTTTGTGTGTGTCTGTGTCTGTGTGTGTCTTTGTCTGTGTGCGGGTATCTGTATATTTATGTGTGTCTGTGTGCTTCTGCGTGTCTGGGTGTGTGCGTGTGCGTTTGTGTTTGTGTGTGTTTGTCTGTATATGTCTGTGTGTGTATGTCTAAGTGTGCATCTGTTTATGTGTCAGTGTGTGTGTGTGTGTTTATGTGTTTCTAGGTGTGTGTGTGTATGGGTGTCTATGTGTGTGTGTCTGTGTGTGAGTGTGTTTGTTTGTGTGTGTCTTTCTCTGTGTGTATCCGTGTGTGTGTGTGTCTGTGTGTATACGTGTGTGTGTGTGTATGTATGCGTGCAGGTGTGTCTATGTGTGTGTGTTTGTGTGTCTTTGTGTATGTATGTGTTTGTGTGTGTGTGTATGTGTATGTGTTTCTGTGTGTGTGTGGGTGTGTGCGTGTGTGTTTGTGTCTGTGTGTGTATGTCTGTGTGTTTGTGTGTGTGTCTTTATGTGTATCTATGTGCTTCTGTGTGTCTGGGTGTGTGCGTGTGGGTTTGTGTCTTTGTGTGTGTATATGTGTGCTTGTGTGTGTCTCTGTGTGTGTGTCTTTGTGTGTGTTTCTGTTTGTGTGTGTGTATGCGTGTGCCGATTTTTGTGTGTCTCTGTGTGTATGTCTATGTGTATATGTGTTTATCTCTGTGTGTCTGTGTGTGTCTAAGTGTGTGTGTCTATGTGTATATGTGTTTATCTCTGTGTGTCTGTGTCTGTTTGTGTGTGTCTAAGTGTGTGTGGGGGGTTTGTTTGTGTGTCTGTCTATGTGTGTGTTTTTGTGTCTGTCTGTGTGTGTCTATGTGTGTGCTTGTCGATGTGTGTCTGTTTGTCTGTGTGTGTATGTGTCTATGTCTGTGTGTGTATGCTAGTAGGTGTGTCTATATGTGTATGTGTCTGTTTTTTATGTGTTTTTGTGTGTGTGTCTGTCTCTGTGTACCGATTTCTGTATGTGTGTTTATGCCCGTGTGTGTCTCTATGTGTGTGTGGGCTTGTTTGTGTGTGTGTGTCTTTGTGTCTGTTTGTCTATGTGTGTGTGTTTTTCGATGTGTATCTGTTTGTCTGTTTGTGTATGTGTTTATGTGCCTATATGTGTGTGTTTTTGTGTGTGTATGTGTGAGTGTGTGTGTGTCTATATGTATGTATGTGTCTGTGTGTGTATGTGTCTGTGTGTATGTGTGTAGGTGTTTGTTTGTGTATGTGTGTGTGTCTTTGTCTGTATATGGGTGTATGTGTCTTTATGTGTGTCTGTGTGCTTCTATGTGTCTGGGTTTGTGCGTGTCTGTTTGTGTCTGTGTGTGTCTGTGTGGTTGTGTATATGTGTGTGTGTTTGTGCGTATATGTCTGTGTGTGTGTGTCTAAGTGTGCGTGTGTTTGTGTGTGTTTATGTGTTTCTAGGTGTGTGTCTGTGTGTGAGTGTGTATGTTTATATGTGTGTCTTTGTCTGTGTGTGTATATGTGTAGGTGTCTCTATGTGTGTGTGTGTGTTTGTGTGTCTTTGTGTGTGTATATGTTTGTGTGTGTGTATGTGTATGTGTTTCTGTATGTGTGTGTGTGTCTGTCTGTGTGTCTTTATATATGTCTATGTGTCTGGGTGTGTGCGTGTGTGTTTGTGTCTGTGTGTGTGTATATCTGTGTGTTTGTGTGTGTCTGTATGTGTGTGTGTTTGTGTCTGTGTGTGTGTGTTTATGTGTATCTATGTGCTTTTGTGTGTTTGGGTGTGTGCGTGTGTGTTTGTGTTTGTGTGTGTATCTATGTGCTGTGTGTATGTTTGTGTGTGTTTGTCTCTGTGTGTGTGTGTGTCTGTTTATGCGTTTGTCTGTTTGTGTGTGGCTATTTCTGTGTGTCTCTGTGTGTGTGTCTGTGTGTATATGTCTTTGTCTCTGTGTGTCTGCGTCTTTTTATGTGTGTCTAAGTGTGTGGGAGGGTTTGTTTATGTAAATGTGTTTTTGTGTCTGTTTGTGTATGCCTATGTGTGAGCTTGTCGATGTGTGTCTGTTTGTCTGTGTGTGTATGTGTTTGTTTATGTCTGTGTATGTGTATGAGTGTAGGTGTGTCTATGTGTGTATGTGTCTGCGTGTCTAGGTGTGTGCGTGTACGTTTGTGTGTGTGTGTCTGTGTGGTTGTGTGTATATGTTTGTGTGTGTGTCTAAGTGTGCATCTGTTTGTGTGTGTGTGTGTGGGTGTCTGTGTGTGAGTGTGTTTGTTGTTGTGTGTCTTTATCTGTGTGTTTGTGTGTATGTGTGGGTGTCTTTGTCTGTGTGTGTCTGTGTGTGCGTATGCGTGCAGGTGCATCTATGTGTGTGTGTGTTTGTGTGTATGTGTGTCTTTGTGTATATGTGTGTTTGTGTGTGTGTATGTGTTTGTGTATATGTATGTGTTTCTGTGTGTGTGTGTCTGTGTGTGGGTGTGTGTCTTTATGTGTCTATGTGCCTGGGTGTGTGCGTGTGTGTTTGTGTCTGTGTGTGTGTATGTCTGTGTGTTTCTGTGGTGTCTGTATGTGTATGTGTGTCTTTATGTGTATCTATGTGCTTCTGTATGTCTGGGTGTGTGCGTGTGTGTTTGTGTCTTTGTGTGTGTATCTGTGTGCTTGTGTGTGTGTGTGTGTTTGTGTCTATGTGTGTGTGTCTATATGTGTGTCTGTTTGTGTGTGTATGTGTGTGCCCATTTATGTGTGTCTCTGTGTGTGTATCTATGTGTATATGTGTTTATCTCTGTGTGCCTGCGCCTGTTTATGTGTGTCTAAGTGTGTGTGGGGGGTTTTGTTTGTGTGTGTGTATGTGTCTTTGTGTGTGTGTGTGCCTATGTGTGTGTTTTTGTGTCTATGTGTGTGCTTGTCGATGTGTGTCTGTTTGTCTGTGTGTGTATGTGTCTGTGTCTGTGTGTGTATGCTAGTAGGTGTGTCTATCTGTGTATGTGTCTGTGTGTGTGTCTGTTTTTTTGTGTGTTTTTGTCTCTGTGTCTATGTGTGTACCGATTTCTGTGTGAGTGTGTTTATGTCCGTGTGTGTCTCTATGTGTGTCTGTGTGTGTGTGTGTGGGCTTGTTTGTGTGTGTCTTTGTGTCTGTTTGTCTATGTGTGTGTGTTTTTCGATGTGTATCTGTTTGTCTGTTTATGTATGTGTTTATATTCCTCTGTGTGTGTGTATTTGTGTGTGTATGTGTGAGTGTGTGTCTATATGTGTGTCTGTGTGTGTGTATGTGTGTCTCCGTGTGTATGTGTTTATTTGTGTATGTGTGTGTCTTTCTCTGTGTGTGGGTGTGTGTGTGTTTATGTGTGTGTGTGCTTTTACGTGTATGGGTGTGTGCGTGTGTGTTTGTGTGTGTCTGTGTGGTTGTGTGTGTGTTTGTGCGTATATGTCTGTGTGTGTGTGTGTCTAAGTGTGCGTGTGTTTGTGTGTGTGTGTGTGTTTATGTGTTTCTAGGTATGTGTCTGTGTAGTTGTGTGTATATGTATGTGTGTGTGTGTCTAAGTGTGCATCTGTTTATGTGTCAGTGTGTGTGTGTGTTTATGTATTTCTAGGTGTGTGTGGGTGTCTGTGTGTGTGTGTCTGTGTGTGAGTGTGTTTGTTTCTGTGTGTGTCTTTATCTGTGTGTTTGTGTGTATGTGTGGGTATCTTTGTCTGTGTGTGTCTGTGTGTATATGTATGTGTGTCCGTATGCGTGCAGGTGTGTCTATGTGTGTGTGTGTTTGTGTGTATGTGTGTCTTTGTGTATGTATGTGCTTGTGTGTGTGTATGTGTTTGTGTATGTGTATGTGTTTCTGTGTATGTGTGTTTGTGTGTGGTGTGTGTCTTTATGTGTGTCTATGTGCCTGGGCGTATGTGTGTGTGTTTGTGTCTCTGTGTGTGTATGTCTGTGTGTTTGTGTGTGTGTCTTTATGTGTATCTATGTGCTTCTGTGTGTCTGGGTGTGTGCGTGTGTGTTTGTGTCTTTGTGTGTGTATCTGCGTGCTTGTGTGTGTATGTGTGTGTTTGTGTCTGTGTGTGTGTGTGTCTATGTGTGTGTCTATGTGTGTGTCTGTGTGTGTGTCTGTGTGTGTGTCTGTGTGTGTGTGTGTCTATGTGTGTGTCTGTGTGTGTGTGTGTGTCTATGTGTGTGTCTGTTTGTGTGTGTGTATGTGTGTACCGATTTCTGTGTGTCTCTGTGTGTGTGTCTATGTGCATATGTGTTTATCTCTCTGTGTCTGCGTTTGTTTGTGTGTGTCTAAGTGTATGTGGGGGTTTGTTTGTGTGTGTGTGTGTGTGTGTCTATGTGTGTGCTTGTCGATGTGTGTCTGTCTGTGTGTGTATGTGGATGTGTCTGTGTGTGTATGCTAGTAGGTGTGTCTATGTGTGTATGTGTCTGTGTGTGTGTCTATTTTTTTGTGTGTTTTTGTGTGTGTGTGTGTCTGTGTGTGTATGTGTGTATCAATTTCTGTGTGTCTTTGTGTGTGTGTGTTTATGTCCGCTTGTGTCAATGTGTATGTCTATGTGTGTGTGGCCTTGTTTGTGTGTGTGTGTCTTTGTGTCTGTTTGTCTATGTATGTGTGCTTTTCGATGTGTATCTATTTGTCTGTGTGTGTATGTGTTTATGTGCCTGTGTATGTTTTTATGTGTGTATCTGTGTGTGTATGTGTGAGTGTGTGTGTCTATATGTGTGTCTATGTGTATGTGTCTGTTTGTGTATGTGTGTGTGTGTGCCTTTGTCTGTGTGTGGGTGTGTGTATCTTTATGTGTGTCTGTGTGCTTCTACGTGTCTGGGTGTGTGCGTGTGTGTTTGCGTTCGTGTGTGTGTTTGTGTGTTTGTACGTATATGTCTGTGTGTGTGTCTAAGCGTGCGTGTATTTGTTTGTCTGTGTGTGTGTGTTTATGTGTTTCTAGGTGTGTGTCTGTGTGTGAGTTTGTTTGTTTGTGTGTGTGTGTCTTTGTCTGTATGTGTCTTTCTCTGTGTGTGTTTGTGTGTCTGTGTGTATGTGTGTGTGTGTACGTATGTGTGCAGGTGTGTCTATGTGTTTGTGTGTATGTGTATGTGTTACTTTGTGTGTGTGTCTGTATGTGGGTGTATGTGCCTGTATGTGTGTCTTTTATGTGTGTTTATGTGTCTCTGTGTGTTTGTGTGTGTATCTGTGTGTCTGTCTGTATGTGTGTGTTTGTGTTTGTGTGTGTATCTGTGTGTCTGTCTGTATGTGTGTGTTTGTGTGTGTGTGTGTGTCTTTATGTGTATCTATGTGCTTTTGTGTGTCTGGGTCTGTGCGTGTGTGTTTGTGTCTGTGTGTGTGTATCTGTGTGCTTGTGTGTGTGTGTGTTTGTGTCTGTGTGTCTATTTCTGTGTGTGTCTGTTTATGCATTTGTCGGTTTATGTGTGTGTCTGTGTGTATATGTGTTTATCTCTGTGTGTCTGCGTCTGTTTGTGTGTGTCTAAGTGTGTGTGGAGGGGTTTATTTGTGTGTGTGTGCTTTTGTGTCTGTTTGTGTGTGTCTGTCTGTGTGTGTATGTGTGTGCCGATTTCTGTGTGTCTCTGTATGTGTGTTTATGTCTGTGTGTGTCTATGTGTGTGCCTGGACTTATCTGTGTCTGTTTGTCTATGTGTGTGTTTTTTTTATGTATGTCTGTTTGTTTGTATTTGTATGTGTTTATATGCCTCTGTGTGTGTGTTTCTGTGTGTGTATCTGTGTGTATGTGTGAGTGTGTGTGTATGTGTCTATATGTGTGTCTGTGTCTGTGTCTGTGTGTTTGTGTGTCTCTGTGTGTATGTGTCTATTTGTGTATGTGTGTGTGTCTTTGTCTATGTGTAGGTGTGTGTGTCTGTGTGCTTCTGGGTGTGTCTGTGTGTGTATCTGTGTGGTTGTGTGTGTGTGTGTGTGTGTTTGTGTGTATATGTCTGTGTGTATATGTCTGTGTGTGTGTCTAAGTGTGCATGTGTTTGTGTGTTTATGTGTTTCTAGGTGTGTGTGGGGGGGGGTGTCTGTATGTGTGTGTGTGTGTGTCTCTGTCTGTGTGTGTGTGTGTATGTGTGTATGTCTTTTTCTGTATGTGTGTATTTGTCTATGTCTTTGTTTGTGTGTGTCTGTGTGTATGTGTGAGTGCGCGTATGCGTGTGTGTGTATGTGTTTGTGTGTCTTTGTGTGTGGTGTGTATGTCTTTATGTGTGTCTATAGGTGTGTCCCTGTCGGTGTGTGTGTATGTGTCTCTCTGTGTGTATGTGTCTGTTTGTGTATGTATGTGTGTCTTTATGTGTGTTTGTGTGCTTCTGCATATCTGGGTGTGTGCGTGTGTGTGTGTGTTTATGTGTATATGTCTGTGTGTGTGTGTCGAAGTGTACGTGTGCTTGTGTGTCTCTCTGTGTGTGTGTTTATGTGTTTCTAGGTGTGTGTGTGGGGGGGGGGGGTGTCTGTGTGTGAGTGTGTTTGTTTGTGTGTGTGTGTCTTTGTCTGTGTGTGTTTGTGTGTATGCGTGTGTGTGCGTATGCGTGCAGGTGTGTCTATGTGTGTGTGTGTTTGTGTGTATGTGTGTCTTTGTGTGTGTATGTGTTTGTGTGTGCTTCTATGTGTTTGGGTATGTGAATGTTTTTCTCTGTGTGTGTGTCTATGTGTGGGTGTGTGTCTTTATGTGTGTCTGGGTGTGTGCGTGTGTGTTGGTGTCTGTGTGTGTGTATGTCTGTGTGTTTGTGTGTGTCTGTATGAGTGTGTGTTTGTGTCTGTGTGTGTGTGTCTTTATGTGTATCTATGTGCTTTTGTGTGTTTGGGTGTGTGCATGTGTGTGTATTTGTGTGTTTGTGTGTGTGTATGTCTATGTGTGCGTTTGTGTGTGTCTGTTTGTTTGTGTATATGTGTGCTGATTTCTGTGTGTGTCTGTGTGTATATGTGTTTATCTCTGTGTGTCTGTGTCTGTTTGTGTGTGTGAGGGGGTTTGTTTGTGTGTGTGTGTCTGTGTGTGTGTTTTTGTGTCTGTTTGTCTGTGTCTATATGTGTGCTTGTCGATGTGTTTCTGTTTGTCTGTGTGTGTATGTGTCTGTCTATGTCTCTGTGTGTGTATGTGTCTGTTTATGTCTCTGTGTGTGTATCTGTCTGTGTGCCGTGTGTGTTTGTGTTTGTTTGTGTGTGAATGAGTGTGTGTGTGGGTCTGTCTATGTTTGTGTGTGTGTCTCTGTGGTTGTGTCTGTCTATGTGTGTGTGTTCTTTGTGGTTGTGTGTGTGTCTATGTGCATGTGTGTGTGTATCTGTGTGCTTGTGTGTGTGTGTGTGTGTATTTGTGTCTCTGTGTGCGTTTGTGTCTTTGTGCGTGTTTGTTTGTGTGTGTGTGTGCCGGTTTGTATGTGTCTCTTTATGTGTATATGAGTTTATCTGTGTGTGTTTGCGTCTGTTTGTGTCTGTTTGTGTGTGTCTATGTGTGTGCTTGTCGATGTGTGTCTGTTTGTCTGTGTGTGTATGTGTTTGTTTGTGTCTGTGTGTATGTGTGTCTGTGTGTGTATGTGTCTGTGTGCCTGTGTGTGTGTTTGTGTTTGTTTGTGTGTGAGTGTGTGTGTGTATGTGTTTGTGTGCTTCTGCGTGTTTGGGTTTGTGCGTGTGTGTTTGTGTCTGTATGTGTGTGTGTGTGTGCTTGTATCTTTGTGTGTGTGTTTATGTGTTTCTATGTGTGTGGGTGTCTGTGTGTGAGTGTGTTTGTTTGTGTGTGTGTGTTTGTCTGTGTGTTTGTGTGTATGCGTGTGTGTGTATGCGTGTGTGTGTGTATGCGTGCAGGTGTGTCTATGTGTTTGTGTGTATGTATGTCTTTGTGTGTGTATGTGTTTGTGTGTGTCTATGTGTTTGTGTATGTGTATGTTTTTCTGTGTGTGTGTGTGTGTGTCTATGTGTGTCTGTGTGTGGGTGTGTGTCTTTATGTGTGTCTGGGTGTATGCTGTGTGTTTGTGTTTGTGTGTGTGTATGTGTGTGTTTTGTGTCTGTGTGTGTGTGTCTTTATGTGTATCTATGTGCTTATGTGTGTCTGGGTGTGTGCGTCTGTGTATCTGTGTGCTTGTGTGTGTGTCTGTGTGTGTATGTCTATGTGTGTGTGGTTGTGTCTGTGTGTGCGTTTGTGTATGTGTCTGTTTGTGTGTATGTGTGTGCCAATTTCTGTGTGTGTGTCTGTGTGTATATGTTTTTATCTCTTTGTGTCTGTGTCTGTTTGTGTGTGTCTATGTGTGTGTGGGGGAGGTTTGTTTGTGTGTGTTTTTGTGTCTGTTTGTGTGTGTCTATATGTGTGCTTGTCGATGTGTTTCTGTTTGTCTGTGTGTGTATATGTTTGTTTGTGTCTCTGTGTGTGTGTATCTGTCTGTGTGCTTGTGTGTGTTTGTTTGCGTGTGAGTGTGTGTGTGTGGGTCTGTCTATATGTGTGTATGTGTGTCTGTGTCTGTCTATGTGTGTGTGTGCTTTGTGGTTGTGTATGTGTCTATGTGCATGTCTGTGTGTGTATCTGTGTGCTTGTGTCTGTGTGTGTGTGTGTTTGTGTCTGTGTGTGCGTTTGTGTGTGTGTTTGTCTGTGTGTGTATGTGTGTGCCGGTTTCTATATGTCTCTGTGTGTGTATATGAGTTTATCTCTATGTGTCTGCGTCTGTTTGTGTGTGTGTGTGTCTGTGTGTGTTTTTGTGTCTATGTGTGTGCTTGTCGATGTGTGTCTGTTTGTCTATGTGTATGTGTTTGTTTGTGTCTGTATGTCTGTGTGTGTATCTGTCTTTGTGCCTGTGTGTGTGTGTTTGTGTGTCAGTGTGTGTGTGTGTGTATGTCTGTGTAGTTGTGTGTATCTGTGTGTGTGTGCTTTGTGTTTGTGTGTGTGTCTATGTGTGTATGTGTGCGTGTGTGTATCTTTGTGTGTGTCTTGGTGTATTTGTGTGTGTATGCGTGTCTATGTGTTTTTATGTGCATTTATGTGTGTGTCTGTATATGTGTAGGTTTGTGTCTATGTTTGTGTGTGCGTCTGTGTGTGTGCATGCGTGTGTGTGTTTATGTTCTATTTTTTTGTGTTTATGTTTTAAATTGTTGAGCTTATTTAATTATGGTGTTTAGTGGATTTTGAAATGTTGTGTTTGTTGTATTTCAATTAGTATGTTTTAATTGATAATTGTTGGTTTTCATTGTGGATTGGGTGAATTTGATTGTGTGGAGAGTTATAAGGGTGTTAGTTGTGAGTTTATGTTAGTAGATTATGTGTGGGTTATTTTTAGAAGTGTTTTTTTTTTTTCTGTGGTAGAATTTTGAGTCAAATTCATTTTCTTAAATTTGGATTTTGCTCTCTATTTAAAAGTTTTACTTTCATTTAAATATTTTAAATAAAATTTTATATGCATTTTAGCTTTATTAATTTATTCTTTTCTAATAGTAATTTATATGATGATTATATATTTTAGTTGTTTAACTTATAATTTATATAGCATAACTAATATAGTATTTATCTTTTGTTATATTTATTAAGGATTACCATATAATTTTAAATAATAAATAAACATAATCCTATATAAATAAAATAAAATAAAAAATGACATTTATATTATGAAAATTTTTGAATTTTAATTATTTAAATTAGTTCATATCAATATATATATTAATTGTAATTTTTTTTACATAAAATTTTAATAAAGATAATAGTTACAATTTTTTATAAGTATTATATTTGGATTGAAACATAAAACTCAAAATCACATTACTTTAGTTTTAAAACTTCGAAAACCTTATTAAATATTCACTATATTTTAAAAATATTATTTTTACATGTTAAAATACATTATTGTTAGAAAAAAAAATTGTGTACTGTGCAAAATGTTTTACATGTTTAACATGATATGTAACAAATTTGAAACATTAGAGTCTAATCTTTTTTTAAATTACTTCATCTTGCCCGGTTAAAAGTTTATTAGGTCATATTAGTCTTCTTGAGAACAAAAATCACCTATAAGGAGAGTCCATTATGAGTAAATTTAGTGTATCCTTCTCTCTTCGCTAAATTAAGTGAAACAAAACGACAATTCACCACTGTCACGCGTCTCATTTTGGCTATCCATTTAACATTGATGTTTAAGTATATTACATAAATTTTTCAGAAAGATTCTAGAGGTCAAGACTCATATTAATGATGACTCAAATAATCTCAAGGAGAAGTTTCTGGGATTTAAAAAAATACATATCCATGAAAGTGTCATGCTATTGCTATGTTTTGGAAAAAAAAAATTTACTCATTTAAAATACATTTATTTGTCAAGCTTTGCTGTAAAATAAGAAAAGTTTTACGGGACATTTCTTAAGAGTAGTTGATGTTTTTTTCATATTAAACTCATGTAGGAGGCACACATGTATGATTTGTGTGTTGTTTGTAATAAACTAAGCATGATTGAAATAATAAAAATAAAATGATTGTAACTAATGTTATTAGAATGGTAATTTTTTAATTATCATCTTGTCTTCTTTCTTTTTTATATTCATAGTCTTGTGTAACAATATGAAAAAAAAAACAAACAAGAAAAAACAACAGAGAATAGATAAGATCCAAAAAGAACTTAATTAATGATTTAAATTAATAAATAAAAGAAAGATTAAGCAGAAAGAAGAGGTTGAGAATGACTATTCAAATTACCTAAATAAACAATATGAATGGTAAAAGCACATATCAAATGATCGAATAAAAGATCTTTAACAAATAAAAATAACCTAAAAAATCAAATATATCTTCAATCATTTCAAGTAAACTAAAAAAATATTCACTTAAGAACATAATGATGACCAACATGATGAGCATGGAAATGAAAAAAAAGAAAAGTTGAAATTTAATATTCATTTTCATTTTCATCTTCTCATCACTCTCATCTTTATCTTCATTTTATCATGTTGGTTTTAGATATTATCTATCAGTGCAGTTTTTATGGCAAGTTTAGTTTCAACAGAAATTTGCTTTTATAGTTTGATTTCCAATTAACTTTTTGAATAAACCTTGTTCTTCATTTTCTATCTTTTGATTTTCTATTTATTTTAATATTTAAAGATCCAAACAGAAAGATTGAGGAATGAGTGTAGAATTTTAAGTTCAATTTGAAATTTGTTATGATCTTCTTTTTCTAATAAAACAAAAAATAAAAATAATGAACCATGATCTTGGAAGGTGTTTTCAAAGTCCTTGTTGTTTCATAAATCATTTTGGTGTGTGCATAAAACTATCAACACTCTTTTGACAACGTCCATTCTACTCTTAATGAACCAAGTTCAATTAATGTTGTGTTTCCTCAAAGGAAAGAAAGATTCTTTCTTTAACTCTTAAGTGTGTGAGCACCAATTTATTCTTAATTAATGTCCATTCTACTATAACTTGATAATATATAAATTTTACAAAACAATAAATTATAAAAAAATAAGAAAAATAATTTAAAAAAATAGTCAATGAAAATTTTTAATAATCTTAAAAATATATAAAATTATTAAATGATATTTTCTCACATTGAAACTTAATTAAATCTAATTTAGTACTACTATTAATTTATTATATAAAAAATAATTATCTATAATTAAATCTAACTTAATTAAATCTAATTTAGTACTATTATTAATTTATTAATTTAGTACTATTACATTTCTTAGAAAATCAGTTTTTTATTTCATAAATTAAAGAAGTCAAATTATATTATAGTTTAATATAAGTAATTAATATATTTAGAGCAATAATCAACATAAATCAATCCAATTATATTTATTATATTTTTATTTTGTAATTATATATTTGGCGCAGTCAAAGGAAATCAATTAGCAAATCATGGGATTCTTGTTTAAATTTTTATCTAACCATATTTCATGCTATGAAATAAATCAAATAAATTAAAACAGTAACGCTATAAGTAATTATGGCAATGTTATCTAATTTATCCTTGTTAAGAATTAACGTATTATTAAAAAAATGTCATGCTGTTTCACCATATTAATTAATAAAATCACACATATGTTAAAATAATTAAATTTTAGTAAATGCTTGAATAAAAGAAATGTACATCTAAATTAAAATTTTTAAAAAAAGCTAAAAAGAATTATATTTACATGTATTAATGTATATATATAATAAAACCATTCTATCAATTCATATATGACCCAAAGGTGGGTAAAGTGAAGATAAAATTTTAATTTTCTATATTTGAAACATTCAAGAAATAAAAAATAATTCTAAGTATCATTTTACATATTTAGAAATTATTAAATCAATTCTACACAGATATTTAATTAAAAGTTATACTTAATTATATATTTTATCCTTTGCAAATTCAATTTTTTTAAACGGTTATGATGTTTAGAAAACAAATGTTGACTTTCATGTAAACTTAATAGAGTAAGTGATAATGGTTATTGAAACTAACTAACCAATTAATTAATTAAAAATAACTATTAAGAATAAATATTTATTTTTGTATTAGTTAATTAACCTCTTGATTAATCTTTCATGTTACTCAATACACTTCAATGTTTATTTCTTAACTGACAATGTTTTTAATTTAACAGTTGTACAAAATTCATGATGTTTTAAAAATTGTAGAACATAATTTCCAAAGTTTAAAATAGTAAGAAAATTTTTCAAATTTCAAAAAATAAATGCACAAATTTTAGAATTAACTCTAAAAATTGTCACATTGATTAGAACAAACTACAATAATATTTTTTGAGGTATGTAATTATATAAACAATTCATTTGTAAATATAATTTAATCTTATCAAATTAAACTTATAATAAGTTTGAATTTTATAACTTGATTTAACTGATATGACTTATTTAATATTTATTATTTTATTTTTATGTATAAATAGTAATAAATGCAATAAATAAAACATAAATCTGTTTAACTTTGTCTAAAATATGTTTTAGATTTGTCTGTTTGATTTAAGTGAGATGCAAGTGTTAGTATTAGATTTAAAATAACAAATAAATTATGATTTTATTTAATTTAACCATTTTAATTTTAGGATAAATTTATAAACAACTTCTAACATTAATTTAATTTAATATATTATTTGCAGGTTAAAAATAAGTTAAAAAAGACTATTAGTTATTTAGTTTTAACCTTTTAAATTTTTTTTATCTTTTATAAACTACTTATTAGTATATTTTTATGTATTATTATGAAATACTAATGTACGCCCAATATTTTGCTACAAACCTTTATGTAAATGTTTTATGGTAAGGGATCTCTTATTTGGTTGAGTAGGATGTGCAAGATTTAGTGTTTGTTTGACAATAGTTTTATAAAACTGTTTTCAGTATTTTAGTATTTAAATACTAAAAATCTTGGTTGGGTAGTGTTTTCTGAAAACAATTTTCCAAAACAGTTCTGATTTTTTACTTTTTAAAAACGAAAAAACAGAATCAGCTCAAAGAGGTTTTGTTTTTCAGTTTTCTATTTTTTTTTTTGAAAACTCAAAATACAATCAGAATATGTTGTTTTGTTTTTTACTTTTTATTAATAAAATTTTAATAAATATGAACAAGTTTTTTCATTTTTACTTCTTCAAAAACCAAATAAGTTTTTTTGTTCTTTTCTTCCCAAGAACAGATCTTGAAACTATTCTTGAAAGCTCTTTTTAAAAACTAAAAAACAAAATCAAACTAATTAAACTCTTAATAATCCCTCTCACACCGTCTTCAACTCCTGCGATAAATGAGTTTCAAATGTTTTGTAAAATTTGATGTATTAATTAATAAAATGCATGTTTGAACACCAAATACACAATTGTGTTATTTATTTGAAAGATCAAATAAATTTTTAATTGGTGATACCTGTTCTATAAACAAAAATACTAATTAACATATTTTTGAGATTTAATTATCTTTACTACATACAACTAGAAATCCTAATCTTTTGGTAACCCTAGAAAAATCCTTTATGTTTTTAACATTCATTTTACTGAACCCTTGAAGTTTTATTTTTATTAAATCATTTTCCATCTTAAGTAAAAATAAGAAGAAAAAAAACAAAACTACACCAATCCAATTATCTCGGTGTCTCGCTCTTCCTTTGGTGGCTAAATGTAATATAAAAAAATTGGATGGATGAATAGTAAGTTTAATAAAGCCAAAACTCATCATATATGCAATTTTTACTCTTAATAAAATGTTATTAAGTTTTTGTGAAGCCACTGTTACATGTAAATTAATTTTTTAAAAACGTGAGTAAAGCAAACTTATTTTTTATTGCCAGAAATAATTATAAAACAACAAGATAAACAAAGAACAAGAAATATCATTGTGAGGACATCGGTTCTCAACCATGGAATGTACCTTTCTTTTTAGAGAATTAATTCATTATTTAATATATAAACCCCATTATGAGATAAGTAAACATAAGTTTAACAACTTAAGTAAGTTATATAAAAAAATTGATAAGAACTCTTCAATAAACTAAGGAACCCATAGAAAATGCTCTAACATCGTCTGGAGGAGTTTGTTATTGTGAATGTTTTAAATATAGAGTCTGTAAGCAATACTGAGAAAATTACATTATTTCAATAATAAAAGAGTGTTAAAATATTTATGTAAGGTATTTTTTGAAAACTAATGTAAAAATAATTAATTTTGTTTGGTGTAACAAAAAATAAGTTAATTTTATTTTAAAAAAGAGTGTAAAAATAGTTGAAAGAAAAAAAAAAGAGTTTAATTAGTATACACTAATAGTGTACAAAAATATTATACTGACATTTAATTACATTTTTTATTTATATGACTTTTAAAATATTAATTGATAAAGTCAACAAACAAACTTACCATGAATTAAGGATTATGATTGAATGTAAGTGTAAACCGTTTTAAATAAATGGTCCATACTAATTAAACTCAAAACATAAACTCTTAAAACAAAACCATAAACTACACTTTTTAGTTTTTTAAAAACAACTTTATTTTCAAAGAAAATCTTTGTCTAAATTTAATTTAAATATATAGTGCTTTTTCATTTAGGCTAAAAAATAAGGAATTTTGAAATAATAGGTGATTTTAATAAAATCACAAATTTTTAGGTGATTTTGAATATAAATATAAAAAAAATAATATTTTTTAAATCTATTAACTTTATGTGTGTCATAAAAAAGTTTCTGGATCAGCTTATTTTGATAAGTTACTCCAAATAGCCTCTTAAAATAAATTATTTTCAACTTTAATTTTTTAAAAAAATTTATTCAAAGATTTAAAATGTTAAAATAAAATTTATTTTATTTGAATTAATACTTTTTTATAAAAATTGAAACAAACTCACCTAATCTTTAAAAAACATATCATCATAGACGTGTTTCATAGTTAAACTATATACATAAAACTCATTTTCACATGTCCACACGAGTGATAAACTTTGAATAAGGAATGTGATTACCTGTTGATGCAATGGAATAACAATTTTTTTTTGCCACATTTTTTATATAACAATTAAAAAAAGAATAACTTGTTTAAGTGTACACATTTTTTATTCTTTAATTTATCCTCCATACGTGTAATTATTTTTAACAACTTAATAATAAAATTATATAATTACATAATTCTTAACTCCTTTACTATAATAAAATTATATAATTGCATAATTCTTAATTCCTTTACTACATAGGTATCTCAGTCATAATTTTAAATGACTTTAACATTTATATAATATCAGTGTAAAGAAATTTGAAACACGATTAATCACAACTTTTTGTTTATATAAATATTAATTAATAAAATCAATAAACTTAACAAGTATAAATAGTTATGATTAATTCTCAGTGTAAAACTTATTACACTAATTGTCTATAAGTGTTTTTCTCATCTTAAAAACTATTCTCATTTTCTAAATTTTTCTATATTTTTTTTTAATTCATCTCCATTCCGTTTTTTACCAACAAGTTTCCTACAAAATATAAATACAAACACTTATGCAGCTAGTTGTGAATGAGTTTATTAAACTTGATAGTTATATAATATTTAATAAGTTTAACATGTTAATAATATTCATAAAAAGTATATATTATATTTAATCATATATTAATTAATATTATAAAGAAATTAGTTTATATAAAAAATTATATATCTATATTACTTTAATAATATATATAATAAATTAGTATATATATATATTACTTTAATATATATCTATATTATTTGAATAAAAGTCTTTTTTTGAGACCTGTTAACATTTTGTGGAGAAATTTTTTGCAGAACTATTTTTCTAACTTTTCTCTCTCTTATTTTTTAAATACTTTTTATCTTTTTCATATGTATCCTTATAACAAAAGAAATATCATTCTATTAGTCAATAATCTCTATTATTATTATTAAATACTAATTAATATTTTTTATTTTTATTAAATATAAAATTTCATTTTAATTTTTAAATAATATAAATCATTAAATTTTAATATCTATTTTTATTAATTCAATAATATCTTTGATTATTTTTTTAGGCATGTTAACATTTTGTGCAGAAATTTTGTCCATAACTCTTTTTTTTTTAACTTTTCTCTCTCTTATTTTTTCTAAAAAAACTCTATATCTTTTTCGTATTTATACTTATAACAAAAAAATATCATTCTAAAAGTCAACAATCCGTATTTTTATTATTATTATTATTATTATTATTATTATTATTATTATTATTATTAATATACTAAAATAATATTTTTATTAAATATAAAATTTCATTTTTAATTTTTAAATAATATAAATCAATAAATTTTAATATATATTTTTATTAATTAAATAACATCTTTGATTATTTTTTAGACATGTTAACATTTTGGGAAGAAATTTTGTCCATGACTTTTTTTTTTTAACTTTCTCTCTCTAATTTTTTCAATACTCTCTATCTTTTTCATATTTATACTTTTAACGAAAAATATATCATTCTATTATTCAATAATCTCTATTATTATTATTATTATAAATTAATATTTTATTTTTATTAAATATAAAATTTTATTTTTAATTTTTAAATAATATCAATCAGTAAATTTTAATATATTAATTAAATAACATATATCTTTTATTTATTTTTTAGACATGTTCACATTTTGTGGAGAAATTTTGTCCAAAACTTTTTTTTAACTTTTCTCTCTTATTTTTTTAATAATTTTTATCGTTTTTGTGACGCTTTCTACCCTCAAACACTTTATTCATTAATTAAAAAAAATAAAAAAAAAATTATTATTAAAATAGTAGACTTTTCATTTAGTAAAAGGATTCACGTCTATTGATATACACTTATTTTCGAAAATTATAATATAATAAACATAACATACAAGTAAATACATTAGCCTTTATAAATGAGCTTTACAAGATTCTCAATTACTAAAATTCATTAAAATATTGAATAATTCATCTTCATAATAGAAAAATATTAAATAATTCTCCCTAATCCAAGGTCACACCTAATCATCATCATTTGCACACCTAAAAATGATGTTCAGCCCAAACAAAATGCAACAACAAATAGCAAGGGGTGAGAATACATATCACGTATGTTAAGACACATATAAAGAGAATGGACAATCAACTAAAATACAACAAATAAACATATAAATTCATTTCATAGTCATGACAGAAATTATATATCCACACACATAAATTCATTCATGCTAATGATGCTCATGCATGCTCTCTCAAGTACACGCCCAAAGCAGTCCTCTTTAACGCCAATAACACATAGGTATAACCATATCATAATAGGTCCACCTAAAGTGAATCCTTTTCTATGTCAGTAACATGTAGGTATAACTGTGCAATGCAAAACAACTCAAGAAGTCTGATCCAAAACACCATACAATGGGCGGTCCTTACAAAACTCCTTTGACTGTCACACTTATGCATGCTCTCTCAGGTACGTGCACAAAGTGGTCCTCTTCTACGCCAGTAACACATAATCACAATCATTTCACCATAGGTCCACCCGAAGCGAATCCTCTTCTATGCCAGTAACACGTAGGTACAACTAGTATAATGAAAAACAACCCACGAAGTCTGATCTAGAGCACCACACAATGGGCGATCTTTACAAAACTTCTTTGACTGCCATATTCATGCGTCATCTCACCCATAGCATAAACCATAATGCTAACATTTAATGATGTCATCATACTCCACTCCCTACCGCAGTTGGGATGACACCTCATCAGGCACATCTTGACCATCATCATTAATATGAATTACAATATCAATATTTAATCGAGTCATTATACATCATCCCCAACCGCAGTTGGGATGACACCTCATCAGACACACTTGGACCATCATCATAAACAAACTATATGTCCAGTTGAAATCAATATCAATATCACACAGTGAAACAAATCTCCAATTCATATACCTCAAACAACTTTCAAACATTTAATCATTCATCACACTCACAATTATAAGATACATTATAGTAATCTAATAACTTCATCATAATCCACCTCCAACCGCAGTTGGGATGACACATCATCAAGTACACACCTTGACTATCCTCGATCATCAACCCATTATACACTCAACTGTAATCAACACAAATATCATACAGTGAGTCAAATCCTCAATCCATGCTCCTTAAAAAACTTTCAAATATTTAATTATTCATGACATTCATAATTATAAGATACATCATGATATTTCACACCATAAACATCAACACCATTACAACTTGCACTATTTCTTCTTATCTCACTCTTTTATTGCATCGTGTAGTCTAAATACAATATCTATAGTTATACTACTTATATGAGGGTGTTATAAATTTTCTTAGAAAGATAATACATTTACCTAAAAGTTTT
Source organism: Psophocarpus tetragonolobus (assembly GCA_037954015.1). Taxonomy (NCBI): domain Eukaryota; kingdom Viridiplantae; phylum Streptophyta; class Magnoliopsida; order Fabales; family Fabaceae; genus Psophocarpus; species Psophocarpus tetragonolobus. The sequence goes on along the minus strand of CM075691.1, from coordinate 38,830,681 downwards.
ATGCAGATGTCCAGAGTTAGTTTTATCATCTACAATCTCTAAAAATTATAAACTCACAGCTATTAACTCTAAATCTAACAACTTGAACTTTACCTGCTAATTTCTTCATAGCTTGAGTTAGATACATATTTTTTTAGTGATTCCAACTCCAACGGAAGTCTAACATATACAGTTGCAACTTTCATGCAGAACATCAAACCTAATGAGGGGTGTGTGTGTGCGTGTGGTTGTGTGTGTGTATCTGTGTGTGTGTTTGTGTCTGTATGTGTGTGCTTCTGTATGTGCGTCTGTGTCTCTATGTGTGTGACTGTGTGTGTGTGTCAGTGTGTACATTTATGTGTGTGTGTCTGTGTATGTGTGTTTGTGTGTGTGTGTCTGTGTATGTGTGTGTTTGTGTCTGTCTGTCTCTGTTTGTATGTTTGTGTATGTCTCTATGTGTGTGTTTGTGTGTCTGTTTATATGTGTGTGTGTGTGTGTTTATGTGTGCGTGTGTCAGTGTGTGTGTGTGTCTGTGTGTGTTTGTGTATGTGTGTGTGGGTCTGTGTGTGTGTCTATGTGTATGTGTATGTTTGTGTGTGTCTATGTGCGTGTCTCTGTGTTTGTGTGTGTATGTATTTGTTTGTGTGTGCGTGTGTCTGTGTGTGGGTGTGCGTGTGTCTCTATGTGTGTGTGTTTGTGTGTGCGTGTGTCTATGTGTGTGTTTGTGCATGTATGTGTCTGTGTGTGTGTTTGAGTGTGTGTGTCTGTGCATGTATGTGCCTGTGTGTGTGTTCGTATCTCTGTTTGTGTGTGTTCGTGTCTCTGTTTGTGAGTGTGTCTGTGTGCTTCTATGTATGTGTGTATGTGTGTGTGTGTTTGTGAGTCTCTATGTTTGTGTGTGTGTGTGACTGTGTGTGTCTATTTGTGTGTCTATGTGTTTGTGTGTGTCTATTTGTGTGCGTCGAAGTGTGTGTGTGAGTGAGTGTGTGGGTCCGTGTGTGTTTATGTGTTTGTGTATGCGTGTGTCTATGTGTGTGTGTGTGTTTATGTGTAGTGTGTCCGTGTGTGTGTCTTTGTATGCGTGTGTCTCTATGTGTGTGTGTGTCTCTTTCTATGTGTCCATGGGTGTCTGTGTTTGTGTGTGTGTGTATGTGCGTGTCCGTGTGTGTGTGTCTCCGTGTGTCTATATGTGTGTCTGTTTGTGTCTATGTGTGTATTTGTGTGTGTCCGTGTGTCTATATGTGTTCGCGTGTGTGTCTGTGTATGTGTATGTGTCTGTGTGTGTCTGTGTCTCTATGTGTGTTTGTGTGTGTTTGTGTCTCTGTGTGTGTGTATGTTTGTGTGCGTTTGTGTATGTGTGTTTGTGTGTGTGTGAGTTTGTGATTTTGTGTTTGTGTATATGTGTTTGTCTGAGTCTGTGTGTCTATGTTATTGTTAATTAATTTTATATCTATCTATGTGTGTGTTGGTGTATTATTGTTAATTAATTATTTATTTATTAACATGCTATAAACCTAGGTTGTGTCTGTAAGTGTGTGTGCACACGTGCATGTGTGTAAGATGCTACAATTTTGTATTTATTAATTTTACAGTTATTTTTATTTCATTAATTATATATAATACCTTTTTCTCTCTGTGTGTGTATGTGTGTAACATGCTATAATCTTTTATTTATTAATTTTAAAGTTATTTTAATTTCATTAAAACTAGGTTGAAAAAGGAAAATGTATTCGTTTTCTAAAGTCAACATTGTTTGAATTCCATGCAAGCATACACTCCCACCCAAACCTAAATGTTACCATTAAAAATATATAAATGAATAGAGGACTCTTGGTGAGCTCCACATTAATCACATAGAAATTGGTCATCATGAGAAGTCACCATGCATGTCTTTTCTTTGTTTAGTTGGCACTTGGCACAATATCAAGTACTGGCTACCAAGTAAAATCCACAATATTTTTTTGGAGGAATCAAATTCCAAAGCTCCGGGAACAATGCATCTCCCTCGAAAAATCTATATTTAATCAAATAATACTAGTGTAGAAGAAAATCGATCATATGATATTATATCCCCAAAAAATATAGTGCAGTCTCAACTTCCAAATAATCTCTGCCCAAGTGCAGAACAAAATCGATCATATCTGGTTCGTGGGTAGTGGAAAGAAAGATTAAGAAATATAATTCTCTATTTTGACATACTATTTGGAGTTATTAGATATTATTGTACAATTAAATTTATATTTTAGACATTGTTACTATACAGATTTTGGATCTCATTGGGTGAGGTTTTTGCATCTTGATAAGAATTTTGCCTTGCAAATTTATAATTAATGATAATAGTTGTTCATCCTTTTTCTTAGCATAACAATGTACCACTTATTCATTTCAATGAGGATGGTTGATTTTCATCTGTAACATTTGAGTTGTGTGTATTTTGCAAACAATATATCCTTTTAATATAATATATACTTTTGCTCTTAAAAAAATCTAAACAAGCTCTAAAATTATCAACAAAACTTTTTAATCTTCTTATATGATAGAATTTATTAAACTTTTTGGTAGGCTTATATGTGACTTTTTAGTAACATTTTTTTCTCAATACTTATTAATAAAAATGTTACTAAAAAACATTGGACAACATTAAAAAATATCACCAAATTATAAATAAATATTACTAATTAATATATTTTGTAATATTTTTATCAAATATTGAGTATGCACATTAACTATATACACATTTAATAAAATGTCACAAAAATATATTAGTATGCAACATTTATATATTCATAATTAAGTGACATTTTTAAATGTTGTCAAAAAATTTTAACTAAATTTTTATCAAGTCTTAGAGAAAAATGTTATTAAAAATCACATATGTTGTAGTTAATTGGATGAAAATCTTCTAGTCCAAATTGATATTTTAATTCATATCCCAACCAATAAATAAATGTCTTGTTATTTAATAATTTTTTTATAATTTTTTTAATATTTTATGTAACTCATTAAATAACACAACATTTGTTGATTGATTGAACCAGAAATTCAAAAACTAATTTGAGAAAGGGAAAATTCCATAGCAAAAAACAATCTTTCAAAATGAAGAAACTTCTTCGATCATCATTTAATACAAGAAAAGAATAAAATTGCAACCCAGAAATTGTGACAGTTTGTCTAAAACTGTCGTCGCTTCAAAATCGCGGCGATTAGCATGACGGTTTCATTTAACCTTCGCGATATTACTAAAAATTGTGACTGTTATCGTTGTCAACCATCGCAATGTCAAGTTGAGTTATTTTTTATTTAAAAATTGTGACAGTTGAGAAAATTTAAACCTGTCGCTGCTTCAAAATCGCAACTGTTAATGTGACAATTCCATTCAACCATGGCAATGTTGTTAAAAAATTGCAACCGTTGACCTCATCAACCGTCGTGATGTCTAGCTGAGTTGTTTTTGTTTAAAATTAAAAATTATTTAAAATACACAAACAAATATATGCATTGCTCACTCTTGCATCTCACCCTAACCCTCCCTTCTCCTGTATTTCCCTTAACCCTAACTCATTCAGTGCTCACCCTCACCCACCACTCTTTTTCACTTTCACCTCACCACCATCATGTCACACCTTGATAGCATTGCATTGCTGTATCGTCTCACTCTCTCTTAAGTCTTCTTCTTCCCCCACTTTCCCCTTAGGTAACTTTTTGTCTGCTTCTAGTGTTATGTTTTAAACATTTTTCTTTTGTTGGGGTTTCATATTTTATACATTCTTAAGCAAGTTCTTTTCTGATTTATATTATTTTATTTTATTTATTTTGATGTGAAATTTCCCTTGCCACGAATTTAGAACAAACCGATTAGGATTATTTGTTAGAATGGAAAAACAAAAAGGTAAGAATTGGGGATGATGGTGGTTTTGGGGGAGACGCCACTTCCGGGAAGGAAGATAAGTCTCAAAGACGCCACAAGGGGTGGAAGGCCCTTGATAAGTCTCAAGCTTGGTTCAGCCAAGAACCTAGGAGATACACTCTCAAGAAAAGTTTTATCCAAAGCATAAATCTGTCTATTTCCATTGAAATGCAATACATATAGGAATTCCATAAAGCCAAGAAATAAATGCACCATTTACTAACATTGATTAAGGTTTATTTATTAAATAACCTCCCTACTGGTGCATATGAAAAGGCAACAGCCACACTGAATGAAAACTAAACAACCACTAAAATTCAACACTCCAAAATAAAAGAAAAATTAAAATAAACTGTTTTTAAAGCATGACAAATAACACAACAGTACCAATACTTTTTACAACTTTAGTTAATTAAACCCACTTTGATTAAACTAACTTTCCAGCAACATCCTCTATTTCATGAATCTTCAATGATGACCATGCATTGAATTAATTTTGCCTCTATGTCCTTTTCATTAGGTGCAGCTTCCAAAATTGTTGCTACCGCTTGTTGTAAAGCTTCTTTTGCTTTCCTAGCTCTTGCCCTTGTCATAGGTGTCCCAAGTCCTTCAAGCACCTTACTGTCTTTGTTTGTAGCTGTGTCCTCATCATTCCCTCCCTCTTGAAGAGGATTTGTCCTCAAATCTAAGGCTTCTTCTTCTGCATTAAAAGGAGACAAATCAGATTCATTAAAAGTTGCACTTGTATTATACTCACCTGGCAAATCAATTTTGTAGGCATTGTCATGGATCCTCTCTAACACTTGGAAAGGACTGTCCGTCCTTGGTTGTAGTTTGGACTTCCTTTGTTTAGGGAATCTCTCTTTTCTCATGTGTACCCAAACCTAATCACCAGGTTCGAATACAATTCTCCTTCTTCCCTTATTAGCTTTCTTGGCATAGCTCTCTTGCACCCATTTTTTGCTTATTAATTCATCAACTTGCCTTTGTATTTCTCGGGTCTCTTGGGGGTTGCTTCTATATGCTGGTCGATTAGGTAATGAAGCTCCAGGAATGAGATCAATGTGATGCTCAATTCCCCTTAAAGGTGGTAATCCGTTAGGAACCTCCTTTGGAAACACATAGTTATATTCCTGCAAAAGAAATTCAACACCAACAGGGCCAAGTTTTTTAGAGTTAGCATAAACATTATTTTTGCAATACAACACGTAAAGTGGTTTTTTTGCAAGCATCACCCTCTTCACCTCCCTCTTTTTTGCTAAACAACTCTTTTTTCTTTCAAGTGTTTCACTTTTGTTCCCCTTATGTGTTTCACTCTTTTTATTTCCACTCTTTTTATGTGTTTCACTCATCTCTCCTTTTTCTTGCAACTCTTTCTCTTTTATTTCTTTTTCTTTTTCCCTCAACTCCTTTTCTCTCATTTCTTTTTCTCTCATTTCTTTTTCTTTTATTTCTTTTTCTTTTTCCTCTTTTCTCTCTTGTCCTATTTTTGTTTTCAACCTGATTAAATCCTCAATTGCTTCTTTAGGTGAAAGTAATGCAATTCTCAATTTGCATCCTTGGTGCATAAAAGAAATTTTATTTGTTTTCTCATTGTAATTCACATTTCTTTCAACTTGCCATGATTTACCGAGAAGTAAGTGGCAAGCATCCATGGGCACCACATCACACAACACAACATCTTCATATTTTCCAATGGAAAACTTCACTTCAACTTGCTTATTCACAGATATGCCACCATTTTCACCAAGACTTTGAAGTTTGCAAGGTTGTGGGTGTGGTGTAGTCTCTAAATTCAATTTGGTTACTAATCTTGAACTAGCCAGATTGGTATAATTTCCTCCATAAATAATGATTGAGCAAATCTTTCCTTCAATTGAACATCTAGTTTGAAATAAGCTTCCTTTTTTAATCTCAACCCTACCCTTAACCTCAGTAGTTGCAATCTCATTGTCCCCAAAAATTTTTCTTTTCTTGTTTGGACAATTTAAAGCAATATGACCTTTACCCAAACATTTAAAACATTTAATTGTATTAATCTTGGAAGTAGAAGAAATGCAAGGGTTAGGAACGTGTTTACCACTTGAAGACTTTGAACCTTGTTCCCTAGGTAAGGAAGATCCCTCCTTCTTGGACCCTTCCCTCCAATTTGTGTTGTTAAAATTGGAAGAACCCTTTCTCATAGTTCCGTTCCTTTTGAGTTGTTGTTCTACCTGTACAGCTTTGTGCAACAAATCTTCTAACTCAATATATTCCTGCAATTCAACAACATCTCTGATTTCATTATTTAATCCACTTAAAAATCGAGCCATAGTGTCCTCACTATCTTCATTGACTTTAGCCTGCATCGTAGTCATTTCCAAGTCTTTAAAATACTCTTCAACACTCCTATTGCCTTGAGATAATTTCTAAAGTTTAAGCTTCAAATCTTTATTGTATCTACTTGGCACATATCTCTTCCTCATGATGGTCCTCATTTCAGGCCATGTATCTACTATTGGTTCTTCATTTCTCACCCTCTCCCTTTGATACTTGTTCCACCAAATAAGCGTATAATCAGAAAATTCAGCAGCTGCCATTTTAGCTTTTTGCTCCTCTGTATAGTTGTTACAAGAGAATACATGTTCAATTTTCAGTTCCCACTCTAAATAGGCTTCTGGATCATTCCTTGCTTTGAATGGGGGAATATTTAGCTTTACTCCTTCAATCCGGTTTCGCCTAGGTTCACCATCATTATCTCTTCTTCTCCTATTCTCCTCATTATTTCCACGATTCTCAAGTACCTCAATCCTCCCATATAACTCCTCTGTATGTTCTCTCAACATTCTTTGTACTTAGTTTGTAATTTCTTCAATCATGAGTCTATTACCTCCTTCATTATGAGGGGTTTCTTCACCTCCTGTACCTGCCATTTAATCAGAAAAAATAAAATTTAAGTAATAGGCCCTCACCATTCTTCTCACGTGTTTACACTCAAGAATGTACACTCGTGTTTAGTGCTCTATTTTCTGGCTTTTTCTCTAATGTGCACACAACCTTTTACCTCTCTTGTACTCTCCTTGGGTTCTTAACAAAATCAAATAAGACTCTTTTTCTTCTTTTTTTATTTTTTTTCAAGAACAGTCCACACAATGTAGCAAAAATTTGGTACGTATCAGGTGCAGTTTGGAAAACAGTTGAACAACAAAATTTACCAACAAAAGGGTCCAATTTACCCTAATGTATCAGACTTCAAACACCACTACCTCACAAAATAGCGAACGCAAAAGGCCAAACAAAAACAAAACTCTAATGCAATTTAAAATAGTTGCAGAAACAATCCTTCACAAAAACAGCCAATATATCACCTTACAATTGGTTAAGTTTCTGTCCTAAATAGATGAATCATTCAGCCACAACCTTTTCGTTTTTTTTTCTTCTCTTTTTTTTTCTTTCTTTTGTTTTTTTTATAGGCTTAACTTTTGCAATGACTTAGACAGGGTGATTATCAATATCAAATGATGTTATTGGCACTAAGAAGGAAGGATGTTACCAATTTCTCCAAGCCAGCCAATGTCAAGCCACTGTATCTCACGCTGCATAACTCCGAAGTGAACGATTCGACATCCAGGTGAAAGTTCACGTTCTGAGGAGCAATTTCCACTCACGAAGCATCGAAATTGACTATGTAAAACATGAGTTATGAGTGAAAGGAAATTGCGTCTCAGACAGCCAAGAACTACGCCCTAGAACCTTGAAGCAGTGTCCAAAACCTAGTCCTAACAACTAGCTCTGATACCAAATGATGTGAAATTCCCCTTGCCCCGAATTCAGAACGGACCGATTAGGACTATTTGTTAGAATGGAAAAACAAAAAGGTAAGAATTGGGGATGATGGTGGTTTTGGGGGAGATGCCACTTCCGGGAAGGAAGATAAGTCTCAAAGATGCCACAAGGGGTGGAAGGCCCTTGATAAGTCTCAAGCTTGGTTCAGCCAAGAACCTAGGAGATACACTCTCTCAAGAAAAGTTTTATCCAAAGCAAAAGTCTGTCTATTTCCATTGAAATGCAATACATATAGGAATTCCATAAAGCCAAGAATAAATGCACCATTTACTAACATTGATTGAGGCTTATTTATTAAATAACCTCCCTACTGGTGCATATGAAAAGGCAACAGCCACACTGAAGGAAAACTAGACAACCACTAAAATTCAACACTCCAAAATAAAAGAAAAATTAAAATAAACTGTTTTTAAAGCATGGCAAATAACACAACAGTACCAATACTTTTTACAACTTTAGTTAATTAAACCCACTTTGATCAAAATAACTTTCCAGCAACATCCTCTATTTCATGAATCTTCAATGATGACCATGCATTGAATTAATTTTGCCTCTATGTCCTTTTCATTAGGTGCAACTTCCAAAATTGTTGCTACCACTTGTTGTAAAGCTTCTCTTGCTTTCCTAGCTCTTGCCCTTGTCATAGGTGTCCCAAGTCCTTCAAGCACCTTACTGTCTTTTTTTGTAGTTGTGTCCTCATCATATTTTAGTTATTTTATTATAACTTTTGGGAATTATCCTGTTTCCGTTTTGTGTGTTTTTTTCTCTGTATGGTTTGTAGTTTTAGAATGTTGCCTAGTTAAAATAATTGAGATTTGTTTACATTTTATAATCAAGGTTTTCTACTGAATGAAGTGCGGAGGGTGTAGTGTTAAAAAATAGATATTAGTGTTGAGGAACTATGAAATAAGTGTAGGGTTAAGATTTTAAGACAAGATGAGTTTAATGGTTTCAAAGGCTTTGTTATGACAGAGGAATTAATGCATGATATAGAATTGGGGCTGAAAAGATTTGAATACTAAATCTAGAGAGTTGTGAAGCAAGTGTAGTGTTAGATTTGAAGACAAAAACAGACTTTGAAGGACTCTATTATGAGAACACATGAATATTTTTTAATAGGCCTATGACTGATGAATTATGTTATATGTTCACATTTATACTCTTACTATATCTTCTAAGGTGTTGTTTCTTATTTATTTCATGCATTTAGCATGCATTTAGGTTTTTATGCATAAAATCATATTTTTTATAAAACATACCTATAAGTTGCATTTTTAGTAAATTCTGCATTAATTCTGTCCTGACATTCTGTCCTGTAAACCTTATTTTTGGCTGATTCTTTTTGCATTGGATTCCTGAATTCTAGGGATTCAATTTGGATATTAGGAGCATGGAGTTTGGAGTCTGGAGCTATTTTTGAGGATTTTTGGAAGTTCGGGCAGAAATCTACATCATTTTGTTTTAGGAATTGCATTTTTATGTAATTTAGTTTTAGGCTCATTGGCCCCTTGCTTGGCCCATTATTCATGTGAGTAAAAACCCACTACACTTTTCAGATTTTCACATTTTTCAGGTTTTCAGATTTAAAGTTTTAGAGAATTTTTGTGGGGAGAAGATTTTCTTGGCTTTCAATTGCAGTTTCGATTCCAACTTTCAGTTTTGCTCCGAGTTTGTGTTCTTCCCTTGCCTCCTCTCTATTATGCATAATTCTTGATCAAGAATTAGTATTTCCTTGTAATTGATTGATTGCATGCATGCTAGGCTAGGTTTAGGAGCAATTTCGGATTTCAATCCTGCTTTTGTTCTTAGATTCTTGTTTCAATTCTGTAATTTTTTATTCTGCAATTTTCTATTCTTGGTGTTTCATTTCTGTTTAAAAAATGTATTTCTTTTAGTTTCTACAATTTTCCTTTCCGGCAATTTTCCTTTCTTGCAATTTTTACTTTCCTGCAAATTTGTTCATGCTTTCCTGCGAATTTTCTTTCATTCTTTCTTGCTTGTTTGCTCATTTCCTTTCTGCAAATAAACCCCCCTTATTGTTAATAAAGAAAAAGATTAGAACTAGCCTGAAACAATATTTGCATGTTTCCTTGTGATTCGATCTGAGGTCAACCCTATAGTACATTAGGGGGACTTTGTATGCTTTTGCAAAACCTAGGGCAACTAGGGTTTTGCCAATGACATAGGAATTTAAGCATTGGTTTGTAGAACAGGGGTCGAAAAGATTAAATATTGACCAAGTATTAACCAGAGACTAAGAGTCATCTTGTATCATGGGTTGAACTTAATCAAGTTAAGTGCTTAAGTTGTTGCATACAAAGTAAGGAATAAAAACAAATAGCTGTGAAACTAAAAAGCCCAAACACATATATAGAAACTTAATTATCTACTTAAGACACTAAGAAGTTAAAATACACCAGTAATGATTGCTAGATGACCCTTATACTTAATAATGATTGAGTACTATCAATTTGATAAACTTCATGAATTTCAAAAGTAGAAGGATTGAATTATTTGCCAGATATTTTTTGTTTGTGACGTATAAGATTTTTTTTGTGTTAGATGGTTGTAACAATAAAATTAATATATGAATTTTTAATTTAAAGTTAGCAATATGGTCACTAATATGAGTCTCGTTGTGCAGACAAAAGTAGCTACCATGCGATTCTAAGGCATAAATTCTGAATATCAAAAACTGAGGAGGATTCCCTTGTTGGACTAAGGAGCCTCCTACCCATTGACAAAGGTAATCCCTTTTGCTAATTAAGTTATGACATTACAAAAGATTAATTTCTTTTCAAATATTTTCGAAACAGATAAATTCATGCTAAAGTTTAGCTTTGAGGATATGGAAGTGGATAGCCATGTGGGGCAGGATAAGTTGGTGGATGGTATCCTGAATGAAAATAATCATTATGTACAATTGTTAGCTTAGATGTGAAAATATACCCTCACTAGACTCTTCATCTTTTCTGTTGCTCATCTTGATTGATTTAACCTATAGTCAAAAGAAAGAAAAGGATTCTCATCTTTTAAAATCTAATCCAAACAACATAACTTCATTAACAAAATACATAATCAAATGGAATAAGCTCTTTGTTTCTCTTGAAAATGTACTTTTTATCCCTACTGAAATATGGCAATTTCATGTTCATATTTAGCAAAGTTATTCTAGATATGCATATCTTCTTTAGATAGGGTCACATCTTGGCTGCAGTATTGAATGTTGAAGATTGAGAACTATATTCGAGAAATATCAAATTATTCTTTCTATTTACTATTTTTTCTAGATGAAGGAAACTAGTGAACTATTCAATTGAAAACTATTATAATTAGTTTTTAATTCAATGAATTTCAACGAAATAAAGGAATCCATTTCATTCAAACTCTAATAAAATCTTACAAGTAGTTAGTTGAGATGGTTAAACATGCCCACATGAGGTTCAATTGTTAATTATATTCATGCAGAAGACTTTATTGGTAGATCTGGAGTTTATTTCAATGATCTCTTGTGTCAGTCAAGGGGATTAATTTTACTATTGGTTGAGAGATACTGTTTCTTCCTCTAAACAACAAAATTTTGTTTTCCTTATTTACACACCTTGACAGTTGATACACAAATTACATAGCTTTTCTTAGTTTCATCACTTCCATCTTTTCCAGCCATGTTTAAACTTGTCATGTACAAGGTTGCCATGCTTCCAGCATTTCCCAAAATTCCCATGCTTGAACTTTCCATGACCAAAGGAAGCTTCATGTCCAAAACGATGATATCCAGGTGAGCTGCATATACAATAGCTGCATCAGCAACACCCGCCGCCAACAATCATCCCATTCTGGCCCATGTCATACACAATAGAGATTGAAATTAAATCATAATCTTTAGTCTTTTCAAATTTTTTCTAAACTATTATAGAGGATTTTTTAGATATGTATGTACATATAAGAAGCTACAAAATTCAAAACCTAGTATCATATATTTTTGTTTGTCTTTTGGTTAACAAAGCGTGAGTTAAGTGTGTTTGTAAATTTTATTTCAATCACCACTTCTCTAGTATTGTATATGAACATAAAATTATTTTTGAAATTTTTTTTCAGATGCAACAAAGTATAATAGAAAGAACACAGTATAATAATTCTAACATATGAATACCACTATATTTTTGTTTCATAATTCAAAACTTATACTTGTTTCTCAACAACTTACTAGTCACATTGACATTTTTTAAGCCTTATTCTTATTAAATTAATTAAGCATAACAAAGTATGTCTATTATTATTAATATAGTGAAACAAGTGTTGGAATACTCCTAATTATAATAATAATAACAGCCATAACAAAGTATACAAAGGTTGAAATACTAAATCTTGAGGAGTTGTGAAACTAGTGTAGTGTTGAACATGAGCTGAGAAGATTGAAATATTGACCAAGTATTGGTCACACACAGAGAGTTGTCTTATGTTATGTGTTGAACTTAATCAATCTAAGTGGTTGAGAATTCTAAAAGTAGAAATATTGAATTATTTGCTAGATATTTTTTGTCTGTGAAGTAGAATTTTTTTTGTGTTGGATGGTTGTAATAATAAAATTAATATATGAATTTTTTATTTGAAGTTAGCAATATGATGACTAATCTGAGTCTCCTTATGCACGCAAACGTAGCTACCTCGCAATTCCGAAACATAAATTTTGAACATAAAAAACTAAGTGGGATTTCCTTGTTGGACTGAGCAGCTCCCACCCTTTGACAAAGGTAATCCCTTTTGCTGATTTTTCATTTTTTTTAGTTCCAAATTATTCACTGCTATTTTATTGGTTCATAAATATAACATTTAGTGGTTAACAAGAAAAATCTTTGGTTTTTTAGTTAAATGATACTTAGAGAGAAATTTCAGTTTTAGGTATTTAATTCATGAGAAACCTAGTCAAATATGTTTGTTTACTAATCCACCTCTTAGGAAAAAATTAGTTTTTTCAAATTAGTTTAGACTAGATGGATGATACCAAACTAATTATCTGACTGGTTGGCATGTGACCTTTCCTTACGATTGATTTGTAATAATAGACTAATCATGAATTCCAATCCCACATAATCAAATGTTAGGTACAAAATTTTTAAAATGTTTTTAAACATTCTAAAAGAAACCTATGAACAGAATTAATTTTAAAATTTAAATTTTTTTTTAGATAAAGGAATTAGACAAAATTAGATTACAAAAACAAAGAAAAAAAATGGAGAATTATAGTGAGGCCAGAGACACAATTTTGTGCATCATTTTGAAAGATAGATCAATGCTTTTCTTTTTAAACTAGAAGAGCAATGCACATTGTACTTACAAAAATAAAATTTAAATATTTTTAAAGTACGAGTATATTTTTTTTTTGTAAATGTAAAAGTAAATTGATTTTAATTGGTAATCTAAAACCAATTTTAGAGAAAGAGAAAAGGGTGTTTAATTGTTATAAATATCAAATTCATTAACGCTGCACTTTTTTACTTGTACATATAGAATTGCATTTTTGGCATGTAGATAAAATATCTTATAAATATCTTATTTGCTATAAATATCTTATAATATTGAAAATATAGTTCAGGTTAACATTATTTTAAAAACATTAATTATTAAATTGATCAAATTTTATTAATATCGCAAAATTTAATTTTAATCTCTATAAAGTTTAATAAATTTTTAGTAGTTACCTTCTAGATATAGTGTTTTGGGGGGCGGGAGCGGGGGGAAGCCACTGCACTTATCTACTATTGACTAGTGTGAAGGTAAGTTGCAATTTTCTCCTTATGTAGATAGTCCAAGAATATAAACCCAGCTGTCCAAGTACATACTACATAGAACTAGTCTATTTTTTTCTTTTTCTATATTGTGCAAAAATAAATGTTCAACTTGCCATATTGCATTTTATTTTAAGCAATTATAGTATAACTCATGTTATTATTTATTCTTCATTATGTTTCTTCATATAATTTTTTATATTTATTGAACATATAATAGTTTTTGCTAGTCAAATTTATTATTATAGAATTGTGGAGGCTGAAATAAAGTGGATTCTGATACTATATGTTGATCTTTGTTTTTTTTTTAATGTCTAGTAAGGTAGACATTAGTGAGGTTGGTTGTAGTTGGCGAATACTATTTTTTATGACTGAAAGTACATCTTACCTTTTCAGCAGTGATGTTTTAATTTGTAAATGGCATTGTGTTTCTTCTTTGATGAATTCTCCTTCATTATGCTTTGTTATACTTTTTGGCTAACCTATGTTCCTTTAGTATTTTTGCCTCAAAAGCAAAGTTGACAGATGTTAAATTCTTTCTTACCAATATCTTCTTTCTATCCTTTGATTTTATTTTTCTTGTCCTTGTACTGAAATCTAAACAGGTGTCAAATTGGATTATATGTTTGTTAGAAGCCAATTCCTAATTATTTATTTATCACATAAGTGGTTTCAATTATTAATTATCTACTTATTTATCATTTTCATTTCAGCTACATGATTTGGAGTCACCAAGAGATGCAAGACGTTTTTCTCAATCTAGTCATATGCCTGAAGATCATGATCTACACTCACCTACAACTTTTTAAATTGTTCTTGTTTTTATCATATCAACTTTAAGATTTATATTTTCAATTTGTAGGACAATGAATTAGTTTAAATTCTATATTACATTATATGTATGTTTTGCAGTATATACTATATTAATTCATTTTTTGTATTCCTATTTATTATTCCTTTCTTTTTATTTAATATTAACTATAAAACTATGAAAAGGTAATAAGAAAAAAATCCTTTTAATTCATCATCAATTATAAGTTATCATAATTAAAAAAATTAAAATTTGAAAGCATTGTGAAAATTAAACATAATTATTATATATTTAAGAAATATTCTAATATATTTTAATAGAAAAATTATAAATTTAAAAATATAAAAAAAATCTATAGAAAATATTGTGACAGTTATATAATCATGGTTTTAAAAAAATCAAGAAAAACATTACACCAGTTATACAACTGTCGCGAAATAATTCAAAAAAAAAATTACGACAGTTATGCAACCCTCACGATCACATCTTTAAAAAAACATTAAAAAATATTATGAAGGTTAAACATCATTGCAAAATATTAAAATGCTACACAATCAAATGATCAAAATTACAATGGGTTGAAACCGTCACAAATGTATCACTTATTTAATTGGTAAGACAGTTTTTTTAACCATCTGATATTGGATCATGACAGACAACATTCTAATGATTAACGAACCGTCACAATGTAAAATTTGAACCAGTTGTAACTGTCGCAAAAGAGATTTTTTAACCATAACAATATGTACATTTTCTTTTGTAGTAACCCGGTCATTTATACGCTTTCAATACGTATTGTGGAAAGATAACCTATATTTAAGACACAAACTGGAATGAATTTCTCACAAATAGAGAATTATCATCCCAAGGAATTTATAGCAAATTTCTTTACAAATTTACCATACAAATTATGAAATGCGGGAGGTACCTTTAGTAATTTAGTGTCTTAAACTTTTTAATTCCGATGAGTATTGTTTTTAAGTTTGAACTTTCAGATTTAATTACTCAACCTTTACTGCTTATATAAACACTAATTAATCTTTATTCGCCACGATCTTTACAATCTTTTAGTTCTTAAATTTAAATATTACTTATTTTAGTAATATACATATTTTTCATTTGTTTTACTTTAAGTCATCTAAAATTGATCGACTACAATACATTAAAATCAATATGTATAGACTAAAACCATGTAAAAATTATGTTGTCGAGATTAAAATGAGTGAAGGAGAGATACTTAATTGAAAAGTAAAAATAAGAGTTATAAGGTTGGTCTAGTAACAAAGTTCACATGTGAAAAAAAGAAGAAGAGAGATAATGGGTCGAATCCTTCCATTAAGAAAAACTAATACATTAACATTTGACTTATAAAAAAATTAAAAAATAAAAATTATATATGCAAATATGAACCAAATGAAACAAAAAATTAGGTAGATATAGGCATTGGGCAAGGATGTATATAGTTTCATGTCACACTAGGGGAAGAATTGGAGTTGCTATGCAATAGCTTCGTTTGAGGAATTACATAGTTTGGATGAATTAATCAATCAACATTCAAGGGAGAAGCTTTGTTGGAAAGGTTTTTTCTTCACGAGAATTAATGAAGGTTGTCACTATTTGTGGAAGATTAATTCATCTTTTGACAGAAGACAAAGAAGAGTGGTTTTCAAAGTGGTTTTGCATGCGGACATACACCAATGGTCCCCAACAAAGGTGACAAGAGTTTATATTACCGTGAACGAGTACAATGAAACAAAGCATAAAAAGATTCAATGTAGGGAGATGCTTAATATCAACAACACTGCAAAATAGGGGATATAAAAAAGAGTACAATCCAAAATCCAAATGCAACGTGATAGAAAATGGAGAAATGTAAGCAAGAGACCTAACCATGAAAGATATAAGATTTTAACACCTATTTTTATCTATAATATGGGTTTAAGTTTGGATATAAAAGAAACATATATAAGATTTTAATACTTATTTTATCTTTTGGGTATTTTTGAGATTTGGATATGCTCTTAGATAACTTGTGATATTATTTTGTAATTTTAACTTATTTTTAATCATTAAATAAATTATAAATTAATTTATTAATTATATTTTAATTTAAAAGTATATAAAAATAATACATAATAATAAATTATTATATAATTTCATTTTTATGATATAATTATTATAAGAGTTTAATTGGTATACACTTTCATGATAAAGATTTTTACACTGACAGTCAATTATGACTCTTCATTCATCGTCTGTTAACTTTACTCGTTATTACTTTAGAAATCACATAAATAAAAAGTTATGATGGAAATATATTACACTGTATATACTAATTAAACTCTTAAAAGTATAATAATCATGAATAATACTCTAAGACTTCTCTTTTAGTGAATAATTAATTAAAATTTATTAAAAATTATTATTTTTATAAGTTTCACATCTCATTAAATATATGATCGTGTGGAGAGTTTTAAAAAAGAGATTGTCATTAATATTTTCACAAAATCATGGAAGAATCTCTAGGCGGAATATTCTCAATGTCAACATCAAAAAACAATGGTTACAAGTGATTATGTGGTTTAGTTACATCTTGATACGTGTTGTTGTGTAGAAAATTCAATGGAGGATTGTGATTGGGACTCCACCATCAATGAAACACAAGGAGAAAAGGATCACGTGACACTTTTTAGAAAATTACAGTGAAAGAGAATTCTCAAGCTGAAAGAAAGGGATTCTGTTAATACGTACTTCTTTTTCTTAAAACACTTTTTAGATGATAAAATTATGTTAATATTTTCACTATGATAACTTTAAAATAATCTTTTTCTCTCCTAGTTTTGCATAACAGTTGGTATGTAAAAGGTGTTTTTTTACCTTATGAATAGAGGTAAAAATAATACTTTCTATGAACTAATTAATCAGTCAGTAAAAGAAAAAAAAAAATTCTCTATGAATCAAGTGATCCATAAAAAAAAAAAAATCTTTTACAATAGAGTTGATTTGTAGAAGGTATTTTTTTTTATCTCTATAGATCAAGTGATTTGTAAAACACGTATCTAATTCGATGGACCACTCTCTTTACAGAGGTAAAAAAAATTATCTTTTAATCCATAGAAGAAAAACTAAGAAAGGAGTGAGCATTTCTTTTGAGGTGATTTGGTTAAGAGAGAGATGGAGGAGATGTCAGAACGAGAGAAAGAATTTAGGTTATATGTAGTAAGAATATTTTAAATATTTTTATTTATAATTTTAATTAATAGGTGTTTTAAGGAAATGGGGTATCCAGCAAGATTAAACAGCAATAATGAGATAGCCCATCAAATAGGACTTATAGGATTTGCTATTACCATCCTCATTAATCATTACGGAAAAGCTTATTAAAAAATTCGAAAACCTCTTAAATTGAAAAGCAAAAAACAAAAAAAATAATTAAAAGAATATTTTCTTTATCATTTGGTTCCGTTTTCAAATCTTGAATAAAATATCAAAATAAATTACATATTATAATTCTGTTGATTTTATTTTTATAATATGTGATTTTTGTTTAATAACTAATACTAAATATTAAATAATTTATAGTATTTTTTATATTTTATAATAAAGATGCATATATAACATTTAAATGTTAAAAAAAATATTAATTTAGTTAAAAAATAATATTGAATATAAGTATCGCATAATATACTATTATGTTATGAAAATAGATGGTAATATAAAATTTAGGATAATGTTAAATAGAAGTAAAAACTATTCAACTAAAATTATGTCTTAAAAATTTAATATAATGGAATTAATTTTTAAAATAATATATAAATTTAAATAATAAATTTTAAATTATAATAATGGATTAAAAACTGTAAAATCAAACAAAATCAAACCAAACATTAAAAATTGATTTGGATTAGTTTAAATTTAATGTTATATCTAAATCAAATCAAATGAAACTAAGGATGGTAAATAAACTCGTACTCGTGGTAATCCCCGAACCCACCCCAAAGTTGATAAGAATCCCTAGTTTGACCGGGTACGAGTACGGGTATGAGAAATATCCAATTTGTTAAGTCAGGAATGGGGATGGGGATATACATACTCATCCCATACCTGTCCCCATACCCGTCACATCTCACTCTTATTTTAATGTTAAAATATTCATTTCTCTTAAAAAAAGAAGAAATGTTTGACATTTAATTAACAAATTATAAACTTTGTATTTATTAGATAACTTTTGAATTAATATCATTTTATTCAAACAAATTATTTTTGACTAAAATATTATTATAATTTCTTCTGCAGGTATGGAACGGGTACAAGTATACTCGATATCCGACAGGGATGGAGATATAAATCTCATATCTACAGGATATGAGGAAGGAGATGGAGATGAGTTTCAGAAATGAGGATGAGAATGAGAATGTCATACATGTCCCCGTCTCACCCGTTGCCATGCCTAAACGAAACTATATTTTCATTTTATATTAACTTTTTATTGACTTTTTTTTTTCTAAAAATTGAACCAAACCATGCCGCAAACATTCCTTATAATTTGTTTCCTTTTAACTTTTTATTGACTATTTTAATCTGCTTTTTTCTAGTTTTTACTCCCACGGTATTTTAGAAAGTATGCAATTTTAATGTAATTCTCAGATCTGCATACTTTTTATTAGTTTGGTCCAATTAAAGGCTAGATATATCATATTCATTTATATTTATGATATTATCAAGAAATAGTTTATTTAATTAAAGTATAGAAAACAGAGGAAAATACAAAAATAAGAATTGGATCAAAATTACAATTTTTTAAATGTAAGGACTGAATGGAAAATAAAATTTGAGACCAAATCACATATTAAAAATTAAATGGATAAAAATTGTAATTTATCCTAACAAAAACAAAATTGCATTGTTTTGGAAAGAGAAGTTTTAATTGAGCGGTGTTGTATTTATTTTGTTCTTAAAAGAGTTTAATTAACCTCTAAAAAAATTAATTAAAATAATTTCTAAAACTAAGAAATCATGCTAGAATCATAACACAACTTTGAATAACAAAATGTAATAGTTATAAAAAAAACTAATAAATACAAATTAAAGATCATGGATAACTCTTTCTCTCCAATATATACTAATTAAAATGTTATGGTTTAGAAGATTTTATAAAGAAAAAATACAATAATTTTCAAGTGCAAGGTGTATAACTTACGTCCTAAAATAAAAATTAAAATTCTAAAAGTAGAAGTGAAGAAGTGAAGTAAGTAAAATAATAGCAAGGTAGAGGAGAAAATTGCCGGCTTGAAAAAATATTGCAAACCTTGACTAAGGGAAGAGGCAAAATTTTGCGCATGCTACAGGAAAAATGGGTAATAAAATTATGTGTATAATTTAGTTGGTTACTTTGTGGTTCATTTACCTTGCAAGAAATGTCTTGACATATAAAGGATCCCAATTTTAGGTGCCAATAGCTTAGGAAGATACTCTACAAAAATTTTGAATGTAAGTTAAGAGTTTTAAATATACATGTTGAAACCACTCATCCTTAATTATTCTAGCAAATCTATGAGAAGATATATATGATTAATTATTACTTTCATTCAATTTTTCATGTAAATAATGTAAAGCAGCAAATTATCATACACAAGTAGAGTGGATAATGAATTCATGTTGTTGTATTGAGTAATTGGATGAATCAGATAGGTTAGGTTGATTATCTAATACTTTTGTTGGAGAACATTGTTTCTGTTTTCAGTGAGACATTTCTTATGTTTTCCCTATCATTTATAAAAATCTATTGGCTTACAAAACAAAAATTACTTTCAAAGTTTTTATGATTTTCACTCAACCTTTAATTAGATTTTTTTAATTAATATCTATTAGTTGATTAATTAATATTTTAGCAAGAGTGCAAGAATACTTATTTTAATTTTATTGGATACAATTTAACAACAAGCTTGTAATATTTAATTGGATTTATTATTTGTAATTTAACTTTAATAAGCTACTTTTATATAATTTTGTTGAAAGCAAGCAATATTTCATATAATTTTAGAAATAAAAATTTTGAATGTATTTTTTAATAATTAATAATAGAATTTTTAAAATGAAAAAATGAACTAAATTAAAACCCAAAATATTGATTTGTATTTAATAATTAATTTAAAGAGTTTAATTAGTATATATTACAATGTAAAACTTTTTACACTAATATTCAATTAGAACTCTTAATTTATGATAAGTTTGGTGACTTTACCAATTAATATTTTAAAAGTCATATAAATGAAAATATGTGATTATATGTTAGTATAATATCATCTTTTATACTGACAGTATATACTAATTAAACTCTAATTTAAATTGAATTAAACTGCAAATTTTGAAACAAAATTGCACAAAATGTGCAACAAGCACCGATATAGAGTTGTTAAATAGATTACTCACTTTAATCTCATGTTTAAATTGATACTTATAGAAAATTAGTTAATATCAATGTTTAATTTTGAGAACCAGTTCTGAGAAAAGGTTTCAAACTCACCTAAGACTGGATATGCCTTTCCAAATGTTAACTGTTGAGAAAAGGATGAATCTTGAAAAACCTTTTTCAGAAGTCGAGATTACATAGGCAGTTTGGGCAGGTGGCAGTAATAAAAGGCCAAGACCTGATGGTATAAATTTCATTTTATAAAAGAATTTTGGCATGTATTGAAAGATAATTTTGTGGTTTTTTTAGGAGTTTCATACAAATAGTTAGCTTGTAAAAGGTTCTAACAGTTCATTCATATCCTTGATACCTAAAAGACGCAATCTGAAAAGTTTAGGGATCACCACCCAATTTCTCTAATTGGACACATATATAAAGTTTTGGCAAAAGTGTTGGCAACAAGGATGTGAAAGGTAATGCATTCTCTTATCTCAAATCCTCAATCAACTTTTGATGCAGGAAGACATATCCTTGATGGTATCGTCGCCATAATGAGGTTAAGGAAGATGCAAGAAAAAGGTGGAAAGATCTTGTGCCTAAAAGTGAATTTTGAGAAAACATATGACTCGATAAGTTGAAATTATCTGAGGCAAGTCATGGAAAGGATGGGGGTTTAAAGAGAGATAGATGAGTTGGATGAAGGAATGTGTGGGCTCAGCTCAAATATTTGTGTTGGTTAGTAGGAGTCCAATTGAAGAATTTGAAACTGGACGGGGAATCAGGCAAGGAGATCCTTTGTTCCCATTCTTATTTCTCATTGCAGCAGAGGGTCTTAGCCAAATGATTCAAGTTGTGATTAACATGGATTTGTGGAAGGGATATGCGATAGGGAAATAAAATATTTGTGTGTCCCATCTGCGATTTGCATATGATACTTTACTCATTGTGCAAATGAATTGGGAGTCTATTGAGGCAATTAAATCCATTTTGCAGAATTTTGAGTTAATTTCAGGCTTGAAGGTGAATTTCTACAAGAGTCACATTCTTTGAATAAACGTGCCAAATGTCTAGTTAGACAAAGTGTCGTTATTGTTAAATTACAAGGTGAGGGGTGTGCCTTTTAAATATTTGGTCTTGCCAATTGGTGCTAATTCAGTTTTAAGTGAGATGTGCAGGCCTCTGGTAACTAGCATCCAGAAACGTTTGTCTTCCTGGGAACATAAATCACTCTCAATAGCAGGAAGGGTTGTGTTCATTATGTCCATGTTAGTCTACTATCTTTCATTCTTCAAGGCTCTAAAAGGTATTCTTTCTAAACTTGAATCTATTATTAAACAATTCTTTTGGGGCGGGAAGGAAGAAAGTAGGAAGGTTTAGTGGATGTCCTGGGAAAAAGTTTGAAGGGCTTGTAGAGTTTAATATTGCATTGCTAGGAAAATGGTTGTGGAGGTTGTGTAATGAGAAGGATAAGCTGTAGGTTCAAATCTAGAGGTCGAGGTATCAAAATCACCATGATAAGTAGGAGGTTCAACGAAACAAATGTTCTAGGTAGTGGTTAGATTTACATTCCTTAGAGGGTTGAAGGCAGGACCAAGAGGCCTGGTGGACTCAAAATGTAAGCCACCAATTAGGGGATGGAAGTGAAGTTATGGTTTAGAGAGATATATGGTTAAGGGTTGGGAAGAACATCCTAGGCTTTTTGAGTTTGCAGTGGATAAAAACATCACAGTGAAGGAGCTGTGAGCAAATGATGATTCTCATTGGAAGTGGAACTAGAGGAGGCAATTATTTGTTTAGGAGCAAGAAAAGTTAAAAGAGTTAGGCCATAAATTGAAGGATGTATGACTGTCTGAAAGATCTCCAAACAGGTGGATTTGGACGGCAGACAGTTCAGGTTAGTACTCTGTCAAGTCAGCATACAAGATTCTAAATGTCATAAGGGCCTTATACAAAGATGCAATTTTCAAACAAATATGTGCGAAACGAGTTCCCTCTAAGGTCCAAGTTCTGGTCTAGAAACTGGACCAGAATGGGTGCCAACAAGGAATAATATTCGGCAGTAAGGAATTATTCAAGACGAAATGGTTGGATGTGTGTTTTGCAGGGGGCCTTTGGAAATAGGTCACCACTTGTTTTTTAATTGTATCTTGTTAGCCGGTATAGATGCGATTATGTGACTGGTGAGGGGAATTTCCATGACTCTCCTTAATGAGTTCCATGGTCATTGTTATCAATTCCTAGGTTTAGGTAGTAGCTCCTCATCAATTAGAAGTGTTTGGTCATTTGTTTGGTTTGCTGGAATTTGGCACCTTTGGAAGGCTAGAAATGCTAAAATATTCAAAAATCAATCTTCTGAGGTGGATGACATAATTGAAGTTGTGCAACAATCGACGTGAGAATGATGTCATGTATCGAAAATGTAAATGTGGTCATATACTGAATGGGTAATGAATTCTAGATTATGTTTTTAAAATTTGGTGGCATTTTCTTTACGTATCTTGTACCCTTGTCGGAGGCAAACACTTCTTGTGTTTTTGCTTCATATTATCTTACAATGGCTTATAAAAAAAATATCAATGCTTAAATTCATGCTATAAACTCCTAAAAAAGCATGCTATAAAATAAATAAGGCGTAGAAAAAAAAATTTAATGGTGATATGTTAATAATATAAAAATAATTTTACATTGTATAATTTAATTACAAATTATTGCAGGTATCTCTTTTAATTTTATATTTTAAAAAAATAGTTATATTATAAAATTTGACACAAATTTTATCATGCATAATTTCTAATATTTGAATAATAATATAAAATCATTTTATGTAGTCTTTTCATCTGAAAGATGAAAAAACAAGAGAAATTATACAAAATAATTAATCAATTGTTTATATAATTTGTATACATATATATATATATATATATATATATATATATTATTTATAATATAAATCTATTTTCTCATATTGAAAATGATTTATGTTATTATAAGCTTACTCATGCTTGTATGTGTTTTTTGTATGGTTGTGATGATTGTACCTTGCACGGAAGCAGATACTAGTGATGAGACTAAATGACAAAGCCATCACGATTAAATATGGTGGTTTAGCTCTAACAAAATTCTCTTTTTGAAATAGCACAGGATATGTAAATTGATTTGTGAATTTGCATATATATATATAAAACGTTAGAACTATAGCATACTTGTAAAACCTTGTCTGTAGAACCTGTTTTTGAATATGTTAAATTGGCAAAGATTATGTAGTAGAGATCTTGCAATTCTACAGAGTCTCACTAGGCGATAGGTATTGTCCAACGCAAAATTGTCATTGTTAGGCAATTTCTTGGCTTTGCACCTAGTGACATGTCTTACTCAATGCAAAGCACACTTTGCCAAGTTTTTGTGCGACTTTTCACCCAATGACACCTCTTGTTGAGTGGAATCGCTTCTTTGGAAGTCCATATCTTAGACCCCTAACTGGGCGACACTTGCTGCTAAGCGAGGTGTTCTAGTTCCTGTTGGGCGACATAGCTAGCTGAGCGAGTTATGCAATGTATGATTTATACCTTTGTTTGGAAATTTTAAGATTTATATTGTAATTTATGTTGTACATGGTTTTAAAAGTGAAGAGAAATATTATTTTCATTAGAATTCCTTCGTCTGTTACACAATCAATAGTTAAGTGTTACGCTAATAGGATACTTCTCTCATAGCCGACATTCCGTATCATTGTCTACGTCAAAAAGGATCCAAATGCTTGTTTATTAAATAATTTCGTAGGCAATGCTAACCTTTTGCATAACACTTCATTTGTTTTTATTTTGGTGAAGAAGTCGTGGTTGCTCTAAAGGAAGAAATGATCTTTAATCAATTATTTTTGTTTAGGGGAAATGGTATGAAAGGGTTTACGAAGGGGGGTAAAGGGAAAATCTGCAAAGACATTATTAGGGGTTATTAGTGAAAGTCCTAATTTGATTTTTAGGTGGTTCTTCTGAGATGAGTGGTTCGAGTGGAAGGTGGAAACTAAGGATGCACTAGAGTAAGGTGTAGGGTTTAATGATTCTCAAAAGTTCTTCTACTCATACATCGGAAGAGGCAAACCAAAATTATCCTTTATGCTATTTTTGAAATATATTATAAGGCTTTCTCAAACTATAAGAAATCTTGGGAAGTTGTTTTATACTTCTTCTTTATCAAGGGTATCATTTGCATTTTCATCTTGTGAATTATTCTAGGATTTTGTATGTGTTATTTTGATTACATTAACATCGTGTGGTTTTTGTTTCTTAATAGGAATGTCATTTATGAGAAAGATACCCTCCTAATATGACACTTAACTATTGATTATGCACTAACTAACATCGTTAATAATGGAAGGACTTAAATTGCGAATGATAGAAAGATTCTTAAACCTGAATATCTCTAAAAGTCTTTCAAAAATTTGGATATCCCTGCTTCAATCTTTTGAGAACCCAATAATATTTTCACTCAAAATTTTATTTTTTGGTCTTTTGACCAATGAAATTGATTGAGGACATGTCTTACTTGTATGCCTATACCTAAAAGGGGGTTTGGTACACCAGGTGGTGTTTAATAAATAGATTTCACCCTTCTAAAATTTGCTTTTATACAAAAGGGTTTAATCTAAAATAATTTATCAAACTATGATAAGTAGTCATAAATTTAAGACACAACTTTAACATAAAGTCTAAGTTTCTATACAAATTGTGCTTTTATTTTTTCAAAATTATTTCAAATAAAGTTGTTATAACTTTTACTACTTTGTTAAAAAAAAATTAAAAAAATGAAGTTGATGTTTATAGTTAAATATATATTTTTAAATTATTATATAATTATTATTAATATTATTGAAACATAGTGAATACAACTACAAGTGAGTTATTATATATCCATACCTAATTTAAAGTGTTAGCAATATTTTTATCTTATTAAAACGAATAATATTTGTAAAAAAAAAATCAGCATGGTATACGTGAATAGAGTAATATTTTAAATTTTTTTTTATTTTCGTATATAAATCTTAGTTATACTCCAATTACATTTGAGTTGCATTATAGATATCCTATTTTAATTTAAATAGCTTCTCAAGATTTCAGTTGATGTTTGATTGACTGTTTAGTTTAGTGGTTGATCGGCAGTAGTGTCATAAGTCATGACTCATTATTAAAGAAATATAGGATTTTAAGAAGAAATATAGGATTTATATTGACATTCAATTATAATCCTGTTTTATGGTAAATTTGTTGACTTTACTCATTACTACTTTAAAAGTCACATAAATGAAAAGTCATGATTGAATGTCAATGTAAAAGCATTTTACACTAACAATGTATACCAATTAAACTCTTTTAAGAAACCTTTTAATATCAATTTTGAACTTCCGACGATTATATAGGTGTATGCATGTACTATGTAATGTGATAGAAATCTTTTTTTCTCAAATTTATGTCTCAATTTTTGTTTCAATAAATTAATAAATATTATGTTATTTAATAAATTTTTTTATAATTTTTTTTGAGATAGAAATCTTATAATGCGATAGAAATCTTATATATAACTTATTAAATGACATGATATTTATTGATTAAGAGAGACAGGAATTGAAACACTAATTTGGGACAGAAGACGTTAGGGTTGTCAAAATGGGTCTGCCCGCTGGGCCAACCCACAGGCCTACAAAATGGGTTAAACTGAACTCTAAAAAAAGAGGCTCAAATAGAAGCAAACATTTTTTGCCCAACTATGTAAATGAACTTGGACTGGACTGCCTTGAATACAAATATAAATACACAAATTTTAAAAATATATATTAATAATATATAAAATATATTGTTAAAAATATCTTACATAAAAAATATACACATAAAAGTATGTTTAATGTAAAGTCAATTTATACATATTGTTGATACACATATTAAAATATAGATATAAATATATTTTGATGTTATTTTAGACTTTTTATTATTTGTTTTAGATTGATTTAGTATGTTGTTTTGAATTAGTTTGAGTTTGTATTATAAAATAAGTTTTATTTTTAATAAAATTTTGATTTTTTTTTAAGAAAAAGGTCTGTTTTTTCCCATTTTGAGTCAGGATTCAGGTCAACCCATTTTGTTGTAATAGTCCACCAACCCGAACCAACTTAAGCGAACTGTCATAGCTAATTTCCATCCTATGCATGGTTACTTCAATCGTACTAAATTGTAAGAAACAAAGACTATAAAGGGATATACCTCGTACAATTATAATTAATAGGCTTCTATTTAAATAAATTTCTACGTAAGCATTTCAAGAAAAAAAAGTAAAAAATAAAGATAAAATAATTTTTATAAATTGAGAATAATTTATATAAAAACTAATTTGTTATATATATAAATATATTTATTTCATTTTCTTATAAGTTTCTTTATAATTTGAATTTCAACTTTATTATATGTAAAATTAAGTTTAATATATAGAAGTATTTATTTTATTTTTTATAAAATATTTACACAAAATTTACTTATATTAAGATGGTTTAGCTCACTTAATTAAATGAGATGTTGTGCTATTATAAACCCTTATAATATATAAATGGGTGAACCTATATACATTTGAGGGTGATTAAATGCATTCCTTCAATTTAATAATATATTTGAATTCTTTAATCTTATATATTTGAACTTTCTTCTGTATTTTCAGGTAAAGATAAATAATTGTATATGTTTATATTTTTTTATTTATGTATTTGAACTATTATTTTTTTGTTAATTTTTATATATATTTATTATTCTTTTATTTATATTTGATTCGAAAGTTCATTTTTGTCTTTTTTAATATATATATATGATAGTTATTAATAATTTTTTTAAAATAAATTGTTCTGACTAGTTTCAAGTCCTAGATTTGTCACTAAATATAAATATAAATATATATATATATATATATATATATATATATATTAATTCAATTTATTTTATTTCATTTTTTATGTGTTTTATTTTTATATTGTGTATCTTTTTTCGTTGTTTTAGTTTTTTTAAAAAACTTTGTAATTTATTTTTCAGTTTATATTTTTTAACTCAAATTTTTTAATTTGTTTTTATGTTTTTTTGTGACATTGTTTATTATACTTGTATGAGTTAATTTTTTAAAATTTTCATATGTTTGTTTAATTTTTTTTTAAAATTTATTTTTGAATTTATTAAGTAGATAAATATTATTTTTTATTGAAAGACTGACCACCTTTTTTAAAATTTGTGTACATCAATTTTAATTATTATTTTAATACAATCAATTATTTGTTGAAGTTAAATAAATGAAAATAATTTCCTAGTGGATGAATACTTCTAACTAACATGAATAATTCTTTAACAATATACATAAACATATGAAATATGTTATAAAAAAAATTAGAAAAACAATTATGAAATACAGATTAACTTAAAAAAATTTTAAAATCATAATTTAGAAAAACATAGATACATAAAAATAAATTAAAAAGTAATTAAAACAAATTAAAAAAAATATATCTGGAAAAAAAAAACACCTTATAAAAAATCGATTGTCCAACAACTAATTTCTTATAGGTATTTTATATTAAAAAAAAATGCTTAACAAAACTGTGAGCTAGTATATATTTAATTTAATTACTAAACAAATATCCACTAAACAGCTACTTATTATTTATTATATTTAACACACATAAGTGCATAACATCGCTTCCTACGTCATCACTAACTCAAGTTTCAGGTAGTTTATCCTATAATCGCACACAGTTTCTAATTAATATATGATTATATCTAACTCAAGTAGCATAACCAGTCAATTAAGCACAACTTTTATATACTTCACGTTATACGCACCCGTCTGGTACCCAACTATCACAATATATACAATATTAAACATTTCATTTTAAAATTAAACTTCTACTTATCAAGTGAATGGCAAAAAGTCCTCTTCATCGTATGATTTATCAAATAAAAAAAAAAGTTTAACACTTATACACAGTAAATATAAAAAAGTTTTACATTATTAATAATTACAATGCTTCATTTATATAATTTTTACAAAATTAATTGATAAAATAAAACAACTTACTTATATATATAAAAGTTGAAATTAATTATCTGTGTAAATTACCCATTCTTATTCCTTGAGGCAGATAAAGTTGTGTACTCTAATAGGATGATGGTTTGCAGGAAAATGGGAGCCGGGAATTCTTATCTTCTAATAATAATGGACTTTCATTTTTTCAAACCATACTCAAATCTAATATTAAAAAATATGATTGTGGCGGTAAATAATATGCTTACAAGAAGTTTCTTAGTTTCAAAATAAGTATTCTCTAAAATTGTTTTATATGAAAAATTAATATTAATAAGTATATGAAAGTAATAAGGGTGTGTAAAACAAAATCAATACAAACTAAAAATCGAAAATCAATAAAAAAATGAAATTGTTTGAGTTTGTTTTGTTTATTAAATTTCTAAATTACACGGTTTGATTTGATTTACAATTTAAGATTTGAAAATCAATCCAAACTAAATCAAACTACAATATATATAATTCCTTTTTTTTCTTTCAAATAATACCTAGTTTAGAAAACACATGATTCATATTATGAACATTTGCGGAAAATTAATAAATAATGGTCAGTACATAGCACTACTAGTTACATATGTGATAAAATTTTCTTTCTCAAAGTAAAACAAACTATTTAGCTATTCTTAGAAGTATTAGAAATCACACCAAATAATATTTAATAACATATAAAAACCGAAAAACCAAACTAAATCAAACCACTAATGATTGGTAAATATACTTTATAGAAAGACTCATTAAATTTGGTGATGAGTGTTTTCTACATTACTTTTGCCAAGTGGACCAATCGTAGTATCTGATAAATATCAAGTTGTCTCTTCAGAGACTTGAAAAATAATTTAGAAGTTCGATTATTCCTTTATAAAAACCTTCGCAAGATTTAAACCAAGGGAAACAAAATAATTAAGTTGTATTGGGAAAATAAATAATGTAGAAGTTATGTTTTTATGATTTTTAATTAATACTTGTAATTAATAACTATTATCTAAATTCATTTATCTAATTCTGGAACTATTGATGATTTCTCTATCCTAATTCCATAGCAATAGAGAACTAAATTATTGAAGTTTTCCCTAATTCCTTAGCAAGAATATTTCAATAATTTGATTAGCAAAGAACAATTATTTAATCACATACAAACCATACCTTATTCCTAAGTGTAGTCAATATATGACGATGGTTATTTAATTTCTAGATAATATTTTGATATAAAAAATTAAATAGATCACATTATAAGTTGATCAGATAGATAACAGACATTAAACATAAGGAAGAATAAAAAATATAAATGAAACTTAAATAAAAGTGAAAGTAGATTATAGAGTATTGATAAATGCCTCAATCATTGATAATATTGCTTAGCTACATCTTCCCATAGAGTATTTATAAAGTTAGAAGAGGTGGGGGCGGAACAAGAGAATAGAAATTGGATGATTTTGAATGTGAAATTCTCTTGACTTGCTTTTCCTTTTATAGCCTTTGCTAGGGGACCTTCCCTAAGTGAAAGTAGTTGACGCCATGAGCGAAGAATCTTTCACTTAGCGAAACCCAATTTCTTTTTGTTCATTGCATCATGCTTGTTTCAAAGTGAGATCCAATTTCTTCATCTATACAATAAATCAAGGATTAAATACACAAATCTAATATTTTTTTTCAAAACAAACTTATTTGTCAAATATTTGTGGACTTTTATAATAAAATTGAGTTACACAAAATATTTCTTTCAATTTCTAATCATATAAGTATTGTAAATATATAAATTTTTACATAAAATGCACACTTATTAAGACCCTTAACTTAAACTTTGTTTATCCTCAAACAAATTCTAAAAATGAACTATTTAACTATAAAGATAAACACATGATGGAAGAAAACACAATCATGCTCGGACATATTTTTTAGAATAATCATTTTTGAATTTTATCCTTATGTATGTCACAAGCTCATAAAAAAGTAGAAAATTTACACAAATGGTGCTCATAATCAAAGCATGCTCATGAAACACAAAGTATCTTCTCAAGAAATTCCAATCACAATTCATTGTTTTTGGATCAAGAACACTAAGATTCACTCTTAATTGTTTGATTTTCAATATGCACACAGGTGAATGTTTCTCTCATCCAAACACTGAAACACACAAAATCAACTTTATTTGTTGTCTCCATTCAAGTCTTTTATATAATCAGCATGGATCACTAAGGTGGCATTTGTTTTGTCTACTTTCATTTTTATAGAAAACAACAGTGCAAATATGTTTGGTTGCAATTTAGAAAACATTTTAACTAAAAACATTTTCAAAAAATATCTGAAAATAGAAATCAGAAAAAAAGTTGTTTTTAGTGTTTCAAAAGTTAACACTATATAAAAACTTAACAACAATATTCTAATTATATAAAAAAATAATATATAAATGTATTTTAAACTATTTATGTAAATAATTTATAATAGTTTTGCTAAAATTGATTAAATTTAACAATATTACTTTTTGAAAATGAAAATATCAAGTGAAATCAAACATATTTTCTGAATGTTGAAAATTTTTAAATGAAAATAATTTTCAAAAAATGAAAATAAAAAATGAAAATAAAAAATGAACACAAAAAACATTTTCTCAAACCAAATGTCACCTAAGGACTTCAAGGGTTATAATGAAGCTGGGTTTCAAAGAATGATTGTTTTTCTACAATGACAAAAACTCACCTAAGCAAGAGAGCAATTTCATTTTAAATTTAGAACTCTAGTAACACTTCTTACTTCTCCCTTTTTATTTTCATATTAATTCGGCTTTGGTTGATATATATATATATATATATATATATATATATATATATATATATATATATATATATAACAACCTTAAATTGAATAAAGAAATCTCCAACTTTTATGAAACTATATCTTCAAATGAAAATTTAGTCTCTTACCTAGTAGGTAGGGGAAAATGTCATTGTTTTTCTTTCCTAGCTCAGGTTTCTTTTTGTCAATCAGAAAAAATTTCCATTATGGCTAAAAATGACTAACAAGGGAAATTATGATTTAAGGTTGACTTTATTTGGCTATTGGCTAAATTTTACCAAAAAAAAAAATTGTCATGATCATTTCTAGGTATCATACATAATTTGACTTTTCAAAAGACTCAAAGAAAATCAATCAATGTAAACATTAATGCCTCTCAAATAATCTAATAGTTTAAGGCCCACTCATTCACACGACTTCGGTTAATGGTCTTGATTTTAAATAATTTTATGTTCATGTTATTCCTATTGCATTTATAAAGTGTATAGAAATTTAATCTTATGAAAACAGCCACTTATGTATTTTCAAAATTTCAAAATTTTTTAGAGTAAGGTGATATACCTAATTCACAAATTTCATTTTCTAATTAATCCAAACCAAATTTCCATATAACATAAGAAAGAACTTTTCAAAGTAATCCCAAAAACAATCTAGATATCATCAAAGTAAGTCAAATTCAAATTACCATCCACAGGTTTCCACCAATGAAACATTATCCAACCATGTTTAAAACAAGTTAAATTATGAAAGTAGCATAGAGTAACAAAATATTGAAATTAAAGTGGAATTAAAGTTAAAAACCAAACTAAAATTATAACTAAATTTAAAGAAAAAAGTCACTAATTTAAATGCAGTTCAAAGCAATTTAATCATAAACTTTTTCCCTTTCCTTGTCATATTCATCTTCCTCTACCTCTTCACTTTCCTCTTTATTTTCATTGTCACTCTCTTGCACCTGTTTTTGTTGGTGCTCATTGTTAGCTTCCTATTGAGCTACTTCCCCTTTGCAAAATAGACATGTCTTCGAGCCACATAACATACTGGGCAAATTGTTCTTTTGAAGGTCATGGAAATAAGTCAATGCTACTGGGATGTTGATGGATTGTCATCCTATAAAAAGAATCATTCAATGAAGTATAAACCATGTGATTAGCTGCCATTTGCTGCCTTAAGTGTGTAAAAGCCCTTTGATTTTGTTGTTCTAGTTGTGTGAAGCGATATTCCATGAAATTATGGAGAGTACTAATATTTGTACTAGGTTAGGATGAGGTTGTAGCTCAAGTCCTCACAGATTATCCAATGGATTGAGGCAGTGAGCCTTGATATATGAAGTATTAATGGGGGACCTGATATTTTTACTAGGATGTGCTGGAATTTGAACACCTTGATATTTGTAGAGTCTAGTAATAAGTGTAGGGAATCCTAGTGGCTTCACTACACCTTTAAAGGATGGTTGAGATGTAACAAATGTTTGCATCTCATTTTCAATTATCGTAGCCATATCTACATTCAGCTTGTTCATAGTGCACCAAAACACATTTGATCTTTTCATATTTATATATGAGACATGAGTGATCGGGATCACATTTGACAAGATGAAGTTTGTCCAAATTCATGTCAGGGTCTTCAAATTTGCTCTTTTTATCACTGTAGGAAGTTTACCTTGAGGTCCTGACTTTAATGCATGCTCATGTACACAAAGAGTCATGTTAACCTATATTGGATCAAATTGTTACCTTCTTGTCATTCTTGCATAAGTATAAAATCCATCTTCATCCAATGCAGAGGATGCTTTTAAATATTCATAAATTGTGTCCTTGTCATACTTCATTGTCATCCATCTGACCCAAAAGCGCATGACTACTTCAGTGTTTCTTGATGGGAAGGCGTTTGCATAAATTCCTTCACAATGTCTTCATTGTACTTTTTATCAAGTTTTCCAATTTAGTTCATTTCCTTCTTCTTAGCTCATCTTGAAATTCCTCATATTCTCCCAGTTTCAATTCAACTCTGCTTTTAGGATAATACTTTTGGGTTCTAGCTGTATGAACCTTTATTATTTTGGTTCTACTCTTGAATCTTCTTTTGTCTAGAGGTTCCATCATATCTTCAAAAATGTCATGAGCTTCTTCCTCTATAAGTGATTGGTCTTTATTGTGAGATGACGAAGTCTGACTTATTCTTTTCTTGCTAGATAGAATGGCATAGGTGTGAATTCCTTTCTTTGGTCCCATCTACAAAATGAAAGTTTCAATTCCACAAAAATGTATAACATATGCAAGTTAAGCCTCTGGGATTTATACTAGGATTATTTGGACCAAAAGATATTAAGAAAATAGCAAAAAAACACAAAATCAAAATATCCAACATGTATCAGCATTGTCTCAGATTCGCTGGCAGATTCAAATCTACTAAGTGACATCTAGGATTCACACCCTTAGACTAGAATTTGTTGAGTGAATTTAGATTTGCTGAGATTGCAGTTCAACTTTTGATCTCAGAATCAATGGGAGGTTGAAAATTAATCAATCAATCCAGCCACACCCATAACCACAATAGGGTTTCATGATTAAACACTATAATTATTCCCAAATTAAAACCCTATAATCATAGAAATTTATTCCCCATTCATGGGAAACCTATCCCGTAACTAAATCTAGCCGTATGGAGCCACCTTCATCATTTGTGCATGCCTTTTCATGGGTGTTTTAAAACCTCAAGGGAGGATATCAATGGATCTTCCAAGTGACCATGGTAGTATGGAGAATGAGTCCATTTGCCAAATCAAATCACTGCAAGAAAAATGCTATGATGTGACCATGCCTAGCCAAGGACCTATCACTAGGGCCATGGCTAGAAGGATTGAAGAAGACCTAGCCCTTGCAGACAAAGGAAGATTTCACCTCCTATGGAGAGTGAAGATATTAGGCTAGGGACTTTAGTTAATAAAATGTAATTTTCTTTTATTTTAATTTTGAGGAGCATTAAGAATTTAATTTGGGACATGTATTTAGTCCATTTTTTATTTTTAGGAGGTGTCTTAGGAATTTAGAGAGTGGATTTAGCTTTTTGGGTCTTTATGAAGGAAATAAAGGGTAGCCTTGATATCTACACCCCTCTTTTCCTACATAAAACCCCTAAGCTAATGATGCAACCATGCCTAGCCAAGGACCTATCACTAGGGCCATGGCTAGAAGGATTGAAGAAGACCTAGCCCTTGCAGACAAAGGAAGATTTCATCTCCTATGGAGAGTGAAGATATTAGGCTAGGGACTTTAGTTAATAAAATGTAATTTTCTTTTATTTTAATTTTGAGGAGCATTAAGAATTTAATTTGGGACATGTATTTAGTCCATTTTTTTATTTTTAGAAGGTGTCTTAGGAATTTAGAGAGTGGATTTAGCTTTTTGGGTCTTTATGAAGGAAATAAAGGGTAGCCTTGATATCTACACCCCTCTTTTCCTACATAAACCCCCTAAGCTAATGATGCGACCATGCCTAGCCAAGGACCTATCACTAGGGCCATGGCTAGAAGAATTGAAGAAGATCTAGCCCTTGCAGACAAAGGAAGACTTCACCTCCTATGGAGAGTGAAGATATTAGGCTAAGGACTTTAGTTAATAAAATGTAATTTTTCTTTATTTTAATTTTGAGGAGCATTAAGAATTTAATTTGGGACATGTATTTAGTCCATTTTTTATTTTTAGGAGGTCTCTTAGGAATTTAGAGGGTAGATTTAGCTTTTTGGGTCTTTATGAAGGAAATAAAGGGTAGCCTTGATATCTACACCCCTCTTTTCCTACATAAACCCCCTAAGCTAATAAGAAGGAATCTTGGCCCTTGGTTTGAGAAACTTGGGCACCAAGTTTGATGATCTAAAGAGGGAATTGTTTCTTAATCCTCCTCCCTTAGATCTCTCCTTTTAATCCTGGCCTTTGTTTTTTAGGTTATCTTGTTCAAGAGGTTAGCTACCTCTATAAATAGGAGCTTCTCCCTCACTTGTATTTTTTACACTTGAATTTAATCATAGAGACCATATTGGTTGTGAGGTTCTTACCTTTGAGTGTCCCCTTTTCTCCTTTGTGAGAGCTTCTAAGAGTTATCAAGGGACCCCTCCCTTATGGCCTCTTCCCTTTGGCTTATCAAACCTAGTATTTGTAGCGCCTCACCCCATTCCTTTCCTCTCCATAAATCCATTTCCCTTCCAAGTGACCTTAGAAAGGATCCTTTGGGCACGTGATCATCAAAGATCACATCAAGTGGTATCAGAGCCACTTTCTAAAGGTCATGTCCTTTCTCAATTTTTCTTGCTTTCTTGTTTATCTCTTTTATCTCTTTATTTTAAAGTCCTTCATTTTTTGTCATCTCTATTTCCTTTATTGTCTAGTAGTATAGCTTTTTATTCTTGCTATTATATGCGCTTTTGTTTTCTATCTACGCGCCTATGTTCCATTTAATTTGATGCGATTTTATTTGTCCCTTTCTTTGCATCTTATTTTCGTGTTCAAGTTGCTTAATTTTCCCTTGGTTTTTTATGTTAAAGTGTGCCTAAGAAGTTGTGACCATTAAACCCACATGGTTGAGGATTTTTCCACACCATTGTGGTGATCAACTTTGGCCACTTTGTTGTGCCTTTTGTTTTGAGTCTCTTGCTGAAATTTTTGCTCTACTTTTAGGTGTGTTATTTTTTCTTAATCTTGTGTTTTGTCAAATACTAGTCATGTTAGTTTCCTATTTTGTCTCATTTAAATTCCATAGGTTTTAGCCTCCTAAAATTTTTACAAAAAAACCTTCAAAAATATTTTGAATTGAGCTCCTAAGAGGTGAACCTTTTGTTGAGTCTCTTAAGTCTTTTATGCTCTTAGTTCAAGCATATTAATCTTTTTTTTGTTCTTAAATATTTTCTCAATCTTTATATGTTTCTTGTTTTACGTTGAATTATTAGTAGCTTTCCACTTGGTTTACCTTCACTATTGGTGCCTCTTTATGGAATTTTAGCTTGGGTGAATTATGTTAGTAATTTGAGCAATCAATTTACTTCAAAATCAGCCCTAAATCATTCCTTAAGCACCATTAGTTCAGTGGTATTTGAAACTAATAAGTTGTTTTGCCTTTAGTTGCATGCATTGCTTGAAAATTGTGTGATCTCACTTTGTGGTTATTCACTGAAGTGTTATTATTTCAAGCATCCTCATTAAAATTTCAATTCAACAAGCTATTAGGTGCAACAAAATGATTAGAAAAAGTTAAAAAAAAATAAATAAAAAGTTCAAGTTAAAAAAAAGGAATATAAAGAACTCAAAAGAAAGACAAATTTGAAGTTGTGTACCTAATAGTAGAAACATTTGATATGAGGAACCAATTGTGATTCAAAAAAAAAATACTTGAGTAAGCTTTTTAGTTTTTGGTCACTTAAATTTTATTAAGTGTACAACTATTGGTTTCATTTTTTTTGTTTGAGTCTTTTTGCATCTCTACTCTTAGAGCTAATCTAGGAAAGTTATTTGTGTGTTATCTTCCTTTGTGAGCCTTATGTTTTCTTGCTTGTCTTCTTTACTTCTTTGAGTTTTTCATTGTTTAATCTATCCACTTGGATTTGTGAACCTTGTTTTGTTATTCACCTTTGTTTATTGTCTTGTGTTGTATTCGGCCTTGGTAAGGAAAAGTTGGGAAAGGTTCCATATATAAAATTTTGGCAAGTCCAAACAAGAGGAAACAAGGGTAGCATTCTTGGGGTGGGTTGATGCAACTCAAAGGGGCTTAATCAAAAGGAGACAAACACCAAAAAGCTTGGAGTGAAGATTTTTTTTTATTCTTTGTATTGTGTATACTTAATTTTAGATTGGGAGTTTGAGTGCCCTTAAAGCCTTCCCTTGGTTTGTAATAATTTTGGTTAATTTTAGCGTAGTTCCTTGTTAATTAGGTGAAGAAGGGAGAAGTGGTACACTTCCTTCAACACCTTAGGAGCACGATTAGAGCCTTTTCTCTTTTACATTCTTGCACTTTTATTTTATTTTATTTTATTTTGAAAAAACGTGTAGAGGCTAAGAGTTCCAAAGACTCATCAAGCCACCTTAGGTGAGAAAAAAAAAAAAAAAGAGGAGTGTTGCTTGAAAAAAATTTTTTTTGGCCTATCCTTTAGTTTTTAGCATCCAAGCACCATGACTTCCCACACACATTCTAGTGCACATAGTTGTTCATCAAGTAAGAGTGTCAACCAAAGAAAACCTTCTAAGGGAAACACTCTTGAAAACCTTAACTTAGAATTTAGGAAATGGATGGCTAAAGAACAAGAAAGGAGAGAAGAAAAAGAGAGAAACAAAGAAATAAAAGAAAAGGAAAAACAAAAAGAGAAGGAAGAGTTAAAAAAAGAGATGTTGGAAATGAGAAAAGAGAGGATGAAGAAATGAGAAGAAGGAAAGAACTAGAAAGAAAAAGAGAAAAAGAGGAAGAAGAGAGAAGGAGAGGAGAAGAGAGTAAGAGGAGAGATGGGAGGGAGAGTGATAGAAAAAATAAAGGAATTCTCATAATATCCCCATCTAGGCATTTTAGCTCTAGTGAAGAAGAATACTATAGAAATCAACATAAGCATCACTCACATTCATCATACAATCATCATTCTCCTCAAGAGAACATAAATCATGCTAGGGAACCAAAGGTAGACCTACCCTATTTTCATGGTAGGGAAGATGTTGAGACTTACCTAGATTGGGAAGTCAAAGTGGAACAACTCTTTCGATGCTATGAAATTAGGGAAGAAAGGAAAGTACCTTTGGCCTCCCTTAGTTTTCAAGGTTCTGCTTTGCATTGGTGGGATGGGTTAGTCAAGGATAGGGCCCATAAACAAATGCCTGACATTCGCTACTGGAATGATTTAAAAACTTATTTGCGAAGAAGGCACATTCCTTCATATTATTAGAGGGATATTTTGGATAGGCTTCAAAGATTTAGGCAACATAACCTAAGTATTGAGGAGTATAGACAAAAGATGGAGCTTCTCATACTAAGGGCCAATATCATTGAGGAACCCAATGCCACCCTTGCTAGGTTTTTGTGTGGATTAAGCTCTGACATTAGAGATAAGGTAGAGCTTCTTTCATACTCAAACCTTGATGAGTTGGTAGAACTTTGTGTAAGAGCTGAGAATCAACTCAAGAGAAAAAGATTTTAAAAAAATTCTCCCTCTTACTGAAAGAGAGACCAACTTAAGGGAAACTCTTTCAAGGGTTTTCCCAAAGAGGAACCGAAACATTTTCAAGATACAAAAGCACCTCATGGAGAGAGAAAACCCCCTACTACTAAGCCTACTGAGAGGCAAAGTAGTATCAAATGTTTCAAATGTCTTGAGGGAGGCCACATTTCCTCTCAATGCCTTAACAAGAAAACCATGATCATGAGGGGACAAGACATTTGTAGTAAGAATAGCTTATCTTCCTCCTCTAGTGAGAGTGAGGAAGAAGGGGGACATACTTTTGAACAAGAGTGTGAGGAAGCTTTTCCTTGTGAGGGGGACCTCTTTATGGTTCAAAGGCTTCTTGGAAGCCAACCTCTAGAGCTTGGCCAGTCACAAAGAGAGAATATTTTCCATACAAGATGTAAAGTAAATGACAAAGTATGTTCTCTCCTTGTTGATAGTGACTCCTGTTGTAACTGTTGTAGCTCTAGGTTGGTTGAAAAGCTAGCCTTGACTACCATGCCCCATCCTAAACCTTACAAATTGCAATGGCTCAATGAGCAAGGGGAGATGGTAGTCAATGAACAAGTTATGGTTCCAATTTCCATAGGATCTTATAATGATGAGATTCTTTGTGGCATAGTTCCTATGGAGGCTGGTCATATCCTGTTGGGGAGACCATGACAATTTGACAAAAAAGCTATTTACCATGGTCACTCCAACCAAATAATTCTCACCCATAATGAAAAGCACTTCAAATTGTATCCTTTGTCACCTTCTCAAGTGGTTGAGGATCAATTTGCGATGAAAAAGAGAAGAGTTGAGGAAAAACAAAAACAAAAAAAAGCACAACAAGCTTTACCCTTAAAGCTTGAAAAGGGTAAAGAGAGAGAGTCGGAAGGTGATGCCCCTTCGAAAGGGAATATTAGTAAAAGGAGCCTATTTGCTACTAAACGTGATTTAAAAGAAGCTCTTTTGACTAACAAGCCCTTTTATCTCCTCTTTTGCAAATAAGCATCAAATCCTTCTCCCATTTTGCATTCTTCTGCTGAGAGCAGTGCCACAGCCCATGCACATGAGCACCTTCCTCAAGGGGTTCAAGATATTTTAAAAGAATTTGATGACATATTCCCTAATGAGGTTCCGAAAGGACTTCCTCCCATTAGGGGTATAGAACATCAAATTGATTTGGTGTCTGGCGCAAGTCTACCTAATAGACCTGCCTATAGGACCAATCCCATGGAGACCCAAGAGATTGAATCTCAAGTGAATGAGCTGTTGGAGAAGGGTTGGGTTCAAAAGAGCCTAAGCCCTTGTGCTGTGCCAGTCTTGTTGGTGCCCAAGAGGAATGACCAATGGAGGATGTGTGTTGATTGTCGTGCAATCAACAACATCACCATCAAATATAGGCACCCAATCCCCCGTCTTGATGACATGTTGGATGAATTGTATGGGGCAAAAATATTTTCAAAAATAGATCTTAGAAGTGGTTACCACCAAATAAGGATCAAAGAGGATGATGAGTGGAAAACTGCTTTTAAGACTAAATTTGGTCTTTATGAGTGGTTGGTTATGTCTTTTGGGCTAACTAATGCCCCAAGCACATTCATGCGCTTAATGAATCATGTACTGAGGGATTGCCTTGGTAAATTTTGTGTAGTTTACTTTGATGACATTTTAGTTTACTCTAGGAACCTAGAGGATCATTTAGGACATCTAAGATGTTTTTTCTCTTCTTAGGAGTAATCATCTTTTTGGTAACTTAGAAAAATGCACGTTTTGTGTAGATAGTGTAGTTTTCCTAGGTTTTGTAGTTAGCACAAAAGGGGTTCATGTTGACCCCGAAAAGATAAAAGCTATTCAAGAATGGCCCACCCCAAAGAGTGTGACAGAGATCAAAAGCTTTCATGATTTCGCTGGATTTTATAGGCGCTTTGTGCCTAATTTCTCCATGCTCTTCGCACCAATAAATGATTTGGTGAAAAAGGAAGTTCCTTTCCTTTGGGGTGAGAAATAAGAGAAAACCTTCCAGCTAATTAAGCATAAACTGACCCATGCACCAGTCTTGGCATTACCTGACTTTTCTAAAACATTTGAACTTGAATGTGATGCCTCTGGTGTAGGTGTGGGGGCTGTCTTGTTGCAAGGAGGACACCCCGTTGCGTATTTAAGTGAAAAACTCAATGGTGCCCCCCTCAACTACCCCACCTATGATAAGGGGTTTTATGCTCTAATTAGGGCCCTTCAAACTTGGGAGCATTACCTTGCTCCCAAGGAGTTTGTCATTCATAGTGACCATGAGTCACTAAAATATTTGAGGGGTCAAGGTAAATTGAACAAAAGGCATGCAACGTGGGTGGAATATCTTGAATCCTTCCCTTATGTCATCAAGTTCAAGAAAGGAAAACAAAATGTGGTGGTTGATGCTCTTTCTAGGCGTCATGCCATTTATTCATCCTTGAGTGCAAAAATCTTGGGATTTGATGACATTCGGGCTATGTATCTGTCTGATAAGGATTTCAGCCCCATATTTGCTACCTCTGCATCTGCATTTGCATTAAAGGCCCATAATGGGTACTTCATCAGTGAAGGGTATCTTTACAAAGGGAGTAAGCTTTGTATACCCCAAGGATCAATTAGGAACTTACTTATAAAAGAGAGTCATGAAGGTGGGCTCATGGGGCATTTGGATTTCAAAAACCCTCATGCTTTTACAAGAGAAATTCTTTTGGCCCCATATGCGTAGGGATGTCCATAGACATTGCTCTAAATGTATAGCTTGCTTGCAAGAAAAGTCTAAAGCAATGCCTCATGCACTATACACACCTTTACCTGCTCCTTCTGCACCTTGGGAGGATATTAGCATGGATTTCATCCTTGGGCTCCCAAGAACCCAACGAGGTGCAGACTCCATATTTGTGGTGGTGGATCGATTTTCAAAAATGGCCCATTTTATTCCCTACCACAAAGTGGATGATGCGAGCAACATCGCAAGACTTTTCTTTAAAGAGGTTGTCCGATTGCATGGTATACCCTCTTCAATAGTGTCAGATAGGGATGTGAAGTTCCTTAGCCATTTTTGGAAAACCCTTTGGGCTAAGCTGGGAACTAAACTTCTTTTTTCCACTACCTGTCACCCTCAAACTGATGGGCAAACAGAAGTGGTGAATAGATCTTTATCCACTATGCTGAGGGCTCTTCTTAAAGGCAACCATAAGTCTTGGGATGAGTACCTTCCCCACATTGAATTTGCTTATAACCGGGTGGTTCATAGAACCACCAAGCATTCTCCATTTGAGGTGGTCTATGACTTTAATCCTCGTACTCCTCTAGATCTTTTACTTCTTCCTCTTTCTGTTACTGTGCATAAAGAAGGAGAGGCAAAAGCCATTTATGTAAAACAATTACATGAGAGGGTTAAAGCTAACATAGAACGCCAATCCTTGAGAGATGCTACTTTCGCCAATAGGGGGAGGAAAGAGGTCATCTTTGAAAAGGGCGACTGTGTATGGCTTCACTTGAGAAAGGATAGATTTCCTTCTCAAAGGAAGTCCAAACTTAGCCCTAGAGGAGATGGACCTTTCCAAATCCTTGAGCGGATCGATAATAATGCCTATGTTTTAGATTTGCCTGAGGATTATGGGGTAAACACCAGTTTTAATGTTTATGATTTGTCTTTATTTGTAGGTGTTGAAAATGACGAAGACCCCATGGATTTGAGGTCAAATCCTCTTCAAGGGGGAGGAAATGATGTGACCATGCCTAGCCAAGGACCTATCACTAGGGCCATGGCTAGAAGGATTGAAGAAGACCTAGCCCTTGCAGACAAAGGAAGACTTCACCTCCTATGGAGAGTGAAGATATTAGGCTAGGGACTTTAGTTAATAAAATGTAATTTTTCTTTATTTTAATTTTGAGGAGCATTAAGAATTTAATTTGGGACATGTATTTAGTCCATTTTTTATTTTTAGGAGGTCTCTTAGGAATTTAGAGGGTGGATTTAGCTTTTTGGGTCTTTATGAAGGAAATAAAGGGTAGCCTTGATATCTACACCCCTCTTTTCCTACATAAACCCCCTAAGCTAATAAGAAGGAATCTTGGCCCTTGGTTTGAGAAACTTGGGCACCAAGTTTGATGATCTAAGGAGGGAATTGTTTCTTAATCCTCCTCCCTTAGATCTCTCCTTTTAATCCTAGCCTTTGTTTTTTAGGTTATCTTGTTCAAGAGGTTAGCTACCTCTATAAATAGGAGCTTCTCCCTCACTTGTATTTTTTACACTTGAATTTAATCATAGAGACCATATTGGTTTTGAGGTTCTTACCTTTGAGTGTCCCCTTTTCTCCTTTGTGAGAGCTTCTAAAAGTTATCAAGGGACCCCTCCCTTGTGGCCTCTCCCCTTTGTCTTATCAAACCTAGTATTTGTGGCGCCTCACCCCATTCCTTTCCTCTCTATAAATCCATTTCCCTTCCAAGTGACTTTAGAAAGGATCCTTTGGGCACGCAATCATCAAAGATCACATCATGCTAATTACTGACATATTTTACCTACAAATTTAAATTCGTCGATAAATTTACCTTATCAACGAATATTACCGATAGATTCAGTATTTGTTAGAAAATAATACATATGATGAAATTTTATCGACAGAAAAAATTTGTAGGTAAATTTTATTTACCTACTGAATTACCGAGAGATCTTTTGAATGTTATACATCCATAAAAATGGTGATTATTGAAGAATATAGTATCTATCGGAAAATAATTATAACCAATAAAATTATACCGATAAAACCAAAGTAGTAGGTAAATTTAATTTACGTACGAAATTTACCAATGGAATAATCAGTGGGT
The DNA here is from genome assembly GCA_037954015.1 of Psophocarpus tetragonolobus. Classification (NCBI taxonomy): domain Eukaryota; kingdom Viridiplantae; phylum Streptophyta; class Magnoliopsida; order Fabales; family Fabaceae; genus Psophocarpus; species Psophocarpus tetragonolobus. Next base: position 38,787,034 of record CM075691.1, on the reverse strand, counting down.
AATTTTAAAGATAGAAATTATAAATATTGCAGGTGTATTTTCTATGTTTATTAATTTATAATAATACAATATTGTTTTCAAATAATGTTAATAGAGTTTTTTCAAGCTAATGATTTTAAATGATTTGACATAGCTTCTACACCGGATGGTGAGTTAGGTGGACTAACCTACCATATTAAAAAAAAAAAATTTTCCATTTTCCTTTTTTGAGTGAGATTTTGTAATAAAGAAATACAAATTATAAAAAATATTAAGGCATAGCTCTTGATCTTTACATGCACAATACAATAAAATAGAAATCATATATAATAATATTCACATTATTATTGATTAGTACTGGTAGTCTACGTAATCTATAATATTTTTATTTAAAATAAACTAGATGAGTGGATCTTGAAAAGATTGATTAAAATATAATATTTTATGAAATGACGGGAAACATGTAAATATTTTTTTACAACTTGAACTAAACATAATATTTTTAAAATATATGATTTGAAATAAATATATTTTTTATCATTCCATCTTAGAACAAAATCGCGTGGGTTAGCTGGAAACAGGTGTGTCGGCCTAAGGAAGAAGGGGGGTTGGGGGTAAAGTGTCGGTGGAACTTTAATCTAAGTTTGCTTGCAAAGTGGAGGTGGAGGTTATTATCAGAGCCAAATGCGATTTGCGCGAGTTTGCTGGAGTGCAGATATGGACAGACATACAAATCCAATCAAAGACAGCATAATTTATCTACAGCGTCGCAGTGGTGGCGGGATTTATGGGACATTGACGGGCCGAAAGCAGTGAAACCAGACTGGTTCGTGGATAACGTCATGATAAAAGTCGGGAACGGAAAGGATACGTTGTTTTGGGAACATAATTGGATGGGAGAGGGCCCCCTCAGCTTAAAGTTCCCCAGGTTATATGGGTTAGCAGTTGATAAAGGTAGTACTATAAACCAGAAAAAGCAAGCATCTAAGGGGTGGAGTTAGGAATGGAGGAGGGAATTATTTGTTTGGGAAGAAGAACAGATGCGTCAATTACAAAGTGTGCTACAAACAGTGGGAATTGTACATGACAGGTTGGATAGATGGATCTGGAAGTCTAGTAGAGATGAAGATTTCTCAGTTGCTGAAGCTTATGTGGTACTAAGCACGCACCAGAGCTTACCGACACTCTCAGAGGTGGAACCAAACCAATTGAGACGAATGTGGGAAGATAGTCTCCCCTCCAAGGTAATTGCTTTCTCATGGAGATTATTGATGGATAGATTACCAACCATTGATAACCTACTGAAGAGAGGCGTCGAGATTTCAGGAGAAGCGGCTCAATGTGTCCGTTGTAGCAGCAATATAGAAAGCAGGAATCATTTGTTCTTAACATGTGCCAAAGCCCAATTAGTGTGGACCAATATAATTAGCTGACTGGGAATCCAGGGACCTATTCTGGGGGATCTGAACCAGCTTTTTCTTTCATCGTCAGCATGGGTGGTTGGAAAGCGAAAGAAGAAGTGCAGGTATGTTTTCTGGCTAGCTGGTTGTTGGGGTATCTGGATTACTAGAAACCAGGTTGTTTTTGAAAGAATAAAGCTGGAGTCGGTAGACATTCTGGTGACGATTAAGGTTATCTCTTGGAAATGGCTGTCATACTCCTTCGGGTTTAATAAGGGTTGCGTATTCTCGGATTGGTATGCTAACCCGAGACAGTGTTTATTAAATATGTCTTAGGTGGATAAGTGTTTTTTTTAGTAACCTCCAACAGGAGTACGAGAACGATGTCGTTCGTGCTTTGTATTATAAGAAACTCTTGGTTTCTCTATCGAATAAAATATTAGCTTTTCAAAAAAAAAAAAAGATAAAAAATATTTGCTGAAATATAATTTTGGTATCTTATTTGGGAGATTTTAGGTTGATAATATCTTTTTATAACTAGATTTACAACATTGAGAGATTAAATATTTTATTTTAAAATAAATGACCAAAAATTTTGAAAAAAATAAAAAGATGTTACAAGTTAAATAGAAAAAAATATTAAAAAAAAATAACAGTAAAGAAAAAAATTGAATATTTCAAAAAATAAATAAACAAATATTGTATTCAAATCAAATCATTTTGAAATATAAAAACAAGAATTGATTAATTTTTTAAAAGAACAATAAGTTATAATCTAAACAGTAATATAACGGGATATGGTGAAAATTAAAGATGAATCCTGCATCAACATTAATTAAAATGTAATAGATAAGAAATTATTATCTTAACAATGAAAATTATTGTGATAAAAAAGAAAAAAAAGATAATACTCATTTTGATCTTCAATAGATTTTGATAAACCTATAACCTATATATTATAAATACTTAATTTCTTTGTTTGGGTACTAGTCCTCCTAATCATATTTTAGAGTTCTTAGGACTCGATGTTAGATTGAAGTTGTAAGTGACAACAAAAAAGGAAGCGTATATGGCGTTGGAGAGTTCACTAGTGATTATCATGTTGGGGATGACAACATTATGCATAAAATGGAGGGGTTTCACAAAAAATTTTGGAGAGATTATCATGTTGGGGATGACAACATTATGCGTAAATCATTTTAACAGAAAAGCATTTAGTAACTAACAAGATATTGGAGAGATTAATAGGCTAAGACAACGACTTTTTGAACGTGAGGAGCTTGTTTACCTAAAAAGGAGGAATTTCAACAATCTCTTCATGAACAAATGGAGGGGTTTCACCAAAATTTTTGGTGCTATACTACCAAACCTACCATAGGCAAGACAAAATATTGTTGAACAGATGCCGCAATAAAGGGACAACCAACAAGATGATTCTCAAGTTAATGCAAAACGATAAGAAGATGACTAACAATAGAACAATGACCAACAATGGAACCAAGACTTATCAGCTTATGAAGATTATTAAATTGTATAAAAATTATAATATTTAACATCTAAGCTTAGTTATATTTACCTTTTTTAGTATTTTTTTAGTTATTAGTAAAACTTGTTGTTAGATACATTATTTTAGAATTTGAAAATAATTTATAATGTTATTTTTTTATCTAATATAATATTTTGATTATTAGTTAGTAACTTATATATATTATATGTTTTACGGGCTTTATAAGTAGGTCAAAGATATTTTTTTAATATTAAAAAATTATCTTACTATTGACAACTTATGTTCGTCCATAATTATTGATGGAAGTTGTTCATGGGTCCTATGGATTTTATCATCCGTAGGTTACCAACAAATTTTAGTCGTAAGTTATCGACAAATTTTAGCCTTAGATAATTATTGACGGATAGTTTTGCAGAATCATGACATAGAAATTCATAACATGAATGGTAATCCTAAATGTAGGTTAGAATCCTTAATCAAGTATCTCTTTTCAAATACCTCACAGGTTCATGAATAATTTGGATAAAGTGCTTAAATCTCTTAGAAAGGCTTGGGGAGAAGAGGGAATGGATAAATTTTGAGAGAAAAAGGGTTAGGGACCGTTTTTAGAAAGAAAGAGTGAGAGTGAACTAACCTGAGAGTTTTAAAAGTAACTTTGCATTGCTAGCATTCTACTGAGCGGACTTGGATTCGCTTAACGAAATTGAGTTAGCCTTTGCAAAAATCCTCTTATTAGATTCAAATCCGTTAGGCAGATTATAGTCCGCTAAGTGAAATTATACAACTTAAAATTTTTAGAAACAACATGCATAATCCACTGAGAAGAAACCAATTCGTTGAGCAGATTGCTTCCAGTGCCTAACCTGAAGTTGCCTTGCTGCAAAGTGGCTTAGTGAAATTAAATTCGTTGAGTGAAATTGTCGCAATCAGCATTTCCCTTTATCTTCCTACAAAAATCATATTAATAATACCAAAACGAGAAAAATATAATGAAAATAAATTTAAACAACATCAAAATGCTAGGTTGCCTCCCAGTTAGCGTTTGTTTTTCGTCATGAGCCTGACGTACCACAAACCTTGAGGGTCTTTTAGATGATTTGTCCAAATGAATCCTTGCCTCGTAGGAGACAATTCTGCCCTCCACCTGGTGTTTAGAGTTCCAAGCCAAGAATTCTTTTTCTTGAACTCCCTTATCAAGGAAGAATTCCTTTAAGTAAATTAAATGTTTCAATCTTGGCTTATTTTTTGGCCTCCTTGTGATGTTATTTTTTCAAGAATTTTGCTTTGTTGAGTCTGTCCATACAACAACGGAATAAGGCACCTATTTTTCAAGAAACTTCACGTTATGTTTTTCAAGTTCTTTCTCAAAGTATTTCTTGTCTGTTCCATGTCTCCTGGTGAATGAACTTCTTGAAAAATTTTGGACAAGAACACTTGATCTTGGTTATGAGCATGGAAGTTCCTCTTAGTTGAGGTTTTTGTTTCATTCATTACCACAATGCTAATATGGCTTGGGGCAGACACAATTTTGATATCTTGCAATTTTGGTGAACCTATTTCAACAACCAAGATGTTGTATTCTTTTTCTATTTCAACCTCTTTAACTAGTTCACCATTGAATTCTCTTTCCTTTTCTTCTCTCATTTTCTCATATTCATTTTTCTTTCTTCAACCACCACATTTTTCTAACACAAACTCTCACTTAATTTATTTTCTTTTAATTCCTTTCCACTCTTTTCTTTTTTCACTTTTTCTTAACTTTCAACATCTTTTTCTCTCAAACTCTCATATTTTTCATTTTTCTCATAGAGTGGTTCATACAAAACTTCAAATTTATCTAAACGTTGAGTGATGATCATATTGCCTTTTTTTCAAGACCTGGTTGATAAGTAGCCCAAAGTCCTTTATTTTGACCTTTGGATTGCTCAACCAATTGGCTTACCTGTGTAGTAAGTGTATTCTTGAAGAATTTCCTCCAATCTGGAAAGTCGATTTTCATACAATGTTTTCCAAATTGGAAGTAATGTCTTGATACCATGGTTGTGGAGGTGATTCAAGTGGGAATCTATATGAAGCTTCTTTTTCCAGTTGAATTGACAAAGAATCTTGCATGATTTCTTGAAAAAATTTGTCCATTCTTGGTGTGCTACACCCATTTAACAACTCATTAGTTTCATAATCATCAAATCAAATTTCATAAACTAAAATCAAATTTAGAGCTTCTTTTACCTATTTTTCCCTGTTCAATCTAAATTTGAAGAGAAAAGAGAATCTAGTTGTAGAAATCACTCAGAACCTAGTAGAAACCCCAAAACTGAAAAGGAACCTAAGAAATTAGGATTTTAAGGAGATTTTATTTTAAACGGGAACGACTAAATAAAAAAGAAAAGGTCCGAAGAAATATGAGCAGGATTACATTAATCAGCAATCAAAATCAAGATAAATGATAGGAATTTACCTTGAATTTGTGGATGGATTGTGACACATGCAAGAGAGAAAAGAATGGAGGTAGGACGAGAATGGTTGGAAAGGTTAAGAAAGAAGAAGAAAGTGAAGTTGGGAAGGAAGAAAAGGAAAAGAAACCAGGATTGTGTTTAGTAATTTTGATTTGCTAACCGTAACCTATCACCATTAGATTTCCGAATACTTCAATTTAAAAGAATATATATATATATATAACCAAATTTACTCAATTCCCATAATTAATATAATATCAATTACATTCATCAAAATAAAAACATCATTGTTAATTGAAATAACACAATCAATTATTCTTTAATTAATTCATTTATCATACTCACATTAAATTTAGTTTCTATTTCAATTATTCAAACACTTATAATGTATAAATAAAATAGGACCATAGTGCACTAATTGACATGGTTAGTAATGAAGGGACTAAATTGTAAATGACAGAAGATTTAGAAACCTAAATGTCTCTAAAACTCTTTCAAAGTCTTTGGTATCATCGCTTTAATCTTTTGAGAACTTGAATGATAGATATTTCATTCTTAAAATTTTTTTAAAAAAATCAACCTACTCTAACATTAGAATTTAGAAGGCTAATCCCTATGCGCTAAGGAATCAACAAACTACTATTTATCGTAAGCTAGATAAGTGTTATACCAAAGTAGATAAGTGTTGTACCAAGGTAGAGATGACCTTTTTAGCATCACTGTAACAACAAATGATTGAAGAATTTATTTCTGATTCAACCAAATAATGATATTGAGTATATATGAAAAAAGAATATTTTTTATCTTGTGATATATCATTTTTTTATTTTAGTCTTTAATACATTTTTTTATAAAATAATCGTTCTTCTAAAGTTTTCTTTTTCTATTTTGTTACTTGTTATTTTCTAATAATTGAAATATATCCATTTTTAGTTTTTATCCATGTAATATGTGAATTCCATTAAAAATATGTGAATAATTGACTGTTACTTTCTACTACTGTTTCTTCACAAAGACTGACAAAACGAACAAAATACTAAAATGATTAAAAGAAAAAATTAAAAACTAAAACAAAATAACAAGAACTAGAAAAATTAAATTTTATAAATATTATTTGAAAAAACAAAACATATTAAAACTGTATAAATATTTTAGTAAGCTCTCCATAACCAGTATTTTTAAGAGTCGTCTACGATTAGAGATGAGGATAGACCATACTTTAAATAGAGGTCAATGATCTAGCTATTTAAGTTTGACATGCATGACATGTTTAATAAAAAGGCAAAATTTATATTTAAAAAACACATTGCATTTAATTAAATAGGCTAGACTTATATTTATATCGTAGTCGTAGGAATGACAACGGGTCGGAGCGGGCACGGGTAGTAGTTACCCGCTACAAAAACCCGTCACCCGTTAAAAACCTGCTGGGTACCCACTATAGAAATACCTGTGAATTTTTTAATATCTAGGGTACCCATAAAAATTTAAAAAAAATAATTTTAAAGTAAATATTTTTTTATAAGAAGTTTTATCAAATAAATAATTTGTTTTTGAAAAATCTAAAAATAAATTATACTAATTTCTACAAGATTAATTAGATCTAAAAGTAGATTAATATAATATATTATAAGAAAATATTTAATACAAATAAAATTTTTATTTTATATTATCGGCATTTTTATAATAAATAATTTTATTAACTATAAAATTTTCATAAAAAAATAAGATTAATATCAATGAATTTTGATAATTAATATTTTAAATTGATTTATTTTTTAAAAATATTATCTTTTTAAACTTTTATATATATATATATATATATATTATTTTAGTTTAGCAAGTAGCAGGTACCCGCGGATACGGTACTATGATACCCGTACCTGTGCCCGTTAAGGAGCAATTAGAAAAAAACCCGTACTCATAGGTAACGGGTACCCATTTATACTATCCGTGTGAATATTTTTGCAGGTTTTATCCACGGGTATCCTCAGATGCAAATTTTTTTGTCATCCCTACTATTAAGTCTGATAAGTTTGTTTATATATATATATATATATATATATAATATAAAAATAATATTTATTTTAGAATTAGAATATATTGTGTATAATTTAAGTACTCTTTTATTAATGAATTTTTGTGAAAAAAACTATAAATTTATAATATATAATAAACAACATTTTTTACTGAATATTTATATAAACAATTTGTTGATTTATATAAAAAAAATTATATATTTTTAATTAATTTAATATAAGTTAAATCTTTAAATAGATTAGTAGTGACATACTTTTAAAAAGGTATATCAAACTTAAGTAAAACCTATAATATTTCAACAACAAAAAAAGTAAAACCTATAATAAATAATACGTTAGACTTAGAATTTAATTTTATAAAATATGTTTGACCTATTCACATAAGTATGACATGTTCTTATCCACCATGCAATATTTCGTGCTGACAATGTTAAAACCCACTAGTGTATACATTGTTTACAAGTTTTTATTATATTGAAACTGTTTACGTATTTAATCATACCTTCGTTCATAGTAATTTGTTCATTTTATTCATTAAATTTTAAAAATTATATAAATAAAAAGTTATAATTGAATAATAAAAATATTTTACATTAATTATATATATAATTAAACTCATAATTTAAACTGGACGAGTGAATATAAAAAAAAAAAAAAAGAAAAAGCTCTGACATCTGTGTGTTATTCTTACATATAAAAGAAATTAAATAGAGAAACAACTGAATTTAATGTGCAACCTCTGGTGAAATAAAAACAATTAGAAAAAGGTAAAGAGTACGTGGATAAAATAATAGTTAGAAACAAGGGACCAGGGGAATGAAAAGAAACGATAACGTTGGATAAATTTGTACTTATACATTCTGAACATTGTGCTTTTTATATTACACATAGTTTATGCGGTTATATATTATATATAGTTGTAGATTTTGAACATATGCTTGGTTATCTATTTTTATTATTTTTTCATAAGTTTAATTAATTAGTAGGTAATGATAGAATAAAAGATTTTTTTTAACTGATGTTTAATTGTATTTTTTAATTATTTTTAAAATATTAATTGATAAATTTAATAAATTTGTCATAAATAAAAGGATCTGATTCAATTTCACTATAAAATTTCTTTTTAGATTGATAATTTATATTAATTAAACTTATTTTCTATTTTTTTTACTTCTTATTTATTTAGTAATTAAAATGAAATAAATAATTTTTAGTATCAATTTGAAGTTTTTTTAGTTATCATATTTTTCAAAATTATATTTAATCTTTTTCTTTCTAAATTATTATTGGTACCTATTTTAAAATAAATATTTTTATTTCTCAAATCATGAAAATAAGTGATTTATTCATTTATGTAAAATTAAAAGTGTCATCATTAAGATATAACCTAAATTTAGTAACATCACGTAAAATTGTTTGTTTAAACTATATTATAGATGTTAGTTTGATAATGATTAATATAGAAGAAAAAATTGTAGATTTTACAATAAAATTAAAAACTAAATATCCCTATTTTAAGAGGGATGGCCTGGAAGTCTGGATTTTAAATTTTTATTTTAAAATAGCAAGACCAAAAATTACATTTAACTCTAGCTATTTTTTAAGAGACCAAAGCTATTAAGACCGTAATATATAAATTAAATGTAATATACTAGATAATATTATTTCTTGAGCATTTAAGTATAAAATCTAAAAAATATTAATTATTTTAATTAATTATCTTTTAAGATATTAATATATATATTTTCTACTCAATTTATAACATTTCTCAGTTTTTTTACAATTTTTATACCGTTGTCTGCTATTAACTTAAAATAATTGAAATATTATTTTATGAAAATTTTGCAAGAAACGTAAATCATTTTATATAAAACAAAATTTGTATGAGAATATGAAAATAAGTTAAAATTTTCTATGAATATTTCAATGAATCTAAGAAAATAATATTTTTTTGTCAAAATTTGAGCAAAATTTGCAAAAAAAAAAAAGGTTAAAAACTAAAAAAAAAAGTATGACTAATAAAAGAGACCCTGCAAAAATTTTAAAAGATAAGTTCATATACTCAATGGGATTATAAAAGTAATACAAATATGTGTTTAAAAAATAAAAAAAAAGGTTTTATGTTAAGAAAAAGAAAATAATTGGTAAAATAAGTAAATAAAAGCTGTTACTAAATGAACCATGTTGAATATAATTTATAAAAAATAAAAACTTAAAATCAAATATTAACATAAAATAGTCAATAAAAATATTATAGTAGAAAAAATGACTAAATTTTGTTTTTTATTTGTTTCTATCTCTGTAAGAGTTAAAGATAATGTTAGGGATTTACAACAATCCACACACTCTATTCAACAAACTAGACTTCTAAATTGACGTATGTTTGTAAGCTGAATTTCATTTGCTTTTTTTTTTTTAAAAAAAAAACTGTTTTATTTATAATAATCAAAATATGTTCCAAATTATATTTGTGTTTCAAATGAAATGATCTAAAATATATTGTCAGTGTACTGGATTGGAACAATAAGCATTTCTCCACATTAACTGATCCAAATATTTAGTAAATAAGTTCTATATAAAAGTATTTAGAAGTAAGTATAATTCTAACTCACTTGATCCTGATATAGAATAATGTATAATCTATTTTTTACATTCTGATTATATAAATAATGTATTTTAGAACAAACTTTCTCCAGTAATAAACATAAATTCTAAACCACCTGATTAAGAAATAATATAATTTCATATAAATAAAGAAATACAAACTTAAAAATTCTAAAAAAATGACGTAGATGCTAATAGCAGATAGTTAATGACAAAAACAAATTCCTCCGCTAAATTTCATTTAATTTAATTTAGTATCATGATCAACTCCTTTGTCTTTTTCTTTCCAACTTTCACTAATTTATTTCTATTTTAAGAGGGGCATATACCACTTGTCTATTTGAAAAATTAAAATAATTAGCATCAGTTTATCATATAATTATTGCAACTGCAAGTCTATACAACCAACAAATCCTATGGTCCCCCCAATAGTGTTCTCATTTTTTCAAAAGAAAATTCCAAGAGTGCATTATAAAATTGTTTGATTAATTTAACTTGCAATTAATATTTTCTTTGGAGTAAAGAAACTTGTAAAGATGTTACATAAGAGGAAAGTGAGGAATCAGCATTAACTCCTAGTCTTAAGCCAACACCTAAACCAAAAGGTGTACCAACTAACCAATCCTAAAGTGTGGAGAATATGCACTAATCATTTCTTATTAACTAAAACACTATTGTTGTTCAATTAAGTTTTTTTTTTTTTTACAAAGCTCTATTTTAAATTTTTTATTCATAAACTTACGATCTGATGGATTTAATTTTATATTTTAATTTTTTTGAAAAGAGTTTTTAAAAATAGTTTTCAAAAACTGTTTTCTGAAAGAAGAGAAATAAGAACTTGTATGGTAAGTATTATTTGAAAACTGATTTAAAAATATGAAAATACAAAGTTTGTTCGTATATACAGAAACATCATTAAAGAAAAGAAGAAAAAATAAACATATTCTCATTGTATTTTGAGTTTTCAAAACAAAAATAGAAAATTGAAAACTAAAACTATTTACAGTTAGGGGTGGGTATACAGACTCAAGTCCATAGACTTCCAAGCCAATGCGAGTTTTGGATCTTTTTTTGTTAAAGATTCATAACTATAAGAGAAATTTGAGCCTAGTCCGCATAACATGTGAACTTCGTAGGCTAAATACGGGCTCACGGGCTTGACCCGTAACCTATTTAAAGGGACAAAATTGTCATTTAGGCTATTAGTTTGTATTGTTAATGTTGTAATTTTTTTTTTGTAGATTGTAATATTTTACACTTTTAATATTGAAAATATTTAATGTTTTAGATTATTATAAATAATGATATAATTTTTAGTATGATATATTTAGTTAGTTTAGAAAATATTGACATTTTTTTAATTATTTTTTAAAAAATATATGTGTATATGTGGCTCCGTGGATCAATCCGTTAAGTTTGCGGACTTCGTGGACCGAATATGAACTTGCAAAAAAAAATTCATTTATTTTAACGAACCAGATTTATCCAACCCATTTAAAATGCAGACTTCATGAACCGAATAAATTCATATACCTATCGTTACTTATAATTATTCATTTTCATAATTTTTAAAAACTAAAAAATCAAAACCATTTAAAAAATTATTTTAAAAAAACACTAATCAAATAAATTTTTTAATTTTTAAATACTAAAATATTAAAACCAGTGATACTGAAATTTGTGATTTTTTTAAACAAATTAATTTCTGATAATTCTATCATTGTGCGATAAGTCCTAATGATATTAAGATATTGTTTTAAAATATTTTTAAAAATAATTTAAATACCAAATTTTTATAACAGTATTTAAATACCAACTTAAACAATTATTAATCATTGAAAACTAATTCATCTAAAATGGTCTTAAGAAATAAATCTAAATGTCAATATCTATCATTTTTAAGAATCTAAATGATGTTGTTCCACAGTCCACACCCAGTCCAAATCCACCTTACACAAATAAAAGGCAGAGTCAGAACAACTCACAACTCAATTAGGTGCCACGTAGTCACTCTCTGTGTCACTCAGTTGTACCTTTTGTCGTTCCTACTTTTTCATCTGTTACTATTCTTATTTGTCTGGAAAGTTGCATATACAGTCCAAAGTTGCAGTCACTTTCTCCACTTTACCATTTCCATTTGCCCACCATCACCACTATTCATCTTAGATGCATTCTTTTCATTTTCATGAGTAGTAAATCATTCTAACATTATTGATTAAACTTATACCTCTTCAAATTTCAAATTTAGTATACTTAAACATGTATTTTGTTTTTTTACCATTATTTTTTGCATTTCTAAGAAGATGATAATGTAAAATTTGATATAAATATTAGTATAATATTTTTAAATAGGTATGTTTTTAATAAAAACTGAAACTACATATATTTAATAAAAGTTTAGGAATATTTTTATAATTTATTGAGAATTTATTAAATAAAAAGGGACACATACAAAAAATGGCCTTATATAATCTCCAATATCATTATTAAAATTAAAAAAATTAATTAACTTAGTTAATAGTATTGACAGTAAAACATTTTAATTTATCTTAAATTAATAATTTTTATTTTTAACTTTCACAAAATATACTTTTATTTTTAAGAAATATATGATATATTGACAGTAAAATATTTTATATTGTGGTAGTATCATTTTATCACAGTCTATAATTTATGGTAAATATATTAATTTTTATAATATTTTTAAAATTGTACAAATGGTAGATTAGTTGTGATGGAATATTTAAGAGCTTTAACCTCTTTCTTTTTTTATTTTTGATTTTATTTATTTTAATATATCATTCTTTTACTCTTGGAAATCTGAAAAAGAATATTTTTTTATATTTGATAGGAATTGAGAATAGATTAAGGATTTATAATAATTTATGCACCATGCTCAACCATCCCTTTTCACAATTAAAACATCTTACAAACTGTGATTCAATTAAATGATATTAGACTCTCACACTAAAAAACTAAAACATTTATATATTTTGCTCGTGATTTATTAAACTGAAAATGACTATAACTAGGAATCTTTTAATTAAAACTAATTAATATAAAAAACTATCGTAGAATTTTCGTGATAAAAATGGTCAAACCAAATTTGTAATTTAATTTTTGTAAAAATAAAAAACTATTGTAAATTTTTCTACTCATATATCATCATATATTAAATTCATATTGGTGAGACAAAGTGCAATCTCTATTTATCCACTGAAAATCTTTTATTGCATTTCTATTATACTATTCACCAAACCTAGAATGACCTAAAAAAAAGTTAAGTCAAAATCAAAGCTGAGAGAAACTTACTTGTAAGAAAACAACAGGGGAAAAAAAAAAGGAAAAAGAAAAAGATCAGTGTTTTGCATAATTTTTTGTTGAGTAAAGGTAACAGCTTCCTATTGATCCAGTATCTGTCTCTTACTCAACATCAAGAACTCATTGAATGAGAGTTTGGTGAGCTACTTTTACATTCCAACTAGTCCTTTATCCCCTAAGAGAAACACAAAGATGGGTCTTGTACATTCTGTGCCCATTTTCTTGGAGACTTATCTGCTGCTGTGAGAATTTAAGAGACATGAGATTTTGATATAACTACGTGTGTTAGGTGAAATTTCTCTCTTTTTATAATGTGGAAGCCTTGTGTTATTTTCTTTTTTCTCCTTATCTTACAGAAAACAACAAAAGTCCTTGAATTGACAATAATTTCTTTTCAACCCCATTGAGGGCCAAGTTGCTTTGAGGTTGAGGTGACGTTCATGTCTATAATCTTTCAGAATATCTTTCAATATCCCTCTCTTTTTAATTGTTTTTCTAATCTTTAAATTTATGCATTTATTCTGTTGGCTTCCTCTGAGAACCCAATTCTGATTTCCCTCTTATGTGTGTGATTGACCCCTTTATCCTGTTTTTGTTCCCAACTCCCAAGTCAAAGTCTTCTTGAGCTTGTGGTGATAAAGGTAACACAAGGGATTCATCATTCAAGTTCTGAGTCCTGTGTGAGTGCCTTACAGGTTTGGCTTTGGCATCTTAAAAGGGACATAAAGGAAGATAGTTTGTGGGAGCTACTGTTGGTTATGGATTGGGACGGGAAAGAGTTTGCTTGGGATCCACGTGGGTTGGAGCTAGCAAATGGTGAAGGCCAGAACAATGAAGCAAATTCAGTGGATTTGAGGCTTGGTGAGGGAAAATTAGCCCCAGATGTTGGTACTGACACAAAAGACTCAAAAACTGTGTCTTCACCATCTGGGTCATCAAAAAGGTCCCGCCTTCAGAATGGATCACAGAATATGTGTTGTTCTGTTGATGGATGCAATTCTGACCTCAGTGACTGCAGAGAGTATCATAGGCGCCACAGGGTCTGTGAAAAGCACTCCAAAACCCCCGTTGTGTTGGTGGGGGGAAAACAACAGCGGTTCTGCCAGCAATGCAGCAGGTACGGATTGGAGATTGGTTGAGTGGTTGTTGGAGATTTTGGGCCTTGGAATTTGTCCATTATGTTTGGTTAGATGTGTTTTGTAACATGGGGTGGTGCCAATTGTTGTTGTGTAGGTTTCATTCACTTGGGGAGTTTGATGAGGTTAAGAGGAGTTGTAGGAAACGGCTTGATGGGCATAACCGGCGCAGGAGGAAACCTCAGCCACCCTCTCTATTCATGGCTGCTGAGAAATTCATGTACAATTACAAAGGTTTGTGTCAATGTGGCTTTTTTGTCTTTTATCATTAAGCTGGATCTCAATTGTGTGATTGAGTTAGTAAGAAGGAATAACCCCCTAATTAGAAAGCAACAATTAAAGCTCAGTCACAGGCAACAATTGAACTTAGGATTAGATTTGCCTAAGGTTATTTCAAATTTTTATGAGAAATTGAGTTCTATGTTAAGATTAGAATTGGCCTTAAGTGTTTCGTTAAATGTCATGATACAGCTAACTTATTGTCTATCTTTACTTTTACATGAAACTTAGTGTTGGAATATTGGTCAGACATAATTCCCATGGAGTTCAATTGTATCTTCAGCAGAAGAGGATTTCTATTTCTTGAATACTTGTTATAAGAGCAGAGTCCTTTGTTTATACTATGGTTAGAGTGACTGTTAGCTACCAATCTAATTCTTCCATTGCAATATTCAATGCTCTATGTTATACTTTCAAACACTAGGTGTTCAGTGCATGACATTTCATAAAAAAAGAAGTGGCTCTTAATTCTATATTCATGACTAGTAAACACACAACCTTTATGGTTTTTTAATTAAATTAAAATGTTACTATTTCCTCGAGGCATTAGTTAAGGAATTAAAAGTAGAAATTTATTATGAGAAACTCTACATTTGATGTTATAATGTACCCGTTATGATTACCAATAAAAATCTTTTATTCATTGATGAGTAGTGTTTATCCTCCTACATGTTTTCTTACAAATTCTCTTCATGCTTTGTAAAGAAAGTATTAAATGGAAAAGTGAATACATTTAATGTATTGGAAACATAGAAAACATTCAATACTTAACGTACAAAGCAAGTAGGAGAAGATTATAGGAGGATTAAGAATTGACAAAGCTTATATGCAATTCCATAGGTGTTTTTGGTGCTGTTTTTTCATCAGAATTGAAGTTTCATCTCAATAATTGCATAATTAAGGCTCACGTTATAAGTCACCATAGATTACCAAGTAAAACTTCAATTCTTAGTAGAAAACAACACCAAAAGCATCTATGAAACTGCATTTAAGTTTTGTCCTTTAGAATTACTCTTTATTGATTCCCTAATAAATATCCTATGATTACTTGTTAATGAATGATATCTTTAATTAAATTATGAGGTATGCTACATCCTCCTATTATCTTGTATAGAAAGTACTAAATGAAAAGGTAAGTACATTTAATAGTGGAAATATTAAATGCATTCAATACTATAATAAGGACTTTATAATTATTATGAGGATGTTGTGGGAGGATTTATAATTATTCTTAAATAATTTGGGTTTAGATTGATGTTAAAGGTACAGAAGTGAAAACCTTTTAGGGAAGTAAAACATCTATCACATCTAAGATGAAGTCGTTTGTTTCCTTTCTTTACCTATAAAATAAGCCTATTTTTGTATCTTTTAGCATCAATCCTATGGGCTCATGTAGCTGATATTAACAAAACTGTTAAAATTATTCTAAGTCTTTGCTAATGGTTAATGCTAAAATCCATTTTCTCTTGTCATTCTTTCTTTCTTTTTTTTTTTCACAAGTGTAATTAACATGGACTTTTGCACTGCTTTCTACAACTTAGGGCCTAGAATCCTACACTTTGGTAGCCCTGAGACGTATGCCAGCCCTATTATGAGAAACATGTGGCCTACCACGGGCAAAACTGGAGCTGAATCTGGTTATGATCCTCCCCGGTTTTTGTACAGAATTGACAAGCATAAGCAAGATAAGGGACATCCTCTTTGTCAAGAAAACGACCCTAAAGTAGGCAATGGTATTGAAGCAATGCATGGAACTCCCATTTGTCAGCCTATTCATGGCACCATCACCCCATCACCGGATAGAAAGAGTAGCCGAAAGCTCTCTTCTGATGCAAAACCTGGTTCCTTTGACTCAGGTTGTGCTCTCTATCTTCTGTCAACACTTCAGTCACAAAGTCCAGAATTGAGCATGGTGCAATCTAGCATCACCTGTCCAATTCAATCTCCATCAGGATCTGGGCATTTTGATGCCATGAATGAGTATACATCCTCAGAAACAGCGAAAGAGAAGCCCAGTGGATTGTTGGTTCTCGATGCCAACACAACCAACCTTCATTACAATGCAATGCTTCCAATAGGGCTCGATGGATTGGTTGAAAATGATGACCCACTTACACTTCCCTTTTTGTGGGAGTAAGTAGCTAATTGGTTATGTCTTTGTTGGGAAATTTATGGATTGAAAACCTTCTGTGTGTACTCCAATAATGGAAGCTTAAACTTGTTGAAGCTTTCAGTAAGGGTCCTTTGTTGCTGTCAATTCAAATTGTGGTAGCACAATTGACTTTACTCCGGAGGATGAAATGCATTGTATGCCATCAACTATGTTATTTCATTTGTGATGAGATCAGTTTGAACAGTTCGGAAGTTATTTTCTTTAATAGAACATTTTCAATTTTATTAAGATTTTGGTTCATGATAGATAATGGTCCACAATAGAAAATCCCATCTAATAAAACAAGGCTTGATTGCTACTATTATGATTAAACCTGTCATTTTGTTTAATCAACAAATAGAACTCCAACAGATGGAAGTATATTAGGTTAACTCGATTTAATAATTAGTCTTTGACTTAAGCAAGATAGTTAGTTGCCTACCTTTAATATATCAAAGCACAATCAAGAGATTTTGTTGGGGAGTGGGGGGAAGATAATTAAAATGTATCAAGATGCTTGAGATAGAAGAGATGAAATAGTGAAATCCACGAGGAAATGAAATATCTAAGACCATTTTCCAATATTAAGCCTTACTTGAATTTTATTGACCAATGAAGTAATAAGCACGACAAAATCAAACAAGTTGAAGTAGGGTCAATACCTTTTATATGCTGAGTGGATGAAAGGTGGCAACAGTGTCCACTTTTAGAAAGAAAACAGAACCAAATGGCCATTCAGAATGCCTTTGTCCCCTTGATATAATGATGGCGTTTGAAGAAAAGTTAGTGGCACCACTATATATATATCCTATAAAATTAAAGTTTTTTGAATTAGCAAAATAATTCAAACTCTTAAGCTCCTCTGAAGTGCCTTTGAATCATCCAAACTTATTCTTTAAAGTCACTCTAATATTTTCACAGCATCTGTTATTTTAACTTGACGAGTCTTGAAAACAGAATGCTGTAAGCTAGGACAAAGACTAACAACATGAAAATTGCGGATTTGACATCTTTCACTCTCATTCCTGTCTGGACTGTAATGTTTCATTTTGCTTGAATTATGGCATGCAGTATCATTGTTGCTGGAAAAAGGATCTGCATTGGCTCTTGCAGTTTACAGCAAATAGATTATAAATAATTAGTGGTTAGTTATCATCTTATTTAAATAAATTTATCAAAAAATCATCCGTGAATGAATCAATTGAGTGAGATTGTTTTTGTTTAACTCAAATTTGAAGTTTGAATTTTAAGTATATAATTGTATTAAATATTTGAAAAAAAATATTTACTGTACATAATGATTTTATTTGGATTGAATAGATTTTATTTTTATGAGAAAATACCTATTTTTTACACTATTTTAATTAATTTATATGCTTAATTTTTATACAAGTTTTCTCATTTAATTTTTCAAAATTACAATTGTAAGTTAATTTGTAAAAGCTTATTTTATCTTTATCTTTTCTTAGTTTGTTTTAACTTGTGAAAAAAATATTTCTCTTGTAATTTACAGCAATGTAGATTATAGTGGTTCGTTATCATCTAGTTTAAATAATTTTTTCAAAAAATATTAATGTATTAATTAATTGAGTTAAATTAATTTAACTAAGTCTACATACCGTTTTCCCTCGCCTATTTAGTCTAGCGTGCAATAAGAATAGTTTGGTGAGAAATAAGTGGATGTAGGGAGTGAGAGTAAGACCTGAAATTGGGACTAGAGGAAGGGTTTATTTGCATGGGGGACATAGATGGTAGAGGATTTGAAGACCCGGTTAAATCTAGCTAGCCTAAAAGTTGGGGTGTCTGACAAGTGGGTTTGGACAACAGACGATTCAGGGAGTCTACTCAGTTTCTTCTGCTTATAGGATCTTGGCCACTGAAACTCAACAGCAACAAGATTCTTTTTTCAATTATATTCGAGCAAAACGAGTACCTTAAAAGGTACAATTATTAGTTTGGTAGTTGGAAGCTGATTGATTATTAATGAACATGAGATAATCAATAGTGAGAACGCTGGATACGAGTTGTGTAGTGGAGAGTTAGAAGTAGGTTCACACTTATTTCTATCCTAATGAATATCAACTAAAATATGGATGGAGTTATGCGCAGTAGAGAACATCTACAATATTACATAGGGAGTTTCGAAGGCAGGGTTTACTATTCATGGGATTAATTAGTATCAATAAGCATTTCACAAGGTATGACATTAATGTGAATGGTCATTGATTTTTGTTATCTGATTTTCATATATATTCTTGGATGCTCTTTTGTACCCCAATTTGGAATATATGTCTTATACTTTTTCACGTTTTTTTAATATAATTGTGTGACTTATAAAAAAAAATTGAGTCAAATTATTTCATTTTAAGTTGTGATTTCAAGTATGAATTTTAAGTATATAATTGTGTTAAATATTTTTACAAATGGTAATAATTTTAAGTTGTGATTTCAAGTATGAATTTTAAGTAATAATTTTAAAAGAACCGATCTTTTTCAAAATTAAAATTATAATTTGACATCAATTTGTAAACAAATGATTTTATCTTTTTATTTTTTTCTTAATTTGTTTTAACTTATGTAAAAAATCTGTCCCAACCAAAATTAAGAGGGAATCAGATGTCATGAATACCTGTAACACTAGATTATTTTAGCCTCTGTAGTATTTGGTATTAACAAAGAAAAGAATTTAATACTTATATTCAGAATGTGTAAAAGAATTTTGTATTAACATTTAATTACAATTTATTTATAATAAGTTTGTTAACTCTTACGCACTAACAGTAATTTTTAATCAGAATCTTTTATTTATATCACTTTTAAAGTATTAATTAGCAAAAATAATAAACTTATCATATATAAAAGATTGTGATTAAATATCATTCTAAAAATAATAAACTTATCATATATAAAAGATTGTGATTAAATATCATTCTAAAACTTTTTACATTTAACTATGTATAAATGTTTTTATACATAAAGAATTCCTATTGAATTTCATTATAAAACTGTTTTATATTGAGAATTATTATTATTGACATTCATCTTCAATTATGTCGCGGTTGAAATATGACAGAGACCAGTTGTCATCTTCTATTTGTTTCTTCCTTTCTTTCAGTGTTAGTTACGTTCTCCATTCAGCCACTAAGAGTGACCCCCCAAAGTGGAAATAAAGATAAAAATATTCTCATACATCTTTTGCCAATTTTAATCAATTTGGGCATGTTAACACATTCATTGAAGGAATTACTATGGATTTATGTCCACTTTTTTATATAGATTCACATAGATGTTGCACTTCACTTACCACTTACCGGTTACCACCTTACAATAGTCACACAGAATAATAAGAAAAAGTTCCATTTATTGTATTATTTTTTGCTCAAAAATAAAATACCGGCAAAACTAGCCTGTTTTGCTTGATCAAATAGATTTACTTTAAGTGATCAAATTAATGTATTTATGTTTGGATATATTGATGCCAACGGGTAGGGTGGGACGAGTATAACATTCTCATCTCTGTCCCTTATTGTACTTAGCGGATATGAGATTTATGTCTTTATTTCTATCTTTTTTCGGTATCGGGTATACTCATTTGTTCCATACCCACAAAAAAATTATAATAATATTTTAGTAGAAAATAATTTGTTTAAATAAAATGATATTCACTCAAAAGTTATCTAATAAATACAAAGTTTGTAATTTGTTAATTAAATGTCAAACTTTTTTTTTTAAGACAAATAAAAGCAGGGTGACGTGGGTACAAGGACGGGTATAAGATAAGTATGTATATCTTCATCTCGACTTAACAAATCAAGTATTCTTCATACCTATACCTGTATACAGTCAAATCAAGGATTCTCTTTAAATTCGAAAAGGATTTAGAGATTATCCATAGGTACGGCTTATTTGTCATTCGTGGATATATATTAAAAACACATATTCTAAAACTAAATCATAAACCTTAAATCTTAAATGAGTGTGTTGTTATCACGTTTACACAAACACACCTCTTTTATTTATATATATATATATATATATATATCAGGTACCTGGCAAAATTTTGAAATATTTGGCCTAGTCAATTACAATGATCCTTTATCCATGCATGTAAATGTATCAAAATTAATTTAAAGAACTTCACAACAATAGAATAGGACCAATACACACCAATTATTAACCTAGAAAATATTCATGTTCCACCACTTGAATATAGAAAAGCTTGAGAGTCAGTTTTCTCAGCTTTAAATCTCTTATTAAATAGAGATACAATCCAATCTAAAACTCAGAGGGGTGAATACAACTACCACCAACCTCTGACATACAATAATAAATGAAACATAATATACCTCAACTAACAACTAATAACCAACATTTAACATTAATATAACACTCCCCCTCAAGCTGGAGCATATAAATTATATGTTCCAAGCTTGGAAATCAAGTATTCAATCCGAGGACCCTTTAAGGGTTTGGTTAGTAGGTCTGCAAGCTGGTCATTGGTGCCAACAAATTCGGTCCTAATTTCCTTGGACAACACTTTTTCCCTGACAAAGTGACAATCAATTTCAATGTGTTTAGTCCTTTCATGAAATACTGGATTAGAAGCAATGTGGATAGCTGCCTGATTATCACAATAAAGTTGCATTGGAGAAATTTCACAGAACTTCAATTCTTGTACGAGTTGTTTAACCCACACCAACTCACAAGCTGCAAGAGCCATAGATCTATATTCAGCTTCTGCACTAGAGCGAGCAACAATCTTCTGTTTCTTACTCTTCCATGAGATAAGATTACCACCAAGGTACACACAATACCCAGTAGTAGAGCGTCTATCTGTATCGGATTCAACCCAATCAGCATCACAGTATCCAACAATTTGGCTATTTCCTTTATCTTTGAACAACAGACCCTGGCCTGGAGCCTTTTTTATGTACCTGAGAATACGCATTACTCCATTCCAATGATCAACACAAGGTGAATTCATGAATCGACTTACAACTCCAACTGCAAAGGAAATATCTGGCCTCGTAATAGTGAGATATATGAGCTTCCCAACCAGCCTTCTATACCTTTCTGGATCTGAGTATAAGTCTCCCATATCAGCTACTAATTTCTTGTATGGGTCCATAGGACTATTGACTGGCTTACAATCAGACATTTTTGTTTCTTTCAGAAGGTCCAAGGCATACTTCCTCTGAGAAACTACAATGCCTTCTTTGGATTGAGCTACTTCTATTCCCAGAAAATATTTCAGATGACCAAGATCTTTTGTTTGAAAGTGATTGCATAAGTGTTGCTTTAGTTGAGATATTGTGACTTCATCATTTCCTATAATGACAATGTCATTGACATAAAAAACTAAATAAACACATTTGCCAACAGATTTGTGATAGTAGAAGACAGAGTGATCTGCTTCACTCCTTTTCATTCCGAAACCTTGGACAACATTGCTGAACTTTCCAAACCAAGCCCTTGGCGACTGCTTAAGACCATAGAGAGATCGCCTAAGTTTACACACTAGACCAGACTCCCCCTAAGCAACAAAGCCCGGAGGTTGCTCCATGTAAATTTCCTCATCTAACTCACCATGCAGGAATGCATTTTTAACGTCCATCTGATACAGGGGCCAATGACGAATAGCTGCCATGGCAAGAAGAAGACGAATAGTAGTGATCTTGGCAACCGGGGAGAAAGTGTCTCCATAATCAAGTCCATATATCTGAGTGTAACCTTTGGCTAGGAAATGAGATTTAAGGCGTTCAATTTCACCATTTGGACCAACTTTAATAACATAGATCCATCTACAACTAACAGCTTTCTTCCTAGGAGGAAGATGAACCAATTCCCAGGTTCCATTGTGATCAAGGGCCTGCATTTCATCAATCATGGCTTGTCGCCATCCAGGGTGATCAAGTGCTTCACCAACATTTTTGGGAATAGTGATGGATGATAAGGAATTTATAAAGGAACAATAAGATGGAGACAGACGATGATAACTCAAAAAATTGTAAATAGGATGAGGGTTTTGAGAAGAGCGAATACCTTTTCGAAGAGCAACAGGCCAACATGAGTTGTATCGGCCATGAGAGGAGAATTAGGAGGCGTTGTACAAGAAGCAGACGGAGATGGACATGAGCCACGAGAGTCATCAGGAATACTGGGGTTAGCTTCAGGTGTCATGCCATGAGGAGGAGTTGAGGGAGAATGATCAATTTCAGATAAGATAGGCATTGGACTAATATTGATGTGGTCAGGTTGATGAGACATGTCTGGAGAAATGACAATCTCAGGACTCGAGGAGGGAGAGGGCAAGATCTCTTGGATGGAAATGGAGTCAGGTGTGGAGGATGAGTAGAAGGGAGAATCTTCAAAGAAGGTAACATTTGCAGACATGTAATACTTCTTATTATGAGGAGAATAACATTTGTATCCTTTTTTAAGGTGAGAGTATCCCAGGAAAACACACTTGATCGACTTAGCTGACAATTTATCAAGGTCTGGAGACATATCATGAACAAAACAAGTACAACCAAATACACAAGGTGAAACATGATATAGAGGTTCATCTGGGAATAGGATGGAATGAGGAATTTGATTATCAAGAGAGGAAGAGGGCATCCTATTGATAAGATAGCAGGCAGAAAGAATCGCATCTCCCCAATGATGTAATGAAACTTTTGCATTAATCATTAAAGAGCGAGCGGTTTCAACAAGGTGACGATTCTTTCTTTCGGCTATCCCATTCTGTTGAGGAGTGTGGGGACACGTGGACTGATGTAATATACCTTGAGAGGATAAAAATGAAGAGAGTTCAGAAGAAAAATATTCTTTTGCATTATCACTTCTGAAACATTTGATTGATTTTCCAAACTGATTTTTTATTTCATGAAAGAAGGACACAAATATGGACCGAAGTTCAGACCTTTCTTTCATTAAATAAAGCCACGTGCACCGAGAATATTCATCAATAAAGGTGACAAAATATTTAAATCCAAAAGAAGTAATTCGACTAGGACCCCAAATATCTGAATGAACAGTGGAGAAGGCTGAATTACTTTTTGATTTATCTTTACTTGAAAAAGAAGACCTAACATGTTTGCCTAAGTGACAAGCTTCACATTCTAAAGTTTGGATTTTCTGAGTACTAGGAGCCATTATCTTTAATTTGGCAAGACTAGGATGTCCAAACCGATCATGCTACAATTTAGGAGAGATAGATGTAAGACAAGACACTGAAGAGCTAGATTCCAGGTAATAGAGACCTAGTGATTCATGTCTTGCACCAATTTGCCTGCCCGTACCACGGTCCTGAATGACAAAGGAGTCAGAGTTAAATGTAACTGAACAATTTAAGGACTTAGTTAATTGACTCAAGGAAAGTAAATTGGGACAAGAAGGAATGTACAAAACAGAAGATAAATTTAAGGAGGGAGAAATAGAAATTGACCCCACTCCTTGAGCTGAAACCTTTGGCCCATTGGCTAATGTGACAAGATGTGGAAATTTGGGAGGTAATAAAGATGAAAACAAGGAGTTATTACCAGAGATATGGTCTGAAGCACCAGAGTCAACAATCCATGGGTTTTGACCTTCCACAGATTGAGAAATGCAGGCCGTTGAGACATTAGGTCCAGAAGAAGGTCCAGCAAGGCTGTTAGATTTCATCCTCAAATACTCTTGGTATCCTTGATATTCTTCTTCAGACAGTTTCCTCTCTTCCGGCTTCTCAGACCTTGATACGTGAGCAGACTTGTCTGGAAAACCGTGCAGAGAGTAGCATGTC
This sequence comes from Psophocarpus tetragonolobus, assembly GCA_037954015.1. NCBI lineage: Eukaryota > Viridiplantae > Streptophyta > Magnoliopsida > Fabales > Fabaceae > Psophocarpus > Psophocarpus tetragonolobus. Next base: position 38,762,378 of record CM075691.1, on the reverse strand, counting down.
TCATGAGTATGACCCATCCTTTTGCAATGAGTACATTGTGGACGATTACCTCTTCCACCACGACCTTTGTTTCCACGTCCTCCTCTTCCTCTTGAAGATATCATAACAGAGGACTCCATATTATTTTCAAGGGAGATACCCTCATTGCTCAAGGTAGGAACACGGAGGAGACGAGTAGTTAAGCTCTCCATGGAAGGGATATCTTGACCAGTCAGAACTTGATCACGAATGTGATTAAATGTCGGGTTCATACCACGGAGCATCATAACCATATAGAGGTTATCATGTCGTTTCCTTATTTCTTCTATAGAATCAGCTTCTAAGAAAAGCTTCAATTCTTCTACAGCGGCTTGAGCTTCGGAAACATATGATACCATATCTGAGTCATTTTGTTTTAAGGAGGCTAGCTTTTGAACACAATCAAACAACCGTTGGATATCATTAGAGTAGATATCTTGGGCTTTCTTCCAAAATGAGTAACAGGTTTTGAAAGCTCTGAGGTTACTCAATATCTTAGGCTCCACTGACTGCCATAGAAGAGCACAAAGTTGGAAGTCAAGTCTCTTCCACTAGGCTTGTTGTTCAGCTGATCCCTCAATATCTACCTTTTCTAGATGCTCATGGTGTCCTTGACCAAGGAACCAGAGTTCCACAGAAGCAGCCCAAGCTAAATAATTTTTTCCATTGAGCTTTTCTGTTGTGATGACGGCAGATCCAGAAAAAGGAAGAATGGGACCAGAGTTGACTGAGGTAGAAGAAGACATATTTTTTTTCAGATCTGAAAAAGAGGAAAAACAGAGACCGAGAGAGAGTTTTGATTTAAATCCACTAAATCTTGCTCAAAGTGAACCACGCAGGTAAGCAATGGCTTCAGGAGGCTCCGGCGAGTCAAACGGCACCGAAACGACGGTGAACGGAGATCGTTTGGCCGGCGCGTGGAGCTCACGCGCTTTTTGTTTGGCGAGACCGAAGCGGCGCGTGGAGCGACGTATGGAGGAGCGATTTACAGGGGTAGAACGCGCACGTCGAGGCGCACCTGGATCTGTGCTCACCGGAGAAAAAGTCGCCGGAGACGGCAGCGGACGGCAGCGGACAGCAGCGACAGTGGCGGACAGCCTACTGTGTGAATCTAGACGATAAAAAGCAGAATCGAACTTGCTCTGATACCAACTTGAATATAGAAAAGCTTGAGAGTCAGTTTTCTCAGCTTTGAATCTCTTATTAAATAGAGATACAATCCAATCTAAAACTCAGAGTGGTGAATACAACTACCACCAACCTCTGACATATAATGATAAATGAAACATAATATACCTCAACTAACAACTAATAACTAACATTTAACATTAAATTAACACCACCAAATGAACTATCTACACGTAAGATGTTAGCATACGAATAATTGAAAGCATATTCCTACCTCATTCCCCAATTGGGCATATATTGAAAAAAGGTCAAGCCTTATCTAATTTGAGTTAAAAACAATCTCCACGTGGTCGTTGCTCGACTTTAGAAAACCCATTTTTTTATCCTAAACTAGATGGAACCTATTGGTTACATCAATTATCTGCCCCAGTATTATACTATAATTAGCATAAACTAATTACACTCACCAAAAGAAAAATCATATTATGTGGTTGTGTAATGCTTCATTTTATCCATATTATGATTAATTATAGGGTTTTGCTATAACTTCCGTGCTGCGAAGGTTGAATAATTCTTCAAGAATCAAGATGTGAACCAACTCTAAGAAAAATAATTAAGACCACCTATTTAATGATGTTAAATAAAGAGGTCTAAGGTCTTCCCATTAAGTCTAGAGTAGAATGGGAACCATTATATCCAATTTGATCATAAATCAGCAAGCAAGGTTTTTTTAGAAAGTAAATTAGCTTGATATTATATTATTTTTTTTATAAACAAGCATGGAATAAGAATGTATTAATAAATTAGTGTTTTAAAAAAAAATAAACTAGTGGTAGTCGCAGAGGTACCACCCAAAAGCAGAGAAATACAAAAAAAGAAATAAGAAAAAAAAAATTTACACTAAAAAAAGATTAAGTTGTTGGAAAGATGACCAATCACAATATATATGTATATATTCTCCTATTTTGTTTATAAGATCCAAATTAAAACTAGTGTTTGATTGTTTTTTATAAAATCTAATTAACAATATTAATTCCTTACATTGCCTATTTTAAAAATAAAACACCCAATACAAAAAAGAATTGTAATGTTTTTTTTATAGGTTAAAAGATTTATTAATCATGCAATAGACAAGTGCTCAAACATCAGTATTGGCAACAATAAAAGATATACACAATAATAGTTGTTCCACAACCATGACCCTTACACATACAGAGAATACAACTAATCAATACAATATAATAAATTCATTACTCACTCTGCATGAGAATGAGATACATCAATTAAATCCAAAGCGCCACTTCTTGTATATCCATATGCTCCTCTCTGAATAGCATTTCTAGTCATTAATATCTACCAAAATTCCACCGAATCACACAAATGACCAAGTTTGATGCACTTCTTTTGAATCACCCACCAAACCCATAAACCGGATAACAATGGTTTCTGATCTCAATTGGAAAAGCCAAAGAGTTCCTCTACCATGAGTAGATAGTCTACCACACTCATAGGAAATGCTACAATTCAAAAACAAATGTACACCAGATTCTACTGTCATACCACACTGTCCACAAAGAAGTAAATTATGTCTTGTTGGCAGTTTGTTTGCATCCAATTGTTAAACCAGAAATTGGATTTTTGAGAACACACACTTAGACTACACCACCTTATAGAATCATAAAAAAAAAAAAGGAAAAAAGTGGAGTATTAGTAAGAATGATGGTTTAAATAAAAATATAAATTTGATATATATTTATTATTCAGTGCTACTATATGATACGAAATGTAAGAATAAGAAGCACTCGAATCTTAATGAAATATATAATTGGATTTTATAAATTAGTGTTGGAGGGTTATGAAAAATATACACTTAATTATATTTTGCGTTCTTAATTTTCTAATTTTTGACTTTGTGTTTCTAATTTTTAAATAATAATAATAATAATAATAATAATAATAATAATAATAATGTATTCCTTATTTTAAATTTGTTGAATTGATGTGTGTTGTTGTTAAATCAATATTAACCGTTAAGTTCATAATGTTAACCGATATGTCATGATGATAATTGTAATTTAATTATGTGACATATTATTTAAAAGTGATTTAATAAATAATAAATGTTTTTCTATTATGCAAATCATTTTTAAATTATAAAATTAGAATATATCATATTATTAAATTATTGTCTTGTGTCAGTTAATCAACACTAATTATACAATGATGAAATAAAAATTTAATAATTTTAAAATTAAAAATATAACAAGACATAAAAATTTAAAAAAATGGAGGGAGTAGTAAAGGGGAAAAAATATTATAGGTAGGTGGTCTATAACAAATGTCAAACAATGAAAACTCACTCCCAAGGGACAACCTTGTACCAAGAAACGAGGGACTAGGAAGGAGGAGCCAATAATCTAAAACATACATACGCAACATGTAACCTTTTATAATGGCAAAGTATTATAAATATACAACCATTTAATTTATAGTTTAATGAGTAGCACCATAAGTGTAACTGTGTACCACTTTTTACGATATATTTAATTATAATTATTTATTTATGATAATTTTATTCCGTTTATCAATTAACAGTAAAAATCAAATAAGAGAAGAATTATAATTAAAGTTTAGTATAAAACTGTTTTACATTATGAGTAAATATATACTAATTAAACTCTTTAATTTATACATATCTACACTTCTATTTTTTTTATCATATCATAAATTCTGTAATACTTCTTTTCTCATTTCTTCCGCTAAATATAACCTAGCATATGCCTGTGCGTGCATAATTTTTTATTTCCATTTTAAAATCTTGAACACATAAGCCATTAAAAATAAAAAACCAAATCCATGCCAATGAGTGGCAACTCATGTGGTATAATGGTGGGAGTTGCGATCTCCAACTCCTAGGTCATTGCATAAATCAAAGTCTCACTCCTAACACTAGTCCTAAGTCAATATATAATAATAACTATAATCCATAAGTTGTGTGGCATAAGGGACAAATAATTTAGACCCTTTTAGGTACATGAGAGGATTTGATATTTTGGTTATATGAATAAAACAGTATATATAGAGAGATACATTTCTTTAAGAAAACAAGTGAAAGATTCTGTTTCATCAACTGAGTTAGATTTTTTTTACAAAGTTATTCACCATGTTATTAAAGTTTTCCAGAGTAATTAAATTACAGTTTTTCATATATAGTAAATTTATTAACTTTATTAATAAATATTTTAACATTATATAAATAATAAGTTGTTATTAAATATTTTAACTAATAAATGCACATTTGTTCTCTTCATATTTTATATAGTGAAATAAATTAGAAATATGTATAAATATTTGAGTTAGAGCACAGACAAATATGTGTTTAACTCAATTTAATACTTTTCTTTTTTTTCCCGCTATGCATGATATAAAAGGTTGGGTAACTTTCTTGAGAAATTACTCTCGATAATACCTTGATTTAGAAGAAGAAAAATAATAACCATAAGCCTTAAGTTAATAACATAAGTCAACTAGTCAATTTACAACTCATCTCCGTCTATTGAATTTTTTTCAAATTCAGTGGATAGTCCTTGAATTTTTTGGTGAGGTTGCATGGACACTATCCATCTGACTCCACAAATAATGTTAATTATTTTTCAAAACGACATTTTTTTAAAAGTAAATTTAAATGGAAATGACGGCACTTTAAGATTAATAAATGTTAAACTCTTTTAAGTCCCTTTACTAGAAAATTCAAATTAATCCCAATTGTATAGATTTTTAACAAGGTCCTTATGGTTCCAATAAAAAAATAATGGGCTTCCAATCCAATCTACAGCTGCATATGGGAACCCAATTATTTTTTTTATATAAATAATTAGGACCTAATAAAAAATTTTAGCTAACAAACCTATTTGAGTTTTCTAAAATCAGAAAAGACATACACAAAAGAATTATTACATAAATATGACAACCAAGCATATTAGGTGTAGGTTTGGGCGTTTGGTTTTTCCAATCCCTACCTTCCAATAATAGGTATTTTCTTCTAGTATTTTATGAAAATTGTCTAGTAGCTCTTTTATTTAAAAAATTATGTATGATTTCTAAAATATCTTATATTGTTTATATCGGATTACATGTTTTATAATAACATTTTTTTAATGCATTACAAAAATAGACATTCCAAAAATATGATACTTTGGTTATAAAGTAAGTATTTTAAAAAATTACAATGATCCATATAGGTGTTTTAAAATACTTCTAACATAATTATTTTAAAAATTATTATGAAATATTCAAAGTGATATTTTGATTGTGAAATAGATATTTTGGAATAACTACACCTATTTGTGTAGTATTTCTGAATAACTTTTATAGTTATTTTGAGCAAACCATCCTATGGGTTGCTAAAAGTTATTGGTACAAGGATTTTAGATAACTGAAAAAATAATTAAACAAATTGATCTCTTATAATTATGTTGATATACAAGTTGGTTCTTCAAACATTTCAAATAACACTTTTAAAGTATTTAGAAGATTTGTTTAAAGTATTTTAAGAATCAATTAACTTACACAACAATATAACCATTAAGGTTAGCCTAAAAAATTATTTTAAAGATCTATATGTTGGACTTATATTTTTTAGAGACCAAATAGATATTCACTCATTATTTTTAACCTTAAATACAATTGATGTCTCCAAGTTTTTTTTTTTTAATTTTTGAACATTATGTTCACAAAGTTTAAAATCTTAACATTATGCTCCAAATTTTAAAAATGTATGAATTGATATCCCTCTTTAAGTTGTTGACGTTTTATTAACTTTGAGTATGTTAATGATGAGGACATCAAGCTTGAAGGACTTGGAGGACCTATGACAAGGGCAAGGACAAGAAGAGCTAAGGAAGCTATTCAACAAGTATTGGCAGCCCTTTTGCAAAAAGAGCCAAACATCGAAGAAATAAAGTTTAAAATTGTTAATTGGACTGAAGAGAGCAATACTTGACCTTAATGGAAGAGAAGTTTGAAATAAATTAAACTCATTTTCTTGGAGTTTACTTAGTTAATGGTGGGCAACCAGAATTGTCTAATTAAAGTTGCAGCCACCTAGGTTATCAATTATAATTAGTATACGTGTTTAATTTACTTTGGCAGTTACACTTTGTTATTAAGCTGCCCATTATTAGTTTTTATTATTTTGTAACTTCAGCTGAATTTAGAAAGCCACTAAACCTACACAAGCTGAGTTTATTAGGCATATAAATTTGGGCAAGACTGAGATGTAAGGCAGAATATTTTGGAAATAAAAAAACTAGTTGAGTTTTCTCTCCTTTGGGTTCTTGGCAATCCAAAATCTTTTGAGATTTATCAAAGGTAATTCACCCCTTTGTGTGGGCAATCTCATAGACATATCTGCCATCCTTGGAAGTGTGGAGTCTTTTCCATTCAGACTCAATTCTGCCCATTAAACTCTATGACAGGAAAGTCCTACACTATCGAAAACTCGTTTAATCGTTGAATTTCAATAACTTTTAATTTCCATTCTGCGTCTAAAAGTTTGATAGTAATTCTATTTAGTTTATTTTTTTGCAATTGTTTGCATTCCACGTTGATTAATTTTGTTAATACAGCAAGCTAAATTCCTAGGGTCCTTTCAGAATCCTAAACTGACAGTGGATTCATATAAGTTAATGTGTAAGAAATTAGGTGATGTGACATTGAATCAATGTTATCTGACTTGGCTTGATCTCTGGCTCAGTTAGCGTAAGAAGTCATGGGGTTAATTAAATTATATTATATAAAAAATCAAGAACACAAATTAAAGAAGATGATGTCAACACCAAAATTGTAATTTATTTGATACTAATTTTCAGTGCAAGTTGTAATCATAGAAAGGCAAAGCCATAGAGATTGGAGCAAAACACAAACGCATTGAGCCGTAGAGAGTAAGACTGAACATAGAGAATGTTATATTAGGGTTTTTCTCCATTCAAAACAACGTAGTTTCACCTATTAAGAAAAAAAAACCATGACCCCCCGAGTCATCGACCGGTTCTTAGCCAATTCTAACCGAGTCGCTCCATGTGAGTCTAGTTCTAATGCATTTTTTATCAAAAGGACAACTTAGACCGGTTATATGATCAGTTCCCGATTGAACTAGCCAGTCTGAGTCAAGTTTTAAAACATTGCATAGAATTATTGCTTAACAAAAAGGATTAAGTTAATGTTTTAGCTAATTTTGAGTATTATTAGGTAGAAGAACGTGGCTAATAAAGCAATTGATATAAATTTAAACTTGTTTTTTTTTATCAATTTATACCTATTTTTTATTTTATTTGATCGGTTTAGACTTGTTTTTTGTTTTATTTGATAAATTTAGACCTATTTTTTGTTTTATTACTCACGTATTATATGTCCCGTTCATCTAAAACATCAACGTAACCCTTTTATTAAGTAGTAATTAATTTTCTATCACGTCACATAATTTCTTATACATAATTTCTTATACATGAGAGTCAATACATTCAAAGTTAATAGTCAATGTCATAAATCATGGACATATTATAAATTAACACAATGTCATGATTTTAATTAAACTCTTGAATCACAATATCTAAAATTGAAAAAAAATTGTAACATCAATTATATTTAAGTATATTTTTTAAAACAAATTAAACTCATATACTCGAGATTTTGTCAAATTATTAGAAATGATCATCTTTTACATGTGTTTTTTAAACTTAACGTGAAATAGAAGAAATAATATTTTTTTTGTCAATGTAATATTTTTTAAATAATTAAGGATAACTTATGTAGCGACAAAAAAAAAAACATTTTCTATAACTTTACAAAATCTCAAAAATAAGCATTCTATTGTTTTTAAATGTAACGTGTTCTATTTTTTAATATTTTACTGAATAAGCATTCTAAAAGTATGATATTTTGATTAAAAGTAAATGTTCAAGAAGAATAACACCATTCATAAGTATTATAGAATACTTTTTTCCTAACACATTCAAGAACAATATCATCACATAATATGAATTCTTGAATACATCTATGTTATTGAATTATGAATTTGATAATATAAAGAGAAATAGAGGAGAAGTGCAAACTAGAAGCAGAAAACATCCTCTTCATCTTCAAAGTCATGACTCAAATCTCCAGTATTTTATGGTGCAATAAAGAAAATGTCATGTTGTCACAGAAAATTGTTTCCAACATGGTGATTTGTAGTAAAGAGAAAAAAGAGAGAGGAAAGAAATAAAGAGATAAAGAAGACAAAAAAAAGAAAATGGATAATTCAGGAAAAAGAGAAGAGAAAAAAAAATAAATTCCAAACTTAGATTTAAAGTAGAAGCATCTAAAAAGCGATTTAAAATTGAATAAACATAGTTGACTAGTTGTTTCCCACGATGAGACATGCCTCAATCTCGCATCATCAATCAGCCTTTGTTCATAATAGATTGCTTGGTAAATAAAATTCAAACTTTGTCTCAAATTAAAAAATGATTATGTTTTGAAAGGAATTATTCACCCAAATTTCATAAAAAAAAACTTAAATGTTTGTTTTTGTTCCATGATAAACTTTTATTCCTCAAATGCTATCTAAATATTAATTTTTATTTTAAAGTGTGGTAAGAAAAACACTTTTTGGTCTTGACCCTCACTAAATGTGCCCCTAAACCTTATATTCCCAAACCTGAAACCAAAAAATTAAAATAAAATAAAACTTGGATATAGCAGTTGAATTGGATTTAGATTTGAGAGCACAAAAAAGTTGCACTCCAAAGTACAAGAAAGCTTACATCATACTCTCCTTAAAACATACATTAAAAATCAAATTAAATCGAATTAAAAAAAATATTAAATTAAAATTATCAAAATAATTATTTAATTTGAAATAATTTGATTTTTTAAAATCATGTAGTTTGAAATAGTACCAAATCACTAAATCTTAATTATTTTAACAAATTTGTAAAAAAAACCATATAATTACATGTTACTTTCTAAATTTCAATTATTTAGATTTAGTATTTAATTAGGCTTTTTAATTAATATATATTAATTTGTGAAAATTAATATTTTAAACTATTTGATTTAATTTCAGGAGATATAATATATTAAATAATATGTAATATTTAAATAAATTAATTATTTATTTACACTTTAATAATTGCTACTTTATACAATTTTGTTAAGAGTGAATAGATTTTTATACAATTTTAGAAATAAATTTTTTAATATATTTTTTTAATATTTAATAATAGAATTTTTAAACCACAAAACCGAAACAAACTAAACAACGAAATATTAATTTGAATTTTATAATTAATATAAACCAAACAGTAAAAGAATATTTGAATTTTATAATTAATTTAAACTGAATCAAACTATAATATACTTTTTTTATATTTATTTTTTAGTTTCGCTTAAACTAATTTTAAATCAAAATGGCACCTTTAACACCTCTAGTTCTCAGCAGTCAAAACATACAAATTAATATGGAGAGAGTAAAAAAAGATTAGAATGTGAATAACCAAAATTGTCACTTGTCATATTATTGCTATATATATATATATATATACGAATACAAGGGTTTTCCAAGAATAATATGACAGTGGTGAAGAATCCGTTCTAGTAAAGACAAAAAAGCATGCATCCATTCAAAGACATTAGGAGAGAAACATAAAACCACAAAGTCACGGCACTAACATCTGCATCACTTGCCTAAACGTTAATCCTTGTCTTCCTTCGAAGTATCTTTCTTTGGAACCTTTGATTCAAGCTCTTTGGGAGTGGACTTCTCCATTGTCCTGAAAATATGGCACTAAATTATGTTACAATTTATGACTTTTACTTAAAAGTTAAAACATAACTATTGTGACACCTTACTAGTACAACTAGATTATTTATTTTATTAATAACAGTAAATTGCATGGTAACATATTTCAATAATCCAAGTGGGGAATAAATTTCGATCAGAGCAACCGTCTCAATCAGTGTAAAATTCCAATTTTACTATAAAAGAAAACCATCACATTTCAACTGAATCATAAGCCAATAGATATTAGATAATCAATTGATCAATCCTCTGAACATATCCACCTCATGGAGGGTTACTATCTTTTTGAGGGAGAATATCCTCCCAGTTATGTCGGTTAGTACTAGTCAGGGATAGCCTTGTCTAATCAGCATTAGTCACTGACTACAGATAGCGACCCATAGCCAAAATAATACCAGTATATAATCAAAATGTGCATAAATAATCATATCAATGTGCATTGAAACTACTTCTCAAAGGACCAAAAAGTCCACCCTTCCCAATTCTTTCATTAATTCATTCACAATTCGTCAACAGTTGTCAAACATCAACATGGCAATGAAAGAATCCAAATATTGCATTATCATCTTACCAAACAGCCTCTCCGATTAAATGGAATCATCGAGTGTTATCAATGACGGATGACAGAACATAACAAATGGCCAAAATTCTGCTATAAAAACACATCATTGCACATCAGATGCTGCCATGACAGATATTCCTTCACAAATTATGTATAGCAGTAAGCAAAAAAACCGCCATTACATTACACTATTATCCCACAATAGCAGTTATTTAACAACACTAAATATTTAAACATGATATTATAGTGTGTCAAGTACCCTGTATATATACATAAAATCACATTCTACTATTCTAGTGTGTCATGTACGGTGTCAAGTACACTGCATATTTCATTATTATTATTTATCTTCTACATCTTAAAACAATAGATACAGACATTTACGATGATCACGGCTATTCTGTTTTCTCACTTTAGCCTATTCCAAGGTATTTGGGATTTTAAAAAGAAAGAGTTATTACCTTAAGAACTATTGCCATTCAGTATTTCAATCTCAACCATACTGCTTCTTTTAAATTAAAAATAATTCACCCCACACCTACTTTCACTTGATAGGATTAGAGCACGCCAAAATAGCTACTCTGCATTTGAATTACTAGCTTATATGTTTAGTAACCAATGACTAGTATTTCTTTCTCCAAGTTTACACATGCTAAGTTTAACTATCGGTGCTACCTTTAATTTACATCGCCATAATCTTTTATTTTTAAAATTTGTACTTTTCAAATGCTTGGGGGCCATTGGTTCTAATATGTGATACTATATGGGGTTCTCTTAACAAGATTTAATAACTTACTATCCCTAGAAAGCACGAGGTCAGGACATTGTCTTCTATTCAGGTTATTCAACTTGAATCTTCCCAAATTTATACAAGAGAATAAGGAACCCGTACATAATCCAATAAGAAAAATTATTTTCATAAAACCAGTCCCATAGAGGTCAAATGAGCATATTCACATAAAATTTGCATGTTTTTCCTTAAGGAAGTAAATCAACAGAGTACAGAAACAAATCAAGCTCCAAACCATCCGTCAAATCTGTGCACCACGTCCCATAAGCCCCACATACAGATGCAATATGATGGCATCTAATAATACAAAATAACTAGTTTTATATTTAAAAAAATAGCATTGGAATACGATGTAAAGAAAGAATGGTGGATCTGAATTTATAAATAATAAATAATTTGGCAAAAAAATGTAAGACAATCAACATGCAACCAAAATGCAGCATTGAATATTCTCACAGAAGTGAATAAGGAATCCAAGCAAAAGTCATCAAATTATTATCAAAGCTTACGTTTTCGTTTTAAGATCAACTCAATGAACCAGAAAAATTATATGGAAAATAGTACCCCTAATTTAACAGCTCAATAAATCTTAGTGAAGGATTTAGCATGTTAGCATAATTTTTTATGAGCTATTTATTTGAAAAGTTAGATGGAATCAACCAGCTGTAGTTGTTTAGTGTCCCATCTAATACAAGGGAAAAGATAGCATGATCTAGAGGATTCTTCCACTAAATTGTGGTTTGCTGCTGTTGGATATATGGGATATATATAGTGATTAGTAGATGTAGCCCAGCGAGCCTGCACCTTGTTTGTCTAAGTGTGCCTATGCAGTGGCCAACTTATCTCTGTTGTTAATCTGTTCAGAGTGATAGTTAGGAATGCTATGAGCTGTCACACTGGTCATAACTGATTGCAACTGTATTAGATCAGTATAAATACTTGTACAGCTGCATTCTCCCATTTGAATAATAATTTCAGAGCTTCAGTTTCTCATAATTTTCTCAGAATTCTCATTGCATCATGGATTCTAACAATTGTTAAATATCTATCGATTCATGAAGGAGACACCTTATTAAAAGGAAATACCATTCCACAAGCAAACTGACAAGTTAAAGTAAACATCAACAACTTCGCTAAGTAACATTGCAAGAGAAACATCAAGTTAAAATAAAGAGGACACAATTTTGGGCACAAATCCGACTGAATGCCACCGTTGTTCATGATTTATCATCGACAAGTTACTTTCATCGTCCTCTTTTTTATATTTCATCATGATTTCTTGATAATAATATAAAAGTACACCAAGCGTCATATCTTACATTCTTCAAGTTAGTAACAACATGAAATAATTCTAAATTAGGGCTGAATGGCAAAATTCTTTCATACAGCCAGTGACTCATACCAACATAAAAAGTTATGTATATCAACCAAAACAACTTTTGGCAGCATATCAATCATGTCTAAGGCATCCTGCATGTCGCATCCTGCATGTCTAAGGCATCCTGCATGCCTTACACGACTACCTTATAACTATAGAGTGAAACAATAGTTCACTTGTATTTTTCTCATCAACCTTTCAAGTCAGGGAGAGGGAAGATAAAAAAGAAAACAAAAGCCAGCTGTCTTCAGTCTAACATTTGCTACATAAATCAATCCAACAGGCAACAATACAAACTTGCTATTGCAACATAGTAGATACACTAGTTACAAGCTCTAATTGCACTCATATAAACAGAATTTTAATGCATATAGACATATAGTTACTATGTTCACAGAGCTCTCTATGCAGTACATGTGGGGTATGTTTAGTTGGTACTCTATTGTGGTTCATAGCACATTTTTGTACTTGCCTCATAATTCGATTACAGAGACTTACAATCAAAGAGAAGGAATCACATTCCAAGGGTTTCTTTCTCTTGGATTCTCACCCCCATCAGAACCGGAAATTGAAATCCACAGAACTATGAAAATATTGAAAATCCATTATTCTATTACAACCATCTGAGACATCATCATTTATCACCAACCAAAATCACCGTTATCATCATTTGCAGAGCACAAATGATTGTTCCCACACCACATTCCACACTAACCCATTAGCTCGCAGTTTCTTAAAATACAAATCGAGTAAAGTAACATTTATCTGAGACAAATTAGTCCTAACGTTGCAATTTGATCCCTAAAACAATATCTAAATCACCTTTTAAAGTTTTTATTTAAAATATTGTAAAAACCAATTTGCATGAATAACTAAAGACTAATTATCTGTCTCAAACTTTCTTTCATGATATATGTAACTAAAGTGACACTTCAATCATCCAAATCCCTTAAACTAATTCAATAATTGACGCCCAATCTCACAGTTAAATTTCCATTCCTCAAAAACCCACTTTCCCATTCTACCTAAAACTCAAGAAAAAACAATAACCAAAACAACAAAAGCCAAAACAAGCGAAACCCATTACCCAAAACTGAAACTTTTACACAAACAAAGAAGAAAGATAGAAAATTTGTGAAGGAGAAACAAACTTGGAAGAAGCGGCGGTTTCTTCTTCGAGCCAGTTGCGAATGTGCTTGACGTTACGGCGGAAGATGGACGCAGATTGTCTGACGTCACTCCTAAGGAGGAGGAAAACGGCGCTTACGCCGGCCACCGTCAACACGAAATTCGTCAAACCCATGGCTTTCACGCTCCACTGGTAAGGGTTCGCTGAAGAAGAATTGGGGTGGCTTTTACTCTGCACATAAACTTAACAACCTACACTTGTGGGCATGTTTAGAATAGTTAAAAAAAAATAAATTCTTTTAATAATTTGGATTTGGTAAACTTATTTTTTTAAAAAGAATGCACTTTTTTAATAAAATAACTTTTTTTTCTCGTGTATTTGATTAAATTGATTTTGCTTAAAATAAGTAGTTTCTATTTATTTTAAAAGGTTAATCTTATCTGTTTATTTTTTCTTAAAAAAACACTTATATCATAATTGTTTTTTATGTTTACTCAAATACCATCTTTATGAGTAGTCGATTTATAATAAAAATATTTTTTTTAAAATTTGTTTAGATGTAAAAGAATATTCTTTTACATAATATAAGAATAAAAGTTGTTTTATGATATAATCTAATTTTTCCAAACATGTCACTTTCTTAGTTTAATAAGGTAAAAATAGTTGAAAGTGGGGAAAAATTCAAACACACTTATTTTCAATAAAAAAGAATTAATACATTATTTTTAATGGCTAATTTCACCTATACCTTTTATAGGTAGAATATTAATTATTAATATGTTAATTTTTATCCTGATTCCTCCCCATCTCACCACTTTAGCATCTAAACAACCTATAACTCAATTTCACTTATTCTTTAAGATATGTTTTGTAGAATCACAAGGTATTATTTCATCTGGCTAGCTTTTCTATTAATTGAAAAGTTTGTTTGATTATTTCGTAAATATTTATTTATTTATTTTAAAATTTTTTAGAAAGTATTTCAAATAGCATTTTTCAAAATCTTGATTTTTAAATTTTATTTTTTATATTTTATTTATTTATTATCTGACAAAATATGTGTGTTCCCTCTCTTTTTGTAAGTATAAATTTACTCACTTGAGAATTCATTTTCCGCATGGTTTGTCTAACATCTTAGAGAAGTCTTTTTTCTTAAATATATTTTTTCATTAGCAAGAAAGATAACTCTAATTCTAATATTAGGTTTTTTTCAAGAATTATAGTATTAGTTCTTACTTCTTAATCGGTAATTAAATTAGGATTTGCATTAGCCTTATTCAATTATCTTTCTAATTGATTAAGAATTCTATATTTTGGTAAAACATTTTTTAACTAGTTCTCTAGTTGTTTCAACAATTGAATTTTTTAATCTTATATTAATTTCAAATTTTCATGGATTATAAGATCATAATAGTGATAAAGTTTATGTGGAAAGAAGAAGAATAGATATGTTTTCGAATTCTTTGACCAATCAATGTATTAATTACTAATATTTATCTAATTTTTTATTTTCCTTTTTCTATTATTTAATGAATCTAATTTTAATATGATAATTACTTAAGGAGTTAACTTGCTTTCTTCAATACCTAATGGCCTCAAATTTACCGTGGCTAGTTATTTATTCCATGTTACAAGTATTTTTAATTTTTATCATCAATTTAATTTCTAAATTAATAGAAAATATTTACACATAATAAAATTCAATTTTCTTATTTTTAATTTTAGAACGTACAGTAAAGATTTTTCAACAAAAACAATTGACAAAATTATTTTTAAGTAAATTATACTTCCTAAATTAGTTTGACTAAATGGATAGAAGTCATTTTCACCAATTCTCAAACAGTCCAACTATGATTTGGAACCTAAAATCATGCTCAAACACGACTAAATCATTGTTTAGCCAAACATGTTATTTGTAAATGAAAATCAATTAACAATTTCTAAATTAAGATTTGGAAAGTATAAACTGTTCTTCAATTTTTTACCCTCTTATTTGTAGTAGTAAGTTGCATGGGAGTAAAATCACTTGGCCATCCACAGGTCCATTTTTTCTAAACAACTTTTATGAAATAGTCTGTTAGTAAATAGTAATTTCCCAAGAATTTTATGCCCCCCCTGCCATAGTTAATATAAGCCAATACCTACCAAAATCTTAGTATTGGACAAAATATAAAGCAATATGTAAACAGAATAACTCAAAAGTCATAACTAGCTTCCAAGTTTTCAGATGTTAAAGGAACAAATAAACTTGTTACAAATTGAGCATATGCCATCATATGTAATCTTTACAAATGCTAGATACTTGGTAGTAGTAATGTTCAAGAAAAAGTACTGGATCCAATGTTAAGGATTAGCTTCTTTCACATCTGGAAACAGTGGTTTCATTTCTTTCTGTGTCTTTGACAAAGAGTTCTCATTTGTTCAGATTCATACCAGATAGAGAAATATACATGGATTAGACATAAGCATTGTTTTTAGTAGAAATTTAAACATCAATCCTACCTTTAGATGTTAAACAATTTGAACTCTTTGTCTCTCTAAAGATATGAACCAAGAAGGTTAGTTTAGTTCTTTTGATGAGCTCAAAGATGCAAACATCATCAACTTTCAAGTTATTGTGCTTGGAAAATGCCTTCCATCCACCAGAGAATCTAAATTTTGTTATAGTTTTGCCTTTTTGGATTAGGATATTTGCAGGCCAAACTCTCCCATTTAACACCTGAAGGTTGATAGGTCCTCTCCTCTTTTGCAAATCTAAATGTGTTCTACCAAACGTAAATGGTACATTCTGCCAAGAAAAAGAGAGTTATTTTGTTTCTCAAGTTTGGTTCTACAAGCCAAATCATTTTCTGCAGCTTACCAAAGTACCATGACGAATGTATGAAGGATGCATGACTAACAAGAAGAAAGGATTGCAGGATTCGAAAGAACTTGCTCTTTCAAGAGCTGTAACTTGGTTATCCATAGCCTTGGATTTTCCTGCATGTTTATAACTTTGTGTAAGCTAAACTTTCTTGATCATCTATCAGGGTTTTAAAAATTGAAACCTACAAAGTTTTTGCAATTTCCAAAGGCTTAAGTAAACATACTAAAGGTGCTGCCTGTGGAAAAGTATCAAATGCAAGAAGAAAATTAAGAACACAAGCTAAAAATCTGTCAAGTTGTGATGCTTTTTATGAAATGCTTCAAGACTCATAATCTTACACCTTTGCACTTTGTGTCAGGATGATGCCACGCCTCCTTTGGCAATATCTTCGTGTTGTCAACTTTAACACGCTTGCGACTTCTCAGTTTATATCTTTGAAGAAATTCTAATGAGGGTTTATCTTTTCTCTTTTGACTTGTTCTGTGTTTCCCCAAATTTTCTTGATTTGGAGGTTTACTTCCTCGAATATTGGAGGACACTTTATCATCTGTTCTCTTTGAAGGGTAGTCTATCTCTAAGGCACTCAAATCAAATATGTGTACCTGAAAACGGGAAGTTGTTTCAAATCTGAAAATCAAAAGATGGCCATGAACTAGAGAGTGATACTCTGCAAATTCTCTCCAGCCCTTTTGAAACCATATTTTACCATCTTTCTTTTCCAATTTCAATTTCCACTGAGCACCATTTGGAGTCTTAAGAAATACAGTGTTAGTTAAGCCTTCTCCATATTTCCGCACAAACTTAATTGGAATCATCTGTAAATTACATCACACAAATGTGTATTATAAAATGTAATATAGCAATACTTTAAGGAAACATCTACAATTTCATACAGTTAACCACAAATGATGCAATTGCATTCATAAAATGTGAGTTTCTTCATTGCTGCTAATCTGATTGTCATAGTCATAGTGATTACTAATGTGTTAACCACAAAAAAAATGTAGTATTCCAAAATCATAATTTAATATATTCTTCAATATTTAGTTACTTGATCTCCACCACTTACTCCAAGAGTAAGTGGTTAAGATTAGTTCTTATTTCAACTCTTCGATTAAAAAAATGAATGTTAGAGATAAAAAACAAGTCTCTTATACTCACTATTGAAGCTATATATATATATATATTATATTGGAAGTTCGTGAGGTTTAGTTAATTTAATTGAGTGCATGACAAAAATAAAATCTATTAGAGGATCCTTATATCACTTGCATGGTCAGATTTATACAAAATATACCATCCATTTCTGTAGTTCATTGGTCCTTCTTAAAATTTATGATCATGAAAATCTGGAAACCCTTACAGAGAGGATCTATTTGCACATGTTATTGTACAGCTCAGTACATTCTAAATAGCCACAGTTTGTTCTTGAAAAAGAGAAAATAAATGGTGATCACAGGAACGTGTTTACCACCAAGGTTGAAATTACTTATAAACATAGTACTACTTTACTAGTATGCATGCATGCTCTCATTTTGTTTAAGCTCAACACAAAGAGACATTAGATTAAAGAAATAAAAACATAAAACAGATGAAGACAGAACATAGCTAAATGTGCTGTTGAAGTTGTGGGAATCAAAACTTGAAAACCATGTGCTTACCAGCTTTTCTTCATGGAGATTTGAAGCAGTTATGATCTTGAAAAAGCGGATTTGCTTTGCATCAGATTTGTGAGAACAACCGGTAGCCATGAATGAGGGTGGATGAGCAATAACTAACACACAGAAGGGTTTTCCACAAGTAATGATTTTTTTACTGACAAACATTTAATTTGAAACTGAAAACCCAGATTCAGAGACAGGGACCCTTCAATTCTTTGATTCTGTGGTAGTGGCTCAGATTCACTTTATCACAAAAGGTTACTCAAGTGGGATAAAAACAATATCTTTAACTCGTTATTTTATTGGTTTTAATTTTAACTTTTATGTTTTTTAAGATGAAATTAAAAAAAAAAATTGTACATAGTAACTTAAGTCCGTCTTTTGTATGTTAATTTGGTGACAATGACGGATTACAAAAATCTAAGAGGCCTCTCCTGCACTCATTCTGAATTTCACGAGTGTTATTTATTTTGATTGAATATGAATATAAATATTATTTGATATGATGAATTGGGTATAGATATTTTGTTTTTTCTTAAACATGTAGTGTTTCATATCAAAATATACCCAATTTGATTATTTACACTAAGTGTGTGAATATCTATTCTTTGTATTTGAACTTATATTTATCCTGTTATAATTTTAATAATTATATAATAAGTTTAAAATTATATATTTAATTAAAAATTTTAATTCTTAAATTTTAATTTATAATTTTTTGATATTTATTATTCTTTACATACTTTTTAAGTTAAAATATAATTAATAATTTAATATGTAAAATTTATTTAATAATAAATAAGTAAGTTTAAATTGTAAAAAATATATAACAGATACTCGTGAGTAAATCAAAATCTGAAAATACTCTACAGGAATATGAATGAAGATTAGAATTTTATACCCACTTTTTTTGTACTCGAACCGGAACTCGTCCCACACTTTATAGAGATGTGAAGGGTCAAACTTGCACCCCCTATTGCCATCCCTAGGAAAAGTGTCCTAAAAACAAGTTGTTTTTGTCATTTCTTTTTTATTCCATTCTCTCTTTTTTTTTCTTTTTTCTTTTTTTTGACTTTCTTCAATTGGCGCGGGACAGAACATCTGTAATATCCTCAAATTTATGTTATTTATTTATTAATTGAATTTAACTTTGTGATAAAATTTAGAAATTTAAAACGTAAATTTTTTTTAAAAAACTTCATTTAAAAATGTAACAAATTATGAAATAAGTTTAGAAGTCCAAAATATATGTTTTTCTTAAAGATTTGGAAGAGTTGCAATACTTTCAATTTTTTAAAGAGTAATAAAACATAAAATAGAATTAAAATCAGTATATACATATTAAATAAAATTTGAAAAAAAATATAAATTTAATTTAAATATAATGAAAATAATTAGTGTAAATAATCAATAAGAAACACTACATGTTTAAGAAAAAACAAAATATACTAATAAAAATAAAATAAAAACCAATTATAAAACAAATATATATTAATATGCATAAAAAAATAACAAAGATGAGAGAGAAGAAGCTTAACACGATAAGGTTAATTATTAAAAAAAAGTAATAATGAGAGAGAGAAAAAGTTAAAATAAGGATAAGTATATCTATTAAAAAATAAAAAACAAATTATGGAAATAAAGGAAGGGGAGAGTCTTTCCTGCAATCTTTTCTTTAGTTAGAGATGGAATTGGTTTATTAGAGATTAGGTTGATAAGAAAAACATACAAAAGCATCTATAACTCTTATTTTCTCACCTCATTTACTACACTCAATGTTAACACTTTCTCCACCTATATATACGTTGTTTCTCTCCCTTCATACATGAGACAAAGAAGATGGATGAAATTTTTGAAGGATTATGATTTTAAACTACACTACCATCCTGGAAAAGCAAATGTGGTAGCAAATGCACTAAGCAGGAAGTTCTTACACATATAAAAGATGATGATTAAGGATATGTAAATGATTGAGAAATTTAGAGATTTAAACCTAGATATGCAAGTAAACCCAAGAAGTTTGTGTTTTGGAATGATAAAGATCACAAGTGAATTCCTTGAAAAGATTAAGTAATCTCAAGAGAAAGATCAATATCTTCAAGGAAAGATGAAAATAAGAGTTGTTAACAAAGAGTCACATTTTAACAAAGATTTAAATGGGATTATAAGATTCAGAGAAAGAGTTTGTGTACCTCAAGATGAAGAACTAAGAAAGTTGATCTTGGATGAAGGTCATAAAAGTAAGCTAAGTATTCATCTTGGTGCAACAAAGATGTATCAAGATTTGAAGAAAATGTTTTGGTGGCCTAAAATGAAGAAATATATAGCTAAATTTGTGGCATCCGGCTTAGTTTGTCAAAAACCAAAGCTAGAACATTAAATACCATCTAGTGAATTGCAACCTCTCGATATCCCTAAATGGAAATGAGATAGTATTTCAATAGATTTTGTCATAAGGATTACCTAGGACAACCTCTAACAATGATTTCATATGGATAATAGTGGATAGATTGACTAAATCTGCTCATTCCCATTAATGTCAAGTACTCTTTGGAAAAGTTGACCCAAATATATATCAAGGATATTGTTAGGTTACATGGGGTGCCTTCTAGTATAATTTTTTATAGGGATCCTTGTTTCAGGTTAAGATTTTGGAGTAGTTTGCATCAAGCCTTGGGAACTAAGTTGAAACTTAGTTCAGCTTATCATCCTCAAACAGATGGACAATCTGAAAGAACTATTCAATTTTTGGAAGACTTGATGAGGGTATGGTGTTAGAGCAAACATGTAACTGGGATCAATTTTTACCACTAGTGGAGTTTACATATAATAATAGTTTTCATTCTAGTATTGGAATGGTTCCTTATGAAGCTTTATATGGGAAAAAGTGCAAAACACCTTTATGTTGGTATAAGACTGGGGAATCCTTAATCTTAGGACCAGAATTAATTCAACAAACAATAGAAAAAGTTAAAATGATAAGGGAAAAGATTAACGTGGCAGAGCTTTGAAATCTTGAAAACTTTCTCCAAAATTTATTTGTCCATATTAAATTCTTAAAAGAGTTGGTCCTGTTGGTTATCAAATTGCTTCAGCTCCAATTCTTTCAAACGTTCACAATGTGTTTCATGTATCTCAACTTAGATAGTATACTCTTGATCCTTCTCATATAATTGAACCTGATGAGTTATAATTAAGAGATAACCTTATTTTTTATGCAATACCTATGAGAATTATTGATCATAGGATTAAGCAACTTCGTGGGAAGGACATTTCACTTGTGAAAGTAGTTTGGAGTAAATCAGATGACGAGCGTGTGAACTAGAAGATAAGATGAAGAATTTATATCCTCAACTCTTTTAAAGGTTAGTAAATTTTGGGGATGAAATTTCTAAAAGGACGAAAGAATTCTAACATCCTCAAATTTATATATTATTTATTTATTAATTGAATTTAACTTTGTGATAAAATTTAGAAATTTAAAATGTAAATTTTAAAAAAAAACTTCATTTAAAAATGTAACAAATTTTGATTAGAAGTAAAAAATATATGTTTTTCTTAAAGATTTTGAAGAGTTGTAATACTTTCAATTTTTTAAAATGTAATAAAATAATAGAATTAAAACCAGTATATACATATTAAATAAAATTTGAAAAAAAAAATTGATTTAAATATAATGAAAATAATTAGTGCAAATAATCAATAAGAAAAACTACATGTTAAAAAAACAAAAAAATATACTAATAAAAATAAAATAAAAACTAATTATAAAATAAATGTTAATATGCATAAAAAAGTAAAGATTAGAGAGAAAAGAAGCTTAACAGGATAAGGTTAGTTATTAAAAAAAAAAAGTAATAATGAGAGAGAAGAGGTTAAGATAAGGATAAGGATATCTATTAAAAAAAATCACAGAACTAAAGGAATGAGAGAGTGTTAATAGAAATTGTACTCTTCTCTTTGTTTAGATATGATATGGGTTGATTAGAGATTAGGTTGATAAAAAAAAAAAGTGCAAAAGCATCTATAACTCATTCTCTCACCTCATTTACTACACTCATTGTTAACACTTTCTCCAACTTTTATATATATATATATATTCATTCTCTTTTTATACACATTTACTTTATTCTATCCCTTCACACTATTATTTTGCGTTATTTAACACTCATCACTCATTTTAATTTTTTTTCACCCAATTTTCAATTCATTCACAAATTTAAGATGTAAAGTTTACTTATTCTCAAGTCAAGGTAAGGGCTAGGAAGGGTTGCAACTTTGTTCTTCCTTGGTGGATTTTAGGTAAGTGGGAGGGGATTGATAACTCAAAGTAAGTTAAGAGTAGAGAGAGACCCCTTAATCTCTCTTTATCTCATAATTGAAATTTTAATAAAAGGGTATTTTATTTTAACATAATAATTATTCTTTCTTATTATTAGTAATACGAATTTGTTTTACACATTTTTTTTATATAAATAATTTATTTTTATTTATTAAAAATAATTTAAAACAAAAATACTTTTAGTCACTTAGAGATTGTTGTGTAGTGTCTATTTTTTATTAATATATGGGATTTAGTGTATTTCTTTTAATTATTAAAATAAATGTTTACATAGAATAAATTTTTGGTGAATGGACCTTAAAAATAAAAGACTATAACTTAATAATGAAAAAATGAAAAAAAAAATAATTAATTAATTATGCATGATAAATTAATAAATTAAATAATAATTAACTTTTTACGATAGTGAATATTATGATAATAGTTTATATTATGAATATATTTTAATCAGAGTGTCAAAATTCATTAATAAATAATAATAATAATAATACAAGTGAAAATAAGAATAAATAAATATTTTATAGAATGAAAATATAAATAGAATAACACTTAAATTGATAAGTAATTTTTTTATAAAAGTTTTGAATTATTATTCTTAACAAAAATAAATAATTAATAAATGATAACTTAAAATTCATTTATAATTGTTTGAGAGACTGTGATAAGAAAATTATGAATATCCATATGGATGATATTGAAATTTATATTATGATGTGAATGTTGGAAATAATAGTGGATTGGTATTAATCAATTATATTTTATCATTATCTGGCAATTTAAGATTTGGTGATAATCATATTTTATAATATCTTTATGATTATTTGAATGGGATTATAGTAAGATTGACTCTGTGATGGGTTGAGTCAATCATAAAAAAAAGGCCATTTGAGGGGTCTCTGCCTACCCTGGGGGATTATAAATTTGTCATCCCATTAAGCAAATTATAACAACAGCAACAATACACATTCTCTAGAATAATCCCCTAGAAAGTAGGTAGTAAAACCCTCAAGAGTTCTTATTGAACTCATATCTCTACAATAATCATTCCTAGGGTTTTGTTTTTTTTGTTCTTGAAAATCAAGAACTTCAATTCAATATATTTGAGGTACACAAATTCTCTTTCCTCTATCCTTTTATATTTAATTCTCTATACATACTATAATCTTGTATCTATTGATTAAAGGTTTTCTTTTATTTCCTTCAGTGAATGGAGAATAGAATTTATTATGATAAGTTTTGTATCCTTAGAAAAAATAAAGGTACGTATAAAATGAAGCAAGTGTTGTTGCTGCAAGTGTTGTTCGAGAGTTAGCTATTGGACAATAACAACAACCTAGCCTTCTAGTTACAGCATATGGCCTTTGCATTTCCATAGAACATCCTACTGATGCATATCCTACTCTGCAAGAAATTGAAACAAATGCAAAAGTTACTGGAATTTATAATGGGAAACAATACATGCATCCACAAGGATAGTATTCTAATCTCATATATGGTCTTGATCCTCGTGCATAGATGCAACAACCACAATAGAGATTCCAGCAACAAAATGTTGCACCATATCAACAGCCACCACATTAGAGATTTCAACAACTTGTTACACCACCTTTCCAACAAAATGTTGTACCTACACTTTCTTCTGCATTAGAGGAATTGATCAACAAAATTGCCACTAACAACCTTCAATTTCAGAAAAATATGAATGCTACAATAAAGGACATGCAAACTCAGATTGGTCAGCTAGCTACCACTCTTAACAATTTGCAGTCTCAAGGTTCAGGCCAAATTCCCTCCCAACCATTGATTAATCTGAAAGGCAATGTTAGTGTTATTACTTTGAGGAGTGGGAAAGAGTTGACTTCCCAACAACAGAATGGATATGTTGCAGCAAATTCTGAACTTGAAAAACCTTCCAATGCTACAACTGAATTACATTCCACAAAAGAGAAAAATTCTACAGATTTTGAGGTGTGACAGAAAAATAATCCCCTACCTTTTCCCACTAGAGAAGCCTCTACAAAGAGATTTAAAGTTGATAATGAGCTGCTAGATACATTTAAAAAAGTAGAGGTGAATATTCCACTCTTGGATGCAATCAAGTAGATTCCTAAATATGCCAAGTTTCTCAAGGAATTGTGTGCACACAAGAGGAGATTCAAGAGTGATGAGAGGATCAAGATGGGAAAAAATGTTTTTACACTAATTCAGGGTAGAAATGTTTCCACCATTCCATAGCAGGAAGTTATGCCTCAGAAATGCAAGGATCATGGAACCTACACTGTCCCATGCACTATTAGAGACTATATTTTCACTTATGCCATGCTTGATTTGGGAGCTTCAATTAATGTCATTCCTTCTTCAGTTTTTAGGTTCCTCAAGCTTGGTAAATTAGAGCCAACTAGAATTGTCATACAATTGGCAAACATGAGTATTGTGCAGCCTCTTGGCATCCTCAAAGACATGTTGTGAAAGTTAATTGTCTGATTTTTCTAGTAGATTTTTGTGTCTTGGATATACAAGATGAGTTTTTTAGCCCTGGTTCTACATTGATCCCAGGGAGACCATTTTTGGAGACAACCAGATCCAAGATTGATGTATATTCATGAACTCTCTAAATGGAGTTTGGAGATAATTTTGTGCACTTCAACATCTCTGCCATGCAACACCCTACAGAGAATCATTCGGTTTTATATATTGATGTCATAGATGCACTTTTAGATGATTGTGCAGATTTGTATGTTGAGAATGAGTTATCTGTATTTGATGATTTTGCTGACATTAGGGAAATTGCATGCACTTGTGATGATTCAGACATGTGTTTAATTTATGCAAAAATTAATTAAACCGTTGAAGGTGCAGATTTTGAGTTATAGACCCCATAGGATGTTGCACTAGATGTTGATTTTGTAACAGATTCTACAGCAAATTTTCATGGTGTTGCAATAGACCCTTACATATTTGTAGTTATTATAGCAACTGATATGCTTGTAGTTGTCAATACACCACCACTTCCATCCATATTGCAACCACCTTTTCTTGATTTGAAGCTTCTGCCTACACATCTCAAATATGCTTACCTTGAGGCAGAAGAAAAGTTACCAATGATCATCTCAAACAACCTACAAGTTGACCAAGAAGAGAAATTGTTTTAGGTTTTGAGAAATGACAAGAAAGCAATTGGATGGACACTAGCTTACCTCTTAGGCATTAATCCAGTCATACGCATGCACCAGATACTTTTGGAAGATGATGCCCGACCAGTAAGGCATCCACAAAGGTGCCTCAATCCTACCATTCTTGATGTGGTAAAGAATGAGGTCACTAAGTTGTTGCTACAAGCATTATTTACCCTATTTCAGATAGTCACTGGGTTAGCCCTGTGCAGCTAGTTCCTAAGAAGTACATGATCACTATGCTGAAAAATCAAGATAATGAGTTAGTCCCAAGTAGAGTTCAGAATAGTTGGCGAGTTTGCATAGATTATAGGAGACTCAATCAAGCAACTCACAAGGACCATTTTCCTCCTCCATTCATTGATCAGGTATTGGAGCGGTTGGCATATAAATCTCACTATTGTTTTCTAGATGGATATTCAGGTTACATGAAAATTCACATTGCTCCTTAGGACCAACATAAAACCACATTCACTTATCCTTTTGGCACTTGTGCCTATTCTAGGATGCCTTTAGGCCTGTGAAACGCTCCAAGGACGTTTCAAAGATGCATGATTAGTAATTTTTATACTTATTAGAGAGTTACATGGAGGTGTTTATGGATGATTTCACTGTTTATGGTTCTTCATTTGATGCATGCCTTGAGAGTCTATTTAGAGTTTTATATAGGTGCATTGAGACTAACCTTGTTCTGAATTTTGAAAAATGCCATTTCATGCTTCTTCTTCAAGAGTTTGACATAGAAATCAGAGACAAGAGTGGTGCAGAGACTTGGTAGCTGACCATTTAAGCAGGATTGAGGGGGAGGGGGATTGATCCCCTCCCTATTAGAGATGGTTTTCCTAATGAGCAGTTGATGCAAATACAAGATACTACTCCTTGGTTTGCTGATATTGTAAATTATTTGGTTGCATCTGCTTTACCCCCACAGGTGTCTAAAAATCAAACAACTAAACTTAAGAGTGACGCCAAATATGACCCTTATTTTTGGAAATTTTGTAGTGATCAGGTTATTCGCAAGTGAATTCCATATCATGAGATTGAGTCTGTTCTTCATTTCTGACATGCCTCCCCTATAGGAGGACATTATGGACCATACAAGAAAACTATAAAGGTGTTGGATAGTGGATTTTATTGGGCCACCATTTTTGGAGATGCACACCACACCTTGAACACTTGTGAGAGGTGCAAAAGGTCAAGGATGACTATTACTCGTAGGCATGAGATACCCCAACAACCTTTTTTTTTTTTTTAAGTTTTTTATGTTTGAAGTATTGATTTTATGGGTCCCTTTCCTGTATCTTTTGGTTATTCTTACATTTTTTTAGATCTAACATTTTTTGTAAGTTTGGTGTGCCTAAGGCTACGTTAGTGATTGGGGTATTCATCTTTGTAATAGGAGCATGCAAGCTTTACTTCATAAGTTGAGCATAGAGTTTCTATAGCTTATTATCCCCAAACTAATGGGCAAGTGGAGGTGTCTAATAGAGAGATTAAGCCTATTTTGTAGAAGATGGTGAACCCAAATAGGAAGGATTGGAGCAAATTTTTTTTGTGATTCTCTTTGGGCTCATAGGATGACCTATAAAGCTCTGATGGGGATGTCCCCTTTTTAGATTTTCTTTGGTAAAATTCATCATCTACCCATAGAGATTGAGCATAGGGCTTATTGGCTTGTGAAGAATTGCAATTTTGAATATGACCAAGCGAGGGTTAGGAGGAAACCTCAGTTGCAAGAACTTGAGGATATTCACTTAGAGACCTATGTGAACCCCAAGAATTATAAGGAGAAAGTCAAGTGTCTTCATGATAAGATGATTTAGAGAAAGGACTTCAAAGTAGGTAAGAAAGTCCTCTTGTTTAGATCTCGCTTAAATCTTATAACTGGTTAACTTTGTTCTAGATGGGATGAACCTTTTATTATTACTAATGTGTTTCCCTATGGTGCATTAGAAATAAAGGATGAGGCTTCCAGTAGAATTTTCAAGATTAATGGTCAACAACTTAAGGAGTTCAATGAGAGCTCAAAAGTGGAGGAAGATGTAGAGAATTTGGCATTGGGGGAACTGGAGATAATTGAGCCATGACAAGTTTCTTTTTCCCCCTTAATTCATTTGTGCATTTTGTCCTTTTTTGTTTGATTTCTATTCTTTCATTGAGGACAATGAGGATTTTAAGTGTGGAGGAGGGGAGAGGTTTTGTGTACTGGCTGCATTTATTCTGTTAATGCCTTTCTGCATTATTTTCCTGCATTTTATTTTTCTACAATTTTGTTTTCTGTTTCTGTAATTCTGTTTTATATTTCTGCAATTTTGTTTTATGTTTCTGCAATTCTGTTTTTCTGTTTTCTACCTTCTGCAATTTTGTTTTTCTGTTTTCTGTACTCTGTTTCTGTTTTCTATATTCTGCACTCTGTTTCCGTTGTCTGTATTCTGTATTCTGCACTCTATTTTTCTGCATTCTGTTTTTTGTGCATTCTGTTTTTCTACAGTTTTTGAATTTTATTTTTGTTTTTTCTCAATTTTGTTTTAAATTTATGTTGCTTAGTTACCTAGATTTTTGGTTTGATTATATTCTCTACTTTTTGTACCTTGCTGGAGTTCTTTGGAGTGTATCTTGAGTTTTCCTTTCTTTTCTATTTTGTTGTTCTTTTAAACTTTCTCTTTCATTTCCTTTTCCTTTTCTTTTCCTTTCTTTCCTTTCTTTTGTTTCTTTTAATTTTGCCCATGATTGCAATAGTTCAAGCGTGGGGAATTTGATAGAGTATTTTATTTCCCACATTTTATATCCCTTTTAATCCCTCTAACTCTGTAATTGTTTCTTAATTTTATGTTTTAATTCATTTTCATAATTGGGTAACGTTTGAGCCTTTTCATATTTTTTCCTTTATTTTGCAGGTTAGTGGACTTCATTGGAGTGGACTTTACATTGATCTAGCTATTTTGTATTTTCCTAATTTTTTGTATTTTTGTAATTTTTCTAATTATAATTTTTAGTTTTATTTTCTTTATCTCTTTTAGGATAATTGCGTTTGGGCCTTAACCCAACTTAGTTGGACTTTTAGTTTGGATTTGTAGTTAGCTTCCTTGAGAAGTTTTAGGAATTTAGAGAGGCATTATAAAAGCCTCTCATAACAACTTTTTGTCATTTTTAATTTTTAGAATTCAAATTTAAGTTTTTTTCTCTTGCAAGTTACATTTTCTCTCAACCTTCTTCTCCCTTATCATGCAAACTTCCATAAAGATCTCTATGGAAGGCTAAATTCTAAATCGATTTAATGTCTCTGATGTGATTGCGCGAATAGGGTATGAATTTTGATATTTGTACTCTATTGCTCTCTTTTCCTCTCCAAATTGTGTGGAATTTCGATTGACTTCGATACAAATTGGTCAAGGATCGATTCAGATTGATCGATTTGCATTGAAAAAGGCCAGGAACTCGATTGAGAACCTAATTCAACCGGTTAGGTTAGATTTCTGAAAATTCATGAGAACCTTGAGATTATGATTGCGATCTGGTTCGATTGAATTACCATGTGTGTTGATGCAAATTTGCATGAATATCTTAGATTAGTGATTACTCAAGCGCATCGTTAGGAACCTCGGATCGGTGCTTTCTTTCTTTGAATTCGTTTCAATTTGATTTCTTGTTCTTTATGCTTCTTTTCAATTCCACATATCCCCTTTAATTCTTTTTTTTTTCTTGATAGAATTCAAACCATATATGAATTGTATCCTTGAGAGATGACCTAGGTTAATTCCTGTATTGCAAAACTTAGGGAAAACTAGTTGTTTGATATTGAATATGCTGAAACACTTCGGAGTAGATATTACAAATGAAATTTCAGACTTTGTCAAGGCTGAAGGAGAACTCTTGAAGAAGCAGCTAAAGCATATGGGATTTACAAAAGATGGCAATGGAGGCTTGATTGAGAAAAATCAAGTGGGAAACAAAGAAGGTCAAGCTCAAGAAGAAGAAAGACATCTCTTCAGCTTTTGTGAATATGGTAATTAGTAAATTAGATGTCTTAGAAGCTAACCGTCAACAAGATTACGATGATTTGAAAGGCCAACTTGATGTTATTTCCAACCGTCTTGATTAGATTGGTGCTCCTAATCTAGGAAATTGATTAAGTCACCTAAGAATCCAAGTCTCACACACCATCAAGCCTACTTCTTTCTTTTTTTGTTGTCTTGCTTTATGTCTTATTTCAATTGCATTTCTACTATTCATTGCATGTTGCCTATTTTGTTATGTTTCTTAATATGTAATATGTTTCTTATTATGAATGATATTGAAACTTAGTGGCTTAATTCTATTCTTATTTGTTTTGTCTTTATTCTTTCAACTTATTTTGGTTTTTCAATGCTAAAAGGGGGAGAAAAACTTATGAAGATTCATCTTCTCCTTAAGATCTTACTTCCACAAAAAGGTTTGATTAAGTGAAATGGAGGATGGAAACGTAAAGATGGAGTTTGTTCACACCACTCTCAAGGATGAGAGATAAGTGGAGGATGATTGTCATAAGGAGGGATCCTTAATAAAAGCTAGAAAGCACTCTCTCCCAAAGGAGAGGAGCTCACGACCAAGGAGAGTCTCTCTCTTACTTAAGGCTCACACTCAAGCACAAAGCTCAATTCTATTAAATGATAAAAAGTTCAAAGGTTCCTTACATGTAGGTGATGAATCCTATATATAGGCTAGAATGGATGGGTTAAGCTAACTAGACCATGGGTTAATCTACGTAAGATTAGGCTAACTCTAGTTGAGTTAAATCTAACCATGGTAGGCTAACTATGGTCATGTATTACCAATCAAGAACATACCCCTAATCTATTCTAGATACATTTGGTGTAGATAGTAAAAAAGGGTGGCAAAGAGTAGTGATGCTTAAAGCATGACTAAGAGGAGTTACACTAAGGTAGGAATAGTATTCATGCTTTGTGCATTACTAGGAGGGTGTGCTCTTAAGAGAATGGGTGAACATATAACACACCTATCTCACTAAAAGTTATCATAACCTAGCATACTCTAGCATGATGACGATAGTATCTTAGAAAATAAGGAGTAACTAGAAAATAAAGGAATGACCTAAATACAATGGTCAAAAGGGAATGTTGACTTTAGGAGTCAACCTACTAAAAAGTCAAAGTCAATAAAAATATAAAGAAATTTCTAATTCTAATTTATACAAAGAAAGGAAGTTCTTCATGTATCCTTCCAAGGGCCTTGGACTGGATTGCATCATCCCCTCTCCCTTAAAAGGATTTTCCTTGAAATCTTGAGTTTTTCTTCCATACTTGTAAGAAGAGAGAGAAAGTAATAAGCATACATTTCTTATCAAGAAGGGATGGAGGAACAAGGGGTTCCATTTGTGGATTGGGGTAGTAAAGTTTGGCACCATGAAATGTTTCAAGATGAAGGTTATATTGGTGTTTTTCCCTTCATTGAGCAAATCCCCAATCCACCCTTGATGTGCCAACCTTTGACCCAAGAGGATTGAAATGGTGAGTGGGGTTTAGACTTGGTGCATTAGAGCATTGCTCCCTAGAGTTATGCTTAAGTTAAACTTGAGGTTATGAGTCAATGTGCTCAAAAGGTTTAAGTATAATCTCATATTCAACTTGTTCATTTTCAAAGGGCTGTTGGGAAGACTTTTCTATGTAAACAACCTCCTTTGAAGTCAAAGGTGGATCTTCCTTAGGTTTCCTCTTCCTACCAACAACCTTATCTTTAGTTGTATCCCTTTCTCTCTTTAAGTTTTCTTTGCCTTTTATCCTTAGAAACCTAAATAGAAGTAAGAGGATATAAGGTCAAATTTTTTCCCTTATGAGAGAGAGTGGTTTTATTTGTGAGGCTATTGTGCAAAGTTTTCCATCATGGTTCCATGGCCTTCCCAACAACATGTAACTAGCTTCCACTTGCTCTCTTACTACTACACCTTTTTCATCATTAAGCCCATACAAAGAGTAAGGTGAAGGGTGATGACTACTAGTAAGAGCTAACTTTTCCAACATCCTTATGCTACAACAATTGCAACATGACCCACCATCCACAATGAGAGGACAAGTTTTGCCTAATACTTTACATCTTGTTTGAAAACATTCTCTCTTTATGTTTGGGTGTCTTTACAAGGATGACTTAAGCTTTTTCATATTTAAGAGGTCATTACCACAAGAATAAGTACCTCTTCATTTGATTTTCCCCTTAATGTCCTTTTTCTTTTAGGGAAATACAAAGCAATATGACCCTTATCTAAACACTTAAAACATTTAAGGCTCCTAGAACGATTGCTCAAACTAGTACCAAGGGTGTCATTCTTGTTCAAGGGTTTTCTCTCTATATGCTTACTTTTGGATGACTCTCTTTTGAGGTGATTCCTAGAAAGTTTTTTTTTTCCTAAGATGCCTCTTAGGTTAATCTTTTCTACTAGAAGAGACATAAGGGTCATGGGTTTTACTAGGCTCTTCTAGGTCTCTATAAATTTTATACTTGTCACTATATGAACTCTCATAAGCATCTCTCTCTTTTTCTTTCTTCTCTTCTTCCCTTCTTTCTATCTCTCTTTTCTTTCTAACTCTTTTTCTCTCTTTTCTGTTTCTTTCTCTCGCTCATGTCTTTTCTCTTTTTCCCCTATCTCTTCTCTCTCTTTTTCCTATTTCTCTCTTTCTCTTTGCTCTTGTTTTCTTCTCTCTTATCTCTCTTTTTCTATTTTCTCTCTTTCTCTGTTCTCTTTTTTCTTCCCTCTCTTTTTCCCTTTCTTCTCTTTCTGTGCTATATTCTTCTCTCTCTTTTTCTCTTTCTCATTTTTTTCTTTTCTTATATTCCTATCATTCTTTTTCTCTTCCCTACTTTGATTAACACTTGTAGATGTGTGTGAAGACATTATGAAGTTCAAGGATTAGGGAACCTAAGAAAATGCTATCCCTCTCTCACCCTTTTTATGGTTTTCCCCATAAAATTGTTGAGAGCCTTTGGAACTCAACAACACCAACTACACGTTAAAAGCAAAGAAGAAAAGAAATGAAAATAAAAGCAAAGGTTAAGGATCTAAAATGTGCTCCTAAAGTATGACTTAAGGGTACCAATTCCTCCCTCACACTTAAACCAAGAAACTAAGACTATTACAAACAAAAGAGATGACCTTTAAAGACATCCAACAGCTCTAATTAAAATGGCCTTAAAAAATACACCCAAATTTGCAAAAAGAAATAAAAGAAATCTTGAAGTTCCTCTTCCTCCTAAGTGTGTGACATTCCAAGTGTTTTCTTCTCTCCCCTCTTTTTTGGTAAGTTCCACCTTTAAGAGTAGGTCCTTAAAGCTTTCCATCAACACCCAAGACACTACCAAACTTGATCCCTACCCACAAGAAGTGGTGTAACTAAGGGCAAAGAGTACAAGAAGACTCTAAAGCAAAGAAAGCCCAAATGAAAGGAAAGCTAAACTTCCAAATGAAAGAATTATTATGACAAACTCAAAAGAGTATATGAATGAGACATCAATGATAATAAAGGGCTAAAAAGAAAGCTGACACCCAAAAGAAATCCTAGAGTAGAATAGAAGGACTACAAAACCAAGAAAATGACTTAAAAATTTTCAAGAATATACACAATTAAATCAACTTAGTCGAGACAACCACATTCCAATTCAAGCAAGTTTCAATCCATTTAATTACTCTTTTCAACAATTTTTAGAACATTTTGAGGTACACTAAATTTTGTTTGATTATTTTTCTTCTTTAGTACTTTTTACTAACACTTTTTTTTACTTACTTATTTTCTTTTTATTTTTCTCTTCTCTTTTTTTAAAATATTTTTCTACACCTCTTTACTTAATTTTGCAACAAATTTGATGAGGAAAATAGTAGTATGAAACACTTGAAAAGAAATATACAAAGGAAGGCCTAAAAATTTTGAAATAAAATGCAATTCAAGAAACCTAAAACAACTTAAAAATGGACTAGAAATTTGGATGAATTAAATGAAGCACCAAGAGAGTTATAAGGTCTTTTTGGACAGCTTGTTTGCACAAATTTAAGGCCCAAAAGTGTTCAACCCAAAGAACTCTCAAGCTTAAGCAAAATCACCACACAACTAGTACCAAAATTTAAGCTACTTAAATTTGAACAAGAAAATGAAACATAGAAGAAATGAGCAATATTTTTTTTTTGAAAATTTTTTTAAGCAACTTGTTAAGATCTAAATAGAATGTGAGACTCCTTGGGATCAAGATGTCACTACCTCATTGATGCTTAATTCCATAAGAGAAACAACACACTCTTTTATGGTGAAACTAAAAAGGCTAAACAAAGAAATTTAATATGACAATATAAGGACTAAACAAGACAATTAAGTGAAACAACTTGGAAGATTAAAAAAAAATTGAATATAAAGTTTAAAAAAAATTAAAAATCACACCTACACAAGGAATAAAAGACGCCCAACAAGAAATATAAGAAGAACAAGATGTGCTTCCAAAGGTCTAGACCACCTTGGGTGGCTTCCTTCATAAAATTTATGAAATCATTACCAAGACCTTCTTAGGAGAGCACAATATTAAAAAAAAAAAAGGTAATAGGTGGAAAATTAAAAGGAAACTTAAAGGTACACAATGATCAAATGAAAGAGCTAAAAAATTGATCCATAAAATAAAACAAACATATAGAGTGCAATATAATGGAATGAAGAAAATAAAGAACACAAGACAATAACAAAACTAGACAATAAGGAGAATAAATGGACAACACATATATGATGAAAAATAGGAAGAACAACATAAGAATTGAAATGAAAAAAACCAAAATTAAGACACAAAAATAAGAACAATGCACTTCAAGGAAGTTGACTCATGATACCATATGACGAAGATTCATCTTCTCCCTAAGATCTTACTTTCATGAAGAGGCTTGATTAAGTGAAATGAAGGATGGAAAGGTAGAGATAGGGTTGTTCATGCCACTCTCAAGGATGGGAGATAAATGGAGGATGTTTGCCACAAGGAGGGATCCTTGATAAAAGCTAGAAG
Source organism: Psophocarpus tetragonolobus (assembly GCA_037954015.1). Taxonomy (NCBI): domain Eukaryota; kingdom Viridiplantae; phylum Streptophyta; class Magnoliopsida; order Fabales; family Fabaceae; genus Psophocarpus; species Psophocarpus tetragonolobus. Next base: position 38,727,465 of record CM075691.1, on the reverse strand, counting down.
GCACTCTCTCTAAAAGTAGAAAATCTCACAACCAAGGAAAGTCTCTCTCTCACTCAAGGCTCACACTCAAGCTCAAAGCTCAATCCTATTTAATGATAAAATATTCAAAGGTTCCTTACATGTAGGTGATGGATCCTATATAAAGGCTAGAGGGGATGAGTTAGGCTAACTAGACCTTGGGTTAATCTAAGCAAGATTAGACTAACTCTAGTTGAGTCAAATCTAACCATGGTAGGCTAACTATGGTCATGCATAACAAATCAAGAACATGCCCGTAATCTAGTGTAGATACATTTGGTGTGGGTAGTAAAAAAGGGTCGCAAAGAGTAGTCATGCTTTAAGCATGATTAAGGGAGTTACACTAGCAAAGAAAAGGTAGGAATGCTAATCATACTTTATGCATGACTACGTGGATGTGCTCTTAAGAGAATGGATGAACATATAACACGCCTATCTCACTAAAAGGTAGCCCAACCTAGCATATTGTAGCATGATGGCTATAGTAGCTTAGAAAATAAGTGGTGACCTAGAAAATAAAGGGGTGACCTAGAAAATAAATGGTCAAAAGGGAATGTTGACTTTAAGAGTCAACCTACTAAAAAGTCAAAGTCAGTAACAATACAAAGAAAGTTCTAATTCTAATTTATACAAATAAAGGAAACTTTTCATGTATCATTCCAAAGGCCTTGTGCCAGATTATGTAAAAAATAAAGCTAATACTCTTTGTAGTATGTTTTGATGATGATGCCTAACTTGTATGTTTCAAGTTGTTTTATCTAGAAATAGGTTCAACAACATCTACAAAGTTCTGATTTTGTTTGACTTTGGCAAAACTAAAAAGGGGAGGATTGCTGGAGCATGAATCATCTCTCATCTCCTTGGTGTATTGGTATTCATGTGATCTTTGATGATCACTTGCCCAAAGGATCCTTTCAAAAGTCACTTGGAAGGGAAATGGATTTATGGAGAGGAAAGAAATGGGGTGAGGTGCCACAAATACGAGGTTTGATAAGCCAAAGGGGAGAGGCCACGAGGGAGGGGTCCCTTGATAACTCTTAGAAGCTCTCACAAAGGAGAAGGGGGAACACTCAAAGGTAAGAACCTCACAACCAATATGGTCTCTAGGATTAAATTCAAGTGTAAAAAATACAAGTGAGGGGAGGAGCTCCTATTTATAGAGGTAGTTAATCTTTTGAACAAGATAACCTAAAAAAGAAGGGCTAGGATTAAAAGGAGAGATCTAAGGGAAGAGGATTGAGAAACAATCCCCTCCTTAGATCATCAAACTTGGGGCCCAAGTTTCTCAAACCAAGGGCCAACATTCCTTCTTATTAGCTTAGGGGGTTTATGTAGGAAAAGAGGGGTGTAGATATCAAGGCTACCCCTTATTTCCTTCATAAAGACCCAAAAACTAAATCCACCCTCTAAATTCCTAAGACACCTCCTAAAATAAAAAATGGACTAAATAAATATCCCAAATGAAATTCCTAATGCTCCTCAAAATTAAAATAAATGAAAAGTACATTTTATTAAGTAACGTCCCTAGCCTAATATCTTCACTCTCCACAGGAGGCGAAGTCTTCCTTTGTCTACAAGGGCTTGGTCTTCTTTAATCCTTTTAGCCATGGCCCTAGTGATAGGTCCTTAGCTAGACATGGTCACATCATCTCCTCCCCCTTGGAGAGGATTTGACCTCAAATCCATGAGGTCTTCATCATTTTCAGCACCTATAAATGGAGACAAATCAGAAACATTAAAACTGGTGCTTACCCCATAATCCTCTAGGGCTAAGTTTGGACTTCCTTTGAGAAGGAAATCTATCCTTTCTCAGGCGAAGCCATACCCATCGCCCTTTTCAAATATGACTTTTTTCCTCCCTCTATTGGTGAAAGCAGCATCTCTCAAGAATTGGTTCTCTATGTTAGCTTTAATCCTCTCATGTAATGGTTTTAAAAAAATGATTTTTGCCTCTCCTTCTTTATTCACAACAACAGAAAGAGGAAGAGGTAAAGATCTAAAGGAGTACGAGGATTAAAACCATAGACCACCTCAAATAGAGAATGCTTGGTGGTTTTATGAACCACCCGGTTATAAGCAAATTCAATGTGGGGAAGATACTCATCCCAAGACTTATGGTTGCCTTTAAGGAGAACCCTCAGCATAGTGGATAAAGATCTATTCACCACTTTTGTTTGCCCATCAGTTTGAGGGTGACAGGTAGTGGAAAAAAGAAGTTTAGTTCCCAATTTAGCCCAAAGAGTTTTCCGAAAATGGCTAAGGAACTTCACATCCCTATCTGACACTATAGAAGAGGGTATGCCATGCAATTAGACAACCTCTTTAAAGAAAAGTCTTATGATGTTGCTCGCATCATCCACTTTGTGGCAGGGAATAAAATGAGCCATTTTTGAAAATCAGTCCACAACCACAAATATGGAGTCTGCACCTCATTGAGTTCTTGGGAGCCCAAGGATGAAATCCATGCTAATATCCTCCCAAGGTGCAGAAGGAGCAGATAAAGATGTGTATAGTCCATGAGACATTGCTTAGACTTTTCTTGCAAGCAAGCTATACATTTATAACAATGTCTATGGACATCTCTACCATATGGGGCCAAAAGAATTTCTATTGTAAAAGTATGAGGGTTTTTGAAATCCCAAAATGCCCCATGAGCCCACCTTCATGGCTCTCTTTTGTAGGTAAGTTCCTAATTGATCCTTGGGGTATACAAAGCTTACTCCCTTTGTAAAGATACCCCTCATTGATGAAGTATTCATCATGAGCCTTTAATGCAAATGCAGATGTAGAGGCAGCAAAGGTGGGGCCAAAATCCTTGTCAGAAGGATACATAGCTCGAATGTCATCAAATCCCAAGATTTTTGCACTCAAGGATGAATAAAGGGCATGATGCCTAGAAAGAGCATCAACCACCACATTTTGTTTTCCTTTCTTGTACTTAATGACGTAAGGGAAAGATTCAAGATATTCCACCCACGTTGCATGCCTTTTGTTCAATTTACCTTGACCCCTTAAATATTTTAGTGACTCATGGTCACTATGAATGACAAACTCCTTGGGAGCAAGGTAATGCTCCTAAGTTTGAAGGCCCTAATTAGAGCATAAAACTCCTTATCATAGGTGGGGTAGTTAAGGGGGGCACCAGTGAGTTTTCACTAAAATACGCAATGGGGTGCCCTCCTTGCAACAAGACAGCTCCCACACCTACACTAGAGGATTCACATTCAAGTTCAAATGTTTTAGAAAAGTCAGGTAATGCCAAAACTGGTGCATGGGTTAGTTTATGCTTAATTAGTTGGAAGGCTTTCTCTTATTTCTCACCCCAAAGGAAAGGAACTTCCTTTTTCACCAAATCATTTATGGTGCGAAGAGTGTGGAGAAGTTAGGCATAAAGCGCCTATAAAATCCAGCGAGACCATGAAAGCTTTTGATCTCTGTCATATTCTTTGGGGTGGATCATTCTTGAATAGATTATATCTTTTCAGGGTCAACATAGACCCTTTTGTGCTAACTACAAAACCTAGGAAAACTAGACTATCTACACAAAAGGTGCATTTTTCTAAGTTACCAAAAAGATGATTACTCCTAAGAAGAGAAAAAGCATGCATTAAATGTCCTAAATGATCATCTAGGTTCCTAGAGTAAACTAAAATGTCATCAAAGTAAACTACACAAAATTTACCAAGGAAATCCCTCAATACATGATTCATTAAGCGCATGAATGTGCTTGAGGAATTGGTTAGCCTAAAAGGCATAACCAACCACTCATAAAGACCAAATTTAGTATTAAAAGTAGTTTTCCACTCATTACCCTCTTTGATCCTTATTTGGTGGTAACCACTTCTAAGATCTATTTTTGAAAATATTTTTGCCCCATGAAATTCATCCAACATGTCATCAAGACGGGGGATTGGGTGCTTATATTTGATGGTGATGTTGTTGATTGCATGACAATCAACACACATCCTTCATTGGCCATTCTTCTTGGGCACCAACAAGACTGGCACAACACAAGGGCTTAGGCTTTATTGAACCCAACCCTCCTCCAACAGCTCATTCACTTGAGACTCAATCTCTTGGATCTCCATGCGGTTGGTCCTATAGGCAGGTCTATTAGGTAGACTTGCGCCAGACACCAAATCAATTTAATGTTCTATAACCCTAATGGGAGGAAGTCCTTTCGGAACTTCATTAGGGAATATATCATCAAATTCCTTTAAAATATCTTGAACCCTTAAGGAAGGTGCTCATATGCATGGGTTGTGGCAGTGCTCTCAATAGAAGAATGCAAAATAGGAGAAGGATTTGATGCCTCTTTACAAAAGAGGAGATAAAAGGGCTTGTTAGTCAAAAGAGCTTCCTTTAAATCACGTTTGGTAGCAAATAGGCTCCTTTTGCTAATATTCTTTGGAATGGGCATCACCTTCCGACTCTTCCTCTTTACCTTTTTCAAGCTTTAAGGGTGAAGCTTTTTGTGTTTTTTTTTTGTTTTTGTTTTTCCTCAACTCTTTTCTTTTTCATCGCAAATTGATCCTCAGCCACTTGAGATGGTGACAAAGGATACAATTTGAAGCACTTTTCATTATAGATGAGGATTATTTGGTTGGAGTAACCATGGTGAATGGCTTTCTTGTCAAATTGTCATGGTCACCCTAACAGGATATGGCCAGCCTCCATAGGAACTATGTCACAAAGAATCTCATCATTATAAGATCCTATGGAAATTGGAACCATAACTTGTTCATTGACTACCATCTCCCCTTGCTCATTGAGTCATTGCAATTTGTAAGGTTTGGGATGGGGCATGGTAGTTAAGGCTAGCTTTTCAACCAACCTAGAGCTACAACAGTTACAACAGGAGCCATTATCAACAAGGAGAGAACATACTTTGTCATTTACTTTACATCTTGTATGGAAAATGTTCTCTCTTTGTGACTGGCCAAGCTCTAGAGGTTGGCTTCCAAGAAGCTTTTGAACCATAAGGAGGTCCCCCTCATAAGGAAAAGCTTCCTCACACTCTTGTTCAAATGTATGTCCCCCTTCTTCCTCACTCTTACTAAAGGAGGAAGATGAGCTGTTCTCACTACAAATGTCTTGTCCCCTCATGATCATGGTTTTCTTGTTGGGGCATTGAGAGGCAATGTGGCCTCTCTCAAGACATTTGAAGCATTTGATACTACTTTGCCTCTTAGTAGGCGTAGTAGTATCGGGTTTTCTCTCTACATGAGGTGCTTTTATATCTTGAAAGTGCTTGGGTTCCTCTTTGGGAAAAACCTTGAAAGAGTTCCCCTTAAGCTGGTCTTCCTTTGGGTAAGAGAGAGAATCTTTTTTAAAACTTTTTCTCTTGAGTTGATTCTCAGCTCTTACACAAAGTTCTACCAACTTATCAAGGTTTGAGTATGAAAGAAGCTCTACCTTATCTCTAATGTCAGAGCTTAATCCACACAAAAACCTAGCAAGGGTGGTATTGGGTTCCTCAATGATATTGGCCCTTAGTATGAGAAGCTCCATCTTTTGTCTATACTCCTCAATACTTAGGTTATGTTGCCTATGTCTTTGGAGCCTATCCAAAAGATCCCTGTCATAATATGAAGGATGTGCCTTCTTCGCAAACAAGTTTTTAAATCATTCTAGTAGCGAATGTCAGGCATTTGTTTACGGGCCCTATCATTGACTAACCCATTCCACCAATGCAAAGCAGGACCTTGAAAACTAAGGGAGGCCAAAGGTACTTTCCTTTCTTCCCTTATTTCATAGCATCGAAATAGTTATTCCACTTTGACTTCCCAATCTAGGTAAGTCTCAACATCATCCCTACCATGAAAATGGGGTAGGTCTACCTTTGGCTCCCTAACATGATTTGGGTTCTCTTGAGGAGAATGATGATTGTATGATGAATGAGAGTGATGCTTATGTTGATTTCTATAGTATTCTTCTTCACGAGAGCTAAAATGCCTAGATGGGGATCTTATGAGAATTCCTTTGTTTTTTCTATCACTCTCCCTCTCATATCTCCTCTTACTCTCTTTTTCCTCTTTTTCTCTTTTTCTTTCTAGTTCTTTCCTTCTTCTCCTTTCTTCATCCTCTCTTTTCTCTCTTTTCCTTCTCTCTTCTCGCTCTTTTTTCTCTTTTCTTATTTCCAACATCTCTTTTTTTAACTATTCATTCTCTTTTTGTTTTTCCTTTTCTTTTATTTCTTTTTTTCTCTCTTTTTCTTCTCTCCTTTCTTCTCTCCTTTCTTGTTCTTTAGCTTTCCATTCCCTAAATTCTAAGTTAAGGTTTTCAAGAGTGTCTCCCTTAAAACGTTTTCTTTGGTTGACACTCTTACTTGATGAACAACTATGTGCACTAGAATGTGTGTGAAAAGTCATGGTGCTTGGATGCTAAAAACTAGAAGGTAGGCCAATTTTTTTTTTCAAGCAACACTCCTCTCTTTCTATTTTCGCACATAAGGTGGCTTGATGAGTCTTTGGAACTTTTAACCTCTGCACGTTTTTTGCAAAAAAAAATAAAAATAAAAGTGGAAGAATGTAAAAGAGAAAGGGTTCTAATCGTGCTCCTAAGGTGTTGAAGGAAGTGTACCACTTCTTCCTTCTTCACCTAATTAACGAGGAACTAAGCTAAAATTAACCAAAATTATTACAAACCAAGGGAGGGCATTAAGGGCACTCAAACTCCCAATCTAAAATTGAGTTTACACAATACAAAGAATAAAAAATAAAACAAAGTCTTCACTCCAAGCTTTTTGGTGTTTGGCTCCTTTTGATCAAGCCCCTTTGAGTTGCATTAGCCCACCCTAAGAATGCTACCCTTGTTTCCTCTTGTTCGGACTTGCCAAAATTTTATGTATGGCACCTTTCCCAAGCTTTCCTTACCAAGGACGAATACAACACAAGACAATAAACAAAAGTGAATAACAAAACAAGGTTCACAAATCCAAGTGGATAGATTAAACAATGACAAACTCAAAGAAGTAAAGAAGACAAGCAAGAAAACATAAGGCTCACAAATGAAGGTAGCACACAAATAACTTTCCTAGATTAGCTCTAAGAGTGGAGATGAAAAAAGACTCACATAAAAAATGAAACCAATAGTTGCACACTTAATAAAATTTAAGTGACCAAAAGATAAAAGGCTTACTCAAGTAATTTTTTTTTGAATCACAATTGGTTCCTCATATCAAATGTTTCTACTATTAGGTACACAACTTCAAAATTGTCTTTCTTGTGAGTTCTTTATCTTTTTTTTTTTTAAACTTGAACTTTTTCTAATATATATATTTTTTAAAATTTTTCTAATCTTTTTTGCTGCACCTAATAGCTTATTGAATTGAAATTTTAATGAGGATGATTGAAATAATAACGCTTGAATGAATAAGCACAAAGTAAGGTCACACAATTTTCAAACAATGCGTGAACTAAAGGCAAAACAAATTAGTAGTTCCAAATACCACTGAACTAATGGTGCTTAAGGAATGATTTAGGGCTGATTTTGAAGTAAATTGATTGGTAAAATTACTAACACAATTTGCCCAAGCTAAAATTCCATAAAGAGGCACCAATAGTGAAGGTAAACCAAGTGGAAAGCTACTAATAATTCAACATAAAACAAAAAACATATAAAGATTGAATTAAGCAAATATTTAAGAGCAACAAAGATATTACTATGCTTGAACTAAAAGCATAAAAGACTTAAGAGACTCAACAAGAGGTTCACCTCTTAGGAGCTCAATTCAAAATGTTTTTTCAGGCTATTTGTAAAAATTTTAAGAGGCTAAAGCCTAAGAAATTTAAATGAGACAAAATAGGAAACTAACATGACTAGTATTTGAAAAAACATAAGATTAAGAAAAAAAATAACACACCTAAAAATAGAGCAAAAATTTCAGCAAGAGACTCAAAACAAAAGGCGCAACAAAGTAGCCAAAGTTGATCACCACAATGGTGTGGAAAAATCCTCAACTATGTGGGTTTAATGGTCACAACTTCTTAGGCATGCTTTAACATAAAAAACAAGGGAAAACTAAGCAACTTGAACACGAAAATAAGATGCAAAGAAAGGGACAAATAAAATTACATCAAATTAAATGGAACATGTGCGCATAGATAGGAAACAAAAGTGCATATAATAGCAAGAATAAAAAACTATACTACTAGACAATAAAGGAAATAAAGATGAAAAAAATGAAGGAATTTAAAATAAAGAGGTTAAAGAGATAAACAACAAAGACAAAAAATTTTGAGAAACAATGTGACCTTTAGAAAGTGTCTCTGATACCACTTGATGTGATCTTTGATGATCACTTGCCCAAAGGATCCTTTCTAAGGTCACTTGGAAGGGAAATAGATTTATGGAGAGGAAAGGAATGAGGTGAGGCGCCACAAATACTAGGTTTGATAAGACAAAGGGGAGAGGCCACAAGAGAGGGGTCCCTTGATAACTCTTAGAAGCTCTCACAAAGGAGAAGGGGGGACACTCAAAGGTAAGAACCTTACAACCAATATGGTCTCTAGGATTAAATTCAAGTGTAAAAAATACAAGTGAGGGGAGGAGCTCCTATTTATAGAGGTAGCTAACCTCTTGAACAAGATAACCTAAAAAAGAAGGGCTAGGATTAAAAGGAGAGATCTAAAGGAGGAAGATTGAGAAACAATACCCTCCTTAGATCATCAAACTTGGTGCCCAAGTTTCTCAAACCAAAGGCCAAGATTCCTTCTTATTAGCTTAGGGGGTTTATGTAGGAAAAGAGGGGTGTAGACATCAAGGCTACCCCTTATTTCCTTCATAAAGACCCAAAAAGATAAATCCACCCTCTAAATTCCTAAGACACCTCCTAAAATAAAAAATGGACTAAATACATGTCCTAAATTAAATTCCTAATGCTCCTGAAAATTAAAATAAATGAAAAGTACATTTTATTAAGTAACGTCCCTAGCCTAATATCTTCACTCTCCATAGGAGGTGAAGTCTTCTTTTGTCTACAAGGGCTCGGTCTTCTTCAATCCTTCTAGCCATGACCCTAGTGATAGGTCCTTGACTAGGCATGGCCACATCAGGTAGTTTTGATTTTTATATTTTGCAAGCCAAACACGTTTTAAAGGTGTGACTTTGTATTGTTTATTTAGAATAAACATGCATGAATGAGTCTTGTTCATATCAAAATTTTAGAATGTTTGTTAATCTTGCTCAAATTCAATTTTACAGTTAACAGCAAGTTCTGAATTAAAAATGAATTACCAAGTTTAGTAATATGTTATTTGATTAATAACCTTAATTGAGATTGATTAAAATGCTAGATTATGAGAATTTGATTGTGATAACAAATTACAATTTTTTCGTATCGATTATACAATTCATTTTGCATTTTCTTAAAAATCAAGTTCTTTTGTTTTAACAGGATGCGAATTTTCGTGATAGATTACAACAATTATAAAAGTGAACAAGAACTGGAGAAAGGAACGAAATAATCGATTACACCTTTTTGCAATTGATTACATAGTTCTTATTTTTTATTCCAACAACTATTTAGAACATTATAATTGATTAAACTTGTTAAAAGTTTTCTTACTTTATATAGCTGACTGTTGATTCTTAACAAAGAACTTTGAAAAACTCTTAGAAAATTTATGAAAGATTTTATACATTCTTTGAACAAGTCTGAGAGCAAATCAAACATTTTCTCCATAAAGATGAAAGTTCTTCAATCTTGATTTGGAAATTTTGTAGAAAAGCATCAAAGTGGATTATCGGCACAAACAGGTGTATTCTAATCCAATATTTAATTTCATTCTTGTAAAGGATATGCATAGAGTTTGTAGTTAAGATTTTTATCATAGGGTTTGATCAAGGTTTAGTCTTTTCTTTCCTTGTAAGGTTCAAGGATCGAGTGAAAATAGAGTTTAATTTTTTTTGTGTGTTCATAGTGCTTGTAATACACAAAAATTAGTGAAAGATTTATCTGGTGGATAAATCAAATTGAATGTAGGCCTTTTTATGCCAAACCATTATAAAATCTTGTGTATTTTCTCTCTTTTCTCTTCTTGAGAAATTTTATTAATGTTTGATTTGAAAGGTTTGATCAAACTGTGGTCTGAATGGAAAAACATTTTTTGTGATTAAAGAAAATAATGTTTTTAGAAATCCATTCACTCCTCTGCATTTCTATCTTGCTACACTTGGAATCAACACAGAGTACATAAAAATAGAGAAAGAATTACTATATGGAGTACTTTGAATTTCCTCAATCCCAAAGCTTCCTCATCGTTCTTTGCCTCTTAGGTTATAGATCTGTCTTTTCTTCCAAGCCAAAGCGAGTCCCCTACTATTTCTCATCTTTTGGTATTTATAGGAACTTTGGGCTCTTTAGCATAGGTGTACTGGAACTAAGCACCATTGTGCTTGCTTTATGGTCTTTCTTGTAATCTTGGTAAGCATGATTGTGTTGCGTGTTTCTTGTAAGCATGATTGTGCTGCTTGTAAGCACGATCGAGCTGCTTGTAAGTACGATCATGCTCGTAACTAAGAGATCGTAGTGTGGCTATGCTAAATTAAGCATAGTTATGTTTCTTCTGCCTGATTTTTTGGGTTGTGTTGACCTAGCATGGTCGTGCTGCAATGGAGCATGACCCGTGATGACCTGGATCTTCAATAATTACTATAAAAATGCTCGATTTTTCTCATTTTTCTCCCTTTTCTTAAGTACCTATCTAAAAGGAGAATAAGCATTAAAAAGTGAGTTTTGTCAACAAATATGTAATTCTTTCCCTACAAACAAGTATTAAACATGATAAAAATGCAAGTCAAAATTCAGTTTATCTGATGTAACCATGCCTACCCAAGGACCTATCACTAGGGTCATGGCTAGAAGGATTGAAGAAGACCTAGCCCTTGCAGACAAAGGAATACTTCATGTCTTGTGGAGAGTGAAGATATTACGCTAGGGACTTTAGTTAGTAAAATGTAATTTTCCTTTATTTTAATTTTGAGGAGCATTAGGAATTTAATTTGGGACATGTATTTAGTCCATTTTTATTTTAGGAGGTATCTTAGGAATTTAAAGGGTGAATTTAGCTTTTTGGGTCTTTATGAAGGAAATAAGGGGTAGCCTTGATATCTACACCCCTCTTTTCCTACATAAGTAATCTTGGCCCTTGGTTTGAGAAACTTGGGCACCAAGTTTGATGATCTAATGGGGGAATTGTTTCTTAATCCTTCTCCCTTAGATCTCTCCTTTTAATCCTAGCCTTTCTTTTTTAGATTATATTGTTCAAGAGGTTAGCTACCTCTATAAATAGGAGCTCCTCCCCTCACTTGTATTTTTTACACTTGAATTTAATCCTAGAGACCAATTGGTTGTGAGGTTCCTACCTTTGAATGTCCCTCCTTCTCCTTTGTGAGAGCTTCTAAGAGTTATCAAGGGACCCCTCCCTTGTGGCCTCTCCCCTTTGACTTATCAAACCTAGTATTTGTGGCACCTCACCTCATTCCTTTCCTCTCCATAAATCCATTTCCCTTCCAAGTGACTTTAGAAAGGATCCTTTGGCACATGATCATCAAAGATCACATTAAGTGGTATCAGAGCCTGGTTCTAAAGGTCACGTTCTTTCTCAAAAAATTTTACTTTTTTTTTGTTTATCTCTTTGCTCTCTTTATTTTAAAGTCCTTCATTTTTTGTCATATATATTTCCTTTATTGTCTTGTAGTATAGCTTTTTATTCTTGCTATTATATGCGCTTTTGTTTCCTATCTATGCATCTATGTTCCATTTAATTTGATGGAATTTTATTTGTTCCTTTCTTTGCATCTTATTTCCGTGTTCAAGTTGCTTAGTTTTTCCTTGGTTTTTTATGTTAAAGTGTGCCTAAGAAGTTGTGACCATTAAACCCACATGGTTGAGGATTTTTCCACACCATTGTGGTGATCAACTTTGGCCACTTTGTTGCGCCTTTTGTTTTGAGTCTCTTGCTGAAATTTTTGCTCTATTTTTAGGTGTGTTATTTTTTTTAATTTTGTGTTTTGTCAAATACTAGTCATGTTAGTTTCCTATTTTGTCTCATTTAAATTCCTTAGGTTTTAGCCTCTTAAAGTTTTTACAAAAAGCCTTAAAAAATATTTTGAATTGAGCTTCTAAGAGGTGAACCTCTTGTTGAGTCTCTTAAGTCTTTTATGCTTTTAGTTCAAGTATAGTAATCTCTTTGTTGTTCTTAAATATTTTCTCAATTCAATCTTTATATGCTTCTTGTATTATGTTGAATTATTAGTAGTTTTCCACTTGGTTTACCTTCACTATTGGTGCCTCTTTATGGAATTTTAGCTTGGGCGAATTGTGTTAGTAATTTGAGTAATCAATTTACTTCAGAATCAGCCCTAAACCATTCCTTAAGCATTATTAGTTTTGTGGTATTTGGAACCACTAAGTTGTTTTGCCTTTAGTTGCATGCATTGCTTGAAAATTGTGTGACCTTACTTTGTGCTTATTCACTCAAGCGTTATTATTTCAAGCATCCTCATTAAAATTTCAATTCAACAAGCTATTAGGTGCAGCAAAATGATTAGAAAAAGTTAAAAAAATATATATATTAGAAAAAGTTCAAGTTAAAAAAAAGGAAGATAAAGAACTAAAAAAGAAAGACAATTTTGAAGTTGTGTACCTAATAGTAGAAACATTTGATTGAGGAACCAATTGTGATTCAAAATAAAATTACTTGAGTAAGCTTTTTAGCTTTTGGTCACTTAAATTTTATTAAGTGTGCAACTATTGGTTTCATTTTTTTGTTTGAGTCTTTTTTCATCTCCACTCTTAGAGCTAATCTAGGAAAGTTATTTGTGTGCTACCTTCATTTGTGAGCCTTATGTTTTCTTGCTTATCTTATTTACTTTTTTGAGTTTGTCATTGTTTAATCTATCCACTTGGATTTGTGAATCTTGTTTTGTTATTCACCTTTGTTTTTTTTCTTGTGTTGTATTTGGCCTTGGTAAGGAAAGCTTTGGAAAGGTTCCATACACAAGATTTTGGCAAGTCCAAACAAGAGGAAACAAGGGTAGTATTCTTGGGGTGGGTTGATGCAACTCAAAGGGGCTTGATAAAAAAGAGCCAAACACCAACAAGCTTGGAGTACAAACTTTGTTTTATTTTTTATTCTTTGTATTGTGTAAACTAAATTTTAGATTGGGAGTTTGAGTGCCCTTAAGGCCCTCCCTTGGTTTGTAATAATTTTGGTTAATTTTAGCTTAGTTCCTCGTTAATTAGGTGAAGAAGGGAGAAGTGGTACACTTCCTTCAACACCTTAGGAGCACAATTAGAACCATTTCTCTTTTACATTCTTGCACTTTTATTTTATTTTATTTTATTTTGAAAAAACATGTAGAGGCTAAGAGTTCCAAAGACTCATCAAGCCACCTTAGGTGAGAAAACAAAAAAAGAGAGGAGTGTTGCTTGAAAAAAAAACTTTTTGGCCTACCTTTTAGTTTTTAGCATCCAAACACCATGACTTCTCACACATATTCTAGTGCACATAGTTGTTCATCAAGTAAGAGTGTCAACCAAAGAAAACCTTCTAAGGGAGACACTCTTGAAAACCTTAACTTAGAACAAGAAAGGAGAGAAGAAAAAGAGAGAAAAAAAAGAAATAAAGGAAAAGGAAAAACAAAAAGAGAAGGAAGAGTTAAAAAAAGATATGTTGGAAATGAGAAAAGAGAAAAAAGAGCGAGAAGAGAAAAGGCAAAGAGAGAGAAAAGAGGATGAAGAAAGGAGAATAAGGAAAGAACTAGAAAGAAAAAGAGAAAAAGAGGAAGAAGAGAGAAGGAGAGGAGAAGAGAGTAAGAAGAGAAATGGGAGGGAGGGTGATAGAAAAAAGAAAGGAATTCTCATAAGATCCCCATCTAGGCATTTTAGCTCTAGTGAAGAAGAATACTATAGAAATCAAAATAAGCATCACTCCCATTCATCATTCTCCTCAAGAGAACATAAATCATGCTAGGGAACCAAAGGTAGACCTACCCCATTTTCATGGTAGGGAAGATGTTGAGACTTACCTAGATTGGGAAGTCAAAGTGGAACAACTCTTCCGATGCTATGAAATAAAGGAAGAAAGGAAAGTACCTTTGGCCTCCCTTAGTTTTCAAGGTCCTACTTTGCATTGATGGGATGGGTTAGTCAAGGATAGGCCCCGTAAACAAATGTCTGACATTCACTACTGGAATGATTTTAAAACTTTTTTGTGAAGAAGGCACATTCGTTCATATTATGAGAGGGATCTTTTGGATAGACTCCAAAGACTTAGGCAACATAACCTAAGTATTGAGGAGTATAGACAAAAGATGGAGCTTCTCATACTAAGGGCCAATATCATTGAGGAACCCAATGCCACCCTTGCTAGGTTTTTGTGTAGATTAAGCTCTGACATTAGAGGTAAGGTAGATCTTCTTTCATAATCAAACCTTGATGAGTTGGTAGAACTTTGTGTAAGAGCTGAGAATCAACTCAAGAGAAAAAACTTTAAAAAAGATTCTCCCTCTTACCCAAAGAGAGACCAACTTAAGGGGAACTTTTTCAAGGGTTTTCCTAGAGAGGAACCCAAACACTTTCAAGATACAAAAGCACCTTATGTAGAGAGAAAACCCCCTACTACTAAACCTATTGAGGGGCAAAGTAGTATCAAATGCTTCAAATGTCTTGGGAGATGCCACATTGCCTCTCAATGCCCCAACAAGAAAACCATAATCATGAGGGGACAAAACATTTGTAGTGAGAATAGCTCATCTTCCTCCTCTAGTGAGAGTGAGGAAGAAGGGGGACATACATTTGAACAAGAGTGTGAGGAAGCTTTTCCTTATAAGGGGTACCTTCTTATGGTTCAAAGGCTTCTTAGAAGCCAACCTCTAGAGCTTGGCCAGTCACAAAGAGAGAACATCTTCCATACAAGATGTAAAGTAAATGAAAAAATATGTTCTCTCATTGTTGATAGTGGCTCCTGTTGTAACTGTTGTAGCTCTAGGTTGGTTGAAAAACTAGCCTTGACTGCCATGCCCCATCCCAAACCTTACAAATTGCAATGGCTCAATGAGCAAGGGGAGATGTTCCAATTTCTATAGGATCTTATAATGATGAGATTCTTTGTGACATAGTTCCTATGGAGGCTGACCATATCTTGTTGGGGAGACCATGGCAATTTGACAAGAAAGCCATTCACCATGGTCACTCCAATCAAATAATCCTCACCCATAATGAAAAGCGCTTCAAATTGTATCCTTTGTTACCTTCTCAAGTGGTTGAGGATCAATTTGCAATGAAAAAGAAAAAAGTTGAGGAAAAACAAAAACAAAAAAAAACACAACAAGCTTCACCGTTAAAGCTTGAAAAGGGTAAAGAGAAAGAGTCGGAAGGTGATGCCCCTTCCAAAGGGAATATTAGTAAAAGGAGTATATTTGCTACCAAAAGTGATTTATAAGAAACTCCTTTGACTAACAAGCCTTTTTATCTCCTCTTTTGCAAAAAGGCATCAAATCCTTCTCCCATTCTACATTCTTCTACTGAGAACATTGCCACAGCGCATGCACATGAGCACCTTCCTCAAGGGGTTCAAGATATTTTAAAGGAATTTGATGATATATTCCTTAATGAGGTTCTCAAAGGACTTCCTCCCATTAGGGGTATAGAACATCAAATTGATTTGGTACCTGGCACAAGTCTACCTAATAGACCTGCCTATAGGACAAATCCCATAGAGACCCAAGAGATTGAGTGTCAAGTGAATGAGCTATTTGAGAAGGGTTGAGTTCAAAAGAGCCTAAGCCCTTGTGCTGTGCTAGTCTTGTTGGTGCCCAAGAAGAATGGCTAATGGAGGATGTGTGTTGATTGTCGTGCGATCAACAACATCACCATCAAATATAGACACCCAATCCCTCGTCTTAATGACATGATGGATGAATTGCATGGGGCAAAAATATTTTCAAAAATAGATCTTAGAAGTGGTTACCACCAAATAAGGATCAAAGAGGGTGATGAGTGGAAAACTGCTTTTAAGACTAAATTCGGTCTTTATGAGTGGTTGGTTATGCCCTTTGGGCTAACCAATGCCCCAAGCATATTCATGCGCTTAATTTATCATGTACTAAGGGATTGCCTTGGTAAATTTTGTGTAGTTTACTTTGATGACATTTTAGTTTACTTTAGGAACCTAGATGATCATTTAGGACATCTAAGACATGTTTTTTCTCTTCTTTGGAGTAATCATCTTTTTGGTAACTTACAAAATGCACCTTTTGTGTAGATGGTGTAGTTTCCTAGGTTTCATGGTCTCGCTGGATTTTATAGGCACTTTGTGCCTAATTTCTCCACGCTCTTCGCACCAATAAATTATTTGGTGAAAAAGGAAGTTCCTTTCCTTTGGGGTGAGAAACAAGAGAAAGCCTTCCAGCTAATTAAGCAAAAACTGACCCATGCATCAGTCTTGGCATTACCTGACTTTTCTAAAACATTTGAACTTGAATGTGATGCATTAGTCTTGGCATTACCTGACTTTTCTTGGCATTACGTATTTTAGTGAAAAACTCAATGGTGTGCCTGTATCTTTTGGTTATTCTTACATTTTTTTAGATCTAACATTTTTTGTAAGTTTGGTGTGCCTAAGGCTACGTTAGTGATTGGGGTATTCATCTTTGTAATAGGAGCATGCAAGCTTTACTTCATAAGTTGAGCATAGAGTTTCTATAGCTTATTATCCCCAAACTAATGGGCAAGTGGAGGTGTCTAATAGAGAGATTAAGCCGATTTTGTAGAAGATGGTGAACCCAAATAGGAAGGATTGGAGCAAATTTTTTTTGTGATTCTCTTTGGGCTCATAGGATGACCTATAAAGCTCTGATGGGGATGTCCCCTTTTTAGATTTTCTTTGGTAAAATTCATCATCTACCCATAGATATTGAGCATAGTGCTTATTGGCTTGTGAAGAATTGCAATTTTGAATATGACCAAGCGAGGGTTAGGAGGAAACTTCAGTTGCAAGAACTTGAGGATATTCACTTAGAGACCTATGTGAACCCCAAGAATTATAAGGAGAAAGTCAAGTGTCTTCATGATAAGATGATTTAGAGAAAGGACTTCAAAGTAGGTAAGAAAGTCCTCTTGTTTAGATCTCGCTTAAATCTTATAACGGGTTAACTTTGTTCTAGATGGGATGAACCTTTTATTATTACTAATGTGTTTCCCTATGGTGCATTAGAAATAAAGGATGAGGCTTCCAGTAGAATTTTCAAGATTAATGGTCAACAACTTAAGGAGTTCAATGAGAGCTCAAAAGTGGAGGAAGATGTAGAGAATTTGGCATTGGAGGAAGTGGAGATAATTGAGCCATGAGAAGTTTCTTTTTCCCCCTTAATTCATTTGTGCATTTTGTCCTTTTTTGTTTGATTTCTATTCTTTCATTGAGGACAATGAGGATTTTAAGTGTGGAGGAGGGGAGAGGTTTTGTGTACTGGCTGCATTTATTCTGTTAATGCCTTTCTGCATTATTTTCCTGCATTTTATTTTTCTACAATTTTGTTTTCTGTTTCTGTAATTCTGTTTTATATTTCTGCAATTTTGTTTTATGTTTCTGCAATTCTGTTTTTCTGTTTTCTACCTTCTGCAATTTTGTTTTTCTGTTTTCTGTACTCTGTTTCTGTTTTCTATATTCTGCACTCTGTTTCCGTTTTCTGTATTCTGTATTCTGCACTCTATTTTTCTGCATTCTGTTTTTTGTGCATTCTGTTTTTCTACAGTTTTTGAATTTTATTTATGTTTTTTCTCAATTTTGTTTTAAATTTATGTTGCTTAGTTACCTAGATTTTTGGTTTGATTATATTCTCTACTTTTTGTACCTTGCTGGAGTTCTTTGGAGTGTATCTTGAGTTTTCCTTTCTTTTCTATTTTGTTGTTCTTTTAAACTTTCTCTTTCATTTCCTTTTCCTTTTCTTTTCCTTTCTTTCCTTTCTTTTGTTTCTTTTAATTTTGCCCATGATTGCAATAGTTCAAGCATGGGGAATTTGATAGAGTATTTTATTTCCCACATTTTATATCCCTTTTAATCCCTCTAACTCTGTAATTGTTTCTTAATTTTATGTTTTAATTCATTTTCATAATTGGGTAACGTTTGAGCCTTTTCATATTTTTTCCTTTATTTTGCAGGTTAGCGAACTTCATTGGAGTGGACTTTACATTGATCTAGCTATTTTGTATTTTCCTAATTTTTTGTATTTTTGTAATTTTTCTAATTATAATTTTTAGTTTTATTTTCTTTATCTCTTTTAGGATAATTGCGTTCGGGCCTTAACCCAACTTAGTTGGACTTTTAGTTTGGATTTGTAGTTAGCTTCCTTGAGAAGTTTTAGGAATTTAGAGAGGCATTATAAAAGCCTCTCATAACAACTTTTTGTCATTTTTAATTTTTAGAATTAAATTTAAGTTTTTTTCTCTTGCAAGTTACATTTTCTCTCAACCTTCTTCTCCCTTATCATGCAAACTTCCATAAAGATCTCTATGGAAGGCTAAATTCTAAATCGATTTAATGTCTCTGATGTGATTGCGCGAATAGGGTATGAATTTTGATATTTGTACTCTATTGCTCTCTTTTCCTCTCCAAATTGTGTGGAATTTCGATTGACTTCGATACAAATTGGTCAAGGATCGATTCAGATTGATCGATTTGAATTGAAAAAGGCCAGAACTCGATTGAGAACCTAATTCAACCGGTTAGATTTCTGAAAATTCATGAGAACCTTGAGATTATGATTGCGATCTGGTTCGATTGAATTACCATGTGTGTTGATGCAAATTTGCATGAATATCTTAGATTAGTGATTACTCAAGCGCATCGTTAGGAACCTCGGATCAGTGCTTTCTTTCTTTGAATTCGTTTCAATTTGATTTCTTGTTCTTTATGCTTCTTTTCAATTCCACATATCCCCTTTAATTCTTTTTTTTTTCTTGATAGAATTCAAACCATATATGAATTGTATCCTTGAGAGATGACCTAGGTTAATTCCTGTATTGCAAAACTTAGGGAAAACTAGTTGTTTGATATTGAATATGTTGAAACACTTCGGAGTAGATATTACAAATGAAATTTCAGACTTTGTCAAGGCTGAAGGAGAACTCTTGAAGAAGCAGCTAAAGCATATGGGATTTACAAAAGATGGCAATGGAGGCTTGATTGAGAAAAATCAAGTGGGAAACAAAGAAGGTCAAGCTCAAGAAGAAGAAAGACATCTCTCCAGCTTTTGTGAATATGGTAATTAGTAAATTAGATGCCTTAGAAGCTAACCGTCAACAAGATTACGACGATTTGAAAGGCCAACTTGATGTTATTTCCAACCGTCTTGATTAGATTGGTGCTCCTAATCTAGGAAATTGATTAAGTCACCTAAGAATCCAAGTCTCACACACCATCAAGCCTACTTCTTTCTTTTTTTGTTGTCTTGCTTTATGTCTTATTTCAATTGCATTTCTGCTATTCATTGCATGTTGCCTATTTTGTTATGTTTCTTAATATGTAATATGTTTCTTATTATGAATGATATTGAAATTTAGTGGCTTAATTCTATTCTTATTTGTTTTGTCTTTATTCTTTCAACTTATTTTGGTTTTTCAATGCTAAAAGGGGGAGAAAAACTTATGAAGATTCATCTTCTCCTTAAGATCTTACTTCCACAAAAAGGTTTGATTAAGTGAAATGGAGGATGGAAACGTAAAGATGGAGTTTGTTCACACCACTCTCAAGGATGAGAGATAAGTGGAGGATGATTGTCATAAGGAGGGATCCTTAATAAAAGCTAGAAAGCACTCTCTCCCAAAGGAGAGGAGCTCACGACCAAGGAGAGTCTCTCTCTTACTTAAGGCTCACACTCAAGCACAAAGCTCAATTCTATTAAATGATAAAAAGTTCAAAGGTTCCTTACATGTAGGTGATGAATCCTATATATAGGCTAGAATGGATGGGTTAAGCTAACTAGACCATGGGTTAATCTACGCAAGATTAGGCTAACTCTAGTTGAGTTAAATCTAACCATGGTAGGCTAACTATGGTCATGTATTACCAATCAAGAACATACCCCTAATCTATTCTAGATACATTTGGTGTAGATAGTAAAAAAGGGTGGCAAAGAGTAGTGATGCTTAAAGCATGACTAAGAGGAGTTACACTAAGGTAGGAATAGTATTCATGCTTTGTGCATTACTAGGAGGGTGTGCTCTTAAGAGAATGGGTGAACATATAACACACCTATCTCACTAAAAGTTATCATAACCTAGCATACTCTAGCATGATGACGATAGTATCTTAGAAAATAAGGAGTAACTAGAAAATAAAGGAATGACCTAAATACAATGGTCAAAAGGGAATGTTGACTTTAGGAGTCAACCTACTAAAAAGTCAAAGTCAATAAAAATATAAAGAAATTTCTAATTCTAATTTATACAAAGAAAGGAAGTTCTTCATGTATCCTTCCAAGGGCCTTGGACTGGATTGCATCATCCCCTCTCCCTTAAAAGGATTTTCCTTGAAATCTTGAGTTTTTCTTCCATACTTGTAAGAAGAGAGAGAAAGTAATAAGCATACATTTCTTATCAAGAAGGGATGGAGGAACAAGGGGTTCCATTTGTGGATTGGGGTAGTAAAGTTTGGCACCATGAAATGTTTCAAGATGAAGGTTATATTGGTGTTTTTCCCTTCATTGAGAAAATCCCCAATCCACCCTTGATGTGCCAACCTTTGACCCAAGAGGATTGAAATGGTGAGTGGGGTTTAGACTTGGTGCATTAGAGCATTGCTCCCTAGAGTTATGCTTAAGTTAAACTTGAGGTTATGAGTCAATGTGCTCAAAAGGTTTAAGTATAATCTCATATTCAACTTGTTCATTTTCAAAGGGCTGTTGGGAAGACTTTTCTATGTAAACAACCTCCTTTGAAGTCAAAGGTGGATCTTCCTTAGGTTTCCTCTTCCTACCAACAACCTTATCTTTAGTTGTATCCCTTTCTCTCTTTAAGTTTTCTTTGCCTTTTATCCTTAGAAACCTAAATAGAAGTAAGAGGATATAAGGTCAAATTTTTTCCCTTATGAGAGAGAGTGGTTTTATTTGTGAGGCTATTGTGCAAAGTTTTCCATCATGGTTCCATGGCCTTCCCAACAACATGTAACTAGCTTCCACTTGCTCTCTTACTACTACACCTTTTTCATCATTAAGCCCATACAAAGAGTAAGGTGAAGGGTGATGACTACTAGTAAGAGCTAACTTTTCCAACATCCTTATGCTACAACAATTGCAACATGACCCACCATCCACAATGAGAGGACAAGTTTTGCCTAATACTTTACATCTTGTTTGAAAACATTCTCTCTTTATGTTTGGGTGTCTTTACAAGGATGACTTAAGCTTTTTCATATTCAAGAGGTCATTACCACAAGAATAAGTACCTCTTCATTTGATTTTCCCCTTAATGTCCTTTTTCTTTTAGGGAAATACAAAGCAATATGACCCTTATCTAAACACTTAAAACATTTAAGGCTCCTAGAACGATTGCTCAAACTAGTACCAAGGGTGTCATTCTTGTTCAAGGGTTTTCTCTCTATATGCTTACTTTTGGATGACTCTCTTTTGAGGTGATTCCTAGAAAGTTTTTTTTTTCCTAAGATGCCTCTTAGGTTAATCTTTTCTACTAGAAGAGACATAAGGGTCATGGGTTTTACTAGGCTCTTCTAGGTCTCTATAAATTTTATACTTGTCACTATATGAACTCTCATAAGCATCTCTCTCTTTTTCTTTCTTCTCTTCTTCCCTTCTTTCTATCTCTCTTTTCTTTCTAACTCTTTTTCTCTCTTTTCTGTTTCTTTCTCTCGCTCATGTCTTTTCTCTTTTTCCCCTATCTCTTCTCTCTCTTTTTCCTATTTCTCTCTTTCTCTTTGCTCTTGTTTTCTTCTCTCTTATCTCGCTTTTTCTGTTTTCTCTCTTTCTCTGTTCTCTTTTTTCTTCCCTCTCTTTTTCCCTTTCTTCTCTTTCTGTGCTATATTCTTCTCTCTCTTTTTCTCTTTCTCATTTTTTTCTTTTCTTATATTCCTATCATTCTTTTTCTTTTCCCTACTTTGATTAACACTTGTAGATGTGTGTGAAGACATTATGAAGTTCAAGGATTAGGGAACCTAAGAAAATGCTATCCCTCTCTCACCCTTTTTATGGTTTTCCCCATAAAATTGTTGAGAGCCTTTGGAACTCAACAACACCAACTACACATTAAAAGCAAAGAAGAAAAGAAATGAAATTAGAAGCAAAGGTTAAGGATCTAAAATGTGCTCCTAAAGTATGACTTAAGGGTACCAATTCCTCCCTCACACTTAAACCAAGAAACTAAGACTATTACAAACAAAAGAGATGACCTTTAAAGACATCCAACAGCTCTAATTAAAATGGCCTTAAAAAATACACCCAAATTTGCAAAAAGAAATAAAAGAAATCTTGAAGTTCCTCTTCCTCCTAAGTGTGTGACATTCCAAGTGTTTTCTTCTCTCCCCTCTTTTTTGGTAAGTTCCACCTTTAAGAGTAGGTCCTTAAAGCTTTCCATCAACACCCAAGACACTACCAAGTGGCATGATCTCCAAACTTGATCCCTACCCACAAGAAGTGGTGTAACTAAGGGCAAAGAGTACAAGAAGACTCTAAAGCAAAGAAAGCCCAAATGAAAGGAAAGCTAAACTTCCAAATGAAAGAATTATTATGACAAACTCAAAAGAGTATATGAATGAGACATCAATGATAATAAAGGGCTAAAAAGAAAGCTGGCACCCAAAAGAAATCCTAGAGTAGAATAGAAGGACTACAAAAGCAAGAAAATGACTTAAAAATTTTCAAGAATATACACAATTAAATCAACTTAGTCGAGACAACCACATTCCAATTCAAGCAAGTTTCAATCCATTTAATTACTCTTTTCAACAATTTTTAGAACATTTTGAGGTACACTAAATTTTGTTTGATTATTTTTCTTCTTTAGTACTTTTTACTAACACTTTTTTTTACTTAAAAATTTTCTTTTTATTTTTCTCTTCTCTTTTTTTAAAATATTTTTCTACACCTCTTTACTTAATTTTGCAACAAATTTGATGAGGAAAATAGTAGTATGAAACACTTGAAAAGAAATATACAAAGGAAGGCCTAAAAATTTTGAAATAAAATGCAATTCAAGAAACCTAAAACAACTTAAAAATGGACTAGAAATTTGGATGAATTAAATGAAGCACCAAGAGAGTTATAAGGTCTTTTTGGACAGCTTGTTTGCACAAATTTAAGGCCCAAAAGTGTTCAACCCAAAGAACTCTCAAGCTTAAGCAAAATCACCACACAACTAGTACCAAAATTTAAGCTACTTAAATTTGAACAAGAAAATGAAACATAGAAGAAATGAGCAATATTTTTTTTTTGAAAATTTTTTTAAGCAACTTGTTAAGATCTAAATAGCATGTGAGACTCCTTGGGATCAAGATGTCACTACCTCATTGATGCTTAATTCCATAAGAGAAACAACACACTCTTTTATGGTGAAACTAAAAAGGCTAAACAAAGAAATTTAATATGACAATATAAGGACTAAACAAGACAATTAAGTGAAACAACTTGGAAGATTAAAAAAAAATTGAATATAAAGTTTAAAAAAAATTAAAAATCACACCTACACAAGGAATAAAAGACGCCCAACAAGAAATATAAGAAGAACAAGATGTGTTTCCAAAGGTCTAGACCACCTTGGGTGGCTTCCTTCATAAAATTTATGAAATCATTACCAAGACCTTCTTAGGAGAGCACAATATTAAAAACAAAATAGGTAATAGGTGGAAAATTAAAAGGAAACTTAAAGGTACACAATGATCAATGAAAGAGCTAAAAAATTTATCCATAAAATAAAACAAACATATAGAGTGCAATATAATGGAATGAAGAAAATAAAGAACACAAGACAATAACAAAACTAGACAATAAGGAGAATAAATGGACAACACATATATGATGAAAAATAGGAAGAACAACATAAGAATTGAAATGACAAAAGCCAAAATTAAGACACAAAAATAAGAACAATGCACTTCAAGGAAGTTGACTAATGATACCATATGACGAAGATTCATCTTCTCCCTAAGATCTTACTTTCATGAAGAGGCTTGATTAAGTGAAATGAAGGATGGAAAGGTAGAGATAGGGTTGTTCATGCCACTCTCAAGGATGGGAGATAAATGGAGGATGTTTGCCACAAGAAGGGATCCTTGATAAAAGCTAGAAGGCACTCTCTTTAAAAGTAGAAAATCTCACAACCAAGGAAAGTCTCTCTCTCACTCAAGGCTCACACTCAAGCTCAAAGCTCAATCCTATTTAATGATAAAATATTCAAAGGTTCCTTACATGTAGGTGATGGATCCTATATAAAGGCTAGAGGGGATGGGTTAGGCTAACTAGACCTTGGGTTAATCTAAGCAAGATTAGACTAACTCTAGTTGAGTCAAATCTAACCATGGTAGGCTAACTATGGTCATGCATAACAAATCAAGAACATGCCCGTAATCTAGTGTAGATACATTTGGTGTGGGTAGTAAAAAAGGGTCGCAAAGAGTAGTCATGATTTAAGCATGATTAAGGGAGTTACACTAGCAAAGAAAAGGTAGGAATGCTAGTCATACTTTATGCATGACTACGTGGATGTGCTCTTAAGAGAATGGATGAACATATAACACGCCTATCTCACTAAAAGGTAGCCCAACCTAGCATATTGTAGCATGATGGCTATAGTAGCTTAGAAAATAAGTGGTGACCTAGAAAATAAAGGGGTGACCTAGAAAATAAATGGTCAAAAGGGAATGTTGACTTTAAGAGTCAACCTACTAAAAAGTCAAAGTCAGTAACAATACAAAGAAAGTTCTAATTCTAATTTATACAAATAAAGGAAACTTTTCATGTATCATTCCAAAGGCCTTATGCCAGATTATGTAAAAAATAAAGCTAATACTCTTTGTAGTATGTTTTGATGATGATGCCTAACTTGTATGTTTCAAGTTGTTTTATCTAGAAATAGGTTCAACAACATCTACAAAGTTCTGATTTTGTTTGACTTTGGCAAAACTAAAAAGGGGAAGATTGCTGGAGCATGAATCATCTCTCATCTCCTTGGTGTATTGGTATTCATGTGATCTTTGATGATCACTTGCCCAAAGGATCCTTTCAAAAGTCACTTGGAAGGAAAATGGATTTATGGAGAGGAAAGAAATGGGGTGAGGTGCCACAAATACCAGGTTTGATAAGCCAAAGGGGAGAGGCCACGAGGGAGGGGTCCCTTGATAACTCTTAGAAGCTCTCACAAAGGAGAAGGGGGAACACTCAAGGTAAGAACCTCACAACCAATATGGTCTCTAGGATTAAATTCAAGTGTAAAAAATACAAGTGAGGGGAGGAGCTCCTATTTATAGAGGTAGTTAATCTTTTGAACAAGATAACCTAAAAAAGAAAGGCTAGGATTAAAAGGAGAGATCTAAGGGAAGAGGATTGAGAAACAATCCCCTCCTTAGATCATCAAACTTGGGGCCCAAGTTTCTCAAACCAAGGGCCAACATTCCTTCTTATTAGCTTAGGGGGTTTATGTAGGAAAAGAGGGGTGTAGATATCAAGGCTACCCCTTATTTCCTTCATAAAGACCCAAAAACTAAATCCACCATCTAAATTCCTAAGACACCTCCTAAAATAAAAAATGGACTAAATAAATATCCCAAATGAAATTTCTAATGCTCCTCAAAATTAAAATAAATGAAAAGTACATTTTATTAAGTAACGTCCTTAGCCTAATATCTTCACTCTCCACAGGAGGTGAAGTCTTCCTTTGTCTACAAGGGCTTGGTCTTCTTTAATCCTTTTAGCCATGGCCCTAGTGATAGGTCCTTAGCTAGACATGGTCACATCATCTCCTCCCCCTTGGAGAGGATTTGACCTCAAATCCATGAGGTCTTCATCATTTTCAGCACCTACAAATGGAGACAAATCAGAAACATTAAAACTGGTGCTTACCCCATAATCCTCTAGGGCTAAGTTTGGACTTCCTTTGAGAAGGAAATCTATCCTTTCTCAGGCGAAGCCATACCCATCGCCCTTTTCAAATATGACTTTTTTCCTCCCTCTATTGGTGAAAGCAGCATCTCTCAAGAATTGGTTCTCTATGTTAGCTTTAATCCTCTCATGTAATGGTTTTAAAAAAATGATTTTTGCCTCTCCTTCTTTATGCACAACAACAGAAAGAGGAAGAGGTAAAAATCTAAAGGAGTACGAGGATTAAAACCATAGACCACCTCAAATAGAGAATGCTTGGTGGTTTTATGAACCACCCGATTATAAGCAAATTCAATGTGGGGAAGATACTCATCCCAAGACTTATGGTTGCCTTTAAGGAGAACCTTCAGCATAGTGGATAAAGATCTATTCACCACTTTTGTTTGCCCATCAGTTTGAGGGTGACAGGTAGTGGAAAAAAGAAGTTTAGTTCCCAATTTAGCCCAAAGAGTTTTCCAAAAATGGCTAAGGAACTTCACATCCCTATCTGACACTATAGAAGAGGGTATGCCATGCAATCAGACAACCTCTTTAAAGAAAAGTCTTATGATGTTGCTCGCATCATCCACTTTGTGGCAGGGAATAAAATGAGCCATTTTTGAAAATCAGTCCACAACCACAAATATGGAGTCTGCACCTCATTGAGTTCTTGGGAGCCCAAGGATGAAATCCATACTAATATCCTCCCAAGGTGCAGAAGGAGCAGGTAAAGGTGTGTATAGTCCATGAGACATTGCTTAGACTTTGCTTGCAAGCAAGCTATACATTTATAACAATGTCTATGGACATCTCTACCATATGAGGCCAAAAGAATTTCTGTTGTAAAAGTATGAGGGTTTTTGAAATCCCAAAATGCCCCATGAGCCCACCTTCATGGCTCTCTTTTGTAAGTAAGTTCCTAATTGATCCTTGGGGTATACAAAGCTTACTCCCTTTGTAAAGATACCCCTCATTGATGAAGTATCCATCATGAGCCTTTAATGCAAATGCAGATGTAGAGGCAGCAAAGGTGGGGCCAAAATCCTTGTCAGAAGGATACATAGCCCGAATGTCATCAAATCCCAAGTTTTTTGCACTCAAGGGTGAATAAAGGGCATGACGCCTAGAAAGAGCATCAACCACCACATTTGGTTTTCCTTTCTTGTACTTAATGACATAAGGGAAAGATTCAAGATATTTCACCCATGTTGCATGCCTTTTGTTCAATTTGCCTTGACCCCTTAAATATTTTAGTGACTCATGGTCACTATGAATGACAAACTCCTTGGGAGCAAGGTAATGCTCCTAAGTTTGAAGGCCCTAATTAGAGCATAAAACTCCTTATCATAGGTGGGGTAGTTAAGGGGGGCACCAGTGAGTTTTCACTAAAATACGCAATGGGGTGCCCTCCTTGCAACAAGACAGCTCCCACACCTACACTAGAGGCATCACATTCAAGTTCAAATGTTTTAGAAAAGTCAGGTAATGCCAACACTGGTGCATGGGTTAGTTTATGCTTAATTAGTTGGAAGGCTTTCTCTTATTTCTCACCCCAAAGGAAAGGAACTTCCTTTTTCACCAAATCATTTATGGTGCGAAGAGTGTGGAGAAGTTAGGCATAAAGCGCCTATAAAATCCAGCGAGACCATGAAAGCTTTTGATGTCTGTTATATTCTTTGGGGTGGGTCATTCTTGAATAGATTATATCTTTTCAGGGTCAACATAGACCCTTTTGTGCTAACTACAAAACCTAGGAAAACTACACTATCTACACAAAAGGTGCATTTTTCTAAGTTACCAAAAAGATGATTACTCCTAAGAAGAGAAAAAGCATGCATTAAATGTCCTAAATGATCATCTAGGTTCCTAGAGTAAACTAAAATGTCATCAAAGTAAACTACACAAAATTTACCAAGGAAATCCCTCAATACATGATTCATTAAGCACATGAATGTGCTTGAGGCATTGGTTAGCCTAAAAGGCATAACCAACCACTCATAAAGACCAAATTTAGTATTAAAAGTAGTTTTCCACTCATTACCCTCTTTGATCCTTATTTGGTGGTAACCACTTCTAAGATCTATTTTTGAAAATATTTTTGCCCCATGAAATTCATCCAACATGTCATCAAGACGGGGGATTGGGTGCTTATATTTGATGGTGATGCTGTTGATTGCATGACAATCAACACACATCCTTCATTGGCCATTCTTCTTGGGCACCAACAAGACTGGCACAACACAAGGGCTTAGGCTTTATTGAACCCAACCCTCCTCCAACAGCTCATTCACTTGAGACTCAATCTCTTGGGTCTCCATGCGGTTGGTCCTATAGGCAGGTCTATTAGGTAGACTTGCGCCAGACACCAAATCAATTTAATGTTCTATAACCCTAATGGGAGGAAGTCCTTTCGGAACTTCATTAGGGAATATATCATCAAATTCCTTTAAAATATCTTGAACCCTTAAGGAAGGTGCTCATATGCATGGGCTGTGGCAGTGCTCTCAATAGAAGAATGCAAAATAGGAGAAGGATTTGATGCCTCTTTACAAAAGAGGAGATAAAAGGGCTTGTTAGTCAAAAGAGCTTCCTTTAAATCACGTTTGGTAGCAAATAGGCTCCTTTTGCTAATATTCTTTGGAATGGGCATCACCTTCCGACTCTTCCTCTTTACCTTTTTCAAGCTTTAAGGGTGAAGCTTTTTGTGTTTTTTTTTGTTTTTGTTTTTCCTCAACTCTTTTCTTTTTCATCGCAAATTGATCATCAACCACTTGAGATGGTGACAAAGGATACAATTTGAAGCACTTTTCATTATAGATGAGGATTATTTGGTTGGAGTAACCATGGTGAATGGCTTTCTTGTCAAATTGTCATGGTCACCCTAACAGGATATGGCCAGCCTCCATAGGAACTATGTCACAAAGAATCTCATCATTATAAGATCCTATGGAAATTGGAACCATAACTTGTTCATTGACTACCATCTCCCCTTGCTCATTGAGTCATTGCAATTTGTAAGGTTTGGGATGGGGCATGGTAGTTAAGGCTAGCTTTTCAACCAACCTAGAGCTACAACAGTTACAACAGGAGCCATTATCAACAAGGAGAGAACATACTTTGTCATTTACTTTACATCTTGTATGGAAAATGTTCTCTCTTTGTGACTGGCCAAGCTCTAGAGGTTGGCTTCCAAGAAGCTTTTGAACCATAAGGAGGTCCCCCTCATAAGGAAAAGCTTCCTCACACTCTTGTTCAAATGTATGTCCCCCTTCTTCCTCACTCTCACTAAAGGAGGAAGATGAGTTATTCTCACTACAAATGTCTTGTCCCCTCATGATCATGGTTTTCTTGTTGGGGCATTGAGAGGCAATGTGGCCTCTCTCAAGACATTTGAAGCATTTGATACTACTTTGCCTCTTAGTAGGCTTAGTAGTATCGGGTTTTCTCTCTACATGAGGTGCTTTTATATCTTGAAAGTGCTTGGGTTCCTCTTTGGGAAAAACCTTGAAAGAGTTCCCCTTAAGCTGGTCTTCCTTTGGGTAAGAGAGATAATCTTTTTTAAAACTTTTTCTCTTGAGTTGATTCTCAGCTCTTACACAAAGTTCTACCAACTTATCAAGGTTTGAGTATGAAAGAAGCTCTACCTTATCTCTAATGTCAGAGCTTAATCCACACAAAAACCTAGCAAGGGTGGTATTGGGTTCCTCAATGACATTGGCCCTTAGTATGAGAAGCTCCATCTTTTGTCTATACTCCTCAATACTTAGGTTATGTTGCCTATGTCTTTGGAGCCTATCCAAAAGATCCCTGTCATAATATGAAGGATGTGCCTTCTTCGCAAACAAGTTTTTAAATCATTCCAGTAGCGAATGTCAGGCATTTGTTTATGGGCCCTATCATTGACTAACCCATCCCACCAATGCAAAGCAGGGCCTTGAAAACTAAGGGAGGCCAAAGGTACTTTCCTTTCTTCCCTTATTTCATAGCATCGAAAGAGTTATTCCACTTTGACTTCCCAATCTAGGTAAGTCTCAACATCTTCCCTACCATGAAAATGGGGTAGGTCTACCTTTGGCTCCCTAACATGATTTGGGTTCTCTTGAGGAGAATGATGATTGTATGATGAATGAGAGTGATGCTTATGTTGATTTCTATAGTATTCTTCTTCACGAGAGCTAAAATGCCTAGATGGGGATCTTATGAGAATTCCTTTGTTTTTTCTATCACTCTCCCTCTCATATCTCCTCTTACTCTCTTTTTCCTCTTTTTCTCTTTCTCTTTCTAGTTCTTTCCTTCTTCTCCTTTCTTCATCCTCTCTTCTCTCTCTTTTCCTTCTCTCTTCTCGCTCTTTTTTCTCTTTTCTTATTTCCAACATCTCTTTTTTTAACTATTCATTCTCTTTTTGTTTTTCCTTTTCTTTTATTTCTTTTTTTCTCTCTTTTTCTTCTCTCCTTTCTTCTCTCCTTTCTTTTTCTTTAGCTTTCCATTCCCTAAATTCTAAGTTAAGGTTTTCAAGAGTGTCTCCCTTAAAACGTTTTCTTTGGTTGACACTCTTACTTGATGAACAACTATGTGCACTAGAATGTGTGTGAAAAGTCATGGTGCTTGGATGCTAAAAACTAGAAGGTAGGCCAATTTTTTTTTTCAAGCAACACTCCTCTCTTTCTATTTTCGCACATAAGGTGGCTTGATGAGTCTTTGGAACTTTTAACCTCTACACATTTTTTGCAAAAAAAAAAAAATAAAAGTGGAAGAATGTAAAAGAGAAAGGGTTCTAATCGTGCTCCTAAGGTGTTGAAGGAAGTGTACCACTTCTTCCTTCTTCACCTAATTAACGAGGAACTAAGCTAAAATTAACCAAAATTATTACAAACCAAGGGAGGGCATTAAGGGCACTCAAACTCCCAATCTAAAATTGAGTTTACACAATACAAAGAATAAAAAATAAAACAAAGTCTTCACTCCAAGCTTTTTGGTATTTGGCTCCTTTTGATCAAGCCCCTTTGAGTTGCATTAGCCCACCCTAAGAATGCTACCCTTGTTTCCTCTTGTTCGAACTTGCCAAAATTTTATGTATGGCACCTTTCCCAAGCTTTCCTTACCAAGGCCGAATACAACACAAGACAATAAACAAAAGTGAATAACAAAACAAGGTTCACAAATCCAAGTGGATAGATTAAACAATGACAAACTCAAAGAAGTAAAGAGGACAAGCAAGAAAACATAAGGCTCACAAATGAAGGTAGCACACAAATAACTTTCCTAGATTAGCTCTAAGAGTGGAGATGAAAAAAGACTCACATAAAAAATGAAACCAATAGTTGAACACTTAATAAAATTTAAGCGACCAAAAGCTAAAAGGCTTACTCAAGTAATTTTTTTTTTAATCACAATTGGTTCCTCATATCAAATGTTTCTACTATCAGGTACACAACTTCAAAATTGTCTTTCTTGTGAGTTCTTTATCTTTTTTTTTTTAAACTTGAACTTTTCTAATATATATATTTTTTAAAATTTTTCTAATCTTTTTTGCTGCACCTAATAGCTTATTGAATTGAAATTTTAATGAGGATGATTGAAATAATAATGCTTGAATGAATAAGCACAAATTAAGGTCACACAATTTTCAAACAATGCATGAACTAAAGGCAAAACAAATTAGTAGTTCCAAATACCACTGAACTAATGGTGCTTAAGGAATGATTTAGGGCTGATTTTGAAGTAAATTGATTGGTAAAATTACTAACACAATTTGCCCAAGCTAAAATTCCATAAAGAGACACCAATAGTGAAGGTAAACCAAGTGGAAAGCTACTAATAATTCAACATAAAACAAAAAACATATAAAGATTGAATTAAGCAAATATTTAAGAGCAACAAAGATATTACTATGCTTGAACTAAAAGCATAAAAGACTTAAGAGACTCAACAAGAGGTTCTCCTCTTAGGAGCTCAATTCAAAATGTTTTTTAAGGCTATTTGTAAAAATTTTAAGAGGCTAAAGCCTAAGAAATAATGAGACAAAATAGGAAACTAACATGACTAGTATTTGAAAAAACACAAGATTAAGAAAAAAAATAACACACCTAAAAATAGAGCAAAAATTTCAGCAAGAGACTCAAAACAAAAGGCGCAACAAAGTAGCCAAAGTTGATCACCACAATGGTGTGGAAAAATCCTCAACCATGTGGGTTTAATGGTCATAACTTCTTAGGCACGCTTTAACGTAAAAAACAAGGGAAAACTAAGCAACTTGAACACGAAAATAAGATGCAAAGAAAGGGACAAATAAAATTACATCAAATTAAATGGAACATGTGCGCATAGATAGGAAACAAAAGTGCATATAATAGCAAGAATAAAAAACTATACTACTAGACAATAAAGGAAATAAAGATGAAAAAAATGAAGGAATTTAAAATAAAGAGGTTAAAGAGATAAACAACAAAGACAAAAAAATTTGAGAAACAATGTGACCTTTAGAAAGTGTCTCTGATACCACTTGATGTGATCTTTGATGATCACTTGCCGAAAGGATCCTTTCTAAGGTCACTTGGAAGGGAAATGGATTTATGGAGAGGAAAGGAATGAGGTGAGGCACCACAAATACTAGGTTTAATAAGCCAAAGGGGAGAGGCCACAAGAGAGGGGTCCCTTGATAACTCTTAGAAGCTCTCACAAAGGAGAAGGGGGGACACTCAAAGGTAAGAACCTTACAACCAATATGGTCTCTAGGATTAAATTCAAGTGTAAAAAATACAAGTGAGGGGAGGAGCTCCTATTTATAGAGGTAGCTAACCTCTTGAACAAGATAACCTAAAAAAGAAGGGTTAGGATTAAAAGGAGAGATCTAAAGGAGGAAGATTGAGAAACAATACCCTCCTTAGATCATCAAACTTGGTGCCCAAGTTTCTCAAACCAAGGGCCAAGATTCCTTCTTATTAGCTTAGGGGGTTTATGTAGGAAAAGAGGGGTGTAGACATCAAGGCTACCCCTTATTTCCTTCATAAAGACCCAAAAAGATAAATCCACCCTCTAAATTCCTAAGACACCTCCTAAAATAAAAAATGGACTAAATACATGTCCTAAATTAAATTCCTAATGCTCCTCAAAATTAAAATAAATGAAAAGTACATTTTATTAAGTAACGTTCCTAGCCTAATATCTTCACTCTCCATAGGAGGTGAAGTCTTCCTTTGTCTACAAGGGCTCGGTCTTCTTCAATCCTTCTAGCCATGACCCTAGTGATAGGTCCTTGACTAGGCATGACCACATCAGGTAGTTTTGATTTTTCTATTTTGCAAGCCAAACACGTTTTAAAGGTGTGACTTTGTATTGTTTATTTAGAATAAATATGCATGAATGAGTCTTGTTCAGATCAAAATTTTAGAATGTTTGTTAATCTTGCTCAAATTCAATTTTATTGTTAACAGCAAGTTCTGAATTAAAAATGAATTACCAAGTTTAGTAATATGTTATTTGATTAATAACCTTAATTGAGATTGATTAAAATGCTAGATTATGAGAATTTGATTGTGATAACAAATTACAATTTTTTCGTAATCGATTATACAATTCATTTTGCATTTTCTTAAAAATCAAGCTCTTTTGTTTTAACAGGATGTCAATTTTCGTGATAGATTACAACAATTATAAAAGTGAACAAGAACTGGAGAAAGGAATGAAATAATCGATTACACCTTTTTGCAATTGATTACATAGTTCTTATTTTTTATTCCAACAACTATTTAGAACATTATAATTGATTAAACTTGTTAAAAGTTTTCTTACTTTATATAGCTGACTGTTGATTCTTAACAAAGAACTTTGAAAAACTCTTAGAAAATTTATGAAAGATTTTATACATTCTTTGAACAAGTCTGAGAGCAAATCAAACATTTTCTCCATAAAGATGAAAGTTCTTCAATCTTGATTTGGAAATTTTGTAGAAAAGCATCAAAGTGGATTATCGGCACAAACAGGTGTATTCTGATCCAATATTTAATTTCATTCTTGTAAAGGATATGCATAGAGTTTG
Organism: Psophocarpus tetragonolobus; assembly: GCA_037954015.1. Taxonomy (NCBI): domain Eukaryota; kingdom Viridiplantae; phylum Streptophyta; class Magnoliopsida; order Fabales; family Fabaceae; genus Psophocarpus; species Psophocarpus tetragonolobus. The sequence goes on along the minus strand of CM075691.1, from coordinate 38,693,321 downwards.
TAGTTAAGATTTTGATCATAGGGTTTGATCAAGGTTTAGTCTTTTCTTTCCTTGTAAGGTTCAAGGATCGAGTGAAAATAGAGTTTAATTTTTTGTGTGTGTTCATAGTGCTTGTAATACACAAAAATTAGTGAAAGATTTATCTGGTGGATAAATCAAATTGAATGTAGGCCTTTTTATGCCAAACCATTATAAAATCTTGTGTATTTTCTCTCTTTTCTCTTCTTGAGAAATTTTATTAATGTTTGATTTGAAAGGTTTGATCAAACTGTGGTCTGAATGGAAAAACATTTTTTGTGATTAAAGAAAATAATGTTTTTAGAAATCCATTCACCCCTCTGCATTTCTATCTTGCTACACTTGGAATCAACACAGAGTACATAAAAATAGAGAAAGAATTACTATATGGAGCACTTTGAATTTCCTCAATCCCAAAGCTTCCTCATCGTTCTTTGCCTCTTAGGTTATAGATCTATCTTTTCTTCCAAGCCAAAGCGAGTCCCCTACTATTTCTCATCTTTTGGTATTTATAGGAACTTTGGGCTCTTTAGCACAGGTGTACTGGAACTAAGCACCATTGTGCTTGCTTTATGGTATTTCTTGTAATCTTGGTAAGCATGATTGTGTTGCATGTTGCTTGTAAGCATGATTGTGCTGCTTGTAAGCACGATCGAGCTGCTTGTAAGTACGATCATGCTCGTAACTAAGAGATCGTAGTGTGGCTATGCTAAATTAAGCATAGTTATGTTTCTTCTGCCTGATTTTTTGGGTTGTGTTGACCTAGCATGGTCGTGCTGCAATGGAGCATGACCCGTGATGACCTGGATCTTCAATAATTACTATAAAAATGCTCGATTTTTCTCATTTTTCTCCCTTTTCTTAAGTACCTATCTAAAAGGAGAATAAGCATTAAAAAGTGAGTTTTGTCAACAAATATGTAATTCTTTCCCTACAAACAAGTATTAAACATGATAAAAATGCAAGTCAAATTCAGTTTATCTGATGTAACCATGCCTACCCAAGGACCTATCACTAGGGTCATGGCTAGAAGGATTGAAGAAGACCTAGCCCTTGCAAATAAAGGAATACTTCATGTCTTGTGGAGAGTGAAGATATTACGCTAGGGACTTTAGTTAATAAAATGTAATTTTCCTTTATTTTAATTTTGAGGAGCATTAGGAATTTAATTTGGGACATGTATTTAGTCCATTTTTATTTTAGGAGGTATCTTAGGAATTTAAAGGGTGAATTTAGCTTTTTGGGTCTTTATGAAGGAAATAAGGGGTAGCCTTGATATCTACACCCCTCTTTTCCTACATAAGTAATCTTGGCCCTTGGTTTGAGAAACTTGGGCACCAAGTTTGATGATCTAATGAGGGAATTGTTTCTTAATCCTTTTCCCTTAGATCTCTCCTTTTAATCCTAGCCTTTTTTTTTTAGATTATATTGTTCAAGAGGTTAGCTACCTCTATAAATAGGAGCTCCTCCCCTCACTTGTATTTTTTACACTTGAATTTAATCCTAGAGACCAATTGGTTGTGAGGTTCCTACCTTTGAATGTCCCTCCTTCTCCTTTGTGAGAGCTTCTAAGAGTTATCAAGGGACCCCTCCCTTAGTTCAAGTATAGTAATCTCTTTGTTGTTCTTAAATATTTTCTCAATTCAATCTTTATATGCTTCTTGTATTATGTTGAATTATTAGTAGTTTTCCACTTGGTTTACCTTCACTATTGGTGTCTCTTTATGGAATTTTAGCTTGGGCGAATTGTGTTAGTAATTTGAGTAATCAATTTACTTCAGAATCAGCCCTAAACCATTCCTTAAGCATTCTTAGTTTTGTGGTATTTGGAACCACTAAGTTGTTTTGCCTTTAGTTGCATGCATTGCTTGAAAATTGTGTGACCTTACTTTGTGCTTATTCACTCAAGCGTTATTATTTCAAGCATCCTTATTAAAATTTCAATTCAACAAGCTATTAGGTGCAGCAAAATGATTAGAAAAAGTTAAAAAATATATATATATTAGAAAAATTTCAAGTTAAAAAAAAGGAAGATAAAGAACTAAAAAAGAAAGACAATTTTGAAGTTGTGTACCTAATAGTAGAAACATTTGATTGAGGAACCAATTGTGATTCAAAAAAAAATTACTTGAGTAAGCTTTTTAGCTTTTGGTCACTTAAATTTTATTAAGTGTGCAACTATTGGTTTCATTTTTTTGTTTGAGTCTTTTTTCATCTCCACTCTTAGAGCTAATCTAGGAAAGTTATTTGTGTGCTACCTTCATTTGTGAGCCTTATGTTTTCTTGCTTATCTTATTTACTTTTTTGAGTTTGTCATTGTTTAATCTATCCACTTGGATTTGTGAATCTTGTTTTGTTATTCACCTTTGTTTTTTTTCTTGTGTTGTATTTGGCCTTGGTAAGGAAAGCTTTGGAAAGGTTCCATACACAAGATTTTGGCAAGTCCAAACAAGAGGAAACAAGGGTAGCATTCTTGGGGTGGGTTGATGCAACTCAAAGGGGCTTGATCAAAAAGAGCCAAACACCAACAAGCTTGGAGTACAAACTTTGTTTTATTTTTTATTCTTTGTATTGTGTAAACTAAATTTTAGATTGGGAGTTTGAGTGCCCTTAAGGCCCTCCCTTGGTTTGTAATAATTTTGGTTAATTTTAGCTTAGTTCCTCGTTAATTAGGTGAAGAAGGGAGAAGTGGTACACTTCCTTCAACACCTTAGGAGCACAATTAGAACCATTTCTCTTTTACATTCTTGCACTTTTATTTTATTTTATTTTATTTTGAAAAAACATGTAGAGGCTAAGAGTTCCAAAGACTCATCAAGCCACCTTAGGTGAGAAAACAAAAAAAGAGAGGAGTGTTGCTTGAAAAAAAAACTTTTTGGCCTACCTTTTAGTTTTTAGCATCCAAACACCATGACTTCTCACACATATTCTAGTGCACATAGTTGTTCATCAAGTAAGAGTGTCAACCAAAGAAAACCTTCTAAGGGAGACACTCTTGAAAACCTTAACTTAGAACAAGAAAGGAGAGAGGAAAAAGAGAGAAAAAAAGAAATAAAGGAAAAGGAAAAACAAAAAGAGAAGGAAGAGTTAAAAAAAGAGATGTTGGAAATGAGAAAAGAGAAAAAATAGCGAGAAGAGAAAAGGCAAAGAGAGAGAAAAGAGGATGAAGAAAGGAGAATAAGGAAAGAACTAGAAAGAAAAAGAGAAAAAGAGGAAGAAGAGAGAAGGAGAGGAGAAGAGAGTAAGAAGAGAAATGGGAGGGAGAGTGATAGAAAAAAGAAAGGAATTCTCATAAGATCCCCATCTAGGCATTTTAGCTCTAGTGAAGAAGAATACTATAGAAATCAAAATAAGCATCACTCCTATTCATCATACAATCATCATTCTCCTCAAGAGAACATAAATCATGCTAGGGAACCAAAGGTAGACCTACCCCATTTTCATGGTAGGGAAGATGTTGAGACTTACCTAGATTGGGAAGTCAAAGTGGAACAACTCTTCCGATGCTATGAAATAAAGGAAGAAAGGAAAGTACCTTTGTGCTCCCTTAGTTTTCAAGGTCCTACTTTGCATTGATGGGATGGGTTAGTCAAGGATAGGCCCCGTAAACAAATGTCTGACATTCACTACTGGAATGATTTTAAAACTTTTTTGTGAAGAAGGCACATTCGTTCATATTATGAGAGGGATCTTTTGGATAGACTCCAAAGACTTAGGCAACATAACCTAAGTATTGAGGAGTATAGACAAAAGATGGAGCTTCTCATACTAAGGGCCAATATCATTGAGGAACCCAATGCCACCCTTGCTAGGTTTTTGTGTAGATTAAGCTCTGAGATTAGAGGTAAGGTAGATCTTCTTTCATAATCAAACCTTGATGAGTTGGTAGAACTTTGTGTAAGAGCTGAGAATCAACTCAAGAGAAAAAACTTTAAAAAAGATTCTCCCTCTTACCCAAAGAGAGACCAACTTAAGGGGAACTCTTTCAAGGGTTTTCCTAGAGAGGAACCCAAACACTTTCAAGATACAAAAGCACCTCATGTAGAGAGAAAACCCCCTACTACTAAACCTATTGAGGGGCAAAGTAGTATCAAATGCTTCAAATGTCTTGGGAGATGTCACATTGCCTCTCAATGCCCCAACAAGAAAACCATAATCATGAGGGGACAAAACATTTGTAGTGAGAATAGCTCATCTTCCTCCTCTAGTGAGAGTGAGGAAGAAGGGGGACATACATTTGAACAAGAGTGTGAGGAAGCTTTTCCTTATAAGGGGTACCTTCTTATGGTTCAAAGGCTTCTTAGAAGCCAACCTCTAGAGCTTGGCCAGTCACAAAGAGAGAACATCTTCCATACAAGATGTAAAGTAAATGAAAAAATATGTTCTCTCATTGTTGATAGTGGCTCCTGTTGTAACTGTTGTAGCTCTAGGTTGGTTGAAAAACTAGCCTTGAGTACCATGCCCCATCCCAAACCTTACAAATTGCAATGGCTCAATGAGCAAGGGGAGATGTTCCAATTTCTATAGGATCTTATAATGATGAGATTCTTTGTGACATAGTTCCTATGGAGGCTGACCATATCTTGTTGGGGAGACCATGACAATTTGACAAGAAAGCCATTCACCATGGTCACTCCAACCAAATAATCCTCACCCATAATGAAAAGCGCTTCAAATTGTATCCTTTGTTACCTTCTCAAGTGGTTGAGGATCAATTTGAAATGAAAAAGAAAAAAGTTGAGGAAAAACAAAAACAAAAAAAAACACAACAAGCTTCACCCTTAAAGCTTGAAAAGGGTAAAGAGAAAGAGTCGGAAGGTGATGCCCCTTCCAAAGGGAATATTAGTAAAAGGAGTATATTTGCTACCAAAAGTGATTTATAAGAAACTCCTTTGACTAACAAGCCTTTTTATCTCCTCTTTTGCAAAAAGGCATCAAATCCTTCTCCCATTCTGCATTCTTCTACTGAGAACATTGCCACAGCCCATGCACATGAGCACCTTCCTCAAGGGGTTCAAGATATTTTAAAGGAATTTGATGATATATTCCTTAATGAGGTTCTCAAAGGACTTCCTCCCATTAGGGGTATAAAACATCAAATTGATTTGGTACCTGACACAAGTCTACCTAATAGACCTGCCTATAGGACAAATCCCATAGAGACCCAAGAGATTGAGTGTCAAGTGAATGAGCTATTTGAGAAGTGTTGAGTTCAAAAGAGCCTAAGCCCTTGTGCTGTGCTAGTCTTGTTGGTGCCCAAGAAGAATGGCTAATGGAGGATGTGTGTTGATTGTCGTGTGATCAACAACATCACCATCAAATATAGACACCCAATCCCTCGTCTTAATGACATGATGGATGAATTGCATGGGGCAAAAATATTTTCAAAAATAGATCTTAGAAGTGGTTACCACCAAATAAGGATCAAAGAGGGTGATGAGTGGAAAACTGCTTTTAAGACTAAATTCGGTCTTTATGAGTGGTTGGTTATGCCCTTTGGGCTAACCAATGCCCCAAGCATATTCATGCGCTTAATTTATCATGTACTAAGGGATTGCCTTGGTAAATTTTGTGTAGTTTACTTTGATGACATTTTAGTTTACTTTAGGAACCTAGATGATCATTTAGGACATCTAAGACATGTTTTTTCTCTTCTTTGGAGTAATCATCTTTTTGGTAACATAGAAAATGCACCTTTTGTGTAGATGGTGTAGTTTCCTAGGTTTTGTAGTTAGCAAAAAAGGGGTCCCATGTTGATCCTGAAAAGATAAAAGAAATTCAAGAATGGCCCACCCCAAAGAGTGTGACAGAGATCAAAAGTTTCATGGTTTCGCTGGATTTTATAGGCACTTTGTGCCTAATTTCTCCACGCTCTTCGCACCAATAAATGATTTGGTGAAAAAGGAAGTTCCTTTCCTTTGGGGTGAGAAACAAGAGAAAGCCTTCCAGCTAATTAAGCAAAAACCGACCCATGCATCAGTCTTGGCATTACCTGACTTTTCTAAAACATTTGAACTTGAATGTGATGCATTAGTCTTGGCATTACCTGACTTTTCTTGGCATTACGTATTTTAGTGAAAAACTCAATGGTGCCCCCCTCAACTACCCCACCTATGATAAGGAGTTTTATGCTCTAATTAGGGCCCTTTAAACTTGGGAGCATTACCTTGCTCCCAAGGAGTTTGTCATTCATAGTGACCATGAGTCACTAAAATATTTGAGGGTCAAGGTAAATTGAACAAAAGGCATGCAACATGGGTAGAATATCTTGAATTTCCCCTATGTCATCAAGTACAAGAAAGGAAAACAAAATGTGGTGGTTGATGCTCTTTCTAGGCGCCATGCCCTTTATTCGTCCTTGAATGCAAAAATCTTGGGATTTGATGACATTCAGGCTATGTATCCTTCTGACAAGGATTTTGGCCCCATCTTTGCTGCCTCTGCATCTGCATTCACAGTAAAGGCCAATGATTGGTACTTCATTAGTGAGGGGTATCTCTACAAAGGGAGTAAGCTTTGTATACCCCAAGGATCAATTAGGAACTTACTCACAAAAGAGAGTCATGAAGGTGGGCTCATGGGGCATTTTGGGATTTCAAAAACCCTCATGCTTTTACAAGAGAAATTCTTTTGGCCCCATATGCATAGAGATGTCTATAGACATTGCTCTAGATGTATAGCTTGCTTGCAAGCAAAGTCTAAAGCAATGCCTCATGGACTATACACACCTTTACTTACTCCTTCTGCACCTTGGGAGGATATTAGCATGGATTTCATCCTTGGGCTCCCAAGAATCCAACGAGGTGTAGACTCCATATTTGTGGTGGTGGATCGATTTTCAAAAATTGCCCCTTTTATTCCCTGCCACAAAGTGGATAATGCGAGCAACATCGCAAAACTTTTTTTTAAAGAGGTTGTCCGATTATATGGTATACCCCCTTCAATAGTGTCAGATAGGGATATGAAGTTCCTTAGCCAGTTTTCGAAAACTCTTTGGGCTAAGCTGGGAACTAAACTTCTTTTTTCCACTACCTATCACCCTCAAACTGATTGGCAAACAGAAGTGGTGAATAGATCTTTATCCACTATGCTAAGGGCTCTCCTTAAAGGCAACCATAAGTCTTGGGATGAGTACCTTCCCCACATTGAATTTACTTATAACCGGGTGGTTCATAGAACCACCAAGCATTCTCCATTTGTGGTGGTCTATGGATTTAATCCTCATACTCCTCTAGATCTTTTACCCCTTCCTCTTTCTGTTGTTGTGCATAAAGAAGGAGAGGCAAAAGCCATTTTTGTAAAACAATTACATGAATGGGTTAAAGCTAACATAGAGCGTCAATCCTTGAGAGATGCTACTTTCACCAATAGGGGGAGGAAAGAGGTCATCTTTGAAAAGGGTGACTGGGTATGGCTTCACTTGAGAAAGGATAGATTTCCTTTTTAAAGAAAGTCCAAACTTAGCCTAGAGGAGATGGACCTTTCCAAATCTTTGAGCGAATCAGTAATAATGCCTATGTTTTAGATCTGCCTGAGGATTATGGGGTAAGCACCAGTTTTAATGTTTCTGATTTGTCTCCATTTGTAGGTGCTGAAAATTATGAAGACCCCATGGATTTGAGGTCAAATCCTCTCCAAGGGAGAGGAGATGATGTGACCATGCCTAGCTAAGGACCTATCATTAGGGCCATGGCTAGAAGCATTGAAGAAGACCTAGCCCTTGCAGACAAAGGAAGACTTCATCTCCCGTGGAGAGTGAAGATATTACGCTAGGGACTTTAGTTAATAAAATGTAATTTTCCTTTATTTTAATTTTGAGGAGCATTAGGAATTTAATTTGGGACATGTATTTAGTCCATTTTATTTTATGAGGTATTTTAGGAATTTAGAGGGTGGATTTAGCTTTTTGGGTCTTTATGAAGGAAATAAGGGGTAGCCTTGATATCTACACCCCTCTTTTCCTACATAAACCCCCTAAGCTAATAAGAAGGAATCTTGACCCTTGGTTTGAGAAACTTGGACACCAAGTTTGATGATCTAAGGAAGGAATTATTTCTTAATCCTCCTCCCTTAGATCTCTTCTTTTAATCCTAGCCCTTCTTTTTTAGGTTATCTTGTTCAAGAGGTTAGCTACCTCTATAAATAGGAGCTCCTCCCCTCACTTGTATTTTTTATAGTTGAATTTAATCCTAGAGACTAATTGGTTATGAGGTTCTTACCTTTAAGTGTCCCTCCTTCTCCTTTGTGAGAGCTTCTAAGAGTTATCAAGGGACCCCTTCCTTGTGGCCTCTCCCCTTTGACTTATCAAACCCAGTATTTGTGGTGCCTCACCCCATTCCTTTCCTCTCCATAAATCCATTTCCCTTCCAAGTGACCTTAGAAAGGATCCTTTGACACGTATTCATCAAATATCACATCATTATCACTAACCCTTTTAAAACCATATTTTACCATCTTACTTTTCAAATTTCAATTTTCACTTAACACCATTTAAAATCTTAAGAAATAGTATGTTAGGTAAGCCTCTTCCATATTTTCCCAAAAACTTAATTGGAATCATATGTACATTACATCACAGACAAATGTGTATTATAAAATGCCAAAATGTGTAATATAGCAATACTTTAAGGAAACATCTACGGATTTTATACATTTAACCACAAAAGAAGCAATGTTATTCATAAAATGTGTTTCTTCATATCTGCTCATCTGTTTGTCATAGTCATAGATCGACAGTGATTACTAATGTGTTGCACGCCAAAAAAAAAAACAACTAGAAACAAGAAACAAGAAACGCAAAATCAATAGTAATAGATCAGAGAATACAATGCAGTTTACCAATTTACCTTTATTATTCCAAAATCATAATTTAATATATTCTTCAATATTTAGTCATATATATTCAGTGAGTATATCACATATATACGGTGGAAAGTAACTTTCTTATACTCATCAAAGTTTGTAGATCTCCTCTTTTATTTATTTATATATATAGAGAGTACATATAAATAAAAAAAGATTTATTATGAGAGAAATAAATAATAAGCATAAGATTAAAAATAAAAATAATTTATTTAAAAGTATCATTATCTTCTTCACTATAACTTACCCACACCTTTACCACTACCTTCAACATCACCCTATCCTTCACTACTATCGGTGTCGTCACCACCCTTATTCTCAATAACAATTCAAGAAATGATACACTAAAGGAAAGTACGTTGAACCCTAAATGTACGGGCAGAGTTAGAAACTTTCTTTGAGAGGGTCAAGATACAATTTTTTAAAAAAATTATATGAAAAAAAAATTAGATAATTATATTATATATAAACATCTCAATATTATTCACAGTTCTTTAATATTTATATTTTATTATCTTTTTTTATGAATCATGTTATTTATTATGTTTTCATTTTACTCTTTTTAGAGGTTACTAACATTAAATTTTATATATAATTTATTTTATTTTAAATATCAAAACGATATATAATTTTTTTATAAAAATTTAAATCAATTTATAAATTTTGGAGGTGAGAGAGGTAGGAGATCATAGCTTCTCCTAGTTCCCCCTCCCTGCCTAAATACATACAAACCAATCCAATTTGTTGAATTGATAATTCTGTAATAAACTCAATACATAAAGTTTACATAGTTTACTTATAGTTTGTAAACCTAAATAAATATATAAACTCGTTAATTTAAACTATAAGTAAATGTATATGATAATTTAAATATTGTAATAAATGATAGAAGATGCATCATTAAATGAGTTGATAAAAAATAATATTTATATATTAACTCAGGCATATATAATATTTTCACAATTTCATTTTGAACTACAAATTTTAACTATAATATATCTTTTAAATTTTCCATGAAATTTCTGTTAGGTTAATCTGTCAGTAAAATTTATCAATAAATATATACAAATTAAATCTGTATGTAGTAAATACCTACAACTTCATTATGTCTGGTAATATTTGTTGAAAATTTAAAATTATTAAAAGATAATCATTTGTTCCAAATTTATGTCGAAAACAAAATTATTGATAAATAAAAATATGTTGGCCATTTTTTGTCCATAATGATTTTTCTTGTAATATAGTATATGAAATTGTATAATATTATAAGAGCTTTTTTATTTTTTATTTTCTTAATTTTTTTAAATTATTTTAATAATAAATCCAATTATGAGTCTAATTCAATAAGATCATAATTGAATTGTGAAGTTATATCCAACCTATTAACTTACATAATAATCTTGTTTAATATAATAGCTTAAATATGTTATATATATATATATATATATGATATTTTGGCTAATTTTTCATATTTTTAATAAATTTTTGCTTTTATGTTTAAATTTCTAATATTTTTTAGGTTTAATGTCTATGATTATTTTATTATTAATTTTTTGTTTTTATGTGAACGTGACATATTTTTTACCATATGCAAACTATATACGAGGTATGTTTTTTATATCGGCTTAATACATCATATCTTATGATATGTTGTATTTTGATATATTTTGAAGATTAGACCGAATTAATTAGTTTAATTAGAAAATCAGTGAATTGGCGTGATAATTGGTTTGGTTGATAAAAAAAATCAATTTGGTAAAGAATCAAATTTAAAATTGAAAAACCGATCAAGAACCAGTAAAACCAGTGGAAATTGGTGGTTGAACCGGTTTGATCGATTCTTTTTTTAATTTTTATATTTTTCTAAATGTACCATTCATTTTCTTATGTCAACCCTTTTTAATTAAAAGATTAATGAAAATAGGGATTGACTTAGCAATATGGAGGTATATTTAGTAAAATTACTTTTTCTTTTACAATTAATACATTTTTTTTCTTTATAATTTTTTTTTTGTGTATTAGGAATCTAAACAACAACAAATAGAATTACAATAGAGAGGGAAGATCATCCCTTACATTTGTAAACTAAACAAAGGAGGACTCATCCATGCAATATTAGAAATTTTATTCCTAACCCCTAACTTACTAAAGTATAAGCTACTTTATTTGTTACGAGAGACAGAGACAAAAACCATCCTACACTCCCAACCCACCTTGCTCTTAATTTCACAAATAACATCCCAATGCTTGTGAAGGTTAAGCCCTTGATTAGTCCCTTGCACCATTGTTAATGTCCCTACACAATTTGACTCACAGATAATACTCCTCCAACCCATATTCCAACAAAAATCCAGTCTTCAACCATTCTCAACAACTCAACACGTAATGGATTACCATCATTGGCCAAATTCCCAAACGAGAATGCCAAGTTCCTATTGCATTCCTCATTACCCCTTTGAATCCCATGACCCTCTCCTCCTCCAACCAACTTCCATCAACATTTAGTTTTAGCAAAGGAGGTGCTGGGGAAACCGATACTCATTCTCAATCTAGATCTTACACTTGGCCATGTAAAGGACATCATCGATCATGGAGATCTCTATCTGACGTAATACATAGCTATATTCTAGTCATTCTCTTGAAATACCATTGCATTTTGGAAGCATCAAATGTACTAGAGTACCAAGCATAGTCGCAAAGCTTCATATTGTTGTACTATACTGGATAGCTAAGCATCCACATCATTCAGACGAAACACCTAAGAATAATGTTGTACCAATTTGTAACTATACCTCCTTGAAGTGGGGACAATCCCTTAGTGCATGTATTATGGATTTCGAAGAGCATAAAAATCTAGTGCACATGTTGCTCATTACCAAATGAACAGAAGACAAAACTAGATTTGTTGGTGAAGACTTGTGCAAGCCCAACCATAGAAAAAATTTAATAGTACATTAATAATAAAAAATATTATTTTATCAAGACTGTTTCAATCATTGGTTCAATAAAGATTAAACTAATGAACTTTGAATCAGTTTAGATCATTAATCCGGTTTTAAAAACATAGGTATTTCATTTTGTTGTATAAAATGTTTTTCTATTTAAGAAAAACTCAAAATTTAAATTGAATCATTAAATATTTATAAGCATATTTTATATAATTTTGATTTTTACTTCTATACATAAAATTTGACTTCAATAACTCTCTTTTTACATTTCTTTTCCACGCTCATTGATTTCTTAAATACATTATTTGTTTATTACATTTTTTTGTGGAACTACTTATTTATTACACGTTTTGTATAAATTTGGTTTCTAGATACTTCTATAGTATAAGAATTAATATTTGAAGTACTTTCATTTAATTGAATTTATTTATTTTTTAATGATCCACATATGATGTATATCACATGATTTTTTTTACAGTAAAAAATCATCTCATTTCATTTATGTTAGTGGAATAAATACAAGAGGAAGCAAACTCAAAAACAGCCTTTCTTCAGCTCCGGTAATTTTTTTTAAGGACAAAAGATAATATGTATATATTAAAGAAGGAGAAGTTGTTGTACAACAAAGTAATAAGAACAAAAAGAGAGACCAAACTCCTACCAAAATATAAATCCCAAACGAAATTTGGAAGCTTTTTCATAAAAGATGTCTACCCAGAAAAAACTATAACAAAGCCTAAAAGTATTGGAAGGGATTTAAGAACTATAAAGAAAAGATAACTATAACAAAGCCTAAAAGCATTAATGGAAGGGATTTAAAGCACTATGAAGAAAAGATAACTCTTGCGTTAATCTTTATATTGTAATTAATCCTATAGATGCCAATTTTATGGCCAATTGTATGTTGTATAATATATTTTGAATATAAAATTATCCCTAGAAAAAAAAGAGCATTTCTAGCAAACTATAGACACCAACAAGTAACCTCCCAAAATAAATATGCTTCCATCATTGAAGCTTTGACCGCAAAATAAGATAGCCCAAGTGTTAGTAGAAGAGAATAACCATTATAGCATCATCACCTATAGCCATTTTAAAACCCTATGAAAATAACAATTTTTTACAATCCTCAAATGATACTATAATAAAAATAACATTTTTCACTGTTAATATATAACCCTTTTTCTCTTTTGTTATCTTTGTGCGTAAACTTCATGATGTTGGCAAAAGTTAGCAAACTTAATGATAAACTCAATAAAACTTAAAAATTAAATTAATTTTTATATTACTTTAATATAAAATAAACTCTTATTAATTTAAGAATCGAATTTATAAGCTCTTCATAATTTATCTTAACTCAGAGTTTAATATAATAACCTTAACAAAAACGACTCATAGATTCATAATTCATGAAGTACAAACAATTTTATCATATTAATTAGAGGCAATTGGAAAGAATTGGTCTATTGAGTACAAACAATATGATCTTGATGTACTGCATATATATATATATATATACACACACACATGTGGTGTGTGGAGCTTTCTCTTCTCATGGGCCTTAGTAAATTTTTCTCTCAAGTATATATGGGCAAATTCTGCTTAAGGACTCTATTCTTCCAATCTCTATACCATATAACTGAAGCTGTTAGAAATCAATTAAACAAAATATATAGTTCTAAAGAAATTACATTAGAGATTACAATAACTAAACAACCATGATATATTAATTGATAACAACATAATTCAAACTTATAAAACTACACAACTAACAAATCATATTTATACATATCTAACAATGATTTTCAATTGTTGACTTGCATATATAACCTACATAAGACAATTGTTAATATTTTTTGTTGATAGGCAAAGCAATTTATTAAGATATTTAAGCACAATAAATTGTTAATTAATTTGTTTCTGAAAAATTTCTAGCTATATATCTATGGCATTCATATGTATAAGCTACAAAATTAACTGGGATGCTTAAGATATTAATTAAAAACACATATAACATATAATATATAGTTACTAGTAAATTAGGACAGTTATAAAGCATGAATCTGATATTGGCACGGCTCAATCAGACTAAAGAACTCAACAAATCACTAAGAACTTTGATTTGATTGAGCCAAGCCAACATCAAATGGTTATATTAACTTAATCCATAATAATCAAGAAAGAAAATCTTATACCAAATATAAAATTGGCAATATAGGTAAATTAATATATACAACACACAACATGTTAATTACTTTGATGACCTTGGATCAGTTGGATGCACCTGTGTGGTGTTGATCGATCACGATTTCTGCAACTGTTTTCAAATCTCTGTATCGATAGAAAGCATAGAATTAATGATCGAAACCAAGAAATGGCTAAACATTAAAAAAAATTAAAAATATACAACTAGGGTAAAGAAAGAGAGGAGAAAATTATTGAGATGGTTGAGAGCATCGAGTTAAGGCACAAGAATATTTACCTTATATAAGGAGAAGGGCTAAAAGTTGCTATAGTGAACAAAACATAAAATCACATATTTTATTAATTGGATCATATCAGATTGGTAAACAATTAGGGTTTGCCACTGGTTAGAAAACTTTGTGCATCTTCTGTTCTACCTAATGTAGTTGGAAAGACAGCCAGATGGCCCCATAAGTTGTTATATTATAATTTTAATATCTTAAAAACAAAATTGTCATCACCTTCAATGTCATTATTGCATCATCAATTTTGATTGCTTGTGTTACATAGTTCTTTTCACTTTATATTCATAGTCATCACTTGTTTTGCACGACACAGGTGGGTTTCGTACGTGTGGTCCTTTATATTTTTCGCTTACCAATACATAGCCAATAGTTTAGGATTAATTGGTACTGAGATTCATTTAAAAAATTAACTATTTTTTTTCTTCTTTTTTTTATGTATCCATGAGGGATCGAACCCATTATATGTTTAAATTATTTATCAACTATATCACACATGTTAATCTTGTGGTCTCTGACAGAAGTCACAGAACCATTTTAGGTTTTTTCGATAAAAAAAGAAAATCAATCAAACAATTCTCATTATGGTGTTAGTACTGATTATAATGGGTGATATATTTACATCTATTTTTTACTTAATTTTACATTTTTTTTTTCAAAAGTAATAATGCTACACGGAGAGATAAAAATAACATAAATTATACTAATATAATTAATTTATACAAATTATTATATCATCGAATTTATTTATTTTATCTTGATTATCATCCAATCCAATGGAAACAATTCTATTTGAGCCCGAAAAGATCACTATAGGTGATAAAATTCTCTTTTAAATATTTAGCGAAAAATATTTATACAAATATATATATATATATATATATATATATATATATATATATATATATATAAATTCAAGTGATAGGTGAGAAAAAGGAAAAACTCACTGTTTATATCATATTTAAACAATCAATTTCAGCTGTTTACCAAAATTAACTCATTTAATCATTGTAAATATATTATATCCCACATTATTTATTAATATGGCCAAATAATAATATATATATATATATATATAATATTATATATAAATAGGTACGGATGTTATCTTATAAGTTTATTTTATAAGATGAATTAGATTTTAATTCACCATTCTAATAATGGTATCATAATCTATTTAAATAATTTTGTTGTTAGTTTTATTGCGTGATCCACTAATAAACTTCTAAAAAATATTCGCATTGATATGATCAAATTAATTATAATGTAACATTGACGTGTAAATATCACTTTATTAACTAATTTTGTAAGATTAAATTAAATTGATTTTTATTTTAATATTCAACACCTATATGATATATGATTATAATTATCAATGTTATTTAAATGTCAATCTCAACTACTTATTGTTTATAGTTGTATGATACAAAGTCCTCTTCCTAAATATTACTAGCTAAATTATTTTTGTTTGTCCTTTTAATTGATTCCTTAAATATATGGGATAAAGATTACATATGTTTTTTTAAAACTATTCCATTAGACTCTTCAATCTTCATAACATGTCATCAAATGTTAATAGAGTTAGGAAGACATATCAATAATTGTTTAAGTTCAAAATTTAGAAAACCAAAACTAACTAAAAATTTTCTAAATAACTAAATTGAAATTGGAAGTAAAGGAAAAGAAAAGATATAAACCTAAGATAAATATCAAAAGGGAGAAAGAGACTCAATTTTCAGCTGGCCATCAAAAGGCATATGCAAAAGTTCATTCAACAGTCTTCAGTGCATTTAATTGGGCTAGCTTGCTTCCTAACATGTGTGTCCCACTGAATAAGTTGTTCAATCAATTTTCTCACGCATGATTAAAACGACAATTAAATTTGGACCTCTTTGTTTTTCTTTTTCTCTCAATAATACCACATTATTTCTTAGGCATGCATAATGTACTCCTGTAAAAAATGTGTCTAATTTACTATATCACATTTCACATATTTTTAGCATTTTTTTTCTAAACCTTAATAAAAGTACTTCAATTCTAAAAATTCTTTAACAATATTTAAAAATTTCTCCAAATTATAAATGAATATATTAATAATATTCTTTTGTAACATTTTATATAGTTGACATACATGGCCTTTTTATTATAAGCTAAAAAAATGCATTAATAATGAGGCGGTAAACACAAGAAATGCCTTCTAACGGATTACAAGAAAAGTAAAATGTATATGCTGAATAAACCAAATAAGCAAAACAAATATAAATCACAAGCCATCAATACACCACCAAGGATTCATAATTCATTATGTTGTAAGTTTAACTGTGCGATATCATTTTCATATAGACAACTGCGTAACTTTCACTATATCCTGAACTGTAACTTCCTTTGAGTTAAAATTCGCTGCAATTTGAGCTTTCCATATCTATCATATTCTTACAAACCAAACAAAAGACCATACTTTCTGCTGAGGTCGGTTGCTAGTTATTAGTCCCAAAAATTGGTCGAGCTAAGAGTTGATGTCATTTGAGAGCACCGTTGTAGTTCGCAGGCATTGCTCAATTTCAAGATGTTACTAACAAACTTTAGTTAGGTGAACTATATGCGATATTTGATAAAATATTATAAAAACATATATATTAGTTATATTTATTCACAATTTAATATTTTTTAAATGTTTTAAAAAAATTTAATAAACTTTTTATTGAGTATTAGGAGAAAAATATATTACTAAAAATCAAATATATTGTAATTTGTAGGAAATATAAGATGACCTGATGGTAAAACTAGGATGAAGAAACACAGGAGAGTCAGAGACAGGTCACATTTTAAGTCCTACTAACAAATATTATAAATTCATAAACTAACTTTTATATATATATATATATATTAATTATAGTTTGTGCCAAATGTTTCTTGGTCTCCCAAAACATGTACTACAACATTCTAGTTAAAGAAAAGGATCGTATGATTGTTTTGTCAAACATGAAGCGTGCAAGCTTTAACGAATGAGTGTGAATTGCGATCTAATTTGGTGAAACAAGAACATGAATTGATAGTTTATTGGGCTCTGATTTATTATCATATAAAAAAAAAATAAAATAAATGAATAGATAGTTTGTGCAGCTAGCGGAATCAATTTTCATCCTTAAAAGAATTAGTAATTAACCAAGGTTTTAAAATCTTAACCGATCGAGTCGTTCAAGACATTGTTCAAAGTTCACTAGTTTAATAAAAACTGAACTGTAAATAAGTTATTATTAATAAACTAATACTACAAATAACAAAATAATAGATAAAATATATTAAATATATACAATATTAAAATTTTATAACATTTAATATTAAAATAAAATATTATTTTTATAAGTTAAAATACACGTAAAAGTCTAAACAACATAAATTTTAATAATTAATAAAATATAAAAATATTCATTAGCAATAAATAAATTAAATTTAAAATAAAAATAAGAAATTATTATAATAAAAAGTTATAAAAAATTAAAATATGAAAATTTGTAAATTAATATACATGAGTAAATTATATATTTTATTAAGAAAATGATAAAATAATATATACCTATTTGTAATTATTATAAATATTTATTTCTATTTATCTTTAATTTTTATATTAAAATACAAATTAAAATTAAAAAAAAAATTAATGTATACTAATTCATCCATTTTTTAGGATTAATTTTGATAGGTTCATGATCGGTTTTCACCAATTTCAGTCCAACCGATTGTTCAAGTTGAATTTGTAAACTATAAGCATGTGTTTGGATTTAGATTTTTAGAAGAAATTTTCAAGAAAATTGATTCTTAATAATTTAATTTGCCGTGGTAAAATTGAATTATAAATAATGTTTTAAAATACTTTAAAAAAGTGAATTAAATATCATTGTTTAGGAACACATTTTAAAAGAGTTATTGAGTCTTGTGTAGTAACCAGTCAGATTGAGAGAATATAATGGTCAACAGTGCTTATAGTTGAAGCAATGTGCTGTTTCTTCCTCGAAGCTCTGGTTCTTTTTGATGTGTATATTCATGACAAGGATCCATAATTGTTTGATTGGTTTGTAGTTAACCTGTCATAGTAAAGAGAAAAAGGAACTCTAGCCATAGTCTTTATTTAGCATGTTCATCCCACGTGGAATATTAAAAAGGGTAATGTATATGAATTCGATCACCAACTTTAACAAGTTTAATTTCTCGAATGATTAGAAAAAAACAACTATATGAAACCAATTACTCTATTGCAATAAATAAATAACGTGTTTGAAAAAAAAATCTAAATAAGTATCATTTTAACCTTTTTAATATCATATTAATTCTTTTTTACTAATATTTTTTAAATACCATTTTAGTTTTTTAATATAATATTAATAATAAAATTAATTTTGTAAAATCATCAATCTCTTTCATATATTAATTAGTTTTTTTTCCTATATAAAAACACACTTATTTTAATTGGTTCCTTCAAATTTTAATAAATAGTGTGCTATTAGACTAATTTTATTACTTTGTTTATGATTTAGGGAGAAAAAACAATATTATTGTACTATTATTGCATACTATTTAAACTCTTATATTATTAACATTTCTTTTTGTACTAGATAGTATTCATATTTTATATTAAGGGTGTGTTTCATAAAACTAGTTAAAAAATTGGCTGAAAACTGAAAAATTAGCTGAAAATTGAAAAACTAGTTTTAAGTGTTTTATAAAACTAACTTATCAACTAGCTAAAAGTTGTAAAATGACAAATAAGGACATCATTAATCATTATTTAAATATAATGATATATATTTTAATTATATAAATTAATTACATATTTAAATTATAAATTATTATAATTATATATTTAAATTATAAATTTCTATAATAACATATTTAAATTATAATTATATATTTAAGTTGTAAATTTATGTAATTACATATTTAAATAATAAATTACTATAATTCATATTTAAACTATAATTTTTATAATTAAATATATAAATTTTAAATTGCATATTTAAATTATAATTTTCTACAATTATACATTTATATTATAAATTATTATAATTATATTAATGAAGGAGAGAGAAATGAAGAGATAGAATGTATAATGTGATAAGAGAGAGTTAATGACAGACAATGCATTAATTATTGAAGGATAAACATGCAAAAATAAAATCAACTAGTTGTTAAAAATAGGAGATCTTTTGAAAAAATTACTTGGAGTAACTTTTTTTAAAAAACTAGTAATTTCCAGATTTTTTTTATCCAAAACAAATCTGAAAGCATCCAGCTACCATTTCAGCTAACTGAAATGACAAACCAAAACACTCTAAAAAATATATCCGATTTTACAACTAGTCAGTAGCACCATATGAAGTACGAAACGGTGTCCGGGTGGGTACAAAACTTGGGAAATCTCCATGGGTTATGGGACAAATTACTATCTTCTCTATGAACTTTTTGTTAGAAAACAAAAAATACACTATAGAAATTTATATTTCACTATTTTTTTCACACAGAAATTGTGAAAAAATTTACAATATCCACGTACGTACCCTTACTTAATCTAGTGAACTAAGCAATATTTCCTAATCTAATACTATGTGCCAGCTATAAATTTAGTTACACTTATATTAGTTATTAATATTAAGTGAGCTCAATTTTAGTCTATTTTTGTGAGCTCTATATTGTTAAATAAATTGATATACACATAATGAGTAGCTCGTCAAATTAAGACTCGTTCCGGTGCATGAAATAATAAAAAAAGTATGATAAAAGAAAATTAAGGAAAAAATTAAATATGAAATAGAGTAAAAATTAGATTTATTTTAATAGAAAAGAAACACAAGTTTCACGTAAGTTAGAGATAATACCAAAATATAATCGTGAAGAAAACCTAGAAAGTTAACTCTCAGGTTGAGTTAGAATCTATCCTAAAGTTATTAAAATGAATCATTCAACATTTTATATTATCCCCACACCAATCCCAATAAAAATAATAACAAAATACAGTATCTAAGTAAGCGACAACTCTCATCTTTGAGTTAAGTTTTTGTTTAAGTCGAAAATCTATTATTGTTGACATATTTTCTTATTAGTTTTTTGATACCGAACTACAAGGTTTTTTTTTTCTTGTCTATGTAGTAACTTACTTTTAGTTAAAGAGAAAATGAAAATTCTAATAGATCATCAATATAAAAAAGTAACCTACACTTATAATTCTCAATACACTGAATCACAAATTAATTGTTCTCATTCTCTTTATTTGGATTGATGATAGTATAAAGTAGGTTTTGAATTATACTGTACTAGACACAAATTATAGTATGTCAATTATTGATATTGAATTGATAGGATGAGAATGAATGTGTACCTGAATTGACATTCATGTCCATGAGCACTATTGAACAGAACTCTAGGAGGTTCTTCTGGCTACCTTCTGAGGGGTTATTGTAGAGAATAATTCTGATGTGTAAATTTGCTTAATGGGATGACAAATTTATAACCCCCAGGGTAGTCAGGGACCTCTCTTAATTGGGTTTTTTATCTGATTGACGTAACCCATCACAAAGTCAATCTCACTGTAATCCCAGTTAAAATAACCATATTGATATTTTAAGATATTGTCAGTTAAAGATAAATAACCATATTGATATTATGATCATATCTTATATTGTCGGTTAATGATAATTAGATATTGAGTGATACTAATCCACAATATTTTCTAACATTCTCCCACTTGGATAGTGTCAATCAATAATCAACATACAAATCATTGAGCTAAAACGACAATTGCCGATATATCATATTTTAATTAGCAATATGAAAAATTTGAGCAACAAAATAAATATCCGATAGGGATATTAATCAATTGCATTTAGCTAATATTTTTCATAGATGTATGGCATAATGCAGTCCCATAAATGACACTACAATGGTCCAAGCATAAATAAAATGGTAATAAGAAACATAAACAAAATGACGTCAACTAGAGCATGTCTCTTAAAGAAAATAGAGAATCAGACTCCCACTAACTTAATACATCAAAAGCCTTGACTAAACCCATGTGAGTTACATGAATAAGAAAAATTCCAACAGTTAAGGCCTTAGTCAGTGGATCTGCTAACATCTCCTCAGAATCAATGTTTTCAATCCGAGTGTGAAAACTTTGAATTTGCTCTCTAACAAATTGATACTTGATATCAAAATGCTTTGAACAAGTAGAGCTTTTGTTGTTTCAAGAGAAACTCACAGCAGCAGTATTGTCACAATAAATCACAAGTGGCCTGGAAATGCTTTCAACTATGTGAAAGTCAGAAATCAATTTCTTACGCCACATGGCCTGGCGAGTGGCCTCAAAACAAGCAACATACTCTGCTTCCATGGTAGAGGTAGCTGTAAGAGACTGTTTAACGCTCTTCTAAGAGATAGCTCCTCCTGCCATCATAAAAATAAAGCCAGAAGTAGATCTACGATCATCAGGGCAACCTGCAAAATCAGAATCAGAATAGCCAGTGACTTGAAGTTGATCAGACTTCATAAAAGTCAACATATGATCCTTGGTTCCCTGTAAATATCGCATGACCCTTTTAACGGCTTTCCAATGACCCAAACCTGGGTCGCTCAAGTATCTGCCTAAGGCATTGACGATGAAAGCAATGTCAGGACGAGTACAGACTTGAGCATACATCAGACTGCCAACAGCGGAAGCGTATGGAATTTTCTTCATAGCATCCAGTTCTTCATCATTATGAGGATATTGTTTGTTAGATAATTTGTCACCACGTTGCACAGGTGCAGCACACGGGGAGCAAGCATTCATGTTGAACTTCTTGAGAATCTTCTCGATATATCCCTTTTGAGACAATCCAACTATGCCACGTGACCTATCACGGAGAATTTGGATGCCTAGAACAACAGAAGCTTCACCAAGGTCTTTCATATCAAAATGTCTGCACAACATTGATTTTGTCTCCACCAATAGGTTCATACAACTACTAGCAAGGAGAATGTCATCGACATATAATACGAGAATGATGAAATTACTCCCACTAGTCTTCAAGTAAATGCACTGGTCTGCAACATTTTCCTTGAAATTGTAAGTAGTGACAACCTGGTCGAATTTTAAATACCATTGCCTAGATGCTTGTTTCAGTCCATAAATGGACCTTTTAAGTTTACACACCAAATGCTCATTGCCTGCTTCAACAAAACCATCAGGCTGAACCATGTAGACATCTTCAGCAACATCTTCATTCAGAAAAGCTATCTTTACA
Organism: Psophocarpus tetragonolobus; assembly: GCA_037954015.1. Classification (NCBI taxonomy): domain Eukaryota; kingdom Viridiplantae; phylum Streptophyta; class Magnoliopsida; order Fabales; family Fabaceae; genus Psophocarpus; species Psophocarpus tetragonolobus. The sequence goes on along the minus strand of CM075691.1, from coordinate 38,670,731 downwards.
TCCATCTGGTGTAGCTCTAGGTCAAAATGAGCAACTAAAGCCATGACAACTCGGAGTGCGTCCTTCGTTGAAACTGGTGAAAAAGTTTTCTTTGTAGTCAACGCCTTCCCGTTGGGTATAACCTTTAGCCACTAATCGAGCCTTATACCTATCAACCTTTCCATCTGGAGTACGTTTTGTCTTAAAGACCCATTTAGATCCAACAGGCTTACAACCTGCTGGTAAGTCCACAAGATCCCAAACATTATTATGAGACATGGAAGACAATTCATCATGCATAGCTTTTAGCCAGTTAGAAGCATGAGAACTAGAAAGTGCTTCCTGAAATGTGATGGGATCATCATCATCATGTGGATCATATTCGTGCTCCTGAAGGTATACAACATAGTCATTTGGTATAGAAGGTAGGCGTATTCTCTGAGATCGTCTTAATTGTGTCACATCAACATCATCAAGTTGTTGATCATTGAGTTGTGGTTCATCAACTTGTGGCTCTGTCATTTGTTCATCTTGCCTCTCAACAATTTGTTCATCTGTGTGAACCATTGGGATTGAGATGTCTGTAGGAAAAGAATAAGATGGTAATTGAAGCATGGTTCAATCTTCTCTGAAGGTCATCATTCGAGGTGTGTAACTCCCACTGTCCAAATCATCCTCAAAGAAAACTGCTCGGTCAGATTCAATAACTCGTGTAGAGTGAGAAGGACAATAAAATCTACATCTTCTAGAACCGATACAGTAGCCAATGAAATAACCGCTAATAGTTTTGAGATCAAGTTTCTTTTGTTTGGGATTATAAGGTCTTACTTCTGCCTTACAACCCCATACATGGAAATGTCTCAAACTTGGCTTTCTACCAGTCATTAGCTCAAAAGGAGTTTTGGCCACAGATTTGCTAGGTACCTGATTAAGAATGTACATAGCAGTTCGCAAGGCATCTTTCCAAAGAAATTCTGGCAGAGATGAATGTGATAACATACATCTCACCATGTCCATGAGTGTTCGATTTCGTCTCTCAGCAATGCCATTTTGTTCAGGAGTTCCAGGCATGGTGTATTGATCTTCAATTCCGTATTCATCAAGGAATCGAGCAAATGGTCCTAGATTTCTTCCTGTCTCGTCATAACGACCATAATATTCTCCTCCTCTAGACCTTACACACTTAATTTTCTTTTCTGTTTTCAGCTCAACAAAAGCTTTAAACGTTTTGAAGGCTTCAAGAGAGCTTGCTTTATCCTGAAGAAGATATACCCATCCATGTCTGGAGAAGTCATCTATGAAGGTAATAAAATACCTATATCCACCCATAGAAGTGGGAGTAATAGGTCCACGTATGTCTGTGTGAATTAATTGTAGCACATCGTCACATCTGTTTGAACTTTTATTCCTGGTTTTGGCAGTGAACTTTCCTTTGATGCAATCGACACAAGTGTCATAATCTGAGAAGTCAAGATCATGCAGAATCCCTTCTTTTATGAGTCTTTCAATTCGAGACCTAGAAATATGCCCCAAACGTCTATGCCATAGCATAGAGGAAGATTCATCAATCCTGTTACGTTTACTTCCACTAATAGAGTTAACTGACATATCACTTACGTTTAACATATAAAGTCTGTCATGCAAAACTCCTGAACCAACAACAGTTGAATTATAATAAATCACCAATTTTCCATCACCAAAATAAAAGTTGTATCCATATTTGTCTAAAACAGAAATTGATATCAAATTCCTTCTCATGGAAGGGACATAAACAACATCATGTAATAATAAAGTATGTCCAGAGGATAAACATAAAGAGACGACTCCAATGTCAGCAACGGGTACTCCAGCTCCATCTCCCATAACAATCTTCGTCTCAACATCACTTGGTTTCCTCAGGCTTGTGAACCCCTGTAAAGAATTCACAACATGAATAGTAGCCCCTGAGTCTAACCACCAGGAATTTGGAGGAACATCAACCATATTAGATTCAAAGCAAGTTAGTGCTAGCAGATTACCTCGCTTCTCCTCTTTCTTTTTCAGGATAAAGCAATCTTCCACCTTGTGACCACGTTTCTTACAATACTTGCAAGAACCTTTAAAGAATTTCTTCTTGGGTTCTAAATGTCGTTCTGCTTTCTCTGTACCCTTTTTCTTCTTTCCTTTATACCTGTTAGCACCTTTAGCACATGAACTAGAAGCAACGAACTGAATGCTATTAGGCTTATTCTTCTTCATTGACTCCTCCTCTTGGGTGATTATTGCAATCAATTCATCCACTCCATAGTCATGCTTTTGAATGTTATATGAAGTCTTCATGATGTCAAACTGAGAAGGCAGAGATTCCAAGATACGATAGATTAAAGTGTCTTCACCAACCTCAACCTTGAGAGACTTCAGCTTATTATAGAAATGTACTAACTTCATAATGTGTTCACGTACACCGCTGACACCATCATATTTGGTCTTTTCAAATAAGGAAAGATATTGGCTTTTCTGTGCCTTATCAAAAGTTGTAAATTTTTCACCGACTGCTTTTAGAAAAGCACTGGCATCATCAAGATCTGGAATGCTCTGTCTGATAGATTTCTCCATGGTGAATTTAATCACCTTCAGGTACACTCTGTTAGAGTGTTCCCATTTCTCATGAGAAATTCGTTGAGCTTCAGAAGACTCATCTGTAAGAGGCGCAGGCCTCATCGTCCTCAATGCTAAATCCAGATTGCCAATGGTCAAGTAGAGATCTAATGATTCTTTCCAGTCCTCATAATTTGTTCCATTTAGAGTTTTGACGGAATTAAGGAAGAAAACTGAACATCACAATAAAGGAAAAAAAGGTGATTTAAAAGTTCAGCTTAAAATAAATCCCTAAGCAAACTACAATACATTATAACTTAAATTAATAAATCCTAGCACCGATAGGGTACCAAAAAACATTAACATAAGTCAAGAGAAATGCATTGTACAACAACAAATTATACTAATAACAACACACCGATAGGGTATAATTATCACTAATATAGTGAATAAATATTTATTTCATAAATTTACACAAATGCATCCACGATAGGTGAAATTACAATTATGTAAATTAATAGCATAAATCATGTTTATTTAATCATCTTAAAATATGACAAACAAAATTCACATCATCATGCCCACGATAGGCAGGTCCTCACAATGCAATTTAATAGAAAAATCATATTGTAAGTGATAATTCAAAATTCAAAAATTGAGAGTAATATGCTAAAAAATAATTCGAAATTGCATCTCAAAATCAAATAAATTTCAAAATTATGAAATTTCAAAATTTATATATATATATATATATATATATGTGTATATATATATATATATATATGTATATATATATATATATATTTTTTTTTTCTTATTAAAAATATTGAATAATTAGGGCTTCGGCAAAAAAACGAAGCCAAGATGTAGATCCGGAACGGAAACGCCAAACGGAAACGGTTCTTCTCGCCTTCCCTTCTGGAGCGCTGGCGGACCAGCGCCGATGGGATCTCGGCGAGGCGAAGCGCGCGGGACGACGGTGGAGCAGGCGGCCTTGGAGGCGCCGAGACGCCAAGATCCGACGGGATCTGGGACCGAAACGCTGTGGAGAACCGCTGGAACGGGCGGAGGAAACGCGACAAAAAGCCGCTGGAGTGGGCGGCCCGGTTGAACAGCGCGGAAGCCCCAAGATCCGACAGGATCTGGGCGGTCGAAACGCGGCGAAGAGCCGCTGGAGCGGGCGGCCGAAACGCGATCTCCGCCGCGACGCGATCTGGGCCGATCTCCGATCTCCGCCCCTCTCTGCTTCAGATCGGAATGCGGCGGTCGAAGCGATCTCCGCCGTGACGCTATGTGGGTTGTCGGTGCGCGGCGAAGAGCCGCTGGAGCAGGCGGAACGCGGCGAAGAGGGCGAGGTTCGAAGCGCGGCGGTGGAGCGCCGAAACGCGATCTCCGCCTCTCTCTCCAATCTCCGCCCTTCATCCCGGTGGAACAGCGCCGAAGGTGCGACACAGCAAGGTCGGGACCAGCGGAAGACCACCGGCAGAGCCGCTGGCCCCGGCGGGAGACTCGGCTGCGACTGCCAGCGGATGACTCAACCGTCGCCGCGCATATGCTCAGGTATCATTCGGTCTCTCAATATGCGTGTTTAATATTAAAATAGGGTTTGTTCAATTGACAACCATAAAATGTATCTAGTTAGCTCTGATACCAATTGATGATAGTATGAAGTAGGTTTTGAATTATACAGACACAAATTATAGTATGTCAATTATTGATATTGAATTGATAGGATGAGAATGAATGTGTACCTGAATTGACATTCATGTCTATGAGCACTATTGAACAGAACTCTAGGAGGTTCTTCTGGCTACCTTCTGAGGGGTTATTGTAGAGAATAATTCTGATGTGTAAAGTTGCTTAATGGGATGACAAATTTATAACCCCCCAGTGTAGTCAGGGACCTCTCTTAATTGGGCTTTTTATTTGATTGACCTAACTCATCACAGAGTCAATCTCACTGTAATCCCAGTTAAAATAATCATATTGATATTTTAAGATATTGTCGGTTAAAGATAAATACCTATATTGATATTATGATCATATCTTATATTGTCGGTTAATGATAATTAGATATTGAGTGATATTAATCCACAATATTTTCTAACATGGACGACATACTAAGGTACTAATTAGGAATAATAAGATTTCATCGAGGAAGAATCATAAGACCACTAATTCTCACTTATGATTGGTTGTTTCTCATTCGGTTTAGATAAGTAGTCAAATTCATATCAGGTAGAAGACATATCTTCCTCCAATCATTCTACATATTTTCTGTTGCTAAATGCTAATGATGAAGTTCCATTCAAAAATGTGTTACAGATAGCTTTGTGCACTTTATGTTAGGCCACTTGTGCAAATACTTTAGAGCCTTCTAAAGTTTCATTATAAAGGGTGATTCTTGTGACTTGTATATTGTTTTTTGCATATGTGGTTTCTTCGTGTGAATGCTCATAGTTTCTTAGTGGAACAATGATTTCTTCCCTTGATTATATGAGCTTATATGAGTTCATCTCATTATATATAGCTATATACAACCTAGGACGACATCTAAACCTTTTTAGGGCTTTCTTCATTTTGTTTTTGGTCTTATTTAATTTCAAAATTTGATGAAGTTCAATATTAATTTGTGCACTCAATTAAGTGACTGAGAATTTCTAATGATTTAAGATTTTTATTTTAAAACACCGAAGCAAGGTATGCTTTAAACATTCCAGTCTCAAAACTCGTGAATGTATTGTTCAAAGTTAATTAAGTATTTCTTAAATTACACTTTGTTTAAGGGACCTACTAATTAATTATTATCATGATATAAAAAGAGCTATTAATTTTAAAGGTACATAATTTTTAATAACATTTTTTATTTAACATTAATAAAAACATTACTAAAAGTTTAGGATAACATTTGAAAAATGTTGTAAAGTTATTAATAAAATATTATTAAAAGTTTATTATAACATTTAAAAAATGTTGTCAGACTATTAATAAATGTTATTAATAGGTTTTTGTAATATTTTTATTAAATATTATGTATAATTAATGTCACTAAAACTTAAGATATTACTTATAGGATTTAGCAACATTAAGTATACGCGTCATTTTATGAAATGTTGCAAAAACTAATTAATAACATTTTATTTATAATTTAGTCATATTTTTTAAATTTTGTTAAAAAATTTTAATAAAATTTTTATTAAGCATTAAACAAAAATATCACTAAAATTCATACACACACATATATATATATATATATATATACATAGATAGAGAGAGGGCGTATCACACAATAAGTAATATTTTTTTCTTACCAACATCGTTATCACCACCCACTAGTGTCACTCTTACCACTATCATTGTCGCCACTACCACTAGTTATGGTGGCGACAACCACAGTGATGATGGATAAAGAATATTACTTGGTAAAGTGATACAATAAATGATGCATATGATATCTTTAAGTAAACTTTTTTAATCTAATCTTTTATTTAAATTTGGACAATTGCAAATTATTTTTACATAAAAATATTATTAGATACACTCATTTATTTATATATATATATATATATATATATATATATGTGTTCCAACATTGGAAATCTTTATGTTCCTGGGATGTTCACTTGTCTATCTATATTCAACCTTCAAATCCTCTGGTATTTAATTATTTATAGATAGCTTCATATAAAGGTAGTGGAGAACATTTAATTATTTGCGTATAATGAAGCTTATTCATGCAAAAATGGTCGTTGAGAACATTTAATGCAATATTTAAAACATTTCACCAACCGGTCATGCATGTTGTTGGAAAAAAAAAAAAAAACATGTTATTTATCTTTTTATTCTTACTTCATATATCTTGTGATTGGAAGCAAATATACTTTTATGCAGCCAAATACTTTTGACACGTCTTTTAATGAAGTAGGTAGCCTTTTTGTTGAATCCTTTCCTATTTCTCTTACGTTTTTCAATTATTCTTTTAAATTATATTATTTATTCCTTGCAAAATAGAACTTCGTCTTTAGTATAAATGTATATAATATATCATTATTTAAGCAAAATCAGTGTGTAAACACAGATAGAACCGATTGAGACTATCATTTGTAACACTTAAACATTGTTTCGAAAGTTATATATATTCACTTGCATAAAGAAATGCAGCTATGCTCCTATACAAATGTTGGAAGTACAAAAAATTATTCAAATTATTCAGTTGAATTTGTGGAAGTTAGGTTGTAATTCAAAAATCATCTTAATTACATTCACATAATGTACTAAATATTGTCATTTAAAGAAGACATATTTTGTACTTTCGTTTGATTTTTAATAAATTTTTTTTAATTTATAAAAAAACAAACATCTATCCTACATATTACATAGGATAATTTTTTGTATTATAAATAAAAATATGTTATATATTAAAAAAATTATTTACTATAATTTTCATAGTATAACTTACATAAAAAAGAAAAATTCATTTACTATAAATTTTATGAATGTAAACAAGCCTTTACTCTGTGCACAATAATGTGCACAATAATATAGAGGCTAAAATCCTAATAGATGGAAAAGAGAGTCACAAAACATGTAAAGCAAAGATGTTTCTTAGAAGTTAGAAAAGGGAATATTGCTGCGATGGTTAAAGTGTGGGAATATTATAACTCATAAAGTGAAGAGGGACCAAGAGACAGAGGGAACAAATAATAACTCATAATAAAATCACTTTTTTTTTTTTCAAAATTAATCAATCTGCTAAATAAACAGGGTGTCTTTGTGGTTGGTAACTTCATGTTTCTTTGGTTATACCTAATATAGTTGGAAAGACAACCATAGGGTCCTATAATTCAAATTTGGTGTTTTCAACATAATTTTCATCACCTTCGCTGTCATTGAGTGCTTATATGGCTCTTTTTACTTTATAAACAGTACTTCAATTCCCTTATTTTGGACCTTGTGTTGTTGCAGTAGTAATGGCAAAAGCTATCCTGCCATTGACCACCCCATGCATTAGATCCAATTTTGATAGGAATTATTTATTTTTATTTGATACGAATATGTGTATTATTTAATCTGGAATATAGATATGAGTTTATAATTGTTTGAATTTATATTCATAAGTAAATAATTATATAATAAGTTTAAAGTTACATATTTAATTAAAAATTTTAATTTTAAATTTTAATTTACAATTTTTGTTATTTGTTATTTTTTATATATTTTTTAAATTAAAATATAAGTAATAATTTAATAGATAATTTTATTTAATAATAAATAAGTATATTTAAATTATAAAAAATAATATAAAGAGTTATCAACATGTATACCCGAACTTGAAAATATTTAACAATATGGAGATACAGATTAAAATTTCATACCTGCTTTTTTTATAACCGAATTCACCTGCATTTCTCGGCGACGTGGAGGGTTAACCCTACACCTATCTTGTTGCCATCTCTAAACGTGTTTGAATCAAAATGGAAAATCAAGTCAATTTGTTGAACAATTCAAAACTTCACATAGACATGGGGTTACAAAATAGAAGAACCCTTCCCATGTTATTTTGTTTAATAATGTTGAAGTGTCAAACACTAAACCACACGATTGAGAAACTTCTTTTAATATTAAAAAAGATACATGTACATCCTAAATGTTATTACATACCTAGTAAGAGAAAGAAAAAAATATATATGTATGATAGAATCTATTATGTGATGAGATGAAACAAATAGAAAGAAATAAGATGTGTTAATAAGATGTATAAACATGAGAGTGCATGTGTATCATCACTCTTAATATTTGGATGGGGATTGAGGGATGTAAATGTGTGATTCTCTTCTTATGTCAACAAAAAATAGTAAAGGAAAACATTTACATATAGTAAAATTGTTGTGTTATACTCCTATCAAATTTAGAGTGTTTTATTTCCATAAGACATGAAGATAGTTAATAAGTACATATGATTATACATATAGGTTTGGTCTTTTATTTAATGAAACAATGTAGTATTAAATAACTTTAAAAATCTATAAATTTGAATTATTTAATAAGAAGTTTAATTTAATAGTTTGATTAATAAAATTTAAATTGTAGAAAGAGTTATTGAAAAGATTAATTTTATTAAGAATTACATTAGAACTAATTTGATTTGCTTTCTTTTCTTTCTCTCAGTATATATACATATATCATTTTTAATTGTTAAGGTGGTAAGTTATTATAAATCTTTAATATTGTATATATCATTTTTAGGTAAAATATACAGAGGAAGAGGCCTTACAATCTATCAATTTTATATTTTCACGAATGAGTGACAGTATGTTAAAACTCCCAAGTTATTTAATAAAATTTAACATTTGATAAAAGTGAATACTAAATATGAAAAATTATATTTATTTTATTGACTTTAATACATAAATACATAATATGGATAAAATTATCTATTATATATATATATATATATATATTATAACAACTATTTACTATTTAAAAATTTTTAATTAAATAATTTTATTTCAAAATTATCTATTACATTAAAATTTTTACGTATATTATATCTATTAATTTTAATATTAATAAAAAATTTTGCTACGTCATTTACACACTAAAATTAATATAATATTTATATTAAAATATGAATAGTTTTGTTACTCTTTATTAGTGTTCAATTTTCATAAATTTAATAAAAATGATAAAATAATATTTAAATTATAATTTAAAAACTGTATAAATAAAAGCTTAATTATTTTTTTTGTCCAACTATTTTTTAAATTATTCAATTTCTTTTCAATGTTATTTTTATATTTAGCTTTTTCCAAAGCTCCTTAAATGATGTCAATGTTTTCCCTTTTATTAAATTGCAATTAACATCTTTAACTTCTACGACTAGTGATAGATTTAAGATAATTGCTAATTAGTAACAATTTTAAATCATAATAAAATACTGTTCTTTAAATTATAAAATATTAAAATATATTTTTAATTTAATATATTAAAATAAGTTTAATTGGTATACACAGTTAATATAAAAGATTTTTACACTGACATTCAATCATGACTTTTTATTTATGTGACTTTTAATGTATTAATGAGTAAAGTCAACAAATTTACTATGAATAAAGGGTTCTTATTGAATGTCACTATAAAAATCTTAAATACTGTCCAATATGGTAATTAAAATTTTAAAAATTTTTTAGAAAAATTTATATCTCTTAAAATAAAATTTAAATTTATTTACTAAAATTTAGTTATAAATTTTATTGATTTAATAATTTATTTTAATTATTAAATATTAATTTTTATTACATGAATATTGATTTGTATTATAAATTTTATTTTTATAAAAAAATATTAATAATTTTATTAATAATTTTATTCTTATTAATAATTATTAAATTAAATTTTTTTAAAATATTGTAGTAACGATTTTCTGTAATTATATTAAATTATAATTTGAATTTTATATTTTAAAATTTTATTAATTTAAATTCAAATAGTAATGGTTTACTTGTTGGTGACATTTTAGGAATAATTTCAACTGTAACTAATCATAAAAGTTAGTGATGTTAAATTAATTTGATAAAAAGGACAACATTATTTCTATTTATAAGTTAAATTAAAAATTTTAAAGATAATGAGATGAAAAAGATATCAAAGTCATAAAATTATAATAATTGATATTATTATACCAATTTAATTACACCGACCTGCATAAAAATAACACAAATTATATATAATGAAATAGGATATGCTTGAGTCTATCCTTACTCGTTTATTCATATTTACCCTTATTAGATTTCCTTGCTTTCATGTATAAAAAGAATTTTTTAACTTTTTTATTTATATCGTTTTATATTTTCAATTACTTTAACACATAATTTTAACACACACTTACTCTAAAGAAGATAGTTCAACAATTTTAAGCTACTAATTAATTTTTTAGCTTTCAATTAGTTTTTCAATTAATTTTATCAAATCTAATGTCCAAACATGGGTCATGACGAGTTGTAAAAAATAATTTAAAAATGTAAGAGTTACAGCCAATTTTTATTAAAATAAAACATTGAAAATCCAAAAAAAAAAGTTATTTATGAAATTAAATTTTGAATTATACGGAGATATATATTAACATTCTATGACTACAACATCCATCAAAATAATAATTATCTGTAATTAAATCTCAAAATAAATTATTTTAAAATTTATTTATTTTACCCTCAAAATAAACAAGATTTTTTGGTTTTTTATTTATTATGGTATATATTTTATTATTATGAAATTTTATGAAAAAATATTATTTTTTATTTTTTGAGCAAGAATAAAGATGGAAAAAGATTGTGTACGAATTCAAATTAAAATTATTAACATTTTGTTTTAAAAAAATTAGAAATATGTCATCATTAACCGTTTTAGCTATTGTTGCAATAGTCAGAAAGTATATGTAACATGAATATTATTAAGTTTTAATTTTAAAATAATTTTTATAATACAAGAAATCATCATCATTAATTAAAAAAATTATCATAGTAAATTAGTAAGTTATTTGATTGTGATTAAGTAATGAAAAAGTTAAGAAATGCAATAATTAATCCAAAATAATATTTGTGATCAGGTAAAAAAATACGCTTGTGCATCATTTGAAAATTGAAATCCAAATTTAAGCATATGATTTTGAAAATTGAAATCCAAATTTAAGCATATGATTTTTAAAGTAAAACCTAACGCAAACAATTAAGCATCTGATCTTTCTCGTACCTGAGAAGTCAGAACTAGTTTTGAGTCTAAAAATAAACAGGTATAAAATTTTAATCTTAAATCCTATCAGATATTTTGGAATTCGAGTATACATATAGACAATTTGTTATAGTATTTATAATTATTTATATTTACTTATTGATTAAATAAATTATATATAAATTTATTAATGATCTTTTAATTTAAAAAATATTTAAAGTATAATAAATAACAAGAAATTATAAATTAAAGTTTAAAAATTAAATTTTTTAATTAAGTATAATTATAACAGGACAATCAACAGAGTTAATTTTTTTTTTATAGATTCACCTATGTATGTTTGTGTAATAACCAACCAATATTTTCAACATTGGATTAGTCTTTTTTACAAATCTTCAGCTTGGATTGAGAAATTTGGTATCAATATTGCAGAGACTGGATGAGGACGGAAGATAGATGAAGAGCATAGCAGAAGACTTTTTCACTTTTATTCTCTTTTTTATTATCTAGAAATTTCTATTTACACCCAGTATTTGATAAATACACCCCTTTCCATTTCAACCAGTTTGTGACTTTACTTAGCACTGTAATTAGTAATCGTCACTTATTTTCAACTTGATTTTGGCTCAAAAGACATTTTTAAATCACAAACCAAAAATTAAAAAATGACAAAAAAGTTAAAAATTCAGACAAAATTGAGTATTGTTACTTTTATTCTTGATATCATATCCAGGACTTTGTAATCACTTATCAAATTTCTTTATTATCAATATTATTTTTTTATTTATGAGTTTATGAAAGACATAATATTTTGAGTACAGGTTGAACTTCTTGATTCCCACTTGTCCCTGTAGTTGATTGGCTAAATGGGATGACATTGTGTTTTCATATGAGTCCTGAACTATGAAACATGAATATTTCTATTGTTCATGAATATTTCTATTGTTCAAAGTTTCACTGTGTTTCACTCTGTTAGACACATTTCCAATACTAACACATCCGGACACTTTTAATTAAATGTCCATTTAAAAAAGTATTTTTTGTCGGTTTGGATATTTAAGTTGACACCTATACTCAACATAATTAATAAAATTATTTTTATAAAAATTTCAGTAATTAAAGAGAAAGTTTTATTTATATTAAATATTATATATATTAATTTAATTTAATTTTAGATTCAATTAATTATGTAAAAAATAGTATGATTTTATTTTCAGATTTTATATCAAATAAAAGATTTATTAGATAAAGTTTTACTAAAAATAATATTTTTTAAAAATATTTATGGGTATTAAGAAACCTATAAATATTTTTAGAACAAATACCCGACATTTAATGTGACTCATTATCAATCGTATACAGTTTGGTGAGCAAAAAACTAACATATAAGAAAAATAGATATGTGAGGGTTTTAAAAGGTGAAAGGACATTTTGGATAGTTTATATTGTTGGTAGGTATCATTAAGAATTTAATAGGTGGCAAAAAAAAAATCCTATAATACAAATATATTGGCCCAATACTAAAAACTCTTCCATCTAACCATAAATATTTTGAGGGTTTTAAAAGGTGGAAGGGCATTTTAGATAGTTTATATTATTGATAGTCATCAACTTGCCATTAAAAATTTAGGAGGAGACAAAAAAAAAAAACTCTTAAGTAAATATATTGGCCAAATGAAAAAAAAAAGAAAAAATTACTATCTAATCATAGGAAATTTTTTTCATGCACATTTATATAACATCTCCGGAAAGCTCAATCCGGAATAAAAATACACCTCCAGAATTTCAATGCAATTCAATGACATATTATGCCACCAATAATGTTTAACCATCCAAACATGAAATTTTACAACTAAATCAAATTTGATTACTTCACGTCTATTAAATTCTTGAATATATTCAGAAAACATTTGTATGCAAAGCATAACATAAGGTCTTTATATGTGTGTTTTATCATTTTTTTTATATAGTGAGTGTGTTATATCTTATGGCTTCATTTTTTTTAGTTGTTCACAATATGCTTTCGATTAAATGGTGAGAGTTTAATGTCTTAGAATAGAAATATGCACTAAAGAAAAATGTAATTTTGTAATTGAGTCTATAGAATTTTAAAACTTTTATAAATTATCATTTTCTTACTGTTTAAAGTAGCTAAAAATTAACTTCAGAAACCCACTTATTTTAGTTTAAGAATCCAGTTACATTTTTTAAATTTAATATCCTAATTAAAACTTCAAAATAGTTTAAAAACATAAAATTAATTTAAAGTTTTTCCCACTAATAAATTTTAATATCTAAATAATTTTTTCTATCTTTTGGTGAATGATATCTAAAGAATTTAAACCCCTTTTATTCAGACCAATCTCTATATCAGATCTCTGAGACTTTATTTTATAAAGAATGAAGAATGATTAGGTTTGTTGATAATAAATTTAACATACTATATATGTAGTACGAATATTTTTTTGATATTGTAAGATTAAGATGAATATTAAAAACCGACAATGATCTTTTTTCGTTTTAAATATATAAGAGAATATGAAGCACTAAAAGTCTAAAACATCATTGATAATTTTAATTTTAAATGAGTTTCTGATTTTTTTTTTTTTTTGAGTCTATTATTCTACACCCTACCCCTATCCTATGCTTATACAAAGCATTTTTTTGGGTACAATCCTACACATATCATTAGCATCATAATGAGAATGACCTTATATTTCTTGTCACAAACGTAAATGAATTTGGGAGAATATTTTCGAAAACTGATATGGATTTAGAAGATAACATTCGTAGAGGTCTGAGGAATATTCTAGACTAGTTTTTTTTCCCCCTCAAAAAACAAGGTAAATCGAAATCAATCTTATTCAAGAATCTTTAGAAAGAAAAATCAATAAAACTTCAATAAGAATAATGTACAAGATATCCTTAAGCTACAGGTGGTGGAGTGGGGCAATGATGCATATATTTAATTATTGTGATTAGCAACAGCCAATAAGTTAAGCAAATATCTTCTTTGACAAAATCACTTTCGGTTTTTTTTTTTACCTCATAAGAATTAAAGATAATGTTAGGAGTGATAATAATTTACGTACACACTATTGAAGTATAAAAAATACAAAAAAGAAAAGTTAGAAATTGGAACCCTTAAAAAAAAGGTGGAGAAAAAAGACTATATATAATGTTATATATGAAAATTGATTCAGTTATTAACACGATTAAGACTATGAGTCAATAGGTTAGTAGTGTAAACCAGATTATTCAATTTAACTTGGTTTATATATAAAAAATATACATAAGAAGGTAATATTTTAATTTTCACTTTTCATATTTGCAAATCACATTAAAAAATAAAAAGAAGATAAAGAAAGTAAGAACCGATGTCGTTTCCAATTTAAAAAAGAAAACTATGTTGAACCTGACCCAGGTCAATTTGATTCGAGCCATCAATTTTTATTGGAACTTGTTGATTCTAATTGATTTGAAATGGCGAATTACGTATATGGTTTGTTGGGTAAACCAACTCAGTTATGTAATCAGGTTGTTGAATCGGTTCTACCCTTCGGTTTGAAGTGGGTTATACATTTTATATATCCGAAAATACTGACTTTCTATTTTCATTCATTCAATCTTAATAAATTTGTAATATAGAATCGGTAAATTATAATTGAATAGCACACGGTACATAATCTTAAATTTCAAAAGAGTAACAGTCCCTTAATTAAATTTTACATTTTTACAAAAAAAAAGTACATTTGACTTTAATTAGTTTTGTCACAATTCTTTTTTAAATTTTACATTTTTATAAACAGACATTAAAAATTTGATTTTATTTCGATGGATGTTTAACTTTTATCATTTTAATAATTAAACATCATAAACTTTAATTTGAATCTATTTTTATCTTTAAAATTATCTTTTTTATAAATATTTTTTCTGTCTAATTAGTTAAAATACTAACTAAATAGAAAACCAGTTTTTTAAATGTCAATCATTCTTTTTTTTTCCGTTACTGCTAATTTTTTTCATGTATTCAAATATATTAAAAATAATTAATTTTAAAAAATAAAAAATTTTAAAAATTATAATTAACAATATAAATTAGTTTTATATTATTATTGAATCGCTGCTGTTTGCATTATTTTAAGATATTTATTATAAAAAACAAAAAACTCATTTATGTGTAATTAAGGGGTTGCAATAATAACGTTAATTAAATCAGTCAAAATAAAAAAAAAACTTTTATTTGCATAATAATTCAGTCACTATCTACCAAGTCTGACTACCTACATTCTTGAGTTTTATTTGTGACAAACTACCCTTCCATTAAGACCACACACTGAATTAATTTTTGCTTTATGTCTTCACTTTAGGTGCATCCTCCAGAATACTTGCTACCACTCCTTGTAAAGCCTCTTTTACTTTCCTAGCTCTTGCTCTTGTCATAGGAGCCTAAAGTCCTTCAAGCACCTTATTGTCTTTGTTGGTAGGTGCATTCTCATTATGGGGCAATTGGAAGCCTCATGTTTTCATTCCACTAGGGTCGTGCTTAAGTTGGAGCATAAGGGTGTGGAGCTAAAAAAGCACATGGGTATTGTAGGCTTGACATTTGTAAGTCCCTCATATGTACTAAGAAAATGTCCTTGTCGACGCCAAAGATGAAGAAAGTGTCGGTGGAGAAGAAGGTTTAACAATCCGCTGCGGTTCCGACCCCTGCGACAGCCATGATAAGCTCAGAAACAATGTCGAAGCTTGCTGAGGAATGGGTGTAGTCCCAAAAATGCTCTAAGTCAAGGAAGAAGAAGGAAAAGGAGGTCGTGATCGAGGATGTCAAGGTTGCTTATAAGGGTGCTCCCACCGAGATCGTGGAAGAAAACTGGGAAGACATCACCTAGAGGAAGAACAATGGTGGAGTTGAGTCCTTGTGGGATGGTGTTTTTGAACATCACACCTATACCAAGGAGCGCCATCTGTTGAAGGTTGATGAGGAAGCTTTGTCAAAAAAGAGCTACTCAGCATTTGAAAAGGTCAGGAGGCACTAGTTAATCGTCTCGTCATTCTATTTGTTGTTGGAGAGGATCGGGCTCAGGAGATGATGATAGAGAACAAACAGTTGAGGAAAAAGTTGGCAAAGGTTGTGCAAGACGCGAAAAAATTAAAGTTGGAGTTAAGCACCCTTGACAAGCTCAGGAACAATGTGGCTTTAGAGAGGAATGCATTACAATAGTAGAAAAAGGAGTTAAATGAAGAGAAAACTAAGTTGGCAGATGACTTGGTGAAGCTGCGTGGGGAATAAGAAGTTGTAGAGATTGAGGCAATGTCGTCCAAAGCCTAACTCCAGACCATCGAGGGCGAGCTAAAGTGTTTACAAGCCAAGGCTGAAGCATTTGCAGGCCAAAACTATTTTTATTTTGTAATTATTTGTTCAGCACAATGTTTTTTAGAATGTACAAGACAAATATGTAGGGACCTAAAATCATAACTCCTTTCTACAGTTTCAAAGGGCATAAACCGCAACCGGGAACTGCAGTTTTAGGACCTTGAAACTCGCACCACATAGTTCCCATCACATTTGTTGTTTTTTAGGGATAAAAAAAATGAAAAAATGTAAACCGTAATTCGTATTTGTGTTTTGTTTATCTCAAAAATATTTTATTAGAGACAAGGTATGTTTGCTGGTTGGGAAGGGACAAGACAGAAAAAAAAATTCAAAATGCACAAATTGCAAGTCCCTCTTGCAATTTTATGGGGGCAATTTTGTCCGTCACTTGGTCTCCAGAAAGTTATCTTTGACTTTCAATAAATTGCATTCACGGATTGCAGTTTTAGCAAAGGTTTTTTGTCAACTTTGATTCAAATGAAAAAATCCTTTTCTCTCTCTCAACCTCTGATGCATCCACCTCAAGGCATGGTTGAACAATCCTTGAGGTTGAGAATGCCACCTAAGATCTACCTTTAGAGGTTCTTGAGTTTGAAGAAATGGAGGTGGAAGACTAGGAAATGGAGGTGTGGTAGGTGTCACTTCTAGGTTGAAGAAGATAAGTCAATATCATGAAGCTAGCCACAAGAGAAGGAAACCCTTGATAATAGCATGAAGGACTCTCACAAGAGTGGAGATAACATAAACATTGTCTAAGAATAAAGAGCTCTCAATTTAGAGAAAGATAATTTTTATTCAAATGAGTGTTAAAAAGATACAAGAGGAGGAGAACTCTATTTATAGAGCAAAGCATGAACCCTATGGGCCTCTATGAAGGTGAACGTCCAACTCCTCTAATTAGGAGGATTAGTTGGTTAATTTAGTGTTAATTGAGCACATGTCAGTTTAACACTAAATTAATTCAACTAAGATCCAAACATGACCCTAAAAAAGGGGATCTATGTTCCCTCTTATTTGAATTTGAATTTTGGAGGGAAATGGCATGCAACCTCCAAAATTCAAATTAAAATAAGAAGCAACAAGAATCAGCCAAGTAGGAGTGAGAAAGCAATGTCGAGTGAAACAGGGGGATAAGGGGCCCCATATGTCTCCTACATGCTTCATGTGTTGGTTAGAATGGTTTTAGAAGCAATTAGTGGTGTGGAAATAAATACACACGTCCACACTACTTCTAGCCAAACCCAACTAATTAACACACTCCCCAAAGAGACTATTTACACCTCCTAAAGAAAATAGAACCTATAGGCCAAAATACAAGGCTGAAAATAAAATTAACTACACCCCTAAAATCCTAATGACATAAGGGTGTTTATATAAGCCTAAAAATGGTCAAATTAATACAATTAAATAGGACATGTCCTAAACTAATCTCCCTAAAGTTTTATCCAAGTCATGCTCCTTTCTTATTGGTCTTAGCTCAAGCCCATGCTAGGCGTACATGCATCAACCTCTCTACCTTCAATTTTAGAGTTATAACCCTAATATTTTCGTGGTTGTGATCTAGCAAACCATAACAACACTTGTCTTCTCTAGTTTTTATTAACTAATTGTAAATTAGAAAATCTAATGAATTCCGAATTAGAATGCCTATTTTCATTAGCGTATCTAACTACCCAATTTGACTGCCCATTGTCATTGCCTAAACTAATTGCCCAATTTCATTACCTAATCTATTTACATTGCCCAATTTGACTCTCTATCTACATTACCCAATCTAACTGCCCATTTTCATTGCCCAATCTGACTGTCCATTTAAATTGCCCAATCTGACTATCCATTTACATTACTGAATTCGATTGCCCAATTTACTTACCCAAGTGTGTCCCTGAACAAAGCTATGGTTGGTTGAGAAAGAAGCATGGTCCTTTCATAATCCCAACAAGGATCTGTTGGGATCATTCTCACAGTCCTTCAGTAATTTCACTCGAGCATTGAAGGAAAGATTAGAAAATTTACTACAGTGTCCCTTCTCATTATTTCCTCTTCAACATCATCCAAAATATGCTTTCAGTTTATCTATCAATCATAACAAATTTTCTAATTTATAATTAGTTCATAAAGACCAAAGATGTCGAAGCGTTGCAACAACTTTGATTCAAACCAACAATTTTAGAGTGATAACCCTAATATTTTTAATGGTTGTAATCCAACCAACTGTAACAATGCTTTTAATCTCTAGTCTTCATTCACTAATTGTAAACTAGAAAATATAAGGAATGCCCAGTTAGATTGGCCAATTTGATTGTCCATTTTCATTACCTAATCTAACTACCCAATTTGACTACCCATTTTTATTTTCCAAACTAACTGCCACATTTCATTATCTAATCTGGATGCCTATTTACATTGTCTAATTTCACTGCCCATTTACATGGCCCAATCTGACTGCCCATTTACATTATCGAATTCGATGCCCAATTTCACTACCCTAATGTGTTCGTGAACAGAGCTATGCTTGGTTGAGAAAGAAGCATGGTCTTTTCATAATCCTAACAAGGATCTGTTGAGATCATTCTTACAATCCTCTGGTAATTTCATTCGAGCCTCGAAGAAAAGATTAGAAAATTTACTACAGAGTCCTTTCTCATCATTTCCTCTTCAACATCATCCAAAACATGCTTTCAGTTTGTCTATCTATCGTAACGGATTTTCTAATTTAGAATTACTTCATGAAAACCAGAGATGTAGAAGTGTTGCAATAACTCTAATTCAAAGCGGCAAAATCCGTTTTCTCTCTCAACCTCTCTACCTTTAATTTTACAGTGATAACCCTAATATTTTTGTGGTTATGATCTAACAAACCGTAATCACGCTTCTCTTCTCTACTCTTCATTAACTAATAGTAAATTAGAAAATGTAAGGACAGCCGAATTAGATTGTCCAATTTGACTATCCATTTTCATTGTCTAAACTACTTCCCTAATTTCATTACCTAATTTGGATACCCATTTACATTGCCTAATTTGACTGCCCATTTACATTGCCCAATCTAACTGTTCATTTACATCGCCAAATTCAATTACCCAATTTAATTACCCAAATGTGTCCCTACACAAAGCTCTAATGGGTTTAG
The DNA here is from genome assembly GCA_037954015.1 of Psophocarpus tetragonolobus. Lineage (NCBI taxonomy): Eukaryota > Viridiplantae > Streptophyta > Magnoliopsida > Fabales > Fabaceae > Psophocarpus > Psophocarpus tetragonolobus. The sequence goes on along the minus strand of CM075691.1, from coordinate 38,650,938 downwards.
AAAGAAGCATAATCGTTTCATAATGCCAACAAGGATCTATAAAGATCTTTCTCATAGTCCTCTAGTAATTTCATTCAAGCATATCTAAAATTTCAACAAAAAACAACATTTAAACAAACGAAACAAGGCAACAACAGTATAGTTACAAAGGCTAGTATATGTTTCCTATATCATATAGTTAAGAGTGAAACTAATCCATAAGATTGATTTAGTTTATAAGAATAAGATGGATCCCGTCACATTTTTATGTAAGAAGACAATTTTTTTCCTATGTGCAAATAATCCAACAATAGTCACAAACCGTAAGCTATATTAATTAATGTATGATAAATGGCATAGAAAACACCTGCAGTATTTGTAGATAATAATTGAATTATACCTTGATCTCTAATAAGTGATATTGTAGACAATAAAATTTAAATATTGTACGAAGAATTAACTAAGTTTTTTGTTTATAAAATTTTATTAAAAATTATTTTTGGTCATTAAATTTTAATTTTTTTTTCTTAAAATTAATTTGCTTTATATTAATGTTATCCGTCTATAATTTTCGGTATATTTGGTCATGTCAAAAGTAAAATTAATAATTTAAAGAATTAAAATTAAGAGAAAAGTGATTCACGAATAAAAAACATGTTAACAATTTTTTATAAGAATTTAACAGGAGAGGAATAACTAAAAAGTAAATCACAAACTAATTTTTTTTTTTAAGAAAATTTTAAGAACAAAAATGAATTTTGTGCAATTTAAGCCTCGTAACAATATTCAACATTATTGGCACCATACAGTTTTTTTTAGGTAACAAAAGGGCAAAAGGTGGATTGATATATGCTAGTAAAATATAAAGCTAGTTCACTTTTTATTATAGGATTAGATTCTGTCGCCTTATTTTTTTTTAGGGTCATTGATTCTCTCACACTTTATACAAAGGAAGAGAGCAGCATAAAGGACAAAAGCCTTCCCAAACGTAAAGTCCAAGCAAGATCTTGCCTGCACAGTAAATTTGGGGAATAGGTCTTTTTAACTGAGATTTTTTACTGCCCTCAAAACTTAAAAAACAAAGTGGGATGTTTAAGGGCCGTTTAGTTATGTTTTCTATTTTTCTGGAATAATTTTTGGTTAATTTTCTAAATTTTTTATTTTCTAGACAACTATGAATATTTAAAAAAAAATGTTTGCATACATTTAGTTTTAAAAATTTTCTTTTCAGATAAAGAAAGTTGGCGACAATGATAAATGGGAGGCAGTGACAGCATAGATGAAAAGGTGAAAAAGATCGAGGTGGGAGACGCAAAAGAAGTATGAGAGGTGGCAATAGTAGTAGCGAGGAGGTGGTGGAGCTCGGGTGAGAGGTGCAGAAGGAGTGTGAGGTGGTGATGATAGTAGAGAGGTGGCAGAAGTTGAAGTAGGAGACATGGGAAGGAAACGTGAGCGATAGTAAGAGAGAGGTAGCAAAGGTCGGAGTAGAAGGCACGAAAGGAACATGATCAAAAGTGGAGTGACGACGATGAAGAGGTGAAATAAGTTAGGATGAATGACGCAGAAGGAGCATGAAAGATGAGGACAGAGGTGAACAAAAGGGGTAAGAGAGCTCGATGTGGCTAAAGATGATATTATGTTTTCCAAATTTAAAAAACTATCTTCTAAAAAGCCAGTTTTCTATTTACCAACAATTTTCTTTAAAAATTAAGTCTTTAACATGTTCCTTGGTTTTACTTGTATTCGTAAAATAATTTTCTCAATATTTTTAAAAAACAATTAAATCAAACAACCTTAGTTACATTATTACAAGTGGGTTTTTCTTCTTGAATACATATATAAAAGTTATCGTTTTTTTATGAATAAAAACTTAAATTTATTATAATTCTTTAAGTTTCTCAATTTCAATTATCATAATAAATGTAAATAACCTATAATAGCAAGTAAGTTAATTAATTTTAAATAATGATTGCCCGTCTATAATTTCAATGGAATGTCAATGGCACTATTAACAATATTCATCGAATTAAAACCCACTCATCACTTGTCCTTTTATACACATAATTGATATTTATGAGCAGTGTAAAGCTCAAAACTATCCCTTTTTCTTGTGTTTACTCAAAATTATCCCAGTATGCAAGAAATAAAGCAGGAATCAAAGCAATAACCAACTTGAATAGGTGCGATGTACGACTAGACATTGATCAATTGGAGTATCTTATCCTTGAATTCTAGACAACAAACTTTAAAAACTCTTGTCTCTTGTCCCATGCATGACCAAGGTGTAAGACATGTGGGCACGACCAGAATTAGTTACTCTTCTCAACCGTTGCTTGCTCCATCATAGTAAAGTTAATAAAGCTAAATAACAAGCTGTTGATTCGAGTGGTATTGCTGTTATTCCAGTCTCTTAAACAAGATTTCAGATTCTGAGTCTTATGAATAGAAAAAGGTAATTAAGAGGGATAATACAGAGGATTTCGACCCTCACTTAAAATAGTCAATAAGATTTTTTTACTGAAATTGGTTATTAATAAATTCGATAGATACTTCATACCATTGGTATGTTATAAAACTAAATATATGGACACAAACATACAAACATGAAATTCAAGTGAAACCAATAAAGCTCTTGGTCCCATTTATGAACAATAATGTTAGATGCCTCTCTAACTCAAAAGTCACAAAACACATGCAATCACGAGCACATTCAACCTGCATGCATGCATCCCCGTTTTAATCAAACATGCATTATTAGCAGAATCTATCTCTAAATGGTTGGAGACCGATCAAACCTAAAAGGTAGTTGGTTACTATTTGAGAAGTACATGGGACATGCATCGATACTAAGATTTAAACACGTAAAAAAGAAAACTATAAATATGTTCCATATCTTTTGAGAACATATTCGAAATCTGGTACCTCCTCCAAGAAACATTAGACGAGTCATACGCAATTGAATTTCTTCAACTCATGAAAATAGTGATGGAAATAAAAGGAAACCTTAAATGAGTAGATACAAGATTATAGTATGTATAGAGAATTAAATATAAAAGGATAGAGGAAAGAGAATTTGTGTACCTCAAATATATTGAATTGAAGTTCTTGATTTTCAAGAAAAAAAAAAAAACACTAGGAATGATTATTGTAGAGATATGAGTTCAATAAGAACTCTTGAGGGTTTACCTACTTTCTAGGGGATTATTCTAGAGAATGTGTATTGTTGCTGTTGTTATAATTTGCTTAATGGGATGACAAATTTATAATCCCCCAGGGTAGGCAGAGACCTCTCAAATGGGCTTTTTTTATGATTGACTCAACCCATCACAGAGTCAATCTTACTATAATCCCATTCAAATAATCATAAAGATATTATAAGATATGATTATTACCAAATCTTAAATTGCCAGATAATGATAAAATATAATTGATTAATACCAATCCACTATTATTTCCAACATTCTCCCACTTGGATGGTATTAATCAATAATACAAAGATAAATCATTAAGCTAGAATGGCAATTATAGACAAATCTTATATTAGACAATGAGAAATTTGAGCTACAAAATAATATCCGATAGGGATATATATCATAAATATTTCTCATAAAGTATATAGAATAATTTAGTTCAATAAAATGATACTACATGGTCTCAAGCATCCAAAAATGCTAAGAGATATGTTACTAAAATGATATTACTTCACACATATCTCATAAGAAAGTTTTCAGACTCCCACTGATCTAAGACATCAAAACTTAACCAAACCATATGAGTTATAAAACTCCAAAGTTAAGTATTTGATCAGTGAATAAAAAAATATTTAATTAATATAAATTTTTTTTTTACTTGAGTCTGAAAAATTATATAGGTGAGAAAGCATAATTTACATGCATCTAATTATTCATCATAGCCCAATAACATATGTAATTACATATAGGCTACATAAATGCTCTATAATATTTGACATTTAACTAATCCGAGTTTCAAAAATGAGTGACTATGTAAGAATATAAAGATAAGTAGGAAATCCATAAATTCCCTACTAAAACCACATAGACACCTAGTTTATATAAAATGATACTCAGATTATTGTGGCTACAAAATGTCAATTGAGCAAACACTTAGATAATTGGTCAAAAAAAAAATCATAAGTACTTCAATAGTGCAAAATTGTACTCAATAGGAGTACTATCATAATAAGCACTTTTTTTACAAAGTAGAAAATCATACTCGATAGGAGTATTGCATCTACAATATACTTATAGAATTTTGACCAAACAAAATGTGAAATTTTGGGTAAAGAAATGCACAATACTTAATTGCATACCAAAAGAATTAATGTGCAATGCCCAACAAAAATGCTCTTAACATCCATTAAAGATGTCTATTAAGATACAATGAATTATGTATCTCAATTAAAATAGGAGAAAATAAATAGTCAAGTCCTATAAAGTATGTCATATCACAATTAAATGTGCACAAGAATATATGACAATACAAATAGATAAGTCTCGAGACATGATACAAAATTATATACTTCTAAAATTTTGATCAATATTAAATTTGGGTAAAAGAGATGCACAAAGCATAATTTTATGCCAAAAGGATTAATGTGCAGTACCCAACAGAATGACCTTAACATCAGTTAAAGATGTCTACAAAGATACAATGGATTTTATGTATCTCAATAAAAATAGGACAAAAATAAATAGAGAAGTCCTATAGAATATGTCATATCATAATTAAATGTGCACAAGATTATATGACAATAAAAAATATATAAGTTTCGAGAGATAATACAAGATTATATATACTCCCACTAATCCTTAATATACCAAAAAAATATTAGGATTATCATTAGGGTACACTAGTATTAAAATTTCTAGTGATAGTGGGATGATGACTTTATAAGATAATAATAAAAGTGAATTAAAATTCACTATTATTCTACTTAAGGAATTAGAAAGTAATAGAATAACGAATGATTAATGAGAGAAGTGGTTAAAATAACAAGAATATGAAACCTACAAATTCATCCATAAGAATAAATAATTCTCGCAAATGGTTTCATAATTAACCACATATTAATCAATCTTTACAAAAATATTGACCCCTATGAGGATCTTGAAAAAATAATTACATGAGTGAGAAAATTGATCACTTGATAATTTTACGTAGAATATGAGATCATAAGCAAGTTCTCAAGTAATCATAAACAAAAATCAAGTGCTACAATAAACAATATTTACACACACTTGAGAATAAAATATGATTACACGCAGCGGAAGAATGAGACCTATTCTTGCATATATTAAGGATATAATAATAAATAGTCTCTAACTCTCATCACAATTTATAATGGACATAGGTTTATTTATATATCCCAAATAAATCCTCTAGCTTTTACAAGAATACCATTAACAATATTATAAAATATGGTATGGAGAAATTAATCTCTAAAAATTTGGGATTCCTATATTGTCCTTACAAGAATTGCATACTAATATTGCAAATCAATAGAGAGTTTGTTATACAAGAAAATACTTTACAAGAGACCAATATAAAATCCTTAATATAGATCCCAACAATGTGATCACAAATAATGTGATAAGAAAAAAATAATTTTATCAAGAACATTTGTTTTTGCACATGTATGATTAATTGGACATTTAAAGTAAAAAACCTTATATCACAACAATTTATTTTATAAGATATTAATTAAAATTCTAATATACAAAATCCTTCCACTTGATAAAGAAAAAATAAGTTGACATAACAAAAAAATACCCAGAGAGCTAAATAAAATTCAACTATTTCTTTGTCAATATATATATATATATATAGAAAATTTGCACCACAAAAAATGCAACATTTTTTTTTTGTTTTGAAGGAAAAATGTCCAATTAAAAGTTATAAGTCATTATGGAACAAAAAAAAATGAGAGTGTAAATTTTGGTTCCATATAAATATAACTAAACATGATCAAATGAGGGAAATAAACTGAACATTACAAAACTAGGGAAACATTATGTAATTCTAAAAGTTCAGTTAAAAGAGAATCCCTGAGGAAATTACAATGTACTATAACTTATATCAATAAAATCCTAATACCGATAGGGTATTAAAAAATCATTAACATAAGCCAAGAAAAATACATTGTATAACACCAAATTACATTAATAACAATACACCGATAGAGTATAGTTATCATCAATGCAATAAAAAATAATTATTATATCACAAAATTCACATAAATGCATCCAAAATAGTGAAATTATAATTATGTAAATGAAAAAAGAAATTATGCATATTGTCCAATAAATTTGCATAATTTTAATCATATATATTATATGACCAACATACAAAATTCACATTATTATACCCATGATAGACAAGTAATAATAATGCAAATTAATAAAGAAAATTATGCTCATAAGAGAAGGACAATTAAGATTGTGCATAATTAATAAAATAACCTAAAATGAATTTATAAATGATAATTCAATATTAGAGAGAGTACAGTATAATTGGAGAATACAAATACTGTAAAGAATTATCACAATGAAAATAGGTCCAAAATTCAAGATTATAATAGTAAAAAAATTTTAATTTAATCTTGAATTAATCAATTTTTTTTTATACTCAAAATACCAATAATATAAAAATATTAAATAAATATGGTATTTTTGAAAACATAAGAATATAAAAATTAGCAACCACATTCAATGCTTCTGAGAATGAATTTAACACACGAATCATCATACATGATCGTATCAAAACGACAAAGTTCTCCCTTGACCAAATCACAAAGATATGGGTATAAAAATGAGTCCAGGCAACCCCATTAACACTTTCCAAAGTAAAGTTAATACAAATATATTATGTTGCCCACACAAATGACTCATATTGGTCAAACATAAAACAAGGAAAACCATTAAGTAATTTTGAAAACAATTTACCCCAAAATTATTTAAAAGAAAACTAGGTTTTAAAGGGGTAGCATTTAAAAAGAAGTTTCAATATATAATTTAGCCATGTAAGAGTAAGGGAATGAAACTTTAACATGTTATTTTAACAATAACAAGTAGTGTAAACCCTCTTTTTTTTGTGTGAAAAAGATAATAGTGAACTATATTATAAAATTTCACTAATAACACAAAAAATCTTCAATTCAAATTTAATTTTCTAATAGAAAACAACCATAATTCTCTAATAGAAAACAACCAACCATAATATGTATCTTATCTGGCTCTGATACCAATTGATGGAAATAAAAGGAAACCTTAAATCAATAGATACAAGATTATAGTATGTATAGAGAATTAAATATAAAAGGATAAAGGAAACCTTAAATCAATAGATACAAGATTAATAGTGGATTGGTATTAATCAATTATATTTTATCATTATCTGGCAATTTAAGATTTGGTGATAATCATATCTTATAATATCTTTATGATTATTTGAATGGGATTATAGTAAGATTGACTCTGTGATGGGTTGAGTCAATCATAAAAAAAAGCTCATTTGAGGGGTCTCTGCCTACCCTGGGGGATTATAAATTTGCCATCCCATTAAGCAAATTATAACAACAGCAACAATACACATTCTCTAGAATAATCCCCTAGAAAGTAGGTAGTAAAACCCTCAAGAGTTCTTATTGAACTCATATCTCTACAATAATCATTCCTAGGGTTTTTTTTTGTTCTTGAAAATCAAGAACTTCAATTCAATATATTTGAGGTACACAAATTCTCTTTCCTCTATCCTTTTATATTTAATTCTCTATACATACTATAATCTTGTATCTACTCATTTAAGGTTTCCTTTTATTTCCATCAAATAGTTACAAGAAGATTACATGATTAATTGAGGACCGTATGTTGCCATATACAAGTGGTATTTTCACCAACTTTATAACTTCATATAATCAAATCAAGTTGGTATCCCCTTCGTCAGTGTTGTTAATTTCAAGGTTTGCTTATATTTATGATTGATCGAGTATGAGATTGTAAAAGGGTGGACAAAAGTTAGATAAGGATTTAGGAAGAATATCCAGAAGCCTAAATGTCCTATTAAGTTGGGAAATGAACATGACACTTATATATAATAGATAACAAACTTATATATAATAGGTAACAAACCCTACAGCTGAATACCCCCCATTACATAAGTTGTTGGAGATCCCACGCTAACTAGTGATATGGCTGAACAAGAATATATAATGAGGTGCAAATCTCACTTTATAAGCTAGTTTTACAAGATTGAGTTAAACACAATTTCACGATTTTTAATATAGTATCAAAGTCTATCTTATTGGTTTGTTGTTGTTGTTGAGTTTATCGGGTCGCTATCGGACCCCACTCACCTACAAATGTTAAATTTACAATTCATTGAAGTTGGACTATTGTACCGCTGTCGAACCACCTACAAACTACACACTACATGCTGATGAGCCCGACAATCCCAACCAAACCAATTAATTTGGTTCGAATTTTTCACTTGTTTGGTATGGCCGGTTCAGTTCGTGATTTCGACAATTTAAAACTCTGACCCAACCCGAACCAAACTATACATATATATATATATATATATATATATATATATATATATATATATATTATTAAATTTATTTTATATTTTTAACTTAGTAATTTATGTTTATAACTTTGAATATGTTGGATTTTACTTGTATTGCATTTTAACTTTGTTTGTATTGAATTGTTAACTTTGCTTGTATTGAGTTGTTTTAAATATATGAAATTTTTTGTTTCTATTGTATTGAGAGTTGCTTTAATAGTTTAATTTGACTAATTTAGTATATATGAAACACTTGATATTTTGTTATATAATTATGAATTTAATAGATTAATGAATTTGACTAGTTTGAAGTATAAAAATATTTTTTATGATTTAATGAAATGAAAATTATTTTTTAATTCTTTAATCAATTCCTCCTAAATCCAAACTAAATCAACCCGATTATTATTGATTCAGTTTGGTTCGGATCAGGAAAAAAAGTTTCAGCAATTCGAACTAATTCTAACCAATAAAAATTAATTAGTTCAGTTTGATAAGATAATCAAATATGATTAGGGAAATTAAGCATGACTAAGACGTCATTACCTTCTTGGTAATTAGGTTAAAAAGCCCATTAGCTCATTTTGTTAGGTAAATTGTTATACGTGTACGATTCTAGCTTTCGAGAGATTAAACCATTATTGATAAATAAGACAATCACCTCTCACATGAGTGTCAATGTTTTCTTTTGCAAGTATTGTTCCCTCAATCACTTAGGCAAATGGGCATTAATATTTGACAAATTAAAAGGAGTATTCAAAACTAACAAGGGAGACACTTGGAGAACATTGCCTTACCCACCATTTTAGTATTTAATTAATGTATTAGTTTTATTTGTGAAAGATATTCAAACACATAATCTCTCTTCTCTTTTCTCCCTTTAGGTAATTTTTATCACTTAATTAATCTTATATGTACTTTCTTTTCAAGAAATGATTTACCCTCATTACAATTTGATAAGGATATGTACATGAGTAGAATAAATTAAAACCAGCTGTAGGTTTTGGGCCTCCTAGTATAGCATACGGATTTGCATGACAATGCATCGATATAAATGTGCTTATGTTTTCTAACCGAGGATCATTACTCTAAGTTGTACATGGAAACAAGCTCGTGTTTTCTAAATAGTGAGAACAAACAAGGTTATCTCGCTATCTAAGTAGGCAACACATATAAAACCTTCCAACTAACCTTATTTGTCCACGTACCTACTTTTACCCTTCCATCAATCTACAAGTTAAATGACCATACAAATGTGACTTTTGTTCAAAATTATGTTAAGAGTTAAAAATTATCATCATTCAACTTTGAAAAGGAGACATTCATTGGTATTTACATATTGTAACGTAGAGATGAAAAAATATATTTGTAGATGTCTCCTTTTATGTGTTTATAAATTTGCCTACATGTAAAGTAACAATGATACTTATAGACTTAGACTTGGAGTATAATTTAAAGATATATATATTTGATGAGAGTTGGATTTTCAAGGGAGTTAGATTTTCATATTTGTGTGTTAAGGTTGATAAAGAAACTTATCAAGATAATTTAAAAAAGTAAAAAATTACAGACCACGAGAATGAAAGAGAAAATAAGAATGGAAACAATAAAATAAAGATAGTATTAATTATTTGAAAAAGTGTCCAAAATTCATCATCATCACTGTACTTACAATTGTTTTAAGTATATATAGGTTACAAAAATAACCCACATGGTGTAACTAAAACAAATTGCCTTTACAAGAAACATGTAGTATATATATTTAGAAGCAATTAAAGAATGACACTTCAATCTAGTCTTAACATATGTAGACATAAACCCTCAATAGACGCAAGTGCTATACAAACATAGATGCATCAATGAGATGCAAATGCTAGATGCTCCACACAGATAAATGCAATCACTAGATGTTTCACACCATACACGACTATTAGATGTTTTGCACCAAATACTTCTACTAGACGCATTCACAAACCATCGGACACACTTCTTCGTTTGAAGATTCTGTGTCAATGCCAACAAAGAGGATAGATCTAACTCTCGTGTTAGAATTGAACAAATTTAAACACCTTCCTTCATATGCTTCATATCAATTAGAAAAGACAAAAATTTGGAATGAAAGAAAAGGTAGAAAAAGATGGTAATGAGGAGTATATTAATATTTAAATTTTTATTTTATTTTAATATTGATTTTGGTTCTTAAATATCTTTTTATTTGTATAAATACGTTTTTTTGTTTTTTATTTCTATTTTTTTTTTGTCCTTGTCAATATTTTACCTTTTAATTTGTGTATTTTTTGTTTACTTTTAATTTATACAAATTTGTCAATTTTTGTAGTTTCTAATCCTGAGTAATGGTATCATGATGACAAAAATAATTGATTATGTTAGTCCGTAATGATTTGATACTCGTTGATGACAATATTATGGCATTTTAAATGAAAAGTATTGAAAAGTAACAATAGATATTAAAAGCAAAACATTTCAAAACTATTATGACTAAAACAAAGAAAAAATATATCGACACAAAACACAAACCAATTAAAATTATCGAGGTAAAAACATTTTAATTCATCATTCTTTACATTCCACAAATCTTTTTAGGTTTAACTGCAGTTTGTGCTTTTTAATTTTTTACATTATATTCTTTAATCTTTAAATCTTGACATTGAATTCCTCAATTTTTAAAATTGTTAAATTTTATAGTTGTTAAATTGATATTAACAGTTAAGTAACAAACGTTAAATGAAATAATTTAATAACGTGACTATTCTTAATTTTATTGTTTAAATGTGGTTTAAACATAAAAAAAAATACTAGTATTTAATTATATAACTTTTAAATAATGAATTAGAATCTCTCATGTCATTAAATTATTCGAACATGTTAATTAATATTTGTCACTTAATATAGTTTAACAATGAATAACTTCAACAATTAAAAAAATTGAATGAGACAATATCAAGATTTAAAAATTAAGTAACACAATATAAAAAATTAAAAAATTATGCGACAAAAAGTGTAATTAAGTCAATATTTCAAAATTTTTAAATAAAATTATACAATTCATAATATTAAATCAGGTAAAGTATTTAAATAACAATGTGATATAAATAAAAAAGTAAAATTATAAGAAGAAATCGTACAAATATATAATTTGTCTTTTAAGAAAAACATATGATAAAATTAAATCAATTCTATAAAATATACTCTAACTTAGCGTATAAGAGTAACTAAATTAATTTGATATATTGCAAGAGGCAAAATCAGGCTCGTGCTATAAACGAATTCTCCCAAAAATTCTTCAAAGAATTGAAAGGGACACCATCCTTATCCATCATCCACTATTATTATCTTGCTTTCTTCAGTCTTTTTGAAGATATGGTTTTAGCTTTCTTCTGCTGCTGCACAACCTGGTCATTCGTTATGTTATTTAATTAGTGGACCCAAAAAGTGCTTAAATAGTCAAAATTTTCCTAAATACATTGAAAACTTAAATTCTTAGGTTTCACGTATATATCATATTGAGGTGATGGTACATATATATATTAATAATATATAATCAAAAGGCATCTTCACGAAATTATACACAGTAGAAAAGCTTGGGTTTAGTGGATGAAGTATAAATCCCTCTGCATGAAGCCTGAACTTTCAAGCATATAATGTGGAGCCCTGTGTCACTTTCAAGCATGTAAACAGGCACTTCTTTTATTATTATTTTTATGAACATATGTAACAGCTAGATATGTAAGGAAGAGGAGAAAAAATATATATTAAGAATTTAATTAGTATGCACTTTAAGTAGTTTTATACTTACATTTAATTATATATTTTTATTTATATAACTTTTAAAATATTAATTAATAAAGTCAATAAAATTATTATAATAAAAAATTTTTATTGAATATTAGTGTAAAACATTTTATACTAAAGAGTAGATACTAATTAAACTCATATGATAATATATAAATACTTATAACATATTTTGTAGATAAGGGAAAAGTATTTATATATAATTAATTACTGTGTAGATTATATGCAGCCTAACCTTTCAGGAAAATTTGTTCCAAAGAGACAGAATCTGATGCCTTTCCAAACTTTGGTAAGGTAGATTTTTCTAGCTGAAATTTTGTCTTAGATTCTCACTACTCAAAGATCACTATCAACCTTAAATAATTCATCAAGTTAAGGCAAGTGAACTTAAGAAAGAATTCTCTTACTATTTAGAGTGTGTTTGATTTAATTTTATTTTCCAGGATTACTATTCTTTAATTAATTTTAAATCATAAATATTTCTTTTAGAAAAATCAACACATCTTTTGCCTCAGTACGTGTAACACCACTTTTCATGCATGGTCTATTTCGAGTTAAAAAGCCAACAACAACAAAACAAGACAAGAGAATGATTGATCCATCTTTATTAAGTCTATTATTCATGATGAAATAATATGAGACGTTTAAAAAAAATGAAAAGAAAGAGAAGAGAAAGAGATGACATCTATTCATTGTTTAATGTTTTTTGTGTTTTAAATATTTATTTATGAGAAAATTACCATTTTTGTTTATAAACACTAGCACTTAGATTCTTGAACGAAAGTTTTGGATAAATTAATTTTTTAATAATTATAAATTTATTATGTTGTTGTACACGTTAGTTTTTAAATATTGTAGATAACACTTTTAAATTGTTTAAAAATACTATTTGTAATGTTTTAGAAAAAACTAATGAGTATAACATTAAAAAAAAAAAAGAAGGTAAGGAGCTAATGTATGTTAAAAAATATCTTTAAGACACACCATCTACTTTTAACATCTTTCATGGAACACTTTATAAGTTCACTAATTTATTTTGAATCTTGGAATATCGAAATCTTGAAATTAAAATCTTACCAGAGATGCTCTAATTGAGAAAAACAATAAAAAAATAAGATAAAATATGTTAAAATAAACTGTACGTAAATGAATTTATATAACACTCTTTCATAAAAATCTAATTTTATCCTATGCATCATAAGCTAATTAAGTTGAACCGTAGAACTTTTGAAAAAGTATATTTTATAAGTATTTATATTACATTTTATTTTTCTTTCTTATTTTTTATAAATGCTTATATTGAAATTTATGTAAACATGATATTAATAGATTTTGGATGAAATTTTTATTACTAATAAGTGTGAAATTATCTTAGAAACCTATTTGTAAAACTAGAAAGGGAAGGAAATCCAACCGTACCTTACTTTTTTATTCATAAAATTAGGTGAATCCAAAACTTTACTTAAAGAAAACAAACTCCTTCTTGACATGAGCAAAGTAATTATGATTTTTTATTTATGTAATTTTTTAAAGTATTAATGAGTAAAGTCAATAAATTTATTATGAATGATTGTAATTGATTATCAGTGTAAAAATCTTTACAATAACCATGTATATCAATTAAACTCTAAAAGAAAAATATTAGTAAGATATGAAATTTATACAAGATATAAATTATGGTATTTTTTATTTTATAATTTTCAATATATTTGAATTGAGAGAAACACCATTTTTAGCCTTTGAAAATGACAAGAGTTAAGCACTTGAATTCTTGAAATAAATTTATATTTTTGTGTAGCAATTTGATAAACATTAATTTGTCTAAAATTTGTCTCAAGAACTAAGTGTTGAAACTTATAACTTAGATTAAGATGATATTTCGATTCTATCTCAATTAACAATAAAATATACGTTAAAAAATGTGCTTGAAATTATGCTCCTCTTAACAAAGAATAAAGAGAGAGCAAACATATTTTAGAAAGCAACCAAACTAATAAACTAATAATTGGAACAAAGCAGTGAGCCAATACTAGTTTAAAGAGATTATGCCTCTTTGATTTTTAGATGAGGGACCATCCTCATCTTCATCTGGATTCCAGTTCACACCAACATTATAAATACACACAATCTCATGCTTCTGAACTACTGAAATTCACACACCGTGCACTTCTTTAGTACCCTTTTGTTCTCAAAACCTGCCACTGAAAATGGAGGCATACAGAAAGACCAACAGAGGTTCCATGAGAGGAAAGTTGATACCTTTCTACAGAAACAATGCACCAAAACCTTCCTCATCACTGCAGTACCTTTCTTCTTCTTCTTCTCCTGCTTCTGTGGGGTTCGTGGTCCACGATGCAACCGCAAACCGAGATAATAAAAAGGTTATTCGAATTGCAGACAATAGGAGCAATTTCAATGAGTTGTATGGCCAGCCTGGTGATGAAACTGTAGACAAAAAAGCTGAAATATATATTGCTATGGTTCAGAAACGTTTAATGCTTGAGCGATTAACTGCATAAGCTTACAACAAACACGTTTTATAAGATCAACCATGTGCTATATATTTTAGTTATATCAGTTGCAAGGGCTAGTTAGCATTCAATAAATACCCTTTAATTTTAGTCACTTTGTGTAGAGAGTTATGCTATGATGTAATAATTAAGTATGCTAATTTTGTGATCACCATGTATATCAATTGGCTTAGGGTTTGTTCAGAATTAACCAGAAGTTTCGAGTTCAAGTCCTGAATATGAAGCTACCATGTAAACCAGAAGAGAGAGTTTCCAACTCAAATAGGAAAAGATATGTGTGGTCTGAAAAAAAGTATGCTAATGTTGTCTATAGATGTAGACTTGTAGTTTGTTTGTTTCGCTTACATATTGGGATGTTTGGCAAGGCTATGGTTGTATATTGATAATTATTTGGGTTATCAAATAGTGATTAGGAGTTGAATCTTGAAAGCAATGATTTTGCTTTCACATTGTATATCAAACTATAGGTTCCAAACTGTAATCCAAACGTGAAAGTTGAAGCAAACAAAATTGAGTTTTGCAATGTATTAAGGTTTCTTTTTCATTCTTGTAATAGTTTGTAGCTATGCTCATTCTCTCTCAACACTGTGCTGATAATAGAAAGAAGATAGCTAGAGAATCATCCACTGCTTGCAGTTACTTTATTAGACTTAGTGTTGTAATAGTGTTATCGGTTACATAAATCACACAACATTCTTATTTACAGGGTTAAAATCTTTACCCTTGAAACTTATGTTTAATTTTATGAAATAATATTTTAAGCCAAATCTAAATTAATTATTGCACAATTGTGGATCTGAAGCTGCGCATGATGTAGTTCTTAAATGACATGCAGAATAGCTACAACAATTATTCTGCTGTGTTGCCACATTTCAAAAATAAAATACTGAAAACTTGTGCTCAAGTTTGTTTAACTTGAAATGAATTATTACTTGGAACTCTTTGTTTGTTTGTTTTTTTTTTTTTTCTTTTTTTTTTTCTTTTTGAGTTTTCGTTATACTACGTACTATAGGTAAGGGAGCTTTGCTCATGTAATGTTGTTATTCGCTTATTCTATTGCTTTAGTGTGATTCCTCCCACCCCCACTTTTATACAAGAATTCTCAGATAAACAAATATGGCTTAATTAAATTTATGAATGATGATAAAGAACGGTCTAGAGCAAGTATTTATTTTAATAACTTAGGATCCATTTTTTTAAGCTGTAATTATTCTCACTTTTGCCAAAGAGAAAAACACTAATATGATGAAAGTGTAGAATCACCGTTAATCATAATATTTTATATAATAAATTTATTAATTTTATTAAATATTTTAAAGTAATATAAACGATTTGTGATTAATAACTGTTAAAATAAAACTCTTTTCCGGTGATAATATATAAATATTAAATTTTTTGTAAAAGAAAAAAATATTTATCTATAAACTATGAGTATATAAATGTTAAACTCAGTGTGGAAATACAAATATACCGAATAACAGCATATGAGAAGCCAATGGCACTCCGCCAGGAACCGATTAACATTTAGGTTCTATATTATCAGGTAAGAGAAATTAATTATTTCTATATGTATGCATTCGAGTTCAAACTAATTAAATAATTGAGTTGGTGTTAATCTTGTCATAGTAATTATTTAAATTAACTTTTTGCATTAACTATGTTTAATACATTTTCAGTATCAATAAAAGTTAACAAATAATCTAACTGATTTATATATCAACAAATATATAAATTCACATGTACCAAAGGAAATTAATTGTCTATCACTTAATCTCACTTATCTAAAGTAAACTACTTTTTTTTAAATGTGCATAGCCTAACTAAAAACTTAACTAAATCAGTAAAAGAAAAAAAAAACAACTCAAATCTTTATAATAAATAGCATTTAGAGAATCTGAGAGAGAACTAAAAAGGACAAATTCCTAACTAGTAGCCCTAAAGTAAACTATAAATACTATTTTTTTTGTTTACAACAATGTTATTATCAAACTAACTATCATACTAATACTAAAGAACATGGTTAGAGATACGAGTGAATAAAACAATTAATGTTACCAAAGTCAAATATGATATTAACTTTTGACAAATTGTTTTCCTAAATGCAACACTCAGATGAAATGAGTAATAAATACAATAATATATAAAATTAAATTCAGTCTAAATAGTAAAATAAGATACAGTTTGACTTAATTTTTAAATTGAAAATTAGAATCTAAAAAATTAAGTATAAATTATTTGTAAAATTTCATTATTAAACTTCAAATTTTTTAAATTGAAAGTTGATAATAAATTATTTATTTTATTGTCTATAATATATATATATATATATATATGATAAAATAAAAATTTACATTGTAAGATAATCTCTTTAAAAATTTTGGCTTTATTGTTGGTGTCTGGGGATGATTTCGGGTTCTATTTTGTAAGAAGTTGAACTGGCGCTTAGGACTCACTTGAACTTTTGTTATGTTTTGAATGATGCTAATTGATGGTCCATGTTAAGGATGTGTTGTTGCTTTGTGATATGGTATGGTTTGTTGTGGTATGCTAGTCATGGAACTAAGATATTGAAGTCAGTGACAATTATCTGCTATATAGGTTATGGTTTGTTGTGGTTTGCTAGTCATGGAACTAAGATATTGAAGTCAGTGACAATTATCTGCTATATAGGTTATGGTTTGTTGTGGTTTGCTAGTCTGCGATTGTTAGATGCATTATAGGCTAATCCTGTTATATACATTTATTGGTACTGGTAGAGGCAGATACAATGATATTGTTATATTCATTATAGGTTGGTTTGTTGCTGGTATATACCGTTGAGGCATTGATATATCCCAGTGCTTTGAGTTAGGGATGCAACTAAGGTGGCACCTATGGGAATTACGCAATGGGGTAGCCTTCTAACTCCATTTCCAATAGCGAGAGTCATACCAATGCCTCAATAATATATACCAGCTACAAAGCAGCCTATAATGCATATATATATATATATATATATATATATATATATATATATATATATATATATATATATATATTTTGTTGGAAATAATAGTGGATTGGTATTAATCAATTATATTTTATCATTATCTGACAATTTAAGATACATAATATCTTTATGATTATTTGAATGAGATTATAGTAAGATTGACTCTGTGATAGGTTGAGTCAATAATAAAAAACCCATTTGAGGGGTCTCTGCCTACCCTAGGGGATTATAAATTTGTCATCCCATTAAGCAAATTACAACAACAATACACATTCTCTAGAAATAATCCCCTAGAAAGTAGGTAGTAAAATCCTCAAGAGTTCTTATTGAACTCATATCTCTACAATAATCATTCATAGGGTTTTTGTTTTTGAAGATCAAGAACTTCAATTCAATATATCTGAGGTATACAGATTCTTTTTCCTCTACCTTTTTATATTTAATTCTCTATACATACTATAATCTTGTATCTCTATTGATTTAAGGTTTACTTTTATTTCCATCAATTGGTATCAGAGTCAAATTAGATACATATTATGGTTGTTTTCTATTAGAGAATTATGATTGTTTTCTATTAGAAAATCAAATTTGAATTGAAGATTTTTTTGTGTTATTAGTGAAATTTTATAATATAGTTCACTATTATCTTTTTCACAAAAAAGAAAGAGGGTTTACGCTACTTGTTATTGTTAAAATAACATGTTAAAGTTTCATTCCCTTACTCTTACATAGGTAAATTATATATTGAAACTTCTTTTTAAGTGCTACCCCTTTAAAACCTAGTTTTCTTTTAAATAATTATGGGGTAAATTGTTTTCAAAATTACTTAATAGTTTTCCTTTTTTATGTTTGACCAATATGAGTCATTTGTGTGGGCAACATCATATATTTGTATTAACTTTACTTTGAAAAGTGTTAATGGGGCTGCATGGACTTATTTTTATACCCATATTTTTGTGATTTGGTCAAGGGAGAACTTTTTCGTTTTGGTACGATTATGTATGATGATTCGTGTGTTAAATTCATTCTCAGAAGCATTGAATGTGGTTGCTAATTTTTTATATTCTTATTTTTTCAAAAAAACCATATTTATTTAATATTTTTATATTATTGGTATTTTTTAGTATAAAAAAAATTTGATTAATTCAAGATTAAATTAAAATTTTGTTTACTATTATAATCTTGAATTTTTGACCTATTTTCATTGTGATAATTCTTTAGAGTATTTGTATTCTCCAATTATATTGTACTCTCTTTAATATTGAATTATCATTTATAAATTCATTTTAGGTTATTTTATTAATTATGCACAATCTTAATTGTCCTTCTCTTATGAGCATAATTTTCTTTATTAATTTGCATTATTATTACTTGTCTATCATGGGTATAATAATGTGAATTTTGTATGTTGGTCATATAATATATATGATTAAAATTATGCAAATTTATTGGACAATATGCATAATTTCTTTTTTTCATTTACATAATTATAATTTCACTATTTTGGATGCATTTATGTGAATTTTGTGATATAATTATTTTTTTTATTGCATTGATGATAACTATACTCTATCGGTGTATTGTTATTAATGTAATTTGGTGTTATACAATGTCCTTTTCTTGGTTTATGTTAATGATTTTTTTATACCCTATCGGTATTAGGATTTTATTGACATAAGTTATAGTGCATTGTAATTTTCTTAGGGATTCTTTGTTAACTGAACTTTTAGAATTACATAATGTTTCCCTATTTTTGTAATGTCCAATTTATTTCCCTCATTTGATCCTGTTTAATTATATTTATATGGAACCAAAATTTACACTCTCATTTTCCTTTTGTTATAATGACTTATAACCTTTAATTGGACATTTTCTCCTTCAAAACAAAAAAAATGTTGCATTTTTGTGGTACAAATTTTCTATATATATATATATATTTATTTATTAATAAAGAAATAGTAGAATTTTATCTAGCACTCTGGGTATTTTTTTGTTATGTCAACTTATTTTTTCTTTATCAAGTGGAAGAATTTTGTATATTAGAATTTTAATTAATATCTTATAAAATAAATTGTTGTGATATAAGATTTTTACTTTAAATGTCCAATTAATCATACATGTGCAAAAACAAATGTTCTTGATAAAATTATTTTTTTCTTATCACATTGTTCGTGATCACATTGTTGGGATCTATATTAAGGATTTTATATTGGTCTCTTGTAAAATATTTTATTGTATAACAAACTCTCTATTGATTTGCAATATTAGTATGCAATTCTTGTAAGGACAATATAGGAATCCCAAATTTTAAGAGATTAATTTCTCCATACCATATTTTATAATATTGTTAATGGTATTCTCGTAAAAGCTAGATGCTTTATTTTGGGATATATAAATAAACCTATGTCCATTATAAATTGTGATGAGAGTTAGAGACTATTTATTATTATATCTTAATATATGCAAGAATAGGTCTCATTCTTCCGCTGCGTGTAATCATATTTTATTTTCAAGTGTGTGTAAATATTGTTTATTGTAGCACTTGATTTTTGTTTATGATTACTTGAGAACTTGCTTATGATCTCATATTCTACGTAAAATTATCAAGTGATCCATTTTCTCACTCATGTAATTATTTTTTCAAGATCCTCATAGGGGTCAATATTTTTGTAAAGATCGATTAATATGTGGCTAATTATGAAACCATTTGTGAGAATTATTTATTCTTATGGATGAATTTGTAGGTTTCATATTCTTGTTATTTTAACCACTTCTCTCATTAATCATTTGTTATTCTACTACTTTCTAATTCCTTAAGTAGAATAATAGTGAATTTTAATTCACTTTTATTATTATTTTATAAAGTCATCATCCCACTATCACTAGAACTTTTAATACTAGTGTACCTAATGATAATCCTAATATTTTTTGGTATATTAAGGATTAGTGGAAGTATATATAATCTTGTATTATCTCTCGAAACTTATATATTTTTTATTGTCATATAATCGTGTGCACATTTAATTATGATATGACATATTCTATAAGGTTTCTCCATTTATTTTGTCCTATTTTTATTGAGATACATAAAATGCATTGTATCTTTGTAGACATCTTTAACTGATGTTAAGGTCATTCTGTTGGGTACTGCACATTAATCCTTTTGGCATACAATTATGCATTGTGCATCTCTTTTACCCAATTTTCATATTTTAATTTATCAAAATTTTAGAAGTATATAATTTTGTATCATGTCTCGAGACTTATCTATCTGTATTGTCATATATTATTGTGCACATTTAATTGTGCTATGACATACTTTATAGGACTTGACTATTTATTTTTGTCCTATTTTAATTGAGATACATGATTCATTGTATCTTAATAGACATCTTTAATGGATGTTAAGAGCATTTTGTTGGGCATTGCACATTAATTCTTTTGGTATGCAATTAAGTATTGTGCATTTCTTTACCCAAAATTTCACATTTTGTTTGGTCAAAATTCTATAAGTATATTATAGATGCAATACTCCTATTGAGTATGATTTTCTACTTTGTAAAAAAAGTTCTTATTATGATAGTACTCCTATTGAGTACAATTTTGCACTATTGAAGTACTTATGATTTTTTTTTTGTTTGGACCAATTATCTAAGTGTTTGCTCAATTGACATTTTGTAGCCACAATAATCTGAGTATCATTTTATATAAACTAGGTGTCTATGTGGTTTTAGTAGGGAATTTATGGATTTCCTACTTATCTTTATATTCTTACATAGTCACTCATTTTTGAAACTCAGATTAATTAAATGTCAAATATTATAGAGCATTTATGTAGCGTATATGTAATTACATATGTTATTGGGCTATGATGAATAATTAGATGCATGTAAATTATGCTTTCTCACCTATATAATTTTTCGGACTCAAGTAAAAAAAAATATATTAATTAAACATTTTTTTATTCACTGATCAAATACTTAACTTTGGAGTTTTATAACTCATATGGTTTGGTTAAGTTTTGATGTCTTAGATCAGTGGGAGTCTGAAAACTTTCTTATGAGATATGTGTGAAGTAATATCATTTTAGTAACATATCTCTTAGCATATTTGGATGCTTGAGATCATGTAGTATCATATTATTGAACTACATTACTCTATATACTTTATGAGAAATATTTATGATATATATCCCTATCGGATATTATTTTGTAGCTCAAATTTCTCATTGTCGCATATAAGATTTGTCTATAATTGTCATTCTAGCTTAATGATTTATCTTTGTATTATTGATTAATACCATCCAAGTGGGAGAATGTTGAAAATAATAGTGGATTGGTATTAATCAATTATATTTTATCATTATCTGACAATTTAAGATACGGTGATAATCATATCTTATAATATCTTTTGATTATTTGAATGAGATTATAGTAAGATTGACTCGGTGATGGGTTGAGTCAATCATAAAAAGCCCATTTGAGGGGTCTCTGCCTACCCTGGGGGATTATAAATTTGTCATCCCATTAAGCAAATTACAACAACAATACACATTCTCTAAAATAATCCCCTAGAAAGTAGGTAGTAAAATCCTCAAGAGTTCTTATTGAACTCATATCTCTACCATAATCATTCCTAGGGTTTTTTTGTTCTTGAAGATCAAGAACTTCAATTCAATATATTTGAGGTACACAAATTCTCTTTCCTCTATCTTTTTATATTTAATTCTCTATACATACTATAATCTTGTATCTATTGATTTAAGGTTTCCTTTTATTTCCACTATATATATATATATATATATATATATGTGTGTGTGTGTGTGTGTGTGTATGTATGTATCACCCAATGTTAAGTTACCCAATTATAATCGCCAACATATTATCTCATCAACATGCATAACATCTAAGATGCATCATAGCAACATGTTTCATAACAACTCAATTTCTCCATTTTCACAAATAGCAACCAACTCAATCAAAGTTCATTCCAAAAACAACACTTCAATCATCAATTACACAAAACACTCAATTTCACATAGCATTCAAATCAAGATAAAAAACTTAATCGCTCAAAATCAACTAACTTCACAACTATCAAATCAAGGTTTCATAAATTAAAATCAAGGATAAAGCTTTTCTTACCTATTCCTCTCTTTTTAAGCAGAATTTGAAGAAAGAGAAGAATCCAATTACAGAAATCATTCAAAATCTAACAAAATTAAAAAAAAAAACTAAGACATTGAGATTTCAAGGATAATTTAATAGAAACGATTAAACCGAAAAGACAAAGAAAAAGACCCAAAGAAATAATATCAAACTTACTCATGACTATTAGCAACTAAAATCAAGAGAAATGATAAGAATTTCTATTGAATCCAGGGATGAACAGGCCACCATGCAAGGTGAGAAGGTTTGGGTGTAAAGAGGTGAGAGAGGCGTCAAAGAGAGTAGAGGAAAAGGATAGTGAGGGAGAAAGAGAAGAAGAAAAGGAAAAAAAAAGAATGGGTTGTGTTTACTAATTCTAATTTACTAACCAGAACTCTCTCACAATTAAATTTCTGAATATTTTAATTCAAAATTATATATATCATTTCTCACTAAACCAACTTCACTCAATTTCACAATTTATTAAATTTCAATCACATACATCCAAAATAGCACATAATTGTTAATGGTGATAGCACCATCAATTATTCTTTAATTAATTTATTTATCATACTCATTAATTTTTTTCTCGTTCAATTAGCACACACTTATAATATATATATATATATATATATATATATATATATATATATAAAAATAGGACGTTACATTAAACACTTAAAATGCAATTGTTTTAGAATTACATAAATTTCAAGTGGTAATTAGAACAATTTTTTTTACAAAAAAAACATAGATAAAACTAAAAACTCCATTGTCACAGAATATTAACAATTTATATTAGAGATTAATTAATACACACTGACAATGTAAAAGAGTTTTACACTAATGTATAATCATAATTCTTTATTTATATAACTTTTAAAGTATTAATTGATAAGTCAATAAAATTATCATAAATAAAAAGTTGTCATTAAATGTCACTGTAAAACTTTTTATACTATCATATAGACATATATTATAAATCATCAGTATACAACTTTTTACATCATAAATAAAGAGTACGTACTAATTAAACTTTTTATATTATACAAGATATATATAACATATATCATATATTATCATTATTCACACACATCTATATTTTTTTTTAAATATGCTTATTCATGATGAATCAAAAGTCAATCTACTAATATATGCAATTTTTTTTTCTATTCTTCTATGCATTTTTAATTTATTGTATGTGATATCCATTTTTTTATATTTTTACAACAATTTATTTACTAATTAGAAAAATTATAAACTTTTTCTCATGAACATGAAATATATTATTCCTTATATATATGTTAATTTATTAGAATATTATATAAATGAATAAATTCATTTCTAACTCAGCATATGCTTAAGTGTTTTTTTTTCCTTTTTTTTTTTTTTTGCGTTCATAATATCAGCTCTGAGACTTTTATGCCCTTTATTTCTTAAAAAAACTTGGATTGCCAACTGTAACACAATTAATAACTCTTAACAGTAAAATTAACGAAATTGTTTTAGCTAGAATTACATAAATCTCAAGTGGCCATTATAACATACATAAAATTAAAATGCCAAGTTAATTTAAGAAATATTCACAACTTATATTATTCAAGATAGAACAAATAGTATAATTATTCAGTAGCACGTCTATTTTTTTTTTAAATATATGCCTATTCATTTGTATCAAAATTCGATCTGCTAATTCAATTTTTTTTTTCTATTGATTATCATGCGATACTCATTTTTTTAATGTTTTTACAGCAATCTATTTGCTAATTAGAAAAATAATCAAATTTTTCTCATGAAAATGAAATATATTATTCCTTTAATGTTTTATTAATTTATTACTTAAAATTTTATATAATATTAAAAAGTATAAAAAATAAAATCATTAATTTATACTTTTTTTAATATAAGATAATGTGATATTAATAATAATATAAATAGAATGATATTAAATTTAAGAAGAGTATAAACAATAAAATATAGAATTGGCACGTGAATGATTTAGCAAAATAATATTAGTTATAACAGATAATGGAGAAACTATATAACCCAAGATAAATCGTGAGCAATAATGGGTAATATACCTTTCATTTGCCCAAGAAACAAGAAAGGACAGAGTAGGACAATTGCTTCTTTATCTTGTTTACTTTCTATTATTATATTTGCACACTTTTCCATAATTGCTATTAAAGATATCTTACCATACAATGGGATAGAATTGGGCATTTCGAATATGTAATAAGACATCCATAATGGATTTATAAGATTGTTTAAATTTTAATTAATCACATGTGTATATATTATTACCACAACAAAGTAGCTTCTCTTTGTAATAAAAATATTATATTTGATTATCCTTTCACTCTCAAATATCATGATTAGCAGTTTATTATTATCTCTTAGTTAATGTTTGTATTAAAAGTAAAGACAAAAATAAAAAATATTACGAAAAGATCAAATTAAAAGAATTGTTTTAAATGATCAAAATAAAAAAAAACATTATTTCTTAAGACTAAAAAGTTATTTAAGTCAACTTAATCATATTTTATCTATTTAAATTCTTTTTCAGTCTCTATAGTTAAACAAAAATTTTGCTTTTGATGTTAATTTTTTTAGTTTTTATAATTTTCAAATGCTTTTTTTTATCCCTGTCGTTAAATTTTGTAATAAAAGTGTTAACGTGACAAATAAATGAACAATGATGACATTATACTAATGTTATTGGGCTAAAATTAATATATTTCTAGCAACTAAAAAAAATTAACATATTTAAAAAACTAAAATAAAAAAAATAAAATTATAAAAACTAAAAAAAAAATTTACATGATGAAAAATATTCACAAACTAAACTAAATATTAGAAAAATAAAATTTTAAATATTTAATATACTCATGAGTAGTGAACTCAGATACTTGTATTTTGTATTTGATATTGCGAAGAAGTTAGATATGCTTTTGACTTGTATAAAATTGCTATCATGTAGATGTGTCTTAATCACATCTTGTGTAAGGACCTATTTATTTAATAAGTTATAAATTCGTAGGATAAATAGTGAAAGAAATTAAATTTAAGTTTTTACTTAAATTACTAATTAATTGTTGTGGAAGGAAAATAAATATTATGAAGAATTAAATATTTAGTTATATTTAATTTAATTTAGTGAAAGGAATTAAATTTAAGATTTTACTTAAATTATTAATTGAATTGAGGTGTGATGGATTTATTATTGATGTTAATACTATGTGGTTGTATTCGGTTATAGTAGAAAGATGGTGAGATGAGAGTAATTACTATTCTTTTGTTTTTGAAGGTTTTAGCTGAGTTTCAAGCAGTTTTTGAAAATTTGTTCACAACGAGGGTGCGAATAGCAAGTTGGACTTACCAAGCACACCTAACCCCTTTGCTCTTCTTCTTTCTTCAATTATTCTTTTCATTCTTCTTCATCTTGTTTCTTAATCATCGAATCACTCTCTCTCTTGCCAATTCCTTCATTCTTTGTATGGTCGAAGAAATGTTGATGGATTCTGATGTGATCCCTTCCATAGTGTAAGGACATGTTTATTTAATAGGTTATAAATTCATAGAATAAATAGTGAAGGGAATTAAATTTAAGTTTTCACTTAAATTGCTAATTGATTTGAGACGTGATGGATTTATTAGTTTGATAATATTATTTGGTTGTATTCGATTAATGATATAAGGATGGAGGGTAAGAGAATAATTATTATTCTTTTGTTTTGAGAAGTTTTCGGAAAGTTCATTATAAGAAGGGGTTGCATTTAGCAATACTAAATACACTCCTAATATATATATATATATATATATATATGAACTTTGTTTTCTTTCCTTTTTCTTTCAATCCTTCATTTTCTTTTTCTCTGATCGTGATTTCTCTTTTCATGCACTTCAATTCTTTTCTTGTTTGCACAGTAGCCTTCCAATCGACAGAATCATATGCGATTTCTTCTATTGCTTTTGATTCTGAGAGATGATGAGTATAGATATGCCTGATCTTAGTTTTCTAAACCTTTTCCCGATAATTTTCGTTAAAAAGGGGATTCCTTTCAAAATTTCTAATTTTGTCTGGTTCATGTTGAAATGGGGATTCTTGTCAGGTTCCTGTGTAATTTCTTCGGGTTGATTCTTCCCCTTCTATTTTAATCAGCTTTTGGACATAGAAATAGGTAAGGGAAGCTAAACATTTGATTTTAAATTGAGAAACTAAGATTTAATAGTTGAGAAGTTAATTGATTTTCAACAATTAGACTTTTGATTATGGTTTGAGTGTTATGCAAAATTAGGTGATTTGGGTGATTGAGGATTTGGATTTTGCTCTTGAAATGAGTTGTAATTGAATTGATTAATTTGTAATTTGGAGTGTCTAACTTTGAGATATTATGATTTAAAGGTGTTAATATTAATAGGTTGTGGTTGATTTAGCATTTTGAGTTGAATTTGGATGTTATGTGAAATTGATAGTTTGAGGTGATTAATGAATGAATTTGATTATTGTGACAAGTTTGTTTATGTAGTGAAAATGATGATTTTGACGGTATTGTTATTTGTTGAAGATTTTGGGGATATTTGACATTTACTGATAATTTGGATGATGATAGATGTTTATTAATTATTTCGACGATAAATGGACAGTTAATGATGATTGGGTTATAGAAACTATGATGAAATGCTTGTTGATGTTCTGAGTGATAATGATAATGTTGAGTTTATGCGTGTTTTGAGAATTTAATAGATTATTATTGATGGATTACATTGTGATCCATGTTATGGTTATATATATACTTATGAGATGTTATGTTAAAATTGTGATTTGAATGTTGAAGTTTGTAAGTCATTAATAATAAGTATTGATGAATTGTATGGTGGAGATGATGTGGTGCTAGGCCCGATTAGGGTAATGATGAGGTGCTAGGCCTGGTTACGACGATGATACATTAACAGAAAATACTCATATAACAACTGGATGTCATATTTGAGAGACATCAGTTGGGTATTAGATGAGTGTGCTCAAACTTCAACTAGTTATCAAATGGGCTAGATAGATATCAGATACAAATGTAGGGGAAGTCAAACGGGCATTACCTTGGTATTCGAATTCAATATAGTTAGTCTTTCTGGAAAGGTCAGTTGAATGTTGTTAGTGCTTATGTTCAGGTGCATCATAAGTGTGATTGATTAGTTATTAGTGCTTATGTTCGGGTGGAGTATAAGTGTGATTGATTGTTTGTTAGTGCTTATGTTAAGGTGAAGCATAAGTGTGATTAATTGGTTGTCGTGTTTGTGTTCAAGTGGAGTATAAGTGTGATTGATTGATTGGTTGTAGTTTTCCAAACCTTTTTTTTATCATTTTCGATCCTGTTATTCCTGTTAAAAGGGAATTTCTTTGAAAATGTTGGTGGAATTTATAATTTGGAATGTTTACTCTTTGAAATTGATGTTTAGTGATGATTTCGTGATTGAAATTGTGATAAAATGCATGTTGGTGTTGTAAGAAATGATGAGGTGTTGTATTAAAGACATGATGATGTGTTGAGTTGATGGATGTTTTCAAAATTTGGCAGATAATTGTTTGAGTTATGTTGTGATGATATATATATATATATATATATATATATATATATATATGAAATGAGATATTATGTTGATGTGATGAGTTGTTAAAATTGTGATTTGGATGTTTGGAGTTTGCAATTCATTAATATGAGCATTGATGAATTGTGTTATAGAGGTGATATGGTGCTAGGTCTGGTTACAACGATAATGTACTTGGTGTTAGGCATGTTACAACTATAATACATCAACAAGGTAAGTAATCCTGGTGCTAGGCCCGATTATGACAATGATGAGGTGCTAGGCCTGGTTATGACAATAATGCACTTTATGTTAGGTTTGTTACGAGGATAATACACTAACAAGATATACTCATATAGCAACTGCATGTCAGATTTGGGAGATATTAATTGGGTATCAGATGAGTATGCTTAGAGTTCAACTACTTATTGGATGAGTCAGTTAGATACCAGATACAAGTGTAAGGGAAGACAGATAGGCACTACCTTGGTATTCAAATTCAATGTAGTTAGTCTTTCTAGAAAGCGTCAGTTGAATGTTGTTAGTGTTTATGTTTAGGTGGAGCATAAGTGTGATTGATTAGTTGTTAGTGCTTATGTTAAGGTGAAGCATAAGTGTGATTGATTTGTTGTTAGTGCTTATGTTCAAATGGAGCATAAGTGCGATTGATGGTTGTTAGTGCTTTTGTTTAGGTGGAGCATAAGTGAAATTGATGGGTTGTTAGTGCTTATGTTCAAGTGGAGCATAAAGGTGATTGATTGGTTGAGTTATCAGTATTTTAATTGGATATAAATGTAGTTGTATGTTATGTTTAAGTTTATGTTTATGTATAGTGTATGTGCTTACCCTTGCAATGTGTGTGTATTTCTTATGATTATGGTGATCGTGTTTTTCACAAGAGTAGATATCATGATGATGGTGGAGATCAAAACTAGCAAAGTTGGTTAAGGATTAGAGGTAGCAACGGAAGTTATTCATTTTTCTAATAGAACTAGTTTAAGTTTAATGTATCTATATGTATACGCAGTTAGACTTTTTTGAGAATGTTGAGAGTATGGATTGATTGAGATTGTAAGCTATGTTTTAAGTATGTTATAATGAGTAGAGTTAGATTAGGGTGAATTATGTAATAGTTATGTTTTAACAAAGAAATGTCATGTTATGTAAATTAAATATAGGTTATGCTTTTGATTGTGAAAGGACATGTAATGTATATGTGTAGATAATATGTTATGAATGTGTTAAATGGTAAAGAGTATGTTTATGTATGATTGAATAGTAGGGAACAAGTTTGAGTATTATGTAGTAGAGGTTCTGTTATCTATAGGGTCTCACTGGGTGGCAGGTCTCGCTCAGCAAGCTTTAGCTTCTTTTATAATTAAATTGCAGCTTTGCACCCAATGAGAGGTCTTGTGTAGTGCAAAGTTGTCTCGGGTTGGATTATTGAAGATTTGTGCTCAGCGACATGTCTCGTTGAGCGAAGTCCCTATTATTGGACAATCTCATATAGGGTCTCGCTGGGCGAGCTAGAATGGTGTGCTCTATGTTATATATTTCTTTGAACTTTGAAATTAGTGTGATGTTTATTGTAATATTGAGTGTGATGTAATGAAAATTTTATATCTTAGTATTTTGGAATATAGATTGTATGTAAAGAGAATAACAGAGGGAAATAATGGTGTAAATAAAATAAATATTTTTGGATGTTACAATAGAAGGATGGAAAGCTGAGAATAATTATTATTCTTTTGTTTCGAAAGATTTTAGTTGAGTTTTGAGAAGTTTTAAAAAATTTAATTATTTTTGGAAAGTGGGGTGCGAGTAGTAAGAGTAGAATTACTAAGTAAACCATCAACGCTATAAATCTTTTCTCCTGTCCCTTTCTCTTTCACGGTGCATCTTCCATTCTTTGTTTCTCAAAAATGGTCACTTTCTTCTCTCCTCTGCATGGCCATCGAAACTCGAGTGGAATCAAACGCGATCTCTTCCATTGCTCCTGATTCTGAGAGATGACTAGTATAGGTATGTCTAATTGTAGTTTTCTGAACTTTTTCCCTTCATTTTTTATCATTTCGTTCTCATTAAAAAGGGGGATTCCTTTGGAACTTCTAATTTTCTTAGGTTTCTGTTGAAATTGAGATTCTTGTCAAGTTCTTGTGTAATTTCTTTCGGTTGATTCTTTCCTTTCTGTTTAAATCAAGTTTTGGATGGAGAAATAGGTAAAGGAAGTTAAATCTTTGTTTTAACTTTGAAATATTATGATTTAAGGGTGTTAATATTCACAAGTTGTGGTTGATTTAGGTTTTGAACTGATTTTGGATGTTGTGTGGAATTGATAGTTTGAGGTGATTATTCTATGAATTTGATTATTGTGAAAAATTGTTTGGGTAGTCAAAATGACGATTTTGATATATTGTTATTTGTTGAAGATTTTAATGATATTTGATATTTACTGATGATTTGGTGATGATGGATGCTTATTAATGATTTTCGTAATAAATTCATGTTTGATGATGATTTGGTGATAGAAAGTGTGATGAAATGCATAATGTTGTGAGTGATAATGATGATGTATTGAGTTTATGCATGTTTGAGTTTTTGGCAGATGATTGTTGATGGATTATGTTATGGTGATGTATATGAAATTAGCTATATGCTTATGATATGTTATTATTAATTTGATGAGATGTTGAAATTGTGATTTGAATGTTGGAGTTTGCAATTTATTAATAATGAGCATCGGTAATTGTGTGTGGAGACGATATGGTGCTAGGTCTTATTACGGTGATAATGCATCTGGTGCTAGCCTAGTTACAAGTATAATACACCTACAAGGCAAGTGATTCTAATGTTAAGCCTGGTTACGAGGATAATACACCAACAAGACATATTCGGATAACAACTAGATGTTAGATTTAGGAGACATCAGTTGGGTATTAGATGAGTATGGTTAGACTTCAACTGGTTATCAAATGGATCAGTTAGATACCAGTGTGGGGGAACTTAGATGAGCACTACCTTGGAATTCAAATTCAATGTGATTAGTCTTTCTGGAAAGCATCAGTTGAATGTTGTTAACGCTTATATTTAAGTGGAGCATAAGTGTAATTGATTGATTGTTAGTTCTTATGTTCAGGTGGAGCATAAATGTGATTGATTGGATGTTAGTGTTTATGTTTAGGTAGAGCATAAATATGATTGATTGTTGTGAGTGATTATATGTAGGTGGAATATAAGGATTGATTATACCTTGTGAGTGCATAATTACAATACAATAATATGTCTTTTATCCTATGTTTACCCTTGCACTGTTTGTATTTTCTATATGACTGTAATGATCGTGTTTTACACAAGAGCAGATAATAGTGTTGATGCGGGTGATAAGATATTGTGGAGTAAAGTATGTCTGATTGTGGCTAGAAGTCTCAAGAGATGTTATTTTGTAGTTAAATATATATATAAGAGAGTTGTGTAGAAATATTGTTATTTGAATTTAGAGGTACTGTTGTTAAATTTATGTGATTGTTATGTTTTATATGGAAATTATGTGAACATGATGGAAAGAGATAAATGAAATATGATATGTATAAGAATGTAGAATTATAAGAGGTTGGTTGATTTTGACAGCAGAAATTTTGCTATTTGCAGGGTCTTGCTTGGTGTGAGGTCTCGCCTAACGAGCGTTGTAATTTATTATGTTATATTTTATTTGAAGTTTCAAATACATGAAAAATTGTAAGATATTAGATTGATTGTGTTATGATGAAAATTTTATTCTCTAGTGTTTAGATTGTAAATTAATTAAAAATTGATTAAATTACTTAATTAGTTAATATAAAATATATTAAGAATTTGGGATGTTGTATCTTGTGATAATGAGTTGTTTATAGTCTGCTGAATAAAATTTTATCTTTTTTAAAAAAATTATTTAATATGCTTATCATCCTTGTCTTATCCACCCTTTTTTCTTATGAATTTTTTATTATTTCTAATTGATTTAAACTGTCATAAGAATGATAAATATACTAATATTTAAACTTTTATTTTATTTTAATATTTAGTTTAACTTTTTAATTTTTTAACAGCAGATTTATCATTTTTTTAAATCTTGTATTTTTTTTTCATTTCTACAAATATGCTACTTTTATTAATAATCCTTATATTTTTTAATGCTAATTTTGATTTTAATTTCCGCAAAATTTATTAATTTTAACTTTAATTCTAATGATATTAGTAGCTGCATGATGACATTATCACCATTTTTCATGTCAGTATTTTTGAAATAGAGATTGACGGGACGACTGTGACAAAAATAAAATATTTTAAAAATGCATAAATTAAAACCAAAATAAAATTTTCAAAGATATATAAAAACAAATTTGATATAATTATAAAAAAAACGTATTTAACCCGATTAATTTACAACAAAGTTAATAAAACAAAATATTTAAAAATTACAAAGACTAAAATAAAAAATTACAAAATAAATTAATAGAATAACAAAAAAAAAAGCTTTTTAAACCTATTTTATGATTACGATTTTTCTTGCATTTTCCAGTGGATATTTTTGCTCGTTTGACGTTGGTACAACAACTTGTAACTAGAGTGGAATGGTGAATCTGATTCGATACCAATCCCAACATCAGCATCCCCATACATACCCATGACGTCGTTTTTATGATGTTAACATCATCACCCCTGGTTCCATAACGTCATTGGGAATTTTTTAAAGATTATTACCATATCCATTTGTTGATTATATACCCTTGCTCGTGACTCTTGAGATTAAAATTAACTGAAATTTAGAAATATTATTTAAATCTTCCAAGTAAATGTTTAGATAAATTAATTTTTAATAATTATGTTATTATGTAAATTTATATATTTTTTTAAGTCAAAAAATTTTATTAAAAATTGAATAGTTAAACAGAAATGCAAGATGTGTATATCAGTCAAATTACACAATTTTAATATAGAATAGAATATGTCTCTAGAGAATGTTTTAACTCATACAACTTGCAGTATTCATAACTCATTTAGCATATATGATTTATAACACATTCAGCATAAGAGTGTGTGTCAGTTTCTGAACATGACACCAATTCTAAGTATTCAGTTGAATTTCTTGAACTATTTCATCAATCCCTTGTAAATTTATACTTAAAAAATTTTAAATGATATTAAAAATATTTAAGAATTAATATTATAAAAAAATATTTTAATCATCTCTAGAATTTTTACCAAGAGTTTTTAGTTAATATATTCAATCACAACTTTTCATATGACTAAAGTATTAATGGGTAAACTCAATAAACTTACAATAAATAAAAAATTATGATTGACTGTCAGTGTAAAACTTCTTACATTAACACTACATATTAATTAAACTCTTTCAAAAAGGTCATTTAAGAGCATCTCCAATAATGGGTCATACTTTTTTATCTTAGCTATATTTTTTAAACTCCGCAATGTCATATCACTAACAAATCTAATCAATTTTCAACTCTAATAGAAAATAATATTTTGTGATGTTAAAACACTTTTTGTAGGTCCACATTTTGTTTTGTTGATCCTCCTTATAGGAGTTGAAGACAATGTTAGGAGGTTTACAACAACTCATGCACCTTACTCAACCTGAGTTAGACCTCCTTGACTTTTGTAGGTCCACATTGGACCCCACCTTTTTAATATTTATTTATAATTTATTTTAAAATAATTAAAAATAAATAACTATATAGTTTAATTACCCTATCTCCCTTTCTTTTCCCTACTCCTCACTTTCTTTTCCCTTTTTTCCCTTCTCCTTCTCCCTCCCTTCTTCCCCCATCTACTTCCCCCTCCCTACATTTCCATTGTCGTGCATCGTCCTCACTGCCATGTCTTCCCTTTGTCGTTGTGCCTTGTTCATCTCTTTTCCACCGACACACCTCCTCTTTACTATTGCGCCTCCTCCCCGTAGTGCCTCTTCCTTGTCACACCTTTTTCCTCAACATACGAACAACTCAAATTTTGTTTTTTTTTTTGTTTTTATTTTTTTTTCTTTATGTTAATTTGTTAATCTATTGTTGATACTGTTGGTGTTCTTATTCTAGTTGTTGATATGTTTTTTATGAACTTGTGTTTTTTTTATTCTCACTTCTTCTCCCTTTTTCTTCATTTTGAGCATCTTCAAGTTTTTGTTTTTGCTAATTGTTGTGCGCTTGTTCTGGTTAGAGAAAGAGAAAATAAAAAATGATTTCTTTAACATTGGGTTGTTATTGCTTGTTCTTGCATAAGAAAAAATCTCCACGTGAAGATTAACCGTTTTTCCTCTAATAGTTGATTTTGTCAAGATTAGATCTTGCCTTCAAGGTCATCCTTCAAGCACACCTATTGGAGATGCTCTAATGATGGTTTACTCTTGCATAGTAAAACAAATGTTTCTTTATAATGACAACTTCTACTGACAAAATATATTCCTTAAGATAGTGTGAATTTGATAGAGGTGTTCATGGATCCAGATCCACTTGCCAATCCAAATCAATCCAATTAGATCTGTGAATCGATCAAGACATAATTAACTTAAATCTAATCTAATCTAATTAAATTTGACTATAGACAGAACTTTGAAAATTTGTATATTTGTTAACCAATCCATTCAATTTAAATTTTAATATATATATATATATATATATATATTTAAAGGGTATAAATAAAAAATTAACACTACAATTTAAAGTTTAAATATTATTTATAGTTTGCATATAAGTTGAAAAAATTAATATATTAAGTAATGCGGTAATAGAGATTACAAGTTATTAAATTTTATTGTTTTTTTATTTTTATGATTTATATTTTATAGACAACTTTTTTATATAATTTTACTTTTATGTTATTTTAAAGAAACAATGTATGTTTTAATGTTTTATTTACAAATTTTTATGTTTAGTATTTTATTCTTTATAGTTTATAAAAAAAAATAACTCTAAAAAATTTTATTTGCAATAAGTGAATCCAATCTCATCTAATCCCTTCTTAATCGAATCGAATTAGACTGCTAAAAGTTTCTTACAAATCTGATTCAATATGATTAAATTTGATTGGATTGAATTTCATTTTACCTCAAATCTTATTTAACCTGATCCATGAATACCCTAGAATTTGGTAGAGGCAAAAGAAAAGAAATGTAAAAATTAAAGATTTTAAATAAAATAAAATATTAAGTCCTAAGAAATATTTTTAATTTTCTTCACTCTCCTGGCGTAATTTTATTTTAATCAGCTCTTTGGGCGTAATGGTAAGGAACACTTTAAATTTGGAGAATGTTGATAAAGAACAGTCCTCAAGTCTCAGCTAGCTTGGGCCCGAATGGTCAAGTGGAGATTGAAGGTGCACTAGCGATCCATGGTTGGACTCATCAAGTGAACCTCAATTGGCCCAACAATGCCCACTTGATGTAGTTTCACAAAAGAGATTTACATTTCGCACTTACTCATTTTTCATTTAACATTTACTCACCTTAATAATTTTTTAAAAGGTCAAAAATACCCTTTAACTTAATTATCTATCCTAACACCTACCATAATAAATTAACCTTATCTCTCTCACCTACTATAATAAATTAACCTCACTCACTCACATTTCAAAATAAAATAGCTTATTCTATAGCTTTCTGAACAAAGAAAAAAATTAATTAGAAAATTTATTTAACTATTTATATTATCTTTATAAAATTTTATATTTTAAAATATAAAATAAATATAACACAAAAGTTTATTACAGAAAACTTTCACTTAATAAACTTTTATAATTATAAATTTTATATTTTATTATTTTAATTGGAAAATTTATATATAATATTTATATTATATTTATAAAATTTTATATTTTAATAAAATAATTTATTTATAATATAATTTTTTAACATTTTATTAAAATTGCATATGATAAAATATAAAAATAAATAAAATATAAAAATTTATTACAAAACCTTCTCTTAAATTTTTTTCTTCTTTGACAATAATAAGTAAAAAAAATTGCAAATTACTCTAATTACTTTGAGTCTAATTACTCTAATTACACTTCTCCTCATCACTCATTACTCTAATTACTTTTAATCTAATTACTAATTACATGAAGTTGATTTCTATAATTACTTTGAGTCTAATTACTCTAGTTACACTGATGTTAATTACTCTAATTATTATTATTATTATTATTATTATTATTATTATTATTATTATTCTCTAAATAGCATTTTTATGTCTATTACTCTAAAATTATCTTCTCTTTCATGCACTACATAAATAATGTTAATTATGCTCATAATCTTTACTTAAATAAGGAATATTATTTTTAATCAAATTCTAAAAAAAATGAAATACTAATAGTCTCAATATTTGTTGAGGTATAATTTTTTAGTATATCAATTTTTTCAGTTAATCCTCTTAATTTAATTTTCTATTATAATTAAATTTAGACTAACAACATTAATGAGTAATTTAATTTATGAGTAATGAAATTCTTTTGTGTAGTGCACTGAACATTCCTAGGTTTTACTTCTTCGGCTGTGCACGACTGGAGAAGAAAAAAAATTTGCAAATTTTTTTGCTTCTCTGACAATGTATAGCTAGAGAAGAAAAAAATAAAGCATATATTAGTATTTTTCTCACCAGTAAGTGAGAAATGAAAATGGGGTTGGTATGAAATAAAAATCTCTTCATGAAATTTGCTTGCTGGAGACTCACAGAATGCACATGATGTTGGTGTTGATAGCTTTATGGAAAGGAATGTGGTGAGTGTGGGGCACATATCAACTTCCAATCTATGGCAATTGTTGCATGCGGGACGCAAAATTACACCTCTCAGTCCTTCAAGGAATCGATTAATGTTCCATTAGCTTAGGGCTTGTTTATTCTAAGCAATGTGACGTCTTTCCATAAGTCAGGTTTTCGCAGATTGGGCCGACCTTCATTGGAATTTTCTCCCCTTAAGATCTCTTGTACAGCTTCAAGATGTTCCTGTGGTAGAGGCAGGGGCAAGGGTTGGTCTGAATGGAATGGGTTCTTGTGGTGTTTCTGAAAGTGATGTGGACAAATGAATGATAAGGTTTGTGTTTTCTTATGGAAATATTAGTGATGGGCAACTTCTGTGGGCTATTGGAAAGAGTATGAGGGCCTATTGTATTGTACAGGATGGAGTAATAGTGCAAAGTATGGTGGAGCTGGAGGCTAGAGATAGAAGGAGGGTCTCCAATAATAGAACAAAATCCAGGTGTGGGAGTATAGTTTTAAAATGATAAATGTCATATTCTATAATATTAGAGGGATAAAGGGGTGAGAGAAATAGAGGTCTGTGAGGCAGTTGGTGTCTAAACATGGGTTAATTTTATCTGTATTCAAGACACGAAGGTAGAGACCATTGACTGAAGTGTCTGTTGTCCAATTTTGGGTGATTCTAATGTGCAATGATGTGTTATTCCTGTAATGAATATGTCAGGGGGTCTTTTATGCATTTGGAATGCTAGTGGGTTCTCTACTATGGAGTCCTTCCAAGGGGTGGGGTTTATAGGAATTAAAGGCATGTTCAAATCGAAGTTGGTGGATAGGATCTTTGTGAATGTATATGCCCTTTGTCAGCTGTCTAGGAAAAAGGAATTGTGGAAGGCTCTTTTGAAATATAGGCAGTGGTTTCATGGGTGTCCTTGGTGTGTAGCCGGGGGTTTTAATGCAATCAGGTCTCTGAAATAAATGATAGGTGAAAATGGGGTGGTTGGGACATCTCTAAGTGGTGTTAATGAGTTCTCTGAATTTATATACAACATGTAGTTTATGGAGGTAAATGTGGTGGGGCACCGATATACGTGAAAAAGGTGTAGTGTCCTGGCAGGTTCTTACTTTCTCAAGAATGGTTAGATTCTGTGCCAAACAACTTTCAACTAAACCTGAACAAGGACTTCTCAGATCACTGCCGCATAATTTTAAAATAGTCCAATACTAGTTAGAGGGATAAACCATTCAAATTCAGCAATAGCTAGATAGACTGTGATGGGTTCCAGGAATTGATAAAGCAAAAGTGTAATGGTATACAAATTGAAGGGTGGGATGCTTATGTCCTCAAGGAAAAACTAAAGGCTCTCAAAGTTGATTTCAAAGGCTAGAGTGCGTAGAATATTGGTAACGTGGAAATGGCTCTCAATGAGTGAAAAGTAAAATTGCTAATTATGATAAACATGAGGAGGAAGGTATTCTTGAGGAAGAGAAGGCTCGATTGAGGATGGAGGCTACTAGAGAGCTGAAAAGGTAGAGCTCTTTTCAAGAAGTTCTATTGGCACAACAAGCAAAGCTTAAGTGGCTAAAAGAAGGTGATGTAAATTTGCGATTTTTCTACACTACAATTAACTGGAGGCTGAGAATTAATGGAATTCCATGCCTGATGGCTGATGGGAAATGGATTGATGATCGCAAAAAATTGAAGTAAGAGGTAAAACAATTTTTAACAAAGGTTCCAATTCTAGGGGGATGAGGGTGAGATTAGATGGGGTGGAGTTCAACATGATATCAGAAGCATAGCTCTTTGAGCTTGAAAGAGTATTTTCCAAGGAAGAAAAATGTGATGGATCAAAAGCTTCGAGGTCAGATGGGTTTAACATGAAGTTTTTGAAGCATTTTTGGGGGTTGCTGAAGGAAGATATCATTAACATTCTCTCAGATTTCCATCAAAATGGGAAACTCCCTTAGGGCTCAAATGCTTCCTTTCTTTCTCTCATTCCCAAGAAGGATGGTCCTTGCAAACTAGAGGATTGTAGGCCCATTGCTTTAATTGGGGTAATTTATAAAATTATTACTGAGGTGTTCTCTCATAGACTTCAGAAGGTGTTACCAAGTATCATTGTTGATACGCAAACGACATTCATTAAAGAAAGGCAACTACTTGACAATGTGGTGATAGTGAATGAAGTTATTCAAAAGGCAAAGTAGCATAAGAAATCCATTTTGGTGTTCAAAGAAAATTTCGAAAAGGCATATGACTCGGTCAATTGGCCCTTCCTGTTCTATATGCTTGGGTGCTTTGCATTTGGGGAAAGATGAGTTGGTTGGATTGAAGGGTGTCTTCGGTCTTCATCAGTTTCAGTTCTAGTGAATGGAAGTACAATATAGGAATTCTGTATGAAGAGAGGTCTTAGGCAAGGAGATCCAATGGCTTCTTTCTTATACTTGATTGTAGCTGAGGGACTTAGAAGGTTGATTAAGAAATCTCAATTAGTTAACCTCTTTTTTGGTATTAGTCTAGGGAATAAGGATTTAAGGGTAGTGATTTAATAGTATACGGATGACACTATTTTTATAGTGCCTACAGTGCTAAGAAGTGTTTACTCACTGGAGAGCTCTTTAAGATGAGCTAGCATTTGGTTTAAAAATTAACTTTCATAAGAGTTTCCTGGGGGATGTAGGGGTGAAGTCGGAGGAGTTAGTATCCTTTGCATCAGTCCTAAAGTATGGGGTTTTGCAGCTGCCATTCTCCTACCTAGGAATTCCTATGGAGACTGATGTGAGATGTGAGCGTGTGTGGCATCCAGTAATAGATAAATTGAGAGTTAAACTTATACCATGGAAACAAAGGAATTTTTTTTTTGGAGGAAAGATTTGGTTAATCAAATCCACCCTCTCATTCATTCCTCTTTATTTTTTATCTTTTTATAGGATCCCGAAGAAAGTGGTTAAGACTATCCTGTCTATTCAAAGGAAATTTCTATGAGGAGGCTTAGACGAATGTATGAAAGTAGCCTAGATCAGCTGGGAGCAAATTTGTAGAGACAATCATCGAGGGCTTGGAATTAAAGATGTAGCAGCTTTCAACAAAACCCTTCTTGGTAAATGGCACTAGAGGCTTCTTCAAGGGGGAAATCATTTGTGGATCAGAGTTCTAGAGGCTAGGTATGGTGAAGGTATCAGAAGAAATTTGGAAGTGAGACAGAAGTTTGGCTGGTCCCAATGATGGCATGATATTCTAAAGGTAACTTCTAATGCGGAAGGGGAAGGGGGTGGTTCTCTAGTGTGGTCAAGTCCTTTTATTGGGGATGGTTCATTCTTCAAATTTTAGGTTGGGGAGTGAATAGTGTCAGGCGACCTTAAAAATAGTGTTGAGATGGCACATGAAGGATCTCAAGCATTTAATGGTTTTGATTTTATTAGTTTAGTGGATAGTATAACTTTTATGGTATCAAACTAGCTTTGAAAGAATGGTACTTGTATTGATTGTTTAGTTAGGCTTGAAAGTATGTGTAGAATATCTTTAATTCTTACATGATTCAATCTTAGTGACTATATATTGTTTGGAAAGCAAAAAGTGATCAATTACTAAGTTAAGAATTGATTCTCTACTAAGACAATCGATTACTTAAATTGGTAACAAATTACCCAAGCTGGAACATGCAAGAAAAGTCACAGGATCATGAACTGCCGTAAGATAATCAATTACCAGAATTAGCTAATTGATTACCTTTGACACAGGCTAAGGAATAAGCGATTACCTATAGAGATAATCGATTACCACTAACTTTGAATCATACTTAGGGTCATCTTTTAAGCAAATATCAAGTAATTGACTAGATAATCGATTACCATAAACTGCAAAAATAAAAAGGACATTTTCAAAACTCATTTTAAGAGAAGAACCAGAAAGGGAAAGTTTTAACAAGAAAATTATGTTAAACCTTTCAAAAACCCTTCAAGATATTAAAGATTAAACCCAAATTTTGATTCTTTATGATCAAAAGATTGAAGATTGGAAAAAGATAGAGATGTATTGAAGCTTTAATGGTGATAGGTATAATTTCACATTTCAGGTGATATTATTCTTTACCTATCTTTTTGTTAGAGAAATTGTATGTGTAATCTTAGGAAGAGTTCTTGAGATTATAGGAATCTTGCAGCGACGTGTTGTGAGATTGAGATGTTTATGAGTGATGGGGTGTATGAATAATTGATTCTAGTAATTGTATGAATAATTTCATGAATTGATGTTTGTGTATTCATTGCATGTAAACTAATTCATTATAGTGGAAATTAGTTTAATGGAAGGTAATACTAAAAACTGGATGTAAGTCTTGTGACTGAACCAGTATAAAAAGCTTTGTGTAATTTCTTATATCTCTTAATTTCTATACATATGATTGATTTGATATTGTGTTAAAATTGTTGGAAAAATAAATAATGTGATTGTATAAACTGGAAGATTAAATAGAAAGAAAGATTCAAGCATTGAATTGGTAAGTTCTTGGAAGTGGAAGTTTAGTATATCAAAACTGCTTTGAAGAAAAATCTAAAAAAGATTTAATTCATTGTGCATATTGAAAACTTGATTTGAAACCCTTAGATTTTGAACATTTCAAAGGGAAAGATTTTTTAAAATCTTATTTTATAGAGAAAGAAAATTTTGTGGAAACATTTTTGGAGAATCTATTCAACTTTCTTCAAGATTCCCCCTAGGACCAACAAATAGATTTCCTTGAGTTTATGCTCTGTCTACCCAAAAGGAGGCATGTATCTGCAAGGTAGGAGGTTGGAGGGATCGCAGGTGGGTTTGGAGGTTTAGTTGCGGAGGATGTTATTTAGTTGGGAGGATGAATCGATCAGGGAGTTGGAAGGGGTCTTGGATGGGGTTTCTATTTGCCATGAGGTAAGTGATGGGTGGGGGTGGGGTGGTAGCTGTGAATTTTCTGATAAGTTCTCTGTAAAGGAGGCATATTGGATAGTTAAAGGATGTTCTCATCTTAGTCACACATAGCATCTAACTTTTTCTAAAGGTTGTGGAAATTAAAGGCATAAGCTAAAGTAGTGACACTCATGTGAAAGGTGGCTCACAAGAGGATTCCTACAAAGGACGAATTGGTTAAGAAAAAAATTATTCTACCATCGGATATTATATGCCCTTATGTAATGGGTACCTTGAATCTGTAAGTTATCTACTTTTTACATGTATATCT
Source organism: Psophocarpus tetragonolobus (assembly GCA_037954015.1). Lineage (NCBI taxonomy): Eukaryota > Viridiplantae > Streptophyta > Magnoliopsida > Fabales > Fabaceae > Psophocarpus > Psophocarpus tetragonolobus. Next base: position 38,608,344 of record CM075691.1, on the reverse strand, counting down.
AGCTATTGTGTTTGGATGTATTGTTACAAATGGCTAGGTTATAGAAATGTCCTACCCTCGGATTGTGAATCTAGCTTCTGGCAGCACTTGGGTATCTCTTCCTCATGGTAATGTCTCACGGGATATTCTGAGTATGATATGGTTGGCTATTCTGTGGAAATCTGGGTAGCAAGGAATGTTGTGGTATTTAAGAGGGTTACCCCTTCATCACGGAGGAAATTTAACAATTGTCCCTTTAAATGGCTTGGAATGGTTAAAAAGGCTTTTCAATGCATCTTCAATTTTTTTTTGCTGAGTGGTCAACTTATCCGAAACTATGCTTCTGTAGAATCAATAATCAGAAAGCATACATCTTTTTAGGTGGTTATGTTATCTGTACTCAAGGGGCAGGTATGTTAAGGGATGATTGTGGACGAGGGGCTATCAGTATAGTTGATGCTTAATTGGCCAGGCATGCTAATAAATTTGACCTCATAGGTCATGTCTTGTATGTTTTTACTCTTGCTATGATTTTGTAATTGGCAAACTCTTACAGATTATGTCTTGTGATATGTGTGAGTCTCTTCTTGATGGAATAAATCTTGACCTTTTTCAAAAAAAAAGAAAAAAATTTGGGAAAGACAAGTTTGGTTCGTCAAATAAGTTTGGTTTTTGAGGAATATTGGACCCATTTAGTCTCAAGTCTCTAAACCAACATTTTAAATTGATAAGATAAGTTTATTTTGTTAAAATAAACTAATTTTTTTAAGAGTTTATATTCGGTTAACAAAACTTACACATTTAAAGAATTGGCCTAGTGGCCTGCACAATCACGCGCGTGCACACACACACACAAAGGCAGTAGTGGTGGTGATAGTGGCATGATGGCAGCGATAGGGGTGATGTTCATGGTGGAGTGAGGGTGAGTTACGGTGAAAGAAGCACATGATATTTTTAAGTGAGTTATTTTAACCTAAGCCATTATTTTTAATCTTATGCTTATTATTAATTCCTTTCATATTTTATAATAAACTTTTTTCTCACTTGATAAACTTTATTAACAAAAAATTAACATAATATGTTTTTTAATACTCAAAGAATAATAAATAATAAAAATAAAAATTAAAAAATCTGTCGTTAAAAATAATAATTAAAAAAATTATAACATTTTTTAAACTAAAAAAAAATTATTATATCATACTAAAAATTATATAATAATTTAAAACATTAAATATTTCCAATACTAAAAGTTTAAAATATTACATTCACAACAAACAAGTCACAATATTAATATAAACTAATAGTCCAAATGGTTAATTGTTCCTTTAAATGAACTTTGTAGATTGAGTTCAAATTTTTTCTATAATTATGTTTCTTTTTAAACAAGATTCAAAATCAGCACGAATTTAAAAGGTCTGTGAATCTAAATCCATATATCCACTTTTCTATCACATATCACACAACATAATCTTATGATTCTACATGTATTTAAGACTTCGTTCGTCATTACAACATATAGTTCAATTAATTTGATTTGTTGTATAAGTGATATTTTATATATAAAGTTATATGTAGACTACTAACATAATAAATAGAAGGCTTAAATATAAATTTTTTGTTCTTGTATTGATGATTTTTGACATTTTGCTCCTTATTTTTTAATGAGGCATTTTGCTCCCCAATTTTATAAATTTAGGAATCAGTATCAACTGTTATGATATAATCACACCTAGCATGGATTCTTAACTAAGGCGATTGGAAAGATACATGGAAAGGATGAAGCTCATTGAAGATCTTAGATAATAGTCTTAAAATTGGCTTGTAATATATTTAGTATATTTAGTAGTTAGGAGGGTGCATTTATACTTTCTTTTGGCCATGTAATTTTTGGTCATTTTCCTTTTATTTTAGAGCATGAGATGCCATTAGTTATTATGTGGAGTATGTGCAAGTAGGTGGACCTATTCACTTAGACGTGTGGTTTCTACCACACCCTCACTTGGTTTAGTTCTACACCTCCCTAGCACTTACAAAGCATGAACAACATGTGGGATACCCTTGTCTCCTTCCTAGTGATGCAATCCTACCAACCAAGGGCCCTCTGACTAGGGCAATGACTAGGAGGATTGAAGAGGACTTGGCCTGGAAAGACTCATCAAGACCCCAACTCATGATGGAGATAAATATTTTAGGTCATAATCTTTAGTTTTCCTCTTGTAAATGTTAATTAGCTTTTAATTCCCTTGTGGGCCATGTATTTTGGTCATTTATGCTAGTTTCTAGAGTTTAGGGTGTAATTAGCTTAGGAAGGGAAGTGAGGGGAGTAAAGGGCCTAATAACCCAAAGGAGTGTGGATATCTTTCCACACCCCCTTGATTAGGTTGTGCCACTCCCTACCTTAAGGCTAGGCACCACTTTTAGTGGGCCTAAGAGGGATTAATGCTCCTAATCCTAATTAGACCCAAGTCCCACATTGCCTAGTTTTGAGTGCCTTGCTATCTCTTTGGGCTATAAATACACCTAGTCCCCCTTGTACAAATCACACTTGATTGAATGAAGTAAGACTCTTTTTGAGCAATTTATTCTTGAGTGTCATCGAGAATCCTCTCTCTTAAGGAATCTCTCCCTTAAAGCTTTTATCAAGGGACTTCTCCCTTGTGGCAAGCAACATAAAATTTTTGACTCATCTTTCTCCTAGAAAGTGGGGTCAACCTCCCCCATTTCTAGCCTCTCCATCCTCCATTTTCTTATAGGAGGGAACCTTGGTTGAAGAGATCAAGGGAGTGTATCACTTAGGCACCAAAATTCAAATTAATGAGGCAAGATCCATGCTTATAGGGGTTTGTTTGGATTAGCACGAGTTAATCGTGTGTTAGTTGGCTCTTAAGCTAATTAATCTTGTTTTTCTCCGTCTAGTCCTCACACCCAAGCTCTATAAATGGAACCCACCCTTACTTGTTCTCTACACACTTGATTTGAATGAAATAAGACTTATTTCCAAGAGCATTTGTTCTAAGAGTATCTTGAATTTTCTCCTTAGAGAGAATTCTCCTTAGTTGGCTTTTATCAAGGGTTCCTTACTTTTTGGAAAGCTTTATAAATTTTTTTGGCTTATCTCTCTACGAGTGGCGCCATCCATAACCATCCTTCTTCCTTCCACGTTCATCTTCTTAAGGAGTGGAACTTCAATGGAGGAAGATCATGGGAGAACAATCAAGGATTGCATCATGTTAAGTTAAGCATGTTGACTAAATGTTGATCATTCCAACAATCCAAAAATAAAACAAAAAATCTGGAATCTCCTTTGTTTTCCTTCTCCAACAATGTAACACCTATGGATGACAATAGGATAGGGCAGAGGCAAGTTTGACCCTTCTCATTCCCGTCCTCCAAAAAAACAGAGTGGTTCAAGTTTGAGTATAAAAGAAGTGTATATGAAATTTTAATACTCATTCTCATTCTCCTTGAGTATCTTTGAGTTTATGTATACTAGCGAGTAACCTATTATATTATTTTTATAATTTTAATGAAATAAATATATATTAAGTGATTAATTTAATTTTATTTTAAAATTACAAACAATAATAAATAACAAGAAATTATAAATAAAAGTGTAAGAATTAAAATTTTAAATTAAATATATAATTCTAAGTTTATTATATAATTATTAGAATTGTAATGGGACATGTATGAGTAGTTAGATACCCTCATTTGTACTCACACCTCAGTTAATCGCATAATACTCATACTTGTGTATGGTCAAAACAAATAATAATTGTACAAGTATTTTTTGTCATCCCTAGTCATATCCCGCATCTTCCTTTTCTTCCCCAAAAATAGGAATGACAAAACAATCCACACCTGTGAACAACTGCGGATAAAATCCATGAAAATATTGAACAAATAATTTAAATGAATATTTGTGTCTTGTGGGTATGTGTTTATTTCTATCCTCGCAATAGGCACAAGTATATATGAATATTATAGTACTCGTTCCCATGAGTATTTGCTATATGCTAAATTAAAATACTACACATATTTAATTTGAAGAAAATAATATTTTTTGTGAAATGAGGAGTTATAATGTTGGTGGGATGAAAAAGTCCATGTGTGGGGAGATAGGGGATAGGAGAGAGAGAGATTGTGAGTTCAAATATCTCCACTAACAAAAACTAACACACTAACAACTAATATTTGCTTATAAAAAGAATTTGTCAAATAAATTAACTTAAAATATTAATTGTCAAATTTTATTGATATTAATGTTACTGCTTTTTATGAAAGTGCATAATTAATAGAATTATTTTTTACAAAAATATCAGTAATATAAAGAAAATATTCTATTTGTATTAAATATTATTTATACATATTATTAATTTATTTTTAGATCCAATTAATTTATAGAAAGTAATATAATTTTATTTATAGATTTTAAAACAAATAAAGGATTTGTTGGATAAAATTTTTGTAGAAAAAGTTAAATTTTTTTATAAAAATATCCATTAAAAAACCCTTACATATTTTTATAATGAATATTAGAACAGGTAATAAGTACACACTTTCTTCAGCAAGTCAAGTGACAAATAGTAACTCTTATGTACCCATTTCAATGAGTTGTCATTAGTATCCAAATCTAAATTAAAACCCTTCCTCTCTCTCCATCTCCGATTCTTACATGGTGTGCTTATACTACATTGCAAGCCAAACATGTCAAAGAAAAACTAAAACATCACAAAATTGCTCAAAGAAAATTCAGCAATGGAAAACTCAGTTAAAGGAATTTAAATTTAGTGCCATAAATTCCAATTAGTTATCAAAGGCTAGAACAAAATTTAAAGTAGACAAAATCAAATGCTTTGAACTTTCAGCAATCTTTCTATAAGGGTAAGAGAATTCTTTATTCACATCAATAATTACAAACCTATCCACAACTACCACACGCAATTACAAAATTTGGTGTCAAACTATAAAATATTCGGAGCCAACATAGAATCCAAATTTCATTTAGGAAATTTAATTTGAGTAAAAACTCATTCAGAATATTAAAAAAAAAATTATATTGATATGTAATTCTATTTTTTATATAATTTTAAAATATTAATAAATAAAGTAATCAATTTATTATATATAAAAATTGTAATTGAATTTTAATATATAAAAACTTTTAACATTTTAATTTAGACATAAAAATTGTATAATATTATTATATTTATTATTAAGACATTTTAACTAATTTTTAACTTTTTTTTAACTGATTAAAAAGTTCGTTTAATTGTTTCGTAAATAAATTTTTTTAATAGTTTATAACAGACACCATGTCAAGTCATCAATAATTAATTTCTTCCCTAAAACCCATTTAGGTGAGTTTTTCTAAAAACATTTCTTCATAAACTAAAATTAATTTATAATACATTAATATATAAAAATTCTCTCGTACAATAAGGATAGAACACTCCCATTCTAAAAAAAAGGTAAAACTTTTTACAAGTTCATATTTTTTAACAAAAACTCATAATTTTTTTAATATTATTTGCTTCTAAAATATTTCTTAAAAGACTCACCCAAACATAAGGATAGAAGCCTCCCATCTCCATTATGCAGACGAAAAAAACAGCATGGAGAGAGTGCTTATCGTGTACCCTGGCCTCGTGTACTGCTCCTACCAAGCTTATCCACTATTCTTGATTTTTGATACAGAGAATGTCCCCTCCATCCATACCCTTTACTATGCCCATACTCATATTAATCTTGATAGCAAGAAAACCATGTGTGGATTAAGATTTGAAAAATATGATCTGAGTTGAACATAACTTTTCATTGAAATATTTGAAAATAAGAATAACAACGAAACTCCTTTGTAAATTTACCTTTCCAAAATCACCAAAGAGAATTGTTTAATAACAATTAAACATAACAATAAATTTTAAATAATTATAAAGAGAGTTTTTATAAAACTTTTCTATAACTCCTTGTTTAAAAATAGGTTTGGCCTCAACTGTAATTTAATGAGATAGTAATTCTTATGGTTAATTAGAGCTTTTAAAATGAGTTTGGCAAGGTTGGCTCCTTGTGAACTTACAAAGAAATTTTAATTCTCATCTACCATTATTTCAATTGTCACCTACTATTTTCAATGTTTTTTAAATGCCCAATTTACCCTCCTTTAGCCTTATCTTCTTCTTAAATGGTTTGAGCATCTCTGTCCTTTTCTCATTTTCAACACATTCTCTCCTCTTTGTTTCCTCTTTCTCGTTCATCCTCTCTCTCCACCGCTCTTCTTGTCGTCCTTGCCTTTCTGCATAAGTTTAGTTCAATCTTCTCCATCTCCTATTCTCTGTTGTTGTACTATTTAACACTCCAACAGGATCTTGTCGGAAACTAAATCCGTCACTACAGGTCAATTTATGAGATTCTCATATGAAGTAGTTGCAACAAAGTTGAAGTAATCACCTTGGTTAATCTCATAGGAGATATTGGAAAAAAAGAAATTTCCAATGCAACCATAGGTTACTGGTATCAGTAAGACTTGGCATGGGATCAACTTGTCTTCCTCATGATCTAAATTACTGGCTCTTGCAATGTATAAAGGATTGGTGTCAAATATATTGGATATATAGGTTAAACTAAAAAATTTTGGAGATTGAGCTTTGTATATAGCCTTCACAGGAAGGAGGTGAATCAACAACGTAAAAAGTTTGCTCCACTAGTCTGTTGTGATTGAGCTGCGATATTAGTGAAAAGCAACATGAGTGCAAGACAAAGAATCTGAGAACGGAAATGATATGAATGCCGAAGATAATGACTTTTCATTTTTTTGTAACATTTCATTAATTTAGGAATTAATATAACATGCAATTAATCATATGAATTTTGATTTGGAAGAAAGAAACTGAAAAACTGTAATGTTTTTTTTAAACTTTGTTTGAGAAATGCTATTGACGCCACACTCAAGAAAGATGAGAAAGTGAATGAGTGATAAGTCACATGGTTGATCACTACAAGGTAACTTGATAAGATCGAAATAAGATTCTTATAACTCAGAACTCCATAAAGCTCTCAAATGACAAAACTCAATTTTCATTAAACTCATAATCTGATTTGAAATACAATGGATCTCCTATTTATAGACAAAAAGTGACTTATCAAAATTGTAACTTCTAAAAAATAAATTAAAAATACTTCATTAATCCTATTAATGACTTAGTACTCCCAATTAAAACCAACTTAGAAATACAAAAGTCATCATAAAATTTATCCAGAATAGTGAAAAAAATTATAAATAAAATATAATACCTAAAATTAGGCTAACCCCTCCAATACATGATTCCCTCTTTCTTATGGAAAATTCGTCCTCGAATTTTAAAAATACACCTCCTTCAAGAACATAGGGGATAAGTCAATGTCAAAATAAAAAATTAACCTTGTACTGTTTTTCATTAAAGAACTTGAATATGATGACAGTGATTGATGACAAATGATGATTTAGTAAGCATCATTTTAGAAGAAAATATTTCTCTTTTAATGTCATTGTTTTCTTCTTTCCTCTTTTTACCCATTTTTTTTTCCTCCATCCAACTTTTCATATTTTTCTCTTAAATTACAAATCTCATTTTCTGACTCACTCAAACTTTTCAAATTTCCCTCACTTTGGATTTCAATATTTTTCTTTTCACTACTTGATTTCAAAATATATGTCTCTTTATTTTTCATTTTTCTTTCATTTTTTTCCACATTCACACTAATTAATTATTTTTCTTTTTCTCTCAACTCTCTTATTTTCTTACCTCTATCATCTTCATGATGTCTTTGATTTATGAACTGCTCAATTTTTTCACACATTGCTTTTTTATGCTCTTTTATCAATCTTTGAAATTGTATAGCTACAGCATCAGCATCAATAAACTGGCATTGAGATTCATTAAGTTGGGAAAAATTTTCTTCCATGTGAAATTCCAAGGAGTCGAAGCTCTGATACCAACTGATGTGAATTCGGAAACGGGATCACCTTGAATTTTGATTTGGAAGAAATAAACTGAAAAACTATGTTTTTTTTAAACTTTGTTTGAGAAAGGATATTGACATCACACTCAAGAAAGATGAGAAAGTGAGTCGTAAGTCACATGGTTAATCGCCCCAAGGTAACCTGATAAGATTGAAATATGGTTCTTATAACACAGAATATAAAGCTCTCAAATGAGAAAACTCAATTTTCATTAAACTCATAATCTGATTTGAAATACAATAAATCTCCTATTTATAGACTAAAAGTGACTTATCAAAATCGTAACTCCTAAAAGGTTAATTAAAAATACTTCATTAATCCTATTATTGACTTAGTACTCACAGTTAAAACTAATTTGAAAATACAAAAAGTCATTATAAAATTTACCCATAACAGTGAAAGAATTTATAAATAAAATATAAAACTCAAAATTAGGCTAATCTCTCCCTCATACGTCATTTGGTGGCCCATGGAGGTCATCATAAAAGGAAAGAAGACAACCATTTCTAAGAAGAGTCTATTATCACATCAGCTTTGTTGATATGTAACATTTTTTGTCAACTAAAGATCCTTTCGTTTAATATAAAAACTTGCTCATGTCTTTGTCATTTGCTTTAACCATATTTCCTTTTTCTCATGTCTCATGATTATACCTTAATTTTTTTACTCTCTCACAATAATTCACTAGAGAGTACATAAATTTGCAAATTTTTTTTACTCATCGGTAACAGTTTGTTGAAGAGTAAAGAATTTGCAAAATTTTTTACTTTCCAAAAAATCGTTGCCGAAGAGTAAAAAAATGAAAGGTATATTAGTATTTTTCATAGAAGTATGAATTGAAATTAAGGTAGGTGGGAATTGAAACTCTTGCTACAAAATAGGTTAACTTAGACTTTGTTCAAATAAAAATAAGCATTTTTGACTTAGCCCATTTGGACTTGACATGTAGATGGACTTAGGTCTAACTGGCTTGGTGAGTCATGGACCGATATGAATATAAATATAAATATAAATTTTAAAAATATATATTAATAATTATTAAGTAAAAAATATACATATAATATGTATCTTGGACTTTTGGTGTTGTTTCTATTGATATATGATTTTTTTACTAATTTATAGTATTGCTTTGAACTAATTTGACATTGTATTTGATGTTATTTTAGACTTATTTAAAATGTTGTTTTAGTGTATTGTTTTTTATTGGTATACTATAAAACTAATTTCATTATTTTAATAAAAGTTTGGATTTTAATTTTTTTAAAAAAGATCCATTTTGGTTCGAAGACTACAAAACCATATTAACCTTAGAAAACTATCATCCAAATAAAATATAAGTCACCTTAACATGACCTCTCTTATTATATAAGTGTATCCAAATTGTTATCCCAAAAAATTATATATGTGCATCTCAAATGTTATTATATATCTAGTAAAAAAAAGAAAAATAAAAAAAAGAATACACAGATACAATAAGATTGATGTATAGATACAAAAGTGTAGATGTAGATGTATCGTTATTCTTAATTATTTGTAAATCCCTCACCTATAAAACGATTTATTTCTTTCCTAATACAATCCCTTGTTTTCTGTTTCCTTGAATTGAAGAAAGATTGATGAGAGGCCAAGTGGAATCCCAAGACCAGCAATTGAGGGTTCTATACGAGCTATGTTCCCTCATCATTCACACTCTGAAGCTCCCTCCATTACCCTGTCCTTTCTCAACCTCGTACCCATCATCATCTTCTTCATTGTCACGGTCTAGGAGACAACAACTGTGGTGGACAACGCAGGATTCACCAGCAGCATTCGCGTCTCTGTTTCTGGGCATATCCCTGTCCCTCATGCTCCTAGGCTCAGTCACGTTCCTTGTTGGGTTATTGTTGTTACCTTGGGTCACTCTTCTGGTGCTCCTCTTCTACTTTGCTGCACTTGTCTCCAACTTGTCCCTTTTGGGTCGTTTCATTCTTGGCTCCATCACCTTGCACAGAGATCTTCCACGTGAGCCTCTCTCTGTTCTCAACACCCTTCATACTCTGCTTTAGATTCATTGTTAAATTAATCCCTAATTATTAACAAATTCATTTCATCAAAAAGTTTTCAGAAATAAAATTATTGTTTATTTATTAAATAATATTGTAGAATTATTTTATACTATAGTATTTTTTTCTCTCTTTAAAACCCTTATCTAGTGGAAAAAAATTAGCTCGTTAAAATAAGAGAAAATGTTTTTTGTTTTTTTTTTTTTGAAAATTATTTTTATTTTTAAATATTTATTAATGTTTATTTTTATATGATATTTTATATTTTTAAAAAATATATTATTAAATTTAATCAATTTTATAAAAAATATTATAAATTATTTATATATATAATTTAAAATGCATTTATATGTATATACATATTATTTTTACATAATTATAATATTAGTATTAAGTTTTTACATAGTATTAATTTTTCAAAAATTTCTATTTTTTGTAAAGTTATTTTTTGAAAATATTTAATAAAAATATTGTTTTTTAAATTATAATAAAACATATTTGCATTACTTTTTTATTTTCTCTGCAAATAAAAATAGAAAACGTTGAAAAGAAACCTATTATATGATAATCGGTGAATGCTAACTACATGATCGTTAAATCTTAAACATTTTATTTCTGACACTTATTTTTTATATGTAACAGAAACGATTAAAATTTATATTTAATTAAGTTTTTACTTTCTAAAATTTGACTAAATTTAGTTTTAATTTTTCAAAATTGAAATTAATTCTTTTTATTCATGAATTTAATTAAATTTAATCCCTAAAAATAATATAAATTTAAAATTTCAAAAACAAAAAAATTATTTTCAATTTTCAGATACAGAATTTAATCAAATTTTAAACTAAACTTAATTAAGCCTAAAATTTATTATTTTTGGTATATTCTAATTTAGACATGATACTTGTAAAAGTGATAATTTTCCATAAATATCACTCAATTATTAAGAAAGTGTTAGAAAAGGTATTTGAAATAGTATCAATAGCATTTCTGATTAAAATATAAGTTCAATTTTATTGGAGCTAGCGTGTCAAAGAAAAGAGAAACAGTAACAAAAAATTATTGGAGCTAGCGTATCAATAAGAAAAAATTATTTCTTTAAATTTTACTTTATTGGAATTAAGTTTCTTATATCACTTTTTATTTAAAAAATATTTTTTATTATTTTTAAATTTATAAAAATCAAATTAACTAAATTGTTTTTAACTTTTTTTAATTAAAATATAAAATTTTATCTAAAAAATAATTCTAAATTTTCGTCTTCAACAAATCATAATGTTGTATGGTGTTAAATCTTTAAAAAATGATTAAATTTCCGAATTTTAAAGTTTAAAAATATTCCATACCTTAAATCTATTATAAATCAATTATAGTAATATAAAGGGGCATTTTGAAAGTTGTACTTCTAACTAAAAAAACTTAATAGAGACCATTTTGTTTGGTTTAAAAATAAAGATGTTGCGCTAAAATTATACACCAGTTTGATTAATATATACTTAGTATAAAAGATTTTATATTAATGTTAAATCATAATTCATAATTGATATGATTTTTAAAGTATTAATTGATAAAGTTAATAAATAAATTTATGATTAAATGAATGGTTATAATTTAATGTTTTTTTTACTGCATATACTAATTAAAATAGTAAATTAAAAAGTTAAAATACTATAAAATTTTATTGTTTACTTTTTGGTGCTTGTGATACCTTCCAGATGAGGCCAATTTATATCGCTGAAGCACTGTGAGGGAAAAGAATTGTCCGTGAAGGTTAGACATCAGATCACACACATTTGTGTCATGAATCATGATAGATAACAAGTGAATCTGATTACTGAGATTTTGGTGACTTAGTTTGCTTGTAATAAAATGAATACCATTTCATCTGTTTAATTACTTGTCTCAATTTTAATTTTCTCTTCCTGTTTTCGCGTGAACTTTACATCCTGTTTTATAGCTCTAATCAAGTTTTGTTCGCACTCTGTCTACTGAGATTCGTTAACTATATATATATATATATATATATATCAGTTGGTTCTGTTGAATAATTCTTGTATTAGAGGAGAACAATTATGATTATTTTCCTTGACAAGTTAAATATGTTAATTAAATTAGCAAATATACAATTTAAAAAATGTTAGTAAGAGAAAAAGTCTACCTGATTCACAACTCAGGTAATAAGTCTTCAGCTGAGATTCTAAGTATTATTTAGTTGGCTATTGTGGGGAATTTGGTTTGCTTGGAATACTGTCGTTTTTAAGGATTATACCTTTATCATTTAAGAAGTGTGACAACAGACTCTACAGTGATCTTGACTGTGGGTTAAGGACCTTTGTAAGTTGTCATCTATATCTTTTGTAGAGTAGTCATCTCAATTGTTATTATGTTTATCTAGGTTACGAGCATGATATGCTTAGTTTTTTTTTCTGGATTCAGCCTTTTGTCTAGTAGGTGATTTATATCCTATGTGTAGGGTTTTTTGTAAGTTGCTACTTGTGCGGGGTTTCTTCTAAGTAATTTTCATTTATGTTCTTAGTTCTAATTTCAGAAACTCTCATTGTCATTCCTTGTGATTTGTGGGATTCTCGTTATTGTTGAATAAATTTTGTTTTTTTTTTTTAAAAAAAAAAAACTCTCAAAGTGAAGTGAAGATTGGAAATAGTGTGATGGAGAATGTGTTCAAAACACTAAAAACAATAGTGTTACATATTAGTTAATAAACTTTCTTGAATATATTTTTCTGTTATTAGTCAAAATTGATAAGAGTTTAATAATTTTCATGTATTTTTATATTATCATTTTATTACAATTTATTATTTATATAAATTGATTATTTATATAACTTTTAAAATATTAAAAGATAAAGTTATCAAATTTATTGTAAATAATGAATTATTATTAAATGACTTTCTTTTACGGTGTGTTTTATGTTAATATTATGTTGCTTTGAGTATTCTACTCTAAATTTATTACAAGAGGAGTGTTAAGGAAAGAGAATTTTAAGGAAGTGGCAACCTTACTTTTACAAATACACTTGGCTGAGAACATTAAGCTTATGTTCTGTTGTATGAAAGTGAGAAGTAAAATATTACTTTTTAGTGTGAGAAAAATGAAAAGAAAGAAAATATTTCTCTTAATTAATTAATCTTACTTATTGTTTACTTAAAATAGACATGCAAAATTAATGATTATAAAATTATTTTATTTTGTTCTCGCTAGTAACTATATAATATATATATATATATATATATATATATATATATATATATATATATATATATATATATATAGTTTTACTTATCCGAAAATTGTCAATTTAAAAACAAAAGTTCTAACTACATGTAAAATTGAAAGAGATAAGAGTAAGCAAACTTCAACAACTAGAAATGTTACTACATTATAAAATTGGTGTAATTACAATATCTATATGTGGGGAGAAGGTAGGAGAAAGAGGTCGTGAATTTGAATCCCTCCACTATTAAAACTAACATATTAATAACTATCATTTGTGTATAAAAAAAACAAACTAGAAATACTACAAGATAAAATAAGATTGTACAAGATAAGATAAAAATAAAGTAAATAATCATGCGAAAGAATAGTATTCTTGTAAAAAGTTTGAAGTCCAATTATTTATAATTCTAATAACTTTAATCTATACAATTTCTTTCTTTTTATATTATCTTTTTCAACCAAACAACTCTATTTTATCTATCTTTCTTTTTTTTCTTCTTTTTCTTTCGTACAACCAAACATAACTAACTTATGGATAAGTGACAAAAGAATATAACAATAAATGTTAAACACAATGAAATGAAATAACATAAAATTGAACAAGGTAAAAAAGGCTTTATTTTCACTGCTTAGACATTTTTATCAAGTAAGAAAATAAAACCAAAAGTTCTGTCCCATTCCCATGCCTCCAGATTGAAGGGGATAAAGAGGTGTATAAAATATAACAGAATAAAACATCATATTCTATTTCATTTCATGAAATTGGATATAGTCCAAGTAATGAAAGGTGCATGGACTTCAAAAAAAAAAGAAAAGTAATGATAGGTGGTGTATACAGTGAATGATTTATCCACTACCAATGTGAACATTAATGGCAATAAGGAAAATAGCCATAAAGCCAAAGAAGAGAAGAGAATGAACAAATATAGAGACCCCACTTGTTTGGAAATTGCAGAAATCCACTGGTCTTCCTTTGCCAGGTAGCTGGAAAAGCAAACCTGGAGAAAACACCACAAAGAGGACCAACCCTATTACCACACCAGCCCAATCACCCATTTATCTGTAAAATTTTGTGTGCTAGCAAGAGACCCTAATGCTAAAGGAAAATGGATAATAAACACATAGAGGAAATGGAGGGTTGATTTATATTGGAATGTTTGAAGGGGTTGCTAGCAACACTAGGAGTGTAAGATGGATATGGCTGTGACATATAAATAAGACAACATAAAGTTCAAGAAAGGATGGGAAGGAACACTAAACAAATTGAAAGATGGGACAAATAGAATGGCTTTGGCATGGATCAAAATCGGCAGAGGCAATGAATGCAACCATTTATTGAAAGTTACATCCCTTTGTCTTGACATCACACTATTGGGGATTTGGGATCTCTATTATGGCTAGGGGACGGCTACCAATTAAGTTTTGAAGAATGTTTCTTTCACACATTTTTTTTTGGAAGAACTTCTGATGTATGTTTTAGTATACATGAGAGTGAATATAGTTAAAAAACATTGAATCTATTTTTCAATACTAATTTACTTCTCATTTTAACTTTGTCTTTTCCTTTCAATCTTTCTTTAATTCTTACTTCTATATATTTTTTTATATTATTACTTCTGCATTTTTTTCATATTATTTTTTAAAAAAAGATAAACTCAGCGTAACGCATATCTATTATATTAACAGCAGTGTCTTTCTTTTTTATTTTTTTATATTATTATTTGTTTCTTTATAATATGGTAATAAGCTTCAAAGACAAACAAAATGTGAAATATAAGAGTGATTAACACTATTATATTTTTAATTGAGTTTATCCCTTTAAAATATAATAGTGCTTAGTACTATTAAATTTTTTAATTAGGCATTATGTTGAATTTAAATGATATGTTGAAGACTTTAATTGAAACTATTTTTATCCTTTTAACACTATTTTATCTCTTTTACATTATTATATTTCACATTTTATTTGTTGTTAAAGTTAATCACAATATTATTAAGAAACAACTAATAATATAAAAAGATAAAATGAGAAAGACACTGTTATTAATACAATAGATATGAGTTACGCTGAATTTATATGAAAAAAATACATAAGTAATAATATAAAAAAATATGGAAGTAAAAATTAAAGGAGTAAAAATTAAAGTTGGATTAAAGTTAAAAGACAATGTTAAAGTTGGAACTAAATTAGAATTAAAAAATAAATTTAATATTCTTTTAACTATATTCACTCTTTCACATAATAAATGTTACATTGAAAATTAAATTCGAATAATGATTAACATGACTATTATAATTACTTTCTCTTTCATTAAAACAAAATTACTTTCTCTTTCATGCCGGATTGTTTTACATATAAAAAAATAATAAATAGATGCAGGACGGGTCTAAGACAAATTATATATCTTAAATTTAAAAATTTAAAATCATAACTAATTTTTTATTTTAATAAATTCAAAAAATAAATAAAAAATCACTCTAAAAGGAACATAATACTTTGAGCTTTTAAATAAATTATATATCTTATAATTAATATTTTATTAAGCACGAGGTCTAAGACCACCTAAGTGACCTTCCAAACCTTGCTAAAAGAGCTTTGCTAGCAAGTGTGACAGTGTAACACGAATATGGATATAAATGTGATTTCTGAATCACATAATTTTAATGTATTGTGTCATTAAATTATTCTTAGATATATGTCAATGTTTATATTTAAAAGTAAATGTAGCCTAATTAACACAAAAGCAATACATTTAGAAATAAAAAGACAAAAATCAAAATATAATTAAATAAAAAATACAAGTATAATTAAGTCATTTTTATTAATAAATATTAGTAGTTAATATATTAAGTTTTTATCTGTTAAGAAATTTAAACCCCTCTTCCTCACAACTCTCCCTCCCTCATCTTACTTTCTTTTGCCTCACGAATGCATGTGATACATAGGACAACATAAAATTCAAGGAAGGGAATAAGGAAGAGAGACATGTAAATAAAAAGATGAGACAAATTGAATAATTTCATTGGATGAGCAGTTCTAGCAAGAGGTTCCTTAATGCATTTTTAGGATACACTTTCTTTTATTGGTTGAAATTTATTGAAAATTATAAACTTAAGAGAGATAGACATTTAATAATAAGTGAGACTCACATGGTTTGTTGTTTTCGATAAATTTCAATCAATCATGTAGAATGTATTTAACAAAGTATGTTAAAGAGTGTATTGATAGCATTTCTATCCTTGGATTGACTTGAATCATCAAAATCGGAATAGCTTACTCCTTGAAATTAACATCCCCAACGCATGCCATCACAATATTGAAATAATTGGATCTCTCATGTCTTCTTATTTAGGAACAATAACCAATTAAGATTTGGAAAAAAAATAACTTGAATATTTTTTAAAATTATAATGTCTATAAAATTGAAAATTTATATAAATAAGATCACTAAATTATTTTCACTATATAAAATATTTTTGGAGTAAAAATATTGTCCTTTTAAGAATATAAGGGTTTTAAATTGTGGTCAATCGCAATTGCAACCACAATATTACTATAGTGGTCCTCTCTGCAACCGTATCGGCCCATAATTGTGGTGTGATTTTGAATCACACCAAATTCTGCAATGCATCCGCAATATGTTTGCAACGTAATTGCAATAGAGCCGCAACTGAACCGTAATATTATTATATTCCACTTTTTTGTCAAAAAAATATTAAATTTAGATTATAATCTTCTATTTCAAACTTCTTAAAGTGTATAATTAAATAGTTATGGTCACGTGAGAGTTGAAATACTAAATCTTAAATGAATAAAATGTTTACGCCATCTTACTAATAAAAAATATATAACAATAATTAGAATAATTGTAAAATTCTTTTTTAAATATATAATAATTTTACGTCACAATCACTGCAATCCATAATAGCCACAACCACAATAATTGCAATACTTACAACTATAATGACCGTAACCGCAATTTAAAACTTTGAATTTATATTATTCTTTTGATAAAATAAATAATTAAATAAAACATTGGTAGGTGAGTTATCCATTCATGAGGAGGCAAAATAGATTTAATTGGTTTCGTGAAACCTTAACCATGTATCTGGATGAAGCATTTTAAGATTTTAAAAAATGTGAAATAACAATTTCATACTTAAAGAATATTGGGTGATAGGTATTAACAATACTCATAACATATCAAGCTTCCGGTAACATTCTTAGTATTATCTGGCTGACAATTTTGTAGGAGATCTGGTCTAGGACTATAATTGTCTTTATGAGTAAAATATTTTTTGGTAAAGAAGTTTAACAATTGTTCGTGCAAAGGTCTTGGATATCCTATGTTAAGTAGCCCTCCCAACTGTTAGTGTTTAAAATGGTTTGGGTCAAAGATCATTTAGAGTATTCATGTTCTAGGCTTAGGTTTTTGTAGAGACTTTTATATATTGGTTGCTACTTTATTTGATGTCTGTGTTGTATTTCTGTGTCGAGGATTCTCATTAGCTCTCTTTTGTAGGGGATTTCTTCTTTCTGCTCTTGTTTTTTATGTTGTATGTACTTTATATTTCCTCATTGTTATTTCTTGTGACTAGTAAAAGATTTGCAATTGCTGAATGAATTTTTCTGTTTTAAAAAAAAAGAAACCTCGGGCTTCCAGGTCACATGAGCAAGGACCAACCATTGCAGAGGATTGTTAATGCTGTTAGGCAAAGGAAAAGAAAATATCAGAAAAGTGTGTTTTATTCAATGATTTCATGTACATAGCTGCTAAGGTAAGAGAAAGCATTGCAGCTGTAATAAAAATTTAAACTAGTAGAGTAGTAGCTATCAGCTACAACAAAGATTTAAAGTAACAACTAATAGCTATAACAAATATTTAAAATGAACACTGCAATTGAGGAACAGCAGCGTGATAAGATTATATCATATGGTAACAACTTGATAGGAACAAAATATTCTTAATTAAAGTTATTTCTCAGTTAAATAATTAAATGGTGGAGTATATTAATTATAATTTTGGATTTAAAAGTCATGCTGTAATTTAATAATATCATTATATAATTTATTGAAAAAATCAATAAACTTGTAATAAACGATCGACTGTTATTGAAATTATAGTACAGTTCCTCACCTATTTTCTCCATAATTAGATAAATAATCTAATTTTCCCTCTTGATGTACTTTAGAATTAAGTGACAATAAAACAAATGTAACATATTAATGATTGCAAATTTTGTTCAACTTAGTAGTTATAAAACAATAGGAAATTAAGATAAATTTGATAAATAATCTAATTTTCCCTCTTGATGTACTTTAGAATTAAGTGACAATAAAACAAATGTAACATATTAATGATTGCAAATTTTGTTCAACTTAGTAGTTATAAAACAATAGGAAATTAAGATAAATTTGATATTTTCAAATAAATTAACCAATAAAATAACTGAACATCCGTAAGCAGTATTCAGTGCAATAATATTGTCACAACTTTAGGCAGAAAAACATCAGATATGATTTTTAACAATTTATACAAAGCTCAATATAATTGGGGAATTCCTCTACCGAATCAGAGGATTTGCAGGGGATCTTACTTCATGCCCCAGGCAACTACAACGGTAAAGCACTAAAGCTGCTCTATAATTGAGGAATTCCTCTAATAAATTGGTGATATTGATGACCATGACAAGGAATATTCTTACTGTAAGCTATTTAGAAAGTTTATCAGAAGTAGAACCCTTTTCAACCACTTTGGTAACAGAAAATGTAGAACCCTTTTCAACCACTTTGGTAGAACTAGAAGATTCCTCAGCTTCATAGCGCTTACGTAGTCTTTCTTGAAGAATTCTTACTCTGTCCTCAGTCTTGCGAAGCTTTCTCCATCTGTAGGTAGTCCAGAGAGCAAAGCCACCATATACAACAATATATGAACCCCAAACATAAGGGTATGTTTCTGCATGCTCTTTGACTTTTAGATATTGTTTTTCCAATGAATCTTTGAAGCCCATAGCAGTGCTGGCTGCTTGATCTGCCAAGCTCTTATACTCACTTTTCTGGATGGGTGGTGAAGAACTTGTTGCTTGCTGGTTATTTTCCGGCTGGTTTGCCATGTCTTCCGCTTGTGTAGTTTTAGATATCAATTATTTAAAGAAACTGTACAAAGATTGACATTTTCATGTATCACATATTTAAAGAAGACAGAAGACACATCCATAGTCTCATACAAAATAGCATCACAGCATCAGTATACAAGCAAAAGGAGAAAAATTTTTATTCTGCACTTGCTATTCAAGTGAATACTCCTAGGTGTACATCTAAAACATATGCAAAGACACATATATGCTATATATAAGTACCAATATTAGTTAGCATAAGTGGTAGCTACTTGTGTCTCTTAATCAAGTAACTCGATTAAATCTTAGTAATATACTCCTAGGTGTACATATATGGTATGGAACAAACTATATTCGAAAGAGAATACCTACTTTACGTACAATTCAAATTATAAAAAGTTATTACACTAGTAATATAAAATTTGGTGGTCAGGTGGTGGGAATTAATAAATTGTAGTGTGTATTCCAAAGTCAGAAAATTAAATCTCACCAGAAATACACAGATCAATTAATTCTAAAAACAAGAAGTATACACAAATGATTGTTCATATTCATATAAGTACCCGACGTTGTTATTTGAACACGTTGACACTTTAGATATTTGTTTATTTTAACATGAGTAAAATCTTGATAAAGCTCACAAACACTGCTAGAAGGATGAGCTTATTAGCATGTATAGTTTCTCTATCACACATTGACATTTTTTAAATTAACATAAAAATAATGATCAGAACTGGACAATTCCCACGCAAGCTCATGAGAAGAAGAATATCCCTTTACTCTCCTTAATTCACTGACTCACTCTATAGTCCTATTCTATCCACAAATCTCATTTTTTTTCCTAATCATGTCCTTGCTCTAGTATTAAGGGTTCCCAACAAAACCGTGGAATTCCCAATTTCCAAAATCAAACAATAGATAGCATTTGTCAAAAAGTAATAACAATAACCACAAAAACTTAGAAATTAGTATGCCACGATCAAGTAAAGAAAAAAAACTCGGTTATGCAATCTCCCGGCAACAATTCATCTAATGATATATTTGCACCATTTTAACAGATGTTAACAACATAAGAATGGTTATTTAAGACATACAAATGTCACATTCGATCATTTGCACATGAGACTAACAAGAGACAGAAACTGGTCATATAGATTGCAAGAAGGTTCATAAGTCATAACACTAGGATCCATGCCTTCATGTCTTCACGATTTTCAGTAATAAAACGTACACAGAAAAACAAAATAAAATTCTGAACACTGGCAACCTAAAACAAAATATCTGTCAGAGAAGAATAATTCGCCAATCCAAATAAAACAAAGAGAAAAGAAACAATTTCAGTCCCAGATCTAGCTTTCCTACATTCTTGTCAAAGCAATGTAAACAATTGTCGAAGCAATGAAAACAATTGAAGTCATGGACATAGATGAAGACAAAAAAAAGGAACATAAAGGCTTACCTGTTAAATTAGCTCTCTGCTCCATAGCTTTGCTGGATCCAATGTCAAAGCTCTCTGCTCCATAGCTTTGATGGATCCAATGTCAAAGCTCTCTGCTAATAGTAATAGTAATACACAAAGATTCTCAGGTTCTCAGCTACCGAAGTAGAAAATACCAAATTAATGTAATGAAACAATTTAATAAATGAAAATTAGAAAATAAATTTAATTCTACTAAAATGTTGCTACAGCCAACATACAAAAAATTTCAAAATCTTTAAAAAACAGTTTACATTTCTTGAGTACATAGGCATACTTTTTCTTTACTCCCGGTAAGTATTTAGCTCTGGCTCAGCCAGAGACGGTAGTATTGGAGTCCCAGTAAGTCAACAATGTGAGCACTTCAAATTTCTAAAGAAGTTACAGATTGAACAAAAAAAGGTGTAAGCTATTATCTAATAGATTTGCAAAACTGTAAAAAATATTCGTATAAATTTGTAGAAGTATCACGGACCATTAACAAGACACCAAGGATATATTTTTTTCCCCTGGTTTACTAGAAAGAGCTATTTATTCTTATAATATTTTGCTACAACTTATTTAACATCTATTTGGGTAACTTTCTCTACAAGCATTTCTAACAGAAAGAAATACAAAAAAAAAAAAAAATCAAAACATTTTTTTTATAAATTTTTTCAAATGATGTTGGACTTTTTTTCACAAGCTAATTTTAAAAGGTCCAACATTTTTTTTTTTTGAAAAAGTTATGTTAGATAGCTTCTATATATTAGTTAAAATTAACTTAAAAAAAATTAGAGTTTAATTGATATATACTTAAATTGAAAAAGATTTTTACACTGAAGTTCAATCATATATTTAATTTATATGACTTTTAAAGTATTAATTGGTAAAGTCAACAAACTTACCATAAATTAAGAAATATCATTTGACGTTAATGTAAAATTCATACCAATTAAACTAAAAAAGTTAACCATCTTATAAAAAAACTTATGGAAATTGAGCAGAAAAAGAGAGTTAAACCACAGTTCGCAAAATTCAACCTACAAGAGAGAATCGGAGGAAGAAGAGAGAGGTTACCGGTGGCGACAGTTAAAAGCGCCGTAGGCGGAAAGAGAACAGCGTCGAATAGCGGTTTGGTTGGGTTATGTTGGGCGTGAGGTTTTGGGTTTGGGTGAGTAAATCGAAACGATATCGTTCCATTATAAATAGTTCGATAACATTTTATCAAATAACTTTGAATAATTGAATCTATATTTATATTCAATATATTATATAGGCTTAATCAATTTTTTTTTCTCAAAAAAGCTCATTTTTTTTTATCTGAATATGCTTTTATTTGAAATTATTTATTGTTATATGTCTAGCGTTAAATAATAACGAGATTAATATTTTTTGATATCATTCATTTTATATCCCTAATAATAATATAATAATAATGACATTTTTTTAAAAATAAAAATATTATTATTCATAAACTTAATCAACTTTTGGTCTATAAAAAATACTAATTTTGACTTAATCTTTTAAATTTTTTTTTATTTTAGTCCTCCGAGAGGTATGCTTATTTCCCATTTTAGGTCATGTATTCGGTCATTTCGTCTTGTTAGAGCATAATTAGCATGGGGAGTGTGTGTAGACGGTGGACTAAGTCTATTGGACATGTGGATTAATTTTCGCACCTCTTGACTTGTTTTTGCACCCCTTTTTGTACTCACAAAATGTGACCAATGTGGCACCAATTAGGAGAGAGAAAGAGGCAAAACATGTGCTAATCGTTGTTTATGTGGGGTGGTTTAGCGTAGGGAGGCATAATCTTGCTTAACCTCTCCTAATCAAAACCGCCTAGCTCTCCTCTTGCACCTATAAATACCTCCTCATTCTCTTGTATCTACACAGTTGAACGTTTGAGAATAAGACTCCTTTTTTAGCATTTCTTTATTTGTAAAATGTCTTAAGAATCCTCTCTTTTCTTAGGAGTCTATCAAAGGTTTTCTCTCTTGTGATAAGCTTATACTTTAAAGACTTAGTACTTGTTTGGCAACATTTTTATAAAATTATTTTCATTATTTTAGTATTTAAAAACTAAAAAACTTGTTTGATTACTGTTTTCTTAAAATAGCTTTGATTTTTTAATTTTTAAAAACTAAAAAATAGGAATAGATGTAAGCAGTTTTCTGTTTTTGTTTTGAAAATTCAAAATACAATGAGCATATGTTATTTTTTGTTTTTCATTAATTACATATTTGGATAGGCTTCCAATAATGTTTATAAACCACAAATTGAATCATGTGAAAGAGGCATTTCGGGCATAAGACAAAAAAATACAAAGAAATAAGTTGCCCTAGCGAACCCTCCCCACCCCACCCACCCCCCCCGGTGAAGGTGTAAAGGGTCTAGAGCTTCACCGTTCCACATCATATGCATGGTTGGGGAAGAGATACAATGTCACACCATAGTTATAAATGAAGGTGGAAACCAATATCATGTAACGTATGCTTGAAAAAGTTCCAATTTAGTCTGTCATAAGCCCTTTCCAAGTCAAATTTTATCACCATCCACAACTTGGTACCTCTTTTATGCTTCATGGAATTTATGACCTCTTGTGTAATAATGACATTATCATGACTACTGTGATGGGAATGAAACTGGACTAACATGGATTCACTAATTTTTCCATTATAGAGCACAATTACATAGCCAAAATTTTTGTCATGGTCTTATAGGAAACATTGCAAAGGCTAATGGGTCGATGCTACTTTATAAAAGTAACGAATCTACCTTAGGGATAAGAGTAGAATTTATGTCAGCTATCTTCCTTAGGTCTTCAAACACCTCTTCAATCATCTTGGAGTAAGTGTCTCCCACAATATGCCAATTACTTTTATAGAAAACAGCCAATAAACCATCGTCCCCTAGGGCCTCGAAACTACCCATGGAGAAAACGGCCTTCAGAATCTCCACCCAAGATATGGGCATACTAAAGCATGCTAGTTCCTCCTTAGATAGTGGTGGAAAGGCCCCTTAGATGCTGGGTGGTGTACACTTGTGCTCCTTAGAATATAGAGTTGTATAATAAAGATTTACTAACCGTTCAAGTTCATCATGATCGATAACCCAATTATGCACATTATCCTGTAGCAGCTCAATACGATTCTTTTTCCTTCTAATAGTAGTGATGCCATGGAAATATCTTGAATTTTTGTCACCATAAGATATCCATTTTTCACCAGACCTTTAGAACCATAACAATTCCTCCTCCTCTTGAAGCACCCATTGGTATAATTGCCAAGTTGATTTTTGCTTTTCCTCCTAGCACGTCGATGATTTTGTGCCCATTTGTCTGTTCAACTTGTCTAGATGTTTGATTAAATACTGCTTGTACTTAAAAATATTCTCAAACACCTAAGTATTCCACTTATGCAAGGCCTCCTGAAGCTTTGGAATTTTCCCCTGCCAGGCATCAGTAGCCCTCTAGAAGTCATTTAGAAATCGTTGGAAATTTGGGTGAAAAAGCCAAGCAGCAAAAAAAGAAACGGTTCTTGCCTCCTGGTAGGCGAACAATTGGCAGTGGTCAACATCACTTGACCTCTCTTCCAGGTAAATGTCAAACCCTAAAAGCCATATCCAAAAGATGGTTTGATTTCACAAACTCCATGAAATCAAGCATTCTTCTTCTAGAAGGCAAGGAAGAGCCACCATCTCGTTCATAGTCCTTTAGGATAGAGTTGAAATCACCTAAAACAACCCATGGATCTTGTATAGAGGTGCCAATATTTGTCAGTTTTTCCCATAATCCTCGCCTACTTTGAGGTGAGGGCTCCCATATACAACAATCAACAACCAACTACTATGCCTCTTCCAGCGGACCCTCAAATTTATAAATTAGTGATCTTCAGTAATAACTTCTGTTGTCTAACATATGGACCTCCAAACATACCATATACCACTTGACCTTCCTATGGTTTGCCCTAGATGTCAATTGTCACCACTTTTTTGGCTTTGTCATTATTTATTTGAGTTTCAAGAAGAAATAGGAGTTAACCTCATATTCTTAGGAGATGTCTCTTATCAGACCAAAGAAATTGGTCGGCCTTGCATCGCGACAATTCCATGCAAGAAAATTCATTTAAACAAGTTCAGTATGGTGATCCCCTAAAGAGCTTGAGTGATATGCACATGCATGACCTTGCGGGCCTCCAATTCCACTTATTCGCTTTCAGCAACCTCCATTATGGTAGCACATGCTTCGCTAGAAGATTGGTCCTTGGCCGCAAAATTGTTGTTGCCCGATGGAATTGAGGATGACCCACCAACACAAACAACTCGATCTAGAATCCAAATGGACATCATCAGCTGTAGTAGAGCTCCTTTCCTAACATTTGTTGGATCCCCAAATAAAAATTTCTCACCTAATCTCTGGAATTGCTGAATGATTTTTAATTCCTCCTTGGCACCCACTCTCCACAATTCAAAATCAGGCTACTCCCTTTTGGATTCGGCATCAGCTACTACAAACTGAGGCTTGACGTTGGCTTTATTCTCTGTGATTCAGGCTCGAAACAAGCTTATTTAGATTCGGTAGTGGTCTCTGCACTTTAAAGTTTTGGTGTTTGCTTCAATTTTGGGGTACTTCATTAAGAATTAATATCGCGAGATCATGAAATTTCTTTGGCTTAATCTTTAGGTTTTTGGCACCATAACTTTTCACAGTTTTCCCATTGATTCCAGTAATGTGTTTGATGATACTAGGAGTTGCATCCCTTCTCATGTGCATGGACGCTTCCAAAATGTGTGGACATGGGTTATTGGGTGTGGACCTTTGTGTTTGTCATGCTTTCTGTGTTAGAAAGTGAGGTACAAAAATGAGATAGGAGGTGTGGAAATGATCCACTCCTAAATATGGGTTGTAACTCTTTCTACACACACTCCACATAATTACTCAAGATACCATTTAGCTTTTACAAGGAAAATGGCCAAAATACAAGACTTTAATTCAAGGATAACTAATGTCCCTAATTACTAAGGTAATTAAAAATATTTACAAACTAAATACAATGAAGACAAAGGCTTTAATTCTTCAATCAAGCTCCATTTATTTCATGCCTGTCTTGAATCCTCCTAAGCATAATCCATGTTAGGTGAGATTGCATCAAAGTGGTTATTGTTCGCAGCCCATTTCTACTTGTCTACATTGTTGGATTTGCATGGACAAACCCACTATCACCATTAATTCCCTACAGGATGGCCTTTGACGCAACAAGCCCAACATTTTGGTTCAGGACTTTAAAGCGAGATCCATCCTTGATCTGCGTAAAGTTTGTGATGGCTTTTGGCTAATGTGGATGAGCACGAAAGCCCGCCTTTATATCATTAACTGCATGCAAATTATTTCTCCTACTCTTATTTAAGGGTCGTAATTTTGGGATGTGCCTTGTTTTCTTGCAAACTGCATGGATTGCTTCAGACACATGATTTGTGCCAATAAATGCATCATTATTAGCAATCAATGTAAAGTTAATGTTTGGTTTGTTATGGTCAGATCAGGCGTGATGCTCAAAGCTGGCTCACCACCATAAACCTGTGCATTTGCTGCTTTGATCTCCTAAGTACCACTCATGGCATGGTACAATTCACATCTTTGTGTGTCCGTATCGGTTACAATTGAAACAGATTTTATGAAGACCTTCATATTGGAGTTGCAATAGGTATCTCCTTGCTATTCCCTTCGACTGAAGTGGTTCATTAGGTCAATTTCAACGCATATCCTAGCATACTGACCTCTTGAATCGTCGTCACCCGATCAACCTTGAGCATGGTGCCTAAAGTACCACCAACGTGTCTTAAGAATGGTGCCTAAAGCATACAAGTGGATTGGAAGGTTTAGAATACGGATCCAGACAATCAGTTTTTTTTACAAGGACACACTTTCCATGAAAAACGGTCTCCAACGTTGCATCATTATATAATAGTCCACCACTATCCAAGGTCCATAAAAAATGGCTCTGTTATAATCCTCATGGAAGGAGAAGAAGACTTAATAGTAGTTTTGGGGCATATAAATTATCTAAAGGGTCCTTTTTTCACCCAATCCCGCTTAAACTTAGCTTCCAATAACGGGAAAGTTACATTCTTTCCTAAGACCGTCACCATAAGTGACCCTTTCCAAGGTTCGCACCATTCCTAGAATTCTTCATCCGACATTTGAATCTCCTTATACCAGATTAGGTCCCCATCTTTTAGTATAGGCGAAGGTATCTCACCTTCCGGCATGTCGAAGCATTGACCATCAAATTCTGAAAAGGCAATTGGTCCACCTCCATTTAGCAACTTAGTTTTGTATGTATGACACTGGAGAAATGGGTTCTTCATCACTATTGTGTGGGATATCTCCCACCATCACCGCCTTGTGTTTGACTTTACGGTTGCTCCATAGTAATAGGTCCTCTTCCTTAGTAGAAGCTTTTTGCAAAACCCTAGCAGAGCTTTCGCACTTCATCCTAAGAATTACTATATAAAAAACATTTCTTAACCATTTATAATAAATTTAATAAAATATTATATTAATCATTACTTAATTATATTAATCATTACTTAAATTAAACATCTCTTAACCTATTACTCCACAGTAATAGGTCCTCTTCCTCAGTAATAGGTCTTTTTTTTAAGAGTTTAATGGGTATGCACGGTCTTACACTGACATTCAATCATAACCCTTCATTCGTAGTAAATATGTTGATTTTACTCGTTATTACTTTAAAAGTCACATAAATGAAAAATCATCATTTAATGTCAGTGTAAAAATCTTTTACACTGATAGTGTATACCAATTAAACTCTTTTTTTAATTATATTAATCATTACTTAAATTAATTAATAAAATATTATTATTAATTTAAAAGTTTTCACTTTATCTTTTAAAAAAAATTAAAATTTAATAATTCATTTTAAATCTAAAAAAAGTATGTTAGAGGCCCTAAATATAAATACTAATTTTTATTAATGATTTTTATTTTTATTTAATCTTTTCATACGTAGATATATTTTTTATTTAATATCTAAACTTTAAATGTGGCTCTGGTGTAAGGGAATCAGTAAGATTCCATTCTTAGAGTGCTTATATGAACATGGCATAACACTACAGGTAACTTCTAGGACACAATTAATTTAACAATATCTTCAAAAAATGTTATACGTGCAAAGAGTTCATTTCTCTTTTCTCCCTGTATTCTCTCTCTTCATATAAGCATTTTCACCCATGAATCTTCCTATGATTATAATTTCTTATTCATTTCACGAGACCTGGAAATATGAAAAGTAGAGCAAGATGGAGACTGGGCCTAGCTTTAAAGGGTTATTGTCCCACATCACCATCTTCTTGATTTCAATCCAAAACTCTTTTTTTTTTTTTTAATTTTCTAAATATTACTTTTGATTTTATAGTTTTTAAAATATCTAAACTTTTATTCCTAAAAAAAGAAAGAAATATTTGTTTTATATATAAATATAAATTAATCAACAACAACAAAGTTTTATTTAATTAATGAGGTTGTTACATAAACTTATGCAACACTAACACGGTTAAAAATCAAAGTTTTAAAGATTAAAATTTGAGTATTTTTATATAAGAACAAAAATTATTAATTTTAAAAGTTAAGAAAAAAAATTATTTTTTTTCTAAAAATGTGAATAGTTTTTTTTAGAGTATAATAATTAATATCTATTATAGTTTAAAAAGTTTTTAACTCATATTTAATTATAATTATTCATCTAAACAAATTTATTAATTTTACTCATTAATCTTAAAAATTATATAAACGAAAAATTGTGAATATAATTTAACATTATTATAAATCTCTTTTATATTGATACTACCTTTCATCTCTTCTTTTATAGTTTCATGGCATGCATTATTCCAATTTCTTTCTTTCATAAATCCATGAATGCTTTGGCTTTGAAATTTGAACACATAAATTAAGGAACCTACCAGAGTGTCGTCTAATGGCAGAACTCAATCTTTTCACACGCATTTCTTTTCACTTTTCATAACTTAGCATGGTTTAATAAATTAATCAGACCCACTTTGATCAAACAGTAAAGCAATCAGAAAAAAAAAGAAAGGCACACCAAGCTGAACAATTATTAGAAGCTTATGAGAAAAAAAATAAAATAAAGCTAACTCCTTTGGCTGGCACATAAAGCAAACCCACTGGCCCCAACAATTAACATACCTTTCTTCTCTTCTTAACCCTTGTCTTTTTTTTCCTCCAAGCTTGGCATCCTCTTCTCCTTAACCACCAAGGAAGTGATCTTCTACTTATTGAGAAAGCACCACATGGTCCTTATTTGGGTTATTTTCATACTCAAGCAACAACAACACAAGAGTGAGAAGTGAAGAGAAAAACAAAAAATGGGAGCTGATTGGGGACCTGTTATTGTTGCTGTGGCTTTGTTCATCCTCTTATCTCCTGGTTTGTTGTTCCAATTTCCTGCAAGGTATAGAGTTGTTGAGTTTGGAAACATGAGCACTAGTGGAATTGCAATTTTGGTTCATGCCATCATATTCTTCTGCATACTTACCATCTTGGTTGTAGCAATAGGCATTCACATACACATCAATTGAAGAACCCTTGTTCAACTTTTATAGACACAGCAAATCACAGTTAATCTCCATATGTATGTCTTTGATGTATCAATTTCCCTTTTAAAGTTTTTGCTTCTTGGTTTCTTCTGGGGTACTGTGTACCAAAAATTGTTCAAATTGGAAAAGGAGATTTAAAACTATAGGAATTATGCTTTTTGTTATCTGCATATCCTTTTAAGTCGTCTTCATCATGCTTGTTATTTCATTTAATTTAATGTAAGTTTGATTTTACGTCTTAGAAGTCATTCCTAACCCATAATTTGTTTTTAAAAAAATTGCACATTAAAGAATTGTTTTTAGTTCCCGAATTACTTATGAGTTAAAGGAAGTTGGAGTAACTTATGAGTTGGAATAAAAAAATTAGTAGGTAAGTTAGTATGTATTAAAATTAACGAGTTGTTAAATTACAAATTTTCATTTATAAGATTTTTAAAGTATTAAAATATTAATTGATAAAGTTAACAAATTTATTATAAATAAAAAGTTATAATTAAATGGGTAAAACTTTTTATACATTGCACCTACTTATTAAACTTAAATTTTAAATAATGTAATGTCTAGATAGATTTACTTCTAAGATATTTTTAGTAAAAATATTTAAATATAATCTCTAAATTAATTTTAACCAAAATAAATTTAGTAACACTTGTTCACTTCTTGTATGCTTAGTTTAACCGTATAAGGTTTTCAAATGGTAGTTAAACTAAAAGTTCTAAATTTCCATTTCTAATTTATCATGCATGGAAATGTGTGTTTGTTATTCAACTTATCTTCCAGTCTCTTTCTATGGTTTTTTTTAATAAGATTCTTCAATTTTATACAATATCGCAATCAACTAAAATTTAGAGGTGCTTAAAATTGATCCAAATCAAATTAAAAATTGAAACTAAACCGTAAAAACTAAAAATAGGGAAAATAGACAGTTTGAGGTGATTTAATTTTTGTGTGATTAGATTTGCAGTTTTAGATGTTGAAACTATATCAAATCAAACCAAACTCATCATCCTTAGTTATTTTGGCAAATAGGCAAAAAAATATATACAATTACTCATTATTTTTTAAGTTTCTATGATTTTGCCTTAATCTTTAATTAAAATTTTTAATTAATATATATTAATTGATGAATAATATCTTAGCAAAACTATTTAATTTAATTTCATGAGATAAATTTGTTTATACGTTAACTTTAATAGTTATTATTTTTATATAATTTTGTTAAAAGTGAAATTTTTATATAATTTTAGAAATAAAAATTTTTAATTTATTTTTAATATTTAATGATAAAAATTTTAAACCACAAAAACAAAGCAAATTAAACTGTAAAAGATTGATTGGTTTAATTTAAATTTTATAATTAATCTAAATTGAATCAATTACACTTATTTTTTAATATAATTCATTTAATTTTAGAATCAAAACTATATCAAATCGATCGCGAACATTCTACTAGAATCTCGCAATTTTAGAGCACAAGACATTACGCTTGTTTCCGGTGAATAAAATCTTAGAAAAAGGCCTCTGTGTCTAACTTGGTTAATGATACTTGTTAGCCTATGTCTGCGAACATTTTAATTCTAAGTGTGTGTAAGTGTAACAAGCTAACAACGATTTTGTACTTTTTTAGAAGAATGTAAAAGCAGTTTGGTCCAACCTTTGACCATACTTTTGTTTCATAGTTATTTAGGCTTTTAGCCGAGGTGACATTTTTGTTGGAAATTTCATTTCAATTGCAAATTTCACCTTATTGAGTAAAATCTATTAACCAATTTCATTTCTGATATATATCAAAGTTTATCCTAGTTAATTTCAATATTTGGCCTAATTACAAAGACAGCATTTCAAATCTGATTGTATATTTAGAGAGAGTAAAATCGAATTTACATATTTCGTTGGAGCAAGAACATTTTATTATATTAAATGACGCTAATATCAATTTAGCTATTAAGTTTGCATAGATATTTACCTTTGAAGTTAATAATATCCATTTGAGGATTTTCTCCTAATTTCTTTTGTCTCATTGTATATTTCTTGCAAATAAGTTGTCTTATATAAAAAGACAAATGGTCCAAACTTCCCTTCATTAGTTCATTTTATCACACAATGCAAACTGTTTGCTTGAAAGGTTTATGAAAGGATAAAAAAGATGAAAAGAAATGGAAGTCTGAGAAATAAAATAGAATCAAAAGGATGAAAGAGAGTTGAACATTATTAAGTTAAATTGTTTCTTTGAAATAAAAGAAAGTGTAGTGAGATGAAAGAGATAGATGTTAGATAAAAGAAGATGTAATTACTATTTGAAATTTATTCTTTTAACCATAGAAATAAAATAAAACAAATAACACAATAATGAAATGTGAAAATTTCAAAATAAAAAAAAAACTATTATCGTTGTTTAATGACAACTAGAAAATAACAATATGAAAATTTATACAACGTATAGATTACTCTTCTCAGCACTAGTACATTCACACTCTGTAAAGCAAATGACTTAGCTAAATCTCATAATCCTCTATAATAAGAGTATAAAAAAATTCAAATCCAAGCTTAAAAGTATCTTTCACTTGTGCATTTTAATATTATTGATTCAAGTTCATTATATAGCATAATTCACTCACTCCCTTATTCATTTCTGGTAATGTAGGACTTTCTTCAACATATTTTGAATAATATGAGACTACCAAAATATATTATTTTCACCAACTTCAACAATAGTGAGAGAATGGTAACTCCAAACTTTTTTTTTTCGTTATTTCAACTCATACATTCATCCTCTTATTTTAGGATCAAAGATTTTTTAGCATGAGTCCTCAACTTTCACGTGTAAATTATCTTATACCCAACAATCTAATTTATATCTTTAATTCCATCTTAATCCAATTGCATTCCTATATTCATTACTTTCAACCAAACACTACTTAAGTGAGGTGAGTAGAAAATCTTCATATGACTAACCAAAGAATAAATTAACGTTAAAGAATAAGCTTGTTGTATTACATTAATAATAAAAATTACACTGGAGGTAGGTATTAATAATACTAAGGTACATGCCTGACATATTATATATTTATATATATATACATATAGATGAGGGAATTTATTTCTCTGAGAGTGAATATAAGAGACTTATTTTTCATCTCTTCCATTTATTTTTTTAAAATCTAATGATTATATGACTAATTAATCTTAATAATTAAATTTTAAAATAAATGTTGATAATAAAGAGTAAGTCTTTTATACTTACTCTTAGAGTAAATTGATCCTCTTTCATAATATAAATTAATATACATTTATTTTATTCCATGAGTTACCTGATAAAAAATCACAACATATTTATTGATTTGATGTCCATGTTTAATTAATTTTTATTAAATAATTATACTTTAAATTTTATAATTTAAAAAAATTATGAAACAATATAACAAAATATTAACTTTTTATTACTAAAAAATTTGAGTACAAAGTATTTAAAATATACATACACCTCATAATTTATTTTGGAATTTGGAATCATTACAAATTTGAGTTTCCATTATAACAACATTATCTTTGAATGTTGTAATATCCTTATCATATTATGTATTTTTTGAATTTATGTTATCTATTAAATAGCTTACTGCTATATATTTTATATTTTAGAATCATAAAATATATAATAGAATTGAATTGGTATACATTGTCAGTGTAAAGATTTTTACACTCACATTCAATCACAACCCTTTCATTCATTTATGGTAAATTTGTTGACTTTACTCATTACTACTTTAAAAGTCATATAAATGAAAAGTCATATCAGTGTAAAAATTCTTTACACTGACAGTGTATACCAATTAAGTTCTATATAATACCAAAATATATTAAAATAGTTAATATTAAAAAAGTATTTTAGTAAAATTATATATTACTTTGCTTGTGTTCAAACAAAATGTACACGATAAAAGAAAATTGTCTAGTTACTTTACTATTTGTTTTGTACTATGTTGTCCGGTTACATATTTTGATAAATCAAAAGTACCCTTTAGTTTTTGCAAAATTTATGTTTTTTTAAAACGTGGTTTCTGTAAGTTTTTTTTTTTTTCAGTTCTTGAAAGTTTGTTCTTATCCAATTGTAGATTATAAAAGTGAAAAAATACATTAAACAAAAATGAATAAAGTGAAATGTCAAAGAAACTAAATTAGAAAAAAAAACAAGCAAATTGACAAGGACTAAGAAAGTAAAAGAAAAAAGAAAAAAAAATTAAAAATACAAACTTACAAAGATTAAAAATTAACAATAAAAAAAGCTAACAATAACCAAAATTTTAAAAAAATACAAAAAATTAATAGTAAAATATTTAGGCCTTTCTTAAAACTTGTGATATTTAAAAAAAATATGTATAATTGATTGCTAATATTAAACTATTTTATAATATCAATGTATTACCTTAATTTAGACTCTGTTTGATTCACAAAAAATTGCAAATAGGATAGAACAAAAATAATTATTCCTCATTTAATTTGTAAAATTGTTATGGCACATATGAGATAAAATATTATACAAGGTTGTGTTTGGTCGAACAAAAGTCACAACATATAACAAAAGTTTAACTTTTTGCTATCAATCGAAACACGGTACAAGGTTGTGTCTCGTTAAACAAGCACTCAAATGATATATTTTATTTTTATTATCGGTGGAACAAAAGTCACAAGCAAAAGGCAAAATTTTTACTTTTAGTTAAAATACCATACAAGATTGTGTCCCATGGGTTAACCATTAAAATGACAAAATCCATTTTTATTTTTCACATTTCTTGTTTATGCTCTTTAGCTTTTTCATGTTATCATCTTTCTTTTATGGTTATCATTTCTTCTTTTCCTATTTAAAAAAATGGATTACATATGGTGGTATGACATAGACCATAAAAATATGAGAGTTTAGGGTTTAAGTTTTATGGTTTAGTCTCACATCTCATAGAGTTGTAGAAGGTGTATTGGAAGATGGAAAATAAAATACACAAGAATTTTGCTAACAATCTTGTATCGCGATATACAAAAGTGTTAGAGGTGCACTAAACAAAAAAAGAGTATTAGGTGTGCAATATATTAAATTTTAATGAATAATATATTTGTAAATTCTTCTATTTTTTTACTATATATAATTTGCTTTGTAAGTTGCTATGTTGTGTGATATTGTTTCTTCAGTCCTATACTATGTCGTGCATCAAATTAGAAGTGTCAAAACGGGTCCAATTCGGTAGGCCACCCCGACCCACCATGGGTTCAGGTTGAGCTAGAAAAAACATGTTACAGGAAACAATCTCATTTATGTAACCTGACCCACCCAACTCACGAGTAGTTGAGACGGGTCAGGCCAAGCTGGCCCACCAACACATCACAAAATTTTTTTAGTTTTTTTTTTACTTATATCATTATTAGGACGTGCACATTTTTTTTTTAATTTTGTTTTCCTTTTGGATTTTTCCCTCAAACATAAAAGTACAGCAAGGCTGGAAAAGAAAAGCTATGGGTTGCTTAAAAGTACAGCAAGTAAGTGTATCATAGTGATAGTCTGGATATTCAAAGCTCCCGCTTCAAGTGGTATCAGAGCCTAATACGCATCCACCTTGTTTCTTTGCCTTCTTTGACGCAGAAGTCATATGATGATATGGTAAGAGTGAGTAGGGAGAGAAATTTTACATATATGGAAACCTCAACCTCTAACACAACCTCAAATACTGACCCTGATCAATCAAGACCAATCTTTTTAAATTCTGCTCTTTCTCTACCCCAAAATATCACAAAAACTCTCTCTTCAAAAATAGAAAATCTTATTGAGTATTCTTATATTCCTGGCGAGACTCAGATCTCTGAGCTACTAGTCCTTTACTTAATCCATACAACATATTCCGCCGACAACGATCTACTCTTAGATTCATTACCAGATTAATCTCTAACACAAGACTCGGCGAGAAAAATTATGTTCAAGCCTCCAAGCTAGAACAATGTTTTTTTGTATCCACATCCAAGGAACAGTATGTGACTATAGAGATCCCTGATGATCTCATCTGATACTGGACTTTTGAAGGCTTCACCCATTTACACTATGGGGTTGTTCAGCTAATCCTCTCTCTTCAAGGAAGAAGAGGTCTTCCTATCTCTGCCTGAGTTATTTTGCTTGATTCCAGCTATCTCCACTATGAGAATGCTGTAATAGGCACTGTATTGACCACTCTTCATGTCAGAAGTGTAGTGCTCACTATATTTCCAAACTACAACGTTAGTCTGAGGGATCCTACTCTTCCCCATAGACTAAAAGTCCAAGTTCAGATTACTGGAGCTGACTAGGTACTTGAGGCCCTGGTTGCTACCTTGCACCATCAAATCATATATCGAGTACAAAGTCATGCGGTAAACCTATCATTACCTTCCAGTAATGACGGGGCACTATTCGTATTGGCTAACCCTCAAGAGGAGACTCCATCCATCATTCAGGTTCCTAAAAATATTTCTAGGGAACAGTTGAAAGAACTCATCCCTTTGCAGTAGGTAACTGATTATGAAAAGATACATGAGAATTAGAAGCTCATTCAGTCTACAGAGGCTATCTTTAGGAGATCTGTTGATGGATCTGTCAGAACCATCTTCAGAAAGCCTGAGGATGACTCCACTAGCAGGTCGACCTCTATTTTCCAATCTATGATGATAAGGCCATTCATCAAGGAAAATAAGATCCCCATACATGCAGTATGTACAGATGGTAAGTTCATACTAACAAAATAGATGGTCACTTCATATGGGATGTGAATCCATCCATGTGTGACCCTGGATGTGATTGTTGGGACAAATCTTCAGATCCTAGCAGTGATGAAGAAAATCCTGGATATTCCTCCAGCGATTCTAGAGATGATGGAAATGATCGTGAAGATGGAGAATACTGTAAACCTCCTCAGCGAAAACGAAGACCTCCTCCTTTTGTTCAGAGGAGACCTGATTATCCTTCTCTAAAGAAACCAACTGACCCTGTCCAGCAACCATGGGTAGGGTTACACTATAAGGAGAAACCACATCCATATTAGATCTTCAAAAGGATGGAAGAGATCCTAAAGGAAGAAAGACTTCTATCTACTCAGGAAAATAGGAGAAATCACTCTCCATTTAGTCCACCCACTCCATGCAGCCAACCAATTCCCTGCATGATGTTTACTGAAACTTCTTATGAGCAAGAGTTTCCTTCCCTTGAAAGGAAAACAGATATTATAACCAAGGTAGCTACTAAGCCAAATATCTCATCTAATGAGATAGGATCGGATGGCAAGTCTAAACCTCTCACTCAAGCTGAAGAGGTACTGAGTTGGCAATCTGAGAATGCCAAAGCACAGAATACCATTCTTAAAAGACTTAACCAAAAGATGGACAGGATTTCTGCTCATTTAAAGAAGTCTGATGGGAGGTTAGATCATCTTTCCACAAAGATGAGGAGGTATTACCAACAATTAATCTCTGAAATCTCTTGTCTAGAAAAGGAATGGAAGGATACAACTTTTGGACAAGCCTCTCATGCAAAAGAAAGAGAGATAAGACACTTAAAGGCCCAGATCAAAGAATTGGATGATCAGATTGAGCAAAAGATAAGAGAAAAACAAATTTTGCCATCTGACCCATATGTCTTTGTACCTCCAACTACTTCAAGGTTTGTGTCTCAGTCAACTTCACCCTTCCTCCACAAACCAGTCCAGTCCTCATGGACCTTACCTACAACTTCAGCATATCAAACTAGATCTAAACCAGAATCTAGTTCACGATCCACTAAGGCAAAGACTTCAACAAAGACAGAAGCAGAGAAGAAAATTCAAGATTCACCTTTATCTTCTCCACTGTCCTCTCTAGATAGACCGTTTGTTCCCAAGACGGACATATCTCAGGATCCTTACTCTCAACTCACCATAGAAGCTTGTGGTGACTCTCAAGATAGTGACACTCAAGATAATTCTGATACTCTGGATTGTTCAGAAAGTGCAAGTACCAGCTCAACAGAAAACACAGATATGGAACAAGGTTATGCTGATGAAAGCACAGATGAGGAACCAGGCCATACTGATATATCCAAGATCCTAATGGCCACCCCTACAGGCTCACAAACAAGGCAAGAGCCTATTTATGAATCTCCTGATGAAGATGCTGGTAGATCCCAAAGAAACGGGATAATCAAACCTACCAGTGGTCCTTGGTTTGACTTAGATGATCTTCCTCCAGACCAATGGAGACGAAGGCTCATAGAATTTTGTGCATGGTTGGATACCAAATTGATGAAGGATCATGATTCGTACAAAGTCATCCAAGAATTTTGTTGTAGGATGACGGACACCTTAAAACAATGGTATCAAAATCTAGGTGTTGTACGCCAAAATCAGTTCCATGAGTTGGGTTCAACTTCTGTCGTATTAGGAGCCTTACATGAAGAATTTATTGGAGATGGATCTATCATAGATAGAAAGACAAGACAATAATTTTTTGAGATGAAGTGTTGTTCAATAAATATGAAATATTTAGATAGACACTTCCAAAGAATGATAAAAAGATTCTATCTCCTCAATGGTCTCAATGATGCGAGCCTAAAAAATACATATGTTGTCTCTTTTCCAACAAAGGTTCAGCCAGAACTCAACAGGATGGCTATGGCCGCTCATAAAGACTTTTATGCCATGACAATGGGTCAGATCCATCAAATGACTAAAGAAGCAGTGAACAAGCTTTGTAGGCAACATCAATACTTTTCTGATGTTATGAATCAAAAGGGTAAATTCAACAAAGCCTGCAAAAAGTCTTGGAAATCAAGTGCAAAGACAAATGTAGTTGCTCAAAGAAGAAAGATAAAAAAAAGTCATTTAAATTCCCCTAGAAAAAGAAAAAGAAGTCCTTCAGATTCTTCAGGAAAAAGAATACAAGTAGACGATCCTCTAGTTCAAGATGCTTTATCTGTGGGAAGAAAGGGTATTTCTCTAGGACTTGTCCAAACAAAAAAGAAAAGCCTATAAGCCTCATCTCATCTCTAAATCTTGGAGATGATGAAGTAGAATCAGTCTACTCAGAACAAAGCTCAGCAGACGAAGAGACTGTCTTTGCCCTAAAGGAATCTTCAGATGAAAAAAGCTTTTCTGATTCTGGATCTATCCTGGTTTACTCTATACAGGAGATAAACAGCAGCAGCCTTGCTCCACCACTACCTAATTTTGAGGTACATATATTGCCTTCCAAGTTTGAAAAACCTATAAAGGCAATTGCATTTTTAGATACTGGAGCACAGAAGACCATGATGAACCCAGACATTCTCCCAAGGAGATATTACAAGGACGAAACTTGTCATTTCCTAGCAGCTGATGGAATGATGTTCAAAACAGACTTGGTTACCAAGACACCCATCGGAATAAAAATTTTTCCAGATTGTATAATCTGGTCAAAAGTAATTGGCAGCAGACTGCCAAACAATGATATCCTTATTAGAATGGATGTATTTTCTGCCTTACAGAAGCTACTTATTCATCCATATGGTCTGAGATTCAAAAGGGAACATAAGCCCTTTGTTAACACTCAAAGGTTATTTTCTATAACAGAAGCTCCAGGAGAACTTGAAAGCATAAAAAAGAAATTGCTCTCTCTATGTTCTGATAGTCATGAGAGTTTTCAACATGTCCATCCTTTATGAAAAAATGAAGAGTTTTTCATTAAACTACCTTTCAAGCTTAATGAGGATGTCAATCCCACCAAAGCCATACATCCAGGAATGACTCCCTCAGATCTCCTGCTAGCCAGACAAGAATGCCAAGAATTGTTAGGCAAGACCTCATTGAGCCTACCCAGTCAAACTGAGCTTGTCAAGCATTCTATGTGGAAAAAAGATTTAAAAAACTCCGGGGAAAAAAAAGACTGGTGATAGATTATAAGCCTCTTAATCATTTTCTCAAAGATGATAAGTTCCTCATTCCTAAGACCTATTCGTTGCCTATTTTGTTGAAAGGGTCTAATGTATTCTCCAAGTTTGACCTTAAATCTGGATTCTGGCAACTGAGAATTCATCCAACTGAAAGAGAGAAGACTACTTTTTGCATTCCTAATGCCCATTACCAATGGACAGTTCTTCCATTTGGTCTCAAAGTCACCCCGCCTCTTTTTCAAAAGGCTATGAGTAGAATATTTGAACCTCTCTTGGAAAATACCATCATCTATATAGATGATATATTGTTATTTTCTAAAGACATGGAGACTCACAAGAATCTTCTCATCCGATTCTTTGAAATAGCTAACCACTATGGGGTAAAGCTTTCTAAGAAGAAGATCCAATTGGGTCAAACAAAAATTGACTTTTTAGGAATGCAGTTCTTCCAAGGAGCTTATCAGCCACAGGCACATATTGCAAAAGAACTCATAAAATTTCCTGATGAGCTCATGACTACTAAGCAGATTCAACAGTTCTTAGGGATCTTAAATTACATACGGGATTTCATTCCCCATGTAGCCAAGTATACTAGTCCTCTATCTAAACTGTTGAAGAAAGACCCCCCTCTATACGGACATGAGCAGACTAAAACAGTTCAAGAAGTAAAGAAGATTGCCCAGAATCCTCCGGCGCTGAAAATTCCCGGAGAAGAAAAAAGAATCATTCAGACTGATGACAGTGATCATTACTAGGGAGTAGTCTTGATTGAAGAAGTCGGAAATAAAAAATTTTACTACAGGCACGCCAATGGACAATTTAATGAAGCTAAAAAAC
This sequence comes from Psophocarpus tetragonolobus, assembly GCA_037954015.1. Lineage (NCBI taxonomy): Eukaryota > Viridiplantae > Streptophyta > Magnoliopsida > Fabales > Fabaceae > Psophocarpus > Psophocarpus tetragonolobus. The sequence goes on along the minus strand of CM075691.1, from coordinate 38,568,127 downwards.
ATGACCATACCGCTTTCAAAGAAGCTTTAATGGTAAAAAATGGAATAAAGAAATTTGACTTCCATCTAAGAGGATATCAATTCGAGGTACAAATGGATAATTCATCTTTTCCAAGAATTCTGGAATTCAAAAACAAGATGCCTCCTGATCCTCAGATTCTCCGTCTTAAAGATTGGTTCTCTAGATATGACTTTACAGTAAAGCATATTAAGGGCAACCAGAATGTGATTCCAAACCTTCTTTCCAGACCAGGGAAGATGATTCAGATGATCACAACCACCCATAGCTTTCCTCTCATATTCATGGCCAGACCTTTGCCTAACCAGGCCCAGACTCAAAAACAATATCCTCCAGGATTTATTCCACATACGGTTAGTGATATCTTGTACTTTGCAGAATCTCACTACTTTTACTTCCTCCATGAAACTTTGAAGTATAAGCACACCGTACCTTCCTCCTTTCATCCTAACAACACCTATGGAGGAATATTTGAGTTATTCTATGATATAGGATGACATCTATGTGAACCCACAATATGGGCTATCTGGTGCAAAACAGTTCAATATGTCATTCTCATTGCAATCCGGACTAAAGAAGCTTATATGATATTCTAATCAACCCTGATAAGCAAGACTTCTTGTTCTGGACATTATTAGAATGGTATTCTCCCCTAACTTAGTGGATGACGGAGTTAGAAAAAATTCTGAGACTCCAAGAGCTTAGAGGAAAGAGTCTTTGCCTAACCTCTATTATCATTATTCATAGACCTTATTGTCAGAATCAGGCAGGACAATTGTGGTCACATAATACAGCCTACTTATGGGAAACTTTGAAGAATATCCATTAAATCAGAGTTATCAATACCAGCTGTCTTGTCATCTTGTAGAAGTTAACACTGTAAAAAATGGTCATATCTTCCCAAACAGAATTATCCCAAGCTCTTCCAATTGGGATAAAATTCCTCAAAAGTACCACTGAATTCTATGTCCCCAAAGATCAGTTTCAGACAGCCAAGGACTTAGCCAGTGACGATGAAAACCCTTGGATGGGGACTACAATGATGGATGATGACTCAGACTCTTCTGATCCTAATCTCTCTCCGAGTCATGAGCCTATCTTCAAAGGATAATGAAGGATCACTCTACTCAAACAGGAGGAACAAGCATGACGTAAGGGCTTACGTTGCAAAGCAATAATGTAGCCTCTCTAAGGCAATAATGTAATTTTTCTTTTGCTTTAATAATGATGTATGATATGGTCCGTGTTTTATGTGTTGTCAGGGAATCTTATCCCTTAGCCAGTCTGTAAAGAGTGTTTTATGTGTTGTCAGGGAATCTTTTCCTTTAGCCAGTCTGTAAAGAGTGCCCTTATCGGATACTCGTCTTTACTTTTGTGTAGCTTATAGTAACCAGACACATGTAACGGAGATGTTTATCTTCTACGTCTTGGATTGCTATATATAGGGGTTTTCTCTGAAGTATTCGATCATCGAAAAATCAATCAAGAAATCAAGAAGAAAATCAGTTTTCTACAACATGAGTTTCTAAACCCCTCTCTCTTCTCTCCTAAAAACTCTGATCTATGTTATTATAATCTTGGTGTGAAAGGAAAAGTGAATTAATAAGGAAGGGTATTCTTAGATGCAAATATGCTTTGTACTCGCCTCCTAGTGAGGATCTTGTACATCAGAAAACTCTGAAGAAGATCCATAGTTGTCGGTCTTTGTTATTCAGATTGTTGTTATGGATACACTGCAAGGCTGGAAAAGAAAAGCTATGGGTTGCTTAAAAGTACAGCAAGTAAGTGTATCATAGTGTAGTCTGGATATTCAAAGCTCCTGCTTCAAGTGGTATCAGAGCCGAATACGCATCCACCTTGTTTCTTTGCCTTCTTTGACGCAGGAGTCATATGATGATATGGTAAGAGTGAGTAGGGAGAGAAATTTTACATATAAAACCCATAATACTGTACAAAGCCAAAATCAAATTTTCTCTTAAATCTGAAGTTGAAACCTGTAATTTTCATATTGTTTTAACATTATTTACAATTTACATGCTGATGATATGAATCCATATAGATGTTGTTCTAATATTATTTATAATTTAAATATTTTTATAAAAAAAATCTCACTTAAAAAATTAGAAACTAAATTTAATAATTAAATTTTTTTACAAGTTTGGTGAATCAGTCCACCCAACCACTAACTCATAATGGGCTGGATTGAAAATTTAAGTATATTTATTCTGAAAGACTGAATTAGTCCAAGTCATTTATTTTCTAACCCACAATGAGCAGTCCATGTGTACCGAACACCTCTGTATCAAACAAAGCTTTGAAGCTCTAATTTAAATTCATAAATTTTGAATATACCATAAAAATTGAATATCCATAAAAAAATATATGGTGAAACATTTTAGTTTATAAGGCCTTTTTATGACATAATTATTAAAAAAATGGTTCATCAAATTAAATATCAAAACATCTTAGTCGCCATGAATATCTAATTAAGCACTTGAATGAAAATTCGAGTTTGAATTAATGTGATTTTGGTTATTCAAATATTAAGTCAAGAAAAAATCCATTTATTTGAAAATGTAAACATTTTAACGGTAAGAAGGATCATCTCTCAGAATTGTTGACAATTTTCTTTGATTTTAATTTTTATACTCTTCTACGTCACACTTCTTTAATTTATATTGTTTATTTATATAAATTTTTAAATATTGTCGAATAAAATCTTCAAACTTATAATAATTAAAGAGTTTTCATTAAATTTCGGTATAGTCATTTCCTCATTTTCTTTTATTTAAAACCCTTAAACTTTGATTTACACTGTTTTTCATTCGTTTTAGTACACGGAAGTGATTTCCATTTACATGATGAAGAGAGAAACGAATACACAACAGTAGTAGGTGGCTTTTCATAAAGCCTTCTTTTCTCTATTTTGTTTCTTCAACCATGTTTGATCAAACATGTTCTTTCAAGGAAAAGAAAACATAAATCCTTATTCCAGAAAGACGTCAAACACGTTCTTTTAAGGAAAAGAAACCATAACAAATCCTTATTTCAGAAAGATATTACACTAATAAAGGTTGAATTCATAAATCTCACAACTTCATTGACCATTAAAGAAAAAAAACTCAAACACTAACTAAATATATTTTAAATTCAGTTTGTTTATCATTATTTTAAGTCTATACATTTGGAATTATATCAAGCAATAGGAAACCAACAATACTGAAAACAAAATAGCTACAAACATGATCCTCAAGTAATTTAAAGGAAAAATATTTACAAAACTCAATTGCTAGACTATTATCATTAAAATTGAAATTTTTCCATTGATCTGCATCTATTATGCTAGCAGTTTAGTATTTTACTGGCCGTGTAAGGCATCATTGCAATGCTTTTACATTTATGATGAAGACAACCAGAAAAGTATCAAAGACAATAACATTATTATATCCCAAGACTGAAGCCTCAAATAATGAAATATTGCATTGAATAGCCACTCTATCTGACACATCCAAGACCCCCAACTGCAAGTGATACCGAGTCAGCAATAATTAAATGTATACAAATGTTAGCTCAGATCTAATCTTTTTTAGAAGAAATTACACTAATACTTTCCCTACTTTTTACTTTCCAACAAGGATGCAAGTGTTTGAACTTTGAAGGGGTTTAAAGTGAGATGTTTTCAAATATATGAAGGTATCATTATATGTATAATGTTTTCACACATACGAGAGGATATAATGTTTTCACACATATGAGAGGATACAATGTTTTCACACATATAAGAGGAATCATGTGTAGTGTTTTCAAAAGTTACAAGGCATCATTGTAATATTTTTAACAGGGGCTTAATTTCGAAAAACAAGAATTGATTTGATAAAAATTTAGAAAGTAGTACGGTAGTTACTCAATACTCTATTAATAGATATGCACAATTAAAGGTAGCAACAAATCACATTTTGTGTTTACCCTGTATATCTATTGTGAGTTTAACATCTATAAGTCAGCAAATTAATAACAAAATTGTAATCTTTCGTTTGCATAACTTTTAAAACAACTAAAGTCAGCAAATTTACCATATGTTTTTCTCATTTATTATATACAAAATTATCCACAATTTTATTATTTCATTTTTCAACTCTATTCTACAAACAAGGAGCTGAATCTAGTGTGAGTTTAACATCTATACAGAATCAGCCTAAAAGAGTTTTATACTAACAGTTAATCACAATCTTCAATCTTTTGTTTACATGACTTTTTAAATATTAATTGATAAAGTCAACAAATTTACCATATCAAAAGATTGTGATTAATTGTCTGTGTGATTAATTGTCTGTTTTACTCTGGTGTATAAGTGTTTTTCTCATCCGATATATACAAAATTAGCCACAATTTTGTTATTTCACTTTTACACTGTATTCTACAAACAAGGAGCTGAATCTATGAGCCTTTGTTCAAACCAAAATTAGAGTGTAGTGGATGATTGGATTCCTATTCAATTAACAAGTAAATGTTTACACATTTGATTTCTTGTTGAAAAGTTATTCTTAATCTAATTTGAGTTTAAGTACTTGTATCTACATTCTACATTAGATAAAAAAGTTAATCTAACAATTAACAACAATTGCTAACATTACCAAAAAGAATAAAAAAAAAAGAAGTTTTATTACCAAGTTTTAATATAGCAACTTACAAAATAAAAATATTTAAAAATAAATCACATTACTTAAAGACTATTTTTAATCAAGCTCAATTCTTTTTTTAAAAGGCCCAGCCGCTCACTTAATCCAAGTTTTCATGACTCATGAGTAAAGGCCACAATTGTTTACTACTCCAATCACCTTAAACCCCCTTCTCACATACTACAAATTTCAACTTTTGGATCCAAAAAGCACTTACAAAACAACACTTAAACAGAAAAAAAACAGACAGATCTCTGCATTTCCCATGTCCAAAAGGAAAAATCTTAACTTTTTGTTTCCATACAAAGGTAACAACAACAACAAAACAAAATAACTAAGGTTACAACAATGGTGTTTCATTTCTGAGTAAACAAATATACCTTTGAAGAAAAAGAGGGACGGGATCTCGGCAACCGGTTCAGCCGGTGTAGATGTGAACTTTAACGGCCAAGATGAGGATGGAATAGAGAGCGAAGAAGATGAGAGTGTGAATGAAAATAGCTTTGCCGTTGGTCTTCATGCTCTGGAACTCAAGTTGCTTCCCATTACCGGGAAAAGAGAAAAGCAACCCCGGTTGAAGCAGAACGAACAGCACCACCCCAATTAACACTGGTGCCCAATCAGCCATTTTTACAGAAAATTAGAAAAGAAAAATGAAAGATCTTTCCGACCCAGAGAGAGAAAATGTGGAAAAAGAGTAAAGGTGGTAGCTTTAGAGGGATGCTTGGTGGTTTGAAGCTTTGGGAAAGACACTAATTAGGATCAGTGAGGAAACAGATGAAAGAGACACGTCGAAATTTGGAAGCACAAGAAAAAGGGTGGCAGAAGTGTGTGTTGGGTTTTGCCGCATGGATGAGGGGAAATTATTGCCTACATAATACATAATGCATATAATAAATTAATCAGATTAATTTATGAATTACATTTCAGTTATCAAGATAGAAGTTAAATTGTAAAATAGTATAAGTTTACAGATCTATGATAAGGTAAACAAGATTCATTAACAAAATTTTCAAGTAATGTATTTTCTTAGACTGATACTAATTTTAAGTGTTTTAATTTAATTTGTTTTTATATTAAAAAATGGTTTTTAAATTGAGTGTTCCAACTTTAATTACGTAGATTTTAACTTATTATGTATTAAAAATTTTTAGTATTTATGTTATTTATTAGTGTATTTTTAATTAAATAAATTTTTATAATTTTATGAATCAAGTTTAATATTTACATATTGTATAAAATAATTTTATATTCATAGTTATAAAACTTTTTGTTTACATAATTTGTAAAATATAAATTGATAAAAGTGTTTTTTTCATTTTTTTCATAATAATATAATAATTTCAAATAATTTTACGGTGTATTTTTTTATAATAAAAGTGGTAACCTCCGATCATAAAAGTGGTAACCATTAGTCAAATTAAGCCGTTTTGAGTCTTATGTTACTAAAAGACATGAAACTAGAAGGAGAATATTATGTGTGTTTGAAGATTTGCAACAAATATTTTTTTTAATAATAGTATGGATTTTTTATTAAAAGTTAATCGGTTATTAATTATAGACTTTTTTTTTTCTGAAAACAAATTATATTCAAATCTGATTAAATTGGAATAGCTGGTGCGAGATGATTCACATGTTATTTTCAACCAAATGAAATATAATCGGTATAATTACAAGTTTAATCAGTATATATTTTTAGTGTAATAATTTTTATTTTGATATTTAATTATAATTCTTAATTTATAGTAAATTTATTAATTTTATAAATTAATATTTTAAAATTTATATAAATAAAAATATATAATTTTATGTCAGTGTAATATTTTCTAATTAAACTGTTACTACGGTTGTAAAAAGATATAAATTAATATTCTATAATTTAAATTGTCTATACATACTAGTTAAACTTTATAATTAATTCGTAAAAACATATTGTTAAAAGAAATGTTGTGTTTCTCAGTGCTCGATAGTAGTTAATTTTTTTCAATGACAGTTAGATTTTCGTGTGTTAATTTTTTTCAATAACAGTTAGATTTTCGTGTGTGGAACCTATTGGTTATAGGTTGGGCTTATTGGAGTCCAACAACTAAAGCATGAAATGAAGGGTTTTTCAATTGATACCTACTCAAATTTTAATTGTCATATCTTAGTAGGAAAAATACTAATATACTTTTTTTTTTCTTACTTTCCACAATGCAGCATCGGGGAGTAAAAAAATTTATAAATGTTTTACTTCTCTGGTGATGAACTGCCAGAGAGGAGAAGTTACAAGTTGACCATTTTAAGATATTACAGTAGCAAATCATGTGTCATTTCTCGTATGTTGAAGTGTTCATATTAGTAGAGCATTAAACATCACATAATATGATGGATCATTTCTTCCTTGCTTTTCAAAATCGCCCTACAATGTTTCGGAGGGTTCCGCTTTGGCAGGGATGGGCAAAAATTAGTTTTTCAAAAAAACCGAACCGAACCAAATTATTTGAAACAATTTGATTTTTAAACTTAAAAAGCAAACTATTTTAGAAATTTGGTTGGAAACTGAATTGTTTTTATAAAACTGGTTCAGAACTAGTTCGAAACAATTCTAGATTAAATTAGTTCTGAACTAGTTTTGAACTGTTTTTTTTTTGTCAGTTTTTTTTTACAGTGTTGTGAACATGATCACAATAGTATGGACAATTAGAGGAAGTGTTTTCTAGTAAGCGCATTTCTCATATGAGTGGAAAGTTTTATAGAGATGTGGGATACGAAAAAATATTTTTTTTATAAACCAGTAAACTAAACTATTTATAAAACTGGTTCGATTTGAACTGAATTGGTTTAAAACCGGTTCGGTTCGGACCGAATTGATTTAAAACCAATTCAGTTCAAACCGAACTAGTTTTAAAAATAGTTCGGTTAATTTTTATTAAACTGATTTGACTCAAAACTAGTTCGGTTCGGTTCGATTCAAAACCAATTCTGTTCGAACTAATTTTTTTGCACACCCCTGTTTGACGTTATCCATCAAAATGAAGAATAAAAAAGACTCCCCATATATATATAAATTTCCTTCTATAACTTTGTTGAGGTATAACATATATAAGACTCCCCATTTGCTGCTGTAATATCTTAAAATGGCCAACTTGCAACTTCTACTCTCCGGTAGTCAACTGTCGAAGAAGTAAAAAAATTTAAAATTTTTTTACTTCTCCAATAGTGCATCGTCGGAGCAGTAAAAATTAACTAAAAATATTTTACTTCTCCAGTTGTGCACTTTAGAGAAGCAAAAAAATTTACAAATTTTTCACTTCTTTAGTGATGCACTGTTAGAGAAGTAAAATATTTGTAAATTTTTTTGTTTAGTGCACAATTAGAGAAGTAAAAAGAAGGTTTCTTAATAAACTTTTATATTTTATTTATTTTTATATTTTATCATAGAAAAATTTTAATAAAATTTAAAAAATTATATTATAAATAAATTATATTATTAAAATATAAATTTTTATAAATATAATATAAATATTCTATATAATTTTTATAATTAAAATAATAAAATATAAAATTTATAAATATAAAATTTATTGGGATAAGGTTTTTCCAAATAAACTGTTATTTTTATTTATTTTATATTTTAAAATATAAAATTATAAATTTTAAAAAATTTTGTTATAATTAAATTATATTATTAAAATATAAAATTTTATAAAGATAGTATAAATAGTTAATAAGTTTTCTAATTAATTTTTTTTTATTTAAAAAATTTATTTCTTAGAATAAGTTATTTTATTTTCAAATGTGAGTGAGTGAAGTTAATTTCTTATAATAAATATTGAGAGATATAATTAAATTAAAGAGTATTTTTAAATTTTAAAAAAAAAATATTTAGGTGAATAAATTTTAAATAAAAAAATAAGTGTAAAATAAAAACCCCAAACTAAAAATCCCGAAATGAAAGTATGAAATGGATTTTCCTCACTCTTATCTCTTTTCTATGACTTGTCATTCATCATTTCTTCATTAAGGCAAATTTTATGCAAGCACCATTCAATAACATTAAACAACGCTCCTATGACTTTGGGTTACGGAAAAAGGCTTTACATCAAAATTAAATTTTGTGTATAAGTTTCTAATCTTTATTATTTATCATTCAATGTGATTTAAAAAAAAATGTCAACTGCTTTGATTAAAAATAATTAATAAATATTAAATTTTGTAAAAATTCATAATTAATTCTACTATTAAATGAATTCAAATAACTGTTATTAATATGTTTTTTTAGTTTTTTAAAGGATAAAATATTCATTAATATTTTTAATTAATATTTTATTTAATGCAAAAAAAAACTTTCAAAAATTAAAAATAAAATAATTTTAATGTAATTTTATTATTTTTTATTTTAATGTCAATATAAATTAAAATTAATAAAAATAAAATATCAAAATATTGAGAATATAAAGTAAAAACATGAAAATGATTTTATTTTAAATTTTTGGTAGCATTAAAATGAAACAAATGGTAAAATAACGTTAAAATTATTTTATTTTTAATTTTTAAAGTTTTTTGTGCGTTAATAAAAATATAAATTATGAACATTGACAAATATTTTTGTTTTTTAAATAAAGTAAAAACGCATTAATGACTTTTCAAATTAAAATTTATTTTAATAACACAATTAATTAATTATGCACTTTTACAAAATTCAATATCCATTATTACAAAATTAAGCACTAGTTACCAAAACTCTTAAAAAAAAGTAAATTATTTAATTTCTAAAACAAGAGTATTTAATTGTTTTCCTTACTAATAATAATTATGAGAGAGGAAAATAATTAAATGTTTTTGTTTGAAAAATTAAATAATATACTTTTATTTTAATCATATTAAATGACACATAGCAAAGATATGGACATTTCACACAAAATTTAATTCTTATCTAGAACCCTATGAGTATTTTTTTATATTTTTGTCATTTGAATAGTTTTTTATTTAATTTTAATTTCTATTATTAATTGATAATTTTTGTTTTAATTTCTCAAGTACTAATTAAACAAGGTTGACAATCTATGTTTTATCACATTTTAAAGAAATTTGACAAGATACTTGATGCAAAAATTTTTGCACTTCCTATTATCAACTCCATTCAAGGTTTTTCACTTCAAGGCACAAAATGGAATATGGTGACGCCACTTCTTTTTGGAGAAGAAGATGAGTAAAAAATTATGGTGCTCGCCATAAGAGAGAGGACCTTTAATAAAGGCTATTTAGAAGATACTACTCAAGAGAGGTTCCTCAAAAACACTTTATTAAATTAAATGCTTAAAATGAGTCTTACTTCATTCATTCTAGTGTGTCAATACATGAGAGTGGGGTGCATATATATAAGGTGAGAGTGGGCTTGGGTGTGATTCCCTAGGCAATGTGGGACTTGTCTTACTTAGCTCTTAAGGCTAATTAATCAAGTCTTACACTTCCTAATAACTCATGCCTAATCTAATAAAGGGGAGGGTTGCCAAACCTAACCTAGGGGGGTGAGGAGAAGAGCCCAACATGCCTAAGCTAGAAGCCAACTCACCAAATATAAGCAAATTAATATTTACAATGAATTAATTCAAGGACCATTGCCTATGATTTCTACTTCAAGCAAGAGCTAAAGTCTAGTATGCTCCTTCCTAACCATGTCCTCCTCTATCATTTTAGTCATGCCTCTAGTGACAAGATCCTTGATAAGTAGGATTACATCAATAATTCAACCGATCTCATGAGATAGATCAATGACTTAATGATTTGTTTATAGATAAAGAAACTATGATGAAATAACAATCATTTTTTTGTTTTTGAAATGTACAAGACACTTGTATGTTTCTTAAATAAAATTTTATGCAAACTAGTCTTTCAAATTTCAATAATTATATTGTTATGCAAACTTTCTCCTAAAAGAAATCATATTTGAACCTTTATAAATTACTATAAATAGCAAACTCTGCCTTTAAGTATTTCATGTAAATTCATATCTAAAATTCGAATTAATTGTACTAAAATGACAATTTACTCATAAAAAACATTTTACACTATCAACATATTCTAATTAAATTCATATAAATTTTTTTAACAGCAACAAAATAAATATTATATATGTATAAAAAAACACAAATTTTAGTTATAAATTCAAACAAAATTTTATAAATGTATTGTCAAAATATCCTTAGTTAGAATTAACAGGTAAAACCGTAAAACGTTATAATAAATTATTTTCTATAATAAGATTGTTTATTTTTATACCAATTACTTAAATTCAAATTGATAGGGATTAATGTACAAAAATTAAACCCATTCTAATTTTTAATTACACTGTTGATCCACACGACCACTCTTACCGACTACCACCCAAGGAAAGCTAAAGAATAAAAAGAACAAAAGAAAGGAGGGAAATGCCAAAGCTAAAAAGTTCTTTCTTTGAGAAACAAAATGGAATTAATTTTCTTTTCTTAGTGCATGCCTTTGTTTTTTATTTGCAGTTGGCTGATATGCAATCTGCTTTTGTATCATCTTTTTCTTTCATGTTCTTTTAATTTTGTTTTGTCCATATCCCTGCATTATGGCAAAAAGAGGGGACAACACAGAAACCATGCTTGTCATTAGTCTTGTTAACTAGGTCTGGGACACTGGTTAAAGATACAAAAGAATAAATATTTATAAAAAATTAAATTAACAAAACTCAAAACTATAAGTGAATGCAATTTCATGTTTCCCAATAAAATTTTTTCTTATGGTTTCTTAAGCTCTAGAGCATGTTCAATGAGACTTTTCTAAATTATGTGTCTAATAAAACTATTCGGTTGGAGGAAAGAAAAGGAAAAAAATATAAAGAAAAGGAAGGAAGGAAAATGATGAATTATAAATTAAAATTATTATGATACAAAATTATTCATATATTTATAATTTCTTTGTATAAGTAAGATAATTTTGGAAGGTTATTTTTTTTTCTTTTTTTAGTTAAAAATTAAACATGTGAAGCACACCAAATTAATCCTTACTACTTTTTTTCCTAATGAATTAGAGAAATTAAACTTTCCTCTTATTTTTTTACAAATGTAACTTTTTACTCTTTACTTTTCTTATAACTATTCAAGGATAAAATTACAAACAACTCTCCCCGATTTTAAGATTACAATGTTATAAAACCAACCAATTTTCCATTGGAAATGTTGTAAGACACTAATTTGCATTTCCAATGAATAAAACTATTTTATAATGTAACAGATTCCTTTTAATATAACTTTGCAAGTAACTAAAATCTTCATATGTAAGTGACCCATCTTCTCCAATTTCTATATAATCCACACTTTACTGACTTTGTTTATATGCAATTGAAATACTACAAATGCCATTTTTAATTTCCATTAATTCTATTGTGGTCATTCTCTAGAACAAGCCTTGCGGAATTATTGTTGACTACCAAAGAAAACGATGCCTTTCTTATCCAGAAAAAGCCACAAAAAAGGCCCCGGATAAAAAGGGAGACACATGTTAAAGTGAATGATTGATTATTTTTATGCCAAACTTTATTTGATTCCAATTCCCTTTGCAAGGGACATTAATTTAGTACTTTTGGTCTTACTCTAGCATCTCTTCTTCTTTCTTAATTCCAAGCTTTGTGAGTGTTCCTTAGAACTCTACAATGAACGATTGGGCACCTCCACTCATAGCTGCAGCTTTGTTCTGGCTCTTGAGCCCTGGAATGATCTTTCAGTTACCAGGGAAGAATGCACCCTTTGAGTTTATGAACATGAAGACCACTGTTGCATCCATGTTTGTGCACACTGTTATTTATGGTCTGTTTCTGATGTTGTTCTTTGTTGTTCTTAGCATCCATCTTTATATTTAAGCAGCAGCAGCAGAAGCTATTGATACAAAACTAACATGCTAAGCTGCTTTATCTTTTAAAGTAGATCAAGATGTATGTGCCCTTTTGAATTTCCACTTGATAATTAGTGTTCTTATTTGATTACTAGAACTTTCATGAGTAATCAATGTGCTTGTGGTTTTTGTTAAAACTTAAAAGTGTTATGTAACTATTTATTAGAGTAGTTATCTGTGTGTAGACTGTAGAGTAACTTAATTATGATGTCTTTAATACCAAAATTATGCTGAGAAAAGATTAGATGCAGCTGGAAGCTATAGTTATGTTAATTACTTTCATATGATTTTTTGTTACATAATTTGAATCAATATACCATTCCATTCCTTTCTTTTCTCTCTTCTTCATGTCTCTCACTCATCAAAATTAATGATTTTAAATTAATATTTTCTGTTAGATTATATGAACAAAAATTATGTGAAACTAATGTGTTTAAATTGATATTCTTCAACTTAAGTTACTGAATTCTCACATGTGGTCATAAGTTATCTACTACCCAGTTACAACCTTGAGTTTGCAGTAATCTTGTATTTTAAATTTCATTCTGGAATAACACTGAAATAAAAATATCACAACAAATGGACTTACTCCACTGGTTTTGCTTTTTATTTTATATGAGAGAATTGATTATGTTATCTACGCCAACTTCGCTAATTATTTATATAAGCATCATTTGGACCTTCTCTTATTTACACTTTGCACCATTTTTTTTCTATCCATTTTTTTAACTTTTTTTTTTTTTCCTATCCATTTTGAATGGCCAAGGGCAACTCACCAGTAGAGTTGAGCAAACAGCAAAGTCTGCTATCTGTATAACCTGATTTATAAAGCCAGCAATTTTAAAGGTGTCTAATTTGTCAATCATGCATATTTTCCATTCATAGTTTGCGAGTTAAACAACTTAGCTTACGAGGGTCAAAATATATAAAATTTTAAATTTTTTAATTAACTTTTTTATATAATCAAAATACATTTGTACCATTTTAAATTAGAAACTTTTTAAAAGTAATATAAATGATTAATATTTCAAAATTTTAAAATTATGTTAAATAAAATTTTTTAAAAATTAATGTATATTATTCTTTTAAATAATGAGAAAGCTTGTGAACTTTGGTTTGATTTAGTACAAATTAAATTTAGTCCGAATCAAATTAAAAATGTAACGTTCGTCGCTACAATAATCTAAAGTATATCAATTAAATAATTCATAAATAAAAACTTTTAAAATAATAAATAATAGTAACAAAATATTCATTAAGAAAAACTTAAACTATGGACTAGGTCTTCAAGCCTTCTTAGCCTTTATAGTTTCCTCCTCTTTTGATTCTAAAAAGAATTCTTTTTAGAAGTCATACCATGAAGGGTTTTAAAATTCGTTTTACTTATCTCTTTAAGTGAGATCCTACTACTTTAATTTGTTTTCTTCAGCTCTTATGTCCCTCTTTCTCAACCTAAAATAATCAACTAATATATGATATTTTCTGAGGGAACTAGTTAACCCGGTATATAATAGTTTAGGGTTGATTTTTCCCTCTATATTTTTTTATAAAAGATTAGTTTTTCTAACTTAAATTCAAAATAGTATCAAATCTTTAATTATTTTAAAAAGTAATATTATCTTTAATTTTGTTATTCAAAATTTCTTATTATTTAATCTTTTAGTTATTTGATTGATTCTCGTTTAATTATCCTTTTTTTAATAAGATAACAACTTAATATTATTTTTTACTAAGTGACCAAATATTAATTTATATCTAGACAATTATTATTTATTAATTTATTTTATGAGGTAATTTTTTATTTTAAAATTTTGAGGATGTTACAAAAAAATTAGTGTAGTGCAATTTGGTTTGATTTTATAATTTTGTGGTTTAAAATTTTTATTATTAAGTATTAAAAAAATATATTAAAAATTTTTATTTCCAAAATTACGTAAAGTTTACTCACTTCTAATAAATTATATAAAATAGTAAATATTAAATATCAATCAATATAAACATTAAATATTAATTGTCAAATTGTATTAAATGAAATTAAATCAAATAGTATTAATAAAATATTAATTTATCAACTAATACATATTAATTACAAAGTCTAATTAAAAATTAAGTCAAAATCATAGAAACTTAAAACATAATAAGTAATTGTATATACCTCTTCTAGTAGATTTGCTAAAATTACAGAAGGGTGAGTGAATTGGTTCAGTTTGGTATAGTTTCAACATGTCAAATCATAAACTGAACTTAACCATGTAGTTTGAAAATTAGAAAATCACCCTAAATTAAATTAATTTTTTGTGGTTTCTAGTTTTTTGGTTTGCTTTTCAGTTTGTAATTCGGTTTGATTTGGTTTTGAATACCCCTACTGTATATCATGGGTTAAGTTAAATAAGGTAGTTCAAGGATCCAAAATATTTGTTCAAGTCTAGTTACAAGTAGATAACTAAATGTAAGATATTATATTATTTGGAACATATGTGTGGGGATGGGAGGGAAGGATTTGTTGACACCAAACCAGATGTCAAATTTAGTCAACTTACACAATCAATAACTTTATGTAGATTAAAAATTTGACCCATCTAATGGTTAAATTTTATGATATTATCGTATTGATGATTCTTATTAAATTTTACATAATTTGTAATTTTCTAAATATGTTATTTAATAATGAATATTTGAACATTTTTAAATATAATATTATACATTAAATTAAGTGGTGTAATGAACTACCAAACAATATCAAATTTGTATAAAATTTTGTATACTTAATATAATCAATAAAATTATGAAACTCGACTGTTGGATTGTCAACTTTTCATTTTGCATAAAATTATTGAAGGTGTAAGTTGACTAAGTTTGACACCTAGTGTCAATGAATCCTCCCTCAAATGTAACTTATTGTTGGGTTGAATGTTCTTTTAATATAGATCATAACTACCAAATTTTATAAATATTGAATACAATAAAAAGGGAATCAAGCGATCCATATTTTAGTATATTTTCAAATATATATATGTGTGTGTGTGTATATATATATATATAGTGTATCTAGTGAGAAAGCCAAATTTGTGAGAGTGAAAGGAACAAATCTCAGCCATCGAAATAAAAATTAATAGTTGAGATTAATCACTCATTCTCTTTCTTTCAACATTATGTGTCACTATTTTTTTCTCTCCTCTTTTAATTTTTATTTTAATGACTGAGATTTGCTCCTCTGACTCTCGTATAAGATACCCTACTCTCATATGATATGTCATATATGTGTGTGTGTGTGCGCGCATGCGTGTGTATGTATATAAAGAGAGAAAGGGGACAACTCAAGTGAGAAAAAGAGTTACGGTGAAACATGAGAAAACATAATAATAATGGTAGGATTTCAATAAACGGTTCAGATTGAATTGTTAATTAAACAAACTCACATGATTGTCTTACTCATAAGCATCTTCCACAAATGCTTAACGTGTCACTCTCTCTCATTAACCCCTGTAGAATTCTCTACAAGGTCGCCACCACCACCGACAACAACGATGATGGAAGCGATATCGATAGTGGTGGTGGCAGGTGACAGTATTGGCGATGGTGATGATGACAGTGTGACTAGCCACAACTTAGAGGAATTTATAGTTGATGCAACAATTTCTTCTTGACTTGCATGGGGAACAAAAATCACCTCCAAAAATAACAACTTTACCACCAAAACATTTTTCCAAACTATTCTCAACATGAAAAGGTATATAATATCTCTCATGTTCTATCAAGAGCTTCAAAATCCCACTTATTAACCATATGTGCTTCATTCCATATAATTAATGAAGTATGTTGTAATAATTCATCTTTAATGCTCCCTTGCTTAATAGAATAACAAGACTCTTCATTCAATAAAATTGGTATTGCAAATTGAGAATGAACAATTTTATCATCAAAAAGCAAAAAAGAGGTTATACCACTGGAAGCTACATTCAAAACTATCTTCTTTTGAGATCTTAATTTATACGACAAAGTCTTCCATAGAAAAATTTTGCTAATACCCCCCAAAACCCTATGAAAAAAAACCACTACTTTATGAACCACATGCTTTGATTACTTGATTGTAAACTTATTTTTGGTATTCATTTAGTATAATAAAATGTTCATCAAATAACAGTTGCATCTAAGACAAATCATAGTCCAATTTGTAAGGACATGTTCTTAATTACATGTTATAAATGGGTGAAATAATTAAAAAGAGAAATTAAATTTAATTTAAATATAATCGATAATATAATTATGGAACAATTGATTTAGATTTTATATCGATGTTATATTGTGAATAGCAAGGTGTTTATTCTATTAAGATTCTATTTGAATGCTGGAAGTATACACACACACACACACACATATATATATATATATATATATATATATATATATATATATATATATATATAATCTTTTGAATTGAAGTATTCGAGATGATTTTATGAAATCTATTTGTGAGGGGGCTCCAGTAAGCAAATTACAATTACTAAATACACCCTCGGCTGACCTTGTTAAATTTATTTTTCTTCTCTTTTCTTTTTCTTCTTCTTTCTTCTCCCATATCCTTCTTCAACTCTCTGTGTTGTGCCTTGTTTCTTTTTGAATGCCTTTCAATTCCTTTGTGGATTCAAGAGAAATTCGTTCTATTTCTCTTGATTTCGCCCGCTGATCCTAGTAGGTAAGTTTGATTCTACTTTCTTAGGAATTTTTATTTCTCTCTTAGGTTCAGCAATCTCAATAAAAGGGGAATCCACTTTGAATTCCCAATTTTTCTTAGGTCTTCTTTGGTTTTTGGTAGGCTGTGAGTGAATTCTTCAACTTGGAAGCTGAGGCGAGGTGATTGTGGGTTCGATTTTCTCTTCAAATCAACTTAAAGGAGAAATAGGTAAGATAATCTAAATTCTTGGTTTCAACTTAAGGAATTGTGATTTGAAAATGTTTAATTATAATTGGTTGTGAATGATTGTTGTATTGTTCTGAAATAAGTTTTGATTGAGTTTATTGTTATTTGTAAATGTAGAGAAATTAATGCTTTGGATCTTGCTTTTTGGTGTTAAATAAAATTATTTTGTTATGATGTATGTTGAAGAGAGGATATATTGGATGTGGGAAGTTACAGTTAGGTAACTTAGCCTTGGATGATATATATATGATGCATTGAGTTAGGGATACATCTAAGGTCAATGTAATCTAGGGTGTCAGATCAAGTAGGGGTACCTGAGGGATATACTTAGATCATAGTTGATTGTCATATGGGTCAGGTAGATGCTAGATAATAGTGAGGTGGTTATCAGAAGAGTATGCCTAGACATTAATTGCTCGTCATATGGGTCAGGTGGACACCATACACAAATTGGGATAAGTCATTAGGTTGCCTTGGTATCTGAACTCAATGAGTATTCTGGAAAATGTCATGTTATACTATCATGTTGTACTTATTGCTTATGTTTAGGTGGAACATAAGTGCGTTTGCGTGTTTGATAATACTATTGAATTATAATTATCTTTATTTAATGGGATTTTCTATGTTAGTATGCTTATCCTTTCATTATATGTGTGTTTCTATATAATTGTGATGATCGTGTTTTGCACAGTAGTAGATGACACTGTTGAGGCTGAAAGGCAATGAGCTCTAGATTCGAAGAGACCCTAGATGGTCTAGGAGTTTGATCTAAGTTGATTTTGGTGGCATAAGACCTTATGTATATTCTAAGTTATAGACTTTGAATTTGCTGAATCTATGTTTAGAATTGGGAAATAGGAATAAATGTTAGAGAAAAACACTTATACATTGTTAGTGTAAAAGAGTTTTACACTGGCAGTTAATCACAACCTTTTATGTATGCTAAGTTTGTTGACTGTACCAATTAATACTTTAAAAGTCATTTAAATGAAGTGTTGTGATTAACTGTCAATGTAAAACTCTTTTTTACACTAGTATTGTATAGGTGTTAGACTCTAGATGTTATGTATGTAAAGTTGTGAAGACAATGTACAATGATGATATAACTATGTAGTGTATTTTGGGCATGTGAATGATGTATGTTAATATTTAAGTATGTTGAATTGTAAGTGGTTCTTTTGGGTTCAAGATGACTGAGAATTACACAGCTAAGATTTTGTAATTCTGCATAATTTTGCTGGGCAACAGTTCTTGCCCAATGAAAAGTTGCTTTTGTTAAGCAATTTTATGGCTTTGCGCTTAGAGACATATCTCGCTGAGCGAAATTCCTTCATTGGAGCGCCACAATTCAAACTCCTTGTTGGGTGACATTTGTTGCTAGGCGAGATGTCCTAGTTCCTTGCTGAGCAAGATGCCCTAGTTTCTCACGCAGTGATAACGTTCGTTGGGTGAGCTGTTCAATCTATGATTTTTTTAAAATCTTTCAAAATTTTAAGATTTTGAGTAAAATTTATATTAGAAATGGACTTAAAAGTGGTGAATGATATTATTTGCATTAGATTTTCTTGGGATGTTACACAATTTATTGAAAAGTAGCATATTCCCAAATTTATTAATATGTTCCCCATTTGGATATGGCATTGTAAAATAATCCTTAAGCGACCTTCCATTTGAAACCAATAGTTTCTCAAATCTCGAGAAGACACAATTTTTTTTAGATATGAATTTTCAATCACCAAATCTTGTATATAATAGACCTTATTAATAACTAATTGAGAAGAAAAAATATATCTCATACAAAAAAAATGATAAAATAAAATTTTACCTCTTAAATTTAATTGGTTACTTCTTTCATATAAAAGACCATTAGATAAGAACTCCTAAGTGCTCTACCATACATAAAATGAATTAAATATTGAGTTTGAGATAAGTAAACTGACAAATAATCTCCTAAGATAATAGTCAGATGCAAAAAATGATGTTTCAATTATTCCATCAAAAAATTTCCTATCATTAGTTAAGAGACCTAGTGCATTACACGTATCACAAAATGTGATAGAAATCCAGAGGGGTTGAATTCGTTTTGCAGATCTATCTAGGTTGGAAGGTAATAAGTTAACAAAACAATGAGAATTGGGTAAACAAGAAAATGGAAAGGATGAAAATGGTTTAACGAAAAGATAAATGACGTCACTTCCAAGGATGGAAGATAAGTCATATGACGCCACAAGGATGTTGATTTACCCTTGATAAGTCTAGGAGAACGCCACAAGGAAAAATTCCTTGATAAGTTCTAAAGAGAAATTCATCTCTCACAAAAGGGTAAAACCCAAATATAATTTCACTAATTCAATGGTTCTCCTTAGAGTACAATTCAGCCCCTATTTATAGAATTAGGTGACTGTTCAAAATCGTAACTCCCAAAAGAAAAATTAAATACTCTATTATCACGCAATTATCACACATGATTAATTGCATGTTACATTAATTCCTAAATTAATGAAACGTTACAAAAAATGAAAAGACATTGTCTTCGGCATTCACATCAAAATGTATCATAAATTTTACCACCAACAATTCTCACCTCATCATAAGATTTGCATCTCATTTGTGTGTTTAGTAAGAGCCTTAAATAAAACAACTTACTAGATCCAGGAGGATAATAACTTAATCTGCCAATTGAAAAACCATTTTTCTTAGGTGGCCCTTCCTTTAAATCAACATCATACATAAAAGACTCAGGAAATTGGTCAAATGTTAATTTACAGGCTCCAACATACTTAACATTAGTCTTTATCCAAGCAATAAAGATAGTTTTTTTTTATCAAATTTACAACAATGAACGTTATCAATTCTCTTTGAATCTTGAACGTGAATGACATATTCTTTTTCCAAATGAAATGGTAACATCTGAACAGATGGTCACCTCAGATGAATATCAAATACAAATATATGCTAAATAAATTCATAAGGTGATAGATACCTACAAAGATAATCAATTGCAAATCTTGTAATTTTGTATACTAAACACTACAATAAAAACTACTAACAAAAACTGTATCATAAGGTCAATATGCAAATGCACACTATAAACTTACCTGCAGTCATGATATTGCTTAATTTCATCAACTTGTATTCCAGAATTACCAGCAACTTGATCACTTAACAATGAAATTGTAACTCTATCAACCTTTTATTTATATATTTGAATAATTACTTGATTGAGTACTTTTATTGCAAAACTCAATATTAATATGAGATTGATATTTTATCAACAACTATAGATTATAGGGAATAACAAATCTATTGTCCAATTCAACAGTCAACATAAATTTCTTCTTTCATATATGGAAAACCCATTACAATCGATTGTGGTAGATGACACATACCTCTTTGGAAAAATTTTGGAACACCTACCATTAGCCATGCATGGTGAATTCATATTATGAATATCATAAGGGCCATGAACCATAATTATTGAAATATCTTGAAAGAATCGAGGAAATTTATCCAGATAAGAGAATTTAACATAAATAACATAAATCAAATTGATTTTGTCCTTCGAGTCTAGCCACAAGAGAATATATGCATGAGGTAATCCCTTTTTTTGGAACTCAATAGTATACATACCTGGAATATAAAAATTAAATAGAGTCATAAAATTACTTAAATATTAAAACTAATCCAAATATGTAGCTTTAAAAAACAATATGTACCTACATAACCTTTCCAAAAATTTACCTTTTTACGAGTCATCCATTAATTGCTCCAATTTTATATGAAAAACACGACAAAAAATGTTAGGTCTATCATGCGCATTAACATTTTTTTCTAACATGTATATTTGAATTTTAGGCCATTTGGGATTACATGTCATTATTAAAAATAAGTCAGGATACCCAAATCCCATGCATATAGCCATAACATCTTGACAGTGATTAAACATATATCTATAACCAAAACAAACGACGATGGAAGACTGCTGAACTATTTGTTTTCTATCATTTGTAGTAGTGTTGGTTTTAGTTCAAACAAGGTTTGCCCAAAGTCATGGAGCAGGATGCTACTGAAAATCCCCACCATAGGGGTGAAGAAGTCTTGTAAGGTTTGTTCAACAACACCTCATCCCCCATGGTTGTTTTCATGCATTGCCATTCTTCCCTGTTTGGCTCTATCCCTATGAGCAATTCTCTCAATCTCAGGGTTATACTCTAGGGTAGGCCCCTGAGGTCGAGTGTGCACAAACTATTCACAGAGAAAAAAGGTTAAACTGATAGCTTGATAGAATTAAAAAAATATTGAATCAAAGAGATAAAATAAAATAAAGGTAAAATAAACAGGAACAAAGAAAATTTAAAAAATATATACTTGCTCAATTATCTTAAATTAAGTTAATTGACAACTAGACACAATCTAGTCCCCGCCAATGGCGCCAGAAACTTGATGCATAAAAATCACTACTTAAGGGTAAGCATGTCGTACGCAGTAGTAATAGTGGACCTAAGTATGAATATCGTACCTAATAGACTAGATCTTATTCTCAATTAATTCAATTTTAGAGATAAGAAAGTAGTTGATGAAAGAGAATGGTGTTTAATTAGTGAGTCACAATGGTTTGGAATTAAAGTAGATAGTAAAACAAGAGAGAATATTGGTTTGAAATACAATGAGTTAAGTCATAGGATTGTGATTTCACTACAATTCTTCTGCCCCCTTTTACTAAACAATCTTATTTTTTATCATTCAATGATTACCGATAATTACCACTGCTTTTTGTAACGAGTTTGATCATGCACACCATACTATAATCCTAATTTGTCTTCCAATTTGATCATGTAAAAAAAATTAAGACCAATTCCTTTTTACCCAATTAGAGGTTTGCCCAATGAATTTGGTTGATTCTACTAAGATAATTCACAGATCAATAATTCAAATACCAATTATTATGACTTTTTAAATAATTAAGATGTTAACAAATAGAATATATTAACCTATTTACTTTCCAGATCGATTGCTCAAACATCAATTATCATGACTGCTCAAGCAATTAATGTGAAACTAATATTCAAATATTAGTGGTCGTGACTATTCAAATAATTAGGATATATGAGGGTAGCATAGAGAAGTAAATTAATCATTGAATGACATTAAACAATCATGCAAAGTGCAAGGGAGAATTACAAAGAGCTACATCACAACCCCAGAGGAGCTTAGCTAAACATGGTTAATGTAAAGGCAAACATCCTTTCAATAACAGAATACCTCAAAATAGATAATGAATTATTTACAGAGTACTCTAAATTGCCTCGAACCCAAAGTTTCCTCATCGTTCTTCACCTTTTAGGTCACAGACCTCACTCTTCTTCTGAGCCAAGGAAAGTCTCCTTCTTCTATCTTCTTTGCTTCTATTTATAAGAGGATTTGGGCTTTTTTATGTTTTTCTCAAGGCCCACGAAGCACAAGTTTATTGGAATTAAGCATGGTTGTGCTTATTCTAATGACTTATTTTTCAAGTAAGGTAACACAACTGTGTTGCTTTTTAGCACGGTCGTGCTCATAACTTCGTGATCGCAACATGGTCGTGCTACTTCTAAACATGATTGTGCTTCTTCTAGCTAACTTTTTGGAGCATGGTTGTGCTAAGATGGAGTATGACTGTGTTGACCTGGATCTTCAATAATTTCTCTAAAAAGGCTTAATTTTGCCCCTTTTTTTGCCCGTTTCTTAAGTATCTGTTAGTAAGAATAAACACTAAAAATAAGTTTTGCCAATAAAAATGCATTTTTTTCCTTAAAATAGATATTAATCATGGTGAAAATATGAGTAGAAATTCGATTTATCAGCCTTCATATGTGGGATGAAGAGGAATATCCTCTTGGTAGTCATCTCCATCATAGGAAAAAAGTAAAGATATTGTAATGGAATAAAAGAAATATGTGTCGCATGAATCCTTTGTAACAAACTAACCTGAGATGTAACAATAATATCTCGTCCACAATGTAAAGTATCAAAATCACCACATATGAAGGCTAAAATCTCATCAATAGGTTTAAATTATATGTCTATCAATCACAATTACACTTCTTGGAATAATTGTAATGATATTTTGGTGATTGGAAGATTTAAAACACAATCTCTAACTCTTCTAAACAATTTGGGAAAAACATTATGATCATCAATCATGTGTAAAATTTCACTAACCAAATTTTGTCCAAATTATCTGAAAAATCTCCACCACTAACAAAATAAAGAACTAAATAATTCATATTTAAATAAAATAATTTTTTATACTATAAAGGAAATAAAAAATATTATATAAATTTAACAAAGTGCCAATTTTATGATAATTTTTTCTGCTGATAATAAATTAAGGAAGAGCAACACCATTATTATTATTATTATTATTATTATTATTATTATTATTATTATTATTATTATTATTATTATTATTATTATTATTATTATTATTATTATTATGTATTTCTCCTTCTATCCAATTGATGTAAAAGCAAACATAATTTATACGCTATGATGTTACAATATATATATATATATATATATATATATATATATATATATATATATATATATATATATATATATATATATATACCTTAGGTCACTTATTTACAAAGATATAAATCTCCCAGTAACTAATGGCCTAGTATTCCTCCTCTCCATGGAAATAACTCATACAACACCAATTATATTCTTTTTTATAAATTATTAATTATAGCCAGACTTATTTAAATATTTTTCATTTAAA
Organism: Psophocarpus tetragonolobus; assembly: GCA_037954015.1. Taxonomy (NCBI): domain Eukaryota; kingdom Viridiplantae; phylum Streptophyta; class Magnoliopsida; order Fabales; family Fabaceae; genus Psophocarpus; species Psophocarpus tetragonolobus. The sequence goes on along the minus strand of CM075691.1, from coordinate 38,543,841 downwards.
AATAAAAATTGATTAAATTTAAATAAAGTCATTGTAAACGTATAATATACCAACTATTTATTTCATATATGCTCTTTTATGTATCAAGTCTCCACAAGTGACTACATTCATGCCAATATCATCACCAAAATCATCTTAAAATTTGAGACCAGTGGTCTTTTGATGAAATCGAACCTGAAAAGCATAATATTTAGGATAAATTATATTTGGTGTTCCTAATTTTAGTTTTTGTTAGATTTTTGTTCTTTTTAAATTTTTTTTCAGTTTTGCCCCAAATTTAATAAATGTTAACAAAATATTTGGATTAAAACATTGATGACATCGTAATTAGTGACGTGGCATGGTTAGGTTTTGAAATTAAAAGTTAATTAATATGATGACGTGATAATTTTAATTAGAAAAATGTAAAAAGAAAAAAGTCGTCCATGCACAATAGCTCATACCACTACACAAAGTGTCAATTTTGGTTTTATTTTGTAATTCAAATCTAGTTAAGCTTTAATTAATGTTAGTTTCAAAATTAATTAAAACATACATGCAAATATACAACAATAGGATTAAAACTAAAAGTTAAAATTAAAAACTAAAAATTTAATTTATATATTTATTATTATTTATTAATAATAAATTCCTATGGATTATAAATTAAAAATTAAAAATAATTAAAAATATAAATTAAAATTATTAAAATATAAAACTAAGAACTAAAATTAAAAATAAAATAGAAATTAAAATTAAGAATTAAAATTTAAATAAATTTTGTTAATAATTTTAATTCTTAATTTAAATTTAACTTATATTTACATTTTAATTTAAATTTTAATTTAAATTTTAATTCTTAATTTTAATTTTAATTTCTATTTCATTTTTAATTTTATTTCTTAAGTTAATTTAAATTAAAAATTAAAATTTAATTTAACTTAAGAATTGAAATAATGTATTTAATTTAAATTTTAATTTAAATAAAACTAAGAAATAAAATAGAAATTAAGAATTTAAATTTAAATTTAAATTATTTTAATTTTAGTTCTTATTTTTATTTTTTGATAATTTTAATTTATGTTTTTAATTAGTTTTAATTTTTAATTTGTAATCCCTAGGAATTTATTATTAATAAGTAATTAATAAATATATAGATTAAATTTTTAGTTTTTAATTTTTAACTTTTAGTTTTAATCCGTTTACAAATTATATAAAATTATTGTTTTTGATTTTGTGCGTGAACTTAATTGTTCTATTTATATCATTTAAATTAATTTTCGTATATGCACGAATTTACAATTTTTTTATAAAAAAATTCCTCTAATTATTTTGGTAAAAAATTTCACAACAAATTTTTTAAAAGTTTTAGTTGAAAATTTGGACCAAACTCGGAGCAAAATTTGCAGAGAATTCTGCATTTAATGACAGAAATTCTAATCATATTAACGGTTTTATTTAATTTTATTTCATTTTGTACGTGAGTTTAATTGATTCATTTAGTACGAGAGATTAGTTGTTTCATTGTACATGATTTAATTTTTCTATTTATGGGAGTTTAATTTTGTTTAATTTTTTATTATTTAATTTTCTATGTGAGTTTAATTGTTTTATTTACAAGTATGGTTTAAAATTAATTCTCTTATGCACATGAATTTAATTATTTTAAATTGTGAATTATTTGTTCTAGGATATGAGTTTAATTATTTTATTACGAGGAAGATTAATTGTAGTTTGAAAAATATTTTTAATAACATCCAAAACTTAGTTCCCACCAAAATTTTACAATTGCAAGTAATTTATTTTAACTAACCCTTAAGCATTAATCTACAATACCATGAAAACCCTTTTTTTCTTTATCCTTCTTTGAATCCGATGATCATATTAAAAATAAAGGAATGAGAAGACTTAAGCTTAGTCAAAGAAATAATGAAAAAGTTTTTTTTTTTTTTATAGACATATGTTAGTTGTTAATGTGTTAGTTTTGTTAATGGAGAGATTCGAACCAACAAATTCTTTCTCTCCCTTCTCCAGATACGTAGATTTTACTACTGAAGCAACAACTCATGAAGAAAGACAATAGTTATTATTCATAAAAGAACTCATTCTATAATATTCAACTCTAAGAATTCAAAACAAAACTTGTTCACTTCCTTTGGTCTTCAAGTTTGGCTAGCTTAACAAAGGGGGCTGATTAGACCTGCAGAGGAATTTTCATTTGTACTTAAAATACCCTTTGTTTTCAATTATCAAAGCACCTAGGGAAGAAAAGTTGTTTTTTTAAATTTTTATTAATTTTGTTTCACATATTTCATAACATGTCGACGATGGTAGTGATAGTGGAGTAGAGGTAATGGTAACCTTGTAGATATTTTATTGAAATCTTATAATTAATATTATGTTTCTTCATTTTTTATCATAATTTTTTTTTACCCGAATTATCTTCTTTCTATACATATAGAGATGGAGAGAGACAAAGAAAAGACACATTAAATGAAAAAAATTATTGAAAAAAATTAATAATAACTATGAGATCAAATTTAACAATATTGATTATCAAAACAAATAAAATAAACAGTATAAATTACTCTAACTGCAAGAAAAATGCTCATTATAGACAGAAAATTATTGACGCATTTTTATTTGTAGGGGATTTCAATTTACCAACAGATTATTATCTATAATTTAATTTTTCAACAGAAAAGTATTGTTATGAATTATTTATTTACTAATGGATATTATTTGTAGGTATTAACAGACGAATTTGTACATCAGTAATTACCCGTTTGCTTTATCGACAAATTACATTTGTAGATATTTAGTAACGGATGTAACTGACATAAATTCTAACGGAAATGTAAATGAAAGATTAGGTCTAAAATGAAATTGTCCAAATATAATATATGATTAATTTAATACATATAATACACTAAAGTCCAAGAATAAATCTATTAAAGTCAAAATGAATATAGCTTCCAAGTCTAATGTCATAATGTATATAGGTCGATAAAGAAGCTTTAAGAAAATCTTAAAAAATAGCATTTCTCATTGACATTAAATTTTATGTTTTGCTTTATTATGCCATGATAATTAGTAGAGTTAATTATAAGAATTTTGATGATTGAGAAATGTTTCTGGGGTAGGATGGAACTTGTCTTATATGATTCTTTTGTTTTTAGTTTTGACATATATTTTGCGGCCTTTACATTAATTTTATTCTTTTTTATTATTTTATTTTAGAATAATTTAACTCAGTTAATTTCATTATGTATCATGAGGCAGAGTACATGCGTCATGTTATATATAGAATTTTACACAAAGTGCACTGGAGAAAAGATAGAGAATATGTTTGTCTCAAGTAATGTTAAGAATTTTATTGTAAGTATTTTATTTTAGATATTATTTTTTTAATTTGTTGATTATTATTATCTTACTCAAATTGTATTAATTTATCATATAGTAAACCTATGAAAATGCTATGATAGAGAAATATACAAAAGATAAACTAAAACATCTTACAATTGACTTAGGCATTTGGTTGTGAGTGGCTAGTGAAAACAAAAAGGCTAGAGTCATGACTAGAAGTGGCAATGGGTCGGGTGAGCATGGATATTGTGCTCCTGCTACTCACCCTATTAGATAAAAAACTCATCTGAAACCCGCTCCTTTACGTATCAGATACCCATAAATCGAAAACTCGTAGGTACCCATGTGATAGTTTAGATAAAAAAGTATTTTTTTAAAAATATACCTTTTAAACCAAATTACAAAAAAAAAATTGAATTAAGAAAAATAGCTCCACATTGAAAATTCTAAAATTCTACCAAATGTCACTATTACCGATAGTTAAAAATGAAGACCTAAGTATAGAATATCTCCAAAGCGTAAGTAAAAAATAAATCTAAATTACAAATAAATATAACATAAATAAGTAACTTCAATTGCAATTACATATCTTAAATGCATATGTCCAAATAACAAAAATTAATCAATTCAAATTGCAAAAGTCTTTAATGGTTAGTGATCCCTCATAAGTAACTTCATTTTTTACACTTGTTTGCTAGAACAGAGAACATTCAATTAAATATGAATAACAATTAATTTAGTGATAGTTAGAAATTGAATAAAATATTAAAAAACTACTAACGTTTTTATAAATCAATTCTTCTACAATTGTATTTAGCTTCATTTTGTCCATCTTCATTGTTAAGGAACCTGAAAAAAAATCATTAGAAATTTGTAACAAATAATCAATGTTATTAAAAATATTAATTTATTTACCTTCTATCTCATTCCATGCCCAATCTTGAACACACATAAATGTTTTTAAGGTGTCTAGATGTAATCTACTATGATGAGGAGTAAGAATTTGGCCAGTTGTACTAAATAAAGACTTAGACACAAAAGTTGAGATAAGACTGATAAGAAAATATCTTGCAATCATTTGCAAGATTGAGTATTTTAACCCATTAGCCTTCCACCAACATAAGATGTCAAATTGCTCATCTGAGTTAGACAATGATTGCTCCTCCAAGTAACAATCAAGTTTTGATTTATAATTCATTAACTCACTTTTCTTTACAAGTTGATGTTTTGGAAAATCCTTTCAACACCCATTTCTACTATATTTGGGATTGAATTTTGGGTATAAGTTGTTTGCTTTTCCTTCATTTTTATTTCATACTCCCTTACCTAATCTTGACAAATATTTTTAACTCTTTGAATTGCCAAATCAGACTCATCTCCATAAATTTGAGGAGAATGTAATCTAGTAAATCAATTTTATTCCTTGAATCTAACACAATACGAACAACCATCACCCCATTGATCATACTCTAATACTTGTCAAATCTGGAGAGCATTGATTTAGCCATTTTATGAATAACAATAGTGGAAGATGCAAGATACTCCATTAAAGCCAACTTCATTGACATGCTTTGGAAAAAAATATTTGTAATTGTATATAAAGAACCAGAAAACAAGAGAGTCACATCATAAAAAATTTCTAACTTTTGATAAATTTCAATTGTCATTTGCCAATAAAAGTCAATAGGCAATGCTTTATTTTTACTTTCTCATTGTGACAATTTCTCAAATACATCTTTATATTGAATAACTACTTGTATTAAAAATGTAGAATTTCACCTAGTCTTGAAATCTAAAAGCATCTTCCTACTAAATGTGATATTCACATGAGCACACATGTTTATGAATTTCTGGCTCTTTTCGATTTTGATGTCCAAAAATTGACACTTTCTCTAACCTTCTCAATGGCATTAACAATTGTGGACAACCCATATTTCACAATTACATTTAATATGTGAGCACAACAACACATGTGAAATAATTGACCACCTAAAATAAGAGTCCTAGGTGAAATCTTATCTAGAATACATTCAATCCTAGCATCATTTGTTAAGCAATTATCTAGTATAAATTTCAATCCATCAAACATTGATGTAACACTTCACCAAGAACTTTAATTGTATAAGGAGCAGACACATAAATGAACCTAAATTTAACGTACAAAGTTTAAAAAATAATATATAAATATAAGATACTATAATACCAAAAGACTATATTAGGACACAAATTAAACAAATAAGTGAAGAAAGGAATTTTAATTAATAACGTTTGGTGTTATTACCACACAAGTAAATTTTGTAGCTTCCATGAGTCATCAATAAGATGACTGGTAACAGACATATAACCTCTATTTTGATTAGAAGTTGTACACATATTAGTAGTAATTGCTATTTTAATTGGAATGCTTGACAATACCATCATTGTATGATCCTTTGCATCCTTATAATCCTTCATAAGGTCACTTTTGATAGTGTTTCTTGACACCATCTTGAACAAAGGTTGCATAACACCACAAAATTCCTTAATTCTTATATGATCAACCATTGACAGCAGGTACTCATGAAGAACTATCATTATATGATCCTTTGCATCCTTATAACCCTAGCCATTTCTTGATTGAACTCATAGTTCCCAATAACTACTATTTCACTCCCTTGTTTCTTAGTTTTGATAAATGATTGCCTAATGTCTTGTGACAAATGAAGTGTGCAATTCTTCCAATGATTACGAAAGTGTGATGTCCCATGCTTTGATTCACCTAATAGTTTTTTTTAAAATAATAATTACATACAACTTTCATTTTCTCATCTATTAATATTCTCTTAAAGTGATTCCAAACCCATGAAGTCTGCTTTTTTGAGCCAATAGTTGAAAGAGAATTATAAGTTTCATCTTGAGTTCCATCATTAACATCATTCATATGAACATCATTTGTGTTTCTTGGATTTGATTCACCTACATTAGGTGACATATCTTGTTGGTCACTAGCTTTAATAGGAGTAAAATTTTATGGAGTAGACATCCTACAAATAGTTAAAAATAAAAGAAAAATCAAAATTGAGTATTGACAAATTTATCAATTTTGCTTAAAAGAAATTTGTTGTCAAAGCTATCAATTCCTCTTAGCTAATTATTTTATTAATTCAATACTTTTAGAAAATTATCATCAGTAAAACAAATAATTAAATTACTGCTTTTAGAATCATAAACATAGTAGAGTACTATCCCTCTAGAGTTTAGCTAAAATGAGATAAGATAACTTGAAACAATCACATCCACAATTATAATTTATCAGTTAAGTTAGTTTCCAAATTTCATATCCAATACTATTATGCAATATGTATAATTTCTATAATTCATGCATTAGTGATTTAGTGTTAGAAGTAATTTAGTAAAATTGACTCTTTATCTTTCAAATTATTTACACATGTATTTAATATAGTGAAGTTTTCTATCACGCATGCACAATTTCAACCATCAAAGAAAAAGAAGAACAAGTTGTTTGAAAGATGGCATTAATTGAAACATAATTAACAAGTGAAATTTGAAGGTAAAAATACTGATAAATCTATGACTCCTGAATGAAAAATTAGATGTTGTAGTAAAAACTAACATGTTAAAATTTGAATATAATTAATTTGTTATCAGTCCTTCAATATTCAAGAATTGATTGGAAGATATATAGGTACAATTGAATAAGTTTGTGCCCATTATTGAACGTCTTCTTATAAGAGAAACTTCATAATAAAATATAACTTGCTATGAAAAAAAAAGGCATAATCTGAATCATATTACAGAGTATAAAGGGTGGCAACAGTATGTCTGAAAGAGCAATCAAGAAAACTTCAACTAAGTATTATTATTGCAAAAGTTTAAATTGTGAATAATGTTATTTAGGTAAGTTTTGAAATCATGAGATCTCTCTTATCTAACGTGGATATGGACTGTGTAAATAATATATATGTATAAAATCTATTTAGAAAATTAGACATATTCAAAAAAATTATTGAAAATCACATTCACAGCAGAGTAGTATTAGTAAGAAGCCAAACTACCAAAGAAAAGTTTGTTTTATACTTGTTAGATAAAGTGATGTCAACTTAAATAATGGATGATAGATCAAATTAACATATGATTGTTTTAGTTGAATTAATGATATTGAGTTTAAGTCATAGATATATTTGTGTAAAATATTTGTAGAAAAAAATATTTTGAACTATTAAAAGCAAGTTAATTTTCTGTAGCATTTTATTTTCTATTTTTGAAGGCCAAAGTATGTGAAAGCAGAACCCTTTTCTTCACCTAGGTAAGTAATGAATAGTTCACTAATTACACATCACATATACAATAAAGACTATGTAATAAGAAAACATATGTTACATATACACTAGTGTCAAATATTTATTTTTTTTAATTTGAATTGATGCTACTTTTGTACTAGCTCCAATAGATGTTTTAGAGGGATAGGATGTATAATTGAATTTCATAAGTATGATAATAACATCTTTCAAAATGCATACATATAATTATTCATCGTGATATAAAAATGTGGAAATGAACAAATGCTGTTATTATAAGCCAGAGTCAACCAAATGAAAGAAAAAACCTTGTAGATGGCTATGGTAAGTGAGTAATAATTATTATTGACTTTTTGCATTTGATTAATAATTCATAATCATTATAAAGTTATGATCAAAAGAAGCCCAACATAAATATTCGAATTAAAGAGTGACTACCAAAGTTTAAATTGGCCTTTTCTATATGTCTTACTTAATTACTCAGTCCCTACCTACCAAATGAGACCTTGATGAAATACAAGATTCCCAAATATTTTCGCATAGAATGTTCAATGTCTGACATAGGATTTTATAAAATTAAATCTATTGATGCTGAGATTCTAACCCCAATTCAACTGCTACCAAAAGTTTATCTTTAATTTTTATGCAAGACTAAGCACAACTTGGTGTGTGCAAGGTGCAAAGTGCTAATTAAAAAAATTCTTTTTATATAGTTTTTAACACATGATCTTCAAATGATCATATATCTAAAAACATGGTAAAATCCAAAGCAAGCAAAGAATCCAGAAATTCAAGATATTCAGATGACCATATCAATCATTAACAATCATGGTGAGCAAAAATAACTAATTTATTAATCATATGTTTAAATAATTCAAGATTTTAAACCATAAATAAAGTGTAGAGCATCAAAACCATTCTAAAAAATCTTATAACTAATTAATTAACTCTCCATCATATTACACTCTTTCATGTTCATATCAAACACAAGTACGCCACTATAACTAGCCAACAAAACTAGAAGGAGTCAAGCATAAAAAGTAACAAGAAGGTTAGAAAAATAACAAAGGAAGAATACCTGGATAGGGCTGCGGCCACGGGTGGAGGACGGAGGTTGTTAAGGGCTAGTTGTTGAGGCTAGCTGGGGCGTTGGTGGATGAAGGAGCCAAGTGTGATGACTGGTGAGGAGTTAGAGGCTTCAGTGGATGAGGGTTCGGGTTGACGGTGGGTGAAGGTTAAGGCTTTAGTTAGTTTGATGGACGTTCAAATAAGGGTTCAGGCTGACAAAAACTTACAAAAGAGAGAAGTTTGAGGATTGAGGATAGAAGAGCATTGTTAGGGCTAGGGCAAGCTAAAGAGTAAAGACCTAAAGTAAATTACTAAATACTTCATTATGAAACTCAAACAATGGAGGGGTATTATCATTTATGAAGTGTATTGATGTATATTTACAAGTAGTGGGTACCCATGGGTATGGGTACTTCGCTACCCGCCCAGTTCATAAAACAGCTTTATAAAACCCGCTACCTGCGGTACCCATTATGGAAACCCATTTAAAATCTGTTGTGAGTTTAATCTGCGAGTATCCATAGGCACAAGTTTAATTTTCATCCATATCCATGACATGGGTAATAGCTCAGAGCTTATCAAAGGTTCTCCACAGGGTTCATTTTCAATAATTATAGGTTCATCTTTTGCAAATCCTACACATGCCACATGAGACATCATTATAATAGTTACATAAATGTCTCAAATGCAGGAACACATACAAACACAACTACATATGCATACACATTGCAACAATTAGTGTAGGCCCAATGCAGGCATAGATGACAAAGTTTAATTAGACATGCCACATGACTCTAGCACATCTAAAAGGCGAGGAATGCAATATTTTCAAGAATCTAGTCTTTCAAGTGGACAACATCATCCAGGAAGTTGAATTGAGTTCTTGGTGAATGAGTGATGAATCCTACTTTTTGTGTTTAAGTTCTCATAATGTTTTTCCAGTATCCTAAGCAGACACTACTTGTGCTTCTGTGTAAAATTTTTGAATTAATACAAACACAAATGAAGGCACAATTGGAGTTCTTTTGTTTTGAGATGTTGTCTGCCTTCATGAATCCAACATCACAATCGATTGAAGGTAAATGATAATGATGCACTTTGCTCTCAATTTTGATGATTAAATTTCTCTTTTATGTATGTTGTAACACTCATTAATAGATTTTATTTGTTTTGCACTTTGATGACAATGTTTTGTTATTAAGGTATCTTGAAAGAAGATATTATCAGTAATAGATTGTGTTTTTCTAATATTCACATAGTTTTCCCAATTATACTTTAAATCATCTAGAAATTTATAAATTTATGTATCTTGAATCATGTAGTACTTAAATTGAATTGTTGTTGTATTAGTCAAACAAATATATATTTATTATTTTGAATAAATAGAAAGAAGGAATAATGACAAAATTATGAGAAAAGAATTGCGAGAGAATAGTTCCAAAGAAACAACGAGCAAATATCGACAAATTTGCTTAGGAAATATTGTGAGGGAATGATAATAAAATTGTGAGAATATATTTCCTAGCAAATAAAAAAGGAATAGTATAAAATTTGCAAAGGACAAATTGCAAAGAAATGACAACAAAATGGTGAGGAAATGGTAGCCAACGAATAGTAAGCGAAATATCCATTTTTGAATATATTGAAACAAAATTATATTTTGGGAAGGTAAGATTGCAACAAAATTGTGACAAAATATATTGAAAGAATTGTCAGAAATTATTGAGGGAAATATCCATTTTTGAATATTATATTTTGGGTAGATTTCTAGAACAGCAAGGGACGATTCATAAATTAGATAGGAACTAATGACAAACAAATTCCCTTGCTATTTAACAATTGAAATTGTGGGAGATAATTTTTTTTCACTAAGTCCTGGCTAATATGTTGCAAAATACCTTTTGCAAAGGAGTACAACTAATTAGCTAGGGGATTTGCTTTCGCTAATCAATGAATTTCTTGTAGTTTAATAAAAGTTAGGACCAAACATTTAGTTTGTTTGCACATTTATTGGAATAATACAATGTTAGTTCGTCAATTTCCTTATTGATAATTGTTGTGCATATTTAATTTTTTCACTTAATTTAGACAACAATTATATTTTCTTTCCTTACTTATTTTTTAGCTTGGTTTCTTTTCATTAGAATTTTATGTTTTAGTTGTTGTAAAAGATGATTTTGGAAATTCAACAAACTTACCAATCAACTCAGGCTTGACTAAGGAGAAACACGTCATGTAAAAGAGAGAAATTAGAGATTCTTGGGGTCATTATTTAGCTTATACTTTATTAGTTTTAAATTATTGCATCAATCAAATCATACTTTATTTTTTACATTGTTTTTATATGATTTCAAGATTATTACTTAGTACAAACAAATCCTAGTAAATGATACTTGGAACTACCAACATGGTTGGTAAATAGCCTTGCTTCTTAAACATGTGATCAGGGGTTCGATAATTGATTTGTGCATATGGAGAAGGCAGTTTCTTTTACCACCCCTCATTTCCTATTCACACCCTCTCCATGTTTATAATTTTTTACAAAACCCTAAAGCAATCTCACCCTCTTTTACCCTATGTTTTTTGACAGAGCATCATCCAGCTTCACGACTGCACGCACATCTCTACCAACCTCTTTGAAAAATGGCGTTGGCTGCTCCATTTTGCACTCTCTCCCTCTTCGAACATATTTATTTTTCCATCTCTATTTTTGGAAAATTCCTCTATCATATATGTTTGAACAGGGTGAGGGTGCTCTTTCAAAGAGGTGGATAGAGATGCGCGTGCAACCATGAAGCTAGGTGATCTTTGTCAAAAAACGTAGGACAAAAAAGAGTGAGGGTGTTTTTGCTTCTAGGCTAATAATTTTGCTTTCATTTTTTAATTATTGGCCTCCACACTGTCCCACTTCTCATATTTTCCCCTGCTGGAATCCGTAGATAAGAAAATGGCAACGACATTACATTACAGTTAAGGATCCGAGCAAAGGATTGTAACTTCTGACCATTCACCCCCACATATCCCAGAATGCTCTTATAAAAATTTACCGTCAATCCCAATGCCATTTCATAACATCTAAGAGCACTTTTCAATGTATACATATTCTGGATTTCTGGGGTGACCATGATAATAGTTTTGTCGGCATACTGTTGTATCACCACTTGCAGATCCTGTCTACCCATTTTGATTCCAGATATCAAATTTAAGTGCATTGCTCTTATTATAAGATCATCGTGCCCTTCAACAACAATTAAGAATAAAAAGGGAACCAAAGGGTCGCCCTGCCTTAAATCCCTTTTCATAAGGAACTCCTGCGTAACACTTCCATTTACTAACACTGATATAGACGAGGATTGCAGACACCCATGGATCCACCGAATCCATTTAACACCAAAATCATATCTCTCAAGAATATAGAACAAAAAAGGCCAACTAACTGCATCATGGGCCTTTTCAAAATTTGCTTTAAATACAAGAAACAATTTTTTAAGTTGCTTTGCCTTCTGAACAATTTTATTTACAATCACCACACTATCCAATAGTTTTCTTCCTTTAATAAAGGCAGTTTATGTCTCTTCAATAATACTTGGCATCACTAGCTGAACCCTACGGGAAAACAAATTTTCAATAATTTTATAGACAACCCCAATAAGAGATATGTGCCTATAATCCCCAAGACCACCTGGGAGGTCCTTTTTAGGGATCAAGGTAAGGAAGGAAGCATTTGAACCCCTTGGGAGTTTCCCATTATGATGAAACTCTACCATAACCTTCCTTATATCCTCCTTTAGCAGGTCCTAGGAATGTTTAACAAATTTCATGCTATACTCATTTGGTCTTGGAGCTTCGAAGCTATCACATTCCCAAACTACAAAGCGAATTTCTTCCTCAGAACTCCATCTCTAATAAGCTTCTTTAGTCTTTTGATAATCACTTAAACTCTACTTCATCCAAACGTACCCCTAAATCTAATTGAGCTTGGAATCTTTCCTCAAAAAATATCTTCACTTCCTACTTAACTAGTTGTGGCTCCTTTACCCATTGACAACCAATCAATAACCCCTTGATTCCATTATATTTCCTCCTCTAGTTAATTGCTACATGGAAAAATCGAGAATTTGAATCACTTGCTTGCCGCCACTTGATTTTTGCTCTTTAAGCCAAGTTACATTCTTGATAAAAACTCCATTTTTTCAAGTTTCTAGTTGCCTCCATCTGCCTTCTGATGTCCACTTCCCCAAGGTTTCTTTCCTCTACTTTTTTTATCCAGGATCACAATGGTATTCTTCATCTCTAGCATCTTTTCATCCATCTTCCCAACATTCTCTTTGCACCATCTCTTTATATCACTTTCAACTTTTCTTTTAACACATAGGCTCCCCATTCCCCCATTTCATATTTATTGTAGCTTTGTATCAGAAAGTTTGTAAAACTAGCACAATATAACCATCCATTAATAAACTTGAATGACTTTGCCCCCCAACCCAAGTGTGACTGTTTGAGGATTATATGACTGTAATTTGAATAGTCTCTATCAAGGTTAAGTTAAAAAATATTAGGCGCTGATTCCAATCACTCCTGGGAAACTAGGAATCTATCTAAAGCCTACATCCACCACTTCTAGCACTGAATCACGTGTACCGATGACCAACGAAAGGAACCCCTTCAAGTTCTATACCTAGTATAAAATCTGAGAATTTAGTACTTCCAATTTGGAATGTCCCAACTCTCCATTTTCTCCAATACTTTCTTCAAGCAATCTGACTGTTATAAAATCCACAACAAGACACCACTTACCCCCTAATACCATTGTCTATATTCCAGTAAATCTTTCCATAACTCTTTTTTTTTTTCTTGATAAGATTCACAGTGCATACACATTGATAATTATTCCATAACCCCATTCCTTGAAACGTTTCAGAGACACTAAAAATCTCATAATTCCAAATACACAATAATCCCCCAGTTAGGTTGGGAGTTGACACTACTCTCTGATCCATAAGTGAATCCCCCAAATGATGCAACTAATACTTTTATCAACATTTTGAACCTTTGTTTCTTGAATGCAAATAAAATTCACATCATACTTTAATACTAATTTTCTGACTGAACCTTCATTTCTCCCTTCCCCTAATACCCTTTAATATTATACTATAGGACATTCATTAAATTAATTAACGAGCCCCACTTACAAGCATGTTAGAAGCTACCTTGCTTCTATCTCACCTCTCCATTTCTACCATCTTCTACAAAATTTCTGCTTCATCTTCATTAAATGTAATAGAAGCACCTAATTAATGTAATGTAATCTAAAAAATCTAAATATAATAACAAAATATGCAAAAATATTATTTTATGAATTCTTTATAAACTTTGGAATTGTTTTATTAATTGTAGATAACTTCAATCCATCTGAAGTTTTTAAAAATCTGTATGTAATTGTAATTTTGAAAATATTTTAATTATATGATAAAAAAATATGAAAAAATCACAATAAATTTTAGATTATAGGATTCATTTGTACACCCTTTGATTTTTTTTTTATTTGAATAACATTATCTTTTCCTTGATAAATATGTATATTTTGATTCAAGTACCTTGTAATTTTTTTTTTCATGTCCCTATAAAATTGTTTTTTAAGTCTCTGTCATATAAATCTAACAAAAATTTTTGTAGAGACAAAAATAGAAAAAAAGACAAACTTTTAAGATAAAAACAAATAAGAGGACCAAAACAAAAACAACCAAAATTATATGGATGAAACGAAAATATCATGATATGATAAGGACTAAACACCTATTTAAGGATTATATACCTATAAAAAGAAGTTAAACATGACAGTCGACATTATATCAACGCACTCTGTTGAATATAACTAATGACGAGATTAAAAAAATTCTAAAATTGTCAGTTTATTTTTAATTAAAATATAAAAAATATGTAAATTTTACACTCATATTTAATTACAAGTTATTATTATGGTAAGTTTGTTATCTATTTTAAAAGTCATACACTATTATTTAATTATGATGTAAAATTATAGTTTTGGTTATTTTCATTTTGATCCTCTGTCTTTTGTCCTTAAATTTTTTTTTCTTTTGGTTTTATCCAATAAAATTTCCATTAGATTTAAAAGTAATTCACTATAAGAATTTTTAAGATTTGATACAAATTTAGCTAAAAAAAATTAGTAAGTATTTTTATACAATTATGTATTAGCTACTAATATCATTTTCCTAGTTAAAATTCAATTAATATTGCTATAGAATTAACTAAAAAATAGTTATAATTGTTTTAAAAATTAGGTACAAATTAAATAGAATTATTTTTGCTAATTTATTTGTTACTCGTTTCATGTTATTATCAATGTTGTAGTATTTTTTAATAGTTAAATTTTAAACTTTTTTTCTTACTAAAGAAAAATTATAAATTAACTACTAATTATTTTAGTGAATCTAACATCAGGAACTTCAACTTAAAACAAATTACAAGAACTTTAATAAAGAAATAATTTAGAAAAAACTTTAACCAAATAACCTCTATTAAGTAAAAGAAAAAAACTACTTAACTGGATTATCACATGTTTATTCTATTTCAACTTTGAACTTGTCATAATTTTAACAAATAAATTAAGTGGATTAAAAGCGATTTTCATATCACAAGGATTTGAAATTTTAATTACTGTAAAGTAATGAAGCAAATTGGTGAATCAATTGGGCCTAAAGGGATAGTAACAGAATCAGGTGGATTTACCCTCTCCTTCCCCGTCCCTAAAAAATGCAGGACAGGTATAAAATTTTAATTTTTGTTTGATATTTTTTAGTTCAGGTATTTTCGCGGTACCAATTATATTATTTTTTATAACTTATATTTAAATTTATTTATAATTTATTAAATAAATTATATGTTATTTATTAATTATTAAATAAATTATATGCTAATCTATTAATTATATTTTAGTTTTGATGATCCACAAGTGTATATATTTATACACAAAAATGTGAGATTTTATTTAATATATAATTATACATATAAAACATAGAAGCCGAGCGAGAACAAGAGTAGGGACGAGGCGAGAATCAATAACCCGAGTTTTTACTGTCAAAATCGGGGCAAGGAGGTACCTACGGAAGCAGACATAATTTTCATCCCTAATTGGAGTGTCCCACTCAACATATCCTATCCTAAATGATAAAGTTGTAAAAGAGGAAAATTCTTTCCTAAATTTGTGTTTCTCACAATCAATCAAATCGTTATTTAATAAACTATATAAGATATAAAAAATTTATATAAAAAAAATCATAAAGTTACATAGCATTTATTGATTAATGGACTAAGAATGACATGAATTTGAGATAAAAAAATTTCATCCAAAATATAAAATTGGAGATTATAAGTAATCAAGGTGAAGAAGAGATTATTTGATTCCTTCAAATTTAATATGGATTGAATTTTTCTGATCTAACTAAGTGTGATCCCGTTAAATTGGCTTATTTTTTTATATTATCTCAATTTATATAAATTAAAAAATGAAAAATTTTGAATAATATAATGTCCAGATTCAATTTTATATAAACCTAAACTTTTTAAATTCAGTTTGCGTCTTTTGAACTCATTGGACCGACTTCTATTTTCCAATTCTGCACAGACCTTAATTTCTAAATCTGGTCTGATTCAGTTAATTGGATCATGGATCAGCCAATTTACCAACTACACTGAACGTACAATATTTTGGTTATTTTCTCGATAAATATTATCAATTAAAATAAACATTTCTTGTAAAAAAATCTTTTTTTTTTTTTGTATTTAGATGGATAAATATGATTGGAGACCAAAAGAAATGCAAAAGATTTGAGAACAATTCACAAAGCATTAGTGAGTAAAAGAAATTGTTCAAATATATAATTTAAATTGAATCAATATCGATCTGACTAAAATATTATACTATTTAACAATCACTGTTTTTACTTCACTGTATTTTTTATTATAATATAATCAACAAAAACTTCTTATTAATTACACAATAATATACAATTGAATAAAATTAAATAATTATATAACCTTAAGAACATCCTCGCAGTGGGTATGAGATTTCCAGAACAAAAAAAAATGTTATATTCTCAATATCCTGAACCACTCAATTCTTGATTTTGCTAACATGAACACATCTCCAGCTCCAAATTTAAAAACAAAGAAAATTGATGCACTAAGAACTGAAATATTTGCTATTCATTCACAAGCTTGATTGCAAGAAATTTATTAAAAGAGGGGGAAAATTAAAAGACATTAGAACAAAACCAAATGACATCCTTAAAAACAAACCAAAAGCAACAAAAGACTATAAAAAAGTGTATACAAGAGGATTGAATTTGAGAGTACATATTTTGAGATGGACAAAAATCATCTGTTCTCAAATCATATCTCATTCTCTGTTTTTATAAGTTAAGAAATGTTATTTCATTTGATCACTTATGTTATTGATAAAAAAAATCATCCTTAAATGAAATGATGTTTCTTAACAGATAGAAACAGGAAACAAGATACGAATTGGATACAGAGAATTTTTGTTGTGAGATATGATTGCATTAGTTTAGCCTAAGTACATATGGATCCCAATTGCCAACATGAAGATGCAAACAAGAGCAAAGTAGAGTATAGCATGGATGAGTATTGACAAGCCACTTGTTTGAAAGTTACCAAACTCTATGAACCTGCCTCTGCCAGGAATCTGGACCAGAAGCCCTGGAGTGAGGAGAATGAAAAGCACCACAGACACAAAAACTGGACCCCAATCTCCCATTTTCTTCTTCTCTTAATTGCACTTTGTGTGTGTGTGTGTGAGAGCTTGGTCTCCCAATTTCACTATGTATGTGAATGGTAGTTGCAATGACAATGAGATGAGGACTTAAAAGGGAAATGGGGCTCAAAAGTGGTCACTTTGGAAGAAGAGACAAGCAATTGATGACATGGGAAAAAGCAAAGGTTATAGAATGAAGCTATTCTGATTCAATTCAGATTTTACACCTCACACCCACACGCACGGCACCAAAATTTAAGGGAAGCTTCATCTACAAGTACTGTTAGTCATTTAGAAAGAAAAAAAAAAGTATCATCATTAATTTAAAACAATCAGATTTAAGAAGATAACTTTTTTTTTTTGCCTAGGATAGTAGGATGTTTCCTAAGGATTATGTTGTTGTTGTGCAAGTTCATCTCATTTTTTTAAAACACTTTACAAATAATATTTAAAATTTTAAAATTAACTTGCATATGAATATAATAATTAGAAAAACAATTTATTTGTTTTTTTAAAGATTTAAGTAATAATAACTTTGGGGCCTAAATGATGATTTACTCTTACCATAACATACACAAAATTTTATTTATAACATGCCATAATTAATTAAGAATTAATTAAAGTATAATTAATATAATGTTAATTTTAAAATATGGAAAAGTAGGTTTTAAGAAAGTTTGAACTCAAGATCTTGGATTCATTTACTAAATATCTTATCACTACACCAAATATTTTTACTGGCTATACTTTGAAATTTAAATCTAGTTAAACTATAATTAATGTTAATTTTAAAAACACCAAAACCACAACTCATGAATCAAACTCAGAATCTTTGAAATTTAAATCTAGTTAAACTATAATTAATAAATGAATCAAACACCAAAACCACATCTTAAAATATGGACCAATTGCACAAACCTAGAATCAAACTCAGCACCATGTCATTTCAAATCAAGCAATCATATCACTAGACTAAGCAATCACATTAGTTTTAACTTGCCTTTCAACTTCTTTTGTTTTCATTTTCTAGTGTATTTTTTCTGTAAATTAGATAGTGAATGGAAAGACATGGTGGTGTGTGGGATGACATGCTTGAATTTCTTAAACGAGACATTCTTTAAATTCTGAAAATAAAAAATTAAAACTAAAATCTAAAATTTAAAATTTAATATATAATATAAATTTAAAATTAAAACTAATATAATTTTAAAATTTAATTTATTATTTTCAAATTTTAATTTAAATTTAAATTCTTAATTTTAATCTCCATATTTATTTAATTCTTTATTTAAATTAAAAATTATTAATAAATATTAAATTAAATTTATAATTTATAATTTTTATTTTTATTTTTAATTTTTAAATTTATATTTTATATATATTTTTAATTTTTAAATTTTAAATTTTAGATTTTAGTTTTAATTTTAGTTTTTAAATTTTAAATTTATATAGGAAGTTTCAAATTTTAATTTTATTTTAATTTTATTTTAATTTTAATTTTAATTCTTAATTATAATTTCTATCTTTATTTTTAACTTTATTTAATTATTTATTTAAATTAAAAAATATTAATACATATATAAATTAAATTTTTAATTTTTAATTTTCAATTTTAGTTTTAGTTTTAAATTTATATTATATATATTTTTAAATTTTAAATTTTAAATTTTAGATTTTAGTTTTAATTTTTAGTTTTTAATTTTTTATTTTTCAAAATTTAAAAAATGACTCCATTTAAAAAATTCAAGCACGTCATCCCACACACCACAATTTCTCTTCATTCACTTTTTAATTTACAACAAAAATATACTAGAGAAGGAAAATAAAACAAGTTGAGAGGCAATTTAAAAGTAATGTGAGTGTTTGGTCTAGTGGTATGATAGCTTGTTTTGGAATTGCATGGTGCTGAGTTTGATTCTTGGTTTGTGTAATTAGTGTATATTTTTATTTGTGGTTTTGGTGTTTTTGAAATTAACATTAATTATAGTTTAACTAGATTTAAATTTCAAAGTATAACCAGTAAAAGCATCTGGTTTAGTGGTAAGGTATTTAGCCTATTAATAATGTCATGTCAGTAATCAGAAAATTACACTACAAAAGGGCAAAAGTTATATTTTTTATAAATTTTAGGGACAATAAGTGAAAAAAAAAAGCAAAACAGAAAGGCCAAAAATACTGGAGTGACAAAATAGGGGAGATACCGAAAGTAATTTAGTCAAAATAAAAATACAATTTTGAACTCCTTCAATTGATACTCAAACAATCAAATGATTATTTATTAATAATTACTCAAGTTAATTGTGTTTCCCATTTTTTATATATTAGCAAAATTTGATATTATTAATTAAATTTTGACATTAATAAAGGATTAGCATGGATTAAGATCCATGATAATTAAATTTTGGTATGTTTCTTAACCCTGATATATAATTAGATTTTTTATATTATTAAATATTTTAATTTATGTGCCTAAGGTTAATTGTTAAAAAAATTGTGATGCATTGGTAAAGTAAAATGTTTTCTAGTCATTTAATTATAATTATTTATATATGATAAATTTATTACTTTTACTAATAAATACATTAAGGGTCTATTTAGGTAAGTTGTTCTAAAAGCCCTTTTAGAAGACAAAAATATAAAGAAAAATAACAAAAATTCTGCATAAGCTTTTATAAAAAAAATGTGAAACTTTTTTTAAGTTAATTTTAACTAATACGTACAAGTTATCTATAGCTTTTTAAAAGTTAGTCTGTAAAAAATCTCACATCATTTAAAAAAACTTATGTAAAATCATTGTTTTGATATCTTTTTTAACCTAAAAGTGTTTATAGAAAAAATTATGAATTTAAACGCCATATAAACAAATTATTGTAATATAATTAAATGATACATAAAACTATTTTCACACTGGCATAGGATGACTTTTAATTTGATTGCATTACCTTAAAATTAAAAGTCTTGTAGGGTGAGTTTTGATTGACTAAATCAATAAATTTCTTAAAAGTCTTATTTGTAAATATAAATTCATAATTAAATGATACTATGAAACATTGGATGACCTCTAATTTGATTATTTTTGTGATAATTAGTTAATTACCTATAATTTTAAAAATATTTAATGTAGATATTACAAGCTAGAATTTTGCGGCAGTTCCGTATTCTTCGGAGATTAAAGAAAGAAATATACTTTTCTTACTGCTTTTAAATTGTACGTTATATGAGAAAAAACAAAAACAAAAAGCATGAAATAAACTTGTAAGAAAGCTCCTAATCGTAGTAGAAAAAAAAAACGAAAGGAAAAATTAGAAATAATTCAAATTATTTTAATTTTAAAATTTTAAAATATTTTTTATAAAAAATATTGTTTAAATTTTAAAGATATTATAAGTAAATCAAAAATTTGTTTCCTATCTCATTTAAGATTATAATATTAATATTAGATATATAAATAAGGAAGGAAGAATCATCATGGTAAGAAGAGAAACATATCCTTAATTAGGAGAGGAAGTTATAATATATAGAAAAATTTGCAGGTTTTTTCAATTTTTTCAAGAACTTTTTGTAAATGTAAGTATAGGATGTAAATCACTTACATTAACAAAAAGTAGGAAAGGTTTGCAAGTTCATTTTTAGATGTAAAAACTTATCGTAGATATAAGCATAAAGTACTAACCATTATGTGAATAAAATAGCATTGTTATTTTTGCTTTTTACTTAAGGTGTTACATTTTATCATAGTGTATTTTTTTATGAATATTAATAAAGAAATTTAGATGATTATGTATTTTTTGTCTCCGTAAATGATATCAAAATGATATTATTTATAAATTAGAAATTTGTTTTCTGTTTTAAAATTAAGATTTGAGGTGAATAAATAGACATTCTAAGATGAAATCTAACCTCAAAAGGAGTCATCACTTTAACTGAAAGAAATGATTATCATATGGAGGGAGAGTTTGCAAGTTTTTGAATTGTCCAAAAAACTTGTCCTAGATATAGACATGAGATACAAACTACATTAATAAAAAGGTAGTAAGGATTTGCAGGTTTTTCTGTGATCCCAAAAAACTTGTGGATATGAACAAGATGTGTCAACCAGATAAACAAAATATCATTGTTATTTTTCTTTTTTATTAAGATGTTGACTTTTATTTGATGCTGTGTATTTTTTCTTACAAATCTTAATAAAAGGTTATATGGATATGTGTTTGTTCTCTCAACATAGATAGTTACACAACTCACAATTAAGAAGATAAAATATCCCAATTCTGAAATGAGTTTATTTTAAGCGTAATTTAAAAACCAAATGATGTGGTTGAACCCTGAATTTTTTTTTTTTGAACAGCAAAATTTTATTCTATTATAGGAAGTTTTGAACCCTGAATTGATAGTACTTATAGTTCATCTAGATTGAGCAAACCAAGTATGTCGGAATATAGTTCGACCAGATTGAACAAACCAAATATTTTAGTTATTTTAATATAGTTATACATTTTCACATTTATTTAATTAATGTAGATGGGTTAAAATGATCAATTAGTAATTTACTAGTTATTGACCAAGTGTTTTCACCAGGTTGGTCATCCTATCAACTTCTAAAACTATCATTTTAATTTAAGAGTTTGTTTATTCTCAAAATAGGTGAATGTTGTTTAGTTATGAGTCATTAATTTGTATTTTTATGTTTTATTTTTATTTTTTATGCCTAGTTTTGGCCTTTTTATTTTTTTTTTATTTTTTTTAAGTCATAATTTTAATCAAATTTTTAATTTATATATATATATATATTTATATTTTTATATTTAAATTAAAATTTTTTATGATACCTTAAGTAAATATGTTTACTTCGAATTTTAATTAGACTGAAATCAAAATAAATAAAACATCCAAAATCTTGAAACTGGGACAAACTTACAAATTTTCTAAAGTAGAAAGACAATTGAAAATCACGAAAAAAATAGAACGACAAAAAAAATACATATTAGAACTTAGAAGTTAAAAGGAATTTAAAATTACCATTTGGCCTTTCTTTTCCTCTAGGATTTATATAGGAGTTTAATTATTATTCATTGAAAGTGTAAAAGACATTTAATCATATTCCTTCGTTTACATAACTTTTAAAGTATTAATTAATTAATAAAGTTAATAAATTTATCATAAATTATGAATTGTGTATAAAATTTTTTACACTATCAATACACACTAATTAAACTCTTGATAATATCCAAACTCTTAAATATCAACAAGTGATGTAGCTTACAAACCACGTAATAACATTTTTTGTGGTATTTTATTTGTGAAATTAATACTTTTCCGTACAAAAATATAAAATGAATAATTTATGAACATATTTTTTTTTAATATTATAACCACATTTTTTTCTTTTAATGTATCTTTCACACTTATGTGAAACACCACATACTATAGACAAACATCTTATGCACTATTTTTTAGTATTGTGTCTCATTCTCATAAAGTTGTGTAATATGTGATACATCTATGTAGACAAATATACTTTCTCTTCTAACATGCCTCTTAACCTCTATGGGATATTACACTTACATGTGGGAAAGTTCATACACTTTCCTTTTTAGAGTTTTTAACATGAAAAATTTTGATATACTTTATCTTATGACGTGACTCTTATACTTTAGAAAAAATATGTCACATTTTTATAAAAGATTTTTTATTTTAAATAGGAGTAGTTAAAAAGATGTAAAATGGATATGAGATGTATGAAAAATAAAAAGGATAATTTTATTGTTTTAATATTTATTCTATAGGACATAATCTTACGCTGTGCTTTAACTAGCTAGTGACAAAAATTTTAATAATTATTGTTGTTTTGTTTTGTACCATAATTTTTTTATATATAAATCTTCGATATTTAGATCCTGTGCAAATTAATAATTAAAGTTTAACCGAGACAATTAAATGTTCCAAAATAAAAATTTTACTATGTGTGTGATTTTAAGCAGTTAAAACAAGGTCATATGTGCACATGACGAACAGGGTAAATTAACTTGTCCATCATGCTTACTGTTTATAAGTAGTGCAATCAGAAAAGGTCATACGTATCCATGAAAAAAATGGTCATATCATATGTGCACATGACCAACTTTTATGATACTAAATTTGTGAAAATTGTCCATATATTTGTAATTGCGATCAAGCCAATGTCCCGTACTCCTTAATTAATCAATAATTTCTCCAACAGTCTCATTTGATACTAAATTTTGTTTTTGGTGGAATCATTTGAGCATATGTTCTGGAGTGTAATTCTGAGTAGATTAGAGTTTTTTGTCTAAGGCAGCTGGTCCACTTTTCTTTGTAAGGTTTTATAGTCTTTTCTTTTATATTAATCATAGGTGATTTTCTATTTAATGATAACCCCGTGATTAATGGACAACTAATGATTAGATATTGTGGGTGAATATTGTAGGATTGTGTGGGTCGATCGTCGAGATCCGCCTCCGGTCTACAAGCTCTCTAGCCTCAAAGTCTTATAGGAGTGAAAAGCTTCTGCTTGTTGGGATCATATGATGGAAATAAAAGAAAACCTTAAATCAATATATACAAGATTATAGTATGTATAGAGAATTAAATATAAAAAGATAGAGAAAAGAGAATTTGTGTACCTCAAATATATTGAATTGAAGTTCTTGATTTTCAAGAATAAAAAAAAACCCTAGAAATGATTATTGTAGAGATATGAGTTCAATAAGAACTCTTTGAGGATTTTACTACCTACTTTCTAGGGGATTATTTTAGAGAATGTGTATTGTTGTTGTAATTTGCTTAATGGGATGGCAAATTTATAATCCCACAGGGTAGGCAGAGACCCCTCAAATGGGCTTTTTATGATTGAATCAACCCATCACAGAGTCAATCTTACTATAATCTCATTCAAATAATCATAAAGATATTATAAGATATGATTATCACCATATCTTAAATTGCCAAATAATGATAAAATATAATTGATTAATATCAATCCACTATTATTTTCAACATTCTCCCACTTGGATGGTATTAATCAATAATACAAAGATAAATCATTAAGCTAGAATGACAATTATAGACAAATCTTATATTAGACAATGAGAAATTTGAGTTACAAAATAATATCCGATAGGGATATATATCATAAATATTTCTCATAAAGTATATAGAATAATGTAGTTTAATAAAATGATACTACATGGTCTCAAACATCCAAAGATGCTAAGAGATATGTTACTAAAATAATATTACTTCACACATATCTCATAACAGAGTTTTAGACTCGCACTGATCTAAGACATCAAAACTTAACCAAACCATATGAAGTTAAGTATTTGATCAGTGAATAAAAAAGTATTTAATTAATATAATTTTTTTTACTTGAGTCCGAAAAATTATATAGGTGAGAAAGCATAATTTACATGCATCTAATTATTCATCATAGCCTAATAACATATGTAATTACATATAGGCTACATAAATGTTCTATAATATTTGACATTTAACTAATCTGAGTTTCAAAAAAGAGTGACGATGTAAGAATCCAAAGATAAGTAGGAAATCCATAAATTCCCTACTAAAACTTCATAGACATCTAGTTTATATAAAATGACACTCAGATTATTGTGGTCACAAAATGTCAATTGAGCAAACACTTAGATAATTGGTCCAAACAAAAAAATTCATAAGTACTTCAATAGTGCAAAATTGTACTCAATAGGAGTACTATCATAATAAGCACTTTTTTACAAAGTAGAAAATCATACTCGATAGGAGTATTGCATCTACAATATACTTATAGAATTTTGACCAAACAAAATGTGAAATTTTGGGTAAAGAAATGCACAATACTTAATTGCATACCAAAAGAATTAATGTGCAATGCCCAACAAAATGCTCTTAACATCCATTAAAGATGTCTATTAAGATACAATGAATTATGTATCTAAATTAAAATAGGACAAAAATAAATAGTCAAGTCCTATAAAGTATGTCATATCACAATTAAATGTGCACAAGAATATATGACAATACAGATAGATAAGTCTCGAGACATGATACAAAATTATATACTTCTAAAATTTTGATCAATATTAAATTTGGGTAAAAGAGATGCACAATGCTTAATTTTATGCCAAAAGGATTAATGTGCAGTACCCAACAGAATGACCTTAACATCAGTTAAAGATGTCTACAAAGATACAATGGATTTTATGTATCTCAATAAAAATAGGACAAAAATAAATAGAGAAGCCCTATAGAATATGTCATATCATAAATAAATGTGCACAAGATTATATGACAATAAAAAATATATAAGTTTCGAGAGATAATACAAGATTATATATACTCCCACTAATCCTTAATATACCAAAAAAATATTAGGATTATCATTAGGGTACACTAGTATTAAAAGTTCTAGTGATAGTGGGATGATGACTTTATAAGATAATAATAAAAGTGAATTAAAATTCACTATTATGTCATACTCGATTCCCATCATCATATGGGTCAGGTTGTCGAGGTCCACCTCCAGTCTATAAGCCCTTCAACCTCGACGTCCTATGGGAGTGAAGAGACTTCTGCTATTGGGATTGTACAGGTCGAGTCATCGAGATCCACCTCTAGTTCACAGGCCCTTCAGGTTCAATGTCCTATGGCAATGAAGATGCTTCTATTGTTGAGTCGTTGTGATCCACCTCCAATCCAGTAAAGGTGCTTTGATTTTTAATGAATGTTAGATGACTTCATGATATGCAACGCAACACATGTTTGCATTGGGGTCATCCATTATTCTCGACCACCTGGGATGCAACTCAAGTTTACATTGGGATTGAAGACGACTTTAAACAACCAGCAATGTAGCTTATGTTTGCATTGGGATCGAGCATGGCCTGTAAATGACTAACAATGCAACTCATATTCACATTAGGATTGGGGACCTCGGGCGACCAGTAATGTGACTCATGTTCGTGTTGCGATTATGGGCCTCGTGTGAACAGCAATGTGGCTTATGTTTGCATTGAGATCGACAACAACTTGTAAATGACCAACAATGTGACTCATGTTCGCATTGGGATCAAGGGGCAACTTGTAAATGACCATCAATGGACTCATGTTCACATTGGGATTGTGTGTCTTTCCGCGACCAGCAATGCGACTCATGTCCGCATTGGGATTGGGGAGCAGCTTGAAAACAACCAACAATACGACTCATGTTCGCATTAGGATTGTGGGTTTTCCTGCGACCAACAATGTGACTCATGTTTGCATTGTGATCGTGGGCCTTACATGACCAACAATGTGACTTCTGTATTGGGGATGACTTTAAACAATCTGCAAAGCAAACCATGATAACGGAAAATCTCAAAGGAAAATATATTAGAAATCGTCATTATGTGAAAGAAAGCTAGTAACTTTTTTGTGCATCACTATAAGAGTCCACATTCTGACTATGTCTGCACCCTGACACTTAACAATCATTTGCCACACTACTTACTTATTTATTGGACAAGCAAGTACCTATAATATGTGCAATGTTAGTCCGAAAGAGATAATGATAACAAATTGAGAAAAAGATTTTTACACATGCAATTATGATTAAGAAAAAATATCAAATCAAGTTAAGAGATAATTACATGCATGTAAAGAAAAAATTATCAAGTTACTAAAAAAATTGGGATAGTCAAAATTTCGAGTAATTTGAACCAAGTTATATGTTTAAATCTTATTGTTTCGTTAATTATTGTCAAAGAAAATTTGTAGTTTTTGTACTTCTAATACAATAGAATAACAATTATATTGGTGGGAGAAAGTAGAGTAAAGTGGAATGACATGAATGAAATAATATTTTTATTGTTAATTAATTTATTTAATTAAATGATATGATAAAAAGAATTTAATCTTCTGGTTACTTAAGGAAAACACATAGTTTTTTAGTATAAGTACGCTACTATATTAATCTGTTTAATGATTAGCAAGTAATAATATTAGTCCACACATGCACACATACGTTTCAAGTATTAAAAATAACATATATATATTTATATTTGTTTGAAATTGATTGAAGGTAATAATAGTAATAGCATATATATATATATATATATATATATATATATATATATTATATTATGATTACTTTGTTTTTGTTTTAAAAATATAAATATATATATATAAAATACTAAGTCACATGACTTAAATAAAACATATTATATATAAAATAATAAATCACATACCTTAAATAAAAACCTATTCAAAAGACAATATATTAATCCTATGTTATTATTTAAAAATTATGAACATGATTTTTTTTATTTTCAATTTATTTTATTCCTTGGTGACTGACTATATAACATCCATTGAGTATTGAGCTTTTTCATTTAAATATAAAAAAATAAATATTGTCTTGATTTAAAACAAATTTTAACGAAAGAAACATAATAATCATTTTTAGAAAAAAATTAATGCAAAGAAATTGATTACATGTGTGAATCACAAACAATAAAAACATTATTATTTTTTAATAATAACAATATTGTTTTATTAAATAGATAAAATTATAACTAATTCTAGCAAATCAAATTAAATTCAAATTAGATTAATTTAAGGTATGATTTTCTCAAAGATTAAAAGCTTGCACGCTTCACTTTATTATTCTGCATAGATTTAAAAAATTAAAATATTTCTCAAATTTTATTTTTTCAATAAGTAAAATTTACAAAAGTAGATAAAGTCTTGCACATTTTACCAAATCATTAAATTAAAACTTAAAAATTAAACGAGAGTATTTTAAGTTACATTAACTTAAAATCTAGAGGTTAGGATTTGTCTCCAAAAACTTAACGAATTCTTTATATTTCTGCAATGTCTCTTTTCCGCAGCTAAATCTCAAAATTAAAACAAGTATCCTAACCTTTAGATATTAAGTTAATGTGACTTAAAACATTCTCGTTCAATTTTTAATGTTTGCAAAAACTGAATGACAAATTTCCTATATTGTTGCAAGGTTTCCTTCACTGCTAAACCTTAAAATTAAAACAAGTATCTGTTGATTTTTTCTGTGTAATTACGTAAAAATAAAAATTAGAACCCTTTCGAATGTCATGTAAACGCATCAATAAAAAGAATAAAACTAAATTTACAAAACCTGAGATCTCCAATATGAATCAAGAATAATCTCATGCAACCATTTGTTACAATCAAGAAAACAACAACTTGATTAACTGGTAGATCTGCGTTTCCTCATTGATTTTTCTTTGTACCTCTGTAATGTAGATCTGAACCTCCTAGCATCCGATCAATGAGAGATCCGAACAAAACCATCGTTGGTGTGTATAAACATAGGTCTCCGATCAATAATATCTGAAACCGATAGTCTAACTCATGGTCCACTCTATGCTTCCATGACTCTTCTTTTCTCTAATCTTTCGAATTGTCAGGTGAATTGATGTGATTAGGAGATAAGGAAGAAATGGTAAATATAATGTCTTTGATGAAGTTTAATGGTGAAGGTCGCCGACTTCAATTTTATCGGCGCTTACTGTGGTCGTCAAATGTCCTGGAGTGCAATTCCAGATAGGATTAGAGTGTTCTGTCTGAGCCGACTACTCCAATGGTTCCCCTAAGGTTTCATAGTCTTATCTTTTATATTGATCACAGATTATCTCTATTTAATGGTAATCCCGTGATTAATGAGCAATTGTCATCAAATTAGCAGATATCATAGACAGAAATTGTAGAATCATGCCGTTCGTCGTCAAGGTCCACCTCTGATCCAAGATATAAGAGAGATTTTTAGTTTATTATGTTAATACTCAAATAATTATTAATATACAAAATTAACTTTTATAGTTTTAGTTCTATTAATGGTCAGGAGAACTTGCAATCGGGCACTATCATGATAAAAAACAAGGGAGAGGCTAGGAGGGGAAAGAGAGTGACAATTTGGGTTCGGTGGTGTGACAAAAGAAAAATAATTAACTTTAATTATTTTTAATTATAATTTTTAAAGTAAATTGTAATAACATTTTTAAGTTTAATGTAATTACACATGTATTTTTATTTTTTTAATCATTATTTTCATATCTTTTAAAGGTGTTAATATACGATTTGAGAAAAATATTAGTGTAATATTTTTAAATATATAAAGAGTGCTAATCTAAAATATTTTTAAACTTAAAGGGTGTTATTGTAAAAAAATAAAAAAAAGAATGAAATTATTGATAAAAATTTAGGGATATGTCTGTAATTTGCTCTAATTTTTATTATTTTTAGCAATTAAAAATTATCACAAATATTTTAATTTAAAAAATTAAATAAAAGAAAAGAGTGTCAAGTAAGCAGTTAACAATGCTTATTTTTTTAATGACATTAGTAATGAAAGGATTATTTCCAAACGAGAAAGGATCTATATGCATCTGAAAGGTTTCTAAGGCTCCCGTTATTTTAATCTTTTAGATATCAAAATGATATTTCACTTAACATTAATGACTAAAAAAGAAACACAAAAAATTATTTAAGGAATAAAATGATTGAAATATGATAAGGACTAAAAAAATATCCAAGAGACCAAAATGAAGTTTAATCTGTAATTATATTATAATTAAAATATATATTATATTTTAAATTTATAACAAACAGTTTATATTGTGGTGCAAATTATATTATTTTCTAGGTTGATATATCACCAAAGTGATGGAGATCAACATAAAAATTTGATGCTCCAGTTAGAAAATGAGTAATAAAATTTGCTAATCTTCTAATAACACAAACTATAAAATTTGTTAATTATAATTAATCATTACTTTTTTTTTATAAAAATTAAACAAAATATAAAAAAATTTACAATAAGTAACTTATCTTTCCTCAATCAAGTGAGGTAGATTCATTGTCAAAACTAATCATAAGACATTTTCAATTCCCATTAATGACAGTTACAATAGCGATCACAAAAATACTCATACACGTGAGTCTGTTCCGAAACAGCTTCAACTTTGATTGGTATTACTCGTTTAATTGGGTATGAGTATAAATACAAGTATTATCCGATATAATGAACTGGATACAGATACCAGTTCACCCCATATTCAAACTCGTATCCGTCTTGTTATAATTTTAATAATTATATAATAAGTTTAAAGTTATATGTTTAATTAAAAAAGCTAATTTTTAATTTATAATATCTTGCTATTAATTATTCTTTATATATTTTTAAATTAAAATATAATTAATAAGTTAACATATATAATTTATTTAATAATAAATAAGTAAATTTAAATTGTAAAAAATAATATAACAAGTACTAACGGGTATACCTGAACCCGAAAATACCTTACGAAGACGAAGATTAAAATTTCATATCTGCTCTATTTATACCTGAACTCGTCCCGCACTTTTTGGGGATGGGAACGCGAGAGTCAAACTCACACTCGCTTGCCCCGCCCTCTTGCCATTCCTACATGATAGTGCTTTCCTTAAAGCTAGTGCCCTCACCTTGACAGATGTCAATGCGAATTAAGAATGTTGGCATTGTGGTTTGATGCAACTTTGAGTCTAAAATTGATTCAAATTAAGCTAAAAAAATAAGTACCTATGATGCAGTTTTGTTTGATTTAAATTAATTATAAAATAAATGCTAAACCAAACCAATTTTTTGCACTTTGATTTGGTTCAATTTTGCAGTTTAAAATTTCTATTATTAAGTATTAAAAAATACATTGAAAACTTTAATTTTTAAAATTGCATAAAAGTTTAATTGTTCCCAACAAAATTATATAAAAGTAGCAACCATTAAAATTAAAATATAAACAATACATTCACTAAAACATTACATTTTACTAGTTGTGGTCAAATTGTATCTACTGAAATAAAATTAAAGAGTTTTGCTAAAATATTTATTCATCCACTAATACATATTAATTAAAAATCCTAATTAAAAATTAAGTCAAACTCATAAAAACTTAGAAAATAATTAGTGATTGTATTATTCAACTCATTGAACTCGTCACTCAATCCGTGGTAGACTGGGTTTGATCGGATTGAGTTGACTTTCACCCAATCTAAAAAAATCCCAATTCAATCAAGTTGGGTTGGATTAGGTCATCGGGTCACTCAACCCAATGAACACCTCTAATAAAAAGTGTAATTAAGAAAAAAAAATTATAAAAAGTTACCTTTTAGTGCAGAAAAAAAAAAATCACATAACAAATTCTACAAGTGGTATATATATATTTGATATTGACAAGACAATTTCAATATATGTGAGTTCTTGAAAGTGGTAGTGATGAAACCCATAAGAAGTCTTGAACACACAGATTGCTTGGCCACATGGATATTCCACGTTACACATATTAATCTCTATCTTTTTTTTTTGTTTTCTTCTTCTTTTTTTTTTTCTTATAACATGTAACGTGGAATTCAGTTGTTTAGCTTGTAAGTAATGAAAAAGTGCCTTTAATTAATCTTTCGAATCCAAGTAGCTCCCAAAAGCAAAGGTTTTTCCACATTGTCATTCCCATTTCATTTATTTCCAAAGGAAGAACAGAAAGATGATGTTTTATTTATAAAATGCAAATAATGGTTAAGCCAAGTGATCTATCACATTAAAGTTACTTTATTTGATATATATCGGTTTCTCATCCATCTTCGTAATCATCCACCATGGTCGACACAAGTCCATTTGGATATTTTTTATTAATACTTTTCCAATATTATTGAAATAAAAACACAATAATGTTTTATTAAATTTAACATCAAGATACTTGGTTGGCAAGTGACAAATCTTTTTTTTAATTTAATAAAAGTTTAGATAATTATTCTTAGGAAATTTATAAATAAACCAGAGTTCAAACACCAAAGACAATTCTTTCTCTCAATGCCAATGACCTCTAGTCGGTGGATTTTTTATAGGTCTAGTTGGTGGCTGTAGATATTTTAATTAGTTTGCTTCATTTTTATATATAAAAATAAAAAGTTTAATTGATATATGTAACTTTTGAAGTACTAATGAGGAAAATCAACAAATTTATCATAAATAAAGGGTTGTAATTGAATGTTAGTGTAAAAATCTATTTACACTGATAGTGTATACCAATTAAACTCAAAAACCAATTACTTTTTGAGTTTAATTGGTATACACTGTCACTCTGTAAAAAAAGATTTTTACACTGACAGTTAACCATAACTCTTCATTATGTAACTTTTAAATAATAATAAGTAAAATTAACAAATTTATAAAGTTGTAATTGAATATAAGTGTAAGAAGACTCACAGTATATACCAATTAATTAAACTCTTAGTTTCTTTACTATGTCCATTTAATAAAGTTTCAAATTAAATTATACGAAACTAGCGTGGTTGCCTTTGGTGGCATGGTGGGAGCTGGGAGGTTGGGTAGACTCAGATTTTGATCTCATCGAATAATTAAAAATGTATAATTATAAGATTAATATTTATTTTCTTATAATAACAACAATTATTATATTTTATAGGTATTTTTCAACCAAAGTATTTTTAAGAGTTTTTTTTTTTTGTGACAGTTCTAACCCAGGTTGTCAAAATCACACAGGCTAATTTAAAAGAACCAACCATGTGTCTGTCCATTATTTTTAAATAACTGGCAAAAATTAAATTAATTTGGGACGATTTAGTTTTTGTAATTTACTTGTGATTTGGTTTGGTTTTGCGGTTTAAGATGTTAAAACCGTATCAAATCACTCATTTTTAGTTATTTTAGCGAATCCGCAAGAAGACATGCACAATCAATGAGTTGAACTCGAGACTCAACTCAACCCAATCCGATAATAATATTATATTATTATTTATTATTTTAAATTAAAAATATCTTTAATTAATTAATTAATTAATTTATAACTGTCAGTACTTTTACACTGTTAGAGGACTAGTTTATCGTTAATGGTGATAAGAGTTATAAAATATATTTTAATCTAGAAAATCTAATGACTGCATGATTATTGTTGTTGACAATTTAATATGTTAATTTTAATTTGTTTTAGTTTTTACATATAATTTGTAATTATAATTTATTTTTTATTTTTATGTACAACAATGATATATTCAATTTTTTTTAAATATCTTAAAAAATAATAAAAAAAAGTTCTAAACAATAAAAATATTATCTAAATCCAATTAACCCAACCCGATGTGTTATGATTAGGTTGGGTCTTAGGTTTGTCTAAACCTGACCCAACCCAACCGTGAACAACCATTGCTTTTTATTCTTCTATTTTAATAATTTTTATATTATATTTTTAAATCATGATATTATATGTTTTAATTTTTAAAAATTTTGAATTTATGTTTAATCATCAAGGGATTCACATTGATTATTAAGTAGTAACGTTTACCGACGCATAACAATAATTTAATGATGCAATATATTGTAATTGTGTTACACAAACTCAGTAATTTAAAAACTAAAAATACAATGTCATAATTTTTTAAAAAAAAATCAATAAAATAGAACCTAGAATGTAATTCAGCTAAACTTCTCTTTAATAAATAGTAGATAGTAAAGCATTGAAAGAACAAATTAAAGTATGCATATAAAGATAAAAGAAAATAAAGTCAAAAGATGTGACTCAATTAACCCATTGTGTTTATTATCTTATCTTATCCATCAAACTTACTTTATTTGTCTTTTGAATTTTAGGTAATTGAAGCTGTGGTGCGCTTTTAATTAAATAGAGATGAATGCATAATAACTTGATCACTTAACAAATAAGTTAAAAAGTTTTTTTTTTTAAAGGAAGATCACATTGAAAATGTTTTTTTTATAAGCTCACACTGAAAAAGATATATATCTATAAAATTAAGTATATTATTAATTTAATAGACATTATGTAATGCTATATGTTTAGATTTGTGCAGATTCACTTCAATTCTTTTCTAAACACATTTGTATCAACCATTTGGGACAATTCGGTTTGACTGTTTTATTTTCATTTTCAATAGAATTGAAAATTAAAAGGTAAAATTTAGGAAATAAAATTTTTTGAAAATAATAAAAAGACTTGCTTTTGATCCTAAAATTTAAAAATAATTTTTTATTCCTTAAATTACATTTGATTTTGTTTTTTGAGTAACGACATTGAGAATTTTGTTAAGATGGCTAATGGAGGTTAACATGTGACATTAAAAATTAAAATTCACCTCCTAAGTAAACTTCAGATGGAAATTCATATAATTTTAGTTATGTTACCACCAGAGATACTTCTAAATGAATAACATAAAAATAAAAACTAATTAATTTCACAAATTAAAAAAAAAATAAATTTTAGAGACAAAAAGTTATATATTTCCTCAAATTTTAAGATTACAAACTTAATTAAACATTATTGAAAATAATGAAATTATGTCATTATTTTCACCAGAGTCACAATATATAAATGTTTACCATCCTCCAAAGACATGGACTATATTTATTGAGAAATTTGTTAAGATACACGTTCTTAGTTTTTAATTAGAGTGTTAGTAAATTTACTATTAATGTGCTTTAAGATAATTTTTAATTAAAACGTTTGTACACTGATGCTAAAAATAAAAGGAGCCTTATATTTTAGTTGAAGTGTTAATAAATAATATCATTATGTTGAAGATTATTATTAATTATTAACGCATTTTAATTAAAAAATAAGATATATAATATGCTATAGCAAATTCCATTCATACAAGTCTTAAATAAATTGGATTTCTCAGACAAGCCGAAGGCATGTCATCCACATTAATACTCTATGCTTTTTTTTTTTAATCTATACCATTATTAATGTAATTGCACTATTTGATGTTAGATTTTTAAATATTAGTAGTACTCTTTATTTAATTTCCATATTATTTTATTAAATTATTCTTAATTTTTGCATTCTATTACCTCTCTCTCACAAACTTAATATTTATTTAACCTTCACACTTAATATTGTTCTGCATCCAATCTCTTTTTGTCTTATATGTATTTTTACACAACATTCTTTTGCTTTTAATTGTTCATTATTAATTTTTACACAACATTTCACTCTTCTCTTTTTTCACACAAACCATAAAAAGCTTATAATAAGTACTCAATATCTTTGTTAATATAATAATATCTAAATTGTTGTCTTTTATTTTTTTTCTTCATTTCAGAGTGCAATATGTATTACCATGTCCTTTTATTATTTAATATAACAAAAATGTAAATACACAATCATTGTTTTGTATGTGTTCTCACTAGTAAAAAGAAAGTAATGATATATCTTAGTACAACAACAATGTTTTTTTTATTTTTTTTTTGTCAAAGTGAAGTTGCAACCTATTGTTCATGAAAAGGGGACATTTGTTAGGAAAGAAGTTTTCACTTTCTTAAAAATCTTAAATTAGAAAATTTGATTTCTCATATTTGGTATCTGATTTTAAAAAAAAAAATCCAAAAATATTTTCAAAAGAGTTTTTTGCTCAAGTTTCTTAAACAATATTAACATGGAATGAGTATGTTCCTTCAATTTAAAACATGATTAAAAGTTAATATATCACGTTACTATCATCAAAATTTTAATGTGATAAATTATTAAAAATTTCAACAAAAATAACACATACTCTTATTGAATTATTTAAAATGATAAATAATTAAATTTTTAAAACAAATAATATAAATATTTCCACAAATATTTAAATAAATAAAATATTCTAAATACATCTGAGTTTGATAACTGATTTAATGCTTAATAATATCATCATGGCATCAACATCATGTGTCATGTGACCATTTTGGTAATAAAAAGTAATGAGAACAAAAACATGAATAAATATTGATAAGGTTAAACGAAAATTGAAAAGAAGGCTAGAACAAAAACCAGTAGCGTTGGGTGTTTCTTTGGGCTTTGGATCCAAATCCAAAAATAATTTGAAGCCTCATCTTACGTTTTTGCTTTAACACCCACTTATTTTCTATTGACACCTGCAAAAACTCTCCCACCCATAGCTCGTAGTCCAAGCCCCAACAAGACAGCCCCAACGAATCTAATTCCCCCGACAAAAAATTTACCTCCTACTCGAACAAAACTACCCCTTCACACACGTTTTATTTATGTTTTGTCATCCATTCCGAATAACTTAATCTATAATAATTTTTTTTTTTTTTTACATTTCGAATTAATTGATCTAATACATATAGCTAGTGTCTTCTAGATCATATTGTTTTGAATAGTTAATTTTCTATTACATTTTAGATAATCTAATTTGGATCTAGGAGTAGCAGTGGGGTAAGGAGGGTTTAGCCTCTACGACCTCGATCCTTGCTAGGGAAAAAATTTCACTCACCTCATCTGACCAAGGATCGGGTTTCCTGTCCACCCCTACACTTAAATAAGAAAAATATGCAAAATCATATATTCCATTTTTCATAGAGTTGCAACATTCACTTTGGCATCTTCGCTGATCACAATGCCTCTTTCATAACACTGTGGTCTCAGTCACAGTTCTATGGTCCTTACCCAATCATGTTTTAATGATCCACAGTGGTATGAATTTGTACATAGATATGTGAAACTATAAATATATGTATGAAATTTTGTTTAAGATATAAGCATGGTGAGATAGGGACAAAAAAATCTAGTCCCACCCCTAATTTTTTTAGGTGAGGAAACCTGAACCAACCCTGATCAATGCAAATTTTCCCTATCAAAGTCGAGACGAGGAAGGATAGGTACCCAAGGGGTGAGTGTTAATTATCATCCCTATTCGAAACATATATCTAATGTGTTCTAGATCAAGCTCTCTAGAGTAGTTAGTTCTTTTTTTACATTCTGGATCAACTTATATGAAATTAAAGTGAATGTGTTTCATATCAACTTATCTACAATAATTAAATGGGTTCAAAATAATTTGATTTGAAAATAGAATATATATTTTTTACATTTAAAATCTTTAAATGGGTTTCATATAACTTGATAAAAAAATAGAATGATATTTTTATATTTCAGATTAAGGATTCCAGAATATATAATTATTGTGTTCTAGATCCATTTTTTTAAAATAATTAAATGGATTCTAGATAGTTGATTCAAAAATGGAATAATTTTTATTTTACATTTCAAATCAACTTATTAAGATTACATAGTTAATGTGTTCTGAAACAATCTGTCCTAAATAATGAGCATAGGTTTTAAATCACTTAATGGTGAAACGACATAATTTTGTATGAAAAACAAGGAAAAACTTGAAAATTCAATATTATTGTAGGTGATAATTGTAGAATGGGATGTGCCAAAAGTAAAAGCCCAATCTTGCCCCATTGTCTCTTACTTGGGTCCATATTGAACATCCCGTACTATTGGCTACATGAAGAACTGCCTTTAAAGATTGGGAAATTAAAGTTCTATTGTAGATAAATTTTTAATAAACATTTATAAAATAGAAAAAATAAATTATTTCACAAAGCATCATTGCCTTGAATATTAAGTTTCCCCAAATGGACATTATCAAGAAAATTTATCGTCATGATAAATGTTAGTAATAACCTGTTTTAAATATATTTTTATTATATTGTAAAATTTATTAAAAATAATAAAATTGTGTAAGTTTTATTCTTAATTATTTAGTTTTTAATAAATTTTTCACTTGTGCCTCAGCCAACACTTATATTAAATTCTTTTATATTTTTCTGAAGAAAATATTTTTAATATTTTTTTGTGTACGATAATAACAATATTATTAGAATCTAGGACTTTTTACATTCTTTCCAATTATATTATAAGAAACAAATAGAAGAAATAAAAAAATCATATATCAAAACAAATAAAAATAGTTATGTTAATTAGTACTTTAATTACTGCTTTAAATTGATTTAAAAAAACCCTTAAAAAAATAATTAGTGCTTTAATTAGTTATGACTTATTAATAAATCAAATGGTTGTATTTATAAAAAAAAACTTATGTATGTCTCCATTTACAGGAAAAAATGGTGTCTTATAATTGTCAATAGTAATAAATTAAGAAAATAAAAATAATGTAATATTATATTTAAGTAAAAAAATAATTACAGTTATTTCTTACGGATAATATCGTAGAAAATATATAATGCGATCAATAATTACATTTATTTCTTACATTTATGTAACGTCTCACAGTTACAGTTAGACCAACTTTAGAGGGTTGAATCTAGACCTTAATTTTACTATCCAAATCCCTCATTTCCAATCTTAAACAAATCTAAATCCCTCATTTCCAATCTTAAACAATAGTAAAGAGTGTATAAAGAAACAATAGTAAAGAGTATGATAAAACATGTTTCAGAGGTTATGTTGTAAACTTTTGTTTGCAAGATTATGTTGTACACTTTTGTTATTATCATTTCTGTCCAGAAAATTATACATAAATACTCTTATGCTAATTAATACACATCAAGAGGAAAATAACGTAATAAAATAATGAGTAAAGTATACAGAGTCTCTACAAATTTATCTTTATTACACTATTTACTTTGTCTTTAATCATAGCCATTTTGCTTCTCTTAAGATCACATCTACACCAACCATGTCAATTGGATTTTGCTTTTCATCACATTCATGTTGAGAATGGAATATTACTGGGTGTGGCAAAACCTATCGTCTTTCAAGTGTTAGACATTAGGGCCTTTGTGGTAACAAATAGATACTAGTAAAAGATACTCTAACGCTCAAGTTAATGTCGAAATAAGAGAGTGACAGTTAATAGAATAGGATACCTGGAGATAGGTTTAACTATCCTTTTATACTTATTTTTGTATGGGTTTCGCCCCTACCTTTTTTAAAAAAGACTTGGACTTGTGCCAAGGTGGTCATGTTGCCAAGGTGGGCGTTAGGTGCTGAGAAGTGGTACTAAGGTACGTTTGGGGTTGCGGTCCCAACATGAGGTCGAGGCGGGGGGTAAATATTTCCCCTAGCGTTGAGGTCGACCAATCATGGGAAGAGAGAAAGAGCTATGATAATGTGTATAGGCATGACAACAAGGTGGAGCGGGATGAGTATTACATTTTCATTTCTATCCCTGTTTTTGAAACCTATCCTCGTCCCTATACCTTATAAGTATGATATTTATGTCCTTATTCCCATCCCTGTCAGGTATATATCCATTTCATACCCACAAAAAACAATTATAATAATATTTTAGTAAAAAATAATTTGTTTGAATATAATGATATTAATTCAAAAGTTATCTAATAAATGCAAAGTTTGCAATTTATTAATTAATTGTCACTTTTTTTTTAAGACAAATGAATATTTTAGTCATTAAAATAAGAGTGGGTGAAACGGATACAAGGACGGGTACAGATACAGGATGGGTATGTATATCCTCATTCTCGTCCCCATCCCCAACTTAACAAATTGAGTATTCCTCATATTGGTACTCGTGCCCAGTCAAACCAGGAATTTTCCATCAACTTCAGGCGGGTTCGAGGATTACCCATGAATACGGGTTTATTTGCTATCCCTAAGTGTGTGTGTGTGCATTTCATCTTGATTGTTATCTTGGGTGTGTAAGACAGTGAATGGTGTTTTAAGGCAGAAAGTGCATGTTAAGAATGCCTCGTATGGGCAGGGAGTGTTGAGATAGGTAAAGAGTATCCGGTTGGACAAATAGTGTTGAGATGGGCAAAGAGTGTCCTGTTGGACAAAGAGTGTCGAGATGGACTAAAAGTGCCCCATCGGACAAAGAGTGTCGAGATGGGAAAAAAGTGTCTTGTCGGACAGAGAGTGCTGAGATGGGCAAAGAGTGTCCTGTCAGAAAAAGAATGTCAAGATTGAAAAAGAGTGTCCCGTTAGACAAAGAGTGTTGAGATGGGAAAAGAGCATCCCATTGGACAGAAAGTGTCAAGATGGAAAAATGTTGTCCTGTCAAATAAAGAGTGCCGAGCTGTCGAGCTCTACAGAGGTGTTGAGTTGACGAGTTTTTGAGCTCTAAGAAGGTGCTGAGTTCACGAGTTATCGAGCTCTGAGGTGCCGACTTCATGAGTTATCAAGCTCTAAAGAGGTGCCAAGTTGACGAGTTGTTAGTTTTGAGGAGGTATCGAGGTAACGAGTTGCCGAGCTCTAATGAGGTGTCGAGTTAACGAGTTTGCCAAGTTCTGGAGAGGTGCCAAGTTGATGAGTTGCCAAACTCTCAACCTAGGCATGAGTGATACATATTGTACTTATTAGAGAGAATGAGTGGGATTCATTGTTGAGATGCCTTGTTTTGGACCTGTAATTGTGGTAGCATGAATAATTGATTGCCTTATAAATGGTAATAAGGAAAAATAATATTTGGTTAAAGAGATAATGAGAAATGATAATATTTAGATTTATTATAGTAATAAGGGCTAAGTAATAAATGTGGTTAATTCTGTTTTAATATAAAGTAGATTGTCATTCCCTCCACTTGCTAATTGAGAACCAGAAGGAGACCATTTCATGACACAAACCTCTTGTCGATGCCCTCATGTTGGTTTATTGTCCTAGGTAAAAGTGGAGAACTGATGGGGGATTAAGTCAATTGGATTAGGTGCCTTGTTCTTAAAAGCAAGAATGAGGGTCCTATTTACATTTAAGGCTTCTGCAAGTAGCTTCATGTAAGCTTCTCTAGATGGGGAGATCAAAGTTGAGTTTTCCTTACCTTTACCTTTATTACCCTCTGTGAGCATGTAATTAGCATAATAAAAGTCCATTGCTTATTGATTTGGTATAAACCTATCCAAATTTTCTTTGGTACTATTTTTGCGAATAAATTATTGTTGAAGAGGATAGTGTGATCCTATTTTGATGATTGAGTAAAAAGAATTCAAAAATCTTGCATCCATTGTTAGGACAAAAAAAAAACAATAACAAGAAAAAATATAGAAAATAGCACAAAAAAAACCGAAAAGAAAATAAAGAACATAACTTTTGCCTACAAAATCAAACTGTTAGACAATACAATATCAAAGTGAATTGATTAGAAACAAAATTGAGAGAGATTAGATAATTCCTATGATGAATGCTTCAGAGAGAGATTTGTTGTGCGGTTGTTCTGAGAGGTTTCATCATTGTGTGTGCCTTGTATCGAGCTCTTTTGACGGCGATGCTTGGTTTTGTGGCCATTTCAAGCCAAGCTGTTCAATTTGTGGTGTCCGTTTCTGTCGTTTCCCTCCTTGGACTGTTGATTCTGGAGATCATGCAGTGGGATTTTCATGGTGGATTAGGATGTGTTGCTCTTAGTTACTACCATATATTGTCGGGGGCGTAAGAATTTTTACATTCCCACAAATAGTGCCAAATGTTCTTACCGAGTTGGGCAGAACCTATGGTTTCTCAAGTCTTAAACATCGAAGGCTTCGTGATGATAAGTGGGTACATGCAAAAGAGACTCTGCCGCCCAAGTCAATATAGGAATAAAAGCGTGATAGAATGAAAGTGAATAGAATAGGATACTTGAATGTGAGTTTAACTATCCTTTTATACTTGTTTTTATAGGAGTTTTGTTCCTAATTATTTTTTTTAAGAAGATAAACTTAGACTTGTATCGAGGTGTTCATGATGCCCAAATAGGTATTAGGTGTCAAGATGTGTTTTGGGTTACAACTCAGACATAAGGTTGGGTTGGGATAAAAGGTACAAATTCTGTTAGAAATTGTACATCAAAGTGATAACATCATTAATAGTATACATGTTAACTGTGGAAAATTTTATTTTACAAACTGATTTAGTTTGAATTCCCTAATCAAATTCATATCTAACACATGTCACCGGCCAAAAGTGATCAAACATGAACAATTTGAATTTTTCTAAACCGTATCCGATACTCATCCAGGTCCAGGTAGTCCTTATCAAAACAGAAGAATAGGAAGGACCACTTCCACCGACGGTGCTATTCTTCTGCACAATCTTTTTCTATCACTTTTAAATATTTTTATTTTTCATTATTTTCATATTTATACTTATAAAGACAACGAAAATTTAATATTCTATCAATAAAAAATATCTATTATATATTATTATTATCATTATAAAATTAGTTATTAATCTACGAAATGTTTTCTATTTCTGAGGCAAAGTTATGCAATAGATTAGAATTGTACCTAATTATCCACCACAAAATACAAAAGGAAAAAACAAAAAACAATCCTATTTAGGTTTTTTATTT
This sequence comes from Psophocarpus tetragonolobus, assembly GCA_037954015.1. NCBI lineage: Eukaryota > Viridiplantae > Streptophyta > Magnoliopsida > Fabales > Fabaceae > Psophocarpus > Psophocarpus tetragonolobus. The sequence goes on along the minus strand of CM075691.1, from coordinate 38,501,202 downwards.
TATAGACGTTTAAAAAATCATTATAATTTACAACAAACAAGACTCTGGTCTATGTCGGTCGAATAAAAAATCACAAATCGCTAGTCAGAATATGCATGAAAAATGTGTATTCATCTCTATATTAAAGTTAAATCAAACATGTCCTTACACCTTTATTCTAACACAAATTTTAATGTGATATTTAAGGCTTGGTTTGTTTTTATTTTTTAGTTTTTAAAAAGAGTTTTCAAAAGCTGTTTTTAGGAAGAAAAGAAAAAGAAAAATTTGTCTGACAAGTGATATTTGAAAATTATTTTGAAGATGTAAAAATGAAAAACATTAATGTTTATTAAAATTTTATTAATAAAAAGCAAAAAACAACATATTCTAATTATATTTTGAGTTTTCAAAATAAAAAATAAAAACTGAAAAACAAAACTACTTTTAGTTGTTCCAGTTTTTTAGTTTTTAAAAACTAAAAAACTAAAAACTTAAATCTGTTTTTAAAAACTGTTTTCAAAAAATACTACTCAAACAAGTTTTTTAATTTTTAAAAACTAAAATAATAAAAACAGTTTTATAAAATTATTGCTAAACAGACATTTAATATTTATGTTTTGTCATTGTAAAATTTTTAATGTAATATTCCTCTCCATTACTTCTCAGTTGCACTCTTCTTATTCCATGTGCCTTCCCATAATTTTTAAATTTCAAATGTGCAGTTGAGTTAATAGCTAAACTTTGGGGAATGATAATTTTGAATGAAGCATTACTGATTGATTCCAAATTGCGTTTTCCACTGTCTATATTCTGCTTCAATTTTTCAATTCTACATCTTCAACTGTTATTCATCTCTGCTATTTAAAAGCACACTGATTGATTATCAGCAATTCAGCATTAACTATCCTGTCTGCAAAAAACTCTAAGCATATATATTCTGCAGAATTTATCAGATATTTTGCACAGTATGCAAATGGGGACCACATCTCGAGTCTTGTATTAACATTTATTTGATAGCTAATTCTTAATCTCCTGCAAACCTTTAAGGTTTAACTAATAACTATTCATTCAATATTATATTTAATTTTTAATTTTTAAAGTAAATTTGTTAATTTTACCGATAAATATTCTTTTTCAAGACTAAAGTAAAACTCTTTTCCAACTCTTTTATAATGTAAGTTGATAATAATTAAACTCTTCAATTTATTTGAAAAATAGCAAAATTAAAGTATGCAGGAGTTGGCAATGGCAACAATACATTTCTTTAGGAATTTACATCAGTGCTGCAGAGTTATTTGTTACAAGCAAATATTTTATTGCCATTTTCATAAAAATACTTTCAAAACATTTAAATAAGTTATTTTAATTACAAATGTATCACTGCAAGACCACTTGTGTTTTAAAAATTTGATCTCATAATAAAAATATAAAAGCATCTAAATACTTTTCCACTAATGTTTTCCTTTAACCGTTTTCATGATTTAGTATTTTTTATTAATACTAGCGAAAACACAGACACTGTCAGACCTGTGTATTTATATTTCTATTTCTATTTTAATATGTTATTACAATTTTAGGATTTTAATTTAATATTTTCTTAAAATTTTTATATTTTAAAATATAAATTATTATGTGACATATTTTGAAATATAATTTATTAATTTTATATTTTTTGTTTATGATAACATGATAAAAATAAGTCAGATCATCAATGGATATGTCGAAGATGCAATGAATATGAAAAATGGAAAGAGAATAGTTTGAATAAAACTCAAAATATTGTCGCACCTGTGTATTTGCATGTTTATTAAAAATATGTATCATTAAATGTGTACATATATTAATCATGTTTAAGGAAGATTGATTTGTGATAAGATAGAAATTATAAAAATGTGCATATATTAATAGGGAGAAGTTATATTTGCAAAAGTAGGAACAATCATAAGATGTTTAGAAGATAAAATAGTCATAAAATGTGCACACCAAAAGATATTATTCCATTATATAATATATAGTATATAATATAATATCATATATTATAAATTATAGATATAGTTGGACAATTATGTACATTGGATATTAATATTTAAAGTAATTTTTTGCTTAAAGTTATAAGGTTGGTCTAGTGGTAAAGTTTATGTTCGGAGAGTGAAAGGGTATGGGTTTAAGTCTCTCTTGATATGAATCCGCTGTCAGTTAAAGATTCTGAAAGGACCCTAGGAATTTAGCTTGCCGCGTTAACAAAATTAATCAACGTGGAATGCAAATAATTGCAAAAAATAAACTGAATAGAATTACTATCAAACTTTTAGACACAGAATGGAAATTAAAAGTTATTGAAATTCAACAATTAAACGAGTTTTTGAATAGTGTAGGACTTTCCTGTCATAGAGTTTGTTGGGCAGAATTGAGTATGAATGGAAAAGACAGAAAATGGAATTGGAATTGATAGACTCCACACTTCCAAGGATGGAAGATATGTTTACGAGATTGCACACACAAAGGGGTGAATTACCTTTGATAAATCTCAAAAGATTTTGGATTGTCAAGAACCCAAAGGAGAGAAAACTCAACTAGTTTTTTTTATTTCCAAAATATTCTGCTTTACATCTCAGTCTTGCCCAAATTTATATGCCTAATAAACTCAGCTTGTGTAGGTTTAGTGGCTTTCTAAATTCAGCTGAAGTTACAAAATAATAAAAACTAATAATGGGCAGCTTAATAACAAAGTGTAACTGGCAAAGCAAATTAAACATGTATACTAATTAGAATTGATAACCTAGGTGACTGCAACTTTAATTAGACAATTCTGGTTGCCCACCATTAACTAAGTAAACTCCAAGAAAATGAGTTTAATTTATTCCAAACTTCTCTTCCATTAAGGTCAAGTATTGCTCTCTTCAGTCCTGAGACAATTAACAATTTTAAACTTTATTTCTTCAATGTTTGGCTCTTTTTGCAAAAGGGCTGTCAATACTTGTTGAATAACTTTCTTAGCTCTTCATGTCCTTGCCCTTGTCATAGGTCCTCCAAGTCGTTCAAGCTTCATGTCCTCATCATCTCTTATTACAAATTAATTTATTTTTTAATTTTAAAATAGGTGTAAGGGTAGAATATGTATTTTGAAAAGTAGACTTCAAGAGGGGATATTACTTTTATTAATAGTATAGATATATAATATAATATCATATATTATAAATGATAGATATAGTTGGACAATGGATATCAATATTTTAAAGTAATTTTGTGCTTAAAGTTTATGGTTTGTTTAGTGTTAAAGTCTACATTTGAAAACTGAGAGGTTGAGTCATTCTTATTACAAAGGAATTTATTTTTTAATTTTAAAATAGGTGTAAGGGTATAATATGTATTTTGAAAAGTAGACATCAAAAGATGGTATTCCCTTTATAATAGTATAAATATATAGTATATAATATAATATCATATATTATAAATTATAGATATAGTTGGACAATTATGTATGTTGGATATCAATATTTTAAAGTAATTTTTTGTTTCAATTTATAAGGTTGGTCTAGTAGTAAAGTTTACATTTGGGAAAAAAGATTGTGAGTTCAAGTCCTTTTTATAACAAATTAATTTATTTTTTAATTTTAAAATAGATATAAGGGTAAAATAGGTATGTTGAAAAGTGAACATAAAAGAGGATATTCCCTTTATTAATAACTAGTGAAAACACAGGTGTTGTCGCAACTGTGTATTCGCATTTATATTTTAATATGTTATAACAATTGTAGGTTTTAATTTAATATCTCTTGTAAATTTTTATATTTTGAAATGTAACTGGTTATGTGACATGTTTTGAAATATATTTTGTTAATTTTATATTTTTTGTTTATGATAACATGATAAAAACATGTCACATCATCAATGGATATGTCAAATATACAATGAATATGAAAAAATGAAAAAATATACAATTTGAACCCACGCCCTTTCGGACCAGAACCTTAATCTGGCGCCTTAGACCAACTCGGCCATCTCAACCTTTCAGTGCTGCTAATTCTCATTTTAACTTTATATAAAGTAGTTAATAAAATATGCGTTTTCATCTCAGCTCTTCCTTAAACATGTTGGAGTTTTAGATGCATTACCTCTGGCCTAAAATCACAGTTTCTTACTGTAATTCCCAGTTGAAATTTTTTGAGATATTAGAATTGAATGCATTTTCAAAGTACCAAAAACATAAATTTAACCCTTAAAGAAATTATCTAACAGTATCTTATTTCGTTAGAACTTTATTTAGACGAAACCGCAGGGTTATTTGATACAAGGAAACATTTCTTTTTCCCAATTTCTAATAAAACTTTTAAACTTCATAAAATATTTAAATATTATATTAATTACAAATTAAAACTCCAAAAAATTACAAATTAAAACAGTATTTCTGGTGGAGTTTTAAAAAATGAATACGTTCGTTAGTTAACATTCGACCCAGCAATAAAAAAACATCCAAATACTTTTTCGCTATGGGTTTCTTTTGTGTATTAGTTTACTAGGGGTTCGCAGGTCAGTTTTATTCAAACTAAACAAAAATATTAGGCTTAAATACAATTTATGTACTAAGTTTTTTCAATTTAAAACATTGTGTCTTAGATTTTGATTTTGTAACATTTTACTCCAACATTTTAAAAAGATTTCAATTGGTGTTTCCTCTGCCAGTTTATAACGTTAATTGTTAGGTTTAATGGCGTTGCCTGGCACATGTACAAATCATAGTGATGTTGCATTTAACTGTGAGGTTTAGGATCCACAACACTAGTCTTCAGTGGAAAAAATTGGAAAGCCAAAACATAGGTCTCTTAGGCTGGTTTGCAAAACATAAGCCCTACCAATTCTCTATTTTACATCCTTCATTCTCTAATCTACAATCTCCATTCTCCATTTTGAAAATTGTAAACCTTAATCTTTAAACATTACCTCCAAACTCTGAGTGTGAAGAAAGTGGTTTTGCTTGTTAACAGTAGTTAAGCTTGACGAGGATGGCAATGGACAAAACATTTGTTATTGGTTAAGGTGGGGCTCACACACTAGCAAAAAAGGACTGACATATGTATCAAAATAAGTTTCCATTTCTTGACATCTTTGTTGTCATGTGTTTAGGGTCTTCTTGATGTGTTTCCCATGCTTGTTTCGTTGTATTTTTAAATGAGTCAAAGTTATGTGGGATCTTAGTGGAATCCCATGTTGTCACGTCATATCTTGTATCAATTACAAGGTAGAGGATTATATTGCTAAGTACTACAAGTAAGACATTTTTTATTTTTCTAATGTGATTAATGTGATTTAGTTAACATTGTTAACTATATTTGGTAGTTTATTAAGTAGGAAGATACATTCTTGACAACATATTCTTACATTGTGAAACCCTGTACTGGACCTAACCTTTGGCCATGTGATACTAATGAGTCAATTCTCCCCCCTACATTGAGAAGAACACCTAGGAGGCCAAACAAGAGTAGGAACAAAGCTAATGATGAGCCCAAGAGCAACACAAGTTTGAGAAGATAGTCAACTTCTATGCTCTGTAGTAGATGGGAATGTTTGGACATAATGTCAGAACTTGCAAAGCCAAAGCAATTGCAGACAGGACCATTTCAAAAAGAGGAAATAAGATATTTATTAATAAAGGAATTTGAAGTGGATCAAATTCAATAATGGTTGACTAATAATGTTAACTTTAATATAAATTTTTAGGGAAATAAAAGGAAAAATCAAATGCTAAATTCATTGTAAGTTAACGTTCAACCAATAAGGTAATTGCTAAATTCGTGGCTTTTGGTAATTATGTGGCATCTGGTAAATTTGTGGCATCTACTAAATGTACCCTAAACACTAAACTATGATTTTATTCTTTGTAGATGTCAAGAAGTGCAACATCCCCTGCAAAGGCATGTGGAAGCAATTCATCTATATCAACATAATCTGTGGTAACAACACCTCCACAAAGTCAACAATTAGTGGTTGGAGCTTACTCTATGGCAACAAGACATCCACAAAGTCAACTGTCAAACCCACATACTAAAGGATCCATTAATTAAAAATGAAGATTTAGGTATTTAGTTGTTTTTTTTTTTATTATTTGTAACTGGTGTTGGAGTTTATTTTTTTATATGATCTTGGTTCAGGGTTTAAAGTGGTACCTGTTATTTTCTTGTGGTTATGTAATTTTGTATTTTGGATTTAGGCCAACAATATTTCAGTTACATAAATGAAGTTATGCTTCTTCTAGCAATTGAAGAGATATTGGTGTTATGATTTCAACAATTTCTTTACCTTTATTTTTGTGTCGAAGGTTTGTTAATATGGGTGTTATCTGTATATTTGGCTATATAATGTGTATAGGTGTCTTTAGTGTAGATGACTTAAGTGATGGGGGTGTTTCCCTATGGTTTCTGACAGTTGAGTTGCAGAGTAGGGGTTTCTTATGAGCACTGTATTGCTTGCGGTGGTGTCACTAATTTTAGCAGTGTATTACTAGAATGGCTGGTGTGGTTGGTTTTGTTAGTGTCACTAATTTTAGCAGGTTATTGGTTTTGTGAGTGTCATTGATTTTAGCAGTATATTGCTTGCTGGGGTGTTTTGAGTGTGGTTGGTTTTTTGAGTTGGTTAGATTTTTTAGTGTGGCTGGTGTTTTTAGTGTCACTGATTTGGGCAGATTTTTTAGTGTGACTGGTTTCTGGTTTGAGTAGTGTGTTTGGGACTAGCAAATGTTTACCATGGTTGTACAATTGAGACACTAACCAAGCAATGGTTAAAACTTGTATGGAATATATATGATTATAGATTCAATTCAATTACTATATGCGATATAATTCCATTATTCCATCCATCCATTAATATATGTTTATTCCATCCTCGACAAAAAGCAAGGTTTACAATTGTAACATTTTATGCACATTTTAGCATAGCATTGTCAAGCATTTCACTATCAAATTTTCGCACAACATCATTTTAGGAGATTAAAACTACCCCATTATGCACATTCTAGCTACCTTTACGATAACTAACTAACTATGATGGTTAGAATGAGTTTCACAACACCATTAAGCTTTTCACTATCAAAATTACTTAATAAATCTCAACCTTTGAATTAAAAAAAAAAAAGTTTAACACTTGACATCAATTATTCATATACATAAAGAAATCAAGAAAACACTATAAACCAATATTAGACAAAGAGAAAAGAGTTATCGTCAACATCAATTTCATTCACTAAACATCTGTTATACATTATTAACTCATATACCACAATACAACCTTCATCTATTAACTGAATAACAACACCTCCTACCCTAAACAAAATACATATACCAAAATGCTGCCAAAAATATCAACATGTACTAACTCACTAAACTATCATATGCTATCAATTTCCCCTACTAACAATTACAATGACAAACATAATTAAAATTAACCAACACATTATCAGTCCCATTCCCATAAAATTTTCTCTTTTCTTCATTTTAGTTATTATTGCTTGCCCCTTTCTTTAACTTCAACCTCTTCAACCTTCTTCAGTAGGTTGAGCATAATCCTCTTCTCCTTCATAGTCGTTGTAGGATCATAAAAAATTGTAACCTATCCTCCCAGTATCCTACAATTAGAAAAAATAACAACAAACATGAGTTAATTATACAGTTTCTAGAAAATTAAACCCTCAAAACATGCAATTCAGAAAAAGTCCTAAACCTTATAGGATCCATAACCATAAAATCTTCTGAATAGTTGTCTTTGGTCCGAGAAGTTACTAGTGATGCTTCTAACCCATGCCTTCATGATCGTGTCTCCAAGCTACTTGATAATCTACTAGGTTCCACTCAGGCTTGAAGATTTGATACCCTAAAGCCCTTTTACACTCATACTTTGGGGGTAATGCTTGAAGACTAAAGTTTCAACATTTCAGAATGAAGATGGAGAACAGAGAATAGAGAATGGAGATTGGAGAATGAAGAATGAAGATTTTACAAGGCTTACATTTTGCAAACCAACCCTAAGAGATCCACGTTTTGGCTTTCCAATTTTTTCACTAAAGACTCATGTTGTAGATCCTAAACCTCACAATTAAATGTCATTACCATAATTTGTGCACTTGGCAGTCAATGCCTAATGAATGCAAAAGTTTTCTACAATATTTGTGGCAAGTGCACCGGTCATATGTAGTAACCGATAAATATATTGGGTCGATCCACAAGGACTTATTGATACTCAGAAACATCAATACTTTCTACTTGTATAAACAAATGATAGAAATAAACCAAAACTACCAAACATAAAGTAAATAAAGCAAAAATAAATAAAAGTGATGGTTACACCTATGATATTAAGTTGGGTTTTACTGACTAAACCACCTTCAAATGCATAAATGAACTCAAAATTCTCGTTTACTCCCATGTTTCCATCACCCATAAAAATATCTTTAACCTGGATTTCTCACAAGCAAGGAACTAAGCTATTTGAGCATTATACTATCGCTCCCGCACATAATCTAAAGTCAAACAACTCGCATTAAGTAAGAGGCTTAAGATGACCAATGGGTATTACTCTCTCTCGAGCAATAACACCAATTGGGAGCTATTCTCGCTTTACAAGTCAAAATCCCCTCTTAGAATCATTTAACAAGTAAAACACACGAAATATTTAGAATTAAAGAGCAAGGTAAAGAAGAATACCAACATTGAAGAGTAACCTTAGATTAAGAGAACATGAATACAAATCATTTCAGGTAAATCTATAGCAAACCCCAACTAAATAACAAAACCTAACTAACCATCAAGATGAATGATCATGAGGATAGATGAAGGTGGGTTTGGAGCATGCCTTCGGCTAGCATAGTGTTTAACCCCTTCATTCTCGAGCAAAAGACATGCAATATAAAGATAGATCTATTCCCGAGCGTTGGGCAGTGAAAACACGGGTGTTAGGCGCCACTTTTGGGACATGTGGCCCTAATTATGCCTAGCAATGAGTGGCCATGTATGTGGGTGCTAGACATCTATTTGTATATTAATCACTCTACAAGATAAAGTCATGTATTTTATTTTGTCTAGGGACGGAAAAAGTCAAGCATTAAATAAGAAAATATACTTTAGAAGCTTTTAAAAGCACAAAATGCATGTTTTGGGAAGTTTGGTTTAGAGGGAGGGGGATTCCAAACCCTATCTCTCTATTGTTTTAACTATAAGTTATTTTGGACATAATATAAATTAACTGCAACAAGTGATGGAATGCATAAAAGACAATCATAGTTAAAACTTAAAAGAAAGATTATCGAAATCCTTTTATTGAGTGCATGTTTGTTATTGTTTTTTTGAGAAAAACTTGTTGGATATAATTGTGGATGGGTATTAATAAATTATGTTTTATCATTATCTGACAATTTAAGATATGGTGATTATCATCATATCTTATTATATCTTGTTATTCTAGCTTAATTATTTGACTTTGGATTATTGATTATTTATGTTCATTGGTTTAGGTCAACCTGAGAATTCAGTAAACTGAACCGAACCAATTAGTTTGGTTTAGTTTTTTTACTTGATCGGGTCTAGACCTGACCCAACCCGACCATGTCCGATTCAATTCGCAGTTTTTACATTTCAAAACTTTGAACCAACCTGAACCAATCTAAAAGTGTGTATATATATATATATTATTTATTTTATATTTTTAGTAACTTTAGTCTTTAGGGTTTCAGTTTGAGCATCTAACTCTAAATTCTTAAGCAAGTCCTCTTTTCTCTTTGCATTTGCTTCCTTTGTTTCTCACCTTCTTCCTCTTTTCACATGCATATGCTTCCTACCTTCCTCTTCCACATTTGCTATAGAGTAACTACATCTTCACCTTCCTCTTCTGCATATGCTAGAGAATCTCTTAGCTACATGCGATTTGGATTTGCACCTTTCCATTTGCGATTTGTTTTTCTTCGTCTTCGCCTTCGACTCTTCATCACTTTGCTACCTTCACACTCTGGTCACTTCGTCTCGTCTCCTACGACTCCATTCTGAATTTTTTATTAGACGATACATTTCTTTGTATTTTCTATCACTTATATTTGCTTGTTACCTATTTGATATAACACTCACAAGAGTTAGTCTCACTCTAGTGTTGGGGAATTTGGGTAGTTTCTATGCATTCTACTTGTTTGAATTTTGGATAGAAAGATGAAGCGAAAGTGGAAAATGGAAATTGCAATTCTAGATTTTTAAACACTACCTGTTTGATTTTTAGATAGAAAGATGAAGCGGAAAATCCAAACTGCGATTCTAGATTTCTAAGCACTACCTGTTTGATTTTTGCAGTGTTAATAGCCAATTGTGTAACCAATTGATTTTCATATAAGTTATCTTAGATTTGATCAACTCACTTTCACATTTAATTTTTTCAAAGGTAATAGATATCTGAGTTGTTACATTACATGTATTTTTTTTTATGCAGCTAGTATTTTGTTTCTATTGTCTCAATCCCAAAATATTTAGTTCAATATGCAATTAAAAGTTATTTTCAAGAATTTATCTATATCTATTGCTATCTAAGTGAGTAACAACTAGCTTATTATAGTGTTATTTTCTTTTTGAAGTATGGATGTTATTTAATTTAATATCTTCCTTTGAACACAATTGGTTAAAAAAGAAATGAACAAGATGCACCTTGTAAATTTTTTTTTATGCAGCTAGTATCTTGTTTCTATTGTCTCACTCCCAAAACACAATTGGTTAAAAAAGAAATGAACAAGATGCACCTTGTAAAATTAGCAAGCCAAGAACAATTTTTTGTCTTTAGTTTTTTCCTGCTCATAACCAGTAATTAAGAACTTTAGTCAATGCAAGTTTGGTAATTCTGGCCATAATTTGTGTTCATTCTCCCTATCTTGATGTGATCACTTGGATTAGAATGAGGTCAGCATATACACTATAGTCCTTGCCACCAATTCTTCTATTTCTTTTGCTTGTTTGTTCATTCATCTATGTCTAAACGTCTACATCTCACTCACCACACCACCATTGAATTGTTTCTCTATTTGATGGCTCACTGCTTAATCATATGATATTGGTCTTGTAATTTAATATTTGATGTCTAAAAGTCTACATCTCACTCATGGCACCACCAGAGTATAATGAATTAAATATTTAATTCTATATTTAAATCATCATTTTTATGTCTACTTTTCAAAATATTCATTCTATCCTTTTTTAAAAAAAAAAAAACTATTTTATTAAAAGAGAGATTTAAACCCATGACCTTCCCATCCCCCATATATGGAGATTGTCACTAGATCAACCTTATAACTTTAAGAAATAACTACTTAAAAATATTTATATTCAACATATGTAACTGTCCTACTATATCTATAACCTATAATATTATATTATATACTATATACTATATATCTATACTATTAAAAAAGAGAATTTTTCCTTTTGATGTTCACTTTTCAAAATAAATATTCTAGCCTTTTAAAAAACAAAAAGAAAAATTTATTTTGTTAAAAGAAAGATTTGAAACCATGATCTCTCCCTCCCCATATATGGAATTTCCTACTATATCAATCTTATAACTTTAAGAAAAAAACTATTTTAAAATATTTATATCTAACATACGTAATTGTCCACCTATATCTATAATTTTTATATACTATATATCTATATTGTTAATAAGGGGAATCCGCCCTTTTGATGTTTATTTTTCAAAATACATATTCTACACTTTTTTAAAAAATAAAAAGAAAGAACTATTTTGTTAAAAGAGAGATTCAAACCCAATGTTTCTCCCTCCCACATATATGGACTTTTCCACTAGATCAACCTTTAAACTTTAAGAAAAAACTACTTTAAAATATTTACATCCTGCATAATTGCTCTACTATATCTATAATTTATAATATTATATTATATACTATATCTATGCTATCAATAAAGAGAATTTCCCTTTTTTATGTCCACTTTTCAAAATACCTATCCTACCCCTTTTAAAGAACAAAAAGAAAAAACTATTTTGTTAAAAGAGAAATTCAGATGCATGACCTCTCCTTCTCCCATATATGGACTTTGATACTATATCAACCTTATAATATATAATTGTCCTACTACATTAATAAAAGTGAATTCCTCGTTTTGATATCCACTTTTCAAAATATCTATTCTACCATTTTTAAAAAATAAAAAGAAAAGACTATTTTGTTAAAAGAGAAATATGAACCCACGACCTGTCCCTCTCACATATATGGACTTTGCCACTAGATGAACTTTATAACTTTAAGAAAAAAACTACTTGAAAATATTTATATCCAACATACATAATTTTCCTACTATATCTATTATCTATAATATATAATATTATATTATATTATACAAAGGGAATATGACCTTTTCTGTTTACATTTTATGACTATTTTACCCTTCTAAATATTTTATGACTTTTCTCACTTTTTTCACAAGTTCTCCCTTACCACAAGTCAATCTTTCTTAAATATCATTGATATATGTATATCTTTCATCATAAATGTTTTTAATAAACATGCAAAAACACAAGTGCAACAACATTTTGAGTTCTATTAAAACTCTCTCCTCTTTCCATTTTTTTTTTCAAATTCATTGCAAATTTGCCATATTCGTTGATGATCTGATATGTTTTTATCATGTTATCATAAAAGAATATAAAAATTAACAAAACATATTTGAATATATATATATATAAACACACACTAAACTAAAATTATTATATGCCAAATGACAACGCAATGAATTATTTATATTCTATCATGTTATTACAAAACATATTAAATTAAAACCCTAAAATTGTTATAACATCTCAAAATAAAAATATGAATACACAGATATGACAACGCTTGTGTTTTCCCTAGTTAAAATAAAGCGAGTGCATAAATTATATAATTGTTGTAAAATAAAAATAAGGAAATAATAAATAGATGGAAGGATGGTAAGATGGAAATAAACAATAAATATTATTAATAAATAAAAAATTGATAAATAAATAAACTAAAATAAATAAGAATTTGACAAATTAATAATTTCTATCGTAGATATTTTATTTAATAAGAAAAAATTTGATCAATAAATATTATTGATTTACCTATCGTAAAAGCTTAAACAGAAACAAAAGAAAAATTGTAAACTAAGAATTGAAGGCATTTCTAAGAATAGCTACTTGAATTTTCGTTATGATATTCTGTTTAACAAAAATAAAAATCCTTCAAAGTGTAAAGAAAAGAAAATAAACACACACTCAATTCTGCAGAACGAATGATGTGAAAAGCAACTTTAATTCTAAATAGCAATTAAAGATGAAGAATTGCGGTAACCATCGTTCTTTTTAATCCTTTATCCAATTTTTCATATTTAAAAAAATTAAGATAAAATTTGGAAATGATTTTTTACGGTGAGTATTTGTTTCTTGAATTATGTTGTTGGCAGCAAAATAAAATATTTTCTTATTTCAATTATCATCCCAACATTCACAATTAATGTTGTTGTTTGTTGTAGATTTTGCAATAACTTCAAGGTTAAAATTTAGGGTTGTTAAGTTAATAACTTTTAAAATTAAAAAATAATATTAATTAACCAATTTGTTAGTTAATGTGTCCCATTGTTATGATTTTAAAGTTAGATTTGGAAAAGTGAAAATAATAAATGGTGATTAAAAATAAAATGATAATTTAGGGATATAGAATATGCACAAAAATAAAAGAAACAAAGAAAATTTGGTTTTACATATGTAACATTTAATAACATTTAATCCTGAGTTTATCCTATAAATATTAATTACTTCATTTTGTGTTATCTTTCTCAATATTATTAATTATTAATGTAGCCTAATTTTGATTTATCAATGACATATTAACACGATTTACACGACACATATTCAAGCAACGAATTGAAAAAGAAAAAAAAAAAAACCCTGAGACAAATATATAAACAAACAATTTAACGTATCATAAAAAGCAAAAATTAAATGAATGGCATAGGAAAATAATAATAAACACCTAAAATCAGCACAAATAAGATCAATGAAGCGTGAGAATCGATTCCTTCAAAATCTAAAATACGAAACATTGAAGAAAAATCAAAAAAGCCTAATTGCACAAATTTAAATTTAAATTAGAATTAGTTGTGACCACTATATGCAGTGTTCCTTTAAATTTAAATAATGGTGTTAAATATTGTTGTTTAGGTTATGTTCTATAACAACTAGCCTATTATAATATTACTGTAAAAATTAAAAAATCAAGTCGATAAGACAAAATATTTTCATGATTATAAAAAAAATATGTTGTTGGTATATTAAGGCATGAAGCTTTTTTGTTTTCTATCTTACCTTAATTTTAAGAAAAATTTACATACTTAATTAAATTTTATAACTTTTTAAATTTTGAAAAATATATGAATTGACCAATTTGTTAAAACTCAAACTTTTTAAATTTTTTCACAAATAGGTAACATTCACTCAATAGAGCAAAATAACTGAAAAGTGAAAGTGCATGTGGCAAAAAAAATAAATTATATTTACTTATGAAGGTAAGTAGAAGATAACAAATAAAAAAGCTAAATAAGATAATGCAATATAAAAGTCAGTCACACTTACACATTTTGAAACTCCATTGTACATAAACTTGTATGATAGTAATATAATGGCAAACTATTATCTAAATTCTCTCTGTAACCAAAGCCCTGTTTGGTTCAGATGGCCATTGAACACAGCTATGATGACGATTCTAAAGCTCAAACTCCACTGATATTGGAAATAGTGGGCCACGTCATCAATCTCAAGGGCCACATTGCCCTTCGATCTACCATTCTCCACTGCTTCTTTTTTCTTTTAGTTATTTATTTATTCATTTATTTTCCAATAACAAACAAAAAATGGATAGTTATCATAAAAAATAAGTTGTTTTTATTTAAAAATTAGCAGTTATAGTTTTAAAATATACACTAAAGAAATCAAACTAACTGTCTGATTGAAAAAATGCACAGTTATTGATAAAAATGGACAATTTTTATTAAAAATTAGTGAAAATACAGCGTAATTTATAAATAATAATAATTTTTTATTTTTTTATAGTATTTTAATTTGGATTTAGTAATATATGAAATAATATCATATAAATAATAATAAAATGAGATCTTTATGTGAATTTATTATTTTATCCAAATAATAAAATTAAACATAATATATTAAAAAAAATTAATACACTATAATATAATATTACTTAGAAAACTCTCATTTTTTTAATCAAACGAATACACAGGTGCGTCAGCGATAATACCTTTGTGTTCGTATTTTTATTTTAATTTGATATATTTAATTATGTATTTAAAATTAAATTAACAGTTTTTAATTTAAAAACTAACCAAGTATAATAAAAAGTGGACGTTTTATTTAAAACTGGACAAAAAGATAACAATTTGTTTTATAAAAAATGGGCAGTTACGTTTTAAAAAATTTAAAAAGAAAAGAAAAAAATTTGTAATTTGTGGGGTTTTAATGAATAGTTATAGTTTTAAAATATACACTAAAGAAATCTAACGGACAGATTTGAGATTGTTAAAAATAAAATGGACAGTTATGATAAAAAATGGTAGTTTTTATTTTAAAATGGGCAGTTATAGTTTTAAAATATAGGTAAAAATTATAAAAAAAATCAGCAGTTAAAATTTTAAAAATATACTTTTATCAATATTAATAACATTTTGCTTGGAGCACTGTTTTAAAAATTTTTGTTTTTTTCATTAATAATTGCACATTTTTTAACAACTTCACATTCTATCTATATTATAGTTTTTATTAATAATTGCACATTAATAACTTTTTGCTCGGAGCATTGTTTTAAATTTTGTTTTTCTTTCTTTTTCATTTTTGCAAATATGATTAAAAAAGATAACAATTTTTTTATATAAAAAAATAACAGTTAACGGTTGTATTGGAAGTAACATGTGTGTGAGTTGTGAGTGTTTATAAAAAGGGTAGAGAAGATATTTTGACATTCTAAAGGAGATATTGTATAAATACAACTAATAACTTTTATTTTTTATCTTATTGTGTATCATTTCTTATCTCTTTTATGCCAACCACAACGTTCTGGAATTTCTCTATACAAATAATTTCTAGTTCATGGATCTTTACAATTCAAGGCAAAGAATTAAGTAAACATTGTTTTGGAATTGTTATCATAATTTAATGTATCAATTATGCACTAATGATCTTATGACGATTTGTTAAATGAATCTGTAACATTTCAACGCATGGATATAATCGATAAAGGATAAATATAAATATCTTTCACAAAGCCAAATCGTCATACTTATGCAAATACTTAATACTTTTGATGCTACTTCATACTTCAACATTTATAAGACAATCATATTTTAACAATAACCAAAGATTATAAGGAACTATTCATCTATTATCGACAGTGATATTTTTATTAATAAATATTGATTAATTGAAACGTTTTCTATACTCTGGATATGAGTCATTACTTTGTCGTGTATCATTTAAGAATTGTTTTGGCTATCTTTCGTTGCACTTACCATTCTTCATATGCTTTAGTAACACTTCATACAATTGTGGTTTTTCTTCAATTTTTGGTATCTCTACCCTAACAATGATATCATAATCTTCTGGGTCATGTAATTTGTCATTGCTTCCTAAGATTAGTAGCATATAAACATGTGTTAGACCTTGTTTTTGAAATTCTATGACATACATATATAACTTTTAACCTTTTCATGGACACCTTTATTAATGACATCATCCTTCAATTACTCAAATTTTTCTTTAAAAATTCTTGTTAGCAAGTTTGAACGATCTTGTGGCATTTGAAGATTTTCAAATTTAGATGATATTTAATCCCAAGAAGCATTGCAGGTCATTGTAAGGAAAATATTTGGTTTTCCATCATTAAGGATATCTTCATAACATTGCATCAAGTCTCGACGATGGCCAATAAATGGGAAAGGTAATATTGTTCTTTGTCCAACATTTTCTTGATAGAAAAAATGTGTTAGAATTGATATTGATAATTTAACATTATGTTGTGACAATAGTTTCTCCTACGTGTAAAACATCTTGCAAACCTTGATACACTTCAACACAAATATTATTTTGGTGAGTTTGAATCCACCTTAACCTCCCTGCTTCAATAACATAGTTGTTAACAACATATTTTTGTAAAAGTCGTTTTGCTTCTAATAATATAGATTTATGATTAGGATGTATCTATAATTAATGAAATCATGAATATTTATTATGAATTTAAATTAATTTTATCAATAAACAAGTAAGATATATACTAGATACTTATAAGATAAGTACCCGAAATATGTAACTGTAATATTCTCGGCAAGATACTATTGCCATTATGGTTTTTTGTGTTGAAGTCCCGACAATATGTCTCAAAAGGTAAGAATAAAGGATATTGTAGTGGATCATAATATCTAACAATTTCTTGAATCCTCGTTACATTTCCATCATGCTGTACAACATTGATTTCTTGACCACATGTCATTGAAGCAACATCTCCACAAACAATAATTGCTGTAACTTATGGTGCAATCAGGAGATTATATTGTGGCTACATTCATGAGCATCTTCACATAGTGCAAGTTGTCTAAATACATGCACAAATGGATTGTATTGATGAATTATTTGTTGTAACTTATAAATTAGTGTTTGATGAAGTTGAAGGTTTTCCAACATCCTATTTTACAACTCATATTCTATATCATAGATATACATCTGCAAGAAACATGGCCTAGAACCCTAAATATTTTTAATATTTTTGTTGTTTTTATATTAAAACAACATAACAAATGTTACACTTTAAATTATTAAAAAACTCCTGATAAAAATTATAATATTATAAAATAATCTAATTAATTTTTCATTTCATATTTATATATAAGTATCTAATAAATATATATCTTAAAAAAATAATAAATATATTAAATTTTAAATAATTTTTAAAATCTCAGAAATTTATAAGGCTGAAGGATTATGCAATGCTACTAGATTAATTGTCACAAGATTGGCTACTCATGTATCAAAGTTAGAATGACGTCCTCAAACAAAAATGGAAATCTCACCTACATTAAAAAAATCTTAATGTCTCTATCACAATCTCCATGATCTTTCAAACTCAATAGAAGACAATTTCCAATTATTATCTCATATGTCATGACAATTAACAAGTCCTGGGTCAATCATTAGTCAGTGTTGGATTCTATTTGCCTAAATTAATCTTTAGTCATGGTTACTTACATGTACCAATTTCAAGAGTACAAAGCAAACATAGTTTAAAGATTTTGATTTATAACAAGAACAAAAAATCGCTAAAAATAACTACAAATGTAGTTTTTTAAAAAGTATTCCAAAATCTACACTAGATATATATAAAATAAAACAATTTTCTTCAATATATTATAACATTTTTAAATTTCTTAAGACTTAAATAACTCAATATTACAATTTATCAGGTTTAAACTTCATCTCCAAATTCAGATCCACCTCTACACACATTGTTACTATTGTTACACAAATGTATAAAATGCAAAAGCAAATGTCACAAATGAGAGAGAAAATGCAAATACAGTGACAAACACAAATGCAAGTACAATTAGAAGCATAAATGAAGGCAAGAGAATAAATTTTGGTGTAAATTTTGATGCATCTTTACCCAGACTTTAAATTTGTGAGGAAAATCTCTATTGATGTTACAATATTTCTCAGTCTTGTAGCTAAAATATCAATACAACATGTATTTGAAACTTTATGACACATAACTACAAAACTATGCTCTCTTAAAACGTTTATTTATTTTTGTTTTAGAAATTAGATGCGGTGGTTAACTCCACTCATCTTCAGAATTTTCTTTTTTTTAATTTAAATGAATATATTTAATAACTGTTTTATTATTAGATTTAATTAATTTTTAAAAAATTTAAAAACATAATTGTGGCATTCTTTGTTTTTTCTCATTCCCAGGAGGTTCTAAACCCCATTGCACCCTCTCTCTTCGGAAGTCACCATCTTCTGACCTCACCTCATTGACACAGCCGCACCGGCACTGTCACACTATTATCAGAGCCGTGCGTCACACTGTCACTAGCACCATGAACGGACCTTCACCAACGTCTACTTTCTTCTTATAATATACTTTATTCTTATAATATGATTGTTATATTTTCTTGTCACATCATCTATTTTCTTTTACAATTCTTTTTATTATCCTCCATTCTCTCTTTCATTATAAAAGAAATGGAATGAAAATACAATTTCGTTTTAGAAAAACATTGAATTATATATAAACGAATAATTTTATCCTAATCTAAAGTGGTACTCCTCGATATAGAAACCCAACAGAATTTCGGTCATAAACTTATGAGTTTTAGTTTGGGCTTTTATTATCATGTGCCTGTACAAAAACTAATTAAAAGTAGATAATTTTTTTATATTTGATTTTAAAAGATGCACCGATGAGCATGTTGGTAAATCTGTTGTTTTTTAATAGACCTTGGCCTTTTCATAATAAACATTATTATCAAAATGAAAAATCATTATCCATATGCCATAGGAATTAAACCAACCTATATCAATATCAATTAGCTTATGTTACTGTTTATATTATATAGCTAGTAAGTGCCGAGTATACACAGATTTTTTTAAATTTATTTACTTATAAATAAATAGAATAAAATAGAAAACATCTAAGAAAGGTAAAACCTAATAAAAATTATATTATTTTTTACTAGATTAACTTATCTAAAATAAATTAATTTAATATATATACAAATATTTAATATAAATAAAATAATTTATTTAAATTATAATATTTTTATAAAAAATAACTATATTAACTATGCATTTTTATAATAAAATAAAATTGATAAAAATATAATTTGATAATTAATATTTTAAGTTTATAAAAATCTTATTTCATTAAATTAAATGTGTAGAAGTTGATGAAAAAACACTCGTATCCACAAGCAATAAATATGAATTTTATCTCCAAGTGCTGATTGTTTTATCATTTCTTGTTATGAATTAAGAAGCTTCTAATTTGGTTTGATTTATTTAAAAAACATTATATGAATCCTATGTTATTAGCTTATAAAAAACATTTTGGTTTTGTGCTCAATAACATTTGCTGTTTGTGTAGCATTAATATTTTTGGTTGTTGTCACTCTTTGGTAATTATGATCATGGCCTTGTAGACATTACAAGATAAACCACTAATATCACTGTGTCTAGGCATGTTCACTTTCTCCTTTTCAATTGAAAATCCAACATCTTACATGTATATATATGTAATTAATCTTTTTCAATCAAATAAATAATTGCTACAAAATTGTCCTATAAGTTTTGAAACGACTGAATTAATAATAATAAATCTTTTTAACATTCAACAGTATCTAAAAAATGATCGAAGTATAGCAAAGTTGCCCACCATATAGTCTACACAACATTGTCTTCACCGTTCTCATCCAGGTGCTTTTCAGTCTCGTGCAATTACTTGAAAACTGACTTCTAAGCTTTGTTAACAAACTCCAAAGTTTTGTTGAACAAACAAAAGAATAACTTCTTTCTTTGACTTTGAGTTTATTTACCTCTTTCTATTAGTAGTCTTTATTAGTAATGATGGATTAAATTGTTGTAATGAATTTTTGTAAGTAATATTTAATTGTCTAATTGGATGGTTTGGTAAGATTTTTTTTTATACTTGATTAATACCTAAAGGTTCAGAAAAGTGAAGATTTTCTTGCATGTTTAGATTAGTGAAATGTATCAAAATAGAGGAAGAATTGATGGAAGTTGGATGTATGAAAGTTGTATTAGTGACGAGTTTGAGAATAAGGTTGAAGAATTTATGACTTTTGCTAAAAAAACATCAACCTGACACTCAAAAGTATTGTTGTCCATGTGTCAAGTGTTTGAATGTGAAAAGACACATACTTTCTGAGATAAAAAACCATCTTTTTGAAAATGGAATCAATAAGAATTATACAACATGGATATGGCATGGTGAGTATGTAGACATTCCTATTGAGCAGGCAAATGAACCAACAGACAATTGAGTAGAGGAAAACAACCACATCTGTATGATAGCTTGAAAAGTGACTCAGAGACACCATTATTTCCATGTTGCATTAAACTCACATGTTTGAGAGCAGTGTTAAAATTGGTCAATGTTAAGGCCAAAAATGGGTGGAGTGATAAAAGTTTCACTGAATTATTTGAGTTGTTAAAGGATATGTTTCCGGAAGGTAACACAGATCATAATTATGAGACTAAGAAGATACTATCTCCTATGGGTATGAAATACAAGAAAATACATGTTTGTCCTAATGATTGTATATTGTACAGAAAAGAGTTTGAAGATTTGCATGAGTGCCCAAGGTGTGGGAAATCACGGTACAGAGTCAAAGATGGCGATATTAGTAATGATGAGAGCACAAAGATGGGTTCCCCTCCAAAGGTGTTACAGTATCTTCTAATAATTCCAAGGTTCAAGCAATTGTTTGCTACTACAGAAGATGAAAAAAACCTTACATGGCATGCAACTATGAGAAAAAATGATGGTTAACTTCAACATCTTGCTGATTTACCTCAATAGAAAAAGATTGATACTTTGTTTCCAAATTTTGGGAATGAAGCAAGAAACTTATGACTTGCACTTGCTATAAATGGAATGAATTTGTTCGGTAACTTAAGTAGTAATCACAGTTCATGACCTATTTTGATGTCAATTTACAATCTTCCTCCATGGTTATGCATGAAGCGAAAACATGTCATGTTGTGTATGATAATTTTAGGTCTGAGACATCCTGAAAATGATATTGATGTGTATCTAAGTCCGTTGATTGAAGACTTGAAAATTTTTTGAGAGGAAGGGTTGATGTGTTTGATGGATATCACCCACAAACATTTTGGATGCATGCAATGTTATTTTGTACCATTAATGACTTTCCATCATATGGAAACTTGAGTGGTTACAGTGTTAAAGGCCACTATGCATGCCCAATATGTGAAAAAGGTACAAGTCACATACAACTAAAACATGGAGGAAGGACTGCTTATACCAGACATCGAAAATTTCTTCAATCTTTTCACCCTACTGTAGATTAAAAAAAAACTTTTAATGAATGCCAAGAGGATGGAATTGCACAAAACCCCTTAACTAGCGAGCAAGTCTACGAAAAAGTGAAGGGCATTAATACTGTTTTTTGGAAAAATGAAAAGAAGGCTATTGACAAAAACATATAGAAGAAAAAACCCATATTCTTTGAACTAAAGTATTGGTGTTATTTAGATGTTAGACATTCTATAAATGTTATGCATGTGGAGAAACATGTTTGTAATAGTCTAATCGACACACTCCTTAACATTAAAGGAAAAACAAATGATAGTGTGAAAGCTCATCAAGATCTTGTTGAGTTGGATATATGTCCACAATTACATCCGAAGTCTATAGGCAAGTGGACTTATTTGCCCCCAACATGTCATACTTTATCAAGAAAAGAGAAAACAAGTTTTTGTCAATGTTTGAAGGGGGTTAAAGTTCCATAAGGACACTCTTCAAATATTAAGAGTCATGTCTTATGAAAGATTTGAAATTAGTTGGCTTAAAGTCTCATGATTGTCATGTGTTGATGCAACAACTTCTATCTATTGCTATACGAGACATCTTGCCAAAAAATATGAGACATGTCATAACTCGCTTGTGCTTGTTCTTTAATGCTATATGTAGCAAGGTGATTGATCATTCGAAGTTGGATAATTTAGAAAATGAGGTTGTTATTATATTGTGCCACTTGCAAATGTATTTTCCTCCTGCATTTTTTGATATCATGGTTCACTTATTTGTGTATTTAGTAAGAGAGATTAGATTGTGCAGTCCTGTTTGTTTAAGATGGATGTACCCAATTGAGCGATACATGAAAATCTTGAAAGGGTATACAAAGAATTTATATTATCCTAAAGCTTTTATTGTTGAAAGGTACATTGCAGAAGAAGCTATTGAGTTTTGTACAGATTATATATCCTAAGCACAACCAATAGGGCTTCCCAAGTCACATACTAAGGGAAAATGTCAAGGTACACAAGGTGTAAAAGTTAAATACAAGGGTTGATATGAAGTGATGCAAGCACATTTGTATGTAGGGAATAACACTGAAGAGGTTATTCCTTATCTGCATGATTACAAAACACTTGTAAACAGAAATAACCCTCAAAAGAGAAAATAATGGTTGTTGAATGAGCATAAGAAAACTTTCTTACATTGGTTTAAAAAAGAATTTTCCCATGATGAAAATGCTTTTGATACATTAAAATGGCCAGCACATGAGCCTAAATTTAATGTTATAACATGGGTTGGATATGATATAAATAACTTTTCATTTTACACAAAGGTACAAGATGACAAAAGTATAATGCAAAATAGTGGAGTTATTCTTACAGTTGAGTCAATGCACTTTTCTAGTTCTAAAGATAAAAATCATCTTAGAGCATTAATTAGTTACTTTAGAGTCATTAAAGATATTTGGAAGGTTTATTATGTTGAATTTAAAGTCTCTATTTTTAAGTGCAAATGGGTTAATAGTAATGCTGGAGTTAAAATCGATGAACTCGAATTTACCTTTGTTGACCTTCATAGAATAGCTTACAAGGACGAGCCTTTCATTATGGCATCACAAGCAAAACAGGTGTTCTATGTGAAAGATCCTTGTAATGAAAGGTGGTCAATAGTTCTTAAGGTAGAAGCATAGATACTTGTCATGAAAACCAAGATCCAATAATTGATGTTTTTGAGTGTCTTTCTTTCTCAACTCACATGCTAACTACCATGGTAGAAGAAGATGAAATAGATGATATACGTATCATTCGCAATGATCATGATGAAGGAATATGGGAGAACATTGTTGTATAACTATATGTAACGTCAACTATTTAATTTAAATATAATTTCATTATTTTTATTTCACTTTTGTAATTTATTTTTAATTAAATTTACCTTTGTTAATTTTATCTTGTGTAAACAGGAACATGGATATTGGACCTTCATCCCTTCCACATAACTCTACTCTTTCACAATCTATATCAAGGAATACTAGAGGAGCTACACAATGTATATAGCTAATCATGTAATGCATTGTAGGAAAAAAAATGTATGTTATTGATCCTATCATTGGGAAACCAATGAGAAAGCATAAGAGTACATTATCTACTTATATTGGGACCGTTGCTGGGACAAGCTTTCAATTTTGTATGCAAAATGACATGATGTACTTGAGGACATTAAAGAAATGGTTTGGAAAAATGTCTTGGTATTTTCTTGTAACACTCTTAGTTATGCTATATTAATTGTTTAACTATATTAATATCAATCAAGAATTAATTAGCATAACTTTGTGATATAGGCTCATGTTGATATTCCAAATACAAAAGCAATGAGAAAATCAGTACTTACATCTGCTTGCAACCGATGGAGGTCCCATAAGTGTCATTTGACGAAATTGCACTAGATAAAAGTGGGGAGAAAGAGAAAGATGAATACCCTTGTAAAACTTATAATATAGATTTGCAAGTGTGGGAAAAATTTAAGATCCAACATTATCCATCTTGGGTGTTAAGCTATGGTTATAATATTTTAAATAATCTATACTTAATTGATTGAAATTAATTGTCTTTTTTTTCCAGAGTATAAAAAGGCCAAAGAAACGTAGAAAATTAACACCACCCCCCACATTATGTCTCAGGGGGCTATGCCTTAGTAGAAGAAATGCTCATGTAGGAGAAGTTGAAAAACGCAAGGAGGAAGCAATACATTCTAGTGTAGAAGTAACAGTGGATCCTTCATCGCCTCCTCCTCGACATGAAAAGTGGAAAAGGGCCCTATAAGAAAAACAGTGGCATGTTTGAGGCTCCAAAGGCAATTGTTGATAAGATTGTAAGTTTTTCATTATAATGAACTTGTAAATAATGCAATAATAATTATTATTTTATTATTAGTTGTGTTTTGATTTGTTTTAGGATATGTTGGAGGAGAAATGCAAATAAGGTACCTTTGTTCCCAGAGGTTATGATGATATACTCATTACAACAATTGGTAAACCAGAGCACTCTGGTCATGTTAGGGCTGCTGGTAGTGGGGTGGGTCTTCGACAGTACTTTGGATCATCAATGCGCTACTCCACTACATCATCATCAATGAAACTAGATGACTTGCAACAACTTACACAGGAGATAACAGAAAAGGTGACAGAACGACTTATGAACAAGTTTGGTTTTGTGTTGTAGTCCTTCAATTCTCAATCCCAACAACCTATTGTAGTTGATGTTGATGCAATTCCTCCCACTCGTATCAGTACAAAGGGATTTGCGTTGTTGTTACTTTGACTGATCACTTAGGGGAAAAGACCATGTTGCTATTGCAATTGATCACTCAGAGGAGATAGATGTTGTTGCTTTAGCCACTGACTCCTCATGCGAGATAGATCCCATTATTACTACCGCATATACCTCTAATACTTCTGACTGTTGTGGTTTATACATTCAAGAGGATCCTATTCAGTTAGTAGCAATCAGGGGAGTATATAAACAGAGTTTCACTATACATTGCTAACTTTTATCTAATGTTTTGATGAAGGTGACAATTGAAGAGGTATTGGATTCTGTTGCTCCAGTCTCTAAGCCCACTAAAGAAGTTCAATTAGTGGGAGAAGCCATGGGTGGTTTTATTGCTTGGCCCAAAGATTTGGTGAAACCTTTATCAGCTAAGGTAATTCATTTTTGTTGATGTTTAGGATATTAAACAATCAGAGGAACATGTTCCAATTCTTAGCACAACAAAATCAAATTCAATACAACCTATGAAAAATCCGATTGGTGAATTATTGAAATTTACACAATGCTACAAATAGAGCTATTGAAGGTTCCATGGGATAAAAATGTATTTGTTTTTCATAGTGATACGCCACTTTACATAAACCATGCTGATGTTTTTGAAATATATGGTGGATGCATGTGCCTTAACATATCCATTATACAATTGTGGATCTTGTAAATACATAGTATTTTTAATTTGATTCCATAATTACATGTATTGAATTAGTATTGATATTTTATAACATGTTAGGTTTTGTAATAAATTATCCATGGATGCAAGGAAAGATAAAGTGTATGGATTCCTTGAACCATTGAGCATACAAAAGGCAGACAATAAATGTGAAGAAATGACACAGTATATTTTAAAACATTTGAATCATTAAAAAAAACACATTTTCTTGGCACAATATTATAATAAGTATCACTTAATAACAACTCTTATTTGTGTGTGCGCGTGTTTTATTTATTTATTTATTCTAATTTATTTGTCATCAACATAGACATAGTTGGCAACTGCTAGTACTCATGCTTAAATGAAAATGTTGCAATATGGTTATGCTTAGTAGGGAGACCACCAGAAAATGATATAAAGCAACTAGTAAATAGATAAGATTTAATTTATAATGCATTTACTTTGTTGTTTGTCATATAAGTATTTTTTTTATAATTCATTTTTTTTTGTAATATAGTGTTTATAGAGGGTTTCAAATGTTGAGTGGAAAGCACACTAGTAAGCAAAACACACCTAAATGGATTAAGCCAAAAGTAAGTAATTTACAATCTTGGAATTTCTAACTTAACTAGTTATAAAACTATTATTATCATTAGTTATTCATTTTAGTGTAATCGACAAAGCAGAGGTTGGGAGTATGGATATTATGTCATGCATTGGATGTCCACTATCATTTAAGCAGGTATTCAAACGAATTAGGAGCAAGTAATAATTTGCATTGTTTTTATTCATATGACTATTACAATAATCCTCTAGTTCCTTACTTTTTGAACATATTATTGTTGTTGTTGCTCATATGAAGGTTTTGGTCTTAACAAATCAAATTTATTTCCTCTCTTAAGTAGAAATATTGACAACAAGCGGATATTCAACCAAATTTACAGTTTTTTTATTATATGACTATTACAATAATCCTCTAATTCTTTACTTTTTGAACATATGCTTGTTATTTTTGCTCATATACCGGTTTTGGTTTTAACAAACCATATATAGAATTAGTCAGTTAAGAATATTGGAAATTAAATGTATTTCTTCTCTTAGGTAGAAATATTGACAACCAAGCAGGTATTCAACTAAGTTTACATTGTTTTCATTCATATGACTATTACAATAATCCTCTAGTTCCTTACTTTTTGAACATATTATTGTTGTTGTTGCTCATATGAAGGTTTTGGTCTTAACAAACCATACATAGAATTTGTTAGCTAAGAATATTGAAAATCAAATTTATTTCCTCTCTTAAGTAGAAATATTGACAACAAGCAAATATTCAACCAAATTTACAGTTTTTTTATTATATGACTATTACAATAATCCTCTAATTCTTTACTTTTTGAACATATGCTTGTTATTTTTGCTCATATGCCAGTTTTGGTTTTAACAAACCATATATAGAATTAGCCAGTTAAGAATATTGGAAATCAAATGTATTTCTTCTCTTAGGTAGAAATATTGACAACCAAGCAGGTATTCAACTAAGTTTACATTATTTTCATTCATATGTCTATTACAATAATCCTCTAGTTCCTTACTTTTTGAACATATGATTGTTGTTGTTGCTTATATGATGGTTTTGCTCTTAACAAACCATACATAGAATTGGTTAGCTAAGAATATTGAAAATCAAATTTATTTCTTCTATTAGGCAAAAATATTGATAACCAAGCAGATATTCAACCAAATTTACATTATTTTTATTCATATGACTATTACAATAATACTCTAGTTCTTTACTTTTTGAACATATGGTTGTTATTGTTGCTTATATGTTAGTTTTAGTATTAACAAACCATACATAGATGAAAAACATTGTAATTCTTTTAGGTAGAAATATTGACAACCAACTTATTTGAAATAGCATGACATTTGATGATGTTTTAATTATCTTTAAATACCACACCTTGTTCAAACATATATATATATATAAACTAACTTACTGACATAATATTTTTCTTGCACTTGTTGTAGGTATTTAATGACACTGAAACACTATCTAGAAAGACAATTGAAGGGATTTGAATAATGTGGGTCACATATTTTGCTAATATTATAAACAGTCAAGGATTACTTTGAAATAAGTTTTAGAATAGTTTGACTCATTTGTGTTGAGAATACTTTGACTATTTTGTGATTAGAATATTTTGGCCCTTTTTTCCTTAGAACATTTTGATCCTATTATGCTTAGAACATTTTGATTTTTTTATTAACATTTTAGTTTATATATATAAAGATGTATATATGTTTGAACAAGGTGTGCAATTCAATATATGAGTATTTTTTATTTATTCATGTTAAATTCATTTAATGTAATTTATTAAAAGTTCTAGCCTAAGTATATAATTATATGTTGGATAAGTATATAATTATACTTAGAGGTTTGAGATATGCAATATAAATACAAAAAGTATTTAATAAAAAAAATCAACTTTTTAAATCAGTTATTTTAAAACGGTTATTTAAATTTTAAAAACATTTTAAAAATGAGTTAAAAAACAGTTTCTTTTTGTAAATAAACGTTCTTAAAATCTGGTTTATAAAACGGGTTTTTGTAAAAAACGTTCTTAAAATTTGGCTTTTTAAAATGGTTTTAATTTTTTTTAAAAAAGAATTATATTTTAAAATGTTTAAAAATTGTTTTAAAAGAATAGACGTTTAAGAACAGCGGTTTTTAGAATGGTTTGTAAACCATTTTTAAAAGCATAAAAAAACCGTTTTTAAATGGCTTTTTTGTAGTAGTGACATTTAGCTCAATATAAGTTCTAGAAAAAGAAGTGATATCATAATGTAATGTTCTAATAAAAGGTGTGATATCATGATATGTGAAAAGGAATAACTTTTAAAAATAATGATAATTGCTTTACAAAATAATTTGCAATTTATATATATTATATTATATACTATTAAAAGCAAGTGACACATTATAGCTCTTGAAACGTAATAATAGATATGTAAAAAGACATAGCATTTTTTATTTTTAATTTTAAGAAGTCTAGAACATGGTTTTACAAAAATGTGTAAAGTTTGTATTCATTTAGTAGCTTTATAAGATTAAAATGAACGTTCATACCTCATAACTTTTGTTGTATATTCAAAACGATAGGTATATACGTGTGAGTCACATGTTTGACAACAAATACTAAGATATTCATATCATATGGGTGTGCTACAAATCTGTTGGTTTTTTTTAAGTCCTCGTGTTATTTCTAATCATCATGTTGCTATCTAGTATAAACTTAGGGTTAAAGAAAACAGTTTACCGGTCCCATGGTGGGGCCAAAATGTACCTGCACAAATGTGAGGGTACAAATACTTTCCACAACAGTTGAATGTCCTTTGAAAGATCATGTATAGTTGTACTTTGAAATGCTAGCATGTGATTCGTTGTGGTACTTGTAAAAGACATTCTAACGCTCAAATCAAATAGGATTGTGATTAAAAGTAATATAATAATAATAAGATTATGTAGAGAATGAACAATTGTGTAGTTAATTACTCTCTATTTATAGGTGTAGAAACAGGTTTGAACCTTTTCAATTAGGGTTAAAATAACCTTTTAAGTATATTCTAAAATATAATATTAATTAGGGTAAGATTATCTTTGAATAATATTTTTAAATAAAAATTTATTAAAAAATAATAAAAGGTGAAACTAAAAAGTAATTATAAAAAAAAAGAAATAAATTAATATTTTAAACAATAAATCTCCAAAAACCTTACAGAAGGTTTGAATTCTACAAACAAACTCTATGCCTCCAGGATAAGGTTATATACATCCACCCTTTAATGACTCAACTAGTAGAAGTCTTATGCATTTGATTGCCCTTTTCTTTTTAATCATTAATCACAAGACAAATTCGGACATTGTTGTACCCTTTTCATCTATTTTTACCAACACCTTTTTTTTATGTTGATTCATTTACTAGAATCTATGTGTATCAGTGTATGTTGGACGATAGTTTTATGTAAAGACATTTAAGTGATGGGTATATGAAGTTAAAGTGAAAGTTGATGTAAGTTTATAGTTTCCCCTATTGAATTATGTAATAAAATTCAATATCTAATGCATTTCACTATCGTTTCCTAGAATCTACAACTGATGAGCAGAAAGCTGTTGTTGTAACCACTACTATATATAGGAAGAGATATTTTTGGAGATGATTGTTAGTATGTTTGTTTTGTTGTGATATATTAGTTGTTTGTACTAGGTAGAATTGGTGCCTCCTTTTTTAATGCCATTAATTTGGGCCATTATGACATTTTTGTCTAAACTTAGCTCAGGCTATAGGAATACCATGGATGGCATCATGGACGTGTCTGTGTGTGATTTTGCTTCCCTGATTGCAAGTATATTTCCCCTTAATACCAAAACTATTTAAACTTCACTGGATATTCAAGTTTCATCAATAAAAGAATCAAACATATAATGGATCAAGTTATTTTAGAGCCTTGGTGGCCAACTATGATTTGCTTCTTGGTTTTGGTCCTTGTGATGAAAATGAGTTAACACAAGTATTGATGGGTGATACTTTTACTTCAACATGCTAGACATGCTAGTACAGAAAGAGTTTAGGAATTTATTTTTGCTAGAAATGGGAGTATATTTGGAATGGAATTTAAGTTGTATGTTGTTCTTAGGCCATTGGCATCGATTCTGTTTTTTCATGAAAAATTGTGTTTCCTTCTCTGAAGTCTCAAATAGTCTTACAATACTGCAATTTTGCAATTTTCACATTTAATAGGAATGCCTTTTTTAACTTTTATTGTATTTTACATTTCTTTTGTTGCCATTTTAGTTTAGGATAGCTGCTTGGTTAACTTGTGCGTTTTGATACGTGGAATGATTGGGTGCAAAATATAACCAAAGTAGTTTATTCTGAAACATTGTTATTGATATAATTTTTACAAAAGACCCGAGATTTGGTATATCTGGGAATAGTCAATTCTGTATATTAGAAGACCTGGATTTGGTGATTCAGTTCTATAAATTCCTTTCGGAGTGAGTTCTCTTTCTTACATGAAGCTTTCACTCACTACGTACCTTGTTAATATTGTCTTCAATTTTTAAAACAAATCATTTAGAAAATGACCATTCCATGCTTGTCTATACTAGCTGAGTTGTAATGGTTTTCAAAAACTGAATAATTGAAACCCATATATTACAAAGGTGTATGCTAGGACTATGTTATGGAGAAATAGGGATTCTGACCTGCATGTTAGTTTGACTTGCAAGGGAATATTTACTAGCTAGGAGACGTAGATCAGATGATGGAGAGAGAGAAAACAGTATATGGGATACATGGGATTATGGGAATGGAGGAAACAGGGTAGGCAAAATTTTTGTTAATAAGAGAATTAACATTGTTAAAAATTAATTAAATAATAGAATTTTCAAATATCACATTTAAGCAATAATACACACAGGATATTTAGAGTAAATAAATTAAGGTTTAGAGTAGTAAGAGTTGAAGCACGAAAAGTGTTATCGTTAAAGAATAAACACCCCCTACTGCATTGATATTCTTGCCATAAAATAACGCGTTTCTCTTTCAAGATATATCATTTCAATAGATTCTTTGAATGTAGCAAAAGATCCTTTAACTAATGAACACTGCTCCAAGTTGTAGCACGTTATCTCTCTATTGCACCTTTTTTATCCAAAGATAAACCAACAAAATTGGGATAGTGAAGATGAGTTACATTTTAGTATGTAACAAACTTTATAAAACTGCAATACATGGCCTTTTATGAAGTGAATGTTGCCTTAAAAAAACTGTATTATTACAGTAATAGTAACAATATTATAATAATATATAAATTAAATTTTTAAAATTAATTAATGATTTCTAGCATTCCTCCACTAATTTTAATTTTTTAAGTAAAGAAAATGATAAAATAATATACAAAATATTAAAATATGAAGCATGGCATATTATATTTTCTATATAAGGAACCTTCCGGGCTTGAACTTTATACCTGGTGTATATGAACTTCTACTTGAGAAAATGCGAAGACTTAATAG
Organism: Psophocarpus tetragonolobus; assembly: GCA_037954015.1. Taxonomy (NCBI): domain Eukaryota; kingdom Viridiplantae; phylum Streptophyta; class Magnoliopsida; order Fabales; family Fabaceae; genus Psophocarpus; species Psophocarpus tetragonolobus. The sequence continues at coordinate 38,469,052 of CM075691.1, read as the reverse complement.
TCTTAAGCTACATTTCTTTTAACCAGACTTTAGATCACAACACAATATAATAAAGGTGTTCAATTGAGTTCAAATCAATGGTGTGTGTTATGACCTTGCGCATGTATCTTGTTTCATGAGTGTCACTTAGATTTGCTCATATTTCACAGTGGAGGCCCCACCACCACACTCACTCGGTGAACCCTTCCAAGGGTGGCCTGTGACGCTCACCCCTACAACTATTGTCATTGGGTTCATTAAGAGGTATTTTAAATTTTATCATGAATAAACAAGAATATTGAATACCTCAACCTTGTTACTATCATTGTTTAAATAGAGTACACCACGTCATAGGAACGGGACATGTATAATGCGTAAATTATAACAATGTACTTTAGTTAACAAGCAATAATTTTGTTTTACCCATTGAACTCTATTTGTTGGATCACCATTCATTTGGAGATCAGTGTCCATTGTAGCAACTAATTGATGTGCTTTAGTCGAATTCCCCTCGATGACTCAAATACTTCTTGACGCGCCAATCCTTTGTGAGCGGATCCACAAGATTATATTCAGACCTGATAAAGTTAACAAATATAATACCGTGAGATATCAAATTTCTAATTGACTTATGCCTTATTCTCAAATGTCTTCTTTTTTCATTAAAGTTCTTACTAGTAACTTTAGCAATGACAACTTGACTATCATAATCATTGAGATTAGAGGTATAGGTTTAATTAATGGAGAGGTAAATCACATAATGAATTTTTTAGAAATTTAGCCTCACTACAGCTTTTTCAATTTTATTCAAGCTTCTGAGTTTTTTGGTTTTTATTTAAGCTCATTACTTGGCATCACTTGCCATCATTGACCACCACCTTTGGCTAACAGTCACTGGATGTCAAATTCGACTGATGGTCACAACCGCCAACATCAGTCAGCAATGACTGACCGTCACCTCCGACCACTACCTTTGACTAGCGAGTACTAACCGCTAACATCCAGTCGTAAGTCACTAACTGCCACCTCCTAGCGAAAGTCACCGAATGCCACCTCCAACATCTACCTCCGACACCAACTATGATCATTAGTTTTCGATTTTTAAGGAGGAAATATTCTTTTTGGTTAAGATTTGAAATCAGTATTTTAAATTTTGAAGTGTTGTTTTTAGTAATTTTACTAATATAAAAGAACTTATATAATTTTGTCCAAACACCATTTTTTCTATAAACTCTTACATATGTATCATCCAAACACTAATTAAACTTTTTTTAAAGGTGATTTTTGTATCAAAACTTTTAGAAAAGTTCTACTTTTATAAGTTCTACTACATAACTTAACCGAACAGGACCTAGAAATTGTAGAGGAAACTAAAACACCAAGTCTAAAAAGGTTTGACCTAAATTGAGTCTTAGCCAAACAAAATTAGCCTAAAAATAGAAAATAAAACTAAAAATTACAATTAAAGAAAAAATTACAAAAATATAAAATACAGAAAAAATACAAAAATACAAAACAGCTAGTCCAATACAAAGTCTAATCTAATAAAATTCACTAACCTGTAAAATAAGAGAAAAAATATGTAAAAGGTCCAAACACAACCTAAGTAGGAAAATGAATTAAAACAAAATTAATAAACAATTAAAAAGTTAGAAAAACTAAAAAGATATAAAAATGTATAATAAAATACTCTACCGTGAGTAGAATGATTTTGACAATCTTTAACTATGATTGTCTTTTAAGTATGCTAGCACGTGTTGCAATTAATTTATATTATGTTGAAAACAACTTATAATTAAAGCAGTAGCAAGAGAGGGTTTGGAATCCCCTTACCCATGAGCCAAACTTCCTAAACATACACTTTGTTGTTTTGAAGCTTCTAGTAGTGTAGCATTTGTTTATGTGGGGCAGTATGCAAGAGGAAGGAGCTAGAACTACTAAATTCTGATTACTAAGGTAATACACGAAAGGAAAACCATAGAGGAAAAGTATTTGGATGCTTTTTTATTGTGGGATCGAATTTGAACTAGCAAACACGTATTCACGTTTTAAAACTCCAGTGGAAATACTGTTATAATTTGTAATTTTTTTTAAGGAGTTTTAATTTGTAATTAAGATAATATTTATATGTTTTGTGAAGTTTAAAAGTTTTATTAAAAATAGAAATAAAAAACAAAATAAAAATGTTTCCTTGTATTAGGTAACCCTACAGTACTTATCTAAATTTTTTGTTGGTAAGCCAATAAATTTTATAAATGACAGGGAAAACACAAGTCATGCCTTCTTGAAGCAGAAACATTCCAATCAACCAAAAACATTAATTAAGCATCTTAACTTAGTTAAGTCATTCAGTTACTCAATACATAATCCACTATGCCAGCATACAAGTTGATAATTGTGCTGTTTTACATCATTCCTCGAAACTCACTTGTGTGGATAGGAACACTTGTTGAGCATGTGATGATGTTGCTCTAAACACTGAAGCATTTCTTGCTTTCCATAGATTCCAAACTACAACATGCCACACAAAAGACCATGCTGTCTTTTTCTCCATCGTCCCCCCTGAACCAAACTACTCCAAATGATGTGGATTGTTATAAGGAGTACTACGCACCCCCATCAATCATACAATGCTCCCCAAACTTTGTCTGCCACCTCACAAGATAGGAATACATGAGTCATTGATTTAGTCATTTCTTCACACCACTCATAGGTAGCTTCCTCCCTTTGAATAATCCCTTGCTTCGTTTAGTTGTCTTTTGTAGGTGTTTTGTTAGCATCCAAACTCCATACCAACATTTGAACCTTTGGGGTACCCCTTTCCTCCACGTTGTTTTGAAAAACACATCATGTAGTTAGCTTGTCTAATTTGACAAGACCTTATATGTTGAAGACACTGAGTATTCTCCTAACCTATCCACCTTCCACATCCAATCATCCTGAACACCATTGATAACATGATCATGCTTACACAACTTTGAAGGTTAGTCAAAAGCTCAGCATCCGAAACAAAGAACTCCCTACACCATTTCCACTTCCAACATTCCTTCTGTTTCTAATGTTGTGCCTAATATTGCTAGTCCACTAGCTTGAGTTCCCCGCTTCCCCTAACACTACTGATTGCATATCTACCCATCACCTAAAACAATAGGAACTTCTACATTTCCAAATCCCATCATCATGCCCATACTTAACGATCAACAATTTTATTCAAAGACTTTCCTTTTCTAACTGCAATCTTCATTTGCATTTCCATTTCCCTATCATTACCTTATTGAATTCCGTACTCATATAAATTCCTAACGAAATATATTGATGGATAATTTCTTTAAAGGTTAAATTTATGTTTTTCGCACTTTGAAATTGCATTCGATTCTAATATGTTAATTTCAATTGCGAATTACAATAAGAAACAGTGCTTTCAGGCCAGAATAATGCATCTACAACTGCAACGTGTCTAAGGGAGAGTTGTAGGGGAACACATATTTTAACAGAAAAAAAAAAAAAAGAGAGAAACATACTTGTTTTGAGTGATTATTTAAAAAGAATTTTATAAAACTATTTGGAGTATTTTAGTATTTAAAAATTAAAAAAAATTATTTAATTATTATTTTTTTAAAATAGTTTTTAAAAAAAAATTTGATTTAAAATACAATAAGAATTATATTGTTATTTTCTTTCTATTCATGACATTTTTAGTTATTTTATTTTTATATATTAAAAATAATTTTTAAATAACACTCGTTAAGGTTACGTGTAACTTTCAGTCCTCAGATATATTCTTTTATGAATCAATGGACAAGATTCATTACCGATAATCTTTTGAAGTTTTCTTTTTCTTTTCGGTAGTGAAAATTGTTTTTTATCTCTGGTTTATTTTTCTTGTCATTGGCCTAGTAGTTTGTTTTTGGGACATTCTTTTTAACTGCATCGTTTTTTTTTTATCATTTTGGGCACATATTCTTGTTCTCTTTTTTGTTGATTTTTCCATTTTACAACTACTACAATTTCACTTCACATGTGGAAAAGATATGAAAATATTCTTTTTTTTTACTTATCTGGTTGTGCACTGCCAAAGAATTAAAAATTTTGCAAATTTTGAAAAAGTAAAAAAATTACAAATTTTTTTACTGTTCAGTTGTGCACTGCTGTAGAAGCAAAAAATTTTACAATTTTGAGTAATTTGTAAATTTTTTTACTTCTTCTGGAGCGTGCTACTGGAGAAGAACAAAATTTAAGAGAATGTTTTGTAATAAATTTTTATATTTTATCATATACAATTTTAATAAAATGTTAAAAAGTTATATTAGTAAAATATAAATTTTATAAATATAATAAAGTATTATATATAAATTTTCTAATTAAAATAATAAAATATAAAATTTATAAATATGAAAGTTTATTAACAGAAGGTTTTCAGTAATAAACTTTTGTATTTTATTTATTTTATATTTTAAAATACAAAATTTTATAAGGATAATATAAATAGTTAAATAAATTTTCTAATTTATTTTTTTCCTTGTTGAAAAGCTTAATTCATAGAATTAGTTATTTTATTTTGAAATGTGAGTGAGTTATGTGAATTTATTATGGTAGGTGTTCAAAGAGATAAGGTTAATTTATTATAGTAGGTGTTCGGAAAGATAATTAAGTTAAAAAATATTTTTGAGTTTTTTAAAAATTAATTAAGTAGATAGATGTTAAATAAAAAAGAAGTCGGTGTGAAATGACAATCCCTTTTTAGTTGAATGGATATAATTTTTTTTAGTGGGCTTGTTTCAGTTTTTTTAGTTTAATGTTCTGATGTTTTTTATTTTTTTAAAAAAAGTTATTTGGTTTTTGGAAAGTTGTTGGGCCTTTACATGTGCATAAAACCATTAATTGAACTCTAATATATTTTGTCCTTTTTGCTACGTGTTTTCGTCACAAAATGTAACTAATATTTTACAATGATGAATAGACAAGTAATATTTTATGTAGGATCTAATGAAATGTTTTTAATTTATTAAAATATTAAAAAAATCATATTAAATACGTGCGATAATTTATTTTATATGAATATAAAACAAATATATGCATTACTTAATAAAGCGTATTAATATATGTTTTGAAACAATGATTTTTTATATTTTATTTTATCTATAATTTATTAACCTCATATTTCGAATAAAATATTAAAAAAATCATATTAAATACGTGCGATAATTTATTTTATATGAATATAAAACAAATATATGCATTACTTAATAAAGCGTATTAATATATGTTTTGAAACAATGATTTTTTATATTTTATTTTATCTTTAATTTATTAACCTCATATTTCGAATTAAAACATACTAATAAAAAAATAGACAATTTAATAAAAGAAACAAGTAAACTTAAATCATAAAAATATATTAATAAAATAAACCAGCAAACTAAAATCATAAAAATATATTCAAATACATTAATTATATATTGAGAGAAAAATTTCAATGAATTTAAGTCTGTTGTCAAGGTAATGTGTGTGACACGTGAGTGAGAGGATGCAGACGTGTGAAGAACTTAAGCAGTGAAACTTTAATGGATAAACTTATGGTGTCCACATGCATGTTTGAGAAGAATAAAAGAAAAAATAGTAGCTAGTGAAGAATCACAAGGAAGGTGATATTACATGTTTACAAATGCAATTAATGTGACAAATGCATAAGTCTAACTAGTATCTATTGCTGCTAGCTTTATGTACTCCCTATGCTTCATAACATATTTAGGAGTTTTGCTCATCTGTATTAATGGCTCAAGAGATTAACATATGTATGTAAACTTTAAAAGTTGGATTGAGAGAAGAATTTTTATGAACTTTAAGTCTATCATGAAGGTGGAATGTGTGAGTGTGTCTTTGTGCATGTCTTAAAAGACCAAAAAGAAGAAATGGTAGGCAATGATAAGTTTGAAGAAAATTAATTCTCTTAAATTTTTGGGGAAATTCTTTTTTGGATAATTGAACCCCAACATAGGTACATTTAATATATATTTTTCTCTTCCCATCCTTAACATCTTTTGACGGCTCTATGGTTCCGATAGAAAGAAGAACCTATGATTAGCTTTTCTTAAAATTTCCAAAGAACAATTTCAACGAAATCTTTCAATTTCTTATTTTACTATGTTTAATTCTATGTATTCCTCTATCGGTAGAGTACATTATGCCTGTAATTTTTCTTTCTAATTATATCTTTTTACTATCATAATTTGTTTTCTTCAAATGAATAGTTGTTTCTGAAATTACAAGTCCTCTTTTCTTTTCTTCTTTTTACATTTTTTCTATTTTTATTTAACTGCTTGTTGAAAAGAGTGTGAATTTGAGAGTTAAATTATGTAAAAGTTGAAACTGGATATTATTATATCCCCTTTTATTTTAAATTAATTGTACACATTTTTATAAATTAAATATTTATTTTAACCCTTTTAAAAATAATATATTAAGGAAAATAAACTTGTTGATTTTATTTTTAATTATTACTTTGACAATCACTTGGCTTATTTTTTATTGTTAGAACTGCTCGTTTTATTTTTTATTTACTTTGTTTCCTATTTTGTTTTACAAAGAATGGCATGTTTCCTTTTCATATTTTATAGGGAATTAATATACAAATATTTTCATCATATTTTCACCGATAATATTTTTAAGATTTTTCCTTTGACAATAACTTTTTAGGAATTTTGTTGGACAAGATTGTTCTTAGGTATTTTTCTTAACCTCTTATTCCTTTCTTTTCTTTTTTCATTTTTATTTGTAAATTAAGTTTCATTATTTTTTTAAAACACCAATAGTTAAATTATATCACAATAAGTCATAGTATTATACACATAATAACAAAAATAAATAGAAAAACTATGATGTTGGACAGAAAAAAAAATATTTGTATACCTTGATAAGTCAACAAACAGTTTTTGTATTACAATTATAAATTTGAAAAATTTTATATACTAAAAACATAATTTACCATTATTTTATTAATTAATTTTTTTTGTGACCTCATCATTTAACAGTTAAAATAAATTAAATAACTAAAATGTTGGACGAAAAAAATATTTGTATACCTTGATATAAGTCAGCAAAAAGTTTATGTAGAAAAATCATATGTTTGAGAAAGTTCATATACAAAAAAGATATATCCTTAAATTTCAATAATAACAACATAGATGTTTTAGAATTTTAAAAATTAGAAATCTGAAATTAAAAAAAAAAAAAAGTAAACTATATTTTTAGTACATATTTTTCAAATTTATTATTTTGATACACAAAATATTTTATTGATCAGTCAAGATATAGAAACATGGTTTGCGTCCAACATTTTAATCTTTCCAACAAAGTTATTGTACAAAATTTCAATATTACTTTTTCTTGTGGTTTTTAGCCACCACAAATTAAAAAAATACTAGCACCATCCTAACTTATCTTCTTCCCCAACCCCCACCCCCACGTCCCTTTCTTAAATTCTGCCTCTCTCCTTTTATTGTAAATATTAAAATTTATTTATAATATTCTATATTTTTAAATTTTATATTTTAATAATATCATTATTTATAATATGATATTTTAAAAATTTTTATACTACGGACACTTGTTTCGTAAGTAAATTTTTTATTTTATTATTTTTATAGTTAAAGATTGTTATTGTAATATCAAATATTATTTTTTAAATTTTATATTTTAAAAACACAATTTGTTTCTAAAATAATATTTTAAAACTTTATTTAAATTTTACATTTTAAAAATTTTTATTTTAAACTTTTATTATAATTACTAAAATTTTTAATAATATTTGATATTTTTAAAATTTTATATTTTAATAATCTAATTTATTTATAATATAATATTTTTAAAATTTCATTAAAATTTTATATTTTAAAATATTTATACTACGGATCCCTTTATCTGTGAGTATAAAAAACTTATATATAGGCTATGTACGGGACCTGAATATTCCACCCTAAACAGGAGTGCTCAACCTAAGTATTCGGGTCTCAGTAGAGGTGTTCGGCCTTTGGTCTTCCACTAGAGACCAAACACGGTTTTGTTATAACAAGAAGGACAAACAACAATAAGCCAAAAGGTTAATTAGCCTAATATTGATTATTACGTCTAGCATAAGTTTAAAGGTCGTATTACCTTATTCCTGACTAATTAGACAAGGCTCAATAGGTAAAAGTCTAATCCACCACTATAAATAGGTAACAGATATCAAGGTAAAATAATGAGATATTCCAAAATTACTGGTCATTACTCTGGTCCTAACACTGTCTAACTTGAGCATCAGAGTGCATTTTGCAGGTACTCCACCTCTTGGAAAGGATATCAAAGACTCAACAATATCAAGACATGAAGACATAAGTACTTGGAGAGGAAATATAGGTACATTTTGGCGCCCATAGTAGGGCTCAAAGCAAAACTTTGCATCCCACTACCAACTGACCATGGCGATTACAATAAGCAATGGAGGAGGAGTTCGAAATCAAGCCAATGAAGGAGGAGGGAAGCAAACAACGATAAGGAACTCGGAGGTGGTAGAAAAAACCAGTATAGCTGAGGTCCTTAGGACTAAGGGAAGAAGTGGCTAAACTAAGGTGTGAGACTACCGAAATCCAGAACCAAAACCGATGTGGGAGGGGTGACGAGTCAGACCCCGAGAAGAGGGGAGAAGACTCGCATAGAGGAGAATAAAAAACACCTTCCAGAAGCCGACCTCCCCCAAGCCAATCCTTGGCTTCCTCGAGGAGTATACCTTCCTAAAGCCGAACTGGTACACCCTTCTAGAGATGGACCAAGAGACCCCCAAAGGAAGCACCTCGCCACACACAAGCTGTACCATCTATGCCACCCTTCTTTTAGGCAGCGCCGCCACCTGACACATCCATAGAGGGTGTCTTGGTTGTTAGGCCCCATCACCCCTTTAGCCAGAAATAATGGAGATCTCACTCCCAGAAATCTAGAAGCATGTATCACTGCAGAAGTATGACAAGACTTCTAATCCTGATGTTCATTTAGCAGTTTTTATGACCCAAGTGGGAATGTACACCAAAGATTTAGACAACCCTATGTAAGATCTTCCCTATGTCCCTCCAAGGACCAACCCTGAATTGGTTTATACAGTTACCCCGATGCTCAACGAACAGCTTCTAAGCATTCGCAGTAAAGTTGAAGAACCAATTCGCAACATCTCGACCACATAGGTTCACCTCACAAGCGCTGAAAACCATCAGGCAAGAGAAGGAGGAACCTCTTAGATCTTTCATAGACTATTTTAGCAAAGCGACCCTGAGTATAAAAGACTTGTGTATGGAAGTGACTCTGCATACCTTCCTAACAAATCTCCTGCTTGGAGATTTTGCCAAGAGCATGATTCATGTGCCCCCGAAAAGTATGGTGGAAATGAGGAGCAGAACTGTATCATTCATAGAAATTGAGGAGTTATAAGCCTTCCAAAGGAAGGCATTGGAAGCCCCAAGTCAATATCCAAAGGAAAAGGAGAAAGGAGGTTAAGAAAAGAAGAAGGTAAAGTTGGGAGAACGACCACCCAAAGGGTTGAGATATAGTCACTATACACCCTTAAACACTACTCGCTCTAGGGTGTTGGAACAAGCATTGGCGGTAGAACTCTTAGTCATGCCGAAGAAGGCGAACACCCTTCTAGGAATAGATACTAGCAGGCATTATAAGCACCACAGAAACAAGGGGCACTTCACCGAAGAGTGCATGGATCTCAGAGATAAAATAGAAGATTTGATCAAGCAAGGTCACCTTAAAGACCATGTGTACAAGCAAACAAGTAGCTACCACCAATCTGGCCACAGGGAAGAGTATAGCCAAGATAACCATGGTTGCCGAAGAGAATATGATTGATCTAGGAGCAACATAAGGCAGGGTAGGAGTAGAAGCAGGTATAGAGAAAGAAGAAATGTAGACTAGGGAGACCATCCCAAAAAGATGATAAATATGATTACGGGAGAATTTACAAGAGGAGGATCAACCTCCTCCTCCTGTAAGAGTCACCTCCAAACACTACGATTAGTGAACTCTGTAATTCCACATCTTAGATTGCAAATGCTAGCGATCACTTTCATAGATGAGGAATTTCAAGCCATGGACCCCAAACAAGATGACCTGTGGTCATTAGTGTTGAAATAGAAAATTGCATAGTATTATATTGGAAAACCTCCTAAGAGCTTGACATCCTTGAAGGCCAACTAACGCCCTATGGTGAATCACTAACAGGATTTGCTAGAGATAGGGTAGCTACTCATGGTTGCGTTGAGTTGTATACTAGGTTTGGGGGAGATAAAGGGCCTAGTCGCACCATCAAAGTAAGGTATATTGTCGTGCAAGCAAACACGTCTTATAACATTTTGCTTGGGAGACTATTTGTCAATAGACTAGAAGCAATAGTGTCTACCCACACTTAACCATGAAATTTCCAATAGAAATAAGGAGAATAGTCATAGTGCACGCTGACCAACATGTCGCCGCCAAGGAATGCTACTTGGCAAGGCTGAAGTCTCGTCATATGTGAAGGAACAAGAAACTTGAACTGTCAATATGCTGGCACTCCAAGGTATTCCAAATTTAGACTTGGACCCAAGACTAGAATTATGTTTTATAAATTATGTATTTACTATAAAAAATTTTAATTATGTATTTACTATAAAAAAATATTATAAATTATGTATTTTTAATAAGTAAATACATAGAATAAATTATGTTTTATAAATTATGTATTATAAATTATGGATTTTTAATAAATTATGATTTATAAATTATGTATTTTTAAATTATGTACTTTTTAATAAGTAAATACATAGAATAAATTATGTATTTACTATAAAAATTTTAATTATAGTATAATTTATATTTAAAAATATTTATTTATTATAAATGTGAGTTATATAAAATAAACAATTAATTTATTCTATGTATTGTATAACATACAGAAGTTTTGAATGGCCACATGCAATACCCCATAACATATTTATAATATATTTAAGGCAATTGTGGAAGATAGCATGATCTGTGATGTATTTAAGGCAGTTGTATAGAAAATTCATGCAATTTTTAATCTTTTTTAACTTTGGTTTTTATTCCTAAAATTCCAATGTATTAATTTTTTTCTAAAAAATATCATTATGTTTAATTAAAAATTTAATAATAAATTAATTAATAATTTATTATTTTAGTAAAAAAAATTTGAAAAATACACGTATCTCTTTAAGTAAAATTTTTTTACTTAAAAATAACTTATATTTATTTTTAAGTAAAAATTATTAAAATTAACTTTATAATTAAAAATAAGATGAACCAAATAAAATATTTTATTTATTTTTATTTTTTAAAATTTACCATAATTTAAAAATAATTTTTAAATTATTAAAATAATTTACCATAATATAAGATAAATTAGTCAACTAGAGCCATAGATATTAAAAAATTATTAATTATAATTTTAGTTATATAAAAATAAATATCTATTTTGTGTAATCTATAGACAATACTAGTATAATTTGTAGGGTATTATATTTATGTATCATGTAAATCATTAATTATAAGAATCATCTTCATAAACAGTTATGGAATGAATATTTTCATTTGAAATTTGAAATATAAGTCATAATGAGATAATTGAAAATAGCTTAAGAATTGAAATGAGTAAAAATTTAGAGATCTCTTTATTATTGAGTTAAGTGGTATTAAAAGATAAGAAAATAAAAAATAAATACTCTAGAGCATGTGAATGCCGATGTTATATGTACAAAAGCCAAATGACAATTTTTTTTTAAGAAAAATAAATCGAAATTTATTATAACAAAATGATGAAGATAACAAGATGTGACTAATGAACAAGTCTAAGACGACAAAACATAAGAATGAAAATAATAATTAAAATTTGCCAGCGAGAAAATCAGCAAGAATCATAATGATGGTGCTCAAATCAACCAAATACTGGTTTTCGGTTCTGAGTAGGGAAGAATCATAAGCCTTTGTGTCACAATCTTGAACATCTTTAATCACAACCGCACCATTGGATTTCACATCAGCGAAGTTCCCAGAAGAATAAGACTGTTTCGCTTGAGTGAGACTAAGCAACGCATCGTTGTAATCCATGGAGCACGAATTATAACGTTGTTTCGCTTGAGCGTCGCTTGTGTTTCCTATGATTTCGCTAATTAGGGCATGGCTGTTATAGGCATTCACATGAGCCATGTTAATGATGTACGAAGTAAGGGAACCAAGATCTGCACCTTCACTTGTTCCTGGTACTGAGAGCAGAATTTTGTTGCAGTTATCAATGTTGCTGTGTTTTGAACAAATCTCACTTATTTGCACTATTCTTTCTGAACACACTGAAAAAACAAAGCATAGAAGCAAAAGATAAGGGTATGGTTTCAAAAACATCCTATATGTTGTTTGTTCTCTGATTCTTATTTCAATGATTTTGGAATTACTAATTAATGAATGAGGTGTGCTATGATTTATATATTGATCGACAGTGCTTGATATATACCAGTTGGGTATGCGTTGTTTCGTAATCCACCATATATATGTTTTTATTTATTTGTTATATATGTTGTGATTTTGCGTTCATTTGTGTGTATATTTCATTAATGAAATTATTTTTAATTCAAGGATTTTTAATTATGGAAGATTTTGCATACTATAACTATAATGTTTTGTTACATACACAAAAAATATTTGATTATTTACTGTGTTCTTTTTGTCTTTTCACTTTTTTTTTTATTTTTTTTTCTGTGCTTCTTTTTTAACATTTTTTCTGTCTTTTTTTTCATAAAATTTCTCCCTTTTTTTTAATTTCAGGTTTTTTCTTTTCTTTGTTCTTTTTTAATTTCATATTTTTCTTCTTTATTTTTTAATTTTAAAATTTAAAATTGTAAATTTTTTTTAAAATTATAATTTTGTTATTATTTTCTAAATTTCATAATAATTTTTTAAATATAAAAAATAACTAAGTTTATATTTTGTAGTAAATCAATAATTTGTTTTATGACAACCAAATGACCAATTATCATTTATGCATGAAATCTTATCAAATTGCACCAACCAAATTGACATGAGAGGATGGATCACCTATTGGACCTAGGAACTGTCTTTTGAAAGAATAAATGACATGTTCTTTTTAGTAAGCATATTCAAGGTCTTTTCAACACATTGCTAAATATTTGTTGTGGTTTTTTTGCAAATTGATAAAGAATCATTTTATGTGCACGGAAAACAACAAAATGTTTATGCTCTATCAATAACAAAAGCATAAGTGTTAGCCATGAACATTCACACCAACCTTCCACATCACCATCACGTAAATTAATATATAATTAAAGAATGTTAGACAACAATATCCAAAGTCTTATGAAATGCATACAATCATGGAAAATTGTATGCACACCCCCTCTGTATACAAGGAAATTTATCAACATCCAAACATTACAAGCTGGTGGAAGTTTTTTAATGAATCCTTTTATCTTAATATGTAAAGTACAGTTGCCAAAAATGGATTTGATCCGTTGGGTACAGTTGGACGGGACAAGTGTGACCCTTATAACATCCTAAAATTTGTAATTATAAGATTTTAAGAAATAAAAGTAATATTTATACATTTAAACATGGGTATCTAAATAATCTTAAAAAATTAAATAATACTATAAATTTCGTAATTTGTAATATATTTTATATGTTATTTTTAATTAATTATATTAGAGAATATATTTATATTTGTCATATATAAGTTAACAATGCTAGATGATGCATGTAATTATCTTTTTATATTCAAATTGATTCTTTTATAAAATTTATATATTGTTTTATTTAAATTAATTGTAATAGATAATGAATTTATCTTTATTCATTTAAATTATTTGTATTAGATAACATATTTATCTCGTTATATTTTAAATAATGATATTAATAATGTATTTTATGTAGCTATATCTACTAATTTCATATGTATAATTGATAATTACTCTAAATATAAATTGTCACTAGAATAATAATATTAGAGAAAAAAACAACTTTACCATAAAAAAAATAATACGTAGAGAATAGTAGAGGTACGACAAAAAAAAGAGAAAAGTAAAAGAGTGTTTAATAAAAACATTCAATCAAGATGAATAAAATAATTTTTTTTAAACCTTCTACGATTCTTGAGAAGTGTAATTTTAAGATTATTGATAAGAAAAGGTAATAACTAGTGTTATGTATTACGATTACATTTATACTGTGATGATATCGTGAATAGTGTGTGCAAAGCTGCAAAATATTGATTGCACTATGTGACATAAAGATAAGATTTGTGCATGATTCTTCAAAAATCAGAGATTTTGACGTTACATGGGTTGATTATGGTTCATAATTTATATTATATTCTTATTTAATTTTCGGTTGACTTCCGTTATCCTTGTGTACATATGACTCATTATTTCCCTGTAATGTATTATCGCTTACTCATTATTTCCCTGTAATATATTATCGCTTACTGTTTCTTAACAAATGTTTATAAAGTTATTATATTTGTATGGTTTGAATGTGAAAATCGTGGTTTTATTTTTATTTTATAAATTTATATTGGTTGCTTTGTCGTAATTGTTGGAGATATTTGAAATAAAATGAACTTAAGATATTTCTATTTAATTTAAGGAAAGAGTACCTCTATTTGAGAATGATAAGAGATTTTACATGTTTTTATGATAAGGTGGAAAAAGAAATGAGACATCATTATATAAAATATAAACTTATATACTTTTTTCGAATATATTGAAAACATGTTATTTGACCTTTAGAGGAAGAGTGAGTGATCCTCACTATCATTATGTTGTGTTGTGAATTTGTATGCATGCATTAAAATATTTTCCTTTATGTATTACTTATATGATTGATTGGTAAAACATATTTTTAAATTGCAGTTAGGATAATTGATTTTTTTTATTACCACGCTAGTTGAGAATAAATACTCTTTGTGAACTTCCTTTTAAAACTTGTTCCATTCACTGAAATTATATATCTCATTAAGTGTTGTTTTCACGTATCAAAGATGAGGTCATGATGTACGAGAAGATATAGAAACTTAATTTTATTATGTATTTCATCCTAAAAGGGAATTAATTCTATTAAAAGTTATTTTATATGAACTGATTGTTTATTATTCAAAATTATTAGTATCTAATTAAGATATTTTGATATATATATACTGATGTACAAAATTGTAAAGTTTTATTTCAACATATTGTTATGTAGCAAAAGGTGTTACAACCCTCCATGTCTTGTCCTTGGAAAGTGCAAGAGGGGTGGGGCAGGTATAAAAAAGTAGGATATGAAATTTTAATTTTTATCTTCATCCGTCGGTATTTTTGAGTTTGAGTATATCTACGGGTACCCTGTTATACTATTTTTTATAATTTAAATTTAGTTATAATTTATTAATAAAGTATATGTTAAGTTACTAATTATATTTAATTTATTAATTAAAATAAATTATATATTAAGTTATTAATTATATTTTAGTTTTAATGGTGTGTTGATTTATTCACAGACATGTGAGATTAAAAATATATTTATGAAATTTTGTTTAACATAGAAGCGAAACAGAGACCAATAACGTGGGTTTTCCCTATCAAAATTAAGATGGGGGTGGACATAATTGTCATCCATACCGTTGGGTTGTCCTGCATGCATACAAAATAGGTTAAGCTAGATTCCATAAAAGTAGAACCAAATAGAAGCAAACCTTTTTTAGCCCAACTTGTAAATTAACCCGGTGGGCCAGACTAACCCGGTGGGCCACAAGCTAGCTGAAATACAAATATAAATATATAAAAATAGATATAATATATATATATATAATATTATTAAAATATATAAATTAAATAAAAAATATACATAAAAAGTATGTTTGATGTTAAGTCAATTTATACATATTGTTATTAATATACATATAAAAGTACTTTTGATGTTATTTAATACTAAGTTTTTAACAAATGAAAGCTATGTTCTTCTAAATGTATATAAAATTAAAATATACATATAAATGTATTTTGATGTTATTTTAAACTTATTTAGAATGTTGTTTTGGATTAATTTGGTGCGTTGTTTTGAATTGTTTAGGTTGTATTATAAAATAAAATTATTTTTTAATAAAATTCTAGATTTTGATTTTTTTTTAAAAAAAAAATCATTTTACTTTTAAATGTTTGTAACAATTATCATCTGTTTAACGGTAATTTCATTTCTAAATTTTCTTTATCATTAATTTCTTTTTACTTTTTCATGATAATCTACTTACGTTAAAAAATAATTAATGAACTTAAATTAATATTTAAATTTAAATAGTAACAATATATATGTTTTATAATTTTAAAATTTAGAAAATTAGAAATCTGAAATTAAAAAAAGGAAAGGAGAAAATTTGTAACTAAAAAAAAGGAGAAAAATCTATTATTAAAAAAAACAGAGAGAAAGCTTAACATTGCTTTAAAAAAAAGTAGAGAGAAATTTGAAAAAAAATACACATCTGAAATTAAAAAATAAAAAGGGAAATCTAAAAAAAATGAAATTATAAAAAAGAGAGAAATCTTAAAAAAAAGTGTTAACCGAAACGTATGTTTACAGTTTACACCCCATAAAATACAAAGTATACCCCTCCTGACCAAAATACTTAACTATACTGTTCATTTGTTGTTCGCACCACCGTTTATGTTAAATACACCCCCTGACCCAATACTAAAAAATTGTTTGTTTATTGTTTGCACCCTTATTTGCGCTAAGTACACCTCCTAACCCAAATACTCAAAGGTTGTCCATTTGCTGTTTGTGCCCCCATTTAGCCTAAGTACACCCCCTGCCCAAATACTCAAAGGTTGTTTGCTTGCTATTTGCATCCTCATTTGCACTAACCACACCCACTAACCCAAATACTCAAGTGCTATTCGTTTGCGCTAATTAAACCTCCTTATTTAAATACTCAAGGGTTGTCTATTTGCTGTTTGACCCCCATTTGCATTAAATACCCTCTCTTCTGTTTTAATATCCAAAATATTTTCCTTCTTTATTCTTGTTGTTTACACCATCAATCTTTCTAAATGCACTTTCTCTTTCATGGGTGTACTTAGCAAAGATATGACTGTAAATAGTAAATGCCCATTTTTGTTTTTTTATCTATTTTGTCCTTCACTTTTATTGAATACTTATTTTCATCTAGTTAATATATCGATACAAATATGTGAAATAACAAGTAATTAAATCTAGCAACAATTATCATTATCATTATTATTGTTACTCCTACTGTTATTATTGTTGCTGCTACTACTTCCACTACTATTACTGCTACTTCTACTATTGCTACTGCTACTATCACTACTATTGCTACTACCACTACTACCGTTACAACAACTCCTGCCACTACTACTACTATTACCACTACGAACTACTACTACCACTACCACTACAATTATAATTCTTCGTGAAAACTCTAATCGTTATAATTATAATTCTTCGTGAAAACCCTAATCATTATAATTATAATTATTTAATTTTAAAAAAGAAAATGCACTTCTAATTTGACTATTCTAGAAAAGAATTATATGAGGGTTTACTTCCACTACTATTACTGCTACTTTTACTATTGCTACTGCTAGTATCACTACTATTGCTACCGCCACTACTACCACTACTATTGCTACCATCACTACTAGAACTACTACCACTACTACTGCCACTACTACTACTATTACCACTACCACTACCAACTACTACTACCACTACCACTACAATTATAATTCTTCGTGAAAACTATAATCGTTATAATTATAATTCTTTGTGAAAACCCTAATCGTTATAATTATAATTATTTAATTTTAAAAGAGAAAATGCACTTCTAATTTGACTATTCTAGAAAAAATTTATATGAGGGTTTACTTCCACTACTATTATTGCTACTTTTACTATTGCTACTGCTAGTACAACTACTATTGCTACTACCATTACT
Organism: Psophocarpus tetragonolobus; assembly: GCA_037954015.1. Lineage (NCBI taxonomy): Eukaryota > Viridiplantae > Streptophyta > Magnoliopsida > Fabales > Fabaceae > Psophocarpus > Psophocarpus tetragonolobus. Next base: position 38,451,048 of record CM075691.1, on the reverse strand, counting down.
ACTGCTACCACCACTACTGAAACTATTACCACCACTACTGTCACTACTACTACTATTACCACTACCACTACCAACTACTACTACCACTACCACTACAATTATAATTCTTCGTGAAAACTCTAATCGTTATAATTATAATTCTTCGTGAAAACCCTAATCATTATAATTATAATTATTTAATTTAAAAAAAAGAAAATGCACTTCTAATTTGACTATTCTAGAAAAACTTTATATGAGGGTTTATGATAGTCACTTTAGATGCATTTCGGATTTGATTATTGAGAACTCTTTTCAAACCAAAATTTTAAAATATAAAATCAAAACATAATAAGATTTAATTATAAGTACTTAGAATCCATTTTTGTTTAGTCGTTATAAAAACTATTATGGTTTGACAACTGTCACATCAAATGGATCTTTTATTTGACATATATATTCAAAAGTTATCGGTGACAATTTTGGATGTACTTCTAATTTGATCATCATAAAGAAATTTTAATATAAAAATATTAATATTTAAAAGATCAAAAACCCCAAATAATCAAATCATTTCAAGAAGTACGTATATTCTGATTCTCCATTATGCATGAAGATACATAGAAGTAAAAGTCTTTTCTTATCAAATATAAAAATAAATTAGTTAATTAAAAAATAAAAATACAATAATAATAATTATAAATAATAAATTTCTTTCAATAATAATAAAATATTTCTTGTTAAAATAATAAAATCAATAAATAAAATAAAAAGTAGTCTTTGTGTTTTAAGGGGTGAAATAAATATTTTTTAAAGTTATGTAATTTTGCATGTTTAATTAGAGGTAAATTATCTTTATGATGGACATCGCAAGGTGTTAATACCTTTCATATGCGTAATCGATTCTGAAATACAAAATCTGGTTTCGCAGACCATTTCTTTTGTTTTAAAGTTTTTCTTAATAAATATTGGTGGCGATTTCTCTATTTTTCAAATTATTTTTCGTTGTTCTGTTGAGATTTACATGTTTTAAAGTTAATTTATTTAATACAAATATTATCTTCTTCAAATTAAATGTGTAGCATTTTAATTTAGCGGGCAGCAGATACCCACCGGTAGGGATACTATGATACTTGTATACTCGTACCCATATCCATTAAGGAGCGGGTAGAAAAAAACTCATACCCCGGGTGATGGGTATCCATTTGAATTACCCATGCAGGTATTTCCACGGGTTTAATCTGTGGGTACCTGTTGGCACGAAATTTTTTGTCATCCCTAGGTTGAACCACTAGTTCTTTCCAGTTTTAGGCTGATATTTTGGTTTTAATACCGTTTTTTGTTTCATCAGTTTTTAGGATTGACCAAACTAGTTACAAGACCGATCACTAGTTTTTCAGTCGAACCTATCAGCACAGTCTAGTTTTTAAAACATAACTAATAACACATTCTTGTTTGTTTAATGTTGTTGTTTTGTTATTTCCTAAATTGAGTTCAATTTTTCTCTATTCTTAAAGCTCATTAGTTGTAAGTCCTGAATAGAATGGTATGATTGTGAATGAAAGCAAGGAATTTACCACTCAATTTTTATGTTGGCCTAATATTTTACCTAGTTTAGAAATTGTTCTTAAGTCACTACTAACACTATTTCAAGTAATAATGAAGAGTGCATTTAAAAAAGTGTGGTAAAGAATGTCTTCCTAGCATTTTTTAATATGACACATCCAAATTAAATACTTTTGTTCTTGAAAAAATTTACCAAACTAAATACCAAATCTAGAAAAGTTTTCGTCGACAGCAGGGTTCGAACCTGCGCGGGCGTAGCCCAACAGATTTCAAGTCTGTCTCCTTAACCACTCGGACATATCGACCTCTTGTTATGTAATTACAAATATATTAACAAATTTGACAGTCCGTTGTATTTTCATTAAAAACAAATTACGAATCATTCTCTTAGTAAAATTATAGATATATATTTAAATTATACACAATTTTTCATTTTTATATATTTATTATTATTATGTATTTTAAAATATTATACTAACGTCTATCTTAAACTTTACATTAATATTATTTTAAAATAAAAACTAATGATTAAAAGAGTAAAATTACGCATGTAATTATACTGAAATTCTGGAATGCATCGATAATTTTGTCTTTCATTGATAACTACTCACTCGAGATTCTTGCTACTACAAAAATTTCGTAAATGTAGTTATTATATTTTATTAAGAAATGAGTAGATACTTGCAAGTGATTATAAAAAAAGAATTTTCCCATCATAATGATGAAAGCGGGTTGATTATAATAATAAAAAAAAATGTACATTGAGATTCAAGGTAAATGCTTCCATGTTTGGATTAATTTTATGTAAAACATAATTAATTACTTTTTATTTTATATATATAGATATATTTTGTTTTTTAATTATCATATAGCGGATTAGTCATAGGGATGACAAATAAACCTGTACCTGTGGGTAATCATCGAACCCACTCCGAAGTTCACAGGGAATCCCCGGTTTGACCGAGTACGAGTATGGGAAATACCCAATTTATTAAGTCAGGGATGCGCGGATGGGGATGGAGATATCACACACCATACCTATTCCTGTATTCGCCTCACCCCACTCTTATTTTAATAACTAAAATATTCATTTGTCTTAAAAAAAAGAAGAAAGGTTTGATATTTAATTAATAAATTAAAAATTTTGCATTTATTAGATAACTTTTGAATTAATATCATTTTATTTAAATAAATTATTTTCTACTAAAATATTATTATAATTTTTTTTGCGGATATGGAACAGGTACGGGTATACTCGATATAGGAATGGAGACATAAATCTCACACCCGCCGCGTATGGGGATGAGGATAAGTTTTAGAAGCAGAAATAGTAATGTGAATGTCATACCCATCCCCGCCTCGTCTCATTACCATGCCTAATTAGTCATCATTATAATAATGACTAATATTGTCAAAGTGATGGGTGCACACTAGGGTAGCCTTGATCCTCTCCCATGGATCATTTGTATATATATGAAAAATTATATATTTTTAAGAAAGTGTATTATATTATATTATATTAATTTATATTATATTATATTATAATGCATATACTATTGATTAATGTTTATATAAATTTTTTAGTAAAATATTTTATTTATAATTTTACATATAATTGAAGATAAATATTTTTTAAAAAAATATTATTATTAATTTTTTATTATAATTAATAACTTAACATATAATTTTACATAAAATGTTTAGGATAGAAGTGTATATAATTAATAACTTAACATATAATTTATTAATAAATTATAAATAAATTTAAATTATAAAAAATAGTATAACAGGGTACCCACAGATATACTCAAACCCGAAAATACCGATGGGATGAAGATAACGATTCAAATTTGATATTCAACTCTTTTATACCTGCCCCGCCCCTGTCCTGCACTTTCCAGGGACGAGACATGGAGGGTTATGTTACATAACAATATGTTAACAAATTGTAAATAAAATCTCATATTCAAAAGATAACTTTTTTTTAGAAACGAATGATTTTCACGACAACCTTAATATGTTGAAATAAAACTTTACAATTTTTCACATCAATATATTGATATATGTCAAAATATCTTAATTAGATACTAATAAATTTAAATAATAAACAATCAGTTTGATGATGATAGTTTGATGATATTATTATTTTTTAAAAAATAAACAGTCGGTTTTCACGACTACCTTATAATTGTAAGTGTGGTAGATGATTGAATGTTTGAGAGTTATTTGTGGTGCGTAAATTGGGGATTTGTTAGATGTTGATGTTGATTTCAACTAGATGTATAATATATTGATTAGTTAGGGTGTATCTAACAAGATGTCATCCCAGCGGCAGTTGGAGGTGAAGTGTGATGACTTGATTAGATGTTGATATTGTGATTTATTATTTAATTTATAATAATTAATTAATTAATAATAATATTTTTTTAAAAAATATTTATCTTCAATTATATGTAAAATTATAAATAAAATCTTTTACCAAAAAATTTATATAAACATTAATCAATAGTATATGCATTACAATATAATATAATATAATATAATACACTTTCTTAAAAATATATAATTTTTCATATATATACATTGATCAATAGTAATTAAAGAATAAAATATTTAGGGTAGAAGGGTATATAATTAATAACTTAACATATAATTTATTAATAAATTATAAATAAATTTAAATTATAAAAAATAGTATAACAGGGTACCCGCAGATACACTCCAACCCGAAAATACCAACAGGATGAAGATAAGGATTAAAATTTCATATTCGACTCTTTTATACCTGCCCGTCCCTGTCCTGCACTTTCCAGGGACAAGACATGGAGGGTTGTAACACCCTTTGTTACATAACAATATGTTAACAAATTGTAAATAAAATATTGTATTCAAAAGATAATTTTTTTAGAAACAAATGGTTTTCACGACTACCTTAATATGTTGAAATAAAACTTTACAATTTTGCACATCAATATATTGATATATGTCAAAATATCTTAATTAGATACTAATAAATTTGAATAATAAACAATCAGTTTCATGATGATAGTTTTATGATATTATTATTTTTTAAAAAATAAACAATCGGTTTTAATAATATCATCACATTTTACCCCTAATTGCATTTTATTAATAATATATTGATGATGATAGTTAGGGTGTATCTGATAAGATGTCATCCCAGCAGCAGTTGGAGATGAAGTGTGACGACTTGATTAGGTGTTGATATTGTGATTTATATTGATGATGGTGGCCAGAGAGTGTGTTTGTCAAGGTGTCATCCCAACTGCGATTAGGAGTAAAATGTGATGATATTATTAAATGTTGACATTATGATTTATTTTGTGGATGACATGATGCATGAGTATGGCAGTTGAAGAAGTTTGTAAGGATCGTTAATTGTGTGGTGCTTTAGACCAAGTCTTCTTAAGTTGTTTTACATTGCATGATTGTACCTACGTGTTACTGTCGTAGAAAATGATTCACTTTGGGTGGACTTATGGTGAAATGGTTGTACCTATGTGTTATTGACGTAGAAGAGTACCATTTCAGGCGTGTACCTAAGAGAGCATGCATGAGCTTGCATTGTATGAATATCATTAGCATGAACGAATTTATGTGTGCGGATGTATAATCTCTGTCATGGGTGTGAAATGAATTTATATGTTTATTTGTTGTACTTTAGTTAATTGCTCATTCTTTTTATATGTGTCTTAACATGCGTGAGACGTATTTTCACCCTCTTGTTGCTTGTTGTTACATTTTGTTTGGGCAAGACCACCTTTAGGTGAGCAAGATCTTGATGATATCATTTGTGATGAAACTTCAACTTTTCTTTACCTCCTTCTGTTTGGCTACTCTGATTGGATGTGACATTAGGTTAAAGAAGATTAATTAATAGTTTTTTTATCTGTATACAAATTATTTAAAGTTTCATTATCAATTTTATTAATTGAGAATTTTGTAAACGCAAGTTTTAAAGTCTAACGTATTTATATTTCTGCGTTTTGTTATATTATAGTTTTGGAAAATAAGTGTATATTGAGTGATGTGAATCCTTTTACCTGAATGTCAAGTCTAGTATTTAAATAAACTAATTTTTGTAGTATTTTGTAATTAAAGTATAGTATTTAAATAAACTAAATATTTAAGGTAAAAGGGTATCACAATTTCGTTCAAAATTAAAGACAAAATATAAAAAGATAATTGGTTAAACACTTGATTGCTAGCATAAAATCTTACATGCACGACATAATTAGCTTGTTCCCATATTAGACTCACTAGAGTTTGGAAAACTAGATAAAAGAGCTCTACATTATGGTAAGATTAGATGGAGATCAGATAGCCCTACCACTGGATTTAAGATTCCTTTAACCACATATATTATTGCAATTAAGTTCAAAATATTTGGCACAAGAAGTATTTTAGTTCTGAAAAATAGAATGTAATCGAATTCATTCTTTTATCCTGCTTTCAAAATACACAATTTTTTTTTTTTTTATAGTTAGCAGCTTACAAAAGAAAACAAAGTTTAAAATACACTCTAAAAGGACATGGAACAAGGAATTAAATCTGAAATGCATTATTTTACTATAGAAAATAGAAAAATAAAGTTATACATCATAAATACTAAACACATAAGAAATTTCGGTAGCATTAACACACCTTGAAGGTTTTTATGGATGCATCAAGCAAATCTCTAAGTCTTTCAAATCTTTGCAAATCTTTGATCAAAATATCAGAACTTGCATATTAGAACAACAGTACATGATCATGATCTCACTACTATTCTTAATAGCCTCTCGAACAACATGAATCTTCACTTGAATGTGTTTGGTTTGTCTATGATAAACTAGATTTTTAGCAATTACAATTGCTGATTTGTTAACAAAATGAATATCTACAATTTCAAGTTATTCTTCTCTTCCTGAATCAAACGCATTTTTCTTCAACCAAATTGCCTGGTTACTGCAAAATATTCAACCTCAGCAGTAGATCGAGCTACATTGTCTTGCTTTTTAAGTTTCAAGAAAATTTAATATCAGTGACAATATATATCAATTAAACTCTACTATTAAACATAAAATTACTATACATTTTTAATATAAAAGAGATTTATATTAATAATAAATTACAGATTTTTAAAATATTAATTAATAAAATCAACAAATTAATTATACATAAAGAATTGTGATTAATAATCAGCACAAATTACACTACGTTTTTCTCACAAAGTTATATTACATAAGAAAATTGTAGTTGCTGTTTTTTATTTTAGTTATAACAGCTTTCAAATCATAGTATTGCTAGTCACTTTCCCACATTTACAGATATATATAATACATTCATATATGATCACTATTGTCTATTGACCACCGCCTAGGACTTTAAGGTCATGGTTATCTTAAGATTTTTGAAATTTAAAAAACTTATAATATATATAAAAACAATTAATCTTTTGTCGTCTAACATTTTTTTCTAACTTTATTTTTTAATAACTACTTATTTAAAAATTAAAATAAGAATATTTTTATCTATATATAAAACAGATATAAAGTATTATTATTTTAAAAAATTTAATTAGTTTATTAAAAGTGAGACACTAAGTATCTCATTTGTTTATGGTCATTATAAAATTATCGTTAAAAATACTTTAAGTTGAAAAATAAATTTATATATATATATATATATATATAACATATTAATGAATTGAATTAAAATTTGGTTTTTAAATTAAAATGTTTTAGGTAATGCAAATTTGAATCTTATAACTTAAAATGAAGAAAAAACTAGAAATAAAAAGGTCAAAGATTAAAAATGTTCAATTCACAGCATCCTCGGAAAAAAAAAATACTGAGCCCAATTTTTCCACCAAAAGCCATATATTGGCGGTGCTCCTCCATAACGGGGTAATAAGATGAATTTATAACTAAGAAAGCCACACATTTTTTATAACTTAGATGGTTAAGACACAACTTTTTCTACAAACTTAATCAAATAATTTGATGTAGATTTTCAGAATCAATGTCTTTACTCATATCTAAGTCTAAGTAGCTCACTGAAATAGGCTTATCACCTTTCAAAGCAAAGTTTCTTATCAATAGTACCATGAAGATACCTCATGTCAACACCAACAGGATGGAGAAAAGTTAGTTTTGAAAATCATAGGAATCACCATAAATATTATTTAGAAAAACATTGAAAAAAACCTTTAAAAAGAAGTGGTTTACAAAGTCAAATTTTGAGTTTGGGATTCTAATATGGATAGGGAAGGTATTAACACCCTACAACGTTCGTCTTAACGATAATTACATCTAATTAAACGTGCAAAACTAGATAATTTTAAAATATTTATTTCACCCTTAAAATAGTTGAAATATAACAAATACTTTTATTTTATTTTTTGTTTTTAATATTTTAGTGAGAAAATTATTATTGAAAAATTTATTTTTTATAAAAATATTATTAATATTTTAAAATATTATTACTGCAACAAATTAAAAGTGCATACAAAGTGGTTACGACAATTATGTAGGGTAACCGTCAAATCAGAAGTGCATCCGAAGTGATAATCATTAAATTATGATAGCTTTATTAATGACTAAATTGAAAATGCATTTGAAGTAGTTATAATTAAAACTTTACATTTGATGTTTTTACATAAAAAGATAATTTTAAAGGATTATGCAATAATCAAATTGGAAGTGTATTGAAAGTGATCATCCTAATCTTTTTATAATTTACAATAGTCAAATTAGAAGTGCATCCAAAGTGACTATTATTAATTTTTCCTTAAATAATTTAAATGACGTAATAATATTTATTACAACTAAAAACTTATAAAAGAAACCAAATTAAAAGTGCATCTAAAGTGGTCTTTTTAGTTTTCGTAATAGTCAAATTAGAAGTGTATCTAAAGTGACCCTTATTAAAGTTTTATTTTGCAATAATAATTATCTCAACTAAAAGCTTTATGATATTTAAGTTGAAAAAAAATATAAAATAACTATTATTAAAGTAAATGATAATTGATATTACTTATAATATTGTTATATATTAAATTCTAATATTTATATTTATAATCAATAGATTTATATATTAGAATTATAAGATATTTGATTATTTACACTCCATTTTTGTTTTAGTAAGTAAATAATTAGAAATTTCATATTTATAAATTTATAAATGAATGTCTAATTGTACAATAACAGAATAGTCTTTTATATCCATTAGACTCGGTTTAGTTATATCACTTCTATTATTATTATTATTGTTAGATTTAATTGAAATTTATTAACTGCTATTTCGAATATTTCTAACAACATGTTAACTAGAAAAGGTGAATGATAGGATAAATAAAATGAAAAACATACAATTTATACTCACAAAAGGGTAAAAATAATACATTTTGGGCTTTAAAACAAAGGAAATGCGTTTAGCAAAAACAATGGTGCGAACATTAAACAGAGGTAAAAACAGCAAAATTGGCCATGACAGAAAAGGGTGCAAATAGTAAAAAGAGAGAGCCTCGGATAGCATTTTTATTATTGGGTCTGAGGGCGGAAATAGCAAAAGGTGAGGTGCAGATAGTGGTGGGCTCGAAAGGGGGATGTAAACAGCGTTTTTGTGGGGGTGAACTTAGTAAACTGCAATTTTTTATAAAAAAAAAGAGTAAAATATTGGGACGCGTGGCATCCCCTTTACGCTAACTACATTTTCAGTTTTTAAAAACAAAATAGTGGTTGTAGATGGGAGGAGCATGAGAGAGAGAGAAATAAGGAGGCTCCAGCGGTGCACGATCAGTTTCCGACGGTCCTTCTGGTGACACCCACACCACCGGAACTCGCTTCCGATAGTGGTTAAAAGGTAAGTAATTTTTCTATTCTATTTCAATTATTTTTCTTACTAGATTTTAAAAGGAGTAGTGTATATTAATACCTATTGTAACCTTTAAAACTTTTCTTTTTGCTCTTTATTTTGGCTCTTTCTCCTCTTCTTCCAAACTATTTCTTCTCCTCTGAATTTTTTTTTTAATTTCTTCAGAAAAAAAGTCCCCTTTTTCTTATTCAAGTGTCCCCTTTCATAGAGTCAGCTTGAAATCGTTTTCCTCACAAAAATTTAAAATTTTTACCTATAGATTTTGTGGATTATGTTAGTGATGTAACTGAGCCAGAAAACATCTCCATTGATTCAAAGAGCTCAGGCATGACAGTGGTTTAGTGATTCAAAGGTTAACCTCTCTTGCATTTTCGTTTTCCCTTTTGATGACCTCTGCTATTGTTGTTTTTATTGTTTATATTTCATTGAAAATTTCTATTTTGAGCTCTTTGTATTGATATATATTCTAAACAAGGTTGTGTATGTTGACTATGCATGAAAATGGGCATTTTTGTTTTTTTTATCATTTTTTATTGTTGTTATTATTATTATTATTATTATTATTATTATTATTATATTTTATTTTTCAAAACTAGTGCGTACAGTTGCCTCTCTTTATTTAGATTTTACCAGATAATATGAAAAAACTAAGTTTCATATTATTTTAGGAAAATATAGATAAAGATATAGACCCTAATTTCAGCCGATGTGAGAATGTGAAAGCCAGCAATATATGAACAAGTTAATGTGGATATGTGAAAAGAGTATGGAACCAAATACAAGGAATGAATGCATAGAGGTGAAAAATGTGTAAGCAACAGATACAAAAACGTAAAACCGAGTGGGCACAGAGACTCGAAATGTAAAGTGAGTGGGCGTGGGGACCTAAAATGCAAAATTCAATGGGCACGGGACCCGAAATGTAAATTGTAATGGGTCGGGGACCTGAAATGTAAAGTTAAACAGGCACGGGGACCTGAAATGCAGAATTCAATGGGCACAAGGACTCGATATATAAATTGCAACTGGCACGGGGACCCAAAATGCAGAATTCAATGGACACAGGGACCTGAAATGTAAATTGTGGTGGGCATGTGGACTCGAAATGTAAATTGTAATGGGCACGGGGACCTGAAATGTAAATTGTAGTGGGCACGAGGACTCTGAATGTAAATTGTAATGGGCACGAGGACCCAAAATGTAGAATGTAACGGCACGAGAACCCAAAATGTAAATGTAATGGGCATAGGGACCCAAAATGTAAATTGTAATGGGCACGAGGACCTGAAATGTAAGTTGTAATAGGCACAGAGACCCAGAATGTAAATTGTAATGGACACAAGGAACCGTAATGTAAATTGTAATGGGCACGGGGACCCAGAATGAGAAGAGTGGTAAGATAATGCATGACACGCATGATGATTCTTTTTCACATTCATTTTTCTTCCAACCCTCGACCCCTTAAGGCTTTAAGCATCGCGACATTCACTTGTGTTTTTCCTTTTGTTACTTTTCGTCTTTGATGTCTGAGATTTCTTTCACAGCTAGATATTGCTAAAAAGTTAAGATCTTGACTGATACTTTGTTGGTACCTTTGACAAATCTGATTAAGAAACTGTTGTATTTCATTTTATGTTTAAGGTTCTTCGTCGCAATTATAATGCATTTAAGATTATTACATGCTTCATTCTTACTATATGAAATGACAAAATGCAACAATGAATGTGGGTAAAGATAGAAATATTTATTAATTAAAAGGAAAATGGTGGATACAAAAAAATGTCTTACACAAAAGGAAGTTAACAATTGAACTTTAACCCGAAAGAGAATGAGGTAAGTAATAATTGAAATATTCAAAGTAACAGTTCTAATCCTTGAATCTGACACTTTAAGCATTCTATCTATTCAACTTCTTGAGGAACCCAATTGTTTGGTTGGACTCCTTTTTTAATTTCCTAGGCCCTTCAAATTCTTTGACTTTGTTCACGAGGTGTCAAACTTCCCTAACGTATACTTTGAACGCAATTTTTCTTCATGAGTTGCTCTAATTTTTGCCTAGACCCCCTTTTTAGGTTTTCAGTCTAGCAAGTCTATGTCTTTCCATGATCCTATCTTTTGCCTAGGTTGCTCTTTTCAGAGTTTTCAACCTACTGGGTCGGTCTAATTTTTCCTAGGCTGCCTTTTCAAGTTTTTGACCTAGCGAAATTTATTCTTTTTTCCTTTTTAAGCATAATACTTTTTTACTGCATCGGAGTTTATAAAGAAAGGTAAGTCTGCACCATCCATGTTTGTCAAGATTAAAGCCCCTCCTGAAAAGACCTTCTTTACCACATATGGTCCTTTATAATTCGGGGCCCACTTTCCTCTATAATCTTTTTGGGTTGGCAGTATTTTCTTGAGAACTAGGTCACCTTCTTGAAATTATCGAGGACGAACCTTCTTATCATGGGCTCTTTTTTCTGATACAATTGACCATGACATAAGACAATTAATCTTTTTTCTTGAATGAGATTTAACTGGTCATAGTGAGCTTGAATCCATTCGGCCTCCTCAAGTTGTGTTTCTACCAATACTCTCAATGAAGGGATTTCAACTTTAATACGTAGCATAGCCTCCATCTCATACATTAAAGAATATGGGGTTGCCCCAATTGAAGTGCGTACAGTGGTATGATAAGCATGCAACGCGGATGGGAGCATGTGGTGCCAATCCTTATAAGTTACCACCATCTTTTGCACAATATTTTTTATATTCTTATTTGTTGCCTCTACTGCTCTGTTCATCTTGGGATGATATGGTGAAGATTTATGATGTTGAATCTTGAAATCATCACACAAATATTTCGTCATTTTATTATTCAAATTGGTCCCATTATCAATAATGATGTGACTCGGCAATCTATATTGACAAATTAGGTCTCTCTTGATGAATTTAACCACTACATTTCTGGTTAGATTAGTGTAAGATGCCGCCTCCACCCACTTGGTGAAGTAATCGATAGCAGCAAGGATGAAACGATGCCCATTCAAAGCCTTAGGTTCAATCGGTCTAATCACAATCAATTCTCCACATTGAAAACGACCATGGTGCAGCTAGAGTATTCAAAGGAATTGAGGGTGCATAAATGTTATCAGCGTATGTTTGACACTTATGACATTTTCTCACATGACTACAACAATCATTTTCCATAGTTGACTAATAATAACCAACTCTTAAAATCTTTTTTGCCATTACATGTCTATTCGCATGTGTTCCAAATGAACCTTCATGAGCGTCCTCCATTATCTTTTTGGCTTCACTAGCATCAACACATCTAAGCAACACCATGTCGTGGTTTCTCTTGTAAAGCACATCACCATTTAGGAAAAATCCCATGGCTAATCTCCTTAATGTTCTTTTGTTGTTTTCAAAAGCGCCTGAAGGATATTCTCTATATTTCACATAGCACTTAATATCATGAAACCAAGGCTTCTCATCCACTTTTTCTTCTATAGCTTGACATCAAATTGGTGACTCTCGACCATGTATTCTTATGAGTGTCACATCTACTTCCTGACTTATTTTGAACATCGAAGACAAAGTAGCTAAAGCATCAACCAATTGCTTATCTTCATGAGGGATGTGACGAAAAGTAATTTCATCAAACTGTTCCATTAATTCCTTAATTTAAGAGTGATAAGGGATTAATTTACTATCTTTAGTCTCTCATTCCCCCTTGATTTGATGGACAACTAGCGCTGAGTCCCCATATACATCCAAAATTTTAACGTCAAAGTCGATGGCAACTAAGATTCCCATGTCACATGCTTCATATTTCGCCACATTACCTGTGCAATCAAAACTAAATCTTGCAGTGAGCGGGATAAATTGGTTTTTAAGGGAGATTAATACTACCCCAATGCATTTGAAGCACCATCAAACAATAGTGCACATCTATCTCCATTTATAGACTCTTTTTCAAATAAATTCATTATATCTTCATTTGGAAATTCAAAGTGCATTAACTAATAATATTCAATTAGATGATGAGCCAAGTGTTTTGCTAAGGTGCTGCCTTTAATAGCTTTTTGTGTGACATAAAGAATGTCGTATTCTGACAACAAGACTTGTCACTGAGCAATTCGACCAGTAAGAGCATGCTTCTCAAATATGTACTTGATTAGATCCATTTTAGAGACCAACCAAATAGTATGACATAACATATACTGTCTTAGACTATGAGTAGTCCATTCAAAGGCACAACATGTTTGCTCTAATAAAGAATATCTCATTTCGCAAGCTGTGAACTTTTTGCTCAAGTAATAAATAGCATGCTCCTTTTTACCAAATTGATCATGTTGCCCTAATACACAACCCATGGACTCCTCAAGTACTTTCAGATACATAATGAGTGGTCTTCCTAACATAGGTGGTATTAAAATTGGAGGCTCTTGCAAGTATTGCTTAATTGTTTCAAAGGCTTGCTGACAATCTTCATTCCACGCCACTGTTTGATTTTTATGTAGCAACTTGATGATCAAACTACAAGTGGCGGTTAACTGAGATATGAATCTTGCAATGTAGTTTATCCTCCCTAGGAAACCACACACTTCTTTTTCTATACTCGGTGTTGGCGTATCTAAGATTGCTCACACTTTGTCAGGATCAACTCTTATGCCTCTTTCACTAACCACAAACCCCAACAGTTTGCCAGATTTCACGCCAAAAGTGCATTTAGCAGGGTTCAATCGGAGCTTGTACTTTTTGAAGCGTTTAAATAATTTTTGCAAGTTGACAACATGTTCCTCTTCTGTTCTCAACTTGACAATCATATCATCCACATACACCTTTAACTCTTTATGCATCATGTCATGGAACAAGGTCACCATTGCCCTCTAATATGTTGCCCCAACATTTTTCAAGCTAAATGACATCACTTTATAACAAAACATTCCCCATGGTGTGATGAATGTGGTCTTCTCAATGTCCTCAGACACCATTCTAATATGATTATATCTAGAGCACCTGTCCAAGAAGGAAAAAAAGGGAATGGTGAGCAGTGTTATCAACCAAGACATCAATGTGAGGTAGTGAAAAGTCATCTTTTAAACTGACTTTATTTAAGTCTCGATAATCAACACACATTCTGACTTTGCCGTCTTTTTTCGGGACTAGTACTATGATAGCCACCCATTGAGGATATTTAGCACTGCAAGGAATCCTGCACCAAATTTTTTCTTAACTTCTTCCTTGACCTTCAAAGACACCTCTGGTACCATTTGCCTTAACTTTTGCTTGATGGGGAAGCGCTCTGACTTTAAGGGAAGTTTGTGCTCAACTATGTGTGGATCTAAGCTAGACATGTTTTGGTATGTCTATGTAGAGATGTCAACATAGTCTGCTAAAAGTTCAAGCAGCCTATCTCGCTCTTTTTCTTTTATAGCGGTACCCACATTAATTTTCTTTTTGTCATTTTCACTTCCCAAATTTATTAATTCAATCTCTTTTTCTTGGGGTTGAATTATTCGATCCTCTTATTCTACCAACCATTTCATGTTAGGGGGAGTTTCCAAATCATCATTGTCCTCATTGGCTTGGTAGATAGGATGATCAAAATTATAGTAAGGGATATTATAATTGTTACATTCAAAATGATGATTTTCATATATGTAATTTAGGTTTTAAAAAAATAAATAAACAAAGGAGATAAAGGGGTGGAAAGAGACACAAAGGAACAAAAGGAGATAGTTAAAGGTATGCAAAATGCATTTCATTGAAATCATATAATAAAACATTAACATGCGACCCCATCTTGACAAAAAGTAACATTAAGATATGGGCATAATAAAAAAGTGCATTACAATTACTTTGAATTAAGAATCATAGGGAATTCAAAAATCTTCCAATTTTGAAGCTCCTCATGAGAGTCGCATAGGTATACCCAATTGGCATGTTTTTCATCATGTTATTCCTTTTTAGCCATAGCTATTTGATCTGTATGCATCAATCCTCCACTTTGGAAGCTCTTATAGAGATTACAAATAGGAATTCTTCCGATCTTTGGCTCTTGGTTCTCTAGTCGAGACAACCTCATTTCTCTCTTTTCCTCCACCATCCTCTTTTTCTCAACTCTAATAGGCCTAAACCCCAGTCCACATTGATTCTTATTCTCAGGCAACTCCAATATCTTCATGATTCCTTCTTGGTTTTTCCCTAGCTCACGACCTATCTGATATCCTTTGCTCAACATAACCTTTGCTGCCATTAAGGTAGCTCCAGAAAGTTGCAAACTTTTAGGTAAAAACTCCACATAGGCCGTGCTAATTATTTCCAAGGACTGGAAAGAAGTCTCAAAGGCTTCTTCAGCTGTCTCAATATAACGAGTAGGGGGAGGGCCACTCACCAGAACATCCTTTTCACCTAAGATGATTACTAACTTATCATCCACTATGAATTTTAACTTTTGATGTAAGGTAGAAGGGACCACTCCAACTGAATGGATCCATGGCCTACCCAATAAACAACTATACGTTGGATTGATATATATGACCTGGAAGGTGACTTTAAAAGTGAAAGGGCCAATCTGAATTGGAATCTCAATTTCTCCTGTCACTTCCCTATGCGATCCATCAAAAGCTCTCACAATCATAGAGCTTAGTCTTATATGAGCCCCATCATAAGGTAATTGATCCAATGTCAATTTTGACATCACATTTAAAGAGGACTCATTGTCAATCAATACTTTAGCTATGACATGATCCATCCATTTGACTGAGATGTGCAAAGCTTTATTATGCCCCTTCCCTTTAGTTGGTATTTCATCATCTGTAAAGGTGAGGTAATTGGTAGCAGTGATATTCCCTATTATTCCTCCAAAATTGTCCAGTGTAATGCCATGAGCAACATGGGCTTTATTTAAGATCTTCATCAACAATTTTCTGTTGTTTTTTGAGTTCATCAGCAAAGTCAGGAGAGATACCCTGGCCGAGGTTCGATTCAATTGATCAATAAGCCTATACTCACTTTGTCGGGGATCTCCATTTCAACGATTTCTTTTCCTTTCCTTCTCAGATCATTTCTCCTAATATTCTCAGGAGTGTAGATTCTACCACTACGCGTCATTCTTCCTCCTGTAATATTTGTGATGGCAATTCCTTCAACACAATCGTCTTTCTTTTTTTCTTCACTATTACCATCACTTACTCGTACTTCGGCATCATATTTCCACAAGATTGCTTTAGGATCCTTGTAAGGGAAGGAGGTGGGAACCTACACTACGGTGTGTTTGGGAGTTTTGAGAGTGGATAGATTGACATTTCTTGCAAAATGAATCACTAATGGCCTTGGAGCGGTAGTAATTTTATTTTCTTCTAATTGGGTCATCGACACCTCCTAACGCTGTTGTAAATGACCAATTTGAACCAACCCTGAGTTCATTAATCTTTGCAAAGTCTACTTAAACTCCTGAGAATCTTCAACTGAGTGTTTGCCCTTTGAAAGACAACAATTTCCTTTTCCCTCAATCATTCCAAAGTCATATAGTTTTTCAAAGATGGACCCTATGGAAGTCTTTACATCTTGTACATCCTTAATGAATGGTTTGATCACACTCCACCTCAATTACATTTACAGATGAATTGTTATGGCCTGGAAGCGGGTTATTCCCAATGTTGGGTCCTTCTTCCTTGAAACTCAGCATCCTTACCTCTATCAGATCCTAAACCTAATGCTTTAATACCCAACATTTTTTCGTAGAATGCCTTATAGTACTTGCATGGTAGTCACACTTGGCATTTTGGTTATAGCCTTTTGGGTACGGTGGTTGCACAGGTTTCAAAGGGAAAGGGACCACCAAGGAGTTATGAATTAGATGTGGCAAAAGTTCAGTGTAGGTCATGGATAGTGGGAAAAATGTTTTTTTCTGATTATTCCCTTTTTTTGGATTATTATCCGTATTAGGGAGCTAAGCTACATGCTGGTTTCTCTGACGTGTTGAGGGAGGCATGGTTTGTGGTGGTGGTAGAGGTTGGTAGTTCATTCCAGATGGGTAAGGTTGTGGATATGGTAATGGGGACACTACTACTATTTGTGGGTTATACATGAACTCAGGTCGGTAGTTAGGTATGAAATGGATAAAGGTAACAAAATAAAGTGCATCACTAAAGGATTTTACCTTAAATGGACCACAAACACCATAATGCACCTATTGCAACAACTCTGATTTCCTTGAGGGAGGATGCTTCTTGAAGGATACTCTAGTTTTCTTTCCATTCATGCAATGAGAACATCTCTCCAACTCTGCATTTTTTAGCCCTTGAAAAACACCAATTTTAGCTAAGCAATTAAGCCTTTTTTCACTAATATGACTAAGCCTTCAGTGCCACAAACATGCCTCCATATCTACGTCATTCACACTGTCTTTAACAACCAAAGATTTTGTCCAATACAATTTAGAAATCTTCTCTTCTCTGGCCACAACCAAGTTACCTTTGTTTTGATTTTGTACTTTGAATAAATTTTAACAAATAGTTCAAAAGAGAAAGTATTACTAACATTTTTTTTCCAAAAAACTTCCTAAATTATTAAAATTGAAAGTTTGAATTGTTCTCTCATGTTACCATATAACTACTTCCCAGCCATAGTTTGGAAAACTATATTAAACAGCAATTTCGTGAACAACTGTTTCATCTCCATAAGTGATGCAAAAAACTTTTGCACTCCCCTTGATCTTCTCCTAGAGGTTCCAAGTACCATGAAATGGATGATGGAGGGGAAAGAAAATGGAAGTGGGGCGCCACTCTCAAATAGAGATAAGCCAAAGTGTTTAGGTTTGCCATAAGGGAAGGAACCCTTAATAAAAACCAACTAGGAAGAGGTTCCTCTGGACCTTTTACAAAGAATGTGCTCACAAAGAGACTATTTTCATTCAACTTCAAAGGTGAAATTTACAATGAGGGGAAATGAGTATATATAGCCACAAGGGAGAGCTTGGGCGCACTTTTCTAGGCAATGTGGGACTTAAGTGAGGCACCTAAGTTCACCCCCATGGGTGCAATTAGCATCTCCTAAATTGAATGGGCTAGCCCAAAATCATGTCTTGACTTATGCACTCATTCTAAGTTTACTCCTCCTTTTTAACTAAAGACACCTATACCTTCTAAACTAAAAAGAATATGGATGAATATACATGGTCTTAAAGGAATTAATAATATGCTCCTATTTAGCTAATTAAAATAAAATATTTACAAGCTAAAAATGAAAACTATGGCTTCCAATCTTCAATGAGCTTTCATTCATGTCATGCCTTCCTTGAATCCTCTTGGCCATGATGCATGCTAGGTGGGATTGTATCAATAAGGGTTTTAAGTTGTGGTTGTTGTTGCGGTTGGCTCTGTAACCTCATCAGCCCCCAATTACGGTGTGATTCAAAATCACACCAAATTATGCAATGCATCCAAAATATGTCTGCAACAGAACTGCAATGGAGCCACAACAGAACCTTAACACAGTTTTATTACACATTTTTGTCAAGAAAAGAATTAAATTTTGATTATAATCTTCTATTTTAAACTTCTTAATGTTCATAATTAAATAGTTATGGTCATATAAGTTGGAATACTACATCTTAAATGAATAAAAAGTTGTATGCTATCTTATCAATAAAAAATATATAACAATAATTAGAATAATTGTAAAATTCTTTTTTATATTTAGTGTAAACATATAATACTTTCAAGTCACAACAGTTGCAATCCGCATTGCAACAACAGTGATGATTGCAACTGCAATATCCGCAACTGCAATTTAAAACTTTAGATATGACCAAACAAGAGTATATAAGAGACGTGTAAACCTCACCTTACAAATTAGTCTTGTGAGGTGAGTTAGGCTCAATTTCTCTATTTCTAATAGGTTTCCAAAGCTTATCCAAACTTACAATATCCTAAACTTCTTGCTTGAGATATTAGTATGACATAGAAAATATTACTCCATTCATTTCAAAATTAAAATTGCTTAAGATCAACTCCACTAGATGTTCTCAAAAATTGATCTTGAAGTCAAGATCTGATCTTGGTAAGATCAACCATTGGAGAAAAGGACTTGATATCCAAGTTGAGATCTTGTTCTTCTACAAGAACAAACAAGATTAACCCACTATTCAAAGAATAATAATTATTTATTGTCTTTTTCCTCAACCCAATATTTAAGAATAAGTATTATGGGCTCACTAAAAATGTCCTAAGATCAAAAAATGTGATCTTCCATTAGAGTAAAAATAGAATACATGTTAAAATTATGGGGTCCACTAAAAAATGAGTTAAGATAAAAAAAACTCGTTCTTCTGATGGAGATGCTCTAAGGGTATTATTGAATAATAAATTAGCTTGAGATATAATTTAATTTAAGTCATTTATAAATGATTTGTAAATCAGGATATGAATTTATAAATTATCTAAGATACTAAACTAAATATCCCTACGAGTTTTAATTATGGATTCCCTAATCTTTGAGGTTGACTTAGGCCCAGTATGACATAGAAAGGAAAACTCCTCACTTACAACATTACAATACCCCATTCAGTCAACCTTCAACATTTTCCCCACATTTATTATATACTGAATTTAAATAAATACTTTAATTGAGAATTTGTAATTTGATATAGAAAATATTGTTCCATTCATTTCAAAATTAAAATTGCTTAAAATTATTATTGACTGATAAATTAGCTTGAGATATAATTTAATTTAAGTAATTTATAAATTCTTTGTAAATCAAGGTGCCATCTCATACCACAACGTCAATGAATTTATAAACTATCTAAGAAGATCCTAAACTAAATATTCATATCACTTTTAATTAATGATTATGGATTTTCTAAAAGAAGTATTGTTGAGACCGTCTTTAAGGTTGAGTTAGGCCCAATATGACATAGAAAAGTAGACCCTTTACTTACAATATTACAATACCAGGTTCGGTCAACCTTCAACATTTTCCCCACATTTATTATATATATTGAATGTTATATGATTTTAAATAAATACTTTAATTGACAATTTGCAATTTGATATAGAAAATATTACTTCATTCATTTCAAGATTAAAATTGCATAAGGTTATTATTGAATGATAAATTACCTTGAGATAGAATTTAATTTAAGTAATTTATAAATTATTTGTCAATCAAAGTGTCACTTCAGACCACAAGCAGATCCTGTGAGGCGAGTTAGGCTCAATTTCAGAATTTCTAATATGGAATCAATAACAATTTGTTGGGCAATGTTAAACTTCACGATGTCTAGTTCTCGGCATGAGAGGAATGTATTGAAGATCATATAAGTGAGGTGCAAATCTCACCATACAAGCCATTTTTGTGAGGCCTAGCACGACATAGAAAGTAGACCCTCACTTACAATATTACAATATGGTCACCCTTCAACATTTTTCACACTTTTAGTATATACTTAATTTTTTGTGAAATTAAATAAATACTTTAATTGAGAATTTACAATCTGATATAGAAAATATTACTCCATTAATTTCAAAATTAAAATTGCTTAATGTTATTATTGAATGATGAAATATTACTCCATTAATTTCAAAATTAAAATTGCTTAATGTTATTAATTAATGATGAATAGGCTTGAGATATAATTTAAATTAAGTAATTTATAAATTATTTATAAATTAGGGTGCACTTCATATCACATCTTCAATAGATTTATAAATTATTTAAGAAAATTCTAAACTAAATATCTTTATTGGTTTAATTATTGATTATGAATTCTCTAAAAAAAAGTATTGTTGAGAGACATTTTTAAGATTGAGTTAGACCCAATATCACATAGAAAGACAAATCTCTCGCAGGAGGTCCGGGTAAAGAAATATTGTTGGAACTTGAAATCTATCTAGAGTTGAGTATCAAGAAAAGAAAATATGTTGGATTTCTCTCCTACTCTGATTCTGGTTTTCACTCTTTTGTCGTATTCCCTGGTTCCTCAAGATTAGAAAAGCTTTTGATACGAATTGTTGACACAACAATTATTACCTAGTGCTGAAAATAAGGAATGTAAATATAATTCTTTTTATATTCAACTTTCAAAATACACAGTTTTCTTTATACAATTAGAAGCTTACAAAAGAGAATATTAAGTGCTATTGTCTAAAATGTATAGATAAGTTGTCCAACTTAATTAGAAAGATGAAAAACACTCCAAGAGGACATGTGCATTAAATCAGATATTCATTAATTGTACTGCATAAAACAGAAAAGTCAACCTACATAATTAATCCTGAATACATCAGAAATTTCAGTAGCATTAACAAAATCTATGTTTGATAAATTGTGGTCCTTTAGCTATAACTTCTAGTCGTTGGTCTAGAATACCTTGATGCAGAGCTATTTTGGCCTTGGTGAATGTCTCATTTTCATTCCTAAGAAGATCCTGATTCCAAAGCATTGTCATTGGACAAAGATAGCAATGTCTAAGTTACACTTAAAGGCCCAGTGTTGGCTTCTGCATGTGGTGTGCTAGTGTTCATGGATAAAATCTGCAAAACTATCTGCATAGATAATATAAATGGGTATTCATTATCTGTGGGTACGAGTTTTTTTCTACCCGCTCCTTAGCGGACACGGGTACGAGTATCATAGTACCTATACCTGCGGGTACCCGTTATCCGCTAAACTAAAATAATATATATATAAGTTAAAAAAAATAATATTTTTGGAAAACAAATCAAATTAAAATATTAATCATCAAAATTCATTGATATTAATCTTATTTTTTTATGAAAACTTCATAGTTAATAAAATTCCTTATTATAAAAATGCCGATAATATAATATAAAGATTTTATTTGTATTAAATATTTTTTTATAATATATTATATTAATATACTTTTAGATTTAATTAATCTTGTATAAACTAGTATAATTTTATTTCTAGATTTTTCAAAAAATAAATTATTTATTTGATAAAATTTATTATAAAAATAATTTAATTTTAATTTTTTTTAAAAATATCCATGGGTACCTGTGGATACTCACGGATATTAAAAAAACCCGTGAGTATTTTTATAAGAGGTACCCGACGGGTTTTTAGCGGGTACTCGATGGATTTTTAACAGATAATAGGTAAGAGATTTTTGTAATGGATTGGATGGCAAGTAATCACTATCCGTGTCCGCCCTTATCGGTTGCCGGTATTGCAAACTCTAGGTGGATGACTTTCGCTTCCCAAATCCCATCATGTCTGCTTTCCAAATGCTCCATAAAGTCATGCGATATCAGGTGCGGTCTGCTTCTTGTGACATTGAATTTATGACATCAAATATCATCTTTTTCACTTCTTTGATGTGGTAAATTATGATTGCCTAAAGTCGAGCCTCCTTCCCGAATGGAATTCCATGGGTAAGTCCAGCAAGATAGGAAATGGGTTCGCATGCTTAAAGGGAATCGTTAAAGGACTTAACAATGTTCTACTTCTCTCATTTTCCTGATAACTTTGATGAGAGAGTTTTGTTTAAGATTTTTAGAAGGTGAGGACAGGTTAGTGAAATCTTCTCGGTTTTGTTCACATCATCGACGTTAAGAACCCGAGGTTGGAGAAGGAGCTTGATAAGATATTTATAGGTAAGGATAAGTTGTGTGTAAACCTGCCTCTGTTTTATCCAAGAGTAGCACGTAGTGATCATTCTATGGGGGCTCTCGTTCCAATTCACAATAGTCTCGGAGATAGATGCCAGTGTAGACAAGACAGCTAGGTCATCACATCTCCTTCATGCATAAGCCAAAGGATCCTGCATTTGCCAAAAACAGAATCTCAAGGTCCCATTGGAAGGAAATTTATGAACGTGTTGTCCATAAGTTAAATGGGTTGTTCAAGAGTCTAATGCTGAATTGCTCCGTTGGTGTGCAATTGGCCAGCTTAGGGACTCAAATCAATTATGCAAAGTAGAAGAAGGATTTTACATGCAAAGGTTTAGTTTCCATCAGAGTAATGTGGATACTAGTCAAGATTTCTATGATGGCATCGATTAATCCAAATTAATGGGATTCCCGTGGCCCTGTCAGTGGTTGAGGACATGATTTATGGTGCTATATATCCCAGTGTAATGTGTAAACAATGCAAAAAAATTATGAAGGATAGAGATGGTGACTCTGAGCTTTGCAATATCTCAATGGGACGGAGATTCTGAAGCTTGGTCGGAGAGTGAGTTAGACCATCCACTTGCTGCCTTACTGGACAATTGTGGATGGCGGCCGGAGGTTGTTCGAGAAGGTGAACCGTTTGTGCCAAACAATGTAGTAGTTGACAGACTAAGCATTTATTTCCTTCATTAAATTCTTATCATTGCCGAGAAAGTAGATTGGTGGTTTGGCAAGAGATAATGCAATATGGGATGATAGAAGAGGCGATTGCGACTCATTGAATAACATTAATGAAGGTTATTTTGGCTATGCCTCACACTTGGGCAAGGAAGGCAATTTTGGGTCGAAGTGTAACTAGGTCCAATTCGGAAGCTTGGAAGTCCAAATTGTACGAAATTCCGAGGGGGTGAATTTAATGGGTGTAGGCCGGGTGGGAACTAATAAGATCCATGCAATTGGCCCATTTGGCGTAGCATTGCATCAAGCAGTGTAACAAATGTTGGAATCAAAGGAACTACATTGAAAATTAGTGAAGTTTTAGTTTTGCTTTTGTCTTTTTGTTTTTGCTCTTAAATCAATTTTATGGTACCAAACACATTTATAGGTGTGGTACTTGTATTGTGTATTTTAGATAGGCTTGAAAATGTGTTTGAGATGATTTTGGATAGATTACATAGGCTGGGTTGTACTGAAACAGCTTCAAAAATGGATTTTTAAGTAAAGTAATCGATTACATAAAAATGGTAATCAATTATCCTGTGAGAATTTTTTAGAACTGAAATTGATACTCTATGTGGTAATCAATTACTTGATTTCAGTAATCAATTACTCCCGAGAACAAGCACTTTGGTCCAATTTTGTGCAGGATATCAGGTAATCAAGTAGGTAATCGATTACCTTGTATAAAAACTGATATAAAAGCATTTTGAAAATAGATTTAACAACTTTGATCAGTCCAATCAAGTACTTTGTTCTCACATACAATTTCTAAGAATTCTCTCCAAGATTCATACCCATTTTTTATGGTTTGAAAGTGCTTCCAATTCAAGATTCAAGGAAGAGACTTTATTGAGTTCTAATCTTTATGTTTGGGTATTCTTCACATCATGTGATATTGTTCTATACCCTATCTGTGTTTTTGCACTAGGTTAACAATCTCGAGGTGTTCTTGAGATTGTGGGAAAATCTTGCAGTGGGGTGTTGCAAGTGAGGCGTTGTGAGTGGCGACACGTCACGGTGTAACAAACTCTTGTGCAGTGCAAGAGGAAGCCTCTTCTATTGTGATTTAAATCTTTCCAAGATTAAAATTTGTATGTGTGGTGTGCATGTACTGAGATTTTAGTGGAAAGCAGAATAGTGGAAGGTTAAGTCTGTAAACTAGATATAGGTCAGTTGGATCAAAACTAGTATAAATCATTGTGAAAATTCTCTCTTCCTTATACTCTTTTATTTCAGTTTTTATTGAATTCTTGGAGCACTAACATTTGGTTTTTGTAGCTATGTTTGATTCATTTAGATTTCTTGCTGCAAATCTAATTCTTGATACATATTTTCTTGATTTTAAATTTGGGTTTTTGATCCATATTTTGTGGGTTTGTTTTTTATTATTTCTACTCTTTTCTTTTGATCCTAAATTACTTTAAATATAATTCTTGTCAAGTTTCTCAGCTACTTTATTTGAAATCATTATTGAAGGAATTGAATTGATCGGTATTTTGCCTAAATGGTTGAATTCTTGAAAACCCATTTTTGTAAAAGAAGGTAGATTTTGAAAATTTAAAAAAGGTATTTTTTTTAAAATACTCTGATACTGTTGAATAGCAAAATTTTGAAAAGTAATTTGGTGAATCTATTCAACCCCCCTTCTAGATTCCCCCTTGGGACCAATAACAGAAAGTGGCCAGTAAAGAAGATTATAAGGGAGGTACAAAAATAAATTCTAGGTCAATGAGAAAGGTTGATTTAAGCTCATTCTTTGACAAGGCCTTCCCAGGTATGCTAGCTAATAAGGAGGTATGTCTATCAACTTCAACCTAAGTGACCTAATGTTACTCTTCTAGAGGTGTTGAACAATATGTGAGTGATGAGGAATTGCTTCTAGATGGTGTTAGATGTAACACCTTAAATTTATCATCAAGGTTACTAGATAAGTATTAGGAATTAATTCTACATGTAATCACTTTTTAGACTTGTAAATGATGTAGAAATGAACATTGTATGTAACCAATTGTTGAGATAGATTAATAACAAGTTGGAAAGCATTTTATGTCAAAAGATTGAGTCCTTTGAGCCAGAGCAATTCGCTGAGCGAAAATTATTTTTGCTAAGCGAAAATTATGTTGGTTTATAAAGGTGGTGAAGCAGTGCAAGGCGGTGGAAGAAGATTCTTAAGTGGCAGTATGCAGGAAATTTCGCTAAGCGAATTTGTGCCAGTGAAAAACTATAAATAGGGGGGCCTTGGTTCAATGGTAAGAAGTACATTTAAATGAAATCTAGAGAGAGAAAGTGATTCTAGAGAGAGAAGGAAAAGGATTCCAAGGAAGAGAAGGTGTATTTGTGGAGGTGGTGTTGAAGTTTCTCCACCACTAATAATCAAAAGCCTCTTATCAAGGTAAAGGGAGTGGGAGTTATAAGTTGTGAGATGTGTTAATCCTAATAGACTATATGTGCTTAGTGTTTTCTGTTAAGTTATTGCCTAATTAATGTTGTTTACTATGTGTTAAATTGATGTTGTTACTGTTTGATTGTGATATGCGTGTTTAATTTCTTTGTTACCCTCCGCATTACTTTCTGGTCATTTATTCCAAATAATCTTCTAGTTGTGGTCAATGTTCTCTCCAGATAACCTTCTAGTCAATCAGTCCAGATAAATATTGGGGTATTGCAGTTGTCATTTTCCTATCTGGATGTTGCCGTGGGGGCTAATATGAGGTGTAAATGTGTCTAGAGACCATTCATTGATAAAATGAGAGCTAAATTAACACCATGAAAACAAAAAGATTTTTCCTTGGGAAGGACGACTTGTCTGATCAAATCCACCTTCTTTTCCATTCCTCTTTAGTTTTTTATTTTTTAGAGGTTCCGAAAAAGGTGTCTTAGATCATTCAATCTATGCAAAGGCAATTTCTGTGGGATCTCTCAGAAGAGTGCAACAAAGTAGCTTGGATCAAATGGGAGCAGGTGTGCAAAGAAAAAATCCTCGGAGGTCTTGGAATTAAAGATGTGGTGACATTCAACAAAGCACTTATTGGTAAATGGCATTGGAGGATTCTTCAGGGGGGATTCCCTCTGGATCAGAGTTTTGGAGGCCAAATATAAGGAAGATATCAAAAGAGATTTGGTAGTGAAGCAGAGGAAATAAAGGTCCCAATGGTGGAATCATATTGTGAAGGTAACTTTTGATTTGGTGGTGGATGAGTGGTTCTCTAGGGAGTTCAAGCCCTTGGTAAGGGATAAGTCCTTGTTTAAGTTCTGAGGGTTGAAAGGTTTCGAGTGGGCTTAAATCTCTATTCCCTTAACTTTATGCACTGTCTAATAAAAAAGAGGCAAATCTGTTTGAGGTTGGGGGTTGGAGTGATCGCATATGGGTTTGGAGGTTTAGTTAGAGGAAAGATTTATTTAGTTGGGAGGAAGAGTGGGTGAGGTAGTTGGAGGGGGTTCTAGCAAGGGTCCTTTTGAGGCGTAAGGTGAAGGACAGATGGGGATGGGGAGATGAGCATGGACATTCTGCTTAGTATTTTGTGAAGGAAGCACATCGGTTAGCCTATAGAGGTACTCATGCGTAGACTTCTTTATTCTTCAATAGGTTATGGATGTCAAAGGCGTCATTTAAGGTGGTGGCATTCTCTTGGAAGGTGGGCTCACAATAGGATCCCTACAAAGGTTGAATTGGCAAAAAGAAATATCATTTTGTTAGTTGATGTTATGTGTCCTATTTGCAGGTTGAATTCTAAGTCTGTAAGTCAGTTGCTATTCACTTGTAATTCTAGCTACCTTGTCTGGATAAAATGTTATAGATGGTTAGGCTATATGACTGTCTTGCCTTCGAATTCTGGGTCCAGCTTCTAGCATCATTTAGGTATCTCTTCATAAAAAAGAAAATTCACCAACGATATCCTTAGTGTAATTTGGCTGGCTACATTGTAGGGTTTTTAGTTAGCTACGATAAAGTTTTTTTACATAGACATTGTATACTTATTATTCTCTAAATAAAATATTAAAACATACATTGCTTCTTTAAAATAACATAAATATAAAAATACATATAAAAGTAGTCTATGAATGATAAAATATAAATCTTAAAAAATTAAGAATAATAAATGGTTTAAATAAGTTTTTTGTCCTTAAAGTTTCACAAAAAAATCACTTTTAGTCCTTAAAATTCAAAAAATATTATTTTTAGTTCTGATTCACTTTTAGTTTTTCTTTTCCAGTTAACATTGTTAAAAATTTGTAGATAGAAAGCACATTTTTGTACACGTGAATCTTCAATTTCACATCTGGCACAGTCAAATAAATCGGAACTTATAAACGGATAATGATAATACAAAAAACAAATTAATTTTAGGAGCTAAAAAAATAATTTTGAATTTCAAGGAACAAAAGTGATTTTTGGTGAAACTTTAAAAACAAAAAACTTATGTAAGTCTAAAATTTAATAACTTTTAATCTTCATTACCACAATACTTAATGTATTCATTTTCTAACTAATCTTCAACCCTAAATAATATTTAAACATTAAATTGTATTATCAACTTTCTATTTACACCCTTTTAAAATATATGTATATATAATAAAAACATTAAACTTTAAATTGATCAAATCAGGTTTACGAATTTTCAAAGTTCAAACTTGTGCTTCTATCCATCTATGGTCAAATTTAATCGGATTGAATTGGATTTAATCCGATTACGTTTGGATCGGTGCTCGAATCTAATTGGATTGATTTAGATTTACAGATTCACGAATCGGTATGGATCCATGAACATCCCCAACTCTGATGGGCAAGCAATCATCAGCAATTCTCCATTGTTGGTGTTTGATTTCTGAAGGAATATTTAAAAATCATATATAAGGTGTGGTTGGCAAAACTAGGTGGAAATAGTTGAAAAACTTGTTGTAAGTATTGAATAAAACTAGCTGAAAATTATAAATTAAAATGATAAATAATTAGGACATCATTAATTATTAAATCGATAATGAGGTATTTAAAATATTATAGCATATTTTAATAATATAAAAATTTCTTAAATTATAAATCTTTATGATTACATATGAATTACTATAATTACATATTTAAATTATAAAATCCTATAATTATATATTTAAATTATAATTTTTTATAATTAAATATTTAAAATTTTAAATTACATATTTAAATTATAATTTTCTATAATTACATCTTTAAATTATATAAATTACTATAATTACATTATGTAAATTAAAATGAAGGAGAAACAAATAAAGGAGAAGAGGTTGTTGAGAAGAGAGAAATGAAGGAAAAGAAGTTGTGACATGTGAAGAGAAAGAATAACTAGAAAACAATTCATTAATTAGTAAAAAATAAAGTTGTAAAAATATAATTACTAGATGAAAATAGCAGATTTTTAAAGTTAGTTTTTTTAAAAAAGTTATTAACTATCTAAAAAAATTACTAATTTTTTTTTATCCATCAAAGTTGATATCATTTCAGTTATTATTTTAATTAACTTTTTAGCTTTAAACTAATTAAAATTACGAATCAAACTAGCTAAAATGATGAGTCAAACACACCGGTAATCTTCCTATTCCCTTAACCTTCACCTTGGCCTTAGCATGCAATGAATCCTAGAGACATTGACGATATGATGAAGAAACACTACAAATGTCATTTGTGCTGAAATTCCAAATGCATGTGTCATGTGCATTAATATAAAAAATGGGATGTTCTTGATTCTAATCACTCAGCACAAATAATTGGGCCACAACATCTTGCCTCTCCATGATTTAGATGCATGGTCAATGAGAGAGTTTGCCTTCATTTCTTCAAGACCATCAAGTGTAGGAGTTGTAATGTAAGGATGATTTTGTGAATTGAGCCACGGTGGATTCAACATATTGACTTGATGCTCATCTCCAATTTTACACTTAATGCCCTCTTTTATAACATGTGAAGTATGAATATTACACCAAATATAACTTGGCTTGTGCTTAATTTTGGCATCCAGAAAATCACAATAAATATTTTTTGCTTTGAAAACTTTTGTTACTATAGGATCATGGTCAAAAATAAAATTTCAAGTCCTGAAAGCATATAAGTTGCGGAATCCCAATCCTCCAAAGTTTTTTTTGACTGTTTATTGCTCCTAACCCATCCAATTTATACCTCTTAAAGAACCTCTTTTAACATCCCACCAAAAAGAATTCTATCATCTTTTGAATTGTGTCTTCCAAAGTTAGTGCGAGAAAAAAGACACTCATATAATAAGAGGGGATATATGTAAGATTTTATCAAACTTCCTTGACTGCCTAAAAAGAGTGTTTGCTAATTGTGATATTTAGGTTATTACAATTAAGTAGAAAGACTTGTGCCTTGATTATTGGTTATAAGTTTTTGTCTAATAGTAAACACCTAATCTAAGAATTGGTATCAAAGTCAAATCACAAAATTTGACTTCTAATAAAACAATTGTTAAGAGAGAGAATATTTATCTAGTTATGACATCAATGGTTTTATAATGAAAATCCAAGTTACAATCAAATTATGATGTTTAGACTCTGATAATTAAAACAGTTGTATCTTCACTATCAAGTATAACTTTTTGAACTAATGCTAAATAACACTCCCCTTATAGATGATTCTCTTTCACATTTTGTCCTTGAGGAAGCCAAAAATAACCTTTTGTTTCTACCAAGGATGGAGGGAGCCTAAGATATTTGCCATTCCCAATGCATTTTGTGACTCTAACGATGATAATTATTGTCGAATGGTAGGTGTAGTGTTTGGTGAATAAAATCTCATACTTCTAAAAAATTATTGTTTGTCCGGATGCAACTCCATGTTTCAAGTATCGAGTTTAGATTGGAGAATTCATACTGATTGGCCCTCCAAGATAAAAAATAGTCCTTAGCAAATAAAATATATGAGAGGATTGATGGTCCCCTGCACACCATGATATCTTGAATCTCACCCTTTCTTTCACTCTTTATTTGATTTCTAAATTGGGTTCCACAACATTACTTATTTTTACTTTTCTCAATACAAACACTCCAAAAACACTTATTTTCTCCGACACAATATTTTTATTTGAGTTCTTAATCGAATCTCTAAAAAGCTCATATAAACTTTATATGTACTCATATTTATATACATACTAATATTTCTTTTTATATATATATATATATATATATATATATATATAAATATTTTAATTACTAATATGTTAATTTTATTAATGAAGAGATCTGAACTTGTAACTTTTTTTTTATTTTTCTTTAAATATGGATTTTGACCCATAAATATACATACTAATATAAATAATTAACTATATTTTGACCCTGTTTTGTACGGATAATCAAGAAATTCATTTGAATGTTTCTTTAATTTGTTTTATAAGCAAGCAAACACATCCTTTTGTTAAAGTTTTCATGAATGGAAAATGGAAGTAAGCATTAATTAATTATATATATATATATATATATATATATATATATATATATAACTTCAGTAAAAAATAGAAAATAAAATATTTTATCCTCAAAAAAAAAAAAAAAGAAGAATCATAGCAATCTTGAACCAATGCTATATTTGTCTAAAAACATATGAACTTCACCATGAATCCTGTTATAAAAATATTTATTCGAAGAAATCATTCATATTTAAATTATTTACGATCAACACGAAAAATTGAAAGAAGAATTCAAACAGCAAAACCATATAAGAAGTCATACATATAGATCGATAATAATCTCCATGAATATTTAAAACTATTGGGTTTGAAATTTATAATTATTCTAAATGATATTTACATGTGCAACTAAGAGTCTAACACAAGTAGGAATTACATACCTCAAACAAAGCTAGTGGTAAGAAAATTCAAGAAGCCACAAATGGTTATGCATTTTTTCCGCACAAACGGCAATTTTTTCTATGTTGTTCTTCACAAACAATTACAAATTCAGTCTTTTTTTTTTTTCTAGAATATACTTAAATTCAGAGCACCAATATTTCTAGAAGCAATAGGGCATCTTATTAGGAACAGGAGGGTGACATGTTCTCCTCCCAAATTTTTTTTTCCTTTTCCTTTAGTAAATATATATATTTTTAAAAAAAATGTAATTCTTTTGTAGTATATCTTTTTCTTTTTTCCCCCAAATTTTTTTCTTCTCTTTTAACAAATACATAATTTGTTACAAAAAAAAATGTAATTTTCTTAAAGTATATCTATTTTATTTTTTTGGCAACCCAACATTCTTAGCCAAGATCTACCGCTGACTAGAAATGTGAATTCGTTACCTTTTTTGTAGGTGTGTCCAAGTATTTATTAGGTATTCCTAGATGTAAGTATCACAGGAACATTCGAATATAATAAAGCAATTCGAGATACAAATCTAGGGGGAGATTTTGGTAAGGCATAGGGAGCGACAGTTATGATAGTATTGTTGATGAGACTTTGTCGAAGCATAACTGTGAAGGTCAAAGGGGTTGGTCAGTAGACGATCACCCATAGCTATGAGTGCTTAAGAGTGACAAATGGCTAGAAGGTCAAATGGTCAGTCAATAAATGACCAAGGGTATAGTATCTTACACTACAAAAAATTTGACTTGTAGCTACACACATAAATTGTCACTAAAAGTTTAAAATTTGTACGTAAATGTATAAAAGACTTTGACCTACAGATGTTTTTTCCTTTACCTTTAAGGGGTCATATAACAACAGTTAATTGTCTGTCACTAAAAGTTTTACATACAGATATAATTATACTTACACTTATATTTTACTATCACTATAAACAATACATATAGTTTGAACCACATGTAGGTAAAAGATGTTAATTTAGACCAGTAGCAACTCACTGTAGGTAAAAGTCATAACTTATACCTACAACTTACAACCGTAGACAAAAGTCATATAATAATAAAAATATATATCTTTTGTAATACTTTGTACATTAAAATTATTAAATTAAAAAAATATTTTTATTGTTATTATATTTTATTAAATATATATATATATATACTCATATTATAATTCATTATTAAATGACAAATATCCACTTTAAGCGCTCTTTCCACACCTTGTAGGAATACCCACACTGATGTGGGTGAAGCCTAATGTTTTCTCTTATACATGTGGTCATAGCCATAGTTTTGTGGAAAAATCTCTAACATAATTTCTCTAGAGGTGCATCTCTCACACCCATGTGGGCATGGCACAATATTGTCATGAACTCTTAGTGCATTTCCTCTACAAGCGCATCTCCCACACTACTGTGAGAATATCCACATTAGCATGGGAAAACCCTGATTCAGTTTCTTTTCAAGCAAACCTCCCACACTTTTGTGGGCATATCAATAATATTGTTCCTATACAATCTATGTTTGTTCTCATAATATTGATTATTGCTATATAATAATTGTCAACTATTATCATAATGCTAAAATGGAAAGGGGAGATAAACTCAAAATAAAAAGAACCAAAAAAAAGTTTTAATCTGAACAACCGCAAGAAGCATGGAAGAGAAGGGGGGAGTTTGTTAGGAAGGAAACAATGATAATACAATTGAACTTTCTATTATTTCTCCTTCCATCGTTTCCTCCATATTACAAAGAAAGCAAGTGACAAAGTGGAGTAAAAAAAGGGATGAGAATTTTGTTGTATGATTTTCCACAACATGAATTGTTCCACCTTAGAAATACAACCATCAAAATATATCTCTAAAACAAATCTGCAAGAAAAAAAGGATATGGTTAATGATAGACACTTAATTTAGGAAGTTTTATTTCTACCATGGTGTTCATTAAGAGAATATGTGACATGCCAAAATGCAACTTACATTAATCACCATTTCTCTCATCTATGTCATCCTCATGCCTTGTCATCTTCTTGTCTTCTATGCACTTCATCATGTTTCCCAAGGTGAATTTTGGGTGTAAATTTTCTTACGAAGCATTGTCTTTCAAAGCTGTATATTTTTCACAATTGAGTGAAAAACTATATAATAGAAATTGGAATAACACCTAGCTAATAAGAAATTAATGTATGGTCCTAAACCACCACATTCTCTCCTGTAAATTGTAAAACTTGGCTTTCTATCTCGTAAATTTAAATTCCTTAACTAACATTTTAATAATATACTAACAATCCATATTTGTGATAAAAAAGTAAAATAATTCTTGTTTTTAATGCTTCTATTTTCTAACTAATAATAACTCACCCAATATTCACATATGGCTACTATTTTCAACGCAACAAGGTTATAGTTATCCAAGTAAGCCACTACAACAATATCATAAAAAAATTCAACTTCCTTCTTTAACTCAACATTAATTTCTTGTTTTGAATACTACCAAAATTTCAATTATATCTTAGGAAACACAAACAAAAATAAAATCATAATCATAAAAAAAAAGCATGTCCAACTAGTAAACATTACCAATGCCACAAAGAACTGAGCAACCACAATTGTAGATTTGATGAGCCTATGTTGCATCTATGACTTCCTTACAACCATCTGCTCAGCAAAATGGTTTCCAGTTAAGAGGCACCAATGAACAACTCAACACTAGAGTTAGAAGATGGTTGTGCATGTCATCTAGAAGAAAATTCAAGATGTCGTTATGGGGCACAATTGGATGTGGTGGTGAAGGCAAAGATGCTACAAATACAGAGTGGACATCAATGTCCTCAATCAATGAAAGCCTAGTGGCATCCTCAATAGTATAACCCTGCAAAAATCAAAAGAAAAAATGAAGTGATCATGCAAATCGATCTTTGGATCCAAGTTGACAACTTTAAGATAAGGTACATATCAGTCACAATACGAGAAGGAAAAGAGGTCACGTGCCTCCCATCAATTGCAACCAATAACTCAATTCAATGCATTCAATCACAAATAACCTCATCACACAAACTTATATTTTAAAATCTTGCACATGATAACAACAATACAAACTAGGCTTTTTTAACATACCAACATGTAGAATGTGGTTTCGAGCTAAAGAGATAATAAGGAAACTTCTACCTTAGCAACACATTACATCAAAGATCTATAAGGCAAACGAAGACATGGACAAAACAAAATTTGTGGAAGTATTTATTAAGTTTTGAAGATAACTATGGAATCTTTCCTTTCAATCTTTTTTTTTTCATCCACAACCTCACACAATTCATCCTAAGCCATCCCAAAAATCTAAATTATCACTTACAAACACAAAATATTTGTCAATATTGATAATCCTACCAAATCTACATAAATTAATTTCGTGCATATGTTTCTACTATAAAAATGCACCTTGTGGCCCTTCACAAAATATCATCCTTACCTCATAACCTTTCATATAGTCACACATATTGGAACCAATGAGCCATGTGTTTTCATATTAAGTTTCTTTCTCAAAGTCTTCTTCACCTTAATTTCATGATTACTAAGAGCAATCCTTTCAAGAAGTATGATCCAAGAATATTAATACCTACACTTCACTTGTTCCACCATAGAGTTTAAAAAAAAAACTTAAAGATAATTTTATTTCTCAACTTTCTGATAATCCACATCATTGCAAATTACAATAAATGTCAACACCCTCCATTCTCTATCCATATATGCATTCCTTGATAACAACTAAATCTTTTATAATGTTGAATAACCCGTGTCATTTTCCAAAGATAATAACTACTCCCTTATTATATTAAAGTCTAATAACAATTACATAATAATTAATCTCTTAATATATTAGCAATTATAATTAGTGTTTGTGATATAGAACTCTATGTATGTATATTCTTAATTCTATCCCTAGATATTAAACTTTACATGTCCTTGGTCTAATTCTAAACCAATTAGGTTTTTTTTTAACTTAACTAAATTGCAAAGATATCAAGATTTTTCACATTAAAAAAATAATAACAAGTAAGCATAGAAACAAAATCATATGTGCATGTTATTGTTTGTTGGAGAGTTATAAGTAACTTTAGGTGAAGTGGTCATGCCTTCTATGCTAAAAGTGTTGGGTCCAATCGAGGGGGTTAAACACTAAGGAAATGTATAACCATGGGACACAAGCCCATATATAAGAGAAAATGACACCACCTTCAACCCAAAACCTTAAGGCATTAGGTTATGGGTCTTTCTCACTTATATATTACTCAACTTCCCCATTTCTTACCAATGTGGGACTTCAAACTCACACTTGCACTCCAATAATCTCCCCCTCAAGTGTGAGTCCCTTTCACATTGTAAACTCCCCCTCTAGTGAAGGCATATATTTAATGACGACCCCTTATTCACACAGCCCTTAAACACAAGGGGACACACCTTCTGAAACCCTTGTCAGGAGGACTTTCGATTAAGGGGATCCACCGTCAACCTTAGCTGATCACAACCATCGGCTCTGATACCAGTTGTTGGGTCAAACTGAGGAGGTTAAACACAGGGGAGATATATAACCAAGGGACACGAGCCCATATATAAGAGAACATGACACCACCTTCAACCCAAAACCTTAAGACATTAGGTTATGGGTCTTTCTCACTTATATATTACTTACCAATGTGGGACTTCAGCAATCTCTCCCTCACGTGTGAGTCCCTTCCACATTGTAAACTCCCCCTCCAGCAGAGGCATACATTTAATGACGGCCCCTTATTCACACCGCCCTTAAACACAAGGGGACACGCCTCCTTAAACCCTTCTCAGGAGGACTTTCGATGAAGGGAATCCACCATCAACCTTTGCCGATCACAATCATCGGCTCTAATACTAGTTGTTGGGTCCAATTGAGGGGGTTAAACACCAGGGAGATGTATAACCATAGGACACGAGCCCATAGAGAACATGACAAAAAGCTCAAATAACTTTAGTTATAATGACTTCTTGAATAGCTCTAGACTATTGTTTGTTGAAGTGCGGGTTTTTGGAGTACAAATTCAAATCTTTTATAATAAATTTTCAATTTTTATTTACAAAACCTATATGATTTTTATGTTTTATTAAAAAAAAGGTAGTTGGTTAAGGATGAATTCGAGGTGACATTAAAGATTCAAATTAAGTTGAATTTCGATGATGAGAGAAGAAGGTCGTTGCAACAAGTTAAGGTGGACTGGACAAGAGGATGTCACAATCATGCGAAATAAAAGCTAATGGGAGTGATTATGAAAGGAAAACCATAAAACATACTAGGGGTTTAACAATTTCTTCCCTTCTAACCACAATTTCAAACAAGAATAGAGTCTGCATGAATCAAACCCTAAACCATCCAATAGTATCCAAATTATAATTTTGTAGGAAACATTTTCTTCAACCAAACAAATCTTTAACTAGAAAAGATTAAAGGATAAGGAATTATTAACAGTCAAGAAAAAACTAACAGTGTATCCAGAACCTCAAATTTATGAGTCCCCAAAAGTATTTTCACTCTTTAAAAAAAGTAGTTTGACTAAGAATAATTTCATTGATAAATTAAAAATCTATCAAGCTTGCAGCACCCCTATATCCATAGGCAAGCTCAAACTAGGCAGGGGTATCATATAACAAGCATATGTAAAAGTATTGAACAAATATGAAAAGCCTTACTAATGCATTTAAGGATGTACCTCGAAGACTAACAAGTGATTTTCTTATAGCAATCTTATCTTAACCTAAATGCATGTAAGAAATGAATTATTAGGTAAGTTCATAGTTTATATGAGAAAGTGAAACACATTTTGTTAAACATAAGTAGTCATCATATATTATGATGAAGTTACCAAAACTCATATTACTAAGACTTGTCCAGTTTAAACTCATCTTGCTAAAAAGAAAATCACTCTAACTTGTTCATTGGAAAACTAGAGCAAAATCGGAACAAAGCTTAAAGGTTTTATCACAAAAAATGAGAGAAGAGTTAAATATTCAAGATAACAGTTAAACCTTATAACAAGAAAGTCCTATTTTCTAATATTCCTCTATCTAATGACAACATCTAAATAATCATTGGGCACTAATTTTCCAACTTACTGTTATTAGTTTGTCAAATATACTTTATAATCAATTTCAGTTCTACCAAAGGTGATAAAGTTCCATGTATATCAAGGTTCAATGCATTAATTTTAACATTAACTTGTTAAAATAATGTAAATAATTAATGCTAAATCCTATGATGAATGGTATAACTAGTTGGGTTTTCAAATAATACCTAACAATCAGCACATTTAGAAATAATGTAGCCTAATTGCAACCCTGCCAACTCGTTAATATGTAGGATTTTAAAATAAAATAATTTGAATTAAAAAAAGATATGAATTATAAAATAGGGCCATGAATATTCAAATATATATGTTCTAAGCATTGCATGAGTCTTGAGATCCATATAATCTTCTAGCATTTATTCCAATTTCCAATTGATTTGAAACCAAACACATATTTTTATAGTTAGTGAGATTAAGTAATCATATTTAGGAGGAAATGCGAAAAAAAATGTTTGGAAAATTGAAAATATTGGAAGCTTGATTTTGGTTTGAATAAGAATTAAGGAAACATTATCGCTTTGTTATCAGTGGCAACTCCAAAAATGATGAATAGTGGAGATGTTGTAGGATTCATTGTGATTTGGGAGTTCCGCTAGTTAATTCACCTTCACATTCTAAGCTCGAATTATATCAAAACTTGAAAACACAAATTAAAATCCCTAACTCCAAGCTTGAACATCACATTCCATCAATTATATCAAAACTTACAATAACATGTGAATTAGAGGTGAATCGTTAGAACCAAAGGGAGAATAATAAGGGTTAGATTGAGCCATGATAAAATCAAACCTTACACCGTAAAGGTCATGACTTAGAATGGCGATTGGGAGGGTTATGTTGAGGTGAAGAGAAAATAGAGAAGCCTCCGAGAGGAGGGATGCAACAATGAGGGTTGCGCGGCGAAGATGGTTATAAAACCCTTCTATTGCTTGCATTAGTTCTAGAGAGTATATGAAACTAGGGAGATGATATTTACCTTCTTCCACGACAATATTCAACAAAGATAAGGGCGTAGCTATGAGTGCGATATTAGGGAGAGGGTTTGAAAATAAATTAAATTTATTTAAGGATTATTAATATAATAATTTAAATATATTAATAGTTTGAAACAATTATTTTAAACTCTATTTTAAAATATTATTAAATAGCCATTTTAAAATCTTTCTGAAAAATTAAATTTCTGCAATCGTGCTTTTTATAAAATGGTTATAAAAAACAATTATAAATTCATGTTTTAAAAATTCATTTTTTAATAGTGAAATAAAATCATTTTTATTATATAATTTTATAAATTCAATTTATTAAATAAAAAAAATTTATTCTAGACACCAAGTGTCTGTAGCAAGAAGTTCATAAAAATTTTACCTATACTATACATTTGTAGGTAGAAATGTCAAAATATTTTTACCTACACTAACCAAACATAAATAGAATTTTTCATACTTTTACCTACACCAACTATTTATGGGTAGAAATCTTCTTAGTTTTACTTACATTTAACCATTTATGTCATAATGTTATAAAAGTTTACCTACACTTAACATGCATAGGTATAAGGGTTTTGAAGTTTTACCTACACTTTATCATGTGTAGGTAAAAATAAGTGTAGGTATATGCCCTTTCTTTTGTTGTGAATTACAAATGTTAAGGGTTTTACTTAGTTATTTAAGTAAGTTGCATGAGTTGTTGTAAACTTATTAACACATTGTTCAATTTCTATTAGAACAAAAAGAAAATGTAGATAATCATATTCAAGCATTTAACATAGTTACATATCTAAGACTCCAAGTGTTCCTAAAATCTCATTAGTTTAACAATTAAAATTAAATTTGTAAAAATTTAAGAACTTCCTTTAAAAGATTTAGTGGTCGGTCGGCTAAAGTTTTACAA
The DNA here is from genome assembly GCA_037954015.1 of Psophocarpus tetragonolobus. Classification (NCBI taxonomy): domain Eukaryota; kingdom Viridiplantae; phylum Streptophyta; class Magnoliopsida; order Fabales; family Fabaceae; genus Psophocarpus; species Psophocarpus tetragonolobus. Next base: position 38,411,405 of record CM075691.1, on the reverse strand, counting down.
AACTATTTTTAGTATTTTAGTGGTTGGTTAAGATTTTCTTAAAACAATTTTTAAAAATAGTTTTGATTTTATAGTTTTTAAAAACTAAAAAGAAAAACAATTGTAAGTATGTTTGATTTCTTCAAAAATATTTTAGTGATTGGTTTGGTTTTGTTTTTTAGTTTTTGAAAAGAGTTTTCAAAAATAGTTTTCAAAAACTGTTTTTGGAAAGAAAAGAAAAGAAAAACTTGTTTGACAAGTGATATTTAAAAACTGTTTTGAAGATGTAAAAATGGAAAAACTTGTTAATGTTTATTAGAATTTTATTAATGAAAAGCAAAAAACAACATATTCTGATTATATTTTTAATTTTCAAAACAAAAACTGAAAACTGAAAAACAAAACTACTTTTAACTATTCTAGTTTTTTAGTTTTTAAAAACTAAAAAATCACAACTGTTTTTTAAAACTGTTTTCAGAAAACACTACCCAAGCAAGTTTTTTAGTTTTTAAAAACTAAAATACTGAAAACAGTTTTATAAAACTGTTGTCAAACAAGCATGAAGGGTTTGATTGGTTCAGTTTTGTTTTTTAGTTTTTGAAAAGAGTTTTCAAGAATAGTTTTCAAAAACTGTTTTTAGGAAGAAAAGAAAGAAAAAAACTTGTTTGGCAAATTTTATTTGAAAACTATTTTGAAGATGTAAAAATGGAAAAACTTGTTCATATATATTAGAATTTCATTAATAAAAAGCAAAAAACAACATATTCTGATTGTATTTTGAGTTTTCAAAACAAAAACAGAAAACTGAAAAACAAAACTACTTTTAGCTGTTCCTGTTTTTAGAAACTACTTTTAGAAACTAAAAAACTCGTTTGGATAGTGATTTTTAAAAACAATTCTGGTTTTTTAGTTTTTAAAAACTAAAATACTGAAACAGTTTTATAAAACTGTTGTCAAACAAGCATTAAGTTTTTTATTTTCTTTTTATTAATGACACATTCGTAAATAGAAACAAAATTTTTTATTTTCACATTTACAAAAAAAAATTTAAACAATATTTACTAAGTAATTATTTTTCAAAAATTAAAAAATAAAATCAAACTAATAAAGCTCATGGAACTATGTCTGAACTTACAAAATAAATAGAAATTCGTCGACAGCAGGGTTCGAACCTGCGCGGGCGTAGCCCAACAGATTTCAAGTCTGTCTCCTTAACCACTCGGACATATCGACGTGTTTGTTCCCTTTTTTACCTTTAAAAATATATTGTTAATATTACGCTAAGTCCATATCACATGAATCAGAAATTTAAGCATACTAAATGTTATATTACAATTGATACTAATAGAAAATTAAGGTTTCTATAGGATTTTTTAATTTGAAAATTAATTTTTTATTAAATTGAAATTTACATGTCATAAAAGTTTCTTATCTTTATTAAGCTTTTTATATAAAAAACGGTTTCTTAATAATAAAAATTCATACATTTATCATCAACCACTGTACTGAGACCAAGAGAATTACAGAAAAAAATGTGAGCTTTTTTAGGTTTCTTACCGTTTATGCATGAGTTTCTGAATGAAAATATAAGACACTGCAAAGTCTACAAAAAGTAATTTTTACTGAACTAAGAAACCATCGTAAGAAACTCCTATTAGAGATACCCTAGCTCACCCTAGCCTCCTAGTATATATAAAATTTTATAAAATAAGTTGGTAAAAATTAATATTTTATAAAATTTATTTAGTATGCAATGAATTTTTTTCTTTTTTATATTGAAACATAATGATGATATTTTCGAACAAGATGCAGCTCATGTCAATGAAACTAATAATAAATTATTAACTTTCTCATCACAATGAAGAAATAACACTGGTTACAATTCAAACTTTTTATGCATAAAGTAGCAGCCCACGTGCAACTTTATATATTTTATGTTTAAAATTGTTACAGTTGTTTTTGTTACCAAAAAAGGAAGTGGTATTACTATAGTGTTTACAATTTGGCGGCGTGTGAAATCGAAAAAACTAATTAAAATATATTTTTATGTATAATTAAATATACAGAGCAGTATAAACAATTTTTATACGAACTAAACAACTCACTGATTTTTTTGCATAGGATTTTAGCGGGTGACTTCTGTCCGATTTAATTTATTTAGGAGAAGAAGTGAAGTTAAACTTTTAGTATTGTTATTGATAGGTTATGGTGGAAGTGTAATGAGTAAACACTTTGAAAGATATTAGATCAGCTTTTGTTGATGTGGGCAACACGAGTCTAGATGGCACCATCAATATCAATTCTGATGCAGTTATTATTTTTTAGGTCCATTGACACACAGTTGTTGGAGGGCTTTTGCATGATCATAGAGGAAAGTTTCTGATTGGTTTTTCTTATAAGATTTCCTACTTCTTAGTGGATAAAGCGAAATTGTTGGTTATTTTGCAATATATGAACATTAATAGCATTAACTATTGGATGAAGTTGTGCAAGATACCATGAGTTTTTCTTCATATTGGAATGGATCTACAGAAGTAGCTGAAAAACTATATAGAGTAATTTTACTTACACATTGTGTGAGACAAATTTGTTGGCTAATGATTTTGGAAAGCCAGTTGGCTACCAATCACGAAACTATTCTTTATAATTTTATTCCGGATGTTTTATGTAATGCTTATCATAATGACATGCATTGTATGGTGACTTTTGATACTATTAATTGATTTTGGGTGGGCGTTTTTGTCTACTTTCTTCACAAAAAAATGTATCTTTTAATTTGTAAAACCGACAAACTAGGCTTCAAGGTCCTTATAAAAGACGCAGCTCTTTAATATTTAGTTTGTGAATTTTTTTTTGTTTATTTTATATTTTAAAAAAATCTTAAATTTTTAACATTAAAAAATATGTTTGTTTTTTAATTTTATTTTCAAAAATAAATTATTAAATTTAATTAATTTTGATAAAAATATTATAAAATATTTATATAGCTTTTGTTATAATTAGAACATTGTTATTAAGTTTTTACTAGTTTTGATTTTCAAAAATACTAAAAATAACTTTTTCTATTTTATGCTTTCAATTAATATTTTAAAATTTTTCAAAAAAGTATTTTCTTAATTGCTAAAAAATATATTTATACTATTATTTTCTGTAAAAAACAAAAAAAAATGTATAAAACAACCAGGGTGTTAGCTTTCTATTAGCAACAATAATTCAATCACATTTTTAGTATTGTTCAAATTATCATGTTTAATGGAAGAGTTTAATTAGTATAATTCAATCATATTTTTTCATTCATATGTTTTTAAAGTATTAATTAGTAAATTCAACAAACTTATCATAAATAAAGGATTATGATTGAATGTCAACGTAAAATATTTTAAACTAACTGTGTATACTAATTACTCATAAATGAAATATAAGTTAGGACGATACTAAAAATACAAAAAATATTACACTTTTTTCTTAAAGTCTAAATTAAGTTACTTAACAACTATGATAGTAGTACAAATATATTTTTTTTCAATAGAGTTTAATTAGTATGTATGGTCAGTGTAGACACTCAATTTTTTCTAGATAAAGCCTTCACCCCAAAAAGGAAAATAGGAAGAGAAAACTGCATAAAGGTTAAGGATTGTGATAAGTGTCCACTTTGCACAAAATCTGAATCCTTATGATACTTATCCAGCTAGAAAAATTATAGAAAACACTTTGCACAACCCAACTTTATCTAAAGATAGCATGTTAAAATTGCACATTCAACCAGTGGTTTCTTGTGTCCAATTTTCCCTTCAAACCAACAAGAAGCAAGGAACAGAAAGGAATGGCATGATGCTATCAAACAAATCCCAGCTTGGTTCATGTGAATTGTAGGACCAAGAGAGAACGTTAGTTCATATGAATCATAGAGCAACAACACGAGTCTCAACCAAAGGAGTCAATGAATCAAGAGAGGACATTGGTTCATGTGAGTCGAAGAAGCAAAGCACAAAGCTCAACCAATAATGCCTTTGAACCAAGAGTGGATGTTGTTCCATGTGAATTGAAGAACCAAAACTCAAACCTCAAACAAAGATACCATTAAACCAAAAAGAATTATTGGTCCAAGTCTTAAATTCATTAAGCCACAAGAAAATCACGCCCTAGAGATCGCTTAGCGAAAAAAAGAAAATTGTTTTGCTAGGCGAAGTCCTAAGAATAACTAGAAAGTTTTGAAATTCGCTTAGTGAATTTATTTTCGCTCAGCAGAACTATGAAATTTGCTCAGCAGATTTAATTTTACTCAACGGATTTTCCTACCCAAAGGCTATAAAGAAGGGTGCAATTTCATTGTTAGGGAGGTTTTTTTCAAGACTTTTAGGGGAATTTTTTGGAGACTCTTGAAAGAGATGTTCTTGAGAGTCTGGATTTTTTTATTAATTACTCTAAATGCTATTAGCTGAAAGAAAGAACTTAGTTCTTGGAAAGACACCACTTCTAACTAATAATTCAAATTAAATGGCACTTAACATCACCAGGATATCTCTCTTTGGTAATACATGAAACAATTATGGCACCCTAACAGAAAACATATTTGAAATTAACTTGTTTTAGGAGCCACAGATAAAACATTACAATCTAAACATGTAAACATGTACTTTATTTTTTATATATATAAAATACACAATACTTTCTTTTTACTTCTAAGTTGTTTGGTTCAACTATATATGACAACAAAAGTTTAATGTCACAAATTTTAGTGATTTTTCACATATTTACAAGGTAGTAACTTTTCACAAGATATCTAAAGTTTTTTCTGTATATTTTATAGTTGTATATAGTTTATGTTTTCCCTTGTCTTTGTTCCGATTTTTTTATTCATGTTATTAACTATATATTATTTTTTTTCATGGATAAGTAAATAGTAATTATGTTTGTTTTGGTGATTCAGAAGAAATGGATGATAACATATATCACGAAGTAATTACTTCGAGAAAACGTAAAAGAGAAGAATTTAAGAAGATAATTAAAATTGTTGTTGCTTGTGCTGTTTATATGACCATAGGTGTAGTAGCGCGGTATCATAAAATTATCTTGTTAAGCAACCAACCCATAATTGGGAATTGGAACGACGTAGTTTCCTCAATCGTCTTTATAGAAGGACAGGAAAAAATTGTATTGAGCAACTAAGGCTTAGTAAGAGTGTCTTTCACAAACTTTTTAGAATTCTACAAGAAAGTGGTGGATTAGTAAGAACTAGAATGTTCCAAGAGTTGAGGCAGTGGTGATGTCTTTAAATATACTTGCTCACAACCTTAAGTACATGGTAGTGCAATTTAGTTATTGTTGATCTAAAGAAGCAATAAGCAAACAATTCAATAACGTCTTGAGAGTTGTAATGAAAATTAGCAAGGATTTTCTAAAGATGGTTAGGTTAAGCTAAAACATTTTTCAGAAACTAAATATGTTAACGAACTTATGTTATTTGTAGAAATGTGTTGGAGCCCTTGATGTGACACATATTCCAATGACAGTTTCCCCTATAGGCCTAGGTATCTTATAGAAATGATGATGTATCTATAAACATATTAGCAGCTTGTGATCTAGGTTTAAGATTTATTTATGTGTTACCTAGGTGGTAAGGGTTCGCAGGAGATTCTTGAGTACTACGAGATGTCTTACGTCGTCAAAATAGACTTGAAATCCCAACTGGTAATATCTCTTGGTATTTTATTTAACTCATCCAGTTCAAGCTATGCATTTTATTTTAAACTATTGTAGGTAAGTACTTTCTCGTGGATGCGGGGTTTACCAATGGTTCAGGATGTTTAGCACCGGGGAACTAGATATCATCTCAATGAGTGGACAAAAAATACCCCTCAAAATTACAAAGAGTTATTTAACCTCTGTCATGAAAGTGCACGAAATGCAATAGAAAGATCATTTGGGATGTTGAAAAAAAGATGGATTATTCTAAGAACTCCTTCATTTTTTTAAGATAAAAGACACAAATAAGAATTATCAATGCATGTTCTGTGTTACACAATTTTATAAGAGAAGAGCAACAAGCTGATAAACTTTTAGAGGTTGAAGACTTGGGATTGTTATCCACGTTGATGAAGAGTTAAGATAACAAAGGGAAAGATTTCAAAACAACCTCACTGATGAGGTCACAACTATTCAAGTCATTGAAGAATTGACTAGATTTTGAGATACATTGGCAGTAAACATGTTTGCTAATTATCAAGTTAGAAAAAACTTTAATTAGGGAGTTTGTTTTCTATTTTTTATGTACTTTGTTATTGAAAAGAGAAACTTTTATGTCTTGTTTTGTTACATGTTGTAATTTGCTATTGAAGTCATGATTTTCTTTAAATATTGACTTTTGGTAGTTGTCATGTATTTGCTTGGAGAAAAAATATTTATATAATCCATAATTGTATAAATATTGTTTTTACTGTGGATATTGTTATGTATAGGTTAATACGTGGAATTAAATTCAATGGCATCATCCAAAGAAAAAATGAAGGGGAAAAGAAACAATGAGGAAACAAGAAATTATTTTATGTGGAATTTGGAGATGGAACGTGCATTGGCTGAAGTACTAAGAGATCAAAGAAATTTAGGTAATAAAATTTATAGAGCTTGAAAAAAGGTAGCATCATACAATGCTGCAACTAGAGTGTTATCAACCAACTTCAAAGTTCAAGTCTCTTGGGAGAATGTGAAAAACCGAATCAAACTTTGGAGATAATGGTATGGAACTGTTAGTGATATCCTTAGTCAAAGTGGATTTGATTGGGATGTCAATAAACATATGATTATAGTCAGTGATGAGAATGTATACAATGAGTATGTCAATGTAAGTAGTTTTATTTTCAAATGTTTTCAAATTTAATATCGCTTAATTTGTGTTCTCATTTACTCATTTCTTTTGTTTCAAGTCACATAAAAAGGCTAAACAGTTTCAATTCAAGTCAATTCCAAATTGGAAAGATATAGTTGACTTGTGTGCTAAAGATAGAGTCATTGGCCATGGAGCAAAACCTGCTATAGATGTTGATGAATTTATGAGTATAGAAACCAATGGAGTGGAATTCTTGTTTCCAGAAGGTGTTAGTGCCTCTATTGATTTAGAGGAACCAAGTTCTACTTAAAAAAGAAAGGGACCATTTTAAGCTCTGACGGCACACAATCACAACGGAGAAAGGTCACTGAAAAAATGGATTATCTACTTCAATGCAAATGATAGCTCAATCTTTTGATAGAATGGTAGAAAAAATTGATGAAAAAGGTCAATGAAGATGATATTCAAGAAGTGTTACATGAGGTGACTTTGATAACAAGCCTTAATCAACCACAATGGGCTAAAATGGTTAGATGGTTAGTTGAGTTTCCAAAACAGTTAGCTATTGTGAAAGCCCTTCCAAATGAGCAAAAGGCACCTTATGTTTTAACACATATTTCTTAAGCTTGAAACTTGGTGAGTAGCACATATTTCATAATTTAAAGTTGATAATATTTTTTATTAATTAACAATTGAATATTTGATTAATTTGTTATTGTGTTTTACAGGACAAATGAATGTTGTTTTGAAGTCATTAGAGGATAGTTATCTTTATTATAGGATTTTGCTTAGGATTTGAATTTTAGTTGGAAAACATTATGTTTTTATTTGAATTTATGAATTTTTTAATGTTCTTTGATAGAATTATGAAAGTAACAAAATTGACCTACTTTCCTTTGATGGAGTTTGCTATTTTTGTTTCAGATTGATATTTGATGTAAACAATTGTCCGCAACTAAAATAAGTATAGATTTTTATATTATGTTATTTATTTTTTAGCAAAATGAATATTTTGATAATTATCAATATGTTTAATTTTCTAAGTAAAAAAACTGTTTAGAAGGAAAACAAAAAATTATTAAATATTTATATTAAATATTAAATGTTAAAAACAACTGGCGCCTAACACTTAACCATGTAAGAATTTTGCAAAGAAAAAAAAAGTTAAAATTTCATTTATAAATATATTAAATAATAAGAAGTGTATTTTATTAATTTGAAAATTTGAAATTTAAGAATTGATTTGGCTTATCCAAACTAAAAAAATGAAATTAAAGAAAATAAATTAATTTTGTTAATATAGAAATTGAATTGACTTGTCCATGAAATTTAAAATTTAAGAAATTTTAATTGATTTATCCAAACAAAAAATTTATAAAACGAAGGAAATTTAAATCAGCAATTTAAATTAATAGAATTTTAAATTCTTTGAAATCCTCAAATACTTTTCATCCAAACATATAGTCAAAGTTTATTTGAATAAAAGATGATCTTACAAGACATTAGGCATTATTACTATATTGACCAATATTAAACTATACTATACCAAGAGAAACATCTTATTACATCTTATTGGGACATTGGACAACCATATTAGATATGTCAATTTTGTGGGCAATCATGTGGTTTGAATAAACAATTCAAACCTAAATATCCAAAATTCTCTATGTATTTTGTCAAGGAAGGATAGTTTTACCTTTTTATGCAAGTCTTCTACAATCCTTGGAAGATTTATTTCACAAATAATGACTCAAGGAGCACAGTTTTTTAAATTACATCATATCATTTTAAGAACATGTTTTCTTTTATGTCTATGGAGGAAAGAATTAACAAAAACATCAATGTCTAAAATTATGCAGCAATGTTTGTACTAAATGGTGAGAATTACCATCATAATGGCAGTTTACTGCCAAGATTAGGAAAGAGGCCAAAGTTTGCCGAGCTTTATCCATACAATGCTAAAAATGAAATAGCAAACAGAATGACAGCTGTCAATAGTTTGCCCAACCTTTTTTTATTGTTTTTCTATATTAATTTTTATTTCGAGGATGTATTTAATTAATGAGAAATAATTTATTATTTTGAAGATAATAAAAATATTAAAAGAAAAAATAAATTACGCTAAATGTTATTTCATGATTATAATTTACTTTTAATTAAACTATTAAAATATATATTTCATTTAAACCATTTCGATTGATACGTGCTATTGACAAAACTAATTTTTAATACATATATAAAAGTGTATTATTATAAACTTATAAATTTTCAGAATTGGCCATTTTTTTAGAATTTAAATTAATATCTTTTCTAAATTGAACTAACACTTACTCTTTTAAAATTTTTTCTTAAATTTTCGTTTTATCGTGATTCTCTCTCTGCTCTCTCCCTCATCCAATTTTTTCTACCTTCATTCTCTCTCCCCTCTTCTGACTTTATGTTTTGTCCCATCCTCTTGTTAGTTTTGTAGTTTGATTAAGTTTTTTAGTTTGATTTTTAGTCTCACATTGCTTAGTATTGTCAGATGGTGTTCTTCACTTTGCTATATAAGCAAGGTTATGTAAGGTTTACAAATGCACCAAAACAAATACTTTTTAGTATTGTTTATTTCTCTCTCCTCTCCTTTAGTGCCTTGTTCCCAACAAGTGGTATCAGAGCCCCTTTCTTAGTATGCTTTGTGGTTGCAGCAGTGTCTGATCTTCTGCATCAGAAAAGATTTGGTTAGAGTAAATTTTCTTAGTATGCTTTCTAACTGCAGCTGTGTCTGATCTTCCACATCAGAAAAGATTTTTTCTCTTGTTCTTGGGGATCTCAGTCTAGAGAACTAGTGGGGACTTTTCTTCAAAAGCAGTAGGAGCAATGGCAATGGACGAAGGCAAGATGAAGATTGAAAAGTTCGATGGTGCGGATTTTGGCTTTTGGAAAATACAGATAGAAGATTATCTGTATCAGAAGAATATGTATCAACCACTCACAGGAAAGATACCAAAGGGTATGAAGGAGGAAGATTGGAGTCTCCTTGATAGACAAGCCCTTGGAGCCATTAGACTGACGTTATCCGGTAATGTTGCTTTCAACATTACAAAAGAAAGGACGACAGCACGTCTCATGAAGGCTATTTCCAACATGTACAAGAAACCATCATCCTCAAACAAAGTTCACTTGATGAGGCGATTGTTCAATCTGCGGATGTCTGAAGGTGCTTCGGTGGCACATCATCTCAATGAACTAAACATTGCTACAACCCAGTTGAGTTCAGTTGAGATTGAGTTTGATGAGGAAGTACGGGCTTTAATACTTTTGTCTTCCCTGCCAGAAAGTTGGAATGTTATGGTCATGGCTGTGAGTAGCTCATCGGGAAGCAATAAGTTAAGATTTGATGATGTTCAAAATTTGGTTCTCAGTGAAGAGATTCGGCAGAGAGAGTCGGGTGAATCATCAACCTCTTCAGTATTGCATACAGAGTCAAGAGGAAGAAGTTCAACCAAAGAAAGCGGACGCGACAAATCAAAGGAGAGACGATCCAAGTCCAGAAATCATCGTAGTTCCCAAAACTCGAAGACGATCGAGTGTTGGAATTGTGGGAAAACTGGGCACCACAAAAACCAGTGCAGGAGTGCACAGAAGATTCAAGAAGCAAAGGGCAAAGCAAACATTGCCTCCACCTCAGGAAAAGATGAGGTGTTGATATCCTCTCTTGAAGATAAAGAGGAGTCTTGGGTATTAGACTCTGGAGCATCTTTTCACGCAACCTCACAAATGGAACTATTCAAGAATTATGTTCCTGGAAACCTTGGTAAGGTTTACCTTGGTAATGAGCAGTCATGTAAGATTGTAGGTAAAGGTGCAATAAAGATTAAGTTAAACGGGTCTGTATGGGAATTGAAAAATGTCAGACATATTCCCGACCTGACTAAGAACTTAATCTCAATGGGCCAGTTAGCCAGTGAAGGCTACACGACAATCTTCCACGGTGATGATTGAAAGATTTCAAAGGGTGCGATGACAATTGCTCGAGGCAAAAAGAGTGGTACTCTTTACAAGACAGCAGGAACATGTCATTTGATTGCAGTTGCAACAAATGAAAGTCCCAATCTATGGCACCAAAGACTTGGGTATATGAGTGACAAAAGGATGAAGGTCATGCACTCAAAAGGAAAATTACCAGGTCTTCAGTCAGTAGAAATTGACATGTGTGAAGACTGTATACTTGGAAAGCAGAAGAGAGGCTTGAGCTCATCCACTCTGATGTTTGGGGACCAACGACTGTCCCTTCCATTGGTGGGAAGCAATACTTCGTAACTTTTATTGATGATCACTCCAGAAAGGTATGGGTTTACTTTCTGAAACACAAGTCTGAAGTATTTGAAGCTTTCAAGATTTGGAAAGCTATGGTGGAAAATGAGACAGAATTGAAGATTAAAAAGCTCAGATCCGAAAATGGTGGTGAATATGTAGACACCAGATTCAAGAAGTTTTGCTATGAGTACGAAATCAAAATGGAGAGAACCGTGTCAGGTACGCCTCAACATAATAGTGTAGCAGAGCGTATGAATCGAACGTTGACTGAAAGAGCCAGAAGCATGCGTGTGCAGTCAGGCTTACCAAAACAGTTTTGTGCAGAAGCAGTCAACACAGCAGCTTACTTGATCAACCGAAGTTCATCGGTACCATTAGAGCACAAGATACCAGAAGAGGTATGGAGCGGAAAAGAGGTAAAACTCTCACATCTTAGAGTTTTCAACTGTGTAGCATATGTGCACATCAGTGATCAAGGCAGAAACAAACTTGACCCAAAATAAAAGAAGTGTACTTTCCTTGGTTATGGTGAACATGAGTTTGGCTACCGCATATAGGATGATGAAAACAAAAAGATGATCTGCAGTAGAGATGTAATCTTCAATGAAAAAGTGATGTACAAGGACATGCATAATACTGGCACCAGCAACCCAGAAACAAGTGGACCAGTTTATGCAGAGATGGAAGATATCCCAGAAAGTCCTAAATTAAGGAGTCCTCAGCCAGAGAAATCAAATGAAGAGAACAATGAGCAATCAGAACCTCCTACTCCAACTCCTGTATTGAGAAGATCCTCTCGGCCCCATGTGCCTAACAGGAGATATATAGACTACATGTTGTTGACTGATGGAGGGGAGCCTGAAGATTATATGGAAGCTTATCCAACCATGGACGCCGACAAGTGGGAGTTTGCTATGAAAGACGAGATGAAGTCTTTGATCTCAAATCAGACATGGGAACTAGTTGAGTTACCTATGGGAAAGAAAACACTTCACAATAAATGGGTGTATCGGGTGAAGGAAGACCATGATGGTTCCAAGCGATACAAGGCCCGACCGGTTGTTAAAGGATTTCAGCAGAAAGAAGGAGTTGACTGCACTGAAATCTTTGCTCCAATTGTCAAGCTTAATACTATCAGAACTGTGTTAAATATTGTGTCTAGTGAGGAGCTCTACCTAGAGCAATTAGATGTAAAGACTGCATTTCTTCATGGAGATCTAGATGAGGAGATCTACATGCACCAGCCTGAAGGTTTTTCAAAAGGAAAGAAGAAAAACATGGTGTGCAGATTAAAGAAGAGTTTGTATGGTCTGAAACAAGCTCCAAGACAATGGTAGAAGAAGTTTGAGAGCTTCATGCACAAGTAAGGTTTTAAGAAGTGCAATGCTGACCATTGTTGTTTCTTAAAGAGGTACAACTCCAGTTATATCATTTTGCTACTTTATGTCGATGATATGTTAGTAGCAGGTTCAGATATGAGTGAGATCAGAAACTTGAAGCAGCAGTTGTCAAAAGAATTTGACATGAAAGATTTAGGACCAGCAAAGAAGATCCTAGGAATGCAAATCATGCGAGATAAGCAAAAGAGAACCTTGCAGTTATCTCAGATAGAGTACATCAACCGTGTTTTGCAAATATTCAACATGGGCAATGCCAAACCAGTTAGCACACCTTTGGCTACTCATTTTCGTTTATCAAAAGACCAATCTCCTAAGATGGAGGAAGAAAAAGAATTAATGGCTAAAATTCCATATGCTTCAGGCATTGGAAGGCTAATGTACGTGATGGTATACACAAGACTAGACATTGGTTATGCAGTGGGAGTTGTAAGCAGGTTTATGTCAAATCCAGGTAAAGTTCACTGGGAAGCTGTGAAATGGATTTTGAGATATCTACGAGACACTAAGGAGAGTTGTTTGTGCTTTAGTAAAGGTGAATTAAAAGTACAAGGCTATGTAGATGCAGACTTTGCTAGAGAAATTGATCATCGAAGAAGTACCACTGGCTACATATTTACTGTTGGAACTACAGCTGTTAGTTGGATGTCACAGATACAAAAGATCGTTGCTCTATCCACTACAGAGTCTGAGTATGTAGCAGTAACAGAAGCTAACAAATAATTGATATGGCTTCAAGGATTGTTAACAGAGTTGTGATTCATCCAGGAAAAGAGTGTTTTGCACAGTGATAGTCAGAGTGCAATACATCTGGCTAAGAATTCAACATTTTACTCCATAACGAAGCACATTGATCTTCGTTATCACTTCATCAGATCTCTACTTGAGAATGAAGTACTAACGTTGAAGAAGATACTAGGAAGTAAGAACTCAGCGGATATGTTGACAAAGGTTGTCACAACAGAGAAGTTAAGGCTTTGCAGTGTCTCAACTGGCTTTCAAGAATGATTGATGATGAAAGCAACTACAATAAGTGATAATCAAACTCCAAGTGGGAGAATTGTTAGTTTTGTAGTTTGATTAAGTTCTGTAGTTTGATTTTTTGTCCCACATTGCTTAGTATTGTGAGATGATGTTCTTCACTTTGCTATATAAGCAAGCTTATGTAAAGTTTACAAATATACCAAAACAAATACTTCTTAGTGTTGTTTATTTCTCTCTTATCTTCTTTAGTGCCTTGTTCCCAACACCTCTCTCCTCTTTTCTCTCACCTTTTGGTTAGTGTATAGTATACATGCAATATTTAGTTATTTAATTTATTTTTTAATATAGTAGTTTAATTTCTTATTTTTTTAGTATATTAATTTAATTAATTTTTAGTGTAATTTATTATTTTTACTATAGTTATTTAATTTATTATTTTTTTATTATAATAATTACATGTTTATTATATTTATTTACTTAATGAATTACATGTTTAGTATAGTTATTTAATTAAATATTTGGTTAGTGTAGTGTAATATAATTATTTAATTTATTTTTTTAGCAGAGTAATTTAGTTTCTTGTTTTTTTAGTATAATAATCTAATTTCTTAATAAATTACGTTTTTAATATATATATATATATATATATATATATATATATATTATTTTTTTATCTCTCTTATTACTCTCCCGTCACCGTTTGTCGAAGAGTAAAAAAAAATTGCTAAAAATTTGCAACTATTTTGACTCTTAGGCAAAATATTTTTACTCTCTAGTAATAGTTTGTCGATGAGTAATATAGGAAAAATAAAATGAATGACATATAAATCTTTTATTATACAAGTAAGTATTACTTTAAATTTAGGAAATTGTGAATTGAAATTCTCTCATTCTCTAAGTCCTTAATCATCAACTTATCCGGCTGATGGAAAACCTCCTTGAAATGAAAAACACTACTCAAAAGTCTTAACTCCTAAGTAACAAAATAAAAAAAAAGGAAAGAAATTATCTTAGTTTACACAAAATATCTATAAAACTCATTTGCCTTATAAAAAAATTACACAAAATACATGCGAGCTCACATCAACCATTATGCAAAATATTACATGATATAAAATGCACCAAAGTACTACTATTTGCTTGACGAGCCTTTAAGAACATCTTAAATGCAAGAACTCAATTTGGGTTTTTTTGTTGACAGAATATGATTTATATTGACAGGTATAAAAGTATAATATATATATATATATATATATATATATATATAAAAGAGTTTAATTAATATATAATAAAAGTAAAAAAAATTATTATAAAATAATGATCTTTAAAATATTAATTGGTAAAGTAAATAAAATTAATATAAACAAAGGACAATGATTAAACTATATGCAGTTATTTTACATTTAATAACCAAAAATGCAATTATTTTATATTAAAAAAACACAAATGTTTAAAAACCATGTTTTACCCGAAATTTTGTATGTGCCTCCAACAACAACCCCAAAATTCAACCCGAAACTTTATGGAGATTGTGTGCTTCAACTCTGATATATTCCATATTTCAAGAGACTATAGTTGATGAGGCAATGAAAAAAAAAATGGTAGGAACTAAGAATGGACACGTATCCAATCAATTCAAAGAAATGATAAATCCAAACTAGCTAAAAAAGTCAAAATGGTTCGAAATAGATTTAGAAAAGCAAATCCAATAAATTTAGATTGAATTTGATTGTTGAAAATTCAATCAAACCTATCATTTATTATATATTATTATGTAACATTATTATAAATGTTTAAAGTTTATCAATTAAAAAATAGAGTTTAGAATTTGGACTACAATGCCAACACAAATTCTATTCTATGTCACCTTCCCCCTCTTAATATTTAGAAACTTGACACACTTCTATTCCATTTCATATTTCTCATTAAATTTCAAATGTTGAATGCAATTTCAAATTTGAAAAGTTAGGTATGTTGAAAGGTTAATCTATCCCAACGATAAATCCAAACACCTGATGACACATTATGTTTATTTTAGAATGTTGTTTTTAAATTTTAAATTTTATTTTGAAAGCCAAATAAATCCAATTATCTTATTTAAACAAAATTGATCATAGTTGGATAATTAGTTTGGTTTATATTAAAAAATAAATGAGAAATTTAATTCAAATCATTTCAATTAAATTTAGTCAAATTAAATAAAAAAAAAAGCACAAATCCAATTCAAATTGATATATCCACTCCTACAAAACAATGACGTACCAGTTCACATCGCACCTCTATAACATTTTCAGAGTTGTAAATGATACACTTAGAAGAAGATAGCTTATGATAAGTAGGCTATGCGGCATATTTTTGTAAAAATTTCCACAATGTTGGGATGATGCAATAGGACAAAAACAAAAGCTTAAGCACAAGTTCAGAGGCCATCCTCTATAATACTTCCCAAAAGTTTGTGATTGATTCAATAAAAAAGATAACTATTACTAAATGTGTATTTTGTTTTATGTTTAAAAAGATAACTAATACTTATACAAATTTTGACATGTGTAGTTTTGTGTTGAAAAAAAATTCAGAATTTATTTTGAATTTAATTAAAGTAATTTTTATGTTGGATAAAAAATTTTACACTAGATCTTTTAGTCTAACTTACTTTTATGTATAAAAACATCTAAATATAAATTATATTATCTCAAAATCCATAATGATAATCAATTATATAAAATCAATTTCTTTCAAAATACATGCATCACTAAAACGTCCACTAAAGACTCCCTACCTATCTAACATCTCCCAAAAATGTGGATGGTGTGGCTAGCTAGTGCCCCACTTTATGAGACACTTCCTGTGCAAGTATTGATGATCATAGAGTAACCCCCATTTGTTGTTCTCCTTCAATGTTATCCTGAAAAATGAAAAATTTGACTAAACCAATTAACCTCCCCATAAATGCAATCATACCACTAGCTCCATGGGACCTGCAATGTATTCATCTGCATGCACTCTTTTAAAAAGTGGATCACATAAAGCTTAGGTTATATCATATTATATCTCTTTCAGTGGGTTTCTGGTTCCAGTATAAAACTTGGAGAAAAAAAGGATTATACATTATTATTAACGTAAAATTTTTATTTATATTAAATTTGTTAATTTTATTTATTTATAAATGAAAATTTATAATTAAATGTTAATTTAACTGTAAATGCTAGTTTTACTCAAAATATAAATCCTAAACAATAGAAAAATAAAATTTCTAAATCAACTGTGATTTGCTAAGTAGAATATGCAGAGAAAATTTGAAAAAGTTAGCTGCATAATTTCATTAAGCAAAATTGAATCAATTCAACTAATTTTCCGAACCAACACGGATTAGTCATTGGGGTCATTTCACTTAACGAAATTGAATTTGCTTAGCAAAATATTGACCGAAAAAATCATGAGTATCCACCTACCAAAATCAATTTTACTTCAATACAGAACCATTCTTGAACTTCCTTCACCTAAAATCAATTTTGGAAAGAAGAATCACATTTCTTCTTAACATCCAAACATCACAAACTCACGTTTGCAAGGAGAGGACACGCGTTTACAAAGTGCATATGTGAATCCAAACATGCAGTACAGCTGTCTGTGCACTCATGAGACGCTCATAGAACTCTGAAATAAAAGCTTAAGATTGATATCATTTTACCTAACTTTGTTTACACTTGTTCTTTCAAGTGGTTTTGTAATCACCTTATCGTGTAAATCCAAAAGGGTTAGATTTATTTTGTGAATCTAGGTTAAGAAGTAATAAATTAACAAAAAAAAATGAGAATTGAATAAATAAGAAAATGAAAAGGATGAAAATGGTTGAACGAACGGATAGATGTCGTCACTTTCAATAATGAAAGATAAGTCATATATGTCACAAGGGTGGTGATTTACCTTGATAAGTCTAGCAGAACGTCACAAGAAAGAATTCGTCTCTCACAAAAAGGTAAAAATTCAATTATAATTTCACTAATTTAATGGTTGTTTTTTTAGTACGATTCAGACCCTATTTATAAAACTAGGTGGCTATTCAAATCATAACTTCGAAAAGAAAAATTAAATACTCCGCAATTATCACATATTACATTAGTTTCTAAATTAATGAAACGTTACAAAAAATGAAAAGTTATTGTCTTCGGTATTTAGATGACGAATATATATATATAGAGAGAGTTTAATGTAAAAAGTTTAACACTAATATTGAATCGCAATTTTTCCTTTAAAGTAAATTTATTGACTTTATTCATTAATAATGTAAAAGTCATATAAATAAAAAGTTGTGTTTAAGCATTAATGTAAAAGTGTTAGTGCATACTAATTAAACTCTTATATTTTATTGTTAATTTACTTTAGTTTTTAACTTAATTTTATTAAAGACATTCATTTATATGATACTGTAATATATTAACTATTATTTTTAAAATATTATTAAATTAATAATATGGATATCAATATATAATTAAAAATAATACATTACAATACAAAAGACATCAACAATTAGCCAAGACCCATTTTGGTACTTACATACTCAAAATCAATTTTGATAACTATTTTTCAAACGTCATTTAATATGAAAATCAATTTTCTAACAAATATATCCAAATAAAAATCACATTATTTTAATATCATATTTACTTAAAATCAATTTTGCAAAACCATGTTAATCTCAAATCAATTTTATAAATGCTAATCCAATCACATACTTAATCTATTCATTTTTGCTTTATTATGTGTGCCAAAGGGTAGTTAGACAGATTAGTTTTAGATAATTAGCTAGAATTGAGTGATACATGAGTTTGTAAAATTTTTTAAAGGATTAAACATATTTTTTATTCCATTAAATTTTTTTTACCTCTAGTCTTTAATAAATTTTTTATTTTATTTTTGTGCTTAAACCTATTTAATTAGATAACACTTTAAAAACTTATAAAAATAGTTTAGATAGTGCTTTAGGAACAGAGTAAAATAAAAAATTTATTAAAAATAACAAAAAAATTCATTAATTTGTGAGAGATAAAAACATGTTTAATTCTATTTTAAAACTACAATATGATATCAAGAGTTAAAAAGTGTTTGTAATAAAAAAATTAAAGTTTTTAAAATCTTCATTCAATTTATTTAGGAAAAGATAGTTAATCATGTTTGAATTCTTGACAATACGTGAAAAATTGGCTCGGAGAATAAACTAATAAATTATAGTAAAAGTAATATCTACATTAACAGAGTTTTACAATACCGTTTTATTATAATTTTTATTTATATAATTATTAAAATATTAATAGATAAAATTAATATACTAGAATTAAATATTAATGTAAAAGTCTATTAGTTATTTTCTCATATAAATAAATACGCAAATGATCGGTTAAGTGGTGCATGTGATAATCCTAATCAATTATTTCGAGGTTGCCGAAAACAAGTTGCACAAATATACAATGTAAAAATATGTTAATGTCAATAATTAATTTTTAGTAATATTTTTTATTTTCCTTTGAAAATGTAATTTCGAACTACTATCAAACACATAATCAATTGACCCAAAACTGTTCTACATTAACCATTATCTCAAATTTTAATATTGCATGTACAATTGCATTAAATGTACAAACAATCTTTTTTTTATGACAAACTTCTTCTTAAATATTTAATACTATTGTATATAGAAGTCAACCCTTTTCATTGACTATGGTAGACCAATTTTGTGTCAGAAATAAAAAATTAAGTATGAATAAAATAAAAGAAGGATAATAGTTAAAAAAAGTTTTATAAATCTATATACAAGTTATCTATCTTTTTTTTTTTCATTAATTGAATTTTGTTTGTTGATTCGAACTACACTCTATAAAAAGCACCTGTCTTTATTTAAATATTCTGAATCGTTTTTTAGGTTTAAGGTTCTCTCGACTAGAAGAAGAATGGAAAGAGATAAGGCATTTAAAAGCTCAAATCAAATAGCTGGATGATCAGATTGAGCAGAAAATAAGAGAAAAGCAAATTCTGCCCTCTCATCCATATGCCTTTGTACCAACCACTACTTCAAGGTTTGTGTCTCAGACCACTTCTCCATTCCTGAATAGACAGTCTTCTTGGACTTTGCCTACAGCCTCAGCATACCGAACTAGAACCAAACCAGAATCTAGTTCACGATCCACTAAAGTTAAGATTGAAGAAAAAACAGAGAAGAAAATTCATAATTCTCCACTGTCCTCACCAGACAGACCGTCTTTTCCCAAAACGGATCTATTCCAGGATTCCTAAGATCCTTATTCTCAGTTTACCATAGAAGTGGAAGATTCTCAAAAAGAAGGCTCTCAGGATGACTCTGACACTCTAGATTCTTCATCAAGTACCAGCTCAGCTGAAAATGCAGATGTAGAACAAAGTGATATTGATGAAAGCACAGACAATGAATCAGGCCATGCTGATTTATCAAAAATCTTAATGGCTACCCCTGCCGATTCATCCACCAGACAAGAATCTATTTATGAATCTCCTGATGAAGATGCTGATAGACCTCGAAGAAATGGGACAATAAGACCCATCAATGGACCTTGGTTTGATATAGATGATTATCCTCCAGATCAATGGAGACGAAGGTTCATAGAATTTGGTGCTTGGCTAGATACCAAATTAATGAAGGATTCTGATTCTTACAAAGTCATTGAAGAATTCTGCTGTAGAATGACAGGTATCTTAAAAGAATGGTACCATAATCTAGGTGCTGTTCGCCAAGACCAATTTCATAAGTTGGATTCAACGGCTGCAGTCTTAGGAGCCTTACATGAAGAATTTCTTGGGGATGGATCTATTATAGATAGAAAGATACAACAAGAATTCTTTGAGATGAAGTGTTGTTCATTAAATATGAGAGATTTAGATAGACACTTCCAAAGGATGATGAAAAGATTCTATCTTCTAAATGGTCTCAATGATGCCAGCCTAAAAAATACACATGTTGCCTCTCTTCCTGTAGAGGTTCAGCCAGAACTTAACCGGATGGCTATGGCAGCTCAAAAGGATTTCTCAGCAATGACCATGGGACAGATCCACCAAATGACTAAAGAAGCAGTAGACAAGCTTTGCAGGCAACATCAATTTTCTTCTGATGTTATAATACAAAAGAACAAATTCAACAAAGCTTGCAAAAAGTATTATTTGGAGATCAAGTGCAAAGACAAATGTAGCTGCTCAAAGAAGAAGGACAAAAAAGAGTCCTTTAAAGTTCCTAAGAAAAAGAAACAGAAGTCTTTTAGATTCTTCCGGAAAAAGAAAGGAAGATCTCCAGGCTCGAGATGTTTTATCTGTGGGAAAAAAGGACACTTCTCCAAAACTTGTCCCAACAAGAAAGATAAGGCCATAAGGCTCATCTCATCTCTGGATATCAAAGACCATGAAGTGGAATCCATATATTCTGAACAAAGCTCAGCAAATGAAGAAACAGTTTTTGCTTTAAAAGAATCCACAGATGAAGAAAGTTCTTCAAAATCTATTCCCATCTATTCTATAGAGGAGATAAACACCAGCAGCCTTGCTCCACCATTACCTAATTTTGAGGTACACATATTACCTTCCAAATTTGATAGACCCATAAGGGTAATTGCCTTTCTAGACACTGGAGCACAAAAGACCATGATAAATCCAGATATTCTGCCAAAGAAACATTGGAAGTAGGAAACTTGTCATTTTCTAGCAGCTGATGGAAGAATGTTCAAAACAGACTTGGTTACCAGAACACCCATTGGAATAAAATTCTTTCCAGACTGCATTATCTGGACCAAGGTAATTGGCAGCAAATTACCTAACAAGGATATCCTTATTGGAATGGATGTTTTTTCTGCTTCACAAAGACTATCAGTTCACCCACATGGGTTGAGATTCAAGAAAGAATATAAGCCTTTTGTCAACATTCAAAGGTTGTTCTCAATAGCCGAATCTCCAGTAGAACTTGAAGACATAAAAAAGAAAATGCTTTCTTTATGTGCTGACAGTCATGAGAGTTTTCGGCATACCAGTCCTCTATGGAAGAACAAAGAATTTTTCATCCGGTTACCTTTCAAGCTAAATGAAGATGTCAATCCTACTAAAGCCACTCATCTAGGAATGACTCCTTCAGATCTTCTACTGGCAAGACAAGAATGTCAACAATTGCTAAAGCAAAGCCTCATTGAGCCTACTCAATCAAATTGGGCCTGTCAGGCATTTTATGTGGAAAAAAGATTTGAAAAACTTTGAGGGAAAAAGCGACTGGTAATAGATTATAAGCCTCTTAATCATTTCCAATAAGGTCTATGAATAATGATAACAGAGGTTATGGAAAGACTCTTTCCTCTAAGGTCTTGGAGCCTAAGAATTTTTTATAACTATGTTCTCCACCAAGTTAAGGGGGAATACCATTCCAATAATGTCCAGAATAAGAAATCTTGTTTGTCAGGATTAATCAAGATATTGTAAGCTTCCTTAGTTTTGATTGCAATAGGAATATCATTATTCATAGACCTTATTGGAAATGATTAAGAGGCTTATAATCTATTACCAGTTGCTTTTTCCCTCAAAGTTTTTCAAATCTTTTTTCCACATAAAATGCCTGACAGGCCCAATTTGATTGAGTAGGCTCAATGAGGCTTTGCTTTAGCAATTGTTGACATTCTTGTCTTGCCAGTAGAAGATCTGAAGGAGTCATTCCTAGATGAGTGGCTTTAGTAGGATTGACATCTTCATTTAGCTTGAAAGGTAACCGGATGAAAA
Organism: Psophocarpus tetragonolobus; assembly: GCA_037954015.1. Classification (NCBI taxonomy): domain Eukaryota; kingdom Viridiplantae; phylum Streptophyta; class Magnoliopsida; order Fabales; family Fabaceae; genus Psophocarpus; species Psophocarpus tetragonolobus. Next base: position 38,389,142 of record CM075691.1, on the reverse strand, counting down.
ATTCTTTGTTCTTCCATAGAGGACTGGTATGCCGAAAACTCTCATGACTGTCAGCACATAAAGAAAGCATTTTCTTTTTTATGTCTTCAAGTTCTACTGGAGATTCGGCTATTGAGAACAACCTTTGAATGTTGACAAAAGGCTTATATTCTTTCTTGAATCTCAACCCATGTGGGTGAACTGATAGTCTTTGTGAAGCAGAAAAAACATCCATTCCAATAAGGATATCCTTGTTAGGTAATTTGCTGCCAATTACCTTGGTCCAGATAATGCAGTCTGGAAAGAATTTTATTCCAATGGGTGTTCTGGTAACCAAGTCTGTTTTGAACATTCTTCCATCAGCTGCTAGAAAATGACAAGTTTCCTACTTCCAATGTTTCTTTGGCAGAATATCTAGATTTATCATGGTCTTTTGTGCTCCAGTGTCTAGAAAGGCAATTGCCCTTATGGGTCTATCAAATTTGGAAGGTAATATGTGTACCTCAAAATTAGGTAATGCTGGAGCAAGGCTGCTGCTGTTTATCTCCTCTATAGAATAGATGGGAATAGATTCTGAAGACCTTTCTTCATCTGTGGATTCTTTTAAAGCAAAAATTGTTTCTTCATTTGCCGAGCTTTGTTCAGAATATATGGATTCCACTTCATGGTCTTTGATATCCAGAGATGAGATGAGCCTTATGGCCTTATCTTTCTTGTTGGGACAAGTTTTGGAGAAGTGTCCTTTTTTCCCACAGATAAAACATCTCGAGCCTGGAGATCTTCCTTTCTTTTTCCGGAAGAATCTAAAAGACTTCTGTTTCTTTTTCTTGGGAACTTTAAAGGACTCTTTTTTGTCCTTCTTCTTTGAGCAGCTACATTTGTCTTTGCACTTGATCTCCAAATAAGACTTTTTGCAAGCTTTGTTGAATTTGTTCTTTTGTCTTATAACATCAGAAAAAAATTGATGTTGCCTGCAAAGCTTGTCTACTGGTTCTTTAGTCATTTGGTGGATCTGTCCCATGGTCATTGCTGAGAAATCCTTTTGAGCTGCCATAGCCATCCGGTTAAGTTCTGGCTGAACCTCTACAGGAAGAGAGGCAACATGTGTATTTTTTAGGCTGGCATCATTGAGACCATTTAGAAGATAGAATCTTTTCATCATCCTTTGGAAGTGTCTGTCTAAATCTCTCATATTTAATGAACAACACTTCATCTCAAAGAATTCTTGTCGTATCTTTCTATCTATAATAGATGCATCCACAACAAATTCTTCATGTAAGGCTCCTAAGACTGCAGCCGTTGAATCCAACTTATGAAATTGGTCTTGGCGAACAGCACCTAGATTATGGTACCATTCTTTTAAGATACCTGTCATTCTACAGCAGAATTCTTCAATGACTTTGTAAGAATCAGAATCCTTCATTAATTTGGTATCTAGCCAGGCACCAAATTCTATGAACCTTCGTCTCCATTGATATGGAGGATAATCATCTATATCAAACCAAGGTCCACTGGTGGGTCTTATTGTCCCATTTCTTTGGGGTCTATCAGCATCTTCATCAGGAGATTCATAAATAGGTTCTTGTCTGGTGGATGAATCGGTAGGGGTAGCCATTAAGATTTTTGATAAATCAGCATGGCCTGATTCATTGTTTGTGCTTTCATCAATATCACTTTGTTCTACATATCCATTTTCAGCTGAGGTGGTACTTGATGAAGAATCTAGAGTGTTAGAGTCATTCTGAGAGTCTTCTTTTTGAGAATCTTCCACTTCTATGGTAAACTGAGAATAAGGATCTTGGGAATCCTGGAATAGATCCGTCTTGGGAAAAGACGGCCTATCTGGTGAGGACAGTGGAGAATTATGAATTTTCTTCTCTGTTTTTTCTTCAGTCTTAACTTTAGTGGATCGTGAACTAGATTTTGGTCTGGTTCTAGTTCGGTATGCTAAGGCTGTAGGCAAAGTCCAAGAAGACTGTCTATTCAGGAATGGAGAAGTGGTCTGAGACACAAACCTTGAAGTAGTGGTTGGTACAAAGGCATATGGATCAGAGGGCAGAATCTGCTTTTCTCTTATTTTTTGCTCAATCTGATCATCCAGCTCTTTGATTTGAGCCTTTAAATGCCTTATCTCTTTTTCTTTGGCATGATAGGTTTGTCCAAAAACTGTCTCTTTCCATTCTTCTTCTAGTCGAGAGATCTCAAAGGTTAGTTGCTGGTAATACCTCTTCATTCTTGTAGAAAGATTATCTAATCTCCCATGAAAGCTTTCTAAATGAGCAGACATCCTGTCCATCTTTTGATCAAGTCTTTTGAGAATAGTGTTCTGGGCTTTGGCGTTTTCAGTTTGCCAATTCAGTACCTCTTCAACTTGAGTAAGAGGTTTAGACTTGCCATCTGGTCCCATCTCAGTAGATGAGATGTTGGGCTTTTTTGTCACCTTAGTCACAGGATCTGTTTTCCTTTCTAGAGGAGGAAAATCTTGCTCATATGGAGTTTCGGTAAACATCATGCAGGGAATCGGTTGACTGCATGAAGTTGGTGGAATGACTGGAGAGTGAACTCCCCTATTTTCCTGAGTAGATGGAAGTCTTTCTTCTTTTAGTATCTCTTCCATCCTTTTGAAGATCCAAGGTGGATCTGGTTTCTCTTGATGATGTAACCCTACCCATGGCTTTTTGGTAGGGTCAAGTGTTCTCCTTTGAGGAGAATAGCCAGGTCTCTTCTGAATAGAAGGAGGAGGTCTGCGTCTTGGCTGAGGAGGAGGAGGAGGAGGTCTACAGTATCCTCCGTCATCACCATCATCCTCATCATCACTGGAATCACTGGAAGAGTATCCAGGATTTTCTTCTTCACTGCTAGGATCTGACAATCTGTCCCAGCAGTCACATCCAGGGTCGCACATGGATGGATCCACATCCCATATGAAGTGACCATCTATTTTATCAGTATAGATGATCGTCCCATCGACATACAAAGAAGATATAGGAATCTTCTTTTCTTTGTAAAAAGGTGTCATCATCATGGAATGGAAAATAGTAGTTGACCCACTTGGGGGTTGTCTTCAAACCTTCTGAAGATGGTTCCAACAGATCCATCAACAGATCTTCTAAAGACAGCCTCTGTAGACTGGATAGGCTTCCGATTCTCATGCAATTTTTCATAATCAGTCACCCATTGCAAAGGGATGAGTTCCTTTAGTTGTTCCCTAGAAATATTTCTAGGAACCTGGATGATGGATGGAGTTTCTTCTTGAGGGTTGGCAAACACAAATAATGCCCCATCGTTACTGGAGGGTAACGATAGATTTACTGCATGGCTTTGCAGTCTGTAGATGATTTGATGATGCAAGGTGGCAACTAGAGCTTCAGGTACTTGGTCTGCTCCAGTAATATGTACTTGTACCTTCAACCGATGAGGAAGAGTAGAATCCCTTAGGCTGATGTTGTAGTTGGGAAATATAGTAAGTACTACACTTCCAACATGCAAGGTATTTAGCACGGTGCCTATTACAACATTCTCATAATGAAGATAGCTAGAGTCAAGCAAGGTAACTCTGGCAGAGACAGGAAGTCCTTTTCTCCCATGAAGAGAGAGAATCAGGCGCACAGCTCCATAGTGAAGATGGGTGAAGCCTTCTGAGGTCCAATGCCTGATGAGCTCATCTGGAATTTCAATAGTCACATATTGTTCCTTGGATGTGGCTACCAAAGAGCATTGTTCCAGTTTAGAAGCTTGGACATAATTTTTCTCTCCAGGTCTTCTGGTGGTGATAAGTTGGGTAATAGACCTAAGAGTTGATCTTTGGAGGCGGAAGATGTTGTATGGATTAAGCAGAGGTGTAGTGGCTTCTGAGATTTGAGCATCTTCAGGAACACAAGAATACTCAATAAGGTTCTCTATTTTGGAAGAAAGTGTTTTGGTAATATTTCTGGGAAGAGAAAGAGTAGAATTGAGAAGAACGGGTCCTGATTGATCAGGTTGTATATTTGAGGTTGAAGTTGAGGTTTCCATGTACGTGAAGGTTCTCTCCCTACTCACCCTTACTATATCATCATATGGCTCCTGCTTCAGAGAAGGCAAAGGAATAAGGTGGGTCGGGACCAAATTTAATACATGATGGGAAAATATAAATACCCAAAATTATTATAATGAGATGCTGCATTATTTAACAGTGTTTTTTATATAAAAAATGTTAATTATTAGTGTGTTAATTTTGTATTTTATTATTTTTTATAATTTTAAAACAGTTAAATTAAATTGTAGCATTTTTAGTTGTTACAATGTTTTTAGTTATTAATTTTGTCTATAGTTTTTAGTTGCTACAACTAAAAATTCTAACTTAATTGGTTAAGAAGGGTGTATAAGTTGTAAATCTTCTATATTTCAATCCTATTAATCTTCAACATCAAAATCATTATAGTTGAACACAGTAATTTTTTCAGTGATATATAGTAATTTTTTCAATGATATATGTGCAAAGATAAGTTCTCACACAAATCTGATAAGGAAGGAACAGACGTGCAAATATATTTTTATAAGGACTAAATTAAAATTTTTAAAAATATAAAAGAGTAAAATAAAACTTTTAAAACCTAATGTACCAAAACTAAAATTAACATTTAACAAATGTGTCGATTAAAAAATAAAAAATATTTAATATTTAACGTTAATAATATATTTTTATATACATTTTGATTATATTTATTAATTTATTAATTAATTCTTCTGAGACACTCATTATTCATTAGTTAGTATAATTAAAAAAGGATACAGAAACACCAAACATATGATTATATGAATCACTTTAGTGGAAGATTGTTATAGGATCTATTTGGATCCTCAAGATACTTTGCATATAAAAGAAAATGTAACTAAATATCAATCAACAATGGACGGTGACCACATTTAAATTTCAAATATTTACATTAAATGGGGAAGACGAATAATTGCCTCTTGACTTTTAGCGTCTCTTTCGGGCTTCATAAAAAAAGAAAATATCTCCATCACTAGAAGTTGTTTTAGGTTTTAACTTTTCTTTCATTTTCATCTGTCCGTCTCGTGTATGAATAAACAACGATAAACGTATATTGTCGTTTCTTCGTGTTTTTTTTTTATAAAAAGTTTAATTAGTATCACGTTCTAGTTGGAGAGAAAGAAATTGGAATAGAAAAAAAGAGATAATAGACTTTGATCCGTATAAACAAATATATGTTTTGTAAAGGGTTTTTTAAATAAGCACCATTTCAGAAGAAAAAAATATAAAATATAAAAGAAAAATTAAAGAAAGAATGTATTATCTTTTTCGTTAATCTTATTCTTATTTTTATTACCTTTTATCAAACTCAATGATATATATATCTTATTTTTTATAATAAACTGTTTTTTCTCATCTAATCTGTTTTGTATTCTTGTTTCTCTTTCTATGTTTTTTTAGTGTGTGATTCTTGATGCTTTCTAAAATGTTTCAGTAAATTTTTTTATCTAACCTCAACATTTATAAAAACTTAATTATCATTAGTGCATTATTAAAGGTTTCTATCCAAGTAATCAAGAATTTAGGATTAAAATTAGAAACACCGTCGCACAAAATGACAAAAGTAAGGGACCATTAATCTTCGGCCCATTTGTAATGTTATATACAAAGATATGAGAGTATGATGAACACACAATTCTTTCTGGAATTTATTATATTATATTCTAGTAAGATATAAAAATACGGTTTATCGTCAAAGTGTGTTTACAGCAGTCATTCTTATGAACTCGTTGCGAAACATAATAGAGTTGGAACAAGTGTTCAGAAATTTGAGGAGATTATGTAACGCGGTGGTTTTTAGTTTTGAAATGAATAAAAATAAAAATTATTTTTAGTTTTAAGTTTTTAAAAATAAAATTATTTTAGTTTTTAAATCTTAATAAAAAAGAATTTTTTCTCTTTAGAGATTGAAAATTTATGGTCGATGACCGCCAATTGGTGCCGAAGATAGAGATTAAAGGTGATGGTCGGTTACCGCCAGTAAGATGTAGTGGTCGAAGGTCGCGGTTGGTAACCGGCAGTCAAAGGTGGCGGTTGGTGATCGTTGGTCAAATGTAGCAGTCAGTAATAACTGGTCAGATATGGTAGTCGATGATCGCCAATTGGAGGTAGTGCTCGGTGACCATTGGTCGGAGGTGATGCCTGATTACTATTGATTGAAGGTGATGACTGGTTGGAGGTGGTAGTTGGTGACCACCGGCCAGAGATGGAAGTTAGTGACCACCGATCGGGAAATTGACAACCAGTGACTGCCGGTTAAAGGTGGTGGTCAATAATGGCAAGTGATGTCAAACGATAAACTTGAATAAAAACTGTAATACTTGTATTTTATAATCAGGTTGTTATATAATCTATTTAAATTTCAATTTAGATATTAAAGTTAGATATTAAAAACTTAGTTATGCATGTGAAAAACTTGTAAAAACATATTAATTTTAGCATATAAAACATTTTTACTAAAATTTGAAAATTCTCTTTTTGTCTAGAAATTCACTCAACTAATTCAAAATCGCTTAGCGAAATAAAATTCGCTCAACAGATTTGGGACAACAATTTTTTAAAAAAAGAAGGAATTTCGTTAAGCGAAGTACAAGATGTTCAGTGAAAGTAACCAGAACTAGAAATTCGCATAGTGAAGTTTTCATGGCTAAGCGAATAGAGAAAAAAGTAACTAAATTTGTTAACCATCGATAAGCAAAACCTTCATCGCTCAGAGAAAACTGTCTGCACATATTTTTCACTTAGCGAGCATAATTTCGCTCAATGAACAAACCCAAATTTTGGCTATAAATGGGGGCAGCCAGGTGAATTGGGGGAGGAAAAGCTGAGTTTCTTGACTTTTGGATTAAGGGTTTAAAGGTTCTTTACCACTCTTCATCAAGCTCTTACTTCGGTAAAGAAGGAAGTGAGATTTATAAACCTTTGTTGGTGTTAATCTTAATAGACTTATATGTTTTTACTACTCTTATGATTATTATTATTACTTTTAACATTTCAATGTTGGGATTAGTTACTAGTTCTAATTTGATAAAAATTTATGTTTTTTGGGAATTGGTTGGAATGTCTTACTATTTATTAATAGGCTTTTGGTATGTCCTATTGCGGCAAATGCTTGTCAAAAAGCATTTGTAACTAACCGCGTAGGCGATTTTGGTTTATTATTGGGAATTTTAGGTCTTTATTGGATAACGGGTAGTTTGAAATTTCGGGACTTGTTTCAAATAATAAATAATTAAAACTAAAATTTGGTTGTCCATTAATATAATTGTTATGACCTCGATTTTCAAATGATTAGTTGATTTCATAGTAACATCTAATTATTCTAACTTTTATTTTTCCAAATATTGCTTCTAGTCTCTTTATTATTATTCTCCCAATATTGCTTCTAGTGCTTTATTATTATTCATCAGATACCGCTTCTAGTCCTTTACTATTATTATTCTCTAGACATTGTTTCTAGTCCTTTATTATTATTCTCCAGATATTGTTTCTAGCTCTTTATTATTATTCTCTAGGTCCTTAATTATTATTCTCTAGATATTGCTTGTAGTCCTTTATTATTTTTCTCTAGATATTGTTTTTGGTCCTTTATTATCGTTCTCCAAATATTACTTTTGGTCGTTTATTATTATTATTATTCTCCAGATATTATTTTTTATGCTTTATTATTATTCTTCAAATATTACTTCTGATTCTCTATTATTATTCTCCAAATATTACTTCTAGTTCCTTTATTATTCTTCTCCATATATTCCTTCTGGTGATTTATTATTATTCTCCAAATATTGCTTGTAGTCCTCTATTATTTTATTCTCAAGATATTATTTTTGGAATTTTATTATTACTATTTTGCAAATATTACTTTCTAGTCCTTTATTTATTATTTCTAGATACTACCCTGATCCTTTAGTTATTATTTACATATACTACGCCTTTCCTTTGTTTATTGTTTCCATATATTACTTTTGGTCATTTACTTATTATTTCAGATATTACTTTTGGTCATTTGTTTATTATTTTCAGATATTACAATCTAATTCTTATTATTATTATTTAAGTTATTCTCCATATATTATGGTATGATTCTCTGTTATTATTTATCAATTGTTGTATCATTCAACTTATTTTTTAGAAGTTATATTTTGATCATTTTCTATAAAATTATTTCATTGTATTATTTTCATATAATACATTCTGGGTTGTTGATATTATTTATTTCAAGTTTTGCTTTGAACCTTATTATATCACTCTCCACCACAAATTAAATTATGATAAATTTTGGTTTCCCCAACTCTGATATATAAAAATCAACTACTCTTGGAATTATTAATAACTATCTTATAATTTTATATTTGTATATTATATTCAAAAGATTATTAGTTATATGTTGAATATTAATGGTAAAATATATTTATATCTTATAAAATATTCAAAAGATGATGTGTAAAGTTTAGTTAAGATTCTTACGTAAAATTCATTATAAATATAATAATTCTTAAAATCATAAAGACAATCTAAGTATGTTTTGTGGTTGCAGTCTAACCTGATCTTACACATTAGAAAGATGTTTTTTAGTATTAAAAATGTATTAATGTTATGATTGTTGTTATTATTGATTATTATCTATGAAATAGAAATTGGAGATGAAAAATTAATTTACATATCTATTATAATCTTTTAATCCTTTAAGGATGATTCATAAATCATTCTGTGAATGATGATTGAAATATAAACATTACATGATTAGTAATTGCCAAGTCTAGTGACTCTAGAAACTATGTTGAGATGTTATGAGAGGAACTTAGCAAAGTCCTAAGTTCCCTTGTAAGAGTACAATTTAGGTGCATGAGTGTCAGTTTCGGGAAAACATAACTTGATACACTGCAAGATGAAAGACAGTGACCAAGTTGAGTCCTAAGATGATTTTAAATACATGAATATTTGGGTTGATCAATGTTGACACTTGGGCTAGAATATTGATAGATCTAAAACCTTCCATAACTACTCAACATATTTAAGATTGTGTAGTATATATCTTTCTTAGGCTAAAAGAGTGTCATTTATATTTTGTGATAGGTAGGTAGCCCAATTGGCAGGTAGTAACAATTGTATTGTGGGCAGCTGACCCAATTTCTCAAGAAAATTATTGTACTAATTTAGAAAAATATATATGACTACCAATCACTTTCCAAAAGAATATTTGATGGTTGAGGTGAATCATCATTGAATGGTTATGAATCCATACATAGAGTCAACTTGGATTGAGTCAATCATTGAGATGAGTAAGGATTAGTCCATATATTGAGTCAAGTGAGATTGAGTCATAAGGTCAAACCTTAGGCCCCCATTGTTTCTTAAGTTTATTAAGATACATTGATGGTTTATAAAAATATCACTCCTTATGTGTGTTTTGTTTCATGTGTTTCTTTTAATATGTATTCATGGTATGAATAAAAGATGAACCTGATCAGTAGGCTATGATGAACAATTTAGAGGATTCCTTATGAATAACTTGAATTCATAACAAGTTAGGCTCTAATGTTCAAGTAAATTTAGTTTCGTAAGAAGTCCACTGCTCTGAATTAGGACCTTTAAGAGGGTAACTATAACAACTAATGTATTTATGTTTTAAATGAAGTTTGTAATAAATTATATTTTGACTCATAATATTTACAAGGAAATTATTGTTCTTAATGCAAGATCAAGTTTTGAAAATTTCTCACATTTTCATAAATACTCTTAGTTAAGGATTAAGGGTGTTACAAAAACAGAAATTTGAAAACCAAATTTTATTGGTTTTTTATAATGAGTGAAACTTGTTTAAAAAATAAGTACAGAATGAAATCAGAAGCATTTTTTTAACATGTTTCTGTTTTGAAAAATATATTTTAAAACAAAAAACAAGAAACTCAGAACAACTTGCATAAGAAATTCATTGGTTTGATTTGTTTTTTAGTTTTTGAAAAATAGTTTTTAAGAACTATTTTCTGAAAGAAAAAGAAAATTGTTTAGTAAGTGTTGTTTGAAAACTATTTTAGAAATGTGAAAATAAAAAAACGTGTTCATATTTACTGAAATGTCATTAATGAAAAGTAAAAAATAACCTATTATCTTTTTATTTTGAGTTTTCAAAACAAAAATAAAAAATTGAAAAACAAAAGTACCTACATTTGTTTCTCTTTTATAGTTTTTAAAAACTAAAAAGTGAAAATTATTTTAAGATAACACTATTAAACGGGCTTTTTAATTTTTAAATACCAAAATTATTAAAAAAAGTTTTATAAAAATATTGCTAAATAAGCGCTAAATGTATGGTATACATTTTCAAATAAATTATAATTTATTTTGCATACAAGTTACTTGATGCGGGCATTAGGACAACTAAAGTCTTGCTTTAGGTCTCAGAAACAAAATGTTATTTCTGTAGTCTCATAATTTTTTGTAATCTTTTAATTACTTAAAAAATAGTTATTCATTAGTTTTAATTAATAATTAAAAATGTTTTTAATTGACTATATCAAAGACCAATTTTTTGCTTATATTAATTCTTATTCGAATTGATTTAATAAAATATTATTATTACTTTTAAAAATCTCACTTTAAGATTTATGCCTATAAATACGTTGGACTCATGTTGCTTAGATGAATATATATTAAGAAAAATTATATTTTAAATGCAATTTTTCATTAAAAATAATATGAAACAAGCAACAATCTAATAAAAAAATAGATAATAAAAGAAAAATGTTAACCATACACACTCTTTTCAATACATTATTTGTCATTTATTTAAATTTATTAAAAAAACATAAAGTTTGGTAAAAGCACCTATTAAGGATATAAAAAGAAAAAATTATTTATTAAAGATCATACTGATTATAACTCCAAATTTTAAGTAAGCACAATTTGTATATTCTAACAAAATATTTTCTCCTTATAGTTTATTAACTAGTGAATTGAGGTCTGCTCATTTGCGTGGAAAGAAAATGTGACAAAATAAATAAATAAATATGAAATTAGAGCTATTTAATTGAGAAGAAAATGATGCGAAAACGAAGAAAAATTACAAATTAAATTAATCACAATTAAAAAATTATTCATGTATTTATTAATTGATTTTTTATGAGCAAAGATTAATTTTAAAAGAATTAGTTTCCTTTATACTTTTTATTTTTATGTTTGTTTTAAGTAAAAAGTGAAATACATGCGACTCACTAATGTGACATCTTTTCTGGTTATTTTCTTTATTATCAAAATAAAAAAATATTTTTGTTCCTACTTTTATGCAAAAACTAGTAAAAATATAAGTGTTGTCGAGCCTGTGTAATTGTATTTCTATTTGTATATGTTATAAAAATTTATGATTTTTAATTTAATATGTTTTGTAATAATATGATAAAATATAAATAATTCACTCTGTCATTTTCATATAATAATTTTAGTTTAGTATGTTTTGAAATATATTTTCTTAATTTTTATATTTTTTTGTTTATGATAACATGGTAGAAACATGTTGTTGGATTTGAAATGAATTTGAGAAAATAGATATGAGTGTTTAAATAGAATTCAAAATGTTGTTGTGTCTGTGTATTTGCATTTTTATTAACATATATATTATTAGATGTATACATATATTAATAGTGTTTAAAGAGGATTGATTTGCGATAAGATAGAACTTGTGAAAATGTACATTTATTATTACGAGAGAAGTTATATTTGTAAGAGTGAAAAAAGTCATAAAATGATTAGAAGGGTAGAATAATCATAAAATGGGGACACCAAAGATCCTATTCTCATTATAATATTATGGATTATAGATAGTAGGACAATTATGTATGTTGGATATAAATGTTTTAAAGTTTTTTTTTTCTCTTAAGTTTATAAGCTAGGTTGATCTAGTGGTAAAGTCCATATATAGGGAAGATAGATGTCGTAGGTTCAAATTTCTCTTTTAACAAAGTAGTTTTTTTTTTTTTTTGGTTTTTAATTTTGAAATATGTATAAGTGTAAATTTGGAAATAAATTATGGACACAAAAAAGTGAATTTCCTTTATATATGTTATGGATAATATAATATAGTATAATATAAATGTTTTAAACTAGTTTTTTTCTTAAGGTTATAAGGTTGATATAGTGACAAAGTCCATATATACGAAAGAGATATGTTGTGAGTTCTAATCTCTCTTTTAATAAAGTAGTTGATGGAAATAAAAGGAAACCTTAAATCAGTAGATACAAGATTATAGTATGTATAGAGAATTAAATATAAAAAGATAAAGGAAAGAGAAAAAAACCTATGAATGATTATTGTAGAGATATGAGTTCAATAAGAACTCTTGAGGGTTTTACTACCTACTTTCTAGGGGATTATTTTAGAGAATGTGTATTGTTGTTGTTGTTGTTGTTGTAATTTGCTTAATGGGATGGCAAATTTATAATCCCCCTGGGTAGGCAGAGACCCCTCAAATGGGCTTTTTATGATTGACTCAACCCATCACAGAGTCAATCTTACTATAATCCCATTCAAATAATCATAAAGATATTATAAGATATGATTATCACCAAATCTTAAATTGCCAGATAATAATAAAATATAATTGATTAATACCAATCCACTATTATTTCCAACATTCTCCCACTTGGATGGTATTAATCAATAATACAAAGATAAATCATTAAGCTAGAATGACAATTATAGACAAATCTTATATTAGACAATGAGAAATTTGAGCTACAAAATAATATCCGATAGGGATATATATCATAAATATTTCTCATAAAGTATATAGAATAATGTAGTTCAATAAAATGATACTACATGGTCTCAAGCATCCAAAAATGCTAAGAGATATGTTACTAAAATGATATTACTTCACACATATCTCATAAGAAAGTTTTCAGACTCCCACTGATCTAAGACATCAAAACTTAACCAAACCATATGAGTTATAAAACTCCAAAGTTAAGTATTTGATCAGTGAATAAAAAAATGTTTAATTTATATAATTTTTTTTTTACTTGAGTCCGAAAAATTATATAGGTGAGAAAGCATAATTTACATGCATATAATTATTCATCATAGCCCAATAACATATGTAATTACATATATGCTACATAAATACTCTATAATATTTGACATTTAACTAATCTGAGTTTCAAAAAAAAGTGACTATGTAAGAATCCAAAGATAAGTAGGAAATCCATAAATTCCCTACTAAAACCACATAGACACCTAGTTTATATAAAATGATACTCAGATTATTGTGGCCACAAAATGTCAATTGAGCAAACACTTAGATAATTGGTCCAAACAAAAAAAATTCATAAGTACTTCAATAGTGCAAAATTGTACTCAATAGGAGTACTATCATAATAAGCACTTTTTTACAAAGTAGAAAATCATACTCGATAGGAGTATTGCATCTACAATATACTTATAGAATTTTGACCAAACAAAATGTGAAATTTTGGGTAAAGAAATGCACAATACTTAATTGCATACCAAAAGAATTAATGTGCAATGCCCAACAAAATGCTCTTAACATCCATTAAAGATGTCTATTAAGATACAATGAATTATGTATCTCAATTAAAATAGGACAAAAATAAATAGTCAAGTCCTATAAAGTATGTCATATCACAATTAAATGTGCACAAGAATATATGACAATACAGATAGATAAGTCTCGAGACATGATACAAAATTATATACTTCTAAAATTTTGATCAATATTAAATTTGGGTAAAAGAGATGCACAATGCATAATTTTATGCCAAAAGGATTAATGTGCAGTACCCAACAGAATGACCTTAACATCAGTTAAAGATGTCTACAAAGATACAATGGATTTTATGTATCTCAATAAAAATAGGACAAAAAATAAATAGAGAAGCCCTATAGAATATGTCATATCATAATTAAATGTGCACAAGATTATATGACAATAAAAAATATATAAGTTTCGAGAGATAATACAAGATTATATATACTCCCACTAATCCTTAATATACCAAAAAAAAAATATTAGGATTATCATTAGGGTACACTAGTATTAAAAGTTCTAGTGATAGTGGGATGATGACTTTATAAGATAATAATAAAAGTGAATTAAAATTCACTATTATTCTACTTAAGGAATTAGAAAGTAGTAGAATAACAAATGATTAATGAGAGAAGTGGTTAAAATAACAAGAATATGAAACCTACAAATTCATTCATAAGCATAAATAATTCTCACAAATGGTTTCATAATTAACCACATATTAATCAATCTTTACAAAAATATTGACCCCCTATGAGGATCTTGAAAAAATAATTACATGAGTGAGAAAATAGATCACTTGATAATTTTTTACGTAGAATATGAGATCATAAGCAAGTTCTCAAGTAATCATAAACAAAAATCAAGTGCTACAATAAACAATATTTACACACACTTGAGAATAAAACATGATTACACGCAGCGGAAGAATGAGACCTATTCTTGCATATATTAAGGATATAATAATAAATAGTCTCTAACTCTCATCACAATTTATAATGGACATAGGTTTATTTATATATCCCAAAATAAAGCCTCTAGCTTTTACAAGAATACCATTAACAATATTATAAAATATGGTATGGAGAAATTAATCTCTTCAAATTTGGGATTCCTATATTGTCCTTACAAGAATTTCATACTAATATTGCAAATCAATAGAGAGTTTGTTATACAAGAAAATATTTTACAAGAGACCAATATAAAATCCTTAATATAGATCCCAACAATGTGATCACAAATAATGTGATAAAAAAAATAATTTTATCAAGAACATTTGTTTTTTCACATGTATGATTAATTGGACATTTAAGGTAAAAATCTTATATCACGACAATTTATTTTATAAGATATTAATTAAAATTCTAATATACAAAATCCTTCCACTTGACAAAGAAAAAATAAGTTGACATAACAAAAAAATACCCAGAGGACTAAATAAAATTCAACTATTTCTTTATCAATATATATATATATATAGAAAATTTGCACCACAAAAAATGCAATATTTTTTTTTTGTTTTGAAGGAAAAAATGTCCAATTAAAGGTTATAAGTCAATATGGAACAAAAGGAAATGAGAGTGTAAATTTTGGTTCTATATAAATATAACTAAACATGATCAAATGAGGGAAATAAACTGAACATTACAAAAATAGGGAAACATTATGTAATTCTAAAAGTTCAGTTAAAAGAGAATCCCTAAAGAAATTACAATGTACTATAACTTATATCAATAAAATCCTAATACCGATAGGGTATTAAAAAATCATTAACATAAGCCAAGAAAAATACATTGTATAACACCAAATTACATTAATAACAATACACCGATAGAGTATAGTTATCATCAATGCAATAAAAAAATAATTATATCACAAAATTCACATAAATGCATATAAAATAGTGAAATTATAATTATGTAAATAAAAAAAGAAATTATGCATATTGTCCAATAAATTTGCATAATTTTAATCATATATATTATATGACCAACATACAAAATTCACATATTTTTATACCCATATTTTTGTGATTTGGTCAAGGGAGAACTTTGTCGTTTTGATACGATCATGTATGATGATTCGTGTGTTAAATTCATTCTCAAAAGCATTGAATGTTTTTGTTCTTGAAGATCAAGAACTTCAATTCAATATATATGAGGTACACAGATTCTCTTTCCTTTATCTTTTTATATTTAATTCTCTATACATACTATAATCTTGTATCTACTGATTTAAGGTTTCCTTTTATTTCCATCAGTAGTTTCTTCTTTTTGTTTTTTAATTTTGAAATAGGTATAAGGGTAAAATTGGAAATGAAATGTGAATACAAAAAAAGTGAATTCCCTTTATATATGTTATAAATTATAGATATATAATATATTATTATAGATTATAAATTATAAATTATAGTAGAACAATTATGTATGTTAGATATAAATGTTTTAAAGTAATTTTTTTTTCTTAAGGTTAATATAGTGACAAAGTCAAATATAGAGGAGAGAGAAATCGTGAATCCAAATCTCTAAATTTTAAAAATAAAATGTGGACAATAAAAGTTTTCACCCTTGAAAATTTTCACTACTACACCAGTTAGCATTTTTTTTAGAGTGAAGCACAAAATGGATTCTTGAATGTTTTTTGTGCTATCAATTAGGTCTTTGAAAGATTTTTTTGTGCATCTGGGTCCCTGATGTTTGAAAATGCTTGCATCGTTGTCCGTCTGTCAATAATGCTGTCAAGGGTTAGCACAGTCAGCCTTCAAATACCACGTTGGCAGGTCCCTACACTTTAGTTGACCCTCCAAATCACCTCTACATGAACACATGGCAAAACCCATGCAACTGAATCCTTGAAAGTTTGGGGCTTTTGCAACTGGGTTCTTGAAAGATTTTTTCAGGCATTTAGATCCCTAAAATTTTAGGGCGCTTATAATTGGATCCTTAAAAGATTTTTTTTAGGCATCTAGGTCCCTGATATTTAAAAACGGATGCATTTAGGTCCATGTAAGAAGAACAATATTTATAGCAGCTTTTAGCCATAGAAAATAATAAAATTAAAATCAACAAAACCATTGAACCTTTTTCCCATTCTCCACCACAAGCAACCCAAACTCAAAAATCAATTTTGTTGATATGCATTTGCTTTGTTATTTCATCAACTTATTAATAAACCTCATTAAAAATAATATGTCTATTCCCACTTAAATCTCACTTTGCAACATGGACCAGATAGTTGTCCTTATCTTGTTCCACTTCCAACCCTGATGTTGTTAACATCCCCTATTCACAAAGTGAAGTTCAAACATGATAAGCTGATATATCTTTATCAATAACACAAAAATAGAAACATTTCACATTTGATTTACATTAAAATGTTAGAGAAATATAAGTTCCAATGAAATCTTATTAGCAAAAACAAAAATAAGCATTGCAAACTACAAAGTTCCACAAATGTATCTTATCTGCAATAGAAGTATAAAATCATAAAAAGAGCGAGTCTTCAAGTTTCTTGAATCCAGAAACCAACAATGTAGATCACTCGCCCAAGGATTCCTATTTCCACCATTGCTTAGTGCTTAGTCTTCGAGTTTCAACAAGAATGAATGGTACATTGGAATATCCATGTTTTGTGGAGAGTGCAATGTCATACCTTCTCAGACCTATATACATCAATTTGCCATCTTGCAACTCTTCACTCCTTCGACCACCGCAACCCTCCCCCATGTCCTTTGCCAAATCTTGCAACTTTTATTGTCGCAGCTTAGCCGACGTTGCTCAGTTCAACCTTCCCCCATTTTCCTTTCATACCATAAAAGACACGCTCAACACAACCCTCGGTCTTCCAGATCTTAGTGACAAGGTTGGAGCAAAAGAGGGATTCAATGTTGAGGTTGCCAATGGTGGAGATTCGCTGCTCATTGTCGTGCAGTGATGACATCAACACAAGAAGAAATAGGACTTGCATGACTACTTCCACCACCAGCTTTTCTTCTTCCCTTGAGCACTTGTGGTCATCAACTCGAATTTTAGGGTTGATGTTTGGGATTGAGATATTAGGGTTTCAAGATAAATTATTTGGCGCTAGATGCCCACAAAGATGATGGTTGATATGAGAGACATGGTTAGGTTGTTAATGAAATATGAGCAAAAAGAGAGTTAATGTAGCCAAAATACAACACAAAAAGGTACTGTTAATGAAGTAAGAAAGCAAATGCAAATCAAGAAAATTAATTTTTGAGTCTTAGTTGCTTGTGGTAGAGAATGGGAAAGGGGTTAAGTGGCTTTATTTATTTTAATTTTATTATTTTCAATGACTAAAAGCTACCACAAATATTGTTCTTTTTACACTGTGATATAAATGACGTGAACTATCACATAATGTGAGAGAGACCTGTCACGTAAGCCCTTAATAGCTAACTATGTATTAACTATAAATAACATCATGGACGAAAGGACCTGGATGTATGCATTTTTAAACATTAGGACCTAAATGCCTAAAAAAAATATTTCAAGGATCCAGTTGTAAGTGCCTTAAACTTTCAGGACCTAAATGCTTGAAAAAATCTTTCAAGGACTCAGTTGCAAGAGCCCTGAACTTTCAAGGATCCAGTTGCATGGGTTTTTCCACGTCATTATTGTCATGTGTTTATGTGGAGGTGATTTGGAGGGTCAACTAAAGTGTAGAGACCTCCAGTGTGACATTTGAAGACTAACTGTGCTAACCCTTGACAGCATCATAAACAAAAGAATTGTGATGCAAATATTTTCAAATATCAAGAACCCAGATGCACAAAAAGAATCCTTCAAGAAACCGATTATAGCGCCCAAACATCCAAAGACCCATTTGATGCTTATCTTTTTTTTTTTTTTTTTTTCTCAAGTAGTGGAAAGAAGTTTGTATTATAAGACTACGTGTATCCGATCGTGGGTTCAAGTATCCGAAAAAGATTGTCGCGCAAATACTTTTGGATAAAAATAGAAAATAGGTGACAACATCCAAGCTCTACAAAGGTGAACATGAACACCCTATTTCATTTTATTTCTCGTCATATTATTATAATAAATTATTATTATTATTATTATAATTTTGATTTTTTCGTGACCTTTATTATTGTTGTTGTTGAACGTAACAAAGGTCTTCGTTGTTGTCGTATTAAATTTTGCTTTTCCCCGCCACCTAATTTAATTTAATCCTATTTGCTGCCACACGTTTTATTTAAAATATTACTGATTTTTCTCTCTTGTTTTTTTATCAGCTAGAATTTTCTAGTTCTTATCACATTAATTTTTATTATTCATTTTATAAATAAATCTAGACTATCTAGTCATATTTTCTCTATAATTTTAAAACTTGCTCTTATCTTCGTTACGTATGTTTCCAATTTAGGCTGCAAAGTTGCAGTTGTGTGTTGTTCCATCACCTATTCGTATGGAGGAATATTATTTTTTATGAAGAAATATCTGTTTCTTAAATAGATTTTATGATCTCATCTCTAATTATTTTGACTGGAAATACTTTGGATTTACATTAAAGAAATGTGAAAGTTAGAAAAATGGTTTGAAACAGTAGGATTAATATAAGGAAATAGCCTAATTAGTTTGGTAAAGATATTATAACAATAAGCCTAATTAATAATTTCCAAACACTTTAGCATTCATAATAAAAGAAATAAGGGGCAATTCATATTTTCTTCCTTCTTACTAATAAAGGGATAAGATAAAATATGTTTTAAATCTATAAAAAATCTTCAAATATTAATTTTTCTTTAAAATATTGTGCAAGTTTTAATTCTTTTTTTTTTTTAAAAAAAATATACTACTTTTAATCTTCAAACCTTCAAATACTATCTAATTACTTTTCATCTCTCTAAGAAAATCTCCAATAAAGAAAACTCAAGAATTTCAACTGGGCATGTCTTTGCAACGTGAAACGTTACAAACCAAATTCTTGTTTCCATTTTGTCGAAATATTTTATTAATTATCTAAAATATTTTTGGAATCAATTTTGGACAAATAATTTTACAAAAAGAATTATATATTTTTATGGGTATTCAATAATTTTTTTCGCTAAAAAGAATTTATTTAATTATCTAAAAAGAATTTATTTAATTTCTTGATAACATAAAAATTTTATTAAGCAATTGCAAGATCATCCGATCAAGGATATAATAAGAGAATGCTTTATATATATATATATTGCAAAACAGAATACTTAAACAAGTATAAAGGAACCCTACACTAAGATTAATATCAATACAAATAATTAGGAATGCTATAGAGTCTCTAACTATTGGGAAACTTTAAATATCAAAGTATTTTTTTGCAAGTTATGAACCACAGTATAGTTTCTAACAAGTCCGAGATATTGCTACAAATGAGGTAAAATATAAGGGAATTTTTATTGGTAGATCTCTTTTGAGATCTTAAATAATTTTTTGTGGGTTTTGCAATGTTATTATGACATTATTAAAATTTCTCTTTGTTTTAGTGCAAAACTTTGAAGCATTTTATATATTCTCACAATAAATCTATTATTTGAATTTTATTTACAGTTTATTTTTTATAGAATATAAAATTTATTTTAAAATAAAATTTAATTATTAAAAAATATAAATATGAATTAAATTATTTTTAATTTCTGTTTTACTTTTTAAATTTCATATTTTTTATTTTTAAAATATATAATTTATTATTTTTAAATTTAAAATTCTAAAATATATAATATATTAATATCTTTAAAATATTAAGTTTTTAATTTTTAATAAATATTTATTTCTATATAGAGATCTTGTAAAAGAACCGATTCTCCACTGTGAAGATATTTTTTTCCACCTCTAATACAAGATATAAAAAAATAATAGATATTGAGCTTAATATTTCAATTCTCAATTCAAGATCTAACAATAAAGATACTCTTATAGTAAAACCAACAATTTAATATATATACCGACTACTTTACAAAATCTATCTCAATTAATTTAAGAAAAATTATCAAAATCAATTATTTAGATCTATTTAGGATTTTAAAAATAATTTTTAGAACTTTATTTATATATATATATATATATATATATACCCATTTTCATCCTATTATATTTTTTTAAGAACATATTTGTTCATTTACTTTATTTGAAGATCATAGGAGGAAATCACTATAATTCTAACCTAGGTAAAACTTCATAACACAAATTTAATTTCAGAAATCAAAATTTAAGATTTCTTTCTCACTTTCCAAATAAAAATAAAGACAAATTAAATAAATAATAACCACTAAAAGTAAGTGTATTATATTTACATTGCAGCGATGTCATTGAAACTACTTAAAAAATAACATTCATGTTATCTAAAGAATTGTAGGACATTGAAACTATTTAAAGATTTGTAGGATGAAATAGTATAATAACATTTTTTAGACTAAATATTAGTATTGCTAGTAATATTAATTTTTTTTTACCATAACGATAATATTGAAAATATTTAAAGACTTGTAAGATGAAATTAAATCTAAAAAGAACAAAAAAATAAAATTGAACATATAAAAAAATAGTGAAACAAAAAAGTTAATTACCTCTAACATCTATTATGTATTATTATCAACATCACAAATTAGATATTATAGAGGTAAAAAATGTAATTATATTAGAAAGTATTAAAAAAAACAATCCATCACACCACGTCTTTCTTAATTAGTTCTCCACCAGATACTTAAACATTTTATAAATCTTACCAAATAATCGTATCATTATCCTTCTCATTTTAATATAATAATTTGTACATCAAAACTTAAGACTCACAAGATAAAATACAATCTGTCTTTAATTAGCTTAATAAAGTTAAACAAGTGTATTTTTATTATAATTTATTAATAAAAAAATTATATTATATAAAATATTTTGTTCCATTATAGTAACAATGTAATATTTTATTCGAAAGTAGAATTTATCTTACAAGTTTGAATATCATTTATCTAAAAATACCTTTAATTAAACAAAGAATGTAATATTTTACTCTTGAGAAATTTATATATTGGATGAGTATTAAAGAGACACTAACTTAATTAGTTAACCTTTTTAGTTTAACGATAATAGTCTAATAGTGTGTAAAAATAATTTTGCATTCTATTACAAAGTATCCTTAATATTGTAATAATTATTATAAAATCCATAAATTTAATTACCAGAAATAAAAATTTGTGATTAAACATTAATATCATAAAATTAGTTATTATATCACTTTAGAAACTTTTTTTTCATCTATAAAAATCGAACTCAAATATAAAAGTTTATACTCACTCTTTTGTTCGTTACAAGAACCGTCACCTGCTAAAATATCATAGATACTCATTATAAAAATATCTATGAATTTTTTAATATCTGCAATTATCTATGAGTATCTGTGAATATTTTAAAATTTTTTTTTTAGGAATATATTATCTTTTTATAACAAGTTTTATCAAATAAATCCTTTATTTGTTGAAAAGTCTAGAAATAAAATTATATTGTTTTCTACAAGATTAATTAAATCTAAAAAATATATTAATATAATATATATACAAAATATTTAAATAGATAAAATATTTGCTTTCTATTATCTATATTTTTATAATACATAAATTTTATTAATTATAAAATTTTAATAAAAAATAAGATTGATATCAATGAAATTTAACAATGAAATTTAACAATTGATATTTTAAGTTAATTTATTTCATAAAAATATCATCTTCTCTAACTATAAAACTCATGCTCGTTAAAAGATGAGTAAAAAAAACTTGTACTCATAAGTGGTGAATGACCATCAATTATATATAGGTTAAATTAGTATACAAAACTAAAATATTTTTATATTAAAATTTAATTATATATTATATATGTTTATTTATATCCCTTTTAAAGTATTAATAATTAAAATAAAAAAAATTATAATAAATTAAAAATCATAATTAAATATTATACTAATTAAATTCTAATTATATTATTTGTACAAATATTTTTTCACGTATCCGGGTACGGGGATTTTTCGCCATATCTGATAGTAACCTCTGCGTGATCTCCATCTTAATTTGTAATTAGTTTGTAATTAAATTCTTATTTTATGTATAATGAGTTTTCATCTTAAAATCTATACTATATAAGTATAAGAATTATATATATATATATATATATATATATATATATATATATATATATATATATATATATATATATATATTGTAAGTAGGAACTCGAAGGGGTGAACCATGTATTCATTTTAATACACGTGTATAATACTCAATTGTCCACTTAAAAATAGAATTTTCTAAATTCAAGTAGAATTTTCTAAATTCAAGAAACTAAAATATATTTTTTAATTAAAAGATCAAATTCTTCCTAAATTTAAAAAATTTAAATTAGAATTTACAAAACATTGCTCGAAGCTAATTAAAGAAGATATAAAACTCACAACTTATTTATCTGTATAAATTTTAATCAATAATAAAAGATTATTAAAACCTAAATTAAAATATGCTTTTAGTCAATGTATTTTGTAAAATTATTGATTTTATATTTGTCCTTTATTATTAACATTTTGTTCCTTAAACAATTAAAAATTAGTATTTTTTGGTCTCTAGAACATAAATAAAACTCTTAATTGTATCACTGTAGAAGACTAAAATACTTGTTTAAAATATTTCGTAAAAAGAAAAAAAAAACATTCTTAACATTTTTTCGCAGGACATTTGTCTTTCAAGACTAAAAGTAAAGTTGAAGACAATATTTACAATTAGAATAAAAAAATATCAATATCCATGAAAATCGCTCAAAATCCGTCTTAATTTTCCTCCCTTTCATCAAGTACGGAAATAGATATTATTCCCGATGTTATGAATTGGTAAGAGTATAGGTATACCTACCCATCTTATACATGTCCATTGTAATTATAATAATTTTATAATAAATTTTAAAATTATATATTAATTAAAATCTTTAATTTTTAAATTTAAATTTATAATTTCTTTTTGTTTATTATTATTTATATATATTTAAAATAAAAATGTATTTTAATATATAATTTATTTAATAATAAAAAACTAAATTTAAATTTTAAAAATAATACAACAGGTTACTCACTTATTCTAAACCCAAAAATACTCACCATAAATAAAAATTAAAATTTTATATATATTTCTTTTATACTCACATTTGAACCCATCTGGCACTTTTAGGAGATGAAAAGAAAACCATATTTTTATTTTCTCAAAGTAAATCCTTGTATTAAAACTCTCACAAATTCTCAATCTAAAAACATTTTTATATTTTTTCAAATTATTCTCAATCTAAAAACATTTTTATAGTTGTCAAAATTTATTGCAAAATTATTAGTTTTAGTAGATTTTTATATCACTAAATGTTTTTTTTTTCTTGTAAAAGTTATGATTTTTACCGGATCTATGGATCTTTCCTTTTATTAAAAATTATGTATTTATTATAACCCTTTTATGTACATAATTTTTAAGTATAAATAAAATCAATAAATTTATTATATATGTATTAAAAATGACAACAGGTCGATACAGATACAAATAGTGATACTTGCAACTTAAACTGTCGTAAAAATTTGTTACTCGATACCATCGAAAACCAATAGAATTCATTATAAAAATATTCATGGATCTTTTAAATACATGTGGGTATACAAAGATACTCGTAAATATTTAAAAATATATTTTTTAGAAAAAAAGTATTTTTTAAAAGAAATTTTATCAAATAAATCCTTTATTTATTGAAAAATATAGAAATAAAATATAGTATTTTAAAAAATAGATTAATATAATATATGTATATACACAAAATATTTAAAACAAATAGAATCATTATTTTATATTATTGTCATTTTTATAATAAATAATTTTATTAATTGTAAAATATTTATAAAAAATAAGATTGAGAATATCAATAAAATTTGATAGTTAATAAATTAATTTGTCTTATTTCATAAAAATATTTTCTTCAACTTAAATATATACAATATTTTAATTTGGTAGGTAGCAAGTATCACGGGTATGACTACTATAATATTTGTACTCGTGTCTATTAAAAAGTGTGTTTGATTTACCATTTTAGTTAGTTGAAAGTTGGAAAGCTAGTTAAAACGATTTAAGCTCCGTTTGTTTAGTAAAATTTAAGAGCTTTTTTAGGAGTTAGTAGTTTTTTTAAAAAAAAAAACTAGCTTTTCTAAAAAGATATTCTATTTTCAACCACCATTTAATTTTATTTTCTCATATTTAGCATTTGTTAATTAATGCATTGTCTCTGCTAATTCTCTCTCATCATATTATATGATCTCTCTTTTCTTTATTTCTATCTTATTCATTAGTATAATTATACTAATGTATAATATAAATATATAATTACAAAAAATTATAATTTAAATATGTAATTTAAAATTTATATATTTAATTATAAAAATTATAATTTAAATATTAATGAACATACGAATGAAAAGTAAGTCTCAACTTTCTCTTGAAGTAAGTAGATCTCCTTCCATTTGTAATTTAAATATATAATTATTTATATTATTAAAATATGTTATAATTCCTTATTTGTCATTTTACAACTTTTAACTAGTTGATAAGTTAGGTTTCTCAAATACTTACAACTAGTTTTTCAGCTAACTTTACATCTTTGAGTTCACTTTTCACTTAATTTTAACAAACATATTTGTGAATAAAAATAAAAAACCCGTAGAAGTGACTCAAATTTTTTTATCATCCATGCTTACTATGAAGGATTGTGAAATTCTTTTAAACTATCTATACCTAAATATTAAACCCTTCTAATAAATTATACAGTAGGAAGAGGGAAGAGTTTGAAAAGGAAAATTTCTACAAAGTTTATTTCCTTACATTCATTCGTATGTTAATAAAAGCTAATAAAAAAAATGTGATGAAATGAAAGAAACATAATTGAATGCATGGGGTAGACAAATGTAACAAAGGGTACTATAGAATAACAACCCATGCCAGCTAAAGCAATTGGTCCACGTTTCCAACACTCTCTCTCCTCTGCTTCTGCTTTATCTATTCCTCTTGCACGATATCAGGATCCTCCTGTTCTTCTTGTTCTTCAACCGATCACAGGGATTCAGAACAACTCTCTGTGCTGATTGTGAATGATCAGTGATGGGGGCTTTGCAGGAGAAGCTCGCGTCCTTCTACAAGAGCCGCTGGCTCGTGTTCGTGGCAGCAATGTGGCTGCAATCATGGGCAGGAATCGGATACTTGTTTGGGAGCATTTCTCCGGTGATAAAAAGCTCTCTGGGTTACAACCAGAAGCAGCTTGCCATGTTGGGTGTGGCCAAAGACCTTGGAGATGCTGTTGGGTTCATGACAGGGTTGTTGTGTGAGATTTTACCCATCTGGGGTGCTCTCCTTGTTGGTGCTGCTTTGAACCTTATTGGCTATGGATGGGTCTGGCTTGTTGTCACGTCTAAAGTTTCAATCTTGCCTCTCTGGGCTGTGAGTTTCTTATCATTTCATACACTCATCACCCCACCATCACTATACAGCCTATATACTAGACTCATCAAAATTCTAATCTTATTTGATATATTAAAGTTTTGGTATTAAGTGATAACTTCCTACAGTTTTTGTAATTTAACAAAATAGAACTCTAGAGATTATAAAATATTCCCATTAAACAGATTTTAATGGAGCATTATAGCATGGGGAAAAAAATGAATTTTGATGGGATCTAGTGTATTTTAGTGTTGGTTTTGATTCAGTTGGTTATCTTCTATGATTGATGGTGATCATGGTTTTTTATTTGGGCTGGTTTGGGTTTGACTGTTTTGTTGGGGATGTTGGTACTGTCAATTTTAACAGGTTTCTTCTGTCTCTCTCTTGATTTGTTTTGTTTGATTGCTCTATCGGAGATTAATGTCTTGTTATGCAGCCTTGAAAAGTTTGTTTTTTTTGTTGTCTGGTTTTGAAGTTTGTTTCTTCTTTTTTTATTTGGTTGATCTGAGGTTTAATGGTCTGGAATCAACTGCGTCAATAGCAACAAGCCAGCAAAGTCTTGTTTTACTAAATAAAGTTGGCTGCATAAATCGCACGAAACAATTCGATTTTGTTTGATTCCTTTTACTTCAGACGTGTTTTTATAAAAAAGATTGGATTTTAACATATGGGTGGGTGATTTTGTTAAAGCTGAAACTTTTTTGTACAAGAATGTTCGGAATAAAAAGGGCTGTTTGTTCAGGTTAAAAGGGAGAGGGATGGGTTTGTTGGTAGAATCGAATAGTTTTGTACTTTACAGACACTTCTTTCCTTTAAATGGATATTCCGTTTCTCATCTTTTTTGGTTTTATTTTTCCGTGAGAGTAATGGTAAAACGCCCCGTTTTGGATTTCGTGTGGGTATTTTTCCTTGTGTGGCTTCAATTTGGTTGATGAAAATCGCTATATTGATGAGTCACCATCTGCTTTTAAAATTGTGAAACGGAAGTGTGAAATATGTGGCACGTTGCCACTAGCCACAGTAATATTATTGCAAGGGTTTACACGACACTAAAGCACTTCAATTAATGAAACTTAACCATGGCTGTCAGCTGTCTCTCATGTGAACAATCATGTGACGTGATGCCAAATCTTGTTTAAATTATTCAGCAATTAGTACAAAGGGACAATTTTCATTTCTGATCTCCCTTTTAGATATTTATTATTCTATTCTGGTATACTGCTCTTGGAAAATTGTATATGCATTAATCTTTAGTAAGTTCTGACATAGTTACTGTGTTGCAACTTTGCAACATTAATTTCTTATGAGATTTTTTATTATATTATACTTGGCTAGATGCTATTTGAAATGTGTCTACAAATTAAGAGTTTGGACCGTAATAGTGACCTCAATTAAGAAGGGTCTGTGTATCTCTTTATCCCTAGTACTGTACTCACATCTTATAGTTTGATGCCTCCTCAGGAGATTTAATGAATGTTCATCACTCCTGTTAATTATTACGTTGAAAATGTATATTTCATTACAATATTAATCATAAGTAAATAACAATAGCTACTTAATTTCATCTAGAGATGTATTTGAAGGATATTTATTGACCATGATGAGTTGATGACTAGTTTAGTGATTAATGGTTATTTTCATGCAGATGTGTGTTCTAATATTTGTTGGAACAAACGGTGAAACCTACTTCAACACAGTTTCTCTGGTGTCTTGTGTACAAAATTTCCCCAAAAGCCGGGGTCCTGTGGTGGGAATTCTAAAGGGCTTTGCAGGGTTGAGTGGTGCAATCTTGACACAGATATATGTATTGTTCCATGCCCCTAGTCATGCATCATTGATATTTATGGTTGCTGTTGGTCCAACATTGGTAGGAATAGGTCTTATGTTCATTGTTAGGCCTGTTGGGGGTCACAAACAAGTTCGGCCATCAGATGGAAAATGCTTCACATTTATCTATGGTGTGTGCCTCCTATTGGCTGCATATTTGTTGGGAGTCATGGTTGTCCAAGATCTAGTTGAAGTAAATGACAATGTAGTATCAATATTCACAGTGGTTCTCTTGTTGATCCTCATGGTCCCAATTGTTATTCCCATTACCTTGACTTTTGGTCCGGAGCAAAAGTATCCAGAGGAAGAGTCACTTCTCAGTCCACAACCACAGAATAAAGAACCAGGGAAATCTCAGCTGGATTCTGATGAAGTGATATTGAGTGAGTTGGAAGATGAGAAGCCTAAGGAAGTGGACATGCTCCCAGCATCAGAGAGGCAGAGACGTATAGCACAATTACAAACAAGACTGCTCCAAGCAGCTGCAGAAGGAGCAGTGAGGGTTAAGAGGAGGAGAGGACCACACAGAGGGGAAGATTTCACCTTGACACAAGCATTGATCAAAGCAGACTTTTGGCTTCTTTTCTTTTCCATGATCATGGGTTCTGGATCCGGCTTGACTGTAATTGACAATCTGGGTCAGATGAGCCAGTCTCTAGGATATGACAATGCACATATATTTGTCTCCATGGTCAGTATTTGGAACTTCCTTGGTCGTGTTGGAGGAGGTTACATCTCTGAGCTTGTTGTAAGGTATTAATACATTTTATACACTCATTGCATGTTCAATTCAGCTTATTATGCTTTTTCAGTGTAAACATTTTTACACCTTTTTAAAGCAGCTGTTACAAAAGTTAATAATCTTATCATACACAAATGACTTTTCCTTTCTGAAACTTTTCTTGTGATTAATTAAAGTTTCAAAAAGAGTGTTTTGTTAGCATTTCTCTATAAATATTTAGGTGCTAGATGTCCCTAAAATTCTGTCGTGTTTTTTCTTGAACAGGGATCATGCATATCCAAGACCAATTGCATTGGCTGTATTTCAACTCATTATGACTGTTGGCCATCTTTTCATTGGTATGGGATGGCCAGGGTCAATGTACATTGGCACTTTACTGGTTGGACTTGGTTATGGGGCTCATTGGGCAATTGTTCCAGCCACTGCCTCTGAGTTGTTTGGTTTGAGAAACTTTGGAGCATTGTACAATTTCATTACTCTGGCAAACCCTGCAGGAACACTTATCTTCTCTAGTTTCATTGCCAGCTCCATCTATGATTCTGAAGCAGAAAAACAACATCGCCAAAATATGGGATCATTGTTGTTGCGTTTGCAGGATGCTACTGAGCCTCTAAAGTGTGACGGTTCAATATGCTTTTTCCTAACTTCAATGATCATGGCAGGGTTATGTGTTTTTGGAGCAGGCTTGTGCATGGTTCTTGTGTTAAGAACAAGGATTGTTTATGCCAACTTATATGGAAAATCTTCTGCTAGCAGGCTTCGAATTTAAGAGAGTTTGGACTGTGTATTTTGGGGTCCAAATACTTGAGAAATCAGTGTTGCTGATTTTAATTCAAGAAAATTGAAGAAGCTGAGTCATGCATCTGATCTGAAGCTGTCTCTAGTGTTGAAAGCCAAAGGGATAATTTTACTCAAAACAAAAGGTGAAAGAAAAAAAAGTGTGTTTTGTCAAATAGCTGCTCCCACATAGATGTGTATTCTTTTCCATTTTTGTTGTGTTATATTCTTTCCTTTTGCAAGTAAATGTTTGATTGGCATTATTTGACACTAATCCGTTTATATGTTTATTATATCAGAAAACTTGAAAATATTCTATTTTTTATACCACAATACTAGTGCATAGTATTCATCAATGATTTTTTTGTTGAGATATTGGAGTCTTTTTTTCTAATCACATTTTGTATTTATATGGCTGGAAACTTGGAATATTTTTTTTTTTGTTATAATAAGAAATAAAGATAATGTCAGAAAATTTATAATTTATAATATAATTAAAGGAAGATAATTTTGTGATTATTCCATTAATAACTTTGTAGTTATATAGCACATTACATGAAAGTTAATAGACTAAAATCAAATAAAGATAATAGACTAAAATCAAGGAAAGATAATAGACTTAAATCAAGGAAACTACTTATAATATGAAATCGCTTTTCAAAAACAATAGATATTCTAGGTTGTATCTATAGTAACTAAGTTATGAACTTGAATACTATATTATGGTTAAGTACATAATATCATATATTCTATCATACCCCTATAGTCAAAGCGGGAGGTTGGCGTATGCTGATGCTGTTCTGAAAATTTTCAAACAAAATTAATGAAAAATACTTTGTAAAAATATCAACAATTTGATAATGTGATGATACATATAAGACTCGAACTTTCCCTCGAGCTACCTTTTCGTGGACAAAATGAAAATCCATCTCGATATGTTTGGTGCATTGATGTTGAATTGGATTTCCAAAGGAATATATCACACTAACATTATCACAATATACCAATGTAGCTTTCCAAATTGGACAATGAAGATCTAGAAGAAGCTTTCGTAGCCAAAAGACCCAGAGACCACATTGCCAACGCCTTTATATTCTGCCTCTGCACTACACCGTGACATAGTAGTTTTTTGTTTAGCGGAGCTAGAAATCAAATTATCACCAAGAAACACACAATAACTAGATGTGGGGCATTTGGTGTCTAGGCACCCACCCCAGTCAGCATCTATATAAGAAAGAAGAGTGAATGTGGATGATTGATAGAGATGCAAACCATGATCAAGAGTACCTTGTATCTACCGTACAATATGCTTAAGAGCATGCATGTATGTCTCCTTTGGGTCATGCTTGTTGCACAACATAAGCAATATCAGGTCTTGTGAAAGTGAGATACTAAATCCCCTCTACAAGGCTTCGATACTAAGAAGGATTGGCATATGGTATGCCAGCATTACCACCAAGCTTTGGTAACCGGAGTAGGAGACAATTTACAAGATGTCATGACAACCCGTTCAATGATATCGACTGCATACTTCCGTTGGGATAGAAAAGACCACCTGCATGATAGGTGACATCTGTACCCAAAAAATAACTTAACGACTCCAAATCCTTCATATCATATTCGGAACTAAAAAGTCATATGATTGATGTGCAAGTAGCAACAAAGGAGGTTGTCAATATAATATCATCCATATACAAAAGAATGTAAGTTGTAGTTGTACCATTCTAATAAATGAAGAGAGAATGATCAGAAGTACTATGAGAAAACCCAATAATAGAGACATAATCAGCAAATCATTTGTACCAAAATGAAGGGGCCTGTTTGAGCTCATATAGAGATTTCTTCAACAGACATACATGATGATGATTATCTGGGTCCTTGTAACTGATGGGCTGATGCATGTAGACAATCTCTTTGAGGTTTTCATGTAGAAACACATTCTTCATGTCAAG
Source organism: Psophocarpus tetragonolobus (assembly GCA_037954015.1). NCBI lineage: Eukaryota > Viridiplantae > Streptophyta > Magnoliopsida > Fabales > Fabaceae > Psophocarpus > Psophocarpus tetragonolobus. The sequence goes on along the minus strand of CM075691.1, from coordinate 38,357,788 downwards.
TTGGTGAAGGGACCATGTGTTAGATATGACTAAATTGAGAATAGTGAGAATAGTTGCTGGTTTGACTACCAGACTAAAAGTGTCTCCGCAATCCACGTCAACTTGTTGAGTTTTGCCATCACCTATAAGTTGAGCCTTATGCCTCTCAAACACACCATTAGAATTTTTATTATGAGTAAAAATTCGCATAGACAGAATCACATTAATATCAAGTGGACAAGGTACTAACACCCACGTCTTATTTTTAATAAGGGCATTAAATTCATAATCCATGGCCAATTTCCAATTCAGTCACGAAGGCTAGACATAGGGTTATGTGGCAAGGGAGATTTAGTAACAACAGTGTGAAGGTTTAATTGTTGTTTGGGTTTGAAAGTTCTATGTTGACTACGTATCACAGGTCACGAAACCAAAATGGTGAAGGAGTAGGGGTTGGGCTGGGTAATGGTATATGAGGAGTAGATGAGGCAATGAGATAGGTAGTTTGAGAGGTTAAGTGGTTGATCACGTAAGGATAGGGTATATCATCCATGAAATTGTAAGTGTGAGGTTGTAGATTGGGAAATTTAGCAAATAGGAATTGGGTCCCCTAAAAAATCACATGACAACTGAGTATGATTTTACGAGAGGACAAATCATAGAATTTGTAATCACAATGATGAGATGGGTATCTTAGAAAACATACAGAGGGGACAGAGCCTGAAGTTTGTTTATGGTAGTAGAGAGAAATAGTAGATAACATAGACAACCAAACACCTTAAGATGAGAGTAGGAGGGGTATTTTTTATCAAGAATCCTGAGTGGTGATTGATATGCTAATTCTTTATTTGGAAGAATGTTAAGAAGATAAGTTTCCATTTGCAAAGCATGATGCCAAAATGAAAGTGGTAAAGAGGCATCTACAAGTAAAGTACGAACAATGTTATTAATGGTACAAATTTTTCTTTCGGATTGCCCATTTTGTGATGATGTATGTGGACAAGAAAATCAAAAGACTAACCCTTTTTCTACAAAACTCCCAAAATGGTCCATTATAAAACTTCTTACCATTATCACATTGTATGTTCTTTACATCGTGTTCAAATTGAGTGCAATAAATTCTCTAAAGGATAGAAAAGTAGAACAAACTTGAGACTTTTTATACAGCGGAAATGTCCACAAAAAATTAGAGTAGTCATCCAACAACAAAACATAATAACAATGTCTTGAAGAACTCAAAATAGGAGATGTCCAAATAACAGTATGTATAATATAAGAAAGCATAATAGTGTAAGACTTAGAAGAAACAAACAGTAACTTAGCATGTTTCCCAAGAGAACAAGAGTGACAAATACGAGAACTATGATTTTTATGACACTCGATAAATTTATTTTGCCTAAGAGAGTCTAAAATAGATTGTCTTGGATGACCTAAATGAGCATGCCATAATGATATAACTGAAACAGTAAAAGCAGATGGTGAGGTGACTTGGGTGGTAGTCGTGGTTGTGATTAGATAAAGGTCCCCCCAACTCTCACATCTCATTAGATGCATCCTCATCTTAAGATCCTTCATAAAAAAACCATCTTGATCAAATTCAACAGACATCGAGTTACCAGTTGTAAATTTTCGAACAGATACTAAGTTTTTAATAATTTTAGGTGTATGAAGTAAATTTTTCAAGGCTAAGGGAGGTTTTCATGGAGACAAACTAGTGTGACTATAACCTTGAATTGGAATTGAATGACCATTACCGACAAGTATACCATGGTTACTGCTCAAATTAAAATAAGGTGCGAGAGTATCTTGCCTGGATGTCATGTGGGAAGTGACATCAACATCCATCTACCAATTTGCATATGAAGGATTAAGTTCAAGAGTGTGCATTGCAGCTACGATGTCGGTTGGAGTTTGTGAAGTTGTTGTCGTTGTACATGCCTGTAGTGGTTTTGGCTCGAGGATGTCTGGTTGGCATTGCTGGTTTTGTTGAAACCCGGTCTTGACCTAATGTGAAGAGGGTGATGAAGGGTATGGGCATGGTGGAATAGCCCAAGGCATCCATGGTCATTACCACTATCCAGTAAGCCACTAGTATTGATGCGCTTGTTGTTGAGGGCAAAACTACCTCTACCAGCCACTATTACGGCCACCACAACGACCACCACCGTCGCCTTTGCCTCCACCTTAATTACTGCCATTGTTTTTGCCACTAATGTTACGGTTTTGGCCCTTTTTATTACCATGGTTGTTGTGACTTTGGGGAATCTTGATGGGAGAGAGAGTCATCAGTATCGTGAACCATCATGGTTAAACCCACGCTAGTTGCAACCTTCTTTGCAAGACCAACTTCTTCTAAAGTGAGCATAGAGCAGGCTTGATAGAATGGTGGAGAGGATTGCTTTGGCAAATGAGCTTCGCAACTCCATTGTAAGCCTCGGTAAGGTCAGCCACCATTTGAAGAACAATATGGTTATTTGAAATCGGCATGCCAACGTTCTTGTGTTGATCCGACAACTTCTTGAGTCATTGACAATATGCAAAGACATTTTAAAAATTCTCCATGTTTGTATGGGAGAATTCTTGCTTAAGACTGGCAACCTGAGCATTCTATTGTCCTGAAATATATCATGCAATCTATATGTCTCCATTATCGTTGCATCTGGTTCAAGAATTGTATGCAACAGGTTGTGAGAGATTGTTACATAGATCCATTGAAGAACCGTAGCATCAAGGGTTGATCATAACTCCTTTCCAGCATCAGTGTTCGACACCATCTCCTTGCCTGACTCTGATGGAATAATGTGGTAAAGCACCTTGTGGGAACATCCGTAAATCTTGAACAATTCTACCCACGTCGCATATTGGATGTTTTCCATCTCCAGGGTAATGAAGATATGATTCTTGATGTTTGATACAGCAATAACTGAGTGGAATTTGTTGGAGTGATGCAAGAAATAGACAGGAGAGGGGAGAAGAAAAAAAAATTGGGTAGAGAAAAGCCTATGAAAGTGATGGAAGGGAGAAAGGATTTCAATCCCTTAGTTTTGATACCATAAAGGAAAATAATTTTATAATCATTCCATTAACAACTTTGTGGTTATATACCATATTACATGAAAGATAATAGGTTAAAATTAAGAAAACTACTTATAATATAAAATTGTTTTAAAAAAATAATAGATATTCTAAACTATATCTATAATAACTAATTTATGAATCTAAATATTATATTATAACTAAATACATAGTATAATATATCATACCCGTACTCAAGCAAATCCGATACAAATATTATCATAATAATAGAAGAAAACTTGGAGTATGAAACTGGCTAAAAGGGTATAGTTTAGTATTATTCAATGACATCATGATATTAACTTCTTTTGCTATTAAACGGTTGTGGTTATGGTCTTCTTTTGTGAATATCTGCACGAATCATAGAAAGACTAAAATGTCTAAATCTGTGTCAATTAATTAAGAATAGGTAAAGTCGTTTTATTGTGACCATTATGAATGGCAACATCTGACTTTGCAAATAAAGTTTGCTTTTTGTCTTAGGGCTATAGAGTATAGACTATGCACTACACCTACATTTACATCTGATACAACATATCACGAGTGCAAAATTGTTTGGTAGAAAACAAACTATTTTTTTAGTAATAAAAAACAAAAAATTAACCATGTCTTTAAAAAATACTTTTTATTATAAATTAGATTGAATATGTGTCTTAAGACATCCTTTGAAAATACATTTAATTAGAATTTTATTTTTTAAAAAATCATTAATGTTAGGTTTCAAAATTTTAAAAAGAAGTATCATTGATTTTTTATCCTAACTTTATTTAACATTTAAAACAGAATTAGAGTTAGAGTGAAGGTGATTTTAATCTAATTTTAAATTTTGAAGGACCAAGATTAATAATTTTGTTTTTTATATAAATAAATGTTAGTTTTGTTAGTGAAAAGATTTAAATGTATGACTTCTTTTTTTCTTTTCCACATATAAATTTTACTATCAACTTTATAAGTTAGAAACATCTTTAAAGATAAATATATATTTAAGTCATATAAATAAGATTATTTTTTTAAAATAAATATGACTTTTTTAAACAGTATATTACCTAATAAATATAAATGTTTTATTTAGAAATTATAAAAAATAATAAACACTTTTTTGTTTGCATTTTTTAAACTTATATCACTTTTATCTGAATACATGACTACTGTAATTTTTCTCGCATAACCATTATTTTCAATAATGGTGATTTGTCTAATGACTTGTTGAATAAATATTACTTTCTGTTATACTTTTTATAAGTCACTTTATCATAAATCATACATAAAAATAAAAAAAAAATAGTTCATTTTATTTATTATATAAAAAATATTATTAATATACCAATTTTATCGTTCCTTATTGAAAATTAATAAATAACACAATATTTAGAATTTAGTTTATAAGATATGAGAGAAATATTTATCTATGTCTTTTCATTTTCTTCTAAAATAAACACAAATATTCACCATCTTTATTTGAGAGAAATAAATTAAACAAAAAAATTAATGTTTCACAAAAATAGTATAATCCTTATAAAAAAAAACTTACTTCCAACTCCCATTCTCTTAGAAATTGCCTCCATACCCATCAATAATCACAATATTTCACTTATCAATTTATTATAAAAAATATTAATAAAATTATCTTTGGGTATTTTTTCTTTTAGCATCCTTCATAAAATTATCTTTGGGTATTTTTTCTTTTAGCATCCTTCAACACTTGTTAAGAAAATAAAAATAAAAAACTTTAATTGAGGTACATAAAAATGCAATCCCATGTTATTAAATTTACTCATATATAATTTTCAACAATTTATTTCTCTTAATTCTTGAACCTTGTCCAAAACTTCTTCCTTTAAATTTCTATCCATGTCCTTGTGGTACAAGTTAACAAAACCTTTATTATATCCCAAAATTAATCACTCAAATTAATTATTAAAAATTTGAAATTGACATTCCCAACCATCTCCCCCTCATTTAAAATTTTCAACCTCATCCTTAAACTTTCAACTCTCATTATTAATATTATAGAAGATTGTTACAACCAACTCATATTTTTTATTCATGAGTATTTATGGTGACACAACTTGTACTTATGCAAATGTTAGCTACCACTAATGGAATCTACCTTGATTTTTATATAGCCATGAAAATTTTGATAAGGATTTTCATATGGATCCACAAGTACCTTGATCTGCCCCTAAAAAATTATAAAGAATGATAAATACTTTATCATGCATGAGAGAGACCCACATCTCTTACATGACATTTTATTTAACATGAAGCACTCAACTTTTTAAATTGCCTTCATACAATTATAAGAGTTACCTCCATTAGAAATTATCATCACAAACCTGCTATTGCTTATTAATATATTATATATTATCAATATCTACCTTTTTATAATTTCAAATACAATGATGTTATTAAAATTTGAACCTAAAATTTTCTGAGCATATTACCCTAATTTCCTACTAGGCTGACTTTTGTGGGTTAGACCTAAAATTATCCACCTATTTTTATAATTTTAAATACAATGATGTTATCAAGATTTGAACCTAAGATGTTATGCATATCACTTGAATTAATAATTGAAAATTTAAAAATAAGATAAAAAAGATACCCCTGTCGTTTGCCTACAATTGTAAGGTGGTGATTGATTGTTTGTTTGTTTTGAATGAATTATCTCGTTTTTATTTTTAAGAAAAATATCCCGTATTTTTCTTCTTTTTTTTGTACTAAGGTTGTGATTGATTTTTTTTTTTTTTTTGTTTGATGATTGATTATTCTGTGTTTTTCATTAATTTATTTTTTTCAAAGTTCCAGATATTGTAGATTAATATGATTACTTGCCCAAGTCGACAAAATAAAGTGAGAAATTATTAACATTAAATTTAGAACACATGTTAAAGGAAAACACTATTTATGTCTCCCCCTTGTGTATCACAAGTTCTGAAGTTCACAACATCACACGTCAGCAAAAATCCTGAATATGAACACAATTCAAAACGTGGCCACGTGTAGGAGAAAGAGTTGTTAAAAATATCTTGGTCTCTATTGTAAACAATCAGGGGATTTTTTTTAATTTTTTCAGTAAATTAAGATTATACATTTTATGTTTGAATCAATGGTGCAAAACAAACAGGAATGTAATAGATAACATTTTACTTTTTATATTAATTTTATTTTAATAATTATTTTATCAATAAAATATATTGGCTTTACATTCCAATTAATTTTAAAACAATAAATTTAGAATTTGTAAAACTTTGTTTTATTGTATACACAGTATACCCTATCTTTTTTCATTCTTTTTCATCTTCATGTAATCTAAACAATAGAATGATTATTTCATTCTACTCCATTTTACTCTCTATCATCAATCAAAGCGTAGCTTTATCAAATTAAAGACTTAATTAATTTTTTTTCTCCATATTTTTTATGTTTTCATTTTCGTTCATGTTAAAATGTTTTTTATTTTTAATTTTTTTAACTTTACTTTTGAAAATAGTTTCTTCTATTAACAAAAAATCAATAAATATGTGACTAAAAGACTATGAAAGTCTATTTTAAGGATATGAACTTGTAAGTTTGTCGACAAAGAGAAAGAAGATGAAAGTGACGACGAGGAAAATACTTCAAAACCTTTCTTTTAAAATCAAAATAAATGAAGTTCATATGATACTTTTTAGATATGATTAGTCAACACTTATTTATTTTAGTGAGCATGACGACACTTTGTTAATCACATCACTGTCTAACAGGCCTTCGGTGGGACTGGAGGCTTAGTTAGAGAAAGGCCTTGTTTAGCTGGGAAAAATAGTGAGTTAGGGAGCTGGAGCAGATTTTGGATGGGGTTAGTATGCGAAGTGATTTGCAGGATGGATGGGGTTGGGGTGATAGGATTGGAGCCTCTGTCCAATATTCGGTAAAGGAAGCTTATCGATTAGTGTGTGATGGACATTTAGCTCGTGAGTATTTATTCTTTAAAAGGTTTTAGAAGTCTAAGGCACCGTCCAAGGTAGTGACTTTCTCATGAAAGTGGCTCACAATAGGATTCCTACAAAGATGAACCTGGCAAAGAGGAAGATTATCCTACTTGCTGAGGTGATGTGCCCTGTTTGCCATGTGCATTGTGAATCTGTAAGTCACCTACTATTTACTTGTCAATCTAGTTACCTTGTCTGAATGTACTATTATTGTTGGTTAGGTTATGAGACCGTATTGCTTTCGAACTGTGATCTAGCTTCTGGCATCTTTTGGGAGGGTCCTCATCAAAGGGAAAACTCACTCGGGATATTCTTAGTGTGATTTGGTTGGCCACACTGTGAGGTATTTGGTTAGTTAGGAACACATTAATCTTTGAGGGTCAAAATTTCATTGTTGAGGAAGTCTGACAGCTATCTTTGAAAAGAGCTTAGACATGGTTAAAATGTTTCTTTAATGTTTCATTAGTTTCATTTGTTGAATGGTATTCCCAACTAGAACTGTGTTTTACCATAATTGATAAGAAGAACACTTGAATTTGGGTTCCGGTGTATGGTATATGATTGGATTCTGTGTATATGGGTGGGGAATCTTCGATGTGTTGTGGGACAAAGTCCTTTTTTGAAAATTTATGAATTGTTATATAATTGTAAATAACAAGCCCTCTGTATCATATCTTGTGACTTGAGGATGTCTTGCCTCTTCTGAATCTTATTAATAAGTTTGTTTTTTTAAAAAACAAATCAACCTCTAACAATTAAAACTTTTTGTTAACTGCAGGAACTTTTAAAAAAAAATAAAATTTAGAAGAGATTAAAAATTTTTAAAATATAAAAAATATTGAAAAAATTAGTTAAGCCTAAATTAAATTATTAAAGCATTCGGTATCGGTTTACTTTTTAAACAGGAAAAAAAGCTTTTTAAGTAACTCTCATGCAAATACTGAAAAAGAAACAAATTGGGTGGGGCATTGAATTTTATTTTATAAGCAAGCCAAGCATCACAGCTTTTTATTAATGTATGGACCAACCAATTAGTGAGGTGGGTGACGAAAATTGACAAATTGAAATGAAGTGTCTATTATTTAGAAAAGAAAATAATAGACATTGTGTTATTTGGATCGTATATGGGCCCACTATCGACATCACACAGAATCATGCTAAACACGAGCCCAAATAAAGTATCCTGCCAGTAAAGGGGGAATACATCAATGGGTGTTTTCATTTGGGATTTCCACATATTTTTTGAAGATTTTTTCTATTAAAAAATATAGTTTAATTAGTATGAATTGATAATGTAAAAAATATTACACTGATATTAAATCATATGTTTTTCATTTATATAATTTTTAGACTATTAATTGGTAAAGTCAATACAATTATCATAAATTAAGAATTAGTGTAAAGAATGTTACATTGTATACTAATTAAGGATATATGGTATTTAATTAAAATTTTAAATAATTTGAAGAGTTTAATTAATATGCATTAACACTATAAAAGAGTTTTATACTGACATTCAATCACATTTCTTCATTTATCATAAATGAAAGATTGTGATTGAATGTCAGTGGAGAACTTTTTACAACTTTTTATATTGATAGTGCATACTAATTAAACTCTAATTTGAATAAGATTTGTTGTATTCTTATCATAATTTTTAAAAGATGTTCAAATATAGTATTTAATATGTAAGTAAATTAGGGTTTATTTTTAGAGTTTAATTAATATGCACTAACAATGTAAAAGAATATTACGTTGACATTTAATCACATCTTTTTATTTATATGACTTTTAAAGTATTAATTGGTAAAGTCAACAAACTTACCATAAATTAAGGATTTGTGATTGAATGTTAGTGTAAAACTTTTTACACCAACAATACATACTAATTAAACTCTATCAATTAATATTTTAAAAGTGATATAAATGAAGAATAAAGATTTCTGATTAAATATTGGTGTAAAACTATACTAATTAAACTCTTACTTTTATTATATCTACGGTTCATTTATGTCTTTGTTAGTTTAATTAGTCATTTATGGCTTTGTTAGTTTAATTAGTCATTTATGGCTTTGTTAGTTTAATTAGTATGCATTATTAGAGTAAAAAGTTTTATATTAATATTTAATCACAATCCTTTATTTATGGTAATTTTGTTGACTTTATCAATTAATATTTTTAAAGTCATATAAACAAAGAATTGTGATTGAACATGAGACTGCATACTAATTAAATTCTTTTTTTTTTTTTTTACTTTTAGTTTCTTAAGAATGTTAGTTTATTATTAGTTTTTATAAAAAATTAATAAGGATTTGTAGAATTCAAAAATAGAGATATGCGAGATGTGATTTTTATTAGAAAATATTAATTAATTATTAGTGTGTTAGTTTTGTTAATGAATGAACTCAAACTTGTAACATCTCTCTTTTTTCTTTCATGTAAACATTTTTACTAGATTAATCTTATAAACACACAAGAATGTTAGGTAGGGAAAATTTGAGGAGTATGTGTAATTTAATCTTAATATTTATGTATTATTTTTCTTTCTTTTTAACTAGTATATTTTTCTACTTATCTAAATTTTTAAAATTTAAAATAATATTAACCTTTTAAAGATACATTTATGGCATATTGATAAATAATAGATATTTTTTCATTAAAAAAAGTTTTGAAAATAAAAAAATTCTAGTGTAAAGTAATTTTACATTATTATTCAATTTTTACGTATAATTTATATGACTTATAAGATATTTGTTATAAACATTAGCAAACATGTATAAAATTTTATACATGGGGAATGTATCACATATTTTTTTCTATTTTATGTAAATTGCAATGGATTACTCTGTAGAATAAAACATTATGAATTTTGTTGAACATCTCAGTAGAATCCAACCCATATATAATAATTCTATTAAAATCCAGCATTCTTTCATACTCTGTCATTCTTTTTTCTTTTTGTTCAGCTATTTTTTTTTTCTAGAAAAATTGGTGAATCCCACGTATCTCATAATGAGTTTTTATTTTTTTTTCTTCTACTAAAAAATTCTAGTAAATAGAGAGATGCCAGACCTTATTTTTTATCTTTCTCAAATATTTTTGGTACATATAGATGTTTGGTATATATTGTTTAATGCTTTTCCGTTTCATATATTGCGTGTATTCTTGTGCATTAAAAAATTTTGAGTTTAATTAATATGATGTTATTCTTACGTTAAATCATAATAATTTTTTTATAATAGTTAAATTTATTGATTTTACTAATTAATATTATAAGAATCATATAAACATACAATTATGATTGATATAATATAAAATTATTTTTTTCATACTAATTAAATTCAAATTTTTAATATATATTGTTTTTATTTTATATATTACGTCACGATTAAAAAATGAGTTTAACACTTTTATTGTTATTGAAAAAAAGTTTTAAATTGATGATTAGTTATAACCCTTAATTTATAGTTTTAAATAGATAAATTTAACAAACTTTGTATATATAAATAATTGTGATTAACACTTAACATTTATGCTAAGAATCTGTTTTTCTCTTAAAAAGTGTACCTTAACTTTGGACTGTCTTTTATAACTTTCAATTTTTCTATGCCAATCATAGATCGATTTCTGTCAGAATCACAAACATCAATTTTTGGGAGAATTCCAAATGCAATAAATTGATCGAGTAGAGAGTAAGGTGGAAGATAAATAACAGACTTCTGGCACACTTCAATTTTGATCATAAGCACAATTATATTGTAGAATCATACAAATAATTGTTTTATTTTTATTCTAGATTATAGATTAAAGAAAATTAGTTTATCCTATTTTTCATCAAGAAATTAGCAATTTAAATTTTGATAATTAGCAATTTTAATCAATAAAATTTATTCAATACACTATTGATTTAAATAATCTAGTCTAAAATATAATATATACATTAACTCAAACATATGACTAATGATTCTTCTTTCAAATTTATAATAAAAATATTTAAAAGGAAAATAATGAGTTTAATTAATTTTTTTATAAGTTATAAGTTTAATTAGTACACACTTTCAGTGTAAAAATTTACACTGACATTCAATCATAATCTTTTATTTATAATAAGTTTGTTTACTTTAATCATTAATATTTTAAAAATTATATAAATAAAGAGTTATAATTAAGTGTATATTTTACATGTTAGTTATTATTATTATATATATATATATATATATATATATATATATATATATATATATATTATATTATTGATTCTTGCGACCAAAAAATTACATTTAATGTATATATTATTTCCGTTTTAGATATTGTTAAAATTACATTGAATGTATAATTTTTTCCTCTTTCCAATTATAGCAATAATTCCTTGCGTTGTTTTAAACAATAGTAATTCTTTGTGTTATTTATTATAGATTCTAGAAGACCACTTCTAACCAATTTTTCATCAATAAACTAGCAATTTAAATTTTTTTAATTAGCAATTTTAATAAAAAAATTATTTAATATACTATTAAATCAAATAATTTAGCCTACATATATAATACACGACGTCCCTGGATAGCACAATTACTTTTTTTTTTCTTTTTCCATTTTATAGGGATGTATAGTGAATTAATTTTATTATAAAAAACAATTGTCTTCAGTGTTTTTTAAGACAACTCCAATGGTGTGAAGAGTGAAAGACCATAATTTTTCACGCCTTCCCCTTCTCACATTTTTTCTTTGTGTGCCTTTTTATTTAATACAAATGGGTAAAGATTTCTTTATGATTTTTATCAGAGTAAAAATTAATATTATATATATATATATATATATATATATAATTTTTGTGTGTTATGCACCAGGTTTCAACACACACAACTAAAAGCTATTTGTTTTTTATTATTACCCAAAAGATAACTAACCAATAGTGTATTTGTATTTGTTTATGTGTTTGCTTTATTAAATTTATAAAATGTGCATTTAGTTCAGATTTCAATTTTATATTTGAAAGCAAATTCAAACTAAACCAAATTTTAATATACATAATTTCTATATTTTTTCTTCTAAATAATGTCAGTTTAGAAGACATAACATGATTTATATTATAAATATAGTCATGCGAGAAATAAATAATAGCCAGTAACACTATTATAATTTCTACTAGTTAGATATGTGGTGAAATTTTATTTTATTCTCAATATAAAACAAATTATTTAAGTATTCTTAGAAGCATTAAAATCATACTAAATAATACTTAATAACATTTTCAAAAAAAAAGAAAACTTAACCACTAACTATTGATTTATATAAACTATACCGCAAACACACAAACACATCTCCACATGGATAAAATATTATCTGTTTTGAGGTAATGAAAGTTATTCAGTGTATATAAACCCATGATACTAGTTGTTTTGTACTACAGGGTTCATCATACACTTCTCCATATTGGTAATGTAGTGTATATAAACTCGTATTCACTCTCGTGTTTGAACAATGTGAGACTTTTGGTTGTATTTGGACAATTTGTATACAAAATTTATAAGAGAATATTTTCTTTCTTCTCTCTTCCTACTCTAGTAAACTTTTTAATCTACACTTTTTATGCAATTGAAATTTATGTAGGGAAGAGAAGAGAGAGAAAATCAAGATAAAATAAAAATTTAAGAAACTTGTTTAAAAAAGTAGGTGTTAATTTAAATAAGTAGTGTTAAACGGCTCATTGAAATTTCCATACATGGGATGCCTTAGAAATTAATAGGCCCATCTTTGCATCTAAACTCTACGGCGAATGCATACCCATCTTTTACTATTTCCACTCCCTATTGTTACTAGTACACTTCCATTTTGACATTTAAAAAAAAATCCAGCCTCCTTTGCACACTCATAAGTCTAGAATTTCAGAAATTGAACTGAACCATTGTCTCAGGAGTTGCATTCCAGAAATTGCTCTATAGATTATACCAAAATCCTTATTCCTCAAATGAAGTAAATAGTTTAATCAACTCATACAACCAAGTTTGCTTATGGAAAATCTAATAGTATAATAGTTTAATTAATATAAATTATCAGTGTAAAGATTTTCACACTAATATTCAATTACAAACATCTCTTCATTCATGATAAATTTGTTGACGTTACTCATTACTAGTTTAAAATTCCTATAAATAAAAAATCATGATTGAATGTTAGTGTAAAAATATTTCTCATTAAGAATATATATCAAGTAAACTTACAGTATACAATCAGGTATTACTTGCTAAAATAACTGCACCGATAACTTTGTTTTTCATGGCCACAAGGCAACAATGTAGTGGCAAAAGAAGAAAAGAGAAAGTGAACTATGAAGGGATACCACCATACCATGTACGTTGAGTCAAAAAGTATAGTCTCATTAATGGACATTTTTATTTTTATTTATTAATTACCAATTAAGTATGAAACGCATATGTTCTTTTGGATGTCAAGGGACTATTAAATGTAATAGATGGACTTAAAATAACAATAGTCTATGATTAAACAAATAAACAGTGCAATAATCATAAAAAGGTAGCCCTATTTTTAATTAGGATTAAATATAATTGATGCTGCTAAATTTTGTCAATTTTAGATATCGTGTTTCTGTATTTTAAAATTATGATATTATATCTTAAAATTTAAAAAATGTGTGATTGATACCTCTTTAGTGATTTGTTAACTTTTAATATTAAGTGTAAGTATATTGACCGTTACATGTAGAAAATTAGATGATGTGATATATAATTATTGAATGTGGCATATAATACTCACTTAAATTCTAAAATATAAAATGTTAATTTAACCCTTTTATTAAGCAGTAATAGTATGTCATGTTATTTAATTTCTTACACGTGATGAAATACGCTCACAATTAACCGTCTACATTAACATTAACAATTTAAGAAAGAAATACTAATTTAGACATTTTAAAAATTTAGAAACATAATGTTACAGTTTTAAAATACGAGTACACAATGTTTAAAATTAAAAAAATTTGAGAGTTGAATTATATTTAATCCTTTTAACTATTTGTTTTACTAATTTAACTAGTATATTATTACTTGCATATAAGTTTTGGTTTTTTTTTTTTCTATTTCACTACATTTGTTTTCCAATGCACTTTCCATTCTGTTTTTAGAAGATAAATTACTTACATAACCATTTTCATTTAATTCTTGTGCACTTATTTTAAAACCAATTGCGTAAACCCTAAACCCTTACACACACCCATTCATTATTCATCACAATTATTCCTACAAACACACATTCCCCTTATCACATCTCTTTTCATTGTGTCATTCCATGCTCAATTTTTTCATCTCATATTAGGTTTTGTTTTCCTTCAACATTTGTGGTTTGTTGTGCCTCTAGTTATTGTTAAGCACCTCGGGATCCAAAATGAAGGAGTATAAACTTTATGTTATATTTATTACTACTCATTCTTATTTTGATTTTTATTATTCTTATTTAATTCTTGACTTTTTTTAGCTACAGATAAAGAGACGATGAAAAAATTAAAAAAAAAAACACTCTAAAAAGCACTTTTTAAAATAATAATTTGTATTTTGATAAGTACTTTCCAAAACTCAAAAATTCATAAGTTTGTTTCAGAAAATACTTTCTGAAAAACATTTCTATATTCTAAAAAATAATTTCCGATACACATTTCTAAAGAGTGTTTTCTATAATACAAATTATTGTTCTAAAAAGTACTTCCGAAGTGCTAGAAAATGAAACGTGTATTTCAAAAACTAGTTTCCAAAATATTAAAATTGAAAAGGTGCCCTCCTGTATATGTAATCTCGTGTTATGGAATACCATAATTGTTTTTGGATTGAAAAAATAAAAAAGCAAAACAGATTCCATGTAACTGATTTTGTTCAAAATCTCAATTATGGTATATGCTTGTTTGATGAAATTTAATACAAGAGTTTAATAAATTGATATTAAGGTAAAATTTCAATAACTTTAGAAGATACAAGATAGAATAAAGAAGAAATAGTGAAGGGTTTAGAGATCAATTGACACAAAATATATTTTTATATGTGTTCCTACCACTAATTCTGAGATATCATTAGGGTCATTGAATTTAAGGTATTGTCCACTTTGAAGTTTGTTGCTCCTTCACGGTTTTGTCTTGAAAAGGGGCCTTAGGAGATTAAGAAATGAGAGTGTTTATAAATGGTTGGCATCGACTCCTAAGCGATTTGGGACTTTAGTTGTATCAGAACAAACCCTTCAGTCATGGCTAAGGGACATGAGAGCAGGACATGCTTCTCACAAATGTCATCAATGTTCCTACCGCTAGTCCCAAGAGATCGTTAGGGTCATTGCGCCCAAGGTATTGTCCACTTTGGAGCTTATCGCTCCTTCACGATTTTGTCCTGAAAAGGCACATTAAGGGGTTAAGGAAGAGAAGTGTTTATAAACAACCATCGACCTTGACTCCTAAGCCATGTGAATTTTGAGTGTACCGAAACATATGTACCCCTCGCCCTGACCTCATGTCAGGACTACAATCGCACATCGATACTACATCTTGGCAACCAATGCTCACCTCGTTGTCATGATCACCTAGGCACAAGTCCAAGCCCATCTTCTTAAAAAATGTAACTAGGGACAAAACCCCTACAAAAACAAGTATAAAAGGATAGCTAAATCCCAACTCCAGGTATCTAATTCCATTCACTCTTATTCTCCCACTTTTTTATTCCTACATTGACTTAGGCATCAAAGTCTCTTTTGCAAGTACTTAGGTGTCACCACGAAGCCTTTGGTGCCCAAGACCGAGAGATCACAGGTTCTGCCAAATCTGGTAAGAACATGTGGTGCCGTCTATGGGACATAAAAATTCCTACGCCCCCGACAATATATGGTACAAACCAGGAGGCACATCCCTATCTTCCATGAAAGTTTAACTACCTGATCTCCAAAATCAATCCAAGGAGGAAATGACGGAGACAAACACCACCGACGGAACAACTCAGCTTGAAATGCCCAAAAGGAAAAAACCAAGCATCACCATCAAAAGAGCTCAGCTCGAGGCATGCACAATGACAAAACCTCTCAGAACAATCGTAGAGTAAATCACAAGCAAATGATAGACAACAAACTATTTCAGACTTACTAACTCAGCACTCTCTGTCTGACGAGACACTTTTTGCCCATCTTGACACTCTCTATCTTACGGGACATTCTTTGCCCATCTCGACACTTTCTGTTTGACGGGACAATCTTTAACCATTTCAGCACTCCTTACATAAGACATACTCTCTGCCTAAAAACAACACTCGTTGTCTCGTACACACATATGTGCTATCATAAGTTTTGCGGTCTTCCCTTGATTGGGCGACCTCGACACTAAAGGGGGCATATATACCCCCCAGCCCCGACCTCATGTCTGGATCACAACCCCAAACGTACCTTGACACCACATCTCAGCACCCAACACCCACCTTGGCACAAGCCCAAGCCCATCTTCTTAAAAAAGGTAACTAAGGGCAAAACCCTACAAAATCAACTAGGTATCCAATTCTATTCACTCTTATTCTCTTACTCTCTTATTCCTACATTGACTTGGGTGTCAAAATCTATATTGCAGGTACCGAACTATCACCACGAAGCATCTAGTACCTACGACCGAGTGATCACAGATATGCCAAACCTAATAAGAACAATATGTAAGGATATTTTTAGGATAAAAAAATATTTCTAATAATAAAACTTAGAGAAAGAGAGAGTAGCACGAAAAGAGAGAAGGAGAGAATATCACAAAAGAAGTAGCAATTACCTTAAATTTAATGTATTGTGGGTATGTAAAAATTAAATAGGTTGAATTGTACAATCAACCATATGGGCCTCAACAATTTTTTAAATAAGTGGTAAATATATATAGTTATAAATTTAATTGTAAAATATAATTAATCATTAATTATATATATATATATATATGTATGTATATATACACACACATGACATATCTAGTGAGAAAACCAAATTTATACAGAGTAAGATAAGCAAATCTCAGTCATTAAGAGATGAGAGAGAAGAATATTAAAAAATCTCAACCATTAAGAGATGAGAGAAAAGAAAGAGTGACACATAACAAATGCTGGAAGAGAGAGAATGAATGATTGATCTTAATCATTAAGTTTTATTTCAATGGCTGATATTTGCTCTTTTATGCTTCCATATATAGGACATACCTAGTGGAAAAAACCAAATTTATACGAGAGTGAGAGAAGCAAATCTCAGCTATTAAGAGAGGAGAGAAAAAAATATTTGAAAAATCTCAACCATTAAAAAAGGAGTGAGAGAAAAAAAAGGTGATATAATAAATGCTAGAAGAGAGAGAATGAGTAGTTGATCTCAACTATTGATTTTTATTTCAATGGTTTAGATTTGCTCCTTTCAATTTAATATAAATTTGGTTTTCTTTAGTCCTGTGTATATATAAAACCAGGTACAATAATAACAATTAATAATTTAATTAACATTATTTTTATGGTTTAAGCAATTTAGAAAGGATAAAATTTAGATCCTTAAGAAAAATTAGTCTTGTTCCTCCCATAATTTCCCCTTTGATGATTGGTATAATTTACAAGTTTATATTAATGGATAAGATAGGTTATGAGGATAAAATTTTAATTCTGATAGAATAATAAAGCAACAAAATTTAAACAACTGTTAAGCTTTATGCTTTAAGGAAAACAGCATAATTGGATTATTATATATTTATACATACTTAAGTATATAGTAAGATGTAGCCAGTTTGATTATTGACTTATTAATATATGTCCTGATAGTTACTCGTGAGGCTGAATTTATATTTAATAACGTAATTTTTAAAACAAATCTTGTATATTTTTGGGAAAAATCTCTATCATTAGGTACTTATGAAATGGTGTGTATTTTATCATTATGTACGTTATGAAATGGTGTGTATTTTCTTAAAAAAAAAAGAAAAAACTTTATGTTATTTAGTGATGTATTGCTACACAACTTAAGAATGCAAGTAGGCAATATATTAGTAAAGTCAAATTCTTACAAGTTGCAATATGATTAAACGATAATCTGAACAAATTTCGTTGTCCCCCGGAAATAAAATTATTTTTAATCCTGAGGTTTATGATAAGTTGTTAGTTATTAATATAATGAGTTAATTTGTTTAAACTTAAAAATAAGTGATATTAAAATAAGTGATTCGTTTAGAAATAATTTTTATAAAAGTTTAATGGTCATGTCACTATAAAAAAAATTATATTATTATTTAATAATAATTCACTGTTTATATAACTTTTAAGATACATAAAATTAAGTAAAAAATTTACGCTATAAAAAATTATAATTGAATTACTTTTTAAAACATTTTTACACTTTCGTCTCTTTCTTTTTGAATAAAAGCAGAAAGTATTTTTATTTTATGTTTAGCTATAATTATAAAAAATGTTTTACTAAATAAATAAATTGTTTTCATCTTTTCATCAGTTTTTTCTTTTCGTAAAAAAATTAACTAAACATTTAAAAATTATAATAAATAATTATTCTATTTAAATAAGAAATTTTTTATCTCAAATAAAGTCACCCAATAATTGCTTATCAAGCCTATATGACGTGTTTGGTAGCTATTGCCAAAATGTCTGCACTGAATGAAGTAGAATCGGATTGAATCAATTTTTTTCTAGCATGTTGGTGTTTTTTTTAACAACACATAAACTAATAGGGTTCTTTTTTTAATAATCTATGTAGGCACTGAATTGCATTTACTTGTATGGTGACTATGATTATTTATGAAGAAAAATAAAAGGTCACGCATATATACCATTAATTCCAAATGCGATATTGGAAAATTTCCAGCGCATGACATAATCAGGATTAAATTTAATAACATGGATAAGGAGAAGAAGCCTCCCCATTATAGACATAAATGTCATAATCATGTCTTGAAAGTTTAAAATATAAAACTTTGTTAAGCATCACATGGATCACTATTATTTTGAATGGTTTTTATATTGATTGGGGAGTTATCAAGCGGGGTAAGATTTACTTAGACATAGAATAATGGTATAAATAAGTATACTTGTAATAATTCTAAATATGTTCATATCAATCCATATATATATGATGAATATATTTTATATGGAAGGCACAAGTAGATTTTGGTAGAAGAGTAAAACGGATTTGGATTTGTGGATCACTCGCACTATGAACTTTATTTTTTTAAACTTATAAAATACAAGTTTTTTAGTTCAAATGTATTACTCGTGTTGTATAAATCCAGTTCGTAGCCGCTGCAGCTTCTTTTATTGATAAAAGGAATATTCACGTTTATTTTTTAAAATATCTATTCTACCTTTATATAAAATTATTGCGTCATAAGAGGAATTTAAACCTACGACTTCTCACTCTCTAAAGATTTTACCACTAAATCAACCTTATAACTTTAAGTAAAAAATTATTTTAAAATATTGATATCTAGGCGCGATAAAAAATTACTTTAAAATGTTTAAATATTGCTATAACATATTAAAATAGAAATATGAATACACAGACATGATTGTGCTTGTGTTTTCGCTAATTTTTATAAAAAATATTATATTTTTTATATTTGTGGAATAAAAAATATTAAAACATTAAACAAAAAGTGATATTAAATGACTTTTGAAAGCTCTAGAAAGAAAAATCTCTTGATTTAAGAATGAAAAAGTACTACATATATCTTAAAAGATGAAAATAATTTATAAATAGAAAAAATAATTTTAAATTTTATTTCTATTTGCGGGATGGGATGAACGGATTAGTTTGCGGGTTTCGTTTTAGACTTAGCTAAATAAAGTCCATTAAAATTGAGCTTTAGGGACGAGTTTTGTTGGTTGCAAATTTCAAGAGATAGACTACCTATTTTCTTAGCTTTGAACACTCATTGGGTTGACACATTTTGTGATCAGTAAGTCAAAATAATCTCAATCTTATAATTACTTCCAAAGCAACCATAACCTTGTTAAATATTTTTTAAAGTACTCTAGAATTGTAATTTAACTCGATTTGATTATGGAATCCTATAAAGAATCTCTTTTAGAGGAGATATGAAGACTTTTCCTCTCTTTTAAATATTAAGATTAATTAACTTTATTTAGGTTACTTGACTTTTGACCTTGTATTTAAGGTCACCATTTTGTTGCAAGGCATAATGGGACTTGTGTCCACTACAAAAAAAATGTTAATTCCAAAAGATTTTTACTCATGAATTTAAATTTGTTAGAAAATTTATATTACCAACAGAACATTATTGACAAATTCATTTTAACTTTTTCAACGGATTTTACCGACGGAATCAGATTCGTTTGTATAATGGCTATTTACCAACGGATATTAGCGATGAACTGAATTTGTAAGTAATTATTGACAGTATTATTGATGGAATTCATTGTCGGAAGTTACTCTCTAAATTTACCGATAGAAATATTTTGTAAATATTTACTGATATATTTTGTAAAGAAAGAGTATTGTAGACACTCCAATTTTGTCTAAAATTTTATATTATTTTTTTTAACATTTGACTTTTACTCTTTTTCCTGAAATGAGTTTTTCTTTTAGTCCAATTCAATGAAAAATAAAATAAAAAATTCAGTGTTGTGAATAAGAGAAAACCTTGTGATAATATTTATTAGGAAAAAAAGAAGAAGCATTAGGCAATATATTCAGGAACACAAGGTGTAGAAGAAAAACCAAAGATAAAATCAACTGGAGTTATAGTATAATTTTCATCATAAACTTTTAAAATTACAATTTCTCAATGTAGAAAGAAAAGACAAATAATAAAAAGAGGCAAAAGAGTAGCAGTTTGCTCGGTACTGTTGCATTACGTGATTGCTTCAAAACGGCTCCAACTACTACTTTGTAACCCAGCTCTTCAAATTCAGCTTATCACCTTAGTTTTAGTTTAGAATGGAAGGAGATAAAACAGACCATGCTTTGGTTCAAAAGGTAGTGTGCAGGCTATAATTCAAAAGGTGATGTGCATAGGTGCTGAAAATAAAACCTTTAAGTAGATTTAGTGCTAGTATTTATTAGCTATAATAATTATAATTATAATAGTAAAAATTTAGTCATTTTATATACATTTCTAATTTAGTTTATTTTATAATTTTTTATTATTACATCATTTAAAAGAAAAATATTTAATACTAATCACTTTTATTATTACATCATTTTATATACACTTCTAATTTGGTTTCTTCTATAAAATGTTGATTCTTATCATTATTATTATGTCATTTAAACTATTTAAATTTAATAATAGTCGATTTGAATGCATATCTAATTTGATTGTTGTAAATGATAAGAAGGTTTATGACAATCACTTTGGATGCACTTCCAATTTGATTATCATAAACTCCTTTAAAAATAATTTTTTAAAAAATATGAATCATGGAATATCAAACTTTAACCATGACTACTTCAAATGTACGTTTGATTTATTCATTATAAAAACCATCATATAATAATTGTCACTTCAGATGTATTTTTGATTTGACGGTTACATTAAATAATCACTGTGACCACTTTAGATATACTTCTAATTTGGTCGTGGTAAGAATATTTGAAAAAAGAAATACAAGAATATAGAAATAAAAAAAATCAAAAGTCTTCAATACTTAGACAATTTCAAGAACTATGTATACTTGATTCTCCATTACACATTGAGATACATGTTAGAAGCAAAGGAATTACATTGAAGACTAGTGGAGTTTTTGTTTTGATTTTCTCTTTTTGTTTTTGCTCTTAAATCAATTTTATGGTATCAAACATGTTTATAGGTGTGATACCTGTATTGAGTGTTTTAGATAGACTTGAAAATGTGTTCAGGATAGTTTTGGATAGATTACATTAGCTGGGTTATGCTGGAAAAGCTTCAAAAATGGATTTTTAGGTAAGGTAATCAATTACCTAAAAATGGTAATCGATTACCCTACGAGAATTTTTTAGAACTGAAATAGAATTTTTTAGAACTGAAATTGATGCTCTCTGTGATAATCGATTACCTGATTTCAGTAATCGATTACTCCCAAGAACAAACACTTTGATCTAGTTTTGTGCAGGATATCAGGTAATCAAGTGGGTAATCGATTATCCTGCATAAAAACTTATATAAAAGCATTTTGAAAATAGATTTAACAATTTTTTTAACAGAACAATCAAGTGTTTGCTTCTCACATACGATTTCTAAGAATTTTCTCCAAGATTTATACTCATTTTTTATGGTTTAAAAGTGCTTCCAATTCAAGATTCAATGAAGAAACTTCATTGAGTTCTAATATTTCTATTTGGGTATTCTTCACATCATGTCATATTATTCTGTACCCTATTTGTGCTTTTGCACTAGGTTTACAATCTCTTGAGGTGTTCTTGAGATTGTGGGAAAATCTTGCAGCAGAGTGTTACAAGTGAGGCACTGTGAGTGACGAGGTGTCACAGTGTAGCAAACTCTTGTGGGGTGCAAGAGGAAACCACTTCTTTTGTGATTTAAATCTTTTCAGGATTAAAATTTGTATGTGCAGTGTGCATGTACGAAGATTTTAGTTGAAAAGAGATTAGCGGAAGGCTAAGTATGTAAATTGGATGTAGGTCATTTGGACCAAAGCAGTATAAATCACGATGCAAATTCTCTTTTCCCTATATTTTTTAAATTCAGTCTTTATTGAATTCTTGGAGTACTAACATTTAGGTTTTTGCAGCTACGTTTGATTTATTTAGATTTCTTGCTGCTGATTTAATTCTTGACACATATTTTCTTGACTTTAAATTTGGGTTTTTAACCCATATGTTATGGGTTTAAGTTTTCTTCTTCCTACTCCTTTAGATTGATTTTGAATTACTGAATATATAATTCTTGTTAAGTTTTTCTTCTATCTTGTTTAAAACCATAATTGAAGGAATTGAGTTAATTGGTGGTTAGCCTTAAGGGTTGAATTCTTGAAAACCTGTTTTTCTAAAAGAAGGTAGATTTTGAAATTTTCAAAAAGGGGCTGTTTTTTAAAATACTCTGGTATTATTGAATATAAATTTTTGAAAAATAATTTAGTGAATATATTCAAACCCCCTTCTAAATTCCCCCCTAGGACCAATAATATGTAGGAGTAGGAGCCTACTCTTGTTGAGCCCCTCCGTGAAATAAAAAAAAAAGTCAATTAAAAACTAAAATAGTAATAATATTTTTCATAAAAAAAAATCAACAATAATTTTCTCATGTTAAAACCAAAAATAAAATAAAAGTATTTTAAGTATTTTCAGGGTGAAATAAATATTTTTAAAGTTATCTAGTTTTGAACTTTTAATTAGAGGTAACCGTCCTTAAGATGAACGTGGTAAAGTGTTAATACCTTCTCTACGTGTAATAGACTCTTGGACTCAAAATTTGGTTTCGTAGACCACCTATTTTTAAAGGTTTTTTCAATGTTTTTCTAAATAAATATTGGTGGCAACTCCTTTGATTTTCAAAAATTAATTTTCTACTATCCCGTCGAGACTTACGTGTCAACAAGTATACTTAAAATTTGTTGGTTCAAATGAAATTATTGAATTATAATATATAATTGAGTTAATATACAAATATGATTTTTTATCAACTTATTTAATATTGATATATCTTTCATTATATTTGAAAAAAAATTCACTTATACCCCAAGTATAAGAAACTTAACTTTTAATCTTAATCATTTATTTTTTTAAAATTTAATAGTTATAATAAATAATTAATCTTAATTAATAGATTTTTTAGAAAATGAATGTTGAAAATCAAAAGTAAATACCTTATATTTACTCTTAAAATAAGGAGATCTTTTTTCATATTTTATATACTAATATATTTTAAATAAAACTTGTCTCATATGACGAAAATACTTATTTATATAATTTAAATGCTAAATTTTTTTAGCTAGAATCATACTTTTCCAGCCATGTTTTTCTCGGCTTTTAAGTTTGAAGTTATTAGGTGATACAAATAAGACCAGCAATATTTTGCTAACTTATATATGCATATTTCTAACAAAAAATATACTTTTTTCTAATAACTGAAAAAATCATAATCTTTCGATTAATAAAAATTATGTGCCTAGCAGCTGACAGTCATTCGTTGAATATCACAAAAGTAAGAGTTTAATTTGCATACACGGTCAGTGTAAAAGACTTTTACAGTGACATTCAATCATAATTTTTTATTTATGTGACTTTTAAACTACTAATTAGTAAAGTCAA
Source organism: Psophocarpus tetragonolobus (assembly GCA_037954015.1). Lineage (NCBI taxonomy): Eukaryota > Viridiplantae > Streptophyta > Magnoliopsida > Fabales > Fabaceae > Psophocarpus > Psophocarpus tetragonolobus. The sequence continues at coordinate 38,333,504 of CM075691.1, read as the reverse complement.
CAAACTTACCATGAATAAAGATTTGTGATTGAATGTCAGTGTAAAAATCTTTACACTAATAGTTTATACCAATTAAACTCCAAAAGTAATGTGGTATAAGATTTTTAACACAAATATAAGATGATTTGTAATAAAAAAATGCTAGTAATTCTCTAAGGCAGTGTGGTTGGTTGAAATGTATTGAAAAACACAAATTTATGTGGATCTCATTTATCATTATTAAATGATTGTCTCTTCTAATATTATAATTTTAATTACATTTCAGCCAATGATAGAGTTTGATAGTAAGTGTATTAGAAGGAGTGTTAAAGTGTGTTATTAGTATTCCCTTTTGTAATAAATAAAAGAAGGATGCTAGTAATACATTTTTCTAATATATTGATTAAAATTTATTAAAAACCAGCTTACCCTAATGCCTAGAGGGTCATCACTATGTGAAGGCATGGGAGAGGATTATTGTAAGTAGTCTTATCTATACATATGCAAACACACCATTTTCGTATTTGAACTTAATGACCAACATATCACCAGGACATAACTTTACCACTATGTCTAGGCTTACCCGCTAACATTTCTCTAAATAACATAAATTAAAAGTTCTACAAAAACCAACAAATATGAGATGTGCATGCAACCTTGATCAATTGCTACCATAGTTATGAGAATTACTTGGCATATGCGTGCACCACAGATAAAAGAAAGAAAAGTAAACATTGATAAATCATACAAAACTAAATACATCAAGTAAACATACTAATGAAGATATCGACTAAATCAATAAAAGGCCCTCCACACACACTAAATTGGAATTTGTGATATTGCTATTCGTGCCCAAAGACAAGTATTTATAAGGAGTTTTTGGAATACATAACATAATGAACAATTATCCCCTGTTCCAATCCTTTACAACCAAATAGCCATAGGTTTAGGTAAAGCATGCTTCAAAATAAGTTTTTTGCAAGTAAGTTACTTCAATTTCAAAGCGTTCTGACTCACTATTTTCAATAATAGTATCTTAGTATCACTGACTAGCCGAATCCAAATAACCATTGAATCATCAAATCATACTAGGACAATAGGAAACTAAAACTAGCATAATGTACCAAGAACCAAGGTAAAGTGCATACCAATTTCCTTCAAATGCAGAGTTGTGTTTCCTCCTTTATTTCCTCCTTTGCAAGTTCTTCAATTATATCATGTTGTCGTTAATTGATTTCACTAAAAACATGAATCGACTAGAAATGAGTTGATGTAAATAATATAACTTGGCAGAAAGCAAACTAGAGTTTATGTGTAACTGTAAACATAGCCAAGTGAAAAAGAAAAAACTTAATACAAATACCATTTTTATTAAAAAATAAAAAGCATCATTTAAAACAAATTTGGTAAACAACCATAAACAGCAAAACAAAACTGTGAAATGGTATTAAAATGTAGCACGAATGTAGCACAATATAGTTATTGCACATAGCTGCCCACCTAAAAAATTAGACCCACAAGGACAAAAAAATAATATTATACACATAAAAGCACTCACAAAATTAAAAATAGCTAAAATTAAAAAGAATCATATTTCATTATTAGCAAGCAAAAAATTCAGAAATGACCGGTCCGCAAAATGAGGACACTCATTTGTGTTAGTCCTTGACATGATATTATTAGGTTTACATAATTGTGTTTGTGTGTATAAACAATAACTGTATTTATAATAGTAGAATAATGAGTACAATGAAATAGTAATATAAGGTATTAAATAAATCTCCACTAATTAGTAAATAATAATTCTCCATGTGCTACACCTAACACGGTATTTTCTAATGGAGTGTCATTAGTAGTCCTGCGTTAGCTTCTCATAAAATAGAGACAATAGTGAAACTAATGGTGGCAGCAAACAAATTGGGGATGGTGTCAGAAAAACAGACCATGGTGCATTGGCAAAAAGTGGCAGGAAGTGGCTTACATGCCAAATGGATACAAGCACATGTAACAAATGTACAAAGAGGAGCAACAGTGGTAGAAAAACAGACCAAGGTGCAGTTACTGGCCAAATTAATCTTAAAAAACGTAAATAAACATGTATTTATAATTGCAGAATAATGAATACGATGATAAAAAATAAAACGTGACTAATCAAAACTCCAATAATAGGAAGGATTAATTTTACTAATGTCAATAATGAATAACTAAAAGGAAATAGAAGAGTTGACTATGTAATCTATTTTCCATGTGTCATAACGTAAAGAATAAGAATCAAAGCAATATATAAGGAAAAGCATTATATTGCTTCTTTACATAATAAATAACAATTCATTCCTTGATGACAAGTTTTATGAAGTTAACCTAATAGAAGGAAATAGAAGTTGTACTGGGAAAACACTCTAGAAGACGTTATCTCGGCATCTAGATGATGATAATACCTTGATCATAAAAATGTTAATATATATGAATGTTAATACACCTCCGATATCTAAAATAGATAATTATGATTTGATAAAATGTAGTTAAAACTAAAATGTGATTAACTCATACTTGCACCCCAATTAGTGAGGTCCATGAGCGCAAGTCCATCATGAAGCCTATAAATAAAGGGCAAGTAGCATAGGTAAAATTTACTATTCACATTTAATTTCTTACACCCATCCGTGATTATCTCTAACTTGAGCGTCAAAGTGGTTACAGGTACACCACCTTGATTGAGGAGGAGAACATCTTTGACTGAAGCTGATTTCACATCTAAAAAACAAGAGAATTAATAGGGTCCTTAAATAACATAAATAACTTTTATTAATACTTATAATTCTCTAAAATTGGGGACATTGGTGCTGATCGTGGGGCTTGTTAAAACTTTTTCCCACACATGGTGACGACAAAAAGGAAATCTAGGAGGTGACAGTGCATGAAGTTGGGCATGCCTTGTCCCAAATGGAAGAAACCTCAAACGGTACTAACGCATGAACTATGGTAGCCCAACTACGACATGAGATGGAGCGGATGAGAAAATACAATGAGGAAGAGCTGGAGATCATATGGAGGCGTAACTAGGACAAGATAAAAGCACTTAGGTGAGAAAATTCTACTATCACAAACAGGTTAGAGAGGTCGAGCATGACCTGGGATGATACATATCAGCCTTTGATCCGCACCAATTATACGGTTGAGTCAAGGCCACATTTCCACATTGTACACATAGTTCTGAGTATCACAAACACCATAAGGGAAAGGGGCTACCCAGGCCAATGACCCTATGGTAGTACCTCGTAGACATCTATTTGTAGATGGAATCATGTAGGTTCCCCTACCAAATAAATGGAAAGCCCTCACTATAGACAGATATGATGACACCACGGATACCAACGAACATATCGACGTTTAAGTGACACAAGTCAACACGTATACCACCAATGACGCAGTACTGTGTCAAGTTTTCCCAACCTCATTGAAAGTAAGAGCATTAAGTTGGTTCACCAGACTACCACTGGCACTATTTTTTGCTTTGAAACACTTGTGTCAAAGTTTGGCATCCAATTCGCACAAGTCAACCTCACCACCTGACCTTTATATAGCATTGGTTGAAATCAAGCAGGAGAAAAAAGAACCGTTGAGGGCGTTCATGGAACGATTTGGTAAAATTGCGTTAAACATAAGGAATCTCAATCCCAAGGTTGTCTTACATCACATGGTCATTCCCTTACGCCTTGGCAAGTTCGCTAACAGTTTTGCAAAAAATCGACAACATCCATTGATGAATTGAGGAGGAGGGCAACCAAGTATATGTAGCTGGTGGAGCTATCGAAGTTCAGAAATCAAAGTCAAGTTAAGAACCTAGAGAGGGACTGAAAGGATGACAGGAATAGAGGGAAAAGAACGAGAGAAGACTCCAGGGAACAAAGGGGAATGAAGTATGCCCATTATACCCCTCTCACCACTAACCGAGCTTGAATATTGGAAGAAGTTCTCAATTCTGAGTGCATCCTGTCACTTAAGAAGGTTCCCACACCTCAGAATGCGGATCAGTCTAAGAACTGCAGATACCATTATAATTATGGTCATTCTATAGAAGAGTGCATAGCCCAGAAATATAAAATCGAGGAACGGTGAATGATCGGAGAACCTCGGTCAGGGCGAGAACGGGAGAAGAGAAAAAGATAAAGCAAGGAGCCTAGGACAAACACCAGAAACCAGACAGAAGAGGTACCTCTACGAGGAGTCATTAACACCATATCGGGAGGATTTTCCAAAGGTGACATGAGTAGTTAAGCTCGGAGGAAACATCTGTGAGCAGTCCAAAATGTAGACCACATGCCATTGGACCCCGCCATCTCTCGACCATCTCACCCAACCATCACTTTCACAGACCCTGATTTCAAAGGCATGGACTAACAACAAGATGATCCAATGGTGATCACCATAGAGGTAGCCAACTTTGCTGTTAAAAAGACTCTTCTTGACCAAGGAAGCTTAGCAAACGTGTTATATTGGTCCACTTTCAAGAAACTTAACATACTGGAAAGCGCTATCCTACCCTTTCATGACGTGTTGGTTGGTTTCGTTGGGGAAAAAGTAGACACAAAAGCCTACATACTCATACACCAAGTTCAGCCAAGGCACTCACGATTATAAAACCATACTCATACACTACATCATTGTCAACGCTAACACATCATGCAACGTGTTGTTGGGGAGACCATCCCTCAATAAGTTAGGAGTCGTATTTTCCATGCTGCATTTAGCTATGAAGTTCCCCTCCACATCAAGGCATGTCATTACAATCCATGTCGACCAAAAGATCGCCCGAGAACGCTACATTGTCATCCTTAAAATAACATCGTTGGCTGAAAACATCTCAGTACATTTGGACACAACAAGAGCATACGTGGTAGCCATGATGGAATTGGACTTGAGGATTGACGACGAAAACAGGTTAAAACCCATTGAGGAAACCAAGTCATTCAAGGTAGAGCGATAGGACGAACCATGAATTTGAGCACCAAGCTTATAGAGCAAGGCGATACCCTCATTAACAGTATCCTTTTGAAAAACGCTGACCTGTTCGCATGGATGACCGCTGATATACTCGGAGTTGGCCCAAAGATCCTGTGTCACAAACTTTCCATATCCCCCTAGCTAAACTGGTGTCCCAAAAAAGAGAAGTAGGAGAAACCCAAAAAAAGGCTGCTATTGAACAAGCAAGCAAGTTGTTGGACCCCAGATTTATTCGTGAAGTACATTAAACGACTTGGTTACCCAACATCATTATGATTCTTAAAGGAAACGAAAAGTGGCATATGTGCGTAAACTATACTAATCTGAATAAAGTACACCCAAAAGATGCATACCAATGCTCACCTCGTTGTCATGATCACCTAGGCACAAGTCCAAGCCCATCTTCTTAAAAAATGTAACTAGGGACAAAGCCCCTACAAAAACAAGTATAAAATGATAGCTAAATCCCAACTCCAGGTATCTAATTCCATTCACTCTTATTCTCCGAATATATGCACAGTGTAAAAGTCTTTTACACTGACAGTGTATGCAAATTAAACTCTTACTTTTGTGATATTCAACGAATGACTGTCAGCTGCTAGGCACATAATTTTTATTAATCGAAAGATTATGATTTTTTCAGTTATTAGAAAAAAGTATATTTTTTGTTAGAAATATGCATATATAAGTTAGCAAAATATTGCTGGTCTTATTTGTATCACCTAATAACTTCAAACTTAAAAGCCGAGAAAAACATGGCTGGAAAAGTATGATTCTAGCTAAAAAAATTTAGCATTTAAATTATATAAATAAGTATTTTCGTCATATGAGACAAGTTTTATTTAAAATATATTAGTATATAAAATATGAAAAAAGATCTACTTATTTTAAGAGTAAATATAAGATATTTACTTTTGATTTTCAACATTCATTTTCTAAAAAATCTATTAATTAAGATTAATTATTTATTATAACTATTAAATTTTAAAAAAATAAATGATTAAGATTAAAAGTTAAGTTTCTTATACTTGGGGTATAAGTGAATTTTTTTTCAAATATAATGAAAGATATATCAATATTAAATAAGTTGATAAAAAATCATATTTGTATATTAGCTCAATTATATATTATAATTCAATAATTTCATTTGAACCAACAAATTTTAAGTATACTTGTTGACACGTAAGTCTCGACGGGACAGTGGAAAATTAATTTTTGAAAATCAAAGGAGTTGCCGCCAATATTTATTTAGAAAAACATTGAAAAAACCTTTACAAATAGGTGGTCTACGAAACCAAATTTTGAGTCCAAGAGTCTATTACGCGTACAGAAGGTATTAACACTTTACCACGTTCATCTTAAGGAAGGTTACCTCTAATTAAAAGTGCAAAACTAGATAACTTTAAAAATATTTATTTCACCCTGAAAATACTTAAAATACTTTTATTTTATTTTTTGTTTTAACATGAGCAAATTATTGTTGATTTTTTTTTTATGAAAAATATTATTACTATTTTAGTTTTTAATTGACTTTTTATTTTTATTTCACGGAGGGGCTCGACAAGAGTGGGCTCCTACTCCTACATATTATTGGTCCTAGGGGGGAATTTAGAAGGGGGTTTGAATATATTCACTAAACTATACTAATCTGAATAAAATACACCCAAAAGATGCATACCCTTTTTCGAGTATAGATCGACTGGTTGACAGAGCCGCTGGACACCAGGTAATGAGCTTCTTGGATGCATATTGGGACATAATAAAATTTGAATGTACCAACCTGATGAGGATACGTCTTTCATAACAGACAATGCCAATTATTGTTATAAGGTCATGCCTTTTGGCTTAAAGAATGTAGGGATGACGTTTCAACGACTAATGAACAAAATCTTTCAGAATCAAATTGGAAGAAACATTGAAGTTTATATAGATGACATGGTGGTCAAGTCAGACAACTATGAGAAACATGCCAATGACCTATCCCAAACCTTCTCATCCCTTAAAAAGTATCATATGAGATTGAACCCATCCAAATGTGTCTCCGAGGTTGAAGGCGGGAAATTCCCTTGTTTCATGCTTTCGCACAGGGCGATCGAGGCTAATCCTGACAAGTGTCAGGAAAGAATGACAAAAAGAATGGACAGACGAGTGTGAGACGACCTTTTGAGAACTCAAAGCCTTACCCTTTGCCTTGCCAACACTCCGAAAGTTGGTCATAGGGGAAAATCTTTGGCTTTATCTCTCGGCAACCAACGAGGCCATCAATGTAGTGGTCATCTAGAAGCTTAAACAACTTCAAGGGCCCATATACTTTATCAGTCGAACACTTCAAGACCCTGACCAAAGGTACCAAATTATAGACAAGCTTACCTTAGCCTTGGTCACAGCCTCAAGGCGTCTCAGAGCGTACTTCCAAGGATATCAAGTGGTAGTCAGTACAGGCTACCCAATCTCTAAGATCTTGCACAAACTCGAGCTAGCAAGACGAATGATATCTTGGTCAGTTGAGTTGTCCGAGTTCAGCCTCAAATACGAACCACGAGGACCCATTGAAGCTCAATGTCTAGCTGACTTCGTTTGCGGGTTACCTTCAACTATCCAAGATGACACACTTTGACCCTTTATGTTGATGGATTCTTGAATAGACAAGGAAGTGGAGTCGGAATAGTCTTGGAAGGGCCAAATGATTTGGTGTTGGAACAATCGTTGAAATTTAACTTCAAGACTTCTAACAATCAAGCATAATATGAGACACTGATAGCCAGACTCAACTTGGTCAAGGAGATGGGAGCAACAAGGTTGATTTTCTGAAGTGACTTGTAACTCACCGCTTCCTAACTCAGTGGAAAATACCAAGTCAAGGACCCTTTTTTATTTCAATATTACCATGCAGTCAACAACTTCGAACAATATTTTGATCATCTCATGATCGAGCATGTTAAGAGAAATGACAACAGTCGAGCCAACATCCTCACCAAATTAGCCAACACTAAGAAGTCGGGTCATTATAAGACAATCTTCCAACATAACTTAGAGGAACCCAGTGTTAACCACATGTTGGTAGCCACTATCGAGCATGAGCCTAGCTAGATGACACCAATAAGAAACTTCTTAGAAAAAGGAGGAGTAGTCGGTCGATGACAAAGTAGCCCGAGCACTACAAACAAAGGCAGCAAGGTTTATATTACTAGGGGACGAGATGCTCAAACAAGGATATTCGATGCCACTCCTCAAGTGCCTCACCCCGGCTCAAAGGGACTATGTTTTGCAAGAACTCCACCAAGGGGTGTGTGGGTTTCACTTTGGAGTCCGTGCGATAGCAGCTAAAGTCATGAGGGTAGGGTACTAATGGCTTACCATTAAGCAAGATGTTGAACTATTCATCAAGAGTTGAAAGGACTGTTGGCGACATGGGAACCTCATAAGAGCACCCCCACAAGAATTGAGAAACATCACCTCGCCTTGGCCCTTTGTAGTTTGGGGATTGATATCCTCGGCCTTTTCCCCCCAAGGAAGGGACAGTGCAAGTTGTTACTCGTTCCAATTGATTATTTCACTAAGTGGATTAAGGTCGAACCCCTAGCTCAAATCACCACAAAAAGACGTCTAGAAGTTCACATGGCAAAACCTTATATGTCGTTTTGGCATCCCCCACATTATTCTCACGGATAATGGTAAAAAATTCATTGATAAAGGCTTTTAAGGAATTCTTGAGGCATTACACGTGACTCTTGTGACCACGTCAATAGAGCATCCACAGAAAAATGGTCAGGTCGAGGCTGAAAATAAATTTATATTGCAAGAGTTAAAGAAGAGACTCAGTGTGAATAAAAGTAGATGGACCGAGGAGCTATTAGAGATCCTATGATCACGATTGAATTAGGGGAATCTTTACTCCGATGATAGCTATACCACAAATGCAATGGTGAGGAGATGTTAGTGGAGTTGAACTTAGCTATACCACAAACGCAAGAAGAGAGCTACCAAGAAATACAACATGAAGGTCAGACCGAGGTCCTTCAAGCAAGAAGACCTTATCTGGAGAATGCGGGGAGAAGCCCAACAAGAGCCTAGATAGGGCAAATTTGCATCAAACTAGGAAGCACCCTTCAGAATCAACCAAAGCCTAGACAAAAGAGCCTATAAATTGGAGAACCTATCAGGCGAAGTCTTGCCGAGGTCGTGGAATACAACACACCTCAAATTTTATTACAGTTAGTTTGCTTATGAAATATAAACTGATGTACTCTTTTTCCTACCACTAGTCTTTTTCCCATGGTTTGAGATTAAAAACCTCCTCGAAAAGGCGAGTAGCAGCCAACATGGGTTCCACAAGAGACGTGTAGGATTCCTGAAGCTCCTTCTTCAATTTCCCACCCGCCTTTTATCCTTCAACACGTCTCAAATTAGCCTTTAGCTCAACACCCATGCACGAGCTTGCGGTTCTGTGTAGCTGGCCGCGATCTCCTCAATTGTTGAACTGTTAATTAGCTTGAACTCCTCCGGGGTGCACCTGGTTATTTTTATTTTCTTCCTCATCCTCAGGCTGGACAAAAGAACCTGTTCGACATAGAGGTGCTAGGTGAGTCCACCGATTTCTCAAAACTCAGAGTCTTTTGAGTTAGCTTCTTAGAAGGGGTAACAGACTTATACCTCCATCCGGCTCCTTCCTTTTCTTAGTATTATAGGGCGGTGAGGCAGTAGGTCAGGCAAATCAACACCTTCAAGCCCCACTGCCACCTCCTTTTTCTTGCTGTCCTAAGCCCGACCCTCACGAATCTTCTTGAATGAGAATCGAGAACCCTTCGGTACTTTGTCGACCATGACACCTACAAAGACAACAAAAATTAGACAAGATCAACAAACAATGAGGAAGATTGTTGAGAATGGATAGCAAATTTAAGTCACTTTCCAACATATGCAACCTAGGGCACTCATTGTACCAATGTGGGTTCAGCATCCAATAAAAAGGAAACCTAAGTTGATCGTTCTCATTGTACATATACTTACGACCCCGAGGACCGACATTGACCTTGAGAAACGCTTGCTTGAAATCCTTTAAGGAAGAGGTATATGGACTGAAAAGACAAAACTTTTCCTGACTTGTCGACGAGACCCACATCAAGGTCTCACCTAGGCGAACATAGTAGTGGCATAGGAAAATCTTACGGTTGGGTTCTATGTACAATGCTCTATAGAGCGTTCGAAATGACTGCAAAGCGGCCCAGCTATTAGGATGGAACTGGCTTGGTGCCACGTTCAACACGCGCAACGCGACCATTGTGAACTCATCAAATGGGAGTCGTACATGAAACTTCAAAAAAAGGCGATCATACATGAAAAAGCAATCCTCGTCAAAATCACCTCAACCAAAACAAACTCTATTCAACTTTTTACAGACGTCTATATTAAGCATATCCCCCTGTGTCTGGTGCAATAAGGTCGAAGTTATCTACAATCCACTTTAAGTCCCTAACTTTGGTATGTCATGACCTATACGACAGAATAGAAGGCTTTACCCACTCATATCCTACAGACGCAGAGTCATTGTCAACCACTTCGGCTACCGGGTTGGCAACCATGGTTAACTACCCTGCACGAGCTGACTCCACCTCCACAGAACTAGAGGCTTCGCCTCTAGTGTCTAGACTACCCACCCTAGAACTTTCGCACTCTCCATCCTTAGAAAATGATGACCTATTATGGGACAATGTCCTCAAACTCGTCAACATGATACACACCTCTTACTTGCAAGATGATGAATCTCACATAATCAAGCACTGATACAGTTCGAAATGCAGAAAGTCTGGTAGAAAGCATAGCCACACCTTTATTTATAGGTAATTGGCTCATCAAGCCCAACACGCTAATCAACCCCGGCCGTCCAATCTCAAATAATCGACGATACTTGGGTATCCATTTGTCAAAGAGCAAGACTACCTAGGCGCCTACTCTAACTTCCTAGAACCACGACAGTTACTATACATCTACGTTCCGTCTCCCCAAGCAACACATTCACTCCTCGGTGTATCTTAACTGTGTTCCAAATTTCGACTCATTATGGTCCATTACTGTTCCCATTTGAGCTTGGGGGCATGTGTACCGGAACACCCCGGAAGACGTTATCTCAGCATCATCTGGTGTTTCGTCTAGATGTTGGTAACACCTCGATTATAAAAATGTCAATATATGAACACAATTAACCACCAAGCGATGCAATACCCGATTACACCTCGAGTATCTAGACAAAGATCATTATGATCTGATAAACAGGCAGTTAAAACTAAAATGTGATTAAGTCGTACTTGGGTCGCGATTAGCAAAGTCCACGAGCACAGGCCCCACCACGAAGCCTATAAATAAAGGGCAGGTAACACAGGTAAAACCAACTATTCACATTTTATTGCTTACACCTATCGATGATTACCTCTAACTTGAGCATCGTAATGATTGCAAGTACACTACCTCGATTGAAAGAGACATCTTTGACGGAAACTAATTTCATATCTAAGAACAAGAGAATTAATAGAATTCTTGAATATTATAAATATCTCTTATTAATATATATAGTTATCAAAAGTCAAGAATAGAAGTGTTGACAATTATATAATTCATTTTTCATAATGCCATAAATATTAACCAACATCCATAAGGATTGAAATCAAAGCAACACTATAAGCAAAAGCATTATACATGGAAAAGTTAACACGGAATCGTACATACTGATCCCCATGATGTACAAGAAATCCATGCTTTGGTAGTCTGCATCAACAACCATAGTTAATATACTTTTCGAGTACCAGGAGAGAAAAGGACTAAAAGCTTGTTCAAAACTGTCAATAAGAGGGACCTTTTCATTTAACCTTTGCCTCTTAATACCAGAAGCTGTCTATGTTGAACACCTTGGGAATCTAAGAGGAATATAATCACACAATGTCAGATAAAATAAGGCCAAAACAAGCGACCATGTGAACAATTCCATAGCAAATTAGGAAGTTGAAAGTCATAGTTTGAAGAGGAGAGCAATATGGCTAGAACAAGCCAGGCTTGTGTATCCTCCACCAAAAGATATCGAGTAAGCTCGAACAGAAATTTGGAATACAACACATTACAGTAATTTCAGTGATAAAGCAGAAGGGTTATCATTTGGACAAAAAGATATTAAAAAAACCAATATTATATTTTTTTTTCTCAGTGGAAATAAAGGAATCCTAAAATTATGAACCTAAAACATCTTAACCATATTGTTTTTCATTAGAGAGCTTAGAAAAAGCAGCCAATTTATATAAAATCTTCAGATTTAAGCAACTAATACTGAATAAGTAAATCTTGTAATACTTTTAATTGCATCTTCCCTGATAAAGTAGGCACCTCAACTTTGCCACCAAGTATAGCCTGTAATATTAAAACTTTGTGATGTTAATAACAATAATACAGATTTAGGTGCACTGTCATCCAGATAAATAAGGTGCAAAAGATGATATGCGCAAGTGTTGTAGATGGGAGGGGACCCATTTAAATAAACTCTGACAAAATAATGCAATGGCAAAAAGTGAGATAGCTCTTTTGTTAGAATAAAGCATATGTAAAATGTCAAATAATTGTTACAGATATTTTGTCAATGAACGAACTGATTTGTAAGGAGTAGATACAGCAGAACATGTGCGCTGTAATAAGTGCATTAAATAGTATAATTAGTACACGCTCAGACGGTAAAAGATTTTTAGAATGACATTACAATTCTTAATTTATTGATTTTGAAAATCTTTTATATTAATAATATATAACAATTAAACTTATATATATATATATATGAGTTTATCTGATATACACGATAAATGTAAAATGTTTTTATACTAATATTTAATAATAACTTTTCATTTATGTGACATTTTTAAAATAGTAACAAGTAAAATCAACCAATATACCATTAATGAAATATTGTGATTGAATGTGTTCTTTCCACTGACATATACCAATTAAACTCTCTCTCTATATATATATATATAAAAGATTCACTTATTTTAAAAGTAAGTATAAAAGATTTACTTTTCATCTACATTTTTTTTTAAATTTAAGAATTATAATAAGTAATTAATCTTAATTATTAAATTTTAAAATATTAATAATAAAGAATAAATTTCTTATACTTGATATTATTAGAGTAGGTGGATTTTTTATATGTTGTTAGTGAAAATCTGTTCCCTCAAGCTGAAGCACCGAAGGGAGAGGGGAAACTTATGCATCTTTTTATCTCCACACATACATCCATTTCTTAAGTGCACACAGTTCTATTATGAGTTTCCTTCAGTTAAAATGAATATTGTGACCCCATTGTTTTCAAGTAACAGGAGTGGCTCCTGTTTTGAATAAAATAAAACTACATAAACAAGAAACTAAGCTTGAGAAAAAAATTCAGAGAAAACAGTGTAGTGCATCTTCTGGCTCATCTCATACTTCAGATGGGCCTATAAATCATTTTTTTAGGAATTTGTGCCACTCCAACTAGCAGCTGAATTGCCCATTGGACCTAGCAGCAGAAAGGTGTGCTCCCATTTTGTGAGCAGAATGACTAGGCCACTAGGGTGCTCTGGTCGTTTGCCTCTGTAATCAGATGATTGAACATCCAAAAGTAGTGGAACTGTGGAAGTATAGAACATATTTTGCTCTCACCTGTGTAAGGCTAATATTAGCGTCCACATACATATCTGCACCATCTGTGATAAAGATTGAATCCTCAGCCACCTTTATCCACAAAATAAAAAAAAAAATTATGCTCCAATAAGAATAGAATATTATAATTTTTCCATATGACAACAAACACATTACACTACTAGAGCAGAAAGTGTATTCCTGGTTTTAATTTTTTAAATAGCAGCATATAATCAAGATGGGAACAAAAATACGATGAGACATCCTACATGTTAAAAATTGTCTCTATAATTACATGATCAAGGTAAATGAAGTGCGCACACCTGTGTGTAAAGTCATCAAAGAAAGCATAACAATTAAACAAAACATTAAGCTGCTTTTGAGGTGATTTTGAGTTTGTAGTTTTTAGTTTTGAAATGTATTTTGACAATAGAAACATGTCCATAAAAATGGTTCTATTTTGATTTTTATTTATTTTTGAAACAGTTTTCACTTAATTTCAAAAACAATAAAATTTGGTTTTCAAATTTCTATTTCTATTTTTATTGAAGTTCATTACTTGACATCTCTTGCCACAATTGATCATCACCTCTAATCATCAGTCGTCACCTCTGACAGAAAGCCACCTCTGATCAGCTGACCGCCACCTCCGTTCGATGGTCACCAGCCGCCACTTCCAACCGATGATCACCAACACCCACCTTCGACCATACAGTAGCAGGTATGGTACAAAAAATTATATGCAAAGAAAAAGGGGAATACGAAATAACTATAGTGGATGCATTGGATGGACGTGAAGTAATTGATATTATACCTCCAGGACCAGAACTTCTTGTTTCTGAAGGCGAGTCTATCAAACTTGATCAGCCATTAACAAGTAATCCTAATGTGGTTGGATTTAGTGAGGGGGATGCGGAAATAGTACTTCAAGATCCGTTACGTGTCCAAGGTCTCTTGTTCTTCTTGGCATCTATTATAGCACAAAAAGCGAACTTAGAAATCAATCATGCTATAATAAAGAATTTGAATATCGTATTCGTTTAGAAGAAAAACAAAAATTGTGTTTTCACTGTGGTCTTACAAAATTACAATTGCTTAAATACGTTGGTATCGCCAAAAAAGCTAAATCACATTCTTTTTTTAAATTTTTCATGAAAAAGATATACATAGATATCTTTCTATATATCATGTGTATCCCAAGGATCAATATACAACTTTTTATTGAATCAACCAAAAAAAATTAAATAAATCCATTTTGGCTATGGTAGTAGAAAATGGAATCCTAAAATGTCACCTTATATATCTACAAAGCGTAAGGGTATTCATATTAAAAATCTTATTAGAACTGCTTGATTTTTATTAGAAGTTTGTGATTTAGTTTTTTATGCAACAAGTTGGGAATCCTCTTTTGTACTCTGGTCTCCCATTCCAGTCGTTGTTTTTCTTTCTGTTACTTCAAAAGTAGTTGCTTCAGATTCAGCCACTAGAATTTTTGATATCCCTTTTTATTTCTCATCAAACAAATGGCATCTTGATGTGACCATGCCTAGCCAAGGACCTATCACTAGGGCCATGGCTAGAAGGATTGAAGAAGACCTAGCCCTTGCAGACAAAGGAAGACTTCACCTCCTATGGAGAGTGAAGATATTAGGCTAGGGACTTTAGTTAATAAAATGTAATTTTCCTTTATTTTAATTCTGAGGAGCATTAAGAATTTAATTTGGGACATGTATTTAGTCCATTTTTTATTTTTAGGAGGTGTCTTAGGATTTTAGAGGGTGGATTTAGCTTTTTGGGTCTTTATGAAGGAAATAAGGGGTAGCCTTAATATCTACACCCCTCTTTTCCTACATAAACCCCCTAAGCTAATAAGAAGGAATCTTAGCCCTTGGTTTGAGAAACTTAGGCACCAAGTTTGATGATCTAAGGAGGGAATTGTTTCTCAATTCTCCTCCCTTAGATCTCTCCTTTTAATCCTAGCCCTTCTTTTTTAGGTCATCTTGTTCAAGAGGTTAGCTACCTTTATAAATAGGAGCTCCTCCCTCACTTGTATTTTTTACACTTGAATTTAATCCTAGAGACCATATTGGTTGAGGTTCTTACCTTTGAGTGTTCCCCTTTATCCTTTGTGAGAGCTTCTAAGAGTTATCAAGGGACCTCTCCCTTGTGGCCTCTCCCCTTTGACTTATCAAACCTAGTATTTGTGGCGCCTCACCCCATTCCTTTCCTCTTCATAAATCCATTTCCCTTCCAAGTGACCTTAGAAAGGATCCTTTGGGCACGTGATCATCAAAGATCACATCAAGTGATACCAGAGCCACTTTCTAAAGGTCACGTTCTTTCTCAATTTTTTTTTTGCTTTGTTGTTTATCTCTTTGATCTCTTTATTTTAAAGTCCTTCATTTTTTGTCATCTCTATTTCCTTTATTGTCTAGTAGTATAACTTTTTATTCTTGCTATTATATGCGCTTTTTTTTTCTATCTACGCGCCTATGTTCATTTAATTTGATGCGATTTTATTTGTCCCTTTCTTTGCATCTTATTTTCGTGTTCAAGTTGCTTAATTTTCCCTTGGTTTTTTATGTTAAAGTGTGCCTAAGAAGTTGTGACCATTAAACCCACATGTTGAGGATTTTTCGACACCATTGTGGTGATCAACTTTGGCCACTTTGTTGTGCCTTTTGTTTTGAGTCTCTTGCTGAAATTTTTGCTCTATTTTTAGGTGTGTTATTTTTTCTTAATCTTGTGTTTTGTCAAATACTAGTCATGTTAGTTTCCTATTTTGTCTCATTTAAATTCCATAGGTTTTAGCCTCTTAAAATTTTTACAAAAAAGCCTTAAAAAACATTTTGAATTGAGCTCCTAAAAGGAGAACCTCTTGTTGAGTCTCTTAAGTCTTTTATGCTTTTAGTTCAAGCATATTAATCTCTTTGTTGTTCTTAAATATTTGCTTAATTCAATCTTTATATGTTTCTTGTTTTATGTTGAATTATTAGTAGCTTTCCACTTGGTTTACCTTCACTATTGGTGCCTCTTTATGGAATTTTAGCTTGGTGAATTGTGTTAGTAATTTGAGCAATCAATTTACTTCAAAATCAGCCCTAAATCATTCCTTAAGCACCATTAGTTCAGTGGTATTTGGAACTACTAAGTTGTTTTGCCTTTAGTTGCATGTATTGCTTGAAAATTGTGTGACCTTATTTTGTGCTTATTCACTCAAGCGTTATTATTTCAAGCATCCTCATTAAAATTTCAATTCAACAAGCTATTAGGTGCAGCAAAATGATTAGAAAAAGTTTAAAAAAAATAGAAAAAGTTCAAGTTAAAAAAAAAAGAAGATAAAGAACTCAAAAGAAAGACAAATTTGAAGTTGTGTACCTAATAGTAGAAACATTTGATATGAGGAACCAATTATGATTCAAAAAAAATTACTTGAGTAAGCTTTTTAGTTTTTGGTCACTTAAATTTTATTAAGTGTGCAACTATTGGTTTCATTTTTTTTGTTTGAGTCTTTTTTCATTTCTACTCTTAGAGCTAATCTAGGAAAGTTATTTGTGTGCTACCTTCCTTTGTGAGACTTATGTTTTCTTGCTTGTCTTCTTTACTTCTTTGAGTTTGTCATCGTTTAATCTATCCACTTGGATTTGTGAACCTTGTTTTGTTATTCACCTTTGTTTGTTGTCTTGTGTTGTATTCGGCCTTGGTAAGGAAAGGTTGGTAAAGGTTCCATATATAAAATTTTGGCAAGTCCAAAAAAGAGGAAACAAGGGTAGCATTCTTGGGGTGAGTTGATGCAACTCAAAGGGGCTTGATCAAAAGGAGACAAACACCAAAAAGCTTGGAGTGAAGACTTTGTTTTATTTTTCTTATTCTTTGTATTGTATATACTTAATTTTAGATTGGGAGTTTGAGTGCCCTTAAGACCCTCCCTTGGTTTGTAATAATTTTGGTTAATTTTAGCGTAGTTCCTCGCTAATTAGGTGAAGAAGGGAGAAGTGGTACACTTCCTTCAACACCTTAAGAGCACGATCAGAGCCCTTTCTCTTTTACATTATTGCACTTTTATTTTATTTTATGTTATTTTGAAAAAACGTGTAGAGGCTAAGAGTTCCAAAGACTCATTAAGCCACCTTTAGGTGAGAAAACAAAAAAAAAAGAGAGGAGTGTTGCTTGAAAAAAAAAAGTTTTTGGCCTACCCTTTAGTTTTTAGCATCCAAGCACCATGACTTCCTACACACATTCTAATGCACATAGTTGTTCATCAAGTAAGAGTGTCAACCAAAGAAAACCTTCTAAGGGAGACACTCTTGAAAACCTTAACTTAGAATTTAGGGAATGGATGGCTAAAGAACAAGAAAGGAGAGAAGAAAAAGAGAGAAAAAAAGAAATAAAAGAAAAGGAAAAACAAAAAGAGAAGGAAGAGTTAAAAAAAGAGATGTTGGAAATGAGAAAAGAGAAAAAAGAGCGAGAAGAGAGAAGGCAAAGAGAGAGAAGAGAGGATGAAGAAAGGAGAAGAAGGAAAGAACTAGAAAAAAGGAGAAGAAGGAAAGAACTAGAAAGAAAAAGAGAAAAAGAGGAAGAAGAGAGAAGAAGAGGAGAAAAGAGTAAGAAGAGAGATGAGAGGAGAGTGATAGAAAAAATAAAGGAATTCTCATAAGATCCCCATCTAGGCATTTTAGCTCTAGTGAAGAAGAATACTATAGAAATCAACATAAGCATCACTCTCATTCATCATACAATCATCATTCTCCTCAAGAGAACATAAATCATATTAGGGAATCAAAGGTAGACCTACCCCATTTTCATGGTAGGGAAGATGTTGAGACTTACCTAGATTGGGAAGTCAAAGTGGAACAACTCTTTCAATGCTATGAAATTAGGGAAGAAAGGAAAGTACCTTTGGCCTCCCTTAGTTTTCAAGGTTCTGCTTTGCATTGGTGGGATGGGTTAGTCAAGGATAGGACCCGTAAACAAATACCTGACATTCGCTACTGGAATGATTTAAAAACTTGTTTGCGAAGAAGGCACATTCCTTCCTATTATGAGAGGGATCTTTTGGATAAGCTCCAAAGACTTAGGCAACATAACCTAAGTATTGAGGAGTATAGACAAAAGATGGAGCTTCTCATACTAAGGGTCAATATCATTGAGGAACCCAATGCCACCCTTGCTAGGTTTTTGTGTGGATTAAGCTCTGACATTAGAGATAAGGTAGAGCTTCTTTCATACTCAAACCTTGATGAGTTGGTAGAACTTTGTGTAAGAGCTAAGAATCAACTCAAGAGAAAAAGCTTTAAAAAATATTCTCCCTCTTACTCAAAGAGAGACCAACTTAAGGGAAACTCTTTCAAGGGTTTTCCCAAAGAGGAACCCAAGCATTTTCAAGATACAAAAGCACCTCATGTAGAAAGAAAACCCCCTACTACTAAGCCTACTGAGAGGCAAAGTAGTATCAAATGCTTCAAATGTCTTGGGAGAGGCCACATTGCCTCTCAATGCCCTAACAAGAAAACCATGATCATGAGGGGACAAGAAATTTGTAGTGAGAATAGCTCATCTTCCTCCTCTAGTGAGAGTGAGGAAGAAGGGGGACATACTTTTGAACAAGAGTGTGAGGAAGCTTTTCCTTATGAGGGGGACCTCCTTATGGTTCAAAGGCTTCTTGGAAGCCAACCTCTAGAGCTTGGCCAGTCACAAAGAGAGAACATCTTCCATACAAGATGTAAAGTAAATGACAAAGTATGTTCTCTCCTTGTTGATAGTGGCTTCTGTTGTAACTGTTGTAGCTCTAGGTTGGTTGAAAAGCTAGCCTTGACTACCATGCCCCATCCCAAACCTTACAAATTGCAATGACTCAATGAGCAAGGGGAGATGATAGTCAATGAACAAGTTATGGTTCCAATTTCCATAGGATCTTATAATGATGAGATTCTTTGTGACATAGTTCCTATGGAGGCTGGTCATATCCTGTTGGGGAGACCATGGCAATTTGACAAAAAAACTATTCACCATGGTCACTCCAACCAAATAATTCTCACCCATAATGAAAAGCGCTTCAAATTGTATCCTTTGTCACCTTCTCAAGTGGCTGAGGATCAATTTGCGATGAAAAAGAAAAGGGTTGAGGAAAAACAAAAACAAAAAAAAGCACAACAAGCTTTACCCTTAAAGCTTGAAAAGGAGAGTCGGAAGGTGATGCCCCTTCGAAAGGGAATATTAGTAAAAGGAGCCTATTTGCTACTAAACGTGATTTAAAAGAAGCTCTTTTGACTAACAAGCCCTTTTATCTCCTCTTTTGTAAAGAAGCATCAAATCCTTCTCCCATTTTTTATTCTTCTGCTGAGAGCACTACCACAGCCCATGCACATGAGCACCTTCCTCAAGGGGTTCAAGATATTTTAAAAGAATTTGATGACATATTCCCTAATGAGGTTCCGAAAGGACTTCCTCCCATTAGGGGTATAGAACATCAAATTGATTTGGTGTCTGGCGCAAGTCTACCTAATAGACCTGCCTATAGGACCAACCCCATGGAGACCCAAGAGATTGAGTCTCAAATGAATGAGCTGTTGGAGAAGGGTTGGGTTCAAAAGAGCCTAAGCCCTTGTGTTGTGCCAGTCTTGTTGGTGCCCAAGAAGAATGGCCAATGGAGGATGTGTGTTGATTGTCGTGCAATCAACAACATCACCATCAAATATAGGCACCCAATCCCCCGTCTTGATGACATGTTGGATGAATTGCATGGGGCAAAAATATTTTCAAAAATAGATCTTAGAAGTGGTTACCACCAAATAAGGATCAAAGAGGGTGATGAGTAGAAAACTGCTTTTAAGACTAAATTTGGTCTTTATGAGTGGTTGGTTATGCCTTTTGGGATAACTAATGCCCCAAACACATTTATGCGCTTAATGAATCATGTACTGAAGGATTGCCTTGGTAAATTTTGTGTAGTTTACTTTGATGACATTTTAGTTTACTCTAGGAACCTAGATGATCATTTAGGACATCTAAGGCATGTTTTTTCTCTTCTTAGGAGTAATCATCTTTTTGGTAACTTAGAAAAATGCACCTTTTGTGTAGATAGTGTAGTTTTCCTAGGTTTTGTAGTTAGCATAAAAGGGGTTCATGTTGACCCCGAAAAGATAAAAGCTATTCAAGAATGGCCCACCCCAAAGAGTGTGACAGAGATCAAAAGCTTTCATGGTCTCGCTGGATTTTATAGGCGCTTTGTGCCTAATTTCTCCACCCTCTTCGCACCAATAAATGATTTGGTGAAAAAGGAAGTTCCTTTCTTTTGGGGTGAGAAACAAGAGAAAGTCTTCCAGCTAATTAAGCATAAACTGACCCATGCATCAGTCTTGGCATTGCCTGACTTTTCTAAAACATTTGAACTTGAATGTGATGCCTCTGGTGTAGGTGTGGGGGCTGTCTTGTTGCAAGGAGGGCACCCCATTGCGTATTTCAATGAAAAACTCAATGGTGCCCCCCTCAACTACCCAACCTATGATAAGGAGTTTTATGCTCTAATTAGGGCCCTTCAAACTTGGGAACATTACCTTGCTCCCAAGGAGTTTGTCATTCATAGTGACCATGAGTCACTAAAATATTTGAGGGGTCAAGGTAAATTGAACAAAAGGCATGCAACGTGGGTGGAATATTTTGAATCCTTCCTTTATGTCATCAAGTATAAGAAAGGAAAACAAAATGTGGTGCCTGATGCTCTTTCTAGACGTCATACCCTTTATTCATCCTTGAGTGCAAAAATCTTGGGATTTGATGACATTGGGCTATGTATCCGTCTGATAAGGATTTCGGCCTCATATTTTCTACCTCTGCATCTGCATTCGCATTAAAGGCCCATGATGGGTACTTCATCAGTGAGGGGTATCTTTACAAAGGGAGTAAGCTTTGTATACCCCAAGGATCAATTAGGAACTTACTTACAAAAGAGAGTCATGAAGGTGGGCTCATGGGGCATTTTGGGATTTCAAAAACCCTCATGCTTTTACAAGAGAAATTCTTTTGGCCCCATATGCGTAGAGATGTCCATAGACATTGCTCTAAATGTATAGCTTGCTTGCAAGCAAAGTCTAAAGCAATGCCTCATGGACTATACACACCTTTACCTGCTCCTTCTGCACCTTGGGAGGATATTAGCATGGATTTCATCCTTGGGCTCCTAAGAACCCAACGAGGTGCAGACTCCATATTTGTGGTGGTGGACCGATTTTAAAAAATGGCCCATTTTATTCCCTGCCACAAAGTGGATGATGCGAGCAATATCGCAAGACTTTTCTTTAAAGAGGTTGTCCGATTGCATGGTATACCCTCTTCAATAGTGTCAGATAGGGATGTGAAGTTCCTTAGCCATTTTTGGAAAACTCTTTGGGCTAAGCTAGGAACTAAACTTCTTTTTTCCACTACCTGTCACCCTCAAACTGATGGGCAAACAGAAGTGGTGAATAGATCTTTATCCACTATGCTGAGGGTTCTCCTTAAAGGCAACCATAAGTCTTGGGATGGGTACCTTCCCCATATTGAATTTGCTTATAACCGGGTGGTTCATAGAACCCACCAAGCATTCTCCTTTTGAGGTGGTCTATGGCTTTAATCCTCGTACTCCTCTAGATCTTTTACCTCTTCCTCTTTCTGTTGCTGTGCATAAAGAATGAGAGGCAAAAGCCATTTTTGTAAAACAATTACATGAGAGGGTTAAAGCTAACATAGAGCGTCAATCCTTGAGAGATGCTACTTTCGCCAATAGGGGGAGGAAAGAGGCCATCTTTGAAAAGGGCGACTGGGTATGGCTTCACTTGAGAAATGATAGATTTCCTTCTCAAAGGAAGTCCAAACTTAGCCCTAGAGGAGATGGACCTTTCCAAATCCTTGAGCGGATCGGTAATAATGCCTACATTTTAGATCTGCCTGAGGATTATGGGGTAAGCACCAGTTTTAAGTTTCTTATTTGTCTCTATTTATAGGTGCTGAAAATGACGATGACCCCATAGATTTGAGGTCAAATCCTCTTCAAGGGGGAATAGATGATGTGACCATGCCTAGCCAAGGACCTATCACTAGGGCCATGGCTAGAAGGATTGAAGAAGACCTAGCCCTTGCAGACAAAGGAAGACTTCACCTCTTATGGAGAGTGAAGATATTAGGCTAGGGACTTTAGTTAATAAAATATAATTTTCCTTTATTTTAATTTTGAGGAGCATTAAGAATTTCATTTGGGACATGTATTTAGTCCATTTTTTATTTTTAGGAGGTGTCTTAGTATTTTAGAGGGTGGATTTAGCTTTTTGGGTCTTCATGAAGGAAATAAGGGATAACCTTGATATCTACACCCCTCTTTTCCTACATAAACCCCCTAAGCTAATAAGAAGGAATCTTAGCCCTTGGTTTGAGAAACTTGGGCACCAAGTTTGATGATCTAAGGAGGGAATTGTTTCTCAATTCTCCTCCCTTAGATCTCTTCTTTTAATCCTAGCCCTTCTTTTTTAGGTTATCTTGTTCAAGAGGTTAGCTACCTCTATAAATAGGAGTTCCTCCCTCACTTGTATTTTTTACACTTGAATTTAATCCTAGAGACCATATTGGTTGAGGTTCTTACCTTTGAGTGTCCCCATTTCTCCTTTGTGAGAGCTTCTAAGAGTTATCAAGGGACCCCTCCCTTGTGGCCTTTCCCCTTTGGCTTATCAAACCTAGTATTTGTGGCGCCTCACCCCATTCCTTTCCTCTCCATAAATCCATTTCCCTTCCAAGTGACCTTAGAAAGGATCCTTTGGGCACGTGATCATCAAAGATCACATCACATCTTCTTCTGGAAATCCTAGCTATTCTTAGCATAATATTGGGGAATCTCATTGCTATTGCCCAAACAAGAATGAAACATATGCTTGCATATTCATCCATAGGTCAAATTGGATATGTAATTATTGGAATAATTGAGTCACCAGTCATCACTTATGATCGACGGTTACCGATCACTACCTCCGACCGATGGTCACCGGCTATCACCTCTGACCAGCAGTCACTAGCCATCACCTCCGACTAGTGATCACCAATCACCACTCTGACCAGCGATCACTGTTTGTCACCTCCAACCAGTGGTCACTGAGCGTCACCTTCGACCGCCAATCACCGACGCCACCTTTGATCACCGATCACCGACCGTTACCTCCGACCACTAGTCACCAACCACCACCTTCGATTGCCTATCACTGACTTCCACTTTCAACAACTGTCTCGACTGCTACCTCCAACTAGTGTTTTAGTTAAGATTTGAAAACAGTGTTTTAAATTTGGAAACAAAAATAGTGTTGTTTTTAAAATTTTGAAAACTTAAAACCAAAACTAGTTTTTGTTTTTATAAATTTCAAAACTAGAAATAAAAAATACCCCGAACTAGGTCTAAGTTATTTAATTTATAAATGTAAAGTAAATTTCCATTTTAGTCATCCAATGTTAAATGCAATGTTACATTGCTCTATTTATGAATATAGAGTCAAATAATGGTATCAAATGGGTGTTTGAAAGGACTAGTAATGGTAATGCTTTTCATTGAAGGACTAATTTAATTAACCAGTAACTAGGCAACCACTTTTATGTTACATGTACATTGGATGACAAAAATGGACATTAACTTTTCATTTATGTAAGAAGAATTTTAGTTTTTTTATGTGTTGACAGTAGATACTAGAACATGAATGCATAAATATGACAAAAATAATAAAAAACGATATGGAGCAAATACTTTGTAGTTGAAGATGGAAGAGACAGAATTGTGTTCACTTTCCTACCAAATGAAAAGTCTACTTAAGTTACAAGCAATAGATAAAAGTGAGGTTGTCTTTACACTTTCTATAACAGTTTTAAACTTACAAAGTTACATGAAAAAAAGAAAAATAAAGTGTACTTTGAGGAAGCTAGCTTGAAATTTTGACTAGAGTTAATATTTTCTTTAATGGAGGGATTGACCCTATCTTACCAAAATGGTCTCCAATCACTGTCTATGATAGAAGGACCCGATAGAGTCATCATATAATAGGCATTACACTTCAAGTTTAAACAAAGTCACAACCAAGCTGAGTATGAGACACTGATTGTCAACATGTGCCTGGCATGCGAAATGAATATCACCAAACTCTTTGTCCACGGGGACTCAAAGTAGTAATGTGCCAAGCCAGCGAGGAGTACTAAGCCAAAGATTCACAACTGATAAGGTATTTGGAGAAAGTCCAAGAACTAGCCAAATCATTCAACACATTCAAAACAACACACCTCCCAAGGGAAGAGAACACCTGTGCCGACTTCCTCGCCCAGGTAGCCAACAAGAAAACAGCAAAGAACAAAACCATCGTGCAAAAACATTATCACGTCCAGGTATCAAAGGAGGCAACGCAAAAGGTTTGGTCATGTTCATTCATGAAGAGACTGAATGTTGGATGAGACCAATCATCCAGTACCTCCAACAAAGGAGCCTACTAGTAGACAAAGGCTGCCTCCAAAGTTGCCCATGAGGTTGTGCAGTTTATAATCATTGGTGACCAACTTTACAAGAAAGTATTCTCCAATCCACTCCTCTTATGCCTATCACCATCCCAGGTAAGCCAAACCATCCGCGAAGTCCACGAAGGATGTTGCGGAAGCCACATTGGCAGAAGGGCACTTGGAAACAAAATAATCTAAGTTGGCTACTATTTGCCTTCCCTTCAAGTTAACTTGGAAACAAAATAATCCAAGTTGGCTACTATTTGCCTTCCCTTCGAGGTAACTGCATCAACTTCGTCAGAAAATGTAATGCCTACCAACGCCACGACAACCAATGCAACGCCCCGGCTGAGCAACTTCATTATGTCATGACACTATGACCTTTCAACAAATGGAGCATAGATATCCTGGGCCCTTTCCCTCATCGGATTCAATAGATGAAGTTCCTACTTGTCGCGATAGACTATTTCAACAAGTGGATCGAGGTCGAGCCTGTGGCTTCCATCTCGACCGACCACATAAAAAAGTTCCTCTAGAGATCAATAATTTGCCAATTTGGGGTACCCCACACTTTGGTCTCTAACAACGACACCTAGTTTGCAAATTCAACAATCACAATATTCTACAAAGAATTAGGCATCCAGCAGGCCTTTACCTCAACCGAACATCCACAAGCAAACGGACAGTCCGAGTCTGCAAACAAGGTGATCCTCCGAGGCATATGTCATCGTCTTGAGCTGACCAATGCCTCATGGGTGGACGAACTACCTCGGGCCCTCTGGTCTTACCATACAACACCACACTTATTTACCCACGAAACACCGTTCACCCTCGTCTACGGATCCAATGTCATGATACCCATTGAAGTAGCCAAACCAACCCCATGAGTAGAGCTTTTCAACAAATCCCAATCAGCCTCCTTGCGCCGAACCGAGCTGGAAGTCAGGCAGAATTCCGCTCCTTCACCCACATAAAAGAAAAAGTCATCAAAAGGAAAGCCAAGTGGAAATATAACACCAAGGTCACCCGTAGATGTTTTCAAGAAGGCAACCTAGTACTAAAGAAGGCACAACCTTACCAGGTAGCTAACAAACGCTCACTTAAATGGATTGGCCCATACTACATTCACCAGGTCATCAAGAAAGGAGCATACAGGTTGCACACACTACAAGATGGCGACAAGACAAAGCAAACACCACCAGCGCCACCCAGAAAACACCACCACACTAACCACCGTCAAAACACCATGAAAAAGCAAAAAAACAACAAAACCAACTCAACCACACTAGTAAAACAAACATAAAACAACACACACACACATGAAGCGAGGTAACAAGAAACACTCACCAACCAAAAACACTAGCGAAATCTCCAACAAACGAAAACACCGCACGTGCAAGAAAATATCGAGAAGAAGCAAAGCACAAAGGAGAACAGGAGCGGGAAGAAGGACCGACACAAGACGAAAAATCGACTATTTATAGCCAGCAAAACCTCGCACATGGGCATGACTATCGAAACAACTCACCCACACACCCACAAACCTGTTAGTACCCAGACGACAAGTGGACCACTCCCACCTAACCCCATCACGTCCCCTCGAAATGCATACCTCAAAGCTTCCAGTATAAACCACTTTACATTCTTGATGTCGACCGACCTCACATTTAGCCATTTCGTACTTCATTAGCACTCGTGGCTTGGGGGTTGTGTACCCTTTGTCCCCCGAGCGCCGACAAACCACTTATTCAAGCTACTTCACGCTCTATTGACACTTGTGGCTTGGGGGTTGTGTACTCTTTGTGCCCTCAGCACCAATCGACCACTTATTCAGCCACTTTGCACTTTATTAGCACTCGTGGCTTAGGGGTTGTGTACCCCTTGTGCCCCGCATGCTGACCGATCCTTCTCTACCTGGGGGGACCTAACGTCGACCGACTTATAGAAGATAAAGACCATCTCACACCCACTGGCCATAGACCTATCCTGTAACCATTGGCCACAGGCCTATCCTGCAACTGTCGCCCCACCTATCTCTCACTTTATCTACATCAAAGATATATATCCGAAATCTCAACCACCTAATCATATGAAGATATGGGTATCTCAACCCCCCCTCCCAAGATACCCGCTGCTTCGATACTTATAAATACACCTCCTTCGCACCCTCAAAGGAAAACTCAATACTCACTTCTAAAACTTAATGCTCTTAATCTAAATATGCTCTCATTAGGATCTATTTTTATTCGAGAACAATTAATAAAGTGGATTTGTCCCTGATCACGAAAACTAGTAGAGTGTGAAGTGACTGAGACGAGTAGGTTGATCGCCGTAGGACGACCAAAGGTACAATATCAAATTATTATTTTATTCAATACAATAAATTTTTATATATTTTTATTTAAATATTTATAAAATTACATAAAATGTTGAAATATTAATCCCTCTAAAATTATGACTGTAGTCTAAAACGTAAACGGTGGTAAATCTTGTTCCTCCTGGTAGCCACCTCTACTTATTGAGTACATATTAGCTAATCTTCACAATTCCATAAAAACAAAAGTAATCTGAACAATCATACAGATTAATGAGACTATCATGATTGTACATGGCAACCTAAAGTTTCCTTGGGAAACGTTATTATTATTATTATTATTATTATTTAATTTTGAACGATGAATGATGGACTTTCAGGAATTGAAGGCAGTGCAGTCTCTCCTAATCTCTCCCTCGTTCCCGGTCTTGATCCCGACCCTCCCAAGCTTCCTGATGGCGGCGACAAACGCTTCATTGAAATCCGCTGCATTGTTCGCAAACCGGACCACGGTGGACTGCGACGTGGCATCCTCGAACAGCACCTGGTCCGAGGTAAGCAACCCTTTGCCGGAGACGAGGTTTTGGTAGTACACGTTGTCGAATGAAGCAGGGGATTGCGGGTCCAGGGCAAGCACTACGGTGGGGTCGGGGTTTCGGGGGCAGCCAGCCATCAATTCTTGCGCATACGTGGGGTCCAGTGTGGGGTCCACCGGGTTGGAAGGTGTGAACGAATATATTCGGTTCGCGAACTGGTCGCAGTGTGAGAAACCCACGGTGTGGGCCCCGGAGAGCGCTATCAAGTCCGTTTGGGACAAACCGTGCTTCGCGAAAAGCGCGTTGAGTTGGTCCAGATTGAAGCTCGCTTTGGGGAGCTTTCCTTCCACGTTCGATGCCTTGGAAATAAGCCCGTCTCTGCGTCCTAGCTCCACGTTGAATGAAGGGCCTCCAAGCTGACATTGTTACAACTTAAACAAATTAAACTCATCACTATGTATTACATTTAATAGTTATTACTATTATATAATTTTGTTGGAAGAGTATAAACTTTTATACCATTTTAAAAATAAAATTTTTTAACATTTAATAATAAAAATTTTAAATAAAAAAACTAATCAAACCACATCACATCATATTTTTTTATAGTTTGATTGAATTAATTTTAGACTCAAAACACACATATCTATTTCCACATCAATATATAGATAAGAGTATATTACAGTGACTTCATCTTACACTAATTCTCTTTGAGTTTTAACCATTTTTTAAGGGACTAAAAATAATATTAAAAAATATAAAAGTGATAAGTGTAAAGAAAATAAACTCAAGTCTGTGTAATTTATTCTATAAATAATTATTAAGAAATGCTAATAAAACCTTTTGAGGACATTCTACTTCTAACATTGCTTTTATAATTTATTGAAATTTAGTAAACATCATCTATTTTTATCGTCTAATTTTCACTTTTAGTGATTTTCTCTTCTAATTTAAAAGTAAGATCTACTAAAATTGATAATTTCAATTAATCATATAGATAGAGTGTCACTAGCACAACATTCCTTATAATTATTAGAATTTTTTAACTAGAAAAGTTTGATCAGTCCAATTATTTGAATAATTTGTTAAATCAAATATACTAATTAAAAATAATTTTATATTTTGCCTATATCACATGCTAATTAGAAAAACCACTTCGCGTGCTAATTATACTAATTAAGAATTTTATATTTTACATATATCACATACTAATAAAAAAATAAAACACTTCGTGAGTTTGTGGGTTAATTATACTTGTGATCGGGGGATGAATTTTAAATTAAAAGTAGTTAAATTAAAAAAAAATAGAATTAATAGAAAATATTATAATAAATTAATTGTATTAATAGTTATAAAAGTATAACTTGATATATTTATAGATAATTATGGGGTGATTTTTATGTTGTTAAAGAGTAAATTAATAATATAAACCCATATATACAAAATGAGATAGTTGCCTCTTCTTTATTTAGGATATAAGGAACAAATATATAAAATGGTTGAAAAGATGTGTTGGCCTAACTGAGAGATAATATTGCTTTTATTAATAGTTATAGATAATGAAATTATTTAATTTGTGATAATGATTTTAGAAATTATATATGTTTATATTTATAATTAGTTTATAATAGAAAAATATTCATATATAGTTTTATGGTTGTACTAATTTATAATTAATACTGTAATATTTAGCAGTCATTCACTATTCAGCAGGGGAAAAACTGTAGTTTTTAGCATTATATAACTTGGTTTAACCAGTATGCATGATAGTGACTCGTTTTTTTAATGGAGTTTGATAATGACTTAATTACTAATAATGCCCTAATTGAGTTAGATCGATGTGGATAGGGTCGAATTGAATACAACTCGTAATATATAACATTTCTTCTACTATAGGGAAAAATCTCTATCAATACGTAAGATAACATAAAATAACATTTAATATCAGAGTAAGTGTTGAACAGAGAATTTGAGTGAAAGTGCGTGTAATTCTTAACAAAAGGAAAACCTCATGATGTATTGCTACAGAATTGGGCAACGGATGTAGTCACATACTTGCAGCACATGTTAAATGACAGTGTAGTGTACACAAACTTGGTTGTACATAAAAAAAAAATATTATTATTTTAATTTAAATTAATAAAATAAATTGATTTTTTTTAATCATAGTATTATTTTGGAATACCATGTAGTCATCACTAACATCATCCACAGCGGATGAAAATTTACTGATCTGTATCCTTTTTTGTTTTACTAATAAAAAAATGTCATCTTATTTAATAATTTTTTTATAAATTTTTTTATTTTTTTATATAACTTATAAAATTATACAACGTCTTTTAATAGATTTAGATAGAAAATTGGAGATAAATTGGGGATTAATGATTTTCATTTCATTAAGAATGAGCTTGATGGGATAAAAATCATTTATTGCATTTCGTGTATTTTTTTCTATTTTCATCAATTAAAAAGTCATATTATTTAGTGAATTCTTTTATATAATTCATTAAATGATATGATTTTATCTTTATTTATTTGTGAAGACAAAAAATAAGACACGAAACTAATAAAAGATTTTCATCTGCATTCAATGATCACTTGGTTAACTATAATACAAGCAGCACTCACTTGTGCAAACAATTGTTAGTGAAATGAATTAATTTTAGCATTAGGGTTTATGTTAAATTAAAAATATAAACTTACCAGGCCTATAACGTCTCTGGTAGCGAGTGCCAAAATGTCAGCACATGAAACCACTCCAGGGCATGCATCTTCCACAGCTTGCTTTGCCTTTATCACAGTGTCAAACCCATCTCCTGGTAGAGAAAGATTTTCTGAGGCATCTTTTTCTGCGTCCCCATTTGGCGACATGATTAACACAGAGGCATCACATCCCTACACTATCAAAATAAATTGTTCATTATTATTGCCAATGAGTAGCGTTAGGTTCAAAATTTTAAATTTATATATTGTATTTTTACTATAATTTTATTTAAATATAATTAGTATACACAGATAGGATTGTTGTACTTATATTAATAAAATCAATAAATTTATCTGATCATAAATAAATAATTGTAATTAAAGTTCATACTGATTATAGCTGGTCAAAAGTTAACAACACATTAACTAATAGGATTGTTGTATATAGTTTATATATATATAGTCAATGGTTTTTTAATAATCTAGGTAAGGCGTAAAGTTGTGGGGTGACTACTTCTCCTATCATATATTATCATGAACAGAAAATAAAAGTCTCGCACGCATACCATTCAAAAAGAAAAATTGCTAAAATTTATAGTGGATGATAGATCAACAAAGAAAAAAGAAGAATAAGCCTCCACCAACAGCCATAAAAATCACAATCAAATTTTCAAAGTACGAAATTTAAAAGCGAGTACAAACAAAAAGGAAACTATCATGTCCCAAGAGTGCATGCTCATATAAGAAGGAAACGGCAATTACCATACACGAGGAACACTGGGAAAAACAGTTTATATGCAGTGTAGTGATAATTCATTTTACTTCATAAATACAAAATTTAAGACTAAATTTTTTTAGCAATTTCATGCTACAATCAAATCATAATATGATTAAAGTACAATGATCCTTTGATGATCCCAAGGAATACATAATCCCTTAGTCTCAAGTGTAAGAAGTATGAAAAATTGAAAAAAAACAGGTTAATTATTCTCTCAACCATCGGTCCTCGATGGTCCAGGGATACACCACAAAAATGCATTCTATATTCTAGTAATTGACATTTGTACCTAAAAAAGAAAAATGAAGCATTTTTGTAATAAAACATTTATTGGAAAAAATGTTCACAAGAATGAATTAAAGGTGTGAATGAATTGAAGAAGGCACCTCAACAATGCAGTCATGGAAAAACAGACGTAGAGTTGCTTGTCCAGTGGTGAGGGTTTGTGTAAACTTGTTTGTGACTGCTTGGGACACGATGGATTCCACGTTAGGACAAGATGAACTATAGAAATTCTCTACTAATTGGCCTTCACCCTTGGATATAAGCATTGTTATACTCAAAGCCATAACGAATGCCATTAACACTATCCCCATGGTCTCCATTCTGAAACCTAGCTATGTGTAAATTAATGTCTTCACAAGCACTCTATTATATATATATATATATATATATATATATATATATATATATATATATATATATATATATATATATATATATATATATATCTTTCCGCAGGAAGTGGTCCAATGGAATATATTAAAACTTAAAAGTCATAATAAAACCAAAAAGAGAATGAGACAAAGGGTTGTTCGGGTATGAAAAAAAAGTTAAAAAAACTTTATTTTATAAGTCTTTTTTAAATGACGTAAAATTTTTTTACAAACTAATTTTTAAAAAAACATTTTTTAAAAATCGTTTAAGAAAATTTATTAAAACTAATTTTAAAAATTTTCACATTTTTTTAGACAATTATAATTTTTTATTTATGTTTTCTTCTTCTAAAAGTATCTTACAAAAGTTTTACAAAGTCGATTACTCGGTTACCCAAACCATGGGCTATAATAGTATAACCTAGACACTGTCTTTATCCAAGTAGAAGTCATTTTAACTTGCCAAAGTGAAACCTTACTCTTTTGGATTTTCCTGCAGATTGATCTTATGACGTTGTTAAGTCGGGTGTTATTGGAACCAATAAAATATTTTATCATAAAATACGTGTTCGTAACGTAGGAAGAGGTTCCGTGTCAATAATATTATAGTCTTTCTGGGTTTTTTTCTTTTTCAAAATTGTCAATTTTTAATTTTAAAAACACATAATTATAATAGTTAAGATGATTATAATAAATATATATTTTAATTAAATTTAATGCATGTGGCATATGGCATGAAAAGTGTGGTATACAGATTAAGAATATATTGCCTAGCTCGAATACCTTCACTACAAGAGAAAAAAACAATTTTACACCTCTGGATTCTTTTTGTCGTGATTTATCATTTTATTTAACCCATAAATTCAAGATTAGTTGAATTATGAAAGAAAAACTATTTTATTTATTACTGGCAATATTTCAACAACTACAATTAATTATCTGTTGTGATGGGTTTTTCAAAATGGAATCTATGATAGAACCCTAAATGATTTCAAATGAATAATGATGATTTAATATGGATTATTAAACCTAAACTTTAAACCTTAAATTATGGAATCAGTCAAAATGTCTCTCAACTTGGGGTTTCAGTCAGATACATGGTGATTCCTAGGTTTTTCTCCGATAAAAGAACAATGATATCTAACCAAGGTTAATCATTAATATACCATTAAGGAAGTATTAAGGTTGGATAAACAGGAATCATTACCTACTACTAACAAAAACACAAGTGTTGTGGTGTTTGTGTATTCGTATTTCTATTTTGATATATTATAACAATTTTAGAGTTTTAATTGTACAATGATTTTAGTTTAGTATGTTTTTTTGTTTATGTTAACATGATAGAAACATGTCAGGTGATTAATGAATACGTCAAATTTGCAATAAAATTGAGAAAATAGAGTGAGAGGACAATTTGATTAGAATTCCACATATTTTTGCATGTTTATTTGCATTTTCATTACAAATATTTATGATCGAAGGTATACATATGTTAATGATGTTTAAAGAATGTTGATTTTTGAATATATGCATTTATTAATTTGAGAGAAGTCATAAAATATGGACACCAAAACGTCTATCCCCTTTATAAATAATATATATATATATATATATATATATATATATTATAGTTGGATATAAATGTTTTAAAGTAACTTTTTTATTAAGCTTATAAAATTGATTTAGTGATTAAGTTTACATTTGAGGAGGAGAGGTGATAGGTTCAAATCCCTCCTTTCACAAAGTAGTTTATTTTTTAATTTTCAAATAGGTATTTTGAAAAGTGAATATCAAAAGGAAAATTTCCTTTATTAATATATATATATATATATATATATATATATATATATATATTATTGATAATAGAACAAGTATGGATGTTGGATATAAATGTTTTAAAGTAATTTTTTTCTTAAGATTATAAGGTTGATCTATTGGCAAAGTTTACCTTTAGGAAGACAAAGATTGTGGGTTCAAATCTCTTCTTTGATAAAGTAGTTTATTTTTTAATTTTTAAATGGTTATAAAGGTAGAATGGATATTTTGAAAAGTTGACATCATAAAGGACGAAAGTTCCCTTTATTGATAATATATATAAGTTTAATTAGTATATATTGTTAGTGTAACACTTTTTACACAAAAATTCAATCACAATCCTTAATTTATAGTAAGTTTATTGACTTTACCAATTAATATTTTAAAAGTTATATAAATAAAAAGATGCGATCTTTAATGTCAGTGTAATATTCTTTTACACTGTTAGTGCACATAAATTAAACCTATATATATATATATATATATATATATATATATATATATATATATATATATTATAGAATAGGTAACTTTCAAAGTAATTTATTTTTTAATTTTCAAATAGGTATAATAGAATATGTATTTTGAAAAGTGAATATCAAAAGGGGAATTCTCTTTATTAATAATATAGATAATATATATATATATATATATCAGATTATTTATTATTGATAGTAAAACAAATTAATGTTGAATATAAATGTCCTCGAGTAATTTTTTTCTAAAGTTATAAGATTGATCTAGTGACAAAGTTTACATTTGGGGAAGGAGAGGTTGTAGATTCGAATCCCTCCTTTGACAAAGTAGTTTATTTTTTTAATCTTCAAATAGGTATTCTGAAAGTGGGTATCAAAATGAGAATTTCTTTTATTAATAGTATAGATACACCAAGGAAAAGGTAAGGCTCATGGATAAACTTAGGCCCATTCATAATATTATAAAGAAAGGATGAGACTCTTAAGGTAACAATATTGTTCATTAATTCTAGCAATATTTGTTTAAAATGTGACTTAAAAAAGTAAAATGAATTTTTTAATTATTTTTATCTTTTAAAATCTAGTAGCCAACCCAAAAACTCATGGTGATAGGACTAGCCTAACTTATTTAAAATGCATCCCATAGTGGCCTTGGATGATCTTGTTGTACAAATGCTACTCTTGAAATGGAGGTGATCAATTTCCTAAGGTGCGAAGGTCTCTATACTTAAAGACGTATCCAATTTATCCGAGGTCCCAAGATCCAACAGGAATTTTTCATAGTATGAGGCTAAAAACCTAGCATAGGAAAATAGAGAATCTGGAAGGAGAGAGAAACAAAGAAAGAGCAAATGTGTTCGATGTGTTTTCAGTGGAAACCAGAGACACCATATATACTACCCTAGGTTGCACCATCCAACAGCTCAAAAAATGAATATGTTGTCACAAAAATTAAATTATAATAAAAAGATTAAATGAAATTAATTGCATAGTTACAAATTAATTACATTTAATACGTAATAAAAACTTACAGGTAAGGTTTTCTTAGCTTGTTAATTGCATGCGTAGGTAGAGGGGTAGTTGATTTGCACTACAACAATGCCCATGAAGCCGAGTCTCATGCGCATGAGACTTCTCTCTTTTGCTAACCTCTTTACCCAGCCTAGTTCACAAGTTTTAATATATATTTTTCTCAAGTAGTTATTCTATTCTATATGGAGTTTTTCCTATTGTAATAAACAAACTTTTCAACAATCACCCACATATTACAAAGGCAAAGAAAATAGCTTGCAAGATAAGTATTGGGTTCTCACATAAGATGTACTATGTCGGATCTGGTGTAACAAGTTATATGAACTAGACCTAGACTTATCATATAGTGTAGTTGGTGTAGCAAACTATATGAACAAAAAATATTTGGCATATGATAGTGGTTTACCAATAACAAATTCACAATACACCCCACAACTTTGTCACTTTCACTCTATTGCGCTTTTAGGTCGTGCTCGTGCTTGGTATTCATGAGGACTCTAGAAATTTGCCAAGATTTCAGCTCTATTTGACACTCATGTAAGTGGTTTAATCAAGTATGTGCTACAAATCATACACCACTTATGTTAAGTTTTCTCATAAAGTTTAACTACAAAATTTAACCTCCCATTATTGCAACATCTAACATTTTCTCACATCATATAGGAAGGGACTAAAATGAAAATTGATATATATCAAGTTTAGTGCTAACAAATGATTTGTTCTTAGCCATATGAACCTTCTTCATAGGGTCTCCAATCATAAAGTTTGGGTTACCATCATTATTTGTTTCAAGTGGCTTAAGTCTTATCCCTCAATGTTTTCAAAATCTTTATCATCTCTAGGAGTTTTATCAGAGGATCTGCTAATTTATGACGTCACAAAATCTATAAAAATTATTCCATCCTTTAGCAGTTAATTTATCAAATTATGTCCCAATTGTACATGTTTATTCTTTTTGTTGTAGGTTTTATTTTTTGCTACAACTAGACAATAATGGTGTTGGTTTCATTCCTAAAGGAATGCTAGCTAAGAAGTCTTTCAACCACTCAGTCTCACTACCATCCATTTCTAGAGCAACAAACTTTAACCTCATTGTTGATCTAGCTAAAATGGTTTGCTTAGTTGATCTTCATGTAGCAACACCACCTTCATCCGTAAATACATAACTTCTAGTGAATTTTATCTCATCTAAATTAAATATCCAATTAGCATTATTGTACTTTTCCAGTACATAGGGAAATCCATTGTACTCAATACCATATATAATTCATGGGACCTCTCAAATACCTCATGAGTTTAGCAAGTGCTTCCCAATTATTCTTATTAGGATTATGGGTGTATTTACTCAATCTACCTACTACATACACAATGTCACGTCTTGCAAAATTTTTAAGTGCAGTAAGCTTCCAATGATTTAGGCATATCGAGTTTGGAAAATTTGTTCTTCTTTATTCTTCTTTAATTGAGAGTTAGCATCATAAGGGGTATTTACCTGCTTATAGCCATAATAATCAAACTTTCTAAGAAGTTTCTCCTCATAATGTTCTTGGGATAGTAATATTATCTCTCTTCCTTATGATTTTAACTCCCAAAATTACTCTTGTCTCACCTATGTCTTTCATATCAAAATTAAATGCCAAGAAAGATTTAGTTTCAAAAACTATATCATTGTATATATCAAATATTAACATGTCATCCACATATAAACATATAATGACACATTCACCACTCACAAGCTTTGTGTACACATATCTATCAACATCACTAGTACAAAAACCATTAGTAAGTAAAGTCTCATCAAACTTTTCATGACATTGTTTTGGTGCCTATTTAAAACTATATATGGATTTTAAGAGTAACACACTTCATTTCCTTGACCAGCAACTACACACTCCTCAAACTAGGTCATGTAAATCTCTTTCTCTAGATCATCATTTAAGAAAGTTGTCTTAACATCCATATGATGAATTATCAACTTATCAATATATGTTAAGGCTAATAGAACTTTAATAAAGGATATATGTATCAAAGTAATCTATATTATCATTTTCAGTAAACCTTTAGCTACCAATCTAGCCTTATATTTTTGTATAGATCCATCAAAGTTATACTTTCTCTTAAAGTTCCACTTACAACCAAATGGTTTGGCTCGTTTAGGTAACTCTACTAAGGTCCAAGTATTATTCTTATTTATAGACTCAATTTCAATCTTAATAGCTTGTTCCCAAAAATTTGCTTCTAATAAACTAATAACTTTAGAAAAACTCAAAGGATCATCTTAACAAAGTATGTGTAAAAGTCATTTCCAAAAGATTTTTCTATCTTTTGCCTTTTAGTCCACCTTAATAGCTTGTACAAATGCTAATCTTCAAATGGCAGTGATTGATTTCCTAAGGTGAACAGTCGTTGTCTTTAAAAACTTATCTGAAGTGGTCTTGTAAGTCTCTGAGATTCAACAGGAACTCTTATTTAATATATAATAAAAATTGACCAGTGCTAAAAACTTGATACGTAAAATAAGACTAGTCCAGGTTAAACGTACTCTACGCAGTAGTAATAGTGGACCTAAGTCCGAATATTGTAATCTTATATACTTTGCAATTAGATTCAATGTTATTCAACAATTAAATTGAGTTTGTTTTGATCTCGTAGGTATCCCAGATTCAAGGAATTCTATTTAATATGTAATAAAACATTACCAACTATAAATATATGTTAATCATGTGCGTAAGGGAACAAATCAATTTATTTGCACTACAACAATGTTCATGAAGCTCAATCTCATGCACACAAGACTTCTCTATTTTGCTAGTCTATTACCAAGGTTAGCTCACAAGTTTTAATATATATTTTTTTCAAGTAGCTATTCTATTAGATGTGAGATTTTGCTTATTGTAATACACAGCCCTAGCCATTTTTAACACTACTAGTTGGTGGAACGTATCTTAATTTGCTAACTCTATCTTTAAGTTAGCCTAAAACTGAATTCAGTTATATTACTTAAAAGATCATTAATGAGATTATGTGATTTAACGTCGTACTCATAAGTCATAACACTAAATCGTGCAAGCAATTAAGACATGGATGTCTATTAGCATCTTGATATGTCATCTTTGTTTGCTTTTTTTTTAAAAGCTAAGCATATATTCAATAATAGAAACTAAAGGTTTCTTAGAATACAAACCGATACTTTTGTCATCTTCGTTTGCTGATTGTATAATTTCAGATGTAGTTAAATTTTGATTGTACGTTGTATATTACAATATTTCTCCTATTGTATCATTGAGTATCAACTAGCGTGAGCTACTTGTTCTAACTTAAACCAGTGATTTTGAATCCGAAACTTATATATGCAGTAGCGTTAAATACTCGGAGAAACGGTTTGCCACTCATAATAGTTTCACAAAATTATGTGAAAAATAATTCTATTTTTCAAATCTTTAAAATATTATTTATAAAAAGATTATTTTACCTTTAGGATTTGTTTAGATTTTCAATATATTATTAATTGTATATTAGATATTTTTGTTGTTCTCATTTAAGATAGGATATGAGTTTAATTAGTATATACTGATAGTCTAACATATTTTACACAACATTTAATTACAATAATTAATTTATAATAAGTTGATTGACTTTATCAATTAATATCTTAAAAGTCATATAAATGAAGAGATGTGATTAAGCATCAGTGTAAAAATCTTTTACATTGTCAATGCATATTAATTAAACTCTAATATATTAAATTGAAAAATTAATAGTAATTTTGATATGAGAAGAATCTGCTCACCTCGAGAGAAAGTTGTCACTCTAAGTGAAAGAGAGTTTGCAATTTTTTTCTACTGTACCAAAAATTTACTGTGCATATAGATATAGGATGTGAACCACATTAACAAAAATAGTACAAATCACATTAAAAACACATTCTATTATTCTTTTTTGTATGAGATGTTGTCATTTCTTATTTAATATCGTTTTTCATGTGAATATAAATAAAGAACAAGTTGATGATTTTTTTTTAGTTTAATTGGTATACACGGTCAGTGTAAAGATTTTTACACGACATTCAATCACAACTCTTCATTCATGGTAAATTTGTTGACTTTATTCATTACTACTTTAAAAGTTACATAAATAAAAAGTCATAATTGAATGTCACTGTAAAAATATTTTACACTAACATTGTATACCAATTAAACTTTTCTTTTTTTTTTCAACAAGTTGGAGAAAACCTATTGTGTATTGTATACCAACAAAATATTCTCCTATTTTAACTGTTTTTGCATGTTTGGAATGAAATTAAATTATCTCTTTAATTATAGAAAAGAAAATAATTAAAAATGGACTATTCCATTATAATTTATTACTTCTAAGAATGTCTTGCCAGTGACAGATATATATTTCACTAGTTCTCAATTATCGTTCCATTTAAAGTATTATCGAAACTCATTTCTCATTAGGTCACTTGATCAAAATGAGAAGGAAACGAGATAACAACAGAAAGAAGATGCAACATATATTGTGTTATTATATGCACTTTGGGTATTGGATTGTATGGTGTGCTCACTCAGTTATGTCTCATTTACAAGTAAATGATTCCTTTGTTTTTTTCTTATTTTAGTTTACATATATGGTACATAAATTAGCCTGATATCTTAAAGAAATTCATGTTTCTTGTAAATTGATCTAAAGGCAATGATACTTATTAATTTCTCTTATAATGTTAGGTTAGGTCTTTTCTTTTTCTTATAACCATTGAAAATCCATATATATATATATATATATATAAACGTATGTATTGTTTCCATCACTAGTCTCGTTAAGATCATCGTGTTTGAGATATTACCTGCTTAAAACTAAATACTTCAATTATAATTTTATCTTAAAAATGAATTAGAGAAAAAAGTATTTATAATCGATAATTATTGGTCTCCATTTTTAAATATGTGGGACTTTGGATGTATATGTATTGGAACATATATGTGGGTTTTGATTATATAATTGAAATTATTTTATTTGAATATCGTTAATTGCAGCTCTTGTTCATTTGGTTGAAAGCTCAAGATTAGTTGCAAATCAATGCGTGTAATCTTAGCGTATAAGTTCATTACTAGCTATAGATGATTTTGATGCCTTAACCAATCTCAGATTTATCTATGCAGCACAAGCTTTGACACATGCAAGTTATGTCACCGTCTTCAAATTTAATTCAAACATCACCATCACTTAATGACAATTTTTTATTCACAGATTAGGTGGGCAATTGATTTTACCGTTTCTCCTTTTGCCCTTTTTTTCTTATTTAATTAATATCAATAGGCACATTCAACTCAAGCAACACTTGTCTAGGGGTTTAGCTTATTTACTTTGAGCAGTTGCATATTGTTGTAAATTTTTCAATATTGTTTTCTCAAGGATGAAGTAGTTAAAATCTTGGTTATGATAAAAGAGATGTTCAAGGTATTTTCAATTTTTTTTTATGAATGGTTTTCACAACCAGTTTTATGTATGATTAGGATTGGTGTGTAATCAAGTGTATCAATAAAGGTTTTAGTAATATTTTTAGGCTTATTTAGTAGTGAGAAAGAATTTTAGTCGTTCTTAGGGTGAAACTCTAATTATGTATTTATTCTTGTTATTTCTTGTAAATTACAAACTCTATCATATCATCTCTTATAACAAATAAGTGTTTTGTTGTATTGAATAAAATTTGCCTTTTCCAAAAAAAATATGAAATAGTCAGGATTTTGTTTTATTCATAAAGCAACTTCAACATGGCTTACAAGAAAGTTTAAGTAATAAAATTTATTACTTTCGAGAAATCTACTAGGATTCTTAATTTATTTTAAATGGATTACATTATATATTATATTATTCATAATCAATTCATACCATTTTTTACAAGGTTTTATTTCAGTAATAAATTCTTATAAAAATTCAAATTTTTATAATTTTTTATTAA
Source organism: Psophocarpus tetragonolobus (assembly GCA_037954015.1). Classification (NCBI taxonomy): domain Eukaryota; kingdom Viridiplantae; phylum Streptophyta; class Magnoliopsida; order Fabales; family Fabaceae; genus Psophocarpus; species Psophocarpus tetragonolobus. The sequence continues at coordinate 38,292,104 of CM075691.1, read as the reverse complement.
CATTTAACTTATTTCTATCACTTAAAAATTTAATATAATATGATTAATTGATTTTTTTTTCATAAACATCTATGTTTATTGTTGAGAGACGCAAGAAGTAACCCTATTAGATTCGTTGTTATTGATCTAGAAAGTTTACCACAATTAACATACATATCCAACCAATTGAGTTCTTCTTTTGTTAGTGGGGCTGTGGATTTTCTCACTCGTGACGATTTGATTCCTTGGAGTAATTTGTTTAAGCTTTGCTAGCTAATGTACAATTTTTTTTTTCAAATGGTGTTTAAATTGATATTTTTTGTTTTCTTTTAAAGTAGCTTCACAAACATACATACTGATAAATAATATGGAATTCATTCTATTGAAAAGGCTAATATCTTAGTTAAACCTTAGCTTAGTCAATTAATTAACCTTATTTTTATTTGTCACGAGCCTAGTCAACTAAAGATTTAATTACTTCATTTCATTCACTACTAACAAGTTTGGATGTTTAAAAAACAATTATATTAAAGTCAGTTTTAAAAAAATAATATCAATATATTTTATAAATATTTTTAATCTCATGCAGTAGTTGTTATTATTATTTGTTTTTAAAATCAGATAATTGAACCCATAAAGTGAAGAAACAGATTAAAGATTGAATAATTCAATTGTAATTGAACCGCACTAAATCGATTTTTATATTTTAAATATTATATAATATTTTAAATAATAAAATAAAATAATTTCAAAAATAGGATATAAATAATAAATCATTATAAATGGATAAATTTTATGTTTTATAAGATAAAAATTAATAATAGCATTAATTAAATTATCTAACTCTTTTAAATTATATATCTTTGAGAGAGATCGAGTTTATCAAGTATGGTAAGAAGTTATAATTTTTGACAAACACTTTAATAATTATTTGGAAAAGTTTAGGAAAATAGTTTATGACTTATAAGTTATTTTAAACATATGTCAATAAGCTTTAGGAGGATAATTTATTTAAAACAATTAACAACAAATTATATGAAAAGAGTTTTATCTTATGAGTTTAATTGATATACACTGTCAGTGTAAAAGATTTTTACACTGACATCCAATCATGACTTTTTATTTGTGACTTTTAAAATATTAATGAGTAAAGTCAACAAATCTACCATGAATGAAGGGTTGGGATTTACTATCAGTGTAAAAATCTTTACACTGACAGTGTATACCAATTAAACTCTCATCTCTTTTCCTATTTGATTCTTAATAAACAAAAATTAATTGATATATTATAGCTAACATGATAAATACTTATTCAAAGCATTCTATAAAAAAATTTCTCTTGTAACCAGAAAAAAAAAGTTCTATAAAAAACCAATCCCAAGTAGGAGAATTGTACATGCATTTGTTTAGAATTTTTTCAAAAGCTTTTTTTAACGATGCACTCTTCCTAAGATATTATAATTGTAACACCTCACCCCTGAACATAGCTCGACACACATGCGAGCTCGACGCACAGAATGGAGGCAACCCAGATAGGATCCAGACTTAGTGCTAAAACTTGTAAAGTTGACCCCAAAAGCAACTAACAATATCCAAAACAAAATCAACGATATTTATCATTCAAACCTTATTACTAGATATAAATTTAAATATTATCTCTTTCCTTGTTACCATTTATAAGGAAATAAATTATCTTATCACCGCAATCAAAGGTTCAAAGCAAGACACCCCAACTATATATAAGCCATATGGTACTGTGAGTTTTTCAATTCAATCTCGTACGTTACATTCACTCTCTAATTTGAGCGTCAGAGTTCTATTTACAGGTACCCTGATGACACTCTACATGGTGGACTTTCCAAAAAACTCACCATTTTTCTTTGGTAAGAACATTTGGCACCCATCATGGAGGCATGTAAGACTTTCCATGGCCATCATCACAAGACACACCACTCATGGCAGAACCACTTACATCACAAGACATACCACTCATGGCAACTTGAAGAACTCTGGCAATAGAATGATGAACTAAGGGCACAAAATCACATTGTCTCAAACATTAATCGCAATTAAGCCAACTATGCCACCGCAACAGACACCTCCATTGCAGCCACCAACACCAAAGACCACTACGTCAATCCCACAGGACCAGGATCCGACATCAATAAGGTTATACACCTTTTTCCCTGCAAGAATCTTGGAGACACAAGTATGTATAGTGTAAATCCTTTAAAGAGCGAAACCAAGACATGGAATGCAAGCTTGAGGGAGGGACAACAGGTGCAGATATGTAGAGCCTGAATGCTGCCACACCAAGAACACCAACAGTGATGACCTTAAGGGCATAATCAATACCATTGTAGACGGATTTGCAGGGGGAGGTCACACCATCTTAGCCCAAAAGCGACACCTTAGAGCAATCTACAACATCGATGTCCAGGAACTCTACAAGCATCACATTCTCAAACGCCAACTTCAAGGGCGTCCACTAGACCAAGATGACTTGTGGTCATATCTGTGGTTTTCGCAAATTGGCAAGTAAACAAGACTCTCATCAACCCAGACAACTCCACTGACATACTCTTTAAGTTAACCTTCCTCTAACTTAGTCCGTTGGAGTCCTTTGTCCAATAAGGAACCTTTGTTTGGATTCGCAAGGAGCAAGGTACAAGTAAAAGGCTATGTGGACCTTCTCACTAGGTTTGATAAGGCAGAGCAGAGCAGATTGGTCACCATAAGATACCTCCTCGTAGATATGCCATCTTTATACAATATCCTCATCAACAGACCCACCCCTAAGAAACTTGAGGCTATAGTTAGCACTCCACACCTAGCAATGAAATTCCCCTCTCTAAGTGGGGACATAATGACTATTAAAGCTAACCATAAAAAAGTCAGACATTGTTATGCTTAAAGTCTCAAGGTGTTAACCATCCTGCCAGACCCCAAATGAGAATCTGACCTTGTACCACTAACCTTTATCAACCTAGTGGACAACGCAGACCTCGACCCTAGAGTTGAGCAGGACGACTCTCATCCTTGCCCTGTAGAGGATCTCATTAACCTCCAAATCAGGCCAACTACATAGCAATGCACGAGGATCAAAGGTTGCCTCAACCCATAGGCACGATAACAAATTTCCAACATTGTGATGAAAAACTCCAACAACCTCTTCGCATGGAGCAGCTCAGACATGTCGAGCATTGATCCTAACTTTATTTGCCACAAGCTCATTGTCTACCACCATGTGTGACCTATTGCCCAGCACATGCATATCATGGGAGAAGAAAATAGACTTGCCACCAAACAAGAGGTCACCAAGATAAAAGATGTCGACTTCATCTGGGAGGTCACCTACACCACATTGTTAGCCAGCATTGTTATGGTAAAAAATCATAGGAACAAATGGAGGACGTGCATCGACTACACCAACCTTAACAAAGCATGCCAATAAATGCCTACCCCCCAGCATAAACCGACTTGTCAATAAAGCTTTTGGACATAAAACCCTTAACTTTCTGGTCACATACTCAGGGTACAATTAAATCATGATGTATGCCCCAAACCAAGAAAAGATTTCATTCATTACAAACAATGCCAACTATAGCTATAAAGTCATGCTATTCGAGCTCAAGAACATAGGTGACACATATAAAAAACTAATGGACAAGGTCTTCAAGGACCAGATCGGACGCATCATGGATGTGTATGTTGATGATAAGATGGTAAAGTCGAAGGACTTTTCTCACTATTCGCCCCACCTGGACGAAACCTTCTCCGAACTCCAACAGCACAATATGTGGAAAGAGGTAGGCTTATGAGCTTCATGCTCTCTCACTGAGGCATCGAAGCCAACCCAGATAAGTGTCAAACAATCACTGAAATAAGGAGCTCTCAAAACTTAAAAAAGGTGTAAAGACTAACAGGTTGGTTGACATATCTGTTCCAATTCCTCTCCCGCATGGCAGATAAGGTAAAATCCTTCTTTTAGCTTGTAAAGAAAGCAAAAACCTTCGTTTGGACAGAAGAGTATGAGTAATCTTTCCTAGACTTTAAGAAATACCTGGTTTCACCCTCATACTAGTTTGACCTTTCCTTGGGTCTGACATCTACCTCTACCTCTCCGTGGCCGAAGAAGCAATCAATACAACCCTAGTCTAATATAATAATTTCCAACAACCAATCTACTTCAGAAGCATTACCAACTCATTAAAAAATTGGTCCTGACACTGGTAATAGTAATGTGACGACTTCACCTTTATTTCCAAAACAATCAAGTCATTGTCAAAATTGACTACCCAATCCAGAAGATCCTTAGAAATCTCTATCTAGTAGGGCGAATGATATCATGATCTATAGAGCTATTAGAATATGGGCTGCAATTCGAACCAAAGGGCCCATGAAGTCGCAGTACCTCTTCAACTTCATTGTAGAACTTATGCCAAGCACGAATTCAATCCCAAATGAAGAGTGGACTTTGTTTGTGGATGGCTCATCCAACAAGAATAGTGGTGGGGCAGACATCCTACTAGAAGGACCAAGCAAGTTCACCATGGAATAGTTTGTGGGATTGAAGTTCCCCACCTCAAACAATCAAGTAGTGTATAAAGCTCTCATTGCACGACTAAGGCTAGCCCTAGATGTCACAATGTACAAGATAACATGTAAAAGCAACTCACAACGCACGATCCTCACAATAAACTAGCATAGCAATACTTGAATGACCCCTATTTACGAGTACCTAGCTCAGAATACATTGTGCGATGATTTCTAGGAATTTTAGATGATCACTGCACGATCATCTAAGAGACGCTCAACTCACCATGCCTAGAGATCCTCACAATGGATGAAATATGATGAAGGTTCATCTTTTCCTTAAGATCAACTTCCATAAAGAGGCTTGTTAAGGTGAAATGGAGTATGGAAAGGTAAGAAATAGAGGTGAGTTTCACACCACTCTAAGGGGTTAGAGATAAGTAAGGGAGGATGCTTGCCACAAGGAGGGATCTTTGATAAAAGTTAAAAGGTCCCCTCTCCCAAAAAGAGAAGCTCACAGCCAAGGAGGAGAGACTCTCTCTCACTTACTCAGAGACTTACACTTAAGCACAAAGCTTAAAGTCGATTGAATTGATAAAAAATTCAATGATCCTTACATGTAGGTGATGGGTCCTATATATAGGGGTTGGGTTAGGCTAACCAAGATTAGGCTAACTCTAGTTTAGTCAAATCTAACCATGGTAGCTAACTATTGTCATGTATAAACAACTAAGAATGTTCCCCTAATCTAGTCTAGATACATATTATGTGTGGATAGTAGACAGGGGTGGCAAATTGTTGTCATGCTTAAAACATGACAAAAGGGGTGGTGCTAGCAAGAATATGGCAGGAATAGTAGTCATGTTTTGTGCATGACTAAGGTGCACTCTTAAGTTAATGGGTGAGCATTTCACGCCCAACTCACTAAAAAGCTAGCCCAACCTAGCATACTCTACCATGATGACTATAGTACCTTTAGAAAATAAAGGGTGACCTAAATACAATGGTCAAAAGGGAAGGTTGACTTTAAGAGTCAACCTACTAAAAAGTCAAATTCAAAAAAATTACAAAGAAAGTTATAATTCTAATTTATACAATGAAAGAAAGCTCTTCATGTATCCTTCTAAGAGCCTTAGGCAGGATCCATTTTAGCAATAAACCAGCAGGACAACACTTGGATGAACCCCATTTACTAGTACTTAGCTCAAAATACATTGCCCGATGATGTCTAGGAAGCTTGGAAACTAAAGAAGAAAGTTTTCCCATTCATCCTCCTAAGAGACGAACTATTCAAAAGAGGAGTCACCCACCTACTCCTAAAGTGCCTAGCCCTAGATGAACCCAATTATGTAATTTGTGGGCTACATGAAGGCATTTACAACCTCTACAGTGGAGCCCGCACCATATATGGCCAACAAAGTACTGAGGGCAGGATACTACACGGCAACCATGCTTTTAGATTGTGTCGACTTTTGTCTAGAAGTGCCAAGAGTTCAACAACGTACCTCGCTAGCCACCCATCAAGCTCCACCACTTAACCCCTCTGTGGCCTTTCGCCTTTTAGGGAATAGACATCCTTGGTCCTTTCCCCTAAGCACATGGATGTATGAAATTTCTAGTAGTTGCACTGAACTATTTCACCAAGTGGATTGAAGTAGAAGCAGTAGCCAAGATAATAGGTCAATGCATCCAAAAGTTCATCTGGAAAACATCGTCTACAGATATGAAATCCAACATGCCATAATATTTGACAATGGCAAACAATTCGTAGACTCCAATGTCGAAGAATTCCTAAAAGACCTAAGCATCACACATCTGGTAACCTCAGTTGAACACCCACAAATAAATGGCCAAGCAAAAGTAGTAAACAAGATCATCCTCACCGAACTAAAGGAACGACTAAGAAAGGTGAAGGCATTATGGTCGGACATACTCCCCAGCATACTGTGGCCTATTGTTGCTTCCCTTAAACATCAACTCAGAGACTCCCTACAGGCTCGTTTATGGAACTAACACCATGATACTAGTTGAAGTCGGATAACCCATTACCTGTCGTACCTACTTCGGCCAAAATACTAACGAGGTTGCACTCCAAGAAAACTTTGGCCTCCTGGACAAAACTCAGGTCATTACATAAGTCAAAGAACTTTCATACAAACTAAGAATGGCTAAGCAACATAAATCCAAGCTAAAGCATCACAATTTCTAGATCTACTATATTTTGGGTATTCTCTTCTATTCCAACCCTTTCTCCCCTTGAAGGTTTTTGGGTTGGAAAGGTTTTAATGAGACCCTCCACAATCAATAAAATATGGTATTTCTTCTTCAAAATGACTCACCCCAACATAAGAGCAAGCTAAAATAAGTAGAGGTTGAGTACGACCTCAATGCTAAAAATGTAAACTAAACAAAGTCAAAGAGGTAGAATACAAAGCTTAGCATGAAATAAGCTAACAAAGAGATTGAATATGAACCTTACTTTAAAATAAGTGAAATCAGAGTTCGAGTTATAAATCTTAGCGCATAATGAATGAATTAAGAGGTTGAATATGAACCTTAGCACAAAGCGAACAAACTAAGAGGTTAAATACGAACCTTAGCACAAAACAAACAAAGAGGTTGAATATGAACCTCAAATGCAAATGCGAGCTACAACCCAAGACTGAGCTATGACCTCAAATACATACCACAAAAAGGCATAAAAATAAGCGTGATGATCAAAACCAACAGGATGATAATGCAAACTTGGAAAAAATCCATTAACATTGTCAATAAAAACAAGTACACAATGATTAACAAAAGTCAGTACAAAATAACAAAAAGTTAACATAATACAATAGAAACAAAGATATGTTTCACTCAAGCCCAAGCTACTCCTCTTCCACACCCAATAAGAGAGAAACTTGCTTTACTGCCTTGTTGAAATGGTTAGTATGTTCCTTGCAAACCTCTTTCTGCGCCTCAAACAAGTCAACCGAGAGTTTTCCAATCTTCTTGTTGCCTTTGCCTTCTGCTTCTTTGCAGCCTCCTCCCTTAAGTGACCTTCCTCCAACTGGAAACTCGGGTCTATGACCTCATGCTCCAAGTTCGCCCTATTCCTAGTCATTGTCATCATGTTGGCAAAGTGAAGCTCCCTCATTGACTGGCCATATTGGGCTCCTCATCGAAAACCACTATGGTTTGTTGAAACTAACCTCTTAAACTCTGCAAATCTAACACAATCTCCTTATGAACTTCCTCTTCCCTCTTCATCGTCTTCGAGTAGGCAGCCCACTTACGCATCTAAAAAGTCATTATACATTATGCTCTTTCCAGCATCACCACTCTCCAGCAAGGTGATGTCAACAAGGGTGTTAGACTCCAACTAAAACAATCCTCACCATTCACCCTCACACTTCAGAGAGATTAGAGGTTGTTTGAGGTGGAAACATGGTCCAACCTCTAGAGGGGCTCTAACTGAGAGGTTAGAGGGAACCGTCTGTATGTAGTCTTTTGTTTTGACGTGCAGGAGATAGTCTCAAGAAACGTAGGAAGGAAAGCAGACATTGGCATATGAACAAGTGTGCCGAGGTCGGAAGTAGAAGTCAGCAATGGTGAAGTTGTCACTGCGATTTCTTCAATAGTCACCACCTTCTTAGTAGTGACGACTGAATTTTCCAAAAGGCACCAGGTCTTGGGAGGACTCGACCTGGTCCTACGAAGGGCGAAGCCAAGCCCATTCTGCATAGTGGAAGGCTCTCGTTGCATCAAGGACTCAGGTTGCTTCCTTTTTCAGACATGACCAACAGTAGAGGCAATCGCAAGAACAATAGCGACAACATCTTCACCAACACTAAACTTAGCCTTAAGTTCCATCCATCTCTACTTCCCCATCAGCACTACAAAACAAACATAATGAAAGCCACTTAATGACCCCTTGTAAAATCAACATAAAAGACAAAAAACAAACTAAACAAGACCATACACTCTCAAAATCGAGCCTAAGATTCCTCAAGTAAGAGAGTTCGAGGACCAACTTCATATTCATGGGTCGTAGTAGCAAGGAAAACTTCTCTACATCGGCTTGCATGTCTGCAACGACCACCTTAACTTTGGTCCCCTTAAACTTACGGGGTCTCTCTTGCCAATAAAAGAGGAATCTAGGCACCCCATCCTCCCTAAAGAATATATTATTATACTCAAACCTTCGATCTACCAAGTTCAACCTCATGAACTCGTTCTCAAACTTAAAGGAGTTAGAGTATAGAGTAAACAACCCTCTGCTCACCCTATTCAGCGACACCCAACATATTAGATTACCAGCCTTCAACTGGTAGAAATGAAGAAACTTATTCAAAGACATATACCCAGATATGTACAAAGTATGGGAAAGCCCTTAAGGAACGCCAACTATTCGGATGCAAATATACATATATAAATGACACATCGGAAGGACCAACTCAGAAGACATACTCATTTAAGGCATAGGCTACACCAAGAACAAGTTCATCTTCTTGGCTAAGGCAAGAAAGGTTGCCTTCAGCAAACTGCAAATGGTATCGTCATCGAGTTTGCTAGCAAACTCGGCAACATCATACCTAACCCAAGTGTAACCCGACATTGTCAAAGAAGGCAAGCCTGATTTCCCTCGATTACCCTCATGCCTCTTAGGAGCTTTATGAGGGTCAAACTTCCCACTCCCTTCACCTTTGCCTTCCCGACCTTAGTCGTACGCTTCACCTCGACAATGGCCTCGACTGCGAGGAGAGGTTGTTCCACCACCCCCCTCGTCGAAGGCACACCACCATCTAACACATAGGCTCTCGAGCAAGACTCTACCTCCTTCATAGAGGAAAAGTCATCCTCCTCAATGCCCAAGACTTCATGCAAAAGTAAGGACTTTCCTTTCTTCCCCCTATAACCACCCCTATAATCAGTAGAGGAAAACATGTTCGCAAAGTACCAAGAAACAAGAAAAAAGGGCATAACACGTACATCTCACAAAGAAGGAGGGTGAAAAACTAACACAAAAAACACCTTAACGGAGCCCTAGGAACTCTCAACGACACAACAAAAAAAAATAATGAAGCAAAGTAGAGGGAAAGAAAGAAATGCCAACAAAACACCACACCCAAGATACTTAACCATAGCTAGTTTCCCGCTCATGTAACCATGATAATTGCCTAAATTACCTATTTTTACATAGGTAAAATAGAACAATTATCGTAATTTTTTCTCATTTAAGGCCTTGTTTTCCTTTATTTTCACTTAAAATTAGATTTATCTTGGAAATTAGTCTTAGGTTTTCATTTGTAGATATTTTACCATTATTTTCCTATTGTTCTTTGTTTTGAGTCAAGTTTTCAAAATGATAGAAGAAATGTCAAAAGAATAAGCAATTTTGATAGTGTAACAGGCTTGAGCACCTAGCGCCCATGCTTCAGCCGCCCCAGTGCCCATGGAAACTTTAGGTTGAAGTAGTTATGGCACCTAACGTTCATTTTGTCACCACTGGGCGACAGTTTTGCATCAAGAAACATAAAAGGCAAAGTTTCATATTTTAAAGGGGGTTACACATGCAAGGTTACATAGTCACACACCAGAGGCCACCTGAGACGTCCAAACATAGTTCTTTTCCATTTCCTCCACTTTTCCGTCCATTTTTGTAACTTCTATCCATTGATCATGTCCTTCATCCTCATGGTTGGCTAAGCGCATCACTAGTTGGGGTTTGATGTAACTCTACTTAAACTCATTTGTATATTTTGTAATCTTAATCAAAGTTTATTACTCATTGTTAGTGTTCTTTTTTCTCTCATCCTTTATTTACTTATATTATGTGGATTTTACTTGTTGAATGAGCTCGTGAGAAGATTTTGACTTGTAAAACGAGAAGAGCTCTCAATGAGGTTTATTAGTCTGAAGAATGTAAAAGCCATCGACCATCTTGAGCTTGTTTTCTTAATAAAAGTTATTTAACTTTAGAATTGGTAGTCTAATACTCAAATAGCTCAGTCTCTCATTTGCAATGAATAGGGGTTGAAAGTACTTTTATGAGTGATGGAAACATGAGTGGTAAACAAAGATTTTGAATTCTTTTATGCATTTGAGGGATGATAGAGTGAAATCAATACTCAACCAGATCTTATCATTAGTGTAATAATTTATTTTACCTTGCATGCTTTTATTTATATTCGCTTTAGTAGTTGATAGTATAAAAATCTGCTCTTTATTTATTACAAGCAAAAAGTAATGAAACTCCCATAGTATCATCCAAGTCCCTATGGGATCGACCTAATATTTATTGAATACCACATACAATTGGTGCACTTGTTAGGAGTATAGTAGAAAATTTGCTCATCAAACATCAAGTTCATCTAACAAATACAACACGCCCTGAGCACAATCCAACAACCAGAATCGAAGTGCCATATCCAACGGCCTCAAACAAGTTATGCATATCTAATCAAATGGTTCAGGACCTATGTCACATCCCCACCAACCATGCCAGCTCCCAACCACCCCGCAGTCCAACCGCAAATCACCAACCCAACCTCTTCACAACAACCCGCATCTTGCACTCTCTTGGTAGCAACTTTTGTCAAGCCTCAACAACCTCATTGCCCAAGGTCATGCATGTCTTGAGGTTTGAGGGACTTATGTACACCTTACCCAGGAACACGGAAGCTCAGCACACACGTGAGCTCAATGCATAGATCGAAGGCTACCCACACAAGACCTAGACTTAGTGGAAAAACATGGGAAGCTCATCTGAAAGGCAACTAACAATATTCAAAACAGAATCAACGACATTTATCATACAAACCTTATTACTATATATAAATCTAAATATTAATCTCATATGCTACATTCACTTTCTAACTTAAGCGTCGGAATCCTATTTAGACACTCTACTTGATGGACTTTCTAGAAAATCTCTTCCTCTTTCTCTAATAAGAACAATAATTATAACAAATATTATAAAGAAAGCTTTTAAGAAGACTAAACATCTTCATGAAAATTTTACTTGTAAGTTGTAACGATAGATAAGTAGATATAAACAAAATATATTTTATGTCAGTTTAATCATGACACTATTTCAGTTTCTTAATTTAAACCACCATCAAAGTTTAATTATATCTCAAATATATATAATAACTAATTTTTTTCATGTGGCTTCTAACTATTTTTAAAGTTTTACACTAATCACTTCGATCTAAACAAGCTGTATTTTTTTCTTACCAAGCCTCTTCACCTCTACTCTATACTCAGTGCTTAATTAAGAAAACAATAATCACACACATCTACTATATTGGAAAATGGTGAGCATCTCATAAATATATTTTGTAATATAAGCAAAATTTACAACATATAAAAAATATTTAAAAATAGGTTTTGTTCCTTATAATTAAAAAAACGTTATTTTCTTCTTATAAAAAGAACCAGAGAAATAATTTGCGACTTATTTTAAAATAAAAATATATATAAAAACACATATTTCAATAAGCTCTATTAGGATAATTTATTAAAAAAACTTGCAATTACATCAACTATTTTTTTACCAATACGACTTTAAAAAAATAACATTTTTAATGATATTATTTTATTTTTTCATGTAATATTAATATTAAGATTAGTTTTATAAACTCAACATTAATTTTGTAAACCAGAGAAAAGTTTTCCATTTAAATTTACGAAATAAAATTTATGAAATAAAGAATAAATTTGCAACATTGCAGTGGTAATTGGCATTCATATTTTACGAGTCATGAGAAGGTTTAATTTTTTTTAGTTAGATTAGAAAATATTACGTGACATTTATTTTAATCATTTTCTATTTTTATTTTCAGAAAAAAACAAAAAACAATCATGAAAGAAATCTGTTTGATTACAATTTAAAAAACATTTTCACTAAAAATATTTTTAAAAAATAACTGAAAACAAAAACTAGAAAAAAGTTTTTTCAGTATTTTCAAAAGTTAATACTATATGAAAACTTAATAATAATATTATAATTATATTCAAAATAATATATAAATATTTTTTAAACTATATATATAAATAATTTATGATATTTTTGTTAAAATTGATTAAATTTAACAATATTATTTTTTAAAAATAAAAATATCATGTGAAAACAAACATATTTTCTAAATGTTAAAAATTTAAAAATAAAATAATTTTCAGAAAATAAAAATAGAAAATATATTTTTAAACCAAAATTCAACTAAATCTTTTTATTATTAGAATGTGAATTAATAGTACTTTCCTTCTCAGACAAAGAAGATGATGCCACTCTTATCAATAAAAACCAAAGTCCTATTCTCTTGTTTTATGGTAAACGTAATCTATCAACATTTTAATTTAATGCACAAAAATGTACTCTCTAAAAAATTAAAATAAAAATAGAAATTAATTTTCACGGCCTTAAATTACAAAATTCCTTATTTTGAGCAAAAATAATGATACCTAGCTTTTTTTTAATTAATAAAATAATAATACCTTTAAAACTACAAAGGCGACCATACAGTTCATATAAATTTAAATTAAGATTAAGGGTTATGGGATTAAAATTTTAAAAAAATAAAATTATTTTATTTTATAAATAAATACTGTCATATTCAATCAAGAAATATATTTTAAGAAGAACAACCAAATTTGGCAGTATTCAATTAATATCTTTTAAGAATTATTATAAGTCTTATAGTATTAAAAATATATATAAATTTTGATAGATTGTTATTTAAAATATATTATGTGAATTTTAAATATAAAATTTTCATCAAACAATTTCACTAAAACCTTGTGATTTTGTTATACTTTTTCATTCTTTTCCTTTTCTAATTATTTGAATAGATCACCATCATTAGAAACATTGTTATTGAATTATTTATTGACATCATTGAACTATTACTACCACTGACATTGTTTAGACTACTATTACTTATCATAATTAGCATCACTATCATTGATATTATTATTATCATCACCACACTCTTAAAATAATTGTTTCAAAAAATTAAAAACAAAAACTTTTAGAAGGTTTTAAATTTTTTCACTCAATTAGAAATCACCTTATATGCGACCTAAAACATTGAAAATTTTGTATTGATTTTACTTCTTTTTTATTATTATTGGAATCTTACCATTAATTTGTTACACTTTTAATTAACTCATGTAACTTTGAATGTTTTTTAAAAATATAAAAATCCATTAAAATACTATAAATATATAGTCTTTTAAAATTTTATAAATTCTTAATTTATATTATAAATCCATTAAATTAAACTATATTAAATATATGGAGTCCTTTTAAATCTTATTATTCATTATATTTTTACAATATTATTTAAAATTTACAAAATTTGTTTATGTCAAAAATCAAAATAATCTTTTAACATCTTAATCTAATAGGCATAACAAATAAATTCATACTCATGCATACCACATATTTCCATCCCGACTTTGATGGATAATATGCGCTTTGAGAAAACACAAGTAGCGGTAATGTTTGATTTTTTTTAACGGTGACTAGGACGAATATGGGTATAAAATTATACTCTTACTAGTAACTAATAACAACCAATTTTATAATTTCTTTTATAACAACATGTGTATACATAACATTTATATTAAAGATTTTATTTTTATAATTTTAAAAAATATAAATCAAATTAGCTTAATAGTTAGATAATTGTAATTATAGTTGAATAATAATCTCAAACTTCTACTTTTAAAAAATATAATTAAATTCTTAATTCCTTAACTTTAATTTATCAAATCAAAATTGTAAATTCATAATCTTTCAATATCTAAATCAAAATCTAATTAATAACTTAATATACAATATAGTTTAAAGAGCATTAATACACCTCAACTTTATCAAATTAAGCATACTCCACTCTTCTTTTTTTTTCCTACACTAACCTCCTTTAAGTTTAAAAACATTACACTAACACCCCTATATGTTTGAAATATGACACTAACGCCATTTTATATGTTGAAAATATTACATTAGCACCCCTTAAGGGATGCGTAAATAATGGTTAAAAAAGAAAGTGATGCATGTGTAATTGCACTAAATATTAGAGATATTGATGTAATTTGATCTAGTTTAAAGAATACAAGTAAATTAAGATTATAAAAAATATATATGATAGGTTATCCACTTCATTGTTTCCAAAAAACTCACCAACTAAATCAATCAAGAATCGAGAGAATTGGCCAAAATCGATTGTTGAAGGGTTAGTTTTTTCTTTTTTTAAAAAAAAGGGAAAACACATAAAAAATCATAAAAATTGAAAATTTGTGGTTTTTGAAATTTTAGGTACACAAATAACAGATATGTTAAAAAGGTATTGCAAAATAAAAATATTTAAAATAATTTTTTGCAAATTACGAAGCATTGATTACAATTTAGAATATAAATATATCTCAAAAAACAATTGTAAATAATGTGCAACTTTACTTCTTAGACAACAACCTTTAAACTTAATAAAGATGTACTATATATTATAAATCATATATAGTTTATTTTTGCTTAGTATATTACTATATTAATAAAAATAAATATAAAAAATAATATTTTATTAAATCCAATTCAACTTTGGTTCGTTTGATCCCTAAACCTGGTTCAATTATCGGTTCAGTTCTAAAAACTTTAGTATTTATAAGTAACTTTCAATATTCCGATAATTTTTTTACCTTTTTACCATGAAAACAAAATATAAGAAAATGAGAAATTAAGATGGCGTTTGGTTGGAGAATTATTTTTTTATTTTCAAGTTTTCAATATTTAAAAAATATGTTTGTTTTTACTTGGTATTTACTATTTTGTTAAATTTAATCAATTTTAAAAAATATTATAAATTATTTATATATAGTTAAAAATATATTTATATATTATTTTTATAATATGAATGTTGTTATTAAATTTTAATATAGTGTTAACTTTTGAAAATATTAAAAATA
Source organism: Psophocarpus tetragonolobus (assembly GCA_037954015.1). NCBI lineage: Eukaryota > Viridiplantae > Streptophyta > Magnoliopsida > Fabales > Fabaceae > Psophocarpus > Psophocarpus tetragonolobus. The sequence goes on along the minus strand of CM075691.1, from coordinate 38,276,639 downwards.
ACTTTTTTTTCTTTTGATTTTTAGTTATTTTTTAAAATATTTTCTAAATTATAATTAAATATATTTTCACGTAAACGTTACCTCAAACGTTTCTAAAATTAAAAATAACAAGAAATAAAACTTCAAAAATTCCAACACCATTGAAAATATTATATTATCTTGTAAACAATGTTTTGATTGGTGGAACAAAATTAATTTGCACAATGTGTATTAAAAGCCCAATTAGGATCCACCTAAAGATTCCGACAGAAACATCTAAAAATTGGTCTCAACTTCCAAGTCTGCATTCAATTGAATTCAAAATTGAAAACGGAAATAAAAAAACTCATTGTGTGAAGATGGCGATGGAAATGGAGCAGAATCAGAATCAGCAATTAGGGTTTCCCTTCTGGAAACCGCTTCGTCGCAGGTTCGGACCCGACTCTCCTTTCTTCGCTCCCGGCAACCTCGAACGCGAACTTCTTGCAAAACAGGTTTTCTTCTTCTTCTTTTTTTTTTTTCATTTTCAATTTTTTGTTGTTGCTACTGTTGTTAAAAGTTTCGGTCTTTTGATTAATTGGTATAGATACTGAAAATTTTGAGATGGTAATTGTTACTTGCTCCTTGTATTCAAAGGTTGCTTTGGAGTTAACTGAAGAGAAGCAACAGCTTGAGAAATGGATGCAAGAGGAAGAAGGAAGGTACTGATTCTTATATTTTGGTTTCTTATTCTTTACAATATTTTGGTTTCTTATTCTTTACAATATCTCAGTTCTAAATCAATGCTGCTATGTCATATTCAAATGTTGGGCTTCAAGATCATGATGAATTGCAATTATTTCTAGTTCCATAACTATAGTCTTTGTTATTCCACTTGTTTCTTAGTGATTTTCCCCCCTATAATATAATATTTAGTTTCTTCCTTTGCATTTATATGGAAGAAACACACTTTTGTTGGTATTGCTGCCAAGGCCATTGTTTGTTCCAGAATATGTTTGCCCAAGAAAGTAATTTTTTAGGTTAAAATAATGATTTGATCTCACTAGTTGACACTCATTCAGAAATGGGTTCCTGAATGAAAAAAGCTTTAATTTTAGTATATATAAGGACCTATAAGGACTACAATCTACGAAAATTGATAATAGTTTCTTTTTTTTTTTTACAGAAACAAGATTAGCTCATATCATTGATAATTAAAGAAGCAATACAGTAGGGAATATAATGATAATTAGTAAGACTAGCATGATTTGCAGATCATTGCAAGCACATGGGCTACTACATTAGCTTGTCTAGGAAAATTGATAATAGCTAGTGCAAGTGTGTATTAATAAGGTTCAAAAGCTGGTTTTAAAATGATTGTCACCTATAGGCAATAACGACCAATGATTATTATAACGTTAAGTTAAAATGTTTGTGATAAATGGCAGTTTGTGTGTCTCATGTAAAAGCCTATCCTTTTGTGCAGGGAAGTCTTTTGTCCCATTGTTGGTTGTGGTGCACGCTTGACTTCAATGGAGGACTTTGAAAATCACTATAATGCAAGGCATACTGCATCCTGTTCTGTGTGTTCCAGAGTCTACCCAACATCCCGTTTGCTCAGCATACATGTATCTGAAGTACATGATTCTTTCTTTCAGGCAAAAGTTGCACGTGGTTATGATGTGGTATGTAAGTGTAAATATGATTCATGTGCCGTCATGATACAATTCCTTGTAGTGTTGCATCTATCCTATATCTTAGTCTTAAATCTTTGTTAAAGAATGGACGATTTGGATGTTGGTTGCCTTCTTCAATGTGGGATGTTCGATATTGCTTTTGTTTCTTCTAGTTTCTTCAATAAAGTATACCCCCTCTTTTTTCTTACTTAAATTTATAATCTTACAAATGTCTATAGAAAAACTTCATTAAAAATTTGGTTATTTCAAATAGTGATTAAAACTTCTTTGTGCTTTTCTTACATGCTTTTAGTTTTATCTGTTATATCTTTTGAGACCTCATTGTTTAGCCTGTTATCTTTTTGTGAATGCACATATTTAATTTTTCATTTTGATGGACAACTTGTTAATGTATCCCTTTTGTCTTTGTCGTATAGTATGAATGCCTAGTGGAAAATTGTGGTTTGAAATTCAAAAGCTACGATAGTAGGCAGCAGCATCTGGTTGACAAGCATAAATTCCCCACCTCATTTGAGTTTTTCAAAAAGGCCAAGCCTTCAAAGAAACAGAGGTTGAAATCCCTACGCAAACAAGCTATTCATAAGGAGGATGCTTCTGGAATGATGGAAGTGGAAAATGCAGCCATGGATGACCTTGTTTCAGCAGTCTCTAAATTGAGCACTTCTGATTCCACCCCTTCATCTATCAGCTTTGGTCGTCGCCACAAAGGCTTGTCATTTGTGCCTAGAGCTGTTCAGCGTGGAGGTGGATCAAACTCAACAACATCTGTGACAAAGAGATAATAAGCTTGCTATATGATCAATATTCAGATGCTGCTCCATTGTAAAATCTGTGCAGATGTCTTGTGTTCATAGTTTGAAGAGGCCAATTAAGTTGAAGATAGGAAAAGTATAACCATGTTGGAACATGTAATAATAACATACATCAGTATTATATTTTGTTCTCCCACTTAGGGCTGCAAGTTTTGCTAACAGGCAAACTGCGCTTGCCAATTTACCTGGTTTGCCATGAGATTTTGAGCTCCATTTTTTATGGTTTTGTTCTGTTAGCTTCTAACCGCTTTATTGAAGAGCTACTTTATGATTTTAGAGTTGAAAGAAACCACTCTTAAAACTTGTCGCAGCAGTTGAAGTTGCAAACAGTTGATTATGATTAATGATGTCCAGATTAGTCTCTTGTAAACTTCGGTTTTTCGCTAGCAGGAAGTTATTTTGCTTAATTTTCATTCATTCTACATACAATTTGTGAGACCACTTGAGAATGTGTACTCTTGTTTGTATTCTTTTAAACCTCAATTCGTGTCTGACCTCAAAGCTCAGTGTTCTCTAGCCTCTAGGGCATGCAATTGCTGATTTTCAAAATTCCCCCACTAGCTTTGCAGCACAACTACAGGTCTGTTTTTTTGTTCTTTAATAGCTATACCCTTGAGTGAGAGTAGTAATATAATGAAAAGGATTGATTAAAAAATGAAGCGGTATAAATCCTCTTAATCATAGTAGTTCCTCTTAATCATAGTAGTTAATGGTGTCACCATCGCGTGCGTTCGTGGCAATTGCTCCTCGACGGTGTGTCGCATTGCACCTCCCTCTTGCAGTCCTTCATGGCACGAATTGAAACTCTTCCTTTCCAGTTGCAGAAGACATGTGGCATCACGAAGAAGACGATGCGAAGAAGAAGACAAGTCCAATCCTGTTTTAGGGTTTTTTTTTTTTCAAAATATTTAAGTGAAACGTATTGTTTTACTTAAAAAGGTTTTTTCTTTTATTAAAATAATACTAAGTGAAATGCACATTTCACTTAATAGAGAGGCGAATCTTTTAAAAAACAAACTGCTACCCGTGCGTGCATCTTCTTCTTAAGACTGACTTCGGCTCTTTGTCTTCCTCTTGACACTTCGACTCTTCCTTCTTCAGAGTTTAGACTACAGCATGATCATCTCCATTTCTCAGTTCTCACATTCCTGTTTTCAGCTTCTAACGTTCAACTTACAATTTCTAATGTCCAACAACGAGTTCAACTTTCAACAACCCTTACTCTCCAACCTTTTCACCACTCATGGCTTCACCAACAAGTCATCCATCCTCTCAACCTGTTCAACCAGCACCAACCTTTTTCAATGGGTTGGTGAAACCTACTGGTCCTAACTTGGACATTGCTTGGAAATGGAACAACCTTTGAGATATCAACAATAAGAAGGTTGTAACTTGTGATTTATGTGGCTTTACTAGCACTGATGGAATTACTCGAGAAAAAAGGCATTAAATGGGTATTAAGTGAGATGTTAGTAAGATGCAATAAAATTCTAGCTGATGTGAAAGTTCTTCTTAAGGAAACATTTGAGAAGAAAAAAGTTGAAAAGGATGCATATGCAATTGAGATAGATAATAAAAATGCTGCAGAAGAGGAAGAGTTAGAAGAGATAAATACTATTTTAAGGGGGAAAAGGCATGCAACTACAACAAATGAAGCCACATATGTTTTCAAGAAAGAGAAAAATGTTAAAGGTCTAATTGATCTATTGTTTTCAAGAAGCCAGAGGACTCTATTAATTCAGGCAAGGACAAGAGACAAATAACATATTGATTCTATTGATAAAGTGGCAAGAGATAGGACTATCCAATACATAGAGCGTTCTCTTATTACAAACAACATTCCCTTTAATGTTGTGAGATAAAAAATTTTCAAGAACATGATTGAAGTAGTTGGTAATTATGGCAAGCATTTGAAGATCTCATCCTATCATGAATGTAGAGTTCCTTTACTCAAGAAAGAGCTTGAGTACACAAAAGATCTAATGAAAGATCATTCAATTGAAAGAGAAAATTTTGGCTGCACAATTATGTTAAATGGTTGGACCGATAAGAAGGGTCGAACTTCGATTAACTTCTTGGTCAATTGTCCATCTAGTTTTATGTTTGTTAAAAGTGTTGATGCATCCTCTTACATGAAAACCAAGGAAAAAGTAGCAACTTCAAATTGGCAGGTAAGATATTGAATTGGTTGGACAACATGTTTAAGTTATGAACATTTATGATTTATTATGGATTTAGTTTATCTAATTTGGTTTTTTAGGTAAGTTGTTGCAAGGGGAAAAATCAAATTTATTTTGGACACCATGTGCTGCTCATTGTGTTGATCTAATGTTAGAAGACATTGAAAAGATACCACGAGTGAAGAAGACAATCCAAAGGGGGATTAATCTTATGGGTTACATTTATAACCACTCATTGGCATTGAATATTATGAGGATGTTTACTAATAAAACCGAATTGATTAGATATGGAGTGATAATGTTTTCCATAACCTTCTTCACCTTACAAAGGTTGCACAATGAAAAGAACAAATTGAGAAAGATGTTATTTCTGATGATTGGTTGAAGTCAAAGGCAACAAAGGAAACTAAAGGAAAAAGAGCAACTGACACAGTGCTCATGCCAACATTTTGGGTTGATGTGATTTATATCCTCAAGGCTATGAGTCTTATTGTGCAAGTTTTGAGGCTAGGGGATAATGAGAAGAAACCTACTATGGGTTTTTTATATGAGGCTATGGATAGAGCAAAAGAAGCTATCTAAAATGGATTCAATGGAAACAAGGAGAAGTACAAGGAGGTGATAGATATAATTGATAGAAGATGGGACAGCCAACTTGCTGCATCCATCGCATGTAGCAAGCCATTATCTCAATCCTCAATACTTTTATGGAAATCCAAATATTGAAAAGGATGATGAAGTGATGAATGGGTTGCTGTATTGAAAGGTTATCTCAACTCTAGAGGAGGAAGATGCAGCAAATTCTGAGGTATCAGTTTATAGGAAAGTTGGTAGCCAAAAGAGCATATACCTCTGGCAGTGAAGCAAAGATCTAAATTGTACCCTAGTATGAGAATATTAGATCAAATATTGAATAATAGTGTTTGTTGTTTTGGAATGGTACCTTATTTTACATTTTACTTAGTTGTTGACTTGTTGTACAAATGATTAAATGTCTTTGTAGCTGAATGGTGGAAGAATTTTGGATCCTCAGTTCCCAATTTGCAAAAGACAAGCATTAAAGTTTGAGCTTGACATGTAGCTCATCTGGATATGAAAGGAATTGGAGCATTTTTTAGCATGTAAGTAATTTATCAAATTATTATCTATTAAAGAATTTTAATAAGAAAGTGTCTATGATACTTTTTTTTATATATAGGTTAGCTCTAAAAAGAGAAGTAGGTTTGAACATCAAAGGTTGCAAGATTTGGTATATATCAAATATAACCAAACACTCAAGAAGCGCTTTGATTGTAAAAACGTGAGAGATTCCTTGTCTTGAATGGGATTGATGAAAGTAATGAATGGTTGTTGGGAGAAATGACAAATGAAAATGAAGAAGCTGATGAATTAGTGTTTGATGATTTAACTTAGGGAGATGTGGCAATTGCAATTGGAGTTGGAGAGCCTATTACATAAACTAGGCAACATACAAGGGTTACAAAAGATATTGTTCAAGCTTCTAGTTCTAGGAAAATTGGTGATAAAATTGGAAGTGATGAAGAAGAAGAACAAATTTACAATAGTGCAAGTAACAAAGATGAAGATGCAATGCTTGACTTGGCAATTGAAGATCATGAAATATAGATATTGACTTTGCTAAGTTGTTTGTTCACTTTGTTGTTTAGTATATTAGCTCTAACCTTTAAGCTATAGAGACTTAATATTTTATGATTAAATTTGCTAGTTCTTTGTCGTTTTGTATGTGCAAGTAATGACTATATCATGTGTTGTTTGTTATGTAACATTTATTGTTAAGGGAAATATAAGTGTTATTTGTTGTTAAGGGAAATATAATTGTTAGCCTTTGTTGTTATATATTTCTTATATAAATGTATCTAGGATTGAAATAGTAGCTATCCCACTACCTCTAACTCGTTGTAGCGTTTTAGTGAGGCGACCGCTACGCGCCGCTATCTGCTATTGACTACTATGCTCTCAATTTATTTATCATTACAATTGAAATACTTTTTGTTGCCTACACATGAAATAGTTTATTGCCTTGTGTTTACCAGTACCAGATTCACCACCTCCTTTATGCTTGTTGTCCATCACCTTGCAAAAAAAAAAAAATACTTTGAAGGCCTAAATATATTTTTAGTCTTGATATATTAACAATTATTGTTTTTTGTCCCTAATAAATTTTGCTTCATTAGGTTTTAAATAAATTTTTTTGTTTTGTTTTGGGTTCCTAAAACATTTTCTTAATAGACAAATGATAGTTCTTAGTGTGTTAGTGAAGTGATTCAAATCTATGGCTTATCCCTTTCTTTCTTTCCTCATGTGAACTTTTGCTACCACGCAATCCTTATAAAATCAATTTATTGAATACGAAGTAAAAATAATAAAAAAATTATTAGGAATCTAATACAAAGTGAAAATTTATTGAATATCCTATGCAAACTTTGCTAGGAACTTGAGCTAATTTTAAAATACCGATTCTCAAATGATCAATTGACTCATTTACAAGCAAGGCTTGTCACAAATCTAAGAGTTATGAGAGACTAAAAAGAGTTAATGTTCTTAATTTTATTAATTTATTAATAGACAAATGTTAGTGGTTAGTATGTTAATGGAATGATTTAAACCTACCATCTATCCCTTCTCTTCTTTTCTCACGTGAACTTTGCTACTAGACTATTTTTATAAAATAAATTTATTGAATATGAAGCAAAAATAAAAAATAAAATCATTAGGAATCTAACATGAAGCAAAAATTTATTGAATATCCTATAAAAACTTTGTTAGGAACTCTAGCTAATTTTAAAACACCGATTTCTCTAATGATCAATTGACTCATTTACAAGTAGGGTTCATCACAAATCCAAGAGTTGTGAGAGTCTAAAAAGATTTAATGTTCTTGATTTTATTAATTTTTCAAACAAATGTTACTTATGTGTCAATTTTACTTTTATATTTACTAATGCATTATTATTAATAAAAAACATAAATACTTAAAATATTTAATAAGGAAACCAATAAAAACAAAAAATAAATATTACATAGAAATTAAGAAATCTATAAAAAGGATCACTAAGGCATGTCCAATGTGGACTTCTTAATTGAATTTCTCAAATTATTTTTTATAATTCTTACATTATATTTTTATTACAACTCATCTATAAATCTGTGATTCCTCCAGTGTCATGTCTTAAAAACTCATCTATAAAATAATTCAAATGTTAAAGCAACTTCAAAAAGGCTTAATTTTCTATATTTTTATTACAACTTAAGTATATATAAAAAAAAAGCGTATTTTATTGTTAAGAAACAATTATTTATATAAAAAACTCATTTTGTACTAAATCACACTTCACTAGATGGAAATTTTCTACTACAACACAATCATCTTTTTCTTTTAAGAAAAATACCTAAGGAGTTTATATAAAAAATAACATAATTCTTTCAAAATATGTTTTATAATAAGGAGTAATGAGGAATAAAATACCATTTTAGTTCTAGAACCATGGAAGTAATGACATCCTTGTTCTTAGAAGATTTTTAAAAGTATTTATATTCTTAATTTTTTTTACGATACATTTTTTTTTTATTAGCAATGTTAGACAATTTTACAAATCAACAATTAATTATTACATTAATAGTCTTTCTAGGTGACGGTCCAACTTTTTATCACGTAAGTGATTGAACTGTCACATTATAAGACACTCTGACAACATAACTATTAGTTGTTAATTGTAGCTATCAACTACTAATTGTAGAATTATTATAAAAAAGTAATCTCCATGAAAAGAAAGGTTTATATGGTGCTAATTATAGAAAAGTAATCTCCATGAAGGAGCAAGTACCACATCTGAGCTACAACATCTCCATGCATCTCTCACTTCTCCATCAATTCATTGATTCATTCATTCAAAATCAGACCCTAAACACACATCAACATAACTTGATTCCTTAACCTCAAAACACACCACCATGCAACCGTGGCTTTACAAGCCCTTCCAACCCACCCACAAGAAGAAACACCCTCTCTCCCCCTCCTCCGCCGCGCCCCGCCTCCTCCCCCTCCTGGCCGCCATCTTTGCCGCCACCATCCTCCTCCTCTTACTCTTCCGCCGCGTCCTCATCGCCCCCGCCGGCACCGACCTCTGCGTCTCCGCCTCCGCCGAGCCCCTCTCCGCTTCCGAGGCCGCCATCGCCGCCGAGTTCGAGGTCACGCCGCTCACCCTCGTCACGCTCCTCCACTACGCCACCGCCCACGCGCAGCCCCAGCAGAGCAAGGGCGAGATCCGCAGATCCCTCGAAATCCTCCAATCCATCGCGCCATGCAACTTCCTCGTATTCGGTCTCGGCCACGATTCCCTCATGTGGGACTCCTTCAACCCACGTGGCACCACGCTGTTCCTCGAAGAGGATCCTAAGTGGACCCTCTCTGCTATCAAGCGCTTCCCTGTCCTACGCGCCCACACCGTGCGTTACACCACGCGCCTCACCGATGCCAGGTCACTCCTCTCCTCCTACAAACAAGATTGTCTCAGTGCAAACTTGCCAACCAGTCACCCTCTTAAGAGTAACTGGCGATGCAAGCTGGCACTGAGCCAACTACCTAACAATGTGTACGACCGTGATTGGGATGTGATCATGATTGACGGGCCACGTGGATACTTTGACGAGGCACCCGGAAGGATGGCAGTGATATACTCTGTCGCCATGATGGCACGTGGAAGGAGGAAATCCGGTGTGACACACGTGTTTCTTCATGACATTGATAGGGAGGTTGAGAAAGAGTATGCTAAGGAGTTTTTGTGCATGAAATTTAGGGTTGGAGGAATTAGGAAGCTTTGGCACTTTGTTATTCCACCCACTGTTAATGCTAGTGATATCTCTCGTGGATTTTGCTGAAGTTTTATAGTGTCTAGTTCTTTGTTTTCTTTTCATGTATGTTCTTTTAATATGAGATAGAAATTAAAAGTTTTGTTCATTTGGATGTGTTAGAACTTCTCTTTCCTAGTGCTTAACAAGTTTTATCATCTCTTTTCTGTGTCTCTTTCGTATGTCCAAATATGTTTCTATACTTACATGCGATAATATCAAATTTTGGAACAAAAATCAATTCTTGACATGTCGTTTTTTTTTCTACCTCTCTAAATTGAAAATTATTCAAAGAACGCTACTATTCAGTTCAAGATTCCTCTATCTTACTGAATAGACAGTGCAATTATAAACTTTTACTTAAATTTTATGAAAAAAATTGTATGTTAGTTTATGTTCTTCCAATAATTGATGAAACTTATGACTTTCTCTATATCGATTTTACATCCAGTAAGTATAGGTTAAGTACATTGTTCTCATTCGTCTAGAGTTCTACATTTTATTTATAAACATTGTTTTTCCTTAATCAATTGAGGTATGTTATTTTTGTAACAAAACCATAACTAAATTTTAAAATGGACAAACGTCAAAAGTAAGTATAGGAACAATTTATTATTTTTTTTGTTTGTTGGAGATATTCTAATTGGCTATCTTCCCTTTTTTCTATTTTTATTTTAAAGAGATAACTAAACTAATCTTATAATATTTCTCTAATTTAAACTTTTAAAAAAGAGAAAAATGAAAAAATATCCTTAATTTTGTCTATTTCATTTCTTCTCCAAATTTTGGAACGAGAAAGAAATGTTTATATTAATTAATTTTTTTAAGAAATTAATTGTATTTTAATTAAAAGTTAAATTTGTCTAGAGAATAGTTAGAGATTATTCTATTTTACCTTTTTTTTTTCTAGTTGTTAATAAGACAAGGTATTTCTTATCTCGACAGTCATCTACCAATTTAAAATTCTGTCCTTTCCTCGCTTTTTAATTTCTCACCATGGTCTGTATAAAGTAAAGTTGATTTTATAAAATCATCAATACATGTTTGGTTGAGAAATCACGGTAGACAATCAATTTTACCTCAAAATTTATATTTGAGACAAGTGAACTTTTTTTTTTTAATTTTCTTCAATAAAATTGGTCCTATATTAAAGTGTTGGTATTTAAATAGTAACCCAAATTTAATCCGTGTGATGCATGCACTGGGCCTGAGGTTGAAAAACAGTTTATTCATGGGCTTGAACCAGCCCAAAAGAGGGCCTCCACAAAAATTTGACTATAAGATAAACAAATTAAAAGAAGGTAGAATTGTTGAGAGTGGGATTTGAACCCACGCCCTTTCGGACCAGAACCTTAATCTGGCGCCTTAGACCAACTCGGCCATCTCAACATTTGGCAATTTTTCTTGATTTATTCTATAATATTATTAAATAATGGGGAGCATATATCTAATTGTTCTTATAAGTCTTGCATCGGAGGAGAAATATGTCTTCCTTAAACAAGTTACAGTTTCAGATGCATTGACATTGCCTCTAACCTAAAATCATTCTGATTCTTATTAATTACCAATTGAAACGTAACTACATGAAAACTAACAACGTGTTTGTATTAAAGTTACACTCTATGGACTCATAAAAACTAAAAAGTTATAGTGTGTGTTGGACTTAAATATAGACATGGTATCAAGCCTCAATAAAAGGTATTTTAAATATAACGTTATATTTTACTTGAGATTAAATGATCAACTAATTTTTTGATAATGTGAATTTAGATATTTTTTATTATGAGTGGAGAGGGAGTAACAATTTGTTACTTCTAAGAGAACTAAGCTTTAGAATGTGTGTAGCCAATTAATATAAGGTTTAGTATCTCATGTGAGGGGGACTTTTAAGAAACTAATAAATATATAATTAAATAATTAAGAGCTAAAATTGTAAATGACTGTTATTTGATGTAAGGGTTAGAGATAGTAGAAGGAAGAGAAGAGAAATTGTTCTCTCCCTCTTAAGAGGAAATCAAGCGTGCAATAGTCTCACTAATAGTCTTTTATTATATGTGAGAATCATTAATTTTAATATTTTGATGGGTTTTTTATTTTATGTGATGCTTAGAAAACCATTATAATTTATAGCCAAGATCCAAGGGATAACCAAACAGACACTAGCTTATACAAAAGAACTAGCAACATTTGTAATTTTGTATAACTGCAACAAGGTAAAATCTTCATCACCAATTAAAACCACTAAGTTTGTATTTGTATTATAGTTAGAAAGTTGAGTTGAGTTTAACTTAGTTTGAGTTTGCTAAAAAAGTAATTCTAAGAGTTTGATTCGATTGAAATTAATGATATTTTTTTTGCTTTTGACCGGATGCAAAAAACCCTAGTGTATGTTTGTGGTACTGGGATCAACGTCAATATAATTTATAAAGTTGTCACTAATATTTTATTTTAAAGAAACAAATATCAGAAAAATCTTTATAAAATGAATTTTAAAGTTAATACTGAGTTCAGAAGTCAATTACGTGTAGAGAATGAAATAAAATATATTAACATCCTATAACGTTTATTAAGAATATTATCTTTAATTAACTGCACAAAACTATATAATTTTATAAATATTTATTTTACCCCTAAGAAAGAAATATATAATTTTTATCTTTTTATTTTAATTTTATATAAATGAAAAAACATCCTTTTTATTTAACGAACAAAAAACTTGTGTAAAGATTTCAACTAACAAATTATTATTCATTAAACTCTCCCAATAACTTTAAAGATAGAAATGGTATTAAATTAGCACTATGTATTTGTTTTTTAATATTTTATGGAAAGATGACAATTTTTGTTTTCATAAAAAAAAAAAATCTTGCACTACAACTTAAACTAGGAAATGACTACTCACTAAATCTCACAAATCATTAAAGATGATAACATTGTTATTCTATTAATGTTATCAATTATTGGGGGTTGGATAATATTTTATTTTCACCCAAAAAAATCTATTTTAATCCATGTGTAGATTTATGATAGCAAGTGGCTATTTAATAAACTTTTAAAAATTAATTAACATTAAAAGATAAAATTATCACTCAATTAATGCCACAATTCAGACCATTGAATGCATATAAGTATTTTTATTTAAAACTGCAATTTTATCAAATAAAGTGAAATAGAATATAATTAAATCTTGTTTTGATTCAATTGTGTGTCTATATATATATATATTAAAGTTTTACTAGATACACATTCATATTGTTAAGTTAACAGCTGATTTCATTAATTTTTAACTTAAATTTAACAAAAAAAATTTTGAACCCGTTAAACCACCAATTTTAGCCGTTCATAACCGATTTTTTGGTTTTCATACCAATTTCTTGCTGACCATTCTTAACCTTGACCGAATCAGTTACCGGATCCGTTTACCCATTTTCCAATTGAACCAACTTGTTATATCCGGTTTATAATATATATATATATATATATATATATATATATATATATATATATATATATATAATATGCTAACGAGCAACATTTTTTTAGTGAAAAATTGATTGTGCACAAACGTCTCTTAGATAACGTTTATTATATAAGGTTTAGGGAAAAAATAGAAATAAAAAAAAAAGAAAAGGAAAATAGCAAGTTGAACATTGTAAGAAAAATAGAATTTATTGGTTACACCTTTTGGTCATATACAACAATATTAGTTCTTACTCAAGTAAAAGAATAAGGTATTAAATATACATAAATCAATTAAAAATAAAGCTAGAATAAGCATTGAGACTATTTACAAATTTTGTTAAGTGAGAATACCTTGCAATTTTTTATCATCCTGTAAAACTTTTGATAACAAAACTATTCAAACTTTAAATCGTATCTTTTTTTTTTTCTACGGACCTTCTCTCCACCTCTTTTCTCTTTCTTTTTTTTTTTTTTTTCTTTCTCTTCCTTCTTTTATAGTGATAGGATAGGTTTGTAATTGACTTCACTATCTTATCACTTCTTTTATTTGATAACCACCTAACCTTATCTCCATAACAATTTAGACTATATCAATCATTATTTTCTCTCACACATTCTGTGATTTTGTTTTGAAACCTAAAACAAAATTTATTGTACAGTTAAATTTTCCTCACAAGATATTAGACTAGATCACATCATCACCTTTATTTTTTTCCCACAACTCTCCTCACATTCTTTTATTTTATTTTTTAAAATCTAAAAAAAACTGTTATTTAGTTAACATTTTCTCACAACAGATCACACTAGGTCAACATTTATTTTCTCTCTCTAATTTCTCTATTTTACTTTTAAAATCTAAAATAAATTTTATCATTTGGTTAACTTCTTCTCACAAGAGACTAGTACTCTTTAGTTTATCTACAAGTGTAATCAAAACTTACAAACCTCTAATTAAAGTATGCATGAAAAATGTGTATTCATGTCCTTGCACCTTTACTCTAACACAAATTTTAATGTGATATTTAATGTTTGTGTTTTGTCATTGAAAAACTTTGTGTAATATTCCTCTCCATTACTTCTCAGTTGTACTCTTCTTAGTCTATGTGCCTTGCCGTAATTTTAAATTTCAAATGTGCAGTTGAGTTAATAGCTAAACTTTGGGGAATGATTTTGAATCATTAGCATTACTGATTGACTCCAAATTGCGTTTTCCACTGTCTATATTCTGCTTCAATTTTTCAATTCTACATCTTCAATTGTTATTCATCTCTGCTATTTAAAAGCATACTGATTGATTATCAGCATTAACTAACCCGTCTGCAAAAAAGTCTCAGCATATATTCTGCAGAATTTATCAAATATTTTGCACATTATGTAAACGGGGACAACATCTCGAGTCTTGATATTAACATTTATTTAATAGCTATTTCTTAATCTCCTGCAAACCTCTAATAACTATTCATTCAATTTATTTGGAAAATAACAAAATTAAAATATGCAGCAATTGACATGGCAACAATACATTTTGTACCTGTCTGACTGGTTTTGGGTATACGACTTCGGTTCTTGCTTTCTTTGTATGTTTGTATATTGACTCCAAAGTCGAAAATGAACTCCGAACAGGTGGGGTACCTGTAAAAGCACTCCGACCCGCTCAAGTTAGGAGGAGTTCGGTTCAAAGTAATGAACAATAATTCAAGAATAACATGAAGTTTACCTCAATATCTATTACTTATTTATAGGGATGGATTGAGCTTTTACCTATTGGGCTTTGTTTAATCAATCTAGGGTTAGGTAATACAGCCTTAATGTTGGTTTTTAGCTAATAATCAAAGTTTAGGTTGATTAACCTAATTTGTTGCCAGTTGTTTACCTTGTTGAGTAAAGGTTATGTTCGGGTTGGCTGCCAAACATTTTGGGACAAATACCCAATGGTTCGGTTGAACACTCCCTTACCATGTACACTTACCTCGAAGCTTCGATTGTAACGGAGTAAGGATCAAAGTTTGAAAAAGAAAATTGAGGTTTGACTAAAGTGGAAGGTTACCTCCCTCGCTACGGGGGGAATGTAATGGTGGTATAGGAAGCGGAAAAGGTGCATGCATCTGGATCGTTGATTTGAAACGTTTGGACGGAGAGGATCGCGTATATTCATCTAAGGTTGTTAGCTATAAATAAGGAGGGCCTATCTTCAATTTTCCTTTACCAAATTTCCTCTCCTTTGAGTTGAACATCTGAGCACCCAGAGACTCTCGACCTCTTCACCCTTCTCTCCCGGTCAGGTACGCTCCTCCGAAATGTTTTTTTCTTCTGCTTTTTCGAGCTATGTTTCTTCCCAGACTTCCTCCTCTCAGGGTGATACCTCTTACCCAACTGAAGTCACCCTCTCGAGGGAAGGGAGCAATGTTTGCTTTGTAACCCTCCCTTGTGTTGGCTCTTTGGCCAGGGCAGCTGTAGCCACGGTCGAGCTTACTCCTGCTGAAGCTACTGCGCGTAAACGCATTGGGAATCCAAAGAGGGACTTACCTCCTATTCTATACCCGAGATATGATTGGGTAAATGGGGATTCTCCCATTACAACACTAAGAAAATGTTGATAAGGTTTGTGAAAAGCATAGAGTTGTGCCCCTTTGAAAGGATCGACTTCCCATTTTCATCTGGCATTGTCGTGATGATAGCTTTGTCAAACCTGACCTTGTATACCTCCATAAGGAGGAAAAATACAGTCGTGAGTTTTTTTATGTGCACGATTGTATGTTCCAAGTTCTCCAAGTTCTTCTTCCTATCGACGAATTTACCATGGGGGTTCTCCGTATTCTCAATGTTCTCCTACGCAACTACATCCGAATGTCTGGGCTTATCTTCAAGCATTCAAGGCCTTGTGTCTATACACCCATATTAAAGTCACTCCTGGTCTATTCTTGTGTCATTTCACTACTCGGCCCCACAACAAGTGCAAATGGGTCTCTTTATACCAAAATCCAAAACACTCCCTCCTTCATCTGTCTACGACACCGTATAAACACTTCAAAACCAGGTTCTTTAAAATCTTGGTCGATTCAGAGTCTGGTTTGAAACACTTTTATAACCAGAGGTATGATTGCTATCCTGCGGAGTTGCTCATGGTCGAGGAGTTAGTTGGTGCTGCCTTTTTAGATTCACTTTTTCGGTGCCTCCTTGTGGGAATATTGATATGGTTGTTCCAATCTCCCATGCCCTTTGAGGATTTAGGTGCTTAATTTGTTGATTTACATATGTGTATGTCTTTGATCTCATAATTGTTTGCATTATGTAGGTATTATTATGGACAGTGGTAGCAACATGATTCATTTTTGCAAATGCAGGTGGACATCGGTGGAAGATGAGGAAGAAGTGATTCCTCAACAAATTTTTTAGGTGGACCCTTCGCCAAAGGATCTACCCGTGGACGTAACACCTCCTCTAACAACGCATGAGAAAGGCAAGCCCAAGTACAAAGAAAAAGAAAAAGATAATGGGAAGAGAAAGAGCAAGGAGGGGAAAAAAGTCTTCGTCCAACAGGTCGAAGAAGCAAAGGACTAAAGACCCTCTACCTAGTTTGGTGGTTCCTCCCGCCATCATAACGCCTTCCTTTTTTAACGAGGACTTTGACCCTCTCGCCACCATGTGCCAAGTTGGTGAGAGTCTATCAGAAGCAGGTCATGCACATTTGGCTAGCGCTGACCCTACTCTCCACTAGGTTCACTACTGCGAGTTTCGGCTTGCATTCAAGCATTGGATTGTCACCTCTTTGCCACCGAGATGACCAAGTTAAGGCAACAGTTAAGGCATTCGGAGGAGTCGTTGGAGGTGGCAACGAAGGTCGTAGACTCACTGAACGTCAAATTGGCAGAAATGAAGGAAAAATCCAAGACCATGGTCTTGCCTAAGGACCATGCTACTGCCCTTACGAGAAAGAATGAAAAAATAAAGGATGTCGTAGAGAGGTATAGGGGCGGATGTTGCGCATAGGCAAAGCAAGAGGAGTCGTGAGTCTCTCAACTGAGATCTCGATGCTGTGAAGAAGGGCTTCTTGAAATACTAGAAGCAGGCCACCAAAGACATATGCACTAAGAATGAGACTAGATTCCACCAAGCAGTGCGTCAGGCCTTCCATTTCAATACATTCACACAGGACTTAAAGTTTTGACTCAAACTGGGACTTCTTCGGTAGGGAGTTCAGGCAATTTGATAACGTGCCTGATGACCTAAACCCAAACCAGCATGCCCCTTGTGTGATGATTGGTCCTTTGCAAACTATTCGCATGGAGGAGGAGGATGAAGTCGATGATGATGCCAAAGAGGTGGGCAGTGGTGGGAATGTGGAGGTTCAGTTGACCCCTTGATGCTGACTTATTTCTTACTCTCTTTTTTTGTAACTTTTTGTGATGTATGGTTGAGGTGTAGGACTTTTAAATTTTTTGTATCTAGGCTCCTCGATTTTAACTTGTTATATGTAATGAGACTTCCCAGACTGTATTACGATCATGCAATGTAATGGCAAATTGGTGGTGTTTTTCATTCCAACGAATCGTTAGGCTGGGGCCTTTTTTTCTTTAAATAATTTTGTGTTTAATGTCGCTTAAGTTACAAGTACTGCCTAGACCGAATCCTTTATGGAGTTGGTAGGGCACTTAGTTTGAATCGTAAGCACTACCTAGACCGAACTCTTTGACAAGTTGGTAGGGCACTTATCTTCGAATTGCGAGTGCTACCTGGACCGAACTCTTTGTCGAACTAGTAAGGCACTTATCTTGAGTAGCGAGTGATGCCTAGACCGAAACTCTTTGTTGGGTTGGTAGGGAATTTTTATTGAGTAGCGAACTCTTTATTGAGTTGGAAGGGCACTTATGTTTGTGTTGAATAAAGTAATGTAAAGGTTAAAGGTTTTTAGGAAAGATAAACAATGCCAGTGAAAAGGAAAGAACGATATTCCATTATGTCATTGGTAAAAACCCTTCTTAGGGACAAAAGTACCCAACCCTCAGAACCTTAGCAGTCAAAGTTCTTCCCCAATATGCATTCCGCAAACACCCTCATGCACTTCTGGAAGGATATAGTCGGCTTTGTCCCGTGCTAAGCACTTGAGTCGGGGGGTTAAAAACCCTGTCTTGTATAAGTCCCCATGATTATCGCAAACCTAGTTACCTTCACCCTGAAAATTTTGGCTTGTACAAGGTCCTCGGGTAGTTCATTATGCTATATATAAGCCATAATATCCCTTCTTTAGTCATCTATCACTAAAATAGTACATACTTCTACACTAGGTGATGGTAGCTTTTGCTGAATAATTGTCTTTAGTTACCCAAGCCTTCTTGTGCTCACCAATTTGGCGAGTTGGTCCATTTTTTCGTTTTGGTCGTGACGTATGTGGACCACTTCAACCTTGTCAAACCTAGATTGCATCTTTCTAAAGGCATGGTAATACTTTAGCAATTTAGACTCGTTGACTTGGAACGAATCATTGACCTGTTCAGCCACCACCTTGGAGTCTGTTAGACATCTTACTACCTTGGCCCCTACCTCTTCAGCCAGTTTCATGCCAA
Source organism: Psophocarpus tetragonolobus (assembly GCA_037954015.1). Lineage (NCBI taxonomy): Eukaryota > Viridiplantae > Streptophyta > Magnoliopsida > Fabales > Fabaceae > Psophocarpus > Psophocarpus tetragonolobus. The sequence continues at coordinate 38,258,097 of CM075691.1, read as the reverse complement.
CGAGCAAAGCTTCGTATTCTGCTTGGTTATTGGAGGCCTTAAAACCAAAAAATAGGTATTTTTCAATGGTAAGGCCATTCAGCCCCTCTACAATGATTCCTGCTCCACTGCCCCCATATTTTGAGGACCATCCATATGCACGGTCCATTGGGCCAGTTGGTCCTTTGGCATATCGGAGATGAGCTGGAGTTCATTGAGGAAATCAGCCAACAACTGACTCTTTATGGGGCCTCTTAGTTCATAGTGGATGTCAAATTCAAAGCGTTCTATAGACCGGGCCACCATTAGGGATGGCAAATAAACCCTTACCCGTGGGTAATCCCCGAACTCGCCTCGAAGTTGACGGGGATTCCTCGGTTTCACCGGGCACAGGTATAGGTACGAAGAATATTCGATTTGTTAAGTCGGAGGTGGGGATATACAGACCCACCCTATACCCGTACCTGTCTCACCCTTCTCTTATTTTAATGACTAAAATATTTATTTGTCTTAAAAAAAAGAAAGGTTTGACGTTTAATTAACAAATTAAAAACTTTGTATTTATTAGATAACTTTTAAATTAATTTTATTTTATTCAAATAAATTATTTTCTACTAAAATATTATTATAATTTTTTTGCGAGTATGAAATGGATACGGGTATACCCGATACCCGACGGGGATGGGGATAAGGACATAAATCTCATACCCGTCGAGTATAGGGACGGGGATGGGGATGAGTTTTAGAAGCGGGGATGGGAATGGGAATGTCATACACGTCCCCGCCCCGCCCGTTGCCATGCCTAGCCACTATCTTCCCTGCTATTTTCGGCTTTCTCATCACTATCACAATTGGACAGTCAGTGTCAACAATCATTTTGTGGCTTTGAAAATAGGGCCTCAAATGCCTTGTCGTGCTCACTAATGCTAGGGCCATCTTCTCCATTTCTTAGTACCTGACCTCGGCATCTCAGAGGATGCGACTCGTCAAGTAAACAGGGTGTTGCCCTCCTTCAGTTTCTTGTACGACGATGGTTCTTAAGGCAAAGAGGGAAATTGATAGGCATACTACGAGTGTGTCTGAACTTGGTTTGACCAATACTGGAGGGGTGACCAAGGTTTTCTTTAATGCAACAAATGCCTCTTCACATTCTTCCATCCACTTGAATGGTTGTGTTTTCCTAAGTAAGGTCATGATGGGTCTGGTCCTTTTGGCAACACATTGTAGGAATTTGAAGAGTGTTGCCAACCTCCCCATTAGATGTTGTATCTCATTCTGGTTTTTTGGGCTTCTCAATTCTAATATGGTCAAACACTTGTTTGGGTTGGCCTCTATCCCCTTTTTTGTAATCATGTAACCCAAGAATTTTCCACCTTGCACACTGAAAACACACTTTTCTGGGTTGAGCCCCATAGAATGCTTTCTTATGGTGCCGAACACTTCCCTTAGGTCTTCGCATGATTCTGAACTTTTTCAGACTTGCTGACCATATCATCCACATGTATCTCCTTTTTTGGACTTGAGTTTCTTCCATAAGTCTTTGGTATATGGCCCCTGTGTTTTTCAAGCCAAAAGGCATAACCTTGTAGCAGTATGTGGTGTCTATAGTAATAAACACCGTCTGTTTTTTTATCCAACGGGTGCATCAAAATTTGATTGTACCCAAAGAAGGCATCTAGAAAGCTGAGGATGTACTTATCCATCCACTAGCCTGTCAATACTGGGCAGCGGGTACACATCTTTGGGCATGCTTTGTTGAGATCAGTGTAGTCCATGCACATCCTCCACTTTCCGTTGTGCTTCTTAACCATCACTGTTAGCCAACCAGGTGGTATACTTCACTTTCCTTATAAATTTCATGGCCATGAGCTTCTCCACCTTTTCTCTGGTCACCTTCAGCCTTTTGGTCGCCATTTTTTTTCTTTATTGCGCCACAGGCTTTGTGATAGTACAGACCGATAGCTTATGAGAGATGAAACGGGGGTCTATTCCCGCCATGTTTACAATTGTCCAGGCGAACAAATTTCCATTCTCTCGTTCCATTTCGTGATCTCCCTCTAGTCCTTCTCCAATAAGGAAGCATCGAGGTACGTGACCTACTTTTCCTACCCTGAAAAATTGGTTGTCTTCTGTGAGCTTTGCCTTGTCAATCTCGTTAGGTCTTGGGTCCAGGTCCAGATCCAAAGAGTTCGGGTGCGTTAACATGTTAACAATGTGAGTCTTATGGTTATCCTCCCAAGGCCTTACTTTCAAGCTAGTCAAGTAACATTCTCGGGCAACGCATTGGTCAACGTGGATCGTGATGATCCTCCCTTTTTTAGATGGGAACCTCATGGCTAGATGCAGGATGGATACTATGGCCCCCACTTGTTAAGGCAGGGCCTTCCTAGCAGTATGTTGTAAGAGGTGTTGGCTTGTACCACTATGTACCTTATCTACATTGTTCGGCTAAGGGCTCTGTCATCCCCAAATTTGGTGTACAGGTTGACACATCCCCATGTTGCTACCCTTTCCCTTGAAAAACCAATGAGTGACTCATCATAGGCATTAGCTAATCTTCTGGGATGTCAAGCTCTTGGAAAGTTTTCCAATAGAGCACATCTGTTGAACTCCCCTGGTCCACCAGGGTCTTTTTCACAATGCAATTGGATATTTCTACACTAATAACCATGGGATCATCTTGCTGCGAGTCTACGGCTTTAAAGTCATCATCTGTGAAGGTGATGGCGTGCATTCTCGGCCTGAGGTGAGACATTATAGAGTTTACAGACCTTAATGCTTTAAGGTGTCTTTTGCAGGAAGATGGGGTGGTCCCTCCTCCTGCAAATCCTCCAGCTATTGTGTTGATCACCTTTTTTGGGTGGCCATCCTCATAGGCATTCTTTCTCTCCTTTGATCTGCTTCTACTTCTACTTCGGCTCCTCCCCCTGTATCCTCTGGAACGATCATGTTCCATTTTTTCACTATAGCCATCTCGGCCCTAGTTCTCTCTCTGGTGGTATGTGCTTCTCTATTGGTAAATACAGTCCTTTAGGTGACCCTGTTTGATGAAATCCTCTATCTTGTCTTTCAACGCTAAACACTTTTCAGTGGTATGTCGCTTATTCTAGTGGTATTTGCAATGTTTGCTATTGTTTGCCCTTGGTGGCATATTATCCCTTCTCGGCATGAATAACAATTCAAGTGCTAGAGCCTGTTCCAAGACTCTAGATCCCAAAGTGTTCAAAGGGGTGTAATGGCTATACCTCAGCTCTCTAGGTGGCCTCTCACTGAATTTCTCTTTCCTCTTTCATTTGTCTCCCTTTGATGCAATCCTACCAACCAAGGGTTCTCTCACTAGGGCAATGGCTAGGAAGATTGAAGAGGACTTGACCCGGAAAGACTCATCAAGACTCCAGCTCATGATGGAGATAGATATTTTAGGCCATAGTCCTTAGTTTCTCTCTTGTAAATATTAATTAGATTTTATTTCCCTTTTGGGCAAGTATTTTGGCCAATTATGCTAGTTTTTAGAGTTTAGGGTGTAATTAGCTTAGGAAGGAAGGTGAAGGGAGTAAAGGGCCTAATAACCCAAAGAAGTGTGGATCTCTTTCCACACCCTCTTGTTTAGGTCGTGTCACTCCTAAGCTTAAGGCTAGGCGCCACTTTTAGTGGGCTTAACAGGGATTAGTACTCCTAATCCTAATTAGGCCCAAAGTCCCACATTGCCTAGTTTTGAGTGTCTTGCTCTCTCTTTGGGTTATAAATACACCTAGTCTCCCTTGTAAAAATTACACTTGATTGAATGAAGTAAGACTCCATTGAGTTATTATTCTTGAGTGTCATTTTTGAGAAACCTCTCTCTTGAGGATTCTCTTCCTTTAAGCTTTTATCAAGGGACAACTCCCTTGTGGCAAGCATCGTAAAATTTTTACCCATCTTTCTCCTTAAAAGTGGCATCAACCTTTCCCATTCCTAGCCTTCTCCATCCTCCATCTTCTTAGAGGAAGAAACCTTGGTTGAAGAGATCAAGGGAGTTCATAATTTGGTATCAGAGCAAATGATGTTGATGTACTCTCCTCACCCCAGGTCTTTCATACCCCTCACTTCCACTTACTTCACTAGAGGCAGACCTATAACCATGCCTTTCTTTTTCTCTTATCTCTCTCTCTAACCTTTTTTTCTCTTCTTTCTTCTCTTTCTCATTCTTTTCTTTCTCTTTATTCTCTTTCCCTTCTTTCTTTTTTTCTCTTCATTCTTTTTCTTTCTCTTATCTCCGTCTTTTTTATCGTTCTTGTCTCTCTTTTTCTCCTCTCATTATTTCTCTTTTTTCACATTCTTTTTCCTCTCTTTGTTGCTCTTCTCTTAACTCCCTTTCTCTCTTTTCTTTTTCTTTCTCTTCACGCCCATTTTCTTCTCTCTTCTCTCTTTCTTTTCTATCTTCTACCCTCCACTCCCTAAATTCACTCACAAATTTATCCATGTTGGCTGTTTTTTTAGACCCTTGTTGATTTACACTACCTGTGCTAGATGATATGCTTGATGAATTTCATGGAGCCCAAATATTTTCAAAAATTGATCTTAGAAATGGTAACCATCAAATTAGAATCAAAGAAGAAGATGAATGGAAAACCGCTTTTAAGACCAAATTCGGTCTTTATGAATGGTTGGTAACTCACCAATGCTCCAAGCACTTTCATGTGCCCCATGAATCATGTACTTAGGGATTGCATTGGTAGGTTTGTAGTCGTTTATTTTGATGATATTTTATTCTATAGTAGGTCCTTACAAAAACATATAGGGCACCTTAGGGAAGTCTTATCTGTCCTTAGAATAAATAAAAAAATTTTCATATTTTCAGAATTCCTCTTCTTCTTGTTTTTTTTTTTTTTTAGAATTTCATATTCTTTTTAAGGGCTTAATTTTTGCAATGGTTCAACCTAACTAATATACAATTAAGGTAATATTATTGATGATAAGAATCAAGGAAAGAAATTACCCAGAGTGCAGCCTTGCAATTCCTAGAAACCAAAGCTCTGATACCAAATGATATGAATCCTCTTTGTCAGTTTAGGATTCTGAAAGGACCCTAGGAATTTAGCTTGCCGCCTTAACAAAATTGATCAACGTGGAATATAAACAATTGCCAAAAATAAACTGATTAGAATTACTATCAAACTTTTAGACACATAATGGAAATTAAAAGTTATTGAAATTCAACAATTAAACAAGTTTTCGAATAGTGTAGGACTTTCCTGTCATAGAGTTTGCTGGGCAGAATTGAGTATGAATGGAAAAGATAGAAAATGGAATTGGAATTGATAGACTCCACACTTCCAAGGATGGAAGATATGTCTACGAGATTGCACTCACAAAGGGGTGAATTACCTTTGATAAATCTCAAAAGATTTTGGATTGTCAAGAACCCAAAGGAGAGAAAACCTCAACTAGTTTTTTTATTGCCAAAATATTATGCCTTACATATGAGTCTTGCCCAAATATATATGCCTAATAAACTCAGCTTGTGTAGGTTTAGTGGCTTTCTACATTCAGCTGAAGTTACAAAATAATAAAAACTAATAATGGGCACCTTAATAACAAAGTGTAACTGCCAAAGTAAATTGAACATGTAGTCTAATTATAATTGATAACCTAGGTGGCTACAACTTTATTACACAATTTTGGTCGCCCACCATTAACTAAGTAAACTCCAAGAAAATGAGTTTAATTTATTACAAACTTCTCTTCCATTAAGGTCAAGTATTGTTCTCTTCAGTCATGATACAATTAATAATTTTAAACTTTATTTCTTCAATGTTTGGCTCTTTTTTGCAAAAGGGCTGCCAATACTTGTTGCATAGCTTCCTTAACTCTGTTTGTCCTTGCCCATGTCATAGGTCCTCCAAGTCCTTCAAGCTCCTTGCTCTTCATGTCCTCATCAGGTAAACATCATAAAACTTTTTACTCATCTTTCTTCTTGAAAGTGGTGTCAACCCTACTCATTCCTAGTCTTCTCCATCCTCCATCCTCCATCCTCCATCCTCTTAGAAGTGGTGTCTCACCCTTCTCCCTCTCCTTAAGGTATTGGCTTGGGGATTTTGAGGCCTTCTTCTGGAAGGCTTATAACTCTTCAATTTCGATGAATGATACATCCGGGCTTCTCATTTCCTCCATACTCCTCAGGGGGACATGGATCCTGCTTTTAACGAAGTCTGCTGGTTAGAGATTTTTCAAGAAGATGTGGAGGGTCACCTCTGGTTGTAAATCCTTTATGCTTAAGGTTGCCTTGCTGAAGTGATCTATGAATGACCGAAGAGACTCCCCTTTCTCCTGTCTAATATTTGTCAATGCCTATGGGGTAAACCGGTGGGGCTGAGATGTGGCGAATTGGTTGTCAAACTTGGATGCCAAGGTCTAGAAACTGTCCACCACGTGTGAGGGAAGTTGTATAAACCAGTTCAACACTAGTCCTTGAAGGAACATAGGGAATATCTTACATAGGGTTGTTTAGTCCTTAGTTTACATCCTTATCTAGGTCATAAAGGCAGTCAGGTGGTCATCAGGATCCGAAGTCCCATCATACTTTTTCAAGGATACATGCTTCCAATATTTCAGGAGTGGCACCTCCCTTATCCTAGGTGTGAAGGGGTGATGGGGTTTGACTATCATTGTTGCTTCCCCCTTCATGCTGCCTTCCTTAAGAGGCAGCACCGCTTGTAGAGGTGGGTGGTTTGATGGTCCTACTTGGGTGTGGAGCGGCACCTTTCTCAGGAGGCTTTCGGCCTGTCTTCGACTCTAGGAAGAGCGATTTCTTGAGGGGTCTACAGATTGTCCTAGGGGGGTCGACTTTACGTAGGTGCTGTTGAATCTCCCCATGGGAGTCTTCCGCTACATGGTCTCAATCGCCATCCCTTCTTGCTTGGTTATGGTTCCGAATTTCGCTTGTTTCGCGTCTTAACTCTACCACTTCTTCTCTCAACAGCTTGAGGACCTCGGCCAAGCTAGACTTATCTACCACCTCGGGATTTCCAGTTATCGTTCTGTTTATGGCTCCTTCGTTGTCATGGTTCATAGTTAATGGGTAGTTAACACTTAGTAGGGATCTAAGGTTTTACTTCAGGCCCCACGGTGGGAGCCAAAATGCACCTGTATGACTGGTTCCGAGTATGCAACTTCGGTTTCTTGCTTTCCTTGTATGTTTGTATATCGACTTCAAAGCTGAAAACAAACTCTGAACAGGTGGGATACTTGTAAAAGCACTCTGACGCTTAAGTTTAGAAGAGTTCGATTCAGAGTAATGAACAATAATTCAAGAATAACATGAACTTTACCTCAATATTTGTTACCTATTTATATGAATGGATTGGGTTTTTACCTGTTGGGCTTTGCTTAATCAATCTAGTGTTAGGTAATATAGTCTTAATGTTGATTTTCGACAAATAATCAAAGTTTAGGTTGATTAACCTTATTTGTCGCCAATTTTTTACCTTGTTGAGGAAGGGTTGTGTTCGGGTTGCTGTCGAACACTTTAGGACGAATACCCAATGGTTTGGTCGAACACTCCCTTACTCTGTATACATTTCTTTCTTAATTTCCATAAGTGTTGTAGAGTTATTTGATACAAGGAAATATTTTATTTACATTTTCATAAAAATACTTTCAAAACATTTATAAGTTATTTTAATTACAGATGTATCATGAGCACTTGTGTTTTAAAAATTTGATCTCATAATAAAATATGAAAACATCTAAATACTTTTCCGCTAATGGTTTCGTTTAACGGATTTGTAGGATTTAGTAGTTTTTTTATTAATATTATGCACATTATTTTCTAAAATATTTTAAATAATATTTTAAAGTGTTTAAAAAAATTATTTAAAATAATTTTAAAACTATTTACATAACAATATTTCAAAGTGTTTAAAAAAAGTATTTAAAACGCTTTAAAGACTATTTACATAACAATATAATTATTGAGTGATTAATTTGCATAGAAATTTCATTTATGAATCCAAATAGCAGTGTTTCTGAATTGGAGGAATTAAACTGGTGGTTTAGTGCTGGTTTCTAGTTCTTTTTGTTAACCTTTTTCGTTGAAAATTAACTGCACACAAAACCTATTCAATTGTTGCAGATGTTCCTTGCGTAAACCATGACTTATGCTATGAAGTAACAAGGAAATAGAGTTTTTAAAATGAGTATAGCTCTGCTCTTATAAAATAAGTTAGGTTGAACTTTAAAAAAAAATATTTAAATAGAAGTTGAGTATTTTTTATTCAGTTTATTTAACTATTATATTAAATGGACTTGGGTTAAACTGTCCAAATACAAATATAAATACGTAAATTTAAAAAATACATATTAATAATATGTATAATATATTATTAAAAATATATTAAATAAAAAATATACACATAAAAGTATATTAGATATAAAGTCGATTTATACATACTGTTAATATATATATAAAAAAAATTACATATGAAAGTATGTTTAGTGTTTATTTAATAATATGTTTTTAAAAAATAAAAATTATGCTGTTTTAAAATATATATTAAATTAAAATATACATATAAATATATTTTTATGTTATTTTAAACTTATTTATTATACGTTTTTGGTTCATTTAATGTGTTATTTTAAAATGATTTGAAATTGTAATATAAAATAATTTTATTTTATAAAAGTTTGAATTTTTTATTTATTTTTTTTAAAAAAAAAAAAGATCTTTTTAGGCCCAATATAATATGGAGTAATTCTTCCAACACCTCTATAATTTCTCCTGCACCCCATATATATGTATGCAAAGTCTAAACTACCCTAGGTAAAAAAAAAACAGTTAATTTCTCCTCTTCCTCCTTCCAACGTCCACTCTTCTTTGTCTCCACAACTCCTCCTTCGAAAACCCCGTCGTGTACCTCTTCTTCCTCTCTACACCCTGCAATTTCTTTTCTTTTCTTCTTCGTGATTGCCACTGTCTCCTTTCACCCTCTATTTCGTCTTTGCCATTGCCACTGTTTCCTCTTCCACCCTGCACCAGTCCAGTAGCTCGTGGCGCGCCTCTCCTACACCATTGTCGCAGTCAATTTTCGTGGAACTCCAAAGGTATAGGTGGTTTTGCTTTAGCTTTCTAATGGTTAATTAGTGAGTTAGGACAGAGTCTAGACGGTGATTTGCGCAGTACGGATGCTGGTATACTTAGTCTGGATGGTGATAACGTAGTCCGAAACAGTCTATCTGGAGTCAGTCTGAAACAACCTGTCTGGACCCAGTCCAAATTTGCTTGTCTGGCTTTAATTCCTCGATAGCTGATTCAACATTTTAAGGGATTATCTTTTTTTATGATTATAATTGTTGAATAATTGTTTTAAGTATGTATGCTCTAATGCCTAGATTTTTTCATATTCATCAAGATAGAATCAAAAAATTTTGACTCCAGCATCCATGCATTTGGTCTCAATTTAGATGAGTTTATTTTGATCTAGTCTTCATGGTATTATGCCGAAGTAACAGTATTACTGGAAGTATATCCTCTATATTTTTCTTATTAATTTTTCATCTTTATCATGTTTCTATGAATTACTTAAAATTTTCAGTAATCTCTGAGCCACATTTCAATTGTTTCCTTATTGATTAGATTTGTCAAAACCATGTTGCTTATTATGTATTTTAGGAAGTTTATATTTTACCCTTCCAATAATTCTATTCTTTATCACAATTGTATTTATAATTCAATTTTTTGAAGCAAACATGGCACGCACAAGAGGTGGTAAATCTAGAGCTCCGAAAAATCGGGAGAATATTGAAAGAATTAGGCCAACCGCATCTACATGTCACAGACAATGTGAAAGTCCTCAACAAGTTCATGATGACGATATTGATGAACAGCAAGCAAATATAGTACCTTCATCGGCTATAGGGGAGGGTTATCCTGGTGGTCCAAAAGACACATCTTTGTTGACCTAATATGTCGATCATATTGCTTATAGCTTACCGGATGGACATGTAAGTTAACAACCATCAAATAGTTTTTTAATTCAATTTGATATTATTATAAAATTTTAAAAGTTAATATTGTTAATTTATAATTTAATTTTATGTAGGATTAGGGTGAGTTGAAATTTGTATCTCATGGGCAGAAGTTAAGTAAATTTGTAGGTCCACACAACTAGATTAGTTGCTATATTGAGAACTCTAGACTGTCTCCACTAATTACATGTAGCTATGACACCATAGACAAAGCATTGTTATCTACTTTTGTCGAAAGATGGCACAAAGAGACAAGTAGCTTCCATCTACTAGTGGGTGAAATGACCCTCACCCTTGATGATGTATATTCCCTGCGTCATATTCCGATCATTGGTAAATTCGTCTGATAAGCATGAAGTTGTACCCCTGCTTATTGAATTTTTAGGTGTTACGAGTGAAGAAGCAGTTCATTAAATCATGCACATGCGAGGTCCAAATGTTTGCTTGCAATTCTTGAGAGACATGTATGATAGATATGTCGTGCAACAATAGTGGGTCTTTGCTGCTCGAGCGTATTTGTTACATTTGGTGGGATGCACCATTTTTGCTAATAAAAGCGCCACGGCTGTGTATGTGGGTTATTTGGAACTTTTTCGACACTTGAACCAATGTGGTAGCTATTCTTGGGGTGCAGCTGCTTTGAGTCAGTTGTATAAGCATCTAACTGAAATAACTTTGAATATTTGATGTCGTAGGGTTGGATCTTTGAGCATTTTCTCGAAGTTTGTACAAAGGAGCTAGTAGCTACATACATGGAGACTGCGCCTCGTTGTGCTCGGTAGGGTGTGTTAAGAGTATTGTCATCCATTACTTCTTACTGAAGACAACTTGGTGAAGTAACACTGGATACAATAGATTGGACCTCATACACTACACGGTGAGAGCAAATGCCACTTCAGTTGATTTGCCTTTTTCTCTAAATACATAAGAGTTAGGCCTTACAAACATCTACATCTACCTGAGAGAGTCTTGCGAAAATTTGGCTATGTTCAGGACATTCCTAGGAATCCAAGTGAAGTGTTTACGTTTCCACTGACTACTAAACATATTGATCTGACATGGATTTGACATATGGATAATCTAGTCAGACTGACATACGTAGTAGTCCATCCTTCCAATTGTGTTACTGGCTACATGGAGTGGTTTTATACAATATCACATCCATACATTTTTCCTATTCAAGGTGGAGACCCTCTAAGATCGCTAATTTGGGTGGCCCCGATGACAGTCGAGGGAAACGCCAATACCTCGCAACAACAACATCTCGCAGTTGTAAGTATTAAATATTTTGTTCCGTTTTAATTTTTTAACCACGCCATGATGTTATTAGCTACTTTTAATTTCAATTTAGGGCGTATGTCAAAGGATTGCTACCACTTTACAACGTCTTATTGACCTTAGACAGGTCACTCGAGGGACGGATGCATATAAAGGAGTCCAAGTTGCCATGAATTTAGCCTGTGGTGTGACAGCTGAAGGAAATATTTATGTAAGGAATATGCATAGGGCAACTGGACACAGAAGGGGAAATTCCCATACTGGTAGCAGTAGTGGAACATGTGGATGAATGTAGTTGTTTTCCATTAGACACTTAATGAATTTATTAGAAGTTTGTATTTGGCTATATGAATTATTGGTGCTTGTGACATGCTAGAATTGTTGGTGTTTCTGAAATTTCTTTAAATTTAAAATTACAGCCACACTATTTAAGTTTGAACATGATGATATTTATAAAAGTGATAATGAGTTCTGATAAAAAGTACAAAAATAATGTGCATTTATCAATTTGCAACTAGATCTACATATTCTTATTGAATACCAATTAATTGTGAAAAATGTTGTATTCATCTAGTGTAAGACATCGGTCATGCTTTTGCTACAGAATATGAATATGTTGACCAAAGTATATCCCTAATTGGTATAGGAGAATTATCCTTTAAGTAAACCTGCGAAAATAAAATACATTATTCTTTGATTACACGTATCCCATTAAGCAATGTAATAATTAAATTAAGTTAATAATTCATAAATTATCTGGACAAAATGATTTCCATAAATATGACCTAAACAAATCATGTGATGCATCCCTACATCTGTAGTAGGTTTTGTTCTAAGTGGGGAAAATGTTATATTTTGCTTTAGTGATAGAAATACAAAAATGACATTATATTTACTTGCGATGAGATATCCCATGTCAAGGATGGTCATCCACTTATCCATGGTTACCTGTGAAAAATTAAATAACTACATTAGTTAGTAATAGAATATGTACCTTTTCAAATCCATTATAACATATTTACTATCAATATAATGGGTACTTTTTCAAATCCACCAACCAAAAGAGACTTCTGTAGGCATTCAACATGTTCATACCCTCCAAATAAAGAAGCATATTCATCACGCCATTCAATGAGCTCTTTGTCCAAACTCATACATACCAAAGACCATAAATCTTCAGCAATGCCCAATAAGGCAACTATTGCACAATAACCACAGTTTCCATCAGCTTTAACATCAACTATGTTATCTATATATGGATGTAGTTTAAAGTGAAATTGATTAAGCATGGGAACAATTTTCTTCGGCTTGTTAACGTGTAATTTGGTTTGGGTTGACTTCTTTGTTTGGATTGACTTCTTTGTTGAGGAACTTTCATGCATAGAATGAAATGCATCTACATGCTCAAAATATGAAAGGTTGCGTTTTGTTGATTTTGCTAGTTGAGTTGCCTTCTACCTTCAGAACCTTTAGTTTTAACCTTGTTAAGTACAGACACATTGATGTGACGTTCAGGTATGCAAGATCGGGTATGTAAGATCACAAATGTATTTTTTACCATTACCTTGCAAGCTAAGTCCCCCCTCTTCAAAACGAAGACTAATGACATTCCATTCTTCTGGAATGGATAACTTTGCAGAAGACTAACCTAATGCCAAATCTGAGAAGCTTAATCTAGTTCAATATGCATGAATAAGATCAAGTAGTATGCTACTTAATTCATATCTAGCTATCTCACATGCACAAGGTAGACCAAGCGTACTTCTAAATGTGCAACAACAATGACTGCTATCAACTCCAACAAAGCTGACTCGTTTATGCTCATCTTCAATATGAGTTAAGGCATATTTTGAAACAAACCCACGGCAACTACTTATATAGTATTTTGTTAAACGTCTGACCAACATGATGAATGCTTCTTTCAAAAGAAGCTTTGATTTCATTATGTTGTAGAGTCATCAAATTGTTCATTGCATCCCAACAACTACAGAGGTCTCTCATGCTATTTTCAAGCAGTCTTTTCAAGTTCCAATGAGCAAACTCAACCCTACATAGAAAATCATGTCATTTATAACATACAAACAAAATTTTAGCATTATAGAGTAATAAAATGATATAAATTTTTAGAAAATAACACACCTGTTAATGGTTGTATTCCCTAAATGCATCACCTTATTTGTCCACGCCTTGACAAATTTCTCTTTATGAGGGATTAACCATGTGCCCTTCACATAGTCCACAAACATGGGCCACAGTGAACACACAACTTTTAATGTTGACGCATGCTTTTCATAATCATCAATAACAGCACAATCCATAACACAAGACCAAGCTTCCATGACTGGCTCACATTCATCTTTAGGATGCACATACATCTTACATTTTGTCTTTACATTTTTTTGTATATGGAACTGACATAGCAAATTAGTAACCTCAGAAAAAACAATTTTAATCGCATCCATCAATACTAAATCTCTATCAATAACATATACTTGAGGAAATGATTCCTTTAAAAAAAGACCTCTTAATCTTTCAAGTGTCCACACAAAGTTATTTTCACGCTCAGACTCCAATAAAGCAAAACCAGCGAAAGATGTTAGCCTTATAGACGTCACACCAACAATTTCAAGTAAAGGGAGTCGATACCTATTTGACTTATATGTACTATCCAACATCAATGTTATATTAAAAGAATTCACCAACTTCATTGCATTAGGATGTGTCAAAAAAATATCACGCAAAACTTCAGTTGGCTTCTATGCTAATGAATATACTTGTCACACTCAAGTAAATGCATCAAATGTTGCATTTCTGTTCTAGAACCCCTTTTAGATGACCGATATATACACTTGTTTGATAGTTGTCACATTTTCTTTGTTGTGCTCTTTAAATGTCAATAGAATACTTCTTGGTTTAATCCTACTCTGTCAACCTATTAAGGTCTTAGATAACTCATGATTATGAGTACCACAAAACACTTCAATCATCCATTCTTCATTATTCTTCATAGGTTTACCACGTAACCTAAAGGGGCAATCGCACTTTCTTGTTCCACTTGTTGTCTTTTGTAAATCTTTCTTATATTTTCTGTATTTTCCACTTCTCTCACAACCTAACAAAATAAATGTCTTCCTTCCATGTCAACCATTAGTTGTATTTGATCAAAGGATGACAATTAGAAATCCTAACTTATAGGCAATAGCTCAAGCCCATTTTAATAACTCATCCCGACTTGCAAATACCTACATAAAACACATTTTGATAAATATAAATTTTGTTAGGTTAATTAAACATAACAGTAAAAATTACCTCAGCAGTTATAAAAGCATGACTATAATCTTCATGCATTAAGGTTTGGTGTTGTGCCTTCACTTTGTCAATATCAGTAACACTTGTATGAACTTCCAACTTAGACTTCATGTCTACTTCATTCGACATCTTACTAATCAAATCGCCAACCATTGCAGTTCTGTCTCAATACATGGTTAGAATAATAATACATAAATTACTAATATTTTTGTTGTAAGTGCACATTATACAGGTTAGGACACGAAAAAAAGTTTCAAATTTTTTTGCAAGTCCAGACAAGGATGTCTGGACTTGTAAAAAGACTAACAAATTTTTTTGTAAGTCCGGACAAGGATGTCCAGACTTGTAAAAAGCCTTGCAAATTTTTTTATAAGTTCGAACAAGGATGTCCTGACTTGTGCTTTCAGAGTGGTAAAATAATTTGGAATTATGAAGAAAAACATAAACAAAAGACAATAATAATAAAGCATTTATAGAAACATATTAGATGAAGGTAAAGAAAAAGAAAAACCACACATGAAGAAGAAGAGAAAAACTCCCGCCAAGAAGAATGAGAACGAAATCTTGCAAGATGAGCAAACGAGAGATGCAAAACCAAAGGCTTAGGGTTTACAAAAAAGTGCAACAAAATAAGAGTAAGAAACATTTATGGAAGTCCAGAAAGAATTTATTGGAATGGAAGAAGAAATTTTCTATAGCATGTGATCCGTACAATCTATGGCCAACCTGGCCCAGTCTCTTTAGTTTGCAAAGATCAAGGCCAAACCGGCCCAGATTGATACCTCAACTCGGCCATAAACAATAAATAAATAAAACATGTGTTGAGAGTGGGATTTGAACCCACGCCCTTTCGGACCAGAACCTTAATCTGGCGCCTTAGACCAACTCGGCCATCTCAACTTTTTATGTTCATAATTATCATTTTAATAGTATATACACAAGTTATAAACTTGTTTCATCAACTCCTTAAACACGTTGCAGTCAATTGAAATTGTTTCAGATATTAGAATCGAATGCATTCTCAAAGAAACAAAAACGAATTTAACACTTTTATTTGATACAAGAACAAATTTAACACTTTTATTTGATACAAGGAAACATTTTTATTTTATTTTTTATTTCCACTTTTAATAAAACTTTTAAATTTCATAGACTTGAAGATTATCTAAAAATCTAATAGAATTTTATAACTTTTCATTTATATGATAAAAGATTAATTGGTAAAGTAAATAAACTTTCCATAGATAAAAAATTGTAATCTACGTGTTGCTGAAACTTTCCACTAATAATACACAATTATTTTTCTCTTATCTTAATAAAGAATTAAAACTCCAAAAAGGTTACAAATTAAATCAGTATTACCAATGGAGTTTTGAAAAAGTGAATACGTTTTGTTAGTTAAAATTCGATCCAACAATAAAAAAGCATCCAAATACTTTTCCACTATGGTTTTCCTTTCGTGTATTAGCTTAGTAATCAGAATTTAGTAGTTCTAGCTCCTTCCTCCTTCATACTGCTCCTCAAACAAATGCTACACTACTAGACCATATTATGTATTTATTTTTTCCTTGTTAGTTGTTCTGTGCTAACTACGGATGGGAAAAAGCAGCAAGAGACTACAATTGTGTAAAAATATAAACCTTACAGCAGCCACAATACACGAATAAAATGAAGAGTGGGTAAATGAAGTAAATAATGAGTCTCATGAATTGTGGAATTGGCCAACTCAAGATTAGTGTCACGCATGAACCAAAAAGGGTTCGTCATAAAAGGCCAGATTTTGGTCTACCTTGGCGTTTCTTGGAACAATCTCTTGGATCTGCTCAGCTGATAAAATGGATGTCTCCCTTTCATAATTTCCATTTTCCATTTGCTGGTGTAACTGGCAGAAGAAAAGCAAAATGCGGATGAGAAAAGTAAGCCCAACTAAGTTGAAACGTACTTAGTAACATAGTAGACAATTGACTAACAACCAAGGGGATCATTTTGAAGAGAAATAAGATATTCCATTCAGACGAATTAGATGAAACTAAACAAAAAATAGCAGGCTCCTTACATTTAAATAATACCAAAACCAAATTTTAAAATTAATCTATGGTGTTTCTAATGATAACAAAATGTTGTAAAATGGATGTGACTAAAATTCAGAATTGGTGTACCAATTGTCTACACCACTGTCTAAACATTTTTCTTATTGGAAGCAAGATTTGAAGTGAATCTCTCTGTACTTTGAAACCAGTATATTTACCTTCTCAAGAATGGCAGCTTGATCATCCAAGTGAAACTTGCGGATGTATTTCAGCATCTCTAGTTGCTGTGAAGTTTATTTTCTATATTAGCAGTGTAGCAAGTACCATACTATTCATCAGAAATCAGATAAATTTTACCTGTTCCTGTAAATTTTGCTGATTGAGCATTTTTTCTGCAAATTCTTCTTCTCCAAGTTCTGCTTCATCGCAAGCAACCTCTTCTCTGCCAAAATTCATTTTGCATTATGTAATAGTATATCAATCATTCTACAAGATAAAGTCATGTATTTTATTTTGTCTAGGAACAGAAGAAAAGGCAAGCATTAAATAAGAAAATAGACTTTAGAAGCTTTAGAACAACAAAATGCATGTTCGGGAAGTTTGGTTCGAGGGGAGGGGGATTCCAAACCCTCTCTTGCTATTATTTTAATTATAAGTTGTTTTGCACATAATATAAATTAACTGCAACATGTGCTGGAATGCATAAAAGACAATCATAGTTAATTACTTAAAGTAAAGATTATCAAAATCATTCTACTGAGTGCATGTTCATTATTGTTTTTTTTTAGAATAACTCACTTTTAAAAACTGGCAAAATAAATAAAAGTATAAAACAGTCATTTCTCCAAATGAAGCTAATTCTTAACGAAACATTCAGGCAAGAATAAAAGCATTTTGGACTAATTAAAGCTATAATGTAAAGTTTATGACGTCCAATGATGCAATTGCCACAAGACAGTCCACTTTACAGTGACAGATTGAACATGAAATACCTTAATAGTGCAGTATGTCACTGAAATTCTGTTTTTGGCTTCGGCATAATATTAAGGCTTCGGCATAATATTAATACCAGAGGTAAGTTATTGCCGAAAATACAGTAGAACTCAACTAGTTCCTCCCAACAAAAGAGGATACATATATCCCGGGTTCTTTGGGAGGCCAACACCCTCCTGTACAATTCCTTCATTAAAAAATTTCTGCCTACTATGTTTCCTCCATTCCCATGATCTCATACTGTTTTCTCTCTCACTCCATCTGATCCATGTCTCCTAGTAAATACTCCCTTGCAAGTCAAGCTAACCTGCAGGTCTGATTCCCTGCTTCTCTGTAACATAATCCTAGCATGCACCTTTGTAATAGATGGGTTTTAAATTATTCAGACTTTGAAAGTCATTACTCATTACAACTCAGCTAGAAAAGACAGGCATGGAATGGTCATTTTCCAAATGATTTGTTTTAACAATTGAAGACTATATTAACAAGGTAAGTCGTGAGTGAAAGCTTCATATAAGAAAGAGAACTTACTTCGAAAGGAATTTATAGAACTGAATCACCAAATCCAGATCATTCTCATATACAGAACTGACTTTTCCGAGGCATGATATACCAAATCTTGGGTCTGTTTTACAAATTATATCAATAACAATGTTTCAGAATAAACTACTATCAAGTTTGGTTATAAAATAAAACATTTTGCATACAATCATTCCACGTATCAAAATGCACAAGTTAACCGTGCAGCTATCCTAAAAGAAATGTGAAGTACAATGAAAGTTAGAAAAGACATTCCTATTAAATGTGAAAATTGCAGTATTGTAAGACTGTTTGAGATAAGGAAACACAGATTTTCCTGAAAAAACAGAATCAATGGCCTAAGAACAACATACAACATACAACTTAAATTCCATTCAAGCTATACTCCCATTTCTAGCAAAAATAAATTCCTAAACTCTTTCTTCACTGGAATGTCTAGCATGTTGAAATAAAAGTATCACCCATCAATACTAGTGTTAACTCATTTTCATCACAAGGACCAAAACCAAGAAGAATATCATATTTGTCTATTTGACCACCAAGGCTCTAAAATAATTCGATCCATTATGTGTTTGATTCTTTTATTGATGAAACTTGAATACCCAATAAAGCTTTAGGGAAAATATACTTTCAATCAGGGATGTAATGTCACACACAGACACATATCCATTGATGCCATCCATGGTATTGCTCCAACCTGAAGCTGAGCTGAGTTTAGACTAAAATGTAATGATGGCCCAAATTAATGACATGCAAAAATCAGGCACCAATGCTACCAAGTACAAACAACTAATATATCACAATAAAACAAACATACCAACACCCATCTCCAAAAATATCTCTTCCTGTATTGCAGTGGTCACAGCAACAGCTTCCTGCTCATCAGTTGTGAACCCCAGGAAACGACAGTGAAATGCATTAGATATTGAATTTTATTACATAATTCAACGGGAAAACTATAAACTTACATCAACTTTCACTTTAACTTAATACATCCATCACTTAAATGTCTTTACATAAAACTACCGTCCAACATACACAGATTCTAGCAAAGATAAATCAGCATAGAAAAATGCTGGTAAAAACGGAAGAAAAAAAAAATGCTCGTAAAAACGGATGAAAAGGGTACAATAATGTCCGAATTTGTTCTGTGATTGATGATTAATAAGAAAAGGGCAATCAAATGCATCAGACTCCTAAGGGTGGATATATATACATAACCTTATCCCTGCAGGCAGGGAGTTTGTTTGCAGAATTCAAACCTTCAAAGGTTTTTTTCCCAATTAAAAAGTAATACAAAAAATAAAACCTTCCAAAGCTCTAATCTTAATTAAAAAGTAATACAAAAATTATTCAAGTAACTACGCCTAAATTTTCCCTCCCAAGAACATGACAAAGAAATCCACCTGTTTATCCTGTACAGCCTCTGCAATCCTTTTCTTCCCATCTGCAGATAGATCCCAAAGATTCCCAAAGTACAAAACATCAAGCAGCAGTACAAAATTAACCAATAAAATAAAATACACAAAAAGAATCAGGTAAACAACAGTACCCACCAGGTTGGGATGTAAGAAAATCGAAACGATCGAAAAGATGCAAAAGTTGCTCTCGAGTTAGCATTCCACCACTCTGCGACCCAGATGCCATCGGCGAAGCTCACAGACCACACAAGCCAGTGTCACATAGCCGAAACAATTTATAACTCTTCCATTCCACTTTTCACGGTAGTAATTTATTTTTCATTCTCCCTTCCACACATAAACTCCGTACACATTAGTAAATTACCGTTCAACAAATAAAAGACGTTTGCGCAAAAACCCTAACAAAAATTTTTCTATTAAAACCGACCCTAATTAAAAACAATAAACAAATTAAATAAAGTGCAAGTATACTTTATCATTCCTCGAGAAGAGTCCACAAACAAACAAAAGAACACAACCCTTACAAAAAAAAAACTATTTATAAACTAGGCTACAGTGAATTACATAAAGAATTGCATAAATTAAAAATCTTCGTCCATCTTGAAGACGTAGGACCCACCGTCGCCGTTCAAGCTGGACATAACGGAAGCCTTCTGATACTCCCCGACGCGCTTCTCAAAGAAGTTGGTTTTCCCCTGCAGAGAAATCAGCTCCATCCAATCAAAGGGGTTGGGAACATTGTAGACCTTCCCGCAGCCAAGCTCAGCCAGCAACCGATCCGCGACGAATTCAATGTACTGACTCATGAGGTCCCCGTTCATCCCGACCAACGCGCAGGGGAGCGCGTCGCACACGAACTCCCGCTCGATGTCGACGGCTTCGCGAACAATCTCCCTCACGCGCTCGTCGGATAGCTTGTGGCGGAGGAGAGAGTAGAGGAGGCAGGCGAAGTCGCAGTGGAGGCCCTCGTCGCGGGAGATGAGTTCGTTGGAGAAGGTGAGGCCGGGCATGAGGCCGCGTTTTTTGAGCCAGAAGATGGCGCAGAAGCTGCCGGAGAAGAAGATTCCCTCGACGCAGGCGAAGGCGACGAGGCGCTCAGCAAAGGAGTCGGAGGACTCGATCCAGCGGAGGGCCCACTGGGCTTTTTTCGCGACGCAAGGGATGGTGTCGATGGCGTGGAAGAGCTTCTGCTTCTCTTCGGAGTCTTTGATGTAGGTTTCGAGAAGGAGGCTGTACATCTCCGAGTGGATGTTCTCAATAGCGATCTGGAAGCCGTAAAAGGCGCGCGCCTCGGCGACTTGGATCTCCTTCATGAACCGTCCAGCGATATTCTCGAGGACGATGCCGTCGGAGGCGGCGAAGAAGGCCAGCACGTGCGTCACGAAGTGGCGCTCGCCGTCGGTGAGGGACTCCCAGTGGCGGATGTCCTGCGAGAGATCCACCTCCTCCGCCGTCCAGAACGACGCTTCGGCTTTCTTGTACATTTCCCAAATTTGAGGGAATTGAATCGGGAACATGCAAAACCGATCGGCGTTCGGCGCCAGAAGAGGCTCGTCGGAGCGCTCAGGCTTCACGGCGAGGGATCCTTCGGGAATCGCAGGCATTGTTCGAAGAGATGATGACAAACGAAGAAGAAAAAGGTTTGGTGTCTTGATTTTAGGGTTAGGGTTTGAGTCTGAAAGAGGAGAGTGAGGTGTTTATATAGAGACGGAGGAGGTTTTGAAATTTGGAGCGGGATTTGAAATTTTTTAGAATAGCTTGCGGGAGAAGACTGGAGATACGAGGGGTAGTTTGGAGATTTTGCCACGGTGTTGTGCTGGAGAAGTTTGTTTTTTTTGGAGGGAAATTTCGATTCGCGGGATTTTGGGAATTTGTTTGAAATTCGGTGGTGTCATTCCGTTTAGAAATATCAAAAGTTTTGGTTATTTAACGCTCGCAACTTGCGAGTGCTCATTTTAAAAATATCTATAGTCCTTTTTCATATTTACAAAAATACCTGCACATATTTTAAAATTATATTACTTTTTATGAAATTAACCGAATCTAAAAATAGATAAAGTTAATATATATACAAAATATTTTATACTAATAGATTTTTGTTTTATATTACTAACATTTTCTTGTAAAGAATAATTATATTAATTATGCATTTTTATAAAAAACAATAACATTAAAAATAATGAAATTTAAAATTAATATTTTAAGTATTCATTTAAAAAAATACTATATTTATCAAATTAAATAACAGTAATCTTTTAATAATTTAACAAATAGTATCCAAAAGTAAGTAAGAGTACTTGTAATGTAGTTAAAATATAAATAATTTATTTATTTAAATTTTATATTTTACTTGTTGTTATTGTTAAATTATATTTAATGAAATTAAATTAAATAATTTTATTAAAATATTTATTCATCATTTAATACATATTAATTAAAAATTTTAATTAAAAATTAAATTTAAATAATATAAGCTTAAAAGGAATAAATAATTTATTTCTTATGATTTATCAAAATAACTGTTTCGGATTTGATAGAGATTTCACATCTTAAATAGTATACTGAAATTAGTTGGCCTAGGCTGTGGAATTGAAAGCCACGTGCTGAATCTGCTCATTTTATCCGTTAAAATTAATAACATATCAACAAATTGTCCACGATTTGTTTCAAATTTCAATTGATACTCGTGCAGTCCGCGTCCGTATTTAGCAAAGTCCAGCCATATACATACACATGCGCGCATTCTGGGGAGAGCAGAAAAGATATACGTAATTATTTATACGGAATATTTCTTTTTTAGGTTTACTTAACATGTTATTTTCTAAATATATATTTTATAATTAAACTAATTTTATAATTTTAAATAAAAAATTATTTTAAAATATTAATATCCAACATATATAGTTGTCTAATTATATCTATAATGTATAATATATGATATTATATTATATACTATATATATATATATATATATATATAATGGAAATATTTTACCTTATGATTGTTCTCACTTGTACATATATAACTTCTTCATATTAATATATGCGTACATTTCATGATACATATTTTTAATAAATATGCAAATACATAAGTGCGATAATATTTTGAGTTCTATTCAAACTTTCATCTTTCCATTTTTTCATATTTATTGCATATTTGACATATCCATTGATGATCTGACATGTTTTTATCATGTTATCATAAACAAAAAAAATACAAAATTAACAAAATATATTTCAAAACATGTCACATAACTATTTATATTTCAAAATATAAAAATTTACAAAAGATATTAAATTAAAACCCTACGATTGTTATAACATATTAAAATAGAAATACCAATACACATGCGCGGCGTATTAAATAATAAAAATTAACATAATAGATTCTTATATTTATTAATATAAAAATAATTTTATATCTATAATATTTAATAGTTTAAAATTATACAATATTTAATAAAAATATTATTAGATACTTTTTCATGATATATTTACAAAATATTTAATAAAAATAATTTAAAATTAGACAATCTAATGTTAAACTTAAAACAATACAATATTAATAGGACAAAACAATACAATAATAGTTTTACTACAAGAAATTTCTAGAAAGTTATCTAATCTGATAGACACAAATAAAAACGAAAATATATCAGAAGAAATAAATGTTTTAGCCAACAAAGTTTCTAAACTTTCCTTGGGAACAAATATGCATTAAGACAGAGTGCAAAAATACCCACAAATTTGTTAAAGTAATATAAAAAACAAAATAACTGAAACTAGTAATAAAAATCAGTATAAACAGAAGGATAACACCTCTAACACAAATAAAATTGTTAGTTAAATATGAATTTAAGACAATAATATTTCACAAACACAATTAGAAAATGTTTCTATGGATAGTACAACCAATAGAAACCAAACACCTGAGAGATTTCCAGGAAATTCTCGAAGGTTAAGAAAACATCATACTAGGAAACAAGATCTCATACAACATCCAGGAATCTTAGACAAATTTCTAAATAGAAGAAGAACTACTAATGTCACAAGATTAGAAGACTTGGTAGATATACATCAAAACACATAAATACGATCAAATTCAAGAATTGATTCTTTGAATCCTAGGCAACTATACAATATAGGATGGTTAAGTTCTGAAAGAACAAGCCTTTACAGATATAGAAGAATAGAAGATTTTCACCTCCTGACAACACATATGAGATAATTCCTTTAATATCTCAACAAACTACTAGACAACTCCTAACCCAACATGGACGATATGTTCACATGGGATTAATTACTATAGGATTAATCACTATAGTCAATAAATCTTCTGAACAAAAAATAGGTAAATCTAGAATGGTTTACAACTATAAAAGACTAAATGATAACACAGTGGAGGATGGATATTCAATTTCATCTAAAGATGTGTTAATAAATAGAATTCAATATGCCAAATGGTTTTCTAAATTCGATCTTAAAAGTGGATTCCATCAAGTTAAAATGGATCCAGAATCAATAAAATGGATAACTTTTTCCTGTTCAGAATGAGTATTCGAATGGAATGTTATGTCATTCGGACTAAAAAAGGTCCCTGCCATTTTCCAAAGAAAAATGGACAATATTTTCAAAGACGTTAAGTCTTTCACATGTGTTTATATTGATGATATACTTGTTTTTTCAAAAACAAAAAATGATCATTTTCATCATCTAAAACAAGCTTTATACAAATTGAAGCATAATAGGTTAATAGTTTCAAAATCAAAAATAGAAATTTGTAAAAATTTCATATAATTTCTTGGAACAGAAATTGGCAATGGAACTATAAAACTCCAGCCACATATATCACAGAAAATACAGGATTTTCCTGATAAAATGGAAGATATAAAAACACTTAGATCCTTTTTAGGACTTTTAAATTATGCTATAAGTTTTATTCCTAATCTAGGAAAATACACATCTCCTTTATACAACAAATCTGCCTTAAAAGGAGAAAGAAAATTTAATTCTGAAGACATAAAATTAGTTCAGAAAATAAAACAAATGGTAAAAAATTTACCAATTTTACAATTGTCATTAGATTCAGATTATTTAATAATTGAATGTGATGGATATGAACTCGGATGGGAAGCAATCCTCAAACGAAAGAAAAATAAACACTTACCAAAGGCAGAAGAACAAATCTGCAGATATGCCTCTGGTAAATACGCGACAAAACCAAAAATTTATAAAACCAGCACTGACTATGAGGTTAATGCTATCATACATGAATTAGATGTATTTAAATTATTTTTGATAAATAAACAAGAAATAACAATCAGAACAGATTGTGAAGCCATAGTTTCGTATGGTAAAAACCAAATTAACAATGATAAAAAGCTTCATAAAAGATGGCTACTTTTTAAAGATTATATAAATTTTTCTGAAAAAATTATACATTTTGAACATATCAAAGGTTCTGAAAATACTAGTGCTGATATTTTGTCCAGGTACATCAGGTGAAGTTATCACCCATACAAAGACCTTTCAGGTCAACATGCTCGAAAACACAAAAAAAGGTGTCATTGGCCCCAAACAAGTGAAGTCCCCATTTTTGGCGGAACAATATACAAAGTTTGGCAAACAAAAATTGTCAATCCTTACAAATATCTTCCAGTATCCTGGAAGAGAACATACAAATGTCAAGTTAAATGTTTTAATTGACAATATTTGGAATATCCCCAAATATACAGCACAAAATGAACACCAAGTTACAAGGGTGAAACAAAGCATCATAAGTGCTTTATAAAGCTTTTATAGCTAAGACAATAAAGGAGTAGCTTTAGCATCTCCTGCCTCTCCTCCTGGGAAAGGTTTTACACACTTTGCCTTGATAACAAGCAAAAACAAAGTTGTTTACACATCATTCAAATACCTCAATGAGGTTAAACAAGACCAATTTTGGTCTACATACATAGGCTTCTAGTTAAAAGAAGAAGCTAAAATGACAGTTTGATTGGAAACAATCGACGAAGAAAAGATAAAGATTGCCTTACAATTTGAGCCTCCTGCTCAACACCAAACATATGCTACTGCTGCTTGTAGTATCTCTCAACAAATGAATCCAAATATCCTTTTGGGAAAATTTGGATTAATACAAGATTTTCTGTTTAAAGTCCATTCTGAAACTGCAAATTACAATGGGTTGTTTGTAAAAACACAAACTTATTTCAATACCAGAAACCCGTGTTTGGAGTCTTCTAAGTATTGCAAGATTGTAGACAAAGAATACACGTCAAATAAAATTCATTATCAGAAGAGCTCAGATTGATTTGAGTTCTTTTAAATCCCAATTATACAGGGATGTTTTGATAACTCTCATGTTGTTACTAGAAGCAGGATGCCTTCACTCTTTAATAATACCCCCTACAGACAGATTTTCAGCTCTATCTCCTGTATTAAACTCAGTCATTAATGATATCCAGGCTGAGCACATGACACAAGTGGCTTTACAGATTACCACTTCTCCAAGAAGTGCTTCTAATCCTGATAGTATAGCCACTCACGTTATAAAGCTATTTACTGATACAGATCCAGAGTTCCACACATCATTTGAGCATGATCCATTGAAAGGGTTATCTCTCAACAAAGACAAATTATACCAATATAATCTCTGGAAAGCTTTCATAGAAGGTTCAAACTGGAATTTTTCAAAAAGAGATTCTGGCAATTTCACCCTTTTAAAGGAAACACAAAATACAAAATTATATTGTAAGAAAATAATGGGTAATAAATTTCACCCATTCCCCATAAGAGTCAAATCTTTCTCTTGTAAAGCATTTTCAGAAAGAAAGATTGTACAAAGAAATTTACGAAGAACCTGGATTTTACGGCCAGAACACTCCAAGATTATCATCTTTTCCATCCGATTGTGATGACACAGAAGACCCAAGTCTTCCCGAACAAATGGATGAAGAGACAGTCGATTTGGCCACATTAGCTTGAGTCAGGAGAGCTAATTAAATTTTACTTGTGACAGTAATTTTACCTTTTACTAAGGTAATAGACTGAAGGGTAAAATAACCCACAAAATAGGTTGCCAGTTACAAAGTAACCGTTTCAGCAAGTTACCAGTCACAAGGCTACCTAGAAAACTAGTTTCCAATTACAAATTTTATCTATAAAAAGGGCTATAAGCCTCTTATGTTGAGCAGACTCCTCTTAGACTCCAGATACACTCCTCTCTCTAGACACTCTCCTCTCTCTCTCAAAACTTCTTCCTCTCACTTGTAAAAATTTTGTCAGTATCAATAAAATAAGAAGTTGTTCTGCACCCCCCTCTCCTCTTTTCCTCTCCTTTTTGTAAGTTTTTCTTAAACTTGTGCATACTTTCTTTAAGCATGGAGTAGTTTTCTTATAAGGTATCTTCGGATGCCTTAAGTAATATTTATTAAAGATGTGATGATCATTTAAAGGTTTATTATATATCTGTTAGTTTAAATTTGTCCTTCAAGATGATACGAAGATGTCTAACCGGCTCTGCCAAATTCAGTATCGTATAATATTTTTTAGAGCGAAAATCTAACGTTAAACTTAAAACAAGTACCGCGTTCGAAAATTAAAACCCCGTGGTCTGTATTTCTTTTTCTTTTTAGAAAAATATTATCATTATAATGTCGTGTATTAATGCAATTGATTGATTATATACAAATAAATTTTATTTTAAAATAGTAAATTTAAAAATTACTGTATATGATAACTAAAGTTAGACGGTAAAAAAAAAACTAAACTCGGTATAAGAAATGAAATCATATCTAATAAGAATGTGGATTTTTGTTGGTCAGAGTACGAGCATCCTAAATTATATTTTGAGTATGTGTAAACTATATGAAATAATAAATACATATAATAACAAACTTTAGGTGCCACCACACAAACATAAACATATAAAGTATACATAAAACAATAAGATAAATTTTATACATCGTCTACTACATCCTAAACTTTTTCTTTTGGGGCTTATTATTCTCCTCCTTCCATGAGCTAGACCATATATTTGAAGTAGAATGTTTTCGGTTCGTATTAATTCAGTTTTGGAAGAAAAAAAATCAAATCAATTAATTTTAATTGGTTTAAGTCAGTTTGGAGTGCTGAAATTTTTTCTTTGAATTTGAATCAAACTGGACCAATAATAATTGAGTTAATTCAATTTGGATTTGAGAAAAACTGATAAAAAAATAAAAAAAAACAATTTTTTTTATTAAATCATAAAAAATAATTTTATACTTTTGAACTTGTCAAATAAAATAATCTACTAAATTCACAATTTTATAACAAAAAATCTAATACAATATGAACAACAAATTGTATATATTTAAAGCAACTCAATACAAGCAAAATATAAAATATTTAATAACATATATTTTTTGTTTGGGTTGGGTTAGGTCAGAGTTTTGAAGTGCTAAAATTGTGAATCAAACCGAACATGATGGGTTCTACTCGGTTTGGTCCGAGTCCAGACCCAATCAAATGAAAAAACTGAACCAAGTTAATTGGTTCAATTCGTATTTTCGGTTTTGTTGATTTGATCCAAACTGATAAACACTCCTACTTTGAAGGGTAGAATGTGACAAAAAGATCTCACCTACCTTCCAAAAAAATCTCCTTTTGTTATCATTTATATATCTATCTTATAAAAGTTTTGCTCCCTTCCTAAGATCCCATTAAGATTCTATTATTTTAGCTCACTTTCATCTTATCATTACTATAGTTCATATTATCGTCCTTAGGCCTCACAAGTCATACTATACCTTTGGAGAAAATTTTTAAATTCTAAAAACTACTTAACTTTATTTTATGTTAAATCTATTTGGAATAAGTTTACCTTTTTTTAATTTTCAATTTTTAGTTGTAGTTGTTACTTTAATTTATAAATTTAAAATTTTAATTTAAATTTTAATTCTTAATTTTAATTTCTATCTTTATTTTTAATTAGATTTTTAATTTTATATTTTAATTTTAATTTTAAATGTATTCTATGTCATTTTATGTTGTATAATTTATTTGTGTTTTTGGTGTTTTTGAAACTAAAATTAAGAATTAAAAGTTGAAATTTTAAAAGCAAAATTAAAATTTAAGGGTTAGCAACTAAAACTAAAATCTGGTTATATTAACAACAATATAAAATTTAAAATCTAATTAAAAATAAAGACAAATTAAAATTAAAATTTCTCCATTTAAAAAATTTACAACATAAATGACCTAAAATAGTAAGACAAAATAAAGAGAAAAAGACAATAAAATCAATGTGGGTCTTTGGTCTAGTAGTATGGTCCTATCACTCTCACTCTCAAGTCTTGGGTTTGAATTTTACCTTGCCCAACTTCTCTATAATTTTAAAATTAATGTTGCCACATGATTAGTTTAAATAAATTTGAATTTCATAATAAAACTAACATTGATCTTTGGTCTAGTGGTATGACCTTAGCATTTTCACTTCCAGTGGTATGACCTTAGCACTCTCACTTCCAAGACCTATCCTTGTCTTGCTCAATCTTTTCTATATTTTTAAAATTAACATTTCCAAATCATTAATTATACTTTAATTAACTCCTAATTAACTCTTGAAAATATATTTTTGAAAAGTTTAACAAAAAATGACATGAAACATTGGTCTTTGAAATTTTTTTAAAAAGTTAGAGGGCAAAAGGTGCAAAAAAAAAGATTGAGGGCACAAAGTGAACTACCCCCTAAATAAGGGAACACCGGTGGCAATTTAATCTTTTCCCTAATTCTTTCGTTTTGAACCTGTTCAAAATTATTCATGTTGCTTAGCAAGAGTAGCTCGCTTAGAGAGTTTAGTTTTTTATCACTACATTTTGCTCAGTGAGCAAGGCTAGGTTAGCGATCCTATGATTGTGGATAATCCTAATCTTCGCGAAATCTACATAAAGGGGATCAACCATGACCAACCAAGCAACCACTACCTCTATAAATACATAAATAATAATCCCCAATGTTTCCTAACACTAATGCATAACTTAAAACTCAACTATAGGATACTTGAAGAGTATGTGATGCTTGAATGTGTGTCAACTAAATCATATAAGCAAGGTATATATACTAAATGCGTAAGTAATGTTAACTGGTGTAATTTTGTGTTTAAGTGCAAAGCTACGAAATACTTGAATTTAGCATAATGTATGTATGTATGTTGATATCAGTTAGACTTTTATACATATTATGTTGAATAACTCTTTTTGACATATAGGATAGTGTAATTTGTTTGCATGGTAGAAAGTTGCATGAGATTGAATGACTTAGAGGTTCCTTGAATGTTGAAGTTAGGTAGTTGAGTTTTTAGCAATTTGCAGAACCTCATTGGGCGATGAGTCTCGTCCAGCAAGAGTTCGTCTCTATTAGATAAATTTTTAGCTTTGCATCGAGCTAATTAGCCTCGGTTAGCGCAAATTCCTCTTTGCCAAAAATTATTTTGATTTTTTCTCCAAATGACATATCTCGTTAAGTGAAGTTCTTCTGCTGGGACAGTCTAATATAGGGTCCTCGTTGGATGATTATAGTCACTGGGTGAGTCACCTTGTTACTTGCTAGGCAATCTATTTCACTTGTCGAGCTTGAGTAGTGGAAGTCACGAGTTTTATGTTTGGAATTTACATCCTCATATTTATATTGGATTAGAAAGATTGTGTTACGATTTTTAGTATAGTTTAAGTATTTTGATGTTCCAAATTATTTGCGAAGTGAGTTTTATTTATTAAGTAATATTATAAATTTTTTTTAGAAATTTTGAGATGTTACAAAAAGGCCCTAGAATAAAAATGCAACATTTAATGAAATTACTTGAGCATGATATGTATATTCAAAAAAAGTTGTGCATGATTAATTTTGGACACACTCTAATTCAATGATGTTGGTTAATGCAATCGACATTGTTCTCCCCTTAAAATAAAACCAACAAATATCAATTTCTTTTGCTTAAGATTGTTGGTATGACATCTATTGAGATGACATCTTCTGTTGTCTTTGCTATCTAGAGGTTACACGACAAAAAATTGTTTGGGAACTTCAATGACTTAGAGGCCTTTTTAAAAAAAGTGATAGAGCGCACAAAGCTTTTGTCACCAATAGGGATTTAGTGTTGATGAATACAATACAAAGGGAAATATCGAGTTGCCACCAATATTTATTAAGAGAAATATCGGGAAAACCTTTAAAATAAAAAAATGGTCTGTGAAACCAAATTTCGAGTCTAAAAGTTGATTACGAGTGAGGAAGGTATTAACACCCCACAACATCCGTCTTAAAGACGGTTACTTCTAATTAAATGTGTAAAATTAGATAACTTAAAAAATATTTATTTCATCCGTAAGACACAATTTTTTTTTTATTTTATTAATTTTAATATTTTTAACAAAGATTTTTATTATTGAAATATTTATTTTTTATGAAAAGATTATTAACAAATTAATTTTTTTACATTTTTGAGTTCGACAAAAGATGACTCATGCTCCTATATATCTCCAAGTATTTTGGAAAATCAGAGGTTACGTAATTCTTTATGATTCGACTATTGGAGATTTTATTAAATTTTAGTATCCTTTTGTTCATTTTTAAAGATATTTTTATGTGACCAAAGTAGAAGTGCATCAAAATTCCAAAGTAACCACTAACAATTTTATATGATTTAACATATCTATCAAAATAGAAGTATATCCAAAATAACATTTACAAAACCATGATAATTTTATAGTGACAAATCAAAAGTGCATTTAAAGTAATCATTAAAAATTTATGCTTTATGAATTTATATCTTTACCTATATATAAAGAAAATAACCTTTTTTCATTTAACCTTATCAAAACTGCCAATTTTAATAAAAAAAATAATATTTTTTAATAACAATTGACTCTTTATAATGCTATAACCAGTTACATGCGTCTATCTATTTCTCTGTTTTCTCTCTCTCTCCACTTGCCGTATCTATTTCTCTCTTTTCTCTCTCTCCATTTGCAATTCCATTTCGTTTTTCATTCGTTTTGTGTGAGCGCAAATCCATGGGAGCATGTGGTCGGAATGGGTTTGGGCGCTGTTTGTGAACCAGCTTCTTAAATGGGAGGCGCACGTGGAAAAGGCCAAGGCCGCCAACGAAAGACGTTACATAGGTTTCCTTTCTTTTCATTCTAATTTTTCTTCCTAATTGCCCTAAATCTTTTTATTTCATTTCATTCCACCTCATGCTTTAAGTAAAATTGGTTTGGATCAAATTTCACACTCCTCTAATTTTTCCCAAGCTATTATGTTTTCAAATTTATAGACTCTTATTAGGATCTATATATATATCGGTGGATCTGAAATTGATATAATTTGGAAAATCTGAAACTGATATTATTTGGAAAATCTGAAACAGAATCTAAAACTGATATTATTTGGAAAATCTGAAACAGAAGCGAATTTGTTAACAAACTTTTATATTTTCAAATTAATTTACGAAAGCGGATTTGTTAACAAACCTTTATATTTTCAAATTAATTTACGAGAAAGCAGATTTGTTAATAAATGGATCATATCTTTTTTTTCATTCTATTTAGTTATATATAATTTAGATGCCCTTTCAAGGTTTTAGAATTTAAAGCGAGGTACAATTGGCAACATTTTTTATATAGTAGTCATAGTTGCATAAAAAGTCTTGATTCCTTAGATGTTGTGATGCAAATATAATTGTTGATTAATTTATGAGAAAGCAGATTTGTTAACAAACAGATCATATCTTTTTTTCATTCTATTTAGTTATATATGTGTCACAATTTAGATGCCCTTTCAAGGTTTTAGAATTTAAAACGAGGTACAATTGTCAACATTTTTTATATAGTAGTCCCAGTTACATACATACGATGTAGTTGCATAAAAAGTCTTGATTCCTTAGATGTTGTGATGCAAATATAATTGTTGATGATCGTTCTTTGGAATCCTGGTTAATATTCTGTTTTAATATTTCGTATAATTGTCTTCCGTATCTTTTTCACAATGCCTAAATTATAACCACTCAAATAACTTATCTGATCGTTAGTTTTGATATTATTTGGTTAGTTTTGATATTATTAGTTGTCAATATATAGTAATATTGGTCTTCTTCCCCTCACTTACATTTCTTACTTCAGTTTTCAGGTGAAGTTGAACTGAACAGAACAGAAAAGGGTACTTGAAGTGATTAGTTTTTCTATTCTTTATTATTATTGCCTTTAATTTATTTTCTATTTATTGATAATTTTTTTTACTCTCTTATTATGCATTTCAACTCAAAGAGGATTATTTGGTCATTGGGCTACAACAATTGAAAGGATTATTTGGGATCGTTAATTTTACCAACAAAAGTGGTTTATTTTTCGTGGTCAAAGCTGTTTGGATAAATATTTAGTGCAAATTGTTATTTGCGAATACATATAAATTGTTATTTGAGAATACATATAAATTGTGAATACATATATATAGAGCCTCTGTTTTGTCACATATAAATATATATATATATATATATATCTTGTTATTCATGATGGATAAGTTTTCACATATATGTCATTTGGGATTGTTAATTTTACCCTTACTTTCACATACTTTTGTCCTTATATGAATGGTATGGTTTGTCATATATGTATTCGCAAATATGTATATCACATAATTGTTACAATATAAGTATTTCACACCATATTTCTTGCACTAAATATATTTCATACCATTCTTTTATATGTATTCGCATACTTATAAGTACAATTTATAGAAGTATTTCATATCATATTAAACAATTTATTCATATATTATACATTATAATTAATTTCATTATTCCTACTACTTGCTTAATTATTATTATTAACATTTCTTTCACTCACAGTCAGCTTGGCATCCTTACAATTTTGTTGTTGGATTCTCATTTCTCTGCTTCATCCTATTTACTAGATTCCGGGTAAGTTTTGGGAAAGTATATATTTATGATCTCATTCTAAATTGAGTGTACTAAAGTTGAAGTGCGTGATTGCATTTCCAAATAGGGGAAAAGGAGCAACAAACTCATGTGGTTGTCACACGTTGGTCCTCTCCTTTCTGTTTTTGTATCTTTTGCGATTGCATACAAAATAAATCTTCATGAGCATCACATGAAGACTACAAAGTAGAGGTATTAGGACCAATAAAAGGAGATAACTTGAATCCTAGCTCAGTGCAGCAGTAACAATGTGAAGGACAAATTAAATACTATTAATACTATGTGAGGGGAAATGTAGAGAGGGGATTAATAGTATTTAATTTTTATGATTTTGGATTTGTTATAAAATTTGTTAATATTTCCGCGTTAGTGAAGTAGAACGATTTGTTGCAGTGTTTAGTTTTAGCAATTCTTTTAATTGAACGATGTTATCAATTAAATGATTAGATAATTTTTTTCGGGATTTGTTTGTCAGATTGTCTTTTGATGTTTTCTTTGATTAGGAAATTATTAGTATTATCTTTTCTTGGATAAGCCTAAGGAAATGAATACATATGATATTTTTGAAATATATTTTGAACTCAACATATTTTAATTTAATGATATGTATTGAATTATATTAGATGGTGCACATCAATACAAAAGTTCTCTAGTTTTAGGATCTGACACAATCATATGCGGTGCTCTGAATTTTTGGTTTAGCTGGGAATGTATTTTAGTGAGAATTTTGATTGTGACTTTGCTGTCATTTATTTATGTCAAATTTTTAGTTCCAATTTGTAGCTATATGTTTCAACCAAAGGTTCTGTGTTGATGCTTTGAAGAAACGTTTATCAACTAAAACGTATTTAAAATCTTTACGCGGTGACATATTTTTATATTATTCACATATAAAATAAATAACATATAAAATAAAAATTTAAGTTTATTTTTAATTTTTATATTAAGTATTGGTCAACTATTTATTTTTATATTATTAAGTTTTATACTATTTTTTTTAGGGATTACGAAAACCAATTTTTTTTATTCTTTGTTTTCTTTTCAGGTTTTACATTATTTTTTAGATTTAGAAGATTTATAATATAATTTATTGTTTTATTTGCAAACATACCATTAATATATATATATATATATATATATATATTATTTATTGGTATTCACAATCATAGGTAGTTATTTTACGTGCAATTTTTTTAGAAGATAGGTAGACTTTTTAAAAAGTATTAAAAAATTTATGTCTATTTTATTAATCTTCCTTTCTCTGTTATATGTGTAGTTTTTTTGAAAGATATGTAGTTAGTTTACGTGCAGTTTTTTTAAGAAGATAGAGGTAGTTTTTTTAACAACTCTAATAGTTTTTATAATTATATATTAGATATAAATATATGGTTAGTTAAGAGTATATATTAAATTCAATGTGTAGTTTTTCTGAACACAACATGTTTATCAACAATAATCATCTAATATAGATTCGGTTGCATATACGAGGTACATTGAATCTAATATTTAATATAACAAAAAATTAATATTATTATTACAAGATTCAATGTGTAGTTTATCTAAACACAACATGTTTATGAACAATTAATCATCTAATATAGATTCAGTTGCATATACGAGGTACATTGAATCTAATATTTAATATAACAAAAAATTAATATTATTATTACAATAATAGAAATAGTATTCACGTATAATGTATTTCCGCATATATTAGACATAAATAGGAACACATATGCGGTACTGCACCATTAATTTATTTAGCAATTGGTATTTTTTTTATTATTTGTTTTCTTTTCAGGTTTTGCATTAATTTGCTTATCAACATACTCATTGTTAACTAACTTATTAAGTATTCGTCAACTAAAACATGTTCTAAATCTTTACGTGGTGAGATATTTTTATATTATAACTTTATAATGGTGCATAACATATAGAATAAATAATACAAAATAAAAATTAAGTTTCTTTTTAAGTTTTATATTAAGTATCGTCAACTATTTATTTATTATTAACTTTTTTAAGACTTTCTATTCTTATTGTTTTATTTGCAAACATACCATTAATATATACACAAAAAACACACACACATATATATATATATATATATATATAATCATTAAAATTATGTTATCATTACATGTAATTTGAAAATGAATTTGCTTATCAACTATATTTATGTTTTCTTTTTCTTTTTTAAATTATTATGGGTGAGTTTATAAGAGAAAAAAATATTTTTATTTAAATAGACTAATGAGAATATATTTGACATGTCCAAGTAGTGTTCCACCATAACTCCTAGATATATTTCTTTCTCAACTCTTAAAAAAGTTTCCTAAATTTCTATTTTTTTCTAATCTCAATTTTTAAAACTTTATAAATTTAAATATATAACAAACCATTTTAAATTAGAAAATGCCCACTTTTAATTATAACAGTCCAATTTTTAAATACAAACTGCTCATTTTTTTAATGTCCCGCATTTTGGTGTGAAATTTTTATTTAAATTGTATATATTTTCTTTAATCTTCCATCTTACCTCATTTATCATTAGGTGATATCTAAATATGAAAAATTTAGATAGTCAAAGACAACAACGAAGATATAGACAGAGACAACATGAAAGAAATAGAAGAAACAAAATAACCATGGAACAACAACAAAATCACTTATCTATAGCACATACAAGTTACAGGCAAGGAAGAACTACAATGAGATTGTCATCTGAACGACGATTAGCTCGGACAATAAATTATAAGCAACCCATTCCAGGTGTACAATTTGTTATTACTAAACATATATATACCCTTCCTAATCTACACGATAATTACTTACTATTTTTAAATTACTTAATCATGTAGGTTGTCATCTTGCATCTCCAACATCTCAAGGAACTAATTCCCATCTACCAACACCAAGTAATGTAGCAGGTTGTAATTTTTAATTAACAAGATTTTTGGGAACCAATGACCATGAGGCAGGACCAAGTAATAGGGATGCATCTAACCTTCCACAAGGTTAGTATTTAACCTCATGCAAAGGGACAATTTTTCATCTTACCAAAAGTAAATCTCAATATCAAAATTGAGTAAAATATTGTTTTTTAATTTAAACTCCCAAGTTAGTATAATAATAAAAAAACAAAATTTGAATTTCATAATATATTCAATGGAATAGGGTTATCCTGATTTAGGAAATACCCCATTCTGACGTCCACTTTTTTTGGGTCACCTCTTCATATGGTATTACATGTTTAAAATTATATTAGTAATTGATTTTCTTAATCAAATGTTACATAAGCAGCAGGTTGCAATTTTGTAATGGGGTATTTCCTAAATCAGGATGATACTTTCCACAAGGTTAGTATGATACTTTCTACCACTATTATGATGACCTCATGCAAATGAATAATTTTTTATGTTACAAAAACCAATGACATAATGTACATTATATATATATATATATATATATATATATATATATATATTATACTTAAAAAATACTTAAAAGAGATAAGGAATGTATAGTATAAATAAAAAACATAAATTCTTTATCAAAACAATTATTAATTATTGTGACAAAATTGTATTTATCATGAATCTAAATTATTTTATCCCTTTTGTAACTTTAATTTAAATAATGTATTTTTTTAATAATGCAGAAATCCAACGGACATTCAGATAAACACATAATTGTGCTCGAAATTTTCAAAACAGCATGACAATGGTCATATTTCAATTACCTACCCCAACTACATGTACATGGTGTAATGCACATTTATTTTACCATGAGTCACGTGACACATGTTGTTCTGGTGGGAAAGTGTCATTTTCAAATGTTAGTGCTCTTATAGAGTTACTTGAAATATTCTCAGATGCTTCATCTGAAGGGAGACATTTTAGACAACATATTAGAAGTTACAACCATGTACTTTCATTCACTTCACTTGGAGTTCATATTGATGAAAATATGATTGCAACTGGACGTGGTATATATAGTTTTCGTGCTCAAGGTGCAATATATCATAACATACGAGGATTCTATCCAAACGAGGGTTCTAGGCCACGTTTCTTGCAGTTGTATATCTATGACACAGAACATAAGTTGAAAAATAAGATGTTGGAAAACCCCCAACTTCATCAAATATTGGTTTATAAGTTGCAACAAATACTTTATCAATACAACCAATTTTTGCATGTATTTAGACAACTTGCACTATGTGAAGATGTCGATCAATGTAGTTTACTCATAAAAGAATGTCCAGCTAATCAACTACAGTATAATCTCCCAACTAGACCACAAGTTTCAGTAATTATTGTCGGTGGAGATGTTGAATCAATGACACATGGTCGAGATATCAATGTTGTTCGCCATGATGGAAATTTAATGAGGATTCAAGAAACTATATTATGACCCTCTATAATATCCTTTGTTGTTACCTTTTGAGACGGACGATTGAGACCTTAACACAAAAAAACATGATGATAAAAGTATCTCTTGCTGAGAATATTACAATTACATGCTTCACGTACTTATCTCAACGTATCTACTATACATCTTACCCATTTATTCATAAAATTAATTTCGATTCATAATAAATATTTTTTATTTAATTAATTGTAGATACGTCCTAATCATCAATCTGTACTATTACAAGCAGGACGACTCTTACAACAATATGTTGTATACAACTACGCTAAAATCGAAGCAGAGAGGTTAAGGTGGATTCGAACTCACCAAAATAATATTCATGCTGAAGTGTATCAAGGCTTGCAAGATGCTTTACACGTAGGAGAAATTACTACAGGTATTCATTATGACATACATTCTCACAATATAATGTTAAATTATCACATTCAATTCTAACACATGTTTTTCTATGAAGAAAATGTTGGGCAAAGAACAATATTACCTTCATCATTTATTGGCAGTTGTCGAGACTTGACACAACGTTATGAGGATGGTATGGATATTGATCTTCATGATAGAAAACCAGATATTTTCCTTACAATGACATGTAATCCTTCTTGAATGAAATATCATTAGAACTTGGTAATCTTCAAATGCTGGAAGATCATCCAGACTTGCTAGCAAGAATTTTTAAAGCAAAATTTGAGCAGTTGAAGGAGGATGTCATTAATAAAGATGTCCTTGGAAAGGTTAAAAGTTACATGTATGTCAACAAATTTCAAAAAGAGGTCTTCCACATGTTCATATGTTATTAATCTTAGAAAGCAATGACAAATTACATGACCCAGAAGATTATGATAACATCGTTAGGGCAAAAATACCAAAGATTGAAGAAGAACCACAATTGTATGCAGTTGTACTAAAGCATATGATCCATGGACCTTGCAGGACTTCTAATCCTAGATCCCTATGTATGAAGAATGGTAAATGCAAGAAAAGATATCCAAAAAAATTCTTAGATGATACACGACAAGGTAATGACTCATATCCAAAGTATAGAAGACGTTTCAATGAACCAATATCTATTAATAGAAATGTCACTGTTGATAATAGATGGGTGATACCTTATAATCCTTGTTTACTGTTAAAATATAATTGTCATATAAATGTTGAAGTATGCAGTAGCATCAAGAGTATTAAATATTTGTATAAGTA
Organism: Psophocarpus tetragonolobus; assembly: GCA_037954015.1. NCBI lineage: Eukaryota > Viridiplantae > Streptophyta > Magnoliopsida > Fabales > Fabaceae > Psophocarpus > Psophocarpus tetragonolobus. The sequence continues at coordinate 38,218,940 of CM075691.1, read as the reverse complement.
TGTTTACAAAGGTCTTGATCAAGTGGCAATGGAGGTTCATAGGGGATCAACTCTAGATGAGGTTCAACAATACATTGATGCTAGATGGATCTGTGCTCCTGAGGCTTTGTGGAAGATATTTAGATTTGCCCTTTTCGATTATATCCATGCGTTGAAAGATTACAAATTCATTTACCAAATCACCACCACGTGCGATTCTATAATCATCAGCGCATAATTGATATATTAAATGATGACTACAATTCCAAAACAATGCTTACACAATTCTTTGCCTTGAATTGTAGAGATCCACAAGCTAGATGTTATTTATATAGAAAGATTCCAGAGCATTATTGTTGGCATAAAGGAGATAAGGAATGGTACCCAAGAAGGTCAAAAATGAAAGTTATTGATTGTATTTATACAGTATTTCCTTCAGAAGGCGAGAAATTCTACTTGCATATTTTTCTATCTCATTTAAGAGGTCCAACCAATTGGGAATTCCTACTTACAGCAAATGGCACATGTTTTCCTACATTCAAAAAATCAGCTGAGCAATGAGACTTTTTAGAGACTGACAATAGTATTCGTGAATGCTTAGTTGAAGCATCACATTTACGAATGCCTTGCGCTTTAAGGAGGTTATTTGTCACTATTCTAATTTTTTGTGAACCCACTGATGTTAGGAGCCTATGGAATGAGTTTTATCCCCACATGGTAGAAGATTATCCTTCAACAAGCACTTCTGTAAGCATAAATGTGATTAATATGCTACTCAAAGATTTAAATGACCTTTTGATTCAGCATGGTAAACAACTCACAAATTTTGATTTACCATCGTTAACATTTGAAGATGCTGAAAATACTGCAATTCCTCGAGTTATACAAGAAGAATTAGCAATACAAGGGCCAAATGAAGATGTAGACTCTATACAAAAGTCAAATCATGATCAGTCCATTGCTTTTAATGCCATTATGGATGTTATCAACCGTAAACAAAGTCAAGTATTTTTTGTCGATGGGCCACGTGGAACGGGTAAAAAATTTCTTTATTGTGCTTTAATTGCACAATTAAGGGGTCAACACAAAATTGTGTTAGCCACTGCCTCATCTGGGATAGTTGCAACACTATTACCTGGTGGTCAAACTGCATATTCTTGATTTAAGATACCTATCAATGTAGATCCAGAGTCCTTTTGCTCAATAAGTAAACAATCAGACCTTGCAAAACTCATTAGAGAAACAACAGCAATAATTTGGGATGAAACACCTATGATTAACAGACATGCTTTATAAGCATTAGATCGATCATTAAGGGATCTTTTGGATCTTGATTCTCCATTTGGTGGGAAAGTAATGATATTAGGAGAGGACTTTCAACAAGTACTTCCTGTTGTTCAAAAAGGTACTAGACACAAATGATTTTAACATGTATTGTCAAGTCTCCTTTATGGGCTATATCACAAAAGTCCTACATTTACGCAAAACATGCGATCATTACAAGACCCGACTTTTGTTGAATATCTCATGCGCATTGGAGATGGTACTAAGCCTACCAAATATGATGACATGGTTAAAATTCCTCATCAACTTGCAATAACGTTGGAAGAAGAAAGTTCAATACAAAAGCTTATAAAGAAACATTTCCCAAATTGGAATCACACACCTGGGATGCAACTTATTTGGTACAAAGAGCCATACTGACACCGAAAAATGATGATGCTCAACTACTTAATGACATGATTATTAATCAATTTCCAGGAGAAGAACATGAGTTGTTATCATTTGATGAGGTTGAAGGGGATACACACAACTTATATCAACAAGAGTTCTTGCATACTATAGCCTCAGGTGGTTTACCTCCACATGTTTTAAAGGTTAAAAAAGATGCACCCTTGATGTTATTACGAAACATAGATCCCAAATCAGAGCTATGTAATAGAACAAGATTATTATGTCGAGGATTTTTTAGGAACATGTTGGATGCTGAAATTCTAACAGGCCACCATAATGGGAAAAAAGCTTTCTTGCCTAGAATCAAACATAAGACAACAGAAAATTCAGGACTTCCCTTTGTGCTTAGTAGAAAACAATTTTCTGTGAAATTGAGTTTTGCAATTACAATAAATAAATCGCAAGGACAAACCATACCAAATGCTGAAATTTATCTTCCACGACATGTTTTCAGTCATGGTCAATTATATGTTGCTTTATCAATAGGTGTTTCTCAAGCTACCACAAAAATCCTTATTAAAGAAGGACAACTTGATGAAGAAGATGGAAACTTTACAAAAAATGTGTTTAAAGAAATTTTGTTGTCTCAAACTTAGGTACATATATATCTTCTTTACATGTATTTTTGTATTCATGCTTAAGGTTATAATTATGCAATTTAATTAACTAAAATATTATTAAATTTATAAAGTCAGTTTAACTAAATCAATTAAAGGAGATTTTAATTACTCCAGAGTCGTGTTAACATTACATAATTAGTAGATACATTTTATTTTTGTATATATTATCTGTTTTTGTATATAGTGAAAGTCTTTTGTATACTACTACAAGTAGAGTTAATATAATGCACATAATTAAATATACCAAATTAAAATAAAAATGCGAACACACAGGCGTGGTAGCACATGTGTTTTTGCTAGTCTTAATAATTTTAATTTTTAGAAGAGTTTACAATAATGAAATCGAAAGTACATCCAAGGTGATTATCATAAACTCATTTTTCTATATTTTCTTAATAGTCAAATTAGAAATGCATGTAACTATATTATTAAATTTAAAATTAAATGACATAATAATAATAATTATGATGCTAAGATTTTGTGAAAAATCAAATTAGAAGTATATTTAAAGTGGTTATTTTAACTTTTATTTTTTTAAATAATCAAATTAAAAATGTATTTAGAGAGACTATTAGTAGGTTTTTTAGTGCTACAGAAGTGGTTTACTTACACTTTTCGGTGGCTTTCAAATAATTTGAGACTTAATGATTTATAAAATTAAAATAAAGTAAAAAAAAGGAACTAACAACTCACGCGAGATGATTATGCATCATATATTTCGAATACAACTAGTTAGAAGTTTAATTCTAATTGGTTGCTAATTCACTATGGGCCTTGGCTTTTTGACCCAAAATATACACGTTTGTAGTAGACCCACCCACTCGGTCAAAACCAATTTCACGTGACTCTTAATGACTTTTGGAATTAACATTTACCCAAATTTTATTTAACATCTATTATATTTTTTTTTAAATATCAACTTTATCTCTTCTAAACCTAAATTTAAATATTCTCTCTCTTCATATAGTGTATTATCTCTTCTCCCCTCTTTTTTTCTTCTTTTCTTTTTCTTCTTCCATTATTATTGTTGTTGTAAATAAAGAGGAATAGTAAAAGACCAACCTGTCTTTTGAAGCTCATCTTTTTGCATAAAATGAAGATTATTTGCGTTCGAAGTAAAATTATTTCTTCAATTAGGTTAGAATTGGGCACTGATCTATCTTACTCATATTATTATCTCCGACAGTCACTGTCAGTGAGTAAAAAATGGAAGATATATTGGTATTTTTTCATTAATAGGTGAAAAATCAAATTTCCCACTTAATTAGCAAAGGAAAGTAATGGTCCAAAAGGGGAGAAAAAAAGATTCCAAATAACCTTAGATGAAATAGCAATTGCGAGTAAGAGAGAAAAGGTTTTGTGAATCAAGAGAAGATGGGGTGGAGAGGTTCAAAACGGTACCATGAGCAATGATGGGCACCAACATTGGGTAAAGCTCATTTTATTCTAATGGTTAGCGGACTCTAGAACTATTGATGTATAGGCTTAACTGGTGACAGAGGGAAGATACTACATTAACTGATTACCCTAAACCCTAAACTCTAGCGGACTCTAGGACTCATTTTATTCTTTTTTATTTTTGTTTATTATTATTGTTATTATTATTACTAGCAAAAACACAAGCGGTGTCGTACCTGTATATTCACATTTCTATTTTAATATGTAATAACAATTTTAGGATTTTAATTTAATATATTTTGTAAATTTTTATATTTTGAAATATAATTTGTTATGTAACATGTTTTGAAATATATTTTGTTAATTTATATTTTTTGTTTATGATAACGTGATAAAAACATGTCAGTAATCAATGGATATCACAAATATGCAATGAATATGAAAAAATGGAAAGAGGAGAGTTTGAATAGAACTCAAAACATTGTTGCACTTGTGAATATGATCATAGATATAAATGGACAATTATGTATGTTGGATATCAATATTTTAAAGTAATTTCTTTTTCAAAGTTATAAGTTGGTCTATTGGTAAAATATATATTTGGGAAATAAGAGGTTATGGGTTCAAGTCTCTCTTATGACAAATTAATTTATTTTTTTAATTTTAAAATAGGTGTAAGGGTAGAATAAGTATTTTGAAAAGTGAACATCAAAAGGGGTATTCCCTTTATTAATAATATAGGTATAGGTATAGGTATAGGTATAGGTATAGGTATAGGTATAGGTATAGGTATAGGTATAGGTATAGGTATAGGTATAGATATAGTATATAATATAATATCATATATTATACATTATAGATACAATTGAACAATTATGTATGTTGGATATCAATATTTTAAAGTAATTTTTTGTCTAAAGTTATAAGGTTAATCTAGTGGTAAAGTATATTTTTGAGAAATAAGAGGTTATGAGTTCAAACCCTTCTTATGACGAATTACTTTATTTTTTTAAAATTTTAAAATAGGTGTAAAGGTAGAATATGTATTTTGAAAAGTGGATATGAAAAGGGAGTATTTCTTTTATTAATAGTATAGAAGTATAGATTAATTGTATTTATTATTTATTTGTCTTTTAATTTTTTAGTCATTATATATTTTTATTTGCATTTTATATTTATTTTTTATTGCTCTATTTTTTAATATTGAGAATTAGGCCAAATTGGACAAAATTGAGTATCTACACCCTTCATAAGAAAAATTTTTTAAAGTTTGAATCAATAAGGTTATGCACTTAGGAAACACAACCACTAACATGTATAATTTCTATTAACAAAGTTAAGGCAACACATTTGACTTTGAAGAGGTTACTGCACACAAGCATGGTGACCTTTGCAAATGGTTGAGATATCATGAACAACTTGATCACATTGCAATACACCAAAACAAAACTTCATTTTTTAAAAAAATATAAATGTCATTGGACATGACTTCAACATTACACTTTCGGAGAAGTTATGTGGGTTTGTGTCTAGGTATGCATAAATCTTATTTCAAATGAATATGATTGAGTAAAGTTTGTTGATATTAATGGTTCAAAATGTTGATATGTGCTAATAAGTACTCATAGTATTTCTTGTGCATGTAAATTAGCTACACATGTGATTGAAAGTATTCTTCTTCATGTTATTCATCCATAAACCTCCATATTAACTTCATCCAAAAAATTGTTTAAAAATTTCATTGCCATTTGAACTAGAAAAAATAATAATCAATAATTATTATATTCCAAATAGGGGATGTGGAAGAGGGAAAATTTCATTTCTGAATAGACAGATTCGAGATAATAATATACTTATATATTATGAACCAATTGTTTTATATGGTTATTTTTTTTCCTTTTTTCAAATCAATTGGTTGGAAGGTATTTCTTTATATAGATACCAATGATATAATCGGATTAGAAATCTATAGAACTCTAAATGTATGATATGAAATATGTTAAATTTTTAACTTATTTTGGATTTGCAGATAAAAAATGTCCAAATTTATATCCCAAAACAGTACAACAAATAAGATAAATTCATTTGAAATGCGCAAAATTATGTTAACATTTAGAACTTTAAAAAGGAAAATGTAACGAATAGAAAAAATGTAGCAAGAAAAAAATTTACAAGAAAAGAACAAGAAAAATTACCTTCACTCTCTTTAAACGCTCTCAAGAAATAGTAGGAAAGCACAAAATACACTGGAATCAATAACGCACAAACACTATGGAGAGGAAAAAATAATAAAAGTAAAACACAAAGAGTGATTTTCCCAAAATATCCATAATTTTTAGATTTTAATAACGTTACAAATTTGATAATCCAAATAAAATACATGCGCCAAACACACGAGATCTTCTTGTGTTGAAAGGATTTTGTGTCATGAAGTAACACACCTCTTTTATAGTCCTATCTTTTTAATTACTTTAAATTTATTTGTTTTTTCTTTGGTTTTATTTTATTTAGTTATTTTATCTTTTTGAATAACTTTATTTATTTAACAATAATATTTATAGTTTGAGTCACACTTCAATTTACAATTTTTTAATCAAAACATCTTTATGCAGTATACAGCCTTATTCAATCCCTTTCAGTACTTGTAGTCCATTTGGCAATGTACTGGTTCAACCTAATGCCCCATCCTCCATAATTCCATATCGCAGCCACAGATATACACATTCTCAATACAAAGTTCATTTAAACCTTAACAAAAACAATGATTAACATTTCCAACAAATGCTAAAAAAATATATAGCAGATCAATAGCCGCACAGGCACATGTACAAAAGCACTTTCCAGAAAATATGGGAAAGGGAATATAAAGAATACACTCAAAACATCTCTCGGGCAAATCTTGACTTCTACCTAATTTGTATACGTAAAATAAGAAAAAAAATTACAAAGAATATGCTCATACATTTCTCGGAAAGCCATGAAAACAAAAAGGAACACCAAGAGAAAAAAGTTAATTAACTTCCGTAGTTCTATCCTTGCAGATCATATGCCACTCACTAAGTACTGCTGCTTGAAGAGCTTGATGTTCAGCTTCCTCAGCAGTTAGTTTCGATAGTGTTGAAGGCCCCTTCTTTTGGTCATCTTCACCATCTTTCTTTTCTTTATCTTCCTCTTCTTCCTCTTCGTCTTCAGATTTTGGAGTCTTCGGTCGTGGTTGGGCTGCCTTTAACAAGGCTATCCTTTCCATTGATATGCGAAGCCTCTCAGCTGCAGCTACTTTCACTTCATCTTCAGGCATATACTCCACACCACCATCAGTAAGGTCATCTAACCAGCCCTGAAGGTCTGATCCGATCTCTTTTGTAATAGATGAATCCGATGCTCGAACCACAAATTTGCACAACATGGTTGTAGTCTCATCACCCAAGTCCACATTTCTACTTACTTCACTTGCACCAAAAATCATCATGCCCAAGAAGCCACCATGCCAAGTTTTAGCAGCATAACACATCTAGGCCGGCAAAGGGGGAGGGAAAAGGAACAAATTAGTAAATTCATTCTATGCACTTCTTAAGAACTAAATCCATATAATGCTTAGTGTAGTCCTAGTTTTTATCCCTATTCTAACGTTGTCTAAGATTCTCTTTCTTTAGGTACTTATTTTCAGCTTCTCTCCAAGTAGAAACAGTCATGTAAAAGCATACAAGGGACAGACTGAATAGTAATGTCACTAGATTTTAAGAAAATGAGGTCATTCCCGGTATGGAACATAATAAGCATCCTTTAACTATTTCAAACAGGTAAAAAAGATAATAAAACACACCTCAAATCCTGCCACAGTGCGGATAATATGTGAACAAACTTTGTGGAATGGCTTGGAAGACAAGGATTTCAGTCCTTTTAAGAAAGGAGAAGCACCATACTGCTGTGCTGCAGTAGCCTTAAAGCCACTTCCTTCATATGTATATGTACCAGTATATTCCACAATAGCTGGCAAACTGGGCCAGAGTCGGAAAAACTCAACAGGTGATATTTGGTGTGGCAAAAGAAGCTCAGTCAATGGAATTTTATAAGGCTGACATCTCAAAATCACAGGTTCACCTAATTCAGGCCTTAGGCTCCTCTTCTGTCTCATGATTTGAGGATCCTCTTCGGCGTAATCTCCTTCATAGTCTCCAACCGCACCACTACCATAGAATGGGTAATACAATACTTGAACCCAAAGGGCACATCTTTCAAAATGGGAGACACCAACTGTCACACTGCAAATCACTGGATCCTGAGAATGGAACAACATAATCAGGTATCTGGATCCACAATATATTATAAACAGGAGAATGGCAAACTGCTGTGTTAAGGAACAATTCAAAACTTGTCAAGTACAGCCGTAGAAAGCAAAAACAATTAAAATAAAATAAAATTTACATAAAGTCCAAAGCTCCAAACTTAAAAAATTATCAGGTAAAAAAGTACTCAAAAGATTACCAACAGAGGAAGATATTACAAAAGTCACAATAACTATATGTAAGTGGTGGCATCTAACTAACATTCAGGGTCAGCATTGCAAAACTACGCTCAACAGGATGCTGCATGACCACATGAGCTTTTATTTTAAGAAAACTACAATTATAAGACATGGGTATCGGTTCCAATATATATTTATTCTAGTTTTACTTTCATTTTTAACATAATCCCCTCTAGTTCCTATATCCTAACACATTTTTATGCTATGCTGGCAAGTGGCAACATTTCCACGATGCAATGAAGGTGCTTGGTCTTTCAATGATTAAATTGGCAGAATACTAGATTGCTAAAATCCTGTTGAAAAAATTTCCCATTAACATCATTGCACCCCTCTTCCTAGTTTTTGGGCCATTTTTTCTCTTAATCACATGTCATGCCTTTTTCTTAAATGAGTAATATGTCCCAACCTAAAAAAATCGCCTTATTAATACTGATGTAGGTTTCCTTCTTTTATCTAATTACAATAGTCAGCTGCAGGTAACCTCTTTAGGTTTCAACTAATTCAGTTACGCTGGTGAACCTCACATATAAACATACTATAGCAGTGTCAAAAGTCCACTGGGCCAGATCATTTAGCCAGGAAAAAATAGGGCTCGGCCCTATTTCCATCGGTCCAAAAAAGCTGGGCAGGTCAATATGGTTGGCCCAAACCCAAATCAAGCAGGCAGGGCCTTAATACATTTAAGTGTCAAAATAGGCTCAGCTGATCGGTATTCCGGAAACCTCTACCCAAAATCCATGCATGATCTACTCAGTACAGACATAGCACTCTAAACTGTCTCAGACAAGTAATTTGAAAAACAAAAGGATGGAAGAATAGCTGTAAGGTGAAAATGTAAAATAGCAATCTCAAATTGAAATGGAATATGCACTTTAGAGGAGAAGCAACCTGTGAAACAAGACTACGCAATTGCCTCACTGCTTGAGAAGAACCATTCATATAATATAATGCACCTGATAATCCCACACGTACATCCACCCGATTTAGTTCAAGCTCGGTTAAGTTTAAGACCTGAAACATTTTTCATTTATAATTACATGAGAAACACTGAGATAGGGACAATATCTGTTTAAAAAAAACTGTCAAAAACAAATTATATATTAACTAGCGAAAAGACAGGCGCGGGGCGCTGCCGCACCTGTGTATTTACATTTCTATTTTAATATCTTTTGTAAAATTTTATATTTTGAAATATAAATTGTTATGTGACATGTTTTAAAATATATTTTGTTAATTTTATATTTTTTGTTTATGATAACATGATAAAAACATGTCAGATCATCAATGGATATCTCAAATGTGCAATGAATATGAAAAAATGGAAAGAGAAGAGTTGGAATAAAACTAAAAATATTGTCGCACTTGTGTATTTGCATGTTTATTAAATATATTTATCATGAAATGTAAGCATATATTAATAGGGAAAAGGTAACAATAAGTATTTTGAAAAGTGGACATCAAAAGGGGGTATTGCCTTTATTAATAGTATAGATATAGAAGTATAGATATAGTATATAATATAATATCATATATTATATATTATAGATATAATTGGGCAATTATGTATATTGGACATCAATATTTTAAAGTAATTTTTTGCTTAAAGTTATAAGATTGGTCTAGTGGTAATGTATATGTTTGAGAAATAAGAGATTATGGGTTTAAGTCCCTCTTATGACAATTAGTTTATTTTTTTTAATTTTAAAATAGGTATAGGGGTAGAATAGATATATTGAAAAATAGACATAAAAAAGGGGGTATTCTCTTTATCAATAATATAGATAAGTAATAGATAATAAGTAAAAATCTAAGGTGATAATCATCAATATCGTTATTATTTTTAAGAAACCATGTATTAGGAAGCAACCGCATGCTAAAATACAATATGCAACTGCATCATTTCATAGTATTGAGAATAGAAAGATACAAGAAACCTGAATAGATCGTTCTGTTACTGAATCAGTAAAAAGGATGACAAGCTTCTGTATACACAATTTATTTATAATAGAAGCTACAGTTTATACTAGTGTCAGTGGTTACAGTTGCAACTGTCATTGAGACAGTTATAACTGTCTTACACCAGATAACAGCTGATGGTGAAACTAAAATACACAAGAAAGGGTATTCTCTTACATATTATAACATTAGTTACTGCAAACTTACAAAGTTGTAATTATAGAAACAATAGAACATGAAATTAAATGTACCACCTTCATATAAAGAAATCAATGTGTCACTTAATGTGGATCTTCAAACACTAGATATCATGATCCATCATACTAGTAAAATCATCAAAGTGATAAGTCTGTCAAACTCTGGCTAATCTCTCAAAGAAACCAATCATGACCACTACAACATAGTATACGCAGATGCCCAACTTAAGCATTTGAAAATGTCAAGCAAAATCTAAAAAACTGAGAAAGAAAGAAAGCAAATAAGGCATTGACCTTTAAATGCAGAGTGATCCTGCCATCACTTGAATCAGCCAAATGATAACCTTCAACATAGCAGGGATCACTGCTTCCAGTCAAAGTAATTGCATTTGGAGGAACCTTCAGTAAAGTAGAACCAGCTCCTTTTGTGAGTAACAGGGTTAGTTCGCTGGGGTCAGGTCTCCATAGTTCTAGAATAGCCTTGTGAACCAATCCTTCCAACTTTCTATCCTGAGCAGCAGATGCTTCATAAAATTGAACAGTTAATTTGTGGTGGCTAAATGGATAATCTCCTCTTGCCACTGTAACCCCTGGCCACCTGAGGACAATAATAAGAATAAGAGATAAATCACATATCATGCAATAAATTCTATAAATGATTTGATAGTGTTTATGAATTTGTTAAAATTGGAAATGGCTATTAAGAACCAATATACTCCAAATAGGGAAGAATTGGCAACTTATAGAAACTAGGCAAAAGAATCTAAAAGTGTAGATTTTATTTGCAAAAACAGGATTGTCCAATGTGAAGGAGAAAGAACTACAATCCTGGAACGTATAAGCCATTCAGAATCATGCAAAAATCCTGCCCTCTCAAGATTGTATAAATCTTGCCTTTCAATTTACCAAAATTCCCTAATGCACCTCTCTGACTCTGTCCACCTTTATACAACCTTCCCTCTGATTTTGTTATAAAAGACTATGCCCTTTAATCCAGGCTTTTTCTAATTGCAGGTTTAACAGCAACCTTTTGAAAATCCGACACCATTACAGCAATAAATTTTTACTATCATAAGAAACTGGATATTTAGATAAAGGATAACTCACTTGAGAAAAAAAATAATTAAAAAAAAACACGTGAATAAGATAGGGACCAATGATAACATGAGAAAATAGATTAACAATTCACAGCCAACAGTTATGAATATAAATTTGCACAGTATTCTCACCTACTGTCTTGATGACTTGTAGCATATTTGATTCTTTGCAATATCAAACGACATTGATGCTTGCTGACAGAATCAGCCAAAGGACTGTTCCTAAACTCTTCAAGCTCTTTGGTAAGTAACTGACCAGCCCTAGGGTGGCGTGACCCCAGCCGTTGAGCAGATATAAGAACTGCCTGTACATCTTGAACTCTATTTGTTGTTTCTGCAGTTGAATCAACATTGAAAAGGACCTTGTGAATATTTGATATTATGACATTAAGAGGATCATCTGGGTCATCTGCTAGGAGTGGATCCAATCCATCTATATCTATGTGCTCTGTAATAGCCCAAATAAGGCGGGCCAATATTCTTGATGTATTGACCTGTTATGTTCACAAACAATAACATGCCTATAAATAAGTATTTCATAATTTAAACAGGCATCTCAATTTAAATTTCATAGTCTAAGTGTATATGTATATAACTATATATAGATAATATATACAATCATTCTTATTATATCACATATAGCAGCATAAATAATAGATAATTTCTGCTCAAGCGAAATGTCATACAAGAATTTTAGGATATCTTCAAACATAGTAAAACTAGAACATAATTCAGTACACCATGGAGATGAGTAACTGGCCCATGACAGTAACAGTTCACCCCCATCAACTAACATATTTCATTATTGAGTTTAACAGTAATATGACAAATGCCTTGGTTGAGGGTAAAACAGTTGTATCACATAGGGTAAAGTTGAAGGATTTTCCTATTAAATTTACCCTCAAAATATATTCTGCTAATAATAAAAACAATATTTGGATGGTACAGGCTACATACATGCAATTGTCAGAATAAGAAATTTTAATGTTCCTGAATTTCAGGTATATAAGTTCGAATACCTCATGTAAGTCCTTCACAAGTTCACGTTGCAAGTTTTGCAATCTAGTTTCATTCAAAATTTGGTCCTGCGAAGCTCCATCTTTGACTCTTTTTACACCACCCCGAGTATCATATATGCAACATAGCCTAACAAGCAACTTCAAGTAGCAGTCAATTGCATAGGTACGGCCATCACAATCCCATTTAACACAAGGTCGACAAACTTCCACCACTTCCAAAGCAGGTTCAGTCCAGTTTAATGCACCATAACCAGTTCCATATGCCAAAGCTCCGATGACCCTGCTCTCCATGCCCGTGTTGTTTTGTTCAGGCAATGGCAGAGACAGTTGAAAGCAACTTTCCACCAGTGACGCAACTAACTCCTCCCTAAATAAACTTTTACTTGTAATGCTATTAAGATCATCATATACTCTGGCATCCTCAAACAGAGCAGCTATATCTGTTCCAGGAAGAGGTTTCTGCCCTCTTCGGACACTTTCCTTTGCAAATAGATGCACACAAAGAGCTGTTCTACATATACATGCTAGAGCATACATTCGATCTGATTCTGCTCTCAGGTTTCTCACCATTAAAAGTAGCCTCTTGAACAGTGATACCTACAAGCAGCCAAGCACTAGAATCAAGCACAAGAAAGTTTGTCCAGACAAGCATCCAATGTTCTCCATTAATACAATCTAGCATTATCACACAAGATATGAAACAAGAACATTTTAACTGCTAGATTGATCAACAACAATCAACCTGAAGTCCAGAAATTCAAAAGCTCCATCTTGACTAGTTAAAGATATTTGACTTTGACTAGTCAAATTTGATTCTACTCAATTCAAAGGCTAACAAACTACCACTTAAAACATTAAGCTAAACATTTAATTATCGAGGATAAGCATAAAAACAGTCAAACTTTTATAGAAACTCGCTCATCTAACCCCTCCTAAAACTATGGTGCACAAGTTGATTTTAACTTATATTTGATTCATTTTACTTTTTTATTTTTTTTCTTCCATAGGTGCATATAAAGAATTTTATCCCAATAGAGCCAAACTCATGAAATTTTGATGATATACATAATTCATAGACTAACAAACTACCACTTAAAACATTAGGATAAGCATTAGATTACTAAGCATAAGCACTAGAACAATCACACTTTTACGGAAACTCTCTCATCAAACTTCTCAAAAAGTTGAAGTGTAAAAATTAAAACTACCACTTAAAACATTAGGATAAGCATTTGAGGATAACCACAAGAACAATCAAACTTTTATGGAAACTCTCACATCTAAACAGAAGTGTATAATACTATAAATTGATTTTAAGTTATAGAAGACGTTTAATTCATTCTAATTTTATTCTCTTCTATAATAAATACGTTTATCCAAACAAGATCACACTAGCAAAACTGTGAACCTATTCATAATTCATAAGCTAAAGTCTAGAAATTCAAAGGCTTGGTCTTACTAGTGAAACATATTTGCCTTGAGGGATGTTTAGAGAAGTTTCTTTAGAAGCACTTCTACCAAAAAAAATATAAAGAAAAAGTTAAAAAAGCTTCTCCATAACCATAAGCTTTTTTAAAGGATGTGAGATTTTTTACATGCTAATTTTAGCTAATATGTAGATGCTGGACTTTTTAAAAATTGACATGTAAAAAGTTCCATATCTTTTAAAGAAGCTTATGGTGAAGTTGTTTCGACTTTTTCTTTGTATTTTTTTTTTCTGCTAGAAGTGCATATGGAGAAGCTTGTCCAAACAGACCCCTAGACCAGTGAAACTTTGATTCTGTTCAACACTTAGGCTCACAAACTACCATTTAAAACACTAGGATAAGTATTAAACACTAACGATTACAAGCTCTCTCGTATAAAAAAAGTGGAGTTTTTTAAAAATTAACTAATAAAAAGTTTCACAACTTTTAAGGAAGCTTATAGTGAAATTGTTTTAACTATTTTCTTTGTATTTTTTTCTGCTAGAAGTGCATATGGAGAAGCTTATCCAAACAGACCCCTAGACCAGTGAAACTTTGATTCTGTTCAACACTCAGGCTCACAAACTACCATTTAAAACACTAGGATAAGTATTAAACACTGACGATAACAAGCTCTCTCGTATAAAAAAAGTGGGATTTTTTAAAAAACAACTAGTAAAAAGTTTCACAACTTTTAAAGAAGCTTATAGTGAAATTGTTTTAACTTTTTCCTTTGTATTTTTTTCTGCTAAGTGCATATGGAGAAGCTAATCCAAACAGATCCACCAGTGAAATTTCGATTCTGCTTAACTTAACACTAAGGCTGACAAAACTACCATTTAATAAAACACTAGGATAAGCATTAAATACTGGGGATAACAATTAACCTAATCATGAATTGACAAAGTAAACAACTGTAGTGGCGACATCCAAACCTGCATGTGAAGATCAAGGAGATGCAAATTGGTGACAACAGCCCTAACAATGCTCTCTCTGGCAGAAGCAAACTCCTGCCTATCCCACAACGTCAATATAGCAATGATGGATTGGGAAGCCCATTCGGGTTTCCCTCCAGACACATCAGCGAGATACAGCATGTTGATTCCAACCTCATAGATCAACGCGGGTTCGAGCGAGGAAGAGAGGAACGGCGCCAAGTGAGTGACGACATCGGAAACCCCTACAAGCTTCTCGGCGTGGGAATCAACGTCTGCGCTGTCGTTGGAAGCAGGGGCGGCCTTGGAGAGTTTGCGGATGACCTCGACGCCGCCGGAGGCGACGGCCTTGACGGCGTAGACGACGGGGAAGACGGTGGAGCGGAAATTCTCGACGGGGAGGACGAGGGAGCGGGCCATGAGGGCGCGGCGCTTGCGCCAGACGAAGTCGACCATGGAGGAGAGCCAGTTGGAGCGGATGGCGAGGGAGTTTTCGCTGTCGACGAGTTTGTCGCCGGCGAGCTTGCTCATGCGCTTGGAGGAGAACTCCTGGAAGAGGCGGCCGAGGGACTCGAACGCCACGCGCGCTACGTTGTCGGAGCGGTCGAGCATGTTAGCGGCGACGCGCGTCCACCACACGGAGACGCGATCGAGGAGGTTGACGTTGTTCTCGCAGAGCGTGACGAGGTCGTCGCGCGCGAGGACGCAGCCTAGGGTTTCGGTGACGGAGAAGCGGAGATTGTCGCTGGGGGAGTCGAAGCATTCAGAGATCTCTTTGTCGCAATCGGCGATTAGCTTCGCGAGGCGGTAGGAGGGGATGGCGGCGAGAATGGAGACCGCGGCGGCGGCGACGTCGGGGTCGGGGAAGTGGAGGTCGGTGCGGATGCCGGCGCAGACGGTTTCCCAGAGGTCCGGGGTGAGGCGCGTGGAGCGGATGAGGTCGAAGGCGAGCTTCTTGCAGACGGCGGAGGCCGGCGCGGCGACGATCTCCTCGACGGCGGTCTTGGCGATGACGGCGATGTCTCGGCCGGCTGCGGACTGCTGGAGGGCCTGCAGGAGGGCGCTGGACTGGCGGAGGGCGTCGTTGGAGCGGAGGTCGGCCTGGATCTGGGCAAAGAGAATGTCCATTTGATGGGATTCTTCAAAGAGTGGTGATTTGAGAAGTGAAAATTGAAGCAATGTTGTTAGGGGTCAGGGATTTGGAGAGGGTGCAGTAGAATCATGATCTCTTGTTTTGTTAGTGAGATTTTGATCTTAGTGGTGAAATAGTGATGGAATTGGAAGTTGTTTCGTTCAGCTGGCACTGCTAACTGTTAAGAGACTCAACAAGACAACAATGGCAGGATCAGTAGTCAAAACACCCCAAGATCTGAATAAGCTAAATTTTAAATTTCAGTTTTGTTCCTTTATTTTTTAATTCACGAGCTCAGTATGTTTAACAAATAAATTTGATAAATTTATTACTTTTCCCTATTAATACGTTAAAAGGTCGCAGAGTATTATTAAACTATAAAATAAAAAAAATAAGCTTAAAAATTTATTTTTATTCTTAACTTTTTAATCTTCATAAAATATAAGGATTAAGAGTCATTATTTATAATTAGAGTTTAAGAAAATAAATGTTCAGGATTGACTATTAAATTTATATTTGGAGTAAATTGATCTTCTCCAAACTTTTAATATATAATTGGGCTGATTGACCTAAGTGGGTTTATTTTTTTAAAAAATTACCAGTATAGGTCTGCTTTGAAAAATATTACCAGCATGGATCTGTTTTGGGTTGTTGACTCGGTCAAACCGCAACTCCGAATTGCGGTTTCGTTGTCACGTCATCAAAGTGATTACGTGGAAGCCAACGTGGAAAAACGACTACGAAACCTCAAGTGGGAATTGCGGTTTGACTGGTCTTTGACCAGCACCGCCTTGTTGTCCAATGGGTAAAAAAACACAGAAAACGATGTCTGTAAAACCGCAAGTCAGAGTTGCGGTTTTACTGGGCTTTAACCGACCCCCCTTTTACCCGACGGTTGCAAAAAAAATACAAATTTCTACTCACATAAAACCGCAAGTCGCATCTGCGTTTTGAATTAAATATTATTTTTATCATAAACCGCAAGTGCGAACTGCGGTTTATGTTAAATATAATATTTAAATATCATCAAAGTGGCTGTAGTTTAATGGTAAGAATTTCATGTTGTAGTTGTGGAAACCTGGGCTCGAATCCCAGCAGCCATACATTGTTATGTGTGGCTGCTGGGATTCAAGCCCGGGTCTCCACAATTACAACATCAAATTCTCACCATTAAACTACAGCCACTTTGATGATATTTAAATATTATATTTAACATAAACCGCAATTCGCACTTGCGGTTTATGATAAAAATAATATTTAATTCAAACCGCAGATGTGACTTGCGGTTTTATGTAAGTAGAAATTTGTATTTTTTTTGCAACCGTCGGGTAAAAGGGGGGTCGGTTAAAGCCCAGTAAAACCGCAACTCTGACTTGCGGTTTTACAAGCATCGTTTTCTGTGGCAGTGTTGGTCAAAGACCAGTCAAATCGCAATTCCCACTTGCGGTTTCGTAGTCGTTTTTCCACGCTGGCTTCCACGTAATCACTTTGCTGACGTGACAACGAAACCGCAATTCGGAGTTGCGGTTTGACCGAGTCAACCACCCAAAACAGACCCATGCTGGTAATATTTTTCAAAGCAGACCCATACTAGTAATTTTTTTAAAAAATAAACCCACTTGGGTCAATCAGTCATATAATTGTTAATAATTTTTTACAAACTTTTATTTTTAAATTCTCTTTATAATAACCAGCTATGTTGTTGTTTAATATTATTAGAGATATTTGTAATTATATCATATATGTAAACTTGGAAAATCAATAAAAAATATAAAAAAACTGTTAAAATAGATTTTTTTTAATTTTATATATTACTATTAAAACATTTTATATTAATTTTAATATAATAATAATGTGACATTGCAATAAATATATAAACACATTATCATACAATCGACTTTATTTTTTCTTTAATCATAAAATGTATGTAAGACTAATGAATGTAATATATGTATGTACACATTTATTTTAAATTATAGAAAAATAAAAAATGAACATTTTTAAATATATTATGTCATGTAAAAAGGAAAATATGTTAACTGTATTTATCTACTAAAAGAAATGGGAAATTTTTAATTTGTTTAAAAATATTTAAAAATACTAAAGAATACTTAATTTGTTTTAGGTGTTAAGAAATAGAGTTTAATTGGCATACACTGTCATGTCAGTATAAAAGATGTTTACACTAACTAACATTCAATCATGACTGTTTATTTATGTGACTTTTAAAGTAGTAAGAAGTAAAGTAAAAAAATTTATCGTGAATGAAGGGTTGTGATTTAATGTCAGTGTAAAAATCTTTTGATATGAATGCAAAAAACAATGACTTTTCGTTTTTTGTAACGTTTCATTAATTTAGGAATTAATGTAACATGCAATTAATCATATGTAATAATTGCGTAATAATGAAGTATTTAATTTTTCTTTTAGAAGTTATGATTTTGAACAACCATCTAATTCTATAGATAGGGGTTGAATTATACTTAAAGGAGAACCATTGAATTAATGAAATTATATTTGGGTTTTACCCTTTTGTTAGAGATAAATTTCTTTTTAGAACTTATCAAGGAATTTTTCTTTGTGGCGTTCTGCTAGACTTATCAAGGGTAAATCACTACCCTTGTGGTGTCATATGACTTATCTTCCATCGTTGGAAGTAGCGTCATTTATCCCTTTGTTAAACCATTTTCATCGTTTTCATTTTCTTGTTTACCCAATTCTCATTGTTTTGTTAACTTATTACCTTCCAACCTAGATAGATCCGCAAAACGAATCCAACCCCTCTGGATTTCTATTCGTTGGTATCAAAGCTTCAGCTCTAGGTTTGAAACTATGGTGGATATTTTTTATACAAGATGTTTAATAGAAGATTATTTATGTTTATTTGCAGTTGATGGAGGTAGTTGTAGCAACGTCGTGAGCGAAAGATTGGTGAATAAACTCAACTTATCGACGAGTCTTCATCCTAGACAAACTAAGTTTAAATTCATTGTTGGAAAATTCGTGGATGAAGTGACATGCGATATTGCTCCCATGGACTCATGTCATTTTCTTTTAGGGAGATCTTGGCTGAAAGATAAAAAGATTAATCCTGAAAAATTTTCATTTTCTTTGGTGCATGAAGGACGCAAGCTTAATTTGAAATTTCTGGCACCAAGCCAAGTTTGTGATGATCAACTTAAGTTGAAGGAGAAAATAGAAAAAGAAAGAGAAGAAAAGAGAAAAATAGAAAAAGAAAAAAGTGAAGAGGAAGAGAGAAAAAAGGAAAGAGAAAGACAGAAAAAAGAACTATAAAATTTTAACCGCTATTGATTTTTCTTCTTCTCTTGATATTATAAATGCATAGGATCATGAGTATACAACCCACAAATTGTCATGGGTAAGGAAGAAAAATATTGATATCACTCCTAGAGCGTCATTGTACATCGAGTCCACTGTTGAAATTCAAACTCATGAGAAAAATTTTCAAATCTGGGTTTGGACACCAAAAAGGAAAACTTCTTTGATGCATGATTTTTTACCAGTTGTATTTGATCAAATGAATAAAATTTGAAAATAAAGTCATAGATTCGAGGACGAATCTTTTCGAAGAATGAGGGAATGATATGAATGCAAAAAACAATGACTTTTCGTTTTTTGTAACGTTTCATTAATTTAGGAATTAATGTAACATGCAATTAATCATATGTAATAATTGCGTGATAATGAAGTATTTAATTTTTCTTTTAGAAGTTATGATTTTGAACAGTCACCTATTTCTATAAATAGGGGTTGAATTGTACTTAAAGGAGAACCATTGAATTAATGAAATTATATTTGGGTTTTATCCTTTTGTGAGAGATGAATTTCTCTTTAGAACTTATCAAGGAATTCTTTCTTGTGGTGTTCTGCTAGACTTATCAAGGGTAAATCACTACCCTTGTGGCGTCATATGGCTTATCTTCCATCCTTGGAAGTGGCGTCATTTATCCTTTTGTTAAACCATTTTCATCCTTTCCATTTTCTTGTTTACCCAATTCTCATTGTTTGGTTAACTTATTACCTTCCAGCCTAGATAGATCCGCAAAACGAATCCAACCCCTCTGGATTTCTATCATCTTTACACCGACAGTGTGTACAATTAAACTCTAAGAAATAAAGATAAATTAATATTAATGTTTTAGAGAAGATATTAATAAGTTTTTCATGTGGCTAGTAGAGTTTATTTAAAATTCAAAAACTCCAAACCAAATCTTAAAAACCCATATGAGTTTAATTTGTTAATAGAGTTTAATTGGTATACACTGTCAGTGTAAAGATTTTTACACTGACATTCAATCACAACCCTTCGTTTATGATTGAATGTTAGTGTAAAAATCTTTTACACTATAGTGTATATCAATTAAACTGTTGTTAATAACCTAACAATTTTTTTTTAAAAAAATTAACAATATTCATTTAAAATTAAAAAAAAGAACAATTTTGCTCACTATGTAATTTTAAAAACCTAATAAAATTAAAAAAAATTAAAATTGCTTATTTTTAAATTTTAAAAACTAATTAATCTGTTAAACAAAAATTGTCTAGTTTTTAAATTTCTTAATTTGGCGTTTAAAACATACTATTCTATTAATTAGGTATCATAAGTTAATATAACTCTTGTTTTGTTTTATAGATGATCACATCCACATTTCTGTCCTAGTGTCCTCGAATGAATGATTTGTTTTGTGCTTAATAAATATTTACTTGTAAGTTTTTTTCTATGTTATTTTTAATTTATTAGTATATTTTTTATTCATGTCTATTTTTATACAATTTATATTGTTTGAGTAAGATGATAAATTTAATATATTATAATTTTTTTTCGTAAAGTGTGATAAACCTACTCTTAATTGGAATTTATAGAAGACTATAACATTAAAACACAAAGCCAATAAAATGGAGATGTAACCTATTAAAATTTGTAATTTTTAATATTATTTTATAAATAATATACTACTATAAAGTAATTTAATTTAGATAAAGTAATTTTCTTGCATTTTTAAGGATGTGATATATTTAATTTCTCTTTTATCTATTTACTTTTATTTTTTATTTAAAATACAAAAGCAGTTTTTGAAGTAATGTAAACTACTATAATTTAAATTAAAAACTGCCAATTCAAATAAAAATTGTTATTTATTAAGAAATAACATAAAATAAAAATAAATAAATTAAAAGAGGTGAACCAAATAAATAAATTAAAAAATAAATAGTAAATAATTGTGATGACACGGTTAGATTATTGTCATGTATCTTATAATTGTGAGTGTGGTGAATGATTGAATGTTTGAAAATTATTTGAGGTGCTTGCATTGAGGATTTGTCCCACTGCATGATATTGTATCTTATAAATAAAAATAAATAAATTAAAAGAGGTGAACCAAATAAATAAATTAAAAAATAAATAGTAAATAATTGTGATGACACGATTAGATTATTGTCATGTATCTTATAATTGTGAGTGTGGTGAATGATTGAATGTTTGAAAATTATTTGAGGTGCTTGCATTGAGGATTTGTCCCACTGCATGATATTGATGTTGATTCCAATGTATGTTGATGATGATGGTCAAGATGTGTCTGATGAGGTGTCATCCCAACTATGGTTGAAGGTGGAGTGTGATGACATTATTAAATGTTGATGTTATGATTTATGTTGTAGATGACATGATGCATAAATATGACAGTTGAAGAAATTTTGTTAGGATTATCATTGTGTGGTGCTTTAGATCAGGTATTTTTGGGTTGTTTTGCATTGCACGATTATATTTACATGTTACTGCTGTAGAAAAGGATTCACTTTTAGTGGGCCTATAGTGAAATAATTGTACATACATGTTACTAGCGTAGAAGATGACCGTTTCAAATGTGTATCTAAGAGAGCATGCATGAGTCTGACAATTAAAGAAATTTTGTAAGGATTGTCTATTATGTGATGCTCTAAACCAGGTCTTGTTGGGTTGTTTTGCATTGCATGGTTGTACCTACATGTGATTGGCGTAGAAAGAGGAAAATTCCTGTAAGAAAATGGTTACAATGAGAAATGAGAAAATATAATAATAACCATAGAATTTCAATAAACAGTTCATATTGAATTATTAATTTAACAAACTCACATGATTCTTTCACATAGAAAACATCTCCCAAAAACACTTAACACGTCGCTCTCTCTTGTCATCATCGCTACCACCGTTGCATCCGCCGCCACCACCACTCCCACTATCATCACCACCATTGTCATAACTTTCCACTGCTGGTATTGTCTTAGCTGTTAGTGACGTTTGAAAGCCGTAGACAGAGATGACATCGGTGGTGATGTCAAACTCGTTGGTGAAGGATTCGAGCATATCCCAGTAGGATGAGACGACACGGTGTTTGATGAGCTCATATTGTTCAAACTAGATTATTGGTTTTATTTCAAGATTAGGACTTTCTAAGAATGCAATCGTTTTGACTATGTCCCTACTCTTACCTCAAACTCAAGCTTTTGTTTCATCTAGAAGATCTCAAAAGGGAAACTCCCTTTAAGAACTCATTCACAATATATTTATTCCATCAATCAATACATCATGGCGGTAGGAGGCATCGACAGTGGGGGCAGCGGGGATGGTGATGATGGTGACCGTGGTGGTATTGACGATGGTCATGGCATTGGTGGTGGTAGAGTGGGATGGTGACGAGAGAGCAACACATTAAGTGTTTTTGAGAGATGTCTCTATATAAAAAAATCACGTGAACTTGTTTAATTAATAACTCAATCTGAACCGTTTATTAAAATCTTAAAATTATTATTATATTTTTTCATTTCTGACTGTAATTATTTTTCTCACCCGAGTTTATATATATATATATATATATTATATGAAAGTAGTTTGAGATTAATGATAAAATATTTTTGGTCTAATCTTAAAGAAGTATGTAAAATACACTTTCCCATGAAAGAGTGAAAATATCAAATCGAGAGAGTAAAAGGTTTATGAAAGCTTCATTATTTAAGTTAGGAATTTTAAAAGAGTATATCTTTTTTATTTTTGTATTTTATCTTGTTGATAGAACAAACACTTGAAACTTGTTAATTGTTATTTGTCCACTAAATATGTCAATGTGACTTGAAACTTGTTCATTGTTATTTGTCCACTAAATATGTCTGAGGTAAAACTCCATTCAATATATATAAACGTAATACATGAGAAAAAAACTAATAACTAAGATTAGTTATACAAAAAAAAAACAACTAAGATTAATAATTTATAATAACATGACATATTTTAATATAAATATAAAGAAAGAGACATGATAGAAAATAATAACTTACTAGTCAATTTTCTTAGAGTCTTAATGGTTTAGATGATAATTTTAAAGCTATAAGACCTAGGTTTAAAGCAGTGCAAAAAAAAAAAAAGTGACTTACTCTATTTAAAATTTAAGGCTAAATATTACTTTTTGTGGATTATGTTTTAGTATTTTTTAAATACATTAAGTTTTAAAAATTTTATCATGATTATTTATGTTTTCAAAAATTTAATTTTAGTCAATTATTTTACATTCTGTTAATTTTCAATAATTTTTACATTGTGTTTGGATAGAGAATTTTACAAATGCAAGAAATTTAAAATACATTGAATTTAAAATTCTTTCAATTCAAATGACTTCATTTTTCAAATGTTTTGTTTGGATAAGGTAATTTAAATTATTGAATTTTAATTTTCTTGTTTGGATAGAGTATTTCAATTCCTATTAAAAATAAAAATTTATTTTACTAAACAATATTTTGAAAAAAATTGTTCTTTTTAAAAAATAATATAAAATTTCATTTAAAAATAAATTTTTTGTTTCTAAAAAAATAATGATTTTATAATAAATAAATAGAAAAATCACAAAAGTAAACCTTACATAATTGGTTTTATTTTGATGAGTATAAATTAAAACCCTAAAATTATTAGAACATATTAAAATAGAAATGTGAATACACATGCGTTAGTTAAAATAGTAGCAATTAAAAACTCACTATTTTTATGTCAATCCACATTTACATTCTAGAACCAGTTTATTGTAATTACCATCACTTCTTGCAACACAATTTATCTTCAACTTCATAATCATTATATTTATGTGCATTAATTGTATAGATGTGGAGCATAACATGTACAAAGGTAAAACCTTACATAGATCTAGTTAAGTTGCACATGTCATTTTATAAAGGATCAAAATAAAACTTTTGAAAACATAAAGGGCCAAAATAAAAAATTTAAAACTTAAGATATTAAAATGAAAAAAACTAAAATATAATGAAACAAAATTCCATTTAACCAAAATTTAATATAAAATAATATTAAAAAATTACTACGCAACTATATAACCTTTTTTATTTAATGTTTTGAGCCTTTCTTAAGCATGAGCCACGGGACATCATCCCCTTTATCCAACATCCATATTTTTTATTGAAACATCCATACTGGGCATGACTATTTTTTATTGAAACATTGATATAAAGAAGTGAATTGTAATACTATTTTGACTTACCTGTTATTATGAATGTTCAAAATCAAATTGAATTGAAAATTTAACTATAGAAATTGAAAACCACAAAAAATCATTTAGTTTGGAATGATTTGATTTTTGTAATTTCTAAATTGCGCGGTTTGGTTTTGTTTACGGTTTGAGGTGTTAAAACCACACTAAACCAAACTGCTCATTCTTACTTATTTTAACAAATTCACAAGAAGACATATATAATTACACATTATTTTTTTAAGTTTCTATGATTTTGAATTAATCTTGAATTATGATTTTTAATTAACATGTATTAGTTAGTTAATAAATATTTTAGTAAAATTATTTGATTTAATTTCATTAGATACAATTTGACGATAACCAGTAAAATGTAATGTTTAAATAAATTGATTGTTTATACTTTAACTTTAATTGTTACTACTTTTACATAATTTTATTGAGAGTGACTAAACTTCTTTATATAATTTTGAAAATAAAATCTTTCAATGTATTTTTTAATACTTAAAATAGAAATTTTAAACCACAAAACCAAACTAAACCGCAAAAAATTAGTTTGGTTTGATTCGAATTTTATACTTAATTTAAACTGAACCAAATTGCACCGCTTTTATTTGTTTAGTTCGGTTTGGACTACTTTTAGACTAATAACCACACCAAACCACACCGTGAACACTCGTATTTGTTACTATCCCTACTTGACACTTACGAACCTCAATATTGGATGCTCCATCAAGGATAAGTTCATTAATTAAACTCACAAACAT
Source organism: Psophocarpus tetragonolobus (assembly GCA_037954015.1). Lineage (NCBI taxonomy): Eukaryota > Viridiplantae > Streptophyta > Magnoliopsida > Fabales > Fabaceae > Psophocarpus > Psophocarpus tetragonolobus. The sequence continues at coordinate 38,193,584 of CM075691.1, read as the reverse complement.
TATATTTCAAATCAAACTAGAAATATAACAATTATTGTATATGAAGATAACTCTCATAAATTTTATTACATTAGTAATTATTATTATTGAAACATCAAAAGACATTAATTATCCAATAGCTAGTGCGAAAGGTTCATCCATGATCTAAAACTAGTTCATGTCGTACCATGATTTCTTCTTAAGCTCATCAATTACTTTCTGATCCACTTGAAAAGCTTTGGTGAGAACCTCATCAGAAATAGGTGGTTGAGCTTTAAACAAAGCATTTGCAATAGTGATAGTTCCAGGATTTTGGCTGCTAAGAGCAGCAATGGCAATAGCATTATCATACCCCACATTCAATTGGAAATGAATGAGACCAATTGGGAACACAAACACATCACCCTTATTTAATACTTTAGTGAAAAGGCGATTTCCATCTTGATTGGAGGAGATAAATCCAACATAAAGAGTACCCTCAAGAACAATAAGGATCTCAGTGGCTCGAGGATGAGTGTGGGGAGGGTTCAAACCCTTTGGTGCAAAATCAATACGAGCCAAAGATATGCCAAGTGTGTTTAATCCAGGTAGTTGTTCAACAAAGACAGGAGTCACATCTGCTTTCATTGGGTTGTCAGTGTTCCCAGGTTCAACGTGTAGGAAGAAATCTTCAGCTTTCACAAGCTTAGGATCTTTGCAAAACTCTCCATTTACAAAAACTACAAATTACCAGACAGAGTTATTAGTTAATGAAAATAAATCAAGAGAAATACTAGCAACACACTCTTTAATACACTTTACATAATTGATTAAAATTTATCAAAAATAAGAAATTATGTGGGTCTCATTAGTCATTAAATGACTCGCTCTCCTAATTTTGTAGTTTTTAATAAATTTAACCAATAATAGAGAGTGTATTCGGAAAAGTGTGTTGATAACACTCCTCGTCAAGATAATTCTACACAACATATATGCAAATGAAGCAAAACTTAGGTGACATTTATTTTGGGTATTCTATGTTTTCATTTTCATAAAAAGCAAAAAACAAGCAGTGAAAATATGTTTGGTTACAATTTAAAAAACATTTTCTTAGGAAATATTTTAAAAAAACAACTAAAAATAGAAAACAGAAAAAAGTTATTTTCAGTATTTTCAAAAATGAAAACCGTGTAAAAATTTAATAACAATATTATAATTATAAAAAAGCTATATATAAATGCATTTTAAATTATACATATAAATATTTTATAATATTTACTGAAATCGATGAAATTTAATAATATTATTTTTTGAAAATAAAAAAGATCAAATAAAAACAAACATATTTTTTAAATGTTAAAAACTTAAAAATAAAAATTATTTTCAAAAAATAAAAATAAAAACAAAAAACATTTTCTTACAGAAAACGCTAACTTAAGTTTTGTGTTAAAAGAATGCTTTTACATACCACCATCTTTTTCTTTGATTGCCACACAAAAATCTTGCAGAGGACTTGGATCATAGGCAGAGACAACAAAGCTTGTCAAAGCCAAGATGACAACAAGAAAGTAAACAACTTTCATATTTTTTTCTCCTTAGTGATACTCTTTAATAATTTTCTAGAATGTAATCACTTTTAAGACTTGAATTTTGATCGATGTAAAACTTGCTATTTATAAGGACGAAGTGTTGAATTGGTTTGCAGTTTATCTTTATCGTAATTAATTATTTATTTGATGAGGACCCATATTCCTTAACAACTACATGCGTGCTTGATCAAAGAGTGGACTAAGGAGATGCACCATATGAAAAAGAAAAGGAAATGTTTCGGTATTACCTCGTCTATTTGGCTTTGTATCAGTAGTTGATTCTGTAATATATATTATTCTATAATGAAAAAATTGCTAGCTTAATCAAAGTTCAGTTTAGACTTTGTCTCCATATTAGAAACTTGATATGATAGTAGTTCAAATTGGCTTGGTGTTATTGTTATTGTTCGAAGTTTAAACAGAGTAGGTGGAATATTGAAATTTGATAACTCACAACCAAACTTTCTTCATTTAGAAATTCTTATTGGTTAAGAGTGTGTATGTGAAATACTCTAATCTATATTATAATATTTTTTCAATTATATGTTAGATGTTTGAGGGAGATTAAATTTAGATTTTTTTTTTAAAAAAAAAGTTGTTTTGAAGAAACTGAAAATTTGTAGTTTATAGTTATTTCTTTACTGCTTATTTTTGCTTTTAACTATTTTCACACTCTTTTATTTTATAAAGACAGGTTATTTTGCATCCAAATTAGATTAATTATTCAAATATTTTTTAATAAACTTACCGAACAAAAGTTGATTTTGATTATAAACTATCATAAAATAATTAATTATGCATGTAATAGATTATTAAAATAACTTAATTTGTTTTTCCGAACACACTCTAAAATTTGTTAATAACTATCAATTTTAGCAAATCATACAATTAAATCATGAAAGGGAGAATGACTAAAGTTCATAATTTCTAAGAACATTTCTATTGGTAGTTTTTAAGGTGATTCTTATTGAACCATTCTTTATATGATATAAAAAACACCGTTTTTTTGCAGTGGAAGAATTGTTCTTCTTGAAGAACCGTTATTCATTTAAAATATAGGCTCATTATGAAATTATTTATTTAAAATATAAGCTCATTATGAGGTAAATAAAAATAGGTAAGCTTAATTTTCAAATTTTGGTTGATTTGTTTTAGTATTTTTTCATTTTTGTACACTAATTTTTAAAAGTTTTATTTTGGTCATTTATAAAAATATATGAGTAAATTTGTCTCTCTCCACCTAATTTATGTGAGGTTTCATCTTTGTACACATTTCATATTCCTAGACTATTATTACCCTACCATGACTGTGACATTGAAGATAAATCATATAAGAGAAAATGGGATGTGGTTTAAAAAAATTAATATAATTGAAATAAAGATAGTAATATTCTTTAGTTGTTATTATTTTCATTTAACTATTTCAAAATTTTAAAGTTTTAAAAAATTAACAAAATATGAAAAAATATACTAAAATGAAATTTTTGAAAATATAAAGGATCATAATAAAAATTTTAAAACTTAATGTAAAAAAGAAAATACTAAAATACAATGAAACAAAAGTAGCATTTAGCTTTAAAAAAAGTAAAATACTAGGTAAATTCTACCATTAAAGTAAAAATTTGTAAGAATCTTTCAATTTCATGTGACACTAACTTCAAAAAATGCATTAAAATTTCATAAATGAATTTGTTTTATGTATTATTTTAAGCAATTTTAACCATCATAAAGAAATTAAGTTTGTAAAAGAGTTTACGAGGCAGTTTGGTTAAAATTTGGTGAGGAATTGGGTCACTATCGAACTACAACTAATATATATATTTACCACGACTACAACTAAAACTAGAGACCATTTCTGATTGTCCATTTCAACAATTGATCACAGACAACGTTTGCAACCCGACACTTTATCTTTTCTTTCCGTGTGATTTACTTTCATATTCGACAACCTGAAATATAATAGTATTTTATTTTTATCAAATTAAAAAATAAGTGTAACGCGATATGATTCGATTTATATAAATTATAAAATTTGAATTAAATAAAAATAACTTTTTTGTTTAAATTTTTTATTATTAAATATTAAAAAATACGTTAAAACTATTTTATTTTTAGGATTGTATAAAAGCTTACTCCTTTTTAACAAAATTATATAAAAGTTACAACTATTAAAATTAAAGCATAAATACATTACATTTTACGTGTTGTCATCAAATTATATCTAATAAAATTAAATAAAAAATTTTGGTTGGAAAGTAGGTGGGCAAGAGGTGCTCTTTAGTGAAGCAAAAATCTCTTGTGCAATGCCTACATGAAGGGGATGCTAATACATGATTCTTCCACAAAGTACTGGTAACACGACAAAAATGCAATGAAATCTTGTGCTTACATTTTGATGGCTAGGATGCAATGGAGCTTGCTAACTTGAAAGAGAAAATTAAGGGGTGACGAGGACATTAAAGACCAAACCCAAGATCCAATACAAGGAATAGGAGGGACATAACAAGAGCAAGAGCTAAAAAGGCTCAAGAAGCTTTGCAACATAAGGACAATCCAATTACATGAAGGGTTGCTAGTCACATGTATAAAGTGTTTGTAAGTGGGTTTGAACCTTGGACCTAAAGGTTAACTATACCACAATTGTCTATTGAGCTTGCAAGATTGAGTTTTACTTTATTTTATTAGCTTCCAAGAACTTGAAAACTATTTTGTATTTAATCATTTTGGAACTGAATGAGGAGACAGATTTTGGATGTTTTCATTCTAAGTGTGAGAATTATCTCTGCTAAGGTTATTGTTTGTGAGAATCATTTTGGAAGGATATATATAATGCAACTTTCCTTTTTCTCGTGAAAAGTATTAATAGATTTTAACGCCAATCACCTTTTGTTCATATTTATATAATTTATAAGGATATAAATGTACTTGTAGCTGTATTAACAATCTTTTTTTATCATAGATTTTGTTAGATTATTTTTAGAGTTTAATTCGTATACACCATCATTGTAAAAGATTTTTACAATGATGTTCAATCATAACTTTTCATATTTATGTGACATTTAAAGCATTAATTAATAAATCAACAAACTTTTCACAAATCAAGGATTGTGATTGAATGCCAATGTAAAAATCTTGACAGTGTATACCCATTAAACTCTTTTTTTAATGAAATAGTATGATTTTACTTAATGTATCAAATTGGATGGATATAAAAAAATTATTAATTTTTTTTAATATATAATCCATATTTAAGTTAAATTAATTGATTTGTTAATTAAAAATTAGTATCTTTTATTTAAGTTTATAATATCCATGTGTAAATTTTTTAATCGAATCATTAATAAAAAAATGGTATAATTTTATTTTATCATTTAATATAAATTAGTCGACTGTTAATGAAAAAATTAAGTTACTTATTTTTAGTCGTGTTAAATTTTTTTAAAAGCTTAAGAAAAATAGGTGAAAGGTGTTTTTTTTTTGTTGATTTCCCGTTAGGAGTTGCAAACAGTGTCAATGAGTTTATAACAACTGATACACTTTGCTCAACTAATTGACCTAAACCCGTTGTCGATTGAAAAGTTAGTTTATTAGAACATGAAAAACTAGTTAAATTTAAAAACTATTAAATAAATTTAAGTATCTGGTAAAATTATTTATTGAAATAGTTGGAAATATAAAATAACAATCAGACATAATAAATTATTTTCTTATATAAAAACATTAAAAGGAAAATATAATAAAAGAAATGAGCATAAAAAATTAGAAGCTAGAAGCTAACATTTTTAAAAAAATACTATTTGTGAAATAATGTTTCAAAAAATGATAAAAGCTACTAAAAAGTGTATCAAAGAGTCAAACATTTTTTTTCAGCTAGTAAGAAAAAGCTAAAAACTAGCTAAGATTACATACCAAACATAATCAATAACCTGGATGTCACCATTTCATATTTTGGAGATTAAAATGATATTTCTACTAATTTTTAATTGTAAATGTTTCAATAATTTAATAGATAAAGTATAAATTATTGATTTTTTAAAATATAAGAGAAAAATATTCCCAAATTTAAGATAGGAAGTAAAATTTAGAAATTTGATAAAATAAGATAAAAATGTTCGATTAAGCCAAAAAGTTAATAAGGTATCTTATTTTAGGAAGGTATTTTATTTACAACATTACTTTTTAACTAATCCTTGACCACATATTTGAAGTGTAAGTTTATCTTCCAACTATTTTACTTAACTGCTATTTTTTTTTTACTTGTTAAACAATTGTTAAAATCTTTTGGTAAGTGTATCAAGTAATAATAATAGTATAACCCAAAAGAGTACAATGTTGAATATACATGACTTGGTTGATACTATAAAAATTTATATATTTTTTTTACTTATTTTAAAAAATTTATATAGGATTGAACTACTAGCTACAAAAAATAAAACAAAAATAAAAGCATAAAAGGATGAAAGCAAGAGTTTTTCAAATATAGAGAACTAGTTAGGATTTGATTTCACTAAACCTTCACTCATACATAAATGACTATATAATCATGTTTATTATTCATGTTTCCATCACGGATAAAAATACTCTAATCCTAATCCTTTATGAGTACGGTCTAAACTCATTTGAGGTTTAAATTATCAATCTCTTGCATAACCTAAATCAAATAGTTTGCTTTAGGAAAATGAGTTTAAGATGTCCAATATGTTTTACCTTATTCCTGACAGTAAACCTTATTGGGTGCTCTTCTCATTTTTACGAGTCAAATACATTTTTCAATGATATTCAAAACATAAAATAATCAGAATATAAGAGAAGTAACACATAAAGAAGAAAATAGACACAAATATTGAATAATAAACTTATATTAGATCCAATAATATACATGAGTTTAGGTTTAGTTACATCAAATCCAAACTAAGGAGAAGCCAACCACTTGTGGATGAGATGAGCATCACTGATAGAGGACTACGAAGGAGACGTCAAACGTTTTTAGAAGATTATGAATATTGGACTGAAGTTAAATTAAAACCCATCTTCTATATTTTAATTTGTATTTTCGTAGTAATTTTATGTAATAAGTTCATATGACTCTTGACTTGTTTTGAGTCAGTTTTATCTTTGTTTTAAAGTCATTAAGTGGTTAGTGGGTTTTTATGTAAGTGGAAATTTAATTCCTATTAATTATCAATCTGTTTCTTTTAGAAATCCTAGGCTATAAATAGACCTAAGGAAACCTTTGTAAGAGACTTGGAAGAAATCAAATATCGCTTTTGCTGAGAGTGTTTTCTCTTTGGGTTCTTGAGTAGAACCTTTTCAAATTCTTATCAAAGAATTCCTATTCTTTGTGGTGAATTTTCTTCAACTTATCAATTCATAGGGATTGTGGCGTTGTTCTTTCCATTTCTTTGCCTTAATCCATTTTTTATCTTTTGTTCTACATATATTTCCTTTTAATTTTCTTGTTGTTGATGTTGAATTTATCGATCCAAAAAAAATAGGTTCATATCAATCACTAACAATAAAGGAAGCAAAAAGAAGAAAAGTGAAGGTTGGAGAAGAAGCCCATGAGCTGTGTCCTAGATTAAAGAAGATGAAGTTCTCTTTTTCTATGCAAAAAAACTCTTTTTATAACATGTCAGCTCGAACACCACTACCCAACAGTTGGACAATGTAGTTGGACACTCATAGAATAATTGTTGGGTAGTGGTGACTCAACTATGTTTTTATACTCTTTGTCTACCATGGGTGTTATGCGATGACCCTTCACCTATTAATTTTTTATGCAATTAACCTTGCTTTTAATCCAATTTCAAACTTGTATGTGTATTAGCAAATAATAATAATAATATCTAAACCAAAATATAAAAATAATCTAAATTCCTAATTATACTTATTTTCTATGTAAAATGAAGGAATCAAAGTCTTAAACGAAGAAAAATTAAGGTAATTGCTCTCATATGCATATATAAAATTAAGCATGTAAGACAATTATCAACAACCTTATTTGACAAGTTTTTTCTTTGCCATTTTCTAAATTTTTTGTGAGACATTATTTAACATTTTATAAAAAATATTTACATTTTTTATATTTTGATTCTTTTTTATTTTTAAACCAAAGTCGTAAAAGTAGGTCAAAATTATGGGTCATCATGATCTACCACAAGTCCAGGCTAGACAAGGTTAAAAAATGTGAATAAATTGATTATATAAAAAATATGGCACAACCCACTTACGACTCAACCTATTCAAGTTGAACCCGTGGTATCGAAATCTAATTTTTAGTATTCTGGGAACATTAAAGGTTTGTTATTTTTTTAAAATATATTCTTATGTTGTTTGTTTTTTTTACATTCCATGATAAAATATTTTCTAACTTATTTTAACTAATATTTAGATGTTGTGAGTGTAGATTTTTTAGTGAAGGATATCATCCAATTATTATTTTTTTAAACCTATAAAATTTAAAATTAACGTTAGCATAATTTTTTTTGTCCTTCAAACACTTTAGATAATGCTTTGAATTACTTTTTAAGTAGTTTAATATCGCTTTAGAAACTAAAAATAAAATAAAAAATTAATGAGACCCAATACAACAAAAACTAATAGAAACCTGACCAAAAAATTGCTAATTTATCAAATAAAAAAAATTAAATTATTGATAGAGTTGTAAAAAATAAACTAAGCATACAATAAATGTTAATGTGTTTTAGATACAAATGATATTGAGTTGAGAGTTGATAAATTCCTTGATTTCGTGTATTATTGAGATGAAACTCCAAATATGATATTGTATATATGTTTTGTCCTAATGTAAGGAAAAAAACTTAGATACAATATCATAGGTATTGTTAGTATAGTTCTTCAATTAGATTTAGAGTTTCACTTCTATACAAAGATAATTGATAGATTTGTTTAGTTCACATGAAACTCCAAATCTGATTAGAGAACATTATCAATAGTATTTATGATATTATATAGAAGTTTTCTTATTGTAACTAATATAATAGGTATTGTTAATATATTCACTAACCAGATTTGGAGTTTCACCTTGATAATATGTGAAAATTATTGTAAAATTTCTTTATTTTGTGTATTACTAGGAATGACAAAATTTACCCAAACTATGTGGTATATGCAAAAACACCTCAAGCGGGATGGATAAATGCTTGCAATTTGGGGTATTGTTAATATATTCACTAACTAAATTTGGAGTTTCACTTTGATAATATGTGAAAATTATTGTAAAATTTCTTTATTTTGTGTATTACTAGGAATGACAAAATTTACCCAAACTCTGTGGGTATCCGCAAAAACACCTCAAGCAGGATGGATAAATGCTTGCAATTTGGGTTTGGGTACAGGACATGTCTAGACTCACAAAATTATGCGGGTCTAGAGCCGAGTATAGGTACTATGATATCCAACCCGCCCCGTTCTGCATTATATATATATATATATATATATATATATATATATATAATTAAAATTTATGATTTTAATACACAAATTTTTTGTTGACTGGTCAAGGTATACAAACATTTTTTCTATCAAACATTTTAGTTCTTTCGTTAATTTTAATTGTTATGTAGTGACATGTCACTCTATTTATTAATATTATTTATTAATTAAAATTTTCAACGGTTTTTATTACATGTTATGGTGGCTTTTAGTCACCACAAATTAAAAATTAAAAATAAAAAATTACTATACCCTGGATGTTGTAATTCCACCTAAGTTTAAGATTCCTAAGTTTGATAAATACAAAGATATTTTTGCCCAATAAGTCATCTAACGCTGCACGGTAGAAAGATGACAAACTGTTGATCCACTTTTCCAAGAAAGTTTAATAGGGGAACCTCTAAGTTGATACATGAACTTAAAGTGAGGACGAATACATACCTAGAAGGACTTGGCAGAAGCTTTCTTGAAGCAATACAAGTACAACATGGATATGGCTCTGGATCACATGTAGTTGCAAAACATAGAGAAAAAGGAGAATGAAACTTTTAAGGAATATGCTCAATGATGGAAAGGGGTAACAACTCAAGTGCAACCTCCCTTGTTTGAGAAAGAGATGATCACCATATTTATTAATACACTTCAATCACCTTTATATGATAAGATGATTGGAAACGTATCATCAAACTTCTCAAACCTAGTTGTTATTGGAGAAAAAGTTGAGATAGGAATAAGGAGTGAGAAGATTTCCCGTGTGCCAACATGAGCGATGAGTGCAAAGAAACCCCCAACTATCGAGAAGAAGAAAGGAGGAGAAAGAAATGCCATAATGCCTACTTCTACCATGCCCAACTATAACCCCATCCCTTTTATACCCAATCACCGACCATACTTCATAAATAATCCATAAATAACAATAGTTTCATCACCATCATAGCCACAATCTTATTCGCTTAGAATGACTTATCAACAACACCATTCCCTTACAGGGATTCTAAAGCTATTCCATGAAAGTATAATGGCAAAGTGAAAACAATCAATGGAATGAGTGAGGAACAAAAGGTAGATTCTTGTGTTGAGGGAACTGTTGTCACGAATATCATGGGGGGAAGTGGAATGACTCATAGCGGAAAAATTTATGCCCCCAAGGAATTAGGAAGCAAATATATGGTAAAGGACAGTAAAATGCAAGAAAAGGAAACTGTTGAAGTAGAGGTTGCGACAGGGAGGAAGGTTACTGACAATGAAGTAACCAATGCAAAGAAGGAGATATTAGATGATGAAGCTTAAGAATTTATCAAATTCATATGACAAAGTAAGTACAGACTCATTGATCAATTGAGTTATACCCTGGCAAGAGTGTATCTCTTGATACTGTTAATGAACTTAGAGAGTCACAAAAAATTATTGATGAAGGTTCTCAATGAAGCACATATGACTCACGATATTATATTGGACAAATTTGGGAGTATAATAAGGAAATATCACTGCTAACAACTACCTCACTATTATAGATGATAGAATACCAAGTGAGGGAAGGAGGCATAATAAAGCTTTGCACATATCGGTAAAATGCACAGATCATGTCATAGGTAGAGTGTTGCTTGTTGAGTGTTTTCTACACCACTTCTGACAAGTACATCGGTCGTATGTAGTATTTAATAGATATTAGATAATCTCCTCAGGGAAGTGAAAATTTATATAAATTCAATAATATTTTATAAAACGAATTTGTAAATTTTTGTTTCAGTGATTTTTGTTCTTAGGAATGAAACTAGAACAAAATAGTTAGGAACTTAACAAACATTTCTATACCTATAATTTCTTATTGATATCTAAATTCATTACCTATGTCTGAAATTGTTGAAAGGTTTCTCTATCCTAATTCCTTAGTAATAGAGGACTAAATTAATGAAAAATCCTCCTAATTCCTTAGCAAAAATTACTTCAATAATTTGATAAGCATAAAAGAATTATCTATTTAGTCTTAGAAATCCTACCTTATTCTTGAGCATAATCACTATATGATGAATCTCCTGGTTCTATAATTTCACAACTATCTTCTGATATTAGAAATTAAATATAACATGTTATGAGTTGATAAATCACACAACAAGCAGTAAGTACAAGGAAGATTCAAAATAAATAAAGAACTTTAGATAAAAGTAAGAGAGAATTATAGAGAACAAATCAATTTCTCAACTCTTAAAGACTTACAGAACTCAACCAATCACCTATTATCACTACTCTAAGAAGAAAAGAGAACAAAAGTAAGATATATTGAAAATTGGATGCCCTCCCCCTCCATTTGCGTCCCTATTTATATGTTTTATCTTGGGAGATTCACTTAGTGAATGCAGCAGCTGCTGCCTTAGTTTTGCTGAGCGAAAGTTATTTTGCTTAGTGAATCTCAATAATTTCTTGTTACTTTTTGCAGCTTCTCTTAGCAAAAGATAGTTCACTAAGCAAACTTTGAGGACTGGTTCTTTGTGTGGCTAAGCGAATTCTTCATAAAGCCACTGATTTTTTTTTTGTCCTTTAATGTTGTTGGTTGAGGGTTAAGTTGTGGACCTGCAATTCTTAGCTTAAAAAAATCCAATTCCTTAACCATTTTCAAGTTTGCTTAAATATTTACACAAAAGTGGACAATTCAAGAGTAAATGTTAGGAAAAAAGAGATAATTAAGAGTTTTTCATCTAGCAATTTCACTCAATTCTCTCAATTATCAACTTCCCCAAACTTACTCCTTTGCTTGCCCTCAAACAAACCACTACCAACACTGTATTTAAAAAAAAAAGTGTCTTTCTATCACATTCTTGTCCTTGTCAATCATCCATTCACTTTTTAGCTCATCAATGTAAATGATCTCATGGTGTCTGATGGTCTATCATGCATAACTCAACCGAAGAAACTTTTCTAAGAGATAGTGGTGTTTCAAGATACACAAGATGTCTAATGTTCCTTTCCAATAAGTGTTTCTTTTAGCTCTCAAAGTGTATAGGATAGTGTTTTTAATCTTTCTAATCTTCTGAATTCATTACTTGACTTTAATATCTTCTTAATCAATGCTAACAATTTGTGCATGCAAGTGAAATCACAAGGTCTTTCCTATGGTTGTAATGGGGCTTTAGGTTAGAATCAAATCTTGGTTTTTCTAGGAAGCAAAGTACCTCAAAGCCATAGGAGAGTAAGTATATTTAATGAGTTTGTAAGTTTTTGACAAGAGATCTTTCACTTTTACTTACGACTCTTTTCATTCTTTACTTTTCTCATTTTCCTTTTCTTTCTTTTTATTTGAAACTATTTTTTTTATTTGTTTCTTCATTCATTTTTCTCTTTCTTTCAATGCTTCTTTTCTTTTTCATTAATTTATCTGAGCCTCTCTTGTAATTTTCCATTCTCCTCTTGCCTCACATTTGTGCCTCATGTAAACACTTATCTCCTTTTTTTTCTTTGAGATGGAGGTGTTTTAAACTTTGAATTAGTGGGTGAGGTTTTTAGGAAAGAAATAAATATTTTTATTAAGCTCAAAAGGGGTAACAAGGGTTGAGAATATTCAAAGGTAAGCTTTTTGGCTACCGTGGCTCAAACTTAGAAACAATGCCTTGATCATATTTGGACAATTCATGCAAAAAAAATTGATGAGAGAATCAAACAAAGTTAGTAACAAAAATCAACACTTTGAAAATCTCTATGCAAGAAAGTTTTGGCCCAAAGTCACTCACATGTTTTTAATTATCCCATATATCCTAACAATTCCTGTCTCAAAGTCTAGTTTCCAAATCATATTTGTCTGAATAGTCCCAGTCATCCATAAAAGATAATTCAATCAATTCATGCATATAATAAGAAAAGATGATTGAAAAAGCTAAATGCATTCCCTGATATGTTAATGTGTGCTAGACTTGATGTGTCATTGTGTCCTAATTTCCTAGTATCCATCAATAGATACTCTACTACTCAAGTGTATCCTATTTTTTGTTTTAGTTGCAGCAATTTATTTTATATACAAAAGTTGTACATGCAAGATATTCCTAGGTACTAAAAACAATAACATTCACAAAAATAGTAGAGCAAAAAGTGAGAAATTGTTACTGATTGAGGGAGGGTCAGAAGTCCCTGTCATCTCCAAATACAGCTGATAAAGCTGCCAATGTTCCCATGTCCATCTGGTTATCTGGGTCTTCTATCATAGTTCCTTTTCCTTTATTTGCATCAGTGCTCCTGCTGAGAGCAATGGATGGACTTCCTGGTGCTTTTGGATGTATTGGAGATAGAGAGAATTGAATTGCAAAAGGCTATTGTTCTTGGACTGTCGAAGGCTATTGTCCTGAAAAATTGAGTTGTAGAGGGGACTGCTTCATCCACAAATTTTTTATATACTGGCCAATTCACCAATTCAGCAAATTGAATAGGCGACGTGCTTTGTCTCATAGTAAACCGATGTATGCTTTCATTAATCAAAGTCAATCCTCGGTATATGGCATTCTCCCTGGCTTGCCTATGGTGCATGGCTTCTCTGAACATTTTTGCTGTGACCCTTCTAGTTGATGAGACTATTGTTGACTTCTCTAGTTTTTCTTGATGAAAACAATTTTTTGCAATGTATCTTTTATCAATATTGGGTTTGAGAGTGTGAATAATTTTGGTTGCTGAATATAATCTTTTTTAGGCACAAAGGGTTGTTATTAATGTTGGAAATCCTAAGACATAATGATAAGCATGGTTGGGCAAGGATTGGATCTCTTGTAAAATCCACGGCTTAATGTCTATATCCATGTCTTTCATTATTCCATAAATCAACTCAGCCCTTACCACATTTAGATAAGAAGTATGTGAGTTTGGAGACAGGTTTGCAAAAGAGAATGCATTCCACATACTTGTCACTGGATTAAGATGGCTCCAAAGAATTCTCAAAGGTTTTCCTTCTTCATCCTTTATGGATGACTTTCCAAGCAACCAAAAAGTTTCAGCTATGTTATCATAATTCTTTGTTTGATCGAGGAAGTCTGAAAATGGAGGTATTCCTTCTGGTGGAAGTTTCAAAGTTGTTTTAAGGAATTGGTTCAACGTTACCCGATCAAATTTTATCCATTCTCCTCGTACTAATGCTACTGGTTCTGGATTTGGTGACTTGTTATAGCAATTTGCAAAATACTTTTTCACCAGCTTCTCATCAATTCTTCCTAGCAGATTAGCTAGCACTATGTCCCAATTCCTCCTCACTAACTCATTTCTAAATTCATCATACTCTCCTCGTAACTTTACTCTCCTTTCTGTCAAAAGTGGTCTTGACATGAAGTCTTTAAATTTCATTTCTGCCTCAGCCGAAACGTATGTTGTCTGAGTGTAAGGTTCTTCCTCTGTGTCTTGGAGTGAAATCCTTTCACCTGCTCTTTTCCTTTTAGCTTGATCACGCCTTTGGCCGATCTACAAATAAAGCAACCATTTAGCTTAAGAATTTTTCAAAGTTAAGAATTGTGTATAAACTTGAGGATTTAGTAGTAAATGGATGTCAAAAGCTCAGTTCTTTATTCTTTATTTCCGTTCAAACAATTCATCAAACAGTTTGTGTGCACCATTATCACAACAACCAGTTTTTAACACAATGTTCATGAAAGTAAGAAGGAAAAACAGAAATGAAAGCTTTAAATAGAGTAGATGATGCAATCTTGGATTGCTCCTCCCATGATCTTACTTTTATGAGACTCTTAAGTGAAGAAGATGGAGATGGATGAGGTAGAAATGGATGGTAAAGGTACCACTCTAAGGAGATAAGCCAATCAATGAAGATTGCCACAGGGGAAGAACCATTGATGAAAGTTACAAGGAAGAGCTCGCAAAAGATAGAGAGAATAAGATACTAAAAGATGAGCTCACAATATGAGACATCAATATTCATTCAAAACTAAAATGTTACAATGAGAGGTGAGGTGTATTTATAGGGCTAAAGTGGATATCCACTTAGGGGGGAGGTTTAGGGAAGATAATCATGTGTTAATTTGGCTAACAAGCAAATTAACACATGATTAATTTTGCCTCAACCAAACATGCTCTTAAATAAGTGGATCTATGTTCCCTCCAATTCAAATTTGAATTGTGGCATGTAGGCACCTCCTAGGAAAGAGATGCTAATTGGAGCCCAAATGAGGGAACATGGGAGCCCCACTTGCTACTCATGCTTCATATGTTATTAGAAGGGTGTGGAAATTAAAACCACAAGTCCTCTTTGCTCCAAAAAGGCTCATTTCTTACTCACACTCCACATAAATAACTAATGACATCCCTAGCCTAAAACAAGGAGCAAATAGGCCGAAATACATGGCCTTACAAGATGCTAACTACACTCACCAAATTACAAGGCAAAATACAACAAAACAAATGCAAATAAAATAAACTATGGCCTAGAAATGTCTTCACTATCTATCCATGCCATGTCTACTCCAAATCCTGCTAGCTAAGAGTCCAAGCTAGGTAGGATTGCATCATATCCTCCCCCTTGGAAAGGATTTGACCTAAAATCCAGAGTCCTTTCTTCCTCTTCTTCCGATCCTGTAAAAAAGATTAGCAATGTGGTCAGTAGGTGGAGACTCATACGTGCGGGGAGAGTAAGGGCGTATGGTGTAATTACTTATGGTTGGGGTAGTGGAGGTTTACACTAAGGTTTGAAAAATGTTCATGGTGCATGTGGCTTCACACAACAGTTCCCACCTACTTCTAATGCACTAAGTACTAGCCTCCCATATTAGAAATGAGTGGCGAGATTATTCTTGATGCATTGGAGCACTCATCCTAGAAGGCCAAGTAAGCCTTATCTTATAGTTCACCCCACGAAATAATGATAGGCCTAGGGGTGGACCATTCTTGCATGATCTCTTTCAGTTGAACTTGAGATTGGCTGAGTCTCAAAAGTTTGGGGTTCAATCTCATGCTTAACTATGTTGGCCTCATCTTCAAGTAAAACTTAAGGTTGTGGTGCATTGTGCTCAAAGGTTATGGGCACAACCTCAACTTCTACTTCTTCAATGGAAGAATTAACTTCAACAAGATCCTCCTTGGAGTCCAGGGGCGATCCTCCTTGGAGTCCAGGGGTAATCCTTTTGAAGGTCATTCTTCCTTTCCTCTATTTCTTCTCTTTCTTTTCTTTCTCTTTTCTCTCCTTTCTTTTTCTTCCATTATTCTTTCCTTTCATACATCTGTCTCTTCTCTTGCCTAACCCTCTCACTTCTCCATTCCCTAAATTCATTGACAAATTTATTTAGAGTGTTTACCCTAGGTGATACCTCTTGTTTAACACCCTTATTTCTAGAATTGTGTAATTCCATTGGAGATATGCAAGACAAATCTAAACTAGAGACATTCCTAACTATTTTTATGTTTTCTCTCCTAATAGTGCAAGGGCTTTTGGAACTCAATGCACCAACTAAAACGACAAAGCAATAAAAGGAAAAAATTAAAAGGATAGGGACTTAAAACGTGCACCTAAGGTATAAAGGTGGTGTACCACTTCCTCTTTCACACCTAAAAATGAGAGACTATAAACTATTACACACAAAAAGAGATGACCCTTAGGGGCATCCAACACCTCTTAAAAAAATGCCTTTAATACGAGGAATTAATGCAAAAGAAAGTAAATAAAAGTCTTCACTCTTATCTCCTCTCCAACTATATCATTCATTGCCTTGCTCTCTCCTCTTGATCAAGTCCTTCCTTGACTTGTTCTACTCTTGCTAATGTGCTACCCTTGTGGAAGGTCTCCAAATCCAAGGCTTCTCTACAAAAGTGACACAAACACCAAAGCAAACCAAGAATTCAAAGAGTAAAAGCAAGAAAATGCACAATTAAGAAAGGACACTATCCAAATGGAAACATGAGTTAGAGACAAGACTAGAAATATTAAGGTAAAGACAAACTAGAATTAAAAGTAATAAAGGAAGGTAAGCACTACTTGAGCAAAAAGAGTACACCAAATATTTTCAAGAATTGCACAAACTTGAGCAAGTGTGGCCGATACTTAAAAATGACCTAGTTCAAGAAAATTCAATCAAATTTGAGTGCTCTTTTGAAATTTTTGTTTTGCTATTAGTATACCAAAATTTTTGCTATTTTACTTGTATTTTTTGTACTACTTTTGTTTTATTTTGTTTTCTTTCACTTCTTCTCTTTTTTTTCATACTTATTTTAGATGCACTTAATAGATTATTTTAATTGAAATTTTAAGAGCTATCTAAGGTGATTAAATGCTTGAACTAATGCAAAGTAAAGGCACACAAATTTTGAATTAGAAGTGCAACTCAAGAAAATAAAGCAACTCAAAATGGACTAGAACTTGGATGTGATTAAGAGTGTTTGGTTGTGTATCAGAGCTAGCTTGTTTGTACAAGATTTTGGCTCAAGTTCACACCCAATATTTCAAGGATTCTAACAAATTTTCACCTCCAAACAACTAACACACAAAGAGCTACTAAAATTCAACATTAGAGAATAAGATGTAAGATGAAATTGAGCTATAATTTTTTTTTTTTAAATTTTAATGGAACATGCTTAGGATAAAAGCATGTGATACTTCTCTATAAGACTTACTCAAGAGGTATAGACCTCTTAGATGCTCAATTTAAAAAAAGACACCAACACACTTTTATTAAAATTAAAAGAGGCTAAACTTAGGAAATTGATAGACAAAATCAAGAACTAAACAAGACTTAATCTAAGACAAAACTTAAGCATATGAAATCAAAATAAATGCACCTAAAAACAGAGAAAAAATAGAAGCAAAACTCAACAAGGAAAGCTAAAGTGAGTCCAAAGTACTCAACCACACATGTGTAGCTTCATCCACAAAGGTGTAGAGTCATAATAGAGAACTTCTTAGGAAACATCATTGAGCATAGATCACAAAACTCAAGAGGTTAATGTGAAAATTAGAGAATCCTAAATCAAGCAAAAGTGATCCAATTCAAAGAACAAAAAGAATTGAACCAAATTTAAAAGACATGCATATAGATGTGCATAGAAATTGAAAACTACTAAACAAAATAACAAGACAAATAAAGAGAAGATGAGACAACACATATTCAAGCTATAAAATTAAAGAACAAGATGAAGAAGATGAGAAAATAATTTAGAAATTAGAAGACAAGTAAAAGGAGAAGAACTTCTAAAAAGTAGGCTCTTGATACTATTTGATGCAATCTTGGATTGCTCCTTCCATGATCTTGCTTCTATGAGGCTCTTAAGTGAAGAAGATGGATATGGATGAGGTAGAAATGGATGGTGAAGGTGCCAATCCAAGGAGATAAGCCAATAATTAATGAAGTTTGGCACAAGGGAGTGAACCCTTGATAAAAGCCATAAGGAAGAACTCTCAAAAGATAGAGAGAACAAGACACTAAAAGATGAGCTCACAATATGAGAAATCAATATTTATTCAAAAGTAAAATGTTACAATGAGAGGTGGGGTGTATTTATAAGGCTAAAGTGAATGTTTACTTAAGGGATGTTTAAGGAAGATAATCATGTGTTAATTTGGTTAACAAGCTAATTAACACATGATTAATTTTGCCTCAACCAAATATGCCTCTAAATAAGTGGATCTATGTTCCCTCCAATTCAAATTTGAATTTTAATTGTGCCATGTAGGTGCCACCTAGGAGAGAAAGGCTAATTGGCGCCTAAAGGAGGAAACATGTGGGTCCACTTGCTACCCGTGCTTCATGTGTTACTAGAAGAACGTGATTAACAAATAAGAGGGGTGTGGGAAATAAAAGCACACATCCTTTTGCTCCAAAAAGGCCCATCTCTTGCACACACTCCACATAAGTAAATAAAGACACCCTAGCCTAAAACAAGGAGCAAATAGGCCGAAATACATGACCTTACAAGATGCTAACTACACCCACCAAATTACAAGGCAAATTACACAAAAAAAAATGCAAATAAAATAGACTATGGCCTAGAAATGTATTCACTATGCTCCATCCATGCCATGTCTACTCCTGATCCTCCTAGCTAAAAGTCTAAGCTAGGAGGGATTGCATTAGTAGAGAAGTCAGTTCTTGGTACTTATCGTGAGGGTGAATGCTCAAGAGAGTAGCGTGATGAGAATGAAGAATGGAATGCTACTAACGTGATTTTTTACAACAATAAAGTGTGATGGTATGTGTTTCTTTCGTATTTCTCTAAGCCCTAATGGTTTTGCTAAAAGAAGAGGAATGAGAGATGAAAATGAAGTGTTTGTTGTTTAAGTCATGAGTTTGTGTTTCGTTGCTGAGTGATGTTCAGTTCGCTTAGCGAGCTTATGGTCGCTAAGCAAATTTACCAAGTTAATTCAATTTCTGCAACAAATTCACTGAGTGCAATGATTTACGTCAAGCGAAATTGACATAGTCGCTAGAGGTTTTTGAAGGGGTTAAATTCACTAAGCGAACTAGTATTCACTAGATGAATATATGGCAGAGGCTAAAGGTTTTAAAGAAGTTAGACCTACCCATTGTCATCCCTATGTATTACCAAGATGAAAATCCAAATCTAGTTGGAGAACAACACCAATAGTACCTATTGGAACAACTTAGTACAGATTCATCCCTATATAAACAAGTTAGACCATTTTCATTCAAAGTTGTTCAAGTTCTCTTTTGTTCCAAAGAACAAAGTTGGTCCACTCTTGTAAAAAAAAAATAAAATTAGACCATATTCTTCTTAAAGCTCTAATGTGACAAGCTCCATTTAGATGTATTAATTTAGTTTTTGACTAATAAATATATAACTGTTTATTTAGGATATCTTTAATGTAGGATCTTTAGTAGAAATCTTAAACCAAAATCTTATATTGGGAAAAATCTACAGCTAAAGTAGAAATTGAGATATCTAGTATGGAGATTGGAGTCTTGTACAAGATCCCATAAGATTTGTACGAACTATAAATACACAAGCTCATTTCCTTTATTTAGTAATATATACTTCTTATTTGCTAAATGCATATGCTCATTTTATTAACTGTGCATTTTATTTTAAATACAATTTTACTTATTTTAATTTTCAAAATAATTTAATTAATTAACTTTACCTTTCAAAATAAATTTAATATTTTGTCAAAAACTAAATTTTAAATAAAATTTAAATAGCGGAATTCATTGTAAGACCTATACAAAATATCTTAAGATCCTAAATATGAGATATTTCACTAGAAGAAAAAAATGAAAGAAGATCTTAAAATATACATGTAGCATTGTAAGGCAAATTTTTTTTTTTTTTTTAAATTTCAAATGAAATCTAGAGATAAAATATCATTAGAAGAGTTTATAAAAATATAAGTATAAATAGATACTATATATAACTTTTACAAAAGATTTTAGAAACCACTAGTAAAGGAACCCAAGATTTTTCAGCATGGTATGCAAATAAAACTATTGATAATGGATCCTATATTATGGAACTACATATCTATCTCACTTTATTAATGCAATGTGGATTCACACTTGGCGAAAGAGCACAAATAAGGCATATGCTCTCTCTTCATTTAAAGAAACAGAAAATAAAGAAAAATAGACATTATCTTTACTTATCATGATGTCAATGAAACTGCGCATTTTGTTTTTTGACATCCTTATTGATATACTTCTCACAAATTATTTAAGTGAGTTTTATTGTTGATGCATTAATAATTTTTATTTTATCTAATTTAATTAATTTTTTTAGTGGTGTATTCTTAAAAAAATTGCTTATTTAAGTTAAGTAGATCTCATATTTAATATGATTTTTATTTTTTCTAAAGTTAAACAACAATTACTTATTTAAGTAATCATTATTTGTTGTAATTTTTATATTAGATATCTCTAGTTATATTTACCTAATAAGCATTAATTACTTATTAAAAAAATGATTTAAGCAATACCAATAAAAATGTTTTTAACCTTCTGTTAAAGCATCATACATTCAATACTATGCATATAATATCCCAAATATAATTAAATTATTAATAAAAAGTTAAGGCTAATGTTTATGTTTAATTTTTTGAGAAAAAAGTTTAAGTAACACCATTCTTTTTTGCATGAACAAAAACTGAGCATTGGAACTTGTGATTTGAATTAAATGTATTTTACAAAGATAACTCATATTGACGTGTATTGTTCACCGAAAAACATGTATAAAAAAGGTAGTTTTCATTCCAATTTACACACAAAAAAATTTCTTCATTGAGTAATGTTGTAGTTTTAACATTAGTGTAACCATTTCTTCTATTATATCATTGTTGGAATTATTTTTTTTTTCAATTACAATACCCCAATCCCAGCAACTTATGTTGATAAGCATCCTTAAACTCATAAGAACATTTATTTGAAGATAATTTTGAATTGCTACAAAATACACTTTACAACCTAATTCCCTTTCAAAACCCTTTGATCGGAATGTCTTTCATAGTTTCAACTCTGGGAGATACAATACTTTTGGGCGTGTGAATTATCTCCATTCTTTTTCTTTTCTATCTTTGTAGTGGACTTGTGAGGTTTTGAAGAAAATAAACATTTCATTCACATTTTAAAAAGCTAGGTAATTATTGAATTCATCTCACATATATTTCTTTTTACTACCTTTATCTTTTGAATTTTATTCATGAGTTACTATTGTTTAACGGAATAATTTCATTGGTTGAGGGGTTGCGAAATTTGTGAAGAAGGTTTTCCTATGAGAATTTATAATCTTTTAGGGAATATTTCAAATTGAATTACAAGTTGTTATAGGGTTGGCTTCTTTACAAAATTTCACAACTTCTCAACAAATTAAATTATCCTGTTGAACAAGATTAATTCAAGAATAAAATCTAGAAGTTATAGGTTGTAAAATAAAATAATGTGAGATAAGTCCATAATTGACTAGTTGTTTAGCATGTGAAAAATAAGTTTGCTTTTTTTAAACCCTCACAAATATTGCAAAAAAGAAAATACCATAAAAAGAAAAGAAAGATAGAAGATAAATCATATGACCCAGTAGTATATGAAAAAAATTTGTTTATACAATAAGTATAAACGATAATATTGAAGATTATTACAATTTCTTACGTGAGTATTTGAATTGATGAAAGCATTTTCATTCATTATATAAATTTATATAATAATTTCTTACATTTTAGATTATATAGATGTAGTCTTTTTTTGTTTTTGTTTTATTTTGGAAAGTTGTTTGGTTTTCTAGAAGTTTTTAATTTTTTTTTTCAGGTGCAAAAGTGAATGTTGTTGTTCATACTTAATTCTTGTACTTGATTTACACAACAATTATTTTTCTTTTGTTTTTTTTTTTGTTTTGGCATAGCTTGGCTCTTAATGAATTTAATACATTTTATGTTTTAGTTCCTTGTAGATAAACTTTAGGACCTTATTAGCTCTTTTGGTGTTGAATTGCAGAGTAGCCTCAAATAATGGAAGTTGGAAGTGATGTTTCTTGTTGGTCAACCAATGAGCATTGTTGATATGAAAACAGAGGGGACTTTTGAGTTGATGAGGCTTGTTGGTCTCCCCATGCTCAACCACATGCTCAGCCAAGGTTTTGAAAATTGAAGAACTCTTTGGTCAGCAAGCAACATTTGTGAGAAGGGAAAAATAGTTATTTTTGTGACCATCATAAAAGCTCAATTGAGTGGAGCATATCCTAGGGTAATTTAATAGTTAAGGTAACATAAGAAATGATTATTAGATAGAGAAAAAATATTTATTATCACATTAAGAGTCACTCTATCTAAGCCAAGCACCTTTAATCTCCATTTCCTGGATGAAATCCATTCTACCCACCAAGTGTTTGATATAAATTTCTCCTTTTGCTATGTTATTATTTCATTACTCTCAGTAATTTTAACTTATTGCACCAACCAAATTATTTTATTCTTTAAATTCTCTATTATATGATTTCATTATGATTAATTAGTACAAATAAATTCTAGTGGACTTGAAAATTTCCATTTTTCTATTGTTTTGTGAGATAATTTTGCTATGCTTGCCAAGACTTTATCCAAGAGTTAATTTGAAAAAAACTATTCAATCATGTAGAAGTGGAAATAATATATCAATGATTTGAGTAAAAAAGGACTCAGATAATTTAAAGTAATTCTTGGATTTGAACTTTGTAAAATTGGGAAGATTCAATTAAAGGTGGTTAGTCAAGTATTCTAACTCAAGATAAAGTACAAAATCAATAAATATTTCACATATATAATATAGTGATGAAAATAATGTATAAATGGAAGAGTGATTGTTACAAGAAAATCCCAAGTGTATGGTATTATCAAATAATAATATAAAATTATTCTCTCTACAAGCGTTGTGTGTTTGGTAAATAAATAATTTTTAATAATTGAAAATTTAAATAAAAGAAAAACCATTAAAATGAAAAAAAAACTAATTCAGAAAAAAAATTCAAATTAAAGATAAAATCTTTAAATTAAAAATAATATTGACTCTGGGATTTGAATTTGAAGATAAAAGAAAAAGATTTAATTGAACATAAAGAAGATAATTAAAAGATATAAAAATTCAATATTTGCCAAACTTTTAAATTAGAGTTCATACCATGATTGCCTATTAACTTTTATGATTTGGATCTCTATAAATGTGAATTAATCTAATGTAATATTTCTTCTCTTTCAAGATATAAATTTTATCTAATTGAATTAATTTATATTTTTGTGGAAGCTATGTCTAACTAAATGTATTAATTTCCTTCTTATTTCATAAAGTCCTCCAAAGATTATGACTTGTTGATTTTTAGATTTTTTTAATTTTTATTCTAGCTCATTTAACCCAACAATCCATAGTGCGTCAGACAACTAAATTAAGATTTTCAAAACTCAAAATAAAATGGTTGTATTAGGCCAGTTCACTGTAAAAGTAGGTTGGTTCAGCCAGTCATTTTAATTTATTTTGACAATTCTTTTTAAAGCATTTATTAAGTATCCTTATTATCATTTTCAAATAAAATATATTTTATTATATTTTCTATTACTTTTGTATATTTTCATATTACATTATATTTTCTATCACTTATTTTGTTATATCATTATTTTAGTATTATAGGTCAAGATATTAATATTGTATATATAATAGGTTTTATTTTATTTTTTATTATTACTTTATATTTTTATATTTCACTATTTATTTTAACCACCATACTCTTTATAACAATATTTTATTATTCCAATATTATAAGTCAAGAAATTATTAATGATGGATAACAAATTTATTTTACTATACTATTTATTTCAATTGTTACACTTATTAACATTATGAAGATATGTTATTTGTTTTATGCAAGAATAGATTAAAAATATTTTAAGATATAAGATTAATAATAGAATATATTTGTCTATTAAAAAAAATAGAAGACATAAAATTAAAAAAAAAACATAATAATTTAAACCAAAATAATATAACAATAAAAAAAATTATATGAATTTAAAATTAACTAATACAAACACCTTAATATATATTATCCATAAAATAAAATTGAAGCTTATATAAAAATATAATATTAATATGTATATTTTTATCATTTCATATTTTTTGGTTACGTACTTTAGAAGAAAAGTTTAACAAATGTTCATGCTTTAATAAGCTAGCCATTGTGCTTAACAACTTAAGCTATCATAATGACTTCTAACCCATTTTTCAATTTTTAGTCAGTTTTAATTTAAGTATTTTTGTCGAGCATAGCTAGTTTTCCAACTATTTTATATTTCTATATAGAAAACTTTAGTATTTGGAGTAATATTTTCTCCTCTACTACTAGAAAATATACTAGAAAATATGTTTGCACATCATAATGACATCGATTTTAATAAAATTTATGTAAAAATAAGTTAATAAATTAAGTTTGTTAATGTATGTTATCTCATAATTGATGCTGCTATTGTTGTTCAACATTCAGTTTAATGACAACCAATGTTGTAGGATTGATCGACCAATTTAAATAACTTTTATAAATTATTTATCATAATATGCTTGTTAAATTTAATTAGTATTCATGTTAAATATAAAAAAAAATTACATTCACGTTCAATCACAATTTTTAATTTAAAATATGGTTGTTAATTTTATTAATAAATATTTTAAAAACTATGTAAATAAAAGGTTGTAATCTAATATAAATAAAAAACTTTTTTACACTTAACCAGTTAATTCATGTTTCTTTTAATAATATTTATAAAAAAATGAATTACTTTTGACTGTGAACAGAATTACCATAATTTATTTTAGATAAAATAATTGAAAAAAAATAATTACAAGTGTTATACCACAAGTATGTCATTCTTAATCGTTGTTTTAAGTTCCTAAGCTGGTTATGAGTTTACACTTATCTGATTACAAAATGATAGGCATGAACATTTCTTCAGAATATTCAAAATTAACATTAAACCTCAAAATTACTGTTACAAAAGGAGTATAATGGAAGTTACTAGTGCATTTGAACTAGTCTTTCTTTTTTTGTTTGTACACATCCCCGAGTTTTGTGTATAAACTTTCATCAATAGATATTTTATTTCCCTTAAGCAAAAATGTCAAATAAGATGTAACTAGATTCAATGATTTCAATTGATGAATCTAGAAAAAACAATGAGAGGGAGAGAGAGAGAGAGAGGGGGTCAGTGAGAGAGTGAAGGGTGGGTGGCTTTTGTAAGGACCAATTTAGTTAATAGATTATTAGTGAAAAAGAAATAAATGTTATGGAGAATTAAATGTTTAATTATCTTATATTAGTATAGCAGTGGAGAATAATTGAGTTTATTTATAATATCATTATTAGTTATTATTTTTTTAGAAAAAAAAGGGTTGGGAGGTGGGAAGTGAAATATAATAATTATTTCTTGATTTTGGAGAGTTTTGATTGAGTTTCGAGAAGTTTTTGGAAATCTGTTTAGGAGGGGATGCGAATAGCAATTCAGAACTTACTAAACTCACTTCACTCCTTTTTCCTTTTTTTTTCTTCTTTCTTTTTTTTCCTTTTTCTCTTTCTTCCTTTTCTTTTCCTTTTTTTTTCTTTTCTCTTTCTTTCCTTCTTCTTCAGTTTCTTTTCTTCTCTACCACTTCTACACTCCAGCGTTATCGTTTTTCTTGCGTCCTTTGCATGTGAAGCTTTTGGTTGACGGATTTCGACGCGTTCTCTTTCATAACTCCTGTTGCTGAGTGATCGTTGTTATAGGTAAGTCTGATCTTGAATCAATGAACCTTTTTCTGATCGTTTTCAATCCTATCGTTTACGTTAAAAAGGAAATTTCTTTGAAAATTTTAATTTCTTAGGTTCCTGTTTAATTTGGGATTTTTGTCAGGTTCATGTGAATTTCTTTGGGTAGATTTCCTCATTTTCTTTTGAGTTAGCTTTGAAAAGGAGAAATAGGTAAGGAAAACTCTTTTATTGATTTTTGTTAATAGATAAGTGATTTGGTAGTTGAGAGATTTAAGCTATTTGAAATAGCGAGTATTTTGACTATATTTTAAGCTATTTAAGATAATATTTATTTTAATTGTGTTTTGAGCTATTTAATATAGTGCATATTTGATTTTGATTTGAACTTATTGAATTAGCATATATTAGGATTTCATAGTTGAGATATATGATGTGTTGTGAAGGGGATGATTATTATGGGAGTGATGTTTAATCTTGAATTGGATGATTATTGGATAGTTTGGATGTGACCATTATGGTAGAGTAATTTAGTTTTGGTTGAATTGATTTTCTGTGATTGGAATTGAATTATTGGAATGACAGTGTATTATTTGAAATTGTGATGTAATGCATATGATTGGAATGCATGATAAGAATATATTTATTGATGTTGTTGGTTGTGGGCAGTTACAGTTGGGTAACATAGCCTTGAATGATATGTTTGGTGAGGTACATTGATGTTAGGGACACAACTGAGGTCAATGTAATCTAGAATATTAGATGTGCAAGGATATATTTTTGTGATTTACATTGTGGTCTTAGTACCAGATATACAAGGGGGTGCCTAAAGAACATACTTAGACAATGATTGTGTGTCATAGGGTGTCAAGTAGACACTAGACATCAGTTTGTGGTTGTCAAATGAGTATTGCTTAGACTTAAATTGGTGGTAACACAGGCAGCTTGGATGCTTGTCGCCAATTGGAAGGGATCTTAAGCCGCCTCGGTGTTCGAACTTAATGTAGATATTTCGGAATGTGTCGAGTCTGAACATGTTGCGTGAAATGCTTGTATTAAGGGGAATATAAGTATGATTGACGATATTTTGATTTTTAAGTTTTCTATATTATGAATTTTATGTATTATTATGCTTACCCTTGCAATATTTGTGTATTTTGTATGACTGTGATGATCGTGCTTTGCACAAGAGCAGATACCAGTGATGGCAATGGAGATCAGAATTAGCAGGATTGACAATGGATTAGTGGCAGTAGCTGAATTACTCATTTTGTGGTTGAAATAGTTTATGTATCAGAATATGTTATATATATGAGTTGTGTAATAGTTAAGTTCTAATGGAAAATTGACAGGTTATGTCTCTGTTTTGCATGGGTTATGTTTTAACATGTTTTGGTGGGAAAAGGACATGAAATGTTTTATGTAAATATTATGTTATGAAATTTTGGTAAATAATTTGGAATATGTAAGCGTATAATTTGATTGTATGAAACAAATTTAAGTAGAGAGAAGAATTTAATGGTTGAATATTACTAGTAGGTTTTTCTTTCATTATTATTTTAAATTTGGAATGTTACAGCTCTAGAGGTTGAAAATTGGTTTCACATGTTCAAAGGGATTTGTCAAAGGATTTAACAAATTACTACTTCTCTCATTTTCTTGAGAACTTTGATGAGAGCACTTTGAACAATATTTTTAAAATATGGGGAGAGGTTGGTGATATTTTTTTGGGGAGGCATGAAGGATGGATATGTCTCGGTTCGGGGTTTGTCCATTTCTTCAATGTGAAGAACCTGCAAAAAATTGGAGAAGGAGTTGGATAAGATATTCATAGGAAAAGAGAAGTTGTGTGTATGGATGAAGTTGATCAGTCTAGGCAATTTCCACTGCAATTAATTTCAACTCAAAGTCCAGAAAAAGAGGTTGGGCACAAGTTTAAAAAAATGGTGCCTTGGTCAGGTCGTCTTCTAGTAATGAAAGTGGAGGCTCAATTAATGATAATAATTTAAAGTTGCACATTATGGGGAGAGGCATCTTGGATCGGTAGGAGATAAGTTAAACTTTGGAAGCTTGGAGTTTCAATTTGAGAGAAATGAGGGGGAAGGGGTACATTTAGTAGGTATGGGCCGAATGGGTTTCTACTCAATCCATGTCAAAGGCCTATTTAGTAAACATCTATAGTAGGAATTGACAAAAAATAGGGCCCTTGGTAGGCTTAGTCAATGTGATGTTAGTGTGGGGTTCCTTCATTCCATCTTCAGCTACACATCCACGTAGGTGATGTTCATTTTTGGCACAATTGCCTTCTAATTTTCGTGACCGCTTGTATGATGTCCATATTGCCCAATCAAAGGAAGGGGCTGCTGGTCTTGCAATGATTGGTTCTCGGGCGGTTATTGGAAGGGATGACAATGAAAAAAATGGTCACATTATGCTTTCAAATGGGGAAGTAAGCAATGGGCAATTTTTTGTGGGCTATTGGGAAGTGTATGAACGCTTCTAGTCTTGTTCCTGATGATGTTACTGTGCGAAATATGGAGGAGCTATAGTCCAAAGATAGAGGGAGGGCTTCTAATATTAGGTTAGAGCCAGAGCATGAGAGTTCAAGTTAAATTGATAAATGTTCTTTCCTATAATATCAAGGGAATAAAGGGGAGGGAAAAATGAAAGTCTGTAAGGAAATTGGTTTCCAAGCATGAAGTGAATTTTATCTGTATTCAGGAGACAAAGGTAGCACTCATAGAAAGAAATGTATATTGTGCAATCTGGGGTGATTCTAATGTGGAATGGTGGGTAATCCTTGGAAATAATCTGTCTAGAGGGCTCTTATGCATATGGAATGCTGGTGATTTCTCTGTTGTTGAATCCTTCTAGGGTATGGGGTTTCTAGGTGTTAAAGGTAGGTTTAAGTCAGAATTGGTGAACAAGATTTTTGTTAATATAGGCAACCCTCCTAGTCATATGTTTGGGAAAAAAGGAGATGTGGAAGACTCTACTAGAATATAGGCAATGGTTTCCCGAGTGTCTTTGGTGTGTAGCTAGGGACTTCAATGCAATTAGGTCATTAGAGGAAAGGATTGGTGAAAATGGGGTGATTGGAACATCTCTTAGTGGAGTTAATGAGTACCCAGACTTTATATGTAACGTGGAGCTGCTGGAGGTGCCTACCGTTGGGCATCGATATACATGATTTAGTAATAGAAGTAAAAGGTGTAGTGTTCTTGATAGGTTCTTACTCTTTCAAGAATGGCTAAAGTTTGTACTGAATAACTTCCAACTGAACTTGAATAGAGATTACTCAAACCATTTACTATTTTGAAACAGTCCAATACTAGTTGGGGGGAGGGGTCAAACCTTTCAAATTCATTAGTAGTCATCTTCAATGTGAAGCTTTTTAGGAGTTTATAATGAAAAAGTATAACAATATTGAAAGTTGATGGGTGGGGTGCCTTCGTCCTCAAAGTAAACATCAAAAGGTAGGGTAAATTAAATATTGGCAAGGTGGAAGAGATAAATAGTGAGCTAAAGATTAAAATTGCTGGCTTTGATAAAAAAGTAGAGGATGAAGATATCAGGGAAGAGGAAATCCAACTAAGAATGAAGGCTATTGGGGATTTGAAAAGGTAGAGTTCCTTTTAAGAAACCTTATTAGCGTAAAGGACAAAGCTTGAATGGTTAAGAGAAGGTGATGCAAACTCTTGATTCTTTCATGCTTCAATTAATTGGAGGAGGAAATCTAATGGTATACTTGGCTTGATGGCTAATGGGGAATGTGTCGATGATCCAGTTCAAGTTAAGAAAGAGGTCAACCAATTTTTCAAGATCAATTCCAATGCTTGGGAGATGGAAGGGTGAGATTAGATGGGGTGGACTTTAGTAGGCTTTCGGAAGCCCAGAGAAATGAGCTAGAAAGTGAATTCTCCAAGGAAGAAATCAAAAGCGCTATTTGAGAATGTGATGGCTCAAAAACTTCGAGACCAGATGGCTACAACATGATGTTCATGAAACATTTTTGGGGTTTGTTGAAGGGGAACATTATGAAGGTATTTCATCAAAATGGGAAATTGCCCAAGGGTCAAATGCCTCCTTTATTTCTTTGATTCCTAAGGTGGAATGTCTAGTGGACTTGGGGATTACATGCCTATTTCCTTAATTGGTGTTATTTACAAAATTATTGCAAATGTGCTTGCTCATGGGTTACTAAAGGTGTTACCTAGTATTATCAAATAAACACAATCTGCATTCATAAACGGAAGAGAATTACTTGATAGTGTTGTTATAGTAAATGAAGTCATTTAGGAGGAAAAGCAAAATAAGAAGCCCCTTTTATTGTTTAAAGCATATTTTGAAAAGACATATGACTCGGTTAGTTGGTCTTTCCTGTTTTACATGCTGCGACGTTTTGGATTTGGGGAAGGGTGGATAGGTTGGATTCCAAGATGCCTATAGTCTTCATCAGTCTTAGTACTAGTGAATGGAAGTGCAACACAAGAATTTTGTACGCAATGAGGTTTAAGGTAGGGGATCCAATGATCCCATTAAGAAACCTTAGTTAGTAAATCTCTTATCTGGCATCAAGCTGGAAAAACAAGATCTCCGGATGGTAATTTAACAATATGCGGATGATACTATCTTCATGGTGTCTCCAGAGATAAAAAAAATATATTTGTTGAAAAGTGTTCTTAGATGCTATGAGTTAGCATCAAGTTTAAAGATAAACTTTCGTAAGAGTAGCTTGGGAGGTGTAGGGGTGAAGAGGGAGGAGTTGTTGTCCTTCGCTTCTATCCTAAACTGCAAGGTATTGTAATAACCATTTTCCTATTTAAGGGTTCCAGTGGGGGCTAATGTGAGGAGTGCGCATGTTTGGAGGCCATTAATAGAGAAAATGAGAGCTAAATTAACTCCATGGAGACAAAAAAATCTGTCTTTGGGAGGGAGGATTTGTCTAATCAAATCCACTCTTTTATCCATTTTGCTTTAGTTCTTGTTTTTTTACAAGGTCTCGATGAAGGTGGCTAAGATAATCTAGTCTTTGCAAAGACAATTTCTGTGGGGTGGCTTAGAAGATTGCAAGAAAGTAGCCTAGATCAAGTGGGAGCAAGTTTGCAAAGAAAAGAGCTATGATGGTCTTGGAATCAAAGATGTGGTAGCATTCAACAAAGCTCTTCTTGGTAAATGGTGCTGAAGGCTTCTTCAGGCGGGAACTCCCTCTGGATCAAAGTGTTGGAGGCTAGGTATGGGGAAGACATTAGATAAAATATAGTTATGAGGTAGAGAACTGGAGGGTCCCAGTGGTAGAATGACATTTTGAAGGTAACTAGTATGGTTAATCCCTTGGTTGGGGATGATTCTATGTTTAAGTTTTGGTATAGAGAGTGGAAGTCGTTGGGAGGACTCAAATCAAGATTTCCTAGACTTTTTGCACTATCCAACCAGAAAGAGGCAACAATTTATGAGGTTGGGGGTTGGAGGGATAGTAGATGGGTTTGGAGTTTTACTTGGAGAAGGGGCTTATTTAGTTGGGAGGAAGAGTGGGTAAAGGAGTTAGAGGGGGTATCTATAAGCTGCAACGTGAAGGATGATGGGGGTGGGGAGATAGGAGGGGATTCCTGACCAATACTCTGTGACGGATACATACTGACTTGATGAGGATGCAACTACAAACAAAGACAACAAGGTGCTTGAAGGACTTGGGGCACCTATGACAAGGGCAAGAGCTAAGAATGTAAAAAAGGCTTTACAAGAAGTGGTAGCAACAGTTCTAGAAGTTGCACCTAATGAGAAAGACATAGAGGCAAAATTAATTCAATGTTTGATCATCATTGAAGATTCATGAAATAAAGGACGTTGCTACAAAGTTACTTTAGTCAAAGTGGTTTTAATTAAATAAAGTTGTAAAAAGTGTTGGTACTGTAGTGTTATGTGTCATGCTTTAAAAGCAATGTTTATTTTAATTTTTCTTTTATTTTGGAGTGTTGAATTTTAGTGGTTGTTTAGTTTTTCTTTAGTGTGGTTGTTGCCTTTTTATATGCACTACTAGGGAGATTATTTAATAAATAAGCCTCAATCAATGTTAGTAAAGACTGCATTTATTTGTTGGCTATATGGAGTCCCTACATGTATTACGTATTTAAATGAAAATAGATAGACTTGACTTTTGATAAAAAAACTTCTCTTGTGAAAGTGTATTTCCTAGGTTCTTGGCTGAACCAAACTTGACACTTATCAAGGGTCTTCCACCCTTTGTGGTGTCTTTGGGGCTTATCTTCCTCCCCAGAAGTGGCGCCTCCCCCAAAACAACCATCACCCCCCTTATGTTCTTTTTTTCTTTTTCCATTTTAGAAAACCCCAATTCTGAATTAAAAACCTACCCAAATTTCATAGCCATCATTCACATTCATCCATCATCCATTCTAAAAAATAGTCCTAAATGATCCTTTCTGAATTCTTGGCAAGGGGAATTCACATAATTTGGTATCAAGAGCTAGTTGTTAGTGCTAGTTTTTGGACACTGCTTGAAGCTTCTGGGGTGCAGTTCTAGGTTGTTTGGGATGCAATTTCCTTTCATTCATAACTCACATTTTACAGAGTCAATTTTGGTGATTCTTGAGTCTAAATTGCTCCCTAAAATGTGAACTTTAACTTGGTTGTTGAATCGTTCAATTCGGAGTTCTGCAGCGTCAGATACAGTGGCGTGACATTGGCTGGCTTGGAGAAATTGGTAACATCCTTTCTTTTGTTCTTAATGACAATAACATCATTTGATATTGATAATCACCTATCGGAGTCACTGCAAAAGTTAAGCCTCTAAAAAAACAGAAAAGAAAGAAAAGAAAAATAAAAAAAGAGAAGAAAAAAGAAAAGAAAAGAAAAGATTGTGGCTGAATGATTCATCTATTTAAGACAAAAATTTAACTAATTATAAGGTGATATATTGGCTTATTTTGTGAAGGATTGTTTCTACAACTGGTCAGGGCATTAAATTGTATTAGAGTATTTTTTGTTTGGCCTTTTGTGTTTGCTATTTAATTTTTGCTATTCAATTGTTTCCCAAGTTGCACCTAATTTGTACCAAAATTTTGCTACATTGTATGTTCTATTCTTGAAAAAAGTCTTATTTGATTTTGTTAAGAACCCAAGGAGAGTACAAGAGAGGTAAAAGACTGTATGCACATTAGAGAAATAGCCAGAAAAGAGAACATTAAACACAAGTGTACATTCTTGAGTGTAAACACGTGAGAAGAGTGGTGAGGGCATATTACTTCATATTTCTTTTCTTAATTATATGGAAGGTAAAAGAGGTGAAGAAACCCTTCCTAATGCAGGAGGCAATAAACTCATGATTGAAGCAATTACAAACCAAGTACAAAGACTATTGAGATTACATACAAGTTATATGGGAGGATTGAGGTACTTGAGAATCATGGAAATAATGAGGAGAAAAGGAGAAGAAGAGATAATGAGGGTAAACCTAAGAAAAATTGGATTGAAGGACTGAAGCTGAATATTTTCCCATTCAAAGGAAGGAGTGATCCAGAAGCCTATTTGGAGTGAGAACTGAAAATTGAACATGTTTCTCTTGTAACAACTATACAGAGGAGCAAAAAGTTAAAAAGGCAGCTACTAAATTTTTTGATTATACACTTATTTGGTGGAATAAGTATCAAAGGGAGAGGGTGAGAAATGAAGAACCAGCTGTAGATACATACTTGGATAGAAATGAAGACCATCATGAGGAAGAGATATGTGCCAACTATATACAATAGAGATTTGAAGCTTAAACTTCAGAAATTATCTCAAGGCAATAAGAGTGTTTAAGAGTATTTCAAAGAACTGGAAATGACTATGATGCGGGCCAAAGTTAATGAAGATACTATGACTCAGTTTTTGAGTGGATTAAATAGTGAAATCAGAGATGTTGTTGAATTGGAAGAATATATTGAGTTAGAAGATTTGGTACACAAAACTATACAGGTAGAAGAACAACTCAAAAGGAAGGGAACTATGAGAAGGGGTTTTTCCAATTTTAACAACACAAATTGGAGGGACATGTCCAAGAATGAAAGGGGGTCTTCATCTAATCCAAACATGGTATCCCACATGAAAAGTCACCAATGAAGTCTCACACATCACCTCCAAAAACTGTCTAGAGAAGTAAAATGTTTCAGGTTTTTGGGAGGATGGCATTATGCTTTTGAGTGTCCAACTAAGAGAACTATGGTCCTAAACGAGAATGGTGAAATTACTAGTGAGTCTTTAGCTAGTGAAGGAGAGGAGGAAGACGAGGAAGAAGTGGAAGCATTGGAAGGTGATTTATTAATGGTTAAGAGGTTGTTGGGAAGTCAGATTCAAGCTTTAGATCAATCCCAAAGAGAGAATATTTTTCATACTAGATGTTCAATTAATGGGAAAATTTGTTCTTTAATAGTTGATGGAGGAAGCTGCACCAATGTCGCAAGCTCTAGATTAATGTCCAAGTTATATTTGGAGACTAAGCCACATCCTAGGCCATACAAACTTCAATGGTGTTATGTGATAAGGGAAATGACCATGAGCAAACAAATAGAGGTATGCCTTTCCATGGGACGATATAATATGGCAATGTGTTGTGTGATATGATTCCAATGTAGGCAAGCCACATTCTATTAGGGAGACAGTGGCAATATGATACCAAGGCAATTCATGAGGGTTTCATAAATAAAATCTCTTTCATGCACAATGAGAAGAAAATTGTTCTCAAACCATTATCTCTTAGGGAGGTGTGTGAAGACCAAATAAAATTGAGAGAAAAGAAAGTGCAAGAAAAAGGAGAGATGAGGCAAACACATAAAATAGTTGTTTGGCAAAAGAGAGTGAGGTGAAGAGAGTGATGCTTGCAAAAAAACCACTTTACATGATATATTGCAAAAATAATATTTATGCTAATAACTCTGAAAAACTTGTCCCTGTTGGTGTTGAATTTCTTCTGCTGCAATATAAGGATGTGTTTCCAAAGGAGGTTCCTAATGGATTACCACCTTTAAGGGGAATTGAGCATCTCATTGATCTCATTCCTGGAGCTTCATTACCTAATTGTCCAGCATATAGTAGCAACCTCCAATAAACCCATGAATTAATATAAGCAAAAAGTGGGTGCAAGAGAGCATGAGCCCATGTGCTGTTCTAGTGATTTTAGTGCCTAAAAAGGACGGTACTTGGAGGATATGCATAGACTGCAGGGATATCAACTGATGCACTCCCTTGATCTCTTCAAACAAGGTTCCTTCCTCTAAGAAAATGAAGGATGGAATGATTAGAAATGGGAGAGGGTTGACACCACTTTCTAGGAGAAAGATGAGTCAAAAATTTTATATTGCTTGCCACAAGGGAGAGGTCCTTTGATAAAAGCTTTAAAGGAGAGATTCCTCAAGAGAGAGGATCCTCAACGACACTCAAGAATAAATTGCTCAAAAAGAGTCTTACTTCATTCAATCAAGTGTGATTTTTACAAGAGAGACTAGGTGTATTTATAGCCCAAAGAGGGAACAAGACACTCAAAACTAGGCAATGTTGGACTTGGGTCTAATTAGGATTAGGAGCACTAATCCCTCTTAGGCCCACTAAAAGTGGTGCCTAGCCTTAAGCTAGGGAGTGTCACAACCTAATCAAAGGGGTGTGGAAAGAGATCCACACTCCTTTGGGTTATTAGGCCCTTTACTCCCTTCACCTCCCTTCCTAAGCTAATTACACCCTAAACTCTAGAAACTAGAATAAATGGCCAAAATACAAGGCCTAAAAGGGAAATAAAAGCTAATTAATATTTACAAGAGGAAAACTAAGGACTATGGCCTATCTATCTCCATCATGAGCTGGGGTCTTGATGAGTCTTTCCAAGCCAAGTCCTTTTCAATCCTCCTAGCCATTGCCCTAGTGAGAGGGCCCTTGGTAGGTAGGATTGCCTCATCTCCTCCCCCGTCGGAAGGATTTCTCCTCAAATCTGAAGGGAGGAGGTAAGATCACAAACATTAAAGGTGGTGCTAACCCTATAATCCTCGGGAAGGTCTAACTTATATGCATTATTATTTACCTTTTCAAGGATTTGGAAGGGACCATCTCCTCGAGGGCTAAGTTTGGACTTCCTCTTAGATGGGAAATGATCCTTTCTTAGGTGAAGCCAAACCCAATCGCCCTTTTCGAAGATGACTTCCTTCCTTCTCTTGTTGCTAGATGAAGCATACCCCTTAGATTGGGTTTCAATATTAGTTCTGACCCTCTCATGTAATTTTTTGACAAAATTAGCCCTAGGTTCCCTTTCTTTATGAAAAATTTGGGTGTTAGGGAGTGACAATAAGTCCAGAGGGGTGAGAAGATTAAAACCATATACAATCTCAAAAGGGGAGTGCTTAGTGGTTCGATGAACCACCCTATTATATGCAAATTCAATGTGGGGGAGACATTCATCCCAAGACTTGTGGTTGCCTTTCAAGAGTGCCCTCAACATAGTGGATAGGGATCTATTTACTATCTCAGTTTGTCTATCCATTTGAGGATGACAAGTGGTAGAAAATAAGAGCTTAGTTCCTAGCCTTGCCCAAAGAGTTTTCTAAAAATGGCCAAGGAACTTAGCATCCCTATCAGAGACTATGGTTGAGGGTATTTAGTGCAAGCGGACAACCTCACGAAAGAAAGCCTTGCGATGTGACTCGCGTCATCCACTTTGTGGCAGGGAATGAAATGTGCCATTTTACTAAAGCGGTCCACTACCACAAAGATGGAGTCTACACCTCGTTGGGTTCTTGGGAGCCCAAGGATAAAATCCATGCCAATATCTACCCAAGGTGTAGAAGGAGTGGGTAAAGGTGTGTAGAGTCCATAAGGCATTACTCAGAACTTAGCTTATAAACAAGCTATGCATCGCAAGCAATGTCTTTGACATTTTTTTTCATATGGGGCCAAAAGAATTTTTCTTTTAAAAGCATTAAGGTTTTATCAATTAAAAAATGCCCCATGAGCCTACCTTCATAACTCTCTTTTGTCAGCAATTTCCTAATAGATCCTTAGGGTACACAAAGTTTGCCCTCTTTGAATAAGTACCCCTCACACAAGTAGAAGCCATCTTTGGCTTTGGAAGATGAGGCAATATAAATGGTTCCAAAGTCTTGGTCAGAAGATACATTTACTTTATGTTATCAAATCCCAAAATTTGAGCATTGAGGGTGGCAAAGAGAGAATGCCTCCTTGAAAGAGCATCGGCCACCACATTTGTTTTTCCTTTTTTATATTTGATGACATAAGGAAAAGTTTCAAGAAATTCAGCCCATTTGGCATACTTCTTGTTCAACCTTCCTTGCACCTTCAAATACTTAAGTGACTCATGGTCACTATGAATGACAAATTCCTTGGAAACAAGGTAATGTTCCCAAGTTTGGAAGGCACGGATCAAAGCATAAAACTCCTTGTCGTAGGTGGGGTAGTTGAAGTGGGCACCATTGAGTTTTTCACTAAAATAAGCAATGGGGTGCCCCCCTTACAACAACACAACTCCTACACCTACTCCCGATGCATCACATTCTAGCTCAAAAGTTTTTGAAAAGTCAGGAAAGGCTAGAACGGGTGCATTAGTGAGTTTATCCTTGAGCAGTTGAAAAACTTCTTCTTGTTTTTGACCCCACAAGAAAGGAACTTCCTTCTTCACCAAGTCATTGAGTGGTGAAGCTAGTGTGGAGAAGTTAGGCACAAAGCGCCTATAAAATCCCGCGAGACCATGAAAAATCTTGATCTCAGTCATACTAGTAGTGGTGGGCCACTCTTGAATGACCTTGATTTTTTGGGGGTCCACTTGGATCCCTTGGGCACTAATGACAAACCCAAGAAAACTACACTAGGAACACAAAAAGTGCATTTTTCTAAGTTTGAAAAAAGTTTATTTATTCTAAGGACAGATAAGACTTCCCTAAGGTGTCCTATATGTTCTTCTAAAGACCTACTATAGACTAAAATATCATCAAAATAAAAAACTAAAAACCTACCAATGCAATCCTTAAGTACATGATTCATGAGGCGCATGAAAGTGCTTGGAGCATTGGTGAGCCCAAAAGGCATCACCAACCATTCATAAAGACTGAATTTTGTCTTAAAAGTGGTTTTCCATTCATCTCTTTCTTTGATTCTTATTTGATGGTAACCACTTCTAAGATCAATTTTTGAAAATATTTTGGCTCCATGCAATTCATCGAGCATATCATCTAGCCTAGGGATTGGGTGCCTATACTTAATAGTGATGTTGTTGATGGCACGACAGTCCATACACATCCGCCATTTCCCATCCTTTTTTAGCACCAACAAAACAGGGACCACACAAGGGCTAAGGCTCTTTTGAACCTAACCCTTCTCCAACGAGTCTTGAACTTGAGACTCAATCTCTTTGGTCTCAATGGGGTTTGTCCTATACGCTGGCTATTGGGCAGACTTGCGCCAGGAACAAGGTCAATTTGGTGTTCTATTCCCCTTAGTGGTTGTAATCCCCTTGGAACCTCTTGAGGGAAAATACCATCAAATTCTTTTAAAATATTTTGAACCCCTTTTGGAAGAGACTCAATTTCATGACTTGTGGCAGTGCTAGAAGGTACCTCTTTACAAAGAAGGAGATAAAAAGGTCGATCAAGCAAGAGAGTTTCTTTAATATCCATTTTTGTTGCAAAATGACTCTCTTTCTTAATTACCTCTTTGGAAGGGGTACCTCCTTCCAACTCTCCCTCTTTACCCCTTCAAGCTTTAGGGGTAGAAGCTTTTTTTTTTACTTTGAACTTTTTTTTACTCATCTCTTTTATGTTTCATGATGAGTTGATCTTCAGCCACTTGTGAAGGTGTGAGAGGAGTCAACTTTATTCTTTTGCCCTTATGAGTAAGGATGATCTCATTAGAGTAGCCATGGTGAATGACTTGTTTGTCAAATTGCCAAAGCCTCCCTAACAAGATATGGCCAGCCTCTATTGGAACTATATCACATAAGATCTCATCTTGATACTTTCCAATGGAGAATGGCACCTTCACTTGTTGGTTTACAGCTATTTCCCTTTCCTTATTAAGCCATTGGAGCTTGTAAGGTCTAGGATGAGGAATTGGTTGTAAGGCTAGCTTCTCTACCAACCTTGTGCTACAACAATTGTAGCAGGATCCACTATCCACAATGAGAGAACATGTTTTGGCTAAAACTTTACAACGTGTATGAAAAATATTCTCTCTTTGGGAGTGGTTAAGCTCAAGGGGTTGACTTCCAAGAAGGAGCCTAACCATTAAGAGGTCTCCATCACAAGGGTTTTCAATAATGTCATGCTCATGATGCTCATGACCCCCTTCTTCCTCACTCTCACTAGAGGAGGAAGATGAGCTACTCTCACTAAAAATCTCTTGGCCCCTCATGATCATGATTTTCTTATTGGGGCACTGAGAAGCAATGTGACCTCTCCCAAGACATTTAAAGCATTTAATACTACTAGTCTTATTGATAGAACTAGTAGGGGGGTTGTCTTTATGATGTATGAGTTTATGTTCTTTATGCTCATGCTTGGATGGTCTCTCTTTGCATAATTGTAGGATGGAAATTCTCTTTTTGCTCCACCTTTTCTTTTTAATTGATTTTCCACTCTTATGCAAAGTTGGACTAGGTCATCTAGATTATTATATGGTAAGAGCTTAACTTTGTCTCTTATGTCAGAGCTCAAACCACTTAAAAATCTAGCTTCGGTGACACCCGCTCTCATCATGAAAAGCTCCATGGTTTGTCTGTACTCCTCAAAACTTGAGTTGTACTGTTTTAATCTTTGGAGTTTATCTAAGAGCTCTCTTTCATAATAAGAAGGGACGTGTCTCTGCCTCATAGGCCCTTTGAGATCATTCCAATAATCCACAAGAGGGTTATGAAGGTGGCGCCTCTCATTGACCAAGGAGGTCCACCAATACATGGCATGCCCTTGGAAGCTAAGGGTTGCCAGCGGAACTTTTCTTTCTTCACTTATGTTATAACAAACAAAGAGTTGCTCTACCTTCATTTCCCAATCAAGGTAGGCTTCCACATATTTTTTGCAATGAAAATGAAGGAGGTCAACTTTTTGTTCCCTAGGTTAGGCTTGGGTTGGTTATGATGTTGTTGCGCTCTCCTTACCCTAGGTCTTTCATATCCCTCACTGTCACTTATTTCACTAGAGGCGGACCTATGCCTTTCTCTAACTCCTCTTTCTCTTCTTTCGTTTCTTTCACGCTTTTCTCTTCTCTCTTCCGTCTCTCTCTTTTCTTTCCCTTTTTTATTCTCTTTCTCTTCGTTCTCTTTCTTTCTCTTCCCTCCATCTTTCTTCTCTTTCTTCTCGTTCTTGTCTCTCTCTTTTCTCCTCTCTTTCTTTCTCTCTTTTCTCGTGCTCTTTTTCCTCTCTTCGTCTTTCTTCTCTTAACTCTCTTTCTCTCTTTTCTTTTTCTTTCTCTTCACACCTCTTTTCTCCTCTCTTCTCCCTTTCTTTTCTCTCTTCTAACCTCCACTCCCTAAATTCACTCACAAAATTATCCATGTTGGTTGTTTTTTGAGAACCTTGTTGATTTACACTACCTTTACTAGATGTGTGTGAGCTCATTTTGAAAGTGATTGGGAAGAACCTAAGGGCAACACTCCTCACTCTTTTGTTTGGTTTTCTCCTTAAGTGAATTACTTAAGAGTCTTTGGAACTCAAAAGCCTTTTACACTAAGATTCAAAGCAAATAAAAGAAATTAAAGCAAAGGTAAGGGTCTAAAGGCGTGTACCTAAGGTGGAGAGATGGGGTGCCAATTCCTTCTCCGACCTAAACGAGAAACTAAAAGCTATTACAATCAAAGAGGTGACCCTTATAGGCATCAAACACCTCAATTAAAATGGCCCTAAAAATTATACCCAAAAAAGCCAAAAAGTAAAAATTGGAAGTTTGGATGTTGCTTTTCCACTCTAAGTGTTTGCCTATCTCAAATTGGTGTTGCTCCCTTGAATGAACCTTTTCCTTAGCTTGCTTCAAGACACCTCAAGATGCTTCCCTTGTGGAAAGCTTGGATTGACATCTCTTTTCCTTTCTCAAAAGTGGCGCACCAAGAGCAAGAGAGTGCAAGAAGTAAAGAAAAACAAGAAAAGGTCATAATCAAAGGAGGACACACATCCAAGTGGATATATTAAATGTAGACAAACACAATGAATAAGAAAAAGACAACCAAACAATTAAAGGTATTGAAAGAAAATTAGCAAGTCAAAATAAACTTAGAATGGTACTAGATTAGAGTGGACTTAAAAGCAACAAGACACTTAAAAAATTTTCTAATATTTGCACATTCACTTTGTGTTGACCGAAAAAGCAAATTCAATTTAGATGTAACAAAGTTTGCACACTCCTTCTAATCAAATCAAAACAAATTGAGGTGTACTAAATATAATTTGTTTTCTTTTCACTTGTTTTCTTTTTTCTTTAATTGCTTTTACTAATTCTTTTTTTTTTTGCTTGATTTGTCTTCTACCTTTTTTTCATATATATATATATATATATATATATATATATTTCCTCTTCTCTTTTTTTTTTGTTTTGCTACACCTCTTTAACAATTTAGAAAAATTAAAAAGAAAATGAGGAGTGTAAGAGAAAGATTTGCTTGAAATAAAATGAAGAATTCAGCCAACAGAATTTAATAATAAAGGTGCAAATCAAGGAAAATAAAGCAACATAACATGCACTAGATTTTAGGGTGTGTTAAGCAAGCTTTAATGAGACTTGTAGGGGGTCTAGGTGATGTGAATTCCCCTTGTCAAGAA
Organism: Psophocarpus tetragonolobus; assembly: GCA_037954015.1. Classification (NCBI taxonomy): domain Eukaryota; kingdom Viridiplantae; phylum Streptophyta; class Magnoliopsida; order Fabales; family Fabaceae; genus Psophocarpus; species Psophocarpus tetragonolobus. The sequence continues at coordinate 38,151,619 of CM075691.1, read as the reverse complement.
TTCAGAACGGACCGATTAGGACTATTTGTTAGAATGGAAAAAACAAAAAGGTAAAAATTGGGGATGATGGTGGTTTTGGGGGAGACGCCACTTCCGGAAAGGAAGATAAGTCTCAAAGACGCCACAAGGGGTGGAAGGCCCTTGATAAGTCTCAAGCTTGGTTCAGCCAAGAACCTAGGAGATACACTCTCTCAAGAAAAGTTTTATCCAAAGCCCCAGCCTGTCTATTTCCATTGAAATGCAATACATATAGGAATTCCATAAAGCCAAGAAATAAATGCACCATTTACTAACATTGATTGAGGTTTATTTATTAAATAACCTCCCTACTAGTGCATATGAAAAGACAACAGCCACACTGAAGGAAAACTAGACAACCACTAAAATTCAACACTCTAAAATAAAAGAAAAATTAAAATAAACTGTTTTTAAAGCATAGCAAATAACACAACAGTACCAACACTTTTTACAACTTTGTTTAATTAAACCCACTTTGATTAAAATAACTTTGCAGCAACATCCTCTATTTCATGAATCTTCAATGATGACCATGCATTGAATTAATTTTGCCTCTATGTCCTTTTCATTAGGTGCAGCTTCTAGAATTGTTGCTACCACTTGTTGTAAAACTTCTCTTGCTTTCCTAGCTCTTGCCCTTGTCATAGGTGTCCCAAGTCTTTCAACCACCTTACTGTCTTTGTTTGTAGCTGTGTCCTCATCATTGCCTCCCTCTTGAAGAGGATTTGTCCTCAAATCTAAGGCTTCTTCTTCTGCATTAAAAGGAGACAAATCAGATACATTAAAAATTGCACTTGTATTATAGTCACCTGGCAAATCAATTTTGTAGGCATTGTCATGGATCCTCTCTAACACTTGGAAAGGACCGTCTGCCCTTGGTTGTAGTTTGGACTTCCTTTGTTTAGGGAATCTCTCTTTTCTCATGTGTACCCAAACCCAATCACCAGGTTCGAATACAATTCTCCTTCTTCCCTTATTAGCTTGCTTGGCATAGCTCTCTTGCACCCACTTTTTGCTTATTAATTCATCAACTTGCCTTTGTATTTCTTGGGTCTCTTGGGGGTTGCTTCTATACGCTGGTCGATTAGGTAATGAAGCTCCAGGAATGAGATCAATGTGATGCTCAATTCCCCTTAAAGGTGGTAATACGTTAGGAACCTCCTTTGGAAACACATCCTTATATTCCTGCAAAAGAAATTCAACACCAACAGGGCCAAGTTTTTTAGAGTTAGCATAAACATTATTTTTGCAATACAATACGTAAAGTGGTTTTTTTGCAAGCATCACCCTCTTCACCTCACTCTTTTTTGCTAAACAACTCTTTTTTCTTTCAAGTGTTTCACTTTTGTTCCCCTTATGTGTTTCACTCTTTTTATTTCCACTCTTTTTATATGTTTCACTCATCTCTCCTTTTTCTTGCAACTCTTTCTCTTTTATTTCTTTTTCTTTTTCCCTCAACTCCTTTTCTCTCATTTCTTTTTCTCTCAACTCTTTTTCTTTTATTTCTTTTTCTTTTTCCTCTTTCCTCTCTTGTCCTATTTTTGTTTTCAACCTGATTAAATCCTCAATTGCTTCTTTAGGTGAAAGTAATGCAATTCTCAATTTGCATCCTTGGTGCATAAAAGAAATTTTATTTGTTTTCTCATTGTAATTCACATTTCTTTCAACTTGCCATGATTTACCGAGAAGTAAGTGGCAAGCATCCATGGGCACCACATCACACAACACAACATCTTCATATTTTCCAATGGAAAACTTCACTTCAACTTGCTTATTCACAGATATGTCACCATTTTCACCAAGACTTTGAAGTTTGTAAGGTTGGGGGTGTGGTGTAGTCTCTAAATTCAATTTGGTAACTAATCTTGAACTAACCAGATTGGTACAATTTCCTCCATAAATAATGATTGAGCAAATCTTTCCTTCAATTGAACATCTAGTTTGAAATAAGCTTCCTTTTTGAATCTCAACCCTACCCTTAACCTCAGTAGTTGCAATTTCATTGTCCCCAAAAATTTTTCTTTTCTTGTTTGGACAATTTAAAGCAATATGACCTTTAGTCAAACATTTAAAACATTTAATTGTATTAATCTTGGAAGTAGAAGAAATGCAAGGGTTAGGAACGTGTTTACCACTTGAAGACTTTGAACCTTGTTCCCTAGGTAAGGAAGATCCCTCCTTCTTGGACTTGTCCCTCCAATTTGTGTTGTTAAAATTGGAAGAACCCCTTCTCATAGTTCCCTTTCTTTTGAGTTGTTGTTCTACCTGTACAGCTTTGTGCAACAAACCTTCTAACTCAATATATTCCTGCAATTCAACAACATCTCTGATTTCATTATTTAATCCACTCAAAAATCGAGCCATAGTGTCCTCACTATCTTCATTGACTTTAGCCCGCATCATAGTCATTTCCAAGTCTTTAAAATACTCTTCAACACTCCTATTGCCTTGAGATAATTTCTGAAGTTTAAGCTTCAAATCTCTATTGTATCTAGTTGGCACATATCTCTTCCTCATGATGGTCCTCAATTCATCCCATGTATCTACTATTGGTTCTTCATTTCTCACCCTCCCCCTTTGGTACTTGTTCCACCAAATAAGTGCATAATCAGAAAATTCAGCAGCTGCCATTTTAACTTTTTGCTCCTCTGTATAGTTGTTACAAGAGAATACATGTTCAATTTTCAGTTCCCACTCCAAATAGGCTTCTGGATCACTCCTTCCTTTGAATGGAGGAATATTCAGCTTTACTCCTTCAATCCGGTTTCGCCTAGGTTCACCATCATTATCTCTTCTTCTCCTATTCTCCTCATTATTTCCACGATTCTCAAGTACCTCAATCCTTCCATATAACTCCTCTGTATGTTCTCTCAACATTCTTTGTACTTGGTTTGTAATTGCTTCAATCATGAGTCTATTACCTCCTCCATTAGGAGGGGTTTCTTTACCTCCTGTACCTGCCATTTAATCAGAAAAAATAAAATTGAAGTAATAGGCCCTCACCACTCTTCTCACGTGTTTACACTCAAGAATGTACACTCGTGTTTAGTGCTCTCTTTTCTGGCTTTTTCTCTAATGTGCGTGCACACAGCCTTTTACCTCTCTTGTACTCTCCTTGGGTTCTTAACAAAATCAAATAAGACTCTTTTTCTTCTTTTTTTATTTTTTTTTTTCAAGAACAGTCCACACAATGTAGCAAAAATTTGGTGTATCAGACTTCAAACACCACTACCTCACAAAATAGCGAACGCAAAAGGCCAAACAAAAACAAAACTCTAATGCAATTTAAAACAGTTGCAAAAACAATCCTTCACAAAAACAGCCAATAGATCACCTTACAATTGGTTAAGTTTCTGTCCTAAATAGATGAATCATTCAGCCACAACCTTTTCTTTTATTTTTTTTTCTTCTCTTTTTTTTTTTTTTTTTTTTTTCTTTCTTTTGTGTTTTTTTTTATAGGCTTAACTTTTGCAATGACTTAGGCAGGGTGATTATCAATATCAGATGATGTTATTGGCACTAAGAACAAAAGGAAGGATGTTACCAATTTCTCCAAGCCAGCCAATGTCATGCCACTGTATCTCACGCTGCATAACTCCGAAGTGAACGATTCGACATCCAGGTGAAAGTTCACGTTCTGAGGAACAATTTCCACTCACGAATCACCGAAATTGACTCTGTAAAACGTGAGTTATGAGTGAAAGGAAATTGCGTCTCAGACAACCAAGAACTGCGCCCTAGAACCTTTAAGCAGTGTCCAAAACCTAGTCCTAAACAACTAGCTCTGATACCAACCATTGAACCATTGAATTAGTGAAATTATATTTGGGTTTTACCCTTTTGTGAGAGATGAATTTCTCTTTAGAACTTATCAAGGAATTTTTCCTTGTGGCGTTCTCTTAGACTTATCAAGGGTAAATCACCACCCTTGTGGCGTCATATGACTTATCTTCCATCCTTGGAAGTGGCGTCATCTATCTTTTCGTTAAACCATTTTCATCCTTTCCATTTTCTTGTTTACCCAATTCTCATTGTTTTGTTAACTTATTACCTTCCAACCTAGATAGATCCGCAAAACAAATCCAACCCCTTTGGATTTATATCATTTGGTATCAGAGCTTAGGTTTCTAGGAATTGCAAGGCTGCACTCCGGGTAATTTTTTTCCTTGATTCTTATCATCAATAATATTACCTTAATTGTCAATCAGTTAGGATGAACCATTGCAAAAGTTAAGCCCTTAAAAAAATCTGAGATTCTAAAAAAAAAAAAAAGGAAGAGGAATTTTGAAAATCTGAAGAAAAAAAAATATAGAGAAAAAAAAAAGAAGCAAAACAAAGAATGCAAATGTGTTTAAAAAATATATATATATAAAATTGGCTGAATGGTTCATGCTAGAAATTCTTCATTTTGAAGGTAATATTGTGTTTGATTTGAAAGAAAAATTACTGCACCTTGTTTGTTTACATTTCTGAAATTTTGGGCTGCACTTCTTGGTTACAAATTGTGTCAATTCCACTTTGTTTTGGCTTCACATATACTGCACATTCTTGCTGGATTTTGCTGCACTTGTTAGTTTCATTTTAAGCCAAAATTTTATCCTCTGTTTGTGTCTTTACCTGTTAAAATTGGCTGCACAATTTTCTACTCAAAATTCTGGTTGTGGCTGTTTGTACCTTTGTTTTTGTGTGCCCAGTTTTTGTCCATTTCTTTTCGTACTTCCTTTGTTTTCATTTTGAGACAAATTTCTTCTGTCTTGTTGGTGTAAAAAAAAAAAAATCCAGTGTTGTCCTATTTGTTTGTGGTCTTCTTTGTGTTTCATTTGAGTCATTTTTGTTAGCTTTTCTTGAGTTATTTGGGCTGCACACAGGTTGGTGTTGTCTTTGAATTTATTCTCTTTTTGGTCTGTTAAGAACTTAAGGAGGAATAGAAAGGAAAAAGGCAAGAGAGTTTCATTATAGTAAAAGCCAATATTGTTTAGCGCAAACACTTGAGTGGGTGAGAACATTTTCAAACACCACATACATACTTTTTCTTGTGACATTTGACCTGTTTGTTTATCATGGCGGAAAGAAATAATAATAATGATCTTCAGCTTCAAATTGTTGCACTATCCCAGCATTTAGAGAGATTGATGAAGCAACAACAAGATGAGTTCCATGAGAGGTTGGATCAGTTGGAGAATAGAACCCCACCAGCAGGAGGAGGAGGAAGGCCAAATAGAAATGAAGGAAGAATAGAAGGAGTGAAGTTGAATGTGCCTCCTTTCAAGGGTAGGAGTGATCCTGAGGCATACTTGGAGTGGGAGTTAAAAATTGAGCATGTGTTCTCTTGCAACAATTATAGTGAGGAGCAAAAGGTGAGACTTGCAGCTGCTGAATTTTCAGATTATGCTTTGATTTGGTGGAACAAGTTGCAAAGAGAGAGGATTAGAGATGAAGAGCCTATGGTGGACACTTGGACTGAAATGAAGAGGCTCATGAGGAAGCGGTATGTACCTTCTAGCTTCCATAGAGACTTAAAATTGAAACTTCAAAAATTGTCTCAAGGAAGCAAGGGAGTGGAGGAGTACTATAAGGAGATGGAGGTGATTATCATCCAAGCAAAAATTGAAGAAGATCCTGAGGTAACTATGGCTCGCTTTCTTAGTGGCTTAAATCATGATATTAGAGATGTTGTTGAGTTGCAGGAATTTGTAGAAATGGAGGATCTGTTGCATAAGGCCATTCAGGTAGAACAACAGTTAAAAAGAAAAAGTGCAACAAGAAGGAGTTCTACCAATTTTAATAATTCCAATTGGAAGGATAGGAGGAAAGAAGGAGCTGCCTCATCTAGTAATACAACACCTTCTAGCCATGGAAAAGCCCATCAAAAGAAAGATGATAATCCACCTAAAAAGACTAGAGAAGTGAAGTGTTTCAAGTGCTTGGGCATGGGTCATTATGCCTATGAGTGTCCCACAAAGAAGATTGTTTTTCTCAAAGATAATGGGGAATACACAAGCCAATCAGAAGCTAGTGGTGGAGAAGAAGAGGAGAGTGATGGAGAATTGGCGGCTAATGAAGGAGAGTTGTACATGATTAGGAGACTATTGGGAAGTCAAGTCAAGGCCGAAGATGCATCTCAAAGGGAGAACATCTTTCACACAAGATGTTCAGTCAATGGTAATGTTTGTTTGGTAATTATTGATGGAGGGAGTTGTACCAATGTGGTGAGTTCAAGATTAGTGTCAAAGATGAACATGGACACTACACCGCATCCTAGACCATATAAACTCCAATGGCTTAGTGAAGGAGAAGAAGTTAAAGTGAAACAGCAAGCAGAGGTTCCTTTCTCCATTGGGAAGTATCAAGATAAGGTTTTATGTGATGTGGTTCCCATGGAGGCCAGCCATATCCTTTTAGGGAGGTCGTGGCAGTATGATACCAAAGCCATTCATGATGGTTTCACTAATAAAATTTCCTTCATGTATCAGGATAAAAAGGTGGTTCTTAAGCCTTTGTCTCCTAAAGAGGTATGTGAGGATCAATTAAAAATGAGAGAAAAGTTAGCAAATGAGAGAAAGACTGAAACACCTGAGAGGAAAAAGAGTGAAACACCTGAAAGAAAAAAGAGAGAAAAGAATAAGAGTGAAACACTTGAGGGCAAGCAGCTGTGTTTAGCAAGAGAAAGGGAGGTAAGGAGGGTGCTTTGCGCAAGACAGCCCCTCTACTTATTGCTTTGTCAAAATCAAATTTTGTATGCTAACCAGTTTGACAAGTTTGAATTGCCTTCTTGTATTGAGTCTCTTTTGCAGGATTTTGAGGATGTGTTTCCAGCAAATGTACCTGATGGCTTGCCACCTGTGAGGGGAATTGAGCATCACATTGATCTCATTCCAGGAGCTTCTTTGCCTAATCGTTCAGCTTATAGGAGCAACCCACAGGAGACCAAAGAGATCGAAAGGCAAGTTACTGAGCTCATGAGCAAAGGGTGGGTAAGAGACAGCATGAGTCCATGTGCTGTACCTGTGATTCTAGTACCCAAGAAGGATGGTTCATGGAGGATGTGTTCTGATTGTAGAGCCATAAACAACATCACCATCAAATATAGACATCCAATTCCCAGGTTAGATGATCTTCTTGATGAACTATATGGTGCATGTGTGTTTTCTAAAATTGATCTGAAAAGTGACTATAATCAGATTAGGATTAGAGAAGGAGATGAATGGAAAACTGCTTTTAAGACTAAATATGGATTGTATGAGTGGCTGGTTATGCCCTTTGGTTTGACAAATGCACCTAGTACTTTCATGAGATTAATGAATCATGTCTTAAGAGAGTTTATTGGAAAATTTGTTGTGGTGTACTTTGATGATATTCTGATCTATAGCACTAGTCTTGAATTGCATGTTGAACATTTGCGGGCTGTTATGAATGTGCTTAGAAAAGAACAATTGTATGCCAATTTGGACAAATGCATTTTTTGTACTGATCATGTAGTATTCCTAGGCTTTGTTGTTAATGCTAAAGGGGTACAGGTTGATGTGGAAAAGGTTAAGGCCATCCAAGAATGGCCTACACCTAAAACCGTGAGTGAGGTGAGGGGATTTCATGGTTTAGCAAGTTTCTACAGGAGATTTGTTAAAGATTTTAGTACTGTGGCTGCACCTCTGAATGAAATTGTTAAAAAAAATGTGGGTTTTAAATGGGGAGAGAAACAAGAAGAGGTCTTTGCTGCCCTTAAGCATAAGCTTGTTAATGCACCTATTCTTGCCATGCCTAATTTTGCAAAATCATTTGAAATTGAATGTGATGCATCAAATGTGGGTATTGGGGCTGTTTTATTGCAAGATGGTCATCCAATTGCTTATTTCAGTGAAAAGTTAAGTGGGGCTGCCCTTAACTATTCTACTTATGATAAGGAATTATATGCGTTGGTGAGGGCTTTAAAAACATGGCAGCATTATCTGTTACCCAAGGAATTTGTCATTCATAGCGACCATGAGTCTTTAAAATATTTAAAGGGTCAAGGTAAGCTTAATAAGAGGCATGCTAAGTGGGTAGAATTTTTAGAACAATTTCCATATGTTATCAAGCATAAAAAGGGAAAAGGGAACGTAGTGGCTGATGCGCTTTCTAGGAGGCACGCATTACTTTCTATGCTTGAGACTAAATTGTTTGGTCTTGAATCTTTGAAAGATATGTATAAACATGATGTGGATTTTGCTGAAATATTTGCTGCATGTGAAAAGCTTTCTGAAAATGGATATTATAGGCATAATGGATTTTTGTTTAAAGCCAATAAATTGTGTGTGCCTAAATGTTCCATTAGAGAGTTGCTTGTAAGTGAATCACATGAGGGGGGTTTGATGGGTCATTTTGGGGTTCAAAAGACTTTGAAAATTTTGCAAGAGCATTTCTTTTGGCCTCACATGAAACGGTATGTGCATAAGTTTTGTGACCACTGCATTGTGTGTAAAAAGGCCAAATCTAAGGTTAAGCCTCATGGATTGTATACTCCTTTGCCTGTTCCTGAATATCCTTGGACTGACATTTCTATGGACTTTGTTTTGGGGTTGCCTAAAACAAAGAATGGAAAGGATTCTGTGTTTGTTGTTGTTAATAGGTTTTCTAAGATGGCACATTTCATTCCTTGCAAAAAGGTGGATGATGCTAGCCATGTGGCTGATTTATTTTTCAAGGAAATAGTGAGACTTCATGGACTGGCAAGGAGCATTGTGAGTGATAGGGATGCAAAATTCCTTAGTCACTTTTGGAGGACCTTGTGGGGTAAATTGGTACTAAATTGCTGTTTTCTACTACTTGCCACCCACAAACTGATGGTCAAACTGAGGTAGTCAATAGGACTTTAGGCACATTGCTTAGGACTGTTTTAAAGAAAAATCTTAAGTCTTGGGAAGCATGTTTGCCTCATGTTGAGTTTGCTTATAATAGGGTTGTCCATAGCACGACTAATTGTTCTCCGTTTGAAATTGTGTATGGGTTCAATCCTTTGACTCCTCTTGATTTGTTGTTCATGCCTAACATTTCTATGTTTAAGCATAATGAAGCACAAGCTAAAGCTGAGTATGTGAAGAAGCTGCATGAGCAAGTGAAGGCTCAAATTGAAAAGAAAAATGAGAGTTATGCAAGGCAAGCTAACAAGGGTAGGAAGAAGGTCGTGTTCCAACCTGGTGATTGGGTTTGGGTACACATGAGAAAGGAAAGGTTCCCTAAACAAAGAAAGTCAAAACTCCAACCAAGGGGAGATGGTCCTTTCCAAGTTCTAGAAAAGATCAATGACAATGCCTATAAGATTGATCTTCCAGATGAGTATAATGTTAGTGCTACTTTTAATGTGTCTGATTTAACTCTCTTTGATGCAGATGAAGATGCTATTGATTTGGGGACAAATCCTCTTCAAGAGGGGGGGAGTGATGAGGAGATCAAGCTTGAAAGACTTGGAGGACCTATGAGGACCTATGACAAAGGACTGAAGAGAGCAATGCTTGACCTTAATGGAAGAGAAGTTTGAAATAAATTAAACTCATTTTCTTGGAGTTTACTTAGTTAATGGTGGGCAACCAGAATTGTCTAATTAAAGTTGCAGCCACCTAGGTTATCAATTATAATTAGTATACGTGTTTAATTTACTTTGGCAGTTACACTTTGTTATTAAGCTGCCCATTATTAGTTTTTATTATTTTGTAACTTCAGCTGAATTTAGAAAGCCACTAAACTTAAACAAGCTGAGTTTATTAGGCATATAAATTTGGGCAAGACTGAGATGTAAGGCAGAATATTTTGGAAATAAAAAAACTAGTTGAGGTTTTCTCTCCTTTGGGCTCTTGACAATCCAAAATCTTTTGAGATTTATCAAAGGTAATTCACCCCTTTGTGTGTGCAATCTCGTAGACATATCTTCCATCCTTGGAAGTGTGAAGTCTATCAATTCCAATTCCATTTTCTGTCTTTTCCATTCATACTCAATTCTGCCCAGCAAACTCTATGATCAATTGCACAGGAAAGTCCTACACTATTCGAAAACTCGTTTACTCATTCAATTTCAATAACTTTTAATTTCCATTCTATGTCTAAGAGTTTGACAGTAATTCTAATCAATTTATTTTTGGCAATTTTTTTTGCATTCCACGTTGATTAATTTTGTTAACGCGGCCAGCTAAATTCCTAGGGTCCTTTCAGAATCCTAAACTGACAGTGGATTCATATCATTTCCAAAGGGGTTGGATTCGTTTTGCAGATCTATCTAGGTTGGAAGGTCATAAGTTAACAAAACAATGAGAATTGGGTAAACAAGAAAATGGAAAGGATGAAAATGGTTTAACGAAAAGATAGATGACGCCACTTCCAAGGATAGAAGATAAGTCATATGACGCCACAAGGGTGGTGATTTACCCTTGATAAGTCTAAGAGAACGCCACAAGGAAAAATTCCTTGATAAGTTCTAAAGAGAAATTCATCTCTCACAAAAGGGTAAAACCCAAATATAATTTCACTAATTCAATGGTTGTCCTTTGAGTACAATTCAACCCCTATTTATAGAACTAGGTGGCTGTTCAAAATCATAACTCCCAAAAGAAAAATTAAATACTCCATTATCACGCAATTATCACATATGATTAATTGCATGTTACATTAATTCCTAAATTAATGAAACGTTACAAAAATGAAAAGTCATTGTCTTCGGCATTCACATCATTCCCTCCTTCTTCGAAAAGATTCGTCCTCGAATCTATGACTTTATTTTCCTATCAATTTTATTCACTTATAATTTAAAATAAACAAAATCAACCTCCAGGATCAAATGTAACTTGTAAAAATTCATGCATCAAAGAAGTTTTCCTTTTTGGTTCCCAAACCCAAACATTGGAATCAAGAGGAATTCTTCTTTTAAAATAGACTTGTGCATTTTCTTCAGGAGTTTTAACCTCAACAATGTACTGAATATACAATGACTCTGGAAAAGGGATATTCACGTTTTTCTTCCTCAAATATGGCAATTTGTGGGTTGTATTGTCATCGTCCTGTGCATTCAAAATACCAATAAAAGAAGAAAAATCATTAGCAGTTTTTATTTTAACGTTCTTTTTCTCTATTTCTCTTTCCTTTTCTCTCTCTTCCTCTTCACTCTTTTCTTTTTCTATTTTTCTCTTTTCTTCTCTTTCTTTTTCTATTTTCTCCTTCAACTTATGTTGATTATCACAAACTTCACTTGGTGTCAGAAATTTCAAATTAAGTTTGCGTCCTTCATGCACCAAAGAAACTGAAAGTCTTTCAGAATTTATCCTTTTACCCTGCAACCAAGGTTTCCCTAAAAGAAAATGACATGAGTCCATGGGAGCAATATCGCATGTCACTTCCTCCACATATTTTCCAATAGTGAATCTAAACTTAGTTTGCCTAGGATGAAGACTCGTTGGTAAGTTAAGTTTATTCACCAATCTTTCGCTCACAACGTTGTTACAACTTCCTCCATCAACTGCAAATAAACACAAATGACCTTCGATTAAACACCTTGTATAAAAAATATTCACCATAATCCAAACCTAGAACCGAAGCTCTGATACCAACTGATAGAAATCCAAAGGGGTTGGATTCGTTTTGCAGATCTATCTAGGTTGGAAGGTCATAAGTTAACAAAACAATGAGAATTGGGTAAACAAGAAAATGGAAAGGATGAAAATGGTTTAACGAAAAGATAGATGACGCCACTTCCAAGGATAGAAGATAAGTCATATGACGCCACAAGGGTGGTGATTTACCCTTGATAAGTCTAAGAGAACGCCACAAGGAAAAATTCCTTGATAAGTTCTAAAGAGAAATTCATCTCTCACAAAAGGGTAAAACCCAAATATAATTTCACTAATTCAATGGTTGTCCTTTGAGTACAATTCAACCCCTATTTATAGAACTAGGTGGCTGTTCAAAATCATAACTCCCAAAAGAAAAATTAAATACTCCATTATCACGCAATTATCACATATGATTAATTGCATGTTACATTAATTCCTAAATTAATGAAACGTTACAAAAATGAAAAGTCATTGTCTTCGGCATTCACATCACTAGGCAAGCTTGATTTTTCAAGTGTTTAAGCCCAAAACTCACGCCTATTTTGATATCAACAACAGCCAAAACAATTCACCCAAAAGAATTAATGCAATGCTAAGCTACTAAAATGAACAAGAGTTATAGGAAGAAATTGAGCACATTTTTGAATTTTTTTTAAGATCATGCTAGAACTAAATATAGACTTCTTAGAAGACTTACTCAAGAGGATGAACCTCTTTGATGATCAATTTCAAGAAGTAACACACACTCTTTTTATGTAGAAAATAAAAAGTAGCACTAGTAAAAATTTAATGTGACAATTCAGGACTAAACAAGACAATCTAAATGACAAAACAAGGAAGATTAAAATCTGAAAAATAAAGTGTAGAAAAATAAAACTCACACTCACAACAAGCAAAAAAATGCCTAAAGCAAAAAAAATGGAAAGGAAAGGAAAGAAAAAGAATTGATTCCAAAAGCTTAGACCACACTTGGGTGGCTTCTTTCACAAAGGTTGTGAAATCATTAACATAAGTTTTCTTAGGAAAATCACAAGAGGAAGAAGAAGGAATTAAAATGGAAAGAAAAGTAATCCTAAAGGATGACAAAGTGATTCAATGAAAGAACAAGGAATTGAACCAAAGAAATAAAAGTGCAAGGAATTAAAAGACAAGAAATAAATCTACTACTAACAAGACATGAAAGGAGAATAAAATGACAATTAAGGAACAAGAATTAAAGCATAAAAACTACAGAAAAATTGCTAAGAAAGACGCATGAAACTTAAAGAAAAAGAGGAGGAAATGAACCTTCATGAAGATGGCTCTGATAGCAAATGATGCACTCCCTTGATCTCTTCAACCAAGGCTCCTTCCTCTAAGAAAATGGAGGATGGAGAGGTTAGAAATGGGAGAGGGTTGACTCCACTTTCTAGGAGAAAAATGAGTCAAAAATTTTATGTTGCTTGCCACAAGGGAGAGGCCCCTTGATAAAAGCTTTAAGGGAGAGATTCCTTAAGAGAGAGGATTCTCAATGACACTCAAGAATAAATTGCTCAAAAAGAGTCTTACTTCATTCAATCAAGTGTGATTTGTACAAGAGGGACTAGGTGTATTTATAGTCCAAAGAAAGAGCAAGACACTCAAAACTAAGCAATGTGGGATTTGGGCCTAATTAGGATTAGGAGCACTAATCCATCTTAGGCCCACTAAAAGTGGTGCCTAGCCTTAAGCTAGGGAGTGTTATGACCTAATCAAGGGGTGTGGAAAGAGATCCACACTCCTTTGGGTTATTAGGCCCTTTACTCCTCTCACCTCCCTTCCCAAGCTAATTACACCCTAAACTCTAGAAACTAGAATAAATGGCCAAAATACAAGGCCTAAAAGGGAAATAAAAGCTAATTAATATTTACAAGAGGAAAACTAAGGACTATGACCTAAAATATCTATCTCCATCATGAGCTGGGGTCTTGATGAGTCTTTCAGGGTCAAGTCTTCTTCAATCCTCCTAGTCATTGCCCTAGTGAGAGGGCCCTTGGTAGGTAGGATTGCATCACAATTAAGTATATACATCCTATTCCCAGGGAAGTGGTGAGACTTCGTAGGTTACCTAGGAGCATTGTAAGTGACAGGGACACCAAATTCCTAAATCATTTTTGGAAAACATTGTGGGGGTAAGCTTGGTACTAAATTACTTTTTTTTACTACTTGTCACCCACAAACCGATGGACAAAGTGAGGTAGTAAATAGGACTTTAGGCGCTTTACTTAGAACTTGTTTAAAGAAAAAATCTTAAGTCTTGGGAAGAATGTTTGCCTCATGTCAAATTTGTATACAATAGGGCTGTCCATAGTACAACTAAGTGTTCACCATTTGAAATTGTGTATGGATTTAACCCTTTGAAACCACTTGACTTATTGCCTATGCCTAACATTTTTGTTTTTAAGAATAAAGATGCCCAAGCTAAGGCTAAGTTTGTGAGAAAGTTGCATGAGCATGTAAAAGTTCAAATTGAAAAGAAAATTAAGAGCTATGCCAAGCAATCTAATAAAGGAAAAAGGAGAATTTATTTGAACTTGGTGATTAGGTTTGGGTACACATGAGAAAAGAGAGATTCCCTGAACAAAGGGAGCCCAAACTACAACCAAGGGGGGACGATCCTTTCCAAGTGTTAGAGAGGATCAATAACAATGCCTACAAAATTTATTTGCCTAGTGAGTTTAATATCAGTGCAACTTTTAATGTATCTAATTTATCTCCTTTTAATGTAGAAGAAGAAGCCTCAGATTTGAGGACAAATTCTCTTCAAAAGAGAGGGAATGATGAAGATGCAGCTACAAACAAAGACAACAAAGTGCTTGAAGGACTTAGGGCACCTATGACAAAGGCAAGAGCTAGGAAAGCAAAAAAGGCTTTACAAGAAGTGGTAGCAACAATTCTGGAAGCTGCACCTAATGAGAATGACATAGAGCCAAAATTAATTCAATGCATGGTCATCATTGAAGATTCATGAAATAGAGGATGTTGATGCAAAGTTATTTTAGTCAAAGTGGTTTTAATTAAATAAAGTTGTAAAAAGTATTTGTACTGTTGTGTTATGTGTCATGCTTTAAAAACAAGATTTATTTTAATTTTTCTTTTATTTTGAAGTGTAGAATTTTAGTGGCTGTTTAGTTTTTCTTCAGTGTGACTGTTGTATTTTCATATACACTAGAAGGGAGGTTATTTAATAAATAAGCCTCAATCAATCTTAGTAAATGACGCATTTATTTGTTGGCTATATGGAGTCCCAATATGTATTATGCATTTCATTGGAAATAGACACACTTGGCTTTTGATAAAAAACCTTTTCTTGTGAGAGTGTATCTCCTAGGTTCTTGGCTGAACCAAACTTGGGACTTATTAAGGGCCTTCCACCCCTTTGTGGCATCTTTGAGCCTTATCTTCCTCCCCAGAAATGGCGTCTCCCCCAAAACCACCATCATCCCCAATTCTTACCTTGTGTTATTTTGTTCCTTTTCCATTTTAGAAAACCTCAATTTTGAATTAAAACCTACCCAAATTTCATAGCCATCATTCCTACTTATCCATCCATTCTCAAAAATAGTCCTAAACGGTCCATTTTGAATTCTTGGCAAGGGGAATTCACATCATTGCTAGTCTGTGGAGGAGGTCATGCTGGCAATTCTATATTTTTTAAGATATTATGGAAGTCAAAGGTATCGACTAAAATTTGGCATTTTCATGGAAGGTGGCTCATAATAGGATCCCTACAAAGATGAAATTGACAAAGAGAAATATTATTCTGGCAGTTGATGTCATGTTCCTTGTTTGCAGTATGAATCCTGAATCTATAAGTCATCTCTTATTTACCTGTAAGTCTAGCTATCTTGTTTGGATGCATTGTTATAGATGGTCATCTTTAGTAAAAGGAAAAGTTTCTTCGCACATTCTTAGTGTGATTTGGTAGACTACTTTGTGCGGTATTTTAGTAGTTAGGAATGCAATTATGTTTAAGAGCCAACCCTTTATTGCAGAGGAAGTATGATAGTTGTCCTTGCAGAGGGCTTGGATATGGTTAAAGATGTTCTTTGATGCCCCGCCAATTTCATTTGTTGAATGGTATACTCATTCATAACTGTGTTTCACTAGGATTGGTAAGAAAAATGCATAAATCTTCTCAAGAGTGACCCTTTTTTCTGTATTCTGGTTAATCAAGAATTGTTTGCAGGTGTATGTAGGTGTATTCTCAGTATTGTATCTTACGTTGCTAAGTACTTGTAATTGGTAAGTCTTCCATGTCATTCCTTGTGACTTGTGAAAGTTCTGTTTCATTAATAAAATTTTGTCTTTTTTTTTTTTTAAAAAAAGAAGTATAATGGCTGGCCATAAACCGAGCTTCAACATGCGATTTGCAAAACACTAAAATTCATTTTTAAAAATATTATATATTAAAAAAAATGTATTTAGAAAATACTTATTTTCATTTTAAAATTATTTAAGTGTAGGAATAAAATTACTGAAAGAGAAGGAGCCCACAAAAACAGGTAATTCAAAAAGCAATTTGGAGGTACCGTTAAAATGCATTTCAATCATGCAATTTCTTCCTTCTATCACTTTCCACCAAAATTGCAATTTTTTTTAACACCTTATAACGTTCATTCCATTTTTTTTTCATGCCAATGATTTCGTAATTAGTCAAGTCAAATCTCATAGCCCGTCAACTATTATTGGGTGTGCCAATAGCTTAAAATAGCAAACAATGCCATAATTATGTGGCATGACACTTGAATTTTTATTTTTTTTATCAATTTTATTTAAAATAAATTCTGGCTACAGTTTGACCTGACCCTAGTTAAAAGGGACTTACCTTTATATATATTTTGAAAAGAAATACATTTTGACAATTATTTTTAAAAGTGATTGAAATCGATCAATCAATCAATGTTTTAAATAACTTATTTTGGGCAGTTATTTTAACACCTATCTGTACTCCACATCGTTTAAAATAATATGAAAATTTTTAACATATTCTTACTCTCTATTAATTTACCAGATTAAATGATATAGAATATATATATTTTGAGGTGTTTCGGATGGTTGACCTGAAATGTCTTAAATGTATATTCAAGATAAATTGATTTGAAATGTATTATTTTAGTTTTAAATCAGGTGATCCAGAATACAAAATATTAATATTCCAAATCTGTTAATTTGAAATATAAATATAATATTACAATTTCAGACGAGTCAATCCGAATACAATAGGTCATGCTCTACTACTACATTCCGGATCACTTGATTCGAAACTAATATAATATATTCTGGATCAACTGATCAAGAATATAAATTTTAGGCACTCTAGACCAATTGATCCGAAACACCTTAAAATTTATATTTTGGATCATTTGATCCGAAAAGTACACGATGATATATTTAAATTTTTTGGGTTATTTTAAACTTTCTGGGAGTGTGAATAACAAATAAGGAAATGATAAAAAAACCTGCCCTGATTTTGTCATCTTCAAAACTTAGAGACCTCAAAATTGGAACCAAGCACAATTCTAACAAGAATTTATCCATTTATTAAACTAACAAACATTGTATTAAACATAATAAATACATAAAAATAACTCATCCATTTTATTTATTATCTTAATAATTATCCAATAATTGGACTGAGATGATATTGATGTTCTCATACTAGTTTATGTTGTACCATTATTTCTTCTTAAGCTTATCAATTACTTTTTGATCCACTTGAAAAGCTTTGGTGAGAACCTCATCAGAAATAGGTGGTTGAGATTTAAACACAGCATTTGCAATAGTTATAGTTCCAGGATTCTGACTGCTAAGACCAGCAATGGCAATTGCATTGCCATACCCAACATTGAGTTGGAAATGAATGAGACCAATTGGAAACACAAACACATCACCCTTGTTAAGTACTTTGGTAAAGAGACGATTTCCATCTTGATTGGAGGTGACAAATCCAACATAAAGAGTACCCTCAATGACTATAAGGATCTCAGTCCCTCGGGGATGAGTGTGTGGAGGGTTCAAACCCTTAGGTGCAAAATCAATGCGAGCCAAAGCTATGCCAAGCGTATTTAAACCCGGTAGTTGATCAACAAAAGCAGGAGTAACTTGTGCATTCATTGTGTTGTTAGTATTCCCAGGTTCCACATGTAAGAAGAAATCTTCAGCTTTAACAAGTTTAGGATCTTTGCAAAATTTTCCGTTCACAAATACTACAAATTACAATACAAAAAGTCGCAGTTAATAAAAACCACTCACAGTAACTTTGAATCACAACATCAACAAGCTTAAATTTTGTGTTGAGGAATGTTTTTACTTACCACCATTAGTTTCATTGATAGCCACACAAAAATCCTGGAGAGGACTAGGGTCATAGGCAGAGACAACAAAGGATGTCAAAGCCAAGATGACAACAAGGAAGTATGCAACTTTCATTTTTTCCACTTAGTAATTCACTCTATTCTTAAATGACTATGGTATATATAAGTAATCGATTGTGAGAATTGAATTTTGATCCACGTAAAACTTGCTATTTATAAGGACGAACTTAATTATTGGTTTGCAATTTATCTTTATCGCAATTAATTATTTATTTTACGAGGAACCATATTCCTTTACAACTACGTGCGTGCTTGATCAAAGAGTAGATTAAGAGATGCACCATAAATATGAAAAGGAAAAGGAAATGTTACCTAGTCTACTTGGCTTTGCTTGTACTCATTCAAAGTCCAGTTTAGACTTTGTATCAAAATATGGATATGTTGTGAGGGATTGTGTCACAATCAAACCAGCACTTATATGACCAATTTTAATTGCCCATGCAATCCGAAATTTATCTTTGTCTTCGTGTTAATTTTTGTATTTCAACACAAAAGAGTGGTTGAAGACGTGATCATTGAAATTTATATTAAATGTAAAAATATATTGGGAGATATAAGGTTGAAGAAGAAAGATAGGTCACGATTTCAAGTCTTTTTCTTTAAAAACAATTAATAAAAAACCTAATAATTAATAACTAATATTTGTTTTGATGAAAAAATATCAAAATATATCATTAGACTTTATACGGTCATGAAAAATAATTAGGTAAATAATATATTGGTCATGAAAAATAAAATATTTTTTTTGCTTTTGATCTTTTAAAGTATTTTTTTATCCTTTAAAGATTTTTTTTTAATATGTGTTCAAGAGTGGTGGTCATGAAAAATAATAGAGATATTAATACTTCAATACCTTATCATGTTGGGGGAGGAGGGTGTGAGTTAATGGGATATTTTTTGGATAAATTATGTTTTTAACCACTCATAAACTTGTGTGATATTATAAATTGTTTTGAATAGATAAGTGATTAAAAACATAGTTGTTAATAAAGGACCATTCTTCTTTAAATAAAAGGACCATTCCCCTTTATCCTTTGAAAGTCGCTTAATTAACATTGTTGTTTGAAAGTGAGAACTAAAATAAAAATTGTTGCTTACTAACAACGGATGGAAGTCCTCTGTCTCACTTCATGTTTTATTTCTTGTCTCCACCAATCAACCAACATATGATTTATTTTTTTTTATATTTTATGTAGCTCATTAAATGATATATGTTTCTTGATTGGTTGGATAGAAAATGAAACACAAGTTGGAAACAAAAAGATTTTCATCCTACGAACAAGACAAACTATCAACAAAAAATCTGGACCAAATAAAAAAATCTTTAAAAAACCAAAATAAAAATGTGTTATTTGTTATGGACAAAAAATTATTTAACCCTAAATAATTTACAAAGTGAGACTTGTGAAATAGAATAGTTTATTTATTTATTTTTATTTCGGTTGGGTAAATTGTAAATGGCAATATTTGTAGTGGAAGTTAACACACCTCATTTGATGAATTAATCCTAGATAGATTTAGAAGTTAAGAGTGAGATGATATTTGAAGGAGGATTTTTTATCAATTCCTTTTCATCCACTTGGCATGATTCCATATTTCTTGAGTTCTTTCCTGTTAATTATATTATTAGTTTAGCAAAGTTAAGTTATATGCCTTGTTCATACCGGAGTTTAATAAAACTAGTGTTCTCTTGATCCTTCAGGCTTTGAGACTCCAGGAGACAGGAGTTTACCTGCAAAAGGAACTTTGACTCCTAAGTCAGTGAGGGAGTGAAAGGATAGCGAGAAGAACATGAGAATTACGTACCTGAGGGGGGTCTGGTGGCCCCCTTTTAAGGAGGTCTTAAGGTGTGGTTCCAAGTTACCTTTTTTATGGAGATGGGCCCTTGGTTTGGGCCTTTGCCAAGATTCGAGGTGTCGAGATGTCAGGATGTTGCGGCCGAGGTGTTCGACCCCAAGGTGCTGGGGTCCGAGGTGGTCTAAGATGGTTATCGAGTTGAGAAGGATGTGGGGAGGGTACATATGCCCCCCAGCCTTAAGTCGACTTGAGAAGCGAGAGTGACGCTGAGGCTGTTTGTGAACATGAGGTTAGGTGGGGGAGGCGAGTCGAGTGCATATGTGTCATGCGAGGGTTGGCTTGTGGGGTTTTGTGATTTGACAGTTGTTGTTCTTTCTCGCGATTTGGAAGTTGAAAAGGCAATATGGGGGTTTTTAAGCGTGTGTGGGAAGTTTTGCCCAATACTTGGCATTTTTGGTGTGATACTACGCCTGCATTCGTGAAAGCTCTTATAGCATTTGTCAAAATAAATAGAGGAATTCGATTTTTCTTTTCAGTAATAACATGATATGAGCATTCTTTTCACAAAAATCTACGAGTCCTCCTCCCTATCCTGCCTACCATGGTGTGCTGCTTGTCTTAATTTGCTCATATATCGTTTGCTATTCCTGCACACTTGTCTAGAACTGGTATGTTGTTTCCCTTTTTTGGGCTTTGTTTAGCGTTTAGGATGTCTTCTGAGAGTCTAGGATTTTCTGCGGGTAAGAGTGAGAGTTTGTCTGAGAGCCTTTGGGGGTTTATGGTGGAGAGGAAGTGAAGGGTATGAGTAAAGGCAGTGAGACGAAGCCTTCATTGGGCTCACTGAGTCTTCCAGATGAGGTGGAGTTTGAGAGAATGTTGGAGAATCCGCTTACTGGTTTGGATGACGAAGGCGTGGTGGCTAATGGTGCTAGTGTTGGGAAGGTTTTGGTTGACGCCACGATGACTGTATTGGGTAGGGCTACCGTTGGATTGGATGGGTCCAAAAAGGCGTCAAGGCATTGTCGAAGGCTAGTGCTGTCGAACAGCAAGAAAGAGAGTGTCCCTACTGTGACCGAGATGACGACCAAGGCGGGGCAAGTAAGGCTAAGAAGAGGGATAAAAAGGTTTTGCCTCCAAATATTAAAGAATGGTATGACTAGGTCTCAGAGGAAGTGGGGTCGTATCTTAGCTTGATGACGACTCAAGAGGACCTACGGTTGAGTTGAATATATGCTCTGATTTGGATGGACTGGATTGGGTGTTGATGGAGCCCTACAGGGTTAAGGAGAGGGTGTATCTTCGGGTTGCAGAGGGGGAGACTCTGTTTACCTATGTGTCGGCTGACTTCTTTCGTCATGTCGAGGTTATGCCTCCCTTCTCAGATTTCCAGTGCGAGGTGTTAACCGAGCTGAATATGGTGCCAACCCAGCTTCATCCTAATAGTTAGGGTTTCTTAAGGGGTTTGAGATCCTGTACAAGGTGCTCGGGGTTGTGCTCATGGTGAACAAATTTATTTATTTTTATTGAGTGAAGGGCGGGGAAGAGTCCAAGGTGGGGTGGGTGTTGATGACCGGGTGTCAGTATGGGGCATTATTTACCATGCTGATGGGTCTTGGAAGAACTTCAAGTCCAACTTCTTCAAGGTTCGGGCAAACTTGAGGTATGCTGACCACCATGACTTATCTTTTAAGAAGGATGGGTGTACTTCCCAGTGCCCGTTGTACTGGTATGGGCATCCTTGCCGATTCAAGTCTAGGGCTGAGCACCTATTGACCCCAAAGGATAAGAAGAGGATATTCTGGTGATTAGCCAATTTCCCTGACGAATGTGTGCGAAAGCAGTTCTAAATTTAGATTACACCGTTGATGTAGATAGTGATTTGAGTAGTGAGTGTCTGAATTTTTAAAGATGGTTAGAAACTTTAGTGAGGTAGTTATAGGATTGATCTCCATTGTATATCTTGAAAGGTATGAAGGACTTTGATTTCGCAGCGATGAGGGTCGCCATTTCTACTACCGAGAAAGAGAAAGGGGCCAAGGCCCTGAAGGAGCTTATGAGGAGGAAGAGAGGAAAAGGAAGGATGCTCCTGCGGTCCCCCCTAATCCAAAGAAGACTTGCCCTAACCCTCCTCACCCCAACGGTCAAATGCCAAACCAAGGCGGTGCTTTGGAGGTACCGAGTTTCGTGGTGCCGATTGTTGCAGTGCTACTTGATGCTTCTCCTTCTCCTGTTGTCATGGTTTCTACGTCCTCGGCCTCCTGAATGATTCAGGTATGCCATGGTTTAGCGTTGTGTTAGTAGTTGTCTAACATTTGTTTTTCTGTTGTTTGCTTAGGGTTTTCTATGCCTCGCCGCAGACAGATGGTGTACCATTACCACAAGGAGTGCGTGATGCGCCTTGATTATTGCACCGTCATGCCTGAGGTCCCCTCGTTGTGGAGTGCCGAGTTGATATCGACACGTGTGATGCTTAATGACCGACTTCTCTCGAAGAAGGATTATTACATGATGGAGTTTGTTGGGGCTGAATGGTCAATCCACTTGGCTGAGGTCTTTCTTTTTTGGTCCATTGCGACCACACACTATTATAAAAACAAGATAATGGATGTTGAGAAGAAAATGAAGGCGCATGCCGAGGAGAGGAAGAAGATGGTTGGCGAGTTGTTCTCAGGATGGTAGTTGCTACACTAAAGTGACGGTTCGCCGAGTTCCACCAGCATCATGTTGTTTATTCTGTAAGTGAGGCGAAAAGGGGTTTGCCCAGTTGCTAATTATGGTTGGCAGTGGTATCCCCACAATACCCCTAGTAGTTCGTCAGCCCATGCGCCTTTGTTTTGTCCTAGTCTCGCCCTAAGCTTTGTGAGGATGACCTTGTTGGTGGCCTCGACAAGTCCATTTGTCTGGGGGTGCTCGATCGAGGATGTTTGATGCTTGATACTGAGGCCATGGAGGAAGTCCTCGTATGCGGCGACGGTGAACTATTTTTCATTGTTTGTGATGATGGAATGGGGAAGGCTGGAGCGATAGATCAAGGATTTCTAGGTGGATTTTTGCACTTGTTATGCAGTGATGGTGGCCATGGGGGTGACTTCTATCCATTTAGTGAAATATTCAATTGCTACGAGTATGAACTTGACCTATCCTTTATCAGAGAGGAAGGGACCGATGATGTCCAAACTCCACATGGCAAAGGGCCATGGAAGGAGGAAACTTCTATCCATTTAGTGAAATATTTGATTGTTACGAGCAGGAACTTAACCTGCCCTTTGGCAGGGGGGAAGGAACCAAGGATGTCCAAACCCCATGTGGCGAAGGGCCATGGTGGGTTGATTGAATGAAGCTCCTCTAGGAAGGCTCTGGGTTGCCTCTATATTATTTGCATTGTTCACACTTCTTGGTATAGGTTCTGCAATCCTTCTGTCAGGTTGGCCAATTGTATCCAGCTCTGGTGACTCACTGGGCCAAGTTTTGAGCTCCTGAGTAGGAACGGACAAATGCCTTGGTGGATCTCATTGAGGATGTACTTGACCTCTTTGGTCCCTAGGCACTTGAGCAGGGAGCGTGAGAAGCTATGCTTGTATAGGTCATCTCTAACTAGGGTAAAGCTGGAGGGTCGTCGCCATAGTCGTTTAGCTTTGAGCAGGTCACTGGGAAGGACGTCACTGAGAAGGAAGTGACTAGTGGGGTGCACCAGTCAATCTGAATGGGCATGCTCGTCATGACCTCAAGCTCTAATGTACTGGGATTGCATAGTTATTCCTAGATGATCGTCTGCCACTAGGCTACGTGGGTGGTAGTGGTGAGCCTAAATAGCATGTCGGCCTGGCTTTGTCTTCCCGAGGGACATGGGCGATGGTGGTGCCGTTGAATCCTTTTAGGGCCTTCTTGGTGAGGAGGAGTACCTCTGCATTTATGGTTCTTTGGCCTGCATGGTGCCATTGATTTGTCATGCGACCAACTGAGAATCCATGTTGAACCTTATTTTGCGGATGTCGATGTCTTTGGCGAGCTGTAACCTAGCCAACATGGCCTCATACTCATCCTAGTTATTGGTTGTTTGAAAGTCAAATTGGAGTGTTTGCTCGACTTTGAGGTTGTTAGGTTTGGTAAGTGTGATTCCTACACCACAACCTTTTGGGATTGGAAGAACTGTTGACGTGGAAAGTCTACCATTATTCCTCTTCATCGTCTTTCATTGGGGCGTTCTGTTTGCCGAATGGTGGTAATCCTGTCATGAAATCGACTAGGACTTGGTACTTGATGGGACCTCGTGGTTGGTATTTGAGGTTTAATTCGGAGAGTTCGATGGACCAACTAGCCATCCAACCGACGAGGTCAGGTCCTTGCAATATTTTTTTAAGCATGTGGTTGCTTATGACGAGTATGGTGTGGCTTTAGAAGTACGAGAGTAGTTGTTGACTAGAATAGACGAGGCATAGGGCTAGTTTCTCCATCATCTGATACCAAGTTTTGGGTGGGTGTAAGACACGACTAGTGTAGTACATGAGCGTCTGGACTTTGTTGTTCTCTTGCACGAGGATCGAACTGATGGTGTGATTACTCACCAACATGTAGAGGAAGAGTTTCTTGTCGAGGTCGGGCTTGGAGAGGATGGGCGGCCTAGACATGGGTTCTTTGAGTTTAGTGAACATGTGCTCTGTCTCCTTGGTCCATCTAAACTTGTCTTTGTCTTTTTTGAGGAGTTGGAACAGTGGTAAGCTAGTTTGGGTAAGAAGCGGGCTAAGGAGGCTGGTTGGCCAGCCAACTTCTGGACTTCTTTGGTGGTTGTCGGGCTCCATAGGTTAGAATCGTGGAGCACTTGTCGGGGTTAGCTTTAATGCCTCATTGTGTTAGCATAAACCTAAGGAATTTCCCACCTTTGACCTAGAAGTTGAACTTCTCAGGATTAAGACACATATTGTGGCGTCGGACCTGATCGAGGATCATAGAGAGGTCGATAGCGCGGTCGACGACTATGGTTGATTTGATGACCATGTCATCTTTGTACGCCTCAATGGTCTTACCTATTAGATCCGCGAAGGCTGTGTCCACCAATTGCTAATAAGTGGCCCCAAAATTTTTTGGCCAAATGGCATGAACTTGTAACAGTAGTTCGCCTGATAGGTGTAGAAGGCCGTTTTCTACTGGTTGGGTAGGTACATTGGTATTTGATTGTAGCCTGAGTAGACTCTAGGAAACTGAGAAGCTTGTAGCAGAGGAGCTGTCCACAAGCTTGTCGATGTTTTCAAGGGGTAAAAGTCTTTATGGCAGGCATGACTGAGATATGAGTAATCGACACACATCTTCCATTTGCCTGAGGTGTTCTTGACCATAACAACATTGTATAGCCATATGATGTATCATATTTTCCGTATGAAGCCAACTTCTTTCAGTTTAGTTGTTTCTATGGCTGTGACCCTCTATCGGTGCTCTCCCATCTTTCGTCGTTGCTGCGACACCGGGGTGGCTTCGATAAAGGTGGATAGCTTGTGGTATATGAGATTAGGGTCGAGGCTCGAAATTTCTGCTACTTTTTAAGCGAACATGTCGATATTCGTCTGGAGAACTGATATGATGGCATCGCGGATGTTAGTGCCCATCCAAATGCCTATGTGAGTGTATTGGCCCTCTAGTGGCCCAAGCTGTAAGGGTTGGATGTCTTTAGTCCGGAGGGGTCATCGGTTCTCGTCGGTGCACGAGTCGAAGTCAATCCATGGTGCTAGGATTCTTATGGCTTCCCCTTTTTTAGTGTGGTAGATGACCTTTGGGTGATACAGAGTGATCTTGAGGCTTTTTATGTAGCATTCTTGTGCCTCCTCCTGGTCAGCTTTGATGGTGATTATGTCTTCCATTGAGAAGGGGAACTTCATTGCCAAATGAGGGGTTGAGACGATGGCTTCTATGACATTCAACATTGGTCGCTAGAGGAGGCCGTTGTGGGACATGTCTGCGTTGATCAGGATGTAGCATACAGGGAAGGTGGAAGAGAGTTGCCCTTCTCTGAATGTGGTCATCCGCTCAACATAGCCATGAGTGTGTACCCGCTATCCAGCGAATTCGACTATTGGCTTAGGATATGGCTTTATAAAGTCATTGGAGATGTCCAATTTTTTTAAGGTGGCCTAGTAAAGTATGTTTATCGAGCTTCCTTGGTTGACCAGGATCTTGCATACTTCCTAATCTGCTATTACTATTGTGATTATGTGATTACCATTAGGTCGTCCTGCTTAAGGTTGTCTCCTGCGAAGTCGTCGTTATTGAACGTGATGGGGGGCAACGTCTATTTAGTAAGGTTGACGGCATTTAGTGGAGGTGCTTTTTCTTGGCCAAGTTGGAGGATCCTCCCTCGGTGAATCCCACTGCGATGACGTTGATTACCCCCTTGAGTTGTAGAGATGAGGTCGTCTCTTGCTCCTTGTGATTGGGTTAGGGGGAGGGTGTTAGTCTCGCCATCGTAAGTGTCGATGTTCCTCGTCTGTCTGGCTGGTGATTTTCGTCGCCAGTACCGAGTGTCTGCTAACCTTGGGTGGTGTCACTTGATGAACTGGCTAAGTTACCCTTGTTGGATCAATTCTTCTATTCTGTCTCGCAGTACAATGCACTCCTCGGTGGTATGGCTATAGTTACCATGGTACTTGCAATGCTTGCTCCGGTCTGCATCATTGCTAGAGGGGGTCAGCTGAGGAAGACATAGGACCTCAGGGCTGAAGGCCTCCTTGAAATCTTTGTCTCGTAATTGTTGATGGCGAACTTTTTCTTAGTGTTTCTTGGGGTGCTAGAGTTGGTCCTTCTTATTGCTAGTGGGTATTCGTTGCCACCTTCATCAATGAAGGCTTTTTCTATCTTGACGCACTTGGTGGAGCGTTCCATGACTTTGTCTAAGGTTCTTGACCGACGTTTCATCACGCTGTCCATGTATCGTCATGGCTTTAGGGCACCTATCGCGGAGTGCAGAGCCAGTCCGAGCTCCAAGTCCACGATTTGAGTCATCATCCTTGACAGTTGATCTGTGATTTTTAGGAGGCTGATGAAGTCGTCAGCTAACACTTTTTGTGGTCAACAAGCAATGTAATGGGCAATGAATTTGTCCACTAGGGTGTCGAAGAGTCGATGGACTGCTGGGGTAATCGCAACCACCAATTAATACTTGCAAGGAAAGTGGGAAACATCCTACATAGCACACGGTCATCGTTTGAGTAGAGGTTTACCTAGGTAAGGAATGCCTCGATGTGGTTGTTAGGGTTGTTGGTGCCTTTGTAGAGTTTGATTGTTAAGCATTGCCATCCTTAGGGCAATGGGTAGTCTAGGATCCTGTCTATGAAGGAGTGTCTTCCATTCGTTACTTGTCTGGGTGCAGGAGTGGCTCCTTGACTGGTCCTCGGTCCTTCTTGGTGATCTCAACCCCTACCAAACCCTGAGGTGTGGTGACTAGCTGAGTGGTCACCTTCAGATGCCCCCCTATTGGGGGACCATCAGCGAGGGAGGGAGCCCGACTTCACCGTTGTGTGTGCCCTTAGTAGGCATGCTGTGGTGTTGACTGTTTGTTTCATTGTCACTTTTATGGTCCTCAGGACCACTGGTGGGTTGTTGGTCTCGGAGGTCTTGGATCACCGTCCTCATGGCGACATTCTTTTTCTTGAGCAGGAGTAGATTGACCTTATGCTTCCTGACCATTTCCTGCATTTTCTTGAACTCATCGAGAAGGCTGGCCTTGCTCATATTGTTCGCGGCGGAAAGCGACGGGCCACCTCGGGTTTGCAACATGAGGGATGGGGTAGAGATGGGGCATAAGAATTTTTATGTCCCCACAGATGGCACCAAATGTTTTTTGTAACATTCCAAAATTTAAAATACAAATATTCGAATAAGTATTCAGTTAAGAGAAGATAGATTAAGTTGTTAGGAAAAAAAATCAATTATAAGATTAAATTGTTAGAAATTTTGAATAAACAAGATTAAGATAATATTTATTTTAAAATAGAAATAAGATAAAAGAAAAGAAAAGATTTGATATCAATTTGTATAACAAGATTCCAATAAAATTCCCTTAAAATCAAAATAAGATAAATAATTAAAGATTTGATAAAATTTTGGATTTAAATTGGGTAAAATCAATCTTTTATAGAAAACCTAGAGAGAGGAAAACCAACCCTAAACTACTATATATAGGATTAACTAGTTCCCTCATAATATAATAGATTAGTTGATTATTCTAGGGTTGAGAAAGTGGGACATAAGAGTAGAAGGATTGAAGCAGTGGGATCTCGCTTCAAGAGGTGAGTAAAACGTCTGCTTTTAACTCTCCATGGTATGGTTTTAAAAATTGTTGTTAATGCGTTTAATGTTTGCAAATTAATTTGATAATTGTTTTGAGATACCTCCATTTGGAATGAGGATGAATTTTGAGATACATCCATCTGAGATGATGTATGAGATACCTCCATTTAATACGGGGAAGAGGTTTTAGATACCTCCATCCGGGATGGAGAAGAGATTCTGGATACCTCCATAATAGCGTGGGGAAGGCAGTGGGACGCCATTGTATGGAATATGAGCTCATAGGCATTTTTGAAGAATCTATTAAAAACCTTGGTTCTGAGAACCGTAGAGTGAGAGCGAGTGATCTTGAGTATCACTATCGATTGTGTGCATCATGAGGGTGTTAATGAAAACACCATTCTATTTTGTGTTTATTAATTCATTTATATTAGAAATTAATTATTTGAAACAAACTATATTTTGTCGTTAAAAACATCCTTTTGCGGGTACCATGATTGTTTTTCTGGATTCTGCACTGGCTGAGAACAACACTATTTGTGAACTTTTTTTAACTTGTTTTATTCACTAAGATTTTCATCTCATTAAAAAATGTTGTTTTCAAAATTAAAAAGGAGGAAGTTGAAAAGGTTAAGAAGGTGTGAAGACTTAGATTTTTCCTTTTTGTAAACGTTGTTATTTAAATTTTGAGATATTAACATTTGAGAATGATACTTTGTATGAACAATAAATTTTTATTTATTGTGTGATTTTTTTATTATTTTCAATAATTACTTAATAATTATTCTTTGGGTGTTGCTGTAACGACGAACATTACATTTTTACTGGAGTTTGACATAACTGGTATTCTCTCGATCCTTCGGGCTTCGGGGCTTCGGAACATAAGTACGTACTTGCAAAAGGGACTCTGACACCCAAGTTAGTGAAGGAGTGAGAGGAGAGAGAGAAGAGTATGGAAATAAGGTACCTGAGAAGGGTCTGGTGCCCCCCTTTTAAAGAGGTTTCAAGGTGTGGTTTCAAGTTACCTTATTTAGGAATTCCAAGTTACTTTTTTTATGGAGATGGAACCTTGGTTTGAGCCTTCGCCGAGATCCGAGGTGGTCCAGGATGATTGTCGGGCTGAGAAGGATGTCGGGACCTAATTACGCAAGTTTTTCATAAATTTTGGTCAAAAAAATTATTTCTACAATGTTTAAACTATTTTATCTTCTAAAAAAGTTTTCAAAAATTTAATTTCTTGGTAAGTTAGTATCTATTTTTTATTAGCTTAGTCTTTTTTAAAATGATATTTTTTAATAAAGAACAAATATATCCTTCAGAAGAAATAATTCTATTTTAGTCCCGTAAAATTACTATTGGTGATAATTTCTTTTTAAAATGAGAAAAAAGTTAATTATATAGGTTAAATGTCATATAAATTGTAATTACTACGTATGCATAATTGTCATATGAGTGTTTATTAATTCCTTTGGGCAAGAGTTTATTAATTAAAGTCGTGTAAGAGTTCATGAACTCTGCCATTAGTCATTAAGTGTTAATTAGTTACTTAAAAATTAAAGAAAGGCTTTTTCAGAAGTTGTGTATAAGCATACGTCGGAGCCCTTCTTAGACTACAGGGAAAGTGGAAAATTACCTAATGAATAAGAGTGGAAAATTAATTATTAATTCTTTAATTTGGTAAGAAAAGTGTCATTAATTTATGTAGGCCTCACATATTTTATTTTTTCCTAAAAACAAAAAGAAGTATACAGAAAATTGACTTTTCCAAAATGACACTGGTTTATGAAAAATCAACTAAATGTATAAGTAATTTTATAACTGTAATAATTTTAATTTATAATTTTATCTTTTCCAAATCACTGTTTACACAATAAAACAATTAAGGTTATTTTTCTGAAAATAATTTTTATTTTTAAGTTTTTAATATTCAGAAAATATATTTGTTTTCACTTGATATTTTCTATTTTTAAATGTATAAGTTAATACATTTATATATAATTTTTTTTATAATTATAATATTGTTATTAAGTTTTATATAGTTTTAATTTTTGAAGCCACTGAAAATAAATTTTTTTCAGTTTTTTTTTTAAAAATGTTTTCGGAGAAAGTGTTTTCTAAATTGTAATTAAACATATTTTTACTGCTGTTTTCTGTTTCTATGAAAATGAAAATAAAAAACACTGAAATCAAACACCACTTAATTTTTACTTTATTTCATCACTTTTTTTTTCGTCACACTTTCTTTCTTACACCAAACATAACCTAAAGACTCGTAAGTGATATTTCAGATAAATTTAGGTTGCTTCATACGTTGAAAATTGTGTTAAGTGATCCCCATAGTCTCTTGTCAATATTAAACAACTTAAACACAAATTTACTCAAATTTATTTTAATCGGAAGCAATCGTTCCTTCCTCAAGCAACTCAATCGACTCAACTTCAAGCAATTAGTGGTACTACATATATTTGCTCTAATAATAAGCAAGTAGTGCTTAGCTTGAAGAAATCGCAGAAGAAGCTCCGAGTTGCTCAATATGAATTTCTTAATAAAAAAGGAGTCCTGAATTGAAAGATGAAACTTAGGCATGACAACTAGATAGTATGGGGTGTGTATGACAATCCTATCCACATCTCTACTCCCGAAATTCATTTCTATCCCCATTCCCATACTTGAAGGGTATAAAATTTATATTTCATCTTCATCCTTGTCGGATATCAGGTATACATGTACTCATCTTGTACCGGTAGAAAAAAAAAAAAAATAAATTGTTTGAATATAATGATATTGTTTTGGAAATTATCTAATAAATGCAAAATTTTTAATTTGTGAATTAAATGTCAAAACTTTCTTCTTTTTTAAGGCAAATATCAAACCTTTCTTGATATCCAAGATTGTAATTTGTGAAGAAAACAAGAATCTATTGAATTATTTGGTTTGAAAATTAAATATAATAAGAATAGGGTAGGAGTGGTTATGGGGGTGACGGTGAGAACCAGGTGAGTATATATATTCTCATCCAATTCTTATCTCAAATCTAACAAATCGAGTATTCTCTACCTCAAGTTAAATAAAAAAAAAATTCATGAACTTTAAAACATATTTAAGAATTATCCACGATTATGAGATTATTTAACATTCATATGAAACTGACCCAGAACACAGAATCTCTAGATAAAGAATAGAGCTTTGATACTGAGTATAGCACACCAATACATAGTGCTCATGTACAGAGGTATTAACAGTAGTGTATTAATTATTAAAATAAAACACAATAGCACAATTAAATTCATCAATTAAAAGGGATAGCAACAAAAATAATTAATACAACGACTAAAAGAAGATTAATAAATAATTAGGCTTAAATACACATTTAATTCTTTAAAATGTACCGTCTTAAATTGACACGTATCTGTCACTGTTTGAAAAACTACCGGTTAACTTGAGACAGATGGTATGATTTTTAAGATTGAGGACAAAATGCTTCTGTTAAAAAACAGGGGGCACTCTCAATTTTAGTTTTGGATTCTCAGTTTCTCACATAGAATGTAACTAAATTTTAAACCGTGCAAGTTATGAGTTTGCATAAATTAAATATTTTTATAATTATAGTTTGTATTTTTTAAATATGAGTTTAATTGGTATAGTGTTAGTGTAACATTACTTTTCATTTATGTGACTTTTAAAGTAGCAATGAGTAAAGTGAACAAATTTACCATGAATCAAGGGTTGTGATTGAATGTTAGTGTAAAAATATTTACACTCACCGTGTATACCAATTAAACTCTTTAAATATTACTTATTATATTTTAATTGAAAAAGTTTTATTTTAAAAGTATAAGCTATTGAAATTTGTTATGATCTATTTTTTCCAAATAATGATGATGAACGATGTTTTAAATTAATAGTTTCACTTAAAATGATGAACTATTGAGTGTTAATTTTGTTATTATCGATATGAATACGAAGTTATTTTTATGTTTCAAATTAATAGTTTTTAGATATATTTATCATAAAATTTAAAATTTATTTTGAGTTTGTTATACTATTGTGATTTTTATAAATTGATATAGATATTATTTATTTTGGAACTGTTATTCTAATCTGTCGTACAAACCTTTTCCACTTGTTTGTGTGATTGTTCTAGCTAGTTGAGTCATTGGGTACGCTCGCGATTATGTAACTAAAACATTTTTTTTTTATTGTGGCATTATTATTATATTTTCTTTGATTTTAATTAATTTTTTATTTAAAGATATTTAACTATATATGTATTATTGATATTTTAAAATATTTTTCATATGTTACTATTTTTTTTCTCACACTATTATTACATATACAACTATTCTAGTGAATATTTATTATTATGCCATGTATGCATTTATAAGCATAAAAGTATATTTTTATTATTGATATCATGAGACAATCTTGTTCTAGCCTGGTTGAGGTTTGTTGGATAAAAATTTACATAAAAACAATAAGAATGTTAAGCGAATCGCAATGACAAAAATGAAAGAGAGAATCATCGACAATGTCAATGAGAGAAAACAAAAATGAAATATATAATGCTTACAACATGTCATGTGGTATAACTAATTTATGCGCCCCTAATTAGACATATGCTAAAGGTTAGAACCTAATAATGTTACAACACATGCTCTCATAAGAGCATATAGTAGATGGTCTGCAACAGCGAGCACAGGATTATCCATTCCAGACTCTCCCATCAGCTATCACTATATATAAGCTTTTACTTGACTTGCTCGTGAATAGGGATGATAAATAAATCTATACTTGTAGATAATCCTGGATGTTGACAGGGAATCCCTGATTTGATTAGACATGGGTATGGGTATGAAAAATACCCGATTGGTTAAGTCGAGGGTAGGGACGAGGATGAGGATACATATACTTATCCCATTTTCGCCCCCGCCCCCACCTCACCCTTATTTTAATGACTAAAATACCTCAAACTCTTACCCTTTATTTATTAGACCTAATTTTCAAACCAAATGACCTTTTAGATTCATGTTTTCTTCTCAAATTACAATTTTAGGATGTTAAGAAATGTTTGACAACCTTTTAAGAAAAAAAGAAATATTTGACATTTAGTCCACAAATTACAAACTTATCGTTTATTATATAAAATTTGAACTAATATCATTTTATTCAAATAATTTATATTTTATTGAAAATTTATTATAATTTTTTTCGAGTATGGGATGAGTATGAGTATACTCGATAGATGATGAAGATGAGGATATGACAAAAATCCCATACACGTTGGGTATGAGGATGGAGATGGGAATGAGTTTCTAGAGCGGGGAAGCCGATGAGAATGTCATACTCATTCTGTCCCGCTCTGTTATCATGCCTACTCATAAACCATAAGAAGTTTCAACTTCTAGAGATTCTTAGTCAATATTAACAATCTTCACCTTGACTTTGAATCAAGGATCATCATACGTTAATGATCTTTAACTCCACCTTCTTATCAACCTCTACTAGTAACTCTTTTAGATGAATTTTACCAATTTCAAGCACCTCTCAAACTTGCAACTTGGTAGAGAATTCATAAACATATCAATGGGTTGTTTTCTGAAGCAATCTTCACAACCTTCACTGCTCATGTTTTAACCATATCTTGAATAAAGTCTATGTTTTAACCATATCTTTAATAAAGTGAAGCTTCACATCAATATACTTAGTCCTCTTGTGATACATTTGATGATTAGTTAGATGAATAATACTCTACCTATCACAATGAATTAGGATGCACTCCTACTTAATTCCTAACTCACCCATCATTCCCTTCACCCATAACTCGACTCAATTGAAGCTCGATTTGTATTTTTTTATTCTCTTCATCAACCTTTTTGACTTTCTCGGCATAGATATTCCATTTTTTTGGTTTTAGTCCTTTCCAACATGGAAATATCCCATTCAAGGGTTCTTCATCTTTTCTGGTCGAAAATCGGTGCTAGATCGCTTTCCCTTTAGCAATTTGAGCCAACGTCTTTGGTTGCACAAGGAACACTTTGGGAGAACCAACATCAGTAGGAGAGAATGTTTATCAACATATGGAAAACTTTGTTTGCTTACATCCCCATTTAGATTAAGACTTTCCCTTATAAAGAACAAATGCCTCTTGTGACGCCTACACTACTTCAACAACATCGGTTTCCAACTTCTTCCTCTCTTTGGGTAATAACTATTGATATCCAACCTCAACACCTCAGTACAGTGAACAACATTGGCAATGTTAAACTTATTCTTCAGACTCTTCCATGTGTTTTTTCAACGATCCCCTCACCCTAAGACATTGGGGAGAATGATTAAGAGTCGTCTCTTCACTTTGACTCCTCCTTCGTGATACATCCTCGTCTTTTACTTCCATTTCTTCAACAAGAACCTCTAAAGAGAAGATTAAGAGAAAAACATCTCAAACACTTTTTGAGGATGCATTACTCCCCCTATTCAAAAACTTCTTTAGATAGCATGGAACACCTTTTCTTATCCCTAACCATATACCCTTGAGTATGGAGACATATTTTCATAGTTTTTTTGTGTTTATTCATTTTTTGTCCTTACATATTTATTAAATTTTCTTTTTAATATTTTTTATGTTAGGTAAGAATTTATTATATTTTATATTTGTTATTATTTTAAAACATGGTTTTACGAGAAATACTTAGGACATCTTTAATGTCTTCAGTAGAGATCTTAAACCAAGATATGATATTGAGAAATTGGGATCTCTAGCGGGGAAATCAGAATCTTGTACAAGATCCTATAAGATTTGTAAGAAATATAAATGCACATGCTTTTTTCCTTGGTTTAGCATATATACATCGTATTTCCTAAATGCACATGCTCATTTTATTAACTGTGCATTTTTATTTTAAATAAAATTTTATTTATTTCATTTTTTATTATTTAATTAATTAATGAATTATACCTTTTAAAATAAATTTAATATTTTTGTCAAAAAATAAATTGTAAATAAAATTTAAATAGTAAAGTTCAGGGTAGGATTCATACAAAATATCTTAAGATCCTAAATATGATATCTTTCATCAAAAGAAAAAGAGAGAAGATCTTAAAACATACGTGGCATTGTAAAGTCCACAAAAAGGTGTTCTAAAATCTCAAATGAGATTTAGGGATAAAAATGTCCTTATAATTCAATAAGCTAGTTTAATAGCTTTCCACTGCAAACTAACTTTTCATTTTGGTTTGTTAAAAATCCTAAATTAAAAATTATTTTAAAAAAATAATATAATCTAAACCATCAAATTAATCCATATGGCTTATAGAAAAAATAATTGTGACTTTCCCTTCTTAATGTTAATTAATAAGGTCCTCTAAAAACTTGTTATAATAGATTAAGTGTGTGTTTGGATATAACTTAAAGTAACATTGAAAAAATTTTTTACATTTTCCCATGCACAAACAGAAAATCTATAATTTTTTTAAAGACAAATAGAAAACCTATATGAGGAGTGAATTGAGTTTAACGTGGGTTATGCTAATCGCAACCACTACTAGAAATATTACATTCAACATCACTTCAGCTACATCGGTTCGGGTTAATTAATGATCAATGTAGACAAATGCGCGGTGGCAAATTTGTAAATAATTGGAAAATTGTCTACAATGGATCCCCTACAACTGATGTAGAATTTAATTGCTACTTTTATCTACCATGGTTTCAGTCATGCCCATTGTAGGTTTTAAAATTAAAATAACCATCCTACTTCGGGCTACACGAGGATTGTTGTAACTCAATTTAAAAGAATAAAAAAAAAAAAAAGAAAACACTTTGTGCGTCATCCAACAGTTTGCGTCATTTCCTCTTCCCATAAACCCACCTAACATTGTTCATCTTCCAACATTTTCGTCACCTCTGAAGTATCTCGCCGTCGCCATTGTCACTCTCGTTGCCAAGAGCTCTTGCAGTTGAAGCTTCTCACATCAAAGATAAGTTTCTCATAACCTCTTATTCTCACTTTCCTTCTTCCTATCCCTTTCACGATGCCATGAATCTTTCTCTCTTTCCCATTCCCATTCTCTCTCTGAACATCAAAGCTCTTACCATTGAACCATCCTCATGAACCTTCATTTTTGCTAACCCTCATATTTGTGAACCCTAGTCGGAACCCACGTTTTCGCACAAACTCTACCAGTTATATTGTTTTGATTTCTATTATTACTGAATGTATTGTTTTGTTTCTCTTATTTGATTTTGTTTTTATTGTTGCTAGGGTTTGTGTTGGTTCTATGCATCCTCTTCATTCTAGGATTCTTCTTACTACTTCTTATGGGTACAAGTTAAGTTAAACTCTTCTCAATACAAGGTTTCTTAGTTTTGTTTTTGCATTTGATTCACTTCGTGGTCTATTTTGGTTGCATTGCGTAGGCACATCAAGTTGGCTAACCTTGCTAATGCTTTGAAATTGATAAACAATAGTGTTTTTTCGAAGTTGAATATCCATGTTCTGTCCTATGTAGGTTGTATATTATGTCACAATTGATTCTTACAATTTCATGCTCATTGCATATACAAAATAGTTTTAGTACTGCTTTGGTCTTGTGTATTACTTTTTTCTTTCAACTTTTTTTGTTCAATATACAGTATTTAGAATTATTCTTCTTGCTACTTGTGTTGTATGCTTCATATTTATTATACTTTCAAATATTTCATTTTTCCGATTTTGATGTTGCTATTTCAGCCTGCAAAATTTCTCTATGTGACAATTCTTGTTGCAATATCTACATTTGATAGGTGATGGTGTCTTCCTTTTTTCAAATTTCCCCTTTTTTTATTGACTGTACAATATTTAGAATTATTTTTCTTGCTACTTATGTTCTATGCTTCATATTTATTATACTTTCAAATATTTCATTTTGACGATTTTGATGTTACTGTTTCAGCCTACAAAATTTCTCAATGTGTCCATTCTTGTTGCAATATCCACATTTGATAGGTGATATTGTCTTCTTTTTTCAAACACACCTTAATATGTTATGGTAACAAAGTTAAGTGATATTGTAACAAATTCAAATGCATAGGCACATTCAAAGCCAACCACGATTTCAACTAGAATATATTCTTTTGTTGAACTCAAACAATGTATTAAATAATCAATAACTTTGAAAAATATATAAAAATAACCCATGCACATTTTATTTATTACATAAATTATATATTAATTATTGGAGTCTATTGCATGGATTGATTGAAACATCAATTAAAATCATCAATTATAGCTAATGGAACTAAATGATAGTCCACACTCCAAAATTAGTTATTGTTGTCGTACCAACTTTGCTTTTGGAGATAATCAATAATGCTTTTGTCAACCTGGAAAGCTTTGGTGAGAACCTCAGAAGAAATAGGTGGATTGGCTTTAAATAAGGCATTTGCAATAGTGATAACTCCTGGATTATGACTACTGAGACCAGCAATGGCAACTGCATTACCATAGCCCACATTGAGTTGGAAATGAATGAGACCAATTGGAAACACAAACACATCACCCTTGTTCAGCACTTTGGTGAAGAGACGATTTCCATCTTGATTGGATGTGACAAATCCAACATAGAGAGTTCCCTCAATGACAATAAGGATCTCAGTGCCTCGAGGGTGAATGTGGGGAGCATTCAAACCCTTAGGTGCAAAATCTATGCGAGCCAAAGATATGCCCAATGTGTTTAGTCCTGGTAGTTGATTAACAAAGACTTGAGTCACGTTTGAACCTACTGGGTTGTCAGTATTTCCAGGTTTCACGTTTTTGAAGAAATCTTCAGCTTTCACAAGTTTAGGATCTTTGCAGAACTTTCCATTCACAAATACTACAAATTAATAAACAAATTTTAGTTAAAAATCAATTACAAATAATTTCTAACCACAAATATAGGCTTAAACAATTTTGGTCTGCTTGATATATTAGCAAAATTCTGTATTTACTTGCTAATAAATTTTTTATTTTATTTTGAGTACTTCATCAAAACATGGTTTAAATAGTTCTTTAACATATTTTAAAATAATTTTAATCATTATGTAAAATATTTTAAGAACCCAAAATAAACTAAAATAAATTATCAAGAACTCAACATGAACAAAAAAATTTACGGCACTCAACATAAAATTTAATATATGAGAAATCTAAAACATATTTAAACCATAAATATATAATTAAACATGCAACCTAAACAACTAGGTATAAAAACTTGTGAAAATCAATTACATACCACCGTTTGTTTCATTGACAGCAACGCAAAAATCTTGAAGAGGACTTGGGTCATAGGCAGAGACAACAGAGGATGTGAAAGCCAAGATGGCAACAAAAAAGTAGACAACTTTCATTGTTCCTCTTAGTAACACACTCTTAGATTAATGATTGTGCTATACGTAATAATTTGTGAGAACTGTATTTTGAGTTATGTAGAGCTCGCTATTTATAAGGATGAAGGATTGAATTGGTTTGCAATTTATCTTTACCGCAATTAATTATTTATTTGATGAAGAAGCATTCCTTAACAACTACATGCGTACTTTATCAAAGAGTAGACAAAGGTATGGGGGAAGCTTGTTAAATGAATAAAAAAGATCATGGGTTTAGACTTTGGCTTAATTTGACGATAATAGTTTAATGTATTTACAATATTAATGTTTCTTTTCCTACATCATTTTTATTGGCTTCATGTTACTATTCCATACCGCTTTAAACATGGTCATATGAAGTAGCTAGCTGGAGGAATATAGAAATTTCGAGATTGTGTCGCAATCGAACTGTGATCATGATAGAGACCTTTTCTGATTGCCCCTGTTCATAATTAAAGACTTATTTAGAATGAGTTATTAAGAATATGTTCACAATTAAAGAGTTATTAAGAATATGAGTTAATTAGTATTCACTCTTAGTGTAAATGATATTTTTACTAACGTTCCATCATATCTTTTTATTTATATGACTTTTAAAGTATTAATTCGTAAAGTCAATAAATTTACCATAAATTCAAGCTTGTGATCGGATGTTAGTATAAAATTATTTACACTATTAGTGTATACCAATTAAACTCTAAGATTATATATATATATATATAT
This sequence comes from Psophocarpus tetragonolobus, assembly GCA_037954015.1. NCBI lineage: Eukaryota > Viridiplantae > Streptophyta > Magnoliopsida > Fabales > Fabaceae > Psophocarpus > Psophocarpus tetragonolobus. The sequence continues at coordinate 38,112,452 of CM075691.1, read as the reverse complement.
GTGGCATTCCTAGTGAGAAAAAAAGTTTATTATAAGATATGAGAAGAATAGATAATAAACATAAGATTAAAAATAACTGCTTAAATTAAAATAACTCACATGAAGATATCATGTACTTCCTACATGTAACTTACTCACCCCCACCCTCAACATCACCCCTGTCCTCCCACTACTACTGTGGGCACCACCACAACCCCTAGTGGCGATGGTCGTGACAACGACATTACGGTGATAATCGTGGTGGTGACAATGGTGGTGGTAGTTATGGTGGTGATCGTGGTTGCGGTGGCGGTAGCAACGACGATTGTGGTGGTGACTGCAGCTGTGGTGGCTGTATCGAAGGTGATGTTGGAAGGGGGGTAGGGGACCTAGGGTGATGCCAAGGGTGGGGTTGGGATAAGTTACGGTGTAAGAGGTACATGATACATTTAAGTGAGTTATTTTAATTTGAATTGTTATTTTTAATCTTACGCTTATTATCTATTTTTCGCATATCTCATAATAAACCCTTTTCTCATTGGATACACCCCCTATATATGTGTTTATGCGTGTGTATGCGTGTGTGCATGTCCATCCTTTTCAATAATAGATCTTTTATTCAAATAAAATAATTTGTAAAATAATATTTAATGTATAATAAAAAATCTGTGGTACTGAGTAAAAAAATTATTTACAATGAGATTATATATTTTTTTACTGAAAATTTTAATTATTTATGTTTTTAAATAATTAATTTTGAAGAAAATTTTTAATGTATAAAATAAAACATCTAATCTCATTTTATTTGATGTTGTCTGGTATTATTATCTCATCTTCTATTAAATCACTGTTGTATATTAATAAAAATTATGATTTAGAAAATTAAAATTACTTTGTTAAATTAGTTATGTTTTGTTTGGGTGGTTTCTCAGTTTCATGTTTTTTTGTTTTAAATGTATTTAAAAAAAAAACGTATTTAGTTATAATGATTGTGAAATTGGTTTTTGGTTTAAATATATTTTAGATCCTTGACATATTAGCGAATTTTGAATTGGGTCCAATAAATTTTTCTTTCAAATTGGATCTCTAATAATTTTTTTTTTTAATTTGTCTCCTTAAAGAACTTTAGATAGTGCTTAAAATTCTTAAAAAGTGGTTTAGGTAGCATTTCCAGGACTCATACCAAAATAAATATTTACTAGGGTTAAACATAAAGTAAAAATTTATTAGGGACCAATGAAAATATAGCTAATAAATTATGGACAAAAAATATATTTGTCTTTTTTTAGTGGTTCTTTTTACATACCAAAAAAGAAAAAGATTACCAAAATGACTCATCTCCCTATTATCTACCTAACTAACCTCTTTTACTATTTATATTTTTTTTTATAAGTCTTTTACTATGTTGTGGAGGAATCGATTTATCAACATGATTTTTTTAATGTAAAAAACCTATAAGAAATTAGTTATTGGACAATCAATTAGCAACCAATTTCTTATAGGGCATCTATTTTTAGATTTGTTTTTACTATTCATGTTCAGGAATTGGTTGTATTGGAATCAATTTTCTCAACGTGCTTTATCTTTTTTATGTAAAATACCTATAAGAAATTGATTGTTTAACAGCCACCAATTATGTAAATATGATGCTTCTTTTTTTTGTTTTATTTTTGTAGTCATTTTTTTGAATTTTTTTAAGTTTATTTTTTATTGATGTATATTTTTTTCAAACATGAATTTTAAAAGCTTTGTAATTTATTTTTTAGTTTAGATTTTTTAAGTTAATTTTTTTAAACATTGTTTACCAAAATAATTTAAAAATAATTTGAAATAATAAGTTTAAAATTCTTAATTTCAAAACTATTTGAATTTGAGGAGGCTTTTGTGGGGTGACTTTGAAGAAACTAAAAATTAGCATGGATTAAGTAGGAATGTGTTCAGGGAGAAAGATCAGGAAAGATTAGGAACCAAACACATCTATTGTTTCATTAAAGTGCTACTAGGCAAATTGAGGTGGCAAATTCTAAATGGAAAATATGCTTTTTGGGTAATGATTCTTCAATCTAAATATGAGGATATATATTAGAAGTATATTGAAATATAATGAACAGATAGGAAACTCATAATGGTGGAAATATGTTGTGCAAATGATAGTAGGTGAAGGTGTGGGAAATTGGTTTAAAATTAATTTGAAAGTAGTTGTATGGGACGACCTAATGTTAAAATTTTGGAAGGTGGGGATCAGAAAGCCGTAAAGCCTCTTTTCCTGCTATGGCCTCTTTGATAAAAAAGGAACCTTTATTTCATAGGTGAGAGAATGGGGTGATAATAATTGGGAATGGAAACTATATTGGGGAATACCATTACTCAAGTAGAAGGTATGAGTAGGTGAATGAACTAATAATGGTTCTTGAAGGGTTACTATGAAACACAATGTAAAAGACACATGGAAGTGAGGGAGGAAATCTAGCAACAAAAGATTTTTCCAGTAAAAGATTCAAGCAATTCACAATTATTTATAGATACATAATACCAACTTCTTTAAGGTAATTTAGAGAGCAAAAAATATCCTCAAAGGTATCAACTTTTGCTTAGAGAATAGCTCATAATACTAACAAAGACAGAATTGATAAAAAGGAACATTCATTTTTTCAAAGGCAAAAAAGGAACATTCATTTGATAGGTGGTGACAGGTGGTGACATTTGTCCTGTTTACCTTGTTGATTTAGAGTTTATAACAACTACTTTATTCCTACCCTTTCAGTTATCAACTTTGGATATTTGATGGCTTTACCTTCACACTAGTTTTCTCATATGTGGCAACATCTTGGATATGCGAGAGGAAATAAAGGTAAAGTTTTCATGAGTATAATTTTGTTGTTTACTCTATGGACTATATGGCTTGCTCGAAAGGTAAGAAGTCAACTTTGGGTGACAAATGTTTGATAAAAGGTTTTACAAAAATCATGGCTATGAGTTAGAGGTTTTTTTAGAAAATCATCCTTCTCACTTTGTGAGTGGACGATAAGAAAAAGGCAATAATATCTATAGATATTTACCTATGGATCAAGATTCATATATATGTAAATTGTAATTTTTTATGGAATATTACCTATATACTTTGTTTTTATAGAAAAATTCAATTTATCTACAGATATTTACATACAGAACATGATTTGTTGGAAATTTATTTTTATCTACATATTGAACCGAACGAATATCCGTAGATAATATATTCGTTAGAAATTTAGAATAATCTAAGAATTTTGTCTACAATTTTTCCTACAAATTTTACCAACTAATTTTTTTTTTTGTAGAAAATTCATCTTCATCTAACATTGACTTGTAATATATATATATATATATATATATATATATATATATATATTATATTTTTATAATATACCATTTTAGATTTATATTAATATTTTTATATTTTGAAATTTATCCATTTAAATTTACATTGAAGTTTTGCTTATATACTACTTTAATATTTTTATGTTAATTTTTGACACGTGGATCTCAACGGGATGATGAAAGATAATTTAAAAATCAGAGGAGTCTCCACTAATTTTTATTAAGGAAAACATCAGAAAAACTTTTAAAATAAAAAGTGGTATGGGAAACTAAATTTTGAATTTGAGAGTCGATTACATGTTGAGAAGGTGTTAACACCTTATGACATTTGTCACAAAGAGGATTACCTCTAGTTACACGAGCAAAATTAGATAACTTTGAAAATATTTATTTTACCCCTTGAGACATAAAAACTATTTCTATTTATTAATTGATTTAAACTTTTTTAATAAGGATAGTTTTAAAAATTATTGAGAGAAATTTATTATTAAAAATATTATTATTATTATTATTATTATTGCATTTTTATCTTTTTAATTAGTTAAATTCTTATGTTTTTGGGGCTTGAGAGGAGTGAACTCTTGCTCCTACGTATTTCCAAGTGCAATGCAGAATCAAGATTTACGTAGTTATTTGAAGAAAATATTTGTGTGTTTTTTTGATTGATTTTTTTAGAAAAAGAGTTAGATAGCTCAGAGTTTAGAAATAGAGCTCGAAGCTTGAAAATTTATGTAATTTAATAAAAATACATTATTCTTTCTTACTGTTAGTGATGTTAAGTAGAAATCATTAAAATAGACTCAAACCCATGGACCAACCTGACCCACTGCAGGTCTGGGGTGGTCCACAAAAACAAGCAGACGAGTTATGGTAGAAACAACACCCGACCCACTTAGGACCCTACCTATACGAGTTTGACCTAGGTGAAACCATATCCAAGCCACCCCAAGATTGACTATTTGACATACCCATTTAGACAACCACTCCTACTATTGCACTTGGCCCACTTCACTCACTCAACACTTACACATGTCTCACTCACAACAAACACTCACACAAAAGACGAATCAACACTCACAGTCTCAGTCTCACACTCACTCTCGCCCACATTGTCATTTCATGCACCATCAGTCTCACTTAGGCGTGACTAAGCAATACCAGTGCACCGTATTACATCAACACACTGTACTATACTGGCGCACTGCACCACAATCTCCGTGAAGTATTCTTGTTCTCCTTTTTATTATCTATAATTCTTTTCTTTTCTAACCCAAGGTAATTTTTTGGTGTAGAAAGATGGATGAGAACTCAAGTTTTGTAACTTGTAAAGTGAAAGACCCATTTGACTTTACTCAACCACCCTTCTAAAGCTTTTTTTTTTTTGGCTTGTTTTGATTGGATGTGGTATTTATTTGATTTTTTTTTTGGTTCTTGACTTATAAAAGTAATTGTTGGTTAAGTGTAGCTTTCACTTAGAAGTCAGGTTAGCTGTAGAACATTTTTAGCTGAAATATTCAAACCTAAAGCAACTCAAAAAGATAGTTTGATGATAATATAAAAAGATAGGAAACAATAAACATTACTTCATAGTTTATAAAAAAACAAAAAGATAAATTTTAGCATTAATGAAGTTTTTCTTTTTCATTCTTGAATTAAATATGAGAGTTTAAGAAGTTGAATCAATGAGTGTTTAGAAAATTAGAGCTATCAAAATGGATTAGGACACATGGGTTAGGCCAACTTATCACAAAAATGGGTCGACCAAGCAGAAAAATGAAAAAAATTGGACAATAATCACAAAAATACAGTTCGACCCACTTTTGACTTGACCCACTTGTGCTCAACCTGTGTGAGCTAAGGTAACCTGCTTTGGCCTATTTTTTTAATTCATATGATTTGAGAGTGTTGAACCTTGCACCCTATGAATTACACCTACACCCAATATATTTTTTAAAATTCCCATTTTACCCTTGTAAAAATATTAAAAATTTCCAATGTTTTTGTGTGTTTCGGAAGACGATCTAATGCTAAGTACATGCTTTGAAGAGTCTTTTCAGATGAAAATTTTATGCCTTCTAAAAATACTTTTCAAAGGGTATAAAATTTCAATTAATGCTTTCCAGAAAGACTTTCGTGAAGGCATAAATTTTCATTCTTTCCATGCCTGAAAAGGCTTATAGAAAGACATGCTTTTTCAATTTTTTACATGTTCGGAAAGACATTCTAAAAGGATAAAAGAAGGCAATATAATTATGAGACATGGAGACCTAATTAGAGACAAAAGTCGGTTCACATGTAAAAGAGGGGAAAGGAAGGATCACATACCAGTTAGTAGCAAAACAAAGTATAAAAGAGGAAGAGAAAGAACATTACTACAATAACATTCATTTATCTATGACCGATCCAATTCAAACAATGATTTTCAATGTGGCAGTGTCCTCCATGGCAGAAAAAATTATTTTTGGGCCTCCAGAAGGTCAAAAAACAAAAATTTTACCTTTTTGGAAGATCTTTCTGGGAAAGTCAAAATAATTTGCTGGTTATTTTGATCATTACAAAAAAATGTTGGGTGTATGGTGTAATTTGCTGGGTGCAGAGTGCAACACTCATGATTGCCAACCAGTCTATTTGAATAATGCATTGCCAGGTCTCATTCGAATGTAATTTGCCGAGAGTGAAACTCCAAACTGACCTTACAAACCCTAGGCCTTCACTCCCTCCTTTCAATCTCACTGTCTCCCTCTCTCTGCCTCCGTCTTAGCCCTTCACTATCTCACCATCTTAGCCCTTCACTCTCCCTCTCTCAAAGCATTCATGTTGTAGTACTCTCAGCCTCTCACTCAGACAAGACTCACAGGTCCTCTTAGCCTCTCACTCAGTGGTCTTGGACTAATACTCGTCGTTCATCTCAGATTCTCACTCGCGATCTCAACATTGCAACTGAATAGGTAATTGTAATAGCACTGGAGAAATTCCCACCCACTTGAACCTCTGGTTTTCTTAAAACCCTTTGGGGATGACACTCACCTATAGGTGTAGTTTCTAATTTTTAATGATCTATTTAAGTTGTGATATTCTCAACCAACGATGTTATGTGATGGTGTTCTTTGTTGCCTAATGCGTTGCTTGATTAATGAGTAACATTAGATAAGTTTGTTGAATTGTTACAAAGGAACAAAATATAAAAGTTCATCTTAACATGGTTAGGGAGGTAGAGGAGGATGCAAAACTCATATGGAAAGGCTTACTAGGAAAAACAGTTGTAGCATAAAATAATTCATTTGTAAAAAATTAAATCATTATTATAATTTGTAATTAAATAAAATATTGAACAATTTCTTACCTAATTCATTAAAGACATGTACAAAATTAAATAGTAACTCTTTCATATTATTTTCCTCCCATATTTTGAAAATAACATGAAGATTTATACATTATAAATTTTCATTTTGTGTTTGGACTTGAACTCTAATTTTAATTATATATGTTTACTAAATGTTGTAGACTATAATTGTCTATTACAATTAATTAAGTTTTAGTTTTATCTCACTAGCTAGTTACTCTAGTTGACAAAGTAACCTTTACTTTAATTCTTACAAATTTCACTAGCTAACTAACTAAAACAATGGGTAGAACCTTGTTCCTTATCTCTTACTTTTTCTTTTTTTTATCATTTTTTATAAAAATTAATACTTAAAAGATAAAAGAAAATTAACTATCAAGTGAATCAGCAAAGGAGGTGGTATTATAAAAACATTTGAAAATTCTTATCTTTATTTTCCGTCCTTGATGTTTCTTCTTCATACAGATTAGTGCTTAGGATATAAAAAGAGAAAAAAACATAACAAACTATTAATAGAAAAGAATTTTGCCACCTATATTTTACACGATAACTTGTAACCTTTATTTACAATGTAAATATCTAAGTATGTGGGTAGCAATTTCTAACAAATTTAATCAGTCCTAATAACCTCTGTCGGCTCAGTAGGCTAAGTAATGCATACTTTCTAGTAGAATTGACATGCAATTTACACGTAGATTATTTGACAATTTTTCATTTTAAACTAGTAATTTAAAATTTTGACATCAAACACGTAATTCAAGCCGACATCAAAATCATTATTGCATGATCATCGAAATATAATTGATATCCTGATTATTTTGAAAATAGCATGAAGGTTTATAAATTTTAAATTTCTATTACATGTACCATTTTTATCATGATACAGGTAACGTCACGCGACTATCTGTAGACTGAGGAAGATCTTTGTTTTGTCGGCTACACACTTAAAGAAGCAGTAACTATCAGTAGAAGCGTGGTATGCTATTTGTTGGAACTGATGTATATTTCATATGTAGCATTATATTTTGTGTCTGGACCTTGATGAGGACACAGCTACAAATAAAGACAGTAAGGTGCTTGAAGGACTTGGGACACCTATGACAAGGGTAAGAGCAAGAGAAGCTTTACAACAAGTGGTAGCAACAATTCCGGAAGTTACACCTAATGAAAAGGACATAGAGGCAAAATTAATTCAATACATGGTCATCATTGAAGATTCATGAAATAGAGGATGTTGCTGCAAAGTTATTTTAATCAAAGTGGGTTTAATTAAATAAAGTTGTAAAAAGTGTTGGTACTGTTGTGTTATTTGTCATGCTTTAAAAACAATTTATTTTAATTTTTCTTTTATTTTAGAGTGTTGAATTTTAGTGGTTGTCTAGTTTTTCTTCAGTGTGGTTGTTGCCTTTTCATATACACTAGTAGGGAGGTTATTTAATAAATAAACCTCAATCAATGTTAGTAAATGGTGCATTTATTTCTTGGCTTTATGGAATTCCTATATGTATTGCATTTCAATGGAAATAGACAGACTTGACTTTGGATAAAACTTTTCTTGAGAGAGTGCATCTCCTAGGTTCTTGGCTGAACCAAGCTTGAGACTTATCAAGGGCCTTCCACCCCTTGTGGCATCTTTGAGACTTATCTTCCTTTCCGGAAGTGGCGTCTCCCCCAAAACCACCATCATCCCCAATTTTTACCTTTTTGTTTTTCCATTCTAACAAATAGTCCTAATCGGTTCGTTCTGAATTCGTGGCAAGGGGAATTCACATCATTTGGTATCAGAGCTAGTTGTTAGGACTAGGTTTTGCACACTGCTTAAAGGTTCTAGGGCGCAGTTCTTGGCTGTCTGAGACGCAATTTCCTTTCACTCATAACTCACGTTTTACAGAGTCAATTTTGGTGATTCGTGAGTGGAAATTGCTCCTCAGAACGTGAACTTTCACCTGGATGTCGAATCGTTCACTCGGAGTTATGCAGCATGAGATACAGTGGCGTGACATTGGCTGGCTTGGAGAAATTGGTAACATCCTTCCTTTTGTTCTTAGTGCCAATAACACCATCTGATATTGATAATCACCCTGCCTAAGTCATTACAAAAGTTAAGCCTATAAAAAAACACAAAAGAAAGAAAAGAAAAAAAAAAGAGAAGAAAAAAAAAATAAAAGAAAAGGTTGTGGCTGAATGATTCATCTATTTAGGACAGAAACTTAACCAATTGTAAGGTGATCTATTGCCTATTTTTGTGAAGGATTGTTTCTGCAACTGTTTTAAATTGCATTAGAGTTTTGTTTTTGTTTGGCCTTTTGCGTTCGCTATTTTGTGAGGTAGTGGTGTTTGAAGTCTGATACATTAGGGTAAATTGGAGCCTTTTGTTGGTAAATTTTGTTGTTCAACTGTTTTCCAAACTGCACCTGATATGTACCAAATTTTTACTACATTGTGTGGACTGTTCTTGAAAAAAAATAAAAAAGAAGAAAAAGAGTCTTATTTGATTTTGTTAAGAACCCAAGGAGAGTACAAGAGAGGTAAAAGGCTGTGTGCACGCATATTAGAGAAAAAGCCAGAAAAGAGAGCACTAAACACGAGTGTACATTCTTGAGTGTAAACACATGAGAAGAGTGGTGAGGGCCTATTACTTCAATTTTATTTTTTCTGATTAAATGGCAGGTACAGGAGGTGAAGAAACCCCTCCTAATGGAGGAGGTAATAGACTCATGATTGAAGCAATTACAAACCAAGTACAAAGAATGTTGAGAGAACATACAAAGGAGTTATATGGGAGGATTGAGGTACTTGAGAATCGTGGAAATAATGAGGAGAATAGGAGAAGAAGAGATAATGATGGTGAACCTAGGTGAAACCGGATTGAAGGAGTGAAGCTGAATATTCCCCCATTCAAAGGAAGGAGTGATCCAGAAGCCTATTTGGAGTGGGAACTGAAAATTGAACATGTATTCTCTTTTAACAACTATACAGAGGAGCAAAAAGTTAAAATGGCAGCTGCTGAATTTTCTGATTATGCGCTTATTTGGTGGAACAAGTATCAAAGGGAGAGGGTGAGAAATGAAGAACCAATAGTAGATACATGAGATGAATTGAGGACCATCATGAGGAAGAGATATGTGCCAACTAGATACAATAGAGATTTGAAGCTTAAACTTCAGAAATTATCTCAAGGCAATAAGAGTGTTGAAGAGTATTTTAAAGACTTGGAAATGACTATGATGCGGGCTAAAGTCAATGAAGATAGTGAGGACACTATGGCTCGATTTTTGAGTTGATTAAATAATGAAATCAGAGATGTTGTTGAATTGCAGGAATATATTGAGTTAGAAGATTTGTTGCACAAAGCTGTAAGGTAGAACAACAACTCAAAAGAAAGGGAACTATGAGAAGTGGTTCTTCCAATTTTAACAACACAAATTGGAGGGACAAGTCCAAGAAGGAGGGATCTTCCTTACCTAGGGAACAATGTTCAAAGTCTTCAAGTGGTAAACACGTTCCTAACCCTTGCATTTCTTCTACTTCCAAAATTAATACAATTAAATGTTTTAAATGTTTGGGTAAAAGGTCATATTGCTTTAAATTGTCCAAACAAGAAAAGAAAAATTTTTGGGGACAATGAAATTGCAACTACTGAGGTTAAGGGTAGGGTTGAGATTCAAAAAGGAAGCTTATTTCAAACTAGATGTTCAATTGATGGAAAAATTTGCTCAATCATTATTTATGGAGGAAATTGTACCAATTTGGCTAGTTCAAGATTAGTAACCAAATTGAATTTAGAGACTACACCACACCCACAACCTTACAAACTTCAAAGTCTTGGTGAAAATGGTGGCATATCTGTGAATAAGCAAGTTGAAGTGAAGTTTTCTATTGGAAAATATGAAGATGTTGTGTTGTGTGATGTGGTGCCCATGGATGCTTGCCACTTACTTCTCGGTAAATCATGGCAAGTTGAAAGAAATGTGAATTACAATGAGAAAACAAATAAAATTTCTTTTATGCACCAAGGATGCAAATTGAGAATTGCATTACTTTCACCTAAAGAAGCAATTGAGGATTTAATCAGGTTGAAAACAAAAATAGGACAAGAGAGAAAAGAGGAAAAAGAAAAAGAAATAAAAAAAAAGAGTTGAGAGAAAAAGAAATGAGAGAAAAGTAGTTGAGGGAAAAAGAAAAAGAAATAAAAGAGAAATAGTTGCAAGAAAAAGGAGAGATGAGTGAAACACATAAAAAGAGTGGAAACAAAAAAAGTGAAACACTTGAAAGAAAAAAGAGTTGTTTAGCAAAAAAAAGTGAGGTGAAGAGGGTGATGTTTGCAAAAAAACCACTTTACGTGTTATATTGCAAAAATAATGTTTATGCTAACTCTAAAAAACTTGGCCCTGTTGGTGTTGAATTTCTTTTGCAGGAATATAAGGATGTGTTTCCAAAGGAGATTCCTAACGTATTACCACCTTTAAGGGGAATTGAGCATCACATTGATCTCATTCCTAGAGCTTCATTACCTAATCGACCAGCGTATAGAAGCAACCCCCAAGAGACCCAAGAAATACAAAGGCAAGTTGATGAATTAATAAGCAAAAGTGGGTGCAAGAGAGCTATGCCAAGCAAGCTAATAAGGGAAGAAGGAGAATTGTATTCGAACCTGGTGATTGGGTTTGGGTACACATGAGAAAAGAGAGATTCCCTAAACAAAGAAAGTCCAAACTACAACCAAGGGCGGACGGTCCTTTCCAAGTGTTAGAGAGGATCCATGACAATGCCTACAAAATTGATTTGCCAGGTGACTATAATACAAGTGCAACTTTTAATGTATCTGATTTGTCTCCTTTTAATGCAGAAAAAGAAGCCTTAGATTTGAGGACAAATCCTCTTCAAGAGGGAGGGAATGATGAGGAAATAAAGACAGTAAGGTGCTTGAACGACTTGGGACACCTATGACAAGGGCAAGAGCAAGAGAAGCTTTACAACAAGTGGTAGCAACAATTCTGGAAGCTGCACCTAATGAAAAGGACATAGAGGCAAAATTAATTCAATGCATGGTCATCATTGAAGATTCATGAAATAGAGGATGTTGCTGCAAAGTTATTTTAATCAAAGTGGGTTTAATTAAATAAAGTTGTAAAAAGTGTTGGTACTGTTGTGTTATTTGCCATGCTTTAAAAACAGTTTATTTTAATTTTTCTTTTATTTTAGAGTGTTGAATTTTAGTGGTTGTCTAGTTTTCCTTCAGTGTGGTTGTTGCCTTTTCATATGCACTAGTAGAGAGGTTATTTAATAAATAAACCTCAATCAATGTTAGTAAATGTTCTTGGCTTTATGGAATTCCTATATGTATTGCATTTCAATGGAAATAGACAGACTTGGCTTTGGATAAAACTTTTCTTGAGAGAGTGTATCTCCTAGGTTCTTGGCTGAACCAAGCTTGAGACTTATCAAGGGCCTTCCACCCCTTGTGGCGTCTTTGAGACTTATCTTCCTTTCCGGAAGTGGCATCTCCCCCAAAACCACCATCATCCCCAATTTTTACCTTTTTGTTTTTCCATTCTAACAAATAGTCCTAATCGGTCCGTTCTGAATTCGTGGCAAGGGGAATTCACATCATACCTGAACTCTAATCTCACCAGCTAGCTACTCTAGTTGACCAAGTAACCTTTACTCTAATTCTGACAAATTTCACCCGCTAGCTAACTAAAACAATGGCTAGAACCCTATTCTATATCTCTCATATTTCTTCTTTTTATTATTTTTTATAAAATTAACTTTAAGTAGATCAACAGAGAAGGTAGTATTATAAAAACATTTGAGGTTTCTTCCTTATGTTTATTTTCGGTCCTTGATTTTTCTCTTGATAAAAATTAGTGCTTAGGATATAAAAGAGGAAAAAAATAGAACAAACTCTTTATAGAAGTTTTACATGATAACTTGTAACCTTTATCTACGATGTAAACATCTAACTATATGGATAGTTAACTTTTAACAAATTTAACCAGTCCTAATCACCTTTGTCAGCTCAGCAGGTTGAGTAATGAGAGATCAAATAAAAAATTACAGTCTTTACTTGGTGTTGTGTTTCAGTTTTTACCACCAAATCCTCGAAAGATGGTTCAACAGGATTTCCAACAACAACAACCAGATGACCAACCACAACAATAGGATGACTAGCAACAAAATGATTCTTCTTTTGATTGTTAGGATACGAGTCACTTTATTTATAGGAAACAAAATAGACTATTTATACTTTTACTTAGTATGTATGTTACTAAACTTAACAATTATATTTTATGTTAGGACTCTTTCAAACTGTGTTGACTTTATATTTTAATAGTTATGACAAACTTGAAAGTTGATTTATATTTCATTTGAAATTATAAATATTTTAAATCTTACACTAATTATTGTAATTTGTCTGAAAATAGGTAATTTTTTTGTAAATAGAAGTGATTTTAGAAAAACATTATAATTATCTACAAATAAATTACCTAGATATAGATATAGATGATCAACATACATTTATTTACAAAAATATTAGTAGATAAATGAGTGTTTTTATCCTGGGTAATTATCAATGAATGTTTTTATAGATAATTTATCTATGAAAATATTCATAGATAATTTATCTATGGAACAATCAATATAAATACTATTTAGGAAAATATTCATAGATACCTTATCTACGGAATAATTCGTAGATGAATATCTGTAGATGAATATCAATAGATAACTTATCTACAAAACTATTTATAGATAACTATCCGTACATAAATTATCTTTAGAAAATAAAAATTTTATTAAAAATATTAAGTGTAACTCATTAAATAATATGACAAAATTTTAGTTGAATCAACATAATAGAAATAGAAAGACATCCAAATTTCAAAATCAAACTTAAAGAAACAAAGAATGGATAAAATTTTAGAAATACTAAGACAAAACTCAAAATTTTTAGAACTAAAAGTATTTTCTTATTCATGATACTAGATATTATTTTTTAAAATAATCAATAGTTTTATTTAGCATGAGAGAATAGCACACGAATGATATGAAACAAAATATGCACAGTGTCATTATGTTAAAACTAAAAGTTGATTAAAATAATTAAAAAAACATGAATAAAAATTGACTAGAATTCGTCCTTGGTGTGTTTGTCACGAAATCTCGTTCGTTTTATTAAGAATAGACGGAGAGATGCACTTGTGTCTCTATATATTTTTAAATAAAATAAATTTTTAGTAGTTAATGTTTTAGTAATTACTTAAAAAATAGAAAAAAATATAAAAATTGGAAAGGGAAAGAAAGAAAGTTAAATAAAATATTTGATTAGTAATTTTTTTTATTAATTATTAAGAAAAAAAGTCTAATTAAATATCTACATCAAAATAAAATATTCCTATTATAATAGTTAGGAATTATTGTTAAATAATTTTCTTTTGTTAACTAGTTTTGGATTCATGAGTGCCTTTATGTTGAAAAATAGTTGAAAAGTTAAAAAAAACTAAAAATTAATTGGTAACTGATATCTGAAAATTGTCAAATTAAAATTATAGTATTTAGTAAAATTATTTATTAAAGTAGTTAGAAATGTAAAATAATAGAAATATAATAAATATAATAAATTCTTACTTTATATAGAAAATATTAAAAATGAAATCTAATAGATATTAAAAAAACTGAATAAATATAAAAAAAAAATCTAAAAACTCATGTTTTAAAAAACGTTACTGAAAATTTTGATTATCAACTATTCAAACAAACTTTTTATCTATTAGTGAAAAAACTAAAAATTAATCAAGATACTTTTGTAAACATAGCTTTGATGATATAAACTTAGACCCAAATTTTGGACCTGAGACCCTAGAGTAATAAATAGCTCATGCAACTTCTTAGGCTATATCTACAATCTCTCTCCCAATCTCCCTCACTCAGTTAAACTCCCTCACGTGTCACGGAGTGTAGAAGTGCATTCTCTAAAACTCGTAAGTGGAGAAGTGCATTCTTTTTAATTTGTAAATAATTTTTATTTTTAATATTTAGTTTCATTTAATATATTATTTGTAAGTTAAATATAAGTGAAAAAATGAAGGAATTATTATAATTAAAAATATTATTAAGTTATTAAATTTTATTATTTTTAAACTTTTAAGATTTATATTTTATATTTTATAAATAATAAATAGTTTAATTGGTATACATTGTCAGTGTAAAGTTTACACTGACATTCAATCATAAACCTTCATTCATGCTAAATTTGTTGACTTTATTCATTGCTACTTTAAAGTCACATATGAAAAGTTATGATTGATTGTTAGTGTAAAATTTTTTTTATAAATTACTTTTTATATGTTTTAGAAAAAACAATTTATGTTTGATTTACTAACTTTTATATTTAGTATTTTACTTTTATGTTTATAAAAAACAAAAATATATATAATTTTTTTACAAGAAAATATATATATAAAAAAAATTATGTGTGATATCATAGATCCAATTGGATGATTTGTTCCTTGAACCACTCATTTTTTTTTAAATTTAATCTAATTCAATTAAATTAATGAAATTATATTCGTTTTATCTCGTGCAGTGGCCAAATAAGTAGGGAACAATAAAAAGTGCGCAAAGTGTATTAGGATTGAGAAAAAATCCCACTTTTTAGTATCGCCTGGGATTCAGATTCGGGAAGTGTGATATCATAGCATTTTTTTTTTCTATACACTGCCATTAACTCTACAGGTGATTTTTTATTTTTATAAGCCATGATTTGTTTCAAAAATAATATTCTATTTTAAAAAATCACCGTTTGAATGTAATATTAAGATTTTTATAATATTTCTAATAACATCACTTTAATTTTTAGAATTTAATCTTCATTTAGGATAGATTTGTTGACTATTTTAAATGAAAAATCATAGTTGAATGTATAAACTAACCAGTGTAAAAATTTTTTACATTCTTTCACTGGTTAGTCTATTCCGGTGTCCTCGATTTGTGATTTTTAAAAGAAAAAAAAATTATTAAGAATTATATATGAGAATAACTCAAAATGCGAGCACAATTTTACAAGTCTCAATAAAATATTAAGGCATTCTCCTTAATATTAAATATAATTTTGTGGAATCAATGTTACTTTTTATCCTTTTATTAATTTTTTGTATTTATATAAAACAACTTAAATTAACATCATGTTAATGGAGAGAGTATTTTATAGTCTACAGATTACGGAGAATTAAATAAATAAAATAAATATATTTTATAAGTTCCGCGGTGTTTATATATTCAAACATGCCATGTTATTGAAGTCCTTGATGGGTACTGGATGAAAACGGATACTTTGATTATTTTTTAAGAAAATATATATTTTAATATATAAGAAAAATACTTATAGTAATTTTAAATAGAATAAGGTAAAAAATAAATTAAAAAATGTTTATTGGATAAACAATTTGAAAAAAATTTATAATAATCACTTATAAATAAATATTTATAATATATATATATATATATATATATACACACACACAGAGAAGATAACCATACAAGGTAGGGTTGCAACTGGAGTTTCTTCTTAGTGTACATGTTTGGTATGGTGTTTAGATCTATCAAACTTGAGTTTAGAATTAGTTAAACTTGATTTTGATTTAACTAACATATTGTGTACATGTGTGGTACACAATGTTTTAACATGATTAAAGGAGCAATAAATTAGTTAATTTTAAGATGATATGATTTATGTTTGAATATTTTTACTATAAATATTAGTTAAGTGTAAAATTCTTGATTATAACACAAAATTTACTCTAACTGACTTCAATCTATAAATTCTAGAGTCAAAATCAATTCTGAATTTTTCTCAATGCAAAACTAAACTTATCATAATTTATCTAAAATCAACTTTGAGACCAAAATCAATTATCTAATGTGTAAGGGATTATAAGGTTCGTTAGTCACAAAATTCACATATGGAGAGAAGGGAATTATAAGGTTGGTTAGTCACAAAATTCACATATGGAGAGGAAGGGAGAAGGAGAGGTCATGAATTTGCTAGCAACACTAATACATTAACAATTAATATTTACTTATAAAAAATTATTTAACATGTAACTAAATATGCACTAAGTATTCAAACTTAAGTTTGATAGCTCCAATGAGACTTCTAGTAATTTTTGTGTTAGATAAAAAATTTTATAGCAGATTTTACTTCTAACTTAAGTTTATAATAAAAATATTCAAACATAAATCATATAGTCTCAAACTCAATCTTAATCAAAATCAATTTTATAAATGCAATTCAATTTAAAATTAATTTTTCACTAATATATTCCAAAACCCACACTTAATTAAGGACTGCATCAATCAGAATTGGTCTCAAACTAGTTAATTTGGGGACGGTAATTCGATTGTGACCAAATCTCCTCACAAAAACTTTCTTATTCCACCAACTTCTGAAGACCATGTTTAAACTTGGAACATTAAGAGGAAACTAATAAAAGATGACTTAGCAATAAAACATATATACTTAAAGCTATTATGATCAAGTCTATAAAATTTAGACCAAGTCTAAACTCATCTTTGATTCTTTTAACAAGTGAAAACGAAGTGATACCAAACTCTTGGTTTTAATAGTCTTCCTCTGCTACTTAGTCTAGGTCAAGCACGCATCTAGTACTTGTTAAGGAATATGATTCCCAATAAAATAAATAATTATTATGATAAAGATAAACTGCAAACCATTTCAATGCTTGAAACTTATAAATAGCAAACTCTACATAAATCAAAATACACTTCTCACAAACGATTACATATAGCACAATATATCATTAATTTTAAGAGTGTATCACTAAGAGGAAACAATGAAAGTTTTCTGCATTTTTGTTGCCATCTTGGCTTTGACATCCTCTATTGTCTTTGCCTATGACCCAAGTCCTCTTCAAGATTTTTGCGTGGCTGTGAATGAAACCAATGGTGGTATGTATAAGCATTTTCACAACTCTTGCTTTGCTATACAAAATTTAAGCTTGCATGTTCATAATATTTGTCAGAAATTATTGTAATTTATTTGTTAATTAAATATTTTTACCTTATTAATTTGTAGTATTTGTGAATGGAAAGTTCTGCAAAGATCCTAAGCTCGTAAAAGCTGAAGATTTCTTTAGACACGTTGAACCTGGGAATACTGACAACCCAGTAGGCTCAAAAGTGACTCAAGTGTTTGTTGATCAACTACCGGGACTAAACACATTAGGAATATCTTTGGCTCGCATAGATTTTGCACCTAAGGGTTTGAATGCTCCTCACACTCACCCTCGAGGCACTGAAATCCTTATAGTCATTGAGGGAACTCTCTATGTTGGATTTGTCACCTCCAATCAAGATGGAAATCGTCTTTTCACCAAAGTGTTAAACAAGGGTGATGTATTTGTATTTCCAATTGGTCTCATTCATTTTCAACTTAATGTGGGGTATGGCAATGCTATTGCCATTGCAGGTCTCAGTAGTCAAAATCCAGGAGCTATCACTATTGCAAATGCTTTGTTTAAAGCTAATCCACCTATTTCTTCTGAGGTTCTTACCAAAGCTTTTCAAGTTGACAAGAATACCATTAATTATCTTCTTAAGCAATCTTGGTACGACAACAATAACTAATCAACTAATCTCAAGCATGACCATCATTATGTAA
Source organism: Psophocarpus tetragonolobus (assembly GCA_037954015.1). Classification (NCBI taxonomy): domain Eukaryota; kingdom Viridiplantae; phylum Streptophyta; class Magnoliopsida; order Fabales; family Fabaceae; genus Psophocarpus; species Psophocarpus tetragonolobus. The sequence goes on along the minus strand of CM075691.1, from coordinate 38,094,090 downwards.
TAGTTATTGGATAATTGATGACCTTCATGGTGTTTCAATCACCCATGCAATCAATATACCTTTGTATAATTATTATATAATGTAACAATAAGATGTATGTGGGTTATTTTTATATTTCGTATGGAATTTCATTTTGCTTAATACATGTTGTTTGTGAGTTGAATAAAAAAACTTATTATTAATAGAGTTATTGATGATATAGTCTTTAGTCTAAAGCAGGTTTAGTTATACTTTGTACTTTTTTTTTTTAATTCTTGATATTTTATCTTTTTATATTTAAGTCATAACATTGTATTATTTAATTTTTAAATATTTGAATTTGTGTTTAATCATTGGTTAATTGACATTAACTATTAAGTGATATAAACTTTCACTGACATGGTATTAATATGACAATAATTTAATAACATGCAAGACTCTAATTCTATTATTTAAAGGTGATTTAGATTATGAGAAAAATAATTGGTATTAATTAAATTACTTTTAATTCATAAAATTTGAATTTATCATAAATTACTATTATGTGTCAATCAATATTTCTTACTTAATGGTCAATATCAACCCTCTAACATATGAACACAAATAATTTTAAGAATTAACGAATACAATATCATTATTTAAAAATAGGATAAATGAGGGGTGAGCAATCACGATGTAAACAGTAAAAAGTTCCTAGATATATAGTTAAACAAATGTCAACTTACAAATGAGTGGGGGAGGGGGGGGGGGGGGGAACTTTTGGTTGATGAGACGAATCACCTATAGAAAGTCTTTGTAGGCTATAGCATATGATTTACCTAAATCCTCTATCCCAATGCATAGTGAGCAGAGATGACAAATATAGTAAGATCCTGTAGGTACCTACAAAATATTCTCTCAAACGAAGTGGATAAATACCTATAATTTAGGTTTGGGTTGTTAGGAATAGAGGTCTCGTTATTGTATTGGACGTTTAGGATTTTCCTAAGAGAAACCTTCTCTATAAACCATAATCGCTATTGTATCCAGTAATCTCCTTCTTCTATCATTCTTGTCCCACACTTGTGGGTCAGCCGCTTGCTTGTCCTTCCCCTTTGGGTTAGGGTTAAATTAACTCTTTGCTACCTCATTGGTACACCTTTTAATGGCTACACTTAAGGCAATACAAGAGAGCTTTCTAACAACTATATATTGAGGTAGGGCTATTAGTTTTTACTAGGTTATACATCTTGTCAATTCTACCCTACTTTTTCCCCAAGATTGGATATCTATTGATTAAGTTCAGGATTGGATTGTTGCCTTACTGCTTGACGAGAGCAACCTACCACTTACTTTTTGAAAATACCTCTCTCATCGCACTAAAAGAGTGTGTCTTTAACAATAAGGCTTGAGGTCGATTAATCCACCACTAAGGATCTATGGTAGGTCAAAGAGTATAGAGAAGATTGTTCACCACTTCTTCTTGTACATGATATAAGATATCAGTTAGGTGGGTCTAGACGTATAAAAATTATACAGGCATGAGGTTAGGTATGAGTACTATGGCAACCAACCTATCCAGTCCCACATTATATATAAATATATTATATAATATTATGTATTATAACTATATATAAATATATTGTATAGTATTATATATTATAATTATAATCTAAATTCTATTATAATTAATACATTAATTTATTTTATTTAATGTGTTAAATAATTTAAACAATCACTACATAATGATTTATTTAAAATCTAAGTTTAATTACTTTTTAAGATAACTATAAATTAAATTTTATCTTATTTGTTTGATTATTATCATTGTATCGTATGAGTTTGGATGAAATTTATATTTACTTAAAATAAATTTATTTTTTTATATTATACTTTTTTAGATGTATATGATACTTACATATTATTTTTATATATAAAAAAAAATGTGAGGGAAAGATGCAAGTATTAGCATAGATACAGGTACCTGGGTATTGGAGCATCATTATATCATCTTGTAATGGATGCCAACCGATCTCCTCATTAATTGTTGCGGTCCAAGATGCCATGGAAACAAGCATGAATAATTTCCGCTAGTAAGTGAATCTGTCGTCTGATTTTGGGGCTAAACTTTTGAAAAAATATATTTTTTAGTCTCAATTAAATTCTAACTACATTATTCAATGTGCTGATGTGACTAACGAATGTCATGTTAACAATTGTCATGTGTTATATGTATGCGTAGTTAAATATTTTTTTGTCCCCAAATTCAAGAGAGATTTTTTAGTCCCTAATTCAAAATTAATAATTTTACCCTTCATATTAAAAAAAAAAAGAAGTTCTTTTTGTCCCTAAATTATAAATATATTTTTTATTAGTCTTCTAATTTAAAATTTGTTTTCAGTCTCTTAATTTTAAAATATTTAATTTTAATTCTCTAAATTTTATAATAGTCTATTTCTGATGTGAATGCCAAAGACAATGACTTTTCATTTTTTGTAACGTTTCATTAATTTAGGAATTAATGTAACATGCAATTAATCATATGTGATAATTGCGTGATAATGGAGTATTTAATTTTTCTTTTGAGAGTTATGATTTTGAACAGTCACTTAGTTCTATAAATAGGGGTTGAATTGTACTCAAAGGACAACCATTGAATTAGTGAAATTATATTTGGGTTTTACCCTTTTGTGAGATATGAATTTCTCTTTAGAACTTATCAAGGAATTTTTCCTTGTGGCGTTCTCCTAGACTTATCAAGGGTAAATCACCACCCTTGTGGCGTCATATGACTTATCTTCCATCCTTGGAAGTGGCGTCATCTATCTTTTCGTTAAACCATTTTCATCCTTTTCATTTTCTTGTTTACCCAATTCTCATTGTTTTGTTAACTTATTACCTTCCAACCTAGATAGATCCGCAAAACGAATCCAACCCCTCTGGATTTCTATCAGTTGGTATCAGAGCTTCGACTCTAGGTTTGGAATTATGGTGAATATTTTTTATACAAGGTGTTTAATCGAAGGTCATTTGTGTTTATTTGCAGTTGATGGAGGAAGTTGTAACAACGTCGTGAGCGAAAGATTGGTGAGTAAACTCAACTTACCAATGAGTCTTCATCCTAGGTAAACTAAGTTTAGATTCACTATTGGAAAATATGTGGAGGAAGTGACATGCGATATTGTTCCCATGGACTCATGTCATTTTCTTTTAGGGAGACCTTGGTTGCAGGGTAAAAGGATAAATTCTGAAAGACTTTCAGTTTCTTTGGTGCATGAAGGACGCAAACTTAATTTGAAATTTCTGACACCAAGTGAAGTTTGTGATAATCAACATAAGTTGAAGGAGAAAATAGAAAAAGAAAGAGAAGAAAAGAGAAAAATAGAAATAGGAAGGAGTGAAGAGGAAGAGAGAGAAAAGGAAAGAGAAAGAGAGAAAAAGAACGTTAAAATAAAAACTGCTAATGATTTTTCTTCTTTTATTGGTATTTTGAATGCACAGGACGATGACAATACAACCCACAAATTGTCATATTTGAGGAAGAAAAATGTGGATATCCCTTTTCCAAAGTCACTGTACATTCAGTGCATTGTTGAGGTTAAAACTCCTGAAGAAAATGCACTAGTCTATTTTAAAAGAAGAATTCCTCTTGATTCCAATGTTTGGGTTTGGAAACCAAAAAGGAAAACTTCTTTGATGCATGAATTTTTACAAGTTACATTTGATCCTGGAGGTTGATTTTGTTTATTTTAAATTATAAGTGAATAAAATTGATAGGAAAAAAAAAGTCATAGATTCGAGGACGAATCTTTTCGAAGAAGGAGGGAATGATGTGAATGCCAAAGACAATGAATTTTCATTTTTTGTAACGTTTCATTAATTTAGGAATTAATGTAACATGCAATTAATCATATGTGATAATTGCGTGATAATGGAGTATTTAATTTTTCTTTTGAGAGTTATGATTTTGAACAGTCACCTAGTTCTATAAATAGGAGTTGAATTGTACTCAAAGGACAACCATTGAATTAGTGAAATTATATTTGGTTTTACCCTTTTGTGAGAGATGAATTTCTCTTTAGAACTTATCAAGGAATTTTTCCTTGTGGCGTTCTCCTAGACTTATCAAGGGTAAATCACCACCCTTGTGGCGTCATATGACTTATCTTCCATCCTTGGAAGTGGCGTCATCTATCTTTTCGTTAAACTATTTTCATCCTTTCCATTTTCTTGTTTACCCAATTCTCATTGTTTTGTTAACTTATTACCTTCCAACCTAGATAGATCCGCAAAACGAATCCAACCCCTCTGGATTTCTATCAATTTCAGTATTGTGTTGTGAATGTTGGCAATCTTGATGTTACATACATTAATATTATTACATCATTACAATAAAATATCTTTAAATAAAAAAGAACTTTAATAGTGTTATTGAAAAAATATTTAAGGTATTGAAGAAAGAACTTTAAATAAAATATCTTTAAGAGGGCTAAGACAATATTTTTAAATTTTAGGAGTTATTTTTTTTTTATATTTGAGGTATTGACAAATTATTTTAAATTTGAGAAAATAAAAATATATGTAAATTTTAGGGATTGAAAAATATTTTAAATTTGAGTGACTAAAAAAATTAATTTTAAATTTTACGAATTTTTTAATCTTGGAGAAGTAAAATATTATTTTCAAATGTGTACAATTAAAATATTTTTATAATTTGGGGACTAAAAATATTTTTCAAATTTCAGAGACAACCATGAACAAGTGCAATTTGATATTCTAATTATTTCAAATAGTTTTTTATGCTCAAATTTTTAATTGATTCAATTTAATAAGCATGTTTTATCTAGTAAAAAAAAGAAAGGAAGATTGATAGCAATAAAGGATTTGGAAAATACACACCTCGCCTCCTCTCTTCTAGATTATGGAGTTGATTAAGGAAAGAGGGTGAAAAAAATATTACGAGTTTAAACCTAACTGTTAACAAAAATTAACATTATCACATTTGACTCGTAAAAAATGGAATCAATTAAAAATTGAGACATCAAATTAAACTATTTTAAACAATTAGAATATATACCAAGTTGGTATTTAAGCATAAAAATGACTTAAATTTACCGGATTAAAAATAAAATATGAGAACAACTAAAATGAGAAGTTTAAAAATTGACATCGGCGCAAAGCTCACACTAAAACTTTTGACTTTTTTTCAAAAATTGAAAAATATATTTATCCAATATCAATCTTTAAGTTAAAACGAGGTTATTTCAATAAATAAGTTGTCATAAACTCTTCTGCACTGCATCCAATAAGAAATCTAGAATAAGAATAACCTAACATTAGGTTATTCATTTACCAAAACTAGAATGGTAATAAGAACACAAAGTCACAATCCTATGGTGTGACATCATTTTACCTCAAATACTTTATTTTTTAATTACAAAATCATATAAAATTTTGTTCATTTAAATTCTAGACTTGATTTTTAGGTAAAAAGATTTACATTATTCACTATACACTTATTTTCCAAAACTATGATATAACAAAACGTAAAGATATAAATAAATATGTTAGACTTTAAAAATTGTTTTTACAAGATTCTCAATTAATATAACTCATAATAAAACTTTAAATGATTTGTATATATGACGAAAAACTATCAATTTATCCTCTCTAGTCAATGTCACACCTAATCAGAACAAACCAATAGAAAAAGGTACAGAAAAGTTGAAGTTTCATCACTCATGATACCATTAAGATCTTTTTCACCTGAAAGTGGCGTTCACCCCAAACAAAATGGAACAAAAAGCAGCAAGGGGTGAGAATACGTCTCACCCATGTTAATGCACATATAGACAAAATGAATAGTTATCTAAAATACGTACACATGCATAAATTCCTTCCACACCCTTGATAGAGATTATACATCCACAGACATAAATTCATTCATGCTGATGATGCTCATGCATGCTCTCTCAGGTACATGCCCAAAGCAGTCATCTTCTATGCCAATAACACATAGCTACAACCATCTCACCATAAGTCCATCGGAAGTGAATCCTCTCCTACACCAGTAACACGTAGGTACAATCGTACAATGAAAAACAATCCAAGAAGATCTAGTCCAGAACACTACACCATGGGCGATCCTTACAAAACTTCTCTGACCGCCATATTCATGCATCATGTCATCCACAACATAAATCATAATGCCAACATTTAATTATGTCATCACATTTCACCCCCAACCGTAGTTGGGATGACACCTCATCAGGCACACCCTAACCATCATCATCAACATAAATCACAATATTCATATCTAATTGATTCATTAAACACCATCCCCAACTGCAGCTGAGATGTTACCTCATCAGGCACACCACCACCATCATCAACATACTATACATCTAGTTGAAATTAACATCAATATCACACAATGGAACAAATTCATAATTCACACACCTCAAATAACTTTCAAACATTCAATCACTCATAACACTAATAATTATAAGATACATCATAATATTTCACACCACAACAATCAACACCATTACAACTCACACTATCACTTCTTATCTTATTCTTTTATTGTATCGTGTAGTCTAAATACAATATCTATAATAATAATGATACAATGGTGGTAAAAATTTTATTAGAAACATAATACAATTACCTTAAACTTTTATGTTGATGTCCAGAGTTAATTTCATCATCTACTAGTTTTAAAAATACAAACTCGCAGCCACTAAACACAAATCTGATAACTTGAATTTTACTCACTATTTTATTGATAACTTGAGTTATATATATCCTTTTGAAATGGTTACAAATCCATCGTAAAGATAATATCCATGGCTACAACTTTAATTGAGAACATGAAATCCAATAAGATCATCTAGGTGACCTCGTAGGGCTTACAACATAGGATCATGTTTCACGCACTGGATTGGAGACTCAACTTCTAACTCACATAACTGAGTCTATTCTTAACATATTTACATGATTCTTGAGTCTAAACTATAGTTCCAAATGTTTAATTTCTAGAAAAACAAACATAATGTGATTTGGTTAACCACACAGAAAGATATGACAGAAGCATTGAGGTATGTTCATATGAAAATTTTCAGATACCAAACATTCAACTCATATAAGGTTCTCAAAATATAATTCTAACTCCAAACCCTAAAAAATTCTACTTCTCTATTTTTAATACTTAATTATCACCACACCCTACAACTACAGTGATAATCATCAATTTTTTCATCAATTCCCTCAATGGAAGAAAATATCCAACACCTAATTCTTTACATATATGGAGAATAGTTCAATTAATAGAGCAGTAACTCAATCATCACATCAATTAATCATATAATCAAAGTTCTTCATCGCTTAGTTATCAATAGCATTTATAGAAACACATGAACAAGTCAATCACATCTAACACATAAACTTAATCCATAGAAAACCGTAGGGTTCTCCTCCTACCCTATTTATTATACATGTCTGTGTATAAGCTATTGTAACTTCCCGTTACTATACAATAATATATCAACACATTCAACACTCCAAAAATATATCAATAGTCTAATGCATTAATACACACTCATTATCGTTGCTAGCTTTTAGGGTATAAAAAAGAAAAACCTCAATGCAACATAATCTTTACATCCAAATAATCCTATAGTGCACATGTACTCATACAATCTAACAAAATAAATTAATATACACATTTAATAATTATTCATGAGTATCTACCACACCACTTGGACCTCTATTTCTATTATGTCTCATTCAAACACATATCTCCAATTAAAAAAAATATTACATTAAACCAACCATACATAAATTCTAATTTGGCAAACTATCTCATTGTATAAATATAAAACTCCAATTACATATGTTCTCACAGTCATGCACAAAACTTGTTATCAACACTCGCTATGAGTGTTCATTGTTGGTCTCAGTGGGGAATCTAGAAGGGGGAGATTGAATAGATTCACCAAATTATTTTTCAAAAATTTCTATTCAACAGTATCAAAGTATTTTAAAAAACACCCATTTTTTGAAATTTTCAAAATCTACCTTCTTTTGCAAAAATGAGTTTTCAAGAATTCAACCCTTAAGACAAACCACCAATTAAATCAATTCCTTCAATTATGATTTCAAGAAAACTAAAAGAGAAACTTAACAAGAATTATATATTTAGTAATTCATAATTAATCTAAAGGAGTAGGAAGAACAAAACTTAAACCCACAACATATGGGTGAAAAACCCAAATTTAAAGTCACGAGAACATGAGTCAAGAATTAAATCAGCAACAAGAAATCTAAATGAATCAAACGCAGTTGCAAAAACCCAAATGTTAGTGATCCAAGAATTCAATAAAGACTGAATTTAAATAGTATAGGGAAGAGAGAATTTGCATCGTGATTTATACTGGTTCGGTCCAACTGACCTACATCTAGTTTACAGAATTAACCTTCCGCTAATCTGTTTTCCACTAAAATCTCAATACATGCAAAACCACATATACAGATTTTAATCCCAGAAAGATTTAAATCACAAAAGAAGAGGCTTCTTCTTGCACCCCACAAGAGTTTGCTACATTGTAACACCCCGTTACTCACAATGCATCACTTGTAACACCCCGTTGCAAGATTTTTCCACAATCTCAAGAACACCTCAAGAGATTGATTACCTAGGGCAAAAACACAGAAAGGGTACAGAACAATATCACCTAATGTAAAGAATACCCAAACGTTAAGATTAGAATTCAATAAAGTCTCTCCTTTGAATCTTGAATTAGAAGCACTTTCAAATCATAAAAAATGGGTATGAATCTTGGAGAGAATTCTTAGAAATAATATGTGAGAAACAAGCACTTGATTAGACTGTTCAAAAGTAGTTAAATCTGTTTTCAAAAAGCTTTTATATCAGTTTTTATGCAGGGTAATCAATTACCCACTTGATTACTTGATATCCTGCACAAAACTGGACCAAAGTGCTTGTTCTCAAGAGTATTCGATTACTGATTTCAAGTAATCGATTACCACAGAGAGCATCAATTTATGTCCTAAAAAATCTCGTAGGGAAATCGATTACCATTTTTAGATAATCGATTACCTTACCTAAAAATCCATTTTTGAAGCTTTTCCAGCACAACCCAACCTATATAATCTATCCAAAATTATCCCAAACACAGGCTCAAGCCTATCTAAAACACACAATACAAGCACCACACCTATAAACGTGTTTGGTACCATAAAATTGATTTAAGAGCAAAAATAAAGAGAGAAAATCAAAACCAAAACTCCACTAGTCTTCAATGTAATTCCTTTGGTTCCAACAATCTCCCCATTTTTGGTTTTAATGAGCCAAACCACTCTTCAAGCCCCTCTTAGGCTGAACTTCATTTTTCTAGTACCATAGCTCTTTGCTCTTGAATCAAAACTTGAGAAATGTAGCAATGTCTTCACCAAGTCTTCTCCCTATGACTTCACCATATCTTCTACAAGGCTTCTACAAGTCTTCTCCCCCTTTTGGAACTTCAAACAAAAAGGTGAAATAGATAAGAGGCATATAACAAAAAGTGATATGATAAAAAATAGCTGGGAGGACTAAATATTACAAGGAAGAGGCTTCAACTAGTGCAGGACATACCCCACATTGACTTATATCTTTTCTCATCCAATGTTGTTTTCCAAATATCATCTCAATATCATTAGTTATTGACTTCTTAAAGTGATATTACCATAATCGAGAAAATATTGAAAAATCAAAAGGATTGAAAACTAGAACTCTAAATCTAGAAGAGCTTTTGAGGGGCTTGCTTTAACTCAAAAGAATATTCACACGAGTCGAACAAAGACAGTACAAAATCTGTCAAAAAATTAAGCACGCAAATTTTATAAGTTCTAAAGCATCTTCTATTTCCTTTTTTCCCTTCCTATCACATGTAATCTACGGACGTTGATTTATTATTTTATTAAATATATAGCTCACAATTTAACATGAAAATTTAAACCTCAACCCTCTTGCATATTAAATATGTTCGGTTTTCCATAACTAGTTAAAAAAATAACTGAAATGATTTCAACTCCGTTTGAATAAAAAAAAGTTAGAAGCCTTTTTAGGAATTACTAGTTTTTTCAAAAAAGCTACTTTAAGTAGTTTTTTTTTTGCAAAATATCTCTTATTTTCAGCTACTAGTTTACTTCTTTTACAGCTTTACTCTTTATTAATTAATGTAGTGTCTCGTGTTAATTCTTTCTTCTTACATGATACAAACTGTCTCTCATTCATATATATGAAAAGAAAAAAACAAAATATTCTAATTGTATTTTGAGTTTTTATAACAAAAATAGAAAACTGAAAAACAAAACTACTTTCGATTATTCTGTTAAAAACTAAAAAAACATAACTGTTTTCGAAAACTGTTTTAAAAAAACACTATCAAAATGAATTTTTTAGTTTTTAAATACTAAAATACTAAAATTTTTTTTATAAAACTATTTGATACAATCCCACCTAGCATGCATCATGGCTAAGAGGATTCAAGAAAGGCATGGCATGGATGAAAGCTCATAATTTGAAGCCATAGTCTTCATTATTTTTAGCTTGTAAATATTTTATTTTAATTAGCTAAATAAGAGCGTATTTTTAATTTCCTTAAGGCCATATATTTTCGGCCATCTTCATTTTAGCTTAAAAAGTATATGTGTCTTTAGTTAAAAATAAGGAGTAAGCTTAGAATGAGTGCATAAGTCAACACATGATTTTGGGCTAGCTCATTCACTTTAGGAGTTTAAATATCCAATTTCCAACAGAGTCCTTAAGGGCTAAAATCCTATTACGCCTTCTGCGTTTAAATGTGGATAACTTAAATGAATAGTCTTGGACTCCCCTTTTAAAATCCAACTGATACGGGATTTAAGAAATAAAAAGTCCTCTTCCCTAAGAGTTCAATGTGTTAGGCGGCATATGAGGCAAGGTTTTTCTCCCTTAACTTCTTTTTTTCCCACCAATCAGCTAGGACATAGTCAAGAAGGGGAATTGCAAGTAAAGTAAGCACATATGTCATTCTCTTCCTCTTATCTAGTTGTTAATTGCACCCATGGGGGTGAACTTAGGTGTCTCACTTAAGGCCTAAGACTTGGATTAATTAGTCTTAATCCTAATTAAGTCCAAGTCCCACATTGTCTAGAAAAGTATGTTCAAGTTCTCCCATTGGACTATATATACTAAATCCCCTCATTGTAAATCTCACCTTTAAAGTTGAATGAAAATAGTCTTTTTGTGAACATTTTCTTGGTAAAAGGTCTTGAGGATCTCTCTCTTGAGGATCCTCTCTCTTGAGGATCCTCTCTCTTGAGGAACCTCTTCTTAGTTGGTTTTTATCAAGGGTTCCTTCCCTTATGGTAAACCTAAACACTTTGGCTTATCTTCCTTTGAGAGTGACGCCTCACCTCCATTTTCTTTCGCCCTCCATCATCCATTTCATGTTACTTAGAATTTCAAGGAGAAAAATTAAGGGGAGTGCAAAAGAAATTTTTACATCACTGTTGCTAAACAAACACTAATTCATCATGTTTTCGGTTCAATATTCACAATCTCAACACTAACATTAGGAATGGACTAATTAACATATGTTCTAGGAGTTAAATAGACAAGTTAACTTCATTTGGCACCCAACCATCATTTACTTTTACATTTTGTACGCATATTTATCATAACAACTATTTTGATGTTTCAAATCTATAAATCACGCATTCTTGGACATTATTTATTTGTGTATATTTGAATAGTCATTGAACACATTTAAGGATAATAAAATTCATAATTTGATAGCTCACATTCAGAATTTAAACTTTTATAAAAAAAATCACAATTTAAAGAATCATTACAATTATTAATGTAAAGAATCATTATAATTTTTATAAACTTAAATATGTTTTGTAAAGATATATTAATGAATTTTGTGTTGAATTTTTTATAAAACTTCATTGTTTGTTTTCTAATAATTTTTTATTTTATGTTGTATTATAAAAGAACTTTAAATAACACTTAAAATTACTTTAACCTACTTTAAAAGTGGTTTAGACTTTAGATAACGCTTTAAGAAACTTATAACAAAAATGTTAGTATAAGGACCCAAAATATAGTTAAATTGCTTGGATAGGCTATAGACTAAAAATGAAAAAAATTTACAAGAATTAAAGCTGAAAAAATTTTACAAGGAGACTAAAAATAAAAACAATCTTAAAAGACTAAAATTAAGAAAAAATCTTATTGAAACTAAGCATGAAAAAAGTTATGGAAATTAAAATGAAAAAATTGATATAAACAAATGTTTAACAGATAAATATGATATATAAATTGATCTCTCAAACAAAAATATTGTATATAATTTAATTTAAATTAAAAAATGTTAAATCACAATAGCCAAAGCCATGTTTAAGCCTACAATTTTTACTATGGCTTTTTTTTTTTTTTGCCTATCATGGTTTTTCAAACACTTTCAATAAAATCTTCAGACACAATAAGGGGATTGAATGCCTAGGTGGCTACTGCCACCATGATGACGATATGGTCTCAATCTCTTCCCTGCATGCAGGGTGACTCACCACTTTTTTTACCTCAAGCGAACTTTATAAATGAAATATTTTTTAAATGAATAAAAATATTTATTAAAATAATATAATTTTATTTAAAATTTATTTTTCAAACCTTTTGAGATGTAAAATCATTTATTAAATTGTTGTAATATATTTCATTTTTACTTTTGAGAATTGTAGAAATTTTTTGTAATAAATTTTAATAAAAAAAGTTTTAAAGTTTCACAAGATTGGAAATTACTCACTTTTAGGACTAAAATCTAATTGAGTATTTGAATAATAAAGAGAACGTGTGGTTGTTTTGTTGATTAAGAAATAGTTTTTTGTCCTTTTATTATTATTTTTTTTTTACAATGATGTATCAAATGTCAATAGTTATTTATGCAGTGACACATATGCTTACACACATACACACTCACACTGTCCTCAACTGTGACGGTGGAAGAAAATGTTAGATTATTTAATCTAATATTTGACTCATGTAATTATGAAATGATTTCAATCAAAATATGTCTAGTGTGATATGATTGTTAAACTAGAAATTGTATTAAAGTCATTGAGATTATTTTTAAATTAATAAAATAAGTTCTTCTCTTTTCACTTTATTAAGGGTAATTTTGGAAAGGTTAGAGAAGTTATCGAAAAATATTTAAAAGATAACTTATATATATATATATATATATATATATATATATATATATATATATATGCAATATATATTTTGAAAGAATTATTAGGTGGAAAGAAAAAGGTTAGCGTTCTCTCACCATCATAGAAACCAAGCAAAGTAAGTTAGAGAAGAGAGAAACCAAAAGACTGAAATTCTGAACAATATTAAGCAGAGTCATGGATGGAGTAATCTTGCCGAATTAGAATTAAGAATGAGACAAAAACCTCACAATGATTATTTGACCAAATGCCATAAAATATTTAGAAAAAACCGATTTATTTTTAGGACCCTACCAACTCGGGCACCATCCTCGACCTCGATCACCAACCTCCACCACCTCGGAGCCCAGTGCCCCAGTCCCAACTACAACTAAGTGCTCGCCAAAGGCCCGGGAGGAAAATCCATTTCTATAAATAAAAAAGGTAACTTGGAATTTTGTAAATAAGATAAGTTAGAACTCTGTAAATAAGGTAATTTAGAATTCTGTAAATAAGGTAACTTGGAATCAAAACCTCCTTAAAAGTAGTCTCAAACCCCAGGGATATGATGATGGAGGACCAATAGGACCTATCACAAGGTCCATGGCAAGAACATTGATGATCATATGTCCGAACTTTGGTGCATCATGATATGAATGCAAAAAAAACAATGACTTTTTGTTTTTTGTAATGTTTCATTAATTTAGGAATTAATGTAACATGCAATTAATTATATGTGATAATTACGTGATAATGAAGTATTTAATTTTTCTTTTGGAAGTTATGATTTTGAACAGCCACCTAGATCTATAAATAGGGGCTGAATTGTACTGAAAAGGAACCATTGAATTAGTGAAATTATATTTGGGTTTTACCCTTTTGTGAGGGATGAATTTCTCTTTAGAACTTATCAATGAATTTTTCTTTTTGGCGTTCTGCTTGACTTATCAAGGGTAAATCACCACCCTTGTGGCGTCATATAACTTATCTTCCATCCTTGGAAGTGACGTTATCTATCTCTTCGTTAAATCATTTTCATCCTTTCCATTTTCTTGTTTACCCATTTCTCATTATTTTGTTAACTTATTACCTTCCAACCTAGATAGATCCGCAAAACGAATCCAACCCCTCTGGATTTCTATCAATTGGTACTCCATTATCACATATGATTAATTGCATGTTACATTAATTTCTAAATTAATGAAATATTACAGAAAATGAAGAGTCATTGTCTTCGGCATTCACATCATTCCCTCCTTCTTCGAAAAGATTCGTCCTCAAATCTATGACTTTATTTTCCTATCAATTTTATTTACTTATAATTTAAAATAAACAAAATCAACCTCGAGGATCAAATGTAACTTGTAAAAATTCATGTATCAAAGAAGTTTTCCTTTTTGGTTTCAAAAACCCAAACATTGGAATCAAGAGGAGTTCTTCTTTCAAAATAGACTTGTGCATTTTCTTCGTGAGTTTTAACTTCAACAATGTACTGAATGTACATTGACTCTGTAAAATGGATATCCACATTTTTTTTCCTCAAATATGGCAATTTGTGGATTATATTCTCATCATCCTGTGCATTCAAAAAACCAATAAAAGAAGAAAAAGCATTAGCAGTTTTCATTTTAACATTCTTTTTCTCTCTTTCTCTTTCATTTTCTCTCTCTCCCTCTTCACTCTCTTCTTTTTCTAATTTACTACTTTCTTCTCTCTCTTTTTCTATTTTCTCCTTCAACTTATGTTGACTATCACAAACTTCCCTTGGTGTCAGAAATTTCAAATAAAGTTTGCGTCCTTCATGAACCAAAGAAGCTAAAAGTCTTTCAGGATTTATCCTTTTACCCTGCAACCAAGGTCTCCCTAAAAGAAAATGACATGAGTCCATGGGAGCAATATTGCATGTAACTTCCTCCATATATTTTCCAATAGTGAATCTAAACTTAGTTTTCCTAGGATGAAGACTCGTTGGTAAGTTAAGTTTATTCACCAATCTTTCGCTCACCACGTTGCTATAACTATCTTCATCAACTGCAAATAAACACAAATGACCTTCGATTAAACACCTTGTATAAAAAATATCCACCATAATTCCAAACCTAGAGCCGAAGCTCTGATACCAATTGATAGAAATCCAGAGGAGTTGGATTCATTTTGTGGATCTATCTAGGTTGGAAGGTAATAAGTTAACAAAACAATGTGAATTGGATAAACAAGAAAATGGAAAGGATGAAAATGGTTTAACGAAGAGATAGATGACGCCACTTTCAAGGATGGAAGATAAGTCATATGACACCACAAAGGTGGTGATTTACCCTTGATAAGTCTAGCAGAACGCCACAAAGAAAAATTCCTTGATAAGTTCTAAAGAGAAATTCATCTCTCACAAAAAGGTAAAACCCAAATATAATTTTACTAATTCAATGGTTCCTTTTGAGTACAATTCAACCCCTATTTATAGATCTAGGTGTTTGTTTAAAATCATAACTTCCAAAAGAAAAATTAAATACTTTATTATCACGCAATTATCACATTGAACTGGGTTGCAGTTTAACGTAAACTAGTTACCATTGAACCATTACCAACTTGCTTGATCAAAGCGTATTAACAATTCTTCAGTATTATCTTGTCAACCATATTACCTTGTACCTGGCCTATATAATTATTTTACCATGAAAAACATTATAGCTAAGGCAAATATCAATTTAGACTTTGTCTCAATTTTTAGACCAGATAATCATGGTTTAAATATTTAAATGTAAGGCATTATAATAATTAGATAAATTATATTTTATTCTACCTTCAATGCTTAGATTGCCAACTTAAAATTATAAAGTTTCTACCTTCTATGATCAAATTTTATATAATTAGGTGATATCATGTAATTGCTCCGGGGTTCACCATATTCATGTTTATGTTGCAGTCCTTTATCTTTTTTTTTGTTGACGTAAATGATGTATCTATTTTTGTTGACATTATTGTTGGGTAAAATTTATAAAAAAACACAAATTTGTTTATGTTTCCTTTGTTACTAAACTATCTTTTTTCTTAATTTTATAATTTAATAAATTCTAAGGAATTCTAGGGTGTGTTTCATCTCTATCATATCATCTTATAATTAAAGTAAAGTATAACAATTACAAATATTTATATTTAGAATTTATTCCAATTAATTATATTATTTTCTTAAAAAAAAGAAAATTTTATTTGGTAAGAACAATATACCCTCATGTTACAAGAAGGGACGTGATGGTGTTTACACATTACAAAAGTAGTAAAGAATTAACCTTAAATATTACAAATTTTTCCAAAATACTAATGTCATAAAAAGGTAAAAAGTTCCACTACCTAATCATAGAAAAACAATATCTCCATTGTACATACCATTCATAGAAGAAAAAAGATAAATTTTTATAAAGTTCATGAAGTCATAACTATGATCTTAGCAAAGACTAGACTCTTGTCAGACTCGTTTAACATTAAAAGATACTTTTAAAACACCAAAGAATTTCTTGTCAACCAAATCTCCCACAACTAAGTAATATCCGGACACCCTTTCCCATGGCATTCAAAATACTCAAATGAAGCTAAAATGGTTTATACATATTTGTTTCTATCTAGATTTTCTTTTTCCATGTATAATCAAGTGAGGAAGCGTGGTTATAAGCTTAAAAATTTGAAGTTTTTAAATATGTTCTTAGCCATAAAAATCATTTTTCACAAGAAAAAAATATTGTGAGAGGAGATCAATTCTCCACATAAATAACTAGTTATTCATTTAAAATATGGATACATTATAAATATAAAATAATAAAAAAATAAGTTACAAACTCAAAATGAGTTATATTATTGGATATAAAAATTGAAAATAACTCTTCAATCTCACGTATGAAAAATTCTTTAAGAATATATTATTCTCTAAGAATTTAGAAAATATCGAGAAAGAAAAAACCTAAAATAATAAATAATTGTTGATCAATAAATGTTTTTGTTTTTTGATAAGTTAAATGTTATTTTTATTAATTATATTAGTTTTTCTTAGAATGAAGATCAAACTCGCAACATTTTCACACTTTACTCATGTGTTAACTAATTAAATCATCTCTATCTATCTCTCTGTATTTATATATATATATATATATATATATATATATATATATATATAATATTATATAAAGATTCTAGAAAACGGTATAATATGAATAGTAGATAAGTACATGCAACTCAACCCTTTAAATAAATGTTAGTAACTAAAAATTGAATGTTCTGACCAGAACAAATATTTCATGTTTCATATTCAATGAAGACGGGTACTGTTAACATATTACACATTCTAATTTTTTTAAAAAAATTATTAAAATCTATAAAATTAAAAGATAGAGACGTGAGATAAAAAAATTTATTTTTTTAATAAATTTCAATCTAATAAAAAATTTTATGGCATTTTTCTATTAAGAATAGGTAAGAGAGGCCGTCAATAAAGGTAGTAAAGTTACGTACTCTTCTTAAAATTTATATTAATAATAAATTCGTAACTTCAGATATGCATTCTCACTAATTCACACTATAGGCATAAGTTAGGAAATTAAAGAGAACTTTAATTATCTTCAAGTCTAAAGAATTAATTAATTGAGACCAAGTCTAAACTGCTCTTTGATTTAGCTAATCATTTCCCATTAATTAAATAATATATGTATAAGGTCAATTGGACGAAAGCAGCTAATGTTAAAAAATTAGACATTAATGTTGAGCAACTTGGTCTACTCTTTGATCAAGCACGTATGTAGCTGCTAAAAAAAGAATTAATTACGGCAAAGATAATTCTGTAAAGAGCCTAAGCTTGTGAAAGCGGAAGATTTTTGAAGACATGTGAAAGTTGGGAATACCTGAAACCCTGGTGCACAAGTGAATTGTGTCTTTGTTGATCAACCACCAGGATTAAATACATTTTATGTATCTTCAGCTCGTGTAGATTTTGCACCTAAGAGTTTAAACGCTCCTTACTCTCACCTTAGAGCCCGAAAATCCTCATAGTTCTTGAGGGAACTCTCTGTGTTGGATTTATCACTTCCAATCAAGATGGAAATCATCTTTTCAACAAAGTGTTAAACAAGGGTGAGTAACATATTATCTAATAAGAAACACGCAAGGGTGTGCGTGAGTATAGCTTTTATAAAGTCCCAAAGAATTATAAATAAATCCTTTAGTATAGTTTTTAAAACTAAGAAACACACAGGGGTGTGCGTGAGTATCAAGCTTGGTGCGGTGGGCAGCTAAGGATGAGGCATAACATAAGCAGCCAAAAACACGCATAGACGCTATGTCACATTTGTTACTAAAAAGAATTTCATAAGGTGATACATGCTTGAGAAATGAAGTGGGAAGGCACTTGGTGATATATGCAGCATGACTTAAAGCAAAAGACCAGAATGTGGGAGGTAGATTGCTCTAGTACAGAAGGCCTCTTGTTACATTCAATAGATGTTGATGTTTGCGTTCTACAATGCCATTCTATTGAGGAATTTCAATGCAAGTAGTTTGATGGATGATACCCTTAGTTTGATAAAAATCTAACATTTTGAATTCTTTACCATTATCTTATCTAATGACCTTAATGAAAGAATTGAATTGTGTTGTAGCATAAGTAACAAAGTTTATGATGTGTTGTCACGTTTCAGACTTGACACGCACCAGAAAGATGCAAGTGTACCGAGAGCAATCATCAACCACAGTCAAGAAATACTTATAACCTTGCAGGGAAAGTTTGGAGCAGGGCCTCCAAATATCAACATGTATAAGTTCAAAAGGTTTTGATGCATGTGAACTTAATGTAAATGGGAGCTTTTTCTGTTTACCATGATGACAGATGTTGTAGACAAAATCCTTATTAAATTTATCAGAATTCAAATTACAAGATTAATAAAGGGATAAAGCATGCAATCGGGCCTGAGACAAATGCCCAAACCTGAAGTGCCAAAGATGAGAGAGAATTATTTTACACATTGGGTGAGTAATTGTAGACAAGGTGTGCATTGTTTAAAGGGTATTGGTTGAGAAAGTGTAGAGACCAACGCACTCCTCAATTGTACCAATCGTCCTCTTCAAGCTCACATCCTGATGCACAATGAAAGAGAAAAGACCATATTACAATTAAGACTTTGCACAAGTTTAGAAACAAATATGAGATTGTAATTAAATGAAGGAATATATAATACATTTTCAAGGAAGAATTCATGAGAAAATATCACTATGTCTGAGTGAGTGGCTGTGACCTTTTGGTTTGTGGGGAGTCTAACAATGACAGGATCAATAATTCTATGGTGTGTGAATAGACTTAGTGAAAAGGATACATGCTCAAAGGCACCTGAATCTATGATCCAGAGTGTTTTGCTTTTCAATTCGGATTTGGTAGATGATATGTTGTAAGTGTGGTGTGTGCTGATATCGTTGTTTGATGTATTATAGGTAGTGACAGAACCTATGACATGTGCAGAACTTGGTGAAATTGAGTTTCCTTTGTTGGATTGGTGGATTAAGGCCATTAATACCTTTCTAGAAAGCCTATGCTCAGGGGTCTCACCAGAATTAGGATTTTGCTGATGTTGATCATCATTAGTGGCCTTTACATTTTCTGCCATGGTTTGATTTATGCTAGGAGTCTTGTTATACAGTCTGTGTCCAGGTGGGAAGCCATGCTTCTTGTAGCATATGTCTATGGTATGTCCCATTCTGCCACAATGTGTACAAATTTTGTTGTTCCTATTTCCTCCATTGTTATGTTGAACTCTGTCATTGGTTTTGTTAGATGGAAAGCCATGCTTTCTATAGCATACGACTTCAGTGTGGCCTATTCTTCCACAAAACGTGTAGGTTGAATGAGAGCCTCCTTCATTACTCGTTAGGTTTCTGCTTCCCAGACAAATCTTTGAAATGGAAGGAAGGGGTTCCATGATCAAGATATTCGACTTCATATTGCCGAATTGTTCATTTAATCCTCTCAAGAATTTCATAGATTGGTCTTCAATCTTTCTTATCGAAACGCTTATGTCATCTCACAGCTTCATTTTATCGAGCATCTACAAACTGGATTGGGTCTGAAACTTTCTAACTCGTCCCAGATAGTTCTCAGTTTTGTGAAGTATTGCGTAACAGTGAAGTCCCCTTGTCTGATTGAAGCGGCTTTAAGTTGGAGATCAGAAATGGAAATTCTGTCTCCTTGAGAGAACCTAGCAGAAAGGTCATTTCAGATGACTTCAGCCTTATCCATCCAAATAATACTTTGACAAATCGATGGAGTGACCAAATGAAGTATGCAAGAAACCACCATATCATTGCACTGTCTCCATGTAGAGTAGAATTTGTCTCCTTCATCAGGTTCGTGCAATCTTCCATTGATGAATTTCGTGCTTAAAGCCGTTGCCATCACCTTGCTCCACGCGTTGTAATTTCTCTCATCTAGAAGCGAGGAGACCAGTGCAATTGCAGGATTTTCCCCAAGGTGTAAGTAAAGAAAGCTCTGCACATTCATGGTGGGATCAAGATCATAACTGTATTGAAAGAAGAGAAAGCCATGAATTGACGCAAGAAACGTATTAGAGGACACATAGCAGAGTGTTTGGTAGAAGAGGGGCTCTGATACCATAATAAAACTATGCAAACAGTAAGTAGCCATGGTGCAAATGAGAGAATGGAAAATGAAACAGAGAAAAGAATGGCAAGACAAACTACAAAATACCATTCCAATTGATTCAGAGTTAATGAGATGGATACATACAATGATTCAAGAGGGGGAAGAAAGAGTTTGGAAGCCCAAGCCTAAAGGGAGAAGAAACAAAAACATGAAAAGGAGGTTATAATAGAAATAACGGCAACAATTATAACTATCATAACAGAAAGTGTGAAGGGGTTTGGGGAATGGCACAAGACTATGGAATTACGAATGGGCTATATGTTGGACATCTGAAGGTTGCTAAGAACGAGTGAAGTTTTCCTTGCCTTCTCTTTTTGCTATTTGTATTTTGGACTTGCTATGTTTTGCCCTGCAATTTCTTCTATGACTATTATTTGAATATTGCACTTGTATGACTATTATTGAATATTGCCTAAGTTTGTGTCATCGATATTTTTCCACCGTTCTAGTTTGCATTTGCTTTCTTAAGCTAGTTCGTTTGCTTTAACTCGTGCTCGGTTACTCGTACTAGGTTTATGTTAGCTCATGTTCAGCTAGTCAAGGTTGTATTCAACTTTCATTTAGCTTGTATTCAGCTATTTTTAGGTTAGCTTGTATTTGAATAGTTAAGTTTGTATTCAACTTTTATTTAGCTCATATTCGGCTGGTTTAGGTTAGCTCGTATTCAGCCAGTTAAGTTTGTATTCAACTTTTATTTAGCTTGTATTTGGTTGATTTAGGTTATTTTGTATTTCGCTAGTTAAGTTCGGTTTTGACTTTTATATATGTAGCTCATAATCGGCTTTAAGTGATAAATACGATATTATTTAATGTGGTGGGCCTCGTTAACTGAAATAGTGTTTTAGGTGGGTAGCATTCCAAGTGAGAGGTATGGTCTTCCCATTCAATTCTTGTAGTTGTAGGCCCTTTGTAGGTCATTTGCCAACCTGAAAGGTCTTTCCCATGGTGCGCTAAGCTTGTCATGTGCCTTGTTTCTTCTAGCATCTCATTTCATTCACTAGACAAAGTGGTCGAGTTGGAAGCTTCGAGGTTTAAGCTTGTTGTTATATCATCTTGTTGCTTTGAGTTTGCATGCTAGTTCTTTTATCCATGTTATATCCCGTGCTTCATCCAACAGGTTGAGGTTTCCTCCAAGTGAGACTTCATTGTTGCTCTGGATGAACTGGGTTTAGTGGGTTCTAGGTTCTCTGACTTCAATTGGTATCATGGCGTTGGATCAGAACACAAGTCAATACGAGGTTTCCTGGGTGGTATTATTAACCTGAATAGCCACTATTAAGAGGTATTATCCACCTGAATAGCAACTAAAAATTCGTAATGATTAAAATAGTAATACTCTTTTCGAATTTATATAATTTTTTTATTAATGTAATTGAAATATGAACATTTATACCTTATTAACTTTATTAAAACATAAAAAATAAAAATGAGAAAAAAGATATCTTACACTATTAGTGTAAAATATTTTTATAATGACATCTAATCACAACCTTTCATCTATATATATAACTTTTAAAGTATTGATTAATAAAATAAATAAACTTATCACATATGAACGGTTGTAATTGAATGTAAGTCTAAAATTCTTTTTCATTGCTAACTGTTTCAAATCCGAGTCTATTATGTCGACTAATGTGACAATGTTGGAGCGGGTTGTTGTCGTGGATGGTTTGGATTCAACCATAGTCATGTTGGAGAGGTAGCTGTGCGTGATGACTTGCTGAGTGTGTAAGTGGGTCGTTGATGGGGTCCAAAGTTTTCTACAATACTCGCAAAAGTGCATCGGTCATATGTAGTAACCGATAAATAAATCTGGTTGATCAACAGGGACTTGTTGATACTCAGAAATATCAATACTTTCTACTTGTATAAATGAAAGATAAAAATTAAACTACCCTACTAAATATAATAATGTAAATAACGCTAAAATAAATAAAAGTGGTAATTACACGTATGATATTCAATTGGGTTTGACTCATTAAACCATCTCTCAAATGCATAAATGAACTCAAAATTCTCGTTCTCTCCCATGTTTCCATCACCCATAAAAATATCCTTGATTAAGATCCTTCACGACCAAGCAACTGAGCTATTTGAGTATTATACTATCATTCCCATGCATAATCTAAAGGCATACCACCCGCATTAAGAAAAAAAAAGCTTAAGATGATCAATGGGTATTACTCTTTCTTTAGCAATAACACCCATTGGGAGCTCTTTTTTACAAGCCAAAATCCCTCTTGAGCTCATTCAACGAGTAAAACCCACTAAATATTTAGAAATAAAGAGCAAGCTAAAGAAGAACACCAACATGGGAAAGTAATTATAGATTAAGAGAACATAAATACAAATGAGTTTAGGCAAAGCTACATTAAATTCCAACTAAATAACAAAACCTAGCTAATCATCGGGATGGATGAGCATGAAAATGGATGAAGATGGGTCTGGAGCATGCCCTCGGCTAGCATAGTGTGTAACCCTAGGTCAATAGAGAGAATGGAACCCATGGATGGAACCCCAAAACAGACTGAACTCAACCTTTTATTTTTACATTTAACAACACTAGCACCCACTGGTAAAAAAGTGGTCGTTGGGCGCCATAAAACTCCTTCGAGGCTGAGCATTAGGCGGTAGGGAGATGGGTGATGGCCGCTTGACGTTAGATGCAGGCACTTCGAGTAGCAGGTGCTGGGCGGTGCCAAATGATGAGCATTAGGTGATCACTACTCCGTCACTGGACATTCATGAACAAATGTTGAACCAAATTTTGTATTTTTTTCTTCACTTATACGATCCTTTCCAAAACTTGACTCAAAACAATTAATAACAAGCAAATAAACATAAAATACGCATAAAAATAAATATAAACCTAAATTTCTAAGTAAATCTAATTTTAAACAAAATAAGAGGAAAACAAGACCTTAAATAAGAAAGAATTATGCAAACTCTTCTATTTTGCCTATGTAAAAAATAGGTAAATTAGGTAGTTATGAAACTCCTCCAAACTTAAAGTTTTGTTTGTCCTCAAGCAAAAGTCACTTTAGTGGATGACACAAACAACTATGTTAACAACATGCATGCTAACACAACATTGAAACTTGATGAACAATGACAAAATGGAGTAGAACAAAATGTACTATGCAAACACATATATACAACATCACAAGGATACAGTCAAGACTCGCATCCTACCTTTATTAACAACTGAAAATTAAATGCTCACAAAATGTTATCAATCTAACTATGGTGCCCACAAAGAAAAGAAAAATTGTCCTGCAAAAGTCAACTCAAATTGACAAGCTATGCAGATCATAAAATTCAAGCAACCTCATTGGAAGGTGTTTCTCTCCACACAGTTGTATAAGGATACAACATTACACTCATGTCACACAATGCAATCACAGGAATCAACTTTGCGTTTCATCTCAACCTCATCACAACTAATGCATGCAAAAAGAGATCACAAGGGCTTTATTTTTATTAGGTTTGTAGCTTGGCTAGGTTAGAATAAAAATGCTTTTTTTGAGAGTTAAGTCAAGAAGGGTTGAAAAATGCATATTCAATGAGATCAATTCACATTTTACATAATCATCAATCCTCAAAATTCAACTAGTATTTTGACTTTACACAAACATTTACAATGAGCAGAAATCAAAATCCAAGCTTTTTATTTCACAATTTTTCTTTTTTTTTCTTTTTCTTCTTTTTTCTCTTCCTTTATATATATATATATATATATATATATATATATATATATATAAAGAGTCTGCATCCCCAGAACAGAATAGCAAGAAATCATAATTTGAATGATAAAGTAAACTTATATATATATATATATATATATATATATATATATATATAACACATAGCCTCTAATGTACTTGACTTCCAAAAATGATCTCCCTCAAACTTATTGTAGAATCAATCTCATTCAAATGCTCTCTCAATCTTAGGGTAGGGGAACACATGCATAAAGCTAATGTGGCTCAAGGGTTCATAAAACAAGAATATAACAATCAGACTAAAAAAGGAAAACAAATGTCAAGTATTGTACATCTAAGCTTTTTGGCTAAGTGGCTAATCAAGAAACATGGCCTTGGTCATTTCTTAATATGCAAGAAAAGAAGTAATAAGTGACAATCAAGCAAAATCAACAGCATAAAGTGCATGGTGACTCACACAACAATAAACATTAATGTTGAAACCTCACATGGTTAATGCTCTCATTCATAGACAAAAAAAACTAACCAAAAGAATCAACTAAGCAAGGTTGACTTAACCGACTCACAAGTTAAAATTGAATAAAAAAAATAGCACAAGAGGATTGATATTTTTACTAACAAAGGGACAGATAATGAATTAAGACAAAAACAAAAAGTTAAATGACACAATATCCACTGCATTTAAAAAAAAATCTAATTCTAAAATGCAATGCAGAAAAATTTAAAACCAAACAGTGTTTTGGAGTCTTTGCAAATGCATTTGGCTTGATCCTCCTCCTCACATTGCATCTTCAATTTAGCTCCGAAAGACCCTTCCCCCTCTTAGAAGTGAGTCTAGTCCCCGGGCTAATGAGGACCAATCAACCATGAAGTCCATGGGAGGTGCGTCTGCAAAAGAAATCCAAAAACACCATGTAAAACAAATAGTTAAAAAGCACAAATATTTACAAAAACATAATGCACACAACACAACTGAACAAAAGACACAATACATATGCGACATGAGAATGAAAATTGCAAAATGATATATGCATGAAAATATGATGCATGAAAATAGGATGTAAAATGAACAATGTGAAAATAAATGCAGATGAAAATAAAATGGAATAATGCATGAAAACATAATAATAATGCATGGATGGTGAAATATGGTCTCTATTAGTTAGCACCTAGTAGTTGCAAAACCACTACTGGCCACTTTCTAACAGAGACATATGTAGAAAATGCATAAAAACATGGATAGGGGATGAACGTCTAGAACTCCATGAACAGACGCCCAACGCTCATCTGTGCAGATACAGAATGGGTTGAGTACCCAGCGACCCGGTAACGAGCGTCTGACATTCATGCTAGAATGCAGAATGATGGGCTAGGCACCTAGTGGTCCTACAACAAGCACCCAACGCTGATATACAAAATACAAATCATGGGGATTATGTAGAACTGGCACCCAGGGGCCATATGGTGAATGTTGGATGCAGTATACCAGATTAGCAGATTCTGGTTTATAAACCCGAATTTTTTCCTTAAACTCATAACCCACGCACCCAAAATGCAATCTACACATGAATTGACACAAACAATAACACAATTACATTGCATACACTTATACAAACTTGCTCAAACTATCTAATTAACAAAATTAACACTAAAACACAATGAATTATGCAAAATCAAAAGGAAAACAAAATGAGGCACAAATATTCCTAAAAGTCAACTTAACTAGAAGAAATGCAAAATATGCATGAAATGCCTGAACTAATAATGCATACATGCTATGAGACATAAAATAAACTTACAAAAACCCTTAAATACACATTGTTACTCATCATCTCCATGAACTCTTTGAAGTGAAGTAGTTGTCTATGTCTCTTTGGCTTGTTTTTAGCCTTATTAGCACTGTCGATGATAACTTCCAAGTCTCTTCCTTTGAAGTGCCTGTTATTGAGATTGAATCTTGGAAAGCATCGTTGGTGAAACATCTCAAGTCTTTAGTGTTTTGGTTTTGTAGTTTTAGCTTGCTTCATTTTAACTCATTTTATGGTACTAAACACATTTAAGAAGTGTTGTACTTGTATTGGTTGTTCAGATAGACATGAGTATGTGTATGAGTAGTTTGAGTGTTGTTTTCCTATTAATTTTATGATTAATTCTTGATGTTTATGATTGTTTATTGTTTAGATAGCAAAGGAATCAAAATTACTAAGTTAAGAGTTGAATTACCTCATGGATAATAGATTAATTGAGTTAGTAATAGATTACCTTAGCTGGATCAAGCAACAAACTCATAAATGATTAATTTTTTGAATGTTAATCAATCACCATATTTAGTTAATCGATTATCTACAGAAATAATTTAGTATCTCAATTGTAAGCTCTCAGGAATGATCAATTACTTGAAAAGTTAATCGATTATCATAGAGAAAATGCATTTTGAGGTCTGTTTTGAGAGAACAACAGGTAATTAAGTGACTGCAAAAGCTAATCGATTACCTTGTTCTATTACTCACATAAAACCATTTTGAAATAGTTTTTCACAAGAGAATGAAGGAATTTTAGGTTTTCGAAAAGAGAAAACGTGTTTACAAGATAAAACCCTTTTGAAATCAAAGAAATACCTAGAAATCTATGAGTTGATATTCAAGAATTGTTGATTGAAAAAGAAAGGATTGTATAACTGAGTTTATTATATTGGGTATTCATCACAAATAGGTGATATTGTTCTTTACCCATTTCCTTGTGTCTTTGCACATGTTTTGATATTCTCTTGATGAGTTCTTGACGTTATTGGGAAATCTGCAACGGGATGTTTTCGTATAGCAAACTATTGCGGGGTGCAAGAGGAAGTGTCTTTTTCTTGTTTTGTGTTGTTTTGAATCTTTTTGTAAAAATATGTATGTGTTCTTCTTATAAGGCTTTTTTTCAGATTTGTTTTTATTTACTATTCATGTTGACAAATTGTTGTGGGGGAACCAATCTCTAAATGTGCTTTATTTTTCTATGTAAAATACCTATAAGAAATTTGTTATTGAGCAACCATCAATGATTTAAATAGGGTGTTTTCTTTTGGTTTTGTTTTTGTAGTCAATTTTTTTTAAAATTTATTTTTTATTTATGTATATTTTTTCAATGATGAATTTTAAAATTAAAATATTTTAGTTAATTTATATTTTATTTTATTATGTGTTTTACTTTTACATTGTGTATCTTTTTTGCTTGTTTCAATTTTTTTTTAAATCTTTTTAATTTATTTTTTAGTTTAGATTTTTTAAGTTAAATTTTTAAACATTTTTACCAAAATAATTTAAAAATAATTTGAAATAATAGGTTTAAAAATTTTAATTTAAAAACTATTTTAATTTGAGGTGGCTTTTGTGGGGTGGCTTTGAAAAACTAAAATTTAGCATGGATTAAATAGGAATTAGTCTTCAAGGAGAAAGATTAGGAAAGATTGGGAATCAAACACATCTATTGTTTCAATAAAGTGCTACTAGGCAAATCGAGGTAGCAAATTCTAAATGGAGAATATGCTCTTTGGGTAGTGATTCTCCAATCTAAATATAAGGATATACATTAGAAGTATATTGCAATATGATGGATGGAGAGGAAACTCGTAATGGTGAAAATATGTTATGCAAATTACAATAGGGTAAGTTGTGGGAGACTGATTTAAAATTAATTTGAGAGTGGTTGTATGGGACGACCTAATGTTAAAATTTTGGGAGGTAGGGATTAGGAAGCTTTAAAGCCTTTTTTCCTATGCTATGCCCTCTCTGATAAAAAAGGAACCTTTATTTCAGAGGTGAGAGAATGAGGTGGAAAATTTGAGGAGAATGATTAGGAAAGGTTGTATGAGACTGATAATTCATAATCGAATCCCAACAAAAAATATCCTCAAAGATATCAACTTGCTTAGAGGATAACTCATAATCGAATCCCAACAAAGGTTGTATAAGACTGATTTAAAATTAATTTGAGAGTGGTTGTATGGGACGATCTAATGTTAAAATTTTGAGAGGTGGGGATCAGGAAGTCGTAAAGCCTCTTTTCCTATGCTATGCCTTCTCTGATAAAAAAGGAACCTTTATTTCAGAGGTGAGAGAATTAGGTGATAATAGTTAGGAATGGAAACTACATTGGAGAATACCATTACTCAAGTAGGAGGTATGAGTGGCTGAATGAACTAATGATGGTTCTTGAAGGGTTCATATGAAACATAGTGTAAAAGACATGTTGAAATGAGGGAGGAAATCTAGCAACAAAAGGTTTTTCCAGTAAAAGATTCAAGCAATTCATAATTATTTACATATATATAATACCAATTTCTTTAAGGTAATTTAGAGAGCAAAAAACTTCCTCAAAGGTATCAACTTGCTTAAAGGATAACTCATACAAAGGTAGAATTGATAAAAAAGAAAAGATAGATGGTGACATTTGTCCTATTTACCTTGTTGATTTAGAGTCTGTAACATCTATTGTATTCCTGCCCTTTAAATTATGAAGTTTCGGTATTTGATGGCTTTACCTTCACACTAGTCTTCTCACATGAGGCAACATCTTGGATATGGGAGAGGAAATAAAGTTAAAGTTGTCATGAGTATAATTTGGTTGTTTACTCTATGGACTATATGGCTTACTCAAAAGGTAAGAAGTCAATTTTGAGCGACAAATGTTTGACAAAAGGTTTCAAAAAAATCATGGCTATGGGTTAGATGTTTTTTTAAAAAATCATCTTTCTCACTTTATGAGTGGACGATAAGAAAAATGCAATAATATCTACACATATTTACTTATGGATCAAGATCTGTATAGATGTAAATTGTAATTTTTTATCGAATATTATCAATAGACTTTGTTTTCATAGAAAAATTCAATTTATATATGAATATTTACATACAAAACATGATTTGTTGAACGTTAACGTTATCTATAGATTTAACTCACAGAATATCCGTAGATAATATATTCGTTAGAAATTTAGAATAATCTTTGGATTTTATTTACAATTTTTACTACAAATTTTACCAACTAATTTTCTGTAAATAATTCATCTTCGTCTAACATTTACTATATATATATATATATATATATATATATATATATATATTATATACACTATTTTAATTTTATATTTTAAAATTTATTCATTTAAATTCACATTGAAGTTTTGCTTACATAATATTTTTATGTTAACTGTCGATATGTGGGTCTTAACGGGATGACAAAAGATAATTTAAAAATCAGAGGAGTCTCCACCGATGTTTATTAAGGAAAAAATCGAAAAAACCCTTAAAATGAAAAGTGGTCTACAAAACCAAATTTTGAGTTTGGGAGTCAGTTATGTGCAGGGAAGGTGTTAGCACCTTATGGCATTTGTCACAAAGACAACCTCTAATTAAACATGCAAAATTAGATAACTTTCAAAAATATTTATTTTACCCCTTTCATAAAAATTATTTCTATTTATTAATAGATTTAAACTTTTTTAATAAAAATATTTTTAATATTGAGAGAAATTTATTATTTAAAAAACATTATTATTATTATGGTTTTTGGGGCTCGATATGAGTGAACTTCTGCTCCCATGTATCTCCAAGTGCAATACAGAATCAGGGTTTATGTAGTTCTTTATAGAAAATATTTGTGTTTTGATATATTTTTTTTATATTTTTGAATGATTTTTTTAGAAAAAGAGAGTTCGGAGCTTGGATTGAATAGGTCAAAACTTAGAAAAAGAGCTGGAAGCTAGGAAACTTATGTAATTTAATAAAAAAATATTATTCTTTCTTACTATTAGTAGTGTTAATTTGAATCATTAAAATAGACTTAAACCCATGGACCAACTCGATCCACTGTGGGTCTGGGGTGATCCAGAAAAACAAACAAACTAGTTATGGTAAAAACAGAACCGACCCACTTAGGAGCCAACCCATACGAGTTTGACCCAGGTGAGCAGAGCCAACTGTATCCAATCCATCCTAAGATTGACTATTTGACACACTCACTTAGACAACCCACTTCGGCTATTACATTTAGCCCTAATGGCCCACTTCACTCACTCAACACTCACACAAAAGATGAATCAACACTCTTAGTCTTATGCTCATTCTCACCCACATTGGCGTTTCATGCACCATCACTCTCACTTAGGCATGACTAAGCCACACCAACGCACCGTACGAAACCAACGCACTGCAATGTACCAATGCATCACACCACAATCTCCGTCAAGTATTCTTATTCTCCCATTCTCCTCTCTTGGTCACACTTTTTATTATCTATGGTTATTTTCTTTTCTGATGAACCCAATGTAATTTTTTGGTGTAGAAAAATGAATGAAAACTCAAGTTTTGTAACCTGTAAAGTGAAGGACCAATTTGATTTTACTAAACCACCCTTCTAAAGCTTATTTTTTGGCTCATTTTGATTTGGTGTGGCATTTGTTTGGGATTTCTTTTTTGGTTCTTGACTTATAAAAGTAATTGTTGGTTAAGTGTAGCTTCACTTAGAAGTCAGGCTAGCCATAGAACTTTTCTAGCATATATATTCAAACCCAAAGCAAATCATAGTGGGTATCTCACCAAAGGACTATGAAAAGTGAAAACTAAACATAAAATAGTTTGATGTCATTATCAAAAAGATAGAAAACGATAAACATTACTTCATAGTTCATACAAAAAAAAAGAGAAAAAGATAAGTTTAGCATTAATGAAGTTTTTCTTTTTAATGTTTGAATTAAATAAGAGCCTAAGAAAGTTGAAGCAATGAGTGTTTAGGAAATTAAAGCTATCAAAATGGATTAGGACACATGGCCAACCTAACTCACCACAAAAATGGGCCGATCATGAAGGAAAACAAAAACAATTAGACAACAATCACAAGAATGCAGTTTGACCCACTTTTGACTCGGCCCACTCGGGCTCAACCTGTGTAAACCAAGATAACCTATTTTTGGCCTGTTTTTTTTAATACATATAATTTGAGAGTGTTGCACCCTGCACCCTATGAATTACACTTACACCCAATATATTTTAAAAATTCCCATTTTACCATTGTAAAAATATTAAAAATTTCCAATGTTTTAAGTGTGTTTCCAACGATGATCTATTGCTAAGTGCATGCTTCAGAAAGTCTTTTCAAATGAAAAGTTTATGCCTTCCAAAAATACTTTTTGGAGAGTATAAAATTTCAATTTAATGCTTTTTGAAAAGACTTTCTGGAAGGCATAAATTTTCATTCCTGGAAAGACTTTCTTGAAGACATACATTTTCAATTTTTTACTGTTTAGACAGACATTTTAAAAGGATAAAAGAAGGCAATAGAATTATGGGACGGGAATGCCTAATTAAAGACAAAAGTCAGTTTACATGTGATAAGTGTATGGTGTAATTGGTTGAGTGCAAAGTGCAACACTTGTGATTCCCACTAGTCTAGTTGAATGCATTGACAGGTCTCCAATCCCATACTAGTGTCTAGGCCTTAAGTCTCATCAAATGTAATTTGCTGAGAGTGAAACTCTAAACTCACCTAGGCCTTCATTCCCTCCTTTCAATCTCACAGTCTCACTTTCTCTGCCTCCATCTTGGCCCTTCACTCTCAGTCTCTCAGACAGATTCACGTCGCTATACTCTCAGCCTCTCACTCAAAAAAGATGTGTAGGTCCTCTTAGCCTCTCACTTGGTAGTCTTGGACTAATACTCGCTGGTCATCTCAGCCTCTCACTCGTGATCTCAACATTGCAACTACATAGGTAATTATATTAGTAGTGGAGAAATTCCCCCATTTGAACTTTTGGTTTTCTTAAAACGCTTTGGGGATGACACTCACCTGTAGGTGTAATTTCTAATTTGGAATAATCTATTAAAGTTGTCATATTTATATTTTCTCAACCAATAAATGTTATGTGATGGTGTTCTTTTTTGCCTAATACCTCGCTTGATTAATGAGGAACATTAGATAAGTTTCTTGAATTGTACAAAGAAATAAAATATAAAAGTTCATCTTAAAATGGTTTGGGAGGGAGAGTAAAGATGCAAAACTCATATGACAAGGCTTATTAGGAAAAATAGTTGTAGCATAAAATAATCCATTTGTAAAAAGTTGAAAAGTGTTTTAGTTTGTAATTAAATAAGTATTGAACTATAGTAATTCATTAAAGACATGTATAAAATTAAATAGTAATTCTTTCATATTGTTTTCCCATGTTTTGGAAATAGTATAGAGGTTTATAAATTTTAAATTTTCATTTTGTGTTTGACCTGAACTTATTTTTTATTATATACTTATACTAAATGTTTTCTAATATATTATTTATTATAATTAATTAAGTTTTAGCTTTTATCTAACTAGCTAGTTACTCTAATTTGTCAACTGGCCTCTACTCTAATTCTTACAAATTTCGCTAGCTAGCTAAGATAATGGTTAGAATCTTGTTCCTTATCTTCTTTTTTTTTTTTTTTATAAAAATTAATACTTAAAAAGATAAAACAAAATTAACTATCAAGTGAATAAATAAAGAAGGTGGTATTATAAAAACATTTGAAGCTTCTTCCTTATCTTTATTTTCTGTCCTTGATTTTTCTTCTTCATAAAAATTAGTGCTTAGGAAATAAAAAAGAAAAAAAACATAACAAACTATTGATAGAAAAGAATTTTGCCACCTATATTTTACATAATAACTTGTAACCTTTATCTAAAATATAAACATCTAACTATGTGCGTAGTAGCTAACTTCTAACAAATTTAATCAGTGCTAATAACCTC
Source organism: Psophocarpus tetragonolobus (assembly GCA_037954015.1). Lineage (NCBI taxonomy): Eukaryota > Viridiplantae > Streptophyta > Magnoliopsida > Fabales > Fabaceae > Psophocarpus > Psophocarpus tetragonolobus. The sequence continues at coordinate 38,060,697 of CM075691.1, read as the reverse complement.
TGACATCTTAGCAAGTTGAGTAATGCATACATTCTGGAAGAATTAACGTGCAATTTACAGATAGATTCTTTGACAATTTTACATTTTGAACTAGTAATTTAAAATTTTAACATCAAACAAATATAATGCAAACCAACATAAGAAATATTGTATGATCATCTGAAACATATGAAATATAAAATAATATGATACAAAATTGATATCTGTTTATTTTGGAAATAACATGAAGGTTTATAAATTTTAAATTTTCATTACATGTACCATTTGTTGGCAACAAGAAAGCAAAAGGTTGACAGCTCTTTAAAAACTTTCTTTTTCCTGTTTCATTTCAAGTGTGCTGATACAAGTATTTATAGGCAAAAAGATTTTCCCCTTCACATGCTGGAGGTAAATCAAAAGTTTTGTCTTTTCAAATGCTAGAGATAAATGATGATGCCTATAGGTCTGCCACCTAAAACCATTAATGCTATCTAGGAATACCAAATGCTATCTAGGAATACCAAACAACAAGAAATAAAGTTTCTTAATTTAAGTTTTATAACAAATCTCCCCCTTAAACTTAAATACTCTTCCCATTTCTCATTCCCATAAGCCTTTTGCAATTCTCCAGTAATGTGGTCGGCAGTGGCTTGGTGAGTATATCCGCGGCTTGAGCTCGGCTTTCAACATGCTCCAGCTTAACTTTTCCTTCTTGGACTTGTTTCTCGGATGAAATGAAAACGGACGTCGATGTGCTTGCTCCTTCCGTGATTAACTGGGTTCTTTGCCAACTCAATCGCCGACTTGTTATCAACTCGGATCACAGTCCCTTCATTTTGGATCACTCCCAAATGCCTTAATAGATTTAAAAGCCAGACTGCATGCCAAAACGCTCCAAGAGGCCGCCACATACTCTGCCTCGCAAGTAGACAGGGTTACAATGGGCTGTTTCTTTGACAGCCAAGTGAAAGCTGTATTTCCGAGTAGGAATACATAACCCGAAGTACTTTTTCGGTCATCAACATCACCACACCAATCGCTATCTGAGTAACCCACTAGTCGATAGTCATCTGATTTTGAATAGAAAAGACCAAGTGATAGGGTTCCTCGAATATATCTTAGAATTCTCTTCAAGGCATTCTAATGTGTATAGCTTGGATCCTCCATGAATCTGCTCATTATCCCAACACTCAACATTAAGTCGGGTCTCGTGCTTGTAAGGTACCTTAGACTTCCAATTAAACTTCGATATCTCCCAGAATCAGCTCGTTCTCCTCCATCAAACTTGGAGAGTTTAGTGTCTGGTTCCATTGGAGTAGAAACCGGGTTGCAGTCCTCCATTTTAAACTTCTTTAGAATTTCAAGCGCGTACCTCTCTTGGGATATAAAAATCCCTTCTTCCGATTGCTTCACTTCCAGGCCAAGAAAATATTTCATCAAGCCTAAGTCTGTCATCTCGAACTCTTTTTCCATTACCTTCTTAAACTCCTTAATCAGCTTCGTGTTGCTTCTGGTGAATATGAGGTCGTCGACATAGAGAGCAACTACCATCATATCCTTTTCTGATTTCTTTGTGTACAAAGCATGTTCGTACGGACATTGCTCGTACCCAGTTTTCTTGAAATACCCGTCAATTCTCTCATTCCAGGCACGGGGAGCCTGCTTCAGTCCATAGAGGGCCTTTTTCAATCTCAGCACTTTCTTCTCATCCCCTCTCTTCATGTACCCGAGTGGTTGCTCGACGTACACCTCCTCTTTCAGCACTCCATTTAGAAAGGCCGACTTCACATCCATCTGTAGAATTGGCCATTGGTTTTGAGCAGCTAACGATACCAGGAGTCGGATTGATTCCATTCTTGTGACAGGAGCAAATACTTCATCGTAGTCTCTCCCCTGTTTCATTCTATAGCCCTTTACCACAAATCAAGCCTTATAACGCTGAACCTCTCCCTCAACATTCATCTTCTTTTTGTACACCCATTTTACTCCAATGGGTCGAGCTCCTTCAGGAAGATCGATCAATTCCCAAGTCTTGTTGCGTTCAATCGCTCCAATCTCCTCATCCATGGCTGTTCTCCACTTCTCTTCTTGGACAGCTTTCTCAAAGCTCAAGTCTTCAGAGTCAACCAGAAGACATACAACATGAACTTCATTTGTAGTGTCGTATATTTCCTGTAGACTTCTCATCCTGGGCTGTTGTGGCTCAGTTTCTTCATCTGAGGACTCGGTGGTTGTTGTTGTTGAAGGTACAACAATCTCTGAGCTAGTTTCTTTTTCGACTAGGTTACTCTAGCACCACTCCTTCGTTTCCTCCACATGAACATCTCGGTTCACCACTACTTTCTTGTTAACAGGATCAAACAATTTATATGCTTTAGAATTTTTATCATACCCGATAAATATGTATTTGTTGCTCCGATCTTCTAATTTTGTCTTGTGCTGACTTGGTACTTGCCCATAGGCCACGCTACCAAACACCTTCAGATGAGACACACTCGGCTTCACACCACTCCAAATCTCCTGAGGCATCTTTTCGCCTAACTTTGCATGTGGACATCTATTTTGCACATAGACTGCGCATTGCACCGCCTCTGCCCAAAACTTCTTTGGCATATTCTTCCCTTTTAACATAGATCGAACCATGTCGAGAATGGTTCGGTTCTTTCGTTCTACTACACCGTTTTTTTGCGGAGAATATAGAGCCATCAAGAAACGCTTGATTCCATGTTCCTCACAGTATTTGTTGAACTTGGCAGAAGTGAACTTGCCTCCTCTATCAGATCGGACTGTTTTGATGACTTTGTTTGTTTCTTTTTCTACCATCACTTTGAACTTCTTGAAAGTTTCAAACACTTCTGACTTCTCCTTCAGAAAGTAAACCCACGTCTTTCTTGAGAAATCATCAATGAAAGAGACAAAATATCTCTTACCACTAAATGATTCAGGAGTTATTGGCCCACACAAGTCGGTATGGATCAGTTCGAGTTGCTTCTTTGCTCGGTACTCAGAGCTCCGTGGGAAAGAAGTCATCGCTTGCTTTCCGATCACACATTCTTCACAAAACCTCTTTTCAAATTCCATTTTGGGCAAACCGAGCACCATTTCCTTTTTCACCAACTTAGTCAACCCTCCGAAGTGAAGATGACCGAATCGCAAATGCCACTTCATGGCCTCATCGTCCATATCAAGTTGCATGCATTTATCTTGAACTATTTTCAACTCAAGTTTATACATGCGATTTTTCTTCATTTCTACTTGGGCGATGAGCCTTCCGAGTTTATCCCTCAGTTGTAATTCTCGGTCCTTCATCAGAACCGAGTACCCCTTCTCCATTATCTGTCCCATGCTCAGTATGTTGCTTTTGAGATCAGGTACATAGTATACATCTCTGATCTCTCCGATTCGCCCATTTTCCTGTTGATACCAGATCGTTCCTTGACCTTTGACGGTTACTTTCGATGCATCGCCAAAAGAAACGAATCCAGATTCCACCTTTGAAAGTACTTTGAATAAACTCTCGTCGCCACACATATGGTTACTTGCGTCGGTGTCCAAGTACCAAACCGAATTATTAGAATAGCTCGATTTGACCTCAGTTTCTGGAATGTTTGTCACTAGCAGCAATCCTTCATCTTCTTTCTCGGCAAGAAAGTTTGTTGGCTCCTCATTTTTCTTCTCGGACCTACAATCTTTGGAAATATGACCCATCTTTCCACAGTTGTAGAATTTTACCGAGTAGCAATCCTTGGCATAATGCCCATACTTCCCACAATTATAGCATTCAATGTTGTTTGTGTTTGTCCGACCACCTCGAGTCTGACCTCGACCACCTCGGGCCTGACCTCGGCCACGCCAGTTTTGTTGGCCGACTTGCTCATTTCTTCGTTCTCCTCTTCCTCTACCACCTTGGCTTCTGCCTCTTCCTTGGCCTCTGGTACTTTGAGCATAAAACACATTATCCTTTTTTATAGTCACCTTTGCCTGGAGAGCTTGTTCAAGGGACTCCTCCCTCTTGTTTTTCCGTCTCTGCTCATGTGCTTCCAGGGACCCAGCAAGCTCTTCAATGGTGAGTGTTGATAGATCCTTGGACTCCTCTATTGCGCATACGATATTTTTGAATTCATCTCTCAATGACCTCAAAATCTTTTCAACAACTCGGTTTGAAGAAAGAATCTCACCATTCTGATTCAGTTTGTTCGCCACGGTCTCAACCCGAGTAACGAACTCGGATACGCTTTCGGACTCGTTCATCCTCATGTTTTCCAGTTCATGCCTAAGGGTTTGAAGTTGGACCTGCTTTACTCGTTCGTCTCCTTTGTTTTCCTTTTCGAGTGTATCCCATGCTACTCTCGAAGATTTTGCATTTGCTATCTTCTCAAAGCCAGATTCGTCAACAGCTCGGTATAACAAATATAAAGCCGCCTTATCTTTAGCTCGAACGGCCTTCAACGCGTTCAACTGGGCATTTGAATATCCATCTTTGCTTGCTGGTTCCTCATACCCAGTCTCGACCACATCCCAATTATCTTGGGAGCTGAGAAGGGCCTTTATCTGCACCTTCCAGTTGTCACAGTTAACGTCTTTCGTCAACTTGGGCAGCGGGATGCCATTGGTTAGACCTGCCATTTCTCTCAAGTGTTTACACTCAACTCACACACCTCACAAAACTCTCAGTTGCTCCTCTATCTCTCTGCCAGCGCACACCGCGGCGTTCTTTCCTCACAAAACTCTCGGTAGCTCTGATACCAAATTGTTGGCAACAAGAAAGCAAAAGGTTAACAGCTCTTTAAAAACTCTTTCTTTTTCCTGCTTCATTTCAAATGTGCTGATACAAGTATTTATAGGCAAAAAGATTTGCCCCTTCACATGCTGGAGATAAATCAAAAGTTTTGTCTTTTCAAATGCTAGAGATAAATTATGATGCCTATAGATCTGCCACCTAAAACCATTAATGCTATCTAGGAATACCAAATGCTATCTAGGAATACCAAACAACAAGAAATAAAGTTTCTTAATTTAAGTTTTATAACACCATTCTTTATCATGATACAAGTAACATCACTGAATGTGAGTATCTGCAGACTCAGTAGGATCCTGGTTCTGTCGGTTACACACTTAAAAAAGTAGTAGTTGTCATTAGAAGTGGGTATGCTATTTGTTGAAACTGATGTATATTGCATTTGGATGCAACATTATATTTTGTGTTTGGACCTGAACTCTAATCTCACGAACTAGCTACTCTTGTTGACCAAAGGAACCTCTACTCTAATTCTGACAAATTTCACCAGTTAGCTAACTAAAACTATGGTTGAGACCCTGTTCTTATTTCTCATTTTTCTCTTTTTTATAAAAATTAATACTTAAAAGATAAAAACAAAATTAACTTTCAAGTGGATCAACAGAGAAGGTAGTATTATACAAACATTTGAGGTTTCTTCCTTATCTTTATTTTTGGTCCTTGATTTTTTTCTTAATAAAAATTAGTGCTTAGGATATAAAAAAGGAAAAAAATAGAACAAACTATTGATAGAAGTTTTACATGATAACTTGTGAGCTTTATCTACAATGTAAACATCTAACTGTATAGATAACTAACTTTTAACAAATTTAACCAATCCTAATAATTATTGTCAACTCACTAGGCTGAGTGATGAGAGATTAAATAAAAAAATATAGTTCTTACTAACCACAACAACAAGATGACCAACAACAACAAATACAGGATGACCAACAACTAGGATGATTAGCATCAAAAGAATTCTTGTTTTTATTACTCTGATTATTATGTTACTAAACTTAACAATTATATTTTATGTTAAAACTATTTAAAACTATGTTAACTTTATATTTTAACAATTATACAAGTTTGAAGGTTGATTTATATTTCATTTGAAATTATGAATATTTTAAATTTTATGCTTATTATTGTAATTTGTCTAAAAATAGATAATTTTTATGTAAATAGAAATGATTTTAGAGAAAACGTTATAATTGTCTACAAATAAATTACCTAGATATAGATGATCAATGTACATTTATCTACATATGTTTTTATAGATAATTTATTATAGAAATATCTATAAATAAATGAGTGTTTTTGTCTTGGGTAATTATCTATAGATATTTTTATAGATAATTTATCTAGAAAATATACATAAATAATTTATTTATAAGTATAAGTATTATCTATGGCAATATCCATAGATATCTTATCTATGGAAATTCCCACGCATTTGAACCTATGGCTTTCTTAAAACGTTTTGGGTATGACACTCACCTAAAGTTGTAGTTTCTCATTTTTAATGATATATTGAAGTAGTGATATTCAGATTTTCTCGACCAACGGATGTTATTTATGTGATGATTTTATTTTGCTGCCTAATATCTTGCCTGATTTAATGAGGAACATTAGATAAGTTTGTTGAATTGTACAAAGGAATAAAATGGTTAGGGAGGGATAGGAAAGATGCAAAACTCATATGATAATACTTATTAGGAAAAAACAGTTGTAGCATAAAATAATCCATTTGTAAGAAGTTAAAACAGTGTTTTAGTTTGTAATTAAATAAAATATTGAACAGTTTCTTATAGTAATTCACTAAAGACATGTACATAATTAAACAGTAATTCTTTATTATTGTTTCCCCCATATTTTGGAAACAGCATGGAGATTTATAAATTTTAAATTTTCATTTTGTGTCTGCACCTGAACTTTAATTTTAATTATATATTTTTACTAAATGTTTTCTACTATATTGTCTATTATAATTAATTAAGTTTTAGTCTTTATCTCACTAGCTAGTTACTCTAATTTACCAAGTAGCCTCTACTCTAATTCTTACAAATTTCACTAGCTAGCTAACTAAAACAATGGTTAGAACCTTGTTCCTTATCTCTTATTTTTTTTATAAAAATTAATACTTAAAAGATAAAACAAAATTAACTATCAATTGAATCAATAAAGAAGGTGGTATTATAAAAACATTTGAAGCTTCTTCCTTATCTTTATTTTCTGTCCTTGATTTTTCTTCTTCATAAAAATTAGTGCTTAGGAAATAAAAAAAGAAAAAAAACATAACAAACTATTGATAGAAAAGAATTTTGCCACCTATATTTTACATAATAACTTGTAACCTTTATCTACAATATAAACATCTAACTATGTGCGTAGTAGCTAACTTCTAACAAATTTAATCAGTGCTAATAACCTCTGACATCTTAGCAAGTTGAGTAATGCATACATTCTCGCAGAATTAACGTGCAATTTACAGATAGATTCTTTGACAATTTTACATTTTGAACTAGTAATTTAAAATTTTAACATCAAACAAATATAATGCAAACCAACATAAGAAATATTGTATGATCATCTGAAACATATGAAATATAAAATAATATGATACAAAATTGATATCTGTTTATTTTGGAAATAACATGAAGGTTTATAAATTTTAAATTTTCATTACATGTACCATTTGTTGGCAACAAGAAAGCAAAAGGTTGGCAGCTCTTTAAAAACTTTCTTTTTCCTGTTTCATTTCAAATGTGCTGATACAAGTATTTATAGGCAAAAAGATTTTCCCCTTCACATGCTGGAGATAAATCAAAAGTTTTGTCTTTTCAAATGCTAGAGATAAATGATGATGCCTATAGGTCTGCCACCTAAAACCATTAATGCTATCTAGGAATACCAAATGCTATCTAGGAATACCAAACAACAAGAAATAAAGTTTCTTAATTTAAGTTTTATAACAAATCTCCCCCTTAAACTTAAATACTCTTCCCATTTCTCATTCCCATAAGCCTTTTGCAATTCTCCAGTAATGTGGTCAGCAGTGGCTTGGTGAGTATATCCGCGGCTTGAGCTCGGCTTTCAACATGCTCCAGCTTAACTTTTCCTTCTTTGACTTGTTCTCGGATGAAATGAAAACGGACGTCGATGTGCTTGCTCCTTCCGTGATTAACTGGGTTCTTTGCCAACTCGATCGCCGACTTGTTATCAACTCGGATCATAGTCCCTTCATTTTGGATCACTCCCAAATGCCTTAATAGATTTAAAAGTCAGACTGCATGACACACGCTCCAAGAGGCCGCCACATACTCTGCCTCGCAAGTAGACAGGGTTACAATGGGCTGCTTCTTTGACAGCCAAGTTAAAGCTGTATTTCCGAGTAGGAATACATAACCCGAAGTACTTTTTCGGTCATCAACATCACCACACCAATCTCTATCTGAGTAACCCACTAGTCGATAGTCATCTGATTTTGAATAGAAAAGACCAAGTGATAGGGTTCCTCGAATATATCTCAGAATTCTCTTCAAGGCATTCTAATGTGTATAGCTTGGATCCTCCATGAATCTGCTCATTATCCCAACACTCAACATTAAGTCGGGTCTCGTGCTTGTAAGGTACCTTAGACTTCCAATTAAACTTCGATATCTCCCAGAATCAGCTCATTTTCCTCCATCAAACTTGGAGAGTTTAGTGCCTGGTTCTATTGGAGTAGAAACCGGGTTGCAGTCCTCCATTTTAAACTTCTTTAGAATTTCAAGCGCGTACCTCTCTTGGGATATAAAAATCCCTTCTTCCGATTGCTTCACTTCCAGGCCAAGAAAATATTTCATCAGGCCTAAGTCTGTCATCTCGAACTCTTTTTCCATTACCTCCTTAAACTCCTTAATCAGCTTCGTGTTGCTTCCGGTGAATATGAGGTCGTCGACATAGAGAGCAACTACCATCATATCCTTTTCTGATTTCTTTGTGTACAAAGCATGTTCGTACGGACATTGCTCGTACCCAGTTTTCTTGAAATACCCGTCAATACTCTCATTCCAGGCACGGGGAGCCTGCTTCAGTCCATAGAGGGCCTTTTTCAATCTCAGCACTTTCTTCTCATCCCCTCTCTTCATGTACCTGAGTGGTTGCTCGACGTACACCTCCTCTTTTAGCATTCCATTTAGAAAGGCTGACTTCACATCCATCTGTAGAATTGGCCATTGGTTTTGAGCAGCTAACGATACCAGGAGTCGGATTGACTCCATTCTCGTGACAGGAGCAAATACTTCATCGTAGTCTATCCCCTCTTTCTGTCTATAGCCCTTTACCACAAGTCGAGCCTTATAACGCTGAACCTCTCCCTCAGCATTCATCTTCTTTTTGTACACCCATTTTACTCCAATGGGTCGAGCTCCTTCAGGAAGATCGATCAATTCCCAAGTCTTGTTGCATTCAATCGCTCCAATCTCCTCATCCATGGCTGTTCTCCACTTCTCTTCTTGGATAGCTTTCTCAAAGCTCAAGTCTTCAGAGTCGGCCAGAAGACATACAACATGAACTTCATTTGTAGTGTCGTATATTTCCTGTAGACTTCTCATCCTGGGCTTTGTGGCTCAGTTTCTTCATCTGAGGACTCGGTGGTTGTTGTTATTGAAGGTACAACAATCTCCGAGCTAGTTTCTTTTTCGACTAGGTTACTCTAGCACCACTCCTTCGTTTCCTCCACATGAACATCTTGGCTCACCACTACTTTCTTGTTAACAGGATCAAACAATTTATATGCTTTAGAATTTTTATCATACCCGATAAATATGTACTTGTTGCTCCGATCTTCTAATTTTGTCCTGTGCTGACTTGGTACTTGCCCATAGGCCACGCTACTAAACACCTTCAGATGAGACACACTCGGCTTCACACCACTCCAAATCTCCTGAGGCATCTTTTCGCCTAACTTTGCATGTGGACATCTATTTTGCACATAGACTGCGCATTGTACCGCCTCTGCCCAAAACTTATTTGGCATATTCTTCCCTTTCAACATAGATCGAACCATGTCGAGAATGGTTCGGTTCTTTCGTTCTGCTACACCGTTTTGTTGTGGAGAATATGGAGCCGTCAAGAAACGCTTGATTCCATGTTCCTCACAGTATTTGTTGAACTTGGCAGAAGTGAACTCGCCTCCTCTATCAGATCGGATTGTTTTGATGACTTTTTTTGTTTCTTTTTCTACCATCACTTTGAACTTCTTGAAAGTTTCAAACACTTCTGACTTCTCCTTCAGAAAGTAAACCCACGTCTTTCTTGAGAAATCATCAATGAAAGAGACAAAATATCTCTTACCACTAAATGATTCAGGAGTTATTGGCCTACATAAGTCGGTATGGATCAGTTCGAGCTGCTTCTTTGCTCGGTACTCAGAGCTCCGTGGGAAAGAAGTCCTCGCTTGCTTTCCGATCACACATTCTTCACAGAACCTCTTTTCAAATTCCATTTTGGGCAAACCGAGCACCATCTCCTTTTTCACAAACTTAGTCAACCTTCCGAAGTGAAGATGACCGAATCGCAAATGCCACTTCATGGCCTCATCCTCCATATCAAGTTGCATGCATTTATCTTGAACTATTTTCAACTCAAGTTTTTACATGCGATTTTTCTTCATTTCTACTTGGGCGATGAGCCTTCCGAGTTTATCCCTCAGTTGTAATTTTCGGTCCTTCATCAGAACCGAGCACCCCTTCTCCATTATCTGTCCCATGCTCAGTATGTTGCTTTTGAGATCAGGTACATAGTATACATCTCTGATCTCTCCGATTCGCCCATTTTCCTATTGATACCAGATCGTTCCTTGACCTTTGACGGTTACTTTCGATGCATCGCCAAAAGAAACGGATCCAGATTCCACCTTTGAAAGTACTTTGAATAAACTCTCGTCGCCACACATATGGTTACTTGCGCCGGTGTCCAAGTACCAAACCGAATTATTAGAATAGCTCGGTTTGACCTCGGTTTCTGGAATGTTTGTCACTAGCAGCAATCCTTCATCTTCTTTCTCGGTAAGAAAGTTTGTTGGCTCCTTATTTTTCTTCTCGGACCTATAATCTTTGGAAATATGGCCCATCTTTCCACAATTGTAGAATTTTACCGAGTAGCAATCCTTGGCATAATGCCCATACTTCCCACAATTATAGCATTCAATGTTGTTTGTGTTTGTCCGACCACCTCGAGTCTGACCTCGACCACCTCGGGCCTGACCTCGGCCACGCCAGTTTTGTTGGCCGACTTGCTCATTTCTTCGTTCTCCTCTTCCTCTACCACCTTGGCTTCTGCCTCTTCCTTGGCCTCTGGTACTTTGAGCATAAAACACATTATCCTTTTTTATAGTCACCTTTGCCTGGAGAGCTTGTTCAAGGGACTCCCCCCTCTTGTTTTTTCGTCTCTGCTCATGTGCTTCCAGGGACCCAGCAAGCTCTTCAATGGTGAGTGTTGATAGATCCTTGGACTCCTCTATTGCGCATACGATATTTTCGAATTCATCTCTGAATGACCTCAAAATCTTTTCAACAACTCGGTTTGAAGAAAGAATCTCACCATTCTGATTTAGTTTGTTCACCACGGTCTCAACCCGAGTAACGAACTCGGATACGCTTTCGGACTCGTTCATCTTCATGTTTTCCAATTCGCGCCTAAGGGTTTGAAGTTGGACCTGCTTTACTCGTTCGTCTCCTTTGTTTTCCTTTTTGAGTGTATCCCATGCTACTCTGGAAGATTTTGCATTTGCTATCTTCTCAAAGCCGGATTCGTCAACAGCTCGGTATAACAGATATAAAGCCGTCTTGTCTTTAGCTCGAACGACCTTCAACGCATTCAACTGGGCATTTGAATATCCATCTGTGCTTGCTGGTTCCTCATACCCAGTCTCGACCACATCCCAATTATCTTGGGAGCCGAGAAGGGCCTTTATCTGCACCTTCCAGTTGTCATAGTTAACGTCTTTCGTCAACTTGGGTAGCGGGATGCCATTGGTTAGACCTGCCATTTCTCTCAAGTGTTTACACTCAACTCACACACCTCACAAAACTCTCAGTTGCTCCTCTCTCTCTCTGCCAGCGCACACCGCGGCGTTCTTTCCTAACAAAACTCTCGGTAGCTCTGATACCAAATTGTTGGCAACAAGAAAGCAAAAGGTTGGCAGCTCTTTAAAAACTCTTTCTTTTTCCTGCTTCATTTCAAATGTGCTGATACAAGTATTTATAGGCAAAAAGATTTGCCCCTTCACATGCTGGAGATAAATCAAAAGTTTTGTCTTTTCAAATGCTAGAGATAAATGATGATGCCTATAGGTCTGCCACCTAAAACCATTAATGCTATCTAGGAATACCAAATGCTATCTAGGAATACCAAACAACAAGAAATAAAGTTTCTTAATTTAAGTTTTATAACACCATTCTTTATCATGATACAAGTAACATCACTGAATGTGAGTATCTGCAGACTCAGTAGGATCCTGGTTCTGTCAGTTACACACTTAAAAAAGTAGTAGTTGTCATTAGAAGTGGGTATGCTATTTGTTGAAACTGATGTATATTTCATTTGGATGCAGCATTATATTTTGTGTTTGGACCTGAACTCTAATCTCACAAACTAGCTACTCTTGTTGACAAAAGGAACCTCTACTCTAATTCTGACAAATTTCACCAGTTAGCTAACTAAAACTATGGTTGAGACCCTGTTCTTATTTCTCATTTTTCTCTTTTTTATAAAAATTAATACTTAAAAGATAAAAACAAAATTAACTTAATAAGGTAGTATTATACAAACATTTGAGGTTTCTTCCTTATCTTTATTTTTGGTCCTTGATTTTTTTCTTAATAAAAATTAGTGCTTAGGATATAAAAAAGGAAAAAAATAAAACAAACTATTGATAGAAGTTTTACATGATAACTTGTGAGCTTTATCTACAATGTAAACATCTAACTGTATAGATAACTAACTTTTAACAAATTTAACCAATCCTAATAATTGTTGTCAACTCAGTAGGCTGAGTAATGAGAGATTAAATAAAAAAATATAGTTCTTACTAACCACAACAACAAGATGACCAACAGCAACAAATACAGGATGACCAACAACCAGGATGATTAGCATCAAAAGAATTCTTGTTTTTATTACTCTGATTATTATGTTACTAAACTTAACAATTATATTTTATGTTAAAACTATTTAAAACTATGTTAACTTTATATTTTAACAATTATGACAAGTTTGAAGGTTGATTTATATTTCATTTGAAATTATGAATATTTTAAATTTTATGCTTATTATTGTAATTTGTCTAAAAATAGATAATTTTTATGTAAATAGAAATGATTTTAGAGAGAACGTTATAATTGTCTACAAATAAATTACCTAGATATAGATGATCAATGTACATTTATCTACAGATGTTTTTATAGATAATTTATTATAGAAATATCTATAGATAAATGAGTGTTTTTGTCTTGGGTAATTATCTATAGATATTTTTATAGATAATTTATCTAGAAAATATACATAAATAATTTATTTATAAGTATAAGTATTATCTATGGAAATATCCATAGATATCTTATCTATGAAATTCCCACGCATTTGAACCTATGGCTTTCTTAAAACGTTTTGGGTATGACACTCACCTAAAGTTGTAGTTTCTCATTTTTAATGATATATTGAAGTAGTGATATTCAGATTTTCTCGACCAACGGATGTTATTTATGTGATGATTTTATTTTGCTGCCTAATATCTTGCCTGATTTAATGAGGAACATTAGATAAGTTTGTTGAATTGTACAAAGGAATAAAATGGTTAGGGAGGGATAGGAAAGATGCAAAACTCATATGATAATACATAGGAAAAAACAGTTGTAGCATAAAATAATCCATTTGTAAGAAGTTAAAACAGTGTTTTAGTTTGTAATTAATTAAAATATTGAACAGTTTCTTATAGTAATTCACTAAAGACATGTACAAAATTAAACAGTAATTCTTTATTATCGTTTTCCCCATATTTTGGAAATAGCATGGAGATTTATAAATTTTAAATTTTCATTTTGTGTCTGCACCTGAACTTTAATTTTAATTATATATTTTTCCTAAATGTTTTCTACTATATTGTCTATTATAATTAATTAAGTTTTAGTCTTTATCTCACTAGCTAGTTACTCTAATTTACCAAGTAGCCTCTACTCTAATTCTTACAAATTTCACTAGCTAGCTAACTAAAACAATGGTTAGAACCTTGTTCCTTATCTCTTATTTTTTTTATAAAAATTAATACTTAAAAGATAAAACAAAATTAACTATCAAGTGAATCAATAAAGAAGGTGGTATTATAAAAACATTTGAAGTTTCTTCCTTATCTTTATTTTCGGTCGTTGATTTTTTTTCTTCATAAAAATTAATGCTTAGGATATAAAAAAAGAAAAAAACATCACAAACTATTGATAGAAAGAATTTTGCGACCTATATTTTACACGATAACTTGTAACATTTATCTACAATGTAAACATCTAACTATGTGGGTAACTAACTTCTAACAAATTTAATCAGTCCTAATAACCTCTGTCATATCAGCAGGTTGAGTAATGGATACATTCTAGCAGAATTAACGTGCAATATAATCCAAGCCAACATAAGAAATATTGTATGATCATCTTAAACATATGAAATATAAAATAGTATGATGCAGTAATTGATATCCTGTTTATTTTGGAAATAGCATGAAGATTTATAAATTTTAAATTTTCATTACATGTACCATTCTTGATCATGATCTAGGTAACTTCACTGAATGCGACTATCTACAGACTGAGGCGATCCTGGTTCTATCGGTTGCACACTCAAAGAAGCAGTGGTCATCACTAGAAGTGCAGTCTCTCATTTTTCTCCTTTTTATAATTTTTTATAAAAATTAATACTTAAAAGATAAAAACACAATTAACTTTCAAGTGGATCAACAGAGAGAATGTAGTATTATAAAAACATTTGAGGTTTCTTCCTTATCTTTATTTTTGTTCCTTGATTTTTTTCTTGATAAAAATTAGTGCTTAGGATATAAAAAAGGAAAAAACAGAACAAACTATTGATAGAAATTTTACACTATAAACATCTAACTATATGGATAACTAACATTTAACGAATTTAACCAGTCCTAATAATTGTTGTCAGTTCAGTGGGTGATGACCTAAATGGGTCTTTTCTTTTTTTAAATAATTATCTAAATGAGCCTGTTTTAAAAATATTTACTAAGGTAGGTTTTCTTTTAGGTTGGACATGGTCAAACCACAATTTTCACTTGTATTTTTAGTGCTTTAACCAATTGGCTGACGCCAACTCGGAAGTCACATGGTTATACAATTGAAGTGGCACTAAAGATGTAAGTGAGAATTGCAGTTTGACCAAGTTATACTTAAAAACAAACCTACTGATGAGGACACAGCTACAAACAAAGACAGTAAGGTGCTTAAAGGACTTGGGACACCTAGAACAAGGGCGGCAAGAGCTAGGAAAGCAAGAGAATCTTTAAAACAAGCGGTAGCAACAATTCTGGAAGCTGCACCTAATGAAAAGGACATAGAGGCAAAATTAATTCAATGCATGGTACTGTTGTAAAAAGTGGGTTTAATTAAATAGAGGATGTTGCTGCAAAGTTATTTTAATCAAAGTGGGTTTAATTAAATAAAGTTGTAAAAAGAATTGGTACTGTTGTGTTATTTGTCATGCTTTAAAAACAGTTTATTTTAATTTTTTCTTTTATTTTGGAGTGTTTAATTTTAGTGGTTGTCTAATTTTCCTTCAGTGTGGCTGCTGCCTTTTCATATGCACCAGTAGGGAGGTTATTTAATAAATAAGCCTCAATCAATGTTAGTAAATGGTGCATTTATTTCTTGGCTTTATGGAATTCCTATATGTATTGCATTTCAATGGAAATAGACGGACTTTGCTTTGGATAAAACTTTTCTTGAGAGAGTGTATCTTCTATGTTCTTGGCTGAACCAAGCTTGAGACTTATCAAGGGCCTTCCACCCCTTGTGGCATCTTTGAGACTTATCTTCCTTCCCGGAAGTGGCGTCTCCCCCAAAACCACCATCATCCCCAATTCTTACCTTTTTGTTTTTCCATTCTAACAAATAATCCTAATCGGTCCGTTCTGAATTAGTGGCAAGGGGAATTCACATCATTTGGTATCAAAGCTAGTTGTTAGGACTAGGTTTTGGACACTGCTTCAAGGTTCTAGGGCGCAGTTCTTGGCTGTCTGAGATGCAATTTCCTTTCACTCATAACTCACGTTTTACAAAGTCAATTTCAGTGATTCCTGAGTGGAAATTGCTCCTCAGAACGTGAACTTTCACCTGGATGTCGAATTGTTCACTTCGGAGTTATGCAACGTGAGATATAGTGGCGTGACATTGGTTGGCTTGGAGAAATTGGTAACATCCTTCCTTTTGTTCTTAGTGCCAATAACATCATCTGATATTGATAATCACCCTGCCTAAGTCATTGCAAAAGTTAAGCTTATAAAAAAAACACAAAAGAAAGAAAAGAAAAAAAAAGAAGAAAAAAAAACAAAAGAAAAGGTTGTGGCTGAATGATTCATCTATTTAGGACAGAAACTTAACCAATTGTAAGGTGATATATTGGCTGTTTTTGTGAAGGATTGTTTCTGCAACTGTTTAGGGCATTAAATTGCATTAGAGTTTTGTTTTTGTTTGGCCTTTTGCATTCACTGATTTGTGAGGTAGTGGTGTTTAAAGTCTGATACATTAGGGTAAATTGGAGCCTTTTGTTGGTAAATTTTGTTGTTCAACTGTTTTCTAAACTGCACCTGATACGTACCAAATTTTTGCTACATTGTGTGGACTGTTCTTGAAAAAAAAAAGAAGAAAAAGAGTCTTATTTGATTTTGTTAAAAACCCAAGGAGAGTACAAGAGAGGTAAAAGGCTATGTACACATTAGAGAAAAAGCAAAAAAAGATAGCACTAAACACAAGTGTACATTCTTGAGTGTAAACACATGAGAAGAGTGGTGAGGGCCTATTACTTCAATTTTATTTTTTCTGATTAAATGACAGGTACAGGAGGTGAAGAAACCCCTCCTAATGGAGGTGGTAATAGACTCATGATTGAAGCAATTACAAACCAAGTACAAAGAATGTTGAGAGAACATACAAAGGAGTTATATGGGAGGATTGAGGTACTTGAGAATCGTGGAAATAATGAGGAGAATAGGAGAAGAAGAGATAATGATGGTGAACCTAGGCGAAATCGGATTGAAGGAGTGAAGCTGAATATTCCCCCATTCAAAGGAAAGAGTGATCCAGAAGCCTATTTGGAGTGGAAACTGAAAATTGAACATGTATTCTCTTGTAACAACTGTACAGAGGAGCAAAAAGTTAAAATGGTAGCTACTGAATTTTCTGATTATGCGCTTATTTGGTGGAATAAGTATTAAAGGGAGAGGGTGAGAAATGAAGAACCAATAGTAGATACATGGGCTGAAATGAGGACCATCATGAGGAAGAGATATGTGCCAACTAGATACAATAGAGATTTGAAGCTTAAACTTCAGAAATTATCTCAAGGCAATATGAGTGTTGAAGAGTATTTTAAAGACCTGGAAATGACTATGATGCGGGCTAAAGTCAATGAAGATAGTGAGGACACTATGGCTCGATTTTTAAGTGGATTAAATAATGAAATCAGAGATGTTGTTGAATTGCAGGAATATATTGAGTTAGAAGATTTGTTGCACAAAGTTGTACAGGTAGAACAACAACTCAAAAGGAAGGGAACTATGAGAAGGGGTTCTTCCAATTTTAACAACACAAATTGGAGGGACAAGTCCAAGAGTGAAAGGGGGTCTTCATCTAGTCCAAATGTGGTTGTCCCACATGAAAAGTCACCAATGAAGTCTCGAACATCACCTCCAAAAACTAAGTCTAGAGAAGTAAAATGTTTCAGGTGTTTGGGAAGAGGGCATTATGCTTCTGAATGTCCAACTAAGAGAACTATGGTCCTAAAGGAGAATTGTGAAATTACTAGTGAGTCTTCAGCTAGTGAAGAGAGAAGGAGGATGAGGAAGAAGTGGAAGCACTAGAAGGTGATTTATTAATGGTTAGAAGGTTGTTGGGAAGTCAGATTCAAACTTTAGATCAATCCCAAAGAAAGAATATTTTTCATACTAGATGTTCAATCAATGGGAAAATTTGTTCTTTAATAGTTGATGGAGGAAGCTGCACCAATGTGGCAAGCTCTAGATTAGTGTCCAAGTTAAATTTGGAGACTAAGCCACATCCTAGGCCATACAAACTTCAATGGCTTAGTGAAGATGGGGAAATGATCGTGAGCAAACAAGTAAAGGTATGCATTTCCATGGGACAATATAGTGACAAGGTGTTGTGTGATTTGGTTCCAATGGAGGCAAGTCATATTCTATTAGGGAGACCGTGGCAGTATGATACCAAGGCAATTCATGATGGTTTCACAAATAAAATCTCTTTCATGCACAATAAGAAGAAGATTTTTCTCAAACCATTATCTCCTAGGGAGGTGTGTGAAAACCAAATAAGATTGAGAGAAAAGAGAGTGCAAGAAAAAGGAGAGATGAGTGAACACATAAAAAGAGTGGAAATAAAAAGAGTGAAACACATAAGGGGAACAAAAGTGAAACACTTGAAAGAAAAAAGAGTTGTTTAGCAAAAAAGAGTGAGGTGAAGAGGGTGATGCTTGCAAAAAAAATCACTTTACGTGTTGTATTGCAAAAATAATGTTTATGCTAACTCCGAAAAACTTGGCCCTGTTGGTGTTGAATTTCTTTTGCAGGAATATAAGGATGTGTTTCCAAAGGAGGTTCCTAACGGATTACCACCTTTAAGGGGAATTGAGCATCACATTAATCTCATTCCTGGAGCTTCATTACCTAATCGACCAGCATATAGAAGCAACCCCCAAGAGACCCAAGAAATACAAAGGCAAGTTGATGAATTAATAAGCAAAAAGTGGGTGCAAGATAGCTATGCCAAGCAAGCTAATAAGGGAAGAAGAAGAATTGTATTCGAACCTGGTGATTGGGTTTGGGTACACATGAGAAAAGAGAGATTCCCTAAACAAAGGAAGTCCAAATTACAACCAAGGGGGGACGGTCCTTTCCAAGTGTTGGAGAGGATCAATGACAATGAGTACAAAATTGATTTGCCAGGTGAGTCTAATACAAGTGCAACTTTTAATGTATCTGATTTGTCTCCTTTTAATGCAGAAGAAGAAGCCTAAGATTTGAGGACAAATCCTCTTCAAGAGGGAGGGAATGATGAGGACACAGCTACAAACAAAGATAGTGAGGTGCTTGAAGGACTTGGGACACCTAGGACAAGGGCAAGAGCTAGGAAAGCAAGAGAAGCTTTAAAACAAGTGGTAGCAACAATTCTGGAAGCTGCACCTAAGGAAAAGGACATAGAGGAAAAATTAATTCAATGCATGGTCATCATTGAAGATTCATGAAATAGAGGATGTTGCTGCAAAGTTATTTTAATCAAAGTGGGTTTAATTAAATAAAGTTGTAAAAAGAATTGGTACTGTTGTGTTATTTGCCATGCTTTAAAAATAGTTTATTTTAATTTTTTCTTTTATTTTGGAGTGTTGAATTTTAGTGGTTGTCTAGTTTTCCTTCAGTGTGGTTGTTGCCTTTTCATATGCACCAGTAGGGAGGTTATTTAATAAATAAGCCTCAATCAATGTTAGTAAATGGTGCATTTATTTCTTGGCTTTATGGAATTCCTATACGTATTGCATTTCAATGGAAATAGACGGACTTTGCTTTGGATAAAACTTTTCTTGAGAGAGTGTATCTCTTAGGTCCTTGGCTGAACCAAGCTTGAGACTTATCAAGGGCCTTCCATCGACTTATCTTCCTTCTCGGAAGTGGCGTCTCCCCCAAAACCACCATCATCCCTAATTCTTACCTTTTTGTTTTTCCATTCTGACAAATAGTTCTAATCGGTCGGTTCTGAATTCGTGGCAAGGGGAATTCATATCACCTACCTTGGTAAATATTTTTAAAACAAACTTATAGGTAAGTATTTTTAAAAAATGACCCATTTAGGTTAGTCACCCTAGCTCAGTAGGCTGAGTAATGAGAGATTAAATAAAAAATTATAGTCCTTACTTGGTTTGCATTTTAGTTCTTACTATCAAATGCTCGAAAGATGGTTCAACAGGATCTCCAACAACAACAACAACAACCAGATGACCAACCACAACAAGAGGATGACCAACAAGAACAAATACAGGATGACCAACAATCAAAACATGATGACTAGCTGCAAAAGAATTCTTCTTCTAATTACTCTGATTATTAGGATACAAGTCACTTTATTTATATGAAAAAAATAGACTATGTATACTTTTACTTAATATGTATGTTACTAAACTTAACAATTATATTTTATGGTAGGACTATCTAAAATTGTGTTAACTTTATATTTTAACAGTTATGACAAGTTTGAAGATTGATTTATATTTCATTTGAAATTAAGAATATTTTAAGTTTTACGTTTATTATTGTAATTTGTCTGAAAAAGGTAATTTTTATGTAAACAGAAGTGATTTTAGAAGAAAAAAAATGTTATAATTATCTACAAATAAATTAGCTAGATATAGATTATCAATGTACAGATATTTTTATAAATAATTTATCTATTGAAATATTTGTAAATAAATGAGTGTTTTTATCCTTGGTAATTATTTACAGATATTTTTATAGATAATTTATCTAAAAAATATTCATAGATAATTTATCTATGGAACAATCAATATAGATATTATATGAAAATATCCATAGATACCTTATCTATGAAACAATTCTTCGATGAATATCGATAGATAACTGATTTGCAAAACTATTTTCAAATAACTATTTATAGATAAATTATTTATAGAAAATAAAAATTTTATTAAAAATATTAAGTGTGACTCATTAAATAACATGAGAAATTTTGGTTGAAGAAACATAATAGAAAGAGGATTTTTATCCAAATTTCAAAATCAAAATTAAAGAAAGGAAAAATAGATAAAATTTTAGAAATACTAAAGCAGAACTTAAAACTTTTTAGGACTAAACGTATTTTCTTTATTTTATATATATATATATTATTTTCTTATTCATGATACTAGATATTATTTTTTTATGAGAGAATAACAGACGAATGATATGAAAAAAAATATGCACAGTGCCATTAACTCGTCATTGGTGTGTTTGTCACGAAATCTTGTTCGTATTATTAAGAATAGAGGGAGAGATACGCTACCATTAACTCTGCAGTGGTGGAAAAACATATGGGTCATTGATGGACCAAAAACGGTAATGCCAGAATGGTTTCAAAGTAGAGTAAATATGATAGTCAGGTCTGGAGTGGGTACTCTATTTTGGGAGTGGGTACATTCAGCGTAATTTTCCCAGATTGTACACCTTAGCAAATGATAAGTTTATTACTATCAAGGATAAATGCCAGACAGGAGCCCTACTGTCACCATGGAAGTGGGTGTGGTGGAGAGAGTTGTTTGTATGGGAGGAGCAGTTGTTTCATGCGTTACAGGAGGTCTTAAGTGAAGTAGAATTGGTGGATCGGAACCCAGATGAGTGAGGGTTGAATTCAACTGTCGAGGGGATACTCGGTGGCGGCAGGGTATAAGGTGCTGAATGAAGGAATATTTGATTTAGGAATGAATTGTGTGGAACCGCGGGATTTGTGCCGATTGTGGAAGGAAAAGCTACTGTCTAACGTACTGGTGTTCTCTTGGAGACTGCTGAGAGACAAGCTACCTACGATAATTTGCTAAAGAGAGGGATTCATACTTCGGTGCTCAACCTTGTTTGTGTGTTTTGCAATAATGGACCAGAGAGCAGAAATCATCTTTTCTTACAGTGTCCAAACACACAAAGATTGTGGTATAAAGTTATCAGTTGGGTGGGGGTACAAACGCCAGTTCCAGGAGATCTGAATCAGCTGCTTCTCTTATCCTCGGGATGGGTGGTGGGAAAGCGAAAGAAGAGGTGCAGGTATGTGTTTTGGATTGCTGTATGCTGGTGCATTTGGCTGTCCAGGAATGCTATTATCTTTCACGGGTCCGAGATGGAGTCTATTGATAGTTTAATGTCAATAAAGTTTTTGTCCTGGAAATGTTTGTTGTATTCTTTTGGTTTTAATACAGGATGTGTATTTTCTGATTGGTGCTCTCACCCTAGATTGTGTCTGATGAATATGAAATAGATACATAGGTTAGGTGGAACACAGTAAAAGTATTACTCTAGTACTGTTTATAAATTGAAACATTTTGTTTCGACGTCATCTTATATTCTATAATACAATATAATTTTGCCTTTCAAAAAAAAAAAAAAACCATTAACTCTACCGGTGATTTGTTTTTTTTTTCTTTATAAGCCATGATTTGTTTCAAAAATAATATTCTATTTTAAAATCACCGTTTGAATGTAATATTAATATTTTTATAATATTTCTAATAACATCAATTTAATTTTTAATGTATATACTAATTAGTGTTTTTTTTTATTTGTAAATATTAATTAGTAATAGTTAACTTTTTTATTAGGAGAGGACTCGAATTGTGACTTGTCTCTCTACTCTTCTTTCACTAGTTAGTCTATTTTATATTTCACCACTGTCCTCGCTTTTTTATTTTTGAATAAAAAAAACATATTAAGAATTATATATGAGAATAACTCAAAATGCGAGCACAATATTACAAGTCTCAATGAAATATTAAGACATTCTCCTTAATATTAAAGATAATTTTGTGGAATCAATGTTACTTTTTATCTTTTTATTAATTTTTTGTATTTATATAAAACAACTTAACTTAACGTCATGTTAATAGGGAGAGTATTTTATAGTCTACAGATTACGGATAAATAAATAAATAAAATAAATATATTTTATAAGTTCCGCGGTGTTTATATATTCAAACATGCGATGTTATTGAAGAAGTCCTTAATGGGTACAGGATGCAAACGGATACTTTGATTATTTTTTAAGAAAATATTTATTTTAATATATAAGAAAAATACTTGTAGTAGTTTTTAAGATTTAGATAAATTTTTAAATAAAATAAAAAAAAAATTAAAAATTGTTTATTGGATAAACAACTTGAAACAATTTTATAATAATGATTTATAAATAAATTATTTTTTTATAAATATTTATTTTGGTGAATTATTTATAATATATATATATATATATATATATATATATATATATATATATATATAATAACCATACAAGGTAGGGTTGCAACTTCAAACCCAAAATTTATTAAGCGTAAAATTTTTTTATTAAAACCCAAAATTTATTCTAACTTACTTCAATCTATAATAAATTCTAGAGCACGTATCAATTCTAAATTTTTCTCAATACGAATCTAAATATATCGTAATTTATCTAATAAAATCAATTTTAAGTTTAAAATCAATTATTTAATAAGTAAGGGATTATAAAGTTTGTTTAGTAACAAAATTTACATATGAAAAAAAAGGGATAGGGAGAAATTATGAATTTAAATCCTCTACCAACAAAATTAATATACTAACAATTAACACTTACTTATAAAAAATTATCTAACCTATAAACAAACATGCACTTAGTGTTCAAACATAAATTTGCTAGCTCCAATGGGAGTTCTAGTAATTTTCATCTTAGATAGAAAATTTTACACTAGATTTTACTTCTAACTTGAGCTTGTAATAAAAATATTCAAACATAAATCATATATTCTCAAAATCAATCATAATCAAAATCAATTTTATAAATCTAATTCAATTTAAAATTAATTTTTCGCTAATATATTCCAAAACCCACACTTAATTAGGGACTGCATCAATCAGAATTGGTCTCAAACTAGTTAAACTTTCATATTCCACCAACTTCTGAAGACCATGTTTAAACTTGGAACATTAAGAGGAAGCCAATAAAAGATGACTTAGCAAAAAAACATATATACTTAAAGCTATTATGATCAAGTCTATAAAATCCAGACTAAGTCTAAACTCAACTTTGATTCTGTTAACAAGTGAAAACGAAGTGATACCAAATTCTTGGTTTTAATAATCTTCCTCTGCTACTTAGTCTAGGTCAAGCACGCATCTAGTAGTTGTTAAGGAATATGATTCCCAATAAAATAAATAATTATTATGATAAAGATAAACTGCAAACCATTTCAATGCTTGAAACTTATAAATAGCAAACTCTAGATAAATCAAAATACACTTCTCACAAGCGATTACATATAGCACAATACATCATTAACTTTAAGAGTGTATTACTAAGAGGAAACAATGAAAGTTTTCTGCTTTTTTGTTGCCATCTTGGCTTTCACATCCTCTATTGTCTTTGCCTATGACCCAAGTCCTCTTCAAGATTTTTGCGTGGCTGTGAATGAAACCAATGGTGGTATGTATAAGCATTTTCACAACTCTTGCTTTGCTATACAAAATTTAAGCTTGCATGTTCATAATATTTGTCAGAAATTATTGTAATTTATTTGTTAATTAAATATTTTTACCTTATTAATTTGTAGTATTTGTGAATGGAAAGTTCTGCAAAGATCCTAAGCTCGTAAAAGCTGAAGATTTCTTTAGACACGTTGAACCTGGGAATACTGACAACCCAGTAGGCTCAAAAGTGACTCAAGTGTTTGTTGATCAACTACCGGGACTAAACACATTAGGAATATCTTTGGCTCGCATAGATTTTGCACCTAAGGGTTTGAATGCTCCTCACACTCACCCTCGAGGCACTGAAATCCTTATAGTCATTGAGGGAACTCTCTATGTTGGATTTGTCACCTCCAATCAAGATGGAAATCGTCTTTTCACCAAAGTGTTAAACAAGGGTGATGTATTTGTATTTCCGATTGGTCTCATTCATTTTCAACTTAATGTGGGGTATGGCAATGCTATTGCCATTGCAGGTCTCAGTAGTCAAAATCCAGGAGCTATCACTATTGCAAATGCTTTGTTTAAAGCTAATCCACCTATTTCTTCGGAGGTTCTTACCAAAGCTTTTCAAGTTGACAAGAATACAATTAATTATCTTCTTAAGCAATCTTGGTACGACAACAATAACTAATCAACTAATCTCAAGCAGGACCATCATTATGTAATAGTTATTGGATAATTGATGACCTTCATGGTGTTTCAATCACCCATGCAATCAATATACCTTTGTATAATTATTATATAATGTAACAATAAGATGTATGTGGGTTATTTTTATATTTCGTATGGAATTTCATTTTGCTTAATACATGTTGTTTGTGAGTTGAATAAAAAAACTTATTATTAATAGAGTTATTGATGATATAGTCTTTAGTCTAAAGCAGGTTTAGTTATACTTTGTACTTTTTTTTTTTTTAATTCTTGATATTTTATCTTTTTATATTAAGTCATAACATTGTATTATTTAATTTTTAAATATTTGAATTTGTGTTTAATCATTGGTTAATTGACATTAACTATTAAGTGATATAAACTTTCACTGACATGGTATTAATATGACAATAATTTAATAACATGCAAGACTCTAATTCTATTATTTAAAGGTGATTTAGATTATGAGAAAAAATAATTGGTATTAATTAAATTACTTTTAATTCATAAAATTTGAATTTATCATAAATTACTATTATGTGTCAATCAATATTTCTTACTTAATGGTCAATATCAACCCTCTAACATATGAACACAAACAATTTTAAGAATTAACGAATACAATATCATTATTTAAAAATAGGATAAATGAGGGGTGAGCAATCACGATGTAAACAGTAAAAAGTTCCTACATATATAGTTAAACAAATGTCAACTTACAAATGAGTGGGGGAGGGGGGGGGGAACTTTTGGTTGATGAGACAAATCACCTATAGAAAGTCTTTGTAGGCTATAGCATATGATTTACCTAAATCCTCTATCCCAATGCATAGTGAGCAGAGATGACAAATATAGTAAGATCCTGTAGGTACCTACAAAATATTCTCTCAAACGAAGTGGATAAATACCTATAATTTAGGTTTGGGTTGTTAGGAATAGAGGTCTCGTTATTGTATTGGATGTTTAGGATTTTCCTAAGAGAAACCTTCTCTATAAACCATAATCGCTATTGTATCCAGTAATCTCCTTCTTCTATCATTCTTGTCCCACACTTGTGGGTCAGCCGCTTGCTTGTCCTTCCCCTTTGGGTTAGGGTTAAATTAACACTTTGCTACCTCATTGGTACACCTTTTAATGGCTACACTTAAGGCAATACAAGAGAGCTTTCTAACAACTATATATTGAGGTAGGGCTATTAGTTTTTACTAGGTTATACATCTTGTCAATTCTACCCTACTTTTTCCCCAAGATTGGATATCTATTGATTAAGTTCAGGATTGGATTGTTGCCTTACTGCTTGACGAGAGCAACCTACCACTTACTTTTTGAAAATACCTCTCTCATCGCACTAAAAGAGTGTGTCTTTAACAATAAGGCTTGAGGTCGATTAATCCACCACTAAGGATCTATGGTAGGTCAAAGAGTATATAGAAGATTGTTCACCACTTCTTCTTGTACATGATATAAGATATCAGTTAGGTGGGTCTAGACGTATAAAAATTATACAGACATGAGGTTAGGTATGAGTACTATGGCAACCAACCTATCCAGTCCCACATTATATATAAATATATTATATAATATTATGTATTATAACTATATATAAATATATTGTATAGTATTATATATTATAATTATAATCTAAATTCTATTATAATTAATACATTAATTTATTTTATTTAATGTGTTAAATAATTTAAACAATCACTACATAATGATTTATTTAAAATCTAAGTTTAATTACTTTTTAAGATAACTATAAATTAAATTTTATCTTATTTGTTTGATTATTATCATTGTATCGTATGAGTTTGGATGAAATTTATATTTACTTAAAATAAATTTATTTTTTTATATTATATTTTTTTAGATGTATATGATACTTACATATTATTTTTTATATATAAAAAAAAATGTGAGGGAAAGATGCAAGTATTAGCATAGATACAGGTACCTGGGTATTGGAGCATCATTATATCATCTTGTAATGGATGCCAACCGATCTCCTCATTAATTGTTGCGGTCCAAGATGCCATGGAAACAAGCATGAACAATTTCCGCTAGTAAGTGAATCTGTCGTCTGATTTTGGGGCTAAACTTTTGAAAAAATATATTTTTTAGTCTCAATTAAATTCTAACTACGTTATTCAATGTGCTGATGTGACTAACAAATGTCATGTTAACAATTGTCATGTGTTATATGTATGCGTAGTTAAATATTTTTTTGTCCCCAAATTCAAGAGAGATTTTTTAGTCCCTAATTCAAAATTAATAATTTTACCCTTCATATTAAAAAAAATAAGAAGTTCTTTTTGTCCCTAAATTATAAATATATTTTTTATTAGTCTTCTAATTTAAAATTTGTTTTCAGTCTCTTAATTTTAAAATATTTAATTTTAATTCTCTAAATTTTATAATAGTCTATTTCAATATTGTGTTGTGAATGTTGGCAATCTTCATGTTACATAATACATTAATATTATTACATCATTACAATAAAATATCTTTAAATAAAAAAGAACTTTAATAGTGTTATTGAAAAAATATTTAGGTATTGAAGAAAGAACTTTAAATAAAATATCTTTAAGAGGGCTAAGACAATATTTTTAAATTTTAGGAGTTATTTTTTTTTTATATTTGAGGTATTGACAAATTATTTTAAATTTGAGAAAATAAAAATATATTTAAATTTTAGGGATTGAAAAATATTTTAAATTTGAGTGACTAAAAAAATTAATTTTAAATTTTACGAATTTTTTAATCTTGGAGAAGTAAAATATTATTTTCAAATGTGTACAATTAAAATATTTTTATAATTTGGGGACTAAAAATATTTTTCAAATTTCAGAGACAACCATGAACAAGTGCAATTTGATATTCTAATTATTTCAAATAGTTTTTTATGCTCAAATTTTTAATTGATTCAATTTAATAAGCATGTTTTATCTAGTAAAAAAAAGAAAGGAAGATTGATAGCAATAAAGGATTTGGAAAATACACACCTCGCCTCCTCTCTTCTAGATTATGGAGTTGATTAAGGAAAGAGGGTGAAAAAAATATTACGAGTTTAAACCTAACTGTTAACAAAAATTAACATTATCACATTTGACTCGTAAAAAATGGAATCAATTAAAAATTGGGACATCAAATTAAACTATTTTAAACAATTAGAATATATACCAAGTTGGTATTTAAGCATAAAAATGACTTAAATTTACCGGATTAAAAATAAAATATGAGAACAACTAAAATGAGAAGTTTAAAAATTGACATCGGCGCAAAGCTCACACTAAAACTTTTGACTTTTTTTCAAAAATTGAAAAATATATTTATCCAATATCAATCTTTAAGTTAAAACGAGGTTATTTCAATAAATAAGTTGTCATAAACTCTTCTGCACTGCATCCAATAAGAAATCTAGAATAAGAATAACCTAACATTAGGTTATTCATTTACCAAAACTAGAATGGTAATAAGAACACAAAGTCACAATCCTATGGTGTGACATCATTTTACCCCAAATACTTTATTTTTTAATTACAAAATCATATAAAATTTTATTCATTTAAATTCTAGACTTGATTTTTAGGTAAAAAGATTTACATTATTCACTATACACTTATTTTTCAAAACTATGATATAACAAAACGTAAAGATATAAATAAATACGTTAGACTTTAAAAATTGTTTTTACAAGATTCTCAATTAATATAACTCATAATAAAACTTTAAATGATTTGTATACATGACGAAAAACTATCAATTTATCCTCTCTAGCCAATGTCACACCTAATCAGAACAACCAAACAGAAAAAGGTACAGAAAAGTTGAAGTTTCATCACTCATGATACCAGTAAGATCTTTTTCACCTGAAAGTGGCGTTCACCCCAAACAAAATGGAACAAAAAGCAGCAAGGGGTGAGAATACGTCTCACCCATGTTAATGCACATATAGACAAAATGAATAGTTATCTAAAATACGTACACATGCATAAATTCCTTCCACACCCTTGATAGAGATTATACATCCACAGACATAAATTCATTCATGCTAATGATGCTCATGCATGCTCTCTCAGGTACATGCCCAAAGCAGTCATCTTCTATGCCAATAACACATAGCTACAACCATCTTACCATAAGTCCATCGGAAGTGAATCCTCTCCTACACCAGCAACACGTAGGTACAATCGTACAATGAAAAACAATCCAAGAAGATCTAGTCCAGAACACTACACCATGGGCGATCCTTACAAAACTTCTCTGACCGCCATATTCATGCATCATGTCATCCACAACATAAATCATAATGCCAACATTTAATTATGTCATCACATTTCACCCCCAACCGTAGTTGGGATGACACCTCATCAGGCACACCCTAACCATCATCATCAACATAAATCATAATATTCATATCTAATTGATTCATTAAACACCATCCCCAACTGCAGCTGAGATGTTACCTCATCAGGCACACCACCATCATCATCAACATACTATACATCTAGTTGAAATTAACATCAATATCACACAATGGAACAAATTCATAATTCACACACCTCAAATAACTTTCAAACATTCAATCACTCATAACACTAATAATTATAAGATACATCATAATATTTCACACCACAACAATCAACACCATTACAACTCACACTATCACTTCTTATCTTATTCTTTTATTGTATCGTGTAGTCTAAATACAATATCTATAATAATAATGATACGAGGGTGGTAAAAATTTTATTAGAAACATAATACAATTACCTTAAACTTTTATGTTGATGTCCAGAGTTAATTTCATCATCTACTAGTTTTAAAAATACAAACTCGTAGCCACTAAACACAAATCTGATAACTTGAATTTTACTCACTATTTTATTCATAACTTGAGTTATATATATCCTTTTGAAATGGTTACAACTCCAGCGTAAATATAATATCCATGGCTACAACTTTTATTGAGAACATGAAATCCAATAAGATCATCTAGGTGACCTCGTAGGGCTTACAACATAGGGATCATGTTTCACGCACTGGATTGGAGACTCAACTTCTAACTCACATAACTGAGTCTATTCTTAACATATTTACATGATTCTTGAGTCTAAACTATAGTTCCAAATGTTTAATTTCCAGAAAAACAAACATAATGTGTTTTGGTTAACCACACAGAAAGATATGACAGAAGCATTGAGGTATGTTCATATGAAAATTTTCAGATACCAAACATTCAACTCATATAAGGTTCTCAAAATATAATTCTAACTCCAAACCCTAAAAAATTCTACTTCTCTATTTTTAATACTTAATTATCACCACACCCTACAACTACAGTGATAATCATCAATTTTTTCATCAATTCCCTCAATGGAAGAAAATATCCAACACCTAATTCTTTACATATATGGAGAATAGTTCAATTAATAGAGCAGTAACTCAATCATCACATCAATTAATCATATAATCAAATTTCTTCATCGCTTAGCTATCAATAGCATTTATAGAAACACATGAACAAGTCAATCACATCTAACACATAAACTTAATCCATAGAAAACCGTAGGGTTCTCCTCCTACCCTATTTATTATACATGTCTGTGTATAAGCTATTGTAACTTCCCGTTACTATACAATAATATATCAACACATTCAACACTCCAAAAATATATCAATAGTCTAATGCATTAATACACACTCATTATCGTTGCTAGCTTTTAGGGTATAAAAAAGAAAAACCTCAATGCAACATAATCTTTACATCCAAATAATCCGATAGTGCACATGTACTCATATAATCTAACAAAATAAATTAATATACACATTTAATAATTATTCATGAGTATCTACCGCACCACTTGGACCTCTATTTCTATTATGTCTCATTCAAACACATATCTCCAATTAAAAAAAATATTACATTAAACCAACCATACATAAATTCTAATTTGGCAAACTATCTCATTGTATAAATATAAAACTCCAATTACATATGTTCTCACAGTCATGCACAAAACTTGTTATCAACACTCGCTATGAGTGTTCATTGTTGGTCTCAGTGGGGAATCTAGAAGGGGGTGATTGAATAGATTCACCAAATTATTTTTCAAAAATTTCTATTCAACAGTATCAAAGTATTTTAAAAAACACCCATTTTTTGAAATTTTCAAAATCTACCTTCTTTTGCAAAAATGAGTTTTCAAGAATTCAACCCTTAAGACAAACCACCAATTAAATCAATTCCTTCAATTATGATTTCAAGAAAACTAAAAGAGAAACTTAACAAGAATTATATATTTAGTAATTCATAATTAATCTAAAGGAGTAGGAAGAACAAAACTTAAACCCACAACATATGGGTGAAAAACCCAAATTTAAAGTCAAGAGAACATGAGTCAAGAATTAAATCAGCAGCAAGAAATCTAAATGAATCAAACGCAGTTGCAAAAACCCAAATGTTAGTGATCCAAGAATTCAATAAAGACTGAATTTAAATAGTATAGGGAAGAGAGAATTTGCATCGTGATTTATACTGGTTCGGTCCAACTGACCTACATCTAGTTTACAGACTTAGCCTTCTGCTAATCTGCTTTCCACTAAAATCTCAGTACATGCAAAACCACATATACAGATTTTAATCCCAAAAAGATTTAAATCACAAAAGAAGAGGCTTCTTCTTGCACCCCACAAGAGTTTGCTACATTGTAACACCCCGTTACTCACAATGCATCACTTGTAACACCCCGTTGCAAGATTTTTCCACAATCTCAAGAACACCTCAAGAGATTGATTACCTAGGGAAAAAACACAGAAAGGGTACAGAACAATATCACCTGATGTGAAGAATACCCAAACGTTAAGATTAGAATTCAATAAAGTCTCTCCTTTGAATCTTGAATTAGAAGCACTTTCAAATCATAAAAAATGGGTATGAATCTTGGAGAGAATTCTTAGAAATAATATGTGAGAAACAAGCACTTGATTAAACTGTTCAAAAGTAGTTAAATCTGTTTTCAAAAAGCTTTTATATCAGTTTTTATGCAGGGTAATCAATTACCCACTTGATTACTTGATATCCTGCACAAAACTGGACCAAAGTGCTTGTTCTCAGGAGTATTCGATTACTGATTTCAAGTAATCGATTACCACAGAGAGCATCAATTTATGTCCTAAAAAATCTCGTAGGGAAATCGATTACCATTTTTAGATAATCGATTACCTTACCTAAAAATCCATTTTTGAAGCTTTTCCAGCACAACCCAACCTATATAATCTATCCAAAATTATCCCAAACACAGTCTCAAGCCTATCTAAAACACACAATACAAGCACCACACCTATAAACGTGTTTGGTACCATAAAATTGATTTAAGAGCAAAAATAAAGAGAGAAAATCAAAACCAAAACTCCACTAGTCTTCAATGTAATTCCTTTGGTTCCAAAAATCTCCCCATTTTTGGTTTTAATGAGCCAAACCACTCTTCAAGCCCCTCTTAGGCTGAACTTCATTTTTCTAGTACCATAGCTCTTTGCTCTTGAATCAAAACTTGAGAAATGTAGCAATGTCTTCACCAAGTCTTCTCCCTATGACTTCACCATATCTTCTACAAGGCTTCTACAAGTCTTCTCCCCCTTTTGGAACTTCAAACAAAAAGGTGAAATAGATAAGAGGCATATAACAAAAAGTGATATGATAAAAAATAGCTGGGAGGACTAAATATTACAAGGAAGAGGCTTCAACTAGTGCAGGACATACCCCACATTGACTTATATCTTTTCTCATCCAATGTTGTTTTCCAAATATCATCTCAATATCATTAGTTATTGACTTCTTAAAGTGATATTACCATAATCGAGAAAATATTGAAAAATCAAAAGGATTGAAAACTAGAACTCTAAATCTAGAAGAGCTTTTGAGGGGCTTGCTTTAACTCAAAAGAATATTCACACGAGTCGAACAAAGACAGTACAAAATCTGTCAAAAAATTTAGCACGCAAATTTTATAAGTTCTAAAGCATCTTCTATTTCCTTTTTTCCCTTCCTATCACATGTAATCTACGGACGTTGATTTATTATTTTATTAAATATATAGCTCACAATTTAACATGAAAATTTAAACCTCAACCCTCTTGCATATTAAATATGTTCGGTTTTCCATAACTAGTTAAAAAAATAACTGAAATGATTTCAACTCCGTTTGAATAAAAAAAAGTTAGAAGCCTTTTTAGGAATTACTAGTTTTTTCAAAAAAGCTACTTTAAGTAGTTTTTTTTTGCAAAATATCTCTTATTTTCAGCTACTAGTTTACTTCTTTTACAACTTTACTCTTTATTAATTAATGTAGTGTCTCGTGTTAATTCTTTCTTCTTACATGATACAAACTCTCTCTCATTCATATATATGAAAAGAAAAAAACAAAATATTCTAATTGTATTTTGAGTTTTTATAACAAAAATAGAAAACTGAAAAACAAAACTACTTTCGATTATTCTGTTAAAAACTAAAAAAGCATAACTGTTTTCGAAAACTGTTTTAAAAAAACACTATCAAAATGAATTTTTTAGTTTTTAAATACTAAAATACTAAAAAAAATTTTATAAAACTATTTGATACAATCCCACCTAGCATGCATCATGGCTAAGAGGATTCAAGAAAGACATGGCATGGATGAAAGCTCATTGAAGATTTGAAGCCATAGTCTTCATTATTTTTAGCTTGTAAATATTTTATTTTAATTAGCTAAATAAGAGCGTATTTTTAATTTCCTTAAGGCCATATATTTTCGGCCATCTTCATTTTAGCTTAAAAAGTATATGTGTCTTTAGTTAAAAATAAGGAGTAAGCTTAGAATGAGTGCATAAGTCAACACATGATTTTGGGCTAGCTCATTCACTTTAGGAGTTTAAATATCCAATTTCCAACAGAGTCCTTAAGGGCTAAAATCCTATTATGCCTTCCGCGTTTAAATGTGGATAACTTAAATGAATAGTCTTGGACTCCCCTTTTAAAATCCAACTGATACGGGATTTAAGAAACAAAAAGTCCTCTTCTCTAAGAGTTCAATGTGTTAGGCGGTATATGAGGCAAGGTTTTTCTCCCTTAACTTCTTTTTTTCCCACCAATCAGCTAGGACATAGTCAAGGAGGGGAATTGCAAGTAAAGTAAGCACATATGTCATTCTCTTCCTCTTATCTAGTTGCTAATTGCACCCATGGGGGGTGAACTTAGGTGTCTCACTTAAGGCCTAAGACTTGGATTAATTAGTCTTAATCCTAATTAAGTCCAAGTCCCACATTGTCTAGAAAAGTATGTTCAAGTTCTCTCATTGGACTATATATACTAAATCCCCTCATTGTAAATCTCACCTTTAAAGTTGAATGAAAATAGTCTTTTTGTGAACACTTTCTTGGTAAAAGGTCTTGAGGATCTCTCTCTTGAGGATCCTCTCTCTTGAGGAACCTCTTCTTAGTTGGTTTTTATCAAGGGTTCCTTCCCTTATGGTAAACCTAAACACTTTGGCTTATCTTCCTTTGAGAGTGACGCCTCACCTCCATTTTCTTTCGCCCTCCATCATCCATTTCATGTTACTTAGAATTTCAAGGAGAAAAATTAAGGGGAGTGCAAAAGAATTTTTTACATCACTATTGCTAAACAAACACTAATTCATCATGTTTTCGGTTCAATATTCACAATCTCAACACTAACATTAGGAATGGACTAATTAACATATGTTCTAGGAGTTAAATAGACAAGTTAACTTCATTTGGCACCCAACCATCATTTACTTTTACATTTTGTACGCATATTTATCATAACAACTATTTTGATGTTTCAAATCTATAAATCATGCATTCTTGGACATTATTTATTTGTGTATATTTGAATAGTCATTGAACACATTTAAGATAATAAAATTCATAATTTGATAGCTCACATTCAGAATTTAAACTTTTATAAAAAAAATCACAATTTAAAGAATCATTACAATTATTAATGTAAAGAATCATTATAATTTTTATAAACTTAAATATGTTTTGTAAAGATATATTAATGAATTTTGTGTTGAATTTTTTATAAAACTTCATTGTTTGTTTTCTAATAATTTTTTATTTTATGTTGTATTATAAAAGAACTTTAAATAACACTTAAAATTACTTTAACCTACTTTAAAAGTGGTTTAGACTTTAGATAACGCTTTAAGAAACTTATAACAAAAATGTTAGTATAAGGACCCAAAATATAGTTAAATTGCTTGGATAGGCTATAGACTAAAAATGAAAAAATATTTACAAGAATTAAAGCTGAAAAAATTTTACAAGGAGACTAAAAATAAAAACAATCTTAAAAGACTAAAATTAAGAAAAAATCTTATTGAAACTAAGCATGAAAAAAGTTATAGAAATTAAAATGAAAAAATTGATATAAACAAATGTTTAACAGATAAATATGATATATAAATTGATCTCTCAAACCAAAATATTGTATATAAATTTAATTTAAATTAAAAAATGTTAAATCACAATAGCCAAAGCCATGTTTAAGCCTACAATTTTTACTATGGCTTTTTTTTTTTTTTGCCTATCATGGTTTTTCAAACACTTTCAATAAAATCTTCAGACACAATAAGGGGATTGAATGCCTAGGTGGCTACTGCCACCATGATGACGATATGGTCTCAATCTCTTCCCTGCATGCAGGGTGACTCACCACTTTTTTTACCTCAAGCGAACTTTATAAATGAAATATTTTTTAAATGAATAAAAATATTTATTAAAATAATATAATTTTATTTAAAATTTATTTTTCAAACCTTTTGAGATGTAAAATCATTTATTAAATTGTTGTAATATATTTCATTTTTACTTTTGAGAATTGTAGAAATTTTTTGTAATAAATTTTAATAAAAAAAGTTTTAAAGTTTCACAAGATTGGAAATTACTCACTTTTAGGACTAAAATCTAATTGAGTATTTGAATAATAAAGAGAACGTGTGGTTGTTTTGTTGATTAAGAAATAGTTTTTTGTCCTTTTATTATTATTTTTTTTTTACAATGATGTATCAAATGTCAATAGTTACTTATGCAGTGACACATATGCTTACACACATACACACTCACACTGTCCTCAACTGTGACGATGGAAGAAAATGTTAGATTATTTAATCTAATATTTGACTCATGTAATTATGAAATGATTTCAATCAAAATATGTCTAGTGTGATATGATTGTTAAACTATAAATTGTATTAAAGTCATTGAGATTATTTTTAAATTAATAAAATAAGTTCTTCTCTTTTCACTTTATTAAGGGTAATTTTGGAAAGGTTATACATGCAATATATATTTTGAAAGAATTATTAGGTGGAAAGAAAAAGGTTAGCGTTCTCTCACCATCATAGAAACCAAGCAAAGTAAGTTAGAGAAGAGAGAAACCAAAAGATTGAAATTCTGAACAATATTAAGCAGAGTCATGGATGGAGTAATCTTGTCGAATTAGAATTAAGAATGAGAGAAAAACGTCACAATGATTATTTGACCAAATGCCATAAAATATTTAGAAAAAATCGATTTATTTTTAGGACCCTACTAACTCGGGCACCATCCTCGACCTCGATCACCAACCTCCACCACCTCGGAGCCCAGTGCCCCAGTCCCAACTACAACTAAGTGCTCGCCAAAGGCCCGGGAGGAAAGTCCATTTCTATAAATAAAAAAGGTAACTTGGAATTTTGTAAATAAGATAACTTAGAACTCTGTAAATAAGGTAATTTAGAATTTTGTAAATAAGGTAACTTGGAATCAAAATCTCCTTAAAAGTAGTCTCAAACCCGAGGGATATGATGATGGAGGACCAATAGGACCTATCACAAGGTCCATGGCAAGAAGAATAGAAGAAGAGGAAGGTCATACTATACCAAGAACATTGATGATCATATGTCCGAACTTTGGTGCATCATGATATGAATGCAAAAAAAATAATGACTTTTTGTTTTTTGTAATGTTTCATTAATTTAGGAATTAATGTAACATGCAATTAATCATATGTGATAATTACGTGATAATGAAGTATTTAATTTTTCTTTTGGAAGTTATGATTTTGAACAGCCACCTAGATCTATAAATAGGGGCTGAATTGTACTGAAAAGGAACCATTGAATTAGTGAAATTATATTTGGGTTTTACCCTTTTGTGAGGGATGAATTTCTCTTTAGAACTTATCAATGAATTTTTCTTTTTGGCGTTCTGCTTGACTTATCAAGGGTAAATCACCACCCTTGTGGCGTCATATAACTTATCTTCCATCCTTGGAAGTGACGTCATCTATCTCTTCGTTAAACCATTTTCATCCTTTCCATTTTCTTGTTTACCCATTTCTCATTATTTTGTTAACTTATTACCTTCCAACCTAGATAGATCCGCAAAACGAATCCAACCCCTCTGGATTTCTATCAATTGGTACTCCATTATCACGCAATTATCACATATGATTAATTGCATGTTACATTAATTTCTAAATTAATGAAATATTACAGAAAATGAAAAGTCATTGTCTTCGGCATTCACATCATTCCCTCCTTCTTCGAAAAGATTCGTCCTCAAATCTATGACTTTATTTTCCTATCAATTTTATTTACTTATAATTTAAAATAAACAAAATCAACCTCCAGGATCAAATGTAACTTGTAAAAATTCATGTATCAAAGAAGTTTTCCTTTTTGGTTTCAAAAACCCAAACATTGGAATCAAGAGGAGTTCTTCTTTCAAAATAGAGTTGTGCATTTTCTTCGTGAGTTTTAACTTCAACAATGTACTGAATGTACATTGACTCTGTAAAAGGGATATCCACATTTTTTTCCCTCAAATATGGCAATTTGTGGATTATATTCTCATTATCCTGTGCATTCAAAAAACCAATAAAAGAAGAAAAAGCATTAGCAATTTTCATTTTAACATTCTTTCTCTCTCTTTCTCTTTCATTTTCTCTCTCTTCCTCTTCACTCTCTTCTTTTTCTAATTTTCTACTTTCTTCTCTCTCTTTTCCTATTTTCTCCTTCAACTTATGTTGACTATCACAAACTTCCCTTGGTGTCAGAAATTTCAAATTAAGTTTGCGTCCTTCATGAACCAAAGAAGCTAAAAGTCTTTCAGGATTTATCCTTTTACCCTGCAACCAAGGTCTCCCTAAAAGAAAATGACATGAGTCCATGGGAGCAATATCGCATGTAACTTCCTCCATATATTTTCCAATAGTGAATCTAAACTTAGTTTTCCTAGGATGAAGACTCGTTGGTAAGTTAAGTTTATTCACCAATCTTTCGCTCACCACGTTGCTATAACTTTCTTCATCAACTGCAAATAAACACAAATGACCTTCGATTAAACACCTTGTATAAAAAATATCCACCATAATTCCAAACCTAGAGCCGAAACTCTGATACCAATTGATAGAAATCCAGAGGGGTTGGATTCATTTTGTGGATCTATCTAGGTTGGAAGGTAATAAGTTAACAAAACAATGTGAATTGGGTAAACAAGAAAATGGAAAGGATGAAAATGGTTTAACGAAGAGATAGATGACGCCACTTCCAAGGATGGAAGATAAGTCATATAACACCACAAAGGTGGTGATTTACCCTTGATAAGTCTAGTAGAACGCCACAAAGAAAAATTCCTTGATAAGTTCTAAAGAGAAATTCATCTCTCACAAAAAGGTAAAACCCAAATATAATTTTACTAATTCAATGGTTCCTTTTGAGTACAATTCAACCCCTATTTATAGATCTAGGTGGCTGTTCAAAATCATAACTTCCAAAAGAAAAATTAAATACTTCATTATCACGCAATTATCACATATATGTGCGGACTTTGGTGCATCTACCTAGTATTTGCTTGTTTTCCTTATTTTTTCCTTGTATTTTGGGGAACCTTAATCACTTAGGATTTCATTGTGTATTTTTATTTAACTTTTGTATTATGGGTCAAATTAGTTTAGGATTTATTTTGGGACTTAAACCTTGACTTGTGAGGTCAAAAGTCCATTTCTTTCATTTTCTAGACACAAGGGTATTTTAGTCATTTAGGGGGGAGGGACCTACATTTCATTTGAGGTCCATTTAGGGTTCATTTGAAAGGCATTTAACTCTCAAATTTTCGTGCAAATGGCCTAGAGGCCTCCCACCCTCTCTTTAAATACCCTAGGTTAGACTACATGTAGTCACTTTGGATATATTGGATATTTGAGAGAGTTTTCCTCATCATTCCTCTTCCTTAGTCATTTAGGGATCTCTTGGCTCCCTTCCTCTCCTCTCTACCTTAGAAGGAGCTTGGGTCTCCCTAGGATTAACCTTCACCCTTTCCAAGTGAAGTGAGCTAGCCAAATAGACACCATCCAACCACCACCACCCAAAACACCATTCTTTTGTCTACATTTTCATGAACCACTTTCACCCATCATAAGCTCCATTTTCACACCTATTTCAGCCCTTGAAGAAGATCCATTTCAACATTTCATCTTGGAGAAGAGTTGGTGATACCATGGAGAAGGTGGAGCCATCATATGATCTCTCAAATTCTAGTCTTTATCCTCCTACTCTCTCACTGACTTGGAAGTCAGAGTCCCTTTTGTAGGTATACACTTGTCTTCTGGAGCTCTAAGGCTCAAAGAATTGAGAGATAGTCGTTTTGCCAAAATACGGTAGAAGTATAAACTAAATTTTATTTTTAACGAACTATAGAGAAGATCAAACATGACTAGGCTCAACTCGAACATGAAGAGGCCAGTTTTGCAATGCTATATTTGCTAGTGATTGATATAATGGCATGAGTACGGTTTGCTTTCCAGTATATATATATCATTAACGCATGAGAATAAATGAAATGTGTAAAAAATCTACTTGAACAAGATGGTAGAAAACAGTCATTCTTTTGAAGTTACAAAAGCAATGTATTTTGCTCCGCACGATGCTCTTCAATGATTATGATTGAGTTTGTAATTGCTTGTAAATTGTGAGAATTGAATTTTGCTGCATACTGATATTGCTATTTATAGGGATGAACCATTGAACTGGGTTGCAGTTTAACTTAAACTAGTTACCATTGAACCATTACCAACTTGCTTGATCAAAGCGTATTAGCAATTCTTCAGTATTATCTTGTCAACCATATTACCTTGTCCCTGGCCTATATAATTATTTTACCATGAAAAACATTATAGCTAAGTCAGATATCAATTTAGACTTTGTCTCAATTTTTAGACCAGATAATCATGGTTTAAATATTTAAATGTAAGGCATTATAATAATTAGATAAATTATATTTTATTCTACCTTCAATGCTTAGATTGCCAACTTAAAATTATAAAGTTTCTACCTTCTATGATCAAATTTTATATAATTAGGTGATGTCATGTAATTGCTCCGGGGTTCACCATATTCATGTTTATGTTGCAGTCCTTTATCTTTTTTTTTGTTGACGTAAATGATGTATCTATTTTTGTTGAAATTATTGTTGGGTAAAATTTATAAAAAAACACAAATTTGTTTATGTTTCCTTTGTTACTAAACTATCTTTTTTCTTAATTTTATAATTTAATAAATTCTAAGGAATTCTAGGGTGTGTTTCATCTCTATCATATCATCTTATAATTAAAGTAAAGTATAACAATTACAAATATTTATATTTAGAATTTATTCCAATTAATTATATTATTTTCTTAAAAAAAAGCAAATTTTATTTGGTAAGAACAATATACCCTCATGTTACAAGAAGGGACGTGATGGTGTTTACACATTACAAAAGTAGTAAAGAATTAACCTTAAATATTACAAATTTTTCCAAAATACTAATGTCATAAAAAGGTAAAAAGTTCCACTACCTAATCATAGAAAAACAATATCTCCATTGTACATACCATTCATAGAAGAAAAAAGATAAATTTTTATAAAGTTCATGAAGTCATAACTATGATCTTAGCAAAGACTAGACTCTTGTCAGACTCGTTTAACATTAAAAGATACTTTTAAAACACCAAAGAATTTCTTGTCAACCAAATCTCCCACAACTAAGTAATATCCGGACACCCTTTCCCATGGCATTCAAAATACTCAAATGAAGCTAAAATGGTTTATACATATTTGTTTCTATCTAGATTTTCTTTTTCCATGTATAATCAAGTGAGGAAGCGTGGTTATAAGCTTAAAAATTTGAAGTTTTTAAATATGTTCTTAGCCATAAAAATCATTTTTCACAAGAAAAAAATATTGTGAGAGGAGATCAATTCTCCACATAAATAACTAGTTATTCATTTAAAATATGGATACATTATAAATATAAAATAATAAAAAAATAAGTTACAAACTCAAAATGAGTTATATTATTGGATATAAAAATTGAAAATAACTCTTCAATCTCACGTATGAAAAATTCTTTAAGAATATATTATTCTCTAAG
This sequence comes from Psophocarpus tetragonolobus, assembly GCA_037954015.1. NCBI lineage: Eukaryota > Viridiplantae > Streptophyta > Magnoliopsida > Fabales > Fabaceae > Psophocarpus > Psophocarpus tetragonolobus. The sequence goes on along the minus strand of CM075691.1, from coordinate 38,019,295 downwards.
AATTTAGAAAATATCGAGAAAGAAAAAACCTAAAATAATAAATAATTGTTGATCAATAAATGTTTTTGTTTTTTGATAAGTTAAATGTTATTTTTATTAATTATATTAGTTTTTCTTAGAATGAAGATCAAACTCGCAACATTTTCACACTTTACTCATGTGTTAACTAATTAAATCATCTCTATCTATCTCTCTGTATTTATATATATATATATATATATATATATATATATATATATATATATAATATTATATAAAGATTCTAGAAAACGGTATAATATGAATAGTAGATAAGTACATGCAACTCAACCCTTTAAATAAATGTTAGTAACTAAAAATTGAATGTTCTGACCAGAACAAATATTTCATGTTTCATATTCAATGAAGACGGGTACTGTTAACATATTACACATTCTAATTTTTTTAAAAAAATTATTAAAATCTATAAAATTAAAAGATAGAGACGTGAGATAAAAAAATTTATTTTTTTAATAAATTTCAATCTAATAAAAAATTTTATGGCATTTTTCTATTAAGAATAGGTAAGAGAGGCCGTCAATAAAGGTAGTAAAGTTACGTACTCTTCTTAAAATTTATATTAATAATAAATTCGTAACTTCAGATATGCATTCTCACTAATTCACACTATAGGCATAAGTTAGGAAATTAAAGAGAACTTTAATTATCTTCAAGTCTAAAGAATTAATTAATTGAGACCAAGTCTAAACTGCTCTTTGATTTAGCTAATCATTTCCCATTAATTAAATAATATATGTATAAGGTCAATTGGACGAAAGCAGCTAATGTTAAAAAATTAGACATTAATGTTGAGCAACTTGGTCTACTCTTTGATCAAGCACGTATGTAGCTGCTAAAAAAAGAATTAATTACGGCAAAGATAATTCTGTAAAGAGCCTAAGCTTGTGAAAGCGGAAGATTTTTGAAGACATGTGAAAGTTGGGAATACCTGAAACCCTGGTGCACAAGTGAATTGTGTCTTTGTTGATCAACCACCAGGATTAAATACATTTTATGTATCTTCAGCTCGTGTAGATTTTGCACCTAAGAGTTTAAACGCTCCTTACTCTCACCTTAGAGCCCGAAAATCCTCATAGTTCTTGAGGGAACTCTCTGTGTTGGATTTATCACTTCCAATCAAGATGGAAATCATCTTTTCAACAAAGTGTTAAACAAGGGTGAGTAACATATTATCTAATAAGAAACACGCAAGGGTGTGCGTGAGTATAGCTTTTATAAAGTCCCAAAGAATTATAAATAAATCCTTTAGTATAGTTTTTAAAACTAAGAAACACACAGGGGTGTGCGTGAGTATCAAGCTTGGTGCGGTGGGCAGCTAAGGATGAGGCATAACATAAGCAGCCAAAAACACGCATAGACGCTATGTCACATTTGTTACTAAAAAGAATTTCATAAGGTGATACATGCTTGAGAAATGAAGTGGGAAGGCACTTGGTGATATATGCAGCATGACTTAAAGCAAAAGACCAGAATGTGGGAGGTAGATTGCTCTAGTACAGAAGGCCTCTTGTTACATTCAATAGATGTTGATGTTTGCGTTCTACAATGCCATTCTATTGAGGAATTTCAATGCAAGTAGTTTGATGGATGATACCCTTAGTTTGATAAAAATCTAACATTTTGAATTCTTTACCATTATCTTATCTAATGACCTTAATGAAAGAATTGAATTGTGTTGTAGCATAAGTAACAAAGTTTATGATGTGTTGTCACGTTTCAGACTTGACACGCACCAGAAAGATGCAAGTGTACCGAGAGCAATCATCAACCACAGTCAAGAAATACTTATAACCTTGCAGGGAAAGTTTGGAGCAGGGCCTCCAAATATCAACATGTATAAGTTCAAAAGGTTTTGATGCATGTGAACTTAATGTAAATGGGAGCTTTTTCTGTTTACCATGATGACAGATGTTGTAGACAAAATCCTTATTAAATTTATCAGAATTCAAATTACAAGATTAATAAAGGGATAAAGCATGCAATCGGGCCTGAGACAAATGCCCAAACCTGAAGTGCCAAAGATGAGAGAGAATTATTTTACACATTGGGTGAGTAATTGTAGACAAGGTGTGCATTGTTTAAAGGGTATTGGTTGAGAAAGTGTAGAGACCAACGCACTCCTCAATTGTACCAATCGTCCTCTTCAAGCTCACATCCTGATGCACAATGAAAGAGAAAAGACCATATTACAATTAAGACTTTGCACAAGTTTAAAAACAAATATGAGATTGTAATTAAATGAAGGAATATATAATACATTTTCAAGGAAGAATTCATGAGAAAATATCACTATGTCTGAGTGAGTGGCTGTGACCTTTTGGTTTGTGGGGAGTCTAACAATGACAGGATCAATAATTCTATGGTGTGTGAATAGACTTAGTGAAAAGGATACATGCTCAAAGGCACCTGAATCTATGATCCAGAGTGTTTTGCTTTTCAATTCGGATTTGGTAGATGATATGTTGTAAGTGTGGTGTGTGCTGATATCGTTGTTTGATGTATTATAGGTAGTGACAGAACCTATGACATGTGCAGAACTTGGTGAAATTGAGTTTCCTTTGTTGGATTGGTGGATTAAGGCCATTAATACCTTTCTAGAAAGCCTATGCTCAGGGGTCTCACCAGAATTAGGATTTTGCTGATGTTGATCATCATTAGTGGCCTTCACATTTTCTGCCATGGTTTGATTTATGCTAGGAGTCTTGTTATACAGTCTGTGTCCAGGTGGGAAGCCATGCTTCTTGTAGCATATGTCTATGGTATGTCCCATTCTGCCACAATGTGTACAAATTTTGTTGTTCCTATTTCCTCCATTGTTATGTTGAACTCTGTCATTGGTTTTGTTAGATGGAAAGCCATGCTTTCTATAGCATACGACTTCAGTGTGGCCTATTCTTCCACAAAACGTGTAGGTTGAATGAGAGCCTCCTTCATTACTCGTTAGGTTTCTGCTTCCCAGACAAATCTTTGAAATGGAAGGAAGGGGTTCCATGATCAAGATATTCGACTTCATATTGCCGAATTGTTCATTTAATCCTCTCAAGAATTTCATAGATTGGTCTTCAATCTTTCTTATCGAAACGCTTATGTCATCTCACAGCTTCATTTTATCGAGCATCTACAAACTGGATTGGGTCTGAAACTTTCTAACTCGTCCCAGATAGTTCTCAGTTTTGTGAAGTATTGCGTAACAGTGAAGTCCCCTTGTCTGATTGAAGCGGCTTTAAGTTGGAGATCAGAAATGGAAATTCTGTCTCCTTGAGAGAACCTAGCAGAAAGGTCATTTCAGATGACTTCAGCCTTATCCATCCAAATAATACTTTGACAAATCGATGGAGTGACCAAATGAAGTATGCAAGAAACCACCATATCATTGCACTGTCTCCATGTAGAGTAGAATTTGTCTCCTTCATCAGGTTCGTGCAATCTTCCATTGATGAATTTCGTGCTTAAAGCCGTTGCCATCACCTTGCTCCACGCGTTGTAATTTCTCTCATCTAGAAGCGAGGAGACCAGTGCAATTGCAGGATTTTCCCCAAGGTGTAAGTAAAGAAAGCTCTGCACATTCATGGTGGGATCAAGATCATAACTGTATTGAAAGAAGAGAAAGCCATGAATTGACGCAAGAAACGTATTAGAGGACACATAGCAGAGTGTTTGGTAGAAGAGGGGCTCTGATACCATAATAAAACTATGCAAACAGTAAGTAGCCATGGTGCAAATGAGAGAATGGAAAATGAAACAGAGAAAAGAATGACAAGACAAACTACAAAATACCATTCCAATTGATTCAGAGTTAATGAGATGGATACATACAATGATTCAAGAGGGGGAAGAAAGAGTTTGGAAGCCCAAGCCTAAAGGGAGAAGAAACAAAAACATGAAAAGGAGGTTATAATAGAAATAACGGCAACAATTATAACTATCATAACAGAAAGTGTGAAGGGGTTTGGGGAATGGCACAAGACTATGGAATTACGAATGGGCTATATGTTGGACATCTGAAGGTTGCTAAGAACGAGTGAAGTTTTCCTTGCCTTCTCTTTTTGCTATTTGTATTTTGGACTTGCTATGTTTTGCCCTGCAATTTCTTCTATGACTATTATTTGAATATTGCACTTGTATGACTATTATTGAATATTGCCTAAGTTTGTGTCATCGATATTTTTCCACCGTTCTAGTTTGCATTTGCTTTCTTAAGCTAGTTCGTTTGCTTTAACTCGTGCTCGGTTACTCGTACTAGGTTTATGTTAGCTCATGTTCAGCTAGTCAAGGTTGTATTCAACTTTCATTTAGCTTGTATTCAGCTATTTTTAGGTTAGCTTGTATTTGAATAGTTAAGTTTGTATTCAACTTTTATTTAGCTCATATTCGGCTGGTTTAGGTTAGCTCGTATTCAGCCAGTTAAGTTTGTATTCAACTTTTATTTAGCTTGTATTTGGTTGATTTAGGTTATTTTGTATTTCGCTAGTTAAGTTCGGTTTTGACTTTTATATATGTAGCTCATAATCGGCTTTAAGTGATAAATACGATATTATTTAATGTGGTGGGCCTCGTTAACTGAAATAGTGTTTTAGGTGGGTAGCATTCCAAGTGAGAGGTATGGTCTTCCCATTCAATTCTTGTAGTTGTAGGCCCTTTGTAGGTCATTTGCCAACCTGAAAGGTCTTTCCCATGGTGCGCTAAGCTTGTCATGTGCCTTGTTTCTTCTAGCATCTCATTTCATTCACTAGACAAAGTGGTCGAGTTGGAAGCTTCGAGGTTTAAGCTTGTTGTTATATCATCTTGTTGCTTTGAGTTTGCATGCTAGTTCTTTTATCCATGTTATATCCCGTGCTTCATCCAACAGGTTGAGGTTTCCTCCAAGTGAGACTTCATTGTTGCTCTGGATGAACTGGGTTTAGTGGGTTCTAGGTTCTCTGACTTCAATTGGTATCATGGCGTTGGATCAGAACACAAGTCAATACGAGGTTTCCTGGGTGGTATTATTAACCTGAATAGCCACTATTAAGAGGTATTATCCACCTGAATAGCAACTAAAAATTCGTAATGATTAAAATAGTAATACTCTTTTCGAATTTATATAATTTTTTTATTAATGTAATTGAAATATGAACATTTATACCTTATTAACTTTATTAAAACATAAAAAATAAAAATGAGAAAAAAGATATCTTACACTATTAGTGCAAAATATTTTTATAATGACATCTAATCACAACCTTTCATCTATATATATAACTTTTAAAGTATTGATTAATAAAATCAATAAACTTATCACACATGAACGGTTGTAATTGAATGTAAGTCTAAAATTCTTTTTCATTGCTAACTGTTTCAAATCCGAGTCTATTATGTCGACTAATGTGACAATGTTGGAGCGGGTTGTTGTCGTGGATGGTTTGGATTCAACCATAGTCATGTTGGAGAGGTAGCTGTGCGTGATGACTTGCTGAGTGTGTAAGTGGGTCGTTGATGGGGTCCAAAGTTTTCTACAATACTCGCAGAAGTGCATCGGTCATATGTAGTAACCGATAAATAAATCTGGTTGATCAACAGGGACTTGTTGATACTCAGAAATATCAATACTTTCTACTTGTATAAATGAAAGATAAAAATTAAACTACCCTACTAAATATAATAATGTAAATAACGCTAAAATAAATAAAAGTGGTAATTACACGTATGATATTCAATTGGGTTTGACTCATTAAACCATCTCTCAAATGCATAAATGAACTCAAAATTCTCGTTCTCTCCCATGTTTCCATCACCCATAAAAATATCCTTGATTAAGATCCTTCACGACCAAGCAACTGAGCTATTTGAGTATTATACTATCATTCCCATGCATAATCTAAAGGCATACCACTCGCATTAAGAAAAAAAAAGCTTAAGATGATCAATGGGTATTACTCTTTCTTTAGCAATAACACCCATTGGGAGCTCTTTTTTACAAGCCAAAATCCCTCTTGAGCTCATTCAACGAGTAAAACCCACTAAATATTTAGAAATAAAGAGCAAGCTAAAGAAGAACACCAACATGGGAAAGTAATTATAGATTAAGAGAACATAAATACAAATGAGTTTAGGCAAAGCTACATTAAATTCCAACTAAATAACAAAACCTAGCTAATCATCGGGATGGATGAGCATGAAAATGGATGAAGATGGGTCTGGAGCATGCCCTTGGCTAGCATAGTGTGTAACCCTAGGTCAATAGAGAGAATGGAACCCATGGATGGAACCCCAAAACAGACTGAACTCAACCTTTTATTTTTACATTTAACAACACTAGCACCCACTGGTAAAAAAGTGGTCGTTGGGCGCCATAAAACTCCTTCGAGGCTGAGCATTAGGCGGTAGGGAGATGGGTGATGGCCGCTTGACGTTAGATGCAGGCACTTCGAGTAGCAGGTGCTGGGCGGTGCCAAATGATGAGCATTAGGTGATCACTACTCCGTCACTGGACACTCATGAACAAATGTTGAACCAAATTTTGTATTTTTTTCTTCACTTATACGATCCTTTCCAAAACTTGACTCAAAACAATTAATAACAAGCAAATAAACATAAAATACGCATAAAAATAAATATAAACCTAAATTTCTAAGTAAATCTAATTTTAAACAAAATAAGAGGAAAACAAGACCTTAAATAAGAAAGAATTATGCAAACTCTTCTATTTTGCCTATGTAAAAAATAGGTAAATTAGGTAGTTATGAAACTCCTCCAAACTTAAAGTTTTGTTTGTCCTCAAGCAAAAGTCACTTTAGTGGATGACACAAACAACTATGTTAACAACATGCATGCTAACACAACATTGAAACTTGATGAACAATGACAAAATGGAGTAGAACAAAATGTACTATGCAAACACATATATACAACATCACAAGGATACAGTCAAGACTCGCATCCTACCTTTATTAACAACTGAAAATTAAATGCTCACAAAATGTTATCAATCTAACTATGGTGCCCACAAAGAAAAGAAAAATTGTCCTGCAAAAGTCAACTCAAATTGACAAGCTATGCAGATCATAAAATTCAAGCAACCTCATTGGAAGGTGTTTCTCTCCACACAGTTGTATAAGGATACAACATTACACTCATGTCACACAATGCAATCACAGGAATCAACTTTGCGTTTCATCTCAACCTCATCACAACTAATGCATGCAAAAAGAGATCACAAGGGCCTTATTTTTATTAGGTTTGTAGCTTGGCTAGGTTAGAATAAAAATGCTTTTTTTGAGAGTTAAGTCAAGAAGGGTTGAAAAATGCATATTCAATGAGATCAATTCACATTTTACATAATCATCAATCCTCAAAATTCAACTAGTATTTTGACTTTACACAAACATTTACAATGAGCAGAAATCAAAATCCAAGCTTTTTATTTCACAATTTTTCTTTTTTTTTCTTTTTCTTCTTTTTTCTCTTCCTTTATATATATATATATATATATATATATATATATATATATATATATATATATATATATATATAACACATAGCCTCTAATGTACTTGACTTCCAAAAATGATCTCCCTCAAACTTATTGTAGAATCAATCTCATTCAAATACTCTCTCAATCTTAGGGTAGGGGAACACATGCATAAAGCTAATGTGGCTCAAGGGTTCATAAAATAAGAATATAACAATCAGACTAAAAAAGGAAAACAAATGTCAAGTATTGTACATCTAAGCTTTTTGGCTAAGTGGCTAATCAAGAAACATGGCCTTGGTCATTTCTTAATATGCAAGAAAAGAAGTAATAAGTGACAATCAAGCAAAATCAACAGCATAAAGTGCATGGTGACTCACACAACAATAAACATTAATGTTGAAACCTCACATGGTTAATGCTCTCATTCATAGACAAAAAAAACTAACCAAAAGAATCAACTAAGCAAGGTTGACTTAACCGACTCACAAGTTAAAATTGAATAAAAAAAATAGCACAAGAGGATTGATATTTTTACTAACAAAGGGACAGATAATGAATTAAGACAAAAACAAAAAGTTAAATGACACAATATCCACTGCATTTAAAAAAAAATCTAATTCTAAAATGCAATGCAGAAAAATTTAAAACCAAACAGTGTTTTGGAGTCTTTGCAAATGCATTTGGCTTGATCCTCCTCCTCACATTGCATCTTCAATTTAGCTCCGAAAGACCCTTCCCCCTCTTAGAAGTGAGTCTAGTCCCCGGGCTAATGAGGACCAATCAACCATGAAGTCCATGGGAGGTGCGTCTGCAAAAGAAATCCAAAAACACCATGTAAAACAAATAGTTAAAAAGCACAAATATTTACAAAAACATAATGCACACAACACAACTGAACAAAAGACACAATACATATGCGACATGAAAATGAAAATTGCAAAATGATATATGCATGAAAATATGATGCATGAAAATAGGATGTAAAATGAACAATGTGAAAATAAATGCAGATGAAAATAAAATGGAATAATGCATGAAAACATAATAATAATGCATGGATGGTGAAATATGGTCTCTATTAGTTAGCACCTAGTAGTTGCAAAACCACTACTGGCCACTTTCTAACAGAGACATATGTAGAAAATGCATAAAAACATGGATAGGGGATGAACGTCTAGAACTCCATGAACAGACGCCCAACGCTCATCTGTGCAGATACAGAATGGGTTGAGTACCCAGCGACCCGGTAACGAGCGTCTGACATTCATGCTAGAATGCAGAATGATGGGCTAGGCACCTAGTGGTCCTACAACAAGCACCCAACGCTGATATACAAAATACAAATCATGGGGATTATGTAGAACTGACACCCAGGGGCCATATGGTGAATGTTGGATGCAGTATACCAGATTAGCAGATTCTGGTTTATAAACCCGAATTTTTTCCTTAAACTCATAACCCACGCACCCAAAATGCAATCTACACATGAATTGACACAAACAATAACACAATTACATTGCATACACTTATACAAACTTGCTCAAACTATCTAATTAACAAAATTAACACTAAAACACAATGAATTATGCAAAATCAAAAGGAAAACAAAATGAGGCACAAATATTCCTAAAAGTCAACTTAACTAGAAGAAATGCAAAATATGCATGAAATGCCTGAACTAATAATGCATACATGCTATGAGACATAAAATAAACTTACAAAAACCCTTAAATACACATTGTTACTCATCATCTCCATGAACTCTTTGAAGTGAAGTAGTTGTCTATGCCTCTTTGGCTTGTTTTTAGCCTTATTAGCACTATCGATGATAACTTCCAAGTCTCTTCCTTTGAAGTGCCTGTTATTGAGATTGAATCTTGGAAAGCATCGTTGGTGAAACATCTCAAGTCTTTAGTGTTTTGGTTTTGTAGTTTTAGCTTGCTTCATTTTAACTCATTTTATGGTACTAAACACATTTAAGAAGTGTTGTACTTGTATTGGTTGTTCAGATAGACATGAGTATGTGTATGAGTAGTTTGAGTGTTGTTTTCCTATTAATTTTATGATTAATTCTTGATGTTTATGATTGTTTATTGTTTAGATAGCAAAGGAATCAAAATTACTAAGTTAAGAGTTGAATTACCTCATGGATAATAGATTAATTGAGTTAGTAATAGATTACCTTAGCTGGATCAAGCAACAAACTCATAAATGATTAATTTTTTGAATGTTAATCAATCACCATATTTAGTTAATCGATTATCTACAGAAATAATTTAGTATCTCAATTGTAAGCTCTCAGGAATGATCAATTACTTGAAAAGTTAATCGATTATCATAGAGAAAATGCATTTTGAGGTCTGTTTTGAGAGAACAACAGGTAATTAAGTGACTGCAAAAGCTAATCGATTACCTTGTTCTATTACTCACATAAAACCATTTTGAAATAGTTTTTCACAAGAGAATGAAGGAATTTTAGGTTTTCGAAAAGAGAAAACGTGTTTACAAGATAAAACCCTTTTGAAATCAAAGAAATACCTAGAAATCTATGAGTTGATATTCAAGAATTGTTGATTGAAAAAGAAAGGATTGTATAACTGAGTTTATTATATTGGGTATTCATCACAAATAGGTGATATTGTTCTTTACCCATTTCCTTGTGTCTTTGCACATGTTTTGATATTCTCTTGATGAGTTCTTGACGTTATTGGGAAATCTGCAACGGGATGTTTTCGTATAGCAAACTATTGCGGGGTGCAAGAGGAAGTGTCTTTTTCTTGTTTTGTGTTGTTTTGAATCTTTTTGTAAAAATATGTATGTGTTCTTCTTATAAGGCTTTTTTTCAGATTTGTTTTTATTTACTATTCATGTTGACAAATTGTTGTGGGGGAACCAATCTCTAAATGTGCTTTATTTTTCTATGTAAAATACCTATAAGAAATTTGTTATTGAGCAACCATCAATGATTTAAATAGGGTGTTTTCTTTTGGTTTTGTTTTTGTAGTCAATTTTTTTTAAAATTTATTTTTTATTTATGTATATTTTTTCAATGATGAATTTTAAAATTAAAATATTTTAGTTAATTTATATTTTATTTTATTATGTGTTTTACTTTTACATTGTGTATCTTTTTTGCTTGTTTCAATTTTTTTTTAAATCTTTTTAATTTATTTTTTAGTTTAGATTTTTTAAGTTAAATTTTTAAACATTTTTACCAAAATAATTTAAAAATAATTTGAAATAATAGGTTTAAAAATTTTAATTTAAAAACTATTTTAATTTGAGGTGGCTTTTGTGGGGTGGCTTTGAAAAACTAAAATTTAGCATGGATTAAATAGGAATTAGTCTTCAAGGAGAAAGATTAGGAAAGATTGGGAATCAAACACATCTATTGTTTCAATAAAGTGCTACTAGGCAAATCGAGGTAGCAAATTCTAAATGGAGAATATGCTCTTTGGGTAGTGATTCTCCAATCTAAATATAAGGATATACATTAGAAGTATATTGCAATATGATGGATGGAGAGGAAACTCGTAATGGTGAAAATATGTTATGCAAATTACAATAGGGTAAGTTGTGGGAGACTGATTTAAAATTAATTTGAGAGTGGTTGTATGGGACGACCTAATGTTAAAATTTTGGGAGGTAGGGATTAGGAAGCTTTAAAGCCTTTTTTCCTATGCTATGCCCTCTCTGATAAAAAAGGAACCTTTATTTCAGAGGTGAGAGAATGAGGTGGCAAATTTGAGGAGAATGATTAGGAAAGGTTGTATGAGACTGATAATTCATAATCGAATCCCAACAAAAAATATCCTCAAAGATATCAACTTGCGTAGAGGATAACTCATAATCGAATCCCAACAAAGGTTGTATAAGACTGATTTAAAATTAATTTGAGAGTGGTTGTATGGGACGATCTAATGTTAAAATTTTGAGAGGTGGGGATCAGGAAGTCGTAAAGCCTCTTTTCCTATGCTATGCCTTCTCTGATAAAAAAGGAACCTTTATTTCAGAGGTGAGAGAATTAGGTGATAATAGTTAGGAATGGAAACTACATTGGAGAATACCATTACTCAAGTAGGAGGTATGAGTGGCTGAATGAACTAATGATGGTTCTTGAAGGGTTCATATGAAACATAGTGTAAAAGACATGTTGAAATGAGGGAGGAAATCTAGCAACAAAAGGTTTTTCCAGTAAAAGATTCAAGCAATTCATAATTATTTACATATATATAATACCAATTTCTTTAAGGTAATTTAGAGAGCAAAAAACTTCCTCAAAGGTATCAACTTGCTTAAAGGATAACTCATACAAAGGTAGAATTGATAAAAAAGAAAAGATAGATGGTGACATTTGTCCTATTTACCTTGTTGATTTAGAGTCTGTAACATCTATTGTATTCCTGCCCTTTAAATTATGAAGTTTCGGTATTTGATGGCTTTACCTTCACACTAGTCTTCTCACATGAGGCAACATCTTGGATATGGGAGAGGAAATAAAGTTAAAGTTGTCATGAGTATAATTTGGTTGTTTACTCTATGGACTATATGGCTTACTCAAAAGGTAAGAAGTCAATTTTGAGCGACAAATGTTTGACAAAAGGTTTCAAAAAAATCATGGCTATGGGTTAGATGTTTTGTTAAAAAATCATCTTTCTCACTTTATGAGTGGACGATAAGAAAAATGCAATAATATCTACACATATTTACTTATGGATCAAGATCTGTATAGATGTAAATTGTAATTTTTTATCGAATATTATCAATAGACTTTGTTTTCATAGAAAAATTCAATTTATATATGAATATTTACATACAAAACATGATTTGTTGAACGTTAACGTTATCTATAGATTTAACTCACAGAATATCCGTAGATAATATATTCGTTAGAAATTTAGAATAATCTTTGGATTTTATTTACAATTTTTACTACAAATTTTACCAACTAATTTTCTGTAAATAATTCATCTTCGTCTAACATTTACTATATATATATATATATATTATATACACTATTTTAATTTTATATTTTAAAATTTATTCATTTAAATTCACATTGAAGTTTTGCTTACATAATATTTTTATGTTAACTGTCGATATGTGGGTCTTAACGGGATGACAAAAGATAATTTAAAAATCAGAGGAGTCTCCACCGATGTTTATTAAGGAAAAAATCGAAAAAACCCTTAAAATGAAAAGTGGTCTACAAAACCAAATTTTGAGTTTGGGAGTCAGTTATGTGCAGGGAAGGTGTTAGCACCTTATGGCATTTGTCACAAAGACAACCTCTAATTAAACATGCAAAATTAGATAACTTTCAAAAATATTTATTTTACCCCTTTCATAAAAATTATTTCTATTTATTAATAGATTTAAACTTTTTTAATAAAAATATTTTTAATATTGAGAGAAATTTATTATTTAAAAAACATTATTATTATTATGGTTTTTGGGGCTCGATATGAGTGAACTTCTGCTCCCATGTATCTCCAAGTGCAATACAGAATCAGGGTTTATGTAGTTCTTTATAGAAAATATTTGTGTTTTGATATATTTTTTTTATATTTTTGAATGATTTTTTTAGAAAAAGAGAGTTCGGAGCTTGGATTGAATAGGTCAAAACTTAGAAAAAGAGCTGGAAGCTAGGAAACTTATGTAATTTAATAAAAAAATATTATTCTTTCTTACTATTAGTAGTGTTAATTTGAATCATTAAAATAGACTTAAACCCATGGACCAACTCGATCCACTGTGGGTCTGGGGTGATCCAGAAAAACAAACAAACTAGTTATGGTAAAAACAGAACCGACCCACTTAGGAGCCAACCCATACGAGTTTGACCCAGGTGAGCAGAGCCAACTGTATCCAATCCATCCTAAGATTGACTATTTGACACACTCACTTAGACAACCCACTTCGGCTATTACATTTAGCCCTAATGGCCCACTTCACTCACTCAACACTCACACAAAAGATGAATCAACACTCTTAGTCTTATGCTCATTCTCACCCACATTGGCGTTTCATGCACCATCACTCTCACTTAGGCATGACTAAGCCACACCAACGCACCGTACGAAACCAACGCACTGCAATGTACCAATGCATCACACCACAATCTCCGTCAAGTATTCTTATTCTCCCATTCTCCTCTCTTGGTCACACTTTTTATTATCTATGGTTATTTTCTTTTCTGATGAACCCAATGTAATTTTTTGGTGTAGAAAAATGAATGAAAACTCAAGTTTTGTAACCTGTAAAGTGAAGGACCAATTTGATTTTACTAAACCACCCTTCTAAAGCTTATTTTTTGGCTCATTTTGATTTGGTGTGGCATTTGTTTGGGATTTCTTTTTTGGTTCTTGACTTATAAAAGTAATTGTTGGTTAAGTGTAGCTTCACTTAGAAGTCAGGCTAGCCATAGAACTTTTCTAGCATATATATTCAAACCCAAAGCAAATCATAGTGGGTATCTCACCAAAGGACTATGAAAAGTGAAAACTAAACATAAAATAGTTTGATGTCATTATCAAAAAGATAGAAAACGATAAACATTACTTCATAGTTCATACAAAAAAAAAGAGAAAAAGATAAGTTTAGCATTAATGAAGTTTTTCTTTTTAATTTTTGAATTAAATAAGAGCCTAAGAAAGTTGAAGCAATGAGTGTTTAGGAAATTAAAGCTATCAAAATGGATTAGGACACATGGCCAACCTAACTCACCACAAAAATGGGCCGATCATGAAGAAAAACAAAAACAATTAGACAACAATCACAAGAATGCAGTTTGACCCACTTTTGACTCGGCCCACTCGGGCTCAACCTGTGTAAACCAAGATAACCTATTTTTGGCCTGTTTTTTTTAATACATATAATTTGAGAGTGTTGCACCCTGCACCCTATGAATTACACTTACACCCAATATATTTTTAAAAATTCCCATTTTACCATTGTAAAAATATTAAAAATTTCCAATGTTTTAAGTGTGTTTCCAACGATGATCTATTGCTAAGTGCATGCTTCAGAAAGTCTTTTCAAATGAAAAGTTTATGCCTTCCAAAAATACTTTTTGGAGAGTATAAAATTTCAATTTAATGCTTTTTGAAAAGACTTTCTGGAAGGCATAAATTTTCATTCCTGGAAAGACTTTCTTGAAGACATACATTTTCAATTTTTTACTGTTTAGACAGACATTTTAAAAGGATAAAAGAAGGCAATAGAATTATGGGACGGGAATGCCTAATTAAAGACAAAAGTCAGTTTACATGTGATAAGTGTATGGTGTAATTGGTTGAGTGCAAAGTGCAACACTCGTGATTCCCACTAGTCTAGTTGAATGCATTGACAGGTCTCCAATCCCATACTAGTGTCTAGGCCTTAAGTCTCATCAAATGTAATTTGCTGAGAGTGAAACTCTAAACTCACCTAGGCCTTCATTCCCTCCTTTCAATCTCACAGTCTCACTTTCTCTGCCTCCATCTTGGCCCTTCACTCTCAGTCTCTCAGACAGATTCACGTCGCTATACTCTCAGCCTCTCACTCAAAAAAGATGTGTAGGTCCTCTTAGCCTCTCACTTGGTAGTCTTGGACTAATACTCGCTGGTCATCTCAGCCTCTCACTCGTGATCTCAACATTGCAACTACATAGGTAATTATATTAGTAGTGGAGAAATTCCCCCATTTGAACTTTTGGTTTTCTTAAAACGCTTTGGGGATGACACTCACCTGTAGGTGTAATTTCTAATTTGGAATAATCTATTAAAGTTGTCATATTCATATTTTCTCAACCAATAAATGTTATGTGATGGTGTTCTTTTTTGCCTAATACCTCGCTTGATTAATGAGGAACATTAGATAAGTTTCTTGAATTGTACAAAGGAATAAAATATAAAAGTTCATCTTAAAATGGTTTGGGAGGGAGAGTAAAGATGCAAAACTCATATGACAAGGCTTATTAGGAAAAATAGTTGTAGCATAAAATAATCCATTTGTAAAAAGTTGAAAAGTGTTTTAGTTTGTAATTAAATAAGTATTGAACTATAGTAATTCATTAAAGACATGTATAAAATTAAATAGTAATTCTTTCATATTGTTTTCCCATGTTTTGGAAATAGTATAGAGGTTTATAAATTTTAAATTTTCATTTTGTGTTTGACCTGAACTCTATTTTTTATTATATACTTATACTAAATGTTTTCTAATATATTATTTATTATAATTAATTAAGTTTTAGCTTTTATCTAACTAGCTAGTTACTCTAATTTGTCAACTGGCCTCTACTCTAATTCTTACAAATTTCGCTAGCTAGCTAAGATAATGGTTAGAATCTTGTTCCTTATCTTCTTTTTTTTTTTATATAAAAATTAATACTTAAAAAGATAAAACAAAATTAACTATCAAGTGAATAAATAAAGAAGGTGGTATTATAAAAACATTTGAAGCTTCTTCCTTATCTTTATTTTCTGTCCTTGATTTTTCTTCTTCATAAAAATTAGTGCTTAGGAAATAAAAAAGAAAAAAAACATAACAAACTATTGATAGAAAAGAATTTTGCCACCTGTATTTTACATAATAACTTGTAACCTTTATCTAAAATATAAACATCTAACTATGTGCGTAGTAGCTAACTTCTAACAAATTTAATCAGTGCTAATAACCTCTGACATCTTAGCAAGTTGAGTAATGCATACATTCTGGAAGAATTAACGTGCAATTTACAGATAGATTCTTTGACAATTTTACATTTTGAACTAGTAATTTAAAATTTTAACATCAAACAAATATAATGCAAACCAACATAAGAAATATTGTATGATCATCTGAAACATATGAAATATAAAATAATATGATACAAAATTGATATCTGTTTATTTTGGAAATAACATGAAGGTTTATAAATTTTAAATTTTCATTACATGTACCATTTGTTGGCAACAAAAAAGCAAAAGGTTGACAGCTCTTTAAAAACTTTCTTTTTCCTGTTTCATTTCAAGTGTGCTGATACAAGTATTTATAGGCAAAAAGATTTTCCCTTTCACATGCTGGAGATAAATCAAAAGTTTTGTCTTTTCAAATGCTAGAGATAAATGATGATGCCTATAGGTCTGCCACCTAAAACCATTAATGCTATCTAGGAATACCAAATGCTATCTAGGAATACCAAACAACAAGAAATAAAGTTTCTTAATTTAAGTTTTATAACAAATCTCCCCCTTAAACTTAAATACTCTTCCCATTTCTCATTCCCATAAGCCTTTTGCAATTCTCCAGTAATGTGGTCGGCAGTGGCTTGGTGAGTATATCCGCGGCTTGATCTCGGCTTTCAACATGCTCCAGCTTAACTTTTCCTTCTTGGACTTGTTTCTCGGATGAAATGAAAATGGACGTCGATGTGCTTGCTCCTTCCGTGATTAACTGGGTTCTTTGCCAACTCAATCGCCGACTTGTTATCAACTCGGATCACAGTCCCTTCATTTTGGATCACTCCCAAATGCCTTAATAGATTTAAAAGCCAGACTGCATGCCAAAACGCTCCAAGAGGCCGCCACATACTCTGCCTCGCAAGTAGACAGGGTTACAATGGGCTGTTTCTTTGACAGCCAAGTGAAAGCTGTATTTCCGAGTAGGAATACATAACCCGAAGTACTTTTTCGGTCATCAACATCACCACACCAATCGCTATCTGAGTAACCCACTAGTCGATAGTCATCTGATTTTGAATAGAAAAGACCAAGTGATAGGGTTCCTCGAATATATCTTAGAATTCTCTTCAAGGCATTCTAATGTGTATAGCTTGGATCCTCCATGAATCTGCTCATTATCCCAACACTCAACATTAAGTCCGGTCTCGTGCTTGTAAGGTACCTTAGACTTCCAATTAAACTTCGATATCTCCCAGAATCAGCTCGTTCTCCTCCATCAAACTTGGAGAGTTTAGTGTCTGGTTCCATTGGAGTAGAAACCGGGTTGCAGTCCTCCATTTTAAACTTCTTTAGAATTTCAAGCGCGTACCTCTCTTGGGATATAAAAATCCCTTCTTCCGATTGCTTCACTTCCAGGCCAAGAAAATATTTCATCAGGCCTAAGTCTGTCATCTCGAACTCTTTTTCCATTACCTTCTTAAACTCCTTAATCAGCTTCGTGTTGCTTCTGGTGAATATGAGGTCGTCGACATAGAGAGCAACTACCATCATATCCTTTTCTGATTTCTTTGTGTACAAAGCATGTTCGTACGGACATTGCTCGTACCCAGTTTTCTTGAAATACCCGTCAATTCTCTCATTCCAGGCACGGGGAGCCTGCTTCAGTCCATAGAGGGCCTTTTTCAATCTCAGCACTTTCTTCTCATCCCCTCTCTTCATGTACCCGAGTGGTTGCTCGACGTACACCTCCTCTTTCAGCACTCCATTTAGAAAGGTCGACTTCACATCCATCTGTAGAATTGGCCATTGGTTTTGAGCAGCTAACGATACCAGGAGTCGGATTGACTCCATTCTTGTGACAGGAGCAAATACTTCATCGTAGTCTATCCCCTGTTTCTGTCTATAGCCCTTTACCACAAATCGAGCCTTATAACGCTGAACCTCTCCCTCAACATTCATCTTCTTTTTGTACACCCATTTTACTCCAATGGGTCGAGCTCCTTCAGGAAGATCGATCAATTCCCAAGTCTTGTTGCGTTCAATCGCTCCAATCTCCTCATCCATGGCTGTTCTCCACTTCTCTTCTTGGACAGCTTTCTCAAAGCTCAAGTCTTCAGAGTCAACCAGAAGACATACAACATGAACTTCATTTGTAGTGTCGTATATTTCCTGTAGACTTCTCATCCTGGGCTGTTGTGGCTCAGTTTCTTCATCTGAGGACTCGGTGGTTGTTGTTGTTGAAGGTACAACAATCTCTGAGCTAGTTTCTTTTTCGACTAGGTTACTCTAGCACCACTCCTTCGTTTCTTCCACATGAACATCTCGGCTCACCACTACTTTCTTGTTAACAGGATCAAACAATTTATATGCTTTAGAATTTTTATCATACCCGATAAATATGTATTTGTTGCTCCGATCTTCTAATTTTGTCTTGTGCTGACTTGGTACTTGCCCATAGGCCACGCTACCAAACACCTTCAGATGAGACACACTCGGCTTCACACCACTCCAAATCTCCTGAGGCGTCTTTTCGCCTAACTTTGCATGTGGACATCTATTTTGCACATAGACTGCGCATTGCACCGCCTCTGCCCAAAACTTCTTTGGCATATTCTTCCCTTTTAACATAGATCGAACCATGTCGAGAATGGTTCGGTTCTTTCGTTCTACTACACCGTTTTGTTGCGGAGAATATAGAGCCATCAAGAAACGCTTGATTCCATGTTCCTCACAGTATTTGTTGAACTTGGCAGAAGTGAACTTGCCTCCTCTATCAGATCGGACTGTTTTGATGACTTTGTTTGTTTCTTTTTCTACCATCACTTTGAACTTCTTGAAAGTTTCAAACACTTCTGACTTCTCCTTCAGAAAGTAAACCCACGTCTTTCTTGAGAAATCATCAATGAAAGAGACGAAATATCTCTTACCACTAAATGATTCAGGAGTTATTGGCCCACACAAGTCGGTATGGATCAGTTCGAGTTGCTTCTTTGCTCGGTACTCAGAGCTCCGTGGGAAAGAAGTCATCGCTTGCTTTCCGATCACACATTCTTCACAAAACCTCTTTTCAAATTCCATTTTGGGCAAACCGAGCACCATTTCCTTTTTCACCAACTTAGTCAACCCTCCGAAGTGAAGATGACCGAATCGCAAATGCCACTTCATGGCCTCATCGTCCATATCAAGTTGCATGCATTTATCTTGAACTATTTTCAACTCAAGTTTATACATGCGATTTTTCTTCATTTCTACTTGGGCGATGAGCCTTCCGAGTTTATCCCTCAGTTGTAATTCTCGGTCCTTCATCAGAACCGAGTACCCCTTCTCCATTATCTGTCCCATGCTCAGTATGTTGCTTTTGAGATCAGGTACATAGTATACATCTCTGATCTCTCCGATTCGCCCATTTTCCTGTTGATACCAGATCGTTCCTTGACCTTTGACGGTTACTTTCGATGCATCGCCAAAAGAAACGAATCCAGATTCCACCTTTGAAAGTACTTTGAATAAACTCTCGTCGCCACACATATGGTTACTTGCGCCGGTGTCCAAGTACCAAACCGAATTATTAGAATAGCTCGATTTGACCTCAGTTTCTGGAATGTTTGTCACTAGCAGCAATCCTTCATCTTCTTTCTCGGCAAGAAAGTTTGTTGGCTCCTCATTTTTCTTCTCGGACCTACAATCTTTGGAAATATGACCCATCTTTCCACAGTTGTAGAATTTTACCGAGTAGCAATCCTTGGCATAATGCCCATACTTCCCACAATTATAGCATTCAATGTTGTTTGTGTTTGTCCGACCACCTCGAGTCTGACCTCGACCACCTTGGGCCTGACCTCGGCCACGCCAGTTTTGTTGGCCGATTTGCTCATTTCTTCGTTCTCCTCTTCCTCTACCACCTTGGCTTCTGCCTCTTCCTTGGCCTCTGGTACTTTGAGCATAAAACACATTATCCTTTTTTATAGTCACCTTTGCCTGGAGAGCTTGTTCAAGGGACTCCCCCCTCTTGTTTTTCCGTCTCTGCTCATGTGCTTCCAGGGACCCAGCAAGCTCTTCAATGGTGAGTGTTGATAGATCCTTGGACTCCTCTATTGCGCATACGATATTTTCGAATTCATCTCTCAATGACCTCAAAATCTTTTCAACAACTCGGTTTGAAGAAAGAATCTCACCATTCTGATTCAGTTTGTTCGCCACGGTCTCAACCCGAGTAACGAACTCGGATACGCTTTCGGACTCGTTCATCCTCATGTTTTCCAGTTCATGCCTAAGGGTTTGAAGTTGGACCTGCTTTACTCGTTCGTCTCCTTTGTTTTCCTTTTCGAGTGTATCCCATGGTACTCTCGAAGATTTTGCATTTGCTATCTTCTCAAAGCCAGATTCGTCAACAGCTCGGTATAACAAATATAAAGCCGCCTTATCTTTAGCTCGAACGGCCTTCAACGCGTTCAACTGGGCATTTGAATATCCATATTTGCTTGCTGGTTCCTCATAACCAGTCTCGACCACATCCCAATTATCTTGGGAGCTGAGAAGGGCCTTTATCTGCACCTTCCAGTTGTCATAGTTAACGTCTTTCGTCAACTTGGGCAGCGGGATGCCATTGGTTAGACCTGCCATTTCTCTCAAGTGTTTACACTCAACTCACACACCTCACAAAACTCTCAGTTGCTCCTCTCTCTCTCTGCCAGCGCACACCGCGGCGTTCTTTCCTCACAAAACTCTCGGTAGCTCTGATACCAAATTGTTGGCAACAAGAAAGCAAAAGGTTAACAGCTCTTTAAAAACTCTTTCTTTTTCCTGCTTCATTTCAAATGTGCTGATACAAGTATTTATAGGCAAAAAGATTTGCCCCTTCACATGCTGGAGATAAATCAAAAGTTTTGTCTTTTCAAATGCTAGAGATAAATTATGATGCCTATAGATCTGCCACCTAAAACCATTAATGCTATCTAGGAATACCAAATGCTATCTAGGAATACCAAACAACAAGAAATAAAGTTTCTTAATTTAAGTTTTATAACACCATTCTTTATCATGATACAAGTAACATCACTGAATGTGAGTATCTGCAGACTCAGTAGGATCCTGGTTCTGTCGGTTACACACTTAAAAAAGTAGTAGTTGTCATTAGAAGTGGGTATGCTATTTGTTGAAACTGATGTATATTGCATTTGGATGCAACATTATATTTTGTGTTTGGACCTGAACTCTAATCTCACGAACTAGCTACTCTTGTTGACCAAAGGAACCTCTACTCTAATTCTGACAAATTTCACCAGTTAGCTAACTAAAACTATGGTTGAGACCCTGTTCTTATTTCTCATTTTTCTCTTTTTTATAAAAATTAATACTTAAAAGATAAAAACAAAATTAACTTTCAAGTGGATCAACAGAGAAGGTAGTATTATACAAACATTTGAGGTTTCTTCCTTATCTTTATTTTTGGTCCTTGATTTTTTTCTTAATAAAAATTAGTGCTTAGGATATAAAAAAGGAAAAAAATAGAACAAACTATTGATAGAAGTTTTACATGATAACTTGTGAGCTTTATCTACAATGTAAACATCTAACTGTATAGATAACTAACTTTTAACAAATTTAACCAATCCTAATAATTATTGTCAACTCACTAGGCTGAGTGATGAGAGATTAAATAAAAAAATATAGTTCTTACTAACCACAACAACAAGATGACCAACAACAACAAATACAGGATGACCAACAACTAGGATGATTAGCATCAAAAGAATTCTTGTTTTTATTACTCTGATTATTATGTTACTAAACTTAACAATTATATTTTATGTTAAAACTATTTAAAACTATGTTAACTTTATATTTTAACAATTATACAAGTTTGAAGGTTGATTTATATTTCATTTGAAATTATGAATATTTTAAATTTTATGCTTATTATTGTAATTTGTCTAAAAATAGATAATTTTTATGTAAATAGAAATAATTTTAGAGAAAACGTTATAATTGTCTACAAATAAATTACCTAGATATAGATGATCAATGTACATTTATCTACATATGTTTTTATAGATAATTTATTATAGAAATATCTATAAATAAATGAGTGTTTTTGTCTTGGGTAATTATCTATAGATATTTTTATAGATAATTTATCTAGAAAATATACATAAATAATTTATTTATAAGTATAAGTATTATCTATGGCAATATCCATAGATATCTTATCTATGGAAATTCCCACGCATTTGAACCTATGGCTTTCTTAAAACGTTTTGGGTATGACACTCACCTAAAGTTGTAGTTTCTCATTTTTAATGATATATTGAAGTAGTGATATTCAGATTTTCTCGACCAACGGATGTTATTTATGTGATGATTTTATTTTGCTGCCTAATATCTTGCCTGATTTAATGAGGAACATTAGATAAGTTTGTTGAATTGTACAAAGGAATAAAATGGTTAGGGAGGGATAGGAAAGATGCAAAACTCATATGATAATACTTATTAGGAAAAAACAGTTGTAGCATAAAATAATCCATTTGTAAGAAGTTAAAACAGTGTTTTAGTTTGTAATTAAATAAAATATTGAACAGTTTCTTATAGTAATTCACTAAAGACATGTACATAATTAAACAGTAATTCTTTATTATTGTTTCCCCCATATTTTGGAAACAGCATGGAGATTTATAAATTTTAAATTTTCATTTTGTGTCTGCACCTGAACTTTAATTTTAATTATATATTTTTACTAAATGTTTTCTACTATATTGTCTATTATAATTAATTAAGTTTTAGTCTTTATCTCACTAGCTAGTTACTCTAATTTACCAAGTAGCCTCTACTCTAATTCTTACAAATTTCACTAGCTAGCTAACTAAAACAATGGTTAGAACCTTGTTCCTTATCTCTTATTTTTTTTATAAAAATTAATACTTAAAAGATAAAACAAAATTAACTATCAATTGAATCAATAAAGAAGGTGGTATTATAAAAACATTTGAAGCTTCTTCCTTATCTTTATTTTCTGTCCTTGATTTTTCTTCTTCATAAAAATTAGTGCTTAGGAAATAATAAAAGAAAAAAAACATAACAAACTATTGATAGAAAAGAATTTTGCCACCTATATTTTACATAATAACTTGTAACCTTTATCTACAATATAAACATCTAACTATGTGCGTAGTAGCTAACTTCTAACAAATTTAATCAGTGCTAATAACCTCTGACATCTTAGCAAGTTAAGTAATGCATACATTCTCGCAGAATTAACGTGCAATTTACAGATAGATTCTTTGACAATTTTACATTTTGAACTAGTAATTTAAAATTTTAACATCAAACAAATATAATGCAAACCAACATAAGAAATATTGTATGATCATCTGAAACATATGAAATATAAAATAATATGATACAAAATTGATATCTGTTTATTTTGGAAATAACATGAAGGTTTATAAATTTTAAATTTTCATTACATGTACCATTTGTTGGCAACAAGAAAGCAAAAGGTTGGCAGCTCTTTAAAAACTTTCTTTTTCCTGTTTCATTTCAAATGTGCTGATACAAGTATTTATAGGCAAAAAGATTTTCCCCTTCACATGCTGGAGATAAATCAAAAGTTTTGTCTTTTCAAATGCTAGAGATAAATGATGATGCCTATAGGTCTGCCACCTAAAACCATTAATGCTATCTAGGAATACCAAATGCTATCTAGGAATACCAAACAACAAGAAATAAAGTTTCTTAATTTAAGTTTTATAACAAATCTCCCCCTTAAACTTAAATACTCTTCCCATTTCTCATTCCCATAAGCCTTTTGCAATTCTCCAGTAATGTGGTCAGTAGTGGCTTGGTGAGTATATCCGCGGCTTGAGCTCGGCTTTCAACATGCTCCAGCTTAACTTTTCCTTCTTTTACTTGTTCTCGGATGAAATGAAAACGGACGTCGATGTGCTTGCTCCTTCCGTGATTAACTGGGTTCTTTGCCAACTCGATCGCCGACTTGTTATCAACTCGGATCATAGTCCCTTCATTTTGGATCACTCCCAAATGCCTTAATAGATTTAAAAGTCAGACTGCATGACACACGCTCCAAGAGGCCGCCACATACTCTGCCTCGCAAGTAGACAGGGTTACAATGGGCTGCTTCTTTGACAGCCAAGTTAAAGCTGTATTTCCGAGTAGGAATACATAACCCGAAGTACTTTTTCGGTCATCAACATCACCACACCAATCTCTATCTGAGTAACCCACTAGTCGATAGTCATCTGATTTTGAATAGAAAAGACCAAGTGATAGGGTTCCTCGAATATATCTCAGAATTCTCTTCAAGGCATTCTAATGTGTATAGCTTGGATCCTCCATGAATCTGCTCATTATCCCAACACTCAACATTAAGTCAGGTCTCGTGCTTGTAAGGTACCTTAGACTTCCAATTAAACTTCGATATCTCCCAGAATCAGCTCATTCTCCTCCATCAAACTTGGAGAGTTTAGTGCCTGGTTCTATTGGAGTAGAAACCGGGTTGCAGTCCTCCATTTTAAACTTCTTTAGAATTTCAAGCGCGTACCTCTCTTGGGATATAAAAATCCCTTCTTCCGATTGCTTCACTTCCAGGCCAAGAAAATATTTCATTAGGCCTAAGTCTGTCATCTCGAACTCTTTTTCCATTACCTCCTTAAACTCCTTAATCAGCTTCGTGTTGCTTCCGGTGAATATGAGGTCGTCGACATAGAGAGCAACTACCATCATATCCTTTTCTGATTTCTTTGTGTACAAAGCATGTTCGTACGGACATTGCTCGTACCCAGTTTTCTTGAAATACCCGTCAATTCTCTCATTCCAGGCACGGGGAGCCTGCTTCAGTCCATAGAGGGCCTTTTTCAATCTCAGCACTTTCTTCTCATCCCCTCTCTTCATGTACCCGAGTGGTTGCTCGACGTACACCTCCTCTTTTAGCATTCCATTTAGAAAGGCTGACTTCACATCCATCTGTAGAATTGGCCATTGGTTTTGAGCAGCTAACGATACCAGGAGTCGGATTGACTCCATTCTCGTGACAGGAGCAAATACTTCATCGTAGTCTATCCCCTCTTTCTGTCTATAGCCCTTTACCACAAGTCGAGCCTTATAACGCTGAACCTCTCCCTCAGCATTCATCTTCTTTTTGTACACCCATTTTACTCCAATGGGTCGAGCGCCTTCAGGAAGATCGATCAATTCCCAAGTCTTGTTGCATTCAATCGCTCCAATCTCCTCATCCATGGCTGTTCTCCACTTCTCTTCTTGGATAGATTTCTCAAAGCTCAAGTCTTCAGAGTCGGCCAGAAGACATACAACATGAACTTCATTTGTAGTGTCGTATATTTCCTGTAGACTTCTCATCCTGGGCTTTGTGGCTCAGTTTCTTCATCTGAGGACTCGGTGGTTGTTGTTGTTGAAGGTACAACAATCTCCGAGCTAGTTTCTTTTTCGACTAGGTTACTCTAGCACCACTCCTTCGTTTCCTCCACATGAACATCTTGGCTCACCACTACTTTCTTGTTAACAGGATCAAACAATTTATATGCTTTAGAATTTTTATCATACCCGATAAATATGTACTTGTTGCTCCGATCTTCTAATTTTGTCCTGTGCTGACTTGCTACTTGCCCATAGGCCACGCTACTAAACACCTTCAGATGAGACACACTCGGCTTCACACCACTCCAAATCTCCTGAGGCATCTTTTCGCCTAACTTTGCATGTGGACATCTATTTTGCACATAGACTGCGCATTGTACCGCCTCTGCCCAAAACTTATTTGGCATATTCTTCCCTTTCAACATAGATCGAACCATGTCGAGAATGGTTCGGTTCTTTCGTTCTGCTACACCGTTTTGTTGTGGAGAATATGGAGCCGTCAAGAAACGCTTGATTCCATGTTCCTCACAGTATTTGTTGAACTTGGCAGAAGTGAACTCGCCTCCTCTATCAGATCGGACTGTTTTGATGACTTTTTTTGTTTCTTTTTCTACCATCACTTTGAACTTCTTGAAAGTTTCAAACACTTCTGACTTCTCCTTCAGAAAGTAAACCCACGTCTTTCTTGAGAAATCATCAATGAAAGAGACGAAATATCTCTTACCACTAAATGATTCAGGAGTTATTGGCCTACACAAGTCGGTATGGATCAGTTCGAGCTGCTTCTTTGCTCGGTACTCAGAGCTCCGTGGGAAAGAAGTCCTCGCTTGCTTTCCGATCACACATTCTTCACAGAACCTCTTTTCAAATTCCATTTTGGGCAAACCGAGCACCATCTCCTTTTTCACAAACTTAGTCAACCTTCCGAAGTGAAGATGACCGAATCGCAAATGCCACTTCATGGCCTCATCCTCCATATCAAGTTGCATGCATTTATCTTGAACTATTTTCAACTCAAGTTTTTACATGCGATTTTTCTTCATTTCTACTTGGGCGATGAGCCTTCCGAGTTTATCCCTCAGTTGTAATTTTCGGTCCTTCATCAGAACCGAGCACCCCTTCTCCATTATCTGTCCCATGCTCAGTATGTTGCTTTTGAGATCAGGTACATAGTATACATCTCTGATCTCTCCGATTCGCCCATTTTCCTATTGATACCAGATCGTTCCTTGACCTTTGACGGTTACTTTCGATGCATCGCCAAAAGAAACGGATCCAGATTCCACCTTTGAAAGTACTTTGAATAAACTCTCGTCGCCACACATATGGTTACTTGCGCCGGTGTCCAAGTACCAAACCGAATTATTAGAATAGCTCGGTTTGACCTCGGTTTCTGGAATGTTTGTCACTAGCAGCAATCCTTCATCTTCTTTCTCAGTAAGAAAGTTTGTTGGCTCCTCATTTTTCTTCTCGGACCTACAATCTTTGGAAATATAGCCCATCTTTCCACAATTGTAGAATTTTACCGAGTAGCAATCCTTGGCACAATGCCCATACTTCCCACAATTATAGCATTCAATGTTGTTTGTGTTTGTCCGACCACCTCGAGTCTGACCTCGACCACCTCGGGCCTGACCTCGGCCACGCCAGTTTTGTTGGCCGACTTGCTCATTTCTTCGTTCTCCTCTTCCTCTACCACCTTGGCTTCTGCCTCTTCCTTGGCCTCTGGTACTTTGAGCATAAAACACATTATCCTTTTTTATAGTCACCTTTGCCTGGAGAGCTTGTTCAAGGGACTCCCCCCTCTTGTTTTTTCGTCTCTGCTCATGTGCTTCCAGGGACCCAGCAAGCTCTTCAATGGTGAGTGTTGATAGATCCTTGGACTCCTCTATTGCGCATACGATATTTTCGAATTCATCTCTGAATGACCTCAAAATCTTTTCAACAACTCGGTTTGAAGAAAGAATCTCACCATTTTGATTTAGTTTGTTCACCACGGTCTCAACCCGAGTAACGAACTCGGATACGCTTTCGGACTCGTTCATCTTCATGTTTTCCAATTCGCGCCTAAGGGTTTGAAGTTGGACCTGCTTTACTCGTTCGTCTCCTTTGTTTTCCTTTTTGAGTGTATCCCATGCTACTCTGGAAGATTTTGCATTTGCTATCTTCTCAAAGCCGGATTCGTCAACAGCTCGGTATAACAAATATAAAGCCGCCTTGTCTTTAGCTCGAACGACCTTCAACGCATTCAACTGGGCATTTGAATATCCATCTGTGCTTGCTGGTTCCTCATACCCAGTCTCGACCACATCCCAATTATCTTGGGAGCCGAGAAGGGCCTTTATCTGCACCTTCCAGTTGTCATAGTTAACGTCTTTCGTCAACTTGGGTAGCGGGATGCCATTGGTTAGACCTGCCATTTCTCTCAAGTGTTTACACTCAACTCACACACCTCACAAAACTCTCAGTTGCTCCTCTCTCTCTCTGCCAGCGCACACCGCGGCGTTCTTTCCTAACAAAACTCTCGGTAGCTCTGATACCAAATTGTTGGCAACAAGAAAGCAAAAGGTTGGCAGCTCTTTAAAAACTCTTTCTTTTTCCTGCTTCATTTCAAATATGCTGATACAAGTATTTATAGGCAAAAAGATTTGCCCCTTCACATGCTGGAGATAAATCAAAAGTTTTGTCTTTTCAAATGCTAGAGATAAATGATGATGCCTATAGGTCTGCCACCTAAAACCATTAATTCTATCTAGGAATATCAAATGCTATCTAGGAATACCAAACAACAAGAAATAAAGTTTCTTAATTTAAGTTTTATAACACCATTCTTTATCATGATACAAGTAACATCACTGAATGTGAGTATCTGCAGACTCAGTAGGATCCTGGTTCTGTCAGTTACACACTTAAAAAAGTAGTAGTTGTCATTAGAAGTGGGTATGCTATTTTTTGAAACTGATGTATATTTCATTTGGATGCAGCATTATATTTTGTGTTTGGACCTGAACTCTAATCTCACAAACTAGCTACTCTTGTTGACAAAAGGAACCTCTACTCTAATTCTGACAAATTTCACCAGTTAGCTAACTAAAACTATGGTTGAGACCCTGTTCTTATTTCTCATTTTTCTCTTTTTTATAAAAATTAATACTTAAAAGATAAAAACAAAATTAACTTAATAAGGTAGTATTATACAAACATTTGAGGTTTCTTCCTTATCTTTATTTTTGGTCCTTGATTTTTTTCTTAATAAAAATTAGTGCTTAGGATATAAAAAAGGAAAAAAATAAAACAAACTATTGATAGAAGTTTTACATGATAACTTGTGAGCTTTATCTACAATGTAAACATCTAACTGTATAGATAACTAACTTTTAACAAATTTAACCAATCCTAATAATTGTTGTCAACTCAGTAGGCTGAGTAATGAGAGATTAAATAAAAAAAATATAGTTCTTACTAACCACAACAACAAGATGACCAACAGCAACAAATACAGGATGACCAACAGCAACAAATACAGGATGACCAACAACCAGGATGATTAGCATCAAAAGAATTCTTGTTTTTATTACTCTGATTATTATGTTACTAAACTTAACAATTATATTTTATGTTAAAACTATTTAAAACTATGTTAACTTTATATTTTAACAATTATGACAAGTTTGAAGGTTGATTTATATTTCATTTAAAATTATGAATATTTTAAATTTTATGCTTATTATTGTAATTTGTCTAAAAATAGATAATTTTTATGTAAATAGAAATGATTTTAGAGAGAACGTTATAATTGTCTACAAATAAATTACCTAGATATAGATGATCAATGTACATTTATCTACAGATGTTTTTATAGATAATTTATTATAGAAATATCTATAGATAAATGAGTGTTTTTGTCTTGGGTAATTATCTATAGATATTTTTATAGATAATTTATCTAGAAAATATACATAAATAATTTATTTATAAGTATAAGTATTATCTATGGAAATATCCATAGATATCTTATCTATGAAATTCCCACGCATTTGAACCTATGGCTTTCTTAAAACGTTTTGGGTATGACACTCACCTAAAGTTGTAGTTTCTCATTTTTAATGATATATTGAAGTAGTGATATTCAGATTTTCTCGACCAACGGATGTTATTTATGTGATGATTTTATTTTGCTGCCTAATATCTTGCCTGATTTAATGAGGAACATTAGATAAGTTTGTTGAATTGTACAAAGGAATAAAATGGTTAGGGAGGGATAGGAAAGATGCAAAACTCATATGATAATACATAGGAAAAAACAGTTGTAGCATAAAATAATCCATTTGTAAGAAGTTAAAACAGTGTTTTAGTTTGTAATTAATTAAAATATTGAACAGTTTCTTATAGTAATTCACTAAAGACATGTACAAAATTAAACAGTAATTCTTTATTATCGTTTTCCCCATATTTTGGAAATAGCATGGAGATTTATAAATTTTAAATTTTCATTTTGTGTCTGCACCTGAACTTTAATTTTAATTATATATTTTTCCTAAATGTTTTCTACTATATTGTCTATTATAATTAATTAAGTTTTAGTCTTTATCTCACTAGCTAGTTACTCTAATTTACCAAGTAGCCTCTACTCTAATTCTTACAAATTTCACTAGCTAGCTAACTAAAACAATGGTTAGAACCTTGTTCCTTATCTCTTATTTTTTTTATAAAAATTAATACTTAAAAGATAAAACAAAATTAACTATCAAGTGAATCAATAAAGAAGGTGGTATTATAAAAACATTTGAAGTTTCTTCCTTATCTTTATTTTCGGTCGTTGATTTTTTTTCTTCATAAAAATTAATGCTTAGGATATAAAAAAAGAAAAAAACATCACAAACTATTGATAGAAAGAATTTTGCGACCTATATTTTACACGATAACTTGTAACATTTATCTACAATGTAAACATCTAACTATGTGGGTAACTAACTTCTAACAAATTTAATCAGTCCTAATAACCTCTGTCATATCAGCAGGTTGAGTAATGGATACATTCTAGCAGAATTAACGTGCAATATAATCCAAGCCAACATAAGAAATATTGTATGATCATCTTAAACATATGAAATATAAAATAGTATGATGCAGTAATTGATATCCTGTTTATTTTGGAAATAGCATGAAGATTTATAAATTTTAAATTTTCATTACATGTACCATTCTTGATCATGATCTAGGTAACTTCACTGAATGCGACTATCTACAGACTGAGGCGATCCTGGTTCTATCGGTTGCACACTCAAAGAAGCAGTGGTCATCACTAGAAGTGCAGTCTCTCATTTTTCTCCTTTTTATAATTTTTTATAAAAATTAATACTTAAAAGATAAAAACACAATTAACTTTCAAGTGGATCAACAGAGAGAATGTAGTATTATAAAAACATTTGAGGTTTCTTCCTTATCTTTATTTTTGTTCCTTGATTTTTTTCTTGATAAAAATTAGTGCTTAGGATATAAAAAAGGAAAAAACAGAACAAACTATTGATAGAAATTTTACACTATAAACATCTAACTATATGGATAACTAACATTTAACGAATTTAACCAGTGCTAATAATTGTTGTCAGTTCAGTGGGTGATGACCTAAATGGGTCTTTTCTTTTTTTAAATAATTATCTAAATGAGCCTGTTTTAAAAATATTTACTAAGGTAGGTTTTCTTTTAGGTTGGACATGGTCAAACCACAATTTTCACTTGTATTTTTAGTGCTTTAACCAATTGGCTAACGCCAACTCGGAAGTCACATGGTTATACAATTGAAGTGGCACTAAAGATGTAAGTGAGAATTGCAGTTTGACCAAGTTATACTTAAAAAGAAACCTACTGATGAGGACACAGCTACAAACAAAGACAGTAAGGTGCTTGAAGGACTTGGGACACCTAGGACAAGGGCAAGAGCTAGGAAAGCAAGAGAAGCTTTAAAACAAGTGGTAGCAACAATTCTGGAAGTTGCACCTAATGAAAAGGACATAGAGGCAAAATTAATTCAATGCATGGTCATCATTGAAGATTCATGAAATAGAGGATGTTGCTGCAAAGTTATTTTAATCAAAGTGGGTTTAATTAAATAAAGTTGTAAAAAGAATTGGTACTGTTGTGTTATTTGTCATGCTTTAAAAACAGTTTATTTTAATTTTTTCTTTTATTTTGGAGTGTTGAATTTTAGTGGTTGTCTAATTTTCCTTCAGTGTGGCTGCTGCCTTTTCATATGCACCAGTAGGGAGGTTATTTAATAAATAAGCCTCAATCAATGTTAGTAAATGGTGCATTTACTTCTTGGCTTTATGGAATTCCTATATGTATTGCATTTCAATGGAAATAGACAGACTTTGCTTTGGATAAAACTTTTCTTGAGAGAGTGTATCTCCTAGGTTCTTGGCTGAACCAAGCTTGAGACTTATCAAGGGCCTTCCACCCCTTGTGGCATCTTTGAGACTTATCTTCCTTCCCGGAAGTGGCGTCTCCGCCAAAACCACTATCATCCCCAATTCTTACCTTTTTGTTTTTCCATTCTAACAAATAGTCCTAATCGGTCCGTTCTGAATTAGTGGCAAGGGGAATTCACATCATTTGGTATCAAAGCTAGTTGTTAGGACTAGGTTTTGGACACTGCTTCAAGGTTCTAGGGCGCAGTTCTTGGCTGTCTGAGATGCAATTTCCTTTCACTCATAACTCACGTTTTACAGAGTCAATTTCAGTGATTCCTGAGTGGAAATTGCTCCTCAGAACGTGAACTTTCATCTGGATGTCGAATTGTTCACTTAGGAGTTATGCAACGTGAGATATAGTGGCGTGACATTGGTTGGCTTGGAGAAATTGGTAACATCCTTCCTTTTGTTCTTAGTGCCAATAACATCATCTGATATTGATAATCACCCTGCCTAAGTCATTGCAAAAGTTAAGCATATAAAAAAACACAAAAGAAAGAAAAGAAAAAAAAAAGAAGAAAAAAAAACAAAAGAAAAGGTTGTGGCTGAATGATTCATCTATTTAGGACAGAAACTTAACCAATTGTAAGGTGATATATTGGCTGTTTTTGTGAAGGATTGTTTCTGCAACTGTTTAGGGCATTAAATTGCATTAGAGTTTTGTTTTTGTTTGGCCTTTTGCATTCGCTGATTTGTGAGGTAGTGGTGTTTAAAGTCTGATACATTAGGGTAAATTGGAGCCTTTTGTTGGTAAATTTTGTTGTTCAACTGTTTTCTAAACTGCACCTGATACGTACCAAATTTTTGCTACATTGTGTGGACTGTTCTTGAAAAAAAAAAAGAAGAAAAAGAGTCTTATTTGTTTTTGTTAAAAACCCAAGGAGAGTACAAGAGAGGTAAAAGGCTATGTACACATTAGAGAAAAAGCCAAAAAAGAGAGCACTAAACACGAGTGTACATTCTTGAGTGTAAACACATGAGAAGAGTGGTGAGGGCCTATTACTTCAATTTTATTGTTTCTGATTAAATGACAGGTATAGGAGGTGAAGAAACCCCTCCTAATGGAGGTGGTAATAGACTCATGATTGAAGCAATTACAAACCAAGTACAAAGAATGTTGAGAGAACATACAAAGGAGTTATATGGGAGGATTGAGGTACTTGAGAATCGTGGAAATAATGAGGAGAATAGGAGAATAAGAGATAATGATGGTGAACCTAGGCGAAACCGGATTGAAGGAGTGAAGCTGAATATTCCCCCATTCAAAGGAAAGAGTGATCCAGAAGCCTATTTGGAGTGGGAACTGAAAATTGAACATGTATTCTCTTGTAACAACTATACAGAGGAGCAAAAAGTTAAAATGGTAGCTACTGAATTTTCTGATTATGCGCTTATTTGGTGGAATAAGTATCAAAGGGAGAGGGTGAGAAATGAAGAACCAATAGTAGATACATGGGCTGAAATGAGGACCATCATGAGGAAGAGATATGTGCCAACTAGATACAATAGAGATTTGAAGCTTAAACTTCAAAAATTATCTCAAGGCAATATGAGTGTTGAAGAGTATTTTAAAGACCTGGAAATGACTATGATGCGGGCTAAAGTCAATGAAGATAGTAAGGACACTATGGCTCAATTTTTTAGGGGATTAAATAATGAAATCAAAGATGTTGTTGAATTGCAGGAATATATTGAGTTAGAAGATTTGTTGCACAAAGTTGTACAGGTAGAACAACAACTCAAAAGGAAGGGAACTATGAGAAGGGGTTCTTCCAATTTTAACAACACAAATTGGAGGGACAAGTCCAAGAATGAAAGGGGGTCTTCATCTAGTCCAAATGCGGTTGTCCCACATGAAAAGTCACCAATGAAGTCTCGCACATCACCTCCAAAAACTAAGTCTAGAGAAGTAAAATGTTTCAGGTGTTTGGGAAGAGGGCATTATGCTTCTGAATGTCCAACTAAGAGAACTATGGTCCTAAAGGAGAATTGTGAAATTACTAGTGAGTCTTCAGCTAGTGAAGGAGAGAAGGAGGATGAGGAAGAAGTGGAAGCACTAGAAGGTGATTTATTAATGGTTAGAAGGTTGTTGGGAAGTCAGATTCAAACTTTAGATCAATCCCAAAGAGAGAATATTTTTCATACTAGATGTTCAATCAATGGGAAAATTTGTTCTTTAATAGTTGATGGAGGAAGCTGCACCAATGTGGCAAGCTCTAGATTAGTGTCCAAGTTAAATTTGGAGACTAAGCCACATCCTAGGCCATACAAACTTCAATGGCTTAGTGAAGATGGGGAAATGATCGTGAGCAAACAAGTAAAGGTATGCATTTCCATGGGACAATATAGTGACAAGGTGTTGTGTGATTTGGTTCCAATGGAGGCAAGTCACATTCTATTAGGGAGACCGTGGCAGTATGATACCAAGGCAATTCATGATGGTTTCACAAATAAAATCTCTTTCATGCACAATAAGAAGAAGATTGTTCTCAAACCATTATCTCTTAGGGAGGTGTGTGAAAACCAAATAAGATTGAGAGAAAAGAGAGTGCAAGAAAAAGGAGAGATGAGTGAAACACATAAAAAGAGTGGAAATAAAAAGAGTGAAACACATAAGGGGAACAAAAGTGAAACACTTGAAAGAAAAAAGAGTTGCTTAGCAAAAAATAGTGACGTGAAGAAGGTGATGCTTGCAAAAAAAATCACTTTACGTGTTGTATTGCAAAAATAATATTTATACTAACTCTGAAAAACTTGGCCCTGTTGGTGTTGAATTTCTTTTGCAGGAATATAAGGATGTGTTTCCAAAGGAGGTTCCTAACGGATTACCACCTTTAAGGGGAATTGAGCATCACATTAATCTCATTCCTGGAGCTTCATTACCTAATCGACCAGCATATAGAAGCAACCCCCAAGAGACCCAAGAAATACAAAGGCAAGTTGATGAATTAATAAGCAAAAAGTGGGTGCAAGATAGCTATGCCAAGCAAGCTAATAAGGGAAGAAGAAGAATTGTATTCGAACCTGGTGATTGGGTTTGGGTACACATGAGAAAAGAGAGATTCCCTAAACAAAGGAAGTCCAAATTACAACCAAGGGGGGACGGTCCTTTCCAAGTGTTGGAGAGGATCAATGACAATGCGTACAAAATTGATTTGCCAGGTGAGTCTAATACAAGTGCAACTTTTAATGTATCTGATTTGTCTCCTTTTAATGCATAAGAAGAAGCCTAAGATTTGAGGACAAATCCTCTTCAAGAGGAAGGGAATGATGAGGACACAGCTACAAACAAAGATAGTAAGGTGCTTGAAGGACTTGGGACACCTAGGACAAGGGCAAGAGCTAGGAAAGCAAGAGAAGCTTTAAAACAAGTGGTAGCAACAATTCTGGAAGCTGCACCTAACGAAAAGGACATAGAGGTAAAATTAATTCAATGCATGGTCATCATTGAAGATTCATGAAATAGAGGATGTTGCTGCAAAGTTATTTTAATCAAAGTGGGTTTAATTAAATAAAGTTGTAAAAAGAATTGGTACTGTTGTGTTATTTGCCATGCTTTAAAAATAGTTTATTTTAATTTTTTCTTTTATTTTGGAGTGTTGAATTTTAGTGGTTGTCTAGTTTTCCTTCAGTGTGGCTGTTGCCTTTTCATATGCACCAGTAGGGAGGTTATTTAATAAATAAGCCTCAATCAATGTTAGTAAATGGTGCATTTATTTCTTGGCTTTATGGAATTCCTATATGTTTTGCATTTCAATGGAAATAGACAGACTTTGCTTTGGATAAAACTTTTCTTGAGAGAGTGTATCTCTTAGGTTCTTGGCTGAACCAAGTTTGAGACTTATCAAGGGCCTTCCATCGACTTATCTTCCTTCTCGGAAGTGGCGTCTCCCCCAAAACCACCATCATCCCTAATTCTTACCTTTTTGTTTTTCCATTCTAACAAATAGTTCTAATCGGTCGGTTCTGAATTCGTGGCAAGGGGAATTCATATCACCTACCTTGGTAAATATTTTTAAAACAAACTTATAGGTAAGTATTTTTAAAAAATGACCCATTTAGGTTAGTCACCCTAGCTCAGTAGGCTGAGTAATGAGAGATTAAATTAAAAATTATAGTCCTTACTTGGTTTGCATTTTAGTTCTTACTATCAAATGCTCGAAAGATGGTTCAACAGGATCTCCAACAACAACAACAACCAGATGACCAACCACAACAAGAGGATGACCAACAAGAACAAATACAGGATAACCAACAATCAAAACATGATGACTAGCTGCAAAAGAATTCTTCTTCTAATTACTCTGATTATTAGGATACAAGTCACTTTATTTATATGAAACAAATAGACTATGTATACTTTTACTTAATATGTATGTTACTAAACTTAACAATTATATTTTATGGTAGGACTATCAAAAATTGTGTTAACTTTATATTTTAACAGTTATGACAAGTTTGAAGATTGATTTATATTTCATTTGAAATTAAGAATATTTTAAGTTTTACGTTTATTATTGTAATTTGTCTGAAAAAGGTAATTTTTATGTAAACAGAAGTGATTTTAGAAAAAAAAAACGTTATAATTATCTACAAATAAATTAGCTAGATATAGATTATCAATGTACAGATATTTTTATAAATAATTTATCTATTGAAATATTCTTAAATAAATGAGTGTTTTTATCCTTGGTAATTATTTACAGATATTTTTATAGATAATTTATCTAAAAAATATTCATAGATAATTTATCCATGGAACAATCAATATAGATATTATATGAAAATATCCATAGATACCTTATCTATGAAACAATTCTTAGATGAATATCGATAGATAACTGATTTGCAAAACTATTTTCAAATAACTATTTATAGATAAATTATTTATTGAAAATAAAAATTTTATTAAAAATATTAAGTGTGACTCATTAAATAACATGAGAAATTTTGGTTGAAGAAACATAATAGAAAGAGGATTTTTATCCAAATTTCAAAATCAAAATTAAAGAAAGGAAAAATAGATAAAATTTTAGAAATACTAAAGCAGAACTTAAAACTTTTTAGGACTAAACGTATTTTCTTTATTTTATATATATATATATATATATATATATATATATATATTATTTTCTTATTCATGATACTAGATATTATTTTTTTATGAGAGAATAACAGACGAATGATATGAAAAAAAATATGCACAGTGCCATTAACTCGTCATTGGTGTGTTTGTCACGAAATCTTGTTCGTATTATTAAGAATAGAGGGAGAGATACGCTATCATTAACTCTGCAGTGGTGGAAAGACATATGGGTCATTGATGGACCAAAAACGGTAATGCCAGAATGGTTTCAAAGTAGAGTAAATATGATAGTCAGGTCTGGAGTGGGTACTCTATTTTGGGAGTGGGTACATTCAGCGTAATTTTCCCAGATTGTACACCTTAGCAAATGATAAGTTTATTACTATCAAGGATAAATGCCAGACAGGAGCCCTACTGTCACCATGGAAGTGGGTGTGGTGGAGAGAGTTGTTTGTATGGGAGGAGCAGTTGTTTCATGCGTTACAGGAGGTCTTAAGTGAAGTAGAATTGGTGGATCGGAACCCAGATGAGTGAGGGTGGAATTCAACTGTCGAGGGGATACTCGGTGGCGGCAGGGTATAAGGTGCTGAATGAAGGAATATTTGATTTAGGAATGAATTGTGTGGAACCGCGGGATTTGTGCCGATTGTGGAAGGAAAAGCTACTGTCTAACGTACTGGTGTTCTCTTGGAGACTGCTGAGAGACAAGCTACCTACGATAATTTGCTAAAGAGAGGGATTCATACTTCGGTGCTCAACCCTGTTTGTGTGTTTTGCAATAATGGACCAGAGACCAGAAATCATCTTTTCTTACAGTGTCCAAACACACAAAGATTGTGGTATAAAGTTATCAGTTGGGTGGGGGTACAAACGCCAGTTCCAGGAGATCTGAATCAGCTGCTTCTCTTATCCTCGGGATGGGTGGTGGGAAAGCGAAAGAAGAGGTGCAGATATGTGTTTTGGATTGCTGTATGCTGGTGCATTTGGCTGTCCAGGAATGCTATTATCTTTCACGGGTCCGAGATGGAGTCTATTGATAGTTTAATGTCAATAAAGTTTTTGTCCTGGAAATGTTTGTTGTATTCTTTTGGTTTTAATACAGGATGTGTATTTTCTGATTGGTGCTCCCACCCTAGATTGTGTCTGATGAATATGAAATAGATACATAGGTTAGGTGGAACACAGTAAAAGTATTACTCTAGTACTGTTTATAAATTGAAACATTTTGTTTCGACTTCATCTTATATTCTATAATACAATATAATTTTGCCTTTCAAAAAAAAAAAAAAACCATTAACTCTACCGGTGATTTGTTTTTTTTTTCTTTATAAGCCATGATTTGTTTCAAAAATAATATTCTATTTTAAAATCACCGTTTGAATGTAATATTAATATTTTTATAATATTTCTAATAACATCAATTTAATTTTTAATGTATATACTAATTAGTGTTTTTTTTTATTTGTAAATATTAATTAGTAATAGTTAACTTTTTTATTAGGAGAGGACTCGAATTGTGACTTGTCTCTCTACTCTTCTTTCACTAGTTAGTCTATTTTATATTTCACCACTGTCCTCGCTTTTTTATTTTTGAATAAAAAAAACATATTAAGAATTATATATGAGAATAACTCAAAATGCGAGCACAATATTACAAGTCTCAATGAAATATTAAGACATTCTCCTTAATATTAAAGATAATTTTGTGGAATCAATGTTACTTTTTATCTTTTTATTAATTTTTTGTATTTATATAAAACAACTTAACTTAACGTCATGTTAATAGGGAGAGTATTTTATAGTCTACAGATTACGGATAAATAAATAAATAAATAAATAAAATAAATATATTTTATAAGTTCCGCGGTGTTTATATATTCAAACATGCGATGTTATTGAAGAAGTCCTTAATGGGTACAGGATGCAAACGGATACTTTGATTATTTTTTAAGAAAATATTTATTTTAATATATAAGAAAAATACTTGTAGTAGTTTTTAAGATTTAGATAAATTTTTAAATAAAATAAAAAAAAAATTAAAAATTGTTTATTGGATAAACAACTTGAAACAATTTTATAATAATGATTTATAAATAAATTATTTTTTTATAAATATTTATTTTGGTGAATTATTTATAATATATATATATATATATATATATATATATATATATATAATAACCATACAAGGTAGGGTTGCAACTTCAAACCCAAAATTTATTAAGCGTAAAATTTTTTTATTAAAACCCAAAATTTATTCTAACTTACTTCAATCTATAATAAATTCTAGAGCACGTATCAATTCTAAATTTTTCTCAATACGAATCTAAATATATCGTAATTTATCTAATAAAATCAATTTTAAGTCTAAAATCAATTATTTAATAAGTAAGGGATTATAAAGTTTGTTTAGTAACAAAATTTACATATGAAAAAAAAGGGATAGGGAGAAATTATGAATTTAAATCCTCTACCAACAAAATTAATATACTAACAATTAACACTTACTTATAAAAAATTATCTAACCTATAAACAAACATGCACTTAGTGTTCAAACATAAATTTGCTAGCTCCAATGGGAGTTCTAGTAATTTTCATCTTAGATAGAAAATTTTACACTAGATTTTACTTCTAACTTGAGCTTGTAATAAAAATATTCAAACATAAATCATATATTCTCAAAATCAATCATAATCAAAATCAATTTTATAAATCTAATTCAATTTAAAATTAATTTTTCGCTAATATATTCCAAAACCCACACTTAATTAGGGACTGCATCAATCAGAATTGGTCTCAAACTAGTTAAACTTTCATATTCCACCAACTTCTGAAGACCATGTTTAAACTTGGAACATTAAGAGGAAGCCAATAAAAGATGACTTAGCAAAAAAACATATATACTTAAAGCTATTATGATCAAGTCTATAAAATCCAGACTAAGTCTAAACTCAACTTTGATTCTGTTAACAAGTGAAAACGAAGTGATACCAAATTCTTGGTTTTAATAATCTTCCTCTGCTACTTAGTCTAGGTCAAGCACGCATCTAGTAGTTGTTAAGGAATATGATTCCCAATAAAATAAATAATTATTATGATAAAGATAAACTGCAAACCATTTCAATGCTTGAAACTTATAAATAGCAAACTCTAGATAAATCAAAATACACTTCTCACAAGCGATTACATATAGCACAATACATCATTAACTTTAAGAGTGTATTACTAAGAGGAAACAATGAAAGTTTTCTGCTTTTTTGTTGCCATCTTGGCTTTCACATCCTCTATTGTCTTTGCCTATGACCCAAGTCCTCTTCAAGATTTTTGCGTGGCTGTGAATGAAACCAATGGTGGTATGTATAAGCATTTTCACAACTCTTGCTTTGCTATACAAAATTTAAGCTTGCATGTTCATAATATTTGTCAGAAATTATTGTAATTTATTTGTTAATTAAATATTTTTACCTTATTAATTTGTAGTATTTGTGAATGGAAAGTTCTGCAAAGATCCTAAGCTCGTAAAAGCTGAAGATTTCTTTAGACACGTTGAACCTGGGAATACTGACAACCCAGTAGGCTCAAAAGTGACTCAAGTGTTTGTTGATCAACTACCGGGACTAAACACATTAGGAATATCTTTGGCTCGCATAGATTTTGCACCTAAGGGTTTG
Source organism: Psophocarpus tetragonolobus (assembly GCA_037954015.1). Taxonomy (NCBI): domain Eukaryota; kingdom Viridiplantae; phylum Streptophyta; class Magnoliopsida; order Fabales; family Fabaceae; genus Psophocarpus; species Psophocarpus tetragonolobus. The sequence continues at coordinate 37,978,537 of CM075691.1, read as the reverse complement.
AATGCTCCTCACACTCACCCTCGAGGCACTGAAATCCTTATAGTCATTGAGGGAACTCTCTATGTTGGATTTGTCACCTCCAATCAAGATGGAAATCGTCTTTTCACCAAAGTGTTAAACAAGGGTGATGTATTTGTATTTCCGATTGGTCTCATTCATTTTCAACTTAATGTGGGGTATGGCAATGCTATTGCCATTGCAGGTCTCAGTAGTCAAAATCCAGGAGCTATCACTATTGCAAATGCTTTGTTTAAAGCTAATCCACCTATTTCTTCGGAGGTTCTTACCAAAGCTTTTCAAGTTGACAAGAATACAATTAATTATCTTCTTAAGCAATCTTGGTACGACAACAATAACTAATCAACTAATCTCAAGCAGGACCATCATTATGTAATAGTTATTGGATAATTGATGACCTTCATGGTGTTTCAATCACCCATGCAATCAATATACCTTTGTATAATTATTATATAATGTAACAATAAGATGTATGTGGGTTATTTTTATATTTCGTATGGAATTTCATTTTGCTTAATACATGTTGTTTGTGAGTTGAATAAAAAAACTTATTATTAATAGAGTTATTGATGATATAGTCTTTAGTCTAAAGCAGGTTTAGTTATACTTTGTACTTTTTTTTTTTAATTCTTGATATTTTATCTTTTTATATTTAAGTCATAACATTGTATTATTTAATTTTTAAATATTTGAATTTGTGTTTAATCATTGGTTAATTGACATTAACTATTAAGTGATATAAACTTTCACTGACATGGTATTAATATGACAATAATTTAATAACATGCAAGACTCTAATTCTATTATTTAAAGGTGATTTAGATTATGAGAAAAAATAATTGGTATTAATTAAATTACTTTTAATTCATAAAATTTGAATTTATCATAAATTACTATTATGTGTCAATCAATATTTCTTACTTAATGGTCAATATCAACCCTCTAACATATGAACACAAACAATTTTAAGAATTAACGAATACAATATCATTATTTAAAAATAGGATAAATGAGGGGTGAGCAATCACGATGTAAACAGTAAAAAGTTCCTAGATATATAGTTAAACAAATGTCAACTTACAAATGAGTGGGGGAGGGGGGGGGAGAACTTTTGGTTGATGAGACAAATCACCTATAGAAAGTCTTTGTAGGCTATAGCATATGATTTACCTAAATCCTCTATCCCAATGCATAGTGAGCAGAGATGACAAATATAGTAAGATCCTGTAGGTACCTACAAAATATTCTCTCAAACGAAGTGGATAAATACCTATAATTTAGGTTTGGGTTGTTAGGAATAGAGGTCTCGTTATTGTATTGGATGTTTAGGATTTTCCTAAGAGAAACCTTCTCTATAAACCATAATCGCTATTGTATCCAGTAATCTCCTTCTTCTATCATTCTTGTCCCACACTTGTGGGTCAGCCGCTTGCTTGTCCTTCCCCTTTGGGTTAGGGTTAAATTAACACTTTGCTACCTCATTGGTACACCTTTTAATGGCTACACTTAAGGCAATACAAGAGAGCTTTCTAACAACTATATATTGAGGTAGGGCTATTAGTTTTTACTAGGTTATACATCTTGTCAATTCTACCCTACTTTTTCCCCAAGATTGGATATCTATTGATTAAGTTCAGGATTGGATTGTTGCCTTACTGCTTGACGAGAGCAACCTACCACTTACTTTTTGAAAATACCTCTCTCATCGCACTAAAAGAGTGTGTCTTTAACAATAAGGCTTGAGGTCGATTAATCCACCACTAAGGATCTATGGTAGGTCAAAGAGTATATAGAAGATTGTTCACCACTTCTTCTTGTACATGATATAAGATATCAGTTAGGTGGGTCTAGACGTATAAAAATTATACAGACATGAGGTTAGGTATGAGTACTATGGCAACCAACCTATCCAGTCCCACATTATATATAAATATATTATATAATATTATGTATTATAACTATATATAAATATATTGTATAGTATTATATATTATAATTATAATCTAAATTCTATTATAATTAATACATTAATTTATTTTATTTAATGTGTTAAATAATTTAAACAATCACTACATAATGATTTATTTAAAATCTAAGTTTAATTACTTTTTAAGATAACTATAAATTAAATTTTATCTTATTTGTTTGATTATTATCATTGTATCGTATGAGTTTGGATGAAATTTATATTTACTTAAAATAAATTTATTTTTTTATATTATATTTTTTTAGATGTATATGATACTTACATATTATTTTTTATATATAAAAAAAAATGTGAGGGAAAGATGCAAGTATTAGCATAGATACAGGTACCTGGGTATTGGAGCATCATTATATCATCTTGTAATGGATGCCAACCGATCTCCTCATTAATTGTTGCGGTCCAAGATGCCATGGAAACAAGCATGAACAATTTCCGCTAGTAAGTGAATCTGTCGTCTGATTTTGGGGCTAAACTTTTGAAAAAATATATTTTTTAGTCTCAATTAAATTCTAACTACGTTATTCAATGTGCTGATGTGACTAACAAATGTCATGTTAACAATTGTCATGTGTTATATGTATGCGTAGTTAAATATTTTTTTGTCCCCAAATTCAAGAGAGATTTTTTAGTCCCTAATTCAAAATTAATAATTTTACCCTTCATATTAAAAAAAATAAGAAGTTCTTTTTGTCCCTAAATTATAAATATATTTTTTATTAGTCTTCTAATTTAAAATTTGTTTTCAGTCTCTTAATTTTAAAATATTTAATTTTAATTCTCTAAATTTTATAATAGTCTATTTCAATATTGTGTTGTGAATGTTGGCAATCTTCATGTTACATAATACATTAATATTATTACATCATTACAATAAAATATCTTTAAATAAAAAAGAACTTTAATAGTGTTATTGAAAAAATATTTAAGTATTGAAGAAAGAACTTTAAATAAAATATCTTTAAGAGGGCTAAGACAATATTTTTAAATTTTAGGAGTTATTTTTTTTTTATATTTGAGGTATTGACAAATTATTTTAAATTTGAGAAAATAAAAATATATTTAAATTTTAGGGATTGAAAAATATTTTAAATTTGAGTGACTAAAAAAATTAATTTTAAATTTTACGAATTTTTTAATCTTGGAGAAGTAAAATATTATTTTCAAATGTGTACAATTAAAATATTTTTATAATTTGGGGACTAAAAATATTTTTCAAATTTCAGAGACAACCATGAACAAGTGCAATTTGATATTCTAATTATTTCAAATAGTTTTTTATGCTCAAATTTTTAATTGATTCAATTTAATAAGCATGTTTTATCTAGTAAAAAAAAGAAAGGAAGATTGATAGCAATAAAGGATTTGGAAAATACACACCTCGCCTCCTCTCTTCTAGATTATGGAGTTGATTAAGGAAAGAGGGTGAAAAAAATATTACGAGTTTAAACCTAACTGTTAACAAAAATTAACATTATCACATTTGACTCGTAAAAAATGGAATCAATTAAAAATTGGGACATCAAATTAAACTATTTTAAACAATTAGAATATATACCAAGTTGGTATTTAAGCATAAAAATGACTTAAATTTACCGGATTAAAAATAAAATATGAGAACAATTAAAATGAGAAGTTTAAAAATTGACATCGGCGCAAAGCTCACACTAAAACTTTTGACTTTTTTTCAAAAATTGAAAAATATATTTATCCAATATCAATCTTTAAGTTAAAACGAGGTTATTTCAATAAATAAGTTGTCATAATCTCTTCTGCACTGCATCCAATAAGAAATCTAGAATAAGAATAACCTAACATTAGGTTATTCATTTACCAAAACTAGAATGGTAATAAGAACACAAAGTCACAATCCTATGGTGTGACATCATTTTACCTCAAATACTTTATTTTTTAATTATAAAATCATATAAAATTTTGTTCATTTAAATTCTAGACTTGATTTTTAGGTAAAAAGATTTACATTATTCACTATACACTTATTTTCCAAAACTATGGTAAACAAAACGTAAAGATATAAATAAATATGTTAGACTTTAAAAATTGTTTTTACAAGATTCTCAATTAATATAACTCATAATAAAACTTTAAATGATTTGTATATATGACGAAAAACTATCAATTTATCCTCTCTAGTCAATGTCACACCTAATCAGAACAACCCAACAGAAAAAGGTACAGAAAAGTTGAAGTTTCATCACTCATGATACCATTAAGATCTTTTTCACCTGAAAGTGGCGTTCACCCCAAATAAAATGGAACAAAAAGCAGCAAGGGGTGAGAATACGTCTCACCCATGTTAATGCACATATAGACAAAATGAATAGTTATCTAAAATACGTACACATGCATAAATTCCTTCCACACCCTTGATAGAGATTATACATCCACAGACATAAATTCATTCATGCTAATGATGCTCATGCATGCTCTCTCAGGTACATGCCCAAAGCAGTCATCTTCTATGCCAATAACACATAGCTACAACCATCTCACCATAAGTCCATCGGAAGTGAATCCTCTCCTACACCAGCAACACGTAGATACAATCGTACAATGAAAAACAATCCAAGAAGATCTAGTCCAGAACACTACACCATGGGCGATCCTTACAAAACTTCTCTGACCGCCATATTCATGCATCATGTCATCCACAACATAAATCATAATGTCAACATTTAATTATGTCATCACATTTCACCCCCAACCGTAGTTGGGATGACACCTCATCAGGCACACCCTAACCATCATCATCAACATAAATCACAATATTCATATCTAATTGATTCATTAAACACCATCCCCAACTGCAGCTGAGATGTTACCTCATCAGGCACACCACCATCATCATCAACATACTATACATCTAGTTGAAATTAACATCAATATCACACAATGGAACAAATTCATAATTCACACACCTCAAATAACTTTCAAACATTCAATCACTCATAACACTAATAATTATAAGATACATCATAATATTTCACACCACAACAATCAACACCATTACAACTCACACTATCACTTCTTATCTTATTCTTTTATTGTATCGTGTAGTCTAAATACAATATCTATAATAATAATGATACGAGGGTGGTAAAAATTTTATTAGAAACATAATACAATTACCTTAAACTTTTATGTTGATGTCCAGAGTTAATTTCATCATCTACTAGTTTTAAAAATACAAACTCGCAGCCACTAAACACAAATCTGATAACTTGAATTTTACTCACTATTTTATTCATAACTTGAGTTATATATATCCTTTTGAAATGGTTACAACTCCAGCGTAAAGATAATATCCATGGCTACAACTTTTATTGAGAACATGAAATCCAATAAGATCATCTAGGTGACCTCGTAGGGCTTACAACATAGGGATCATGTTTCACGCACTGGATTGGAGACTCAACTTCTAACTCACATAATTGAGTCTATTCTTAACATATTTACATGATTCTTGAGTCTAAACTATAGTTCCAAATGTTTAATTTCCAGAAAAACAAACATAATGTGTTTTGGTTAACCACACAGAAAGATATGACAGAACCATTGAGGTATGTTCATATGAAAATTTTCAGATACCAAACATTCAACTCATATAAGGTTCTCAAAATATAATTCTAACTCCAAACCCTAAAAAATTCTACTTCTCTATTTTTAATACTTAATTATCACCACACCCTACAACTACAGTGATAATCATCAATTTTTTCATCAATTCCCTCAATGGAAGAAAATATCCAACACTTAATTCTTTACATATATGGAAAATAGTTCAATTAATAGAGCAGTAACTCAATCATCACATCAATTAATCATATAATCAAATTTCTTCATCGCTTAGCTATCAATAGCATTTATAGAAACACATGAACAAGTCAATCACATCTAACACATAAACTTAATCCATAGAAAACCGTAGGGTTCTCCTCCTACCCTATTTATTATACATGTCTGTGTATAAGCTATTGTAACTTCCCGTTACTATACAATAATATATCAACACATTCAACACTCCAAAAATATATCAATAGTCTAATGCATTAATACACACTCATTATCGTTGCTAGCTTTTAGGGTATAAAAAAGAAAAACCTCAATGCAACATAATCTTTACATCCAAATAATCCGATAGTGCACATGTACTCATATAATCTAACAAAATAAATTAATATACACATTTAATAATTATTCATGAGTATCTACCGCACCACTTGGACCTCTATTTCTATTATGTCTCATTCAAACACATATCTCCAATTAAAAAAAATATTACATTAAACCAACCATACATAAATTCTAATTTGGCAAACTATCTCATTGTATAAATATAAAACTCCAATTACATATGTTCTCACAGTCATGCACAAAACTTGTTATCAACACTCGCTATGAGTGTTCATTGTTGGTCTCAGTGGGGAATCTAGAAGGGGGTGATTGAATAGATTCACCAAATTATTTTTCAAAAATTTCTATTCAACAGTATCAAAGTATTTTAAAAAACACCCATTTTTTGAAATTTTCAAAATCTACCTTCTTTTGCAAAAATGAGTTTTCAAGAATTCAACCCTTAAGACAAACCACCAATTAAATCAATTCCTTCAATTATGATTTCAAGAAAACTAAAAGAGAAACTTAACAAGAATTATATATTTAGTAATTCATAATTAATCTAAAGGAGTAGGAAGAACAAAACTTAAACCCACAACATATGGGTGAAAAACCCAAATTTAAAGTCAAGAGAACATGAGTCAAGAATTAAATCAGCAGCAAGAAATCTAAATGAATCAAACGCAGTTGCAAAAACCCAAATGTTAGTGATCCAAGAATTCAATAAAGACTGAATTTAAATAGTATAGGGAAGAGAGAATTTGCATCGTGATTTATACTGGTTCGGTCCAACTGACCTACATCTAGTTTACAGACTTAGCCTTCTGCTAATCTGCTTTCCACTAAAATCTCAGTACATGCAAAACCACATATACAGATTTTAATCCCAAAAAGATTTAAATCACAAAAGAAGAGGCTTCTTCTTGCACCCCACAAGAGTTTGCTACATTGTAACACCCCGTTACTCACAATGCATCACTTGTAACACCCCGTTGCAAGATTTTTCCACAATCTCAAGAACACCTCAAGAGATTGATTACCTAGGGAAAAAACACAGAAAGGGTACAGAACAATATCACCTGATGTGAAGAATACCCAAACGTTAAGATTAGAATTCAATAAAGTCTCTCCTTTGAATCTTGAATTAGAAGCACTTTCAAATCATAAAAAATGGGTATGAATCTTGGAGAGAATTCTTAGAAATAATATGTGAGAAACAAGCACTTGATTAAACTGTTCAAAAGTAGTTAAATCTGTTTTCAAAAAGCTTTTATATCCGTTTTTATGTAGGGTAATCAATTACCCACTTGATTACTTGATATCCTGCACAAAACTGGACCAAAGTGCTTGTTCTCAGGAGTATTCGATTACTGATTTCAAGTAATCGATTACCACAGAGAGCATCAATTTATGTCCTAAAAAATCTCGTAGGGAAATCGATTACCATTTTTAGATAATCGATTACCTTACCTAAAAATCCATTTTTGAAGCTTTTCCAGCACAACCCAACCTATATAATCTATCCAAAATTATCCCAAACACAGTCTCAAGCCTATCTAAAACACACAATACAAGCACCACACCTATAAACGTGTTTGGTACCATAAAATTGATTTAAGAGCAAAAATAAAGAGAGAAAATCAAAACCAAAACTCCACTAGTCTTCAATGTAATTCCTTTGGTTCCAACAATCTCCCCATTTTTGGTTTTAATGAGCCAAACCACTCTTCAAGCCCCTCTTAGGCTGAACTTCATTTTTCTAGTACCATAGCTCTTTGCTCTTGAATCAAAACTTGAGAAATGTAGCAATGTCTTCACCAAGTCTTCTCCCTATGACTTCACCATATCTTCTACAAGGCTTCTACAAGTCTTCTCCCCCTTTTGGAACTTCAAACAAAAAGGTGAAATAGATAAGAGGCATATAACAAAAAGTGATATGATAAAAAATAGCTGGGAGGACTAAATATTACAAGGAAGAGGCTTCAACTAGTGCAGGACATACCCCACATTGACTTATATCTTTTCTCATCCAATGTTGTTTTCCAAATATCATCTCAATATCATTAGTTATTGACTTCTTAAAGTGATATTACCATAATCGAGAAAATATTGAAAAATCAAAAGGATTGAAAACTAGAACTCTAAATCTAGAAGAGCTTTTGAGGGGCTTGCTTTAACTCAAAAGAATATTCACACGAGTCGAACAAAGACACTACAAAATCTGTCAAAAAATTTAGCACGCAAATTTTATAAGTTCTAAAGCATCTTCTATTTCCTTTTTTCCCTTCCTATCACATGTAATCTACGGACGTTGATTTATTATTTTATTAAATATATAGCTCACAATTTAACATGAAAATTTAAACCTCAACCCTCTTGCATATTAAATATGTTCGGTTTTCCATAACTAGTTAAAAAAATAACTGAAATGATTTCAACTCCGTTTGAATAAAAAAAAGTTAGAATCCTTTTTAGGAATTACTAGTTTTTTCAAAAAAGCTACTTTAAGTAGTTTTTTTTTACAAAATATCTCTTATTTTCAGCTACTAGTTTACTTCTTTTACAACTTTACTCTTTATTAATTAATGTAGTGTCTCGTGTTAATTCTTTCTTCTTACATGATACAAACTCTCTCTCATTCATATATATGAAAAGAAAAAAACAAAATATTCTAATTGTATTTTGAGTTTTTATAACAAAAATAGAAAACTGAAAAACAAAACTACTTTCGATTATTCTGTTAAAAACTAAAAAAGCATAACTGTTTTCGAAAACTGTTTTAAAAAAACACTATCAAAATGAATTTTTTAGTTTTTAAATACTAAAATACTAAAAAAAATTTTATAAAACTATTTGATACAATCCCACCTAGCATGCATCATGGCTAAGAGGATTCAAGAAAGACATGGCATGGATGAAAGCTCATTGAAGATTTAAAGCCATAGTCTTCATTATTTTTAGCTTGTAAATATTTTATTTTAATTAGCTAAATAAGAGCGTATTTTTAATTTCCTTAAGGCCATATATTTTCGGCCATCTTCATTTTAGCTTAAAAAGTATATGTGTCTTTAGTTAAAAATAAGGAGTAAGCTTAGAATGAGTGCATAAGTCAACACATGATTTTGGGCTAGCTCATTCACTTTAGGAGTTTAAATATCCAATTTCCAACAGAGTCCTTAAGGGCTAAAATCCTATTACGCCTTTCGCGTTTAAATGTGGACAACTTAAATGAATAGTCTTGGACTCCCCTTTTAAAATCCAACTGATACGGGATTTAAGAAACAAAAAGTCCTCTTCCCTAAGAGTTCAATGTGTTAGGCGGTATATGAGGCAAGGTTTTTCTCCCTTAACTTCTTTTTTTCCCACCAATCAGCTAGGACATAGTCAAGGAGGGGAATTGCAAGTAAAGTAAGCACATATGTCATTCTCTTCCTCTTATCTAGTTGCTAATTGCACCCATGGGGGGTGAACTTAGGTGTCTCACTTAAGGCCTAAGACTTGGATTAATTAGTCTTAATCCTAATTAAGTCCAAGTCCCACATTGTCTAGAAAAGTATGTTCAAGTTCTCCCATTGGACTATATATACTAAATCCCCTCATTGTAAATCTCACCTTTAAAGTTGAATGAAAATAGTCTTTTTGTGAACACTTTCTTGGTAAAAGGTCTTGAGGATCTCTCTCTTGAGGATCCTCTCTCTTGAGGAACCTCTTCTTAGTTGGTTTTTATCAAGGGTTCCTTCTCTTATGGTAAACCTAAACACTTTGGCTTATCTTCCTTTGAGAGTGACGCCTGACCTCCATTTTCTTTCGCCCTCCATCATCCATTTCATGTTACTTAGAATTTCAAGGAGAAAAATTAAGGGGAGTGCAAAAGAATTTTTTACATCACTATTGCTAAACAAACACTAATTCATCATGTTTTCGGTTCAATATTCACAATCTCAACACTAACATTAGGAATGGACTAATTAACATATGTTCTAGGAGTTAAATAGACAAGTTAACTTCATTTGGCACCCAACCATCATTTACTTTTACATTTTGTACGCATATTTATCATAACAACTATTTTGATGTTTCAAATCTATAAATCATGCATTCTTGGACATTATTTATTTGTGTATATTTGAATAGTCATTGAACACATTTAAGGATAATAAAATTCATAATTTGATAGCTCACATTCAGAATTTAAACTTTTATAAAAAAAATCACAATTTAAAGAATCATTACAATTATTAATGTAAAGAATCATTATAATTTTTATAAACTTAAATATGTTTTGTAAAGATATATTAATGAATTTTGTGTTGAATTTTTTATAAAACTTCATTGTTTGTTTTCTAATAATTTTTTATTTTATGTTGTATTATAAAAGAACTTTAAATAACACTTAAAATTACTTTAACCTACTTTAAAAGTGGTTTAGACTTTAGATAACGCTTTAAGAAACTTATAACAAAAATGTTAGTATAAGGACCCAAAATATAGTTAAATTGCTTGGATAGGCTATAGACTAAAAATGAAAAAATATTTACAAGAATTAAAGCTGAAAAAATTTTACAAGGAGACTAAAAATAAAAACAATCTTAAAAGACTAAAATTAAGAAAAAATCTTATTGAAACTAAGCATGAAAAAAGTTATAGAAATTAAAATGAAAAAATTGATATAAACAAATGTTTAACAGATAAATATGATATATAAATTGATCTCTCAAACAAAAATATTGTATATAAATTTAATTTAAATTAAAAAATGTTAAATCACAATAGCCAAAGCCATGTTTAAGCCTACAATTTTTACTATGGCTTTTTTTTTTTTTTTGCCTATCATGATTTTTCAAACACTTTCAATAAAATCTTCAGACACAATAAGGGGATTGAATGCCTAGGTGGCTACTGCCACCATGATGACGATATGGTCTCAATCTCTTCCCTGCATGCAGGGTGACTCACCACTTTTTTTACCTCAAGCGAACTTTATAAATGAAATATTTTTTAAATGAATAAAAATATTTATTAAAATAATATAATTTTATTTAAAATTTATTTTTCAAACCTTTTGAGATGTAAAATCATTTATTAAATTGTTGTAATATATTTCATTTTTACTTTTGAGAATTGTAGAAATTTTTTGTAATAAATTTTAATAAAAAAAGTTTTAAAGTTTCACAAGATTGGAAATTACTCACTTTTAGGACTAAAATCTAATTGAGTATTTGAATAATAAAGAGAACGTGTGGTTGTTTTGTTGATTAAGAAATAGTTTTTTGTCCTTTTATTATTTTTTTTTTTTTACAATGATGTATCAAATGTCAATAGTTACTTATGCAGTGACACATATGCTTACACACATACACTCACACTGTCCTCAACTGTGACGGTGGAAGAAAATGTTAGGTTATTTAATCTAATATTTGACTCATGTAATTATGAAATGATTTCAATCAAAATATGTCTAGTGTGATATGATTGTTAAACTATAAATTGTATTAAAGTCATTGAGATTATTTTTAAATTAATAAAATAAGTTCTTCTCTTTTCACTTTATTAAGGGTAATTTTGGAAAGGTTATACATGCAATATATATTTTGAAAGAATTATTAGGTGGAAAGAAAAAGGTTAGCGTTCTCTCACCATCATAGAAACCAAGCAAAGTAAGTTAGAGAAGAGAGAAACCAAAAGATTGAAATTCTGAACAATATTAAGCAGAGTCATGGATGGAGTAATCTTGTCGAATTAGAATTAAGAATGAGAGAAAACGTCACAATGATTATTTGACCAAATGCCATAAAATATTTAGAAAAAACCGATTTATTTTTAGGACCCTACCAACTCGGGCACCATCCTCGACCTCGATCACCAACCTCCACCACCTCGGAGCCTAGTGCCCCAGTCCCAACTACAACTAAGTGCTCGCCAAAGGCCCGGGAGGAAAGTCCATTTCTATAAATAAAAAAGGTAACTTGGAATTTTGTAAATAAGATAACTTAGAACTCTGTAAATAAGGTAATTTAGAATTTTGTAAATAAGGTAACTTGGAATCAAAATCTCCTTAAAAGTAGTCTCAAACCCGAGGGATATGATGATGGAGGACCAATAGGACCTATCACAAGGTCCATGGCAAGAAGAATAGAAGAAGAGGAAGGTCATACTATACCAAGAACATTGATGATCATATGTCCGAACTTTGGTGCATCATGATATGAATGCAAAAAAAATAATGACTTTTTGTTTTTTGTAATGTTTCATTAATTTAGGAATTAATGTAATATGCAATTAATCATATGTGATAATTACGTGATAATGAAGTATTTAATTTTTCTTTTGGAAGTTATGATTTTGAACAGCCACCTAGATCTATAAATAGGGGCTGAATTGTACTGAAAAGGAACCATTGAATTAGTGAAATTATATTTGGGTTTTACCCTTTTGTGAGGGATGAATTTCTCTTTAGAACTTATCAATGAATTTTTCTTTTTGGCGTTCTGCTTGACTTATCAAGGGTAAATCACCACCCTTGTGGCGTCATATAACTTATCTTCCATCCTTGGAAGTGACGTCATCTATCTCTTCGTTAAACCATTTTCATCCTTTCCATTTTCTTGTTTACCCATTTCTCATTATTTTGTTAACTTATTACCTTCCAACCTAGATAGATCCGCAAAACGAATCCAACCCCTCTGGATTTCTATCAATTGGTACTCCATTATCACGCAATTATCACATATGATTAATTGCATGTTACATTAATTTCTAAATTAATGAAATATTACAGAAAATGAAAAGTCATTGTCTTTGGCATTCACATCATTCCCTCCTTCTTCGAAAAGATTCGTCCTCAAATCTATGACTTTATTTTCCTATCAATTTTATTTACTTATAATTTAAAATAAACAAAATCAACCTCCAGGATCAAATGTAACTTGTAAAAATTCATGTATCAAAGAAGTTTTCCTTTTTGGTTTCAAAAACCCAAACATTGCAATCAAGAGGAGTTCTTCTTTCAAAATAGAGTTGTGCATTTTCTTCGTGAGTTTTAACTTCAACAATGTACTGAATGTACATTGACTCTGTAAAAGGGATATCCACATTTTTTTCCCTCAAATATGGCAATTTGTGGATTATATTCTCATTATCCTGTGCATTCAAAAAACCAATAAAAGAAGAAAAAGCATTAGCAATTTTCATTTTAACATTCTTTTTCTCTCTTTCTCTTTCATTTTCTCTCTCTTCCTCTTCACTCTCTTCTTTTTCTAATTTTCTACTTTCTTCTCTCTCTTTTCCTATTTTCTCCTTCAACTTATGTTGACTATCACAAACTTCCCTTGGTGTCAGAAATTTCAAATTAAGTTTGCGTCCTTCATGAACCAAAGAAGCTAAAAGTCTTTCAGGATTTATCCTTTTACCCTGCAACCAAGGTCTCTCTAAAAGAAAATGACATGAGTCCATGGGAGCAATATCGCATGTAACTTCCTCCATATATTTTCCAATAGTGAATCTAAACTTAGTTTTCCTAGGATGAAGACTCGTTGGTAAGTTAAGTTTATTCACCAATCTTTCGCTCACCACGTTGCTATAACTTTCTTCATCAACTGCAAATAAACACAAATGACCTTCGATTAAACACCTTGTATAAAAAATATCCACCATAATTCCAAACCTAGAGCCGAAACTCTGATACCAATTGATAGAAATCCAGAGGGGTTGGATTCATTTTGTGGATCTATCTAGGTTGGAAGGTAATAAGTTAACAAAACAATGTGAATTGGGTAAACAAGAAAATGGAAAGGATGAAAATGGTTTAACGAAGAGATAGATGACGCCACTTCCAAGGATGGAAGATAAGTCATATGACACCACAAAGGTGGTGATTTACCCTTGATAAGTCTAGCAGAACGCCACAAAGAAAAATTCCTTGATAAGTTCTAAAGAGAAATTCATCTCTCACAAAAAGGTAAAACCCAAATATAATTTTACTAATTCAATGGTTCCTTTTGAGTACAATTCAACCTCTATTTATAGATCTAGGTGGCTGTTCAAAATCATAACTTCCAAAAGAAAAATTAAATACTTCATTATCACGCAATTATCACATATATGTGCGGACTTTGGTGCATCTACCTAGTATTTGCTTGTTTTCCTTATTTTTTCCTTGTATTTTGGGGAACCTTAATCACTTAGGATTTCATTGTGTATTTTTATTTAACTTTTGTATTATGGGTCAAATTAGTTTAGGATTTATTTTGGGACTTAAACCTTGACTTGTGAGGTCAAAAGTCCATTTCTTTCATTTTCTAGACACAAGGGTATTTTAGTCATTTAGGGGGGAGGGACCTACATTTCATTTGAGGTCCATTTAGAGTTCATTTGAAAGGCATTTAACTCTCAAATATTCGTGCAAATGGCCTAGAAGCCTCCCACCCTCTCTTTAAATACCCTAGGTTAGACTACATGTAGTCACTTTGGATATATTGGATATTTGAGAGAGTTTTCCTCATCATTCCTCTTCCTTAGTCATTTAGGGATCTCTTGGTCCCCTTCCTCTCCTCTCTACCTTAGAAGGAGCTTAGGTCTCCCTAGGATTAGCCTTCACCCTTTCCAAGTGAAGTGAGCTAGCCAAATAGACACCATCCAACCACCACCACCCAAAACACCATTCTTTTGTCTACATTTTCATGAACCACTTTCACCCATCATAAGCTCCATTTTCACACCTATTTCAGCCCTTGAAGAAGATCCATTTCAACATTTCATCTTGGAGAAGAGTTGGTGATACCATGGAGAAGGTGGAGCCATCATATGATCTCTCAAATTCTAGTCTTTATCCTCCTACTCTCTCACTGACTTGGATGTCAGAGTCCCTTTTGCAGGTATACACTTGTCTTCTGGAGCTCTAAGGCTCAAAGAATTGAGAGATAGTCGTTCTGCCAAAATACGGTAGAAGTATAAACTAAATTTTATTTTTAACGAACTATAGAGAAGCTACATCAAACATGACTAGGCTCAACTCGAACATGAAGAGGCCAGTTTTGCAATGCTATATTTGCTAGTGATTGATATAATGGCATGAGTACGGTTTGCTTTCCAGTATATATATATCATTAACGCATGAGAATAAATGAAATGTGTAAAAAATCTACTTGAACAAGATGGTAGAAAACAGTCATTCTTTTGAAGTTACAAAAGCAATGTATTTTGCTCCGCACGATGCTCTTCAATGATTATGATTGAGTTTGTAATTGCTTGTAAATTGTGAGAATTGAATTTTGCTGCATACTGATATTGCTATTTATAGGGATGAACCATTGAACTGGGTTGCAGTTTAACTTAAACTAGTTACCATTGAACCATTACCAACTTGCTTGATCAAAGCGTATTAGCAATTCTTCAGTATTATCTTGTCAACCATATTACCTTGTACCTGGCCTATATAATTATTTTACCATGAAAAACATTATAGCTAAGTCAAATATCAATTTAGACTTTGTCTCAATTTTTAGACCAGATAATCATGGTTTAAATATTTAAATGTAAGGCATTATAATAATTAGATAAATTATATTTTATTCTACCTTCAATGCTTAGATTGCCAACTTAAAATTATAAAGTTTCTACCTTCTATGATCAAATTTTATATAATTAGGTGATGCCATGTAATTGCTCCGGGGTTCACCATATTCATGTTTATGTTGCAGTCCTTTATCTTTTTTTTGTTGACGTAAATGATGTATCTATTTTTGTTGACATTATTGTTGGGTAAAATTTATAAAAAAACACAAATTTGTTTATGTTTCCTTTGTTACTAAACTATCTTTTTTCTTAATTTTATAATTTAATAAATTCTAAGGAATTCTAGGGTGTGTTTCATCTCTATCATATCATCTTATAATTAAAGTAAAGTATAACAATTACAAATATTTATATTTAGAATTTATTCCAATTAATTATATTATTTTCTTAAAAAAAAGCAAATTTTATTTGGTAAGAACAATATACCCTCATGTTACAAGAAGGGACGTGATGGTGTTTACACGTTACAAAAGTAGTAAAGAATTAACCTTAAATATTACAAATTTTTCCAAAATACTAATGTCATAAAAAGGTAAAAAGTTCCACTACCTAATCATAGAAAAACAATATCTCCATTGTACATACCATTCATAGAAGAAAAAAGATAAATTTTTATAAAGTTCATGAAGTCATAACTATGATCTTAGCAAAAACTAAACTCTTGTCAGACTCGTTTAACATTAAAAGATACTTTTAAAACACCAAAGAATTTCTTGTCAACCAAATCTCCCACAACTAAGTAATATCCGGACACCCTTTCCCATGACATTCAAAATACTCAAATGAAGCTAAAATGGTTTATACATATTTGTTTCTATCTAGATTTTCTTTTTCCATGTATAATCAAGTGAGGAAGCGTGGTTATAAGCTTAAAAATTTGAAGTTTTTAAATATGTTCTTAGCCATAAAAATCATTTTTCACAAGAAAAAAATATTGTGAGAGGAGATCAATTCTCCACATAAATAACTAGTTATTCATTTAAAATATGGATACATTATAAATATAAAATAATAAAAAAATAAGTTACAAACTCAAAATGAGTTATATTATTGGATATAAAAATTGAAAATAACTCTTCAATCTCACGTATGAAAAATTCTTTAAGAATATATTATTCTCTAAGAATTTAGAAAATATCGAGAAAGAAAAAACCTAAAATAATAAATAATTGTTGATCAATAAATGTTTTTGTTTTTTGATAAGTTAAATGTTATTTTTATTAATTATATTAGTTTTTCTTAGAATGAAGATCAAACTCGCAACATTTTCACACTTTACTCATGTGTTAACTAATTAAATCATCTCTATCTATCTCTCTGTGTTTATATATATATATATATATATATATATATATATATATATATATATATATATATATATATATATAATATTATATAAAGATTCTAGAAAACGGTATAATATGAATAGTAGATAAGTACATGCAACTCAACTCTTTAAATAAATGTTAGTAACTAAAAATTGAATGTTCTGACCAGAACAAATATTTCATGTTTCATATTCAATGAAGACGGGTACTGTTAACATATTACACATTCTAATTTTTTTAAAAAAATTATTAAAATCTATAAAATTAAAAGATAGAGACGTGAGATAAAAAAATTTATTTTTTTCAATAAATTTCAAACTAATAAAAAATTTTATGGCATTTTTCTATTAAGAATAGGTAAGAGAGGCCGTCAATAAAGGTAGTAAAGTTACGTACTCTTCTTAAAATTTATATTAATAATAAATTCGTAACTTCAGATATGCATTCTCACTAATTCACACTATAGGCATAAGTTAGGAAATTAAAGAGAACTTTAATTATCTTCAAGTCTAAAGAATTAATTAATTGAGACCAAGTCTAAACTGCTCTTTGATTTAGCTAATCATTTCCCATTAATTAAATAATATATGTATAAGGTCAATTGGACGAAAGCAGCTAATGTTAAAAAATTAGACATTAATGTTGAGCAACTTGGTCTACTCTTTGATCAAGCACGTATGTAGCTGCTAAAAAAAGAATTAATTACGGCAAAGATAATTCTGTAAAGAGCCTAAGCTTGTGAAAGCGGAAGATTTTTGAAGACATGTGAAAGTTGGGAATACCTGAAACCCTGGTGCACAAGTGAATTGTGTCTTTGTTGATCAACCACCAGGATTAAATACATTTTATGTATCTTCAGCTCGTGTAGATTTTGCACCTAAGAGTTTAAACGCTCCTTACTCTCACCTTAGAGCCCGAAAATCCTCATAGTTCTTGAGGGAACTCTTTATGTTGGATTTATCACTTCCAATCAAGATGGAAATCATCTTTTCAACAAAGTGTTAAACAAGGGTGAGTAACATATTATCTAATAAGAAACACGCAAGGGTGTGCGTGAGTATAGCTTTTATAAAGTCCCAAAGAATTATAAATAAATCCTTTAGTATAGTTTTTAAAACTAAGAAACACACAGGGGTGTGCGTGAGTATCAAGCTTGGTGCGGTGGGCAGCTAAGGATGAGGCATAACATAAGCAGCCAAAAACACGCATAGACGCTATGTCACATTTGTTACTAAAAAGAATTTCATAAGGTGATACATGCTTGAGAAATGGAGTGGGAAGGCACTTGGTGATATATGCAGCATGACTTAAAGCAAAAGACCAGAATGTGGGAGGTAGATTGCTCTAGTACAGAAGGCCTCTTGTTACATTCAATAGATGTTGATGTTTGCGTTCTACAATGCCATTCTATTGAGGAATTTCAATGCAAGTAGTTTGATGGATGATACCCTTAGTTTGATAAAAATCTAACATTTTGAATTCTTTACCATTATCTTATCTAATGACCTTAATGAAAGAATTGAATTGTGTTGTAGCATAAGTAACAAAGTTTATGATGTGTTGTCACGTTTCAGACTTGACACGCACCAGAAAGATGCAAGTGTACCGTGAGCAATCATCAACCACAGTCAAGAAATACTTATAACCTTGCAGGGAAAGTTTGAAGCAGGGCCTCCAAATATCAACATGTATAAGTTCAAAAGGTTTTGATGCATGCGAACTTAATGTAAATGGGAGCTTTTTCTGTTTACCATGATGACAGATGTTGTAGACAAAATCCTTATTAAATTTATCAGAATTCAAATTACAAGATTAATAAAGGGATAAAGCATGCAATCGGGCCTGAGACAAATGCCCAAACCTGAAGTGCCAAAGATGAGAGAGAATTATTTTACACATTGGGTGAGTAATTGTAGACAAGGTGTGCATTGTGTAAAGGGTATTGGTTGAGAAAGTGTAGAGACCAACGCACTCCTCAATTGTACCAATCGTCCTCTTCAAGCTCACATCCTGATGCAAAATGAAAGAGAAAAGACCATATTACAATTAAGACTTTGCACAAGTTTAGAAACAAATATGAGATTGTAATTAAATAAAGGAATATATAATACATTTTCAAGGAAGAATTCATGAGAAAATATCACTATGTCTGAGTGAGTGGCTGTGACCTTTTGGTTTGTGGGGAGTCTAACAATGACAGGATCAATAATTCTATGGTGTGTGAATAGACTTAGTGAAAAGGATACATGCTCAAAGGCACCTGAATCTATGATCCAGAGTGTTTTGCTTTTCAATTCGGATTTGGTAGATGATATGTTGTAAGTGTGGTGTGTGCTGATATCGTTGTTTGATGTATTATAGGTAGTGACAGAACCTATGACATGTGCAGAACTTGGTGAAATTGAGTTTCCTTTGTTGGATTGGTGGATTAAGGCCATTAATGCCTTTCTAGAGAGCCTATGCTCAGCGGTCTCACCAGAATTAGGATTTTGCTGATGTTGATCATCATTAGTGGCCTTCACATTTTCTGCCATGGTTTGATTTATGCTAGGAGTCTTGTTATACAGTCTGTGTCCAGGTGGGAAGCCATGCTTCTTGTAGCATATGTCTATGGTATGTCCCATTCTGCCACAATGTGTACAAATTTTGTTGTTCCTATTTCCTCCATTGTTATGTTGAACTCTGTCATTGGTTTTGTTAGATGGAAAGCCATGCTTTCTATAGCATACGACTTCAGTGTGGCCTATTCTTCCACAAAACGTGTAGGTTAAATGAGAGCCTCCTTCATTACTCGTTAGGTTTCTGCTTCCCAGACAAATCTTTGAAATGGAAGGAAGGGGTTCCATGATCAAGATATTCGACTTCATATTGCCGAATTGTTCATTTAATCCTCTCAAGAATTTCATAGATTGGTCTTCAATCTTTCTTATCGAAACGCTTATGTCATCTCACAGCTTCATTTTATCGAGCATCTACAAACTGGATTGGGTCTGAAACTTTCTAACTCGTCCCAGATAGTTCTCAGTTTTGTGAAGTATTGCGTAACAGTGAAGTCCCCTTGTCTGATTGAAGCGGCTTTAAGTTGGAGATCAGAAATGGAAATTCTGTCTCCTTGAGAGAACCTAGCAGAAAGGTCATTTCAGATGACTTCAGCCTTATCCATCCAAATAATACTTTGACAAATCGATGGAGTGACCAAATGAAGTATGCAAGAAACCACCATATCATTGCACTGTCTCCATGTAGAGTAGAATTTGTCTCCTTCATCAGGTTCGTGCAATCTTCCATTGATGAATTTCGTGCTTAAAGCCGTTGCCATCACCTTGCTCCACGCGTTGTAATTTCTCTCATCTAGAAGCGAGGAGACCAGTGCAATTGCAGGATTTTCCCCAAGGTGTAAGTAAAGAAAGCTCTGCACATTCATGGTGGGATCAAGATCATAACTGTATTGAAAGAAGAGAAAGCCATGAATTGACGCAAGAAACGTATTAGAGGACACATAGCAGAGTGTTTGGTAGAAGAGGGGCTCTGATACCATAATAAAACTATGCAAACAGTAAGTAGCCATGGTGCAAATGAGAGAATGGAAAATGAAACAGAGAAAAGAATGGCAAGACAAACTACAAAATACCATTCCAATTGATTCAGAGTTAATGAGATGGATACATACAATGATTCAAGAGGGGGAAGAAAGAGTTTGGAAGCCCAAGCCTAAAGGGAGAAGAAACAAAAACATGAAAAGGAGGTTATAATAGAAATAACGGCAACAATTATAACTATCATAACAGAAAGTGTGAAGGGGTTTGGGGAATGGCACAAGACTATGGAATTACGAATGGGCTATATCCTGGACATCTGAAGGTTGCTAAGAAGGAGTGAAGTTTTCCTTGCTTTATCTTTTTGCTATTTGTATTTTGGACTTGTTATGTTTTGCGCTGCAATTTCTTCTATGACTATTATTTGAATATTGCACTTGTATGACTATTATAGCCTAAGTTTGTGTCATCGATATTTTTCCACCGTTCTAGTTTGCATTTGGTTTCTTAAGCTAGTTCGTTTGCTTTAACTCGTGCTCAGTTACTCGTACTAGGTTTATGTTAGCTCATGTTCAGCTAGTCAAGGTTGTATTCAACTTTCATTTAGCTTGTATTCAGCTATTTTTAGGTTAGCTTGTATTTGAATAGTTAAGTTTGTATTCAACTTTTATTTAGCTCATATTCGGCTGGTTTAGGTTAGCTCGTATTCAGCCAGTTAAGTTTGTATTCAACTTTTATTTAGCTTGTATTTGGTTGATTTAGGTTATTTCGTATTTCGCTAGTTAAGTTCGGTTTTGACTTTTATATATGTAGCTCATAATCGGCTTTAAGTGATAAATACGATATTATTTAATGTGGTGGGCCTCGTTAACTGAAATAGTGTTTTAGGTGGGTAGCATTCCAAGTGATAGGTATGGTCTTCCCATTCAATTCTTGTAGTTGTAGGCCCTTTGTAGGTCATTTGCGAACCTGAAAGGTCTTTCCCATGGTGCGCTAAGCTTGTCATGTGCCTTGTTTCTTCTAGCATCTCATTTCATTCACTAGACAAAGTGGTCGAGTTGGAAGCTTCGAGGTTTAAGCTTGTTGTTATATCATCTTGTTGCTTTGAGTTTGCATGCTAGTTCTTTTATCCACGTTATATCCCGTGCTTCATCCAACAGGTTGAGGTTTCCTCCAAGTGAGACTTCATTGTTGCTCTGGATGAACTGGGTTTAGTCGGTTCTAGGTTCTCTGACTTCAATTGGTATCATGGCGTTGGATCAGAACACAAGTCAATACGAGGTTTCCTGGGTGGTATTATTAACCTGAATAGCCACTATTAAGAGGTATTATCCACCTGAATAGCAACTAAACATTCGTAATGATTAAAATAGTAATACTCTTTTCGAATTTATATAATTTTTTTATTAATGTAATTGAAATATGAACATTTATACCTTATTAACTTTATTAAAACATAAAAAATAAAAATGAGAAAAAAGATATCTTACACTATTAGTGCAAAATATTTTTATAATGACATCTAATCACAACCTTTCATCTATATATATAACTTTTAAAGTATTGATTAATAAAATCAATAAACTTATCACACATGAACGGTTGTAATTGAATGTAAGTCTAAAATTCTTTTTCATTGCTAACTGTTTCAAATCTGAGTCTATTATGTCGACTAATGTGACAATGTTGGAGCGGGTTGTTGTCGTGGATGGTTTGGATTCAACCATAGTCATGTTGGAGAGGTAGCTGTGCGTGATGACTTGCTGAGTGTGTAAGTGGGTCGTTGATGGGGTCCAAAGTTTTCTACAATACTCGCAGAAGTGCATCGGTCATATGTAGTAACTGATAAATAAATCTGGTTGATCAACAGGGACTTGTTGATACTCAGAAATATCAATCAATACTTTCTACTTGTATAAATGAAAGATAAAAATTAAACTACCCTACTAAATATAATAATGTAAATAACGCTAAAATAAATAAAAGTGGTAATTACACGTATGATATTCAATTGGGTTTGACTCATTAAACCATCTCTCAAATGCATAAATGAACTCAAAATTCTCGTTCTCTCCCCATGTTTCCATCACCCATAAAAATATCCTTGATTAAGATCCTTCACGAGCAAGCAACTGAGCTATTTGAGTATTACACTATCGTTCCCATGCATAATCTAAAGGCATACCACCTCGCATTAAGAAAAAAAAAGCTCAAGATGACCAATGGGTATTACTCTTTCTTTAGCAATAACACCCATTGGGAACTCTTTTTTACAAGCCAAAATCCCTCTTGAGCTCATTCAACGAGTAAAACCCACTAAACATTTAGAAATAAAGAGCAACCTAAAGAAGAACACCAACATGGGAAAGTAATTATAGATTAAGAGAACATAAATACAAATGAGTTTAGGCAAAGCTACATTAAATTCCAACTAAATAACAAAACCTAGCTAATCATTGGAATGGATGAGCATGAAAATGGATGAAGATGGGTCTGGAGCATGCCCTCGGCTAGCATAGTGTGTAACCCTAGGTCAATAGAGAGAATGGAACCCATGGATGGAACCCCAAAACAGACTGAACTCAACCTTTTATTTTTACATTTAACAACACTAGCACCCACTGGTAAAAAAGTGGTCGTTGGGCGCCATAAAACTCCTTCGAGGCTGAGCATTAGGCGGTAGGCAGATGGGTGATGGCTGCTTGACGTTAGATGCAGGCACTTCGAGTAGCGGGCGCTGGGCGGTGCCAAATGATGAGCATTAGGTGATCACTACTCCGTCACTGGACGCTCATGAACAAATGTTGAACCAAATTTTGTATTTTTTTCTTCACTTATACGATCCTTTCCAAAACTTGACTCAAAACAATTAATAACAAGCAAATAAACATAAAATACGCATAAAAATAAATATAAACCTAAATTTCTAAGTAAATCTAATTTTAAACAAAATAAGAGGAAAACAAGACCTTAAATAAGAAAGAATTATGCAAACTCTTCTATTTTACCTATGTAAAAAATAGGTAAATTAGGTAGTTATGAAACTCCTCCAAACTTAAAGTTTTGTTTGTCCTCAAGCAAAAGTCACTTTAGTGGATGACACAAACAACGACGTTAACAACATGCATGCTAACACAACATTGAAACTTGATGAACAATGACAAAATGGAGTAGAACAAAATGTACTATGCAAACACATATATACAACATCACAAGGATACAGTCAAGACTCGCATCCTACCTTTATTAACAACTGAAAATTAAATGCTAACAAAATGTTATCAATCTAACTATGGTGCCCACAAAGAAAAGAAAAATCGTCCTGCAAAAGTTAACTCAAATTGACAAGCTATGCAGATCATAAAATTCAAGCAACCTCATTGGAAGGTGTTTCTCTCCACACAGTTGTATAAGGATACAACATTACACTCATGTCACACAATGCAATCACAGGAATCAACTTTGCGTTTCATCTCAACCTCATCACAACTAATGCATGCAAAAAGAGATCACAAGGGCTTTATTTTTATTAGGTTTGTAGCTTGGCTAGGTTAGAATAAAAATGCTTTTTTTGAGAGTTAAGTCAAGAAGGGTTGAAAAATGCATATTCAATGAGATCAATTCACATTTTACATAATCATCAATCCTCAAAATTCAACTAGTATTTTGACTTTACACAAACATTTACAATGAGCAGAAATCAAAATCCAAGCTTTTCATTTCACAATTTTTCTTTTTTTTTCTTTTTCTTCTTTTTTCTCTTCCTTTATATATATATATATATATATATATATATATATATATATATATATATATATATAACACATAGCCTCTAATGTACTTGACTTCCAAAAATGATCTCCCTCAAACTTATTGTAGAATCAATCTCATTCAAATGCTCTCTCAATCTTAGGGTAGGGGAACACATGCATAAAGCTAATGTGGCTCAAGGGTTCATAAAAGAAGAATATAACAATCAGACTAAAAAAGGAAAACAAATGTCAAGTATTGTACATCTAAGCTTTTTGGCTAAATGGCTAATCAAGAAACATGGCCTTGGTCATTTCTCAATATGCAAGAAAAGAAGTAATAAGTGACAATCAAGCAAAATCAACAGCATAAAGTGCATGGTGACTCACACAACAATAAACATTAATGTTGAAACCTCACATGGTTAATGCTCTCATTCATAGACAAAAAAAAACTAACCAAAAGAATCAACTAAGCAAGGCTGACTTAACCGACTCACAAGTTAAAATTGAATAAAAAAAATAGCACAAGAGGATTGATATTTTTACTAACAAAGGGACAAATAATGAATTAAGACAAAAATAAAAAGTTAAATGACATAATATCCACTGCATTTAAAAAAAATTCTAATTCTAAAATGCAATGCAGAAAAATTTAAAACCAAACAGTGTTTTGGAGTCTTTGCAAATGCATTTGGCTTGATCCTCCTCCTCACATTGCATCTTCAATTTAGCTCCGAAAGACCCTTCCCCCTCTTAGAAGTGAGTCTAGTCCCCAGGCTAATGAGGACCAATCAACCATGAAGTCCACGGGAGGTGCATCTGCAAAAGAAATCCAAAAACACCATGTAAAACAAATAGTTAAAAAGCACAAATATTTACAAAAACATAATGCACACAACACAACTGAACAAAAGACACAATGCATATGCGACATGAAAATGAAAATTGCAAAATGATATATGCATGAAAATATGATGCATGAAAATAGGATGTAAAATGAACAATATGAAAATAAATGCAGATGAAAATAAAATGGAACAATGCATGAAAACATAATAACAATGCATGGATGGTGAAATATGGTCTCTATTAGTTAGCACCTAGTAGTTGCAAAACCACTACTGGCCACTTTCTAACAGAGACATATGTAGAAAATGCATAAAAACATAGATAGGGGATGAACGTCTAGAACTCCATGAACAGACGCCCAATGCTCATCTGTGCAGATACAGAATGGGTTGAGTACCCAGCAGCCCGGTAACGAGCGTCTGGCATTCATGCTAGAATGCAGAATGATGGGCTAGGCACCTAGTGGTCCTACAACAAGCACCCAACGCTGATATACAAAATACAAATCATGGGGATTATGTAGAACTGGCACCCAGGGGCCATATGGTGAATGTTGGATGCAGTATACCAGATTAGCAGATTCTGGTTTATAAACCCGAATTTTTTCCTTAAACTCATAACCCACGCACCCAAAATGCAATCTACACATGAATTGACACAAACAATAACACAATTACATTGCATACACTTATACAAACTTGCTCAAACTATCTAATTAACAAAATTAACACTAAAACACAATGAATTATGCAAAATCAAAAGGAAAACAAAATGAGGCACAAATGTTCCTAAAAGTCAACTTAACTAGAAGAAATGCAAAATATGCATGAAATGCCTGAACTAATAATGCATACATGCTATAAGAGATAAAATAAACTTACAAAAACCCCTAAATACACATTGTTACTCATCATCTCCATGAACTCTTTGAAGTGAAGTAGTTGTCTATGCCTCTTGGGCTTGTTTTTAGCCTTATTAGCACTGTCGATGATAACTTCCAAGTCTCTTCCTTTGAAGTACCTGTTATTAAGATTGAAGCTTGGAAAGCATCGTTGGTGAAACATCTCAAGTCTTTAGTGTTTTGGTTTTGTAGTTTTGGCTTGCTTCATTTTAACTCATTTTGTGGTACTAAACACATTTAAGAAGTGTTGTACTTGTATTGGTTGTTCAGATAGACATGAGTATGTGTATGAGTAGTTTGAGTGTTGTTTTCCTATTAATTTTATGATTAATTCTTGATGTTTATGATTGTTTATTGTTTAGATAGCAAAGGAATCAAAATTACTAAGTTA
This sequence comes from Psophocarpus tetragonolobus, assembly GCA_037954015.1. NCBI lineage: Eukaryota > Viridiplantae > Streptophyta > Magnoliopsida > Fabales > Fabaceae > Psophocarpus > Psophocarpus tetragonolobus. Next base: position 37,952,068 of record CM075691.1, on the reverse strand, counting down.
AGAGTTGAATTACCTCATGGATAATAGATTAATTGAGTTAGTAATAGATTACCTTAGCTGGATCAAGCAACAAACTCATAAATGATTAATTTTTTGAATGTTAATCAATCACCATATTTAGTTAATCGATTATCTACAGAAATAATTTAGTATCTCAATTGTAAGCTCTCAAGAATAATCAATTACTTGAAAAGTTAATCGATTATCATAGAGAAAATGCATTTCTAGGTCTGTTTTGAGAGAACTACAGGTAATTAAGTGACTGCAAAAGCTAATCGATTACCTTGGTCTATTACTCACATAAAACCATTTTGAAATAGTTTTTCACAAGAGAATGAAGGAATTTTAGGTTATCGAAAAGAGAAAACGTGTTTACAAGATAAAACCCTTTTGAAATCAAAGAAATACCTAGAAATCTATGAGTTGATATTCAAGAATTGTTGATTGAAAAAGAAAGGATTGTATAACTGAGTTTATTATATTGGGTATTCATCACAAATAGGTGATATTGTTCTTTACCCATTTCCTTGTGTCTTTGCACATGTTTTGATATTCTCTTGATGAGTTCTTGACGTTATTGGGAAATCTGCAACAGGATATTTTCGTATAGCAAACTATTGCGGGGTGCAAGAGGAAGTGTCTTTTTCTTGTTTTGTGTTGTTTTGAATCTTTTTGTAAAAATATGTATGTGTTCTTATTATAAGGCTTTTTTTCAGATTTGTTTTTATTTACTATTCATGTTGACAAATTGTTGTGGGGGAACCAATCTCTCAATGTGCTTTATTTTTCTATTTAAAATACCTATAATAAATTTTTTATTGAGCAACCATCAATGATTTAAATAGGGTGTTTTCTTTTGGGTTTTTTTTGTAGTCAATTTTTTTTAAAATTTATTTTTTATTTATGTATATTTTTTCAATGATGAATTTTAAAATTAAAATATTTTAGTTAATTTATATTTTATTTTATTATGTGTTTTACTTTTACATTGTGTATCTTTTTTGCTTGTTTTAATTTTTTTTAAAAGCTTTTTAATTTATTTTTTAGTTTAGATTTTTTAAGTTAAATTTTTAAACATTTTTACCAAAATAATTTAAAAATAATTTGAAATAATAGGTTTAAAAATTTTAATTTAAAAACTATTTTAATTTGAGGTGGCTTTTGTGGGGTGGCTTTGAAAAACTAAAATTTAGCATGGATTAAATAGGAATTAGTCTTCAAGGAGAAAGATTAGGAAAGATTGGGAATCAAACACATCTATTGTTTCAATAAAGTGCTACTAGGCAAATCGAGGTAGCAAATTCTAAATGGAAAATATGCTCTTTGGGTAGTGATTCTCCAATCTAAATATAAGGATATACATTAGAAGTATATTGCAATATGATGAATGGAGAGGAAACTCATAATGGTGAAAATATGTTATGCAAATTACAATAGGGTAAGTTGTGGGAGACTGATTTAAAATTAATTTGAGAGTGGTTGTATGGGACAACCTAATGTTAAAATTTTGGGAGGTAGGGATTAGGAAGCTTTAAAGATTCTTTTCCTATGCTATGCCCTCTCTAATAAAAAAGGAACCTTTATTTCAGAGGTGAGAGAATGAGGTGGCAAATTTGAGGAGAATGATTAGGAAAGGTTGTATGAGACTGATAATTCATAATCGAATCCCAACAAAAAATGTCCTCAAAGATATCAACTTGCTTAGAGGATAACTCATAATCGAATCCCAACAAAGGTTGTATAAGACTGATTTAAAATTAATTTGAGAGTGGTTGTATGGGACGATCTAATGTTAAAATTTTGAGAGGTGGGGATCAGGAAGTCGTAAAGCCTCTTTTCCTATGCCATGCCTTCTCTGATAAAAAAGGAACCTTTATTTCAGAGGTGAGATAATTAGGTGATAATAGTTAGGAATGGAAACTACATTGGAGAATACCATTACTCAAGTAGGAGGTATGAGTGGCTGAATGAACTAATGATGGTTCTGGAAGGGTTCATATGAAACACAGTGTAAAAGACATGTTGAAATGAGGGAGGAAATCTAGCAACAAAAGGTTTTTCCAGTAAAAGATTCAAGCAACTCATAATTATTTACATATATATAATACCAATTTCTTTAAGGTAATTTAGAGAGCAAAAAACTTCCTCAAAGGTATCAACTTGCTTAAAGGATAACTCATACAAAGGTAGAATTGATAAAAAAGAAAAGATAGATGGTGACATTTGTCCTATTTACCTTGTTGATTTAGAGTCTGTAACATCTATTGTATTCCTGCCCTTTAAATTATGAAGTTTCGGTAATTGATGGCTTTACCTTCACACTAGTCTTCTCACATGAGGCAACATCTTGGATATGCGAGAGGAAATAAAGTTAAAGTTGTCATGAGTATAATTTGGTTGTTACTCTATAGACTATATGGCTTACTCAAAAGGTAAGAAGTCAATTTTGAGCGACAAATGTTTGACAAAAGGTTTCAAAAAAATCATGGCTATGGGTTAGATGTTTTTTTAAAAAATCATCTTTCTTACTTTATGAGTGGACGATAAGAAAAATGCAATAATATCTACACATATTTACTTATGGATCAAGATCTGTATATATGTAAATTGTAATTTTTTATCGAATATTATCAATAGACTTTGTTTTCATAGAAAAATTCAATTTATATATGAATATTTACATACAAAACATGATTTGTTGAACGTTAACGTTATCTATAGATTTAACTGACAGAATATCCGTAGATAATATATTCGTTAAAAATTTAGAATAATCTTTGGATTTTATTTACAATTTTTACTACAAATTTTACCAACTAATTTTCTGTAAATAATTCATCTTTTATATATATATATATATATATATATATTATATACACTATTTTAATTTTATATTTTAAAATTTATTCATTTAAATTCACATTGAAGTTTTGCTTACATAATATTTTTATGTTAACTGTCGATACGTGGGCCTTAACGGGATGATAAAAGATAATTTAAAAATCAGATAAGTCTCCACCGATGTTTATTAAGGAAAAAATCGAAAATGAAAAGTGGTCTACAAAACCAAATTTTGAGTTTGGGAGTCAGTTATGTGTAGGGAAGGTGTTAGCACCTTATGACATTTGTCACAAAGACAACCTCTAATTAAACATGCAAAATTAGATAACTTTCAAAAATATTTATTTTACCCCTTGAGACATAAAAATTATTTCTATTTATTAATAGATTTAAACTTTTTTAATAAAAATAGTTTTAATATTGAGAGAAATTTATTATTTAAAAAACATTATTATTATTATTATTATTATTATTATTATTATTATTATTATGGTTTTTGGGGCTCGATATGAGTGAACTTCTGCTCCTATATATCTCCAAGTGCAATACAGAATCAGGGTTTATGTAGTTCTTTATAGAAAATATTTGTGTTTTGATATATTTTTTTTATATTTTTGAATGACTTTTTTAGAAAAAGAGAGTTCGGAGCTTGGATTGAATAGGTCAAAACATAGAAAAAGAGCTCGAAGCTAGGAAACTTATGTAATTTAATAAAAAATATTATTCTTTCTTACTATTAGTAGTGTTAATTTGAATCATTAAAATAGACTTAAACCCATGGACCAACCCGATCCACTGTGGGTTTGGGGTGATCCAGAAAAACAAACAAACTAGTTATGGTAAAAACAGAACCGACCCACTTAGGAGCCAACCCATACGAGTTTGACCCAGGTGAGCAGAGCCAACTGTACCCAACCCATCCTAAGATTGACTATTTGACACACTCACTTAGACAACCCACTTCGGCTATTACATTTAGCCCTAATTGCCCACTTCACTCACTCAACACTCACACAAAAGATGAATCAACACTTAGTCTTATGCTCATTCTCACCCACATTGTCATTTCATGCACCACCACTCTCACTTAGGCATGACTAAGCCACACCAACGCACCGTACGACACTAACGCACTGCAATGTACCAATGCATCACACCATAATCTCCGTCAAGTATTCTTATTCTCCCATTCTCCTCTCTTGGTCACACTTTTTATTATCTATGGTTATTTTCTTTTCTGATGAACCCAATGTAATTTTTTGGTGTAGAAAAATGAATGACAACTCAAGTTTTGTAACCTGTAAAGTGAAGGACCAATTTGATTTTACTAAACCACCCTTCTAAAGCTTATTTTTTGGCTCATTTTGATTGGGTGTGGCATTTGTTTGGGATTTCTTTTTTGGTTCTTGACTTATAAAAGTAATTGTTGGTTAAGTGTAGCTTCACTTAGAAGTCAGGCTAGCCATAGAACTTTTCTAGCATATATATTCAAACCCAAAGCAAATCATAGTGGGTATCTCACCAAAGGACTATGAAAAGTGAAAACTAAACATAAAATAGTTTGATGTCATTATCAAAAAGATAGAAAACGATAAACATTACTTCATAGTTTATACCAAAAAAAAAAAGAAAAAGATAAGTTTAGCATTAATGAAGTTTTTCTTTGTAATTTTTGAATTAAATAAGAGCCTAAGAAAGTTGAAGCAATGAGTGTTTAGGAAATTAAAGCTATCAAAATGGATTAGGACACATGGCCAGCCTAACTCACCACAAAAATGGGCTGACCACGAAGAAAAAAAAAACAATTAGACAACAATCACAAGAATGCAGTTTGAGCCACTTTTGACTCAGTCCACTCGGGCTCAACCGGTGTAAACCAAGATAACCTATTTTTGGCCTGTTTTTTTTAATACATATGATTTGAGAGTGTTGCACCCTGCACCCTATGAATTACACTTACACCCAATATATTTTTAAAAATTCCTATTTTACCATTGTAAAAATATTAAAAATTTCCAATGTTTTAAGTGTATTTCCAACGATGATCTATTGCTAAGTGCATGCTTCAGAAAGTCTTTTCAAATGAAAAGTTTATGCCTTCCAAAAATACTTTTTGGAGAGTATATTTAATGTTTTTCAAAAAGGCTCTGGAAAGCATAAATTTTCATTCCTGGAAAGGCTTTCTTGAAGACATACATTTTCAATTTTTTACTGTTTAGACAGACATTCTAAAAGGATAAAAGAAGGCAATAGAATTATGGGACGGGAATGCCTAATTAAAGAAAAAAGTAAGTTTACATGTGATAAGTGTATGGTGTAATTGGTTGAGTGCAAAGTGCAACACTCGTGATTTGCTGAGAGTGAAACTCTAAACTCACCTAGGCCTTCATTCCCTCCTTTCAATCTCACAGTCTCACTTTTTCTGCCTCCATCTTGGCCCTTCACTCTCAGTCTCTCAGACAGATTGACGTCGCTATACTCTCAGCCTCTCACTCAAAAAAGGCGTGCAGGTCCTCTTAGCCTCTCACTTGGTAGTCTTGGACTAATACTCGCTGGTCATCTCAGCCTCCCACTCGTGATCTCAACATTGCAACTGCATAAGTAATTATATTAGTAGTGGAGAAATTCCCCCATTTGAACTTTTGGTTTTCTTAAAACGCTTTGGGGATGACACTCACCTGTAGGTGTAATTTCTAATTTGGAATAATCTATTAAAGTTGTCATATTCATATTTTCTCAACCAATAAATGTTATGTGATGGTGTTCTTTGTTGCCTAATACCTCGCTTGATTAATGAGGAACATTAGATAAGTTTCTTGAATTGTACAAAGGAATAAAATATAAAAGTTCATCTTAAAATGGTTTGGGAGGGAGAGTAAAGATGCAAAACTCATATGACAAGGCTTATTAGGAAAAATAGTTGTAGCATAAAATAATCCATTTGTAAAAAGTTGAAAAGTGTTTTAGTTTGTAATTAAATAAATATTGAACTATAGTAATTCATTAAAGACATGTATAAAATTAAATAGTAATTCTTTCATATTGTTTTCCCATGTTTTGGAAATAGTATAGAGGTTTATAAATTTTAAATTTTCATTTTGTGTTTGACCTGAACTCTATTTTTTATTATATACTTATACTAAATGATTTCTAATATATTGTTTATTATAATTAATTAAGTTTTAGCTTTTATCTAACTAGCTAGTTACTCTAATTTATCAACTGGCCTCTACTCTAATTCTTACAAATTTCGCTAGCTAGCTAAGATAATGGTTAGAATCTTGTTCCTTATCTCTTTTTTTTTTTTTATAAAAATTAATACTTAAAAAGATAAAACAAAATTAACTATCAAGTGAATAAATAAAGAAGGTGGTATTATAAAAACATTTGAAGCTTCTTCCTTATCTTTATTTTCTGTCCTTGATTTTTCTTCTTCATAAAAATTAGTGCTTAGGAAATAAAAAAAGAAAAAAAACATAACAAACTATTGATAGAAAAGAATTTTGCCACCTATATTTTACATAATAACTTGTAACCTTTATCTACAATATAAACATCTAACTATGTGCGTAGTAGCTAACTTCTAACAAATTTAATCAGTGCTAATAACCTCTAACATCTTAGCAAGTTGAGTAATGCATACATTCTCGCAGAATTAACGTGCAATTTACAGATAGATTCTTTGACAATTTTACATTTTGAACTAGTAATTTAAAATTTTAACATCAAACAAATATAATGCAAACCAACATAAGAAATATTGTATGATCATCTGAAACATATGAAATATAAAATAATATGATACAAAATTGATATCTGTTTATTTTGGAAATAACATGAAGGTTTATAAATTTTAAATTTTCATTACATGTACCATTTGTTGGCAACAAGAAAGCAAAAGGTTGGCAGCTCTTTAAAAACTTTCTTTTTCCTGTTTCATTTCAAATGTGCTGATACAAGTATTTATAGGCAAAAAGATTTTCCCCTTCACATGCTGGAGATAAATCAAAAGTTTTGTCTTTTCAAATGCTAGAGATAAATGATGATGCCTATAGGTCTGCCACCTAAAACCATTAATGCTATCTAGGAATACCAAATGCTATCTAGGAATACCAAACAACAAGAAATAAAGTTTCTTAATTTAAGTTTTATAACAAATCTCCCCCTTAAACTTAAATACTCTTCCCATTTCTCATTCCCATAAGCCTTTTGCAATTCTCCAGTAATGTGGTCAGCAGTGGCTTGGTGAGTATATCCGCGGCTTGAGCTCGGCTTTCAACATGCTCCAGCTTAACTTTTCCTTCTTTGACTTGTTCTCGGATGAAATGAAAACGGACATCGATGTGCTTGCTCCTTCCGTGATTAACTGGGTTCTTTGCCAACTCGATCGCCGACTTGTTATCAACTCGGATCATAGTCCCTTCATTTTGGATCACTCCCAAATGCCTTAATAGATTTAAAAGTCAGACTGCATGACACACGCTCCAAGAGGCCGCCACATACTCTGCCTCGCAAGTAGACAGGGTTACAATGGGCTGCTTCTTTGACAGCCAAGTGAAAGCTGTATTTCCGAGTAGGAATACATAACCCGAAGTACTTTTTCGGTCATCAACATCACCACACCAATCTCTATCTGAGTAACCCACTAGTCGATAGTCATCTGATTTTGAATAGAAAAGACCAAGTGATAGGGTTCCTCGAATATATCTCAGAATTCTCTTCAAGGCATTCTAATGTGTATAGCTTGGATCCTCCATGAATCTGCTCATTATCCCAACACTCAACATTAAGTCGGGTCTCGTGCTTGTAAGGTACCTTAGACTTCCAATTAAACTTCGATATCTTCCAGAATCAGCTCATTCTCCTCCATCAAACTTGGAGAGTTTAGTGCCTGGTTCTATTGGAGTAGAAACCGGGTTGCAGTCCTCCATTTTAAACTTCTTTAGAATTTCAAGCGCGTACCTCTCTTGGGATATAAAAATCCCTTCTTCCGATTGCTTCACTTCCAGGCCAAGAAAATATTTCATCAGGCCTAAGTCTGTCATCTCGAACTCTTTTTCCATTACCTCCTTAAACTCCTTAATCAGCTTCGTGTTGCTTCCGGTGAATATGAGGTCGTCGACATAGAGAGCAACTACCATCATATCCTTTTCTGATTTCTTTGTGTACAAAGCATGTTCGTACGGACATTGCTCGTACCCAGTTTTCTTGAAATACCCGTCAATTCTCTCATTCCAGGCACGGGGAGCCTGCTTCAGTCCATAGAGGGCCTTTTTCAATCTCAGCACTTTCTTCTCATCCCCTCTCTTCATGTACCCGAGTGGTTGCTCGACGTACACCTCCTCTTTTAGCATTCCATTTAGAAAGGCCGACTTCACATCCATCTGTAGAATTGGCCATTGGTTTTGAGCAGCTAACGATACCAGGAGTCAGATTGACTCCATTCTCGTGACAGGAGCAAATACTTCATCGTAGTCTATCCCCTCTTTCTGTCTATAGCCCTTTACCACAAGTCGAGCCTTATAACGCTGAACCTCTCCCTCAGCATTCATCTTCTTTTTGTACACCCATTTTACTCCAATGGGTCGAGCTCCTTCAGGAAGATCGATCAATTCCCAAGTCTTGTTGCATTCAATCGCTCCAATCTCCTCATCCATGGCTGTTCTCCACTTCTCTTCTTGGATAGCTTTCTCAAAGCTCAAGTCTTCACAGTCGGCCAGAAGACATACAACATGAACTTCATTTGTAGTGTCGTATATTTCCTGTAGACTTCTCATCCTGGGCTGTTGTGGCTCAGTTTCTTCATCTGAGGACTCGATGGTTGTTGTTGTTGAAGGTACAACAATCTCCGAGCTAGTTTCTTTTTCAACTAGGTTACTCTAGCACCACTCCTTCGTTTCCTCCACATGAAAATCTTGGCTCACCACTACTTTCTTGTTAACAGGATCAAACAATTTATATGCTTTAGAATTTTTATCATACCCGATAAATATGTACTTGTTGCTCCGATCTTCTAATTTTGTCCTGTGCTGACTTGGTACTTGCCCATAGGCCACGCTACTAAACACCTTCAGATGAGACACACTCGGCTTCACACCACTCCAAATCTCCTGAGGCATCTTTTCGCCTAACTTTGCATGTGGACATCTATTTTGCACATAGACTGCGCATTGTACCGCCTCTGCCCAAAACTTATTTGGCATATTCTTCCCTTTCAACATAGATCGAACCATGTCGAGAATGGTTCGGTTCTTTCGTTCTGCTACACCGTTTTGTTGTGGAGAATATGGAGCCGTCAAGAAACGCTTGATTCCATGTTCCTCACAGTATTTGTTGAACTTGGCAGAAGTGAACTCGCCTCCTCTATCAGATCGGACTGTTTTGATGACTTTTTTTGTTTCTTTTTCTACCATCACTTTGAACTTCTTGAAAGTTTCAAACACTTCTGACTTCTCCTTCAGAAAGTAAACCCACGTCTTTCTTGAGAAATCATCAATGAAAGAGACGAAATATCTCTTACCACTAAATGATTCAGGAGTTATTGGCCTACACAAGTCGGTATGGATCAGTTCGAGCTGCTTCTTTGCTCGGTACTCAGAGCTCCGTGGGAAAGAAGTCCTCGCTTGCTTTCCGATCACACATTCTTCACAGAACCTCTTTTCAAATTCCATTTTGGGCAAACCGAGCACCATCTCCTTTTTCACAAACTTAGTCAACCTTCCGAAGTGAAGATGACCGAATCGCAAATGCCACTTCATGGCCTCATCCTCCATATCAAGTTGCATGCATTTATCTTGAACTATTTTCAACTCAAGTTTTTACATGCGATTTTTCTTCATTTCTACTTGGGCGATGAGCCTTCCGAGTTTATCCCTCAGTTGTAATTTTCGGTCCTTCATCAGAACCGAGCACCCCTTCTCCATTATCTGTCCCATGCTCAGTATGTTGCTTTTGAGATCAGGTACATAGTATACATCTCTGATCTCTCCGATTCGCCCATTTTCCTGTTGATACCAGATCGTTCCTTGACCTTTGACGGTTACTTTCGATGCATCGCCAAAAGAAACGGATCCAGATTCCACCTTTGAAAGTACTTTGAATAAACTCTCGTCGCCACACATATGGTTACTTGCGCCGGTGTCCAAGTACCAAACCGAATTATTAGAATAGCTCGGTTTGACCTCGGTTTCTGGAATGTTTGTCACTAGCAGCAATCCTTCATCTTCTTTCTTGGTAAGAAAGTTTGTTGGCTCCTCATTTTTCTTCTCGGACCTACAATCTTTGGAAATATGGCCCATCTTTCCACAATTGTAGAATTTTACCGAGTAGCAATCCTTGGCATAATGCCCATACTTCCCACAATTATAGCATTCAATGTTGTTTGTGTTTGTCCGACCACCTCGAGTCTGACCTCGACCACCTCGGGCCTGACCTCGGCCACGCCAGTTTTGTTGGCCGACTTGCTCATTTCTTCGTTCTCCTCTTCCTCTACCACCTTGGCTTCTGCCTCTTCCTTGGCCTCTGGTACTTTGAGCATAAAACACATTATCCTTTTTTATAGTCACCTTTGCCTGGAGAGCTTGTTCAAGGGACTCCCCCCTCTTGTTTTTTCGTCTCTCCTCATGTGCTTCCAGGGACCCAGCAAGCTCTTCAATGGTGAGTGTTGATAGATCCTTGGACTCCTCTATTGCGCATACGATATTTTCAAATTCATCTCTCAATGACCTCAAAATCTTTTCAACAACTCGGTTTGAAGAAAGAATCTCACCATTCTGATTTAGTTTGTTCACCACGGTCTCAACCCGAGTAACGAACTCGGATACGCTTTCGGACTCGTTCATCCTCATGTTTTCCAATTCGCGCCTAAGGGTTTGAAGTTGGACCTGCTTTACTCGTTCGTCTCCTTTGTTTTCCTTTTTGAGTGTATCCCATGCTACTCTGGAAGATTTTGCATTTGCTATCTTCTCAAAGCCGGATTCGTCAACAGCTCGGTATAACAGATATAAAGCCGCCTTGTCTTTAGCTCGAACGACCTTCAACGCATTCAACTGGGCATTTGAATATCCATCTGTGCTTGCTGGTTCCTCATACCCAGTCTCGAACACATCCCAATTATCTTGGGAACCGAGAAGGGCCTTTATCTGCACCTTCCAGTTGTCATAGTTAACGTCTTTCGTCAACTTGGGTAGTGGGATGCCATTGGTTAGACCTGCCATTTCTCTCAAGTGTTTACACTCAACTCACACACCTCACAAAACTCTCAGTTGCTCCTCTCTCTCTCTGCCAGCGCACACCGCGGCGTTCTTTCCTAACAAAACTCTCGGTAGCTCTGATACCAAATTGTTGGCAACAAGAAAGCAAAAGGTTGGCAGCTCTTTAAAAACTCTTTCTTTTTCCTGCTTCATTTCAAATGTGCTGATACAAGTATTTATAGGCAAAAAGATTTGCCCCTTCACATGCTGGAGATAAATCAAAAGTTTTGTCTTTTCAAATGCTAGAGATAAATGATGATGCCTATAGGTCTGCCACCTAAAACCATTAATGCTATCTAGGAATACCAAATGCTATCTAGGAATACCAAACAACAAGAAATAAAGTTTCTTAATTTAAGTTTTATAACACCATTCTTTATCATGATACAAGTAACATCACTGAATGTGAGTATCTGCAGACTCAGTAGGATCCTGGTTCTGTCAGTTACACACTTAAAAAAGTAGTAGTTGTCATTAGAAGTGGGTATGCTATTTGTTGAAACTGATGTATATTTCATTTGGATGCAGCATTATATTTTGTGTTTGGACCTGAACTCTAATCTCACAAACTAGCTACTCTTGTTGACAAAAGGAACCTCTACTCTAATTCTGACAAATTTCACCAGTTAGCTAACTAAAACTATGGTTGAGACCCTGTTCTTATTTCTCATTTTTCTCTTTTTTATAAAAATTAATACTTAAAAGATAAAAACAAAATTAACTTAATAAGGTAGTATTATACAAACATTTGAGGTTTCTTCCTTATCTTTATTTTTGGTCCTTGATTTTTTTCTTAATAAAAATTAGTGCTTAGGATATAAAAAAGGAAAAAAATAAAACAAACTATTGATAGAAGTTTTACATGATAACTTGTGAGCTTTATCTACAATGTAAACATCTAACTGTATAGATAACTAACTTTTAACAAATTTAACCAATCCTAATAATTGTTGTCAACTCAGTAGGCTGAGTAATGAGAGATTAAATAAAAAAATATAGTTCTTACTAACCACAACAACAAGATGACCAACAGCAACAAATACAGGATGACCAACAACCAGGATGATTAGCATCAAAAGAATTCTTGTTTTTATTACTCTGATTATTATGTTACTAAACTTAACAATTATATTTTATGTTAAAACTATTTAAAACTATGTTAACTTTATATTTTAACAATTATGACAAGTTTGAAGGTTGATTTATATTTCATTTGAAATTATGAATATTTTAAATTTTATGCTTATTATTGTAATTTGTCTAAAAATAGATAATTTTTATGTAAATAGAAATGATTTTAGAGAGAACGTTATAATTGTCTACAAATAAATTACCTAGATATAGATGATCAATGTACATTTATCTACAGATGTTTTTATAGATAATTTATTATAGAAATATCTATAGATAAATGAGTGTTTTTGTCTTGGGTAATTATCTATAGATATTTTTATAGATAATTTATCTAGAAAATATACATAAATAATTTATTTATAAGTATAAGTATTATCTATGGAAATATCCATAGATATCTTATCTATGAAATTCCCACGCATTTGAACCTATGGCTTTCTTAAAACGTTTTGGGTATGACACTCACCTAAAGTTGTAGTTTCTCATTTTTAATGATATATTGAAGTAGTGATATTCAGATTTTCTCGACCAACGGATGTTATTTATGTGATGATTTTATTTTGCTGCCTAATATCTTGCCTGATTTAATGAGGAACATTAGATAAGTTTGTTGAATTGTACAAAGGAATAAAATGGTTAGGGAGGGATAGGAAAGATGCAAAACTCATATGATAATACATAGGAAAAAACAGTTGTAGCATAAAATAATCCATTTGTAAGAAGTTAAAACAGTGTTTTAGTTTGTAATTAATTAAAATATTGAACAGTTTCTTATAGCAATTCACTAAAGACATGTACAAAATTAAACAGTAATTCTTTATTATCGTTTTCCCCATATTTTGGAAATAGCATGGAGATTTATAAATTTTAAATTTTCATTTTGTGTCTGCACCTGAAATTTAATTTTAATTATATATTTTTCCTAAATGTTTTCTACTATATTGTCTATTATAATTAATTAAGTTTTAGTCTTTATCTCACTAGCTAGTTACTCTAATTTACCAAGTAGCCTCTACTCTAATTCTTACAAATTTCACTAGCTAGCTAACTAAAACAATGGTTAGAACCTTGTTCCTTATCTCTTATTTTTTTTATAAAAATTAATACTTAAAAGATAAAACAAAATTAACTATCAAGTGAATCAATAAAGAAGGTGGTATTATAAAAACATTTGAAGTTTCTTCCTTATCTTTATTTTCGGTCGTTGATTTTTTTTCTTCATAAAAATTAATGCTTAGGATATAAAAAAAGAAAAAAACATCACAAACTATTGATAGAAAGAATTTTGCGACCTATATTTTACACGATAACTTGTAACATTTATCTACAATGTAAACATCTAACTATGTGGGTAACTAACTTCTAACAAATTTAATCAGTCCTAATAACCTCTGTCATATCAGCAGGTTGAGTAATGGATACATTCTAGCAGAATTAACGTGCAATATAATCCAAGCCAACATAAGAAATATTGTATGATCATCTTAAACATATGAAATATAAAATAGTATGATGCAGTAATTGATATCCTGTTTATTTTGGAAATAGCATGAAGATTTATAAATTTTAAATTTTCATTACATGTACCATTCTTGATCATGATCTAGGTAACTTCACTGAATGCGACTATCTACAGACTGAGGCGATCCTGGTTCTATCGGTTGCACACTCAAAGAAGCAGTGGTCATCACTAGAAGTGCAGTCTCTCATTTTTCTCCTTTTTATAATTTTTTATAAAAATTAATACTTAAAAGATAAAAACACAATTAACTTTCAAGTGGATCAACAGAGAGAATGTAGTATTATAAAAACATTTGAGGTTTCTTCCTTATCTTTATTTTTGTTCCTTGATTTTTTTCTTGATAAAAATTAGTGCTTAGGATATAAAAAAGGAAAAAACAGAACAAACTATTGATAGAAATTTTACACTATAAACATCTAACTATATGGATAACTAACATTTAACGAATTTAACCAGTGCTAATAATTGTTGTCAGTTCAGTGGGTGATGACCTAAATGGGTCTTTTCTTTTTTTAAATAATTATCTAAATGAGCCTGTTTTAAAAATATTTACTAAGGTAGGTTTTCTTTTAGGTTGGACATGGTCAAACCACAATTTTCACTTGTATTTTTAGTGCTTTAACCAATTGGCTAACGCCAACTCGGAAGTCACATGGTTATACAATTGAAGTGGCACTAAAGATGTAAGTGAGAATTGCAGTTTGACCAAGTTATACTTAAAAACAAACCTACTGATGAGGACACAGCTACAAACAAAGACAGTAAGGTGCTTGAAGGACTTGGGACACCTAGGACAAGGGCAAGAGCTAGGAAAGCAAGAGAAGCTTTAAAACAAGTGGTAGCAACAATTCTGGAAGTTGCACCTAATGAAAAGGACATAGAGGCAAAATTAATTCAATGCATGGTCATCATTGAAGATTCATGAAATAGAGGATGTTGCTGCAAAGTTATTTTAATCAAAGTGGGTTTAATTAAATAAAGTTGTAAAAAGAATTGGTACTGTTGTGTTATTTGCCATGCTTTAAAAACAGTTTATTTTAATTTTTTCTTTTATTTTGGAGTGTTGAATTTTAGTGGTTGTCTAGTTTTCCTTCAGTGTGGCTGCTGCCTTTTCATATACACCAGTAGGGAGGTTATTTAATAAATAAGCCTCAATCAATGTTAGTAAATGGTGCATTTATTTCTTGGCTTTATGGAATTCCTATATGTATTGCATTTCAATGGAAATAGACGGACTTTGCTTTGGATAAAACTTTTCTTGAGAGAGTGTATCTCTTAGGTTCTTGGCTGAACCAAGCTTGAGACTTATCAAGGGCCTTCCACCCCTTGTGGCGTCTTTGAGACTTATCTTCCTTCCAGAAGTGGCGTCTCCCCCAAAACCACCATCATCCCCAATTCTTACCTTTTTGTTTTTCCATTCTAACAAATAGTCCTAATCGGTCCGTTCTGAATTCATGGCAAGGGGAATTCACATCATTTGGTATCAAAGCTAGTTGTTAGGACTAGGTTTTGGACACTGCTTCAAGGTTCTAGGGCACAGTTCTTGGCTGTCTGAGACGCAATTTCCTTTCACTCATGACTCATGTTCTACAGAGTCAATTTCAGTGATTCGTGAGTGGAAATTGCTCCTCAGAACGTGAACTTTCACCTCGATGTCGAATCGTTCACTTCGGAGTTATGCAACGTGAGATATAGTGGCGTGACATTGGTTGGCTTGGAGAAATTGGTAATATCCTTCCTTTTGTTCTTAGTGCCAATAACATCATCTGATATTGATAATCACCCTGCCTAAGTCCTTGTAAAAGTTAAGCCTATAAAAAAAACACAAAAGAAAGAAAAGAAAAAAAAAGAAGAAAAAAAAACAAAAGAAAAGGTTGTGGCTGAATGATTCATCTATTTAGGATAGAAACTTAACCAATTGTAAGGTGATATATTGGCTGTTTTTGTGAAGGATTGTTTCTGCAACTGTTTAGGGCATTAAATTGCATTAGAGTTTTGTTTTTGTTTGGCCTTTTGCATTCACTGTTTTGTGAGGTATTGGTGTTTAAAGTCTGATACATTAAGGTAAATTGGAGCCTTTTGTTGGTAAATTTTGTTGTTCAACTGCTTTCTAAACTGCACCTGATACGTACCAAATTTTTGCTACATTGTGTGGCCTGTTCTTGAAAAAAAAAAAAGAAGAAAAAAAGTCTTATTTGATTTTGTTAAGAACCCAAGGAGAGTACAAGAGAGGTAAAAGGCTATGTGCAAATTAGAGAAAAAGCCAGAAAAGAGAACACTAAACACGAGTGTACATTCTTGAGTGTAAACACATGAGAAGAGTGGTGAGGGCTTATTACTTCAATTTTATTTTTTCTAATTAAATGACAGGTACAGGAGGTGAAGAAACCCCTCCTAATGGAGGTGGTAATAGACTCATGATTGAAACAATTACAAACCAAGTACAAAGAATGTTGAGATAACGTATAAAGGAGTTATATGGGAGGATTGAGGTACTTGAGAATCGTGGAAATAATGAGGAGAATAGGAGAAGAAGAGATAATGATGGTGAACCTAGGCGAAACCGGATTGAAGGAGTGAAGCTGAATATTCCCCCATTCAAAGGAAAGAGTGATCCAGAAGCCTATTTGGAGTGGGAACTGAAAATTGAACATGTATTCTCTTGTAACAACTATACAGAGGAGCAAAAAGTTAAAATGGTAGCTACTGAATTTTCTGATTATGCGCTTATTTGGTGGAATAAGTATCAAAGGGAGAGGGTGAGAAATGAAGAACCAATAGTAGATACATGGGCTGAAATGAGGACCATCATGAGGAAGAGATATGTGCCAACTAGATACAATAGAGATTTGAAGCTTAAACTTCAGAAATTATCTCAAGGCAATAGGAGTGTTTAAGAGTATTTTAAAGACCTGGAAATGACTATGATGCAGGCTAAAGTCAATGAAGATAGTGAGGATACTATGGCTCGATTTTTGAGTGGATTAAATAATGAAATCAGAGATGTTGTTGAATTGCAGGAATATATTGAGTTAGAAGATTTGTTGCACAAAGTTGTACAGGTAGAACAACAACTCAAAAGGAAGGGAACTATGAGAAAGGGTTCTTCCAATTTTAACAACACGAATTGGAGGGACAAGTCCAAGAATAAATGGGGGTCTTCATCTAGTCCAAATGTGGTTGTCCCACATGAAAAGTCACCAATGAAGTCTCACACATCACCTCCAAAAACTAAGTCTAGAGAAGTAAAATGTTTCAGGTGTTTGGGAAGAGGGCATTATGCTTCTGAATGTCCAACTAAGAGAACTATGGTCCTAAAGGAGAATTGCGAAATTACTAGTGAGTCTTCAGCTAGTGAAGGAGAGAAGGAGGATGAGGAAGAAGTGAAGCACTAGAAGGTGATTTATTAATGGTTAGAAGGTTGTTGGGAAGTCAGATTCAAACTTTAGATCAATCTCAAAGAGAGAATATTTTTCATACTAGATGTTCAATCAATGGGAAAATTTGTTCTTTAATAGTTGATGGAGGAAGCTGCACCAATATGGCAAGCTCTAGATTAGTGTCCAAGTTAAATTTGGAGACTAAGCCACATCCTAGGCCATACAAACTTCAATGGCTTAGTGAAGATGGGGAAATGATCGTGAGCAAACAAGTAAAGGTATGCATTTCCATGGGACGATATAGTGACAAGGTGTTGTGTGATTTGGTTCCAATGGAGGCAAGTCATATTCTATTAGGGAGACTGTGGCAGTATGATACCAAGGCAATTCATGATGGTTTCACAAATAAAATCTCTTTCATGCATAATAAGAAGAAGATTGTTCTCAAACCATTATCTACTAGGGAGGTGTGTGAAAACAAATAAGATTGAGAGAAAAGAGAGTGCAAGAAAAAGGAGAGATGAGTGAAACACATAAAAAGAGTGGAAATAAAAAGAGTGAAACACATAAGGGGAACAAAAGTGAAACACTTGAAAGAAAAAAGAGTTGTTTAGCAAAAAAGAGTGAGGTGAAGAGGGTAATGCTTGCAAAAAAAATCACTTTACGTGTTGTATTGCAAAAATAATGTTTATGCTAACTCTGAAAAACTTGGCCCTGTTGGTGTTGAATTTCTTTTGCAGGAATATAAGGATGTGTTTCCAAAGGAGGTTCCTAACGGATTACCACCTTTAAGGGGAATTGAGCATCACATTAATCTCATTCCTGGAGCTTCATTACCTAATCGACCAGCATATAGAAGCAACCCCCAAGAGACCCAAGAAATACAAAGGCAAGTTGATGAATTAATAAGAAAAAAGTGGGTGCAAGATAGCTATGCCAAGCAAGCTAATAAGGGAAGAAGGAGAATTGTATTCGAACCTGGTGATTGGGTTTGGGTACACATGAGAAAAGAGAGATTCCCTAAACAAAGGAAGTCCAAATTACAACCAAGGGGGGACGGTCCTTTCCAAGTGTTGGAGAGGATCAATGACAATGCATACAAAATTGATTTGCCAGGTGAGTCTAATACAAGTGCAACTTTTAATGTATCTGATTTGTCTCCTTTTAATGTAGAAGAAGAAGCCTAAGATTTGAGGACAAATCCTCTTCAAGAGGGAGGGAATGATGAGGACACAGCTACAAACAAAGACAGTAAGGTGCTTGAAGGACTTGGGATACCTAGGACAAGGGCAAGAGCTAGGAAAGCAAGAGAAGCTTTAAAACAAGTGGTAGCAACAATTCTGGAAGCTGCACCTAATGAAAAGGACATAGAGGCAAAATTAATTCAATGCATGGTCATCATTGAAGATTCATGAAATAGAGGATGTTGCTGCAAAGTTATTTTAATCAAAGTAGGTTTAATTAAATAAAGTTGTAAAAAGAATTGGTACTGTTGTGTTATTTGCCATGCTTTAAAAACAGTTTATTTTAATTTTTTCTTTTATTTTGGAGTGTTGAATTTTAGTGGTTGTCTAGTTTTCCTTCAGTGTGGCTGCTGCCTTTTCATATGCACCAGTAAGGAGGTTATTTAATAAATAAGCCTCAATCAATGTTAGTAAATGGTGCATTTATTTCTTGGCTTTATGGAATTCCTATATGTATTGGATTTCAATGGAAATAGACGGACTTTGCTTTGGATAAAACTTTTCTTGAGAGAGTGTATCTCCTAGGTCCTTGGCTGAACCAAGCTTGAGACTTATCAAGGGTCTTCCATCCCTTGTGGCGTCTTTGAGACTTATCTTCCTTCCTGGAAGTGGCGTCTCCCCCAAAACCACCATCATCCCTAATTCTTACCTTTTTGTTTTTCCATTCTAACAAATAGTTCTAATCGGTCCGTTCTGAATTCGTGGCAAGGGGAATTCACATCACCTACCTTGGTAAATATTTTTAAAACAAACTTATAGGTAAGTATTTTTAAAAAATGACCCATTTAGGTAAGTCACCCTAGCTCAGTAGGCTGAGTAATGAGAGATTAAATAAAAAATTATAGTCCTTACTTGGTTTGCGTTTTAGTTCTTACTATCAAATGCTCGAAAGATGGTTCAACAGGATCTCCAACAACAACAACAACCAGATGACCAACCACAACAAAAGGATGACCAACAACAATAAATACAGGATGACCAACAATCAAAACATGATGACTAGCAGCAAAAGAATTCTTCTTCTAATTACTCTGATTATTAGGATACAAGTCACTTTATTTATATGAAACAAATAGACTATGTATACTTTTACTTAATATGTATGTTACTAAACTTAACAATTATATTTTATGGTAGAACTATCTAAAATTGTGTTAACTTTATATTTTAGCAGTTATGACAAGTTTGAAGATTGGTTTATATTTCATTTGAAATTAAGAATACTTTAAGTTTTACGTTTATTATTGTAATTTGTCTGAAAAAGGTAATTTTTATGTAAACAGAAATGATTTTAGAAAAAAAAAAACGTTATAATTATCTACAAATAAATTAGCTAGATATAGATTATCAATGTACAGATGTTTTTATAAATAATTTATCTATCGAAATATTTGTAAATAAATGAGTGTTTTTATCCTTGGTAATTATTTACAGATATTTTTGTAGATAATTTATCTAAAAAATATTCATAGATAATTTATCTATGGAACAATCAATATAGATATTATCTATGAAAATATCCATAGATACCTTATCTATGAAACAATTCTTAGATGAATACCGATAGATAACTGATTTACAAAACTATTTTTAAATAACTATTTATAGATAAATTATTTATAGAAAATAAAATTTTATTAAAAATATTAAGTGTGACTCATTAAATAACATGACAAATTTTGGTTGAAGAAACATAATAGAAAGAGGATTTTTATCCAAATTGCAAAATCAAAATTAAAGAAAGTAAAAATGGATAAAATTTTAGAAATACTAAAACAGAACTTAAAACTTTTTAGGACTAAACGTATTTTCTTTATTTTATATATATATATATATATATATATATATTATTTTCTTATTCATGATACTAGATATTATTTTTTTATGAGAGAATAACAGACGAATGATATGAAAAAAAATATGCACAGTGCCATTAACTCGTCCTTGGTGTGTTTGTCACGAAATCTTGTTCGTATTATTAAGAATAGAGGGAGAGGTACACTACCATTAACTCTACAGGTGATTTGTTTTTTTTTTTCTTTATAAACCATGATTTGTTTCAAAAATAATATTCTATTTTAAAATCACCGTTTGAATGTAATATTAATATTTTTATAATATTTCTAATAACATCAATTTAATTTTTAATGTATATACTAATTAGTGTTTTTTTTTATTTGTAAATATTAATTAGTAATAGTTAACTTTTTTATTAGGAGAGGACTCGAATTGTGACTTGTCTCTCTACTCTTCTTTCACTAGTTAGTCTATTTTATATTTCACCACTGTCCTCGCTTTTTTATTTTTGAATAAAAAAAACATATTAAGAATTATATATGAGAATAACTCAAAATGCGAGCACAATATTACAAGTCTCAATGAAATATTAAGACATTCTCCTTAATATTAAAGATAATTTTGTGGAATCAATGTTACTTTTTATCTTTTTATTAATTTTTTGTATTTATATAAAACAACTTAACTTAACGTCATGTTAATAGGGAGAGTATTTTATAGTCTACAGATTACGGATAAATAAATAAATAAATAAATAAAATAAATATATTTTATAAGTTCCGCGGTGTTTATATATTCAAACATGCGATGTTATTGAAGAAGTCCTTAATGGGTACAGGATGCAAACGGATACTTTGATTATTTTTTAAGAAAATATTTATTTTAATATATAAGAAAAATACTTGTAGTAGCTTTTAAGTATTTAGATAAATTTTTAAATAAAATAAAATAAAATAAAATTAAAAATTGTTTATTGGATAAACAACTTGAAACAATTTTATAATAATGATTTATAAATAAATTATTTTTTTATAAATATTTATTTTGTGTGAATTATTTATAATATATATATATATATATATATATATATATATAATAACCATACATGGTAGGGTTGCAACTTCAAACCCAAAATTTATTAAGCGTAAAATTTTTTTATTAAAACCCAAAATTTATTCTAACTTACTTCAATCTATAATAAATTCTAGAGCACGTATCAATTCTAAATTTTTCTCAATACGAATCTAAATATATCATAATTTATCTAATAAAATCAATTTTAAGTCTAAAATCAATTATTTAATAAGTAAGGAATTATAAAATTTGTTTAGTAACAAAATTTACATATGAAAAGAAAGGGATAGGGATAAATTATGAATTTAAATCCTCTACCAACAAAACTAATATACTAACAATTAACACTTACTTATAAAAAATTATCTAACCTATAAACAAACATGCACTTAGTGTTCAAACATAAATTTGCTAGCTCCAATGGGAGTTCTAGTAATTTTCATCTTAGATAGAAAATTTTATACTACATTTTACTTCTAACTTGAGCTTGTAATAAAAATATTCAAACATAAATTATATATTCTCAAAATCAATCGTAATCAAAATCAATTTTATAAATCTAATTCAATTTAAAATTAATTTTTCGCTAATATATTCCAAAACCCACACTTAATTAGGGACTGCATCAATCAGAATTGGTCTCAAACTAGTTAAACTTTCATATTCCACCAACTTCTGAAGACCATGTTTAAACTTGGAACATTAAGAGGAAGCCAATAAAAGATGACTTAGCAAAAAAACATATATACTTAAAGCTATTATGATCAAGTCTATAAAATCCAGACCAAGTCTAAACTCAACTTTGATTCTGTTAACAAGTGAAAACGAAGTGATACCAAATTCTTGGTTTTAATAGTCTTCCTCTGCTACTTAGTCTAGGTCAAGCACGCATCTAGTAGTTGTTAAGGAATATGATTCCCAATAAAATAAATAATTATTATGATAAAGATAAACTGCAAACCATTTCAATGCTTGAAACTTATAAATAGCAAACTCTAGATAAATCAAAATACACTTCTCACAAGCGATTACATATAGCACAACATATCATTAACTTTAAGAGTGTATTACTAAGAGGAAACAATGAAAGTTTTCTGCTTTTTTGTTGCCATCTTGGCTTTAACATCCTCTATTGTCTTTGCCTATGATCCAAGTCCTCTTCAGGATTTTTGCGTGGCTGTCAATGAAACCAATGCTGGTATGTATAAGCATTTTCATAACTCTTGCTTTGCTACACAAAATTTAAGCTTGCATGTTGACAATATTTGTCAGAAATTATTGTAATTTATTTGTTAATTGAATGTTTTTACCTTATTAATTTGTAGTATTTGTGAATGGAAAGTTCTGCAAAGATCCTAAACTCGTAAAAGCTGAAGATTTCTTTAGACATGTTGAACCTGGGAATACTGACAACCCAGTAGGCTCAAAAGTGACTCAAGTGTTTGTTGATCAACTACCGGGACTAAACACATTAGGAATATCTTTGGCTCGCATAGATTTTGCACCCAAGGGTTTGAATGCTCCTCACATTCACCCTCGGGGCACTGAGATCCTTATAGTTATTGAGGGAACTCTCTATGTTGGATTCGTCACCTCCAATCAAGACGGAAATCGTCTTTTCACAAAAGTGTTAAACAAGGGTGATGTGTTTGTGTTTCCAACTGGTCTCATTCATTTTCAACTCAATGTGGGGTATGGTAATGCTATTGCCATTGCTGGTCTTAGCAGTCAAAATCCAGGAGCTATTACTATTGCAAATGCTTTATTTAAAGCTAATCCACCTATTTCTTCTGAGGTTCTTACAAAAGCTTTTCAAGTTGACAAGAAAACCATTAATTATCTTCTAAAACAATCTTGGTACGACAACAATAACTAATCTCAAGTATGAACACTGATTATGCAATAATTATTGGACAATCGATGACTTTGATGATGTTTCAATCACCCATGCAAAAGATCTCTGTCTAATTATTATATAATGTAACAAATAAGATGTTGTGGGTTATTTTTATATTTCGTATGGAATTTCATTTTGCTTAATACATGTTATTTGTGAATTTAATAAAAGAACTTATTATTGATAGTTATTGATGGATATAGTCTTCTGTCTAAAGCAGGTTTGTTATACTTTGTGTTTTTTTTTATAGATTTTATCCTTTTATATTTAATTTACAGTATTGTATTCTTTAATTTATAAATAGTTGAATATTTGTTTAGTCATCCATGAGTTGACATTGACTATTAAGTAATAAAAGTTCACTGACATATAGTAGTAATATGACAATAATTTCATGACATGTAAGTCCTAATTCTATTATTTAAAGGTGAATTAGATAATGAGACAAATAATAGTTATTAATTAAATCAATTTTAAATAATAAAATTTGAACTTATCACACATTAAATTACTATTATTATTATTATGCGTCAATCAATATTTCTTACTTAACAGTTAATATCAAACTCTAACATATGAACACAAATTCAACAATTTGAAGAATTGAGGTGCACAATTTCATTATTTAAAAATAGAATGGACGAGGGGTTAGTAATTACAATGTAAAGGCTAAAAGTTCCTACATATATAGTTAAGCAAATGTCAATGTACAAATGAGTGGGGGAACTTTTGGTTCACGAGAAGAATCACCTTTAAGAGTCCTTGTAGGTTGTAGCATATGATTTTCTTAAATCCTTTATCCCAATACACAGTGAGTAGAGATGATAAAATGTAGTAAGATCCTATAGATACCTGCAAATTATTCTCTAAATTAAAGTGGATAAATACCTGTAATTTGGGCTTGGATTGGTCAGGAATAGTGGTCTTGTTATTGGACGTTTAGGCTTTCCCAAGGGGAAGCCCTATAAACCATAATCCTTATTATATCCAGTTCCTCTAATTCTTCTATCATTCTCATCCCTTACCCATTGGTCAGACACTTGCTTGTCCTTCTCTTTCAAGTCAAGACTAAATTAAGTATTTATTTGGCAACAATTTTATAAAACCTTTTTCAGTATTTTAGTATTTAAAAACTAAAAAACTCGTTTGGGTAGTGTTTTCTGAAAACAGTTTTTGAAAATAGTTCTAGTTTTTTAGTTTTTAAAAACTAAAACACAGAAATAACTAAAAGTAGTTTTTTTTTCAGTTTTCTATTTTTATTTTGAAAACTCAAATTACAATCAGAATATGTTATTTTTTTTTTCATTAATGAAATTTTAACAAATATAAACAAGTTTTTCCATTTTTACATCTTCAAAATATTTTTCAAATAACACTTACCAAACAAGTTTTTTTCCTTTTTCTTCCTAAAAATAGTTTTTGAAAACTATTTTTGAAAACTCTTTTCAAAAAATAAAAAAGAAAACCAAATCAATCAAGCCCTAACTCTTTGTTGCCTCATCGGTGCCCCTTTTAGTGCTACCCTTAAGGCAGTACAACAGAGCTTCTTGACTACTATTAAGGTAGTGGTTATTACTTTTTACTAGGCTAGATGTCTTATCTAGCCTACTTTTTTCCCAAGATTGGAACCCTATTGACAAAGCTCAAGATTGGATTGTTGGCTTACTGCTTGACGAGAACAACCTACCACTTGCTTTTTCAAAGTACCTCTCTTATCACACTAAAAGAGTTTGTCTTTGATGATAGGGCTTGAGGTGGACCGATCCACCACTAAGGATCTATGGTAGGTCAAAAAGCGTAGAGAAGATTGTTCACCACTTCTTCTTGTATGTGCTATAAGATACAGGCTAGGTGAGTCTAGACTTGTAAAAGTTATTCGGGTATGGGGTCAGGTATGAATACTATGGTAACCAACCCGTCCTCTCCCACACTATATATAAATATATTATATATTATAACTATATATAAATATATTATATAGTATTACATATATATTATAATTATAATCTAAATTCTATTATAATTAATATATTTATTTTATTTAATGTGTTAAATGATTTAAACAATAACTACATAATGATTTATTTCATATCCAAATTTAATTAATTTTGTTAAATAATTATAATTTAAATTTTATGACTTCACTGCACCAAAATAATGAATATATAGCATCACATATACAACGCTTATTGACATGTGCACTATATAAGAAAAGGTAGAATGCATATATAACACCTATTTAAATAGGCATTGTATAACGTCTCTTATACAATGTTCATTTGCATATACATAAGAATTATTATATAGCACCTAATTAAATAGGCATTGTATAATAACGTCACCTGAACAACGTTTATTGTATAATGCGTTATATAAGAAAAAGAAAAGTTCTTATCGTATTTAAATAGGCGGTTTATAAGATAAGTTTTTTTTTTATTTTAAAATATACAGTGTGATTCTATAAGAGTGTTTTATAACAAACATATAACATGTTTCCTAACCAATTATGTACAAGGTATCGAACATTAAGGGTTTGATTGGTTTGATTTTGTTTTTCAGTTTTTAAAAAGAGTTTTCAAAAAAAGTTTTCAAAAACTGTTTTGGGAAGAAAAAAAAAAAAACTTGTTTGGTAAGTGTTATTTGAAAACTGTTTTAAAGATGTAAAAATGTAAAAAATTGTTAATATTTATTAAAATTTTATTAGTGAAAAGCAAAAAACAACATATTTTGATTTTGTTTTGAGTTTTCAAAATAAAAATAGAAAACTGAAAAGCAAAACTACTTTCAGTTGTTTCTGTTTTTTAGTTTTTAAAAGCTAAAATAACAGAACTGTTTTCAAAAACTGTTTTTAGAAAACACTATCCAAACAAGTTTTTTAGTTTTTAAATATTAAAATACTGAAAACAGTTTTATAAAACTGTTACCAAACAAGTACTAACATTCTTCTTTACTAAAAAATATAAATGTATTGTATATTCTAAATTATTATAATAGAAATAATAGAGAAATTTACTTTCAATTTTGATTTTTTTTCTAGTACACATCTTCAATATTTTTTTCTTATGATAAATTTATAAAAAAATAAGAGAGAAATAATAAAAAAAATTTAAAATATAATATTTAGATGAATAAATTTGTACAAATTGGAATTTATTTTCTTTTTAGATAAATTGAAATGGGTGAAAAATAATAATCGTATTATTAGATGTTTTCTTTATTGTTAATTTTTTCATAATATTTAATATTTATCTTTTAATTTCAAATATAATTTAGTAATTATTATTATTATTATTAGTATTATTATTATTATTATTATTTATTTTTAATATTTTAATATATCAAATATAAAATTTTTATGTAATATTTTAAAAATATACAATATTTTTTATATTTTCTTAAAAAATATTCTTTTATTATTTTAATATGACACTTAAAAAATTAAATATAAATTTAAGAGACCAAAGTATATTTTAAGAATCACAAATGCTTTGTATGGAAAGAGAAAGACATGAAAATATTTTGCAGCGAGAGGTCGGCTTTGTATGGAAGAGGAAGCCATAAGAATATTTTTGCACTAATCTTTGTTCGCATTGTCATTTTACAACTTTCTTATTCGCACATTTTCTTTTTTGCTTCTCTCAAATCCCTCTCTGCAAAATCCGCTTTCTACCAAATCCCCTCTCTGCCAAGCTCGTTGGTGGCACTATGTGTGTTTCATAATTGGACATCGTTGGCACTACACACAGACCTCACCAATTTTGTTGTTGCATTCATATCATTTTGTTGTTTCTATCGTGGTTTGCCTCTTCTACAACGTATCAAGAAGGAAACTCTTACATATACTTCTCTGTTCTTTTTTAGGATTTTTTTGCAATTTGGTATTGGGTTTAAACATGGACTGAAATGTTTTGATTACATTGTAATTTCAAATTATTACATTATATTTTGGAGTTTGGTTTTGGGTTTAGATATGAAAAAGGTATCAAGTTTTGGTTTTGGGTTTAGACCATGGACAACGTATCAAGGTATCAAAGGGAAAACCCTTACCCTGTGTTCTTTTTTAGAAATTTTTTGGGGTTTGGCTTTGTGTTTAAACATGGATAAGGTATCAAGGTTGAATTTAGCACACCTGTTAGAGAAAACATTGAAAGAAGAAAAGATCATACATAACATTAATTAAATAATGTGAATTTCTAAATTAAGAGAAAAGACATGTCTGGTTTTACATATTTAGCACCATATCTCCTTTTTTATATTGTAGAAGAGCACTTAGATAGTTTTATTTAACTAAGATTTTAGTATCCATGATATGATCGTTATGAGACTTACATCTTATTTGGAATTTGACATTTTGAGTAAGGTATCTAAGTTTCTTTTTTTGATAGAGATGTTGTGTTGCTACTACTACTCCAAAATGAGAGTGTTTTTTAATTACTTTTTACCATGTGATAGGAAAGAGATTGAAGAAATCATATCGTGGGTAGTTTATTTGCATTGTATCTCATAGAATATATATAAATAGAGGAGATGTTTAATAGAAGACTTTCTAATATAATGTTATTTAACTAATATTTGCATTTTATATTACTAATTTGTCATGATTTTTTTTGTTACTTAAGGTACTTGTATCACACATTTGTTATGCCAAACACAAGGCGTTCTTCTTTTTATCTCACAATTAACAACGCATGAATTACCTCTAAATGAAAGAAAGCAAAAAATAGTTGATATTTTTGTTAACAAAAAGGTAATTGATAAGTTTGTTCTTGCACCGATTAATATAGGATAATGTTTCTTTTTCCTATCTTTATTCTCAATAATGTATTATTTTGAATATTCTATATAATGTTTTTAATTTTATATCATTTTTTTAGTGGACATTGGGTCTTGATTGAAATCAATTTTATGAGGAAAATATTTTATTATCTGGACAATTGGAGAATGACATACTATAAGGTAAGATATCAGAAAGTTGTTTGACATGTAAGAATGTATAATTTAGATTGAGTGTGTTGATATACATTTTGTTATTTATATAAAAGTTGTTTGTCTTCATTAAATTATTAGGGTTACACAAATTTATCGAGCATAAATAGGAGCTAAGTTTTCAAAGGAAAAGTCAACAAGCGTCAAACAAATAACAATTAAGGTTGTTCACATTTGTTATGTAAGAATCAATTTGTAATATTAATATTTAGTTACAATAATGTTTGCGTATTTGTTTTTTGAGTGTCCGAAGCAACCTAAAAATAATGATTGTGAGTATTATATTTGTCGATATATGAAGGAAATCATTGAATATTGTCAAGTAGGAATTATCCCAATTAATGTATGTGATTGTAATTCTTATATTATTCCTTAAGTTTTGTGTCGCTTGTTTTTAATTTTACTTTTTTTTTTTAAATTTTTGTAGTATTTCCCTTATTACAACTGTTAGCCTTTTTCTAACCATCAAATAATTGAAGTTAGGAAAGATTAGTGTCAATATGTAATTCAAAAATGCTTATACATTATAAGCCTCACCCTTCCATTGAAAATTAAAAGAGAAAATTATCAAAATTCTTGTCATGATCAACCTACACTAAATTACCTAATATCATGTGTTGAATTATGTTTACACATCATTGTATACCATTTTTGGGATACTTTTGGAATCTTGTTGTGTTCAAGTTAGTTTTACAAAAATGAAAATGGGCACCTTATATAGTTTTGTAATCACTGAAGTTGTTGCACTATTTTTTATCCAACTCTAAAACACAACAATGAAATATATATAATTTATCTTATAAATAGGACTGTGTTTATAAGTGTGAAAAAATTATGGTCAAAATGAATGAAAAAAACCAAAAAATTTTAAAAAAAAATGCAGTGCTTCTTGAAACTAGCGGTGTATATATAAAAATATGTATATAATACTTTTTAAAATAAACATTGTATAATAATACAATATTTTTTATAGAGCACTATAATCACTTATACAAAGTTTTTTTAAAGAAACATTATATTCATTTACACAACTTTTTTCTAAAGAAACGCTATATTGACTTAGATAACTTTTTCAAAGAAGCGTTATATAAACTTATATAGCCTCTAAAGAGAGCTATATAAACTAAAAAAAGCTATAAAAAAGCTAGCCCTGACTTTTTGAATGTACCTTTCTCATCGCATTGAAAAAGTCTAACCATAAAGAAGTTCAATTTGGTATTCTTGCTATTTAAAATAGTTTTTGATACTCAAATTTTCAATTGATTTAATTCAATACTAGATAATCATGAATATGTTAAAAAAAAATTGTTTCTTTTTTGTTAAAAAAATTGTTTCTTTCTCAAAAAAAATAATCATAAACATGTTTAATCTAGTAACAAAAGAAAGGAAGACTGACAGCAATTAACAATTTAGAGAAGACACATATTACCTCTCTAGATTAACAATGTTTTATGAAGTATATCAGATTCATGCAGTTAACTAAAGAAAGACAGGTGGAAAAAAGGTGTCAGATTGAATATCACGTTAACAAAAGTTAATATTACAATCATACTAAAAATCTAATATTTTACCTATAAAAATATTGAATCAATTAAAAAGTTGGCCATCAAATTAAACTTTTAAACTATTACAAAATTGATATTTAAGCAAAAAAAATAACTTAAATTTATAGGACAAAAGTAAAATATGAGATCATCTAAATGGAGAATCTAGAATTCAAGAAAGTTTAAAAATTGAGATCGGCACAAAGTTTAAAACGAGTTTATTTCAATAAATAAGTCGTCATAAACTTTTTTGCACTACATCCAATAAGTAATTTAGAATAAGAATAGCATTAGGTTATTTATTCATTTAGCAAAACTAGAAATGGTCATAGGATTTGATGTGGTTTATCAAATAAAATTAGAATATGAGAATAATCATTATTAAAAAAAAGAAGTGTAGTTTTGTATGTGAATATGACAATAATATTATATAGGTTTTTATTAAATTATATATAACTTTATTTTTTTAATTTTTATACACTATCTTGTATTTAAGTTTAAAAATATTACATTAATATATTCTCTAAGTTTTAAAACACCACACACCACATTAATACAATACAAAATTTTAAAAGATATATAAGATATTCCAATAATTTACTCTATTCTTAACTAATTATAGATAAATTGTAACAATTTGTTAAGAATACAAAGTCACAGTCCTCTAGCCTCTTATGAAATGAAGTGCACTAGACGTCCTAATGTCTCTTTAATTCCAACGGTAAGATTTGTTCCAATCATAAAATTTATTATACTTGCGTTCTCTATTTTAGATGGTAAATAAATTCGTATATGTGGCTAATCTCTGAATCCACCTTAAAATTGACGGGAAATTTCTGATTTGACCGGCATAGGTATGGATATGGGGAACATACGATTTGTTAAGTCGGAGATGGGGATATACATACCCACTCCATACCTGTACCCATCCCTGTACCCGCTTCACCCCACTTTTATTTAATAACTAAAATATTTATCTGTCTTAAAAAAATGAGAAAGGTTTAACATTTAATTAACAAATTATAAATTATGCATTATATTAGATAATTTTGAATTAATATCATTGTATTCAAAAAATTTATTTTCTATTAAAATATTATTATAATTTTTTTTTTGCGGGTATGAAACGAGTACAAGTGTATCCAATATCTGATAGGGATGGAGACATAAATCTCATACCTGCAAGGTATGGGAACGAGGATGGAGATGAATTTCAGAAGCGAGGATGGGGATGTGAATGTCATACTCGTCGCTGCCCTGCCTTGCCCCGTTTTCATGCCTACTCTAGTCCAACATTTTGGTCTAAGAGTTTAATTGGTATATACGGTCAATGTAAAATATGTTTATACTGACATTCAATCATGACTTTTCATTTATGTGTTAAAATAGTAGTGAGTAAAGTCAACAAATTTACCATGAATGAAAGATTGTGATTGAACGTCAGTATAAAAATCTTTACATTAACCGTGTATATCAATTAATCTCAATTAATTTATCATATCTTGGGCCTCTAG
Organism: Psophocarpus tetragonolobus; assembly: GCA_037954015.1. NCBI lineage: Eukaryota > Viridiplantae > Streptophyta > Magnoliopsida > Fabales > Fabaceae > Psophocarpus > Psophocarpus tetragonolobus. Next base: position 37,920,883 of record CM075691.1, on the reverse strand, counting down.
TCCAACATTTCGGTCTAAGTAAACGTATCTCGGTTAATGTATAGTTTTTTTTAACTAATAGATAAAAAAATTGTTTGAATAGTTGGTAATCAAAATTTTTTCAGTAACGTTTTTTAAAACATGAGTTTTAGATCTTTTATAGTTTTTCATATTTATTAATTTTTTAGATTTCATTTTTAATATTTCTATATAAGGTAAGAATTTATTATATTTATTATTTATTATATTTCTCTTATTTTATATTTCTAACTACTTTAATAAATAATTTTACTAAATACTATAATTATAGTTTAACAATTTTCAAATATTAGTTACCAATTAACTTTTAGTTTTTAGATAACTTTTCAACAATTTTTGTTAACATAAATCCAAAACCAAGTTAACAAGAAGCAGTCAAGTCACTGCACTATAATTAATACAATTACAATGACTATGGAAATTTTCTTAAAACAAACTAGTTCCAAAGGTTTCATTTCAAGTCATTTTTTAAGTCATTTTCTTAAAACAAACTATGGAAATTTTCTTAAAACTATGGAAATTTTCTTAAAACAAACTAGTTCCAATATGCCTATGACCATTTCTAGTTTTGGTAAATGAATAACCTAATGCTATTCTTATTCTACATTACTTATTGGATGTAGTGAAAAAAAGTTTATGACGACTTATTTATTGAAATAAACTTGTTTTAACTTAAGGAGTGATCTTCGATAGATATATTTTTAAATTTTTTAAAAAGTGAAAAGTTCTAGGTTGAACTTTGTGCCGATCTCAATTTTTAAACTTTCTTGAATTCTACATTCTCCATTTAGATGATCTCATATTTTACTTTTGTACTAAAAATTTAAGTTATTTTTTTTGCCTTAAATATGCCTATGGAAAGTCATTTTTTATTGTAAGTTTTCAAGTTTATAAAAATATAAACTAATTTTGGTTTTAAATTTTTAACTTTATAAAAATAACATATTTTTGTTTAAAAATTTTTTAAAACATTATTATTAAATTTCAACCTTATAGCATATCTCCTCTCCACATCAACGTTAGTGGAAGGTAGAGACTGACTACTCGAGCCAATGACTATTATAGAAGTCGTTGAAGATTGACAAACGGTGGTACTAATTGTTGACTACTAATCTATATTTAGAGATTATATCGAAGATAGAAATAGTGGTAGAGGACAAGTGACAACTACTTAGAGATCAAAGACAATGATTGACGATGGTGTCCAAAGATAAAAGATAATAGTCTGCAACAATGAACAACTAAGGAGACTGAAGATCATCGGTAGCTACCCAAGAATGAAGATCATGACCGACAAGCAAAGATAAGTGACGGTGCCCAGCAACAGGAGACAAGCAGGTGGTCGGTACCCAAAGACATACGGAGATGGCCAACAGCCAAAAACAAGCAGCGAGGGAAGAAAATCAATAATAGTGATTGGAAATGACAACTGACTACCCTAGCCGATGATAGAAAACCCAAATGACAACTGATGGTGGCAAATGATATTGATAGATGACGACAAGTGTCGTTAAGCAGAAAACTTATGTAAAAATAGAAACTGAAATCTTAAACCAAATTTTATTGTTTCTAAATAGGATAGAAACTTATTTGAAAATAACTAAAAGACTTACATATGTTTTGGATTCTGATATATTAACAAATTTTGTATTATTTGTGCTTCTTATTGGGTCCTAATAAAATTTTTATTTTATTTTAAGTCCTGAAAGTACTTTAGATGACACTTAAAATTGCTTGAGAAATCTTTAAAAAGTAATTTAAACAACACTTTAAGGTTCAAAATCAAATAAGAAATTTGCCAGAGACCCAACACAAAAAAAATTATTAGGAATTCAACATGAAATTCTTTAGTATATCAAGGATTAGAAACATATTTAAGTCAAACTAAAAAAACCAAGGCTTAAATATGTTTTTGGTCCTTGATATATGAGCTATATTTTCAGTGGGTCCTAAAACTTTTGCTTTGTGTTTAATCTCTAATAAATTTTTATTTTGGTTTAAGTCCTTCAAACACTACCTAAACCAATTTTTTAAGTATTTCAAAGCAATTTTAAGAGCTATCTAAAGTTCTTTAAAGAGATAAATTAAAAAATAAAAAATTTATTAGGGACCCCAGAAAAAATTATTAGGACTTAATTCAAAATTTACTAATATGTCACAGATATAAAACATATATTTAAACCAAAAACCAATTTTACAATTATTATAGGCAAATACACTTTTGTTTTCAAAATGAATTTAAAATAAAAAAAAAAACAAACACGAAACTGAGAACCACCCAAACAAAAAATAACTAATTTAACCAGTAATTTTAATTTTCCAACTCATAATTTTATTAATATAAAAAAGTGATTTAATAGACAACACCAAGTAAAATGAGATTAGATGTTTTATTTTATACATTAAAAATTTTCTTGTAGATTAATTATTTAAAATTGTAAATAAATTAAAATTTTCAGTTAAAAAAATATATAATCTCATTGTAAATAAATTTTTTTCCTCAGTACCACAGAATTCTATCAATTTAAAAAATATGTTTTATTATTAATAACATTATTAAAGTTGCAAGTTTGTGAAATTTACTCACATTGTATACATTAAATATTATTTTACAAATTATTTTATTGGAATAAAAGATCTATTCTTGAAAAGGATGAATTCACTTACTCGAAGAGTAAGTTCAGATATTTACTCTTCATTTAAATAATTTATTTTCTTAAAATTTAATGGTTAATATTAGTTACTTATTGCAACTATTAAATTTTAAAAAAATGAATGATGAGAATGAAGAGTAATTCTCTTAAACTTAATTTTGATTTTGGAGTAAGTGAATCTCTCCTCTTACATACATATTATGGTCAAGTCTATCAAATTAAGACAAAGTCTAAACTCATGACCTTTTATTCATTTAACAAGCTTCCCCCATTGCCTTACTTTGTGTTTGGATGAGAAATTTCCAGAGTGCAATTCATTTTATTTTAGAATTTCATATGCTTTGTGATGAAATACTTTGTTTTGATGAGGAATTTTAAAAGAATTTGAAATTATAAGCATTTTGAAAAGCATTTTGATTAGTTAAAATTGTGAAAGTTCAAATTAATTCCTTTCAAAAAGTAAGGATTTGAAATTCTTCCAACCTACTTTTCTTTTACTAAAATTAGCTCATGTTATTTTTTACTTGATATCGGTTAAAAATGTTTCGATTAACGTCGGTAAGAGTTTTTTTTACTGATTATTTTCAATATTTTTCAAGAATATGTAGCTTAGATTTTTTGCTAATATTGATTGAAGTCATTTCTCAGCACACAAAACTCTATAACATTAGTTACAATACTTTTTGTCTTACTCTACAGTATTGTTATAGGTGTGTTGATGACCAAATTTAGCTATAACAATTTAATTGATATTTTTAATATTAAATATTTTTTAATAAAATAAATTTTTATTTTTAGTAGGACTTGAAATACTCTATCCAAACAAAAAACAATTAAAATTTAATAAATTTAAATTACCTTATCCAAACAAAAAATTTGAAAAATGAAGCCATTTGAATTGAAAAGGATTTCAAATTCAATGTATTTCAAATTCTTGTATTTATAAAATTCACTACCCAAATAAAATTCTCTATCCAAACAAAACATTTGAAAAATGAAATCACTTGAAAGATGAAGGTTTGAAGTAGACTTTCATTTAGAAGGTTTTCTCTTAATTTTCCTCTTTTCGTAAACTCGTTCATGCGCAAGCTTCCTTTATATAGGCATTCATGCATGTAACCATTGAGATAAGGCTTCAAGATGTCACATCACATTGGTATACTTGTCCATTAAACCTATTGTTGTACACATATTGAATAATAGTGTTAGCTAGCTTGTCATCTTTTGACTTGTTTTCCAATCTAACTCCTTTCATATGCTTTGCTAACAACAAATATTTTAAATAAGGATTTAAATGTTGAACTTTACATATCATCTTCCTACGAAATGAATAATTGGTAGACGAGTTGCCGTCGATGTTTAACTTTACAAATATTTTGATGGACAAGATGGTTTTGACATTCTACAAAAAAGTTACTCTAAATAGAAGATTTTGTATGTTTTCAAAAGAAAGGATAAGAATCTTCTTTATCACCATCAAAGGACTTTACCATAATATATGTTTCTTATGTTTACCATATAATCATCATTTGATGTCTAGTAGATTAGATCGTCTTATCTAATATAATATGCTTCTTAGCTCTACATTAGTAAACACTCTATAGCACTTATGATTAGATGGTCTAATGTGCTTGGACACTTCTAATAATTGGTAGAGATTTTATGTGTTTAGTCAGAAGATTTGATATTGGGATGATGTGCTCTTTTGATCTTTTGTTTCTTATCATATAACTAGACCTTATATTGTTATATGTGCATCTTGGTATAGTTACGTGATGTGATCTTTGATGATCACTTGCCCGAAGGATCCTTTATAAGGTCACTTGGAAGGAAAATGGATTTATGGAGAGGACAAGAATGGGGTGAGGAGCCACAAATACTAGGTTTGATAAGCCAAAGGGGAGAGGCCACAAGGGAGGGGTCCCTTGATAACTATTAGAAGCTCTCACAAAGGAGAAGGGGGGACACTCAAAGGTAAGATCCTCACAACCAATATGGTCTCTAGGATTAAATTCAAGTGTAAAAAATACAAGTGAGGGGAGGAGCTCCTATTTATAGAGGTAGCTAACCTCTTGAACAAGATAACCTAAAAAAGAAGGGCTAGGATTAACAGGAGAGATCTAAGGGAGGAGGATTGAGAAACAATCCCCTCCTTAGATCATCAAACTTGGTGCCCAAGTTTCTCAAACCAAGGGTCAAGATTTCTTCTTATTAGCTTAGGGGGTTTATGTAGGAAAAGAAGGATGTAGATATCAAGGTTACCCCTTATTTCCTTCATAACGGCCCAAAAAGCTAAATTCACCCTCTAAATTCCTAAGACACCTCCTAAAATAAAAAAATAGACTAAATACATGTCCCAAATTAAATTCCTAATGCTCCTCAAAATTAAAATAAAGGAAAATTACATTTTATTAAGTAACGTCCCTAGCCTAATATCTTCACTCTCCACAGGAGTTGAAGTTTTCCTTTGTCTGCAAGGGCTAGGTCTTCTTCAATCCTTCTAGCCATAGCTCTAGTGATAGGTCCTTGGCTAGGCATGATCACATTATATGCTCCCCCTTGGAAAGGATTTGACCTCAAATCCATGGGGTCTTCATCATTTTCAGCACCTACAAATAGAGACAAATCAGAAACATTAAAACTGGTGCTTACCCCATAATCCTCAGGCAGATCTAAAACATAGGCATTATTACCGATCCGCTCAAGGATTTGGAAAGGTTCATCTCCTCTAGGGCTAAGTTTGGACTTCCTTTGGGAAGGAAATCTATCCTTTCTTAAGTGAAGTCATACCCAGTCGCCCTTTTCAAAGATGACCTCTTTCCTCCCCCTATTGGTGAAAGCAACATCTCTCAAGGATTGGCGCTCTATGTTAGCTTTAACCCTCTCATGTAATTGTTTTACAAAAATGGCTTTTGCTTCTCCATCTTTATGCACAACAACAAAAAGAGGAAGAGGTAAAAGATCTAGAGGAATACGAGGATTAAATCCATAGACCACCTCAAATGGAGAATGCTTGGTGGTTCTATGAACCAACCGATTATAAGCAAATTCAATATGGGGAGGGTACTCATCCCAAGACTTATGGTTGCCTTTAAAGAGAGCCCTCAGGATAATGGATAAAGATATATTCATCACTTCTGTTTGCCCATCAGTTTGAGGGTAACGGGTAGTGGAACAAAGAAGTTTAGTTCCCAGCTTAGCCCAAAGAGTTTTCCAAAAATGGCTAAGGAACTTCACATCCCTATCTGACACTATTGAAGAGGGTATGCCATGCAATCGGACAACCTCTTTAAAGAAAAATCTTGCGATGTTTTTCGCATCATCCACTTTGTGGCAGGGAATAAAATGAATCATTTTTGAAAATCGGTCCACCACCACAAATATGGAGTCTGCACCTCGTTGGGTTCTTGGGAGCCTAAGAATGAAATCCATGCTAATATCCTCCCAAGGTGCAGAAGGAGTAGGTAAAGGTGTGTATAGTCTATGAGACATTGCTTTAGACTTTGCTTGCAAGCAAACTATACATCTAGAGCAATGTCTATGGACATCTCTACGTATATGGGGCCAAAACAATTTCTCTTGTAAAAGCATGAGGGTTTTTGAAATCCCAAAATGCCCCATGAGCCACCTTCATGGATCTCTTTTGTAAGTAAGTTCCTAATTGATCCTTGGGGTATACAAAGCTTACTCCCCTTGTAAAGATACCCCTTACTGATGAAGTACCCATCATGGGCCTTTAATGCAAATGCAGAGGCAGCAAAGATGGGACCGAAATCCTTGTCAGAAGGATACATAGCCTGAATGTCATCAAATCCAAAGATTTTTGCACTCAAGGATGAATAAAGGGCATGACTCCTAGAAAGAGCATCAACCACCACATTTTGTTTTCCTTTCTTGTACTTGATGACATAAGGGAAGGATTCAAGATATTCCATCCATGTTGCATGCCTTTTGTTCAATTTACCTTGACCCCTCAAATATTTTAGTGACTCATGGTCACTATGAATGACAAACTCCTTGGGAGAAAGGTAATGCTCCAAAGTTTGAAGGGCCCTAATTAGAGCATAAACTCTTTATCATAGGTGGGGTAGTTAAGGGGGGCACCATTGAGTTTTTCACTGAAATACGCAATGGGGTACCCTCATTGCAACAAGACAGCTCCTACACCTACACCAGAGGCATCACATTCAAGTTCAAATGTTTTAGAAAAGTTAGGTAATGCCAAGACTGGTGCATGAGTCAGTTTATGCTTAATTAGCTGGAAGGTTTTCTCTTGTTTCTCACCCCAAAGGAAAGAGACTTCCTTTTTCATCAAATCATTTATTGGTGCAAAGAGTGTGGAGAAGTTAGGCAAAAACGCCTATAAAACCCAACGAGAGCATGAAAGCTTTTGATCTCTGTCACACTCTTTGGGGTGGGCCATTCTTGAATAGCCTTTATCTTTTCGGGGTCAACATGGACCCCTTTTGTGCTAACTACAAAACCTATGAAAACTACACTACCTACAAAAAAGGTGCATTTTTCTAAGTTACCAAACAAATGATTACTCCTAAGAAGAGAAAAAACATGCCTTAGATGTCCTAAATGATAATCTAGGTTCTTAGAGTAAACTAAAATGTCATCAAAGTAAACTACACAAAATTTACCAAGGCAATCCCTCAGTACATGATTCATTAAGTGCATGAATGTGCTTGGGGCATTTGTTAGCCCAAAGGGCATAACCAACCACTCATAAAGACCAAATTTAGTCTTAAAAGCAGTTTTCCACTCATCACCCTCTTTGATCCTTATTTCGTGGTAACCACTTCTAAGATCTATTTTTGAAAATATTTTTGCCCCATGCAATTCATCCAACATGTCATCAAGACAGGGGATTGGGTGCCTATATTTGATGGTGATGTTGTTGATTGCACGACAATCAACCCACATCCTCCATTGGCCATTCTTCTTGGGTACCAACAAGACTGGCATAGCACAAGGGCTTAGGCTCTTTTGAACCCAGCCCTTCTCCAACAGTTCATTCACTTGAGACTCAATCTCTTGGGTTCCCATGGGGTTGGTCCTATAGGCAGGTCTATTTGGTAGATTTGTGCCAAGCACCAAATCAATTTGATGTTCTATACCTCTAATGGGAGGAAGTGCTTTCAGAACCTCATTAGGGAATATATCATCAAATTTCTTTAAAATATCTTGAACCCCTTGAGGAAGGTGCTCATGTGCATGGGTTGTGGTAGTGCTCTCAGCAGAAGAATACAGAATGGAAGAAGGATTTGATGCCTCTATGCAAAAGAGGAGATAAAAGGGTTTGTTATTCAAAGGAGCTTCTTTTAAATCACGTTTAGTAGCAAATAGGCTCCTTTTACTAATATTTACTTTGTAAGGGGCATCACCTTCCGACTCTCTCTCTTTACCCTTTTCAAGCTTTAAGGGTGAAGCTTGTTGTGTTTTTTTTTTGTTTTTGTTTTTCCTCAACTCTTTTCTTTTTCATCGCAAATTGATCCTCAGCCACTTGAAAAGGTGACAAAGGATACAATTTGAAGTTCTTTTCATTATGGGTGAGGATTATTTGGTTGGAGTGACCATGGTGAATGGCTTTCTTGTCAAATTGCCATGGTCTCCCCAACAGGATATGGCCAGCCTCCATAGGAACTATGTCACAAAGAATCTCATCATTATAAGATCCTATGGAAATTGGAACCTAAAAAAGAAGGGTTAGGATTAAAAGGAGAGATCTAAGGGAAGAGGATTGAGAAACAATCCCCTCCTTAGATCATCAAACTTGGTGCCCAAGTTTCTCAAACCAAGGGCCAAGATTTCTTCTTATTAGCTTAGGGAGTTTATGTAGGAAAAGAGGGGTGTAGATATCAAGGTTACCCCTTATTTCCTTCATAACAACCCAAAAAGCTAAATCCACCATCTAAATTCCTAAGACACCTTCTAAAATAAAAAATGAACTAAATACATGTCCCAAATTAAATTCCTAATGCTCCTCAAAATTAAAATAAAGGAAAAGTACATTTTATTAAGTATCGTCCCTAGCCTAATATCTTCACTCTCCACAGGAGGTGAAGTCTTCCTTTATCTACAAGGGCTAGGTCTTCTTCAATCCTTCTAGTCATGGCCCTAGTGATAGGTCCTTGGCTAGGCATGATCACATCATTACGTACATTATATGAATGATTTAATGACTTACACTTATTATAACAATGTTCCTTCATCTGTGTATATCTTCCATTGTAACAATCTAAGTCATATTTATTATCATAAAAATCAATTAGGGTCTACATAAGATCATCTAGTCGTACGGAGCTTTTGAACTTAACAGTTACATAACTCTATATCAAGACGTACGAGTGACAACATCTACTATTTAAAAGGGGTATAGTTTCTTCACCAGATATGTGTGGTTGTCCTTTCTACTTTATCAAATATAGGATAGTCAATGCATACCATTTGGTTGTTCTCTTACATACTTTTTATGGCAAACAGGTTATAAGTGGTTTGGTGTATAGGGCCTGTTACTGCGAAATTTGTTGCTTCTTCTATATCAACATTTGGGAATGGTAATAAGTAAAAAGTTTTTAAAATATGGTTATTAGTTTAGTTAGCTAGGTATGATCAACATGGCTACACTGCTATGAAATTGTATTTAGATCAATAATCATGGATAGGCAAGAATTTTTTATGTGATGGTATATAGGTTTTGTTGTTGGATTGTCTTTAATCATACTCAAACCCATCTCGCACTTTTTAGGGACGAGGAGGGTTAAACCCACATCTTCCTTGCCCCATTGTCATCCCTAATCGATGATTACAATCGAAGGTGGTGATTGATGATTAGAGGTGGAGGATGGTGACCATCGATCAGAGCTAACGATTGGTTATTAGTGAGAGGAAATGGTGGCGGATGACCAACGGTTAGAGACAGTGATTGGTGACCGATGGTCGAAGGTGGTGATTAGTGATTGACAAGAGATGGTGGTTAGTGACTGACGGTCAGAGTTGGCGTTCAGCGACTGAAAGCCGAAGGTGATGACGAGTGGTGGTGAGTGACGTCAAGCGATAAGGTTGCATAAAAACAAAAATAAAAATATCAAAACCAAATTTATTGATAACAATTGTAAGATTAAATTTAACGGTATTGATTGCATTGATTATTAAAAGTAATAAAATGTTTAATCCTTATGACTTTTAATAAACAATGCAATTAATATAGTTAAATTGAATTCCATAATTAATTATTAAATTCAGTTACCTTATTACTTTTGATAAATAATGTAACCATGACTATTAAATTTAACCGTACAGTTATTATTAAATTATTTTATATCTCAAAATAAATTTTTTTTGAACTGATATGTCCTCTCTCGCTATACACACACACATATAGATGGTAAGAATGAAGAGTAACTCCATTAAACTTAGTACTTGTTTGATAAATGTTTTTCAGTATTTTAGTGTCTAAAAACTAAAAAACTCGTTTTGATAGTGTTTTCTTAAAAGAGTTTTCAAAAACAGTTTTGGTTCTTTAGGTTTTAAAAACTAAAATTCAGGAACAACTTTAGGTAGTTTTTCTTTTCAGTTTTCTATTTTTTTTAAACTCAAAATATAAGGAGAATATGTTTTTTTTTCTTTCATTAATGGCATTTCTGTAAATATAAACAAGTTTTTTTCATGTTTACATCTTTAAAAAGTTTTCAAATAACACTTACCAAAGTAGTTTTTTTTTCTCTTCTTTCCAAAAATAGTTTTCGAAAATTTTTATTGAAAACTCTTTTAAAAAAGTAAAAAACAAAACCAAACCAATTAAGTCCTTACTCTTTAAGTAAATGCATCCCTTCCTATATATAATAGGGTGTGGATAAATAGCTCATCTAACTTCTTAGGTCCAATCCACAATCTCGTTCCCAGTCTCTATTCCCATATTAAATTTTATTATTTTTAGTCTTTAAGGATTTACATTTTATATGTTATTTAGAAAAAAAAACCATTGTATGTTTAGTTTACAAACTTTTTATATTTAGTATTTTATTTTCTATGTTTTATAAAAGCAAAAACGTGTTCGAAAAAATAGTTCTATTTTGGTTTTTTATTATTTTCGAAACAAATGTCACTCAATTTAAAAAGTAATAAAGTTTGATTTTCATATTTTTGCTTTTGTTTTCTTTCAAGTTCATCACTTGACGTCACTTGTCACCATTGATCACCTCTTTTGACCGATGATCATTGGCTGCTACCTCTGATTGGCCACAATCTTCGACCAGTGCTTACCGGATGCCACCTCCGAAAAGCAATCATCGGCCGCCACCTTTGACTAGCGATCACCAACTGCTACCTCCAACTTGCGAACACCAGTTTCCACCTTGGCCAACAGTCACCAACCGCCACCTCCAACCACTAGTCACCGATCACCACCTCCAACCGAAAGTCCTGGACTACCACTTTCAACCTCTACCTCTAACACTAATTGTTAGTCATCAATCATCAATTTTTGGTTTCTAAAGGAGAAGTTCTATTTTGCTAAGATTTGAAAACAATGTTGTACCTGTGTCTCCTCTCTAAGTACTTATATCTTCAGGTCTTGATATTGTTGAGTCCTCAATATCCTTTCTAAGAGTGGAGTACCTGTAAAATGCACTCGGACGCTCAATTTAGGTAGTGTTCAACTCAAAGTAATGAACAATAATCTTACCAATATCTTATCTTTTACTTCGATATCTGTTACCTATTTATAGTGGTGGATTGAACTTTTACCGATTGGGCCTTGCCTAATCAGTCAGGAATTAGGTAATACGACCTTAAACTCACATTAGGCATAATAATCAATATTAGGCTGATTAACCTTTTGGTTTATTATTGTTCGTCCTTCTTGTTGTGGCAAAACCGTATTCGGTCTCTGGTGGGACCAAAGGCCAAACAATTTTGTTGAGGCTTGAACACTCAGGTTGAGCACTTCTATTTAGGGTCGAATGCTCAGGTTGAACACTCCTATTTAGGACCGAATACTCAGGTTGAACACTCCTGTTTAAGGCTAAATACTTAGGTCTTGTACACTTTCCCCCAAGTCCGAGCATGGGGTAGGGAGGGTTGGAGCTAGAAAAGACCTTGCCACCGTAGGGAGCCGAACAATCAACCAGAGTGATCTTACTATTGTTTGAATAGTGGCATGGAAGGTAGAATGGGTGCGTACATCTTGACCGTTGATCTGGAAGACATCTACAACTATGATTAATTTGGGCCTCCATGGGCCCATTGGCTATAAATATTGGGTCCCGGTCTTTAGTTAGACTTCACCAAACTTTATGCGCTTTAAGTCGAAGTGTTCATCTTTCCTGTCCTCAACTCCTCTTCTCTTTCTTCAGGTACGTCTACCTAAATGTCTTCTGCTTGTTCCTCTTTTGCTGAGATTCCTTCGGGGTCTCCTGTTCTTAAGGGACCCTTAGAGTCAATCGAAGTCACCCTTTTCGGGTAGGAGAGCAATGCTTGTTCGGCCATCCTCCTCCTTGTTGGGTCGCCCTCTACTGCGACTATTCCTACGATTGAGGTCACTTCGTCATCGAAGCCACAAGGTGTTGTTCATGCTAAATCAAAACTTATCGGTAACCCTAAAAAGAATTCCACTCCCATCTTAGATCCTAGGTATGATTGGGTTGACGAGGAGGTGACTACATACTTTTCCCATTACAACACTAGGAATGTGCTCATTAGTATTGTCAAGAGTGTAGAGTTGTGTCCCTTTAAGAGGGCCAATGAGTTTCCCTCATTCATTAGATGCTGCTGTGATGATAGTTTTTGACTCTAGACTTAGTGTACCTCAATAAAGGAGGAAAAGACAGTTGTGACTTTTTTTATGTTCACGACTGTATGTTTTGAGATCTCCATGTTTGTCTTCCCTTTGATGACTTTACTATAGGAGTTCTTTGGATTTTAAAATTTTCCCCCACCCAAATCCATCTTAACTTCTAGGCATACCTTTTGGAATTTTGGGTGTTGTGCATGTTTACCCATGTCAAGGCTACTTTGGGGTTATTCCTTCACCATTTCACTACTCGGCCCAGCAGGAAGTGCAAGTAGGTTTTGCTTTACCGTAACTTGAGATATCCTCTTCTTTACCTATACACTTCTTTGTATAAACGTTTCAAGATGGGGTTCTTCAAGATCTTGATGGACCCTTTCTCTGGCCGCAACCATTTTTATGTTCGAGAGGGGGTTTGACTGTTTCCCTTTTATTGGGAAAGAGTGTAGAGAAGGTTTTATTGCGAGCCTGCGGAGTTGCTCACATCCGAAGAGCTAGTGTATGTCGCCTTTCTAGATGCCTTCCCGTTGCAGGGCTTATATGTTTGTTTTAGTCTCCTATAGGTATTTTTACAATTTTAGCTTTTTTCTATAGGTCGAATTAGGGGAACTTGATCTTTTTGTGTTGTGGCCTTTGACATTTTGTATATGGGCCGAAATGGTAACCCTCACCTTTTGTAATCACCCTTTAAAATATTAATACAAGTTTTTATTATTGTAGTAGCGAATATTCTACATTTGCTTACATGTACTTTAGTTCGATAATTCTTTCTTTGATTTTCTACTTGGTAATCTCGATTAATCTTCATGGGGTTGTTATCTAGTGTTGGATTGAAATGGTAGGTTGGTTGAACTCTTTTTGCGAGTTGGTAGTGCATTTAGATTTTAGGGCTTGAAGTGTTACCTTGGCCGAACTCTTTTTACGAGTTGGGAGGACACTTTTATTTTAGAGCTTGAAGTGCTTGCCTTGGCAGAACTCTTTTTACGCGTTAAGAGGGCACTTTGGATTTTAGAGCTTGAAGTGTTGCTTTGGTCGAATTCTTTTTACGATTTGGGAGCGAATATTTTACTAGAGGATCCATCTACATGCACAATCCATTGGAACAATTGATCCATTGACATCTCTAAGGGAGGATGAAATCATTTAGAAAGTCTGCCAACAACTGAGACTTTATTGGTCCCCCTTGTTTCATAACAGATATCAAATTCAGATAACTCTATGGACCATATCACTATTCTCCATGCCAACTCTGATTTTGTCAAGACTTTTGCTATTTGGTAGTCAGTCCGAACAATTATCTTATGGTTCTGAAAGTAGGGCTTTAAACGTCTGGCTGCATTGACTAAAGCTAAAATTGCCTTCTCTAATGTTTGGTATCTGACTTTGTCATCATGGAGAATCCTGTTTGTGAAGTAGACTGACTGCTACCCAGCTGAAGTCTCTTGTACTATCATTGCACTCATTACTGAGCATGAAACTGATAAGTATATGATAAGGTTGTCTGTGATAGGTTTAGCTAGTACTGGTGGTGTGGTTAGTGTTTTTTTTAGGGTCACGAAAGCTTCCTCACACTTTTCAGTCCTCTTAAAAGGTTGCACCTTCTTGAGAAGGGCTATGATGGGTTTGGTTTTTTGGCTATGCATGATAGAAACTTGGAGAGTGAGGCCAAATGCCCCATCAATCATCGCACCTCTTTCTGGTTCGACAGGCTCTTCATGTGCATGACTGCCGAACACTTATCTGTGTTTGCCTCAATTCCCTTTAAGTGATTATTAACCCAAGGAACTTGCCTCCCTGTATTCCAAATACACATTTCTCTAGGTTCAATCTCATTAAGTGTCTCATTATAGTTTTAAACACATTTTTCAGGTTAGTTATGTGGTCTTGTACCTTTTCGGATTTGACAACCATGTCATCCACGTATGCTTTCATATTTTGGCTAATTTTTGCATGGAAAACCTTATCCATAAGCCTTTGGTATGTCACCCCTATGTTCTTCAGGCTAAACAACATGACTCGGTAATAGTATGTGGCGTTTTCCATGATAAATGTTGTCTTTTTTTCACCTAGAGGGTACATTTGAATTTTATTATAAAAGCAAGTATGTTAATAATGGATGGAAATTCTCTTTAGTATTCAATTTTTTGTCCTCCACCAATCAAAAAACGTTATGTATTTAATTTTTTTTTTGTAAATTGTTTTATCTTTTATCTAACTCCATAATAACAATTATTTGTTGGTGGGCCAAGAAAGGAAAGAGAAATTTTAATCCCTTAATAATAAAAGAGTATATATAACAATAGCCTCAATTTTAACTAAATATAAATCGAAAATGTACTCCTCCAAAAATTTAAAAAAAATATCAATCTAGCAAAAGCCAAACAAACTATAAGTTTAAAAGCCAAAATTTTATGCTAGAATGGTTTGGACTTCAAATATAAATTATTTTGAAAATCTACTCATTTTAATCTAAATCAAACTTATAAATACATATATAATTTTAGGTTGAAACATGTTTGTTCTTCTTATAATTTTTACCTTTTTTTGTCGTTATAATTTTTATAAACATTTCCTATAAAATGTTTTTCTTGTAAGATTTATTTATGTATTTTGTATTTTTTATTTTGTTTTACTCCTTATAATATTCTGCTCATTTGAGTTAATATCTATTTAAAAAAGATGGTAGGTAATAAAAGAAAATTATTAACATGTTAAAAGAACAAAAATTAAAAATAAATATTATAGAAGGACTAAAATATAAAAAAATCACAAGGAAGACCATTTAAAAAATAAATTCATAAAGGCTAAAATAAAATACAATATATTAATTATAAGGAGTAATAATTTATTTAAACTATAGTTTAATAATTTATTTATAAATTTAGGATACCACTCTTGATTAATTTATTATTTCTAATATATTTGTAAATTTATAATAAAATTTAACTCATTTATGAAAATATATTTAATTAAAGATAAGTTTTAGTAACTATTTTAGTAAAGGTATTGTTATGGATGCTTTATTTATGTTTATTTTAATTATGAGAAATTAAATACTTTTAACATTGTTAATTATGCCTTTTATTTTATTCAAGTTTCTGATTTTATAAAACTAATTTTAGTTTCATCTTTGGTTTCGTAAATGTCATTTATTTATTTTTTCTAGGATGGTAATCCATAGACCAGACTAGCTAATTCATCGAGTGATAATAAAATGTATATACTAACCGTGCAAAATGTACTAGCTAATTTATTTATATGACATTCAAAATATTAATAGATAGAATTAACAAACTTACTATAAACAAAAAATTATAATTGAATTTCAGGATAATATTTTATACACTTACCGTGCATACTAATTAAACTCTAATAAAATATATTTAAAGGTTGACATTTCTTAACATATAATTATCCATGCGCATCAACCAAAATTACCATAAGAGTATTATTTTGCTGACATTAAGAATGTAATGAATGAGATTTTAAAATATTTTGTAAAATGGAAGTTTTGTATCAGGAGTAACATATATATACCGAGGATTAAACTAGAGGTTAGGTAATAATGGTGCTTAATCATGTACATATTTAATTACCTATTTACTTGATGTACTTTCTGGATTCTGCTTCGTTATTTCAATTCGATAATCGCTTTGTTTTCAATGTTTTGTTTTGCACTATGATCATCTACAGTTTGGAGCTGATGATTCCACTGGCATTCTTTGATGCAACAGGGGTAATTATCTATTTTTAACTTGATATTTTCCTTTTTCTTTTTGTGTTTTTTGTTTTTGTTTTTTCTATTTTTATTTTACTAACTCTTTAGTGTTTTGTTTAAGTAAAAAATGGAGGCCACGGCAAAACCTTATATGTGTGATATTGAAGTCGGATTGATCGTCAACAGTTTACACAAACACTGCAATCCAATACGTCCGTGTATAACATTAAATTAATTATAAATATAATTGATAAGAACAGATAAATAAAAGAGGGAGTAAAACAAAGACTAAAATTTTAAAAAAAAAATGTAACATTGTACATACAATGAGACAAGACAAAAGAAAAAAAAAAAACGTTAACTAATGAAGCACTGTCCATGATGACAGATATTTTATACATGATTAGTGTGTGATTAGTATTATAGGTAAATTTTGATATGATTTATTTTCATGTTGTAGAAAAATTTACAATTAATTTTAAATTTATATACTAAATTTTATTTTTAACTAACTATAGAGAAGCTATATCAAACATGACTAGGCTCAACTCGAACAATACGAGGCCAGTTTTGCAATGCTATATTTGCTATTGATTGATATAATGGCATGAGTACAGTTTGCTTTCCAGTATATATAATCAACGCGTGAGAATGAATGAAATGTGTAAAAAATCTACTTGAACAAGATGGTAGAAAACAGTTATTTTGTTGAAGTTACAAAAGCAATGTAGAAAACAGTTAAATTACAAACGAGAGCAACTTTGAGGTACGTATAGATATATCCCAAGTGCTGTTTATTATTATTATTCATGATAACTGAGGCCGGTCCAAACAAATGAAATCAACAAAGATTCAATTAACTGAAATCCCATGAATGAAATAAAAACCATGTATATGTATTCCCAAACTAGTTGTTGCCGTACCGTGATTGCTTTCGAAGATAATCAATTACTTTCTTGTCAACTTGAAATGCTTTGGTAAGAACCTCTGAAGAAATAGGAGGATTCGCTTTAAACAAAGCATCTGCAATAGTTATAGTTCCTGCATTTTGACTGCTGAGACTAGCAATAGCAACTGCATTTCCATACCCCACATTCAATTGGAAATGAATGAGACCAATTGGAAACACAAACACATCACCCTTGTTCAACACTTTGGTGAAGAGACGATTTCCATCTTGATTGGAGGTGACAAATCCAACATAGAGAGTACCCTCAAGGACTATAAGGATCTCAGTGCCCCGAGGGTGAGTGTGGGGAGGATTCAAACCCTTAGGTGCAAAATCAATGCGAGCCAATGATATGCCAAGTGTGTTTAACCCGGGTAGTTGATCAACAAATACAGGAGTCACTTGTGCTTTCATTGGGTTGTTAATATTCCCAGGTTCCACATGTAGAAAGAAATCTTCTGCTTTAACAAGTTTTGGGTCTTTGCAGAATTTTCCATTTACAAATACTGCAAATTAACAAGGCAGAGTTTATAATTACAACAATCGCTTATATATATTGTAGAAATGATCTAATGTATTTAAATGAAAACCAGTGAGAAATGAATGCTTATAATCTTACCACCATCTTTGGTGCCATTGACTGCCACACAAAAATCTTGCAGAGGACTTGGGTCGTAGGCAAAGGCAACAGAGGATGCCAAAGCTAAGATGGCCACAACGAAGTACATAGCTTTCATTTTGCTCTTCAGATTATGATTGAGTTTGTAATTGCTTGTAAATTGTGAGAATTGAATTTTGCTGCATACTGAGATTGCTATTTATAGGGATGAACCATTGAACTGGTTTGCAGTTTAACATTAACTAGTTACCATTGAACCATTCCCAACTTGCTTGATCAAAGTGTATTAAGAGTTCTTCAGTATTATCTTGTCAACCATAGCCTTGTACCTGTTCTGTATAATATTATTATACGATGAAAAACATTAGCTAAGTCAAATATCAATTTAGACTTTGTCTCAATTTTTAGACCAGATAATAATGGTTTAAATATTTAAATTGTAAGACATTGTAATAATTAGATAAACTATATTTCATTATATGCTTCAATTTTTAGATTGCCAACTATTATAACGTTTCTACCTTCTATAATCAAATTTTATATAATTGCGGGATGTCATGTAACTACTCTGGAGTTCACCATGTTCATGTTTATATTGCAGTCCTTTATCTTTTTTTATTGACGTCAATGATCTGTATATTTTATAATTACGTTCTTAAGACGTTATTATTGGGAAAAAATTTATAAGAAAAACACAAATTTGTGTACGTTTCATTTGTTATTAAACTGTTTTTTCTCTAATTATAATTTTTAATAAATTCAAAGGAATGATAGGGTGTCTTTCTTCTCTATCATATCATCTTATAATTAAACGAGAGTATAACGATTACAAATATTTACATCTAGAATTTATTCCAATTAATTAGATTCTCTGCCTAATGGTTTATACATATTTATTTTTATCTAGATTTTCTTTTTTCATGTATAATCAAGGAGAGAGCGTGATTATAGTTAAGCTTAAAAACTTGAAGTTTTTATATATGTTCTGAGCCATAAAAATTATTCTTCACAAGAAAAAAATATTGTTGCAGGAGGAGACCAATTTTCTGCATAAAAAACTAGTTTTTCATTTAAAATATGGATTCATTATAAATATAAAATATTAAAAAATAAATTACGAACTCAAAATGAGTTTTATTATTGGAGTATAAAAATTTAAAATAACTCTTCAATCTGAAGAATATATGATTCTCTAAAAATTTAGAAAATATCAAGAAAGAAAACAAGCCGAAAAATAAATAATTATTGATAATAAATGTTTTTGTTTTTTTATAGATTAAATGTTATTTTTTTTAATAATTTTAGTGTTTGTTAAAATGAAGATCAAACTTTCAACTTTTCTACTTTGTTAACTAATTAAGTCATCTTTTATTTATTTATATATATATATATAATAATAATAATAATAATAATAATAATATTATTATTATTATTATTATTATTATTATTATTATTACTATAATATAAAGATTCTCAAATACTATTAACATATCACATACTTTATTTTTTGTTAAAATTTATAAAATTAGAAGATATAGAAACATTAACAAGATATGAAATATAAAAAATTTCTATTTTTCAATAAATTTCAACCTAATAAAAAATTATGATGGCATTTTTTGTTTTTAAGAATAGCTAAGCGAAGACGTCAATAAAGGTAGTAAAGTTACGTACTCTTCTTAAAATTTATATTAATAATAAATTCGTAATGTCAGATATACATTCTCACTTAGTCACCCTATAAGCATATGTTAGGAAATTTAAGAGAACGGTAATTATCTTCAAGTCTGAGGAATTAATTAATTAAGACCAAGTCTAAACTGCTCTTTGACTTAGCTAATCATTTCCCATTAATTAAATATAATATTACAAGAACAACTACGTATTGGGTACAGATAGAGAACGTAATTAAGTAGAGAAAAAGAGAAAGAATAGAGTACACCAAGTCTAAACTACTTTTTGATATTAGCTAATTAATGGATTTATAAAATAATATAGCTCGAGCTTTGCACAAATCAAAACGAAAAATAATAGAAGAAATTGTATTTCGTAGCAACGTATAAAAACATAAAACTATAAAATACCGTTGTTTTTATTTGAATTCGACAAAACTCGTGATCTCTTAAGTCTTGAACATCGGTGATTCCGTTTTTATTTGAATTCGACAAAACTCATGATCTCTTAAGTCTTGAACATCGGTGATTCCAGGATGACAGGTAGGTATCTATAAAAGGGACTCTAACACTCAAGTCAAGGTATAAGTGAGGTGAGATATTTAGTGTCTAGAATAGGTACCTAAGAGTGGACCCTATGGTGCTCTTTAATCCCATATTTTTTCTAGGTTTATTTCCTAGTTACCTTTTTTAGAGAATTGAGCCATTTTGCTATTGGGCTAACGCCGAGATGGTGGAGTGTTGAGCACCTTGGGTGTTTTGAATACTGAGGTGTGGCAGGAGCTCGACCGTGTCAAGCTCAGAGGTGCCAAGGAGGAGGGTGTCTGACGAAAGGGGAAGGTACATATATCCCCTTAACCTTGAGGCCAACCTATTAGAGGAGAGATCAAAAAGGCTAAAAGTATGTGAGCGCGTAAGAGTGGTTGAGGGTAGTTAGGGAGTGCGTACGTGTCGCGTTGTGAATGGTTGCAGGATTTGTTGTTTGCTGTGGCGGTTTCACTGTTGGGGGGGGAACATAAGGGGTTGTTAAAACGTCTTTAGTGTAATTGTTTTCACCCTGTTGGTTTGCCTTCTACTTTGTGTTCTTGCAACCATTTGACTGGCGGGGTTTTGAGCACTTCGATTCCTGGTACATTATTTTGCTTTGTGTTGTTGGGTTTCTTAGTCTTAGGATATCTGGTTCTGAATTCCGTTAGTCTAAAGAATGACAGTGAGGGTTTTTTAGGCGTTTTCTTAGGTCCCTGGTTGAACGGGAAGTGATGGATTTAAGCGGAGGGATAGCGTCGGAACATTCTTTGGATTCGTTGGGTCTTCTCAATGATGAAGAGTTTGCGCGGTTAATGGAAGAACCCTTTTGTGGTGCTAAGGGTGTGGGAATTAGTGGTGGTGAAGGTTCCGTAGAGGCGAAGTCCAGGATGTAACTGGTGGTGGACTTAGGGTCGTCCAGCATTGGGGGGTGTTGCGGAGGGCTTGGAAGTGTCCCCCATTCAAGCTGCTGAAGGTTCGCCTGAGGTTGGGGCGTCTAGAGGTACACAAAAGCATTGTGGTCTGTTGCTTTCATCGGAGGATAGTAGGGATGTTGGTGGTTTAGGTGGTGGAGTTGTCAAAGCGAGACGAGTGGGGAAGGGGAAAAGTAAGAGGAGAGAGAACAAGGTGTTGTCGCCTATTATCAAGACCGTTTACTAGTGGGTCACCGAGGAGCTAGGCTCGTATTCGAGTGCACTTTCAATGGAGGCTGACCTTCGCAAGTTAGGAACCGAGGTTAACATCTGCTCTAACCTGATTGGGTGCTCATGGAGATGTACAAGGCTAGCAAGCGAGTGTATTTTGGGGTTGCTGAAGTAGAGGGGTCATTCACCTATGTTTGCAATGACCTCTTCCATCATGCCAAGGTGACTCTACCTTTTTCTGACTTCCAATGCAAGGTGTTGACCAAGTTGAACGTAGCGCCAAGACAACTTCATCCTAATAGTTGGGGCTTCTTGTGAGTGCTCGAGATCTTGTGCGGGTTGCTAAGTATTAGTCCTACAGTGAACAAGTTTTTGTATTTCTACTAATGAAAGGCAGAGAGGAGTCTAAGACAAGGTGTATTTCAATAACAAGGTGCCAGTACGACACCCTTTTTACCTTGCTGGATGGTTCTTGGAAGAGTTTTAAATCCAACTTCTTTAAGGTTTGAGTGAATGCCTCTTACAACGATCATCAAAGTCTATTTTATAAGGAGGATGGGCAGTCTCCTCGATTTCCCTTGTATTTGCAAGAGCGACCTCGACATTTCAAGTCTCGTGTTGAGAATTTGTTAACAGTAGAAGATAGGAAAGACATTGCTATAATTACGTAATTTTCGCGTCGGATGAGTATAAAGGAGGTGTTAGAATATTCTATTGACGTAGATAATTCGTTAAGTAGTGAGTGTTATTTTATTTGCTTTTGGCTACTTTGAGTTATCATTTTGTGGTGTATAACCATGGTGTGGTTGTTGTAGGTATCATAGAAGGACTTTGATTATAAGGCAATGAGGGCCATTGTCTCGACTGCTAAAAAAAAGAAGGTCTCCAAGGCTTTGGAGGAGATGATGAAGAAGAAGGGAGGCAAGACGAAAGAAAACCCCACTCCTCCATCATGAACGAAGACGACTCGGGTGGAGCCCCAGTTGGAGGGTGCTTGGGGTCCTCAAGATGAGGGGAGGACTAAGGTGCTTAGCAAGGGGCTCCTTATTGGTCCTAGAGGGGAATCTAAAAGGGGGGTGAATACATTCACCAAATAATTTTCAAACTTTTTCTATTAAAAAATAATATTAGAGTTTTAAAAAATATCTCCTTCAAGAAATTTCCAAAATCTACCTTAGTGTTTTGAAAAATGGTTTTCAAAAGAAGCTTGAAACAAAGATCAAGATTCAAAAATCTCTATGATTTGGGTATCAAGCTAGATTAATAAGAATTCCTTCAATAATGGTTTTCAATTTTCAATTAGTTAAATCACAATATGAATTCAGATTACGCTTCTTTTCAATCAAAGGTTATGGGTAATTAATGGGTATTATCAAGATTCAAGAATTTAACCAAAGATTCAAAACCCAATATCAATTTCAATTAAGCAAAACCAATAGAGTCAATTTTGTTGCACAAAGATTTAAAATAACGTTGCGCAGCAGCAAAACCCAATCCCAAGAAATCAATTCAAACTATTATAAAGAATGTAAGGAAAGAGAGAATTTACACAATAGTTTTATACTGGTTCGGTCAACCTGACCTACATCTAGTTTTCAGACTTAGCCTCCCACTAATATGCTTTTCACTAAAATCTCATACATGCACACTACACATATAGATTTTAATCCCAGAAAGATTCAAAATCACACAACAAAAGAGGCTTCCTCTTGCTATCCACAAGAGTTTGCTATACTATGACTCCCTGTTACTCACAATGTCTCACTCACAACTCCCCGTTGCAAGATTTCACAATAATCTCAAGATCCCCTTTAGAGATTATCAAGACTTGTGCAAAAACACAAAGGCTAGGGTATAAAACAATATCACTTGATATGTGATGCATACCCAAGCAATAGAAATCAATATCACTATCTTATTTCCTTTTGATCCAATAATTCTTGATGCTTCAAACAATCAAAATATGTGTTTCGTTCTTGGAGAAAATGGGTAAAAATAGTTAGAAATAAGTGAGATTTCTTTGGGACTTTTGTTAATTTTGAAAAATCTTGTTTAAAAATGCTTTTATATGTTTTGTAGCAGGGTAATCAATTATCCAGTAGATTACCTGATATGTTGTTACAAAATAGGCCTAGAAAGCACAATCTCTGGGATAGTCGATTACTATTTTCAGATAATTAATTGCTCGTGAGAGCAAGAATAAAAATACCAAAAAATCTCAAAGGGTAATCGATTACCATAATAAGGTAATCGATTACCTTATTGTAAAATCCAACTTTGATGCTTTTTCAGCACTTCTCAGCCTATGTAATTTATCCCTTAACTACTCAAGCATATTCTCATGCCTATCTAAACACACAATACAAGTACCACTCCTACCAAATGTGTTTGGTACCATAAAATTGAATTAAGCTAACTTAAGATCAAAACATCATACTTCTTCAAAACCTAAACTTCAAAGAGCTTCAAAGGATTTTATGACTTCTTCAAGCTTTCAAATCCTTCAATTCCAACACCTATAGTTGGTGCTATAATAGGGGTTGTTTCGATGCATATGGCGGGCCAGTCTAGTGATAAGACTTTTTCCTTTTCTCCAGCTGTTCGAAGTGGTTCAGTTGAGATTGAGTTGTCTTATTGTGTTTTAACTAGTTTATTTTTCTGCATTTTTTACGACAATCTTGATGTTTACAGCTCCTTCCACTCCTCATCAGGGCCAAATGGTTTATCATTATCACAAGGAGAGGGTGGCTCACCTTGATCACTACAATGTTACTCTTGAGGCGACTTCTCTTTGGAATGTCGAGCTGATAACTGCCCAAGTTATTGGGGATGACAAATTATTGTCCAAGGGGGACAAAGGGATGATAGAGTATGTCGGGACTGAGGGCACCTTGGATTTGGCAGAGATCTTTCTGTACTGGTCTGTGATTGTAATTCATCATTATAAGCATAAGATGTTAGATGCTAAGGGGAAAATAAAGGTGTTCTTGGAGGATAGGAAGAAGATGGGAAAGGAGAAAAGGGAGATAGTTGGCGATAAGAAGAGCTCGACGAAGGTATTGAAGAAGTTAAAGTCGGCGTTGAAGGTCAAGTAGGGAAAGGTGGTAGGGCTTGATGCAATGGTGAACCAAAGGCTGAAGGAGAATGAGGCGTTGGAGGAAGAGTTGTGCAAGGCGTGAGCTACGTTGGACGCTAAGAAGGTGGATCGAGTGAAGGAGGTAGAGAATAGGATGTTGGCTGAGCAGGAGTTGTCCAAGCTCGTGGGTAAGAATGATGATTTGGAGGATGAGGTGTCTCGCTTGAAGGAAAATGTTGAGGATCAGATCCGTGGGCTGGTTATGTATGCCTTGGAAGAGGGTTTCAATAGGGCTCTAGAGCAGGTGAAGGTGCTAGTACTTTATGTTGATTTGTCATGTTTGATTTTGGAGCTTCTATTAAGGATAGTCGTATCGTACCAGGGGAGGAAAGGTCGAAGGAAGGGGAGAAGGTTGGTGTTAAGAAGGGAAAGGTTGAAGTTATTGATGTTGAAACTGAGGCTACCCCGTAGCAGGAGGTGGGGGAGAAAGTTGATGTGGTTGTGGAGCCAGCTGAGGTTGTGCATGTTGACAAAGTGGCCAAGAACGGGGTTGCTATTTTCTAGATGTACTTTTCTCCCTTTGTCTTGATGTGTTATCGTCTATAAGCTTGTAATGATGTATACTTTTTGTAATACCCTATGTAATGACTTTTTATTCAATGTAATTCATCGTATTTAGTATCCTACGTAATCACTTCATTTTTAGTGCAATGAATAGTATTTTACTATGTTTTATTGTTTTTGTGCAAGTCTTGGATTTGGTGGGCGCACTTTGAGCCTTATTAGAGTTAGGTTGTCATGAGAGGAGGTGAGTGGGTTTGCCGACTAAGTTTTAAAAGAAACGACGAGAGATGTCGTTAGGTGCGTTCGCTGAAAAGGCAGTTTAGATATTTGTCAAATTAGAGTGCAAAGAGGTGCAAATTATCGAGTAGGCGATTAGAATCCCATTAGACTAGAGCACCGAGTAGGTGATGATGGTTTCGTTAGACTAGAGTGCCGAGTAGGCAAGAAAGGGTCTTGTCATACCAAAGTGCTGAGTAGGCAATAAAGATCTCGTCAGACCATAGCGTCGAGTAGGTGATAAGGGTCTCATCAGACCAAAGCGCCTCAAATAACCGATAAGGGTCTCGTCAGACCAGAGCACCGAGTAGGCAATGAAGGTCTCATCAGACCAGAGCCCTAAGTAGGTGATGAGAGTGTCGAGTAGGCGATGAGAGTTTTAATTGCGTGTTGAGTTCATTGATAGTGCTAAAGTTGTGTTTAGAGTTACAGAGAGAGTAATCAAAAGAAAAAAGTATAGAAATATGGAAGTTCATATTTATTGATTGTTTGCTTACAGATGTGCCTCCTTAAAAACTCATCGGCCAAAACCTATATTCTTTTCTTGGTTGGAAAAAGGATCGATGTAGGAAAAAAAATACATCATCTTTTGACTTTTCAACTATAGTACTTTTTGAGGTGAGTGGCCTTTCAAGTGCGTGGGAGATGATTTTATTCAAGTGTTTGCAGCTGGTAGGCTCCATTCTAGAGGACATAAGTGATCTTGAATGGCCTTCCCATCTGAGGGCAAGCTTGCCCATTTGTGGATCTTTACGAGCATCCATTCTCCATCTCTATATGAGTTTGCCTGCGCATCCGAGTATATTCTTTTTATGGTGTCTTACTAATCTGTGCTTGCATGTTGCTTCCCTGATGGCTACTCCTTCATGAATCTCGTCAACTGTGTCCATCTTGGCCTTCATGGCTTCTGGGTTGGTGCTAGGATTATAGATAGTTCTTCTCAAGGAGGATTTGCCGAGCTCGACCAAGATCATGACCTCCACTCCGTAGGTCAGCTGGAGGGGTGTTTCACTCGTCATCATCTAGGGGCAACAATGGTATCCCTAGAGGACATTGTGTAGCTCGTCGGCCCATGACTTATGCTGGTTTCCTAGTCGGGTGTTGAGTTCGTTGAGTATGACTTTGGTAGTAGTGTCGACCTGTCCATTTATTTGTGGGTGTTCTACTCAGGATACCAAGTGCTGGATGCTAAGGTTCTTTAGGAATTCTTCAAAGGAGGATGGGGAAGGTCGAAACGAAAAACTATTTTCCATGTGAACTTCTGGACCTGTTGGGCTATCATCTTGGCTACCAGCATTGTTTTGATCCATTTGGTGAAGTAATCGATGGCCAGATGAAGAACTTGACTTGCCTCCTTGAGGGGGAAATGATTAAGGATGCCCATCCCCTACGTGGAGAACGGCCAAAGTGCCATAATGGTGTGCAACTACTCAGGGAAGGATCAGGCTTTGTTGTCGTGTTCTTAACAGTCAGTACATTTTCTTGAGTAAACTACACAGTCACAGTGTATGATGGGTTAGTAATAACCAGCTCAGGTTACTCGTTAAGTCATGCTCCGAGCTCCTGAGTGCGAGCTGCATATTCCTCTGTGGATATCGTTCATTACGTATTTTGCATGATTGGTATCAAGTCATTTGAATAGCGATTGGGAAAGGCTCCTTCGGTAGAGGTCATCGCCAATGATGACAAAGGTACTACTCGACGCGTAACTTTGCGTGTTTCCATGGGATTGTGGGGCAGGACATCCGAGGTGAGCAAGGTGATGATAAGGTTTCTCCAGTCGTTACTCGTGGTGTTGACATTCATGACTTGGTTGGTTTAGATGCTCGAGGTTGCGAATCTTTCCTGAATGATCGTGTATCACTGTGTTACCTAGGTAGAGGTTGGTAACTCGGAAAGAACGTCGGCCTTACTGTTGCTTTCTCATGGAACATGGGTTACCTCTATTTCTTTGAATTGTCCTAATAAATCTTTCATTAGAAGGAAGTACTTTATTATTTGATTTGTCTTAGCCAGCATGGTTCCATTCACTTGCCTCTCCACCAACTTGGAATTTGTTCTGCATTTGATTTTCCGTATACCTATGTCTTTTGCGAACCTGAGGCCTGCCAATATGGCCTCGTACTCGCCTTGATTATTGGTGGTTTGGAAATTTAACTGAAGTTTTTGTTCGATATTGATGTCGTCAGGCCCTGAGAGTAGTCGTTCCCGAGGGGGTGGCCTGGTGAAGACGGGTGGGAATGACGATGCTCTTATTTTTCTACTGTTTTATACTTTATTGTAACTTATAAAAAAATAACGATGCTCTTATTTTATGAAAAAAATCTAAAGTTATTTAGTTTTCAATTAAATTAATCGATAAATACCAGCAGATATATTCGGGTGTTAAAAATACCCACGGACAGATGCAAGGGGCCTTGCCGGCTTGCCCATATGCAAATATCCTTTTTATATATAAAAAAATATTATCGTTAAAACAGTATCTATATTTATAAAAATAGAACATTAAATTGATATTTGTACATTTTTTTTGTAAATATTTATCTATAATTTTACAATATAATTAGTAATAAATATTTTTATGAAATTTATTATTATTTATTAGAAATTAAATAGTTTAATATTTCTTAAAAGAAAATAAAATTCAATCCTTCTAGATCCGTCATTGCCCGCAAATGTTCATTTAGTGGGTATCCGAAGAATAAATAAACAAAAATCAATTGCAATTCAGATAAGTGGTTAGACACTTTAGACAGCATTATAAAATTGAATGTCAATAACACCAAACTTCAATCAGTAATAACCATGAAGATTGAAGAGACACTGTTAAATGTGTTGCATTTCCATTTCTATAAATGACAGCAGTGTCAAAATCTTAAAATCTTCGGATTCAATTTAATGATTTATCAGAGCATAGAAAAGTGATTCATTCCTTTTGAACTTGAATTCAAGAAGACAAGTAATTTATTTACTCCTGATTTTAACTTTCAAACTTCAGTTAACCTTGCCCTCCGGCAACGGGATGGACCTTGGTAATCGCAGTGGTACCTTATATTCTCCCAATGTAACTTGATAACTATAGCATATACAACAAAGATGATATCAATTTTTTAAAGTTTGAAAGAATAATCTCTCAGTGTTAAATCTTGATTAAGTTACTACCTAACGGGATTGTGGTTTTTGTTGGTAGACAAGCAAATTTAATAAACATGCATTGGGAAGGACTTTTATACTACATGCTAGCTAGTTTTCAGTTTTTTCATCTTGTTCCCGATTTATATTACTCATATTCAGGTCGAAATAATATAAGTTTTTTGCAATTAAAAAAATTAAATAGACTAAATTATATACTTTAACGTGACAAGAGAGAGGACAACTCAAGTGAGAAGAAAGATTACAATGAGAAATGAAAAAACATAATAATAATCATAGAATTTCAATAAAACGATTCAGATTGAGTTGTTAATTAAATAAGTTTATGTGGTTCTCTCACACAGAAACCTCTCCCATAATCACTTAAAGTGTTGCTCTCTTATCACTTCTATGGAATCCTCTGCAAGGTCACCACCACCCCTACTCCACCACCACTGGTACTGCCACTTCCACCACTGACGATGGCGACAATGGCGGTACCGTGATGGTGTCAATGGTGGTGACAACAGTGGGGTTGGTTACGATGACAATGGTGGTGATGGTGACAATGACAGTAAGCAGAAGAGTTCTTCGATGGCATTGGACTTACTGAGAGGAGAGGAGAAAAGAGAGTAAATGTCATCATATATGGTTCATTGCCTATCTAAGTTTACACCATACTCAGCTAGTACATCTGCAAATTGATTTGTTTTAGTGAAGACATGTGTAAATAAAACCTCTCATGTCATATAAAGTTCGTGTATTTGGCACATCAAGTTAGCATGGGGTGTCACATCTGTGAAGAAGACAGTGGGAGCAATAGATATGATGGTGTTTGTAGGAAAGGTTATATGGGAGAAAACCGCATAAGTTTGTTTAATTAATAACTCAATCTGAATCGTTTATTGAAATCTTACGATTATTATTATGTTTTCTTTTTTCTCATCATAACATTTTTCTCACTTGAGTTGTCCTATATATACACACAAACATATATGAGACATATCAAATGAGAGTGTTGTTCACTTGTGCTTTGATGAGAATATTTTGTATCTATCTAGATTTAAATAAAGGTTGAGATTAAAAAAACATACTTAAAGATATCACATGTCTCTTTTACTATATCATCGCCGCCACTACCACTATCTCCTTTGTTGTACCTCCCACCATCATCGCCACCACCACTGCCACTGCAGCGACGATGGTGAAAACCGTGGCGGTGGCAGCACAAATGGTGGTAGGGGTACAATAAAGGAGGTAATGGTGGTGGTAGCAATGATACAGTAAAAAAGACACGTGATATATTTAAATGAGTTGTTTAATCTTAACTTGTAGCAACGGTGGTGGCAATCATGTCAGTGACAATGGTGGTGGTGGCAACGACTATGGTAGTGATGGCGTCAACGGTAATAATGCTGAGGGATACTATAAAGGAGTTAGTGGTGGTGGCGACGGTGATACAATAAATGAGACATTTTTAAAGTGAGTTGTTTTAATCTTAACCCTTTATTTAAATCTAGATAAAGATAAAATACGTTTTTTTTATTGACTAACAATACCATAATCATTGGCTCAGCTACACTTAAGGTTTTCACTCCTCTCCAAGAAATACTCTCATCATTCTCATATATATGGTATTTTTACTTATTTTTTAGATTTTTTACAAATATATTATTATTTTCCAAATATTTTCCTAAATATATATTAATATTATTATCTTTTACTCGCATCTTTAACTGTCCCACTACAACCTAAACTACAACCGTAGTGAGTCACAAAGAATGCATGATTTTTCCATTTAAGTAGTTCAAATTGTAATGTAATAAGTTCCTTACTTCCGTTTTCAATTTAAAGGATATTTTTTTCCATACTTGGCATTATAAGACATCATTTCCAAAGTAAAAAGCTACATAGATATTTACAAGTTTTAATAGGATAGTTGAAATTATTCCATATCTTTTAAGTTTATGTGGATACGACCTGATATATTTATTGGTTACTACAAACAACTGATATATTTACCAGATCGCTTCAACAAGTATCAACATCTATTTCCTTTTAGCTAAATTTGGATAATGACTATTTTGATCATTTTTCCATTATCTTGAAACAATTTGTACTCAATTGGAGGGAGTAAGACCATTCAAATTTATAAATGAGTGACTTGAATGTGATGGTTTTGACATTTTTATAAGAGAAAAATACAGTAATCTTGAAATTTAAGGATGGGGAACATATGTCCTAATAGAAAATTTAAAAACTCTAAAAATATAAGTGAAGAATTGGAGCAAGGAGAACGTTGGTTAGGTTGAAGAAAAGATTGCTGATTTAAAAAAAGAAATATTGCACTCCAATAACAACCTCATAACAGGGATGAAATTCGAAAGTCGGGAGCTTCAAGTAGTGATTTAATAGTATGTAAATGATACCTTAATACCTTAATATTGATCAAACCAGAGCTTAAGAATACATATGTTCTGAAATGTATTATGGGATGCTTTGAAATGGAATCAGGTTTGAAGGTGAACTTTCATAATAACAGCGCAGGAGGTGTAGGGAAAGGAGCTACAATCCTTTGCAGAGGTTCTAAACTTAAAATTATGCAAGTATCTTTCTCCTATTTGTGAGTTCCCATTGGTTTAATATGAGTAAAGAGAGTGCTTGAAGACTAGTTTTAGACAAATTAGGACAAAAATGTCATCCTAGAAATAGAAAAATTTATCCTTGGGGGGCATATTTGTCTTATTAACTCTGCCCTATCCTTCATTCTTTTTTTTTTCTCTTTCTTTTTACAAGGTTCCGAAGAAGGTTTATTATTCTATTCAAAGAATGTTCGATTTGCAAGATGGAATGCACTTGACTCTTGTAAGCATGTATAATCAAGTATGGATGTTTTATTATTGATGGCTTGGTTATCTACAAATATTAGCATCAAATTGCTCCTCTCATTTATGTCAACATTTTTTACGACTCCATTGGGAAAAATTGATGCATCCATGGTTGCATGCTTTCCCAAGGATCTTTTCAAGGGGTTAGAGCTAGGAAAAAGATGAAGGTGAATAGAAGAGGAATGGAGGTTGGAAGCCCCACATCAATAAAAGATAAGCCTTAGAGGATGAAGCCTGCCACAAGGGAAAGAGCCCTTGATAAAAGCCATTAGGAGTTTCTCTCAAGGGAGAAGGAAGACACTCACAATTTCGGTGCACTCACAAAAGTTTGATCAAAATTCAAGTGTAACCTTTACATGAAGGAGAGAGGTGCCAATTTATAAAAGTGGAAGCTTAGGCCATAGGCCTTGAGTTGGATGTCCAACTCAAGGAGGATTAGAAGGTGGATAAATGATTTAATTAAGTGTTTATTGAGCACATGGCTTGTTAACACTTAATTAATTCAAGAAGATCCAAACAAGGCCCTATGATCTTAGATTTATGTTCCCTCTAAATTCGAATTTGAATTTGGGAGTGTCATGTAAACTTCTTCCAAAATTCATTCAAAAAAAAGTTTCATGTAGGCACCACATGGGAGGAAAGGGGAAAATGGCGCCTTATGGAGGTAGCAAGGGGGCTTACATGTCTCCTCATGTTTCATATGTGAGTTAGAAATGTGTGGGAAAGATCTAGGTGGTGTGGTTATCAAACCCACACGACCATGACTCTCCAAAAAAGCTCATCTACTTAACACACTCCACATAAAATGCTAACTACACCTCCCAATCAAACAATTACAAAAATAGGCCAAAATACACGGCCAAGGAAGAAAACTAATGACACTTCCACAAGTTCAAAATAAAGGCACAAAATACAAGCATGAAAATGAAGACTATGGCCTAAATACTAATGATCATGATGTCCATAAGGAGTTGAGATCTTCCACCCTCCTTCCTAGCCATGCCCTCCTCAATCCTTCTAGCTATGACCTTTATGATGGGACCCTTGGTAGGGAGGATTGCATCATCCTCTCCTTTTTTGGAAGGATTTGACCTCAAATCAGCAAAATCCTCTTCTTCATCAGCATCTGCAAAAGGAGATAAATCACTAATATTAAAAGTGGTACTAACTCCATAGTCCTTTAGGAGGTCTAAACTATATGCATTGTTTTTTATCCTCTCTAGGACTTGGACAGTACCATCTTCTCTAGGGCTTAGTTTTGACTTTCTTTGAGAAGAAAAGTGATCCTTCCTCAACTGAAGCATACCCTTTTGACTGATGTTCAACGTTAGATTTAACCCTTTCATGCAATTTCTTTATAAAGTTAGCTCTTGCCTCTCCATTCTTATGAAATAGGTGAGAAGTAGGGAGAAGTAAGAAATCTAAAGGGGTAAGAGGATTAAACCCATAAACAACCTCAAAAGGGGAATGCTTGGTGGTCTTGTGAACTACCCTATTGTATGCAAACTCAATATAGGAAAGACACTCATCTCAAGACTTATGGTTGCCTCTAAAAAGTGCCCTCAACATTGTGGATAAAGATTTATTCACCACCTTATTTTGACCATTAGTCTGAGTATGACAGGTTGTAGAAAAGTGAAGCTTAGTTCCTAACCTAGCCCATAAAGTTCTTAAAAAATGGTTAAGGAACTTTGCATCTCTATTAGACACAATAGTTGAAGGTATTCCATGTAATCTGACAACCTCTTTAAAGAAAAGTCTTGAGATGTTGCTTGCATCATCTCCTTTGTGGCACGGTATAAAATAGGCTATTTTACTAAAACGATCCACTACCACAACAATGGAGTCTACACCTCTTTGGGTTCTAGGAAGCCCAAAGACAAAGTCCAAGCTAATCTTCACCCAAGATGTAGAGGAGCATGTAAAGGTGAGTAGAGTCCATAAGACATTAATTTAGACTTGGCTTACAAGCAAGCTATGCATCTAGAATAATGTCCCTGGACATCTCTTTTCATATGGAGCCAAAACAATTTTTCTTTTAAAAGCATCAAGGTTTTTTGAATTCCAAAATGCCCCATAAGCCCGCCTTCATGGTTTTTTTTTGTCAGCAATTTTCTCATAGATCTTTGGGGTATGCAAAGTTTGCCTTCTTTGAACAAATACCCCTTACTAATGAAGAACCCATCATAGGCTTTGGATGAAAAGGCAGCAAAGATGAGACCAAAATCCTTGCTAGAGGGATACATGACCCTAATGTCATCAAAGCCTAAAATTTGAGAGCTTAGAGTAACAAAGAGAGTATGCCTTCTAGATAAGGCATCAACTATCATATTTGCTTTTCCTTTTTTGTACTTGATGACATATGGGAAGGATTCAAGGAATTCTACTCACTTTGCATGCCTTTTATTCAACTTGCCTTGTCACATCAAATACTTGAGTGACTCATGGTCACTGTGAATGACAGACTCCTTGGAAACAAGGTAATGTTACCAAGTCTAAAGGACCCTTATCAAAGAGTAGAATTATTTATCATAAATGGGGTAGTTAAAGGGGGCTCCATTAAGTTTTTCACTGAAATATGCTATTGGATGCCCTCCCTGCAACAAGATAGCTCTCACACCTACTCCAGATGCATCATATTCTAGCTCAAAGGTTTTTAAAAAGTCAGGGAGAGCTAGAACTGGTGCATTGGTGAGCTTCTCTTTGATAAGAGAAAGTGACTTTCTCTTGCTTCTTACCCCAAAGGAATGGAACATTCTTCTTCACCGAATCATTAAGTGGTGAGACAAATATGGAGAAATTAGATACAAAGTGCTAATAGAAACTAGTGAGACATGAAAGCTCTTGATCTCTGTCACACTTGTTGGGGGTGGGCCATTCTTGGATGGCTTTGATTTTCTCAAGGTCCACATGAACCCCTTGTGCACTTACAAGAAAACCTAAAAATACCACACTATCTACACAAAAGGTGCATTTTTCAATATTTGCAAAAAGGTGATTTTCCCTAAGAATGCAAAAAACATGTCTTAGATGTCCTAAGTGATCGTCTAGGCTCCTATGGTAAATGAGAATGTCATCAAAATAAACTACATAAAATTTTCCTAAGCAATCCCTCATAACATGATTTATTAGGCGCATGAATGTACTAGGACCATTTATGAGTCCAAAAGGCATCAATAACCACTCATAAAGCCCAAACTTGGTCTTAAAAATAGTTTTCCACTCATCACCCTCTTTAATCCTAATTTGGTGGTAAGCACTTCTAAGATAAATTTTTAAAAATATTTTGGCTCCATGTAGTTCATCTAAGATTTAATCAAGTGTAGGGATTGGGTGCCTGTATTTGATGGTGATGTTATTGATTGCTCTACAATAAACACACATCCTCCACTTAGCATCCTTCTTGCGCACCAACAAGTCTAGCACAACATAAGGGTTGAGGCTCTTTTGAACCCAACCCTTCTCCAACAAATCCTCAACTTGAGACTTAATTTCTTTAGTCTCTAGGGGGGTTGTCCTATATGCAGGCCTATTGGGTAGGCTAGCACTAGGAATAATATCTATTTGATGTTCTATTCCCCTTAGAGGAGGTACCCCTTTAGGGATTTCTTTGGAAAACAGATCATCAAATTCTTTCAGAAGAGTTTATGTAACGTCCTCCATTACAATAACACCCAAAAGTATAATAGTTAAGTAATTATTGAAAATAATAAAAAAATTTCAAATAATAAATAAAAATTTATCAACCTTACAAAGCATAATTCTCAAATATGGACATCTAAAAAAAATATAAAGGATAATTGTAACAACAATATTCATAAAAAGGAAAACCTAAACTACGACTAAGTCTTCACGCCTTCTTAGCCTCTAAAGCTTCCTCCTTTTCTGACTCTGAAAACAACATTTTTTAATGAGATGAAAATCTCAGTGAATAAAACAAGTTTTAAAAAAAGATTCGCAAATAGCGTTTTCTCAACCGGTGCGGAATCTGGAAAAAACAACCATGGTACCCGCAAAAAGATGTTTTTAAAGACAATATAATTTGTTTCTAATATGAATAATTTAATAAACACGAAAAGAGAATAGTATTTTAATTAACACCCTCATAATGCATACAATCGTCACAAAAATATAGTGATACTCAAGATTACTCACTCCCACTTTACGGTTCTCAGAACCAAGGTTTTTAATAGATTCTTCAAAAGGGTTTATAAGTTCATATTCCATACAATGGCGTTCCATTGCCTTCCCCACGCTATTATGGAGGTATCCAGAATCTCTTCTCTATTCTGGATGGAGGTATCTACAACTTCTTTCCCGTATGAAACGAAGGTATCCCATACATCCATCCCGGATGGATGTATCTCGAATTTCCATCCCCATATCAAACATTGAAACAATCACCACAAGATTTTAAATGCAACATCACATTCTTTTACAATCATCCCAATATAATATCACAATTTTGTTTTTATAAATATAACTAATAAGTAACATAATACCTACGTATTCAAACATAATTCATGCAATAGCAGGGCCATTAATAAAGCATTCCAGGATATATATTGAAATTAATGTGTGCAGCCAACTCCAAGTAACTATATTTTATTTAAATATTATTATATAAAGAGTGCCTTAACGCTAGTTCCTTGGTTACAGTTTATTATATGACATCTGTGCACTACAGAGTATGCAATTATAATTATTCAAGATACTTGAATGTTTGAAATCATTTATGCAAGAAACTCGCAATTCGATTAATTAGTATTGAAAAAAAGAACACTGTTAGTGATTTAAATCTAATTAAATCTTTAAAAGCAACTCATACCATGGAGGTTTAGAAATAGTGTTTTACTCATCTCTTGAAGCGAGATCCCACCACTTTAATTCTTCTGCTCCTATGTTCCTCTTTCTCAATCCTAGAAGAATCAACTAATCTATGATATTTTAACAGAATTAGTTAACCCTATATGATGCATGCCTCCCTTGATATTTTTCTAGAAGTTTTCTTCTTTGGTGAAATGGTTTGTGGAGAGGTAAGAAGTGAGGTGGTTTTAGGCGTCACTTAAGGTAAAATAAGCCTAAGAGGGAAAGTTTGCCATAAGGGATGGAACCCTTGATAAAAACCTAAGGAATTCTCAAAGAGAGAAGGGTGGACACTAAGAGAATTTTGGCCAACTCAAGGTTTTTCCATTCAATAAAGTGTGAAAAATACAAGAGTGTGAAGAAGCACCTTTTTATAGAGGGAGCTAACCTCTTGGACAAGTCATGAAGGAAATGAAGGGCTAGGATTAAAAGGAGTCATCCAAGGGAGGAGGATTGAAGCCCAAAGTCCAATCAATACCCTTCTTTAGATGAGAATTGGTGCCCAAGCTACCTCATCCAAGGCCAAGATTACTCCTTTGTTAGTTTTGGGTTTTATTTAGCAAAAGAGGGTGTAGTTATCAAACTACCCCCTTATTTCCTAAATAAAGGCCCAAAAGCTAATCTTACCCCTTCTTATTACTAAGACACCTCCTAGAAAATTAAATGGACTAATACATGTCCAAAATAAAATCCTAGGTTCCTAAAATAAAAATTACAAGTAAATAAGTCATGGCTTGCAGAACTTGATGGTCATATGGAGGTGAGATCTTCCTTCCTCTACTCTAGCCATGTCTTCTTCTATTCTCCTAGCCATGGCCCTAGTGATAGGGCCCTTGCTTGGCGAGAATGCATCATCTCCTCCCCCTTGGGAAGGATTTGACCTTAAATCTGATAGGTCTTCCTCTTCTTCATCAGTACCTACAAAAGGGATCAAATCACAAACATTAAAGGTAGTACTGACACCATAGTCCTCAGGGAGATCTAATATGTATGCATTGGACTTGAAAGGGACCATCTCCTCGGGGGCTAAGCTTGGACTTCCTGTGATTAGGGAAGCGATCCTTCCTCAAATGAAGCCATACCCAATCCCCTTCATTGAAGATAATTTCTTTTCTTCCCCTATTAGCCTTAGCAGCATACCCTTTCGAGTGTCGTTCAATGTTGGCTTTGACCCTCTCATGTAATTTTTTAACAAAATCCGCTTTAGCTAATACTTCTTTATGAATAGAAGAAGGGAAAGGTAAAGGAAAAATATCAAGAGGTGCAAGAGGGTTGAAGCCATAAACAATCTCAAAGGGTGAATGCTTGGTGGTTCTTTGGACCACCCTATTATATGCAAACTCTATATGGGGAAGGTACTCATCCCAAGACTTATGATTTCCCCTAAGAAGTGCTCTTAGCATAGTGGATAAGGATCTATTTACCACCTCAGTTTGCCCATCAGTTTGGGGATGACATGTGGTAGAAAATAGGAGTTTAGTTCCCAGCCTAGCCCACAAAGTTTTCCAAAAGTGGCTAAGGAACTTAACATCTCTATCAGACACTATGGATTGAGGTATGCCATGCAGACGGACAACTTCTTTGAAGAAAAGTCTTGCAATGTTGCTCGCGTCATCTATTTTGTGGCAAGGTATGAAATGGGCCATTTTAGAAAACTTGTCACTACCACAAAGATAGAATCCACTCCCCTTTGGGTTCTAGGAAGTCCAAGGATGAAATCCATGCTTATGTCTACCCAAGGAGCGGAGGGAGCCGGTAAGGGTGTGTAAAGTCCATGAGGCATTACTTTAGATTTAGCTTGTAAACAAGCTATGCATCTAGAGCAATGTCTTTGGACATCTCTTTTCATATGGGGCCAATGAAATTTTTCTTTTAAAATGAGCAAAGTTTTGTTTATTCCAAAATGCCCCATGAGCCCACCCTCATGGCTCTCTCTCACAAGCAATTTTCTAAGAGATCCTTGGGGTACACAAAGTTTACTTTCTTTGAATAAGTACCCCTCACTCACATGAAACCCATCAGTAGGTTTGGACAAGGAAGTAGCAAAAATGGGGCCAAACTCTTGGTCAGAAGCATATTGGTCCTTAATATAATCAAATCCTAAGATTTGGGAGCTCAAAGTGGCAAGAAGAGTATGTCTTCTAGATAGGGCATCGGCCACTACATTGTGCTTCCCTTTCTTGTATTTGATTATATAGGGAAAAGTTTCCAAAAACTCAACCCACTTTGCATGCCTCTTGTTGAACTTACCTTGACCCTTCAAATATTTTAGTGACTCATGGTCACTATGAATGACAAACTCCTTGGGAATAAGGTAATGTTCCCAAGTTTGAAGGGCCCTTATTAAGGAGTAAAACTCTTTGTCATAGGTGGGGTAATTGAGGGAGGCACCATTTAGTTTTTCACTAAAATAAGCCACAGGGTGGCTGCCTTGCAATAACACAACACCTATTCCAACACCTGATGCATCACATTCTAGCTCAAAAGCTTTTGAAAAGTCAGGTAGAGCTAGAACAGGGGCATAGGTGATTTTTTCCTTAATAAGTTCGAAGGCTTTTTGTTGTTTAGCACCCCAAATGAAGGGAACTTCCTTCTTCACCAAATCATTGATCGGTGAGAAAAGTGTGGAGAAATTAGGCACAAAGCGCCTATAGAAACTCGCGAGACCACGAAAACTCTTGTTCTCAGTCACACTTTTTGCGGTGGGCCATTCTTGGATGGCTTTGATTTTGTCGGGGTCCACATGAACCCCATCTTTATTGACTACAAAACCTAAAAACACCACACTCTCTACACAAAAATTACACTTTTCAAGGTTTCCATAGAGTTGGTGTGACCTAAGGATGCAAAATACGCGCCTAAGATAACCTACATGCTCATCTAGGCTCTTACTATACACTAAAATATCATCAAAATAAACTACACAAAATTTTCCTAAGAAATCCCTAAGGACATGATTCATAAGCCTCATGAAGGTGCTTGGGGCATTGGTAAGCCCAAAGGGCATTACCAGCCACTCATAAAGCCCAAACTTGGTCTTAAAAGCGGTTTTCCACTCATCACCTTCCTTGATGCGGATTTGGTGATAACCACTCTTAAGATAAATTTTTGAAAATAATTGGGCCTCATGCAATTCATCAAGCATGCCATCAAGCCTAGGGATAGGGTGCCTATATTTGATGGTGATGTTATTGATTGCTCGACAATCAATGCACATCCTCCATTGTTCATTCTTCTTGGGCACCAACAAGACTGGCACAACACAAAGGCTTAGGCTCTCTTGAACCCAACCCTTCTCCAATAGTTCTTGGACTTGAGACTCAATCTCCTTAGTCTCCATGGGATTAGTCCTATAAGCAGGCCTATTAGGCAGGCTAGCCCCAGGTACCAAGTCTATTTGGTGTTCTATACCCCTAATTGGAGGAAGTCCTTTGGGAACTTCATTAGGGAATATATCACCAAACTCCTTTAAAAGCTCTTGAACCTCTTGAGGTAGGTTCTCATGTCCAAGTTCTATGGCAGTGCTAAAACTAGAAGGGAAAGAAGCGAAGGGGGAAGAAATGGGGGATGCCTCTTTGCAAAGGAGGAGATAGAAAGGTCTGTTAGTTAAGGGGGCTTCCTTTAAATCCAATTTTGTCACAAATAAACTCCCTTTACTAATGACTTTCTTGGAAGGGGCACCAACTTCCAACTCAACCTCCTTACCCCTTTCAAGGTTTAAGTGTAAAGCTTTGCCTTTTTTTTCCTCCTCATCTCTCTTATGTTTCATTATGAGTTGGTCCTCCGCAATTTGTGAAGGTGTTAGGGGACACAACTTAATGCGCTTATCCTTATGAGTGAGGATGATGTTATTGGAATGACCATAATGTATGGCTTTCTTATCAAATTGCCATGGTCTTCCTAAAAAGATATGACCAACTTCCATTAGGACTATGTCACATAGGATCTCATCTTTATAAGACCCAATGGAAATTGGAACCTTGACTTGCTCATTGACCTCCATTTCCCCTTGCTCATTGAGCCATTGAAGCTTGTAAGGCTTAGAGTGGGGAAGTGGGGTCAAGGCTAGCTTTTCCACCAACCTTGAGCTACAGCAATTGCAACATGACCCACTATCTATAATGAGAGAACATATTTTGTCATTCACCTTACAGCGAGTGTGGAATATGTTCTCTCTTTGAGATAAGGACACTTTCAAAGGTTGACTTCCAAGAAGCCTTCTTATCATCAAGATGTCTCCCTCACATACATAAGCAGTTTCATCACAATCAGATTGGTATGCATGAACCCCTTCTCCTTCGCTCTCACTAGAGGAGTGTGAGCTAGGCTCACTACTATAAACATCTTGGGCCCTCATGATGATGTTTCTCTTAGTAGGGCATTGAGAGGCAATGTGGCCTCTCCCAAGACATTTAAAGCATTTGATACTACTAACTTTCTCATGAGAGTTAGTAGTAGGGGTTTTTCTCTCTACATGTGATGTTTTATGCTCTTTGAAGTGCTTGGAATATTCCTCTTTGGGGTAACTCTTGAAAGAGTTCCCCTTAGGTTGGTCCCTCTTTACATAAGGTGGGTTATCCTTTTTAAAAATTTTCCTTCTAAGTTGATTTTCCACCTTGATGCAAAGTTGAACTAACTCATCAAGGGAATTGTATGAGAAGAGCTCCACCTTATCACGAATTTCGGGGCTCAACCAACACAAAAACCTTGCCATACTGGCCTTGGGTTCCTCAATGATACCCGCCCTCAAGATAAGAAGTTCCATCTTTTGTCTATACTCTTCTATACTAAGGTTGGTTTGCCTTAGCCTTTGGAGTCTATCCAAAAGATCTCTTTCATACCAAGAGGGAATATGCCTTCTTCTTAGAGCACTTCTAAGATCATTCCAATATCTTATGGAAGGCATACTGGTGCGGATTCTCTCATTGGTTAACCCAACCCACCAATGCATGGCATGCCCTTGAAAGCTAAGGGTTGCCATTGGAACCTTTCTTTCTTCTCTTACCTCATGGCAAGTGAAAAGTTGTTCTACCTTGATTTCCCAATCAAGGTAGGCTTCCACATCTTCCCTCCCATGAAATAGGGGGAGATCAATTTTGGGCTTCCTTGTAGGGGCCCCATTATTATGCATGGATGAATGGGAGTTTCTCCTAGGATGATTGTAGTATTCTTCCTCACTTTCACTCCTATGGGTATGTCTAGATGGGGAACCTAAGACTATCCCTTTCATTTTGTAATTCTCACCATTCCCATGCTTTCTTTTTTCTTCTTCTTTCTCTTTTCTTCTTTCTCTTTCTTTTCTTGCTCTCCTTTCTTCATCTTCTCTCCTTTCTCTTATTCTTCTCTCTTCCTTCTCTCTTTTTTCTCTCTTTTCTTCCTCTCTTTCTTTTATTTTTCTTTTCTCCTTGGACTCTTTTTCTCTCCTTTTTTCTTCTCTTCTCTCTTGTTCTTTTGCCATCCACTCCCTAAAGTCCATGTTTAAGTTTTCTAGAGTGTAATCTTTAGAAATATTTCTTTGGTTTACACTCTTGTTTGATGAATCACTATGAGCACTAGAGTGGGTGTGTGATGTCATTGTGCTTGAATTTCTAAGAGGAAAAAGGTGGCTAAAAACTTTTCACAAACAAACACTCCTCTCTTTTTGTGTTTTCTTGCCTAAAATGGCTTGATGAGTCTTTGGAACTCTTTAGCCTTCTAAGCGTTTTGAAAAAGAAAAATAAAGCAAGAATTTTTTAAAGCAAAAATTCAAAAGAGAAGGGATCTAAGGCGAGCTCCTAAGGTGTTGAAGGAAGTGTACAACTTCTTCCTTCTTCACCTAATTTTCGAGAAACTAAAAAATTAACTAAATCTTATTACAACCAAAGGGAGAGCCTTAAGGACACTCAAACTCCCAACTACAAAATTAATACACCCAAATTAAAGAAAAAGTAAAGTCTTCAAAAAATGATTCTCCAAATGCTCCCTCAAATCAAAGTCCTCACGGCTAAGTGTGTTTTCTTTTGAGGTGATCCCTTAGGCTCTTATTTCAACCTTCCAAAATATGCTACCCTTGTGGTAAGCTCCTTTTTTCAAGCTTTCTCCCAAAAGTGGCACTAACACACAAACCAAAGAAACCAAAAGTAGCAAGAAGAGGTGCGAATAGAAACTCAAAAAGCAATAAAAGATAACACAATCAAAAGGACACTTAACCAAATGGTAAGAGTATATAAGACAAACTAGAAAGATGATTTAAAAGACAAGCAGCAACTAAAAGGTAAACAAAAGAAAGAGAGCATACAATGGAATATTTAAGAATGGCACTAGATTAAAGAGTAGAAAAACACAAATATCAAGTTTTAGTGTACCAAAAGTAATAAAATTTCTTTTAAGGTTCCAAGTTCAAAGTTGAAGCACTTTCTAATTTTAGGTTAAGTACATCAAATGAATTTTTCAAACTTTCTTTTCTTTTGTTTGTTCTTTTTTTTTTTTTGAATCCTTCGTAGTTTTTTTTTTGTATTTTATTTTAGACTTTGTTCTCTCTTTTTTTTTTTTTTTTGAATATTTACTAGATGCACCTAAATTGATTGTGAATTTAGTGCTTAATAACAAAGAGTTATGCGCTCGGAACAATAAAGAAAATCAAAAGCAACAATTTAGGTACTACTAGAAATGACTTCAAAATGCAAAGTAGCTATAGATGTGTTAATGGTTTAGTAGTTTGGTGTGCCACTGGACTCAAGCTTTGTTAAGTTTTTAGTAATTTGTTGAACACAAATACCAAACTTATAGCTTAAGTGAAAGCACCCACAAACAAGAACTACCTTTACCACACAAATGAGCTACTAATTATACGTATAAGGAAAATAAAGACAAAGGGAATTGAGCAACTATTTTGGAATTTTTTTTTAAGAATATGCTTGAAACTAAAAGCACATGAACCTCTAAAGAGACATAGACATGAGGTATGACCCTCTATGTTGCTCAATTTAAGAAGTTTCAAAAGCTTTTTTGTAAAAACAAAAGAGACTAAACTTAAAAGGAATTAATAGACAAAATGGGAAACTATAAACATGACTTATAGACAACTACACAAGAGTATAAAAGTGAAAAATAAAAGCTAAAAATAAGGCAAAAACAAGGCAACTAGGTGCAAGGAAACACAAGAATTTGGTCTAAATTTCTTGACCACAAGGTTGTGGAATTCACCACAACGGCATGGATTTTTAGCAAGAAATTCTCAAAACCAAAATTCAAGCAAGAAAGCACCCAACTCAAAGCTTAAGCGGAAATTAATGAATATGGGAGAGACGTAGATGCAAAGAAAAGAACAATATAAATTGCATCAAGCAAAAAATAAATGGCGCAAATAAACTATAACTCAAAACAATAAACTCAAGACATAAATGGAAATGATAAACAACAATGGAAAGCTAGAAAAAATTGCGGAAATTAAAGATAAAATAAAATAGGAAAACGGAAAGAAAAAATAAATGAGGTAGGAAGAGAGTTTAGACCTCTAGAAC
This sequence comes from Psophocarpus tetragonolobus, assembly GCA_037954015.1. NCBI lineage: Eukaryota > Viridiplantae > Streptophyta > Magnoliopsida > Fabales > Fabaceae > Psophocarpus > Psophocarpus tetragonolobus. Next base: position 37,877,482 of record CM075691.1, on the reverse strand, counting down.
CAATGCTCTAAATACCAAATGATGCATGCCTCCCTTGATCTTTTTCTACAGGTTTTCTTCTTTGGTGAAATGGTTTGTGGAGAGGTAAGAAGTGAGATGGTTTTAGACGTCACTTAAGGTAAGATAAGCCTAAGAGAGAAAGTTTGCCACAAGGGATGGAACCCTTGATAAAAACCTAAGGAATTCTCAAAGAGAGAAGGGTGGACACTAGGAGAATTTTGGCCAACTTAAGGTTTTTCCATTCAATAAAGTGTGAAAAATACAAGATTGTGAAGAAGCACCTTTTTATAGAGGGAGCTAACCTCTTGGACAAGTCATGAAGGAAATAAAGGGCTAGGATTAAAAGGAGTCATCCAAGGGAGGAGGATTGAAGCCCAAAGTCCAATCAATACCCTCCTTTAGATGAAAATTGGTGCCCAAGCTACCTCATCCAAGGGCCAAGATTACTCCTTTATTAGTTTTGGGTTTTATTTAGCAAAAGAGGGTGTAGTTATCAAACTACCCCCTTATTTCCTAAATAAAGGCCCAAAAGCTAATCTTACCCATTCTTATTACTAAGACACCTCCTAGAAAATTAAATGGACTAATACATGTCCAAAATAAAATCCTAGGTTCCTAAAATAAAAATTACAAGTAAATAAGTCATGGCTTGCATAACTTGATGGTCATATGGAGGTGAGATCTTCCTCCCTCTACTCTAGCCATGTCTTCTTCTATTCTCCTAGCCATGGCCCTAATGATAGGGCCCTTGTTTGGGGAGAATGCATCACTATATATATTAGTTTAGGGTTGGTTTTCTCCTTTCTATATTTTTCTATAAAAGATTGATTTTTCCAGATTAAAACCAAAATAGTATATTTATTTTATCTTATTTCTATTTTAAAGGGAATATTATCTGAATCTTGTTATTCAAAGTGATCTCAAATCTTTTATTTATTTTATCTTATTTCTATTTTAAAGGAAATATCATCTTAATCTTTTTTATTCAAAATTCCTAACAATTTATTATTTAATTGATTTTTTTTTCTTAACAACTTAATCTATCTTCTCTTAACTGAATGCTTATTCGAATATTTGCATTTTAAATTTTGGGATGTTACAGTTTGAACCCCATGTGGGAGTGATGCATGCTCCCCAAGCAAGGGCCCTATCACTAGGGCCACATCTAGGAGAATAGAAGAAGACATGGCCCTTGGATGACGTAGCTTGGGCACCAATTCTCATCTAAAGGAGGGGGTTGATTGGACTTTGGGCTTCAATCCTCCTCCCTTGGATGACTCCTTTTAATCCTAGCCTTTCCTTTCCTTCTTGACTTGTCCAAGAGGTTAGCTCCCTCTATAAAAAGGTGCTCCTTCACACTCTTGTATTTTTTACACTTTATTGAATGGAAAAACCTTGAGTTGGCCAAAATTCTCTTAGTGTCCACCCTTCTCTCTTTGAGAATTCCTTAGGTTTTTATCAAGGGTTCCATCCCTTGTAGCAAACTTTCCCTCTTAGGCTTATCTTACCTTAAGTGGCGCCTAAAACCACCTCACTTCTTACCTTTCCACAAACCATTTCACCAAAGAATAAAACCTCTAGAAAAAGATCAAGGGAGGCATGTATCAAGGAGAGACTCAATCTCAAGATTTGTGGTAGTGTAAGAAAATGTGTCTTTCAAAGGAGGAGATAGAAAGGTTTATCAAGGAGGAAAACTTCTTCTAAGTCCTCTTTAATAAAAAATGGCTTTCCTTCTTAATACCCTTCTTGGAAGGGGCATTTCCTTCCAATTCAACCTTCTTACCCCTTTTAAGCTTTAAGGGTGAAGCTTGGTTTTTTTTGTTTTTGAGTTTTTTTTTTATCCTTCGCCACCTGAGCAGGATTAAAAGGATACAACTAAATCTTTTTATCCTTATGGATGAGGATGATCTCGTTATACTAACCAAACCATGATGGATGGATTTCTTATCAAATTGTCATGGTTTGCCTAACAAGATGTGTCCAACTTACATTGGAACAATGTGACATATGATCTCATCTTCATATGTTATAGTGGAAATTAGCACTCTAACCTGCTGGTTGAGCACCATTTTCCCTTCTTCATTGAGTCATTGAAGTTTGTAAGGTTTAGAATGGGGATTTGGGGTCAAGGCTAGCTTGTCAACCAACCTAGAGTTGTCACAATTACAATAGGACCCACTGTCCACAATGAGAGAATACACTTTATCTTGCACTTTACACTTTGTGTGGAATATGTTCTTTTTTTTTTAACTGGTCTAACTCAAAAGGTTGGCTTCCAAGAAGCCTTCTTACCATGAGGAGGTCTCCCTCACAAGCATAGAACTCATCTATGTCATGATTTGATGCATGACCCCCTTCTTCCTCACTCCTACTAGAGGAGGAAAGCGAGCTATCCTCACTAGTATAAATGTCTTAGCCCCTCATGATCATGGTTTTTCTAGTGGGACATTGAAAAGCAATGTGACCTTTCCCAAGACATTTAAAGCATTTGATATTACTAGTCTTAGAAGTAGAGCTAGTAGTAGGGGGTTGTTCTCTACTATGTAATGGCTTATGCTCTTTTGATGCTTTGGGTTGCTCCTCTCTAAGGAAGTTCTTGGAACAAAATCCCTTTACTTTATCCCTCTTTGTATAGGTTGGATACTCTTTCTTTGAGCCTTTTCTTTTCAATTGATTCTCAACCTTTATACAAAGTTGGCCAAGTCATCTAGGTCCCCCTATATGGTAAAAGCTCAACTTTGTCTCTAATGTCTAAACTTAAACCACATAGAAACCTAGCAATGGTGGCCTTAGGCTCTTTAATTATTCCTGCTCTCATTATGAGGAGTTGCATGCTTTGCCTATACTCCTCAACACTTAGGTTGTATTGCCTAAGCCTCTAGAGTTTGTCCAAAAGTTCTCTCTCATAATAAGAAAGGATATGTTTTCTTCTCATAGCACTTTTCAAATCATTCCAATAATCAATGGTAGGGCTATGAGTTCTAAGCCTTTCATTGACTAGAGTCTTCCACCAATGCATGGCATGCCTTTGGAAGCTAAGTGTTGCCAAGGAGACTTTCCTCTCCTCTCTCACATTGAAGCACTTAAGGAACTGTTCTACCTTGACTTCTCAGTCAAGATAGGCTTCCACATCTTCCCTTCCTTGGAAAAGAGGGAGGTCAACTTTTTGCTCCCTATGAGGGGGCACATGTTCATGCATGTTATGAGTTATGTTGTTGTTCCTTACCCTAAGTCTGCCTTCATAATACTCACTCTCACTTCCACTATAAAAGGTGGAGGGAGACCTATGGCCCTTTCCTTTCCTTTTTTTCATCTTTCTCTCTTCCCTTTTTCTTTTTCCTCTCTTCCCTTAATATGCTACCCTTGTGAGTGAGTAAGCTTTCTCCAAAGATTTCCTTCAAGAAGTGGCGCACAAACCAAACCAACCAAGCAAGAATAGAAGCAATAAAAGCAAGAAAAGATATAAACAATCAAGAGTAAAACTATCGAAGTGGAATGGATTAATGAGACAACTAGAAAGAGTGATGAAAAAGAAAAAACTAGAAATAAAGGTATTGAAGAAAGTAGGCACCAAAGGAGAATCCTAGGTAGGTAGTAAAATTAGAGAAAGACTAAAAATAAAAGACATAAAAATTTTCAAGAATTACACAACACTTAAGATCATTTTGCTGAGATCTAAGAAGGCTATGTTCAATCACACACCAATCAATCTAAGCACTTACTACCTATAATTTTGGCATTTCTTTTTATGCTTCTTTTTTATCGTTTGCTCTTGTTTTGCTATCTTCTTTCACTTCTTTTTTCTTTTTTTTACTCTTTTAATCTTTTTAATGCACCTAACTACTTAGTTATAAATTCTTGAACAAAACATAAGCTAAGGCAAAATTTTTTTGAAGTAAAGTGTAATTCAAGAAAAACACTAAAAGCAACTCAAAATGTAGCAAAAGAGAAATGACTTAGGTATACTTATTTGAGTGTTTTGGATGTGTAAGAGCTCACTTGATTTATGTAAGTTTTGATGCTCATAGTACACAACTAACACTTCCAAGTAACCACAATGAAAATCACTTCAACAATTCACTAGAGCTACTAAAATTTGAGAACTCAACATGAATTGAGATGAAATTGAGCTAAACAGTTTTTGAGAAAATATTTTCGAAGAGACTATGCTTTGAACTAAAAAGCACAAGAGACTTGATATGAATGCAAAAAACAATGACTTTTTGTTTTTTGTAACATTTCATTAATTTAGGAATTAATGTAACATGCAATTAATAATATATAATAATTACATGATAATGAAGTATTTAATTTTTCTTTTAGAAGTTATAATTTTGAACAGCCACCTAGTTCTATAAATAGGGGCTGAATTGTACTTAAAGGACAACCATTGAATTAGTGAAATTATATTTGGGTTTTACCCTTTTGTGAGAGATGAATTTCTCTTTAGAACTTATCAAGGAATTTTTCCTTGTGGCATTCTGCTAGACTTATCAAGGGTAAATCACCACCCTTGTGGCGTCATATGACTTATCTTTCATCCTTGGAAGTGGCATCATCTATCTCTTCGTTAAACCATTTTCATCCTTTCCATTTTCTTGTTTACCTAATTCTCATTGTTTTGTTAACTTATTACCTTCCAACCTAGATAGATCCGCAAAACGAATCCAACCCCTCTGGATTTCTATCAGTTGGTATCAGAGCTTCGGATCTAAGTTTGGAATTATGGTGGATATTTTTTATACAAGGTGTTTAATAGAAGGTCATTTGTATTTATTTGCAGTTGATGAAGAAAGTTGTAGCAACGTCGTGAACAAAAGATTGGTGAATAAACTCAACTTATCGACAAGTCTTCATCTTAGACAAACTAAGTTTAAATTCACTGTTGGAAAATTCGTGGATGAAGTGACATGCGATATTGCTCCCATGGACTCATGTCATTTTCTTTTAGGGAGATCTTGCCTGAAGGATAAAAAGATTAATCCTGAAAAATTTTCAGTTTCTTCGGTGCATGAAGGACGCAAGCTTAATTTGAAATTTCTGGCACCAAGTCAAGTTTATCATGATCAAATTAAGTTGAAGGAGAAAATAGAAAAAGAGAGAGAAGAAAAGAGAAAAATAGAAAAAGAAAAGAGTGAAGAGGAAGAAGAGAGAGAAAAGGAAAGAGAAAGACAGAAAAAGAACTATAAAATTTTAACTGCTATTGATTTTTCTTCTTCTCTTGATATTATAAATGCACAGGATCATGAGTATATAACCCACAAATGATCATGGGTAAGGAAGAAAAATATTGATATCACTCCTAGGGCGTCATTGTACATTGAGTCCACTGTTGAAATTCAAACTCATGAGAAAAATTTTCAAGTCTGGGTTTGGGCACCAAAAAGGAGAACTTCTTTGATGCATGATTTTTTACAAGTTGTATTTGATCCTGGAGGTTATTTTGTTCGTTATAAGTGAATAAAACTTGTACGAAAATAAAGTCATAGATTCGAGGACGAATCTTTTCGAAGAAGGAGGGAATGATATGAATGCAAAAAACAATGACTTTTCGTTTTTTGTAACGTTTCATTAATTTAGGAATTAATGTAACATACAATTAATCATATGTAATAATTGCGTGATAATAAAGTATTTAATTTTTCTTTTGGAAGTTATGATTTTGAACAGTCACCTAGTTCTATAAATAGGGGTTGAATTGTACTTAAAGGACAACCATTGAATTAGTGAAATTATATTTGGGTTTTACCCTTTTGTGAGAGATGAATTTCTCTTTAGAACTTATCAAGGAATTTTTCCTTGTAGCGTTCTGCTAGACTTATCAATGGTAAATCACCACCCTTGTGACGTCATATGACTTATCTTTCATCCTTGGAAGTGGCGTCATCTATCCCTTCGTTAAACCATTTTCATCCTTTCCATTTTCTTGTTTACCTAATTCTCATTGTTTTGTTAACTTATTACCTTCCAACCTAGATAGATCCGCAAAACGAATTCAACACATCTGGATTTCTATCAAGACTTCTTAAGAGACTTAAAAAAGAGGATACACTCCTCTTTGAAGCTTAATTTCAAGAAGTAGTACACACTTTTTAGTGAAAATTTAAATAGGATAAACCTATGGAAAATTAGTGTGATAATTAAGAGCTACACATGACTACTAATTAACAAAACTGAAGAGCATAAAATTTCAAAATAACTTGTGCCTAAAACATAGAAAAAATAGGATACAAAGGAACCAAAGGAATGAAAATATAAGGATGGAGGCGCCACTTCAATGGAAGATACGCCTTAGAGGAAGAAACTTGCCACAAGGGAAAGAGCTATTGATAAAAGCCATTAGGAGGTTCTCTCAAGGGAGAAGGAAGACACTCACAATTTCGATGAACTCACAAAAGTTTGATCAAAATTCAAGTGTAACCTTTACATGAAGGAGGCGGTGCCGATTTATAAAAGTGGAAGCTTAGGCCATGGGCCTTGTGTTGGCCATCCAACTCAAGCTTAGGCCATGTTCCACTTTGGCTATATAAATATGTGCGAAGCCTTTGCGGTATATGTTCAGATATGTTTTGTTGGATACAGTGCATGCAGTAAACGTGGGTTGATTTTATCTTTTCACCAAGTTCCCTTAAATTAAATCGGTTGCCATGAATGACCATTGCCCGTTGGGTATAGTCATAAACAGATGCTACCTAGTTGATCCTGCCAGTAGTCATATGCGTGCTTAATGATTTAATTAAGTATTACTTAAGCACATGGCTTGTTAACACTTAATTAATTCAATAAAATCCAAACAAGGCCTTAAAATCAAGGATCTATGTTTCCTCTAAATTTCAATTTCAATTTGGGAGTTCCATATAGACTTCTTCCAAAATTCAAATTCAAACAAGAGTGCCATGTAGGTGCCACATGGGAGGAAAGAGGAAATTGGCACCTCATGGAAGGAGCAAGGTGGCCTATATGTCGCCTCATACTTCATGTGTGAGTTAGAAGGGTGTGGGAAAGATTTGGGGGTGTGGTTATTAAACCCACACGACCATGACTCTCCAAAAAGCCCTATCTACTTAACATACTCCACATAAGAGACTAACTACACCTCATAATCAAACAATTACAAAAATAGGCCATAATACATGACCAAGGAAGAAAACTAAGGACACCTCCCCAAATTCAAAATAAAGGCACAAGATACAAGCATGATAATGAAAACTATGGCCTAAATACTTTAAAAATCTTGATGTCTATGAGGAGTTTAGGTCTTCCACCCTCTTTCCTAGCCATGTCCTCCTCAATCCTCTAAGCCATGACCCTTGTGATAGGACCCTTGGTAAGGAGGATTGGATCAAGAATATTAAAGAAATTATATGCATAATTTGGTTGTATATTTTATGGTGAATCTAACTTGCTAGAAATGTCTTGATATTCAAAGGGACTTAATTCTGTGTGGCAAGTATATATCAAAAGACCCTCAAAAAATGGAGGAAATATTGCATTAAGTGTTTAATGCATTAGCTAGGTTTGCTTTTTATTTTTGGTGTACAGATTTCTAGTGTGAGGGATTTTAATATACTATGTTCTTTTATTATCTTTTATATGTAATCATGTGGATATCTTATAATCATGTTATGTGATTGGGAGAAGTCTTTGCAATTTGCAAATTTAATAAATTATCTTTTCCTTTTTTTTAAAAAAAGGTAGACAATTTAAAAATAAAATATAATTTAATTAGATTCACGGTTGGCACAAGAAGATCTAAATTTGTTTCATGGAGCAAAAAACTTGTCCTCCAATTCGTTGGTAATAATAAGCCAATAGAAAATATAAAATAAAATAAAATTTAAATTAGTAAAATTTTTATCATGAAATTAAATTGAATATAAATAACTGAAGCGTATACATATTTCTACAAGTAAATATTGATAAATAAGTAAATGAAACCTGATTTTGATCACCTCTTGAGAGATAAGATAAATTGCAACACTACCTAAGAAAAAATATTAATAAATAAAATTTGAAAATTTAATATATCAATTTAATTAACATGAAAAGTATGTTAAGTTACAACTAACCAAATTACAAAGGTAGGGAAAGTTTATTTTTTCAAAGTAGATGACAATGATAGACACAACTTTCTTGTTATTGCACAATAATTTTTTATGTTTCGAGGGATCAAGATAGGCAGACCTTGTTCTTGCTTACAATCCTATTATTAATAAATTTGGATTATCCAAAAAAATTCATTAGAATTTTTTTTTTTTTGGCTTCTTTATTATTTTGTTGTCTAATCTAGTTTTTAAATTCGATTTGGTCCTCTAATATATTGCTAAAAGGTTTAATTGGGTCCTTCCTAATTTAAAATTGTTTGAATTTTGTTCTCTAATACATTTTTCCATATGACATTCATGTCGTAACTTTACCCAATATGACTATATCAGTTAGAGGACCATGAGTTGGCTTTGCCATGTGGCACTCATGCCGCAAGTATGTATTTCTCACCTTTTTTTTTTTAAAATGTTTGTACATGCTAGTACAAATTGAATATTCGTACAAAATGCTCGTACATGCTAGTACAAATTTGAGTAAATTAAAGTAGTACTCTCACACCCCTCCCCCCCTCCCTCTATTATATAAAGGTTTGCATCTTCTATCCTTTTCTAAAACCCTAACAATCTCCAACCTTAGATGATAAAATCATTAATGTATCTTGTCAAGGTTAATTTTGAAGAATTGTTGTCATGTAATCAAGTGAGTTTTCTCTTAACTGTTAATTTTATTACTCTTATTATGACATGATTTTGGTTTTACAAAGTACTAAACTTTTGTTCAATAATTTTTTCTCTATGTCATTAAGTTGATAATAACTTCATCTTTTTTGGCAATGATGGATCCAAAGGGGAGGCCTTAGCCCCTTCCCCCTAGAGATTCATATTTTCTTCTTTTTTTTTTTTTTTTTTTTTTGTGAAGGCATGAATGTTCGAGTGTCTTTTATTTTTTTTACTGTTTGATTGACATTGCCCATTAGATATTTGACACATGTATTGGAAGCTTTAATTTTAATTATTTTAGTTTTCTTCTCCTTTGAGATTAACTTTGTTGAAAAAGCATGTTTTGCCGCGAATCTTCTCCTAGAACCCAGACATGACAACGAGCGTTACTTGTGGATAAGAAAGTTTGACCTCAGCACAAGGGTAACCTATTGGTGGTAAAAGTCCTTGCCACTTTCAACCCCAATGATACGTTTTTATTGGTAGATCCGAAATCCCAATCCGAAATGGCAGTTGATGGTTTTCATTCAATATTTCTATATCCTTTGAAACTACCTTATTAAAATGAAAAATCACAGTGTCGTTTCATAAAGTTTTGAGGAAGTTCATTATTTAGAGATGTATTTAGGAAAACTAGGAAACACAAGTTAAAATTAATGTTAAACTTTTAGGTACACATATCCACATCCAATACAAAGGTTTAATCTAATGGTCCAAATAACACCAACATCATGGTAAGGTTGTCACCTTAAAGTTAGACAATTTGTAACCTCCAAGGATGTTTTATACATGAAAAAAAGTTTGTTTTTTTTTAAATATAAATACAAATATAAATTATTGAAGATGTTTGTTTAATTTTTATAGTTAAATATTTTGTCTATAATTTTATGCATATAATTAATAATAAATGTTTTTATAAAACTTATTATGTATTAAATAACTACCTTTTTTAAATAAATATTTAAATAGTTTGGTAAAAAGATTTTGACTCCTTTCATATAGTCCAAGATCCATCCTTGCTTTAAAGGTTATTGACATTCTAACTAATTCCTGTAAGATGTAAATTATATATCTAATTTAATTTTTCTTTACAATTGTGTAAAGCAATTCTATACATAGTCATATTTGTTTGTCTACCAACCGTTTTAAAAACTACTTAACAAGTGATATTGAGTTTGATATGAAATTTATGTGTAGATAATTATGTGGAAATAAATATGTTTTATACTTTTTTAATAATTCAAGTTTTAGTCATTACTCAACTTCATCCATGATTTCCTTATAATAAATACAAACTATTAGTTTTCCTCCTTTTATTGTAGTGGTGGTAATCCTTCAAGTCCTTTTAGTAATTACAACCTTAATATAATCATGTTTTTGTTTTTAGGACTCAAGTCTCTTTTTGATAAATATAAAACATATGTACTTGTTTTTTCACACTCATGCATTTCTCCAAGAGTCCTCAAAATAGTTTGGGATTCGCGGGCCTAACCAACCCTTGGTTTAGGCTAGGTTGGTTTAGAAATTTTAGGACATATTAATTGTAAAGAAAGTTTGACCCATGCCACTTAGCACTTGACTCATTAGGATTGGATCTATGGTGAAACGAGTTGGTTTATGAGTTAAACTTTGTAATAAAAAATAGAGTAACCTAACTCACTCTTACTCATGACACAACACATCACACACACAAGGCAACCTATCTCATTTTGTTTTATATGGATTCAAGCCTCAAGCTTAATTATTCTTTTTTTTTTATTTTTGGATTCATAGTGTATGACTATGAGATTGCATGTATTAAGCTCTTATTGTTTAACTTAAATTCTTACATTTGAGGGCCAAATTTCTATGTCAAATTTTAAGTACTTTGATGAGGTAGATTTTTTACCATATTTAATGATTTGTTCCAAAGTATAACTTTAATATAGCACAAAGTTGTTCAACGATGTTCTCAATTATAAATTTTCAATTGCCCTTAGTGAGCAAATTTTAAATTCACTCACATGCATCAAGCTTAACAATAATAACGTAATAAAGATTATGAACATAATGACTTACTATAAAGTATATTTTGAAATTGTATACATAGAAAGAAAGAATTAAAAAGCATAAAAAATAATATCTTTTAAAAAATAATTTTTTAAATATATTTAGTTTTAGGAAGATCAATCTATTTAACTCATCAATATATGGTGAGCCTAATTAGGCTAACTTTTTACAAGTTCACCAAAAAGTAGCTAGGTTATAATGGTGAAGCTTTTGAGCAATATGTGATGGAATAGACCTACATTCACAACTCTACATTTCTCGCCCTCTTCTACCTCTAATTCATTGTATTTAGTTGCATATTAACAAGAAGAAAAAAGAAAAAAATTAACATAATGACATAATTAGTAGTTTTCTCATCTAAAAATAACTTTCATTTCAATTTTTTTTGCACGTTTATTAGTTTTCACTTTTGTCTTTTTATTAATTCATTAAACTTGTTGATTTTGACAATTTTTTTTCTATCATAACCATTGACAAAAATGCTACAATTTTAGTATCTAAAAATTCTTACGATCCACAAAAAATCAAATGAAAATAAAAGTAAATAAATTGGAAAATAAACTATCAACTTTATCAATATACTTTTATGAGAAACAACCAGGGTGAAATCTTTCTATCTTTATTTATTTAATTATGTGCAAAAAATGCCAATAAATACTTAATTAGTAACATTATTTATCTCAAATATGCTATTTTGTCAAAACTTTTAAAATTATCTTTATTTCATTCTTTTATTTCGTCACAGGTAAATTTAATTCATCGAGGAGTTATGGAATTTTGTGAAGAAAAACATAATGTGTAAGAATTTATAATTAATTTGAAGTGTACTTTTCTTTGTAATATTTATTAAATTGTTTTATTTATATTTTTATGTTGTCTAATTTTAATTCTACATGCATTATATATAGCTAAACAATAGAGGAAATATCAGAAATTATTAATATATACATGATTTTCTTAAATTAAGTTTATCTACATCCTATTAATTTTGCTTCAAAAACCTCAAGAGAGCTCCGATCCTTGATATTGACATTTATTGTGTTATTGGTTAGTCTCCTCTTTCTATTTCGTTCTTTATGTGGGCTTTTAAAGAAATGGTGGATAATTTTTTTTTTCTTTGTTTTATCTGAAAATCCAAAATTTTGGTTGGTTTGTTTATGGGGTTTTAAAATATTTTGTTGCTTCCAAGATAACCTTTGCCTTTCAGTTTAATGAAATAGTGTTAACCATTCAGGCTTAAAAATATAGGTGTTACGGTAAATATGATAAAATTTTGGTGGCTTTTATTTTTTCTTTTATATGTATTATTTTAATGTTTATTTACAATTTATATGTGTATTATATATATGGAGTGTTTGCCATAATCTAATTCTAGATATTCTTTAAATGTGGAAGTTACTAGAACTGAGTTCAAGTTTAAGAAGAACAATTAGTGGCGTGGTAAATCTGGTTGTTGTATCATCATTATTTGAAAACAAAAATAATTTTGGTAAAAATGAATTTGATGTTTATTGATACATTGATAGTGTATGATCATACAAATATGTACATATAATGGATGGTCAACCTAATAGTGTTATAAAATATTAATTTGAGTTTAACTCATTTTGATATTTTTGTTAATTTCATTTTATTTTAGTATCTCCTTCTTTATATATGTGTTTACATGTGTCTAATATCCACGTGCTATATTTTAGAGATTAGTCATGTTGGAGTGTCTATATCTATGTTATGTCATGTGCTTGAGTAAAAAATTTGTGCTTCATAGATTAGAACTAAGAAATTGTCTCAAAATTTATGTCAGGTGTTTGTGTCAAAATCAATGCTTCAGAAGTTTGAATTCAGTGAAAATACCAGCTCTTTTGATTATCATATAAAGCACAATTCCATGAATGAATGAATTTCCTTGTCCCTAGCATTCATGCCACAACTCCAACTAAGCATTCAATAAGAGCCCCTCCTTTACTTGTAGAATTGAACTTTCTAAGACCTTTAGATCAAAGGCCTTGCACCACCATCTATGCCAGCTCGTTTTTTCATCTTGGAGCAACATATTTTCTCAAAAGGAACTAGAGAACATTGATGGTGTTAAAGTAGTAGAAGGACTAGAACAAGAATTTGTCAATTTGTCTACTTAAAGCTCAACAAATTATTGAAGATTGAATAGTTGAAGACATTGTATCAAGCGATGATCAAACACATGAAGAAAGTAGTGGAATCTCTTAAGAGAAATGTATAGACATATTAGTATGTTTTATAGAGAGAGAAGCAACATACGTTATCAGTTGAAGCATTTAATGAATTTAATCAAGTAGACACCGATCAATTGCATTTTCAAGGCTTCACAATCACCATAAAAATGTAGACCAAGGAGTTACATCAAGATTTTTTAACTTTGATGGAATAACACTATATTATTGAAGATTGAATGGTTGAAGACATTGTACCAAGCAATGATCAAACACATGAAGAAAGTAGTGGAATCTCTCAAGAGAGATGTATGCGTGTTCTGTGTTTTCGTCAGTAAGAATAAAGTTAATAACACTCATTTTTATTCACGTATTTTATTCTTACATTATAACTTTAAAAAAATGATATCATTGATTGTGTGATTAACAATAGTGATGTAGTTTGCATTTTCAATCTTTTTTTTTCTTTCCAATATATACTTCTAAAAATCAAACACCCATCCCCCAAAATAAAAGTCAAACACGGAAATATGACTATTTATATTTTTACTAGTTAGTAACCAGTAATCCTTCTATTTTCTTAAAAATAATAAACAAAAAAAAAAACTAGTAACTGTATTCCAGAACTAATTGTTTAGTTATTACATACCAATAAAAAATATTAATTAATATATGAGTTTAATTGATATACACAGTGTAAAAAATCTTCTATTAGTATCCAATCACAATCCTTAATTATTTTAAGTTTGTTGACTTTATTAATTAATACTTTAAAAATCATAAAAATGAAAAGATACCATTAAATATCAAATGTAAAAGTATTTTACATTGTCCCTGTATACTAATTAAACTCTTAATATATTTATAAATTAAACTATCCTTGTTTAATTAACCTTTGCTATTGTAACTACCATTCTTCCTTAATAATCTAGTATTAGAAGTAACAAAACCTTAAAGACTTCAAAAGTTCCTTTTCATCCTAAAACACTCACACTTTGCAGTGTAAAGTAAATCATATTGAAACCGAGTTTCTTCCTTTTAGAAATAATCATGTGAGGGTTGCTCCTTTCTACTTCAAAAACCAGAAAAGAGATCATGTCCTTCATACTGACATTTCTTCTATTCTTGGTTAGTCTTCTCTCTCTTTCATTCTTTATGTGGAGTTTTAAAGATAAGATGTAGTTAAACTTGTCTTTTTCCTCTGCTTTGATTTGAAAAATCCAAAATGTTGGTTAGTTTGACTTATTCTTTATTATTAGGGTAGAAAATTCGTGCTTTTCCATTGTTGTTTTTTTTATTTTGAAGAATGGTGATGGGGGATGGTGTAGGTTTTACATTTTTGTGTTTTGTTAATGTTGTTTTGTGTTTGAGAGTATTTGGGAAATTGGTATAGAAGGGAAGTTTTGGTTAGGGTTTGTTGCAAAATTAGTCATGTAGCTCAGCTAATGGAAGGCATTTATTTTTCTTTATAGGCAAACGTTAAGTTTTAGAAATGTTAAGTTTTTTTGTTAATATGAGGAGTTCAAACCATGACCATTTTCTCTTTCCCTTCCTTCTTAATCGTGAAACCCACCTTATACCTCCTGTGGAGGAAGATATTTTTCTTGATGGGGTTCTAAAATGTTTTATTGGTTCCAACTTCCAAGATAACCTTTGGCTTTTAGTTTAATGAAATGGCATTAACCCTTCAGGCTTAAAAAATATAGTTTTATGGTAAATATAATAAATTTTTGTGGCTTTTTTTTTTCTTCTTCTGAATGTATATTTCAATGTCTATTTACAATTTACATGTTTATTATATATATATGAAGTGATTGTATTTATCTAATCTCAAATTCTCTTTAAATGTGGAAGTTACTATAATAGAGTTCAAGTTTAAGGAGAACAAAGAGTGGTATGGGTGAATGTGGTTGCGATAACATCATTAGTTGAAAACAAAAATAGTTTTGGTGAAAATGAATCTAATTTGTATAGATACTTTGATAGAGTATGATCATAATGATATGTACATATACCGTATGATCATACTAATAATATTAAAAAATATTAATTTCATTTCACTTCATAAATATTTTGTTAAGATATTATTTCATTTTATTTTAGTATATCTCACTTTTTATGTGTGTTTGGTGTCTCATGTTTTATATTTTATACATTAACCGTGTTGGAATGTCTATGTTTGTGTTATGTTTGGTATTTATGTCAAAATTTGTGCTTCCAACAGTATATATTTAGGGAAAATGCTAGCTCTTTGATTACTATATACAACACAATGTTCATCTATTTGAATGGTTGAGTATTATGATGGACATTGAATTTTTTTCACAAAATAGTCCTCTTGATTACAGAAAAGATGGAAAATATCTCATAGCAACTTATTTTCTCAAAAGGAACCAATGAACATTCATGTTAAAGTAGTAGAAGGACTAAAACTAGAATCAATTTGTCTGGTCAAGATCAACAAATTATTAGTTAAAGACATTGTACCTAGTGAGGATCAAGTACATGAAGAAAGAAGGAGCATGTGTTATAAGATGAAGCATTTATTGAGTCTAATCAAGTAGACAACAATCATTTGCATTTTCAAGGATTCTGCAGAAATAACAGTTTTATGAAGCTCATTTTGATCTTCCAATTGAATTACCTTGAAATTTATACTAAGGAGTTACAGAGAAACTTTTTAACTTTGGTGAGATAACACTAAGTCTTTCCTCATTAAGTGAAACCTTTTATTGAAAGCCTATTTTGTCTTTTTTGTCATGCTTCTCAACAGACCTGTAAATGAGTTATTCATCCATCTCATTGGATGAATGTCAAGGCACACATTCTTTTTTATAGGATTTTTCATCCTCTGACTTTTCTATCTCACTTTTCTATATTTTCTTGAAAACATGCTTTATCGATGTTACCCTTGATTCGTTTTTCACAGTGAGCTTATGCAAAGAATTAAGAAATTATTTAAGTGCATGAAGCAAAAGCTTTTGAAAAAAGTATAGAGAAACTTTAAGATGAAAACCCCTGTGAAATAGAATACATGTCTCATAACAATTCATCCATTATCAATAAATGACAAAATGGAGTGAGACCCTACCAGTACTTACCACAAATATTCTCATGGGGAATTTTGAATTAACACCCATCACATTTTGAAATCGAATCTACTTTTTATAAAAGCATCAAAATACCCTTATTTCTTCTATTGTTTGGAGACTCTTCTCCGTAGGAGCGAAAAAATAAAATTGCTTATTCAAAGAAGCAATTTTGATAGAGCAAGTGAAGCAGATTATACTAATGTTGTTCTTCTGAGATGACACCATTGTCAAATCCAACATGACTCGTAGACACTACCAATCATCTTCCGAATCTGCCTCGTATTCTTCCGCAACTAGTCCAAGGCATTAGAACTCCAACAAAAGAAGACTACAACAATGATGAATATGAATATGCAAACAATTCCAATTCTCGAGAAGAAGAGGCAAAGCAAGATGTTGAAGATGAACTTGCTATTTTGGAATCCTTATCCAACACTACACCATCTAGTGGTACTTACATTCTTGAAACCCCTTCATTCTATCAAAATTGCTTCTATGGATAATCAACTTTTTTGCTTCTGTAGAGAAAGGTCTCCCTAGCAGAGAAGAAATATGATATTTTGATCCTTTTATAAAAAGGTAGAAGTCATTTTAAGACGTGATAGGTGTCAATTGAAATTCTCCTCATGTAAGGTGGGTGCTAATTCAATTCAAATTACCCACAAATTGGGTTTAAGCATAGCGTGAATTTGAATCCACACAAAATTATGCAAGTATGGAATTGGTATGGATACTATAGTACTTCACTCGCACCTTATAATATATAATATTAATTAATGTATTATATTATATTATACTACATGATTATAATTTTGAGCAAAAGTGAACATTATTTGAATAGTCTGTTAAGTAACATAACTATGATAAAAGAGACAAAATATATTTTACATAAATTTAATAAGACAACTACAATTTAGAGGGAGAAAATGAGTTGTTTATAAAAATAACTCTTAACAGACTTATAACATTATTTAAAGTTATGATAAAAAAAAAAAAGTTTGTGTATAATGATATCAAACTTTAAGAATTATGTTATAATATGTTTTATGTATAATGTTATACTAGTTGAATTTTTATTTTAGGTTTACTTATGTGTAAAATATATTTATTTAATATCTCTATGAATAATTAAAATGTAGTCCACAAATATGAATACATAGATACTCAACAAGTATAAAGTCAAACACAAGTATAGGTACAATTTTTAATCATATATGAAAACGATACTATATTAGTCTCCCCATTGTCATTCCTAATTACCAATGTATTAATACATAATTACATATTTATATAATTTACAGATATGAAATCCATAATGCAGTTAAAGAAACATGGTTTACAAAAGTCAGAATAGAGTTAAAGAAATATATTGCAGATTCTAAAATCTACAATACAGTTGAGAAAACATTTCAGATCCTAAAATAAATAATACACTTTAAAAAGTACATCATCGGCAATGTAGGACATTTAAGAAATTTTCAAAATTCCAAGGGTACAAAAAAAATGAGACGTGCAAAAACAAAAGACCCATATTAATTTATCAACATTATGCCCAAACCAAATGCCTCCTGCGGACATAAAATAGCAAAATATGTTAATTTGAAACAATGAGAGATGACCTATATAAAACAATGATTATACTGGAATTTATATTCACTAAAAAGCAATGCGAGATAACATACATAAAATAAAAATAACTAGTAGACTAAAATTTCTATTGGCAAACAAAATAATTAAATAAAATAAAATTTCGTTATAAGGTAAAAAGAATTACTAGGAACATAATTTTAAAATAAAACTAGAAAATGTCATCATAGTTTAAAAACTCTCAAAGGCTTAATATTATACATTGATACTGAATTATGAATTCCTTCATTTCCATTCATTACTTCCTAATTATGACACTTCATTATCAACAACTAAAAATTACATTTTAAGTTTATTTGAAGTTTAATTACTCATTTTAGTCCCTACACATAAATTTTTAAATCCACTTTATCTCTACAATTTGGACTGCATGGATTTAAACTATTAATTCTGTAAAAAAAAAAAAAAAAGATAAAAGCGTATGTGCTCAGAGTAAAACATAAAGATTACGCAGATCAATAGATAAAAAATAAGTAATTAAACCTATATTTTATTTGGAAAGGGCAAAATGAAGTAAATTAAGGTGCAAGAAACAAAAGTGCGAAATATTGTTGGGCCGCTTTATTATAAAATTGACTTTGAAACATTGCTTTACTACAGATGAAAGACAACTTCGGATCTCTAGATTTCTTCTATTATGATCATACCAGGGTTATTGACAATACACCAAAAAAAAAACAACTGTTATTATACATTTTCACATGAATTCAGCTATTTGCAGGTGGGAAAGTCATGCTTATGTGTAAATATACTGTATGTACTATATGTTATATATTTGCAGAACAGCTTGGGAGATAATGAATCAAAGTGACTAAAGCTTAATTTATTACCTATTGTATTAAAAGACCTACACAAGTTTGGAAGTGAAATAAACTAAGTTCAAATTTGTAGTTAGTCACAATTCACTAAATAAGAGTATCTACCTCCACCAATTGTTGCTTCAGGCAACCGCTCAATTGAGTACTTGTGTATGGTGATGTACATTATTGGAACACCAGGAATCTGTAATTCAGAAATCCAGTTCATTGATCATGCATCAGGGTCCAAAATATCAAAACAACCAAAGATGGAGAAGTAAATAATGACTTTACCTTTCGAATTCTCCTCTTCAAGTCTCGATCACATGTTGCAACAATGTAACACATGCTGTTTCCAAGAAATTTGTTTGTGTAAATCAAGGGGGAAAACACAAAGAAATAAGTAGCAAATGTGCTATTATTACTTTTAATCGACCATATACTGCAAAGAGATTTAAAATAGCACAATCCCACATCATAGGAAATAAGTAACAGCCTACAAGGGTTTAGAAATCAACAAATTTGTCATCATCTTATATGGCTCTTGCCTTCATATTATTGAACTAAAGAAAAATTTAATTTTGTTTTACCATTACCCAGGATTGGAATACAGCTAAAAAGAACAGTTAAAAGACTATCTCTCTTCCAGCCTGAAAATTCACTAATTAATCTAATAATCAAATTGCTAACAGATGCTTCTAAGCATTTATCTCATGAAAATATATCACACCTGAGTAGCTCTCTCAACAAGGCAGTCATCAGCATAGGTCCCTTTATGAGTACATGGTATTCTCTGAAATCGAGGATCCTTGGCAATCCTGTTATGTACAAAAAGGATAAATAAATATACCAAGAAGTTGAATCAAGAAGAATATAATTCCTTTTCTCTACTAGACTAGATTGAGAGATAACTTAAATGAGAAATATGATTAATGGTAGGGCAGCAAAAAAAAAAATATATTTCAAAGAAAAATAAAGTCCAAGATATTTAAAAGAAATAACATCTACCTTAGAGCTACACGATATTTCTGGCCTAACTTCTCAAGTTCTGCCATCACACAGTGTGATACAAGGGGTGCCTGAAAAACCAAAACATCAGTAGAACAAATGTAACAGTTGAATATGGCATGTTTGATTCAATATACAATGCCACTTTACAAAGATGAGCTTTTTAGCCCTGATAAAAGATATCATTGCATTAATATGTACTCGGCATAATAAAACATGAAAATATGAAATACATAAATTAAGACAAGTAATAATCTACTTCAAACTCACATTTTGCATATAAACAGTCCATCATCCCTTTCTCCAGATCCAACTACATAAACAAAACCAAAAATTGTATGAGGCACAAACAATGAAACTTAAAAAATCCATCACACACTAAAATACCTAAGTATTTTTATTCTGTAATAGGATTAAAGTTAAATTTATCATTCCTATCCTTTTGTGAACAGATCATGAGCATCATATGCATGTTATCTACATACAGTCACATGCATTGTCAGTAACATATCTCATACTGTAACTTTGAACAGAGCATTCCATGGAAAGTTGTGTATCATTTGTTTATTTAAAAGAGGGAAACAAATATTACCACTCCAAACAAAAACAGTATAATTGAAGAAAAGGTCAAGCATACTCACTTTATTCTGGATAGAAAAATTGATGAAGTTGGTATCCACCAAAACACGATACGGGGGTCCAAGTGCAGTATTGTATTGAAAGAAAAGCGCAGAAGAATGACTTGGACTAAATAATACAAATTCAAACCACAGATCAAAACCAAGTAAAGAAAGAAAGCAAAAAACTAAGTGATAAAAAATAGGAGGCGCAAAATGAGTGACAATGGAGACTTACACGTTTCTGGGTAACTTTTCCTTCAAAAGATTCTTCTTTTCTGGGTTCAAAACCTCTTCTTTGTAGCTGAATTTCACAGGATTTCAAGTAATGGAAATAGAGCAAAACCACACATAGTGAAGACACTAACTCATAAGGAGGGGGAAAAACTCACCTTTTGATTGCTTTGGAGGGGACAATCTTCTTCATAACAGCAAACTTTGGACCCTTTTTAGCTTTACCCATTATGAGTTGCGAAAAGGAGCTAGATTATGCAAAACCCTAGCCAAAACCAGAAATCAATAAACCTGGCCTAAATTATCTCGTGCCAATAAATTGTATAAAAACTCAATTGATATATTATAAAGTGGCATTGGGTGAATAAAGGGAGTAAAATACAGCAGAGTCAATTTCAAAGTATTGCAACGAAATTGAATTAATCCAGTTCAGAAAACAGTATTTTAGCAAGGTTTTTGATGAATTCACATGCAGTAAAGGGAAATTAAAGCAACTTGTGTGAAACTGAGAGGAAAGGGAGGACTACCTGCAGCAGTGAGTAAGAATTCAGTTTTTGAATTTACACAAGGGAGATGATTTACGTACCACCCGTCGACACCTGCCGGCTGATGCAGGATGTTAATTCAAAATGTTAGTGGCTGTTATTGATTGGTTTAGTTGATGAACACGTGTCATTAGGAAATTAGTGAGTTGGTTAATTCTGTTAAACTTCCAATTGGGAAGTTATTAGTCTGTTAGAGAATTACTGCTACATATAGCAGGTTGTAAAGAGTAGCTCTCAGGATATTTTTTCGATGTAAATCTTTTGAATTTCTTCTAATTTAATAAATTCTCTTGTTCGGATTCCATTCAATTCTTTGGATTCCCTACCCTTCTTGATTGTTCTTCGAGATAATTGATCTTCCTAGAATAACCCTATCAATTGGTATCAAAGGTGACCTTTCAACCACGTTTTCGCCATGGCCAGCAACACACGCTGTGTTCGTGATGACTTTGAGAGCTTCAAGGATTCAATGGAGACGCGTTTCTTAGATATGGGAACTTCGTTTTAGGCCCGCTTCATGGACATTGGGGCTTCCTTGAGGAACAGTTTTGAGGAGATGTTCCGTAACCGTGAAAACCACGCTCCCCCCAGTATTGGTAATCAATCTTGCCCTTACTCTTGTAATACTCGGTTGGCTAGGCTAATTTTCCTCGCTTCAATGGTGATGGTGTGAAACAATGGTTAATCCAATGTGAAACCTTCTTTTCTGTCAATGGTACACCGGAGGATTACAAAGTTCGGTTGGCAGTGGTTCATTTCGAGGGCAAGGCCCTGCAATGGCACAGTGCCTATGTCAAGAATGTAGGTTTACCAAATCTTCCATCTTGGGATCAGTACACCAAGATCTTGATTGCTCGTTTTAGCGAGGTATGCGAGGATCCTATGGCTGAATTGATGAGGTTAAGACAAAAGAGTTCTGTTCAGGACTATCATGAAGCTTTTGATCGAATAGTTTCTCAAGTGGAACTCTCTGAGGTCAATCAATTGAGCTGTTTTTTGGGCGGATTGAAGCAGGACGTGCAGATGATGGTTAGGATGTTCCAACCCACCTCTATGATTAAAGCTTTTTCGTTGGCCAAGATGTATGAGTCTGCAAACAACACTAATTCTCAACCTAAACCATTCTCCAAACAACTTAAACCACCCTTATTACCTAACTCTCCCAAAACCCTTGAAATCAATCGACCAAAAACACAAGCTACTAGAAGTTTAACCCCTGCTTATATGAATGAAAGGAGAGCCAGAGGTTTCTGCTACTTTTGTGATGAACCATTCACCCCTGCTCATAGCATAACCCACAAGAAATTACATATCCATGTCTTGGAGTTGGATGAGGCCACTGATTCTGATGAGGAAACCCAAACAACAGTGGAAACAGATGCAAGCAATGTGGTGGAACCTTTAATTTTAGTTAATGCCTTGACTATAGTTACTAGCTTTAGAACAATGAGGGTCACTAGACTTTTCAAAAAGAAACCTCTACATATCCTAATTGACAGTGGAAGCAGTCATAATTTCTTGGATGTTCACCTGGCCAAGAAGCTGGGATGCGAGATTACTAGCATAGACCCTTTGAGTGTCACGGTAGCTAATGGTACTAGAGTGCAGATCAACAGTATGGTTAAAGGATTTTCATGGCTGCTGCATAATGCATCTTTCAAATCTGACATGCTACTGTTACCCTTTGGATGTTGTGACATGGTGCTTGGTATTGAATGGTTGATTACATTAGGAGATATTACTTGGAACTTTGAGAAATTGACCATGGAGTTTGTGGTGCATGGTAGGAGGCTTGTGTTGAAGGGTACCACACGTATAGGACTTAAGACAATTAGGAAACAGCGGTTGCATAAGATCCTCTCCGCTGGAGTCCACATATCCATGCTACAGGTGTGTGAAACAGGAGAAGGTGCTTTATTGCAGTCCTTATCAACCCATGCTGATTCCATTGTTGTTCCTGACAGCATTGAGAAGTTGTTGCTGGATTTCGAAGATGTGTTTCAGGAACCAACTACTCTTCCTCCTAAACGAGCTGAACATGATCATAGAATTTCGCTAGTTCAAGGCACAAACCCTATGAATAAAAGGCCCTATAGATATGCAAAGCAACAAAGAGACATCATTGATGGAATCATACTGGAATACTTGAAATCTGGCATCATTCAGAACAGTAGCAGTTCTTACTCTAGCCTAGTTGTTTTGGTTGGTAAAAAGGATGGTGGCAGCAGACTTTGCATAGATTACAGGGAGTTGAATAAAAGAACAGTAAAGAACAGGTTTCCTATGCCTCTAATAGATGACTTGTTAGATGAGTTACATGGTTCCAAAATCTTTTCTAAACTTGATTTGAGGTCTGGTTACAATCAAGTTCGAATGGCTGACGAGGATGTGCACAAGATAGCTTTTAAGATCACTCGAGGCATTATGAATACTTGGTTATGCCCTTCGGACTGACAAATGCCCCTACCACTTTTAAAGGACTCATGAATACCGTGTT
The DNA here is from genome assembly GCA_037954015.1 of Psophocarpus tetragonolobus. Taxonomy (NCBI): domain Eukaryota; kingdom Viridiplantae; phylum Streptophyta; class Magnoliopsida; order Fabales; family Fabaceae; genus Psophocarpus; species Psophocarpus tetragonolobus. The sequence goes on along the minus strand of CM075691.1, from coordinate 37,854,042 downwards.
TCAGGAATTCTTACGAAAGTTTGTCCTGATATTTTTTTATGATATTTTAGTATATAGCACCTGTCTTAAGGACCATTTGGTTCATTTACACCAAGTCCTATCCACTATGAGAACCCATTCCCTATTTGCCAAGAAGTCCAAATGCTACTTTGGAGTTACAAGGGTGGAGTATTTGGGACATTTCATCACAGAAGAGGGTGTTGCCACAGATCCTGCTAAGATAATTGTTGTGCAACAATGGCCCTTACCCCAGTCTATGAAGCAATTAAGAGGATTCTTGAGATTGGCAGGCTACTATAGAAGATTTGTCAACCGGTATAGCACCATAGCCAGACCATTGCATGACATGCTCAAGAAGGATGGTCTTAGTTGGTTAGAGGAAGCCAAGTGTGCTTTTCAGAAATTAAAAACTCAATTAAGCAACACACTAGTTCTAGCCTTACCTAATTTCTCTAAAGAGTTTGTGCTTGAGGTAGATGCATCTGGACAAGGAGTTGGAGCTGTTTTAATGCAGGACAGGCATCCAATAGCCTACATTAGTAGGAGCTTTAATCAGTAGCAGCAAACACTTTCAACTTATCAGAAGGAACTGCTAGGAATTGTGTTTGCAGTTCAGAAATGGAGGCACTACTTACTACCTAAGAAGTTTACTATAAGGATAGATCATCAAAGCCTAAAGTACATCCTGGATCAACGGTTGTCTACGGCATTCCAGCAGAAGTGGCTAACTAAATTGATGGAGTTTAATTTCAATATTGAATATAAACAAGGGGCGTGAGAATGTAGCTGCTGATGCCTTATCCAGGATGGAATGTTCAGCTCTACTAGTTGATCAACCTACTTCTGAGTTACTGAATACAATTAAAAACACTTGGCAAACTGATGTAGACTTACAAAGGATCATCACCGAGTTGCAGACTGCCAGTGCTACTCATAAGTAGTTTTCTTGGCAGAGGGGAGAGCTGAGAAGGAAAGGGAAATTGGTAGTTGGTAAAGACCAAGAAGTAAGAAGATAGATTCTGGTATGGTTACATGCTACTGCTTGTGGAGGACATTCAGACAGGGATTCTACTCTTCACAGGATAAAATCAGTAGTGTATTGGAATGGCATGACCAAGGATGTTAGGAGGTTTGTACAGCAATGCTAAGTGTGCCAGAGGAGCAAGTATGATACTGCTGCATCGCCTGAGTTGCTACAGCCATTACCTGTTCCAAACCATGTATGGCAGCATATTACCATGGATTTTATAGAGGGATTACCTAACTCTTAAGTTATCTTTGTAGTAGTTGATAGATTGAGCAAAGCAGCCCACTTTATGGCCTTACAACACCCTTACACAGCTGCAACAGTAACCCAATGCTTCTTAGATAATGTTTTCAAACTACACGGGTTTCCCACTACCATTACCAGTGGTAGGGATTCTGTGTTTATAAGCCAGTTTTGGAAGGAGTTTATGGCATTCCAAGGCATTCAAATCCAGCTTTCCACTGCTTACCATCCTCAAACAGATGGCCAGACAGAAGTGGTTAACAGATGTGTTGAAACATACCTAAGGTGTATGTGCTGTGATGAACCTAAACAGTGGTCCAAATGGCTTCCTTTGGCTGAATGGTGGTATAACACCACATATCACAGTTCTATAAAAGCTAGCCCCTATGAAATTGTGTATGGACAGACTCCTCCTACTTATTTACCATATTTACCAGGAGAGTCTAAAGTGGAGTTAGTGGACAGAAGTTTACAAAAGAGGGAGGAAATACTTAAGCTGACCAAGTTTCACATGAAAAGGGCACAGGAAAGGATGAAACAGTTGGCAGATAAACATAGATCAGAAAGGGAATTTCAGGTTGGGCATTTGGTTTTTGTCAAGCTCCATCCATATAGACAAATCTCTGTGGCATTTAGAAGTAATGCAAAGTTGGCTCCTAAATACTATGGACCTTATCCAGTACTTGAAAAGATTGGTGTTGTGGTTTATAAGGTGCAATTACCAGCTAATTCCTTGATATATAATGTGTTTCATGTTTAACAATTGAAGAAATCGGTAGGGGAAACAAACACTTCAATAGACTATCCAAGGTCAAAAGAAGAAGCTGTCATCAAGGAACCTGAAGCTATCATTGACAGAACCACTGTGAAGAAGGGTAACAAGGCTGTAACCCAAGTGCTGGTTAAGTGGAAGCATCAGCTGCCTGAGGATGCTACCTGGGAATTCTATTATGACTTAAAGAAGAAGTTTCCAAACTTCAGTCCTTGAGGACAAGGACTTGCTTAAGGGGAAGGGATTGATGCAGGATCTTAATTCAAAATGTTAGTGGCTGTTATTGATTGGTTTAGTTGATGGACACGTGTCATTAGGGAATTAGTGAGTTGGTTAATTCTGTTAAACTTCCATTTGGGAAGTTGTTAGTGTGTTAGAGAATTACTGCTACATATAGCAAATTGTAAAGAGTAGCTCTCAGGATATTTTTTCAGTGTAAATCTCTTGAATTTCTTCTAATTCAATAAATTCTCTTGTTTGGATTCCATTCAATTCTTTGGATTCCCTACCCTTCTTGGTTGTTCTTCGAGATAATTGATCTTCCTAGAATAACCCTATCACCGGCAGGTTTATTAATTTCTAATTTAAAAATAAGAAAAATAAAAACGTCAAAACCTTATTATACCTGTTCTTCTTCTTCCCTCACAATTGCCTATACTCGTCGTTTTTCTTCTTGGCTCACGTTCTTCTTCTTCACTCACATTCTTCTTCTTGCGTATCCCGTTATTCTTGTTTGTAGTGTTTCTTCATTTTCTTCGTATATCATATCCTCTAACCTTGTTCTTCTTTTTCTTAACGTTTCTTCTTGTTCTTCGTAACCAACCAATCTTGTTTGTTTTGCTACATCGTTCGCCGCTTCTGCCTCTGCTATCGTCAGACCTTTCTTTTGCTTCTTCTTCCTCTCAACACCCGCCCCTTTTGCTTCTTCTTCCTCCTAACACCGCCACTTTTCTTCTTCATCCTAAACAAGGTATCGAACATTTTATCATTTTTCATATGTTTATGTATTTGCTGAAAGTGCATCTATGTTTTGTGTAAAGAATGGGAGGGAAATATCTATATATGGTTACATTTATACATTTTTCATTTGTCTCTCTTCTAGGGTTTGATTTGGGAATAGATGATGATTATATGGTGATTTGTGTCATGATGTGTTAGGGCTTATTCACACTACTGTCCTGCACCACCATACCATACATCATGATTTGTGGTTCTACTGGTACAGTGCAGCAGCATGAATAAGCCCTAACACATCATGACATAAATCACCATATATTCATAATCTATTCCCAAATCAAACCCTAGAAGAGAGACAAATGGAAATTTATAAATGTGAGTGAAGAAGATTGGTGAGGGAGGAAAAAGAACTGGTATGGTAGGGTTTTGGCATTTTTTTTTTAATTTTTATTTTTCATTGTTTTTAATTTTTATTTTTTATTTTCATATTAAAAAATAATAAACTTGCCACGTAAGTAAGTGTCCACAGGTGGTCTCTCTCACCTACGTAAATCATTTTCCTAGCAATATTTTTATTCCTTAATTTGTTATTTAGCCAATATCAAGAAAACATTTAAACCACAAAGAACAATTATTACCTCAGCCACAAGAACATCTTTTGTCATGGGAAAACATAACTCTAAGTCATCTTTTGATTCACGTGACTTTGCCTTTTGAACATCAATTAACCTCCGCAATACCTATTAGATAATCACATGCCCATATTAAAATAATATACGTAATCCTGTGAGTTTTTAGATATTTCTATTTTAGAACTTTAACAGTTACAATCTCCGAGTATCATCACAAAACATACTCTATATGAAATTTTAATCAGAAATACATGAAAAAAAAATCCCATAACAGTTCATCTATATGTTAGCTACACCAAATTCTTGGAGTGATAATAAATATAAAGCAATAACCTAAGAGAAAAAGAACATAATTCCCCAGAAAGGATTGCAAAAAGAGTCGTAAAAAACAGCAATAAAAAGCTTTGAAGAGTAAACTACAACCAGCTTAGCTTTATCAAGCCGTAGTGCTGCCTTTTCATACTCTTTCATCAAATCTTCCTTTGACTCTGTAACTAGAGTGACATCTTCTTGTTTCTCTTCTTTCAGTAAGTTGATAGATCTGAAGCATGTAAAGCATAACACTGACAAGTGGTGAATACAGAGAAGAAAGTTATGGAGAGTGCCTACGGGAGTAGGCAAATGTTTATGCACCAAATATACAAGTATAGTATTTTGACAGTGTGAACTGCACACACATTCACATAAACACAAATAAATGCAAGGAAACATTTGTTCTAAGAATCAAACATATAACATTATTATCATATCAAGAATTTAAAAATTTAGTCAAGTTAGTAAGCTGCAGAAAATTTTAAGTGGAAATAAAATTACCTAATGATGAATGGCATTCATCAAAAAGTAGAATATATAAATAGGTAAACAGAGATCAATGAAAAAGAAAACCTTGCGTTGCTCGTTAAGGAGATAAGCAAACTTATCAATGTTAGGAAAGCAAGGAGCTTGGGCATTAGGTGGTTGCGAAAATTGGAAATTATTTTCAGAAAATATAAAATTAAAAGCAATCCCAGAAAACAAGCATCAAAACTCTGGATAAATAATTACAGTTGTAAGGATGACTTGGAGCTTCCTCTTTTAACGAAGTCCTTGGGAAGCATACAGGAGAGGATTTACCACAACATTATCATAATTGGCATCTCTAAATCTATGATCTGCCTAACACCATGTCTTCCCATTTGAAGATAACCCATCCAAATTTGGATTCAGATTCACAGGCACCTCTTTTCTCACTGTAAACACCCAAAATAAATTACAATCAATATTACAATATATCAAACAAAAAAACCACTTATTCAGATGTCAAAAATAAATGCTTTGGTTGGGCTTCTTAAGAATAATGGATCTTCTTGTGCTGCGCAGTTTCACACATTACTATTGTTATATAAGAACCAAACTTGTAACCAAACAGCTTTGGTATTTGGATAACCAATTGTCAAACCAATTTGAAAAAACAAACTTGAGGTCCCATTGGTTTGATATCAGATTCAGTTCTTAAAACACTCATAGTATTATGTTAACCTTATCCATCTAGAATACAGTTATAAATAGTCATGCATCCAAATTCTAGCTGCCATTGGCAACATCATCATTAGTATAATAATAATAAGAAACCTCTACCAATAAAAAAAAACCAAAAAAATCTCATGTTTTTGTTAAATTGTTTCAGACTGATATTGTCTTTTATGGAAGTAATCCCCTTTTTCACTATACAAGAATATGTGGAGTTCAACATGTCTGGAAAATTTTGCCAATATTACTTGATACTGGATTATTCATAGCATTACTATACCCTCTATATTCATTGCAGGTTGGGTATTTGTCAAGCACGGGTCTAGCTCTCCTACCCAAACACACAAGTATTTTATAGAGAGCTAACAAGAAATTCCATGAATAACTGGTTGGTTTTATATAAGAAGAAACCAATAGGTATAGTATAACAAATTCAACCATCAACATATTTCACACATTATTTTATTTCTGAGGTATTTCATCAAACAGGAGGAACGCAAGAAAGCATATTCATTAAATTCCAAAGTACATATGACCTGCCTAACACAAAACATCAACCAACACTAAACAGCTTCACACATTTGACTGTAATATAGATTAGAAGCAAAAACAAATAAAAGTAAAGCACAAAACATTTCCCAAAAAAAACTCCTTTGAGAACGCAGAGAAGTTCCTAAGAACAAGCTTCCTTGCTTTATTGAATGTGAATTCAATTATATAATAGCATTTACGGGTCATGGGCATTCACAAAATAATTAATCCGATTAACTAATTCGGTATTGGTTTCCAAAGCAACCAACCAAAATTATGTAAATACTCAACTAAATAATGTATCAAGTACCTATTATAATGACCCAAATCACTCCAATAAATCATAATATCTCAAATCTTGGTTATCATGTTTTAAAACAAAAAATATCAAAAGCTGACAAGGTACAAAATATAATAAAAAGACACGAAAAATCAAAAGCATAAATGACATAGAAAGAAATAAAATGATGATTAAAATAACTAAACAAGCATTCAATATTAAATTGTCTTATATGTGATAGACACTACTGATATTATTTACGAAAAATAAAAATCTAACTCAAGGTCATTAATTAGTTATTATTTTATCATTTCCTTTTATTAAAATATTTATACTAAAAATAAATTAAATATAATTACTAATTTTTATTAGTATATATAAAGGCTACAAATATTATTTATGAAAAAAGTACGCTTAAAATAATTAATTTGTATGATTTAATGTAATTAATTAATAATTTTATTTTATTGTAAGATTTATCCTAAATATTGTAAATCTAATTAGTATCATAAATTAAAACAATTATGATATAAACTACAAGTATTATTTATGAAAAATATTTTTTTTTCAAGATCCTTAATTTTTTTATTATTTTATAATTTCTTTAGAAATTGTAGATTTTTCTAATGAACAATATCAACTAAAACTTTATTTTTCTATTTAACATAAAATCAATGAAAATTTATTTTTCTAACATAGTACACAAAATGTTTGCTAATAAATGGTTATAAAATATCATTTTGCCTAAGCCGTCCAGCAACGTACGAACTCGCGCGTACGTATACATACTCGTATAATATATAACTTTACACAGCATATTTTTATCAAATGTTTTAATCAAAAAAAAATTTAAAATGCTATTATGAATTCAAGCAATTTCATTACAGCTATGATGGATATATATCGTGCCTTTCCACCCTTCCGTAGCATAAGGTGAAGCTATGGCTGTTTGCACTACATGGTTACATTCTCTCATAATTTAAAATTTCATTTTTTTTATAAGTTAAATGTTGGTTTTGTTAATAAATGTTATTTTTTTTATTAGATGTTATTGTTAATAACATTATTTTTGTTTAATAATAAAGATTGAACTTAATTTCCTTATTTCTATAATTTAATAACAAAGATTATATCAAGTTTTCAAAGTTCGGAAGAATAATCTCTCAGTATTAAATCTTGATTAAGTTACTACCTAATGTGATTGTGGTTTTTGTAATTAGACAAGAAAACTTAATAGCCATGCATTAGCAAGGACTTTTATACTTCATGCTAGCTAGTTTTGAGATAATACCTTTTGAGGCATTATAGAAAGCAAAGCAATAAGTTGGCAATGTTGACAACATTGCCTTAGTAAACACCACCTTTCTAGCTAGAGTAACATGTTTGTTGCCAACACTTTGCAATCTCTTACCCACCATCGGCCTCCACATCTCCAAATTATATGGATTACCTCGCACTAGCAAACCCAAATATTTGAAGGACACACCTCTCACCTTGTAATTAAATTGATATATAAAAATTTTCAAATTTTATTTATTAATAATTTTTCTTAGTTAGTGTTGCAATTCATCTTATGTCTCAACATGTGATCAAAATCAAGTTTAATCTACTTATTCAATTCATCAATATTTTACTTGTAGAAATACATATAAACTTCTTTATTTTTATTTTATTTTATTTTTACATTGGCTTACATATAAACTTCTTTATTTTTATTTTATTTTATTTTTATTGGCTTATTATTACCAACGAATTGGAGGAGAAGTTTGTTGCTCCATGAAACCAATTTAGATCTTCTTGTGTCAACCGTCAGTCTAATGATGATTTCTAAATTATATTTTATTTTTAAATTGTGTAACTTTTTTTTTTTTTGGTAAAGGAAAAGATACTTTATTGAATTTGCAAATTGCATGACTTCTCTCCATCACATGACATGATTAGAAGATATCTACATGATTACATATAAAAGATAATAAAAGAACATGGCATACTAAAATCCCTCACAGTAGAAATATACACACCAAAACAGAAGCAAACCTAGCTAGTGCTTAAACCCTTAATGCAATATTTCCTCCATAGTTTTAGGGTCTTTTAACAGATACTACTTGCCACACAGAATTGAGTCTTTTTGAATTTAAGGACATTTCTAGCAAGTTAGATTCATCATCGAATAGCCAGCCAAATTATGCACATAATTTCTTTAATATTCTTCCCCATGGAGTCTTCAAAATGTTAACATAAATGAGAGAAGCAATTTGATGGTAATATTTGTAGATAACCAAGCCATCAATAATAAAACATCCATACTTGATATATACATGCTTACAAGAGAAGATCATGCGTATTTCGTCTTGCAAATCGAACATTTTTTTAATACCTTCTTCAGAACCTTGTAAATAGAAAGAGAAAAAAATGAAGAAGAGGGTGGATTTGATAAGATAAATATGCCCCAAAGGATAAATTTTTTTGTTTCTAGGATGACAATTTCGTCCTTATTTTGTTTAAAAATGGTCTCCAAGCACTCTCCTTCCTCACATTGACCCAACGGGACTCCTAAATAAGAGGAAGACACTTGCATAATTTTAAAGTTTAGAACCTGCGCAAAGGATTGTAACTCCTATCCATACACCTCCCCACTGCTCTTGTGAAAGTTCACCTTCAAACCTGATTCCATTTCAAAGTATCTGAGAATATATTTTAGAACATATGCATGAATTCCTAAGCTTTGGTTTGATCATAATTAAGGTATTAAGGTATTCTTGACATACTATTGAATCACTACTTGAAGCTCCCAACTTTCCACTTTCATCCCTATTATGAGGTTGTTATTAAAGTGCAATATTTTTTTTCCAAATCTACAATCCTTTCTTCAACCTAACCAACATTCTCTTTGCTCTAATTCTTCACTTCTATTTTTAGAGCTTTTAAATTTTCTTTTAGGACATGTGTTCCCCTTCTTTAAATTTCAAGATTACTGTATTTTTCTCTTATAAAATTGTCAAAACCATCACATTCAAATCACTCATTTATAAATTTAAATGGTCTTACTCCCTTCAATTGGCTACAAATTGTTTCGAGATAATGGGCTAATGATCAGAATAGTCCTGATCCAAATTTAGCTAAAAGGAATTAAATGTTGATACCTGTTAAGGCGATTTGGTAAGTGTATCAGTCATTCGTAGTAACCAATAAATATATCGAGTCGTATCCACATAGAGTTACAAGATATGAAATAATTTCAACTATCCTATTAAAACTTGTAAATATCAATGTAAGTTTTTACTTTGGGAAATGATGTCTTATAATGCCAAGTATAGGAAAAGAATATCCTTTAAATTGAAAAAGGAAGTAAGGAACTTATTACATTACAATTTGAACTACTTAAATGGAAACATGATGAATTCTTTGTGACTCACTACTATCGTAGTTGAGGTTGTAGCAGGACAGTTAAAGATGCAAATAAAAGAGACCAATATTAATATATATTTAGGAAAATAATATATTTGAAAAAATTCTAAAAAATATCATATATATAACTCTATATATGGGACATATCACATGAAAATGATGTTCTTATGTGATAATGATGAAAATATTTCTTGAAGATGGGTGAAAAGTCTTAAGTGTAACTAAACCTTGAGCCAATGATTATGATATTGTTATTCAACCAAAAAAACTATTTTGTATCGATCTAGATTTAAATAAAGGGTTAAAATTTAAAAAACTCAAAGATATCACATGTCTCATTTACTGTATTACTGTCGCCACCATCACTACCTCCTTTACTTTATCCTCCACCACTGTCACTGTCACCACCACCATTACTGCCATCGTCGTTGCCACCACTACCATTGTTACTGCCATGATTACCACCATTGTGGTTACAAGTTGAGATTAAAATAACTCACTTAAAGATATCATATATCTCTTTTACTGTATCACCACTATCATCACCACTACCTCCTTTATTGTACTCCCGACCATCGTTGCCGCTGCCACCACTACGACCATTAAGGTTGCTACAGTTGCTACCACTGTTGTTGCAATGGCAATGGTGGTGACAGTAGTGGCGATGACAATGGTGGTGGGAGGTATAGTAAAGGAGGTAGTGGTAGTGGCAGTGATGATACAGTAAAAGAGACACTTGATATCTTTAAGTGTGTTGTTTTAATTCAATCCTTTATTAAATCTGAATGGATACAAAATATTCTTATCAAAGAACAAGTAAAAAACATTCTCATGTGATACGTCCCGTATATGTCTGTGTGTGTATATATAAGACATAGAAAAAATGTTATAGTGAGAAATGAGAAAACATAATAATAATTGTAGGATTTCAATAACAGTTTAGATTAAGTTATTAATTAAACAAGCATCTGTGGTTGTCTCACATAGAGATATCTCCTACAAACACGATCATTGCCATCGCCCCCACCGTCTTCCTCACAGTTGGGACACCCCATGCTAACTTGATCTGCCAAATGCATGACCTTTGCAGGACACAAGAGGTTGTATTTACACATGTCTTCATTGAAACAAATTAATTTGCAGATGCACTAGTTAAGCATGGTGTAAACTTAGATGGGTAATGAATCATATATGATGACATTCACTCTCTTCTCTCTTTTCCTCTTAGTAAGTAAAGCACCATCGAAGAACTCCTACGCTTAGTGTCATGCGCCTAGTTCCAATTATGGTGGTGGTGGCGCCACCCCTACTTTCATTGCCACCACCACCACCATTATTGCCATAACCACCCCACTATTATGACCACCATCGACACCATCGCTAGTACTGCCACTGTAATTGATGGTGGAGGTGGTAGTACTGGCGATGGTGAAGTGAGGGTGGTGGCGACCTTGTAGAGGATTCCATGAAAGTTACAAAGGAGCAACGATTTAAGCGATTTTGGGAGAAATTTCTATGTGAGAGAACTACGTGAACATATTTAATTAGCAAGTCAATCTGAACCATATTATTGAAATCCTACAATTATTATTATATTTTTTCATTTCTCATTACCACTCTTGTGCTCACCTGAATTATCCTCTCTCTTCTCATGTTAAAATATATAATTTAGTCCATTTAATTTTTTTAAGTGCAAGAAACTTATATTATTTCGACCTGAATATGAGTAATATAAATCAAGAACAAGGAGAAAAGACTCAAAACTAGCTAGCATGAAGTATAAAACTCCTTGCTAATGCATGGCTATTAAATTTGCTTGTCTAATTACAAAAACCACAATCACATTAGGTAGTAACTTAATCAGGATTTAACATTGAGAGATTATTCTTTTGAACTTTGAAAACTTGATATCATCTTTGTTGCATATGCTATAGTTATCAAGTTGTTATTTTGATTAAAAAATTATAGAAATAAGGAAGTTAATTTCAATCTTTATTATTAAGAAAAATTATTAAAAAATAAAATTTGAAAATATTTATATATTAGTTTAATTGTAAGGTGGGAGGTGTGTCCTTCAAGTATTTGGGTTTGCTGGTGGGAGGTAATTCATATAATTTGGAGATGTGGAGGCCGATGGTGGGTAAGAGATTGCAAAATGTTGGCAACAAACACATTACTCTAGCTGGAAAGGTGGTGTTTACTAAGGCAATGTTGTCAAAATTGCCAACTTATTTCTTTGCTTTCTATAAAGCCCCAAAAGGTATTATCTCAAAGTTACATGCCTTATTATCTACATTTTTATGGGAGGGAGTAAGGATGTGAAGAAGGTGATTTGGGTATGTTGGGAGGAAGACGAGAACTAGGAATCCGAAAGAAATCATTGCTCTAGATGGTGGGTTGATCTTGAACAAGTGCTAGGGGGAATGAGGAGTTCATGTTGGTGGATTGACAACATTAGGCGTAACATTGGTGACGGCAGAAATATATCTTTATGGAAGGAGGTGTGGGTGGGAAATCGAAGTTTACAAGAGGAATTTCTAAGACTCTTTAAAGTTTTGGTGAACCAAAATGGTTCGGTAAAATATTTATGGGATTAGGAGGGGAACTGTTGGAGATGAGGATGGTGCGGGGAGTTATTTGTGTGGGAGTTTGATCAGCTAGTTGAATGAAGCGCCAAATAGACAAAAAGGCTCTAGTAATAGGAATGTAGGATGATGGGTATGGAAAGAGGATAAGTCAAGAAGTTATACAATGTCCTCGGCATATAAAGTTTTGTTAGCGGAGATAGGCTAATACCATGATGCTTTCTACAAAACATTGTGGAAGAAAGGAATGCACCAAAAGACTCTATAGTTGGTTTGGAGGATAAATGTTAATAGACTCCCTACAAAAGATAATTTAGTAAAGCGAGGAATCATTCAACAAGAAGAGGCTAGGTGTGTGTGGTGTGGAGAAAAGATAGAACCAACACCTCATGTCTTCTTATCTTGTAAGGTGGCTAGTAAAGTTTGAGGCATGGTGTGTGAGTGGTAGGGGTGCATGTAGTGCTACCTATATCAATTTGTTATCATTTAGAGCAATTTGGTGGATTGGTTAGGGGGAGTACGGAGACAAAGGCTTCATGGTACTTTGTGTGGTATGTTGTAGTTTATCAATTGTAGAAGGCAAGGAATGAAGCAGTTTTTAGAGAAACAGATCCAAAGGTTCATCAGATTGTCCTAGCCATGCAAGTGAGCTCTTGGGAGTGGTGTAAAGCAGCTTTTTTAACATCACCTACATTGGCAAAGTGGATAATGAATTCATGTTGTTGCATTCAGTAATTGGTTGGTCCAGCTAGGTTAGGTTGATCACTTATTATTTTTGTATGATTAGCATTGTACTTTGTTCTTCAAGGAGACATTCTTTGTGTTAACCCTATAATTAATAAAATATTATTGGTTTAAAAAAAACATGAAAAGTATGTTAAGTTACAACTACCCAAATTACAAAGGTGGGATAAGTTTGTTTTTTTTCAAGGTAGATGATAATGATAGACACAAGTTTCTTATTATTGCACAATAATCTTTACGTTTTGAGAGATCAAGATAGGTCGGCCTTGTTCTTGCTTCCAATCCTATTATTAATAAATTTGGCTTATCCAAAAAAATTCATTAGAATTATTTCTCTGGTTTCTTTATGTCTAATCTATTTTTTTGATTCAATTTGTCCTCTAATATATTACTAAAAGGTTTAATTAGGTCCTTCCTAATAAAATTGTTTCAATTTTGTCCTCTAATACAACATATGGCATTCATGTTGTAACTTTACCCAATATGACTATATCATTTAGGGGACCATGAGTTGGCTTCACCATGTGGCACTCATGCCGCATATATGCATTTCTCATCTTCCTTTTTTAAAATGTTAGTACATGCTAGTACAAATTGAATGTTCGTACAAAATGCTCGTACATGCTAGTACAAATTTGAGTCAATTAAAGTAGTACTCTCGCACCTTTCTATTATATAAACGCTTTCATAGTCTGTCCCTTTCTAAAACCCTAACAGTCTCCAGCCTTAGATGTTAAGCTCATTCATTTATCTATTCAAGGTTAATCTTGAAGAATTGTTGTCATGTAATCAAGTGAGTTTTCTCTTAACACTGTTGAGTTTTATTACTCTTATTATCACATGATTTTAGTTTCGAAAAGTGCTAAACTTTTTTTGAATAATTTTTTCTCAATGTCATTGAGTTGATAATAACTTCATATTTTTTAGCAGTAATAGATCCAAAGGGGAGGCCTTAGCCCCCTTCCCCCAAGGGGATTCAAATTTTTTTGTGTGTGTGAACCGTTTGATTGACATTGACTATTAGATATTTGACACATGTATAAGAAGCTTTAATGTTAATTATTTTAGTTTTCTTCTCTGAGATTAACTTTGTTGAAAAAAAACATGTTTCGTTGCCACTCTTCTCCTTTAGAATCTAGACATGGAAATGAGTGTTATTGATGAATAAGAAAGCCCGACCTCAGCATAAGGACAACCAGTTGGTGGATATATAAAAGTCCTTACCATTTTCAACCCTAATGAGATGTTTTGTTGGTAGATCCGAAATCCCAATCCAAAATGGCAGTAGAGGATTTTCTTCATTCAATATTTCTATGGCCTTTGAACTAGCTTATTAACATAAAAAATTACAATGTTGCTTCATAAAGTTCTGAGGAAGTTCATTATTTAGAGCTGCATTTAGGAAATCTAAGAAACACAAGTTAAAATTAAAGTTGAACTTTTAGTTCACCTGTACACATCCAATACCAAAGTTTAATCTAACAGTCCAAATAACATCAACATCATGGTAAGGTTCCCACCTTAAAGTTAGACAATTTGTAACCCGTCAAGGATGTTTTATATATGTATGCACAAATATTGTTTTTTTAAAAAATATATTAATACAAGTATAATATATTGAATTGATGTTTGCTTAACTTTTTTAGTTAAAGACTTTGTCTATAATTTTATAGATATAATTAATAATAAATGCTTTTTATAAAACTTATTATTTATTAAATAACTACATTTTAGAAATAAATATTTAAATAGTTTGGTAAAAAGATTTTGATCCAATTTATGTAGTCTAGATCCATCCTTCCTTGCTTTATAGGTTATTGACATTCTAACAAATTCCTTGAAAATGTAAATTATATATCTAATTAAAATTTTCTTTACAATTATTTAAAGCAATTCCATATATAGTGATATTTGCTGGTACACCAACAGGTTTAAATACTACTTAACAAGTGATATTGAGTTTGGTATGAGATTTATGTTTAGATAATTATGTGAACATAAATATGTTTTATACATTATTAATAATTCAAGTTTTAGTCATTACTCAACTTCATCCATGATTTCCTTATAATAAATACCAACTATTAGTTTTTATCTTTTTATTCTAGTGGTTGTAATCCTTCAAGTCCTTGACGTAATTACAACTTTAATATGATCATATTTTTTGTTTTTAGGACTCAAGTCTCTTTTACAAATATACAACATGTGTACTTTGTTATTTCACACTTATGCATTTCTTCAAGTTCTCAAAATAGTTTGGAATTCGTGGACCTAACCAATCACTGGCTTGAGCTGGGTTGGATTAGAAATGTTAGGACATATTAATTGTAAAGAAAATTTGACCCATGTCACATAGAACCCAACTCATTAGGATTGGACCTACGGGGAATTGAGTTGGTTTTTGAGTTAAGCTTTCTAATAAAAAATAGAGTAACCTAAGTCATTCTTACTCATGGCACATCACATCACACACACAAGAGCCAACCCATCTCATTTTGTTTTATATGGCTTCAAGCCTCAAGCTCAATTAATCCTTTTTTATTTTTGGATTCATAGTGTATGACTATGAGATTGCATGTATTAAGCCCCTTTTATTTAGCTTAAATTCTTACATTTGAGGGTCAAATTTCTACATCAAAATTAAGTACTTTGATGAGATAGATTTTTTACCATATAATGATTTGTTCCAAAGTTTCACTTTATTGAAGAAACAAAATCTTAGACTAACTATATTACAATTTTATATTTTATAATGATCAACCTTTCCCAATAACTTTAATATAGCCCAAAATTGTTCAATGATGTCCTTAATTATCAATTTTCAATTGCCCTTAATGAGCAAATTTTAAATTCACTCACATGCATCAATCCTAACAATAATAACATAACAAAGATTATGAACATAATGACTTACTATAAAGTATATTTTGAAATTGTGTGCATAGATAAAAAGATTTAAAAGGTAGAAAAAATAATATCTTTTAAAAAATATATTTTTTAATATATTTAATTTTAGGTGGATGGATTTATTTAACTCACCAATATGTGGCTAGCCTAGTTAGATTAACTTTTTACAGGTTCACCAGAAAGTAATTAGGTAATAATGGTGAAACTTTTGAGCAATATGTGGTGGGTTGAGTAGCATAGAGTCATAGACCTACTTTCATATCTCTACATTTCTCCCTCTCTTCTACCTCCATTTCATTTTATTTAGTTGCATATTAACAAGAAGAAGAAAATAAAAGGATTAACATAATGACACAAATAGTAGTTTTCTCTTCTAAAAATAACTTTCATTTCTTTTTTTTTACATGTTTATTAGTTTGCACTTTTGTCTTTTTTATTAATTTATTTTGTTAACTTGTTGATTTTTGACAAATTTTTTCCATCATAACCATCGACAAAAATGCTACAATTTTAGTATCTAAAAAATATTACAATTGACAAAAAAATAAATGAAAGTAAAAGTAAATAAATTAGAAATAAACCATCAACTTTATCAATATACTATTATGACAAACAACTAGGGTGAAATCTTTCTATCTTTATTTATTTAATTATGTTTAGAAAATGCTAATAAGTTACTTAATTAGTAACATTATTTATCTCAAATATGCTACTTTTTCAGAACTTTTAAAAATTATCTTTGCTTCATTCTTTTATTTCTTGACAGGTAAATTTAATTGATCGAGGAGTTATGGAATTTTGTGAAGAAAAACATATTGTAAGAATTTATAATTACTTTGCATAGAGTTCCACGTCTATCAAACAAAAATAGTTTCCCACTTGTAAACTATAGATACCAGGGCATCATATTTGAATTTGATTAAAGAACTGTAATTTATTTGCAGCTGAACAAGTTATAAGAATCTTTCTTTATCAATGAAGTCAGTCCACAAATGATTGGAAAATATTTCTTCTGAGGATTATAAGAGACAATAATAAGTCATTCACACATTTCTCTGTATAGTTCCATTAAAGGTAGATTGATAATCATGTCTTCTTCCCATACTTAAGGGTATATAAGTTGGGGAGCGGTTGGCTTACCAAGTTATTTTGCATACTGAAGAATATTGCCTTAATTAAATTCATTAAAAATTGAAGGTTTTATTTCCTTTAACAAACAGTAGTACATAACAAAACTAATTTGATCATGCAATCATGAATCAATTTCTTCACGATTAACCAGGAAGGTATTGCAATGAATTGCAAATTTTATTTTTTTACATTTATATGATCAATGTTTCATTAAAAAATAGTGTGCTTTAATGTTTTATCATGTCTTAAATGTATAGAGGTCACTGAGTCATTTGTTATTGCTATTCGAAGTGTAGAAATGTAGAAGAGACACAACGCTTAACTTTGTAATTCGTTTATCACTCTTAACTATACTATTTGGACACACAAAATTTGAATTTACCCAATCACCCTCATCTTCTTCCCTATGTGCGCCACCCATCTTATTTTACTATCTGAAAATAAACACCAAAATAAAAATTAAAAGATCAAAATAAAAAATAAATATTTAAAGAATTAAGCCATAAAATCTTCTAGTTTTCATAAACCAAAGTTCTTACTTAATTTTTTTAATTTATGCTTTTCAAACTATCTTTTGTTTTATTAATTAAAGTTGCAAATCAAAATTGATATGTATAAGTGGTAAAGACTTGTTTCCCTTAACTAAGTGATTTAAGATTAGAGGCTTAGTGATGTCACTTTGAATATGGAGTTGTTTGACTGGCACGCGTTGCCTATTGGTGCATGTTGCCTGAGTGGTACACTTAAACCATATTAGGAGGGAAATACTCACCATGCTACCATGTTGTAGGATCTAAGTTACTTGGAACATTATCAAACATATAAAGATAAAAGCATAATTACATAGGACCGTAGGCAAGTTGCAGCATTATCACGGATACGAAGATGAAGACATAAACATTAAAATAATTAAATTTTAATATATTTAATTAAACAATAAAGGTGAAGACATAACATAAACATTATCAAGCATACTGATTAAAATCTAATTTAAATCTAGATAGTTAGCAAGAAAAACTATATTAATTAATATTTTATTGATTTATTTTTAAGTATTTTAAATTCGAATATACATAATTGTGAGACACAAACTTACTTAAAAAATACAAGTATAAAAAATTTTAAATTATTTTAAAATATATTAATTAAATTTATTTTAATTTTTAAGATAAAAATTACCATATCATCCATAAGTGATAATCTTACTCTAATTAATAAATTTAATTTCTTTAAAAAAAAAAAGGTTGGCAGCACGTACCATAAGTGACATTTGTGGTAAAAAAAATAGGTCTGAGATATACACTCATATCTCATATTCATGGCAATAAAACATCTTTAATAAAATTTGTTTTAATTCAATGTCAATACAAATTATTTAAATTCAACTATTAGTTAATAAAAAAACATATTCAAATGATATTTATCTCATTATGTTAATAGGAGAAGTTGATTTTGCTTTTCTTTATATGTAAAATTTTGTTAGAGCAATAATAGTCCCAAAGTATAAGTAATATTAATGTTTATTTAACCTAATAGGTTGAGAGATACTTACTTTTAATTTCTAATTTAAGATAAAATAGTTTATAATGAATATACTAAATATAATTTTATGAAAAAATAGATTTAAATTACGTTTTTAATAATATCATAAATTAAATTACTTTATTTTTTTTTATAAAAAAGGTCCAAATATCATTTCTAGGAGATAATCAACTTCAATCTGTGAATGGCAAATTATTTTTACAAATATGCATTTCAAAGTGTTAATAATATATAAGTAGATTTTTTAAAAAATAATATATAATTTTTATTTATTAATATTTATATAATAATGTTTTTCCTCAATACATATATCAAAATTAATTTAACAAAATATTTTTATGGTAATATATATATATAAATTAATTATTAAATAATATTATAAATTAAATAAACTTTTATTTTTTATAAAAAACACTATAAGTATTATTTATTAGAGATAATGTTATTTATCATTATACATAAAATGATTACGGATGTCAAAAGCTTATTTCATGAATTATTAACATAATTATATTTAAAAAACCAGATAAAACTATTTTTAATTTTTAATAAAATAATTTTAAAATTTATTTTAAAAATTAATAATATTTATTTATACTTTGAAATTCAATAATATTATTTTTATAGTTTCAATAAAAATATTTTTACTTAAAAAACGTATATAATAGCTTTATAGTTTATATACACATTTGGTTGAATATTACTCTTTTATAGTTAGAATTTTATATTAAAAAATTCATTTAAATATAATTAAATAATACATCTATTTACTTATAATCTTATATTTTTTATCATTCCTTGTAAATTTTTAAAATGATAGAATATAAATCTATTCTCATTTCTCAAGCTTTCACACTATGATTCCAAATATATATACTTTATTATTGAGGGACAATGAACAATGAAGCAAAAATTATAAAAATTGTTTTATTTTAAGATTTGAAATAATTATTAAAATAAAATTAATAATCTCGAATATTAGACTATATATGACAAATAATATAATTAATTAATTTTAATATTGAATAGAAATCAAATAGATGATTTTGCTTGACAACATTATATTGTGAAATATTATGACACCAAAGTTTTTTGTCCAAATATTTCACAATACTCAATAATATATATATATATATATATATATATATATATATATATATATATATATATATTATACTTTGAAATCAAAATTATCCTAAAAAAATTTATTTAAATTTAATTTTAATTCATATAGAAAAAAATTGTTTGACAAGTTTTTCATATAATTTTATAAATACTTAAAATAAAATTAAAAATATATATGTAAGACTCTGAAATATTTTTCTATTTCAATACTGAATTCTTACTACTAAACTTGATTAACTAAAAATATCTATCTCAACAAAATATTTAATTTTATAAATAAATATATTTTAAGTGACATGTGTTAGACATAGATAATATACTAGCTGAGAATTTGACAATTAAAACACATTTCACCTTGATTTCCCACGTAATTTCTTCTTTTCTAGTGCTTGAAAGTCGAAATTTGTTCTACACCAAAGCCACAACAAAATTTCATAAGATGGGTATGGAAGGGAGTTTAATTAAGTTCATATGTTTTTAATATTTGTAGTAAACACTTTTATTTACATTCCAGTAGCTTGAATTAATCACATTGACCCACATATTATTCAGAATGTGTAAAGTAAAATATGGAAGTCATAAAGTTTATAATCTTACCCACCTAGAGTCCAGTACCCTGTTATAAGATTTCTTAGCATTAAGATAGATATTAATTTATTTCAATTTGTTTTCTTTCCTACTTTACTTTTATATTATTTTTCTTAAAGATGTTTGTAGTATAGTTTGATTTAATTTTAATCATAAAAATTATTTAAATCAAACATAAAAACTAAGTGCAGTTTAAATTAAAAATATTATAAAATCCAAATTAAACTAAACCGATATTTAACGATTTAGTTTTATTTAGTTTTTATAGTTTTCAATATCTACTATTAAATATTACAAATTTACATATAAACTACTAATCTCATTCTACAGACTTTCAAAATTATAAAATTATATATATAAATAATATCTTCCAACAACATAAAGTCACCAACAACTTGCCATGCATATATGAGTGCTAGCAAATTTACCTAACAAGAAATAAAAGTGGCTGATAAGTTTTTGATAATCAGAGTAGAAATCAAAGTTACGTTATAATAGTCAATATTATTGAAAAATAATAAATAATAGTCAAATAAACATTAAATAAATTTATTAAACATATTATAATGATGTTAGAAACTTAGAATAGAATGGAATTGTAACATATTAAAAATAACAAAACTGCAAAGTTATCTTTTTACTGCAGAATGCCATAGGAAACACTCGACCTTTTTTTCTATCCCTCTAGTCATGTTTTTACTACAGAGTTAAACTTAATTATCGCAAGTGATGTTGCTTTCTTAATTAATTTGATGAAGTTTGGAATATATATTATAGCATCTTCAATAGAAGAAACTCTAAAGAATTGCTTAGAGTATGGATTCTATGTCCTGTGATTCCTATTATGTCACATCAACATTAAACAATTTTACTCAATTTTGAGTTTAACGGTGAGTTTCTTCAAGTAATTCCAAGGAACTCCATATTTTATAATTTTTTAATCTTGAACTTCATTAAAATTATGGTACCTTAGAATAAAAAATTGTTTTTAATTATTACATATCAAGTAATAATTATTTAATTTTGAAAAAAAAAGTTAATATTTAAAATATTTAATAATTTTTTAATTTAAAAACAATGATAATTATATAACATGTGAATAAAAACGTAACAATTGAAATACATACTAATATAAAAATTAAAAATATAATATTCCACATTAAATTAATTTTCGTTATTTTCTTCTCCAAATCATTGTCAAATATGTTCGACTAAATGCGCTTGAAGTTGTCAGTGTTTGACTTTGTTTTGAACCGCTTCTGTCCTCTCAAAGTATGTAGATTTGAAACTGGAATAAACACCAAAAGATACGTCCAATGTTGACATTTCATTTTCAACATTATCATAATCAACATGATTCTGATAAGTGTGTCATTGTCCTCGATGATCATATTATCCAATATGATACATGATATGAGCATCCCAAAAACGTGACAGACCATGAATCATTGCGAATCACGATTAAAGCACCCCAAATGCACGTTCTACATCCTTGTCAGGCGACCCTTGTTGTTTTGCAAATAATTTTCTCTTCTCTCCTTGTGGCATTGAAATTGCCTTCACAAATGTGGCAAGTGCCATCCACTAGATAGTATCCCATATTATATTCGGTTTCATTGACAGCGATATTCACTGTAGGGTCCACGACCTGACATTACTTCATTAAACACATTAGATGCATTTAACACAATAATGTCATTGTTTGACCGTGTAGTACCAAAAAATGCATATCAAATCTACAAATCTTGTGATGCAACTGCTTCAAGAATGATTGTCGGGTTTGCATGATCACCTTGACCAAATTGACATTTCCATGCAACAGGACAATTTTTCCACCCCCACTGCATATAGTCAATTGAGCCTAACATACCTAGAAAGTCACGCGCTACTCCCATTTGTAGAAGTCGTTCTATGTCTTTGTTATTGGGCTTCCTTAGGTACTTTTCCCAAATATTGCACAAATAGCTTATACAAATTGTTGCAAGCATTCCACAGTAGTGCTTTCACCAATGTGAATATATTCATCTATGCTATCAGTAGGTGAGCCATAAGCTAAAATACGAAGAACAGTAGTGCACTTTTGTAATGGTGATAGGCCTCTTCTATGTGTTGCATCTACCCTCATTCGGAAATACTCATCATGATTGGTTAGGACCATTATGATTCTCAAAAATACATGTCTTCACATACAAAACCTTCTTCAGAATTGTGTCTTTCTATACACCGAATTGTCGGAGAAATAGTCATTGAAAAATTGATCATGACCTTCCTCCTGATTTCGATGTAACACCATTCTTCTATGTAAATAGAGTGTTGTTTCGCTCCTATTGATTGAAGGATCAACCTTATCACTTCTTCGTTAGTGTTGTCTTCAAATGACTCCTTTAAGATTTGATCCAATTGTACGTCCAACTCATCGTCGAAGTCTATTCTATGGATAACTGAAGTGTTTGAGTGAGAGAACAATATTGTGTAAGCTTAAGAGAACATGTGAGAATGAGAAAGAATTACATAAATATATAGCATGATTCATAAGGGCTAGTTTCCATCAGCTAGTTTCTAACGACTAGTTTTATAACGGTTAGTTTCCAACAACTTCATTACACAAAAACAAGCAAACTTAAATAACTAATACAATTTTTAAAATCCATTTTTTTACTTAAGATAGACATAATAATTTTAATGACACCAAAGTTCATATTCAAACATGCCAGTTGTGTCCTTCATTAGGATTTCATAGGTCAAATGCCTTTGTTGCTCTTGCAAATGCTTTTGTTACTCCTGCAAACGCTTTTCCTGTTTTTCCTTTAACTCAAGAAATTTTGATTATTTGTTATTTCTAACTTTCAATTGACTTTCTATTTCAACCATATCAACATTGGTCAATGCAGTTGCATGTTCTTTGCCTTTTATCTTCCTCTTTGCTTCTTTTTGTCCTCTCAGTTGACACACTGACGAAGTTTCGTCACATTCTTCAACTACAACAAGTGTCTCAGGTTAGACGACAATGAGTATGCACCTGACACATATACCTTGCTCCTTTTTTAAGAGGTTTCCACAAATGATGAATGCCATTTTGGTTCATCCCTCAACAAAATCCAAGCATGCTCAAATTCAAATTTTTAACCTTTTGAATTTTCTGGGAAAATTCTATATGCGAAAGCCATAACGTCTTTCTCTCCCCATCCACTTTTCCTTTGACTTACTGCTTGTTTGTAGCAACCGATGGACTTTTGAATTGCAAGGTGAACTTTTCTCCATCGAGACTTTAATTGAGTAGCTCTGGTTGTGAATTGGTCGCAGTCATCATTGTTACTGTATGCTTCTTTAATTCGCTCCAGTAATGATTTAACAATTGATCAACTTCAAAAATTGATTCCTTCAACACATTCAACCATGATATAATTAAAATTATATCCTTTGGGACTATGAATGTCACACGAGATTTTTTTTTTTTTGCAACATATTTTCACTGCTCCTATCAAGTTGGATACTATCCAATCTTATAGGAGATTCAGGTTAGGAGGATTTGGGTTGATGAAGTAGTCGTGATGTTTGGGATAAGTGAGGGTGGTGGAAACATAGGAAATTGTGGGTTACGAGAAGTTTCATCAGTAGGACATGGAAATGGTGGTGGAGCCATTGGAAATGGTGGTGGATACACAAAAGTTTGGTGATCTTCAAACTTATCACCTGAGGTGGTTAGTTTTGCTAAAGATGATAATAATATATCATTATAATGATTAGGATCCATAAAGCAAAACATTTGAGCACAAAATTAAACTGAAAAATGAGATAAACAAAATTCAAAATTGAGAAGATTTTGGCAAAAATTTTGGTCGCTTATAACACTAGTTATACTTAAATAAGTTATTATTCTTTTAAAAAAAATAACGTTACAAATTGTAACGTTACAAAATATTTTTTTTATTTGTCTTTAATGTTACAACTTTTTAACGTTACAATTTTTTTAAAATTTTTAATTTTCAGTTTTTTTTATCAAGGAATAAATTTTTCCAACGCGTTCTTCACTCTTCTATTTTTTTTCACACTTTCTCTTTCCACATTTATCTCTTCTCCTCCTCCTCTGCTTTTGCAAATTCTTCTGCTTCTGCTTTTTTGTCGGACCGCCCCTTTCTGGAGAGCAAAAAAATTTCGGACAATAGTTTGTCGAAGAGTAATAGGAAAGATAAAATGAAAAATATATTAATCTTTTACTAGAAGAGTTAAGATCCTGAATGTTTACAAGCAAAAGAAAAAGGAAATAAGAAAAAGGAAAATGTTTGTGGTTACAATATTTATGATTCAAATATTTATTTTGCTTAACTCCTCAACTTTATCATTTTTTTATCTAAACACAATAATTTTTTTTTCATTTTGTACCTTGACATTGCCCTTGTCCTCCTCCCACACCAATTCCAGAATATATATTTTGTCTGCATCCCTTCTTGGACAAACTCTCTCCTTTTCCGATCTTTAAAATAACTCGTTATATCCTCTCTCATGGGATATGAGAAGGGGGACTTTTTCTTATTACCTCTAACATTTTCCCATCCTTAACAAGCCTCAATCACACATTCACACTCACTAAATGATATTCTCCATACAACAAGATTAGAAATTTAACACCTTTGAGAAAACTTACATTCATTAACCAACATTCATAAAAAACTCTTTCTTCGCACTTCTTTTCTAGGATTCACTAACTAAAAGAAATATGACCACTCATTCCTTTATACTTTCATGAAGGACCAACACTAGGCACCTCCAAACAACCTCTTAGGGTCAAGAGAAATAAAATACTTTAGTTGAAAACTTCTCTCCAATAAAAAGTATCTCTTAAAACTTTAATGACCTTCCCAATCAAAAGTTCAAAGTTTAATATGTGTGAAGTTGAGACTTAGGAATTTTTAGAAGCATGGACTCGATATTGAACGAAGTTGATATAAGTGATTAAAGATTCGAACTAAACATCCACCTTAACCAATACTAATAGAGTGATCGTGTCAAGAAAGATCAAGGTTTTAAAGAGGATTAAAGCTATTAAAAAATCAGCTTAAAAGAGTTAACAATATTTTGTTACTTTTTAGAAGTTTCTTTTTTATGGAAATAAAAATCTAAATGTAAGCCTTAATAAGCAATTAATTGTTTTACTAATAGTCTATAAATATTCATCACCTATGTAGTTGTTTTGGATATCTAAGACATGTATAATAATAATGACTATTGGTAATAAGATTAACCTGTTCTTTCATACTCATACTTTAATGCAATTGATCTTTTTTGGAATTTCAATTCTTTAAGTTTACATGCATTATAGTCTACATCTCTCTTAAGAAGTCTTTAATCTACATTCGTTGCTTATGAATAAAAAAATTGAGTACATCGCATTTGATATTCTTTTACTGTTTTCATTTCAAAATTAATTAACAAAAAAACAATTCTTTTTTGCTAATCTAACTAAAAACTAACCATCACATCCATGATCTCTAGTTAAAAATAAAAATCACTGTTAATTAAAACAAAAGTAACACACTTTAATTCTAAAGTTCTCAAATTAATAAAATAAATTGTTTAGTTTTAGAATTGGAGTGAAAATTAAAATGCTTTTATAAATTTAAATTATTCAATTTTAGCTCAACACTATGGGAAATAATAGTGGATTGGTATTAATTAATTATCTTTTATCATTATCTAGCAATTTAAAATATGGTGATAATCATATCTTATAATATCTTTATGATTATTTAAATGATATTATAGTAAGATTGAATCTATGATGGGTTGAGTCAATTTGAGGGGTCAGTGTCTATCTTGGGGAATTATAAATTTTTCATCCCATTAAGAAAATTAACAACACATTCTTTCAAATAATCCCCTAGAAAGTAGGTAGTAAAACTCTCAAAGAGTTTTTATTGAACTCATATATCTACAATAGTCATTGCTAGAGTTTTTGTTCATGAAGATCAAGAACTCCAATTCAATATATATGAGGTACACAAATTCTTTTTCCTCTTTTTCCTCTATCTTTTATATTTATTCTCTATACATACTATAACTGTGTATCTATTTATTCAATTATTCTTTTTATTTCCATCAAACACAACCAGACACCAACAATATTTGTTATATTTGACAAAAATGTAAATTAATGGCAAGATCACAAAGTCATGCACAAACCAAAATCTACTTTCCTATTGGCTCATTTAAGCAAGGTTTCATGATGCATCATGGCAAACTTGCATCCTATTAAAGTAACATCAAACTCATACTAATAAGGGCATCGATCTTGTCACTACACTTCTGCAGATACACCTTAGTTTGGGTCTACTTGTTTTTTTTTTTGTTTACTTATCATATTTTTTATTTATTCTTATTTTCTTTGACTCATACTTTAAGTGTTATATTTTTCTTTTCTTCATTTAGTTTATATATATATATATATAATATGTTTTTTTAAAACAAATATCTCATATTCAAAATAAAATAATAAATAAAAACATTCTAGTATTCTAAAAAAGATATAAGCAGGTTCATAAATTTATAAGCAGAAAGTAAAAATAAAATAATTAAAGAAAAGGTTAATTAGATATTACATCTTCTTAATATTTTGATATTTCTTTTCTAATGACACTATTAATTAAGTTTTTGTTGTTATTGTTAATAAGTAAAAATAGAGTAAAAACAAAAAAAAAGTTAAATAAAAACATGGAGAGAGAAAAAAAATCAAGTTCAATAAAATATGAGATTGATAATTAAGTTTACATTCCTTAAAGATAAAAAAATTGAATTAAATGTGTACGTCAAAATACGTATTTCCATCATAATAATTATATACTTGTAAGATTATTATTAATATTAATATTATTACTATTATTTAATTTAAAAAAGAGGCTTAAGATAACAAAAGTTATCGTTGTACCTTTAAACCTTGAAATAAAAAAATATTAGGTTTACATAAGTTTTTTATCCTTAAAATTTCACTAAAAAATATTTTTGTCCTTAAAATTCAAAAATATTTATTTAATCCTTGAAATTAATTTCTTTTTTGTATTAATATTATCCGTTTATAAGGGTATCTAGGTGATTATGATTGATGATGAGAGGGATTCATGAATACAAAAACATATTTTTTGTCACCAAATTTTGCAACACAATATAAATAAGGGTATCTAGGTATGTAGGAATAAGATTCTAACTTAATATTTTGGTTATATTAACTTGATCATCGGAATCATTATGTAAGTCCCAACAACACTTTTAAAATGTGAACGGTTTAGAAAACTCCACCTTCATTCATCGGTAAGTACAATTTCTTATTTAAATTATGAAATTAAATTCTGTAAATTTCAAAAGAAATTAAGCAACCAACTATTTGATATAAAGGACATAAAAAACCAAATCTAAAACATTTAAATAAAAAAAACTAACATAGTATATAAAAAAATGTGTGCCCTATAAAAAAAATATTTAAATAAAAAATAAACTGAGAAATAAACAGATAATTAAAAAAAATAATATGCAAGTCGTTTTCCTTAAGATAAGGACTTTTGCAAAGGATATATATCAAATTCAATATTCGTATCAAACAAAACTATCAATACGCATCAAAACATCATTTACATGCTGAATTATCGTTTTTTTTTTTTTTTATATTTTGCTCTCCTATTTTTTGAGCCATATTTACCAATTGTTTGGACATGTGAAAAATTTACGTGAATTTTTTTTTTTTTGAAAAAGATAAACATTTATGTAGATCATGTAACATTTCATAATTTAAAATACAAATATTCGAATAATAATTCAATTAAGAGAAGATAGATTAAGTTGTTAAAAAAATTAATTAAAAGATTAAATTGTTAGAAATTTTGAATAAATAATATTAAGATAATATTTCCTTTAAAATAGAAATAAGATAAAACAAATAAAAATTTTGATATCAATTTGACTAACAAGATTCAGATAATATTCCTTTTAAAATAGAAATAAGATAAAACAAATATACTATTTTGGATTTAATATGGAAAAATCAATCTTTTATAGAAAAAATATAGAAAGGGTAAAACCAACCCCTAAACTAATATATATAGGATTAATTAGTTCCCTCAGAATATAGATTAGTTGATTCTTTTAGGGTTGAGAAGGAGGGACAAAGGAGCATAAGAATTAAAGTAGTGAGATCTCACTTCAAGAGTGAATAAAATGACTTTTAAAACCCTCCATTGTATAATTTTTAAAAAATGTATATATATATATATATATATATATATGTTTTTGAATCATGAAATAGTATTAGCGTACTGCTTTAATAGTATAAATTTATATTTGTTATGTTGCGCTAATTGAGTAAGATATCTCCATTTGGAATAGAGATGAAATTTGATATACATCCATTTGGAATGGTTGTATAACATACATCCGTTTAATACGGAAAAAAGGTTTTAGATACCTTCATCCGGGATGGAGAAGAGATTCTGGATACCTCCATAATAGCGTGGGGAAGGTAGTGGGACACCATTATATGGAATATGAGCTCATAGGCCTTTTTGAAGAATCTACTGAAAATCTTGGTTCTGGGAACTGTAAAGTGAGAGCGGATAATCTTAAGTATCATTATCAATTGTGTGCGCATCATGAGGGTGTTAATGAAACATCATTTTGTTTTGTGTTTATTAATTCATTCATATTAGAAATTAATTATTTGAAACAAACTATATTTTTTCGTTAAAAACATCTTTTTGCGGATATCATGATTGTTTTTTCGGATTCCGCACCAGTTGAGAACAACGCTATTTGCGAACTTTTTTTAACTTGTTTTATTCACTGAGATTTTCATCTTATTAAAAAGTGTTGTTTTTAGAGTAAAAATAAAAAAGGAAGTTGAGAAGGCTAAGGAGATATGAAGACTTAGTCATAGTTTAGATTTTTCTTTTTATGAACGTTGTTTCCTTCCTGTGATTTAAATTTTGAAATGTCCACATTTGAGAATGATACTTTGTATGAACAATAAATTTTTCTTTATTGTTTGATTTTTTTATTATTTTTAATAATTACTTAATTATTATTCTTTGAGTGTTATTGCAACAAAAGACGTTACAGATCACAGGTAAATAGTAAATTACAACAAATGATAGGGGAGAGATTGCAAATTACATGTACATACAAAAGTCAGAATTCTTGCATATTACAGGTACATAGCAAAAGTAAAAATTCTAACCAATCTACCTACAGACAATAGGTGATACTTAACTCCCCCACAAATATAAAGTTCACAAAACCATGTAATGAAAAACCAATACTGTGAAGATTTATGCTAACATTTTCCCAATACTCATAAAACATAGCTTTAACAAAGTAGACCATTCCACAAAAAATACTAAAAACCTAATGCGCCAAATTAACTAAGGCATTTTAAAATTGCAACAAATTTGAAATGTTAATAATCGGAATTGCTTTTATTTAAATTTCTTTTATTTTCTAGATTTTTAATTTAAATAAACCAATTAAAATTTGTTAAATTTCAAATTTCTTGTTTCGATAGGATAATTTAATTTTCATGTTATAAAATCAATTCAATTTCAATTTTTTAATTTAGATAAGGTAAATTGATTCTTAAATTAAAATATCCTTTAGAAATGATATTATCATAAAATATTTTTAAATTTTGTACCAAATAAGATATTTTTTTAATAAAGTATTTAAAATTTTTTAACAAATGATTCATCCTATTGCCTCATCCAAACATACATTAAACCTTTAAGATAAAAAGATGAATTAAATTGCAACCAAACTGCAATAAATACAAAGAAAATTTACAAAATGTCAAGGATAACTAAATTAATCACCAATACTTACGAAAACTAAGAAGCTACATATATAGGACAACAAATTAATGACACCCAAATGCTAGTAGAGTCATCACATTGTACATGTGCATATATATTACAAGAGGAGAGAGTGGAAAGAATGTCATTATGAGAAAAATAGAACGTTAGCAAATGATATTTATGATTGCAGTTCAGAACCATGTAGAATGCTTATACGAAGTGGTGATAGCATTATATCCATAAAAATTGACTACCAATTTCCATGGCAATACTATTGTGAAGAGGAATATCGGGGAAAGGTGAAGGCAAAATAATGACAGGCGCAAGGTATATAGCCTAATTCTTGAGCTGCAGATTAATGGTTTAGAAAGAAGAAGATAATCAAGTTTTCAACAAATTGCAGTAAATTGTAATCATAACTTCTAAACATGGACAATAATAGTAGAATTAACAAAATATGTTCGTACAGTATGGACCATACTTGCCTCAAATTCTCCAAATCCTGTCTTTGGTACGTATGTTCTTCCTCAAGGGTTGAATTTTTCCCATAGCTACTTATCTAGATCAAAATCAACCCACTATGTTTGTCAAAGTTGATAACTGCAATTCAATTGACTTAAGAAAAGATAACCACAAGTAGAGAGCATTGGGTGCTTATGCAGGGGCACTTATTAGATTAATTGTTCATACAAGGAAAAAAAAATCAAAAACAGAGGAAATTCAAATCTATGCTAAAATTGTCGCGTATAACTATGCTAATAATTATTGAGGCATGTTTAGATAAAAAAGATCCGCTGCAAAGTGATTTTCAATTAAAATGAAAAGGAAATTATCAAAAGCTAGAGAAAAAAAAAAAAAGCAAAAGGTAAAGTACCTGAGAGACTGAGATCCCATAATGGAACTGCCTTTGAGTCAGCCATGTTCCTTTATCAGCATATGACTTGAGATAGAAGGAGTTTTAGGAAATAACAAATAAGAACCAAAGTACCATAAATAGAGATTACAAATTGTCACGCTAAACATAATGCAAGTAGACTTGATTACAAATAGAGTGAAAGTACCATAAATACCAGAAATAGAGATTACTAGTTGTCACACTTTACATAATTCAAGTAGACTTGAGTACAAATAGAGTGAATTTAAGTACCGTAAATAGAGATTACAAATTGTCACACTTGACATAATGCAAGTCTTAATGTCAAACAAGCTAAAATGCACTAAGCAAAGTACCATAACCACAACAAATAAGTCTCAACATCAAATACAGAAAAAAATGTTTGGAATTAATTGAAATAACAAAATACAAAGAAAAAACTTCTAGTTTTAGTTTGATCCCCCAAAGGTGAAGTTACAAGAAAGGCATCATCGTTCCAATTATACATGCATGATTTTGGGCCTCATCTTTTGGACTTGTCCCTATTGAAATTAAATGAGTAAATTAAGATCCACGTAAAATGAAGAAGTGCAGCAGCAATGCAGTGACTCAGCATAGTCTCAGAAATCACCAAATAATTTGATATCACGAATCATCATAACTTGATCAATTAGTCAACCCGAAATATATTCCTGAGATTTGACAGATTAAGCCCTTAGTAGAGTTCTTTCAACCAGGAAGATGGGCTGTAAATCACTTTCTGAACATCTTGGACCAAAGGTACACTACAAAGAAACAGACTAATGCAAAAAGAATGACATGAATAATATGATTTGAACCACTTTGGATGATGCTCTGGTTCAACCTTCTTAAGTTATTCTTCACTCCAGCCTGAGCCTTTATCATTGTCATTTGCTGCATTGAAAATATAAAGTTAAGATGTTAACAGGAAAGTTGGAAATTTCCTGCTAAAGAGTAGATAAAGTTACTAATTACAATGCAACAAAGGCTAGCCAAATGATTTGTCCTGTAGACTCTGTTAACTGACAGTAAAGGTTCAAAATATGGATAGCAACATCAGCAGCATCTGCAGCATGTGTGACATGATTTTCATTTCCTTTAAGCTTCTAAAGTCCTTAATCACAACAAGCTGACCATAATTTTCTGATTGAGAAATGTTTTCTGCCACAGAATTCAGATTTAAAATCTAAAGGTATAAATTTTTCAATAAAAAATTCATTTTGCATGATGCCGGCAACACTAGGTGAATTGTATTCATTTTTTCATTGCAGAGAACTGAAATTCATGGGGAAAATTCATTACTACATTCAACAACTGCCACAATCCAGAGGGAGATCCCAAATATTATTGTCATAGAATAAGTATAGGTAATAGGTTATTATTATTAGTAGTATTATGTGTATATATCAGACGAACTTTATACACGACAAAACTTAGATGCATATATATTATTTTTATCATATTTTGCAGCATAAAAATTCATAATTTAGTTTTCCAATTTTATATTCCAATGAATCATCTCGTTCTTGGATATTGATAGTGATTGCTTTAAATATTTTTTTTCTCTTTTGTTGGAATATTGTATTTGGGAAGGTTAACTTTAAATTATATTTTATAAATATAATCAATATCAAATTATAAGCATTGTTTTGATGATATTTGGTAATTAAATTGGGTATATCTCTAGTTGCATGTGTCACTTCACAATCAAACACATGCCCTATGAGACATTTGTGTCGTCTTAGAGCACTAGTAAACCAGAAAACTAAGCAAAGATTATCCAAGAAATTATGTACCAGTTCTTCAAGAAAATTTTTCTGATATTTCACTTCTGTTCCTATATCCTCAGCAACCTGCACCAGAAATAATGGAAGGAGCATGAGAACAAAAAAAGAAGACAAGGAAAAGAAAAAAAAAATACAAAGAAAGACCAGTTTTGAAACATAAAGTTTAATCCAACTAGCTCCCATAAAATGAATAATTAGCAGGATATAATTCAACGATTCAAGTTGCAACCACAGAACACTATATAGCTTGTAGATGGAAACTGAGCTTAATTTTTAATCATTGGCAACAGCATTAAGCATACACGCATCAATTATCAAATATTTTAATAAATATTGCTATGTGGAAAGGGGAGAAGAAGTTAAAAAGTGTACATACAACAAGCATATTCATATGGTTCTCTTCGTTGACCATTACTTTGAGCAGCCAATAAGATGCACATTTCTTTCCAATGCACATCTCTTCATTCAGTTCATTGTCCATATGGATCCCTCATCATCAATTACATATGTATACAAAATTAAGTTGTATACAAATAAAAATAAAATGCATAGATATTAATAATATTAACTCAATTTTCCAAAAATGTAAATATTAACTCAAAAGTTCAATAAACTTGCTGTAGATGACAATGGCACATGCCACAACCATAACACCCCCAACAGTGGACAGAGTTGCAATCACAGGTCCACAGAGTTCTGCTCCATAATAGCTCTACAGTGATTGATCAACAACATTGGGTTTTTACACAAGTTTCTAAAAAATGATTATCGATCACAATTATGTCAAGATTTTTCAGGTGTCCACAACAACCGCAATAGCAATCACATAGGCTGCATTTGTTTGTAATTTTTCACAATATCAAAGATCACAACAAAAATGTGATCACAATCATAATTGCAAATTAAAACCTAGTTCATGGCCTTTTATTATTATCATGAAATTCAGAAGAAATAAAAAATAAAAAATATTTTAAAAAGTAATTTTCCTATTCTTCAAGTGAATAAAAAAAAAAAAAAGAAGGTATGGAGCAGTTACAAGACCATATAAAGCAAGGAAAAGCATTGAATTAGTGATCCCACAAAACACAAGAACAACATTATAATTGCCATTAGGAGATCACCTACAAGTTCACAAAAAACAAAGAATCATCCAATAAGAGCAATCATTAATATCCGTAACTCGTCATTGGGTTAATTTACGATGAAAAAGTTGTCCCCTGCCCAAAACTTGCTAACTTTATTTAACCTCAAATCTTGGCTTTAAAACATTATGAACTAATGTGATCAATGTGTGCACAATTGGGGTCACTTTGAAGACCTCAAGAACCATGAGTTGAATTGAAGTCAACCATATTTAAAAACCTTACTCTGTACACAGTTTTCATACATCAGAAAACGTAACATCACCTACCAACATCTACTAGTTTAAAAGGCAAAAAGGGTTCAATTTCCCTGAAACATCCACAATTTTTTAGAGTATCATAAACAAAACCCCATTTCTTCAAATGCATCCACACCACATCCATTGATTTTGATCAATCAAATCTAAAGGACTTTCATTTACTAAAATTCTCAATAATAAAACAAAGTAACACCTCTTTCAAAACTTCATACATGCCCGACAATTGAAAAAGAAATAAAACAACTAAAGGGGTGGAAGATGCATACATGTTTCAATCTTCTAACTTGGCGATGAAGACCGGTGATTTCGTCATCCAAATCCAACGGATCAATTCGCAATTGGATCTCCTCGGAGGCACCAACGGGTCGGGTGCTAAGCCCATCTCTGCAGTATCCAACAAATTAAATTAATTAAATTCGAAGAGAGAGAGAGAGAGAAAGAGGGAAATACCTTGATCGGTAAGGGGCGGCGCCGCCGTAGGAAGAAGAACCCACTCTGTGGGAATTGGCGGCCATTGAGGGGAACCCTAATTGTGTTTCAAGTTTGAAAGGGGGAAATGAGTTGAAGAGAGACGAAAAAATATATTGACGGCTTTGAGTTGTTGGAAAATGGATGAGAATGAAATCTTAGCAGAGAAGAAAATCAGAGTCTCTGCTCTTCTGCGTCTCCATTGCACCTTCTCTATATTTTCTCCAAAGGTATTCTTACTCATAACACAACAACACATCACACACAGAGGCCCCACACATCTCATTTTGTTTTATATTATATGGATTCAAGTTTGAAGCTAAATTAATCTTTTTTTTTTTATTTTTGGATTCATAGTGTATCAGTATAAGATTGTATGTATTAAACTCTTTATTATTTAAACTTAAATTCTTATATTTAAATTTTAAGTACTTTGATGAGATAGATTTTTTATTATATAATGATTTGTTCCAAAGTTTTAAAGAAACAAAATCTTACCCTACTATATTACAATTTTATATTTTATAATAATCAAACTTTTTCAATAACTTTAATATAACACAAATTTGTTCAATAATGTTCTCAATTATCAATTTTCAATTGCTCTTAATGAGAAAATGTTAAATTCACCCACGTGCATCAATCCTTACAATAATAATGTAACAAAGATTATAAACATACAATGGCTTACTACAAAGTATATTTTGAAATTGTGTGAAAGATTTAAAAAACAAAAAAAAAAATCTTTTAAAAATATATTTTTTAATATATTTAGTTTTAGGTGGACGGATTTATTTAACTCACCAATATGTGGTGAGCCTAGTTAGCTTAATTTTTTACATGATCACCAGAAAATAATTAGGTTATGATGATGAAACTTTTGAGCAATATGTGATGGGTTGAGTAGTATAGATTCATATACCTACTTTCACATCTTTACATTTCTCCTCTCTTCTACCTCTATTTCATTTTATTTAGTTGCATATTAACAAGTAGAAGAAATAAAAAGATTAACATAATGACATAATTATTACTTTTCTCTTCTAAAAATAACTTTCATTTGATTTTTCTTTTGCATGTTTATTAGTTTGCACTTTTTTCTTTTTTATTAATTTATTTTTTTAACTCGTTGATTTTTACAAAATTTTTCTATCATAACCATTGACAAAAATGCTACAATTTTAGTATCTAAAAATTCTTACAATGACAAAAAATCAAATGAAAATAAAAGTAAATAAATTAGAAAATAAACTATCAACTTTATCAATATACTATTATGATAAACAACCAGTGCGAGATCTTTCTATCTTTATTTATTTAATTATGTACAGAAAATGCTAATAAGTTACTTAATTAGTAACATTATTTATCTCAAATATGCTATTTTGACAGAACTTTTAAAATTATCTTCGCTTTATTCTTTTATTTCTTAACAGGTAAATTTAATTGATCAAGGAGTTATGGAATTTTGTGAAGCAAAACATGATGCGTAAGAATTTATAATTAATTTGCATACAGCTCCATCTATACTGAATAGAAACAATTTTCCACTTGTAAACTAGAGATACACGGGCATCATACCTGTTTGAATTTTATTAAAGAAACAATAGTTTATTTGCAGATGAACAAACTATAAGAATCTTTCTTTATCAATAAAGTTAGTCCACAAATGATTGAAAAGTATTTCTTCTAAGGATGATAAGAGACAACAATAAGTCATTCACACATTTCTCTGGATAGTTCCATTAAAGGTAGATTGATAATCATGTCTTCTTCCCATACTTAAGGGTATATAAGTTGGGGAGCGGTTGGCTTGCCAAGTTATTTTGCATACTGAAGAATATTGCCTTAATTAAATTCATTAAAAATTGAAGGTTTTATTTCCTTTAACAAACAGTAGTACATAACAAAACTAATTTGATCATGCAATCATGAATCAATTTCTTCACTATTCACCAGGAAGTTATTGCAATGAATTGCAAATTTTATCTTTTTACATTTATATGATCAATGTTTTATTAAAAAATAGTGTGCTTTAATGTTTGATCATGTCTTAGATGTATAGAGGTCACTGGGTCATTTGTTGTTATTGCTATTCGAAGTGTAGAAATATAGAAGAGACACAATGCTTAACTTTGTGCACCACATAGAACTGATATCAAAGCTCAAGCATCACTATCTATAGTAGTAAATAGAATCAGAGTACTACACTAATTGCCTTAAGGCCTGATGCAATCCTACCTACCAAGGGTCCTCTCACTAGGGTAATAGCTAGGAGGACTGAAGAGGACTTGGCTTGGAAAGACTCATCAAGACCCAGCTCACGATGGAGATAGACATTTTAGGTCATAGTCCTTAGTTTTTCTCTTGAAAATATTAATTAGTTTTTCATTCCCTTTTAGGCCATGTATTTCGGTCATTTATGCTAGTTTCTAGAATTTAGGGTGTAAATAGCTTAGGAAAGGAGGTGAGGGGAGTAGAGGGCCTAATAACCCAAAGGAGTGTGGATCTTTTTCCACACCCCCTTGATTAGGTCGTGATACTACCTAGCTTAAGGCTAGCGCCACTTTTAGTGGACCTAAAAGGGATTAGTGCTCCTAATCCTAATTAGGCCAAAGTCCCATATTGCCTAGTTCTGAGTGTTCTGCTCCCTCTTTTGAGCTATAAATACACCTAGTCTCTCTTGTACAAATTACACTTGATTGAATGAAGTAAACCTCCTTTGAGTTATTATTCTTGAGTGTCATTTTGAGAAACCTCTCTCTTGAGGATTCTCTTCCTTAAAGCTTTTATCAAGGGACCTCTCCCTTGTGGCAAGCAACATAAAAGTTTTTACTCATCTTTCTCCTAGAAAGTGGTGTCAACCCTCCGCCATTTCTAGCCTCTCCATCCTCCATTTTCTTAGAGGAAGGAACCTTGGTTGAAGAGATCAAGGGAGTGCATCATTTGGTATCATGAGTCATCTTCATGAAGGTTCATTTCCTCCTCCTTCCCTTTAATTTTAAGTGTCTTTCTTTAAGCATTTTTCTGCAATTTTTATGCTTTATTTCTTGCTTCCTTTATTGTCATTTAATTTCCTTATTGTCTTGAAGTTTATGTTTTAGTTCTTGCAATTTTATTTCCAAGTCTTTATTATTTTCTAGATCCAATTTATTTTGTTCATTTTTATTGAATCTTTGTGTGTTTCTTTTAGGTTTGTTTCTTTAAATTTCTGCCCATCTTTTTATTTTTTCCTTATTCTAGTGCTTATCCTAAGAGGATCATAGTAATGACTTCACAAAATTTGTGAAGGAAGCCACACAATTGTGGTTTTGATCCTTGGATGCACTTTTGCTTCCTTCATTTAGTGTTCTTGCATTTTTAATTTTGTTTTCCTGCACCTATTTCTCTGTTTTTACTGCACCTATTTCTCTGTTTTTGGGTTTTGTTCTTGTTCATTTTAAGTCACTTATTTTCAGCTTTAATCCTCCTAAGTTGTGTCTTAGAATGGTCATGTATTAGTCCTTATTTTTCTCTTAATTCTACATTATTTTGCCTTTTAAATTTTCACCAAAAAGTGTGTTGTGCTTCTAAAATTTCTTGTGATAAATCTCTTTGGAATTGAGCATATGCTCTTGATCATAAGTTCTAGAGTCCACATGCTTTAGATCATAGCATGTTTCAAAAAATATTTTCTTAAAATTTGCTCAATTCTTCCTAGAGTCTTTTTGTTGTTGTTATGTTAATAGTTTAAAGTTTTGTACTAGCCTTTGGTGAATTATTTTTTGCTGGATGTTTTTGAGATCATTTGGGCATGTATTTGGGCTGAAAATCCTTGAGAAATTGAATTGGCCTAAGCTCATTAAGTATATCCTTTAGTGCATTTTTTGTTCACCTAAATTTACTAGTGCATCTTGAACTATTTTGCTTTCTTGGGATTGCACTTGATTTCAATCTTTGTGGCTGTTTTCTTTCCCTTTTTTTTTCAGGCAAATTTTTTTCATGCTCCTTATGATTTCTTACTTTCAAAATTGTTGTTGAGAGGTGCAGCAAAATTAAAAAAAAACAAAAAAGAAGAAGAGAAAAAAAGTGATAATCAAAAGAGAAAATCATTAAAAAAAACAACTGTTAGTAAAAGTGTTTTAAAAAAATATATACAAAAACTTTTAGTGCACCACAACTTTATTATTTGAGGGAGTGCTTAATATTGTTAAAAACTTGCTTGAAATAGTGTATTTAAGATTCAGCCATAAGCTTTGAAATTGTGCAACTCTTTGAATTGTATTGAGTATTTTATTTTTAGTCCATTCTATTCTAGTGCTAATGTAGGATCCTTTTGTGTTCAATCTTTCTATCTACACCATTTTTACTTGATTGTCTTCTTTGGTTATTTTTGTGGTTGCCTAAATAATTCTTTTTACTTGGATGTTTATCTCCCTTCCTTGAGTTTTCTTTTCTTATTTTTATTGCATTGCACTCTTTGGGAGCGCCACTTTGTTGAAACGAAAAGAGAGGTCAAACCAAGCTTTCCACAAGGGAAGCATCTTGAGGTGTGTTGAAGCAAGCTAAGGAAGAGATTCATTCAAGGGAGCAACACCACTTTGAGAGAGGCAAACACTTGGAGTAGAAAACAACCCCAAACATCAAGCCTTTTGTTTCTTTTTGTTTTTAATTGGGTGTAAGTTTTTTTAAGGCCATTTTAATTGAGGCATTGGATGCCCATAAGGGTCACCTCTTTGACTGTAATAACTTTAGTTTCTCGTTTAGGTGGGAAAAGGAATTGGTACCCCATTTCTCCACCTTAGGTGCACGCTTTTAGATCCTTACCTTTGTCTTAAATTTCTTTTATTTTCTTTGCATCTTAGTATGAAAGGCTTTTGAGTTCCAAAGGCTCTTAAGTAATTCACTTAGGGAGAAAACAAAACAAAAGAGTGAGGAATGTTGCCCTTAAGTTCTTCCCAATCACTTTCAAAATGAGCTCACACACATCTAGTAGGTAGTGTAAATCAACAAGGTTCTCAAAATACAACCAACATGGATAAGTTTGTGAGTGAATTTAGGGAGTGGAGGGTAAAAGAGAGAAAAAAAAGAAAAGAGAGGGAGAAGAGAGAAGAAAGGAGGCATGAAGAGAAAGAAAAAGAAAATAAAGAAAGAGAGTTAAGAGAAGAAAGACGAAGAGAGGAAAAAGAACATGAGAAAAGAGAAAGAAAGAGAAGAGAAAGAAAGAGAAGAGAAAAGAGAGAGACAAGAACGAGAAGAAAGACGGAGAGAAGAGAAAGAAAGAGAACAAAGAGAAAGAGAAGAAAGAGAGGGAAGAGAGAAGAGAAGAGCGTGAAAGAGAAGAAAGAAGAGAAGGAGGAGTTAGAGAGAGGCATAGGTATAGGTCCGCCTCTATTGAGGTAAGTGGAAGTAAGGGATATGAAAGACCTCGGGTAAAGAGAGCACAACAACATCATAACCAACCCCAAGCCCAACCTAGGGAACAAACAAAATGTTGACCTCCCTCATTTTCATGGCAAAGAGGATGTCGAAGCCTACCTTGATTAGGAAATAAAGGTAGAGCAACTCTTAGTTTATTATAACATAAGTGAAGAAAGAAAAGTTTTGTTGGCAACCCTTAGCTTCCATGGGCATGCAATGTATTGGTGGACCTCCTTGGTCAATGAGAGGCGCTGCCTTCGTAACCCTCCTGTAGATTATTGGAATGATCTCAAGGGGGCTATGAGGTGGAGACACGTCTCTTCTTATTATGAAAGAGAGCTCTTGGATAAACTTCAAAGATTAAAACAGTACAACTCAAGTGCTGAGGAGTACAGATAAACCATGGAGCTTTTTATGATGAGAGTAGGTGTCACCGAAGAACTAAGGGCCATCGAAGATAGATTTTTAAGTGGTTTGAGCTTTGACATAAGAGACAAAGTTGAGCTCTTACCATATAATAATCTAGATGACCTAGTCCAACTTTGCATAAGAATGGAAAATCAATTAAAAAGAAAAGGTGGAGCAAAAAGAGAATTTCTATCCTACAATTATTCAAAAAGGGACCTAAGCAAAGGAAGCTCTTCCAAGAGCTCTCTGAAAGAGGAACCATCTAAGAATGTGCATAAATAACATAAACCTATGCATCATAGAGACAACCCCCTACTAGTAGTATTAAATGTTTTAAATATTTTGGGAGAGGTCACATTGCCTCTCAGTGGCCCAATAAGAAAACCATGATCATGAGGGGTCAAGAGATTTTTAGTGAGAGTAGCTGATCTTCCTCCTCTAGTGAGAGTGAGGAAGAAGGGGGTCATGAGCATGACATTGTTGAAAACCCTTGTGATGGAGACCTCTTAATGGTTCTACCTTCTTGAAAGCCAACCCCTTGAGCTTAACCACCCCCAAAGAGAGAACATTTTTCATACACGTTGTAAAGTTTTAGACAAAACCTGTTCTCTCATTGTGGATAGTGAGTCCTGCTGCAATTGTTGTAGCTCAAGGTTGGCAGAGAAGCTAGTCTTACAACCAATTCCTTATCCTAGACCTTACAAGCTCCAATGGCTTAATGAGGAAGGGGAAATGGTTGTAAACCAACAAGTGAAGGTGCCATTCTCCATTGGAAAGTATCAAGATGAGATCTTATGTGATATAGTTCCAATAGAGGCCGGCCATATCTTGTTAGGGAGGTTTTGGCAGTTTGACAAACAAGTCATTCACCATGGCTACTCTAATTAGATAACCCTCACTCATAAGGGCAAAAGAATAAAGTTGACTCCTC
Source organism: Psophocarpus tetragonolobus (assembly GCA_037954015.1). Classification (NCBI taxonomy): domain Eukaryota; kingdom Viridiplantae; phylum Streptophyta; class Magnoliopsida; order Fabales; family Fabaceae; genus Psophocarpus; species Psophocarpus tetragonolobus. The sequence continues at coordinate 37,812,943 of CM075691.1, read as the reverse complement.
TAACATTGTCACAAGTGGCTGAGGATCAACTCATCATGAAACATAAAAGAGATGAGGAAAAAAAAAGTTCAAAGTCAAAAAAAAAAAAGCTTCCACCCCTAAAGCTTGACAGGGGTAAAGATGGAGAGTTGGAAGGAGACACCTCTTCCAACGAGGTAATTAAGAAAGAGAGTCATTTTGCAACAAAAAGGGATATTAAAGAAGTTCTCTTGTTTGATCGACCTTTTTATCTCCTTCTTTGTAAAGAGGTACCTTCTGGCACTGCCACAAGTCATGAAATTGAGTCTCTTCCAAAAGGGGTTAAAAATATTTTAAAAGAATTTGATGATCTCTTCCCTCAAGAGGTTCTAAAGGGATTACCACTCTAAGAGGAATAGAACACCTAATTGACCTTGTTCCTGGCGCGAGTCTATCCAATAGGCCCACGTATAGGACAAACCCCGTTAAGACCAAAGCGATTGAGTCTTAAGTTCAAGACTTGTTGGAGAAGGGTTGGATTCAAAAGAGCCTATGGAGTCCAAATATTTTCAAAAATTGATCTTAGAAGTGGTTACCATCAAATTAGAATCAAAGAAGGAGATGAATGAAAAACTGCTTTTAAGACCAAATTCGGTCTTTATGAATGGTTGTGATGCCTTTTGGGCTCACCAATGCTCCAAGCACTTTCATGCGCCTCATGAATCATGTACTTAGGGATTCCATTAGTAGGTGTGTAGTTGTTTATTTTGATGATATTTTAGTTTATAGTAGGTCTTTAGAAGAACATTATAGGACACCTTAAGGAAGGCTTATCTGTCCTTAGAATAAATAAACTTTTTGCAAACTTTGAAAAATGATTTTTTTGTGTTCCTAGTGTAGTTTTCTTGGGCTTTGTCATTAGTGCCCAAGGGTTTCAAGTGAACCCCTAAAAAATCAAGGTCATTCAAGAGTGACCTATCCCTACTAGTGTGACTGAGATCAAGAGCTTTCATGGTCTTGCGGGATTTTATAGACGCTTTGTACCTAACTTCTCCACACTAGCTTCACCACTTAATGACTTGGTAAAGAAGGAAGTTCCTTTCTTATGGGATGAAAAACAAGAAGAAGTTTTTCAACTGCTCAAGGATAAACTCACTAATGCACCTGTTCTAGCTCTCCCTGACTTTTCAAAAACTTTTGAGCTAGAATGTGACGCATCGGGAGTAGGTGTGAGAGTTGTGTTGTTGCAAGAGGGGCACCTCATTGCTTATTTTAGTGAAAAACTTAGTGGTACCCACCTCAACTACCCCACCTATAACAAGGAGTTTTATGCCTTGATTCGTGCCCTCTAAACTTGGGAACATTATCTTGTTTCCAAGGAATTTGTCATTCATAGTGACATGAGTCACTTAAGTATTTGAGGGGGCAAGGAAAGTTGCATAAGAGGCATGCTAAATAGGTTGAATTTCTTGAAAATTTTCCTTATGTCATCAAATATAAAAAGGGAAAAACAAATGTGGTGGCCGATGCTCTTTCAAGGAGACATTCTCTCTTTGCCACCCTTAGTGCTCAAATTTTGGGATTTGATGACATAAAGGAAATGTATCATTCTGATCAAGAATTTGGAACCATTTATGCTGCCTTATCTTGCAAAGCCAAAGATGGCTTCTACCTGTGTGAGGGATACTTGTTCAAAGAGGGCAAACTTTGTGTACCCCAAGGATCCATTAGGAAATTGTTGATAAAAGAGAGCCATGAAGGTGGGCTCATGGGGCATTTTGGAATTAATAAAACCTTAATGCTTTTGAAAGAAAGATTCTTTTGGCCCCATATGAAAAAATATGTCCAAAGACATTCTTGCGATGCATAGCTTGTTTACAAGCTAAGTGCCGAGTAATGCCTTGTGGACTCTACACACCTTTACCCACTCCTTCTACACCTTGGGTAGATATTAGTATGGATTTTATCTTTGGACTCCTAAGAACCCAACGAGGTGTAGACTCCATCTTTGTGGTAGTGGACCACTTTAGTAAAATGGCCCATTTCATTCCCTGCCACAAAGTGGATGACGCGAGTCACATCGCAAGGTTTTTCTGATGAGGACATCAAGCTTGAAGGACTTGGAGGACCTATGACAAGGGCAAGGACAAGAAGAGCTAAGGAAGCTATTCAACAAGTATTGGCAGCCCTTTTGCAAAAAGAGCCAAACATTGAAGAAATAAAGTTTAAAATTGTTAATTGTCTCAGGACTGAAGAGAGCAATACTTGACCTTAATGGAAGAGAAGTTTGAAATAAATTAAACTCATTTTCTTGGAGTTTACTTAGTTAATGGTGGGGCAACCAGAATTGTCTAATTAAAGTTGCAGCCACCTAGGTTATCAATTATAATTAGTATACGTGTTTAATTTACTTTGGCAGTTACACTTTGTTATTAAGCTGCTCATTATTAGTTTTTATTATTTTGTAACTTCAGCTGAATTTAGAAAGCCACTAAACCTACACAAGCTGAGTTTATTAGGCATATAAATTTGGGCAAGACTGAGATGTAAGGGAGAATATTTTTGGGAAATAAAAAAAACTAGTTGAGGTTTTCTCTCCTTTGGGTTCTTGACAATCCAAAATCTTTTGAGATTTATCAAAGGTAATTCACCCCTTTGTGTGTGCAATCTCGTAGACATATCTTCCATCCTTGGAAGTGTGGAGTCTATCAATTCCAATTCCATTTTTCTGTCTTTTCCATTCATACTCAATTCTGCCCAGCAAACTCTATGATCAATTGCACAGGAAAGTCCTACACTATTCGAAAACTCGTTTACTCGTTCAATTTCAATAACTTTTCATTTCCATTCTATGTCTAAGAGTTTGATAGTAATTCTAATCAATTTATTTTTGGCAATTGTTTGCATTCCACGTTGATTAATTTTTTTAACATGGCCAGCTAAATTCCTAGGGTCCTTTCAGAATCCTAAACTGACAGCGGATCCATATCATTTTGGTATCAGAGCTCCGGTTTCTAGGAATTCCAAGGCTGCTGTTCTGGGTAATTTCTGTCCTTAATTTTCATCATATCATAATATTACCTTATTGTTATTTCTTTGACTGAACCATTGCAAAAGTTAGGTCCTTAAAACAATTCTGAATTTAAAAAAAAAAAATAGAAGTGAAAGAAAGCATGCAAAAATTGAGTTAAAAAAAACATGGGCTGAATGGTTCATGTTATTAGAAAAATTTTAAGCTCATTCTTAAGGTAATATTGTGTTTGAATTGAGCAAGAAAATACTGCACCTTGTTAGTATACAATTCTGAATTTTGGCTGCACTTCTTGGTTGCAAATTGTTCAATTTCCATTCTGTTTTGCTGCACCTGTGTTGCGCATCATTCCCTGAATTTTGCTGCACCTATTGGCTTCATTTTAAGCCAAAATTTCAACCCTTTGTTGGTGTCAAAATTCTGGTTGTTGTCCTATTTGTTTGTGGTCTTCTTTGTGTTTCATTTGAGTCATTTTTTTTAGCTTTTCTTGAGTTATTTGGGCTGCACACAGGTTGGTGTTGTCTTTGAATTTATTCTCTTTTTGGTCTGTTAAGAACTTAAGGAGGAATAGAGAGGAAAAAGGCAAGAGAGTTTCATTATAGTAAAAGCCAATATTGTTTAGCGCAAACACTTGAGTGGGTGAGAACATTTTCAAACACCACATACATACTTTTCTTGTGACATTTGACCTGTTTGTTTATCATGGCAGAAAGAAATAATAACAATGATCTTCAGCTTCAAATTGTTGCACTATCCCAACATTTAGAGAGATTGATGAAGCAACAACAAGATGAGTTCCATGAGAGGTTGGATCAGTTGGAGAATAGAACCCCACCAGCAGGAGGAGGAGGAAGGCCAAATAGAAATGAAGGAAGAATAGAAGGAGTGAAGTTGAATGTGCCTCCTTTCAAGGGTAGGAGTGATCCTGAGGCATACTTGGAGTGGGAGTTAAAAATTGAGCATGTGTTCTCTTGCAACAATTATAGTGAGGAGAAAAAGGTGAGACTTGCAGCTGCTGAATTTTCAGATTATGCTTTGATTTGGTGGAACAAGTTGCAAAGGGAGAGAATTAGAGATGAAGAGCCTATGGTGGACACTTGGACTGAAATGAAGAGGCTCATGAGGAAGCGGTATGTACCTTCTAGCTTCCATAGAGACTTAAAATTGAAACTTCAAAAATTGTCTCAAGGAAGCAAGGGAGTGGAGGAGTACTATAAGGAGATGGAGGTGCTTATCATCCAAGCAAAAATTGAAGAAGATCCTGAGGTAACTATGGCTCGCTTCCTTAGTGGTTTAAATCATGATATTAGAGATGTTGTTGAGTTGCAGGAATTTGTAGAAATGGAGGATCTGTTGCTTAAGGCCATTCAGGTAGAACAACAGTTAAAAAGAAAAAGTGCAACAAGAAGGAGTTCTACCAATTTTAATAATTCCAATTGGAAGGATAGGAGGAAAGAAGGAGCTGCCTCATCTAGTAATACAACACCTTCTAGCCATGGAAAAGCCCCTCAAAAGAAAGATGATAATCCACCTAAAAAGACTAGAGAAGTGAAGTGTTTCAAGTGCTTGGGCATGGGTCATTATGCCTATGAGTGTCCCACAAAGAAGATTGTTCTTCTCAAAGATAATGGGGAATACACAAGCCAATCAGAAGCTAGTGGTGGAGAAGAAGAGGAGAGTGATGGAGAATTGGCGGCTAATGAAGGAGAGTTGTACATGATTAGGAGACTGTTGGGAAGTCAAGTCAAGGCCGAAGATGCATCTCAAAGGGAGAACATCTTTCACACAAGATGTTCAGTCAATGGTAATGTTTGTTTGGTAATTATTGATGGAGGGAGTTGTACCAATGTGGTGAGTTCAAGGTTAGTGTCAAAGATGAACATGGACACTACACCGCATCCTAGACCATATAAACTCCAATGGCTTAGTGAAGGAGAAGAAGTTAAAGTGAAACAGCAAGCAGAGGTTCCTTTCTCCATTGGGAAGTATCAAGATAAGGTTTTATGTGATGTGGTTCCCATGGAGGCCAGCCATATCCTTTTAGGGAGGCCGTGGCAGTATGATACCAAAGCCATTCATGATGGTTTCACTAATAAAATTTCCTTTATGTATCAGGATAAAAAGGTGGTTCTTAAGCCTTTGTCTCCTAAAGAGGTATGTGAGGATCAATTAAAAATGAGAGAAAAGTTAGCAAATGAGAGAAAGAGTGAAACACCTGAGAGGGAAAAAAGTGAAACACTTGAAAGAAAAAAGAGAGAAAAGAATAAGAGTGAAACACTTGAGGACAAGCAACTGTGTTTAGCAAGAGAAAGGGAGGTAAGGAGGGTGCTTTGCGCAAGACAGCCCCTCTACTTATTGCTTTGTCAAAATCAAATTTTGTATGCTAACCAGTTTGACAAGTTTGAATTGCCTTCTTGTATTGAGTCTCTTTTGCAGGATTTTGAGGAAGAGACAGCATGAGTCCATGTGCTGTACCTGTGATTCTAGTACCCAAGAAGGATGGCTCATGGAGGATGTGTTCTGATTGTAGAGCCGTAAACAACATCACCATCAAATATAGACATCCAATTCCCAGGTTTTCCAAGATGGCACACTTTGTACCTTGCAAAAAGATAGATGATGCTTGTCATGTGGCTGATTTATTTTTCAAGGAAATAGTGAGACTTCATGGACTGCCAAGGAGCATTGTGAGTGATAGGGATGCAAAATTCCTTAGTCACTTTTGGAGGACCTTGTGGGGTAAAATTGGTACTAAATTGCTGTTTTCTACTACTTGCCACCCACAAACTGATGGTCAGACTGAGGTAGTCAATAGGACTTTAGGCACATTGCTTAGGACTGTTTTAAAGAAAAATCTTAAGTCTTGGGAAGCATGTTTGCCTCATGTTGAGTTTGCTTATAATAGGGTTGTCCATAGCACGACTAATTGTTCTCCGTTTGAAACTGTGTATGGGTTCAATCCTTTGACTCCTCTTGATTTGTTGTCCATGCCTAACATTTCTATGTTTAAGCATAATGAAGCACAAGCTAAAGCTGAGTATGTGAAGAAGCTGCATGAGCAAGTGAAGGCTCAAATTGAAAAGAAAAATGAGAGTTATGCAAGGCAAGCTAACAAGGGGAGATGGTCCTTTCCAAGTTCTAGAAAAGATCAATGACAATGCCTATAAGATTGATCTTCCAGATGAGTATAATGTTAGTGCTACTTTTAATGTGTCTGATTTAACTCTCTTTGATGCAGATGAAGATGCTATTGATTTGGGGACAAATCCTCTTCAAGAGGGGGGGAGTGATGAGGACATCAAGCTTGAAGGACTTGGAGGACCTATGACAAGGGCAAGGACAAGAAAAGCTAAGGAAGCTATTCAACAGGTATTGGCAGCCCTTTTGCAAAAAGAGCCAAACATTGAAGAAATAAAGTTTAAAATTGTTAATTGTCTCAGGACTGAAGAGAGCAATACTTGACCTTAATGGAAGAGAAGTTTGAAATAAATTAAACTCATTTTCTTGGAGTTTACTTAGTTAATGGTGGGGCAACCAGAATTGTCTAATTAAAGTTGCAGCCACCTAGGTTATCAATTATAATTAGTATACGTGTTTAATTTACTTTGGCAGTTACACTTTGTTATTAAGCTGCTCATTATTAGTTTTTATTATTTTGTAACTTCAGCTGAATTTAGAAAGCCACTAAACCTACACAAGCTGAGTTTATTAGGCATATAAATTTGGGCAAGACTGAGATGTAAGGGAGAATATTTTTGGGAAATAAAAAAAACTAGTTGAGGTTTTCTCTCCTTTGGGTTCTTGACAATCCAAAATCTTTTGAGATTTATCAAAGGTAATTCACCCCTTTGTGTGTGCAATCTCGTAGACATATCTTCCATCCTTGGAAGTGTGGAGTCTATCAATTCCAATTCCATTTTTCTGTCTTTTCCATTCATACTCAATTCTGCCCAGCAAACTCTATGATCAATTGCACAGGAAAGTCCTACACTATTCGAAAACTCGTTTACTCGTTCAATTTCAATAACTTTTCATTTCCATTCTATGTCTAAGAGTTTGATAGTAATTCTAATCAATTTATTTTTGGCAATTGTTTGCATTCCACGTTGATTAATTTTTTTAACATGGCCAGCTAAATTCCTAGGGTCCTTTCAGAATCCTAAACTAACAGTGGATTCATATCATTTTCTTTCGTGAGGTTTTCCGCTTGCACGGAATACCCTCAACCATATCTCTGATAGGGATGCTAATTTCCTTGGCCATTTTTGGAAAACTCTTTGGGCAAGGGTAGGAACTAAGCTCTTATTTTTCTACCATTTGTCATCCTCAAATGATGGACAAACTGAAGTAGTAAATAGATCCATATCCACTATATTGAAGGCACTCTTGAAAGCAACCACAAGTCTTGGGATGAATATCTTCCCCACATTGAATTTGCATATAATAGGGTGGTTCATCAAACCACTAAGCACTCCCCTTTTGAGGTTGTATATGGTTTTAATCTTTCACTCCTTTGGATTTATTGCTACTCCCTAACACCCGACTTTTTCATAAAGAAGGGGAAGCTAGGGCTGAATTTGTCAAAAAATTACATGAGATGGCCAAAACCAATATTGAAAACAATCGAAGGGGTATGCTTCATCTAGCAACAAGGGGAGGAAGGAATTCATATTCGAAAAGGGCAATTGGGTTTAGCTTCACCTAAGAAATGATTGTTTCCCTTCTAAGAGGAAGTCCAAACTTAGCCTTCGAGGATATGATCCCTTCTAAATCCTTGAGAAGGTAAATAATAATGCATATAATTTAGACCTTCCTGAAGATTATGGAGTTACACCACTTTTAATGTTTGTGATCTTACACCCTTTTTAGGTGCTGACACAGAAGAGGACAACCCTTCAGATTTAAGGACAAGTCCTTCTGATGGGGGAGGAGATAAGCAATCCTACCTACCAAGGGCCTTCTCACTAGGGAAATGGCTAGGAGTATTGAAGAGGAGTTGGCCTGGAAAGACTCATCAAGACCCAGCTCATGATGGAAATAGACATTTTAGGCCATAGTCCTTAGTTTTCCTCTTATAAATATTAATTAGTTTTTAATTCCCTTTTAGGCCATGTATTTCGACCATTTATGCTAGTTTCTAGAGTTTATGGTGTAAATAGCTTAGGAAGGGAGGTGAAGGGTGTAGAGGGCCTAATAACCCAAAGTAGTGTGGATCTCTTTTCACACCCCCTTGATTAGGCCGTGACACTCCCTAGCTTAAGGCTAGGCGACACTTTTAGTGGGCCTAAGAGGGATTAGTGCTCCTAATCCTAATTAGGCCCAAGTCCCACATTGCCTAGTTTTGAGTGTCTTGCTCCCTTTTTTGGGCTATAAATACACCTATTCTCTCTTGTACAAATTACACTTGATTGAATGAAGTAAGACTCCTTTGAGTTATTATTCTTGAGTGTCATTTTGAGAAACCTCTCTCTTGAGGATTCTCTTCCTTAAAGCTTTTATCAAGGGACCTCTCCCTTGGGGCAAGCAACATAAAATTTTTTACTCATCTTTCTCCTAGAAAGTGGCGTCAACCCTCCGCCATTTCTAGCCTATCCATCCTCCATTTTCTTAAAGGAAGGAACCTTGGTTAAAGAGATCAAGGAAGTGCATCCAGGCCTGTGGCTGTTGATGAGAGAGACTGCGCACGATAGAGAAGAGATGCAGCAAGGGAGAAAGAGCCAGAGTGGCCCCGCCGCTGAGGGAGAAACGGAGAAGATATGCTCACATGCGATGTTTGAGGGTTTCAGGGTTTAGGGTTTCACTTTCACCAGTTCAGAGAGGGGTTTCAGTTTCGCGGTTTTTGACTTAGAGGTAAAGGAAATTAGGATTGTTTGAACATAAAAAGTGAAATACACCAAGGGAACCAGAGTATGTGAGATGTGAGTGAGATTGAAGTGGCCCATTATGCCAAGTGCAACAGGGAGTGAAGTAGGCAGTTTCATTTATCACTCTCAAACTTTACTATTTGGACATAGAAAATTTGAATTTACCCCATCACCCCTGTCTTCTTCCTTATGTGCATCATCCATCTTATTTTACTATCCAAGAATAAAGACCAAAACAAAATTAGAAATAAATATTTAAAGAATTAAGCCATCAAATCTTATAATTTTCTTAAACCAAAGTTCTTACTCAATTTTTTTAGTTTTTGCTTTTCAAACTGCCTTTTGTTTTCTTAATTAAATTTGCAAATCAACATTTATTGGTATAAGTGGTAAACACGTGTTTCCCTTAACTAAGTGATCTAAGATTAGAGTCTTAGTTATGTCACTTTGAGTATGGAGTTATCTGGCTGGCGGGTGTTGCCTTGACTTCCATTCCTCACCCTAAACCTTACTAACTTCAATGGTTAAATGAGAGTAAGGAGGTGGAAGTAAATCCACAAGTAGAATTGCCCTTTTTTCTATTGGGAACTACAAGGATGTTTTCCTTTGTCATGTGGTACCAATGGAAGCGGCTTATATCTTGTTAGGGAGGTCATGACAGTATGATAGAAAAGTTCTTCATGATAGCCACCCTAATGAGATTAACCTCTCCCATTTGGGTACAAAGTTTAAGTTGTGTTCTCTTACACATTCTCAAGTGTTAGAGGACCAACTTATTATGAGAAAGAAAATTGAAAAGGAAGAGAAAAACAAAAAAATGAAAAACAAATAAGCATTGATAGTTTATGGGTTGAAAGGAAGTGTCACTTCGAAAAAGGTTGTGCTTAAGGAGAGCCATTTTTCTACAAAAGTAAACTTAAAACATAGCTTCCTCTTAGAGCAACCTCTCTACCTTCAACTTATGGAGGCATCATTGCATACACTCTTAAGTGTTGAGCTTGAACCTTCATCTTTTGAGCTTGAATGTCAAGTTCAAGATTTGGGAGATATATAAGGGAAGGATAACCTTTGAAGAGATTATACCTTGGACCCCAAGGAAGATCTTTTTAAAGATGATTCTTCCACTAAAGAAGTAGAAGTTGAGGTTGTGCCCATCACCATTGAGCACAATGCATCACAACCTTAAACTCTACTTGAGGATAAGGCCATTTCTTTTGAACATGAGATTGAGCCCATGACTTTGGAGACTCAAAGTCAATCTCAAGTTCAAATCCAAGAGACCATGAAAGAATGGTCTACCCGTAGGCCCATCATGTTATCTTGGGGTGAATAAAATGATAAGGCTTACTTAGTCTTCCTTAGTAAGTGCTCTGATGCACCAAGTTTAGTCTCTCTACCTCTTTTTAACCATGTTAGACTACTACTTAGTGCACTAGGAATAAGTTGGGGAGCTGTTGTGTGGAGGCCTCTGCACTAACTCCATTACCCTAATCAAGAAGGGCTATCTCATAAACCCCTCACTCTCCTAACCTTCTGAGTTTACACTTGTTGACTACACTGCTTATCTTCTTGCAGAATTAGAAGAAGAGGAAGAAAGGCCTTAGGATTTGAGGTCAAATCCTTTTCAAGGGAGAGGAGTTAGTGCAATCCCACTTAGCAAGGTCTCTCAGCTAGGAGGATTGGAGAGAAGATGTGGCTAGGAAGGAGCTTCATGAAGACATTAGGGCCATAGTCTTAAAATCACTTATAAATATTGAGTAGTTTATGTAGTATTTTGAGTGGGTGCTCTTAGGAATTTTTGGGCCTTTATATTTCGGCCATTCCCCCTTAATTTTCCCTTATTTTAGGCATGGGGTGCCATTAGTAATTTGTATGGGGTGTATGGTAAAAGGTGGGCCTTTTTGGAGCAAAAAGATGTGCGAATTTTAATTGCCACGCCCCCTTGTTTGATTTCTCCACCTCCTAAACATACACATGTGCATGAGAGATAAGTGGAACCCTCTTTTTCCCCCATTTAGGCGTCACATGCTTCTCTCTCTTCTAGGTGGTATATTTGAATTCAAATTTGAATTTGGAGGCAGTCTACATGGCACTCTCAAATTCAAATTTGAATCTAGAGGGAACATAGATCCATAATTTTAGGGGCTTGTTTGGATCTTCTATTTTCCTAATCCCTAGTATGAGTTGGATGTCTATGATCCACTCTCCCTTTATAAACAAAACCTCACTCACTCTTTGTAAGGATCTTTGACATTTTATGAATATACAGTTTGTGTGTGAGCTCTTTGTCAGTATCTCTTCTCTCCAGCTTTCAGAGTGCGTCTATGACTTTTATTAAAGGTTCCTTTTTTTGTGGCAAATTTCTACAAACCAAGGCTTATCTCTACTAAGAGTGATGTCTGCCTTCACCACCATCTCTACCTTCTCCAACTTCATCTTCTTCATCTCAAGGAACCTTTAGAAGAAAGATCCTAGGAGGAGCAATCCAAGATTACATCATTCTATCCCTTTCTAAGACCTTAATGTTAATCTTGAAAAACTATTATCATGTAATCAAAAGGGGTGACCTAAATACAATGGTCAAAAGAAAATGTTGACTTTAGGAGTCAAAACCTACTAAAAAGTCAAAGTCATAAAATTAAAAAAGTTCTAAATCTAATTTATAAAAATTTAATAAAGCTTTTTCATTTACCCTTCAAGAGTATTGGACCGGAGTGCATCATGACCTTTAATTTTTTTCACCGTTCGATAGGCACTAATCGTTAGATATTTCACACATTGAAAACTTTATTTTAATTTTAACTTTATCTCCTTCAAGATTAACTTTGTGGTCTTCCATTGCGATTTTTCTTCCAGCACACTAATATGGTAGTGGAACTATGATAAATCTAAATGTCCGTCCTCGACACAAGGGCAACTTAATGGTTGATACAGTAACCTCTCCACATCCAATACAAAGGTTTGATCTAACGGTCTAAATAACATCAACGTCATGGTAACGTTGCCACTTTAATGTTAGACAATCCGCATCACCAAGGATGTTTTATATATGAATAAAAAATAATTTTTTAAAAATATATATTTATGAAAAATAGAATATTGAATTGATGATATTTTATTTTATTGTGAAATATTATATCTATTATTTTACACTATAATTAATAATAAATGTTTTTATGAAACTTATTATTCATTAAAAGAATAACTATTTGTTAGAAATTAAATATTTAAATAGTTATAAAAAAATTGACACCCTAGATAATAGTCCTTACTTTTTAGGTTGTCAACATTCTAACAAATTCCTCTAAAGTGTAAATTATATATCTAATTCAAAATTTCCTTTGCAATTATCTTAAGATAGTATATATGCAGTGATATTTGTTGGTTGACGCCAAAGGGTTTGAAAGTAACTTAATAACATATTATACATAAGAAAGACCCAACTCAACTCATTTTTTACATAGATTCAAGTCTCAAGGTCACTTAATTCCTTTTTATTTTTAGACTCATCATGTATGACTACGAAATTGCATGTATTCAACCTCTTTTTATTTCAAATTAAACTCTTACATTTGAGGGTCTAATTTTGATGTCAAGTAAGTACTTTGATTTGATGGATTTTTCACCTTATAATAATTGTCCCAAAGTGATCACTTTGTTGAAGAAACAAAATCTTATACCAACTATATCAAAATAAATATATATATATATATATATATATATATATATATATATATATTTTATAATACTTAGCCCTTTCCTAATAACTTTAATATAACACAAATTTGTTCAATGATATTCTTAATTATCGTTTGCTAGTTTGCCTTAGTGAGCAAATCTTAAATTCATGCTCATGCATCAATTCTAACAATAATGTGTACCAAATATTATGAACATAAATGTTTGTTACAAAGTATATTTTGAAGTTGTGTAAATAGATAGAATGATATAAAAAGAAGAAAGATTTTAAAAAATCAATATTTTAATTTTAGGTGGACCAACATGTTTAACATATCAATATGTGGTGAGCTGAGTTGAGCAAACTTGGTTCACCAAAAAACAAGTCAAGTTGGATTAGCCAAGCTATTGAGAAATGTGGTGGGTTAGACAAGATTGACATACTTTAACAACTCTACATTTCTTCCTTATTCTCTAACTATGTTTCATTTCATTTCATTTTAGTCACTTATTAACAAGAAGGAAAAAAAATTAACATACCAATAAATTAGTATTTTCTCTACTAACAATAACTTTTATTTCAATGTTGTTTTGCATATTTTTTTAGTTTGGACATTGATCTTTTTTTAGTTTGGACGTTGATCTTTTTTTTCTTTGTTAACTTGTTGGTTTTGGTGGAATTTTTATTATAATCATTGATAACAATTTTAATATCTAAAAATTGTTACAAGTGACAAAAAATCAAATAAGATACAAGAATATAATAATACCAATTTTATCAATAATATCATGAAATATTTCTATCTTTATTTATTTAATTATGTACAAAAAATTCTAATAAGTTACTTACTAAAATTATTTGTCTCTAATAGGCTATTTTGTCGTAACTTTTAAAATTAGATTTGCTTTATTCTTTAATTTTTTTATAGGCCAGTCTAATTGATTGAGGAGTTCTAGAATTTTATGAAGAAACATAATGCAGAAAAGTTTATTATTGATTTTGCAATTTAATTTTATTTGTAATATTATTAACTATTTTATCTATATTTTTATGTTGTCCTATTTTTATTATACATATGCTATATATAGCTAAATAATAGGAAAAATATTATATATTAATATTATGTACATGATGTTCTAAGTGACTCATGGTCACTATGAATGACAACCTCCTTGGAAACAAGATAATGTTCTCGAGTTTGGAGGGCACAGATCTAGACATAAAACTCTTTGTCATTGGTGGGTTAGTTAAGGTGGGCACCATGAAGTTTTTCACTCAAATAGGCAATTGGGTGCCCCCTTTGCAACAAAAAAACTCTCACACCTATACTTGATGTATCACATTCTAGCTCAAAAGTTTTTGAAAAGTCAGGAAGAGCTAGAACAAGAACATGGATGAGTTTATACTTGAGCAGTTGAAAAGTTTTTTCTTTTTTTTCACCCCAAAGGAAAGGAACATTTTTCTTCATCAACTCATTGAAAGGTGAAGCAAGTTTGGCGCAAAGCGCAAACTTGCGAGACCATGAAAGCTCTTGATCCCAGTTACACTTATTAGGGTGGCCAATTATTGGATGACCTTGAATTTTTGGGGATCTACTTGGACCCCTTATGCACTAAATAAAAAGCTTAAAAACACTACACTAGAAACACAAAAGGTGCATTTTTCTATGTTTGCAAAAAGATTATTTTTCCTAAGAACTAACAAGACTTCCCTGAGATGGCCTACATGATAAGTTAGGCTCCTACTATAAACTAAAATGTCATCAAAATAAACAATTACAAACCTATCAATGCAATCCCTTAAGACACGATTCATGAGGCGCATGGAGCATTAGTGAGCCCAAAAGGCATCACCAATCATTCATAAAGGCCAAATTTGGTCTTAAAAGAAGTTTTCCATTTATCACCCTCTATGATCCTTATTTGATGGTAATCACTTCTAAGATCAATTTTTTAAAATACTTGCACTTTATGCAATTCATCAAGCCTAGGAATTGGGTGCCTATATTTAACAGTGATGTTGTTGATGGCACGACAATCCATACATATCCGCCATTTGCCATCCTTTTTGGGCACCAACAAGACTAGCACAACACAAAGGCTAAGGCTCTTTCGAACTCAATCCTTCTCCAACAAGTCTTGAACTTGAAACTCTGTCTTTTACGTCTCAATGGGGTTTATCCTATACGCAAGCCTATTGGGTAGGCTAGCATCAGACACAAGGTCAATTTGGTGTTCAATCCTCTTTAGAGGAGGAAATCCTTTAGGAACCTCTTTAGGGGAAAAATCATCAAATTCTTTTAAAAGATTTTTAACCCAAGAAACTCAATTTCAAGACTAGTGGTAGTGCTAGATGATACCTCTTTGTAAAGGAGGAGAAAGAAAGGTTTATCAAGCAAGAAAGCATTCTTGGTGTCCATTTTTCTAGCAAAATGACTCTTTTTCTTGATAACCTCCTTAAAAAGGGCACTACCTTCCAACTCTCCTTCCTTACCCCTTTCAAGCTTTAGGGGTGGAAGCTTTTTCTTTTTTTTTTTTTTTGCTTTTGATTTTTTTCCTCATCCAGTTTATACTTCATGATGAGTTGATCCTCCGGCGCTTGTGAAGGTGTCAGAGGTTGCAACTTTATTTTCTTGTCCTTGTGGGTGAGGACTATCTCATTAGTATGACCATGGTAGATGTCTTTCTTATAAAATTATCGTGGTCTACCTAACAAGATATGGTTAGTCTCCATTAGAACTATGTCACAAATGATTTCATCTCTATAGTTTCCAATGGAGAAGGGCACTTTGACTTGTTGGTTCACCACCATTTCCTCCTTTTCATTTAGCCATTGAAGTTTGTAATGCTTATGATGGGGAATTGGTGTTAAGGCAAGCTTTTCTACTAACCTTGAGCTACAACAGTTACAACATGATCCACTATCCACAATCAGAGAACATGTTTTATAAAAAAATTTACATCTTGTATGAAAGATGTTCTCTCTTTGTGTTTGGTCAATCTCAAAAGGTTGGTTTCCAAGAAGCTTTTGAACCATCAAGAGGTCACCATCACAAGGATAAAATTCTTCCATGTCATGCTCATGTTCATGACCCCTTCTTCTTCACTCTCACTAGTCTTACATTAGCTCTTAAGGCTAGTTAAGCTAGTTTTACATGGCCTTAATCCACACGCCTAGCTTAAGCATGGAGGGGGTGCCAAACCAAACCTAGGGGGTAAGGAAAGGAGCCCAACATCCAAGCTTAGAGGCCCACCTACTAAATAAACTCCTAAAACTAGCTAAAGGCATCTATAAGGTCTAAACTATGTGAAAATGGTCAAATTACATGGCCTAAAGCAAATACAAGCAAAATAATATTTACAATGAATTAAATTAAGGACTATGACATATGATCACCACTTCAAGCAAGAGTTGAAGCCTAGGAAACTCTTTCCTAACCATGTCCTCTTCTATCCTCCTAGCTATGACCCTAGTGATAGGACCCTTGGTAGGTAGAATTGCATCACCACCATGTTTTGGCCATGTATCCTGACTTTTCCTTCCACCACGTTTTGGTCACGTATCCCGACTTTTCCTTCCACCACCATGTTTTAGACATGTATCTCAACTTTTCCTTCCACCACCACATTTTGGCCACATATCTCGACTTTTCCTTCCACCACCACATTTTGGCCACATATTTCGACATTTGCTTCCAACACCACGTATCCTGACTTTTCCTTCCACCATCCTATTTTAGCCTTGTATCCTGACTTTTTCTTTCACCACCATGTATTGGCCACATATCCCGACTTTTCCTTCTACCACCACATTTTGGCCATGTATCCCGACTTTTGCTTCCACCACCCTATTTTGGCCACGTATCTTGACTTTTCCTTCCACCACCACGTTGTGGCCATGTATCCTGATTTTTCCTTCCACCACCCTGTTTTGGCCATGTATCTTGACTTTTCATTCCACCACCATGTTTTGGCAACGTATCTTGACTTTTCCTTCCACAACCAAATTTTTACCACATATCCCAACTTTTCCTTGCACAATCCTATTTTGGCAACGTATCCTGACTTTTCATTCCACCACCATGTTTTGGCCATGTATCTCGAATTTTCCTTCCACCACCCTAATTTGGCCATGTATTTCGACCTTTCCTTCCAGAACCCTATTTTGGCCACGTATCGCATCTTTCCCTTCCACCAAGTTGTTTTGGTCATGTAGCCTGACTTTTCCTTCTACCACCATGTTTTGGCAACATATCCCAACTTTTCCTTCCACCTCCATGTTTTCACCATGTTTTTCCCTTATTATGCACCGAATTTGAAGAATATAGAAAATCCGACTGTAGAAAGTACTCAAAACCTAGTAAAAACCCCAAAACGAAAGAGAACCTAAGAAATTAGGATTTTAAAGAAAAATTCTCTTCAATGGGAACAATTGAACAAAAAATGAACAAAAAAATATCCAAACAAATAAGATCAGACATACTTATAATGATCAGCAACTGAAAGCAGGAGATTTTTTAAATAATTTTTTTCTAGAATTCGAGGAGATTTACTTAGGCATGCAAGAGGGAGAAGAGAATAATGGAGAGAGGAAGAGAGAGATTGGTTAAAGAGAAAAGAAGAGGAAAGATGAAGAAGAAATGGGAGAAAAGGAAAACAAGGAAAAGGAAAAGATTATAAAGGACGGGAGTACATTTAATAATTATGATTTACTAACTGCAAAACCCTCCTCACAAACATATTTCTACAAAAACAATCCAAATACTTGAATTAAAAAGAAAAGATTATAAAGGACATTAATGTCATCCATGATCGTTATCTTTTATTAAACATGTGATTTTTATGTGCGTAATTTCTCCATCCATCCATGTCTAAGGATATTTTATTGATTATGTGATTTTTTTTTTTATAAAACATGCGACTGTAATTAATAATGACAATATATATATACATACACACATGTATATGTGTGTAGAAAATTGGTTTGAAAAGTAAATAGCTTGATGTGAAGATGAATGTTCAAAATGTATGGTAACTGACGTGAAAATAGAAAATTCATAAAATATTTTTTCAATGATTCATATATGTAAGAAGAAAATAAGATTCAACATAATATATAAAAAGTAAAACAAAAAATATAAATGAGATAATTAAAAAAACATAATGTACTGAACAATATTGTTTCTTAAAAAACAATATCATAGTTATATAAAAGAATCCATGAAAGAAAGATTTATTAAAATCAATATGATAAGACAACTAATATTCGTATTTACTATATTTTATTTGAGAAAAACACTTATACACTATAAGTGGAAAAAATTTTACACTGATAATTAATCACAACCATTTTTATATAATAAGTTTATTAATTTTACCAACTACTATTTTTATATAATAAGTTTATTAATTTTACCAACTAATAATATTAAAAGTCATATAAACTAAAGATTGTGGTCAACCGTGAAAGTTTATCGGTGTTAAACTCATTTTATTTTGTATGTTGTATCCCATTTTTCATATATTCAGTGGCATCAATGCTCTCTAATTTTTCATACATGCAGAAGCTAATTGCAATTCTTAACTCTCGACCCCTTTATCTTCCAGTTGGACTTGGTCAGTGGACCTATAAGTTTATTCTCCCAAACTTTCCTAGACTATGCAACCTTCAATTTTGTGAATGTAACTTCCAATATTTGTTACTAGGTCACAATTATTTGTCTAAGCTCTAAATGTTTAATTCTAGACTTGAGAGAATGATGTTGTTGGCCACCAATACTTATTCATGCTGTAGAAATTCAGTGCTAGCTAGGTATGAGGGTGTCGGTATACTATCTTGACTAAAAACCAAGACGAGTGCAAGATAAAAGGTTTGGAAAAACTTTACTTTAGAGGCTGACTAGAAATTTGTTTATAATATGTACCAACTATACAAGAAATTACTTTTTTGTTCAAATATTCATGCTGAAAATAATATAAATATGTTTTGTCAATAATATTATGAGTTTAAGTGAGGTTTTATATGTCATTAAATGACTATCTTTTAATTTTATAGTTTTCAATAAATTCCAACTAATAATACAGTAAATGTTAAAAAAAGTATGTTGCTAAATATTACAAATACTTTTAAAAAAAATCCTACTCAATACTAAGTTTATTTTTTATAAGCAAATGTTAATTTAATTTTATAGTTTATGTTGCTTTTTTTACTTAGTTTTTATTGGTTTTGTTTGTTGACTTAAAAAGTTTGGTACTACATTTATAATTGTAAATGAACACAATGCAAGATTATATTCAAAACGTTTTGAGAAAATGATTTGTTGTATGAAATCCAATGTTCATCATGATTTGAATTTATTATATTTGTTAATGTTTAATTTTTTTTTTAATTTATCGCTACTACTATATTGATGGTTGAAGGCAACGTTCATTGAGCTTATCATTTCAATTTATTATATTTGTTAATGTTTAATCCTTTTTTAATTTATCGCTACTACTATATGGATGGTTGAAGGCAACGTTCATCATCATTGTGATGGATTCTAAAGTATGATATCATGAACATGTCTAGTTAGATACTTAAACGTCTTGAAATTTAACAAATATTTATCTCAAGATGAAAGATCTTTTTACACATTTGTTAATTTGATGGATTTAAAATGAGAAGTAAATCGAAAAAAAATTAATGAATGAAAGCATTAGAATAAAAATTAAAAACTAAATCTTCACATTTTATCACATTGGAGAAAATTTTTAAATAACTATGCTTTTTTTTTACTACTTTCCTGCCTCTACAAGTTACAATTTTTTTTATCTGAATACATACCGTTAAAAAAATAATTTGAATGTGATTTAAATAAAGATTATACTATAATTTAATATTTTTTTAATAACAGGAGAAAGTTGAAAAAGGTTAGAGGCTAAAATAAATATTAGAACAAATTACACAGACAACTCATCAGTAGTTTAAGACCGATTACACTGGTTTAAGACTGATTTGACAAACATTTTTTTTAACATTTTACAGTTTTCAAAAAAAATTTAAGCAATTGAATGGGAAGAAAAGAGGAAAAATAAAGATAAGAGTGTTGTTTATCATAAAACTTCATCAAACAATCATGTACTTCACATAGGACTTCTTTGAACTATCAAATGAGTTTTGTGTATAAACCCTTAAACAGAAGGGATGCAGGTGTAATTTATTTAAATATTAAAATAATTATTATAAAAGTTATCAAATTTAATAAACAAGTATCCAAAACACTATTTATTGAAATCATTTATCAATTAGTTATTACAATAGTATGCAAATTATTTATAATATCAATGCATAGACTATTTATTCATTAAGATAATTATTTCAGTCTCCCCCATAGTTAGATCACCTCAACTATCGGCATCGTCATAGATGAAGAAATTGTTCAAGCTATAGTAATTTTACATTATCAGATATGTATAAAATACAATGACACGCAGTTTGCAAATATAGACTAGATCTGGTTAGTTATAAATTGTATTGATAACTACGAAATATTTTTTCACATAACCAACTTTGCAGAACAAGATGGGTAGAATTGTGTAAACCAATTTGTGTGCGGCAACATCATCTTGCTATGAATGATCTCTACATTCAATAATATGAAAATCATTCGTCCATATCAACGTTTGAGTAGTGCAGTCATATTATTATTATCTGCCTTACCTCAAATCATAAGCATGCTGGTTTTTGCTGAATCTCCACCTTAGGATAACACAGAAGGGATCAATCATCGGTACCGAAGTAGCGATCACCAAATTCACCCAATCCAGGGATAACACGGTACTCTTCATTTAATTCAACATCAATCTCAGATGTGACAATCTTCAATGATGGAAACCTTTTAGACACGCAGTGGATTCCCTCAGGAGCCTGAATTCAAAAAGATCCACAGAATTCATGTACATAAACAAACAGTATGAAATGATAATCAAATAACTATGGTAAATATCGAAGGCATCAGAATTAACTCACAGAAATGAGATTCAGGAATATAATGTGATTTTCTGGTACTCCTTTCTTAATGAGTAATTCAATTGCTTGGTTGGCAGAGTTACCTGACATGTAAGTTATCGACGTTAGTATTGCTTTAATGAGCAGTGAACACGGAATGGATTAAGATTAGTAACCATCAGATGAGAAGGAAATGAAATTATCCACAGTACACTACTATACTAGTACAGATGAGTCATCTCAATATACTTAGGAAATAATTTAGTGGCTCAATACTTTCCGCTTTCAATAGTTCCTTAAGCAAGTGCCTAGCAAATTATGTGTATCTTATTTATGACAAATTCAATTATTTACATCATCTATTACCACTTCCCAGACTCCCTATAAAATAGTGTTTCTACATTCACGGATACAAACCAGTAACATGACATTCTACTTATCTATTTTTTTGGCTACATATCAACACTACAGGGTTTCTTTCCCATGAATAATCCAAAGAATTCAAATAAAATTGTGTTTGTGAGCAATATCTGCTACCATAAAGGGTTTGGAAGAAAAAATGTATACTGAAATATGATGCAGTAGAGGTGGATAAAGTGGAAAAAAAAATGGAGGGAGGACATTTCAAATCAT
Source organism: Psophocarpus tetragonolobus (assembly GCA_037954015.1). Lineage (NCBI taxonomy): Eukaryota > Viridiplantae > Streptophyta > Magnoliopsida > Fabales > Fabaceae > Psophocarpus > Psophocarpus tetragonolobus. The sequence continues at coordinate 37,791,789 of CM075691.1, read as the reverse complement.
CACCTGTGGCCAGGACCGGGTCAAGAAGCAAGACATGCCGTTCTGAAATATCCTTGGGAAGCTTTTCATATATAAGCTGCTCAGTGCAAAGGGTTTAAGATTGAACACCAACCACATCAGCAGAGAACCTATACAACTAAGTCAACTTCATGGAGTTTCAAATAAATCATTTACCTGTTTTCCATTGTCTCCATCCCGATGAATCAGAATTTTACCAATTTTAATGCCTTTACAACAAGCACGAAGTGCATTTTCCATGCTCTCACCACTATAATCCAAAAGAGTGATAAATAATAAGCCCAAGGTATAGAGAGTACTGAAGTGAATGAATGCAGTTTTGGTACTAGGACTCAATGTTTGCTGAACAGTATACACACCAAGTGAGAATCCAAGCTCATTAATCTAATAAAAAAAGGGAACTATAAGTTCCATTTCATCATTGCATTCCCAATAGCACCCTATCATTTCTACTGCACCTGCTAATACCTGGTTCAAAGCTCACCTTCGAACAATTGAAACACCACACAATTTTTTACAGAAATCAACACCAGTATATACAGATCCTGCAATATAAACCTCATTTCAGTTATCTAACACTGCCAACATAAGCATTCATGAACTACTGTCAATCTGTATTCATACCAGACATGTTTCAGTTCACAAAGCATAAATCTTGTTCACCAAACAAAAGGAGTTATAATGAACATAAAAACTGCAAGGACTGAGGAAAAGGACCATTGATTACCTGTGGGAGTAACCACTTGCTTTTCAGTGAAAGGCAGATGACCTAGACCATGCTCAACAACCTAATAATCAAAATCATGTCTCATATACTATGTACTGAAAACTCATGAAGGAAAAAAGTTCAGCAGAGCTATGAAGCATACAGTACCAGACGAATAAGTCGATCTGAATAAAATACAAAATCATGCTTTGATATGTCTCTGTCACGAATCAATGTATGCATCCCCCTTATCTGAAATATATAAAAGCATAACCAACAAAGGACTAGGTATATAGATGAAACAAATCATTATATTACAGAACAGGGTCAAGTGTAGAAAAACAGTGGTTATTGACAAGAATGAGTCCAGGTGGTTCTCTTGCAATTTCAGGACTTAAACGATCCCTAGTCTTCTCTAATCATCTCTTTCTGGCTTATCTCAGGCAATCTGTTAGAATCCTATTTTATAATTTCTATCACCAACTTATTCTAACTACCTCTAATAGAAAACAGCACATTGGGCTTATCAAATATTGGGAATCAGGGACTACAGCTGCCAAGGGAAGGTTCCCGTTCATGGTTTCAAGCTTTACCTCTTGAACCTTGCAAATGATCATGATCCATGGTTTCTAGCTTTACCTCTTATAGCTCAAAACCTTTGTGTTGCAAGAAAAGCACAAATCTTCACTCAAGCAGCTTAGTCTGCAAGCAATTCACACCAACAAATACAAACAACCCACGTCTTATAGTGTTGGAGCATGCCTTGTCACAGCACTAGCTGCACCAATAACAACATCAAAAGGGACTTCTACATGCACTCTGATGTGCAAGAATGAGGCTAGGGTTTTCTGTACAACATAAAACCTTAAGCAAGATTATGTATCCCCTTTTAGATGTCCTTCCTGACCTATTGCAAGAAATTAATGTCTGGCTTAATTTTGCCTTCAATCATATATTACGATTATGACATACATCAATTGAATCCACAATGCTAAGAACTGCATCAGGATTAATAATGAATTTCTGATTCAAATAACCTCATTTGTTGCATTAGAGACAACAATTCACTCATAGTAGAATCAACAACCACCTCCTTTGAGCTCTTCCCGCTCACAGCTCCACCATTCAAGAAAAAAAGTCAGATTGTGATCTAGTGTCATCTTTAATTTATCAATTTGGAAGCTAGCATCAGTTTAACTCTTTACAACAAGCTTGTTTTCTAAGACAAAAAAATCACACCAAAATCACTAACATCCCTCCACATGGCTTATCATATTTCCAATCACCAACTTTATAATTACAATAATACAATGATATGTCACATGTGAAGTATAGTGGTATCATAACATCTAGCTCCCAATGTAAGAACTAAAATAGCTTTAGGTCAGAGAACTATATACACCATGATTACCTTGAATATTCTATATAGCATTCTGATGATGGGTCTGTGACGTCTGTCTAGTACACTATTACTTTAATACGTACCTAAGTGAAGATGTGATATCCAATATCCATGACCCATAAGATGCGGCCATCAGTCTATGCACATATTAGTCTCAATGTATTATTGGTAAGTAACAATATACTCGGTTGCAAAGATTTAAAAATAGTGTTCTAGTATCCAATAGGATCTCATGATCAAAGTCAAGTACTCAACATCCATGGTATTGAACCTTCTATTCTAAGGACTTTATCATTTTAAAAGAAACACAATAAATAAAATGCCTCATACAATCATTAAATAAACACAACATAGAAATATAAGCAAATCTGATCAAATAAATCATTGGCCTTAAGGCTTTAAACCAACATCTAACATTACCCGCAAACATTCACCATGTCCTCAAGGTAAAAAGCTACTAGACCTAAAATTTCCACATTAGGAAGAGCAAGCACTTAACATAACAAGGGTATGATATGAAAGCATACAGAAAATATAGGAAATTCCTAAATAATAAGAATGCGATACAACCTAAATATGTTGGTACGAATTAATAAAAAAATATTTGATATAAATGGCACAATATTCATAGAGACATTCATAATTTCTCAATAGTACATATTACATAACCAGATCAATGGATGATGACAGTTTATCCAAAAAAAAAAATACGTGTGATTATATCTTTCCCTTGTCCACATTTGATTAATATACTATTCTCCCCTATAAACATGTTAAAAAAAATACATATATTTTTATGAAGTCATGTTAGAATGTCAAAATCATCATTAGTTCTTTCCAAAAGAAGATTTGGCTTCATATAATAGTCCACTATCTATTTTTTAAGGCTGATTGGGTTGCACTTATTCCCCAATCCCATTTGCATCATCAAAAGAAAAGATGATTTGTAAGTTTAGTTTGTAAGAGATAACTTAACCAATTCAAGTAAGGCATTATCATTAATTGGATCATGTACATCTCCATTATATTTTTTCTTTTTTAAAAATTGGGCAAATAAAAGTTTCAAAATTGAATTAAAAACTAATTCAAATATATTTTAGCCAAACATGTTTGTTTTGAAATATGTATTTAAAACCTGAAAACTTGCAACTACCCCAAACAAGTCCTTAAACATTTATTTTATAGTTATTTGTTTAACATTTCAATTTATTTATACTCAATAATACTATAAAAAGGGTAGAAAGACAACATAAAACTCAATATCATAGTTACTAGGTTCACAATACTCTCATACGTGGTATATGCAATATGCAAAGGGTCCATGAGGGTATACATGGTACACTATATAGGTTCATTGCAAGAGGTGCCCACATCAAATCTTGTTAAGGCACTACTATTAGACACTAAATGTGGTCACATCTCCCAACAGGAATTCAAACCTTGATTTGTCACGTTATAGGGGAACTAACCTTTTATGCTGGTAGAAGTAGGGTTAGATTATAGAAAGAAAAAACAATGTTCTCTGGCAAAGGATGAATACAAGTGTTCTTTTAGGATTGACAGCTTGAGATCTCTCCCTCAAGATCCAATCCCATAGTCTTTTCTCCCTATTTATCTATATCTTATCTTCGCCTATATTTAGATATAGAACCTGAACTACCACCTCTAACACCATCTCCCTCCTGAACAGAACCAACCCATTGGGCTTGCCTAACATTTTACCAACTTGTAGCCTGTGAACAAAAACTAGAGCAGCAAGAATTACCAAGGCCAAAGTACAAACAACCTACGTTCCTTTGTATCTAAGAGGATATTGCACCCCCTATATTGTAGCCTCTGCGTCTGTATCATTTAATTACTGCATAAAATGACAAGTTGTAGCCTTGAAACATGATTATTCTTAATTTCTACTTTATGTGCCACTTTCACATGTATACAAATTCCAATACAACAATGAATTGATAAAAGCATTATCCTAGTAGGTGACACTTGCTACATGGATCATAGTGTCATTTGGCATGTATCCAAATTCAAATTGAAATAAAAAAACAAAAACATGAATAATCTTCATGTGATGTCTCGTTAAAATACTTCTTTCATGGTCATAAATCATAATGAAATCAAGTAATTTGGTTAAATGTACCCTAAATCATAATAAAATTCCTATGATTTACAAATGTAAAAATTTAAGGATAACTTTTCTTATAATTGTACCAATAATAAAAATTATTAACTGCCTGTAAAGGTTAATAAAGTATGATTATCCAGTCTGTATTAGTAAGTAGTAACTAGTCAAGATATGCCACTGGATCTTCCCCAAATTTCAAAAGCATTACATTACAATGGAAAATTAGAAGAAAAAATGACAAGCTATGGTTAAATATACCTGGAATGTAGACTGAATAACATACACATTTGGATATATTTTGCATAGATCATGTTGACCAAGCTTTGTACGGATATGTTGTACAATCAAATCAATGGCAACATGATTATCACCTCCACGAGGAATGATCACGTCAGCATACTTTTTTGATGGTAGAACAAAATCATCAAATGCAGGCTTAACAAATTTTGCATACTACAAAACCAACAATACAAGCAGTTAGGGACAAATATGAAACGTGATTGCTAAAACGTCATAAGATTGAGAACTATGAAATTCTTTCTATTCAGACATCAAAATTTCTCAAAAAAATACAATTTCACGTGAAAAAGAGCTGTCATTATTAACCTAATTAAATTGTTGGACTTACCATCTCAAGAACAGAGTTTATATCCCTGCCCCTCTCCACTGTGTCACGTCTTATTCTACGAGCAAGCCTCACATCAGCATCTGTAAGCAATTCATAGCCAAAGATGAAATTAGACAGAGAGGATGGAGGTGAAGGAGGTTCCATTATAGTATAAAATACTGATCTAAGAGTGTTTGTTTCAACATATACAAATTTATTCCAGGGAATGTAAAATCATGTATTTGTTATGAGCTTTAAAATTTGTTCATAGTTTTTTTTTTTTTTTTTGAAAGGCATATGTAATGTTCATGCCAAGAAAAGTAGTAATCTTTGTTTTAGTTTAATTTTTTGTTCCCATAGTGAGTGGTGGGAAAGCAATTATTTCATACGAATATTGAAATTCATCCTTCAACCCGATTATAACTTCCATTTCCACTCTTACTTTTTATTCTAATCATTTAAATTTGAAAAATAATGTTTCAGACTATAATCTAACAGAACATATTTTTGAATTTACCCAGGAATAACATTCTCAGTAACTTAGTCACGATATTCTGGGGAATGTCAATCCTTGGAAAGGAATATTATACCTTGAACCAAATGCCAAATTTAATACAAGATGGAAGGAAGGGAAAGGCAATGAACCTAGGGATAAATAGATTTACTAAACTGTTATATAATACAAATATAAATGACCATATTATAGATACATAGTTCGTAAAGTACATTAATTAATGAGACAAGGAATACACTACAGACCTAAATAATACATCAAAGGGAAGCAGAAAACCTAATTGGTTGTCTCAAAATTTAGGGTGAAATCATTTTCCTTCTTATTATGCTGGGAATACAATTCATATATATACAAGACCGAAGCTAATAGGGAAGAATAATAATAACCACCATATCCCTATGATTCAGGGATATTCCTATCATACATTATAATTGTAATCTCCTAAATAAAGAAACAATACAACTAATAAAACATAACAGGAATAAAACAGGTAATAAAACATATTCTAATAAAACAGATTCTAACACTCCCCCTCAAGCTGGTAAATAGGTATTATCAATTCCCAGCTTGGAAACAATCTTCTCAAAGATGTTGCTGTTCAGCCCCTTTGTTAGAATATCTGCAAGGTTGTGTTGTGAGGAGACATATGGAGTGCATATCAGACCACTATCTAATTTTTCTTTGATAAAATGTCTGTCAACCTCAATATGTTTGGTTCTATCATGTTGCACCGGATTATGAGCTATACTAATAGCAGATTTGTTATCACAATAAAGTCTCATTGGTTTATTCGATTTTATCCTTAGGTCTTCCAAGATAATCTTCAGCCAGAGTAGTTCACATATCCCTTGTGCCATTGCCTTGAACTCTGCTTCAGCACTGGATTTGGCTACCACATTTTGTTTTTTACTCTTCCAAGTCACTAGATTCCCTCCAAGGAAAGTGCAATATCCCGTAGTTGACCTCCTATCCACAATTGACCCTGCATAGTCTGCATCTGTATATGCTTCCAGATTTATATTCCCATTTCGTTTGAACAAAATTCCCCTGCCTGGGGTCCCTTTCAAATACTGCACAATTCTTAGTGCAGCTTGTAAGTGAACCTCCTTTGGCTGGTGCATGAACTGGCTGACTAGACTCACGGTGAATGCAACATCAGGTCTAGTGTGAGATAAATATATCAGTCTACCAACTAGCCTTTGATACATTTCCTTGTCAACTGCAGTATCTTCTTCTGCGTTTCCCAATTTCAGGTTTGGGTCAATTGGTGTACTTGCAGGCTTGCATGCTGTCTTACCAATCTCTTTCAACAAATCAGTGATGTATTTCTGTTGAGATATGAATATCCCCTTTTTAGAATGGGCCACTTCAATTCCCAAAAAATACTTCAATTTTCCCAAGTCTTAATTTCAAATTCCTTGGCTAGATGTTGGCCTAACAATCGTTGCTCTTCCTCATCATTACCTGTCACTATAATATCATCCACATAAACCAGTAACACTGTTACTCCCCTTGACTTAGCGTGTTTAATGAACAGAGTGTGGTCTCCTTGACTTTGTTTAAAGCCTAAACTTATCATAACTTTAGTAAACCTTCCAAACCACGTTCGTGGTGATTGTTTCAGCCCATACAATGCCTTTTTTAGCTTGCAAACAGTGTTGACAGCTGATTTTTTACCATATCCAGGGGGCAATTCCATGTAAATCTCCTCTTCAATTTCCCCATGGAAGAAGGCATTTTTAACATCAAATTGTTACAAGTTCCAATCATAATTAGCCACTAGGGACAATATCACCCTAACTGTATTCATTTTTTCAACTGGAGCAAATGTTTCCATGTAATCCACTCCATAGGTTTGAGTGAATCCCTTAACTACTAACCTTGCTTTGTACCTCTCAATGAATCCATCAGCCTTGTATTTTATAGTATATACCCACTTGCACCCTACTGGTTTTTTTTCATGTAGGAGAGCAACCAAATCTCAGGTACTATTCTTCTCTAATGCTTCCATTTCCACATTCATGGCTTGTTTCCATTTTTTATCACTCAATGCCTCAGATAAAGTGGTAGGTGTTGTTGTAGTGTTTAGGCTTGTGAGAAAGGCTTTATGGGTAGGTGAGAAGTTTCTAAAGGATAGATAATTGGCTAGAGGGTACAGTGGTTTGGTGGTACATTTCCTGGTTTCTTTCCTAAGGGCAATTGGAATACCTAGGTCCTCATAAAATGGTGCTGGACTGGTTTCAGGTTCTTGTACAGTTGGGAAATCAGAGGTTGATTTAGTGGAGATTAAAGGAACAGGGGTAGTTACCTCATGTAATGTTGGGTTGGATTGTTGGACATGGACAGATTCTGGAATGGCCTTTGTCTTCCTTGTATAAATCAATCCTTTTCCAAATCTTATATTAGCTCCATCTTGAATGGATTTGGTGGGTTCCTTCTCAGTTGTTACACTTTTAGTCCCTATTTCTAGTCCCAAGTTTAAGTCAGGGAGCATAAGAAGATCCTCTTCCTTTCTTTCAGTCTCCCCCTGAGGATGATCTTGGTGGAAGTAGCTTTTATGCTAAAAAAATGTGACATCTCTAGACACGAAGAATTTTTGTGATGGTGGGTGATAGCATTTATATCCCTTTTGTGTGGATGAGTATCCTATGAAAACACATTTTAAGGCTCTAGGATCAAGTTTACCTCTGTTACCACTGTAGACATGGACAAAAGACACACACCCAAATATTCTTGGAATAAGTTGATTGGATGTGGAAACATTAGGATAAAAGGAGGACAGAACCTCCATAGGGCTTTTTGCGGCTAGAATACTAGAAGGTAGTTTATTGATTAAATAACATGCAGTAAGAACAGCATCCCCCCAAAACCTTTTAGGAACCTCATGTTGAAAAAAAAGAGTCCGAGTTTGGTCTAGTAGGTGACCATTTTTTCTCTCAGCAATCCCATTTTGCTAAGGTGTTTTGACACAGGATGACTCATGAATGATACCTTCCTTTTGACAAAAGGAAATAAGCTCATGATTAAAGTAATCTTTGGCATTATCGGATCTAATCCTCTTAATGCTAACCCCAAACTGATTTTTTACCATGAAAAAAAAACGCTGAACCACAGAACTGACTTCAGATTTTTGTTTTAGTAAGAAAACCCATGTGACACGAGTACAATCATCTATAAAGGTGAGGAACCAACGGCCACTAGAAACATTTGGGACAATTGAGGGACCCCACACATCAGTATGAATTAAATAGAAGGAAAAAGTGCTCATATTATTACTAACTGGAAAAGGTACACGCTTGTGCTTAGCCAGCTCACACACTTCACAATGGAGACTTTCCACATCTAATTTGCTAAAAAGGGAAGGGAATAACAATTTTATGACTCTAAAGGAAGGATGTCCAAGACGACAGTGATGTAGGAAGACCTTCTCCTCCCTGTTGGTCTTTATTGACTCAGAGAAAAAAGAATTGTTGTTTTCCAGGTCTGGTGGCAAATCCGAATTATCCAAATAATAAAGGTCATTCCATTCTCTAGCATGTCCAATCGTCCTCCCCGAATACTTGTTCTACAGTATACAAACATTGTCATAAAAAATGGCATTACATGATAGGTCTTTTATGAGTTTTTTTACGGAAATCAAACTGACAGACAGTTTAGGAATATGAAGGACATTTTTAAGGGTTATAGATGGGCTTATTTGAACTTCTCCTTGACCTTCTGCTGTGGATATTTTCTTGTTGCTAGGGCAAGGGGTGTAAGAAGAGAAATGTTTAGGTAGGGGTGTCATGTGGTCAATAGCCCCAGAATCTAGCATCCAATATGGGTTATAGTTTTTATTTGAGGCATTAAGTCCAAAAGAAAAAGGAAATATAGGGTTTTGGTTTGCGTAGTAAGAGGCGGCTCCCAGAATTTGAGAGCTCTGATACCATCTCAAAATTTAGGGTGAAATCATTTTCCTTCTTATTATGCTGAGAATACAATTCATATATACAAGACTGAAGCTAATAGGGAAGAATAATAATAACCACCATATCCTTATGATTCAGGGATATTCCTATCATACATTATAATTGTAATCTTCTAGATAAGGAAACAATACAACTAATAAAACATAACAGGAATAAAACAGATAATAAAACATATTCTAATAAAACCGATTCTAACAGGTTGTAAAACTTAAACCACTAAATGTCTGAAAAGAATGTGTTGCAATTTATTTAACAAAAGAATACAATGCAATCGACTCTTTTTCTACATATTTCTAGGAAACCATCTAATTGAAAAATTACCATGCTTTGTGGTAGAAACCAAACAATAAACCCCATTGTTTGACCATTTCTTCAGCAACAGCAATTATGTTGTGTCATGTATCACTTGTTTCTAGAAGTTCATTTCTTTCATTTTCTTAACAAATGATACATGCATATTTTGAAGTATTTTATTTCACCAAGCATTCACTGAAACACAACACAAATCATTTAAATAGGAAACAAGAAATAAAGTTCCCAAATTAATCAACAATTATAACAATGCATTGTATTTATAAACAATTCATAAACTCCCCCCACATGACCAAAGTTTTAAAAAAATAGTCTACAACACAACCACAATTCCAGCCACAACATCAAGGCCTTCAGACTCTCTGCAACAGCATTAAGACTGCAACTGCAGCCACATTGTCCACAATTTCCTACTACATCAAGGATTGAGACAAAACCGCAACCACAATTTAAAACTTTGCACCATGTGACACATCATTGTTGAAGTATTAATTAATATACTATAATGCTTTGCACTAACCTGTGTCAACAAAGATCTTCATGTTCATCAGCTCTCGCACACCCTGATCATGGAAGACAAGAATTCCCTCCAATATAATCACATCAGAGGCATTTACCTAAACAAAGTGCACCCCATCAACTAATAAGAAACTCCATCAAACCAAAAACAAAAGACATCATTGAGTCGGACTAGTTGAAACCTGGCGAAAACTATCAGAAGAACGTTGGTGCTTCTTGAAGTCATAAATGGGAACATGCACACCCTGGCCACTGATGAGCTTCCTCATGCACTCTAACAACTGCTCCGTGTCAAAAGCATCTACAAAGAAATGAACCCCATAGAATGAACTAAGCTAAACAAAACTCTTCGAGACGAAAAAAGGAAAAAAGAAAAAGAAATAGTTTCACATAAGTTAAAATCAACTTATACATAAACTAATTTGTAAATGCCCTCACATATGTTACAAAGTTATATTATACGCGAGAGCTTAAGCTTAGCTTGTGTATAAGTCTGTAAGCTAATCTTAACTCATTTCCTTTTTTCTGTTCATGTTTTCTTAGCAACACTCTATTTTGAACACATTGGCTGGTAATCGGTTGAAATAAATCGAACAAATACAAATTTGTGTAGGTCCCACTTATCATTAAATGCGTGTTAGAGGAGTGAGTTAATGTGTTGCTAACTCTCATTTTTCTTTTATGTTCATGTTTTCTACTGAGAGAAATGCTAGCAACACGCTATTTTGAACACACTGTCCAGTAATTGGTTGAAATTTCATTGAAAAATACAAATTTCCGTGGGTCCCAATTATCATTAAACGTGTGTTGTGTTGCTACCACTCCTTTTTCTTTTACTAGAAGCACTTCTGCAGAAGTTCAGTCAAACACGTCCTAAAGTAAACTCCACTCCACCACAGAATGAGTTGAAACGGAAATTAAAATTACCAGGGTGATCGAAATTGTACTCGTGAACACGCTCCATCTCTTCAGGTCTCAACCCACGATAAAACGAGTCCTGTTATCAGAAACTAAAACAACTGATTAATCAATTTAAATTCAAAAAAAGAAAAATGCGAAGAGAGAGTGGAAGCAGAGAGAGCGTGCCTGATTGACAAGAACGACGCGGTGATCGTGGAGCTGCTGAATGATCATGTCGCACACGGTGGTTTTCCCCGACGCAGTGCCTCCAGAAACACCTACACGCACGTTTTCCACGTTCGTTCAATTTTGGAATTGGAAAATTGAAGAAGAAGATTGTGAAGAAGAAAGAAGAGTGACCAATGACGAAGGGTTGATTGGGGAAGGAATCGGGGGTTAGGGTTGGGTCGTGAGTGGGGGACAGCGGAAGGAGGCCGTCGAGTCGGAGGCCGGAGAAGTGGGGCCCCGATGCCGCCTCCATTACGTAGTCGATCGAAGTCGTTTCCTCCGGCATCGTCGTTTTGAAGTTTCGGCGTCGTTTCGATGGGTTGCACCGTGCACGTGCTGCTGCTGCAGCTGCAGAATATGGTTTTGTTCGTGTGATAAAGAAAGCACCAGAGTGGATTGTGAGGGCGTCGAATATACCTTGTGACACTTGTGTTATGCGACTCGTTTTCTTTAATCGGATTAAAAAGTTTTTGTTGTTTTTCTTTTCCCACACCACTTATCAATGATGACAAACCAAACAAAACTACTTTTTTCTCACTACTTTAAAATCACTAATATATGTAGGTTACTCCATGAATTTTGTAGGTAAATTTTACCCTTCCCTCTATTACTTTGATAGAGAAGTAAAATTATTTATTCTGTCCAATAATATCAGAAGTTTTCAGTAACCCTTCCCTTCTCTTTCTCCCTTTTGTACGTATTTCTTTTAATATTTTTGTGCTTAATATTTTAAGTATGAAGTAGTTTACTCTTAAGGTATTCTCGGATGCCTAAAACAATAAATATTTAAAGATGCGATGATCATTTAAAGGTTTATCATATGTTAATTAAATTTATTTTTCATCAAATTTATAAGCAAATGTCTAACCGGCTCTGCCAGATTCAGTAGTTTATAAACTTGTTTTTATCAATATTATACGAAGATGTCTAACCGACTCTGCCAGATTCAGTATCGTATAATGTTGATTTGTTAATATGAATATTTTCTTTAAGTTTTCTTCATCTTCTCTCTCACCTTCTTTCTCATCTTCTCTCTCTTTCTTTCTCTGTCTTTTTCTCTCTCTTGGTATCAGAGCCTTGTTCTTTCCAAGGACGGTTCTTTTATCATGTAAATCATAATTTTCTTATTGAAAATAGGTATCTGTCAAAGGTGTATAGTGTTTGCTAGGATACCCATGGTAGTTGAAAGGCAGTGATGGCCAGTGGAGAGCCTTTGTAAGTCCCTAGTTTCCTACCTTTATGGGTTGAGAAACACGTGCAGATTGCGACACCAAATTCAGATATATATTTTCATGAAACAAAAAAAAAAGAAGAGTTTTTTGTTACTTTCTGATAAGCCTTATGATCTTCTATATTCTTTAATATTTATTGTTTTACAGTGTATTCAATGGATATCTTATCTACTACTTCTGTTTTTCTGCTTCTGCTACTGTTTATTTTCTGCTGTTTTCCTGTTCTTTTTACTTTCAGTACTCCTGTTTTCTCACTCTCGTACATACTATAAAATTTTGTTTACAAATTAAACAAATTTTTACAAATAAATGGCTAACATACAACCTTTTAAAGGAAAAGACTACAAATCAGCTCTTACAGCTGTAGAATCTCTGACAAAATTTTCCTCCAGTAGGATATACAAAACCAACTACTGATACAGATATTGTTCATACAGTTCTAATAGGACAAAATAACACAATAATAGCTTTACTAGAAGAAGTTTCTAGAAAATTATCTAATCTTATAGATTCAAACAAAAACGGAAATATATCCGATGATATAAATGATCTAGTTAATAAAGTTTCTAGACTATCTTTAGGAACAAATATATAAACTAGAATAGTATGTAAAAACACTTACAAATTTGTCAAAGTAATAGCAAAAACAAACATAGTTGAATCCAGTAATAGGAATCTGACTAAACAGGAGAATAATACCTCCAACAAAGACAAAACTGTTATTTAAAATATGAATTTAAGACCAAATAACAGTTTACAGACACAATTACAAGATGTTTCTATGGATAGTACACCCAATAGAAATCAAACAACAGAGAGGTTTCCAGGAATTTCTCGCAGATTAAGAGAACACCAGACTAGGAGACAAGATCTCATACAACACCCAGGAATCTTAGATAGATGTCTAAATACAAGAAGAACTACTAATGTCAGGAGATTAGAAGATTTAGTAAACATACATCAAAATACAGAAATAGGATCCAACTCAAGGATAGATTCTTTGAATCCTAGACAACTATACAATATAGGCTGGTTAAGTTCTGAAAGAACTAGTCTTTACAGATATAGGAGGATAGAAGATTTTCACCTTCCTGATAGCACATATGAGATAATTCCTTTAATATCTCAACAAACAGCTACACAGCTCCTAAATCAACATAAGAGATATGTCCACATGGGATTAATTACTATAAGAGTCAGATCCCTAGCTAGACATATGATTGGTGCGAAAGCTTTGATAGTTTTCCATGATACAAGATTTCGAAACTATGATTCTCAAAGTATTATTGGAATCTTAGAGGTTGACTTAAATCAGCTCATATCATTAATATATCTTGCTCCAAACTCTACACTCACCCTTCTAGACTTTGTAAATCACATTAGTCTAGAAGTACAAACTATAGGTTTTGAAACAAATTGGATAGGAGATAACCTACATCTAGACATTACTTTCATAGGAAGAATAAGTAATTATATTTCTTCCATGTATAGAATTAACACTAGAGCATTAAAGGAAGCAATAAGCTCTATTGGTACACAATTTTTGCCAGCTCAGGCATTCACAAGAAGAAATGAGGGTCATCTATGGCAAACTCATCTACAAAGGGACGAACGAAATCCAATCACAAATCCAAATTCTGCTATTATACACAATAGATCTAGAGGTCTTAGTTTAGGCTTTACAGATTATAGAAACACTCCACTTATAGATGTAGAACAAAACAGACGGGATAGTACATCCACTATTCCTAATGATGATCATATTGGTATGATGAATATCATAGACAGTGATGATGAAGAAGATGATGATATGACTGAAGAAGAATGGAATCATATCAAGCAAATATAGCCATGTTTTAGGCAAGGAACTCTAGACAACCAAGCCAACATAGTCATGTCTAGACAAGAAATTATAAACTTAGAATCTTGGGATAGGTTTCTAAAAAACCCTAACTGAGAACCATGGGATAATTTTCCCCTTGAACACAATGAAGTTGGAAGACTTCAAGAAAATGAAAAAAATGACGAAATAAATGATATCGTAAATACATTTTTACAAAAATTAAAAATTGAAGAAGAAACTGAAGAAAAAGAATTTTCTTATCAATTTACAAAAAATTTACAAGATAAAGAAGAAGATGTTTCATCAACAACATCTGAAAACACAAAAGTAGGACTAATAAATGAATATGAAGAATTCACTGCTACAAATTATAGGTTAGATCCTGCTGGTACACAAAATTATTCTCAAGGATTCCTTCCTATAGAAACTGTACAAAATATTGTCCTCAGTAACAATAAATATATATCACATGTAAAAGATTACCAGTTGAACCAAACTTCCAAATTCCAAACTTACTTCTAAACATAGGAGGTATAGATCCCCAACTCCTTCCAACATACATAGAACAATGGACAGTTGCTGTAATCCGAGATTATGACATACATCATGAGAAAGATGTACTGTCTTCTCAAGAAATTATCACTAAAGGAGAAACATACTTAGGCGATATCGCTAGATCTGGATGGGAATCTTTTAAGAAATTTTCCTTAATGATCTAAACACACTGGTTATTGAACCAGGTCCAAATATTTACAATTTATGTTCCCTTATACAAAGATTATTTACTTCACAATCGGCCAATGATGGCAACACAATTAGACAACAAATTTATCTAGGACATCTCGAAAGATTGTCTATTGAATATTTTGGTAAAATAAAAGAATACTGTCAAGATTATCTCTTATATGCATCTATAGCTGGTTGCTTTCATGATGTTAATATAGGAGACAAAATGTTTCTCAAACTTCCAGGAAAACTGGGACAAAAAATTAGAGAAAGTTGGAAAAATGATGAGGTTACTCCCATGCTGAATAACCTCTCTATACGAATACAACACATTATGAAAATAATGGAAGACACTTGTTCCCATATAGCTATACAAAAACAGCTTAAGCATTCTGATGCTGGGATATGCAAAGAAATATACACACCCAACAATATGCACAAAATAGATTTAAAAACAGGAGAAATATATCTAGAAATAAACAAAGATCTAATAATACACAAAAGTTCTTAGGGCCAAGAACTCCAAGAAAAACATACAATAAGGGCTTCTAATGCCAGAAAACCCACTTTAAATCGTAATAGCCATGTTAGGAAATTTAGGGATAACAAAACTTACAAACAAACATTAAAATGTTTTGTTTGTAGTCAACCAGGACATTTTTTGAGAGATTGTCCAAATATCACTAATCTTTACACAAAAGAGGCGACTTTAATAAAATCATGTCATATGAATCTTCTTCCCATTGATGAAGAGGTTTCTACTAACTCTGAAATATTATCTGTTATTATCATAACAGAATACACAGATTAAATAAACCCAGAAAAGGTTTACAAAAATTATGATTTAATAAATGAATTTACAAATAACGAATATAGTCATTTATATCCCAATGATGACAATAATTTCCCAATGGGGGAAGAATATAATGAAATGGGAAAAATGTTAGATGATTTGGGATATTGTCTAATGAAAACTACAGACATAAATCTTTGTTTTCACAAAATACAGTTTTATTCAGGAACAGAATCAATTCTTTGCACATATTGTGAAATGTATTTTCACATATCAAAAAGGGCACATTGTCCACTTTGTTATAAAAATTTCTATATTAAATGTAGAAAAACATTTAAATATACAGGAACAAGAAATACCGTCTTTTGAAAAGAAAGAAAATATGAATAAAATGTACAACAAAGATTTAACCGATACTAGAGTTTCAGTATTAGAGACTCACATAAATCATCTAGAAGAAAAAGTTATTTTTTAGAAAAAATAATAAAAGGGAAAACTAAAATAGATCTCCCAGAGTCTAGTTACCTATCTGAACAAAATAACATGATGGGAACAATGGAATGTATCCCATTAGTTTGTAACAAACAACAACTAATAACTTTAAAAGTATTAGTTAAACTAACTTTTCCAAAAATAAACAACAAACCATCAACAGAAAAAACTATACAAGCATTATTAGATACAGGATGTTCAGAAATAGTTATATGTAAAACTATAACTCCACATCAAAACATAGTTAAAAGTAAACACATCCAAAAAACCAGAACAATGTCTGGTGAAATTATGATAAACGATGAAGAAGTTAATAATGTTATTCTTCAATTTAGCACAAATTGTGACCTTTTTGGTCATAAAATTTTCATAAAAACAATGAGGGTAAAAAATTTAGTTCCCTCAAAACAAAATATGATAATCGACCTAGATTTTATTTTAGGTCAAAACAGGTCAGTTACAATAAACAAAAATTATGTTATGATAAGTGATAAAACACAAATGACACCAATAGTTAGTGGTGATTCATTAAAACAAGATACTACCACTAATAATTGTAATTGTGAAAATTCAACATTTTTCAGGTACATGCGATTGTACTACAAAATTTCCATACATATTAGACGAAACAAAAGAGGATTATTCTTTATCAAATATACTAGACAATATAGTTGAGGCTTTTTCCTCAATAAAAATTTCAAAATCTATAAAATTCGAAAATATTCAACAAATTATTGATAGGTTGAATAAAAAAAATATAATAGGAGAAGATCCTACAAAATTTTGGGAGAGAGATCCCTTAACTTGTAAACTAGAGATTATTAATCCAGATTTAATTATTAAAACAAAAGACATTCAGTTTAATAATTGGGAACAAGAAGAATATCAGAATCATATACAAAATTTACTAAAACTAAAGGTAATAGCACCTAGTGTTAGTCCACACAGAAGTCCGGCTTTTATAGTCAACAAATCTTCTGAACAAAAACGAGGTAAATCAAGAATGGTTTACAATTATAAAAGACTAAACGACAACACAGTAGAGAATGGTTATTCAATTCCATCTAAAGATGTTTTAATAAACCAAATTCAAGATGTCAAATGGTTTTCTAAATTCGACTTAAAAAGTGGATGTCATCAAGTTAAAATGGATCCCGAACCAATAAAATGGACAATCTTCTCTTGTTCTGAAGGATTATTTGAATGGAATGTTATGCCATTCAGTTTTAAAAATGCTCCTGCTATTTTTCAGTGAAAAATGGATAATATCTTTAAAAATGATAAATCCTTTACATGTGTCTATATTGACGACATATTAGTATTTTATAAAACAAAAAATGACCATTTTCACCATCTAAAACAAGTTTTCTATAAATTGGAACATTACAGATTGGTAGTTTCAAAATCAAAAATGGAAATTAGTAAAAATTTCATTGAATTTCTTGGAACAGAAATAGGTAATGGAACTATAAAACTTCAACCTCATATTTCCAAGAAAATACAAGATTTTCCAAATAAAATGGAAGAAATTAAAACACTTAGATCCTTTTTAGGATTTTTAAATTATGCAAGAAGCTTTATTCCTAATATAGGAAAATACACATCTCCTTTATATAACAAAACTTCATTAAAAGGAGAAACAAAATTTAATTTTGAAGATATAAAATTAGTGCAAAAGATAAAACAAATGGTAACAAATTTACCAACTTTACAATTGCCATTAGATTCAGATTACTTAATAATTGAATGTGATGGATGTGAACCTGGATGGGGAGTCATCCTTAAACAAAAGAAAAATAAGCACATACCAAAGGCAGAAGAACAAATTTGCAGATATGCCTTTGGTAAATATACTACAAAACCAAAAATTTACAAAACTAGCACAGATTATGAAGTAAATGCTATCATACACGCAATGGATGCATTTAAATTATTTTTTATAAATAAAAAACAAATAACAATCAGGACAAATTGTGAAGCCATAGTTTCTTATGGTAAAAATCAAATTAATAATGATAAAAAGCCACATAAAATATGGTTGCTTTTCAAAGATTATATAAGTTTTTCAGGAAAAATTATTTATTTTGAACATATAAAAGGTTCTGTGTGCTGATATACTTTCCAAGTACATCAAGTAAAGACTTGAACTTCTACAAAGACCTGTTAGGTCACTCATACAAACATCCATATGTTGGAGAATACAAAGAAAGGAGCCAGTGGCCCCCAAACAAGTAAAGTCCCCTTATCAGGCGGACCAATTCACAAAATTTGGCAAACAAGAGTTGCCAATCCTTACAAATATTTTCCAATAGCTTGGAAGAGACAATAGAAATGTCAAATTAAATGTTTTAATTGACAATATTTGGAATATTCCAAAATATACTACATAAAATGAACAACTAGTTACAAAGGTGAAACAAAGCATTATAAGTTCATTATACAATTTTTGTTGTCATGACAATAAAGGAGTAGCTTTGACATCTCCTGCCTCTCCTTCTAGGAAAGGTATCACACATTTTGCTTTGATAACAGGCAAAAACAAGGGTGTTTATACATCCTTCAGAGACCTCAATGAGGCTAAACAAGACCAGTTTTGGTCTACATACAAAAGTTTCTACTCAAAGGAAGAAGCCGAAATGGCAGTTCGACTAGGAACAATTGATGAAGAAAAAATAAAGACTGTCTTACAATTAGAGCCTCGTGCTCAAACACAAAAATATGCTACTGCTGCTTGCAGTTCTCACAAAAAATAAATCCAAATATCCTTCTGGGTAAATTTGGGATAATACAGGATTTTCTGTTTGAAGTCCATTCTAAAACAACAACATACGATGGTTTATTCGTAAAAGTACAAACATACTTCAATAACAGAAATCCTTGTTTTGGATCTTCAGAATATTGTAAAATTATGGACAAAGACTGTACATGCCAGTTGAAGTTCATAATAAGAAGAGCTCAAATAAATTTGGGTTCTTTTAAAGCACACTTATACAGGGATATTTTGATAACTCCCATGTTACTATTAGAACAGGATGTCTCCATTCTTTAGTGATACCTCCTATAGACAGGTTTTCAGCCCTGTCCCCAACATTAAACTCCGTCATAAAAGACATTCGGGCGGAACACATGCAGCAGGTGGCTCTACAAATTACTACTTCTCCCAGAAGTATTCACACTCATGATAGTTCAGCCACTCATGTCATAAAATTATTTACTGAGATAAATCCTGAGATTCATACTCTGACTTTATTAGAGCACAATCTACTTAAAGGATTGTCCTTAAATAAAGACAAAGCATACTAGTACAATCTCTGGAAAGCATATATTGAAGGATCCAACTGGAACTTCTCAAAACAGGATTCTGAGAATTTTAACTGTTAAAAGAAACCTCGAATACAAAAATGTATTGGAAGAAGATAATGGGTAATAAATTTCACTCATTCCTAATTGAAGCTAACCTTTCCCTTGTCAACCATTTCCAAAAGGAAAGATTATACAAAGAAATATATGAAGAAACTGGCTGTTATGGCCAGAACACTCCTGGAATGTCATCCTTCCCATCAGACTATGATGACACTGAAGATAAGAATCTTCCTGAACACATGGAAGAAGAGATACAAGAACTGTCTACACTCGCTCGAGTAAGAAGAGCAAGTTAAAAATTTTACCTGTGACAAAGTAATTTTACTTCTTTACCGAAGTAATAGACTGAAGGGTAAAATTTACCTACAAAACAGGTTGCCAGTCATGGAGTAACCTACACAGCAGGTCACCAGTCACTAGGTTACCTTCTCAGCCGTTTCCGGTTACCAACTTTGTCTATAAAAGGACCATAAGTCTCTTATGCTGAGCAGATTCGAAAACCCTTCTCTCTCTAACTCCCAAATACTCTCCTCCTTCTCTCTACACTTCTCCTCTCTCCTTTCTCCTTTCTCTTGTAAAAACTTATTCTGTGCAATAATATCAGAAATTTCCAACAACCCCTCCCCTCTCTTTCCCCCTTTTGTAAGTATTTCTTTTAATATTTCTGTGCTTAATATTTTAAGTATGGAGTAGTTTACTCTTAAGGTATCATCGGATGCCTAAAGCAATAAATATTTAAAGATGCGATGATCATTTAAAGGCTTATCATATGTTAATTTAATTTACTTTTCATCAAGTTTATAAGCAGATGTCTAACCGGCTCTGCCAAATTCAGTAGCTTATAAACTTGTTTTTATCAATATTATACGAAGATGTCTAACCAGCTCTGCCAGATTCAATATCGTATAATGTTGATCTGTTAATATGAATATTTTCTTCAAGTTTTCCTCACCTTCTCTGTCACCTTCTTTCTCATCTTCTTTCTCTCTCTCTCTCTCTTCTCCGTGTCGTTTTCTTTAATCGGATTAAAAAGTTTTTGTTGTTTTTCTTTTCCCACACCACTTATCAATGATGACAAACCAAACAAAACTACTTTTTTCTCACTACTTTAAAATCACTAATATATTGTTGAAGGTACTATTTTAATGAACAAACTATATATTTAGTCTTCGAGTTTTATGAAATTTTACATAATTAATATTTTTAAATTTAAAATATTATGAAATTATAAGATTTATTTAGTAATAATAAAGTTTAAAAATATTATATTAATATTCTTTGTATATTTAAAAGTATTATATTATCATATTTTTAAAACTTTACAATAATACTCTAATTAAAAAAGATACATACATATATATATAATTATATTAAACTCACAAGTATTATTGTAATTTATTTTATTTAATAAAATTTAAAAAATTTAAAAATTTTGTAAGGAGTTCAGAAAATAAAAATGGTAAGTGTAATAAGGTATTAAGACGAACAAATTTCATGAGGTATATATAATTTACTCTGATGAGTGATGATCATCATAATGGCTACACAAGCCTGGTGGGTTTTACATTCCTCGATTCCTCCCAACATAAGTGTAAGTAAATTTAGCATTTGGTTGAAAAAACAGTAAGTAAATTTAATTAATTAGCATTTGGTTAAAAATTTTAGGTTTACATGTTTCACAAAAAAAATATTTTTAATTCTTAAAATTTAAAAGTATTTTTTTAGTTCTAAAATTATTTTTTTTATCAATTTTTCCGTTTATAAATTCTGATATATTTGGTTGTACTGGATTTAAAATTGAAGATGATTAAGAGTGAAGAGGAAAATGATTTACAAGTACAAAAACATAATTTCTGTTACCAATTTTATCTAAAACGTTAGGGACAAAAAACTTAATTAAGGTAAAAATTTAATTATATTATTTAATTGAGATAATTATGGATGCATTTCTCAAGTTTAGTATAATTACATATGTACTCCTTCTTTATTTTAAATTACGTAATTTTTTCTTACTTTTACATATTTATTACAGTTGTACATCTTCTTCCAAAGTACATCTTCTTCCAAAACAATGTAGTGTAATATCACACATAAATTTTTTACATATGTACCCCCTAAGTTTTGTATGATATTACACATGTATCAATAAATTTTGTACGTTAATACATACACACCCTTATATTTTTCAAATTTACATACGACACTCTTCTCATCCCCATTGTCGCACTATTACGAAACTTAAAAATTATTCACATATCACATTCACATGAAATAAAAATAATGTAAAAATAAACAGAGGTTTATTTAGTTTAAAAAAGGGAGATATAATTGTAATGAGTATGTAAAAATAAGGAGATGTTTTTGTAATTAAAAAAAATGCATTTGTAGTTACACTAAACCTGAAGTAGGCTCCCTAATTACCTCTATCCAATTTTGATAAAAAATATTATTTTTAAAATATATTTTATTGAAACTTAATAACATGAATTGAAAAATATTAAAAATAGAACATCAATTATTTAAGGGATATTTTTAATACTATTTGTGAGATAAAATTAGGAGATTTCCTCAAATAAAGGTAGAAATAGTCAACATTTATTTGTTGTTGACTTCAATTTTTTTTTCTTATTTAGTTATTACATCTACAGTATGTTTGGGAACTCTAAATTCAATTTATTTTTTTTAAAATAAGTTGTGTTTATAATATTAAAATTAGTAGTTTATGATACTTTTAAAATTATTTTTTTAATCTCAGTTGTTTTTACATTTTATTACATCCAACCGAAAGTATTTTGAATCTACTTTTCAACAAATTCATTCAAAAACTAATTTTGATTAGAAATAATAATAAATTGTCATATAATCATTTATTAAAATAATATATTTTTTATCTCAAATACACTTTTAGAATAAAAGATAATTAAATTTCTATAAGAATTTAAAAAATTGAAATGTTAATACAATTGGAAAATTTGAGTATTAAAATGGGCAAATTAATTTCTAATGTGTGGTTTTAAAATCAAATTAAAATATTTATAGTCATTGGTCAGTTTTATTACATATTAATTATAGTCTTTATTATGTATTAAATATAATTAATTCATAATCACACAATTAATTATATTTAATTCTTTTTAATATAATTTATATTTGTTATGACTATATCTATTATGAGGTGCAAACTCAAAACATTATATATAGGGTCTCTAGTTTCACTGTTAGACACTCCTCTAAGTTCTTTCCTCTCTAGCTTTTCTTCTAGTTCTGGTGTTTATCTTGCTAATTCTGTAGCCTCAACTTGCTTGAGAGGTTCCTATTGTATCATGGGAGACTTGTGGGATTACCCAGATAAGTCTTTTAGGAATGTGCCTAGCACACCCTAGGAAGATAATTTCTATACCTTTGCATCAAAATTACCAACAATTTAAAACACTTATTGTTAACTAATTCGACTTCATTGCTGCCCACTATATCGTCAATCTTGCACTTGAGGTCCAAAACACCTTTACCAAACATTTGTTGAATATAATATAATATAATATAATATAATATAATATAATATAATATAATATAATATAATATAATATAATATAATATAATATAATATAATATGTTTGTGGGAAAAGATTATTATGATCAGGATCTCGTACTTAATATCTTTAAAGTGATTAAATAAATGATTGATTTTTAGGATATGTGGCATGCTAGGTTATGACATGTTACTTCCTATATGTTATTAAATTATATTGACTAGGCTTAATCAACTTGCATGATTATGAAGTACAAAATGTGAAGTATCTTAGAGTGTGAGGGTGCCTAGCTAAGCCCAAGAGAAAGAAAATAGGGTATAAGACCTTTTATTGCGTGTTTATTGGTTATGTTGAACATAGTGCAACCTATAGGTTTCTTGTTATTAAAAATGTGTAAACTCTTAAAACCTTTATAGATGTAAAACAGAAACCTAAACAATGACATGAAAAGTTTAATAAAATTATACTTGCTTATGGTTTTTATTCTAGTGATGCTGATAGATGCGTGTACACTTAACTAGTGAATGATGAATATATCATTATATGTTTGTATGTGGATGACATATTAATCTTTGGTACATGCAATGATATAGTTTTTGAAACTAAATCCTTCTTAGCATCCAATATGAAAGATATTGGTGGGGCAATTGTAATTTTAAAAGTTAAAGTCATAAGGAAGAGAGATAGTATATTACTATCCCAAGAACATTACGTGGAGAAACTTTTTAGGAAGTTTGACTATTATGATTATAAATCTGTGAGTACCCTTATGACACTAACTCTCAACTAATGAAAAATAAAGGAAAACCAGTTTCTCAAACTCAATATGCCCAGATTATTAGGAACTTACTGCACTTGACGAATTTCTCAAGACCAGATATAATCTATGTAGTAGGTAGATTGAGTAGATACACTCATAATCCTAATAAGGATCATTAGGAAGCACTTGCTAAACTCATAAGGTATTTGAGAGGTACCATGGATAGTATTAAATGTAGTGGATTTCCTTTTATTCTAGAATGGTGTAGTGATGCTAACTGAATCTCTAATTCACATGAGACAAAATTCACTAATAGGTATGTATTTACACTTGGTGGTCATGCAATTACATGGAGATCAACCAGACAAACTATCATAGCTAGACCAATAATGGAATTTGAGTTTATTGCTCTGGAAATGGCTGCCACTGAGACTTAGTGGTTGAAAAACTTCTTGTCTAACATTCCTTTAGGAATGAAACCAATACCATTAGTGTTTATGCACTGTGATTCATAATCAACAATAGTTGTAGTGAAAAATAAAACTTACAATGATAAGAGTAGACATATACAATTGAGACATATGTGATAAAGTAATTGCTAAAGGATGGAATCATTTTCATAGACTTTGTGAAGTCATAAGGGAACTTAGCAGATCCTCTAACGAAACCCTTAAGAAGAAAAATGATATTAGAAACATTGAGGGGAATGAAACTTAAGTCACTAAAAAACAAACAATGATGACAATCCAACCTTTGTTACTAAAGATCCCATGAAAAAGGTTCATATGGATAAGAACAAGTCATTTGTCAGTTCTGCTAGCACTAAAATTGATATCAATCAATTTCCTTTTTAGTCAATTCTTATGATGTGAGAAAGTACTAGATGCTGCATTAATTAGATGTTAAACTTTTATAGTTAAGCTTTATGAGAAAGCTTAGCATTTTATAAAGTTTTTAATGAATTTCATATCTTTTAATGAGTGGTGTATGATTTGCAACATATACTTGATGAAATCACCTATATGAATGTCAAGTAGGGCTGGTTGCATGAGATTTTGACAAATCTGTAGAGCACTCAAGAATTGATGTACACTACAGGGGTTAGCCTAATTTTGGGTTTTTTATATTTTATTTGTAATTTTTGTCACTATTCTGGCGAGTTTTATGATGATCTTTTGTATTTCCAAATTAGTTTTAATTATGAGCACTAAGCCATGAATAAGATTAATGAAGTATATTTAATTTACTTTTTAGGAGTTACGATTTTGATAAGTCACTCTTAGTCTATAAATAGGAGAAGTATTGTATTACAAATCAGATTGAGTTTAATGAAAATTGAGTTTTCTTATTTGAGAGCTTTATGAAGTTCTGAGTTATAAGAACTCTATTTCGATCTTATCAAGTTACCCTGTGACGATCAACCCTATGACTTCACTCACCTTCTCATCTTTCTTAAGTGTGACGTCAATATCCTTTCCCAAACAAAGTTTAAAAAAATAACAGTTTTTCAGTTTCTTTCTTCCAAACCAAAATTCAAAGCGATTCCATCTCCGTATTCATATCATCTAGTATTCAAAGCAAAATTCTAGGCTTGGAAGTAAGACTAAAGTTTATCCATCATGTTCTGAATTTGTTGGTAACCCTAAGTCCCTAATTTATGTTGGCTTAATTGGCATTGTGCAATTTGGTCATCATCTGTGTTGGTCATAATTTGTTGTTTCAATTTCCTTGTGTTTTTTTCTTTCTTCAATTCTTGTTTAGTTGATCAAATTTTGCATTTTTGTTCTTGGTCTATATCCCATGTTCATCATTGTTCATGAACTTCAATCTTTTCAATCCAAGTGATTTGCATTAAGTTATTGTTGAGTGTTAAATATTTGTTTGCTTTTGTTTGGAATTTTATTCTGGTTTTATTCTCAGTTGCTGCAACTTCAAAGCTTCATTCCAAAAATTACAACATTCACTATTAGAGGCATTTTGAATTAAAAAAAAAGGAAGAGTTTAAAAAAAAGAAAAGAAAAGAAGAGTTAAAAAAAAACAGTATAGCAATTGTGTTCATTAAATTTACTACAGCCTAATTACTTTATAAAATTCCTAAGTATCTTGTTTATTCGTTGTCTTCCCCATAGATTTATTGCTTGTCTTTCTTGTTTGTTGTCAAAAAAATTGTTCTTTGCTACTTCTTTTATTTTGTGGGTGCCAAAATTTCTATTTAAGCCTTGTGATTGCTACCCTTAAGGTGATTTTGATGATTATATAGATTATTTTGATTCAAGTAAGAACTCTAAGTGAGGGAAAGAGTGGTAAAAGGCAAGAGTGAAACAAGAGAAAAAAAAGAGCCATAAAATAGAACACTACACATGAGTAATACATTTGAGAGTGTAAACATGTGAGAAGAGAGGTGAGGTTCTTTCTTATTATTTTTTACACTTTCTTGTGAAGTATGGCAGGAGTAAGTGGTTATGATAACCCTCCATTTGATGGAGCTCAAAGATTACTAATTGATGCTATGACTAAACAGATGTAAAGGATAATGAGAGAAAATAATGAGGAACTCTATCAAAGAATTGAAAAATTAGAGAATCAAGTGACTAATAATGAAAATGAACAGAATGGAGATAGAAGGCATGAAAAGAGAAGAAGAGATAATGAAAGGGATCGTAGGGATGACATAATTGAAGGTGTGAAACGGAACATTCTCACATTCCAAGGCAAGAGTGTCCCTGAAGTCTACTTAGGTTGGGAGAAAAAGATTGAGCAACTATTTTCCTGTCATGATTATACTAAAGAAAAGAAAGTGAAGGTAGCTGCAATGGGATTTTCTGATTATGCTTTAATTTGGTGGGATCAATTCCAAATACATGGAATGAGGTATGAAGAACCTAAGGTGGATACTTGGGTAGAGATGAGAAGGACTATGGGGAGGCACTTTGCTCCTTCACATTATCAAAGTGATGTACTAGACAAGTTGATTCGCCTTACCCAAGGAGGGAGGAATGTTCATGAGTATTTTAAGGAGATAGAGATATGCATGATTAGAGCCAATGTGAATGAAGAAAGGGGCATAACTATGTCTCATTTTGTGAAGGGGCTAAATTCTAACATTAGAAATGTGGTGGAATTGCACCGTTGTGTGGAGATGGAGGAAGTGGTTCACCTAGCCACAAAAGTAGAACAACAACTTAAAAGAAAAGGTGACATCAGATGGCCTAACTACTGTAATTATTGCAATTCAAGAAAATTAAGCCCATAGATCACTCCAAAAAGACAAGGAGCAGTGAGATAAAATGCTTCAAATGTTTAGGTAAAGGTCATATTGCTTCAGAGTGTCCAACTAAGAAGACTATGTTACTTAAGGAGGATGAAGAGATTGTTAGTGAGTCTTCTTCAAAATATGCATCACCTAAGGAGGAGGAGAATGATGAAGAAATGACAGCAGAAGGAGATTTGTTTATGATAAGGAGGATGTTGGGTAGCCAAGCAAGAGACTGGATGAAACTCAAAGGGGAGACATTTTCCATACTAGATGCCTTATCCAAGGACAAGTGTGTTCCTTAATTATTGATAGGGGAAGTTACACCAATGTTGCAAGTGCTAGGATGGTATCTAAATTAGGGTTGGAGACTAAACCTCACCCATAACCATATAAGCTTCAATGGTTGAGTGAGGATGGTGCCCATAGAAACTTGTCATCTACTTTTGGGGAGACCTTGGCAATTTGATAGGAAGGTCATAAAGATCGCAAAATTACACTTGAACCTTTGGCTCCCAAAGAAGTTAGTGAGGATCAATTAAAAATGAGAGAACAGAGAAAACAAGAAAGAAAAGAAAAAAAAAAGAAAACAAAAAGCAAAAAGAGGGTGAAAAGATGAGAAAGTGGGTGATAAGTCATATAGGTGATAAGGTCAAAATATATAACTCAGAACTCCATAAAGCTCTCAAATCATTAACCTCATAATTTGATTTGTAATACAATACTTCTTCTATCTATATACTAAAAATGACCTATCAAAATCGTAACTCCTAAAAAGTAAATTAAATATACTTCATTAATCCTATTCATGACTTAGTGCTTATAATTAAAACTAACTAGGAAATACGAAAGGTCATCATAAAATTCACTCAGAATAATGACAAAAATTACAAATAAAATATAAAAAAACCCAAAATTAGGCTAACTCGTTTAGTGTACATCAAGAATACTAAGTAGGTGCCTGATCTAAATGTGCAGCACAGTGAAAACAGCAAAAGATTGTAAGGGCATATTGTGATTAGTAGACCATTATCATATGCCACATGTTTTTTGTTCATATAATATCGCTATACCAACTGCACTGTGTGATAAGTACTATTAATCTAGGTCTGATTCTATAACATAGCTACACTAGGTTTGATGCAATATATCTCATTTGAGAATCTAGTAAAAAATTTCTTCTTTTCAAAAGTTTTGTTTGTCTTTGTAATATGTGGGGGATTGTTGGAAAAATTGAGTATTGTAATGAGCAAATTAATTTGTAATGTGTAGTTTTAAAAACATATTAAAATGTTTGTAGTCATTTATCAGTTTTATTACATATTAATTATAGTCTTTATTATGTATTAAATATAATTAATTTCTAATCAAGCAATTAATTATATTTAATCACTTTTATTATAACTTTATTTGTAACGAATATATTCATTATGAAGTGCAAACTCAAAGCACTAAATATAGGTTCTCTAGTTTCACTATTATACACACCTTTGAGCTCTTTTATCTTTGGCTTTCCCTCTAGTTCTTTTGTTTATCTTGCTAGTTTTGTAGTCTCAACTTGTCTAAGAGATTTCTGTTGTATTCTGAGAGACTTACGGGATTACCGAACAAGTCTTTTGGGATTGTGTTTAGCATGCCTCAAGAAGATAATTTTTATACCTTTACATTGGAGTTACCAACACATACAATTAAAAAGAATAGTAGGAATTATTTCAATTTACTTTTATATTTACTTACATTTATATTATATGATATACAAAGTTGGTTCTCATGTTTTTGGTGTTCTGGACAAATTAAAAAAGAAAGAAGTCCTGATATCACAACTAAATTGTGATGAATGGCAAAAATACTTAAAAAAATTCCCATCAATATTTATTTTGGAAAAGGAAAAACATTTTAAACTCAAGAGTTGATGACGCATATAAGAAAGTGTTAGCCTAATTTTTTATAGCATTCATCAATATTTATAACATTCATCTTAGTTCTAATAATGAAAAATATATATTAGTGAAATATTTAATTAATTATTATTTTTAGTAATTTGGATACCAAAATAAATATGTTTTAATCATAACTATTTGAAAAAAAATAAATAAAAATTATAACTACTTAAAAATTTATTTTTAAATAAAAATTAAGTTACCAAAAATCATAAAAATTTAAATTTGTTAATCTTTTAAAATAATATATATGTGACTATAGAATTACTATGTCATTTTAGTATATGGAGAGTGGGGATAAGATTTAGAGTTTGTTACAAATAGGGATGTAAAAAATACTCATACTCGTCGTGGGTAACTGTTGGAACCGTATCGATTTTGATAGATATTACCCGCTTCAGTCGAGTATGGGTGTGAGTGCGGATATTATCTGATATAATTAACCAAGTACGGGTACAAATATAGGCATGTGACTATTTGACCATTATAATATGTTTAAAGTTATATATTTAATTAAAAAATTTTATTCTTAAACTTTAATTTATAATTTCTTGTTATTAATTATTTTTTATATACTTTTTAAATTAAAATATAATTAATAACTTGATATATATAATTTATTTAATAATAAATAAGTAAATTTAAATTGTAAAAAATAATAGAATAGGTACCTATAGGTATACCCAGACCCAAAAATACCTAACGATGATATGAGAATTAAAATTTCATATCTACTCTTTTTATACACAAACCAGCCCCACAATTTACGGGAATGGAAAGGGCCAAACTCACACTCACCCTGTTGTCATTCCTAATCCTTAAAAAATTAAATAGTCATAAATGACAATGATAATTAATTATATATATATATATATATATATATATATATATATATATATAATAAAAAGTTTTTGCAAGGGCAATTGCTCTCACTCTTCTCTACCTGGGTCTGTACGTGACATTGATCATTTAAAAAGTTTTTGAAGCATGGACAAAAAATATGGGTGTTAAATTTTGCAAAACAATTTAGAATCTTTAAATTATTTTAATTCTAAATTTTTAGATATTGTTTAAGAAAAATACATTGTTTTATTTTTAAGACTTTTTTAGATTTTAAAGATATTATTTATAAAATAAATATTTGTTTTTTTATTTAAGATTATAATATTAGGTTTATAAATATGGCTTCAAAGATAAGAAGAACTATTTTGGCCTAGGGTAACCACCCTAAATGAGAGAGAGAGTTATAATCTAGAAGAAAGATTTGTAAGTTTTTCAATAGTAAAAAAACTTGAGTGATGTAAGCATTTGGTACGAACCATATGAACAAAAAAATGAAAAGTTTAAATGTTTTTCAAAAACTTGTATTAGATACAGACATGAGTCACCACTCCTATTTGAGAAAGACTTAAAGAATACAAGAGACGAGTGTAAGGAATGGGGTTTGTACTTTTTTATATAAAAGATGTTTTTATGTGAAAGATATTTATGTAAATAAAATTCGATAAAATAAAATGGGAGTGTATTTAATGAATTGCGAGTGTAAATTGCAAAATAGCCCTTTTAAAAATCTAGATTGGATTGAAGCCTAGATCTTGTTAGCACATGTGCACAACCTATATTTGACATTTGCTATTTCCACTCCCCTTTATTGTTACTCCACTCCCCTTTGTTTTAATTTTTTTAATTTTTATTATTATAAATAATTTTATATCAATAGTACCTTTACATATAAAAATAGACCTAAATCAATGTTTTTATTTTTTATCAATCTGGAAAGTACTTTTGAAACACAATCTCATCAGTGTATACCGGAAAGTAATTTGTGTATACATAAATGTCTTCCTAAAGGTACTTTCCAAAATACACTCAAGAGATGCTGTTTAGGAAAGTAATTTTCAGAATAAAAATTATAGTTTCAAAGAATACTTTTTGCTTTTTTTTTTTTACTTTTTTCATTCTCTTTTTTTATAATTCAAAGAATAGAAAAAGCCATAATAAAAATGAGTGTATCACGGAAGAAAGCAAAAAATTGATTGAATAACTCTAAAAGGCATTTCAGTGTGACAAATTGGATTATCCAACCATTAACATTGGAGGAAGACATAATCCTTGCTTCGGAAGAAATAATTGAGCAAGAAACATAGAGATAATTGAGGGAATATGAATAACATAAACAGAAGAGAGAACAAAATAAAAAATTTTGGGAAAGAAAATGTGTGATTCTAAAAATTAACTGATAGAACGGAGATAAAGAGAATGATTTAAATAATTCCCCTTTAAAAAGGAAGAATGAATGAGAAAAGAGAATGAAAATAAAAGCTCCTATATTTTATATCGAGCTCATGATGGGCTAACTTATTTGACATCCGTACTCTTAGTTCACACTTCGCATACTCATGAATTTTATCGGATAACTAGTGTAAATGATTCTTGATAACAAGTGGATTAATCTTGTGACATGCAAAGTTATTATTACATTAAAATAACATCTTTTGTACGAATCATGAACCACTACTATATACTTGCCACGTGGCATGTTTAATATATTTTTTTATATTTTATTTAAATAATTAGAAAAATAAAATTAAAAAACAAGAGATAAATTAACTAAAAAACCTAAAATGTATCATTATTCTTGAACATTTCAAAGATAAGTTTTTCCTCTCCCACCATAACAAAAGTTAGTCCTTGAGTATGGGTGATCGTTCTCCAACCAAGGTTTTTCCTCGAGAAAATGGAGGATGAAATGGGGGATAGGTTGACACCACTCTCTCTTTGAGGAGAAAGATAAGTCTTTATGTTTCTTGCCATAGACAAGGGAAATGACCCTTAATAAAAACTTTAGGAAGAGAATCCTCAAGAGGGAGGTTTCTCAAGATACTCAATTGATCAAAATGCTAACTAAATGAGTCTTATATTCATTCAAGTGTGAGGAATACAAGAGAGGGGGATGCGTATAAATAGCCCAATGGGAGAGTTTGGGTACACAATCTTAGACAATGTATGACTTGAGCTTAATTAGCAATAAGATTAATTAATCCAAGTCTTAGGCCCTAAGAAGGTGGTGCCTTGATATGAATGTCAAAGATAATGACTTTTCATTTTTTTGTAACATTTCATTAATTTAGGAATTAATGTAACATGCAATTAATCATATGTCATAATTGCATGATAATGGAGTATTTAATTTTCTTTTGAGAGTTATAATTTTGAACAGCCATTTAGTTCTATAAATAGGGGCTGAATTTACTCAAAAGACAACCATTGAAGTAGTGAAATTATAATTGAATTTTTACCCTTTTGTGAGAGATGCATTTCTCTTTAGAACTTTTCAAAGAATTCTTCCTTGTGACATTCTGTTAGACTTATCAAGGGTAAATCACTACCCTTGTGGCGTCATATGACTTATCTTCCATTCTTGGAAGTGGCGTCATCGATTCATTCGTAAAACCATTTTCATCCTTTCCATTTTTTTGTTTACCTAATTCTCATTTTTTGTTTAACTTATTACCTTCCAACCTAGATAGATCTGTAAAACGAATCCAACCTCTCTGGATTTACATCATGCCTAAACTAAGCTCCTAAAGGGTGCAAATAGTTCATCCAAAGTGTAAGGAGGGAGTCCAAGACACTAAAGTAAAAGGGGCTTCACACTAAGCTTACTGCTCAACTTACTAAAGACACTGCTACATCTTATTTTAAAAGGAAATGGTCGAAAAACATGGCTCAAAGAAAATTACAAGCTAATTAATGTTTACAAAGAATTAATCTAAGAGTAATAACCTATTATTTTCACTTCCATTAAGAGTTGAGGTCTTGAGAACTCTTTTCAGGTCATGTCCTCCTTTATCCTCCTTCCTATAGTGCTAGTGATAGGACCCTTGGTAGGTAGGATTGCATCAAGTACCACCTCCTTTTTCCTCTGCCCTTCCACCAGAGCAAGTCTTTCGTCTTCCTCCCCTTCGAGAACTCTTATGAAAGCAAGTAGGTATGTTCATAGAATTACAAAACATCCTTAATCTCTTATATATGTTTCCCTCTCTTTTATTCATAATTTTGATTTTTTTATTTTGACAACATTGTTATTTAGTTGCACAAATCGTAGTAGATTCCTACCACTATTGCAAATATATGTGATGTACCTCATGGTTTAGGGATTTTTCCTTTATTATTATTTTAAACGTGAGTATAAAATATATGAATGTTGGGTGTTTGATAAAATTCTTGAATGAAAATTCCTTTCTTTTTATGTAAATTAACTTGTTTTGCTCACATGCTCATCATCTTCTTTTTGTTTTGTTCTACAATTTTGGTTTACTTATATAAATTAACTTGTTTTGATATTGGGTTGTGGACAAGGCAATGATACAATATTTTGCACTTGTTAAAAAATGTAGTTATATTAGTAATACAATGTTTTGTTTAGGAATTTCATCAAACACCCAACAATCATATATTTCATACTCACATTTAACATAATAATGGAGGAAAAAAAACCCTAAACCATGAGGGACATAACACATACTTGCAATAGTGCTAGAAAATCTACTACAATTTGTGTAACCAAATAACAGTTTTGTCAAGATAAAAAAAATCAAAACTGTGAATAAAAGAGAGGAAAACATAAGAGATTAAGGATATTTTGTAACCTTGTGAGCATACTTACTTGCTTTCACAAAAGTTTTGGAAGAGGATGAAGATGGAAGACTTGTTCATCGTGAAAGGGGAGAGGAGGAAGAAGGAGATGATACATAAATCAGATTTTTATTCATACTTTTATCATGTTTAATATTTCTTTGTAAGGAAAGAATTGTATATTTATTGGTCGTACTCACTCTTTAGTGTTCATTCTTATTTTAGATACATATTTAAGAAATAGGAAGAAAGGGGGCAAAATCAGACCTTTTCAGAACAATTATTGGAGATCCAAATTGTTCTAAAAATGTCTAAAATGATCTGGGAATTAAGTTAGAGCATCTCCAATGGCAAATGCTTGAAGTGTTTCTTCCCTTAAGCAATAGATCATTGAAGCAACTTTCCATTGGAGGAATCCTACATGGAATAAAAGTTTCTTAAAAAACATTTCAGTTGCTTCTACAAGCAATAGTTGCTTGTATATAAAAATGATTCTTTTTAGCTAGAAAAAGAGGGAAATGAAAGAGAAGAGAAGGCGAGAAGGGGGTAGTTTGGGGAGGAGGGGAGATAAGAAGAAGAAGAAAGCGGTTTGGGGAGGAAGGGAGATAAGAAAAAAGAAGTTATTTTCTAAACATCACGACCATGTTACAATTGTAATGTTATATGTTTTTTGTTTAAAAAAATAAAATAAGTTATTTAAGTATAAATAGTGTTATAAAGGGACCAAAACTTTTGCCCAAATCTTCTCAATCTTGAATTTTGGTTCTCTCATTTTCAATTTAATTTTGTGCCCAAATTTTTTGCGTTATGGATCCTAAGTAGTATAAGTATCATTATTAGTATTATTATCATCTTTTGCTAAACCAACCACCTCGTATGAGTGATAATTCCAAAGATGGCCAAAGTTTTGTGTATCCATCACCATTTCCAATGGCTCCACCACTATTTCCATGCCCTACTAGTGAGAATTCTCATAACCTGCAATTCCCTATGTTTCCACCACCCCTACCTATCCCAAACATCACGACTCTTTCATTCTACCCATACCTTCTTAACAGCGAACCTGAATCACCTATCAAACTCGATAGTATCCAACTCAACGGGAGTAGTAAAAATATGTCGTAGAAAAAATCTTGTATGCCATTCACAGTCCCAGATCATGGTTGAATGTTTCGAAGGATCCAATTGTTGGAGTTGATCCGCCGTTAAATCATTACTAGGAGCGAATTAAAGAAGCATACAATAACGATGATGACCACAACTGATTCACAACTAAAGCTATCACTCAATTAAAGTCTCGATGAAGCAAAATTCACCCTACAATTCAAAAGTTCATCAATTACTACAAACAAGCAATAAGTCAAAGAAAAAGTGGATGGGGAGAGAAGGACGTTATGACTTTCACACATAGAATTTTCACAGAAGATTCAAAAGGTAAAAAATTTGAATTTGAGCATGCTTGAGTGCTGTTGAGGGATGAACCAAAATGACATTCATCATTTATGGAAACCTCTTAAAAAAGGATCAAGGTATCTATGTCAGGTACATACTCATCGTTGTCTAACCCGGAGACACCCGTTGAAGTTGAAGAATGTGACGAAACTTCACCAGTGTGTCAATTGATAAGACAAAAAGTAGCAAAAAGGAAGATAAAAGGAAAAGGACATGCAACTGTATCGACCAATGTTGATTTGATTGAAATAGAAAGTCAATTGAAAGTTAGAAATGACAATCAATCAAAATTTCTTGAGTTAAAGGAAGCACATAAAAAGCGTTTGTAGGAGCAAGAAAGACGTTTAGTGTATAAAATCATAATGAAGGACACAACTGACATGTTTGAAGAGCAGATTTGGTGTCATGAAAATTATTGTGCCTATCTTAAGAAAAAAATGGATTTTAAATTGTATTAGTTATTTAAAGTTTGCTTGTTTTTTGGTAATGTAGTTGTTGGAAACTAACCATTAGAAAGTAGTCGTTGGAAACTAGCTGTTAGAAAGTAGTCATTGAAAAACTAGCTGTTGGAAACTAGCCGTTATGAATCATGCTATATATTTGTGTAATGCTTTCTCATTCTCACATGTTCTCTTAAGCTTACACAATATTATTCTCTCACTCAAACACTTCAGTTATCCATAGAATGGGCTTCGACGATAAGTTGAATGCGTAATTGGATCAAATCTTAGAGGAGTCATTTGAAGACAACACTAAGGAAGAAGTGATAAGGTTGGTCCTTCAATCAATAAGAGCCAACAAGACTCTTCGTCATTTACATAAAAGAAGGGTGGTACATCGAAATCGGGAGGAAGGTGATGATCGATTGTTCAATGACCATTTCTCCAACAATTTGATGTATACAGAGGCATAATTCCGAAGAAGGTTTCGTATATGAAGTCATGTGTTTTTGAGAATCGTAACAATCCTAACCAATCACAATGAGTACTTTCGAATAAGGGTAGATGCAACACATAGAAAAGGCCTATCACCATTACAGAAGTGCATTGCTGCTCTTCGTATTTTAGCTTATGGCTCACCTGCTGATAGCGTAGATGAATATATTTGTATTGGTGAAAGCATTGCTGTAGAATGCTTGCAATGATTTGTATTAGCTATTTGTGTAATATTCGAGGAAAAATACTTAAAGAGGCCCAATAATGAAGACATAGAATGACTTCTACAAATGGGAGCAACACGTGACTTTCCAAGTATGTTAGGCTCAATTGACTGTATACACTAGGAATGGAAAAAATTGTCTTGTTGCGTGGAAAGGCCAATTTTGTCGAGGTGATCATGCAAACCCGACAATCATTCTTGAAGCAGTCGCATCACAAGATTTATTGATTTGACATACATTTTTTGGTACTGCAGGGTCAAACAATGACATTATTGTGTTAAATGCATTTAACGTGTTTAACAAAGTAATGTCGAGTCGTGGACCTGCAGTGAATTTCACTGTCAACAGAACCCAATATGATATGGGATACTATTTAGGGGATGACATTTATCCAGAATTTGCCACATTTGTGAAGACAATTTCAATGCCATAAGGGAAGAAGACAAAATTATCTGCAAAACAACAAGAGTTGACCAGAAAGGATGTAGAATGTGCATTTGGGGTGCTTCAATCACGATTCACAATTATTTGTGGTCTGTCACATTTTTGGGATGCTCGTACCATGAAGAATATAATTTATGCATGTATTATATTGCATAATATGATTGTTGAGGGTGAACGACACACTTATCAAAATCATGTTGATTATGATAATGTTGGAAATGAAATGTTGAAATTGGATGTATCTTCTGATGTTCATTCTAGTTTCAGATCTACATACTTTGAGAAGAGAGAAGTGATTCAAAACAAAGTCAGACACTCACAACTTCAAACGGATTTGGTCAAACATAATTGGAAACAATTTGGAGTAGAAAATAACAAAAATTAATTTAATGTAGAATATTACATTTTTTATTTTTATATTAATATGTATTTCAATTGTTACGTTTTTATTCATATGTTACATAATTGTCATTGTTTTTAAATTAAAAAATTATTAAATATTTTGAATATTAATTTTATTTTTCAAAATTAAAAAATTGTTACTTGATATGCAATAATTAAAAATATTTTTTTAATTTTAAGGTACCATAATTTTAATGAAATTCAAGATTAAAAAATTATAAAATATTGAGTTCCTTGGAGTTACTTGAAGAAACTCATCATTGGAGTAAAAATTGAGTGAAGTTGCTTACCGCTGATGTGACAGAGTGGGGACCACCAGACACAAGAATCCTTGCACCAAGCAATTTTTTAGAGTTTCTCCCATTGGAGATGCTCTTATTGCTTCAATAGAATCGACCAAATTCATCGGGCAAACCTCTGATTGGATAAAAAGAAATCGGTCTTAATTTGAAATCTTGCATGGTCAAGATAATAAATTAGGATTATATTGTGTTGTGAATGATCAAACACACTACAACAACGTAATAATTCAGTTGTAATACAAAGGATGAGATTACTCACTAAGAGGGAGTGAGAATATTGTAGTGAAAATCACAACCTTAGGTCTTAATCCATTGCATTGTAAAACCAATCTTCTCTCTTATTTTACTTATTACTTCAAATCTGAATTCTTGTGACTCACTCACCAAAATATTGATTCGTTTAATTGTTCTTTTATCTTTAAATTGAATTAATTGAGAACTAGATTTTGCGTTTTGGATACGATATCCGAACTTAAGTCCACTGTTACTACTGTATAGGGTATACTTGTCTTTAAGAAGACATAACTTTTTGTTACAGTGGAGGAGGAAAAGTCCTACAAAAAGTAAAATTACAAGATGACCAAAAAGTCCATGGCCATTGATTATAAGAAACATCCCACATGACCAGTGATGTTATTCAACTATTAGTCTATTAATTTCAAAATGAAATGCATAGCTAACAAATCCATACTAGAAACCTTAACAAACCCAACTTCAGATGTCATGGATCAAAGCTGGTTAAGGAGAGAGGCAATCAACGATGAAACAGAGAGCACAAGAGAGATGAGGCATTGTGAGGCTGAAGATGAAGTAGGTGAAGAAGAAGATGATGATGATGAAGGGGAAGAGGTCCCTGACCCTGTAGTGATCTTGACCTTCATGCCTTGACTGCAATGGCCCAATGTGCCACATGCAAAGTAACGTGTACCAGGCTTGTTCAGTTTCACAACATCATTGCCACTGCTCATGGAATTCACTGCATTGCCAATATCACAATTCTTGTACTCACTCTCGCTACCTAGTTCAACCACACTATGCAAAGAAGAGTACTTGAAAACTGCCAAAACAAAAGAATAATATGAGCTTATCATTCAAATTATACACAATTTTCAAGGAAAAATAATACCAGATTACCAGTTTAATTTTTATATGCTATCTGTCTATAAAATGTTAATCAATAAGAAATTATCTAAATCACTTTTTAAGATGGTTATTATACTTAAAAAGTTAGTTATTATAAAAGTCAACTAACTTATTATGCATAACAAACATTTTGTGATTGATACAAACAAAGTTTTATCACACTAAATGAGGTTGAATACCTGAATCACATAATGACATTCAATCTATTTAAAAATATTTTGTGATTGAATAAAACATTTTCATTATCATTACATATACTGTTTATGGGTAAGAAACGTACCAAGTTGATCGCCAACCTTAAATGTTTGGCCTGAAACCCAAGAATTGAAGTCTGTGGATGCATCCCAACCTTGGCTTCCACCAACTACATGTTGTTCTGCCATGACCTCCTTTGTGATCAAAGCAATAATCAGTCCCAAGAAAATTGTGTTCTTGCGCCCCATCTTTCTCTCTCTTTTGGCTCTCTGCTTGATTTTGGTTTATCTTGGTTATGTTTGAGCGTTGTTATAATTCATTACTATTTATACCTACAATCAATGAACATCCTATGCCCCACCTTTAACAACTTAACATATGATAATAGTTTATTTTGTGATCTTATATATGTTGAAAATAATATTAAATCCGAGTTGTTGTGCTATAAAATGTTAGAAAATATAAAGAGTGCTTCCTTCTAATTGGTTCAACATAGCTTGACCATCTTTTGGTCTGCAAAACAAACAATGCACTTTTGTGTATCTTTGATTTTCAAGTGTTTGCATTAGCCGCCAAGTAAACTCTGGTGGGTAAAAGTTGTGAAAGCTTCGCGTTCAAACAAAGTTAACATGAATCATGTCAAGAGTATAGCTAGTCTGGAAGCTCAAGTTTTAATTTATATGACAGACAACATCACAACAAGAAAGGAAAAAAGAGAGAGATCTAAGGGTAGACAATAGACACATCTAGAAGACAAGAGCCAAACAGGTTTATGGTGAGTAGCAGCTGTTCTTATACCTCAGTGATGAGTAACAAATTGGTGGTATCAGGTAATAAATTAGTTAGCTGATTTTCTTTGTTACAATTTGTTTGTGGTGGTAATTGAGATTAGTTGGTCGGTTAGTTGATTAGTTGTTATTTACTCGTTCAATAAACTCTATAAATAGAACATGTATCATACTCATTTGGTATCTTTTATCATTTAAATCAATACAACTTGTTACCTGTATGAAAGTTCTCTGGTGTAATTTGAGCACTATGATTTTTCATCTCAACAAGTTGGGGTCACATGTATCTCATCTCTAAGACTCAAAACATTGATATCTTCAAGTCACAGGGATAAATTTGGAAAAGGTGAAGAAATAAAGTACTCACTGAAATGTTGATGTCCTTAAGAATGTGGAAAACTGTTAACAGTCCAACCTGTAAAGAAAGGGCTGAAATAAATATTATTGTCTTCAATCTATCTTAACCATGAAGTTCCAGAAATATAACGTTTTTTATGGTCTTCGCTGATACAATCATTTCCTTTTAAAACGATACTTATTAAGTTAAATGTAAGATCTATTGTTTATTTGTTCATACTTTGATTTAGTACTTTTGGGGTCAGGGAAGCTTCTAAGTTCTAAACCTCTGTGTAGAGGAGACAACCCGTTAAAAAATAAAAAGCACAAATAAATATCCTCCGATTGAAGAGCTAATGTAGGTACTTCTTCCAATATGCATTTCACAAGCAGGGTATCTAAATTATATTATGGTAGTGCAGTCAAAACTAGGCCAATAATCCATTGAATTATAAGAGGCCGTAATCAGTACAAAGTGTTTGAAACAGATACTAAAGGGACATGTGATTTATGGATCTTCAAAGGGTCCTTATCTTGAAGATATCTAACCATTCGTTCAGGCAGATCGATTAGATTAAGAATATCTTAGTAAATATGACTGTGAAATAAATCATAATGACAAGCTGACATTTCACATTAGATACGCACTAGTTTTAAATGAGCTTCAATTACAAAAACTTTAAGCATCTATATTTCATCTGACATATTTTAATGATGCAATTTTCATCGTGGTTTCAAATATTCATATATTTTGAAACCTTCTTATGAATAATGTGAACAGTGGTGAGTACTTTGCATACATACATAAGCACATGCTTCTTCAAAGTTTTGAATCATAGTTTAGTTTATAATTCATTTGATAAATCTCATCTATGGGTTTTCATCTTAGATAACCCAGGAAAATAGCCAGTTTCCTCTGTATTACAATGCAACACAACTATAGATGCACAACCATTTGCAACACCAAAGAAAATCACTAGTGATACTTCATTACTTGTGTAACTGGCCATTAGATATTTTTCACTAGATAACTCAATTGATATCAGCGATAACTAGTACATGAAGCCCACTAGTTTCATACACCTTGATTCTTTGTAAGTTGTAGTTTACTTCCCATCAAGTGTTAATTAACTTGATGATTGAAAAATGAAACAACAGCATTGTAGACTAAGTCCTTGGCATTGAACCCCATAATGTAGTCAGCATGAGCATATTCCTCTATGTATTGAACACTACGCTTATCCTCATCATGGAACTTGAGTTTATCAAGTAACTTCTCAACATCACGGACATCTGAAAGTGCATCTCTGCCACCATAGCTAATGAAGAGAGGGAGATCATGGGGGATATTGGAAAGGTTATAGATTGGAGGGAATATTTCTCCATAATGCATAATATTATAGTCTGGTCTCACATAATTAAATTTTGTCAACACTCCATGTCTAACAGCTGCAAAGTGCATGGCCATAACATTATTGTATAAGCTTCCTTGGTTATTGATAAAAGCAAATTAACTCACTACATCAGTATTAACAAGTTAAGTAGCTAAATGCTAAAATCTTACTCTGAGCCAAGTGCACCATGTTCTTTGTTGATGTTGACTGAGGTTCATTCATCAAGAATAGATCAACAGTTGAAGAATTGAGGCAGCAATTTCTACCTGAATAGTACATCACATTTATAGTCAGAAAATTGATAGTTTAATTTATGGTTTCAATATGTTTTTAGTTTGTGAAACATGGTAAACTTCTGTTTTAGTTCTCTTTATTTTTCTTAGGTGGCCCTATTATTAATTAATAATGATGTGACAAGCATTGAGATAACTTAATAATATGTAGCATGACATGTTTAGATGATGAGACAAATTATTTTCAAAACTTTTAAAATTTATGAGAACTAAAAAAGTAATTAAATAACTAAAACTAAAATTTGTATTAACGTATAAAAGCTAAATGTATTTCTAACAAAATATGTCCAAAATTGTTAACAAATCATAGAGTTTGGGCAAAGACTTAAACCAGTTAGTGCAGTCAACAAATCATAGCAGTCTATCCCAGGGTGAGAGCAGAGAGACTTGAGAAAGGCATCAACAGCTAACCTATATAATGCAGTTGCAGAGAGAGCATTAAATTGTATATATTATTATATAGAATCATAGTTGGAATTTATAAATAGGGTTTAAAGGTCTGACAATCACAACCTATTATCTGAATAATTTTTAAGACATTTATGATAAAAGTCCCCAAACATTCAGTGAGTTGTGATTGACTGACACTATCTGTATCACCTTTTTTTTTTTTAAAATATAAGGAGACAACTTGTGCTGCTATTTAACCATGTCCTTACCCTTTTGGATTAAATTCTGCCAGACCGAAGAGGGTAGTGATCTGTTTGGCAAAAGAAAAAGCATTTCCCTGAATCAGTAAATGCGTCTAGTTGTATGTGTTCATGAAGTATAACATGATTTCATAGTTACAAGAGGTAGTGTTATCATGTTACACGTACCTCACCAACAAAGGACTTTGCTGCAATAACACCAAGTGCTGTGTTCATGTGGCTTAAATAGGCTATAGGGCTCAACAAGGCTGCTGATTTCAGCTGGTGAACCAATTTCCCCTCAGAGAAGGATGCCAAAGCAATCAAAGTTCCCTGCCAAACATGGTCTTCCACTTTTAGAACACAATTCTACTCTTTATCTTTAAAGAAAAAAGAGCAGAAAAATGTCATTCAATCATAAATCACCATATGCAAAAAAATTATTGACTTTGTAATAATTATCTTAAAAATCATTTAAACTATAGTATTGTACCACCTTTAAACTCTAATATTTAACTGAGAAATTCTAATTAAATATTGTTAATATAAATTATATTATAGAAAGAAAACTTATGTTCTAAATAAATTATAAAATAGAAGGTTGTAATGAGGTAAGCAATGCATGCAGTACCAAGGAATGGCCAACGTAATTGATCTTCTGACCAGTTTGGCTGAACACATAATTAAACACGGCAGGTAGATCATAGGTGACAAGTTCATCCCAAGACCAATTCCAAAAGGCCTGTCAGAGTTACATTGAAGTGTACATTAGAGCAAAAACAAAACAAAACTCAGCATCTTTTTTTCTTTTTTACAATGCCAGCAAATAAAATCAAATTTAAATTCTCATGCGGATTAAATACATTTTAGTACTTGAAAAATAGTTTATTTATGGTTTTGGTCATCTATTTTTTTTTTTTGAATTTACTCTTTTAAATATGTTTTATTTGATTTTAACTCCTACAAGTCTGAAAGAAATAGTCCTATATAAATTCTAAGACAAATTAGGTTGTTAATATCTTATTTGTTTAAAAGAGTTTATAACATTAAAAAAATTTATGAGTGATTAAAAATAAAATTTACCTAAAAAATTACACTAGACTATCTTCTTATACCCCTAATGATCTAATAATTAACCAAATAAAAAAATCTTTAAATAAAGATCAAATTAAAAAAAAAAACTTTAAAACACCAAAATAAAAATGACACTATTTTTCGAATACCAAAAAGTTTACTTGGCCTTCTCATATGCATGTATTCCAATCTCACTATTAAACCAATTTTAATGAGCTAAATCACAGCATAACATAACCTCAAAGTATTCCAATCTCACTATTAAACCAACTACAATGTGTTAAAACATAACATAACCACAAATATTCCAATCTCACAATTATACCAACTCTAATGTGTTAAAACACAACATAACATAACCTCAAAGTATTCCATTTCCAATCTCACTATGAAACAAACTCAAATGTGTTCAAACACCATAACATAACCTCAAAGTATGAGGAAAACAAAAGGGACCAACCGGGTTAGAGGGGTCCAATGAGATGTGTCGGCGGCTATATCTGGTTCCTCTGGTGTTAGCAATCCACACATCAAACCCATTATCAGCTAAAATCAAAGGCAAATCTTGCTCAGGAGGGTTCAGAAGCCATGTCAAACCATCCTGCACTCCACCGTTTCATAATGTCAGCAAAATTACTCAAAAACACTTAACACTACATGCAAAGTTTAAGTGTTGGTGTATTAAACTCTTCATTACAAAGGTATTAATTATTTAATCAATATTACAAAAACAGTATGAAAACATAAAAAGTACAAAATTAAAAACTATGAATATTTAAAATGTTATACAAGTTTAACCTGTACATATCAATGCACAATTACAATTTAGAAGTATCCTTGCTTCTTAGATAACTGAGTATATATTTATCAGTTTTTAGTAATGATTAATCTCTTATTAAAAATTTGATTGGTTATTTTAGCAGTGTATGGTTTTAATACTCAAATTTGATATCTTGTTTAAGGGATTTTAGACAAGTAATACTTAGACTTATAGCCTACTATTTGTTGGTCATTATAATATAGGCAGTCCAAGGATAAAAGTACTAAAGTTAAACCTTTTGACTCACTAATAAAAAATTAAGATCACTTATTAGTAATTTTTACAAAACAAAAACAACTCATACATTATAAAAACAAGCTGTATATTAACAAACTAAACCGTATTAATAACTATCACTTTTAAAATAAAAAAAAATGCTTAAAATTTGGTGTAATAAATCTCTCTT
Organism: Psophocarpus tetragonolobus; assembly: GCA_037954015.1. Classification (NCBI taxonomy): domain Eukaryota; kingdom Viridiplantae; phylum Streptophyta; class Magnoliopsida; order Fabales; family Fabaceae; genus Psophocarpus; species Psophocarpus tetragonolobus. Next base: position 37,747,080 of record CM075691.1, on the reverse strand, counting down.
TAGATCGACCCTAACTAAATACTACTACATGAATAATGAATTTTAAAATTAATTATTGACTCAAGAATGAATAATATCCTCAAAACCTTAAAGTGCCTTCTCCACTTTTAGTGGCAGAGCTGCACAATTCAAAGTGGTCTTTGCTCGACCATTATATCATTGGAATTTTATATCAGTGCTTGAGAGAGTGCATAGTTTTCGGTTTTGTCAACTTCACAAGCTTCCCTTTGTAAGTGGTACATTAATGTATTCTGCTATGTGTCACAAGATCAAGGAAATGGCACTTCTTAAATGGGTCCACTTCGCAAATTAACTTACAAATTAAACAACACACTTTTTCTGGTCATGGCAAATGGGATTTAACATGCTGTAAGCCACTAACACATTAGGCATGCCAGTTACATGCTACAGTGCACTACACATTATGCCATCATTATTTTTCTGGATTAATTAACTTTTTCTAAACTTTTTAATTAAAATTCGATTTTTATCTTAACAAATATTTGACTGGTAAATATTTTAAATTTTTAAAAATTAATTTTTAATCTTTGAATAAAATTATTATTGGTTAAAATTAAGTTCATAAATGTTTTAAAATTAAGTTTTTAGTCTTAAAATCCTAATAAAGAATCGAAAAACAGGCTTCAAACTTTTATTCAAAGAATAAAAATTGAATTTTTAAAAAATTTAAGAAGCTGGATTGGTCAAAATATTGTTTAAAAATTAAAAAACCAATCTTTAAATATTTAAAGTTTTTTACCAGTCAATCTTTTATTCGAGATAAAAATTGAATTTTAAAATTAAAAAAAATTAACCCTTTTTTTTTAAAGTAAAAAATGTTTTAATAAGAATATGATAATATTATAAGAGAATATGACTCTACTCATATTGTGTTAGTTTGTTACTATGGTCAAGGAAAAAAAATAATGTTAATGCATTTATTTAATTATTTGTGAAAATTATACAAATTTATTGAGTAATATACATTCTTTAGGTTTTTATAAAAAAAATTATTGAAAAGAAAACATATTAGTGAAAAAGTAAATATAGTTAATATTAGAAAATTACTAAGAAGAATAAAATTATTCAAATTTATCATGGGTGTGTCTCATGTGTTGTGAGTGTTAGATTGAAAAAACAAGTAGAGTTAGTGCAACTATGAAAGGACCGACACCACTAGACTGTGTCTCTTCTTTTATCTATTTTATAATATGAAAAGAATAACTTTGAGGATTGGGATTTTCTAGCAATTATTAATCATTAAAAAAAAAAATAGAGGATATTGATGCTACCGTACACATATATCGTTAATTAGAAGCCACGATGATTGTGCAAGCGAGTATACCAAAAAAGTAACAAAAAGAAAATGAAAATTCTATTGAAAGTCATAATGAAACATAAATATCATAGGAAACATTACTTTTGAAAGATAGGAGATAGTAATTTTAATTGTATATAAGGCGGAACTTTAAATGCTGGACCACCACACTTATGAACAAGGGTCAAAGTTTGTTGACACACTGATTTAGTTAAATCAACATAATAATATGCATGCTTTAACTAAAGAGTAAAAATTTGGTAAAAAAAAAAAAACTAAACAGTAAAATTTTATGAGAATGCCAAGTTTAAGTCAATAAATTAAAGACACTGATAAAAAAACTATAAAAGCATTTATTAAAATAAATTAAATTATTGTCATATATTTCAAAGAGTAAATTACATGGATCTTTTTAGTTTGTTCACACTTATCATTCATCTATCTTTTTCCATTATTTTTGGTATCTTGTTACATTATGTTTGGTAACAAAAGGTTAATGTAGTATTTTTTTTTTTTGAAAAAATTGATATAGTATTATTTTTTCTTAAAAAAGATTGGTGTAAAAAAGTAAACTCTTGATAGTGAATATCGAAAAATTAAGAGGAGCAATGTTAGGTATAAAAGTAAATCTCACGAGATATATGTATAATTTACTCTACTTTAAATTATACTCATGTTATTCTTAGTGAATGTTTGATTTCAAGATTAAGATAAACATAATCCCATTATCCACATAGCCAAAATTATGCTTAGATGCATCCATTTTTTACATCTAAAACGTGGATCGAGGACTCCAAAAGCATAACCAAATACATTATTAATAAAAAATTTTAACTGCCACTATGACACTAGTTAGAAAAAAAAATTGTTTTTATACAATTTAATACTGTAAAGCTGTTTCATTTATTAAGTTGAGCTTAACTATTAAACGTATAAGAAGACTTAGACATAAATTGTAAAAATAGAAGATGCACCCTTTCTCTAAACTATCTCTAAAGAACCTTTCGGTTGCTTAATCATAACGTCCTTTAGTGCAAGTTATAATACGTTAAAGCAACGAGACATATACTAGCGTCACATAATTTGTGAGCTTATTCTAAGATAGCAAAAAACAGAAAAAGAAAAGCTTGTGTCATATATAATGTGTCAGACAGAATTCACTCTGTCTCACATTGTCAGGTACAAGATATTTCAAGGTGGTATATAGATATTTATGGTAAAGTTTGTTTGAAACATGGCAAAATAGTGTGAAATGAAGGGAAGCAGAGAGGACTAAACAGAGAAAAAAAACAATTTTTTGGAAGGAAGAAAGGAAAAGTAACAAGTGTAATAAGTGGTTAATTGATATGAGTTCTGGGTATGCAAGAAAAGGATAATTGAATTTGAAAGTCGGAAATGGGTGCATGCATTGTATGACACAAATTTAAAGTGATGATTTTAACAAATAGAGAGTTTTCAACTTACCACTAGAACTCCATGCTGTATGATCACTGGTTGCTTCCTAGTTCCACTGCCACTACTCTTAACTCGACCTTCTGGGATCCTTTGCACGCTCAGAATGTAGCCATCATTGGTTGTAACCTGAAAAACATTAGCATGTCACTCTAAATATCTAAAAAATATTTGAGTTTATTCAACCCAAGTCAAGGTGTGTTTGGAATTTGGATATATATCCGTTTGAACCAAAAAGTAACATGAGTGTTGGATTGAGTTAAAGATGAGTTTGGTGAAATGAAACTGAAATTCAAACATACTGAATCTTAATCTTAATTCCTTTATCAGGACTATTTTTTTTTTTTTTTTGCCAGAAACCATAGCAAATCATTTAAACACATGCATATAGATATCTAAGGTCATACATACCTCGTGTTCCTGACACTTGTATCCATGCACAATGACAGAAGAGGCACATATACCAGAAACTGGAGGGTTGATAATGTTTCTGCTTAATGAGCCACGGCTTGAAGCGTGTGATTGATGAGGCACAGTTGTTAGTACCAAGAAAAGGGTCAAAGCAGCAACACTCATTAAGCCTAGAAGAGCCATTATTGAAGGCGTTGGATTGAGGGATCAATGTGTTTATTGGTGTGAAACTGTGAATATATATAGGATAGGATGTGGTGTGGGACAAAAAAGTTGAAGAAAAAAGTGTAGGAAACTGAACAAGAGAGACACAAAAGGATGGGAAAACGAGTTAGTTTGATTCCTTATTTTGCACTCTTTATTTGCATAAACTAAAATTAAAGAAGATTTCTTGGAATAAAGTATGAGGCTTTTTCATGGGATGGTCCACTAGTGTTGGGATCTTCTTTTTTTCAGGCAAGCAAAATGGGAATGGAAAAAGGGTTCCAATCAATTCAGCAAATTGATGCCCTGATTTCTGATGCATTTTGCTGTTGTGTTGATTAGTTGGTGCTGTCTTGGGGTGCTAAGTGATAACTTTGGCAGTGTGAATTGTGGGGATAGAAATATGCCAAAAAGGGATATGTGGGGCCCATTTTGTATTTTGTTTTTCTCTCTACGTTATGGGGAGAGGCTTATGATTTCCTATGCATAACTTGGATCAATGACAAAAGCATAAAAGGGAGGAGAGGATTGAATGAAATTTGAGAAAAAAGATAAAATTGGTCAGTGGGTGATGCTGTCACTCTTGTCAAGCTTTCTGCTTTTGGGTGTGAACAGGAGAAATTTTATTTTGGTGCTTCATCTGAAAAGAAGAAGTGTTTGAATTAAAATTCTTACTTCATAAAAGAAAGTTCTTGAGGTCAGTTGACATATACTGTATTCATAAAAGTGGTAGGAAGACATTTAATTAAAGCACTCAATTCTTTATTTTTAGGTTAAAGAACATGGTTATCATGACCAGAAACTACATAGTTATTGCACAATGATAAAAAATACTTTAAACACAAAGTATCTGTATGGATGGTCTCAGTATTGATTTAAGGAAAATTGATTTTGTATAAATAATTATGATTTTGAGATGATATTTTTTATGATTAGATGTTTTATGATAAAAACAAGTTTAGAGTAAAATATAATGTAAGATTCTTGATTATTCTAAGTTACTTCAAATTATAATTAATTTTAAATTTTTTTTTCAACATAAAATTAAACATGTCAAAATTTTGAGTTCATAATTAATTCTTGAAGTGAAACCAAATAAGAATAAAAAAAATCGAATATGAAACTTTTTAGTTCATATTTGGATTAATATTAAAAAAATTTATTAAAATATAATTCATTTGACATAATTAATTATAATTAAAATTGTTTCAAATTTTTTTAACTTATTTGTATTTTTTACTGTAAAAACAAATTAATAGAAAAATCTAATGTAAATTTCTTCATTGAATATAAAAATTGTTTCAAATTACTTCAACTCATGCTAAATCTATTCTAAACTCAAAATCAATTATAAATTCTTTAAAACATAAATTAAATATATTAAAATTTATCTAAAATCAATTTTAAAACATGCAGATTGATATATATAGTTCTCCAGATATAAAGGCACCAAATCTTACACTATTACAGCTAACCTTATTGATTAAATCATTTAACTAATAAAGGATAAAGAATTTCTTTTCTTTTCCTCTTATTTTTTGCTTAATCAATCAGGGTAAATTTGCTTTTGACAGGATTTATTTGTTTGATGAAAAACCATGCAAACAGAAAATGGTCTTCGAAAAGTATAAAAGTAAGTAGACCTTTTTATTTTTTCTTTATCATTGGAAATGAAGAGACAAAGTGAACATCATGGTTTAGTTCTTGGTAGATCAATTCAGTGTAAGTTTGGTTACATGTTTCAAAGTATATATTGACAGTCTGTGTTCAGCATAAAAAAACCCACATCATACCTCATTAAAAATCACATCAACATGTTTAATTATCTACCTATTTTATATCACGTTAAATAATTAATTAATTTGATTTCAAATGAATTTTAATATATAGGAATTAATTTTATTTCAAATGAATTTTAATATATAGGAATTAATTTTATATACTGGTGTAAAAAGTTAAAATCTTATGATAAATTTTATCCGTTAATACTTTGAAAGTAACGTGAACGAAAAATCATAATTAACTGCAACTATAATGTATATGTGTTAAACTGTAATTTTATATTACGAAATTTAAAACTAATTCGAAATTGAAATATTATGGATTGTGTATTGAACAACAATTGTATAATAATTCTACTCTTCTAACTTAAGTTTGTCATAAAATCATCCAAAACATAAACCACATGACATAATCTCAAACCACTTTTTATCATAAAGATGAGAAAGAATAGGTGAAGGTCTTGGAGATTTCAAAGCTATTATCTTTTCTAAATTAACATCTCTGATTCGAATGTGGAAAGTGGGTGTTACCTGCGTCAATGAGACATGATGCAATGTGAATTTGGATTGGTATTGATTTGAATTCGTTGAAACTTTTGGAAGCAACATATAATTATTTTATAGATTTTCTAATTTATTTTTTGGTTTTAATTTAGTCATGTTATAAAAATAAAATTAAATCTATTTTTCTAACAAAGTTTATTCTTATTAAATAAAAAAATTTTATATCTTAAAAATTTATATCTCAATTTATGTCAATTAATTAATAAATATCATGTCATAAGTTATATAAATTTTTTTCCTTGTATCATTATATTACACTCTTACTTAACCTTAAACTTTTCCTTTAAAAAAATGTCACTGTACTTTCTAGCTGTTAAAAATAGTCAAACAGGTCATTTATAAACTGTCACTTTTCTTAATTTAAAAAATACGCTGTTGCTATTTATGTGAAACCATGTGATGGGGTAAATTTCACTTTGTGCCTAGCAAAGTAAAAAAGAAGGAATAGTAAAATTTACTTTAATATGTATAGAGGAGCTGGAACGTATCTATCCTTCTCAGTGAGGGACATTTTTACAACTAAATATTTGGTTTATTTTAAAATAGTTTATAAATATATTATTATGTTTTATTTTTTAATAAAAATATTATTCATACTATTAATAAATTTCAATATTGTAAAATAAGATAAATTATAACATTTTTTTATAATTCTACTATCTTTTTATTAAGTTGTAATTTTTTAATATAATATTATAGTATTGTATTATTTCTTACACGATCTCTCTTCATATTAAGCTTTTTTTTAGTTATTTTTCACTAAATACCTTTGTATTTAATTTTATTTCTCATTTATCTTCACACATTTATTTTATTCCAACCAATATATATTTCTCTCCACTCTATCAAGAAGATGTTAGAAAGCAAATTTTTTTTTTATAAATCTAATGTTAGTTATTAATATGTTATTTTTTGTTATCAAAGATATTTGAATTCAGAATCTCTCTCCTTATCTCTCCACTTTACCATTACATCCATTTTATAACTTCCATTACAAAAATATTATGAGATATTTATATTTTTAAAATATTCTTTATGTTACAAAATCATTATTTATATTGGTAAGAAATTGCTCCAACTTAGCTAGAGATTTCTAATTGGTGGATGATATATAATTAAACTAAAAAAAGGTTGCGACTTAAACACGTTTTTGGTCCCTATTAAATTTGTGCATTTTTTGTCCTTATTAAATTTTTATGTGTTTGATTCTTAATATTTTTTTTTATTTTTCTAAATATTTTAGGTAGTGCTTTAAAAAATTCTAAAAATATTTTAGATAGTGTTTTAGGAATAAAAAAAATTAAATTTTATGACAAAAAAAATATTAGGTTTCAAAACAAAATTCACTAATTTATTATGGACAATCAACATATTTAAGCCACAAGTTATTTTAATTATTGCCCTTACTATATTAAAATTTCTCATTGTATATGAGTTTATTGGAAGGTAAAAAGATTTTATATTTTATTAAATATTTGAGTTCTCATTCTTAGCTATAAAAATATAAATAGTTACTCTATTTCCTCATTTGATGCATCCGTTCTCAAGTTGTGATACCACACGTTGAGATTTTGAAACAAAAGTGTTCTAAAAATCATGGTCTTCAAGGTTTTACTAATTCAATCTGGGTTGAATAGTTGAGCAAGTAAATAATAATAATGAAATAATAGATAGTTATATTAAGTAAATATAAATCATAATCTTATAGCAGTTGAGATTAAAGAAAAACATTATTTTTACAATCAAAGTACATGTAAAAATCTAAATAAAAATATCATAATAGTTAAGTTTAAATTTTAATAATTAATAAAATATAATAATATTTATAAAAATAATAAATTTACGTTTAAAATAAAAATAATAAATTCTTATAATAGAAAATTATGAGAAATTAAGATATGAAAATATGTAAATTAATATAATGAGTAAATTATATATTTTATAAGAAAAAATTGATAAATAATATATGCCTATATGTAATCCTTATAAATATGTATTTATATTATCTTTAATTTTTATATCAAAATTAAAAATATAAATATTTTTTAAAGGAGTTGATAAGTTTCAACTGGTTTTTATCGATTCCGTTAATTTTTTACCAGTTCATTGATTCTAAGCCCGAACCTTTTATGACTAGTTTTGAGGTTCAAATGGACCAAACCCTAATTTGATTTATCGTTTTTTCAATTAAATCAGCTGTTTAGTTTGATTTTTTAAATATAAATTCTAAGTGAATGTATTTTAATTATTCTCTCTTTATATTTAGAGAGGGGTAATTTCTCTTTCATTTAACAAAAATATTTTTCTAATCTTATTTATTATTTTTCCTTATCAAGTAAGAGTTTTTTATGTAAAATTCTTATTTCTAATGTGTCATTTTTTATTTTTCTCATCATATTTTAATTGTGAGTTATTATATTTAGAATAGATGGCTACTGTGTGTAAAAATCACAATCAAGTTTTTAACTCATCATTTCCCACAAGAACCTGGGAAATCAAATCTTCCTCCACACCCTTCTTATTACATCCGAAGCTCCTCAACCACAATGAGAAAGATGAATGACATCATAGGATCTTTGTTACACTTCAAAGTTGCAGTTAGAATTGAAATTGCGAAAGATTTCAAATAATGAGAATTTCAATTAGTATCTCTTTTTATTTGAATTATCATCTATTTTAAGTAAAAAAGATTAATATATTTTTAATTTTATTTTTCTTCAAGTTGGAGGTAAAAAAATTTGAAAATTACTTTTACTCTCCGACAAACCATTACCCGAGAGGAAAGGTGGGAGCAGAAAGAATGAAGGAGAATTCCGGCAAGAGCGACGGTGGCAGGCAACATTTGGCGAGAAAGATGATGATGTTCCTTGCTGGGTATGCTATCATGTTGATGTTTCTCAATAACTCTCTCTCTTTCCCTTTCATCAATTCCCCACCTTCTCCTACTTCACTGTTCATCACTCATCATTATCAACAAAGGTCAAATATTATTCATTAATTACTTTTTGTATGTTACTTTTTTTATTAGTAGTAGTGATTCCAATATATTCATCACATGTTTCTCTCTTCATGCTTATTTTTCTTGCAAATCTTGAGTTTTGGGTTTGGTCAAATTGTTTTGCTTTTGGGGGCTCAAGTTCGATTATTATCCATGGCAGACCCAGACTAGCAACAACTAAAGAACCATGCAGTTATGTTTATGCTATGGTTTTGTTTGGATGTAAAAAAATAGTTTGGTTTCTTTCAACAGGATTCAAATATTGATTGTGCAGTGCATGTTACTCCACGGTACGGCGAGATCTTGCCGATAAATAAAAAAAATTGATTTTTTTTTTTTAATTTTTTGAAAAGATCTTGTTAAAGAGTAAAAAATTTTGATTCTTTTATTCTCCGGTAAAATCTGGCCGAAGAGTTAACAACATTTATAATCTAGTGTAGCAACAATGGAGGAATGTGAGAAAAGGAAGGTCACTTAGAAAGCGAAAGAAAAAGGAAAGTATTTTAGCAGAAACAATTAACACAACAAGAAAGAGAGAGCACGGGCATGGAGAAAACACTATTTTGAGAGAGAGAAGAAGGCAGAAAAATCTATGTGAGGAGAGATGAGCAAAAGAAGTATTTAAGAAGAAAGAGCTTAATTAGGGTGAAAGGGTAAAATGGGTATTTAAAATAAAATTTTAAAATAGTAGGTATGAATTCAAAATGTTGGAAGTGTTAATTCAAATTATCCCAAAAAACCTATACCATCCACCTTTTTAGGCTAAAGCACATCCTACCTATTACACAAAACAAAAAGTATCTGCAACAAACTGTTTCTTTTAGCATCCCTTCATTTGCTATTTGTACTATCTCATTTTTACCATTTCTGCAAAACTCCAGAACACTTTTACCATGTTTTATTTTAAGTTTCTTCACAAAGTATCACCTAACTTCACGGCTGCACAAACACTTCTATCCCACCTCTTTGAAAGAGTACTGTCACCTTCTTCGAACATTCATGGCAGAAGAAGTTCCTAAAAATAAAGGTGAAAAAATATTTATGATCTAAGAGGATGAAAGTGCAAAATAGAAAAGTCAATGTAATTTTTCAAAAAGATAGGTAGAGATGTACGTGCATCCATGAAACTGAGCGATGCTCTGTTAAAAAACTTAGGATAAAAAAGGATGAATGTGTTTTAGAATTTTTTAAAAAATTATAAATATTAAGGATGTAAACAAAAAATAAAAAATGCTAAAAGAAACTTCCTCCACAACATCATATCATATGCTTTTTTAAATTCGGCCTTAAAAATTAATTATAATTTTTCTCCCTTTTTCTTTGTGAAGAGTTTCATTTACAATTAGAATACTGTGTAATAAATGTCAATCCCCTAGAAAAGTTTATTGGCATTTGTCTATCACCTTATGTATCACCATCTTATTGAAAGTACTTTAAAAATTACCTAATAAGTGCAACTAATTAGAAAAGTTGGCCAATAATCACCAAAGCCTCTAAGAATTTCCTTCTTAGGGATTAGAGTCAAGAAAATTGCATTGGCCCCTCATGTACTTATTGATTAACATGACAGATTACACGTTTTGAAAAATGTTGGTAAAATTAATTTTAAATGTAATTGGTTTTGTAAATTAGTTTTTATCAAACTTGATTTTGAAGTGGTATAATTTATATTTTAGAAGTTTTATTATAAAATTACAAATTTTGGATCCAATGCAAAATCTAATAAAAATAACCTTAGTCAAATTTAAATTCAAATTCTTGAATCACGTGATCATATACAAAAATCAAATTTAACCACTTCTAGACTTAAGTTTTAAATACTTGAACTCTCAAATCAAACAAGCTCAGAAACAACTTGAATTTGATTCAAGTGATGACATTCCTTTTCACACTACTACACCAAAGACGAGTTAGTTTTCAATTTTTGTTAAATATACCCTTTCCAATTTAATTCTAATACAAGATCACTGTTATTTACATGTATATATGGAAGTAGTTATAAAATATAAATATAATTAAAATTTATTTAATAAAAATATGATTGTATTTTTTAAAAGGAATATTTGGAGATGAATCAAGGTAAAATGAGCTATGATTTTTTTTATAAGCAAAATGAGCTATAATTTAAAATTCGGATTTTAAAATTAAAAATGAACGGATCTGTAATATGAAAAATACATGTGTCACCCAGTTACTATGTGAAAACGTGAACCGATTGTGACTAAATTATAGGAGAAGAAAATGTTTTAAATAAAAGTTTAATTCTGACACTTGACATGGGTATGTACACGGAACATAAACATATATATTTAATCACATTTTCTACTTTTACTTTAAAATTTTTTAATATTTTGCTTTCTTATTTTTAAATTATAATATTGTATCCTAAATTTTTTCAATTATTAAATTTGTGTTTAACTATTAATAAATTTTTAGATTATTAAGTTATAAACATTAACTAACGTGTGACGCTAATTTAATAATGTAACATACTCTAATTTTATAATTTATTAAGAAGTTGTAGTAATTTTGTTCTATGAATTAAAATTGTCATATATATTATCAAATTACACGGTTAATCATGTACTTGCACAGATTGGTAAGGTACTAGTATTTGGATGAGTTTTTTTCGATTTTTGTTGTCTGTTGATCCTACTAAAGGTCCGAGTCAGCAAGTCAGGTATGCACATGTGGGTACCAATTGGACATGACATTACCCATTCCAATTTCATGTTAATTTTTCAGTGGACCGAGTTGGTATATAAGTCGATTTCCGATTAAATTCATGAATTCGATTCAATTTTAATAACACTAAACACATCACTCCCTTTCAGTGCCTCCATACAAAAGAAAGATGAAGCTTACTTTGGGTTTTGATCTTACACGAATCGGGATACCTGGTGGGACCAGGCATATGGGTAAGTCCGGTTCGAGGGTAGGTTTGGTGCGATATACAACCTTACCAATGCCAAGGAGCGAATCGATGACGACATTACTGAGCTTGTATGTCTAGTAGGGAAACCTTGTTTTGTTTCTAGTCTACGCCTAAGGTATGTCCTCGAGAGGGAAACCTTGCTTCGTTTCTCGGTTGCGCCTAAGGTGCGTCCTTATTCGGGTTGGTTATCCTAGAGGGAAACCTTGTTTCGTTTTGGTATGCACCTAAGGTGTGTCCTTAGACAGGTTGTTTCCCAGGAGGGAAGCCTTGTTTAGTTTATGGTCTGTGCCTAAGGTGCGTCTTTACCCGAGTTGGTTTCCCGAGAAGGAAACCTTGTTTCGTTTCTGGTCTTCACCTAAGGTGCGTCCTCACCTAGGCTAGTTGCTTGAGCGGGAAACCTTGTTTCATTTCTGGTCTGCACTTAAGGTGTGTCCTTACTCGGGCTGGCAGCTCGAGAAGGAAACCTTGTTTCATTTTTGGGCTACGCCTAAGGTGCCTCCTTACCAGGGCTAGTTACCAACAAGGGAAACCATGTTTCATTTTTGCATTGCACCTAAGGTGCATCCTTACCCAGACTGGTTGCCTACGAGGGAAACCTTGTTTCATCTGTGGTCTGCATCTAAGGTGCGTCCTTACCCAGGCTGATTGCCCAGGAGGGAAACCTTGTTTGAACCATCATCTCATCTCCTCAATCTTGTTCTTGATATAAAAGGGTATTACTTACTCGTTTGCACAGATTGTTAAGGTACCAATATCTAGATGAGTCTCTTTCCTTGTCTGTTGATCCTAGCAAGGGTCTGAATCAGCAGGTCAGGGTGTGCACAAGTGGGTACCGGTTGGACATGACATTACCCATTCTGATTGCATGCTGATCCTTTCAGTGGACTAAGTTGGTATATAACTTGATTTTTGTTTGAATTCATGAATTCGATTCAATTTTAATAACGCTAAACACATCACTCTCTTTTAGTGCCTCCATACAAAAGAAAGATGAAGCTTGCTTTGGGTTTTGATCTTACACTTGGAGCAAAGTAATGGAGCTGTGAAGGAGATGCAACTGTACAGGTAGGTACCTGCAATGACACTCGAATACTCAAGTCAATGTGAGCTCAACCTTAGGCCAATTTTAAGATGTTGTCTAGTGTCAGTGAGAATAGTATATATTTTTATAGTAAGAGACTTGTCTTGATCCATAAGAGGTCTAATGAGAATAAATTTTTCAAGCTCCTTTGTCCCTAATCTATCTCTTCCCAATCTTTCCTTTCCACAAACTTTTTTTATGGTTAATAGTAAGTATCTTTCATTTATATCCAACTAAACTTTCATCAAGTTGGTCACCATTGGTTATAGAAGTTTAAAAAAAATAACTGCTTATACTAACCAATAGGTTTTTTCATTTTATTAAATCACATTTTGATCCATAATTATATTTCACGCGAGTCACTTATTTATTTAATTCTTTGTTTTTCTAACAGAACTTCCTAACATCCATCCAACCACGTGACAAAGTCTTCCATATTTCTTGTTGCAAGGGTTGGGTCTGTAACAGTCTTTGAACCAACTCCTATGTGTCCCTACTCAACATATGTAACAACTTCTTTAAAGTGCTCTGCAAATTTTAGTCACACCAAAACAGTTGAGAGAGCCTACACGTGAACAGTAGAGAAAATCATTAATTCAACAAAAAATTAGAGCATGTTTTATTGAGAAAATTTAGTACCATTAGAAAAAACTGATATAATCAACTCAATGACTTTCACAGATCATCATGGATGATCATATATATATATATATATATATATATATATATATATATATATTAAACGAAATCTGAAAGCAGATAATTAGTTTTCTATTTCTCTTTATATATTTTCATTTGCACGCTAATGTGCAAAATACATGCAAATAAAATTAAGTACTTAATTTTCATTTAAAACAATAATTACATTAAAAAATGTTAAGTTTTACCGACAGAAGGATGACATTGATAATCGTTCTCATAGTGTGATACTTTGCCTAGTTGGAATCACACCCATACTATAGCTATCATCCAAAATGAAGAAAGACTTGTAAGAAAATTATAGCCCATAACATTTATGATAGGACTGGGGATGTAGGTTTGAATATAAGAGATGAAACCACAATTTGGAGAGTGTATGCTGGGAGAAATAGGGGTGTGAAGAGTAAAGATGAGGTGACAAAGGTAATTGCCCACGTAGGGGGATGGATGTTGAGTATATAATGCTTAGATGAGAGAGAAGGGGGAATCTATGAATTTAGTAATAGGCAGAGGAGGAAAGCGGTGAGGCGAATCTATCGGGGAGTGAGGAAATTGAAGTAGAGCAAGGAGAATGTAGCATGCTATTTTTTTGCTCGACAATGGTGGTTCATGACCGAAAGCTACAAACAATGAAGGTTTAGGCTCACATCAATGGGGTTCCTATTCTAGTAATGGTGGATAATAGGGTGACCCATAATTTTGTGTCATGGAGGTTAGTCAAGGCATTGGGGTGGTCGGTAAACACAATAAATATAAGTGTAAGTTGAAGTTCTATATTAATTAAAAATTTTAAAATTAAATAATATATGAATAAGAAAGACCTATAATTTAATATTTTTAAGTTTTATATAAAAAGTAGTGTAATATTTGTTTATATATAAGCTCTATTCGATGATGATATATCTTTTCAGTTTTTGACCCTTTGATTTGTCCCAACATGAACATCATGTTAGGAGATGGGTATAAGGCACACTCTCAAGGTATGTGTCGCGATGTGCAATTAGAGATAAGGGCCATGATGTTTAAAATAGATACATTGTTGTTTGATTTGGAGGGTATTGATTTAATTTTGGGAATGGCAAAGTTGGCTCCCTTCGAGAAGATGATGGTAGATTGGGGATAACTAAGTATGCAGTTCAAATTAGACGACCAATGGGTCATGATACGAGGAAAAGGTAAAAGGGGAGAGGAGCAGAAAACATCACAAACTCTGTTAGGTTGAGGTCAAAAGATCGTGGGTGGATTCTTATGGGCCACTGAAGGGTGCTGCCAACTGTCAAGAACAAAGTGGAATTATCAAATTCTATTAACCAAGTCCACGAGCAAGCTTTGCACTGTTAGGTGATTCCAAAGAAGTATTTAAGGAACCACAAGGAATGCCACCAAAAACGGAGCAAGGAGCATGCCATCAAACTGGTTGAGGGACAAGGCCAAGTAAATGTCAGCCCCTACCATTATCCTCATCATCATAAACAGGAGATTGAGAAACAAGTCCAAGATTTGTTGCAATATGGGATCATTAGGCCAAGCCAGAGTGCTTTTTTCAGCCTTGCTATTTTGGTTAAAAAGACAGATAATACATGGCGAATGTGTGTTGACTATCTTGCTCTCAATAAAGTCACTATTCTGGATAAGTTTCCAATTTTGGTGATTGAAGAATTGCTTGACGAGTTGCATGTAGCACAATTTTTCTCCAAGCTTGATCTCAAATTCGGTTATAACCTAGTGCGAGTCAAGGAGAGTGATATTCCAAAAACAGCCTTTTTGCACACATGATGGCCACTACGAATATATGGTAATGCCTTTTGGTTTAATGAATGCTCTTTCCACATTCAATCTTTAATGAATGACACATTCAGACCAATGTTAAGGAAAACAATGTTGGTGTTTTTTGATGATATACTTGTGTACAATACAAGTTGGGTAGACCATTTGCTGCATTTGCGTGAAGTTGTAGCATTGTTGCAGAAAAATCAATTGTTTGTTAACCATAAAAAATGTGCTTTTGCTCAAACAGAAGTAAATTATTCCACATTACACAAGGGTGGTTGTGGACCCAAATAAGGTGAAGAGTGTGCAGGAGTGGCCTGTACCGAAGAACGTTAAGGGGGTTAAGGGGTTCCTTGGTTTGACAGGATAGTATAGGAAATTCATCCGAGATTATGGGAAGCAGGCCAAACCTTCACAAAGAAGGATGGATTTAAATGGAATTCCCAGGCCTAAGAGGCATTCGACTGGATCAAACAATAGCTCACAACAACTCCAATATTAGCTCTTCCCAATTTTCAGCAGAATTTTGTTATTGAGAGTGACACTTCAGGTCAAGAGATTGGGGCCATGCTAACTCATAATGGTGGACCTTTAACTTATTTCAGTAAGGCTTTGGGGGAATTAAACATGGCCAAATATTTTTGTGAAAAGGAATTGATGGATATGTCTTTGGGAATCCAACATTGGAGGCCTTATTTGTTGGGAAGGAGGTTTATAGTGCGCACTGATAAAAAAATTCTGAGACAACACCTCTTACAACGCATCACAACCATGTATCAACAGAATTGTGCCGCAAAACTGTTGGGATATCAATTTGACATTGAGTACAAGCTGGGGAAGGAAAACTGTGTGGCCGATGCCTTGTGTAGAATGCATGGCGATGTTAAATTGCATTTTATGATTCACTAATCATATTGGGAGGATATTCAAGATATTATACAAGAGGTCCATCAAGATGCTAAATTGTTGTCTATAATTTCTGATTTGAGGCAGGGTAAGGTAGCCAAACATGGGTTTGTGTACAAGCAAGGAACTTTGTTTTATGAAGGGAGGTTAATTTTGTCGTCCACTTCTGCTTGCATTCCCAAAATGCTTAGGGAATTTCATGAAACTCCCCAACGGGGGGCATTCCGGTTACTATCGAACATATAGGAAGATTGGCAGCCAATTTGTTTTGGTTTAACATGAAGCGTTGTGTTCAACAATTTGTGTTGGAGTGTGATACTTTTCAACGACAGAAATATCTTATAGCTGCACCAGGAGGATTGCTCCAATCAGTAAATATCCCTGAACAAATATAGGAAGAAATATCCATGGATTTCATCACAGGTCTTCCAAAATCTAAGGGGTATGAGGCAATTTTGGTTCTTATGGATAGGCTGTCCAAATACAGCCATTTTATTCCTTTAAAACATCTTTACTCGATAAGGGTGCTAGCTAAAATTTTCACACGAGATGTAATGTGTTTACATGAAGTTCCAACATCAATCCTCAGTAACAGGGTCCCCATTTTTGTGAGTTCCTTTTAGAAGGAATTGTTTAAGCTACAGGGAACTCAATTCAAAATGAGCACAACTTATCATCTTAAACGGATGGCTAAACAGAGGTAGTCAATCGCTGCTTGGAAACCTTCTTTTGTTGTTTTGTTGTGAACCAACCCAAACTTTGGGTGCATTGGATGTCTTGGGAGGAGTATTGGTACAATACCAATGTCCACTCATCCACGGGGACATCTCCTTTTGCGGTGGTGTATGGAAGGAAACCTCCAATGCTTACTAGGTTCTTACCAAGTGAAGTGTGAGTTGAAATTGTTTGGAGGGAGTTACAAGACAGAGATGAAGCCCTTAAGCAGCTAAAATATCACCTCTAAAGGGCTCAAACATGAATGAAGGATCAAGCAAACCATAAGAGAAAAGAGATGCACTTTGAAATAGGGGAATGTGTTTTTTTTTAAGCTTCATCCTCATGCATAATTGACCTTAGGAGCCCGAATTACTCCTAAATTAGCTCCCTGTTACTATGGGCCTTTCCAAGCAGTAGGGAAGGTTGGGGCAGTGGCATACAAACTACATCTTCCTAAACCTGCCAAGATACACCCAATGTTCCATGTGTCACTGTTAAAAAAGCCAGTGGTGATTACAACATTGAGGAGGCACTCCTTGCAAAATTGGCTGGTGACAATACATTAATCGTGGAACTTGAGGCAGTGTCAGCTAGGCAAATCATTAAGAAAGGTGGGAAATATGTAAGTCAAGTGTTGATCTAGTGGAAGAATCAAGGAGTGGAAGAAGCCACATAGGAAGAAGAGTTCAACATCATAAGTCAATTTCCCAACTTGAGCCTTGAGGGCAAGTCTCAGAGTGAAGGAAGTGATATTGATAGGACTGGGAATGTGGGCTTGAATATAAGAGATAAATCCACAATTTGGAGAGTGTATGCTAGGAGGAATAAGGGTGTGAAGAGTAAAGCTGAGGTGGCAAAGGTGTAACAAAATTGCCCACGTAGAGGATGGACGTTGAGTATATAGGGAATGTTTAGATGAGAGAGAAAGGGGGAATCTGTGAATTCGATTATGGGCAGAGGGCAATAGCCACTTTGTAGGAGCTTAACTCTGGGCAGTGGGATTTTATTCCTTCTGTATTTTTCTATTACTCACGGAATAATACGCTCAGTTTCTCATTCTCCATATTTACTTTTCCTCTTTGTTATTTGGTCCCTAACAATTTATTTTTCACAACTCTATTTCAGGCTTATTCTAGTAAAAATAAAAAGTTATTCTAGTAAAAATACAATATTTCTAGTTGAAATTGTAAGGCTAACTTATAATTCTTGAAATGGAGTTAAATCCATTCCGATATTTTATACCAATTGAAAGTTATGCAGCAAATCTATGGTCATCAAGAGAAAACCAAAAGCACTAGGGGTCATTGCAATCAGTTCACCAATTTTTATTATATTTTAAGATCTGAGGGGTTAGGAAGGATCCATTTGATGGATTGGAGTAGTTATCATTATGAGTATAATAATTTGTTGTATTAAATAACTTGTATAAATAATCTGCTGTTGTTCTGTATATATTAGAAATTGCATGGTGAGCCTGCTGGTAGCTATGGATTAGAATTATATCTAGTTAGGCGTAATTAGGCAAGCAGGTTGTTATTTGCAGTTTGTGTGCAGAGAATACTCTCTCTAGGAGACTTTTGTCTATGGGATAGTGTATTGTATTAGGTATGATTTCTGTGTTTAGTATTGTATTTTACTAGTTTATTGACCAATGACTTATGATTTTTTTATCATGTATAGTACAACTTATGGCACAAATGACTTACAAAATCCATCCATCAATGTAACTATACAACTTAATTTAGGTAAACCAATTTTATACCTGTTCCGATAAAACCAAAGTTTCACATTGCTTAAGAATCAACATTAAAGATTATTTATAAACATTCTTCCCCTTAATTTATGGAGATGTCTTTTCAGAACAAAATCATAACTAACAAATTTATTGACTTCCAATCTCCTAATGATATCCCAGGCACTTACAATCACAAATAAACCAACATAACCCTGAATATCTACATATTTCCACCATCTCAGAGGCAAAAATAAAGGATATTACTGTTAGAAATGTAAATATCGTAAATTATGGATAATATTTTTGCAAGTGTCTCGTCCAGGTGACCCTTCCCTCTTATTGTTTTTCACTCACAATCACAAATAAACCATATAGCATAAACCTGAATATATGCATGTTTCCACCATCCCAGAGGCAAAATACAGGAAATTAGTGTTAGAAAATGTAAATATCTTAAATTATGAATAATATTTTTTGTAAGTGTCATGTCCAGTGATATGGTACTAATGCATATTTCCACCATCTCAGAGGCAAAAATAAAGGAAATTAGTGTTAGCAAATGTAAATATCATAAATTATGCATAATATTTTTTGTAGTCCAGATGACCCCTTTCCCTCTTTTCATTGTCTTTCACTCACAAAACCATATGGCATAAACCAGAATATCTACGTATTTCCACCATCCCAGAGGCAAAAATAAAGGAAATTAGTGATAGAAAATGTAAATATCATAAATTATGCATAATATTTTTTGTAAGTGTCCTGTCCAGTGATATGGTATTGATGCATAATTTGGTTCTCTTTGTGACCCCCTTTCCTCTTCCTCATTGTTTTTCACTATTATCAGAATGCGCAAAACTAAATACTTAGTTCATTAAAGGTAGAAGGACTATTCAACACTTTGCCAAATTCAACAAAACTGTAAATTGCTCTATCAAGTTCAAAACTTTTCTTCAACCAGTCGCTACTTTTAAAGATAGATATAGAAAGAACTTTTTTGGGACATCTTAACACACCTCCCCATTTAAAAAATATGTGGTAAACAACACAACACTGTTAATAGTGCCTATTTAGGTAAGCTTCTAGAAAAACTTACAAGAAAAGAAAATATGGTGAAAAACAAATAAATGAATTTTTCAATAAGCTAAAATCGACTTATGTACATATAATTTAATCTTTAGAAGGTCTATGAGTTTTTATAAAAGATATGAGACTATTACACCTTTGTTGATAAATTCTCCTAATGATATCCCAGGCTCGAATTAGGCTTGGTCTCAGATTGTTGATAGTCTGTCTGCCATGCCAGCATATGCACTTTGTCAAGAACACTTTTTTTCCATAATAAGTCGAAAACATGATCCTTTGGAGCACACCTATTAGTTGGAAGTAACTTGTATGCCAGGGTGTAGTTGAAAAACTAGGATGTCAGGGTGCAGTTGAAAAACTAGGAAAGTAGAAAACTTTCCTATTTGTCTTCTCTACATAACCTATCCCAAGCCACCCAATAAAATGATGCACTCCCTTGATCTCTTCAACCAAGGTTCCTTCCTCTAAGAAAATGGAGGGTGGAGAGGTTAGAAATGAGAGAGGGTTTTGGGCTTAAACACTTGAGAAATCAAGCTTGCCTAGACCCCCTAAAAGTCTCATTAAAGCTTGCTTAACACACCCTAAAATCTAGAGCATGTTAGGTTGCTTTATTTTCCTTGATTTGCACTTTTATTATTAAATTTTGTTGGCTGAATTCTTCATTTTATTTCAAGCGAATCTCTCTCTTACACTCCTCATTTTCTTTTTAATTTTTCTAAAATTGTTGAAGAGGTGTAGCAAAACAAAACAAAAAAAAGAGAAGAGGAAATATATATATATATATATATATATATATATAAAAAAAAAAAAAGGTAGAAGACAAATCAAGCAAAAAAAAAAAAAGAGTTAGTAAAAGTAATTAAAAAAAAAAAAGAAAACAAGTGAAAAGAGAAAAAATTATATTTAGTACACCTCAATTTGTTTTTATTTGATTAGAAGGAGTGTGCAAACTTTGTTACATCTAGCTTGAATTTGCTTTTTCGGTCAACACAAAGTGAGTGTGCAAATCTTAGAAAATTTTTTAAGTGTCTTATTGCTTTTAAGTCCACTTTAATCTAGTACCATTCTAAGTTCATTTTGACGTGCTAATTTTCTTCAATACCTTTAATTGTTTGTTTGTCTTGTTCTTATTCATTGTGTTTGTCTACATTTAATCTATCCACTTGGATGTCTGTCCTCTTTTGATTTTGAGCTTTTCTTGTTTTTCTTTACTTCTTGCACTCTCTTGCTCTTGGTGCGCCACTTTTAAGAAAGGAAAAGAGAGGTCAATCCAAGCTTTCCACAAGGGAAGCATCTTAAGGTGTGTTGAAGCAAGCTAAGGAAGAGGTTCATTCAAGGGAGCAACACCAATTTGAGAAAGGCAAACACTTAAAGTGGAAAAGCAACATTAAAACTTCAAATCTTTTACTTTTTGCCTTTTTTGGGTGTAATTTTTAAGGCCATTTTAATTGAGGTGTTGGATGCCCAAACGAGTCACCTCTTTGATTGTAATAGCTTTTAGTTTCTCTTTTAGGTGGGAGAAGGAATTGGTACCCCATCTCTCCACCTTAGGTGCACGCCTTTAGACCCTTACCTTTGCTTTAATTTCTTTTATTTGCTTTGAATCTTAGTGTGAAAGACTTTTGAGTTCCAAAGACTCTTAAGTGATTCACTTAGGGAGAAAACCAAACAAAAGAGTAAGGAGTATTACCCTTAGGTTCTTCCCAATCACTTTCAAAATGAGCTCACACACATCTAGTAAAGGTAGTTTAAATCAACAAGGTTCTCAAAAAACAACCAACATGGATAAGTTTGTGAGTGAATTTAGGGAGTGGAGGTTAGAGGAGAGAAAAGAAAGAAAAGAGAGAGAGAAGAAACAAGAAAGAAGGCGTGAAGAGAAAGAAAAAGAAAAGAGAGAAAGAGAGTTAAGAGACAAACAACGAAGAGAGGAGAAAGAACGTGAGAAAAGAGAAAAAGAAAGATAGGAGAAAAGACAAAGACAAGAAAGAGAAGAGAGAGAAGAAAGGCGGAGAGAAGAGAAAGAAAGAGAACAAAGAGAAAGAGAAGAAAGAAGGGAAAGAGAAGATAGAGAGAGGGAAGAGAGAAGAGAAGAGCGTGAAAGAGAAGAGTGTGAAAGAGAAGAAAGAAGAGAGAGAGGAGTTAGAGAGAGGCATAGGTATAGGTCCGCCTCTAGTGAAGTAAGTGAAAGTGAGGGGTATGAAAGACCTAGGGTAAGGAGAGCACAACAACATCATAACCAACCCCAAGCCCAACCTAGGGAACAAAAAGTTGACCTCCCTCATTTTCATGGCAAAGAGGATGTGAAAGCCTACCTTGATTGGGAAATGAAGGTAGAGTAACTCTTTGTTTGTTATAACATAAGTGAAGAAAGAAAAGTTCCACTGGCAACCCTTAGCTTCCAAGGACATGTCATGTATTGGTGGACCTCCTTGGTCAATGAGAGGCGCTGCCTTCGTAACCCTCCTGTGGATTATTGGAATGATCTCAAGGGGGCTATGAGGCGGAGACACGTCCCTTCTTATTATGAAAGAGAGCTCTTAGATAAACTCCAAAGATTAAAACAGTACAACTCAAGTGTTGAGGAGTATAGACAAACCATGGAGCTTTTCATGATGAGAGCGAGTGTCACCGAAGAACCAAGGGCCACCGAAGCTAAATTTTTAAATGGTTTGAGCTCTTACATAAGAGACAAAGTTGAGCTCTTACCATATAATAATCTAAATGACCTAGTCCAACTTTGCATAAGAGTGAAAAATCAATTAAAAAGAAAAGGTGGAGCAAAAAGAGAATTTCCATCCTACAATTATGCAGAGAGGGACCTAGGCAAGGGAAGCTCTTCCAAGAGCTCTCCCAAAGAGGAACCATCCAAGCATGTGCATAAAGAACATAAACCCATGCATCATAGACACAACCCCCCTACTAGTTCTAGCAATAGGACTAGTAGTATTAAATGCTTTAAATGTCTTGGGAGAGACCACATTGCCTCTCAGTGCCCCAATAAGAAAACCATGATCATAAGGGGTCAAGAGATTTTTAGTGAGAGTAGCTCATCTTCCTCCTCTAGTGAGAGTGAGGAAGAAGGGGGTCATGAGCATCATGAGCATGACATTGTTGAAAACCCTTGTGATGGAGACCTCTTAATGGTTAGGCGCCTTCTTGGAAGCCAACACCTTGAGCTTAACCACTCCCAAAGAGAAAATTTTTCATACACGTTGTAAAGTTTTAGACAAAACCTGTTCTCTTATTATGGATAGTGGATCTTGCTGCAATTGTTGTAGCTCAAGTGATGTAATCCCACATTGAATGCTCCTTCTTCCAATGCACTTGTTTATCACTCTTATCATATTTGTCTTTTATTCTATTCTCACATTCTTCTCCTTTATTTTCCCTAGTTTTATTACTACTCCTAACACTCCTAGATGTGTGTTAAAACATGTCAAAGTGTAAGGCCTAGGGAACTATTATGCAAAACACTCCTCTCTTTTTTTTTCTCCTAAAGTGTTAAGAGTCTTTGGAACTCTAACACTTGCTAAAACGTTGAAAGCAAATAAAGAAATTTAAAGCAAAGCTAAAGGATTCTAACGTGCTCCTAAGTATGAATAAGGGGTACCAATTCCTTATCCACACTAAAACGAGAAACTAAGGTTTATTACACACAAAAGAGGTGACCCTTATGGGCATCCAACACCTCTAATTAAAAAAGGCCTTTAAGAAAATACACCCAATTTAAAAATACAAGAAACTAAAAGAAGTCTTGAATGCTCCTTCTTCCAATGCTCCTCACCAAGTGTTTCACTCAAGTCTTGGCATCCTCTTCAAGTTTTCTCTTCCTTGGCTTAAATCAACACTTCCTAAGGATGCTACTCCTGTGGAAGTTTCAACAAATGGCCACCTAACCAAGAAAGTAACGCCCAACACGTACCAAGGGAAGCAAGATTTTGAAAGCATCTCTTCAAGTTTTCTCTTCCTTGGCTTAAATCAACACTTCCTAAGGATGCTACCCCTGTGGAAGTTTCAACAAATGGCCACCTAACCAAGAAAGTAACGCCCAACATGTACCAAGGGAAGCAAGATTTTTAAAGCACAAAAACAAGAAAAGCACTAACAAGAATAGGTACACATCCAAGTGGAAAGAATTTATTTAAACAAACTCAAAGAAAGCCAATAAGGACAAGCAAAAAATAAAAGGTGTAGAAAGAAAGTAAGGACACAAAATAAAACCTAGAATAGGTCTAGATTAGAATGGACTAAAAAATAAAAAACCACAACAAAAATGATCAATGATTTGCACAATTTTTTAATGGTGATGGCTGAATCATAGACAAATTATTTCAAGCAAGATTCATGAATTTTAAATACTCCTTTAAACAAATTGAAGCAACTTGAGGTGCACTAAAATTTTATGTTTTTTTTTTCTTTTTAACACTTTTTCTACCACTTTTTTTTACTTGTTTTGATTTCTTTTTTTTTAAATAATTTTGCTACACCTCTTAATAAAATTGTAACAAAAATATGATAAGGAGTGTAATGAGAATAGGTGCTTGAATTAAAATAGATGGACAACCACAAAATTGAATCAAAAAGTGCAGACCAAAGAAAGCAAAGTAGTTCAAGATGCACTAGTAAATTTAGGTGAACAAAGAAGACACTAAATGAGATACTTAATGAGCTTAGGTCAACTTAATTTCTCAAGGATTACAGCCCAAATGATCCCAAAATAGCCAGAAAAAGCAATTCACCAAAGACTAGCACAAAACTTTAAACTACTAACACAACAAAAAAAAAAAACTCTAGAAAGAATTGAGCAAATTTTGAGAAAATATTTTTTTGAAACATGCTATGATCTAAAGCATGTCGGACTCAAGGACACAAGATCAAGAGGCATGACCCCTTTGATGCTCAATTCCAAGAGACAAACACACTTTTTTTATGGTAAAAATAAAAGGCAAAACTATGTAGAATTAAGAGACAATAAAAGGACTACAACATGACCAACTAAGACACAACTTGGAAGATTAAAAACTGAAATTAAATGACTCAAAATACCCAGAAATATGCACCCAAAATAGAGAACAAGGGGTTGGAAAAACAAAATGATAGGTGCAGGAAAATAAAATTAAAAACTCAAACAAGAAGAACAATGTGCATCCAAAGATCAAGACCACAATGTGTGGCTTCCTTCACAAATTTTGTGAAGTCATTACAATGACCTTATTAGGATTTGCACAAGAATAAAGAAAAAAATAAAAAGCTGGGCATAAAATTAAAGAAACAATCCTAAAGGAAACATATAAAGATTCAATGGAAAAAAACAAGATAAATTAAATTTAGAAGACAATAAAAACTAGGAAATAAATTGCATAAAATGAAAACTACAAAAACATAAACTAACAAGACATAAAAAGAATTAAATGACAAGAATCAAAGGCTGGAAAAAATAAAGAAAATAGCAAGAACACTAAGAATAAAAGCTGGAAAAAATTAAAGAAAATTAAGACTAGAAAAGAACCTCATGGAGTTGGCTCTGATACCAAATGATGCAAAAATGCTTTTGCACTCCCCTTGATCTTTCTCCTTGAGTTTCCAAGCACCATGAAATGGATTATGGAGGAGAAAGAAAATGGAGCTGGGGCGCCACTCTCAAAGAGAGATAAGTCAAAGTGTTTAGGTTTGCCACAAGGGAAAGAACCCTTGATAAAAACCAACTAGGAAGAGATTCCTCAAGAGAAAAGATCCTCAAGACCTTTTACTAAGAATGTGCTCACAAAGAGACTATTTTCATTCAACTTCAAAGGTGAAATTTTACAATGAGGGGAAATGAGTATATATAGCCCAATGGTAGAGCTTGACACACTTTTCTAGGCAATGTGGGACTTGGGCTTAATTAGTATTAAAACTAATTAACCCAAGTCTTAGGCCTTAAGTCAGGCATCTAAGTTCACCCCCTATGGGTCTTAATGTGAATGGGCTAGCCCAAAATCATGTCTTGACTTATGCACCCATGATAAGCTTACTCCTCCTTTTTAACTAAAGACACCTATACCTTATAAACTAAGAAGATGGCCGGAAATACATGGCCTTAAGGGAATTAAAAATACTCTCTTATTTAGCTAATTAAAATAAAATATTTACAATCTAAAAATCTTCTTTCGAATCTTCAATGAGCCAAGTCATAGGCACCTAAGTTCACCCCCCATGGGTGCAATTAGCATCTCTTAATGTGAATGAGCTAGCTCAAAATCATGTCTTGACTTATGCACCCATTATAAGCTAATTAAAATAAAATATTTACAAGCTAAAAATAACAAAGACTATGGTTTCGAATCTTTAATGAGATTTCGTCCATGCCATGCCTTCCTTGAGTCCTCCTAGCAATGATGCATGCTTGGTGGGATTACATCATCAAGGTTGGTAGAGAAGCTAGCCTTACAACCAATTACTCATCCTAGACCTTACAAGCTCCAATGGCTTAATGAGGAAGGGGAAATGGTTGTAAACCAACAAGTGAAGGTGCCATTCTCCATTGGAAAGTATGAAGATGAGATCTTATGTGATATAGTTCCAATGGAGGCTGGCCATATCTTGTTAGGGAGGCCTTGGCAGTTTGACAAACAAGTCATTCACCATGGCTACTCTAATGAGATATTCCTCAATCATAAGGGCAAAAGAATAAAGTTGACTCCTCTCACACCTTCACAAGTGGCTGAGGATCAACTCATCATGAAACATAAAAGAGATGAGGAAAAAGAAAGTTCAAAGTAAAAAAAAAAGAAGCTTTCACCCCTAAAGCTTGAAAGGGGTAAAGAGGGAGAGTTGGAAGGAGGTACCCCTTCCAAAAAGGTAATTAAGAAAGAGAGTTATTTTGCAACAAAAATGGATATTAAAGAAGCTCTCTTACTTGATCGACCTTTTTATCTCCTTCTTTGTAAAGAGGTACCTTCTGGCACTGCCACAAGTCATGAAATTGAGTCTCTTCCAAAGGGGTTCAAAATATTTTAAAATAATTTGATGATCTTTTCCCTCAAGAGGTTCCAAGGGGATTACCACCTCTAAGGGGAATAGAACACCAAATTGACCTTGTTCCTGGCGCAAGTATGCCCAATAGGCCCGCGTATAGGAAAAACCCCATCGAGACCAAAGAGATTGAGTCTCAAGTTCAAGACTTGTTGGAGAAGGGTTGGGTTTAAAAGAGCCTTAGCCCTTGTGCGGTCCCTGTTTTGTTGGTGCCCAAAAAGGATGGGAAATGGCGGATGTGTATGGACTGTCGTGCCATCAACAACATCACTATTAAGTATAGGCACCTAATCCCTAGGCTAGATGATATGCGTGATGAATTGCGTGGAGCCAAAATATTTTCAAAAATTGATCTTAGAAGTGGTTACCATCAAATAAGAATCAAAGAAGGAGATGAATGGAAAACCACTTTTAAGACAAAATTCGGTCTTTATGAATGGTTAGTGATGCCTTTTGGGCTCACCAATGCTCCAAGCACTTTCATGCGCCTCATGATCATGTACTTAGGGATTTCATTGGTAGGTTTGTAGTTGTTTATTTTGATGATATTTTAGTCTATAGTAGGTCTTTAGAAGAACATATAGGATACCTTAGGGAAGTCTTATCTATCCTTAGAATAAATAAACTTTTTGCAAACTTAGAAAAATGCACTTTTTGTGTTCTTAGTGTAGTTTTCTTGGGCTTTTTCATTAGTGAGTAAGGGGTCCAAGTGGACCCCCAAAAAATCAAGGCCATTTGAGAGTGGCCCACCCCTACTAGTGTGACTGAGGTCAAGAGCTTTCATGGTCTCGCGGGATTTTATAGGCGCTTTGTGCCTAACTTCTCCACACTAGCTTCACCATTCAATGACTTGGTGAAGAAGAAAGTTCCTTTTTTGTGGGGTGAAAAACAAGAAGAAGTGTTTCAACTGCTCAAAGATAAACTCACTAATGCACCCGCTCTGGCCCTCCCCGACTTTTCAAAAACTTTTGAGCTAGAATGTGATGCATCAGGAGTAGGTGTAGGAGGTGTGTTGTTGCAAGGGGGGACCCCATTGCTTATTTTAGTGAAAAACTCAATGGTGCCCGCCTCAATTACCCCACCTATGACAAGGATTTTTATGCTTTGATCCATGCCCTCCAAACTTGGGAACATTACCTTGTTTCCAAGGAATTTGTCATTCATAGTGACCATGAGTCACTTAAGTATTTGAGGGGCAAGGAAAGTTGAATAAGAGACATGCTAAATGGGTTGAATTTCTTGAAACTTTTCCTTATGTCATCAAATATGAAAAAGGAAAAACAAATGTGGTGGCCGATGCTCTAGGCATTCTCTCTTTGCTACCCTCAGTGCTCAAATTTTGGGATTTGATGAAATAAAGGAAATGTATCCTTCTGACCAAGACTTTGGAACCATTTATATTGCCTCATCTACCAAAGCTAAAGATGGCTTCTACCTGTGTGAGGGGTACTTATTCAAAGAGGACAAACTTTGTGTACCTCAAGGATCTATTAGGAAATTACTGACAAAAGAGAGTCATGAAGGTGGGCTCATGGGGCATTTTGGAATTGATAAAACCTTAATTATTTTAAAAGAAAAATTATTTTGGCCTCATATGAAAAAATATGTCCAAAGACATTGCTTGCGATGCATAGCTTGTTTACAAGCTAAGTCCCGAGTAATGCCTCATAGACTCTACACATCTTTACCTACTGCTTCTACACCTTGGGTAGATATTAGCATGGATTTTATCCTTGGGCTCCCAAGAACCCAACGAGGTGTAGAATCCATCTTTGTGGTAGTGGACCGCTTTAGTAAAATGGCACATTTCATTCCCTGCTACAAAGTGGATGACGTGAGTCACATCGCAAGGCTTTTCTTTTGTGAGGTTGTCCGCTTACAGGGAATACCCTCAACCATAGTCTTTGATAGAGATGCTAAGTTCCTTGGCCATTTTTGGAAAACTCTTTGGGCAAGGCTAGGAACTAAGCTCTTATTTTCTACCATTTATCATCCTCAAACGGATGGACAAACTGAGGTAGTAAATAGATCCCTATCTACTATGTTGAGGAAGGCAACCACAAGTCTTGGGATGAATATCTTCCCCACATTGAATTTGCATATAATAGGGGGGTTCATCAAACCACTGAGCACTCCCCTTTTGAGGTTGTATATGGTTTTAATCCTCTCACCCCTTTGGACTTATTGCCACTCCCTAACACCCAAATTTTTCATAAAGAAGGGGAAGCTAGGGCTGATTTTGTCAAAAAATTACACAAGAGGGTCAAAACTAATATTGAAACCCAATCTAAGGGGTATGCTTCATCTAGCAACAAGGGGAGGAAGGAAGTTATCTTTGAAAAGGGCGATTGGATTTGGCTTCACCTAAGAAAGGATCGTTTCCCTTATAATGTTTGTGATCTTACACCCTTTTTAGGTGCTGACACGGAAGAGGACGACTCTTTAGATTTGAGGACAAATCCTTCCGATGGGGGAAGAGATGATGCAATCCTACCAACCAAGGGCTATCTTACTAGGGCAATGACCAGAAGGATTGAAGAGGACCTGGCCTGGAAAGACACATCAAGACCTCAGCTCATGATGGAGATAGAAATTTTAGGCTATAGTCCTTAGTTTTCCTCTTGTAAATATTAATTAGTTTTTAATTCCCTTTTAGGCCATGTATTTTGGCCATTTATGTTAGTTCTTAAAGTTTAGGGTATAAATAGCTTAGGAAAGGAGGTGAGGGGAGTAGAAGGCCTAATAACTAAAAGGAGTGTGGATCTCTTTCCTCACCCCCTTGATTAGTCCATGACACTCCTTAACTTAAGGCTAGTGCCCCTTTTAGTGGGCCTAAGAGGGACTAGTGCTCCTAATCCTAATTAGGCCCAAGTCCCAGATTGCCTAGTTTTGAGTGTCTTGCTCCCTCTTTTGGGCTATAAATACACCTAGTCTCTCTTGTACAAATCATACTTGATTGAATGAAGTAAGACTCTTTTTGATCAATTTATTCTTTAGTGTCATTGAGAATCATCTCTCTTGAGGAATCTCTCCCTTAAAGCTTTTATCAAGGGACCTCTCCCTTGTGGCAAGCAACATAAAATTTTTGACTCATTTTTCTCCTAGAAAGTGGCGTCAACCCTCTCCTATTTCTAACCTCTCCATCCTCTATTTTCTTAGAGGAAGGAACCTTGGTTGAAGAAATCAAGGGAGTGCATCAGTGCAGTTGAAAAACTACGATGTCAGCGTGCAGTTGAAAAACTAGGATGTCAGCGTGCAGTTGAAAAGCTAGGAAAGTAGAAAACTTTCCTATTTGTCTTCTCTACATAACCTATCCCAAGCCACCTAATAAATTTTCCTATTTGTTTCTTCCCCACTCTCCCCCATATAAAATTAATAAAGAAAGAGTGAAATTTGAAAATTATACCTTTCAAAGCCTTGAAGAGAAAAATGAAGTAGATAGACAATGCCGAAAATACAGATTTTATTAAGACAAACCTACCCGCCATTGAAATGTATTTGTGTTCTCACGTTGATAATCTGCGTTGAAAACTTCTCAAAACTAGTTCCCACATCCTTAATTTGTTATGGTTATCGCCCACAAGCAAACCCAAATACTTGAAAGGAGTGTTACCCACCTTACAATTAAGCAGCATTGAAACTCCTACTAGCTAATCCTCCTCCATATTTATACCTATCAACTGAATTTTATGAAATTCACTTTTAGTTCGGAAATAAGTTCAAAGTTCAGTAATACTGCTTCTATCGCTTCCCTTGAATTCCACTCATTCTTCGCTAAAAGTATTGTATCGTTCAAAAACTGTAAGTGAGACACACTTACCCCTTCCTTTCCTATGCCATAACCTTTCCACGTTCCTTTCCCCACAATTGACTTTATCAATTGGCTTAACCCTTCAACTGCAATAAGGAAGAGAAAAGGTGAAAGAGGATCACCTTGACAAAGGCCTTACCCTACACTGAATTCTTCTGTGGGACTTCCATTAAGCAACACAGACAATCTTGCTGTTTTCACACATTCATGCATCCATTTTATCCCAACTCTGCCAAAACCCATCCATTCCATCACTTCGCACAGATATTTCCAATTCATAGAATCATACGCCTTTTCGAAATCTCCCTTTAAAGACACCAATTGTCTTCCCTAATCCTTGCATTTGTCACCAATTCATTCACAATTAAAACTTCGTCAAGAATTTGCCACCCTAAACAAGATATGTGAGAAAACAAATAATGCTTATCCTAAATTAAATCTGCCTTTTATGTCTTGATTATACTCCTTCCAATCAGTTCTCCCTCTTTAATTTCTACCTCACACAATCAAATTCCTTATTGAGCAAAATGATAGATAACAACAAGCAACAAAAACTAAAAGGAAGAAATTTAAGTATGAAAATATTTAAATTAAGTAATATTGAGGGTCGTAATCAAGGGAATTCAGATCTAGGCATATTCTATGTACAATGGTAGGAAAAAAAGTATCTAAACAATTTCTAAAGTGTCTAGCCTCTGTGAGACCAAGCCTAATTCCAGCCTAGCTAGTTATCAATCTCAAATGGTCGTGCAAGGCAACAAACCCCAACAATACTATAGCAAGATATCCATTGTTTTGAAACAATGTTGCCAGAGGCATCATAAAAATGTATCATTGTGTCTTCTAGCAATTGGCAAGGATCTCTTCATAAATTGTTTATGATAATTGGGTAAAAAATCCACTGTCATTTCACTATGGTGCCATAATTGGAATTAATGAAATTAGATCCATAGATAAGAGTATAATAGGAGTAAGATGGAAGGTTATGGATTAATTAGAGAATTAATAAGTGAATTTGTAGTTTCAGTTCACTTTGTGCTTAGCAGATTTTCAAGGACGAAAATTCTTTTTGTTGGGAGTATTGTAAGGACCTGTTTATTTAATAGGTTATAAATTCGAAGAATAAATAGTGAAAAGAATTAAATTTAAGTTTTCACCTAAATTACTAATTGATTTGAGATGTGATGAATTTATTAATTTGATAATACCATATGGTTGTATTAGGTTGATGATAGAAAGATGTTGGAGAAGAGAATAATTATTATTCTTTTTCTTCAGAGGATTTTAATTGAGTTTCGGGAAGTTCTCGAAGATTCCGTTATCGAAAGGGAGGGGTTGCATTTAGCAAACTAAATCTACTAGATACAACCGAACGATATATAAATTCTTTTTCTTTTAATTTTATTATTTCTCTTCTCGTTCGACAATTTTTTTCGCCGTCCGTTTTCTCTTCCTCGCCGCAATCTTTCGTCTCCTGCATGATGATCGAAACGTTGATGGAATCTGACTCGATCTCTTCCATTGCTCTTGATTCTGAGAGGTGATCAGTATAGGTATGTCTGGTCGTAATTTTCTAAACCTTTTTCGGATCGTTTTCGATCCTTTCATTTTCGTTCAAGATGAAATTTCTTTGAAAATCTTGATTTCTAGGTTCCTATTTAATTTGGGATTCTTGTTAGGTTCCTGTGTAATTTCTTTGGTTGATTCTTCTCCTTATGTTTTAATCGGCTTTTGGATGGAGAAATAGGTAAGGGAAGCTCTTTTGTTGATTTTTGTTAATGGAAAAGTGATTTGGTAGTTTACAGATTTGAGCTATTTGAAATAGCGAGTATTTTGACTATATTTTGAGCTATTTAAGATAACATTTATTTTAATTGCGGTTTGAGCTATTTAATATAGTGCGTATTTGATTGTGATTTGAACTAATTGAGTTAGCATACTTGTTAATTATGATGTAAGCTAATTGCGTTAGTGTATTTGTTAATAATGATGTGAGCTAATTAAGTTAATGTATATTAGGATTTCATAGTTGAGAGATATATGATGTATTATGTAGTTGATGATTATTATGGGAGGAATGTTTGATCTTGAATTGGATGATTATTGGATAGTTTGGATGTGTAGGGTAACTTAGTTTTGGTTGAATTGATTTTTTGTGACTGAAATTAAATTATTGGAATGACAATGTATTATTTGGAATTGTGATGTAATGCATATGATTGGAATGCATGATGAGAATATATTTATTGATGTTGTTGGTTATGGCAGTTACAATTAGGTAACTTAACCTTGGATGATATGTTTGGTGGGGTACATTGATGTTAGGGACACAGCTGGGGTCAATGTAATCCAAAATATCAGATATGCAAGGGGATACTTTTGTGATTTACATTGTGGTCCTGGTACCAGATATGCAAGGGGTACCTAAAGGCATACTCAAACAACAACTATGTGTCACAGGGTGTCAAGTAGATACTAGACAATAGTTTGTGGTTGTCAGATGAGTATTGCTTAGACTTAAATTGGTGGTAACACAGGAAGATTGGACACCTGTCGCCAATTGGAAGGGTCTTAAGCCACCTCGGTGTCCAAACTCAATGTAGATATTCCGGAATATGTCGCGTCTGAACATGTTGTTGTGTGAAAAACTTGTATTCAGGACAATATAAGTGTGTTTGATTTGATTGATTATGATATTTAATTAATGTTTTATTGATTGGTTGTGAGTGCTTATGTTCAGGTGGAACATAAGAATGATTGCTTGGTTATTTACTATTAGTGAACGTGTATTGATGGTACTAAATATAAACGTTGTGCAACTTTCATGCTTTATGATGAATGTAATGATATGTTGCGTATTATGTAAGTTTACCTTTGCAATGTTTGTGTTTTTTTTTTGTATTACTGTGATGATCGTGCTTTGCATGGGAGCAGATAATAATGATGATGTAGCAGGATGCTCTAAAATGAAGTATGTCAGATTGTGGTTGGAAGTCTAAAAGGATGTTACTCTATTGTTGAATATGTATCTAAGAAAGTTGTTAAAAATAATGTTATTTGAATTTAGAGACATTGTTGTTAAGTTATTTGATTATTAGGTCTATTATGGAAGTTGTATGAAGATGGTGTAAATAGATAGATGAATTATGATATGCATGCCATAAGAATATAGAATTATATGTCAGCATGTTGGTTAGTTTTGGTATTTTGAGGTTTTGGTATTTGCAAGGTCTCACTAGGTGATGGTTGTCGCTGGGTGAGCTATCCTGGGTCTTGTTAGGCAACAAGGTTCGTTGAGCGAGCTAAACTGTATGTACTATGTTATATTTTATTTTAAATTTTGAAAGTGTTGTAATGTATGCTTTAATATTGAGTATAATATAATGAAAATTTTATATCTTAGTATTTAAGAATATAGATAATAGTAATTTAAATAATTATTAAGAGAATTTATGGTGTAAATAGTATATTTTAATTTGGAATGTTACAGAACAACTTATATAGTATACTTACAAATTAAATAATAAAAACAAACAAACTAAAAATCCATGACACATTCATAATTAACAATAAAAAGTCATATGTATTGAGTAAAGCATAAAACATGTGACTATGGCTGCATAACATAAACAAGGGCTGCAGTGCCTGTTGCAGTGGAATTACAAAAGAGAAAGTATGTGGTAACGATGGATGTGCGTGTTTGCAAATTCAGAGGTTGTCAATACTGGGAAAATGGTTAAACCAAAGAATTGATTAGTTTGATTTTATTTTTTAGCTTTTGAAAATTATTTTTCAAAAGAAGAAAAAAAAACTTTTCTTATAAGTGTTATTTGAAAATTATTTTAAAAATGTGAAAATGAAAAAAATGTTCATATTTATTGAAATTTCATTAATGAAAAATAAAAAACAACATATTTTTATTGTATCTTGAGTTTTCAAAATAAAAATAGAAAATTAGAAAAAAACTATTATAATTATTCCTGTTTTTTAGTTCTTAAAAATTAAAAAATTAGAACTATTTTCAAAAACTATTTTAAAAAAATAGAAACTAAATGAATTTTTAGTTTTTAAATATTAAAATATTGAAAACAGTTTTATAAAACTGTTCTCAAACAAACAATTTTTTCTATTAAAAAAAAGTGCTTTAAATCTCATTTTAGAGAATAAAGTGCTTGTTTAGCAACAATTTTATAAAACTATTTTCAGTATTTTAGTTTTTAAAAACTAAAAAACTTGCTTGGGTAGTGTTTTCGAAAACAGTTCTGGTTTTTTAGTTTTTAAAAACTAAAAAATTAGAATAGCTGAAAGTAGTTTTACTTTTCATTTTTTAGTTTTTGTTTTGAAAACTCAAAATACAATGAGAATATGTTATTTTTTGCTTTTCATTAATGAAATTCTAATAAACATGAACAAATTTTTTCATTTTTACATCTTCAAAACAGTTTTCAAATATTACTTGCCAAACAAGTTTTTTTTTTCTTCCCAAAAACAGTTTTTAAAAACTATTTTTGAAAACTAAAAAACAAAATCAAACTAATCAAGCCCTAAATAAGTAACAACAAGCTAGCCGTCATGTTATACATACATTCAATAAACTTATGGTACAAACTTGAGTAAATGAAAGCAATAAAACGTAATTACACCCAAGTCTAGCAATAGAAGTTTATAACTATGACATGTTTGCATAAGTTTCTCTAAACAATTCTATAAAAAAAAAATACAAAAAAAATAAAAAAAAAGAATTTTTTTTAACTAATCTTAACTAAAATTAGCTTTTATCCCACATAGTTTTTTTCAAAAATGCAAAACTTTTAAAAATTAATTTGTAAAAAATTTAATATCATTAAAAAAATTATGAAAAGTTAGTTTGAATTTTTTATATTTTTTCTAAAAGTGTTTATAAAAAAAAGTTTAATTGGTATACACTGTTAGTGTAAAGAAAAAGTTTTTATACTGACAGTAAATCAAAATCCTTTATTCATGGTAGATTTGTTGACTTTACTCATTACTATTTTAAAAGTCACATCAATAAAAAGTCATGATTGAATGTCAGTGTAAAAGTGCATACCAATTAAGTAAAAGTGCATACCAATTAAACTCTATAAAAAATTACTCAAATCCTATAACCTTAAATCTGGTATAAAAAGGATAATAGTTTCGATAATAAATTATAAGGCCATTCAAAAGTACGTACTTAGTGTCTGGTGTCGTGTTTTCAACTATACAAACAGCGATGGTTGTTGCACTTTGCGGCTTAAGCCCTTCTTCCATGTGGTTCGGTTCCACTGCTTTAGGTTGCAAAACCCAAATAACATCTTGTCATCCTTTTCTTTTAAAAAAATTAAAGAAGTGAATACTTTATATCAGTTGTATGCATGTCTTTTATCTTTTAAAAACAATTCTAATTTTATTATAATCTTTCAATTATTTTATTCATTTGGTCCTTCCTTGATGGTTTTAAATTAGATGATGTTAACCCTCAATGTTACTACGTTAGATGTGACTTTGAAGGAGTGATGGAAACGATTTTGGCAAGATCAAGTAATTAAGAGTCTTATTGATTTGTTTTTGTTTTTTAATTTTTTAAAAGAATTTAATAAAAACTATTTTCTGCAATAAGAGAAAAAAAATTTATTTAATAAATGTTATTTGAAAACTATTTTTAAAATATAAAGTTGAAAAACTTGTTCATATTTAAAAAAATGTCATTAATGAAAAGCAAAAAATAACATATTCTTATTTATTGTATTTTGAGTTTTCAAAACAAAAATAGAAAATTAAAAAGCAAAACTATTTACAGTTGTTCCTGTTTTTTCATTTTTAAAAGCTAAAAAACTAGAATTATTTTTGAAATTTTTTTTAAGAAAACAATAACCAAACAAATTTTTTAGTTTTTAAATGCTAAAATACTAAAAATAGTTTTATAAAACTATTGCCTAACGAGCACTAAGTGTTTGTTTAGAAACAGTTTTGTAAAACTATTTTCAGTATTTTAGTACTTAAAGACTAAAAAAGTTGTTGGGTTAGTGATTTCTTAAAAATATTTTAAAAAACAAATATATTTTTTAGTTTTTAAAAACTAAAAAAGAAAAAGAAAGTAGTTTTGTTTTTCAATTTTCTATTTTTGTTTTGAAAAACTCAAAATATAATTCTTAAAAACTATTTTTTAAAACATTTTTTAAAACTAAAAAGCAAAACAAAATCAATCAAACTCTAAGTCTATTCCTACAGACACTAACCAAGTTTCTTGATATCACTGGATCTTCCTTCAACACTTTGAACCTCCTCTACAATAGCTACTTTGAGCTAGTATAGGTGGATACCTATAAATGCACTTTAATACTCAAATCAGAGGGGAGTTGATTATGCTCTCAAAGTACAGTATGTCAGTAGGAAAGCAATATAATATTTAGTAGTCAAAACTATACTTGTCATCTGCTATTTATAGTGTTTACCTTTTTGGGCTTGAACTTGTGTCATTAGAGTTTAGATTTACATGAAAAGGGTATTTTGAACTTTTCACTTTAGGAATGATAACTCTTACCTGAGCTGAGATACTTGGCTGTGCTGGGAGTAGGCCCAACCTTACAAATAGGTCTGGTCCGGGGGTTCCTCCAGTATACAACCCCACCAGCATGAAGGAATGAAGCGACGACGACATTATTAGAGATGTAAAGGGTAGCTTGTTGAGGCATTTATGATGCAGGCTTGGTAGGAATTGTTCAGCCTATTTTAGGGCAACCAAATTTTCCCTCCTTTTTTGCTATATATAATGTACTTGTCAGATTCTTTTTGGGTTCATAAAAGGGTTCGATGAGATTTGAAATGGTAATGAATTTAGGTCGTAGATCTTGGATGATCTAACGATGATCATTTACCCGCTCTTGGGCCTCTATGAGCCTTCAAGTTATAAATAGGGGACAAGTGGTTATTGCTCTCAATTGCTTCTACTCCACTTCCAAGCTCTGAGTCTCCCATTTTTCTTTCCTCTAGGTATTTCGATTCTTTAACCATTTTCCTTTGTTCTTTTCTTATGGATTCCCAGTCTAGTACCAGAGTTGTCGACGATTCTCCTCCCTCGGTTGCCATCCTTATCATACAAGCATGGGACGTCACTCTTAACCCTATTGAGAAAGGATCTACTACATCTGCCTCGAGCATTTCCGCAAGGGATCCTTATTCTCATGTTTTGTATTGCACAGTTGTACCTACATGTTACTAGTGTAGAAGAAGATTCACTTTGGATGGACCTATGGTGAGATGGTTATACCTACATGTTACTGGCCAGAAGATGACCGCTTCAGGTGTGTACCTAAGAGAGCTTGCATGAGCATCACTAGCATGAATGAATTTATGTGTGTGGATGTATAATTTATGTCATAGGTGTGGAATGAATTTATATGTTTATTTGTTGTACTTTAGTTTACTGCTCATTCTCTTTATATGTGCCTTAACATGCATGAGAAATATTCTCACCCCTTGTTTCTTGTTGTTGCATTTTGTTTGGGTTGAACGCCACTTTTAGGTGAACAAGATCTTGATGATATCATAGCTGATGAAGCTCTAGCTTTTCTTTACCTCTCTCTATTGAGCTGCTTTGATTAGGTATGACATTAGGTTAGAAAGGATTAGTTAATAAGTTTTCATTATGTATAAAATTATTTAAAGTTTTATCATGAGCTTTATTAATTGGGAATATTCTAAAGGCGATTTTTAAAGTTAATGTGTAAACTTATATGTCTATGTTTTATTATATCACAATTTTGGAAAATAAGTTTGTATTGTGTGTCGTGAATCA
This sequence comes from Psophocarpus tetragonolobus, assembly GCA_037954015.1. Taxonomy (NCBI): domain Eukaryota; kingdom Viridiplantae; phylum Streptophyta; class Magnoliopsida; order Fabales; family Fabaceae; genus Psophocarpus; species Psophocarpus tetragonolobus. The sequence goes on along the minus strand of CM075691.1, from coordinate 37,708,800 downwards.
TTTATCTAGGTGTCAAGTTTAGTATTTAAATGAACAAATTTCTATAATATTTTGTAATTAAAGAATAAAGTGTTTGGGTAGAAGAGTGCCTAATTAATTACTTTAGCAAGCAATTGATTGCACTTGTTCAAAAATGGAGATTATAAAGGATTGAAACATGCTTTGACTTATACCACAAACTAAGGGCAAGAGAATATAAAAGATTATGCAAGCCTAAGTTCTAAATAATCAATACATCACATCCATATATATATATATATATATATATATTTATTTGTCATATTTAAAAGAAAAATCAAAATCTAAAATAATATATAAAATTATCCATTGGTCTTCAAAATCAACACAATGTATGGGATCTTTGGCTGCTGACCCCAACGCCTTTTTCCTGACACCTTATTCAAAACCCTTGATTTTATTTTTCCCTAAACAAAATCATTTTCCTCTTCTGAAAACCCTATCTCATTCCTTACTTTCAAATATGGATATTAGTCACTTCATCAAGTGAGCCTATAAAGCCTCTAATATTGCCATACTTGTTTTTCTTAGTTGAATCCACCTCTCACCTGTCTAAATTGGTGGAACAAGAGGAAGAACTAGAGAAGGTAGCTAGCATTAGGCATAAAATAAATTTAAAACTCATTATCCATATCAACTTTTAACAATGCGTGACAAATAGTAAGGATGTTTTTCTACAAAGAAAAGAACATATTGTAGGGATGAAATGAAAGAAAAAACATCAAACGACCAAGACCAAAAAGATACTATTTCCAGGGACCAAAAGGATATCTAAGCCTTTTTTTTATTTGTTTGGGTAAGAATAACTTAATAAGTGAACTATTTGATGCAAAATTTATTGAAATGGTGAATTTTTAAAAAATAGGACGACTAAAATCTAAAATTTTAGAAATTAGAATGATAAAAATTATGGGGTTAAAATCAAAATAGAGGCATTCAAATTGCCAATTTTTAAAATTAAGGGAACTAAAATTGAGAAAAAGAAAGTAAAGGTACTAATTTAGCCTATACATTTTTACCTATCCTCAATAATATTATTCAAATAAAGAAATCATTTTCAGTTCTTACCATATGTTATAATTTAGTCTCACTTTATATTATTTTTGTTTTTCATTCATAAACTATGTGTTAGCAAGCATAATTTTATTGAGTGGATTATATACATAAAATGAATTTGTTTATCACGTGATATTCATGCTACAACTATGTGTGCTCCACCTATTTGAATAGACTAGATATACATTTTACCATATGGCATTCATACCAAACCTTTACATAATATGACTATATCATTTAGTGGACCATGAGTTGGCTTTGCCATATGGCACACATGCCGCTAGTATTATCTCATCTTTCATTTTTTTTTTAAATGTTCGTGCAGCTAGTACAACTTGAATGCTCGTACATGCTAGTACAAATTTGAGTCGATTAAAGTAGGACTCTCACCCTCCCCCTCCCTTTATTATATAAAGTCTTGCATCTTCTATCCTTTCTAAAACCCTAACAATCTCCAACCTTAAATGATACATTCATTCATTTATCTTTTAAAATTATTGTCGAATTATTGTCATGCAATCAAGTAAGTTTTCTCTGTTGATTTTATTACTCTTGTTATGAGATTTTGGTTTTTCAAAAGTGCTAAATGTTTTATGAATCAATTGTTCTCGATGTCATTTAGTTTAACCTCATCACAAAGGCAACCTCAGCACAAAGGCAACCTGTTGATAGATTCAAAAGTCCTTGTCACTTTCAACCCCCACGTGATGTTGTTGCTATGACATATTTTGATTTTGAAAAGGGCTAAACTTTTGTTGAATCAATTATTCTCAATGTTACTAAGTTGATAACAACTTCATTCCTTTTAGGAGTGATAGATCCAAAGGGGGCAAGGGAGGCCTTAACGCTTTCCCCCCCAAAGAGATTCAGATTCTCTGTGTGATGACACAAACTTTAGAATGACTTTTAATTTTTTTTTGGTACCATTTGATTGACACTTACATTAGATATTTGACAGGTGTATTACAAGCTTTAATATTAATTTTAAATTTCTTCCTCTTTGAGATTAACTTTGTTGAAAAAGCCTGTTCTGTCAATGGCTTTTCTCCTAGCATCCCGAAATGGCAATGACACTTCTGGTGAATCTGAAAGTCCGATCTCAGTGCAAGGGCAACCTCTTGATGAACACAAAAGTCCCTGTCACTTTCAACCCCAATGCATTATTGTCGGTGGTGGTGGATCCAAAAACACAATCCGAAATTAAGGGTCCAAATAACATCAACGCCATGTAAGGTTCTCACCTTAATGTTAGTCAATTTACATCCCTCTATAATGTTTTATATATGTATAAAAAAATAATTATTTTGAAAAATATATATTAGTACAAAAAAATTATTCAATTGATCTTTGTTTAATTTTTTAGTTAAAGATTTTGTCAATAATTTTATACATATAATTGATATTAAATGTTTTTTATAAAACTTATTATTTATTATAAATATTTAAATAGTTGGTGAAAATATTTTGACCCACTTTGATACACTACTTAGATCATGTCTTAGTTGATAATAAATTTCTTTAAAATGTAAATTATTTAAAGCAAGTACATATATAGTAATATATGTTGTTCCACATCAAAGGGTTTAAAAACCACTTTAAACCACTTAACAAAGTGATATCGAGTTTGATATGAGATTTATGTGTAGATAGTTATGTGAATATAAATGGAGTTTAATTAGTATGCATAGTCGATATAAAAAGTTTTATACTAATATTTCATTACAATTTTTTATTTACGGTTAAATTTGTTGATTTTATGTATTAATACTTTAAAAGTCATATAAATAAAGAGTTGTGATTGAACATTATAACTCTTTTAGTATATAACCATTAAACTCATATGAATATATTTCTTATACTTTTTCAATAACTCCGGTTTTAGTCATTACTCAACATTATCAATAATTTTCTTATAATAAATACAAACTATTAGCTTTCCTCTTTTTATTAGTGGCTTAATTAGTAGTTTTCAATTTTAACAATAACTTTCATTTAAATATTTTTGCATGTTTTTTAGTTTGCACTTTCATATTTTTATCTATTTATTTTCTTAACCTGTTGATTTTGCCAAAAATTTTCTATAATAACCATTGACAAAAATGCTACAATTTTAATATCTAAAAATTATTACAATTGACAAAAAATCAAATAAAATTAAATAACTGAAAGATAAAAATAAATAAATTAGAAAAATAAAATAAAACCTTTATCAATATATTATCATGATAAATTATTTTTGTTTCATTCTTCTATTTCTTGACAGGTAAATTTAATTGATGGAGGAGTTATGGAATTTTGTGAAAAGAATCATGATGTGTAAGAGTTTATAATTAATTTGCAATTTAATTTTCTTTGTAATGTTTTATTTAACTTTGTTATTTATATTTTTTATATTTTCCAATTTTAATTCATATACTATATACGGCTAAATAATAGGAAAAATATTATAAATTATTATATGCATGATGTTCTTAATTTAAGTGGATCTTCATCGTATTAATAAGAATTAATAAAGTTAATAACACACATTTTTTTACATATTTTATTTCTTATATTATAACTTTTAAAAAAATAATATATTGATTGTGGGATTAGCAATACTGGTATGGTATTTTTCATTTTGTCTCAAATCTCTTATCTTTTATGTATTTAAGTGATTTAAATGGTATAATATCTCCTGTATCAATATAAATTTCTCTTAGTGGTTGATAGTCCATTCCACTAAAAAAGAATAGTGGTCGGTTTGCATTTTCAATTCAATCTTCCTTTTCTTTCCAATATATACTTATAATATTCTACCCCAAAAACAAAAGTTAAAACAAGGAAATATGCGGTGTTTATATTTTTACCAGTTAGTTACTATTAATCCTTATATTTTCTTAGAAAAAACTAGCACCTCTGTTCCAAAACCAGTTGTTTGACATTATTGCATACCAATAAAAATATTCATTAATATATTTATAAATTAATATCTTTATTTTTAATTAACTTTTGTCATTGTAACTACCACTCATCATTAATAATACTTAGTAGTAGAAGTAATGAAACCTTAAAGACTTCTCAAATTTCCTTTCCATTGACATTTGGCAGTCTAAAGGAAGACATGTTGAAGAGCAAGTGGCTTCCTTTAAGGAATAATCATGTGAGGGTTGGTGCTTTCTACTTCAAAAACCTGAAGAGAGCACAGGTCCTTGACACTGACATTTCTTCCATTCATGGTTGGTCTTCTCTCTCTTTGCTTCTTTATATGGGATTTTAAAGATGTGATGGATAAACTTATTTTTTTCCTTTGTTTTGATTTGAAAAATTCAAAACTTTGGTTGGTTTGATTCATATTTTATTATTAGATTAGAATATTTTTATTTTTTTGTTGTTGTGTTTTTTTATACTAGAGAATGGTGATGAGGGATGTGTTTTGTTAAATTTGTTGAAAAATGATATATATACACCTCATGTGCTATTACACACCTAGTGAGAAGAAGAAAAAAGAGAAAGATATATAAGTATGATATGATTTATGATGTAATAGGATAAGAGAAATACAAAGAAATAAAAGGTGTTGATAAGATATATAAATTAGAGAAATGTATGTGTATTATTACTCAAATTTGTTTTGTGTCTGAGAGTATTTGGAAAATTGGTTTGAAAGGGAGACACACCTAGTGAGAAGAAAAAAAAAGAGAAAGATATATAAGTATGATATGATTTATGATGTAATAGGATAAGAGAAATACAAAGAAATAAAAGGTGTTGATAAGATATATAAATTAGAGAAATGTATGTGTATTATTACTCAAATTTGTTTTGTGTTTGAGAGTATTTGGAAAATTGGTTTGAAAGGGAGAGTTTTGGTTGGGTTTGTTGCAAAATTGGTCTTGTAGCTCTGCTGGTGGGAGGCAATTTTTATAGAAAAAGGTTAGGTTTAAGAAATGTGAGTTATTTTGTTAATAGGAGGAGTTGAAACTGTGACCTTCTTATCTTTCCCTCCCTTCTTAACTGTGACAGCAACCTATTATAGCTGTCTGAGGAGGAAGGCATTTAACCTATTATAGCTGTCTGAGGAGGAAGGCATTTTTGTTGATGGAATTCTAAAATGTTTTATTGGTTCCAAGATAACCTTTGGCTTTCACTTTAATGAAATGGTGTTGACTCTACGGGCATAAAAATATGGATGTTACCAGTAAATATGATAAATTTTTGTGGCTTTTACTTTTTTCTTCTATATGTATATTTTAATGTTTATTTACAATTTAAATGTCTATTATATATATGAATTGATACTAATCTAATCCCAAATCCTCTTTAAATGTGAAAGTTCCTAGAACAGAGTTTTAAGTTTAAGGAGAACAAATAGTGGTCTGCTGAATGTGATTGTTGTAACATCATTAGTTGAAAATAGAAATAGTTTTGGTGAAAATGGATCTATTTTGTATTGGTACTTTGATAATGTATGATCATGAAGATATGTACATATATTATATGATCATACTAATATTATTAAAAAATATTAATTTGAGTTTAAGTCCATTTAAATATCTTTAATAAAATATTATTTCATTTTATTTTAGTATATCTCTTTTTATATATATGTGTTTGTGTCTCATGTCCTATATCTTTAGATATTAGTCATGTTGAAATGTCTATATCTGTGTTGTGTTAAGTATTTATATCAAAATTTGTGCTTTGTATATTAGAACTAAGAAGCTGTTTCAAAATTTGCGTCAGGTGTTTGTGTCAAAATCTGTGCTTAAGGAGTTTGAAGTCGGTTAAAAAGACCAACTCTTGATTATCATATAAAGCACAATGTTCATCTATTTGAATTGTTGAGTATGATGGACATTTTCCAAAAAATAGTCCCATGGATATGTGGAAAAGATGGGAAACAACTCGGAGCAACCTATTTTCTCAAAAGGAACCAATGAACATTAACAGTGTTAAAGTATCAGAAGGACTAGAAAAAAAATTCATCAATTTCTCTGGTCAAGATCAACAAATTATTGAAGATCGGATAGTTAAAGATAGTATAACAAGTGACAATCAAATAGATGAAGAAAGTAGTAGAATCTCTCAAGAGAACTGTATAGATTTTTTTTAGAGAGAAGGAACATGTGTTATCAGATGAAATATTTATTTAGTCCAACCAAGTAGACGCTGAGTAGTTGCATTTTCAAGGGTTTTGCAGAATAACAACTTTATGAAGCTCATTTTGATCTTCCAACCGAATCACTTTGAAATGTAAACTAAGGAGTTTTATAGAGATTTTAACTTTGGTGGGATAACACTAGGTCTTTCATCTTCAAGTGAAACCTCTATTGAAAGTCTAATTTGCCTTTTTTGTCATGCTTCTCAACTAAGTCTTCCATGACTTATTCATCAATCTCATTGGATGAATGGTCAAGCACTCTTTTTTTTTAATGATTTTTCATCATGAGACTTTTTTATATTTTCTTAAAAACTTTCTTTATTAACGTTACACTTGATTCATTCTGCATAATGAGCTTATGCAAAATGAGTTAACAAATTATTGTAGTCATGAGTTTTGAAGAAATATAGAAAAGCTTTAGGATGAAAAATCCTATTAAATAGAATACATGTACCATGACAATTTATCCATTACCAACTGTATCTATAAAGAGCTCGTTAAAAACATGATAAATAAGACAAGCTACTTGAAGAAAAACTTAGTATTATTTCACGAAATTCAAAAAATCTTGATGTAACTCCTTAGTATAAATTTTAAGGTAATTCAGTTGGAATACAAAAATACTTGTTTCTACACCAATTGTGAGAAAACACCCTCTTTGCCATTCTAAAGGATATAACAACTATTCCAAAAACTCCTCCTTTTTGTACACATGAAAATATGGAAATAGAGTTATCTCTATAAAGGAATGAAGTCTTGAATCTGACGGGTGAAGAAAATTCATGTGGAACAAAGAACTCTGAATTATTAGTTGGGTGGTTTGGCTAAACCAAGAAAGTTGCAAATTAGGTTTGGCTCAACCGTGAATGAGATCTCAAAGCTAGAGAAATGTTCTAAATTATTTATTGTTGTGCTACAAATGAATGTAAGAGTTTGTGATGACAACCTTGTTAGGATGGTTGTCTCTTTTGTGAAGCTTTTGCACACATATTTTGATTAAAAAATATATTAGAACTATATGTTCAACCATTTTATCAACATGTGTGTCTTGTATAATATTATGGAATTTTTACTTAATAAAAATTAACTAATGGCAAATAAATTTTATTAGTGATTAAAGTTTGTAGTTTAGTTGTGTTACCCTTGGGCCACCTATTGAAAATTGCTTGCACAACAATGTTTTCTACATGCAAGTAAAAAAAAATTACATGAAATTACATGAATCAATTTAATTTGTCCCGTTCATCTTAATTTCTAGAAGTTTTTGTTTATTAATTAATTTTTCTTCCTCTTGTTGTAGTCTAAAAATAAAGACAAATGTTATATTTCATTTTTTTTTATTTCCAAAGTGCACTAATTTTTCTTCCTCTTGTTGTAGTCTAAAAATAAAGACAAATGTTATATTTAATTTTTTTTTATTGCCAAAGTGCACTAAATTGTTACAAACATTATACCTTAGTCTTATTTTCTTGATGTCCTTTAATATTTTATTTATTTTATGTTTCATTAATCTCAAACTTATTCGTAGAAACACTAAGTGTTTGTTTGCTAACAATTTTATAAAACTAATTTCAGTATTTTAATATTTAAAAACTAAAAAACTCGTTTGAGTAGTGCTTTACCTTCCCCGCCCCCGCAGCTAAAGCTAAGAGCTAGGGAGCCCAACACCCCATGCACTCTTCCCTACTCATAAAGAGGCCACAATTCCCGAAGGGAATTGAGTAAGACCTCCACAGAAGAGCAACTAGTGAGCTATTGAGCTAACTCCTTATGAGTTTGCATATCCCACCTTTTAAAGACCAAAACTCAACCTATGGCCACTTTTGGGTACCTAAAACGCATTTTCCAAATTTGAAAGACCTTTGACCTAGAAAAACAGAAAACTCAAGATTTGGACTACTAAAATACCCCCCTACAGACAGCTTTTAAGATAACAAAGCCCCCACAGATTTGGATTTACTCGAAATTGGGTAGAGGGGGCTAAACATAAGATGTTGCTCTACACGAACCTTCTATATGTAGAAATTTACTTAAATATAAAAGTAAATGAATTTGGTTAAACTTTATGAGATTTAAATGTAGCAATTGAACGGATAGTTAGACAAACAAAATATTAGAAGAAAATTTTTTTATGAAAATTCATATATAAAAGAACTCATATATAATTGTAAAAAAATTTTAAAAATTAACAATAATTTAGTAAAATTATGTAAAATATATTAATTAAGTTGTATCCCTATAAAATTAAGAATAATTTAACCATACATTATCCTTTGGATTATTATAAAATTTATCAAAATTAATTTCATCCTATAACTTTTTTATCTTAATTTGATTACTTTAATTTAATTGATTTTTTTCAGGTTCTAAATTATAATTTAGGTTGTCAGTTATAATTTTATTAGATAATAATATAAAATATATAACTATAAATCATTGCATGTGGTATTGATTCTAGTGGTAAACCTACTTTCCATAGCAAAGTTAAATAGAATCAAGATGTACTAGCTACCCCCTACTAATTTATTTAGATTTATGGTCAAACTAGCTAGATCCTATCCAAATTATACTTGAAAAACAAAAATTAAAGTACTATGAAGATAGATATATAAATAGATATTGATAATTATATATTACTATGTATTATACATAATAAAAAGTCATAAGTTTTAAAATATGCTAAGATCAATGTCCAAGTATTACAGAATTTATTTGAATATAAAAATCTAATTTAAATATAAAAAAATATCAATAAAATAAATTTTATTAATTTAAAATTCATTATAAAAAATTAATTGTAAATTATGTTTTTAAGATATTGTGGGTATTTTTTTTATTGAAATTAAGCCTTTTAATTGTCAATTTTTTTAAGGTTATCATTATAAGAGAAAATTTATTGAATATAAATTTATAAAAATAAATCATCAAATATTTTCTTATAAATTATGTATTTGATATTTATTATAGAATTTTAAAAAATATAACATAACTAACCTAATTTTATAATAGTTAAAGATATTTAAATGATTTTATAGAATATAATCATAATAATATTGTGATTGAATTAATCACTAATATGATTTCACCCTTGTATAGTCAATATGAAGTAAACACAGAAAACATGTGTAGTTCTTATTATTTAATTTTAATATCATATATCTTATTTTTATATATCATTCTTTTATATTTGTATGCATCATTCTGATGATATTATTATTTTTATATAATTCTGATTGATAAAAATTATGAAAAATTAATTTTCAACAAACAATTTCTAATAATCCTATAATTGTTCTTATTCTTATAAGACGTGTTTTTATTTATTTAAAATTCAATAAAATTTATCTTTGTATATATATATATATATAATATTCTTAATAATTATAGTACAATTTATAATTTGATAATTTATATTTATATATTTCTTATAAAAGATTTGGATAATTGTGAGTCGTTCGGGATTTTAATGTAACAAAAATCATTGCTTTGAGTCAATATTAAAGAGACTTGACTACTTGTAAGTTGTTAGATTAAGATTTTAAGTTGACAAAAAATATTTATTTGATTTAAATTTATTTACTGTAACATAAAATAGAGTAAATTACAGTAATACTATCTCAGTTTTCATATCTTAATCTCCCTTTAACTTTAAAAACACATTATTTTAGGAATTTAATTAATATGTATGGTGAGGGTAAGATTTTTTATACTGACGTTTAATCACAACCCTTAATTTATGGTAACTTTATTAACTTTACCAATTAATATTTTAAAAGTCATATAAATGAAGATATGTGATTAAATGTCAGTGTAATATTCTTTTACAGTGGGCTTACCAAAAAGATATTTTTTTTACTATGTCAATGCATACTCATTAAACTCTTATAATAATATCTTCTATATGTTTCAAAACATTATACTGACAACCTAATCAAACCTTAGGCAGTCACTCTCTCAGTAATAAGAAAGTAATGATTAAAAAAATAGAAATGTATATATAATTACACTAAATTTTAAGAAATGTTATTATAATTTACTCTATAAAATAATAATGTAAATTTGGATGCGTAGCATTATTTTTTTTTATAAAACATATGGCATTATTTGATTACTTTGTTACTTGTCAATTTTTATTCTCAGTAATTATCTTATATTGCTCTCTTGCCCTACATCCATTCTTTATGTATTTTTAAAGGAAGTTTTAGCTTTCCATAACTATTGTTTAAAAGTACGGTTATCAACATTGAGAACGGGAGTACATACCCTTTACTTTTATGTACTCATTACAGTTGTACCCCTCTTTTGAAAATTTTCTAATATCATACATAAATTTATTACATATGTATTGAGTAAGTTTTGTATGATATTATACATGTACCCCTAAGTTCTGTATGCTATTACACATGCACCCCTATATTTTTCAAACTTCACAGTCAACACTTCTCTCACCTTCATTGTTTGACTGTTACGAAACTTGAAGAAAAAAAATAATTCATGTCAAATTTCACAGTCAACACTTCTCTCACCTTCAAGTTTTGTATGATATTATACATGTACCCCTAAGTTCTGTATGCTATTACACATGCACCCCTATATTTTTCAAACTTCACAGTCAACACTTCTCTCACCTTCATTGTTTGACTGTTACAAAACTTGAAGAAAAAAAATAATTCATGTCACATCCACATGAAATAAAACGTAATAATGCAAAAATAAATGGAAACATGTGTAGTTTGAAAATGAGGACTACAGTAATAATGAGTATATAAAAATAAGGAGATATGTGTAGTTTAAAAAAAAGAGAAAGTATTTGTAATTACACTAAACCTGTGGGGCTAGATTTGTAATTACTTTAAAGTTTTATTTCATAAAGTTTTTTTTTGTGAAAATAAAAATTCACTTCAAAATAATTTTCGATTTAGTAATTTAGTTTAAAGTTTAATTTGTATGTACTGACAGTGTAAAAGAATATTACACTAACATTTAATCACATCTTTTAATTTATATGACTTTTAAATTATAAATTGGTAATGTTAAACTTAGCATAAATTAAGAGTTGTAATTGAATGTAAATTTACTAATTAAACTATTTAGTATAAATGAATTAAATCAATATCTTATAGATATTGATACAATTTTTCACACCAGTAGATTTGATTTAATGAATTAAAATGCTCTTATCAAGGCTTTTTATTATATTATTTAACATAAATTTAAAATAATTTTCTACAAGAAAAAATTAGCATACTTTTTAAGATCATAGTGATGTATATATTTTACTTATATATGTTGATATAAAATTCATAGATTTTTATATGTTCATTAATTAGTTTTTTAAATCTTAAATAATTAACAATACTGTATCATACTATTAAATAAAAATATATTTATTTATATATTTTTATATAAGTAAAATAGTTGCAATAAAATACACTTATTTTATTATATGGATAAAATAAAATTATAATATGTGAAAATAATTACATGAAATTAATTATCAACATATAATTAAATTTTGAATAATTTGAAAATTATATTAATATAAATTTAATTTGATCACTTTTAAAAATATAAATTGAAAATAAAAATTAATATATAAACACTATGAATTAAAATATATTTTTTAATATAAAAAATTAATATATGTCAATGTTATAAATTAGGATATACTTCTCAACTTTAAAAAACTAAAAATATGTACTTTTTTTTATTAGTAGAATGTAGAAACATGTATAAGGAACATTTATAATGTGATGATAAAAAAATGGTTGACTCAAATAAATCAATATCCTAAAAATGGACTTAAATTTGTAACCTATCTATTTTAATATATTTATTAAATTTTTACCTTCACCAAAAAGGAAAGTAGGAGAAACCCCAAGGAAAACCGCTATTAAAGAAACAAACAAGTTGTTAGACACAGGGTTTATCTGAGAAGCACATTACATGACTTGGTTAGACAATGTCGTCATGGTCATTAAAGGAAATGGAAAATGGCATATGTGCACAAACTATACAGATTTGAACAAAGCATGCCTGAAAGACACATACCTTACTCCGAGTATAGATGGGCTTCTTGATGGAGCCGCTGGACATCGGGTGATGAGTTTCCTAGATGCATATTCAGGGTATAATCAAATTCGAATGTAACCCCCTGATGAGGATAAAACATCCTTCATAATAAACAATGCCAATTATTGCTACAAGGTCATGCGTTTTGGCTTGAAGAATACAGGGGTGACATATCAACGATTGATGGATGAAATTTTTAAGAGTCAAATTGGAAGAAACATTGAGGTTTATGTAGATGACATAGTGGTCAAATCAAACAAATATGAGAAGCATGCAAATGACCTGTCTGAAACATTCTCCTCTCTTAGAAAATATCATAAGAGATTAAACCTAGCTAAGTGTGTCTTCGGAGTTGAGAGTAGAAAATTCTTCGGTTTCATGCTCTTGCACAAGGGATAAAGGTCAATCCTGACAAGTATCAGGCATTCATTGACATGAAAAGCCCGCATAACAAAAAATATTTATAGAAGTTCATAGGACAGTTGACGTCCCTTTCAAGGTTCCAGCCAAAGTTAGTAGATAAAAGCAAACATATGGTCAGGTTAGTGAGAAAAAACTCCAAGTTTGAATGGATAGATAACCATGAGACAACAATCCAAGAGCTCAAAGCCTTCTTCTTTACCTCACCAACACTACTGAAGCTAGTCACCGAGGAAAACCTCTTGCTATATACCTCTTGGTGACCAACGAGGTCGTTATGCGGTGGTGGTCCAAAAGGTTAAACAACTTCAGGGGCCCATATACTTCATTAGCCGAACACTCCATGAGCCTGAGCAAAGGTACCAAATTATTAAAAAGCTTGGCTTAACCTTGGTCACAACCTCAAGACGTCTGAGACCATACTTCTAAGGATATCAAGTGGTGGTCAAAACGGACTATCCCATCTTCAAGGTCTTGTGCAAACCTAAACTAGTAGGATGGATGATATCATGGTCAGTTGAGTTGTCCAAGTTCGGCCGACTTAGACAAAGAGATGGGAGCAACAAAGTTGGTTTGCCGAAGTGACTCTTTTACTACAATATTACTATGCAGTTAACAACTTCAAAAAACATTTCGAACACCTTAGGATTGAACATGTTAAGAGAAATTCCAACAACCGACTCGACATCCTTGCTAAATTGGCCAGTACTAAAAAGTCGAGTCAATATAAGACAGTCATCCAACATACCTTGGAGGAACTAACTGTTAACCACATGCTAGTGGCTGCTATTGAACAGGAGCCCATTTGGATGATGACAATAAGAAACTTATTAGAAAGGGGAGAGTAATTGGCCGACGATAAATTGGCCTGAGCATTATGCACGAGGACAATAAATTTTGTATTAATAGGAGACGAAATGTTCAAGTGAGGATACTCGATGGACTTCTCAAGTGCCTCCCCTAGCCCAAAGGTATTATGTTTTGCAAGAAATTCACCAAGGGGTGTGCAGGTTTCACTCCGGTGCTCGTGCTATAGCTACCAAAGTCATGAGGGTAAAGTATTACAGGACCACAATCAAGTGAGATGCTAAAATGTTCATCAAGAGCTGCAAGGATTGTCAGCAACATGGGAACCTCATAAGAGCACCTCTGCGTGAATTGGGAAACATCACCTCGCCATAGCTCTTTGCGATTTGGAGAATGGATATCATCATCCCTTTCCCCTTGGAAAAGGGACAGTGCAAGTTCCTAATTATTACTATTAATTATTTTACTAAGTGGATTGAGGTTGAATCCCTATTTCGGATCATCGCCAAGAACATACAGAAATTCACATGGTAGAACATTATATATCATTTTCGCATCCTCACACTATTGTCACAGACAATGGTCGACAATTCATTGATAAAAAGTTTTAGGAATTCTTTAAAGGATTACATATAATTCATGTGACCAGGTCGGTAGAACACCCACAGACAAATGGTTAGGTCGAAGCTGCGAATAAGGTTATATTGCAAGAGTTGAAGAAAAGACTTGGCATGAATAAGGGTAGATGCACCGAGGAGTTGTCAGAAATCCTATGGGCCTACAGATGCACACCACATTCAGTAACCCAGGAGACTCCTTATAGCCTCACGTACGCCATAGACACCATGATCCCGATAGAAGTGGAAACATGCAAGAAACGGGCTACTAAAAATACAGCATAAATTTCAGATTGAGGTCCTTCAAGCAAGGAGACCTCGTTTGGCGAATGAGGGGAAAAGCCCAACGAGAACCCCAACAAGGCAAGTTTGCATCAAACTGGGAAGACCCTTTCAGAATCAACTAAAATCTGGATAATGGAGCTTACAAATTAGAGCATCTCTTAGGAGAAATTTTACCAAGGTCGTGGAATATTGCAACACACCTCAAATCAAATCTTATTACAGTTAGCTCTCCTATGTAATATAGACCGATGTACTATTTTTCCTACCACCGATCTTTTTCCCAAGTGGTTGTTGATTGGGAAGTTTTAATAAGACATCCATTTTGATTAATCAAACAAGTCTACCTTTTATCATATAAGTTTGTTGCATACACCTCACCATATCTCTACTCGGTAATCTCATTTTGTAAAAGTGTATTTATCCACGTATACACGGAAGGGCAATTCCATTCTCAATGAATGACTCCTTTTGACATATGCTTAACATGGAATCTTCATTCTATAAAGAGAAAGATCCCAACGACACAAATACAACAAAACTACAACTAACAATGTCGTGGTTAACTCGGCAATTCGGTCATCACACCATAAAAAATCACCATTCAGTTTTTGAGCACACACATGGACCATTCAACCTAAGACTTAACAAATAAAATAAGTAACATTTATAACACCATAAAGAATGCTTAAAGTAGACATACATGTCTTGGAAAAGTGAAAGGGCAATTATCATTAATCATTTTACCTGAAATCAGTGTTGATATTACAAAAGGGGATGCGTAAGCATCCTAGGTACTACAAAACAATGGCTCTTAAATGGCCATGATCTCCGTTCTATAAACAAACTAATGGTCATTATATGACCACTATTACAATCAATGATAAACCCCTAGAAACAAAAAAGAGCTTAAAAATGGAAGTAAGTAGGGGAGCATCATCAACAGTAGTTTCTGCATCAACGTCTGAATCTGTGATCTCTTTCTCAAGAAGCATGCTACCCTGATAGATGTTGTGCTCCACATCAAATTGGGTCACATTAACTTGATAGAGGAAGGCAGTTTGGTGAACATCCTTCTTAAAACCTTTAATGGCTGATTTCGATGGTTGCCTTGGCCTCCCTTTTTGACACCTCGACCAAGTTGGCCTTAGCCTTATGAGATGATCCAACGTCGTCTTTAGCTCTTTTCAGCAAACTGGTACTTGTCTTCCTCAAGTTTCCCTTTCCCTTTGAGATTAGCAGGTCCTAAAAAAGGACACTATTGGCCAACAAGAGAAGTGCGAGACTCCATAAGCTCTTTCTTTAGCTTATCTATCCCTGTGTTCTTTAGAGCATCTCGAATCAACCTTTGGATCACAACATCCAAGCACGAGCTTGCAATTTTGTATAACTGGTCATTATCTCCTCGAATATTGGACCATCAATCAACTCTAACTCTTCCAGGGTGTACTCGACTATTTTTGTCTTCTTCCTCATTCTCAAGTCTGGGTGAAAGAACCCGTTCGGCATAGAGGTGTTAGGCGAGCCTGATGACTTCTCAAAACTTAGAGTCTTCTGAGTGAGCTTCTTAGAAGGGACACCCGATTTATCTCTCCCTTTTGGCTCTTTCCTCTTCTTGTTGTCCTTCCTTTTCCTTGTATTTTCGAGCGGTGGCGGTTGCAGGTTGAGCAGACCAATAGCCTTAGGCCCCATTGCCACGTTCTCTTTCTTGCTTTCCTGAGTCTGGCCCTCATGAATTTTCTTGAATGAGAACCAAGAACCCTTTGGTACTTTGTCGGCCATAACACCTACAAAGACAACAAAAATTATCCAAGTTAAAATTATGAACTAAAAGTAAATTGCTAAGATGGGTAGACAATTTTAACCTCAAAATAGACTTCGTGAAAAGTCGATAGGGAAGATCGTCCAAAATAGATAGTAACTTTAAGTTGTTCTCCAGCATATGCTACCTTAGCCACTCACCATCATGGGTTCGGCGTCCAATATAAGGGAAATCTAGGTCGGTTGTTCTCGTCATACATGTACTTACGACCCTGAGGTCCAGCACCGACCTTGAAGAACCCTCGCTTGAAATCCTTTAAGGAAGAGGTATATGGACTAAACAGACAAAAATTCTACTAACCGGTCAATGAAACCCACATCGGGGTCTTACCTAGGCGAATACAGTAGTGGTATAGGAAAATACTAGGATTGGGCTCTACGTACAATGCCCCGTAGAGCATTTGAAATGACTGCAGAGTGGCCCAACTATTGGGATGTAATTGGCTTGGTGCAACATTCAACATACGGAGCACGAGCATCATGAACTCATCAAATGGGAGTTGAATGTGAAAATTTAAGAAAATGTAGTCATACATAAAAAATAAATATTCACCGGAATCACCTCGGCCAAAACAAACTCTAGCGAACTTTTTACATATGTCCATACTAAAGATATGATTCTCCGCATCTAGTAGAGTGAGTTCGGTGGAAGTTATCTACAATCCACTATAAGTACCTAACTTTAGTGTGGCACAACCTATATGACAAGATGAAAGGCTTCATCTACTCATACCTTGCAAGGGTAGAGTTATTGACCACCTTCACTATTAGGTTCGTAGCCACGGTTAACTGCTTTGCACGAGCTGACACCACCTCTATGAAACTAGAGACTTCGCCCCCAGTATTATGGACTACCCACCCTGGAATTCTCGCACTCTCCATCCTCGGAAGATGATGACTCAGTATGGGACGACTTGCTCAAACTCGTCGACATGATACATACCTTTTACATATAAGACGTTTGATATTGGATTATCAGATATTCCTACACTCCAGAGTGTCAGAAAGTGTGGTGGATGGAGAACGTGTCTGCAACCCTATTTATATACAGCTGGCCCATTGGGCTCAATGTGCCAGTTAACCCTAGCCATCTGATCATAATTAATCAATGGTCCCGAAGTGTCCACTTGTCAGAGAGCAGGACTACCCAGGCATCTATTGTAGAAGCCCCAACTTCTTAGGGTTGTGACAGTTCCCGTACCTTGCACGTTTTGTCTCCCCATGCAACACGCGCACTTCTCGGGATATATTTCATGCACTTCGAATTTTAACTTATCATGGTCCATCACTATTCCCACGTGAGCTTGGGGGCATGTGTACCGAGAAGACCTCGAAATAAATAACCTTGTCACTGCTTAGAAACGAGTCACACCTCGGTCAACAAACTAACAAACTTCGCACACATCCGTTACTGATACGTTCCAAGGAGAACCAAGCAACTCATGATGTTTCTACCATGGACATGACGACACTGGCCTTAGTACTGCATTAACCAAGTAAGATGATGTAGAGATATTTGTCTTGACGAATCCAAAAATTATAAGATGGATTGGAAGACACACCAGAGGCAGTGGTAAATAGATTCATTCTTCCTTTGTGCCTTACAGCTTCTATTTCACCATCCCTAAAAAAAAAACTTAGTTTTTTCCCACACCAACATTGTTCCTTAATTTTTTGTTATTTATTCAACTTCATTAAACACACGTGTTGTGCGAGGTGTGGAGAACACACTATAGCCAACACAGTCAAATACCCATTTTTTAAGGATCAAGCTTCCCACAAAAATCCTTCATCACATGACAAATTAAGCTAAAGCACCACCGAAAGTGTTAATAGATCTTTGTTCCTTCACTTCTATTAGTAAGTATTGCAATAACAACTTTGAGTAGTGCTAAATGGGTAAAGCATGGGTGACCTTGCCACGTTCCCTTTATTGTAGAAGCTAAAGCATCATTCCCTACGCATTTAGCCTGACCTAAAGTTGTTCCTTCAACCCTTCCTTTCTTACGACTTGCAACAAAAAAATTTTAAAATAACATATAAAAGT
Organism: Psophocarpus tetragonolobus; assembly: GCA_037954015.1. Classification (NCBI taxonomy): domain Eukaryota; kingdom Viridiplantae; phylum Streptophyta; class Magnoliopsida; order Fabales; family Fabaceae; genus Psophocarpus; species Psophocarpus tetragonolobus. The sequence goes on along the minus strand of CM075691.1, from coordinate 37,690,517 downwards.
AAAACTTTTAGTGTTTATTTGTTATGGTTGTGCAATACACATATGCACATATACTTACCTACACCCCCTCCCCCACAGACACACACACATGCACATTACCAACATAACCATGCAGACACCTACTCGCCTATACTCACACATATATGATGCACACACACACCCACTTACACATGCAAATATGTTATATTGTACCCCATGTTATAAAGGATAAAATAAGCTCTTAAATGCTTATAAGAGGCAGTGCAAGTGTTTTTCAATTTTTAGTTGATACTTAATGTCTTTGTGTACTGCATATCTTGTTAAGTAATATCTATGTTATAAAAACCAGACCGAACTTCTTTGTTTGATTGGAAAACTGGTGAATGGGTCTGATAACCGGTTCAGTCAATTCTAAAAGTCGATGGAAACTAATATCAGTATTCTAACCGGTGGTTCAACCAGTTTGTATTTTTTTTGAATTTTTTTTATTTTGCTATATCCATCCTTCATTTTCCTAAATCAACAATTTTTAATTAAAAAACTAAGAAAACTTAGCAATATGAAGGTGTATTTAGTAAAATTATTTTTATCCTTTTATAATTACAACCTTAATACATTTTTTATTTTATAATCTTAATTGTTATAGTACATTAATAATAAAAAAATATTATTTTATTAAGATTGATTCAACCACTGATTCAATAACGATTGAACAAATGAACCAGTGTTTTCACCTATTCCATCACCGGTCCAGTTTTAAAAACATAGACTAATATACATGCAAATTCACAAAGGATAAGAACACTAAAGTCCTATGAAGAATTAAATATGTTTTGCTTCTCAAATTAAAAGGTTTTACACCTAATTGCTAAAATTGTTATTTTTAATATCCCTCTGACAATGCAGATAGAACTATTTGCAATTTGCTGTATTTTTTACCTTTTAGACACTATAATTTAATTTTTAATTTAAATAAATTTCCTAATGGATGAAAACAACAAGAAAATATAAAATTTTTGGTTAAAAATTAAATTTTTACAGTTTTTATCAATTAGAATTATATGAAAATATAATAACATAAGAAAAATTATGCATTCAAATATATAAAAATTACATATATGATATTAAAATTAAATTACAAGAACTACACATATTTTTTGTGTTTACTTCATATTGATTATATGAGAGTGAAATCATATAAATGATTAATTCAATCACAATATTATTATGATTATATTCTATAAAATCATCCCCATATCTTTAACTATTATAAAGTTGGATTTGTTATGTTATGCATTTTTGTAAATATTAATAAACATGAAATATATATATAATTTAAAAGAAAATATAAGATAATTTATTTTTATAAATTTATATTCAATAAAATTTCTCTTATGATGATAACCTTAAAAAAATTGACAATTAAAAATCTTAATTTGAATAAAAAATACCCACAATATCTTAAAAACATAATTTACATTGATTGTTTATAATAAATTATTAATTAATAAAATTTATTTTATTAATAATTTTTATATAAATGACATTTTTATATTCAAATAAATTTTTGTAATGCTTTGCCATTTTATCTTAGCATATTTTAAAACTTTTAATTTTTTTATTATATAATACATAGTAATAGATAATTATTAATATCTATTTATATATCTACCTTCATAGTACTTTTTTTTTGTATAAATCTAGATAGAATCTGACAAGTTTCTTAACAAAATCTAATTGGTTAACCACACTAAATCTAAATAAGTTAGTAGAATTAGCTAGTACATCTGGATTCAATAAACTTTGTTGGGAAAGTAGTTTTACATCTAGAATCAGTACGACAAAACATGTCTACAGTTATATATTTTATATTATTATTTAATAAAATTATAATTGAGAACCTAAAAACAATAAATTAAGTTTTAAAGTGGTAAAATTAAGATAAAAAAATTTATAAAATGAAATTAATATTTTATAAATTTTATAATAATCTAAAGCATAATTTATTGTTAAATTATTTTTAATTTTATAGAAATCCAATACAAGTTAATTAATATATTTTACATGGTTTTATTAAAATTTTTTTATTTTTTTATTTTTTACAATTATATATGAGTTCTTTTATTTATGAATTTTCATAAATTTCTGTTGCTTCTTTCTAATATTTTCTTGGTGTATCTATCGGTTCAATTCCTATGTTTAAACCTCACATTACTTAACCAAATTCATTTGCTTTATATTTAAGTAAATATCTATATATACCATCTAGAGTTGTTTTGTATTTAAAATAGAAAAAAATTTATATACAAATAAGTAGTTTTAAATCACTCATAATAATTTTTCAAAAAATAGAAACTTAAAAAAGGGACTATCGGTTAATTACTTTCCTTCTATCTTACTAAGCAATTAAATCTTAATGTGTCACATGTACAATCTATCTTAGAAGTGATAAGAGACAATGCACAAGTTCCCTATTCCCTATTTAACCATAAAAAATCTCTTTCTTACAATTTGTTCTTTAAGAATAACATATATGAAAATTATTTTAATTTTTAATTTTTATCTCTTGTTCTTTAAATATTGACCTAATTTGTACAAGATGAAATTTGGAAAAATTTATTTATTTTAAAAAATAAAATGATAATAATAAATAATATTAATAATAATGAAAATTTTTCTATAGGAGAAGAACACAACAAACAGAGCATTCTGCTATATTTTCTAAAATGCTTCCAGTTAGAACAAAGAAAAGAGGGTAGAGCCATTGAAACGGGGTCAAATCTGTGGACCAACCTAACCCACCATGAATACAGGCCGATCGGGCAAAAAAAATGGCAATTGCTTTTAATACTCCCTATTTTCTATTTGCACCCCCAGGCTTTACAATTTGTTTCAAAACCCAAAAATACCCTCCCCTTTTTCTTACCCTACTTGCGTAACAAAGTACATGCAAATGGGATTCAGCTAGTATATTCCGGACCGCATCATCTGAAAGGCAAATGAGATTCAGCAAGTATGTTATGGACAACATGATCCAGAATGTATTGTGTCCATTCTGGATCAGTTGATTCAAAATGTATTAGGTCCATTCCGGATCAGTTGATCTCGAATGTATTATGTCCATTCAGGATCAATTGATCTGGAATGTATTATGTATATTCCAGATCAACTAATTCGGAAGTGGATCAAATGTGTATTCTAGACAAGGTGGACTGCGGTAAATATTGTTAGTTCCAGATCAACTGATCCGGAATACTGTAACACTCGACGTAGTATGAATAAAAACACAAACAAATCCTCAATCATAAATCCCAAAACCCTAAACCCTAAACTTTAAATCAAGAAAGTCATACCTAAATAAAATTGTGTTTTCCTTTTCAAATAGCGCTTAAATCAACAAATAATACCCTATAGACTTATAAGAATGATTAGAGATTTACAATAGGGCAGAATGTGAGAATTTGTGTTTGGCACACAAGAGTAGCAAGAAAAAGCACAAAAAGACAACAAAATAAAAAAATAAATTCAAAAAATTTAAATCAAATAAGGATAAAGGTATATTAGGAATTTACAAAAAATATAATCTTTGGGGGGTGAAAATAGCAAATGGGGGGCTGAAAATGCCAAAAAAATAAGACAAACGAGTTGCAATAGCCCGACTCACTTCAAACCCAACCCATACGGCTTCAACTCAGGTGAGCCGAGTCAACCTGTATTCAACCACTAAATATTTATTATTTTAATATTTTATTATTTTACTAAATATTTATTATTCAACCCATTAAACATTTATGATTTAAACTATTATATTACATAATCAAATAGAAAATATTTTTCTTAATTTTAAATAAATACTTAATTAAATAATTAGTTTTAAAATTTTAAATAATCTCAATTTTTAAAATAATTTTTTTATTTTTTGGCAGGTTAGTGGGTTGCCTGTATAACCCACCAAGCCGTGGTAGGCCAGGTTAGGCTAACAGATTGAGTAAGAAAGTTTAAATGTGCCTGGTTAGGTTGACCCATTTTTCAGATGGGTCAAGGTAGGCTGACCCATATGGGCAAAACCAACCCATTTTGACAACTATAAAAGAGGGTTTGAATTTCAAGAAAAAAAGAAAGGGAGAAAAAATGTACAGCATGGTGCTCAGTCCAAATTACAATTATGAATTTGAGAAGATGAGGGTGGGTGGAAATCATGAAAAAGAAAACCCTTGTTCAAACGAATGGATGACAGTGCGTATATGTTGTTTGCACTTGCTCGCTGTCTTTCTTCTCGTGCTTGTTCCTTTAACTGTTCTCCTTGTTCTTTTTCTAGATGTTATCCCATAAGTTTTGGGTATTTTTATCTGTTTTCGATAAATTCATGTTTTTTCAATCATGAGAAAATATGTTTGAATTAAATTAAAAATTTTGTACAAATCTAATTGGTTAAAAAAAATCAATGTAAAAATTTTGATATGATTACAAAATTCTAAATATTTTGATATTTACAGTATTGTAAAACTAATTTGATTAGTAACCCAGTCAAGGCAAATGATCAATAGATTAGTGGTTGGATAACTCAATCTAACCCGATTTATATATAAAAAAAATAAAAAAACATAACATCACAATTTTCACTTTCTATGTTCTCAAATCGCATAAAAAATAAATAGAAAATAAAAAAGTAAGAAATGACATTATTTAAAATATTTTTTAAAAGAAAAAAACTAAACATAACCCGACTAGGATCAAATCGGTCCGAGTTACCATTTTTTAGTTGAACTAGTCAATTCAAACCGAGTCAAATATGTTCCTGGTCTTTTAGAAAAATCGATCTGATTATATGATAGGTCTCGTTTGAACCGATTTTCACAACTATGAATATTCATTTGATTTGTTCAACATAGAAGTAATATATATATATATATATATATATATATATATATATATATATATATATATATATCCACTTACTCTAGAAGTAAGTATAAAAAACTTACTGCTTATCCTATCTGTTCATTTTCTTAAAATTTGATGGTTATAATGAGTAATTAATATTAACCATTAGATTTCAAGAAAAAGAAGGATGATGATAAAAAGTAAGTCTTTTATACTTACTCTTGGAGTGAGTAGATCTCCTCCATATATATATAGACACACAAACATACATATATATACATAAATACATACATCCATACATATATATATATATACACACACACACTCTTGTGACTCCGAAGATAATGGAAATCATGATTTTTTGTAACGATCTGACCGAACTAACTACGATGTTTTTTTTTCTTTTTATTTTGGTGGAGAACTATTTTATTATTGTTAAAGTAAATTGATAGGTAGCAAAGCATTGAGAGGGGCCAAGAAGAGAAAAGACTAACTAATACTAGTTTTAATTCTATGGTGTTTTATAGTGAATGTGCAATTTGAATATTGATAGTGTTAAATAAGTTTGGAATCATCCTCACTTTAAATTCTTAACTCAGAACTAGAATTCCTTTTGCACAAGTTTTAACAAGAACTATAGTTATTGTTTTCCTCTTTTAATATTGGCCATGCAAATGGTTGTTTCCAATACAGTGACAGAATTCTTGATCCATTTTACATAATTCATCGAATGAATGCAATGGATGATAAGTACTATTCTACAAAATATTGGGGATAATTCTATCATTTGAATAGTTGATGTCGGTTGAATCTGGTGACGAGTCATCACTTGTAGTAGTTTGTGTTGATAAATTTAGTGATCCTGGTTTGCGAGAAATCCAAACTATAGAGATATATGTAAAATAATAATAATAATAATAATGATAATAATAATAATAATAAAAGATAATGATGAAGATGATAGATAATAATATATAACTATAGTGATTAGTTATTATGCAAAATTTAGTTCCTAATTTTCACTTTTCATGTTTCTTCCAATTAAGTGGAGATGAACTCTCATCTGCTAGTACAAAATTAAGTATTATTGTTGCAAGATAATTAATTGAGAAATAACAAACTAAAATAAATAAAATGCTAAGCAATGAAAAAACATTGAGCAAATAAAAGTAACAAAATGATCAGAAAACAAAAAAAACTTTCAGCAAATGAAAACATAAGAATGAAAACATACATATTTTAATAGACCTTTAAATTAACTTTAATAGAAGAATTTTCAATAAAAAAATAGAAAATACTAATGAAGTAAGAGTTCAATATTTTTGTGAAGTTGTTAATGAAGTATGCAATTGTTTAGTAGCAAAATCTGAGATTGATTTTCGAGAAAAATATGTAGAGTCGTATAGGGAATTAAGTTTTATACTTTAACATATATCTTTTCAAAATTCCTTAATTTGATTATTCTTTAGCCTTATATATAAAAAAATTTAGAATGAAGAGAGAAAATTTTAAACAAAGTAATGAGCAAATGAAAAATTTAGAACTAAAACAAATACACATACTACATGTTTGTAATAAGCATAATAAGATTAGCTCATTTTCTAACAAAGGAGCTTAGAAGAGGTTATAAGTACTGGTGTTTAAAAGAGCTGCTTAGTTGATGGAGGACCATCCTTGGGGCATAAAATAGGACCCATCTCAAGATCCATGGCAAGAAGAATAGAAGAAGAGGAAGGTCATACCACACCAAGAGCATTGATGATCACATGTGCGGACTTTGGTGCATCTACCTAGTCTTTTGCTTGTTTTCCTTTATTTTTCCCTTGTATTTTGGGGAACCTTAATCACTTAGGATTTCATTGTGTATTTTTATTTAGCCTTTGTATTATGGGGAAATTAGTTTAGGATTTATTTTGGGACTTAAAACTTGACTTGGGAGGTCAAAAGTCTATTTCTTTCACAAGGTATTTTAGTCATTTAAGGGGGAGGGACCTACATTTCATTTGAGGTCCATTTAGGGTTCTTTTAAGAGGCATTTAGCTCTCAATATTTCGTGCAAATGGCCTAGAGGCTTCCGACCCTCTCTTTAAATACCCTAGGTTAGACTACATGTAGTCACTTTGGATATATTGGATATTTGAGAGAGTTTTCCTCATCATTCCTCCTCCTTAGTCATTTAGGGATCTCTTGGCCCCCTTCCTCTCCTCTCTACCTTAGAAGGAGCTTGGGTCTCCCTAGGATTGGCTTTCACCCTCTCCAAGTGAAGTGAGCTAGCCAAAGAGACACCATCCAACCACCACTGTCCAAAACACCATTCTTTTGTCTCCATTTTTCATGAACCACTTTCGTCCTTCATAAGCCCCATTTTCACACCTATTTTCAGCCCTTGAAGAAGATCCATTTCAACATCTCATCTTGGAGAACAGTTGGTGACACCATGGAGAAGGTGGAGCAATCATTAGGAGTAACAATGTGACCTCCTTTTTTTAAGAACAATAACATATTAATAAAAGATATAATTTATATTAGTAACTTTAATTTAATTTTTAATTATTTTTATTAAATAAATTAAGAATTGATTTTATAATAAAATAAATATGGGTATTGATAATAAGATAGTCTAAAGGTTAAGTTTAGACTTAATGTTAAAAATCTTAAACCAATGGATATCCTAGAGTAAATAAAAGGAGTTAGGGTAACGCTTTAGTTTTCATTTCTAACTTTCTCAAGGGAGCTTGAGCAGCAAGCCACACCCTTACATACGAATCTTCATTCGAGGGTAAAGGTTGAGTGCGAAATTGTCTCTCACTAGCATATATAGAGAATATAGATAGTGAAGCAATTCTTAAGTTTCTATAGATTCACATGCATGCGATTGGAAAATTGTGAACACCTGAAAATCATAACTTTTTTTATACGTGACTTTGATTATTACATTGTTTGTATCAATTCAATTTTCACTACTACAAAAAGGCTTTCTAAAAGGCATGTTTACATCAATTATGTTATAAATGTTGTAGGAAAACATACAGTCACAACATTGTAATTTTCTTAAAGATAATAAAACCTTTCTTAGAAAATAACTGTTTTAAAGTTTTTAATTTTAAAACAATTATCTTGAAAAACATTTTACTAGGGTAAATGTGACTCCTTGATTCACTTTTTGCTCCAAATCCCTAATCAACTTTTTTCTTTCAAGGCTCCAAATCCTTCATCTTCTCAGCTTGAATTCAATATGGATGAAGATATGTGTCCTCTCCAATGTGTTTTTACTCCCATTTGTGCCTCACCACAAATATGTTTTTCTGAAACTGGAAACACCACACCGTTGAGCACTTCTCTCTCTCTCTAACTCTCTGGCACTTCCTAGGGTTTCCTTCAATCGCATCCCAATTTCGTAAATTCATCTCTAACTCTCTCTTAGTTTATCAAGGTGGTCAACCATGGCGTTCCCTTGGAGTTCATGACCTCTTTGGAGAATGAAGCTCTTGATTTTTTTGCATGCAACCTTAGTGTCTAAAGACAAGGCTACTCATCCTCACCCTTATGGCTATGAAAGCAAAATAAATGGCAACAATTATATCATATATCCCAAAACACTTATAATTTTTCAGCAAAATTGACAATTGTTTTAGGTATTTATATATATCTTTTCAAAACAAAAAGTCCCCTAGTTTCTATTTATTTGCTTTTTGTTCTTAATGTTCATTTTAAAATTTAAAGAAATCATGTAGACATGTTTTCTTTTCTTATGGGGTGTTTATTATAGGTGTGTTATGGAGGAGTACATAAGGGCAGTGAAAAAGATAATGGCTGAGGGGTTGAAGATAGGAGCAAGAACGAGCTTAGCAAATATAAAGGGATGAAAGAAGTGATACTATCTTGGGGATGAATCGGTGTCGGACATTTCTGACTCCAGTAACTTGATTGTTATTATTATTATGGCTTTTGCAGTCTTCCTTGGTCACTAATGGGGTTTTCTTAAGCAACCAATTTATATGGCTATATTTTTTTCCTGATATGCTTGAAGAAGGGACATCCTGATTGGTAAAGTTGTTTTGTGAATGCATTTTATAATAATTTTGAAGGAAAATATGCATATGGTTCCCAATTTAAAATCAGGTATCACTATGAGCTGAAAGAGAAGGTATCATGAAATTAATTCAAGGATTAAAGTTGGAAGGAAGTATTCTTGGTTGTGGAGTCCTATTTCGCAGTTTCAGCTCAATTAGGTATATATGTTGAAGTTCATAGTTATTATTATGATTCCTCTAATAGTTTATAACTTTGAACTATTTTTGCTTTCCATATTTGAAAGCTCGAGATCAAGAGGTTTTAGTACATGCATTATATATAATAAATTAATAATAATAATATAATATATTATTATTATTATTTTGGTTTGATTTAAAGTGATGGATGGATTCTTGAAAAAAGGGTATTGAGTCTGCAAGTTTCTAGTGTTTTATCATTTTTTATGTTGTTAATTCATAAAGCAGTATAAATAATTCTAATTAAAGTAATTGAAATAAACATGCATATATTTTGAGTTAAAAATTAAGGTAATTATTTATATGGGTTGGTCTTTGTATATTCAATAGTGTTAATTGATTGGTTCTATATATAGTTTTCTATATTATGGTTTTATTTTCTCAATGGCACATGGTTAATAAAATATTTTATCAGCAACAGAAAATTTTGGGTTTGAATCACTTTATGTCAATTTTCCTTCATGTTGTTTAGGTCTCTTAATGCCAATTATTTTTTATTTTGTAAATTTCATTTTTTTAATCATATGTATTTATGATTGAAGTGGAATTTGAATTGATTTTAATGTTAAATGCTTAAAGTTAAGTAATTTTATTTTTAATGTTAAAAGCTTAATAGTTAAGAAATTTTGGGCTTGTAACCTTATATTGTGGTGGTGGTGGTGTGTTTGTTGCTTTATATTTTTCTTTTCTAAAAGCACTCACTTGATTCTTAAGTCTATTATGTTTTCCTTTCTGTGGGTATTGGTCTTTTCTAGGTGGCGACAATGTTAAAGTCTAGTTAGAAACAGACTGATGGGAGATTTCAAGAGGCTACAGCAAGAGCCACTTGTAGGAATCAGTGGTGCCCTCAAGATAACAACATAATGTTAAGTTAAATGATGGTATGTTAAGTTAAATTTTTGTCACTTTATTACAGTGAGTTCTACACTGCTGTTGAAAATTTTCATCTACAGGGTAAATGAGGTGAAAAAGCTTTTCTTAAAAATAAGAATTTCAATTAATGATTATTCCTACATGGCTATATGTAATAGGCAATTAAGATTTGAAATAATAATGTATACTTTTGACACTTTTTAGATAATAATAGTGATGATAACAATCACATCATATTATTATTTTTTATGCAGGTTTTTGTGACTTTGAAGAAATATCTACAAAGGCTCCTGAAAGAAGTTATACAAAATGGACAAGATTTTTCTTTAAAAAATTAGAAATAGTCTTTAGGATGAATTAAAATGTTTTTGGACTTAGTTAAAGATAGGTTGTTTATAGTTATTTGCTTTTGACACATTAGTTTTAGGACATTTGAATGAAACAAGTTCAAATTTCATGTATGTTTGAACAAGATTTTCATTTTATATATAAAATATTTGAGATTTATTTTTATCAATATATTTATGCGTTATGTTTGTTTGTTGATTGTATTGAAATAATTTATAAATATATATTAATCAAATTTATTGAAAGTTGTCTAATCTTAATACGCATATTTTTAATTAACAGGTTTTGAGATATGTATAAATATAAATATAATATTTATATATATAGAAAAAACTAATTTAAAACAACTACATTTACAACACTTATTAAAAAAATGACGTAAACTTTAAAACATTTTTTTTGTAAAAGTGTTTTAAAGAAAGAACTGTTTACATTTTCTTGTGAAAAAAACGATGTAGGAAGATATACATTTTAAAAATTGTTTTAAAGAAAAAGCTTTTTACAACATTTAAAAAAGCATTGTAAAACATCTAACTTTTTACAACACCAACTTTTAAAATACTTTTAAAAATGTTTTAAAAGGCTTTAAATAAGTGTGTTAAAAACTTATTTTCTAGTAACGTTTGTTCCTTTTGTATGGTTGGAAATCATGTGTATTTGGTGTTAATTTTTGTAATTGATTCTCTAAGTGAGTAGTGTATAGATGGCCCATACAGTATAGTGAAATTGGAAAATTGATGCTACAATAAGGAAGTTTAGATGTATGGAAATTATGCTTAAAAAGTATGAATTTGTAATTTTTTAAAACAGTTTTAGGTATGCAAGACCTTGCTTAATTATGCATTCCTTATGCTATAAGGACTGGCTTAATTAATAGATTATCAATGGAAAGAAAATAAATGTTATAGAAAATTAAATGTTTAATTATCTTAGATTAATATAGCAGTGGGAGAATAACTGAGTTTATTTATAATATCAATATTAGTTGATTAATTTGATAGAATAGTTGAGAGGTGGGGAGTGAAATATAATAATTATTTCTTGGTTTCGAAGAGTTTTGATTGACTTTTGAGGAGTTTTCAGAAATCTGTTTAGGAAGGGATGTGAATAACAAGTCGAAACTCACTAAACTCAATTCACTCCCTTTTCTTCATTTTTTTTCTTTTCTTTCCCCTTTCTTCTTTTCTTTTTTCTTCTTCAATTTTCTTTGTTCTCTGTCGCTTCAATTCTCTCCCTAACTGTTTTCTTCTGTGCTTTGCATGTTTCGCCTCTGGTTGAAAGATTTTGACGTGGTCTATTTCTTAGCTCATATTGCTAAGTGATCTCTATTATAGGTAAGTCTTATCTTGAATCAATGAACCTTTCTCTGATCATTTTCGATCTTGTCGTTCCCGTTAGAAGCAAAATTTCTTTGAAAATCTTGATTTATAAGCTTCTTGTTTAATTTGGGATTTTTTTCAGGTTTCTGTGAAATTTCTTCGGGTGGATTTCTCTATTTTCTTTTGAGTTAGCTTTGAAAAGGGGAAATAGGTAAGAGAAAATTTTTCTTCATTTTAAATTTGAAAAATTATGATTTTACAAGTATTAAGATTGATAGTTGTGATTGATTTAACTTTTGAACTGATTTTGCATGTTATGTGAAATTTGTTACTGTGGTGATTGATGAATGGTATTGTTTGAGTTGGTTTTCTATGACAAGAATTGAATTTATAGGCTTGACAATGTATTATTTGGAAATATGGTGTAATGCATATAATTGGAATGCATAATGAGGATATATTTATGTTGTTGGTTACATGGAATTACAGTTGAGTAACTTAGCCTTGGATGATATGTTTGTTGGGATACATTGATGTTAGGGACACAACTGAGGTCAATGTAATCCATAGCCTCAGATATGCAATAGGATATTTCTGTTGATAGTAGGCATGTAAGGTTGTGACCCTTCTAAACAAAGAACACAAGTATTCAATTGAACAAAGGATAAAAAAGTTGGGAAAGAAGGTGACCAACGACTCATAATGCAAAAGAACGAGAGACAAGAGAGTGTTTGACAAGGTTTATGTGAGACATACAAGTGAAGAGGAAGATGAGGCAAAAGCTCAAGAGTCCAAATAACTAAGCATTTAACAAAGACAAAACATTAATAATTTTTAACTTTAATATAAAACATTTTAAAATATATATAATAATAATAATAATTGGATCGGTTTGATTTGATTTGGATTTTTGATCTAATCCATTAACCAAACTAAACTTAATTGATTTCTATAGGTTTAGTTCGATTCGGTTTGTCTGGCCACCTAGTGTTAATGCTCTGGTTGAAGACATTATTATAGGAATGCTAAGAGAAAGAGGAAAAGCCATGTAGTATTGGAGTTTGGTAGCAACCAATGCTAGAATATGAGCTGTTAGATAGAGTCCTTATCGTACAAAAACAATAAGCATAAAGAAGACAATAAGTGAAAACACATTTGAATGCATACCCATCTTCTCTTTGCCTTTTGTCTTCATTTTAGGTTTACCTATGTGCTCTTTTAAAGTTTGATTGATTGAGAAGAACGAGAGGACTGTGCTACTTGATTCAATTATTACTTTTCATAAATGTACTAACTAGATAAATTTAACTAAATTTTAGTATGAAAATTTTGACTATATGTATGAAACTAATTAAAATTATTTTTTATAAAATAATTATTTTCATTTCAAACAAATAATGTTGAATGTTTAATAACTTCTATTTCATTTGGATCAATTATTCCTGAAATTTTTAAAAAATTATACCAAATATGAAAATAAGATATTCCCAATAAGTACACATTTCGAGACATCTTGCTAGATTCATTGAAACAACAACACCTAATAAACTAAATTGTTTTTTAAAGAATCCAAATTATTATTTACACTATTTATTTAAAGATGACAAAAAATTGAATTAAATCTTTAAAGCAGAGAGAAATTAAATGAACGAACTCAGAAACAATGTATTTTCTAGGTTTTTAAATTTTTTTTAGGATAAGTTTTTAATTATATGTAAAAGCCTTAAATATTTACATATGATCCTGATATATTAGCGTTATTAACCAAAATTACAATTTTTTTTAAAAAATTATACTAAATAATTTATTTCATAGACAAATAATTTATTACATAGATAAATATTTTTTGGATTAGATAAATGATTTCAACATGATACTAAATATTTTTGGACAAATTTAACTCAAAACAAATAATATACTACTGTTTTGCATGTTTCTGTTAACGTTTATTTGGTGTTGACTATTGTTACGTGTTGTATAAAAGCATGAAAAATCTGTGCTGAAAGCTAAAAGTTGTAATATACTTCAGTTTCAACTTTTGTTTGGATAATTGGATAGTAAAAAGTTAGGAATTTTTTAGGAGTTAGTAGTTTTTTTTTTAAAAAAAAATAGATAAAAAAAATTTATGAATTTTTTTAGAGCTACTAGTTTTTAAAAAGAAATTACTCCAAATAGTTTCGTCAGACGATCTTATATTTTCAGATATTAGTTGTTTTTTTTAATAAGTTTATCCTTCATTAATTAAGGTATTGTTCCCTACTAATTCTCTCTTCTTACATCATAAAATGTTTCTCTTCTTCATTTCTCTCCATTAATATAATTATATTAATTTATAATTTAAACATATAATTATAGAAAATTATAATTTAAATATATAATTTAAAATTTATATATTTAATTATAGAAATCTATAATTTAAATATATGATTATAATAATTTATAATTTAAACACTTCATTGTTGACATAATAACTCATGATATCTTTATTTGTTATTTTACAACTTTTATTTTGTTGATTAGTTAATTTTAACAAATTCTTACAACTAGCTTTTCAACTTTAAGTTAGTTTTCAACATTTAGTGACCTTTTACCTTTCAACTCTCTTTTTAGCTTTGAGTTCATTTTTCAGTTAATTTTAACAAATACACCCTAAATTCAACAGCAAAAGACAAATAAGGTGTTCGTTTGAATATTATTAGATTTAATATCTTTAAACAACAGTCATATTTAAGCATTGTAGATGAGAAAATATATTTTAAAAAATCACTAAAAATAGCTATCTAGATTCAAATTGATAATCAACAACATGTTGCCCCAAATGGATCCCACCAAAATATAAAATACTTTGAATGTAATAAAAAAAATGAAAACATTAGCTTCTACGGCAAAACAGAACACATAGACTTGAGGTCATCTTCTCCATGCAATATACGTGAGTGTTGGGACAAACTTACGATAGATATTATATCCACCTACTTCGAATTACTTTGGTAATTGAACTTTGGGTTAGCTAATTGGTATTCTTTCTCAAGTCTACAAATTACGATGATATAATTATTTTCTTATCAATTTAATAACTATATATATACATATATATTTAAAAATTTTAAAATTCTATTATATAATTATTTAATTATAATAGTTATTGAAATATTTCCACATAAAGTGCCCTTAAAAATAACAAAACCCATGATTTTTTTGAATTTATTAATTAAGTACATAAAACATCACTGTTTTTCCTGTTGCCTCTTTCATGTTTATAGTGCTTCCCTTCCTCTCTTACATTCAGTGTATTGTGGTAGGATATGTTATCTACTTGATAGGAATGACAAAAAGATATGGGTGTGTGTGTATATATATATATATGTGTGTGTGTGTGTGTGTGAGGAAAGAAACAATAAAATAATACTAATATAAAAAAAGTGTTTTCATAATATATATTACAAAGTATACATTATTTCTATTTTTATCTTAGGGTAACAAAAAAAAAATTGATCTATGTATAAAAAGAATTTCTATTAAATGATGAATTAAAATAGAGCAAATTACACCAAACTTCTGATATATTTAACTCTTTAAATCTATCACTTTTTTTATTTTTTTACATTACTTTTACTCTCTAAGAGTGGTAGACGTCTCCTAAAAAATAGTAGTAATATAGTTTTTAGTTTTTGTATAAGAAAAAAAATCAAAGTAAAATCTCAGAAAAATTGACATAATAAAAGTCAAAAAATAAAAAAAAAGTTATAGTAAAGGGAAAATACTAGATATAATAACTTAAAAGAACAAAATTTAAAAAGGTATGTATTTTACTTTTTAAAATAAGATAATCTAATTAAAAGTTATTCTCTTGTAAGTTTGTCCCTGCACTGATGTATATTATATTGCATGGAGAAAGTGAGATCACATCGATTCATTGTCATTTGCTATAGAAGTTGACATTTTTATTCTTTAATTACAATCAAAGTACTTTATATTTTAGTGGGATCGTGTGAGGCAGTGTTGTTCCTTATATAATTGGGCTATTTTTGAAAATATTAAGATATTAATATGGAATATTCAATAACTTGTGATTAATTTTGAAATATCAAACATTATTTAGGGAGATTTATACCGGAAGAACTCTGGAATCAGACCTAACCCTAGGCCAAACCTATCTCAAAACTGGACCTAACCAAAGCACAAAGACGTAAACATTATAGAGGGTAACAAGTGCGAGTTTGACTACTAATTATTACTTTTCTAGTGGCATATTATACATTTAAGAAAATAGTAATCTTTCATCTGACTTAAGCATCAGAGTGTTTTTGCATGTAATCACCGCACAAGCTCAGAGTAGTTATTAAAATATTATGTTATTTATTTTGACTTAAATTCCTCTAATTTACTTAATTAACAATTTTTTCATATTTATTTTTAAATATTTAGTATTATGTATTAAAAAAATTTAATTTTGCTTAATATAAATACATCATTCATATCTTGTTGAGTTTTGAAAAACTATAGCATAAATAATTAGAAAGATGAATTAGAATTCAAATAATCTATATATCAAATTAAAATAAAAAGATGAACACACACAATATAAATAATTTAGTATTAATGATATGTTATAACAATTTATATATAAATATTTAGTAATCTAATATCATTTATATATAAAACCTTGTGCACTCACCTCATCCTAGGTTGTCATGCTTGTGTATTCACATTTTTCATTTGATATGCTATAAAAATTTTAAATTTTTAATTTAATATATTTTGTAATAACATAATAAAATATAAATAATTCACTGTGTCATTTTGCATATAATAATTTTAGTTTAGTATGTTTTGAAATATATTTTATTAATTTTTATACTTCTTTTTTATAATAATATGATACAAATATGTCATATCATCAATGAATATGTCAGAATTGCAATGAATTTCAAAAAATTGACAAAGGAGAGGTTTGAATAGAATTCAAAATTTTGTTATGTGTTTTGTATTTTTATTAAAAATATTTATGATCAAAAGTATACATATATTAATAGTGTTTAAAGAAGATTGATTAATGTACAAATATATATATATATATATATATATATATATATATATATATATATATATATATATATATTATAGATAGTAGGATAATTACCTCTGTTGGATAAGAATGTAATTTTTTTATGAAGGTTATAAGGTTGATCTAGCAGCAATGTCCATACATGAGGGAGAGATAGGTTTTTAGTTCAAATATCTCTTTTAACAAAATAGTTTTTCTTTGTGTTTTTTAAAAAGGGTAGAATAGTTATTTTGAAAAATGAACATCAAAAGGGAATTCTTTTTATTAATAGTATAGATATAGTATATAATATAATATTATAGATTATAGATATAATATGACAATTATGTATGTTGGATATAAATATTTTAAAGTAGTTTTTTTCTTCAAGTTATAATGTTGAATGACCTAGTGACAAAAGTCTATATATATATAAAGAGAGAATATATATAAGGGAGAGATAGGTCGTGGATCAAATCTCTCTTTTAGCAAAATAGTTTTTCTTTTTGTTTTCTTTAAAATGGTAGAATTGGTATTCTAAAATGTGAACATCGAAAAGAGGAATTCCATTTTTATTAATAGTATACATTATATATATATACACACTGTAAGTGTAAAAGATTTTTACACTGAAGTCGACTCATAATTTTTCATTTATGTGATTTTTAAAGTACTAACTAATAAAGTCAGTCAACTTACCATGAATGAAGGATTGTAATTGAATGTCAATGTATACCAATTATACTCTAATATATATATTATAGATTATTGATAATAGAATAATTATGGATGTTGGATATAAACATTTTAAAGTAATTTTTTTCTTATAAGGTTATAAGGTTGATTTAGTTGCAAAGTGAGGAGACAGAGGTTGTAGGTTCAAATCCATCATTTGACAAAATAGTTTATTTTTTAATTTTCAAATAAGTATATGGGTAGAATATGTATTTAGAAAAGTTGACATCAAAAGAGGAATATTAATAATATAGATTATTATTATTATTATTATTATTATTATTATTATTATTATTATTATTATTATGATTAGTATTATCCATGGACTCAGACCTTATATGGTACATGCAAAAATACTCTCATGTGGGAAGCGAGTATAATTACGTGCAAAAATACTCTCATGAAAAATGTGTGTGTGAGTGTGTATATATATATAAAATTTAATATGATTAATTATATAATATTAAATATGATAATTTTGAGTAGATAATATTACTAAAAATATTATTTTTATTATAATATATGATAAATAATATAGCTATAGAGTAAAAAGAGATATAAAACATATTTTACACAAATTTAACAAAATAAAAATACAAGTTACAAGAAAAATGAGTTATTTATAAAATAACTTAATAAAGTTACAATATTATTTAATATTTGATATAAAACTTTAGGAAGTATTTTATAATTTGTTCTACGTTTGATATTATGTTGGTTTGTTTTTTATATCATATTTATTTATTTTAAAAATATATTTATTTATTATCTCTATAATAAGTAAAGGGCAGGTCAGATATAAGTATATAGGTACCCAGTGTGTACGGGGATGAAGATTAAAGTCGTTGCCTGTGCAAGTATGAGACCGAGTATGGACACACTTGTTAAACGTGGATATGAGGATCAACACTATAGTACCCTACCCATTGCTATCCCTATGATAACCATCAATTTACTTTAACAATATTAAAATAATTAAAATGTTATTACAATTTTAGTTCTCCATAAAAAAAAGAAAGTATTATGATTTCTATTATATTAATGAAAGTCATAGAAGTAATATATACATATATATATATATATATATGAGTTTAATTGGTATGCATTGTTAGTGTAACAAATTTTATATTGATTAATACTTTAAAAGTTATATAAATAAATAGTTATGATTGAACGTTAGTGTAAAATTCTTTTACACTATGAGTGCATACAAATTAATTTTTACACTATCAATGAATATCAAAATATTTAGAATTTTGTACTTACATCAAAATTTTTACTTTTATTTTTATTTTATAATTTAGATTTGTACAATATTTTTAAATTAATTCCAACATCTATTTTATCTTGGTTAAAAAAATCCAATTTATCAAAAACAGATGAAAATAACCAAAACTTATATGTCAACATATGTAGAGAAGAGCAACGAGAAGGATGAGTGAAGCACCATGATTTCTCATTTTCTTGAATTACAAACTTTGGGTCATCACGTGCATTTTTTTTCTCTTTTTTACTATTTTTTCTTCTTTAAAATTCAAACCGCCTTTACTTTGTTCTAACTTCAAAGCATATTAGAAATTACTCTGTGGTAGAAGAGGCATCGATTCTCTACAACCTTGCATGAACATAACTTTGTGTCATGTGTTCTTCTAGTAGAAAAAATTATTCATTATTATTAATTATTATTATTATTTTTAAAAATAAATAAATGTTTCCAAATTTCATGTTCTATTGTTCAACTTATATCAATATTTAAGTAACAAGAGATAAAAATTATAAATTAGTTGGCATGTATGTTATTTAACTTGAGTAATCTTTAAAGGAAAATAAATGTGAAAAGAGATATTCTTTTTGTCAAATGCAGTATAAGTGTGTGGCATTGTGTATCACTTCTAACATTAAGGATTTAATTGATTATTGAAATGGAAGAAATATTAACCTTCTTGGTCCCTTTTTTAAGTTTCTATTTTTTTAGAAAATTTATGGTTTATTTATTTTTTACTAATTGATTATTGTAAATGATGTTTTAAAGATATTGTGGGTATTTTTTTTTATTTAAATTAAGCTTTTTAATTGTCAATTTTTTTAAGGTTATAATTATAAGAGAAAATTTATTGAATATAAATTTATAAAAATAAATCATCAAATATTTTCTTATAAATTATATATTTCATATTTATTATAATATTTTAAAAAATATAACATAACTAACTTAATTTTATAATTGTTAAAGATATTTCAATGACTTTATAGAACATAATCATAATAATATTGTGATTGAATTAATCACTAATATGATTTCACCCTCGTATCGTCAATATGAAGTAAACACAAAAAACATCTGTACTTTTTATTATTAATTTTAATATCATATATTTTATTTTTATATATCAATATTTTATATTTGTATGCATAATTCTGATGATATTATTATTTTTATATAATTCTAATTGACAAAAACTCTGAAAAATTAATTTTCAACAAACAATTTTTAATAACCTTTTAATTTTTCTTATGCTTAGATGTGTTTTTATATATTTAAAATTCAATAAAATTTATCTTTGTATATATATATAATATTTTTAACAATTATACTACAATGTATAATTTGATAATTTATATTTATATATTTCTTATAAAAGATTTGGATAATTGTGAGTCGTTCGAGATTTTAATGTAACAAAAATCAATTCTTTGACTCAATATTCAAGAGACTTGGCTGCTTGTAAGTTGTTAGATTGAGATTTTAAGTTGACAAAAAATATTTATTTGATTTAAATTTATTTACTATAACATAACATAGAGTAAATTACAGTAATACTATCTCAGTTTTCATAGCTTAATCTCCCTTTAACTTTAAAAACACAATATTTTAAAAATTTAATTAATATGTATTGTGAAGGTAAGATTTTGTATATTGACGTTTAATCACAACCCTTAATTTATGGTAAGTTTATTGACTTTACCAATTAATATTTTAAAAGTCATATAAATGAAGATATGTGATTAAATGTGAGTGGAATATTCTTTTACAGTGGGCTTACAAAAAAAAATAGTTTTTACAATGTCAGTTATACTGATTAAACTCTTATAATAATATCTTCTATATGTTTCAAAACATTATACTGACAACCTTATCAAACCTTAGGCAGTGACTCTCTCAATAATACAAAAGTAATGATTAAAAAATAGAAATTTATATATAATTACACTAAATTTCAAGACATGTTATTATAATTTACTCTATAAAATAATAATGTAAATTTGGACACGTGGCATTATTTTTTTATAGAACATATAGCATTATTTGATTACTTTGTTACTTGTCAATTTTTATTGTCAGTAATTATCTTATATTGCTCTCTTACCCTACATCCATTCTTTAGCTTTCCATAACTATTGTTTAAAATTAAGGTTATCAATATTGAGAATAGGAGTTCCGTAAATTTGATTTGTAATCTTGTAAAAAGTTTACTTTAGATAAAAAATTAATAATTAAATACCTATAAATAAAATTTATAAATAATATAATTGCAAATTTAACATTTTAACAATGTGTAGTATATAAATAGCTCGGAATTGAGTATATTTGAAAAAAATAGTAAAATAACCAATTATTAAAATTAATAAGTACATTTACTAAGTATGAAGGATTTGTTTATCAAAAATAGCAAAAAAATGATTATTTTAAGTAAACAATAGTTTAACCAAATACACAAAAAAATAGAAAGTTGCTTAAAATAAGTTTTTTTTTAAAATAAACTTAACAAAATGTACCCTTGTTTATAATATTATTGATTGAATGACTACAATATAATGTGAATAATTACCGACTAATGCAAATAAAAAATTATTAGATCAATTTTAGTTTTGAATAAATTTTAAGAGATATATAATTAACTTATATATGGAACCATCACAAACATGTACATATATTCACATGGATCAAGTTTAATATAAACTAAAATTAATATATACTTGAAAATAGATGCTTTATTCTACTAATTAATGTGATGGATAAACGAAATGGCGTATGACATGGATGAATGGAGGGTCGGAGGCTGTGGCAGAATCTAGTCAGAATCAGAACCGCGTCTGCTATGGCTGCCTGAATCTATGGTGGAACAAAATGACTCAATCACGTATTCACGGAACCTCTGTGTTAATGAGTGCCCGCCGAAAGCTATGGTGAAACAGAAGCTTGGACACAATGGGAATGCACTCAATGTAGTGAGTGAAGCAAAGCGAAGAAAGGATTTAGGGATTTGGCGGAATGGAAGTGATGAAGTGATGAGAGGATAAAACCTGAGTAAGATGCTATACAATGTCGCTTTAGAGTGAATAATGGTTAAATGAAATTTTCGCGTAATATGGTGAACTCGTGTCTAAACTCGCAAGTTTACTTGAGTTTACTGATATTATCACAAGTTTACTGAGTTTACTCAAAAAACGAGTTTACTCACGATTTAACTCAATAAGGTCCCTAAAGTCATAAAATCATAATATTTTACGAATTATAATGTGATTTTGATAACCATGATCGAAAGTTTTAGATGTAATTATGGATGCATCCCTCAAATTAAATTTAATTATAGATGCACCAATTTTTAAAATTATACAGACCCTTTACTTTTATGTACTCATTGTAGTTGTACCCATCTTTTGAAAATTTTGTAATATCATACATAAATTTATTATATATGTACTACCTAAGTTTTGTATGATATTATACATGTACCCCCTAAGTTTTGTATGCTATTACACATGCACACCTATATTTTTCAAACTTTACAATCGACACTTCTCTCACCTTCATTGCTTGACTGTTATGAAACATGAAGAAAAAAAAATAATTCATGTCACATCGACATGAAATAAAACGTAATAATGCAAAAATAAATGGAAACATGTGTATTTTGAAAAGGAGGACTACATTAATAATCAGTACATAAAAATAAGGAGATATGTGTAGTTTAAAAAAAAAGAAAAAGTATTTGTAATTACACTAAACTTGTGGGGCTACATTTGTAATTACTTCAAATTTTTATTTCATAAAGTTTTTTTTTGTGAAAATAAAAATTCACTTCAAAATAATTGTCGATTTAGTAATTTAGTTTAAAGTTTAATTAGTATGTACTGACAATGTAAAAGAATATTACACTAACATTTAATCATATTTTTTAATTTATATGACTTTTAAATTATAAATTGATAATGTTAAAAAACTTAACATAAATTAAGAGTTGTAATTGAATGTAAATTTACTAATTAAACTATTTAGTATAAATGAATTAAATTGATTTAATTAAGCTTGAATATCTTATAGATATTGATACAAATTTTCACAGCAGTAGATTTGATTTAACGAATTAAATTGCTTCTATCAAGGCTTTTTGTTATATTATTTAACATAAATTTAAAATAATTTTCTAAAATAAAAAATTAAACTACTTTTTAAGATCATAATGATGTATATATTTTACTTATATACGTTAATATAAAATTCATAGATTTTTATATGTTCATTAATTAGTTTTTTAAATCTTAAATAATTAACAAAATTGTACCACACTATTAAATAAAAATATATTTATTTATATATTTTTATATAAGTAAAATAGTTGCAATAAAATACACTTATTTTATTATATGGATAAAATAAAATTATAATATGTGAAAACAATTACATGAAATTAATTATCAAATATAATTAAATGTTGAATAATTTGAAAATTATATTAATATAAATTTAATTTGATCACTTTTAAAAATATAAATTGAAAATAAAATTTATATATCAACACTATGAATTAAAATATATTTTTTAATATAAAAAATTAATATATGTCAACATTATAAATTAGGATATACTTCTCAACTTAAAAAACTAAAAAGATGTACTTTTTTTTTATTAGTAGAAAGTAGAAACATGTATTTTAAAGAACATTTATAATGTGATAATAAAAAAATGGTTGACTCAAATAAATCAATATCCTAAAGATGGACTTAAATTTTTAACCTATCTATTTTAATATATTTATTAAATGTTTACCTTTACCAAAAAGAAAAGTAGGAGAAACCCTGAGGAAAGCCACTATTAAAGAAACAAACAAGTTGTTAGACACAGGGTTTATCTGAGAAGCACATTACATGACTTGGTTAGACAATGTCGTCATGGTCATTAAAGGAAATGGAAAATGGCACATGTGCACAAACTATACAGATTTGAACAAAGCATGCCTGAAAGACGCATACCTTATTTCAAGTATAGATCGGCTTCTTGATGGAGCCGCTGGACATCGGGTAATGAGTTTCCTAGATGCATATTCAGGGTATAATCAAATTCGAATGTAACCCCCTGATGAGGATAAAACATCCTTCATAATAAACCGATTATTGCTACAAGGTCATGCCTTTTGGCTTGAAGAATGCAGGGGTGACATATCAAGGATTGATGGATAAAATTTCTAAGAGTCAAATTGGAAGAAACATTGAGGTGTTAAATTGGACAACTATGAGAAACATGCAAATCACCTATTTGAAACATTCTTCTCTCTTAGAAAATATCATAAGAGATTAAACACAGCTAAGTTTGTCTTCAGAGTTGAGAGCAAAAAATTCCTCAGTTTCATGCTCTTATACCAGGGATAGTGGTCAATCCCGACAAGTGTCAGGCAATCATTGACATAAGAAGCCCGCATAACCAAAAAGAATTATAGAAGCTCACAGGACGGTTCATGTCCCTTTTAAGGTTCCAGCCAAGGTTAGTAGGTAAAACCAAACATATTGTCAGGTTAGTGAGAAAAAACTCTGAGTTTTAATGGAAAGATGACTGTGAGATAGCCATCCGAGAGCTCAAAACCTTCTTCTTTGGCTCACCAACACTATTGAAGCTAGTTACCGAGGAAAACCTCTTGCTATACCTCTCAGCGATCAACAAGGTCGTTATACGGTGGTGGTCCAAAAGGTTAAACAACTTCAGGAGCCCATATACTTCATTAGCCGAACACTCCATGAGCCCGAGCAAAGGTACCAAATTATTAAAAAGCTTGGCTTAACCTTGGTCACAACCTCAAGACGTCTGAGACCATACTTCTAAGGATATCAAGTGCTGGTCAAAACGGACTATCCCATCTTAAAGGTCTTGCGCAAACCTAAACTAGTAGGATGGATGATATCATGGTCAGTTGAGTTGTCCAAGTTCGGCCAACTTAGCCAAGGAGATGGGAGCAACAAAGTTGGTCTGCCGAAGTGACTCACAACTTACCGTGTCTTAACTAAGTGGAAAATACCAAGTCAAATGTTCTCTTTTACTACAATATACTATGTAGTTAATAACTTCCAGACACATTTCGATCACCTTAAGATTGAACATGTTAAGAGAAATGACAACAACCGAGCCGACATCCTCGCTAAATTGGCCAGTACTAAAAAGTCAGGTCAATATAAGACAGTCATCCAACATACCTTGGAGGAACCAACTATTAGAAATCCTATGGACCTATAGATGCACACCACATTCAGTAACCCGAGAGACTCCTTATAGCCTCATGTACGACATAGACACCATGATCCCGACAGAAGTGGGAGAAAAACCTTCATTTCGATGAAAATTGTACAATGAAGGCAATGATGAGTAGATGTTAGTAGAATTGGACTTAGCACAGAAGTTGAGAGAAAAGGCAGTCATACAAGAGGAAAAATGAAAGAAAAGGGCTACTAAAAATACAACACAAATTTTAGATCGAGGTCCTTCAAGCAAGGAGACCTCATTTGGCAAATGAGGGGAAAAGCCCAACAAGAACTCGAACATGGAAAGTTTGCATCAAACTGGGAAGACCCTTTCAGAATAAACTAAAATCTAGATAATGGAGCTTACAAACTAGAACATCTATTAGGAGAAATCTTACCGAGGTTGTGGAATATTGCAACACACCTCAAATTGTATTACAGTTAGCTCTCTTATCTAATATAGACCGATGTACTATTTTTCCTACGACTAATCTTTTTCCCAAATGAGTGTTGACTCAGGAGGTTTTAATAAGACATCCATTTTTATTAATCAAACAAGTCTACCTTTTATCATATAAGTTTGTTGCATACACCTCACTGATATCTCTACTCAGTAATCTCATTTCGTAAAACGTGTATTTATTGACATATACAAGGAAGGGCAGTTCCATTCACAATGAATGACTCCTTTTGACATATGCTCGGCATGGAAGCTTCATTCTATAAAGAGAATGATCCCACCGACACAAATACAACAAAACTACAACCAATGAATGTCGTGGTTAGCTCGGAGATTTAGTCATCGCACCATGAAAAATCACTATTCAGTTTATGAATGCACACACGGATCATTCAACCTAAGAATTAACAAATAAAATAAGTAACATTTATAACACCATAAAGAATGCTTAAAGTAGACATACATGTCCTGGAAAGTGAAAGAGCAGTTATCATTAATCATTTTACCCGAAATCGGTGTTAATATTACAAAAGGGGATGTGTAAGCATCCTAGGTACTACAAAACAATGGCTCTTAAATGGCCATGATCTCAGTTCTATAAACAAACTAATGGTCTTTACATGACCACTATTACAATTAATGATAAACCCCTAGAAACAAAAAAGATCTTAAAAATGGAAGTTAAGTAGGGGAGCATAATCGGTGGTAGTTTCTGCATCAACGTCTGAATCCGTGATCTCTTTCTCAAGAAGCATGCAACCCTGATAGATGTCATGATCCACATCAAATTAGGTCACATTAACCTTATAGAGAAAGGAAGTCTGGTGAACATCATTCTTAAAACCTTTAATGGCTGATGTCGATGGTTACCTTGGCCTCATCCGTGATGTCGGCTTTGTCAGCTTCCAACATGGCCTCCCTTTTTGACACCTCGACCAAGTCAGCCTTGGCCTTATGAGATGGTTCGACGTCATCTTTAGCTCTTTTTCAGCAAACTAGTAGTTTTCTTCCTCAACTTTCACTTTCCCCTTGAGATTAACAGCTCCTCAAAAAAGAGATTGTTGGCCAACAAGACTTCGACAAGAGAAATGCGATACTCTAAGAGCTCTTTCTTTAGCTTCTCCATCCATGTGTTCTTTAGTGCATCTCGAATCAACCTTTGGATCAACATCCAAGCGTGAGCTTGGAATTTGTATAATTGGTCATTATCTCCGAGACTGTTGGACCATCAATAAACTCCAACTCTTCTAGGGTGTACCCAACTATTTTTGTCTTCTTCCTCATTCTCAAGTCTAGGTGGAAGAACCTATTCGGCATAGAGGTGTTAGGCTAGTCTGCTAACTTCTCAGAACTTATAGTCTTTTGGGTAAGCTTCTTAGAAGGGACACTTGAGTTATCTCCTATTCCGACTCCTTCCTTTTGTTGTTGTTCTTCCTTTTCCTTGTATTGTCAGGCGGTAGAGGTAGCAGGTCAAGCAGACCAGTACCCTTAGGCCCCATTGCCACATTCTCTTTCTTGTTTTCCTGAGTCTGACTCTCGCGAATTTTCTTGAATGAGAACAAAGAACCCTTCGGTACTTTGTCGAACATAACACCTACAAAGACAAAAAAAATTTAGCCAAGTAAAAGTTATGAACTAATGATAAATTGCTAAGGACGATGACTTAGTATCTAACCCAGGGCCAGGATCAGTAGACTATGTTAACCTCAAAATAGACTTCGTGAGAAGTCGGTGGGGAAGATCGTCCAAAATAGACAATAACTTTAAGTCATTCTCTAGCATATACGACCTCATCCACTCACCATCATTGGTTCGGTGTCCAATAGAAGGGAAATCTAGGCTGGTCGTTCTCATCATACATGTACTTACGACCCCGAGGTCCAGCACCAACCTTGAAGAACCCTCGCTTGAAATCCTTTAAGGAAGAGGTATATGGACTAAATAGACAAAAATTCTATTGAACCGTCAATGAAACCCACATCTGGGTCTCACCTAGGCGAACATAATAGTGGTATAGGAAAATCCTAGGATTGGGCTCTACGTACAGTGCCCTGTAGAGCGTTCGAAACGACTACAGAGCGGCCCAACTATTGGGATGCAATTGGCTTGGTTCCACATTCAACATATAGAGCACGAGCATCATGAACTCATCAAATAGGAGTCAAATGTGAAACTTCAAGAAAAGGCAGTCATACATAAAAAAGAAATCTTCACTAGAATCACCTCGGCCAAAACAAACTTTATCGGGCTTGTTACATATGTCCATACTAAAGATGTCATTCCCCGTGTCTGGTATAGTGAAGTCAGTCGAAGTTATCGACAATCCATTGTAAGTCCCTAACTTTGGTATGGCATAACCTATATGACAAGATGGAAGGCTTCTCCCACTCATACCCTGCAAGTGTAGAGTCATTAACCACCTTGGCTACCGAGTTCGCAGCCACAATTAACTGCCCTGCACGAAACGACACCATGTACGGAACTGGAGACTTCACCCCTAATATTAAGGACTACCAACCCTGGAACTCTCGCACTCGCCATCCTCGAAAGATGATGACCTAGTATGGGACGACTTGCTCAAACTCTTCGACATGATACATACCTTTTACTTACAAGACGTTTGATATTGGATTATTAGATATTGCTACACTCTAGAGTGTCAGAAAACGTGGTGGATGGAAAGCTTGTCTGCAACCCTATTATAGACAGTCGGCCCATCGGACCCAACGTGCCAGTTAACCTCAGCTATCCAATCGCAATTAATCAATATTCCCCAGGTGTCCACTTGTCAGAGAGCGAGACTACCTAGGACCTACTGTAGACGCCCTAACTTCTTAGGGTTATGATAGTTCCCGTACCTTGCACATTTTGTCTCCCCATGCAACACACGTACCTCTCGGGATATACTTGATGCATTTCGAATTTCAACTTATCATGGCCCATCTCTATTCCCATGTGAGCTTCGGGGCATGTGTACCAAGAAGACCTCGGAAGACATAATCTCATCACTACATAGAAACTAGTCAGACCTCGGTCAACAAAGTGACAAACTTCACACACAACCGTTAGTGATATGTTCCAAGGACAACCAAGCAACTTGTGATGTTTCTGCCATGGACATGAAAATGCTAGCCTTAGTACTACATTAACCAAGTAAGATGATGTAGAGATATTTGTCTTGACAAATCCAAAAATTATAAGATAGATTAGAAGATACACCAGAGGCAGTGGTAAATGGTTTTGGGGGGACAAGGTGTGTCAACTGTGATGTAGCCTTCAAGGTCACGGGTTACATGCAGAGAATGAATCTATCAATACCACACAGGATAATTAAAGGAGTTTAGTTTGATAGGGAGTTGGGTGGTGGTGTTAAATTCCTAAAGATCCTTTGGATCATAAAGGGTGGGAGGAGGAATGGCAGTAGATATAGACGAGTAAGAGGCCATTGGATGAAAAGGAAGGCATGTTAAACAATTGGCTTTAATTTGATATCATATAGAATAGTGACATAGTAACAAAGGAAGCCTATTATTAATTCAATCATAGTTAGAGTGCATAAAGGTTGCACTTATATAGGTGTTGAATATAAACTGATAAGTTAAATAATTATTAGTATAATGACAAACTGATAATAATTAGTATCAAGATAAATAACAAATTGATAAAAATAATAATTAAAAAAATAACAAATATAATGATAACAAATCTATAAAGATAAAGTACTAAGTTAGTACTCCTACACAAAACTCATCTTCCCACACACCCCTTTCCCATTTGAAGCTTCCATTCCATTGTTCCTTTGTGCCTTACAACTTCTATTTCACCCTCCCAAAAAAAAAACTTAGCTTTTTCCCATACCAACATTGTTCCCTAATTTTTTTTATTTATTCAACTTCATTAAACACACACGTTGTGCAAGGTGTGGAGAACACACTATAGCCAACACAGCCAAATACCCATTTTTTAAGGATCAAGCTTCCCACAAAAAAGTCTCATTTTCCTTCATCACATGACAAATCGAAGCTAAAGCACCACCGAAAGTGTGAATAGATCTTTGTTCCTTCACTTCTATTAGTAAGTATTGCAATAACAACTTTGAGTAGTGCCAAATGGGTAAAGAATGGTGACCTTGCCACGTTCCCTTTGTTGTAGAAGCTAAAGCATCATTCCTTACCCATTTAGCCTGACCAAAAGTTGTTCTTTCAACCCTTCCTTTCTTACGACTTACAACCAAAATTTTTTAAAATAACATATAAAAGTAAAACTTTTTGGTGTTTATTTGTTATGGTTGTGCAATAGACACATGCACACACACTTATCCACACCCCCTCCCCCATAGACACACGCCCACACACAGTACCTACATAACCATGCACACACCTACTCACCCATACCCACGCATACACGACACACACACACACCCACTTACACATGAAAATATGTTATATTGTACCCCATTTTATAAAGGATAAAATATGCTCTTAAATTCTTATAAGAAGCATCACAAGTGTTTTTTAATTTTTAGTAGATACTTAATGTCTTTGCTTACTGCATATCGTGTTAAGTAATATCTACGTTATAAAAACCAGACCAGACTGCTCTATTCGATCCGAAAACTGGTGAATCAGTCTGGTAATCGGTTCGGTCAATCCTAAAAGTCGGTGGAAACAAATATTAGTATTCTAACCGGTGGTTCAAACGGTTTGTATTTTTTTTAATTTTTTCTATATCCACCCCTCGTTTTCCTAAATCAACAAATTTTTAATTAAAAAACTAAGAAAACTTAGCAATATGAAGGTGTATTTAGTAAAATTATTTTTATCCTTTTATAATTACAACCTTAATATATTTTTTCTTTCATAATATTAATTGTTATAGTACATTGATAATAAAAAAATATTATTTTATTAAGACTGATTAAACCACCGATTCAATAACAATTGAACAAATGAACCAATGTTTTCACTAATTCCATCATTGGTCCAGTTTTAAAAACATAGACTAATATACATGAAAATTCATGAAGGATAAGAACACTAAAGTCCTATGAAGAATTAAATCCATTTTGCTTCTCAAACTAAAAGGTTTTACACCTAATTGCCAAAATTGTTATTTTTAATATCCCTATGACAATGCAGATAGAACAATTGCAATTTGTTGTAGTTTTACCTTTTAGACACTATAATTTAATTTTTAATAAAATAAAATTCCTAATGGATGAAAACAACAAGAAAATATAAAACTGTTGGTTAAAAATTAAATTTTTACAGTTTTTATCAATTAGAATTATATGAAAATATAATAACATAAGAAAAATTATGCATTCAATTATAAAATAATTATATATAAAAGGAACATATATGATATTAAAATTAAATTACAAGAGCTACACATATTTTTTGTGTCTACTTCATATTGACTATATGAGAGTGAAATCATATAAATGATTAATTCAATCACAATATTATTATGATTATATTCTACAAAATCGTCCTCATATCTTTACTATTACAAAGTTGGGTTTGTTATCTTATTTATTTTTTTAAATGAATATGAAATATATATAATTTATAAGAAAATATAAGATAATTTATTTTTATAATTTATATTTATGTTATGTATGTTTTAAAATGTTAATAGATATGAAATATATAATTTATAAGAAAATATGAGATAATTTATTTTTATAAATTTATATTCAATAAAATTTATCTTATGATGATAACCTTAAAACAATTGACAATTAAAAATCTTAATTTCAATAAAAAAATCCCCCACAATATCTTAAAAACATAATTTACATTGAATTGTTTATAATAAATTATTAATTAATAAAATTTATTTTATTAATAATTTTTATATTTAAATGACATTTTTATATTCAAATAAATTTGTGTAATGCTTTGACATTTGATCTTAGCATATTTTAAAACTTTTAATTTTTTTATTAATAGTAATATATAATTATTAATATCTATTTATATATCTATGTCTATAGTACTTTTTTTTGGTATAAATCTAGATAGAATCTGACTAGTTTCTTAACAAAATCTAATTGGTTAACCATGATAAATCTAAATAAGTTAGTAGGATTAGCTAGTACATGTGGATTCTATAAACTTTGTCGGGAAAGTAGTTTCACATCTAGAATTAGTACGACAAAAGATGTCTACAATTACATATTTTATATTATTATTTAAAGTGATTAAATTTTAGATAAAAAAATTTGTAAAAAAATTATTATTTTATAAATTTTATAATAATCTAAAGTATAATGTATTGTTAAATTATTTTTAATTTTATAGAAATCCAATACAGGTTAATTAATATATTTTACATGATTTTATTAAATTATTATTAATTTTTTATTTTTTACGATTATATATGAGTTCTTTTATTTATGAATTTTCATAAATTTCTGTTGCTTTTTTCTAATATTTTCTTGGTGTATCTATCGGTTCCATTCCTATGTTTAAACGTCACATTACTTAACCAAATTCATTTGCTTTATATTTAAGTAAATATCTATACATACCATCTAGAGTTGTTTTGTTTTTAAAATAAAAAAATTGATATACAAATAAGTAGTTTAATAAGTGTCTAAAAAGATAGTAAGAGTAAAAAAAAAATAATTTTAAAACTTTTCACCTATCACTTGTTAGTTTTTCTTTTCTTATGGTGCTATTTTTCATTTTTTTTTCACTGAAAATCACTCATAATAAGTTTTCTCTCTATGTGATACAATGTTCATTTATTCTTCTTCTTCAAAAAAATATGGGTATAATTAATAAAAAATAATTAATATAGTTTTAAACTTTAATAAATAAAAACATAAATTTTTCAAAAAAATAGAAACTTAAAAAAGGGACTACCGGGTTAATTACTTTCCTTCTATCTCACTAACCAATTAAATCTTAATGTGTCACACGTATAATCTATCTTAGGAGTGATAAGAGACAATGCCACAAGTTCCCTATTCCCTATTTGACCATAAAAAAATATCTTTCTTACAATTTGTTCTTTAAGAATAACATATATGCAAATTATTTTAATTTTTAATTTTCAACTCTTGTTCTTTAAATATTGACCTAAGTTGTACAAGATGAAATTTGACAACATTTATTTATTTTTAAAAAATAAAATAATAATAATAAATAATATTAATAATAATGAAAATTTTTCTCTAGGAGAAGAACACAGCACACAGAGCATTCTCCTATGTTTTTCCAATAAAGACTTAATTATTCAACCCATTAAACATTTATGATTTTAACTATTATATTACATAATCAAATAGAAAATATTTGTCTTAATTTTAAATAAAGACTTAATTAAATAATTAGTTTTAAAATTTTAAATAATCTCAATTTTTAAAATAATTGTTTTTAATTTTTTGGTAGGTTAGTGGGTTGGCCTGTATAACCCACCATCCCATGGTAGGCTCGGTCAAGCTAACAGATTCAGTAAGAAAGTTTAAATGTGTCGGGTTGACCCGTATGTGCTAAACCAACCAGTTTTGATAGATATAAAAGAGGGTTTGAATTTCAAGAAAAAAAAAAGGGAGAACAAATGTACAGTATGACGCTCAGTCCAGATCACAATTAGGAATTTGAGAAGATGAGGATGGGTAGCAATCATGAAGAAGAACACCCTCGTTCAAACGAATGGATGAGAGTGTGTATATGTTGTTTGCACTTGCCTGCTGTCTTTCTTCTCGTGTTTGTTCCTTCAACTGTCCTCCTTTGTTCTTTTTCTAGATGTTATCACATAAGTGTTGGGCATTTTTATTTGTTTTTGATAAATTCATGTTTTTTTCAATCATGAGAAAATATGTTTGAATTAAGTTAAAAATGTTGTAGAAATCTAATTGGTTAAAAAAATCAATGTAAAAATTTTGATATAATTACAAAATTCTAAATATTTTGATATTTACAGTGTTGTAAAAATCGATTCGATCACTAACCCAGTCAAGACAAATGATCAATAGATTAGTGGTTGGATAACTCAATCTAACCCGATTTATATATATATATATATATATATATATATAAAAAACATAACATCACAATTTTAACTTTCTACATTCTCAAGTCACA
The DNA here is from genome assembly GCA_037954015.1 of Psophocarpus tetragonolobus. NCBI lineage: Eukaryota > Viridiplantae > Streptophyta > Magnoliopsida > Fabales > Fabaceae > Psophocarpus > Psophocarpus tetragonolobus. The sequence goes on along the minus strand of CM075691.1, from coordinate 37,656,993 downwards.
TAAAAAATAAAGAGAAAATAAAAAGTAAGAAATGACATTATTTAAAATATTTTTTTTAAAGAAAAAAACTAAACTTAAGCCGACTAGGATCAACTCTATTCGAGTTACTGTTTTTTACATGAACTAGTCAATTCAAACAGTCAACTGTGTTCCTGGTCTTTTTGAAAAACCGGCCAATTATATGATAGGTCTCGTCCGAATCGATTTTCACAACTATGAATATTCATTTGATTTGTTCAACATACAAGTAATATATATATATATATATATATATATATATGTGTGTGTATATATATCCACTTACTCCAGAAGTAAGTATAAAAAACTTACTGCTCATCCTATCCATTATTTTTTTGAAATCTGATGGTTGTAATGAGTAATTAATCTTAACCATTAGATTTCAAGAAAAAGAAGGATGATGATAAAAAGTAAGTCTTTTATACTTACTCTTGGAGTGAGTAGATCTCACACACACATACATGTATATATATATATATATATATTTATACATACATACATATATATATATATATATACACACTCTTGTGACTCTAAAGATAATGGAAATCATGTTTTTTTTAAAGATTAGAACTAACTAAAACCTTTTTTTTCTTTTTATTTTGATGGAGAACTATTCTATTATTATTAAAGCAAATTGATAGGTAGCAGAGCATTGAGATGGGGCCAACAAGAGAGAAGAGTGACTAATACTAGTTTTAATTCTATGGTGTTTTATAGTGATACGTGCAATTTGAATATTGATAGTGTTAAATAGGTTTGGAATCATCCTCACTTTAAATGCTTAACTCATAGAACTAGAATTCATTTTGCCCAAGTTTTAATAGGAACTATAGTTAGTGTTTTCCTACTTTAATATTGGTCATGTAAATGGTTGCTCTCAATACAGTGATAGAATTCTTGATCCAATTTACATAATTTATAGAATGAATGCAATGGATGATAAGTACTATTCTACAGAATGTTGGGATAATTCTATCATTTGAATAATTGATGTCGGTTGAATCTGGTGATGAGTCATCACTTGTAGTAGTTTGTGTTGATAAATTTAGAGATGCTAGTTGAAAATAAATCAAACTATAGAGATATATGTAAAATAATAATAATAATAATAATAATAATAATAAAATAATGATGAAGATGATAGATAATAATATATATAACTATAGTGATTAGTTATTATGCAAAATTTAGTTCCTAATTTTCACTTTTCATGTTTCTTCAAATTAAGTGGAGATGAACTCTCATCTACTGGTACAAAATTAAGTATTATTGTTGCAAGATAATTAATTGAGAAATTGCAAACTAAAATAAATAAAATTCTAATCAATGAAAAAACATTGAGCAAATAAGAGTAACAAAATGATCAGAAAACAAAAAAAACGTTCAACAAATGAAAACAAAAGAATGAAAAAATACATATGTTAATAGACCTTTAAATTAACTTTAATGGAAGAAATTTCAATAAAAAAATAGAAAATACTAATGAAGTAAGCCTTCAATATTTTTGTGAAGTTATTAATGAAGTATGCAATTGTTTAGTAGCAAAATTTGAAATTGATTCTTGAGAAAAGTATGTAGAGCTGTGTAGGGAATTAAGTTTTATACTTTAACATATATCTTTTAAAAATTCCTTAATTTGATTATTCTTTAGCCTTATATATAAAAAAAATTTAGAATGAAGAGAGAAAGTGTTAAACAAAGTAATGAGCAAATGACAATTTTAGAACTGAAACAAATACACATACTACATGTTTTTTATAAGCATAATGAGATTAGCTCATTTTATAAAAAAAGGAGATTAGAAGAGGTTATGAGTACTTCGTAGGGTTTCCTTCAATCGCATCTCAATTTCGTAACTTCATCTCTAACTCTCTCTTGGTTTGTCAAGGTGGTCAACCATAAGCTCTCGATTTTTTTGCATGCAACCCTAGTGTCTAAAGACAAGGCTACTCATCCTAACCCTTATGGATATGAAAGCAAAAGAAATGGCAACAATTATATCATATATCCCAAAATAGTTCTACTTTTTCAGCAAAACACACAAATTTTTAGGTATTTATATATATCTTTTCAAAACAAAAAGTCCCTTGGTTTCTATTTATTTTCCTTTTGTTCTCAATGTTCATTTTAAAATTTAAAGAAATCATGTAGACATGTTTTCTTTTCTTATAGGGTGTTTATTATAGGTGTGTTATAGAGGAGTACATAGGGGCAGTGAAGAAGATGTGTTGTGAGGCATTGGAACTAATGGCTGAGGGGTTGAAGATAAGAGCAAGAACGAGCTTAGAAAATTGAAAGGGATGAAAGAAGTGATACTTGCTCAGGGGTGAATCGGTTTCAAACATTTCTTACTCAATAACTTTATTATTATTATTATTATGGCTTTTGTAGTCTTCCTTGGTCACTAATGGGGTTTTCTTAAGCAACCAATTTATATGGCTATATTTTTTCCTAATATTCTTGAAGAATGGACATCTTGATTGGTATAGTTGTTTTGTGAATGCATTTTATAATGATTTTGAAGGAAAATATGCATATGGTTCCCAATTTTAAATAAGCTATTACTATGACCTGAAAGAGAAGGTATCATGAAATTAATTCAAGGAGTAAATTTTAAAGGAAGCATTCCTAGTCGTGGAGTCTTATTTCGCAGTTTCATCTCAATTAGGTATATATGTTGAAGTTCATAGTTATGGTTTATGATTCCTTTAATAGTTTATAACTTTGAACTATTTTTCCTTTGCAAATTTGAAAGCTCGAGATCAAGAGGTTTTAGTACATACATTATATATAATAAATTATTAATAATAATAATAATAATGTAACATATTATTATTATTATTATTTTGGTTTGATTTAAAGTGATGGGTGGATTCTTAAAAAAAAGTATTGAGTGTGTGAGTTTCTAGTGGTTTTATCATTTTTTATGTTTTTAATTCATAAAGCAATATAAATAATTCTAGTTAAAGTAATTGAAATAAATGTGCATATATTTTGAGTTAAAAAATAAGGTAATTATTTATAAGGGTTGTCTTTGGATGTTCAATAGTGTTAATTGGGTTGTTTTATATATACTTTTATATATTATGGTATTATTTTCTCAATGGCACATGGTTAATAAAATATTTTATCAACAAAGGAAAATTCTGGGTTTCAATCATTTTATGTCAATTTTCCTCCATTTTGTTTAGGTCTCTTAATGCTAATTCTATTTGATTTTGTAAATTTGATATTTTTTTAATTATATGTACTTATGATTGAAGTGGAATTTGAATTGATTTTAATGTTAAATGCTTAAAGTTAAGTAATTTTATTTTTAATGTTAAAAGCTTAATAGTTAAGAAATTTTGGGCTTGTAACCTTATATCATGGTGGTGGTGGTTTATTTGCTGCTTTATATTTTTCTTTTCTAAAAGCATCACTTGATTCTTAAGTCTATTATATTTTCCTTTCTGTGGGTATTGGTCTTTTCTGGGTGGCGACAATGTTAAGTCTAGTTAGAAACAGACTGATGGGAGATTTCAAGAGGCTATAGAAAGAGCCACTTGCAGGAATCAGTGGTGCCCTCAATATAAAAACATAATGTTAAGTTAAATGATAATATATTAAGTTAAATTTTTGTCACTTTATTACAGTGAGTTCTACAGTGTTGTTGAAAATTTTCATCTACAAGATAAAGGAGGTGAAGAAGCTTTTGTTACAAATAGGAATTCCAATTAATGATTATTCCTAAATGGCTATATATAAAAGGAAATTAAGATTTGAAATAATAATGTGTACTTTTGACACTTTTTAGATAATAATAGTTTGATTATGTAACAAAGAATGGATAAAAATGGGTATTTATACTAGAATAGTGATGATAACAATAACATCATATTTTTATTTTTTATGCCGGTTTTTTGTCACTTTGAAGAAATATCTACAAAAGCTCTTGAAGGAAGTTGTACAAAATGGACAAGAATTTTTTAAAAAATTAGAAATGGTTATTAGCCTTTAGGATGAATTAAAATGTTTTTGGACTTAGTTAAAGATAGGTTGTTTATAGTTATTTGCTTTTGGCACATTAGTTTTAGGACATTTGAATGAAACAAGTTCAAATTTCATGTATGTTTGAACAAGATTTTCATTTTATATATGAAATATTTTAGATTTATTTTTATCAATATATTTATGCTTTATGTTTGTTTGTTGATTGTATTGAAATAATTTATAGATATATATTAATCAAATTTGTTGAAAGTTGTGTAATCTTAATAAGCATATTTATAATTAACAGGTTTTGAGATATGTATAAATATAATATTTATATATATATAGAAAAAAGTACTTTAAAACAATTACATTTACAATGCTTATTAAAAAAATGACATCAACTTTAAAACATTTTTTTTTGTACATTTACTCTCTTTTTAATTTCAAAATGGAAAACATAATGTTAGTAATTGTGTTAATCAGGTTGTACCAATGTTTCTTAATATCAATGAAATTTCAATTTGGTAAATTCGTCATATATTTGATATATTCTCCTTTATTACTTCAGCATAAATCATACATTCATTCATTCATATTTTACTCAATTTCATTGGAAGATTATGTTCTTTAAATAATTATTTTTTATATGCACAAAGGTGTGAAAAGAAAGGAGGATATTTTTTTGCAGATTGCAGATCATGAATAAAAAATAGCTTGGATTAAGTATACTCAAATTTCTTGGTCATCATAAAAAAAGAGGAGTTTGTTAGAGTTTGTTGGAACTCACTCCTCTATCAACCTCAAAAGATGAAGATGATAAAATTTTATTAGGTTGATTAATATTAGCTTTATAGTTGTGATGATGAACTCTAAGCATAAACTAGGATGGAAGTTACTCTCTTTTTAATTGAATGTTTGTGACTCATGCATCCATATAGGTTAGAAATATCTTTGTTTCATTATGCATTTACATGACCTATGAACAAATTTTGATTATTCTCCTAGATTCTTGACTTGGATTAGCCATTTAAAGCATGAATGAGATATTCATCTAAAATGTTTTGAAAAATCTGATTTATCTCATTGATATGGCAAGCAATTGATTTTTGAAGTTATTTAGTTTATTGAAATGCATGAATTGTAGTTTTAACATATTAAATTACCTTCATAATCGATTAAATGATGTATTAATTGATTAGAAACTTGAAATAATCTATTAATATGTGCTTGTTGGCTAAAACAACATTAAAGAAAAATTTATTAAAATAAAGCTAAAACGTTTTTATATAAAAGTTGAACTTACAAACTTTGAAAAAATAAAGAACATTCTTGAAAGATCAAATTGAGAGATCAATTCTGCAATTTTCAAAGGATAAAAAAACTCTTAAACTTCTCTACAAGAAACTCATAAAGATTGAATCAAGATCCAATTCGAAAATCCAAAGATTGCACATTGAACATTGAGTTTGTTGATAACCTGAATTTGCTCTATCATTTGCATTAAATCTCTCAAGTGACATCAACTCTTTATTCTTTCTAAGTTTTTTGGTTGCATAATTCACATCCAGGTAGTTTCCTAGATAGTGAAATTCGTGCATAGGTTTTGCATGGTTAGAATAAATTTTTATAGGTTTTTAGAACTAGTGCATGTTGTGATTGCATGTGCTTGTGAGTTTTTGTGCATAACTCTATTTATTCTAGTGGATTCAATCCAAGATAGGTTGTCTTGTGAATTATAAATTCTTGTATTATCTATCTTTATCTCTGCTATCTCTCTTTATGTTTTAATTTTTTTCGCATTATTCACATATTTTGCAAGATACACTTAATTCAGTAAAAGCATGAATTAAAATCTTATCTAAATTGTTGTTGTGCACTCTTGATTGTAATTTTCATAAAGAGATTGCATATTATTCAATCTAAATTAGCTACAAATTCGTTTGATTCAATATATCCTAGAAGATGAAATTTTATTTTTTTAATGATAAACAAAACAAAGCTTTTGAAACCCAATTTACCCAGCCCCCACTTGGTTTGAATTGTTTCAGTCATAAAAATCTTACACTGCTAAATTCTAAATTACTTTGTGTTGCAGACAAAAGGAAAAAGATCCTAGAATATTCCTATGTGGTTAATTTATCGTTTAAATTATGAAAATGTTTATAAATGAGCCAATTGACAGAATATGTATAATTGAAGTAGTTTATGTTGAATTCTATGAAAATAATACATTTTGGAAGTTACACATTGTTTAAGATATGTTGGAGGAAATCCCATATCACTTGGGATGAACCAGAAAGTGGGTGAATTATGCTATAAAATGGACTTCGGTCCATGGTATTAAAGTGTACTGGTCAAAGACACATTAAACTTATATTTGGCTTTTCTTATACCCTTATTTTAGAGTGTTGTGAGGTTTAGTTAAGTTACTTGCTTTGAAGAACGAGGATGTATAGGGGTTAGGAAAAGTAGTCTATGTGTTGTAAAAAATTTCACATAGTAAAATTTTTTGGCTGTCAATAGACAACTACTGTGACTTTTTCGCATAGTAGTCTATGCATTATTATTTTTCCCTCCATCACCAACATATTAGTTTTGACAAAATTTGTTATCACTTGCACAAAATAAGCATGGTTCATTCTTTAGCCAAGTTCCAAAACTGGTGATATTTGTGTATATTTTTCATTTCACACCATTTTATTTCTTCTCCTTCTTATACTCCACATTGTGGAAAAAAGTTTGGAATTGGTCTTTTAACAATAATGCATTTAGTTTAAAAAATAGATCCTTAAAAGAATAAAAGTTTATTTATCAATATTTTCTCAATATGTTCCCATGTACCATAGTTTTTCTTGACGTTAATGCTTTGAGAAGATGTTATAAGCTATGCTAACAATTCTCAATAATTCATTCAAAATATGCACGAAAGAGGACAAGATACCCTTTGTAAATTAATTCGTGCAAGAAATGCCTTTCAACTAAAAATCTTTACTCCAGGAGACACTTACAAGACTACGACTTCCAAGTTACATTTCATTCTCCATAGTCTTCAATGTCCTTTTGGTTACCAAATTTATACCTATAGGCGTTATGCCCAACTTTATGTTGGATGCAAAGTTGATGACATAAATATAAGGATAAACTATGTTTTTGGTATATGAACGTTTTCAAATTTATGATTTTGGTACATAATTTTTTTCTTGATTGGTCAAAGTATACACACATTTTTTTCCATCCAACATTTTAGTCCTTCTGTTTATTTTATCCGTTAAGTGGTGACATCACCAAAAAATTTAATTAATAAAAAAGAGTAAATTATGTTTTTTGTATGTAAAATTTTTCAAATTTATGATTTTAGTACACAAACTTTTTAGGCTAAATTATACATGATGCCCCCCTATTATGGTACTTAGGTACTTTATGCCCCCCTTATTTTTTTGCTCAGTTATTGCCCCTAAACTTTTTAAAAAGTATAAATTTGCCCTTCTGTTAGATTGAGATCATTGACTATTAGAAATACAACGTTGACTTGAAAATTACCAAAGTAATTTAGGGTTTTGGTTGTCCTTTATCGCAAATAGATGTAGTGAAGTTTTTCTTCTTCTTCTCATCCGCACTGAGCTTCTTCATCTTGTTGCCCATTTGTACTTTCTTCAATGGAAGAAAGTGGAAGTTCCTACAGCTCAAATTCTCAACCTAGAAGGCGTCGAATGATGTGCAGTTGCAGGATGTAAGCTCCAGTGGTCACATCATGGATGCAACACAACCCAGGGAGAAGATTTTATGGGTGAGGCATTAATGTTAGGCACAATATTGAAAGTTAAAGTGTTTTGTTTTTTATGTTTTTCATGTATAATTTGTAACCCATGTTGTCAAATGGATGAAATGCAGGTCATAAGACTAGAGGATGTAATTTTTTTTAATGGTATGATCCAATTTTGAACAATAGACAGAAAAGAATCATTCTGGGTTTGCTCAAGAGGTTGGAAGAGTTTCAACAATCAAACTGTAGAGAAGAAAAAAATATGCAAGAACTGAACAAAAGAGAAATGTTACTTGGTGTTGAATTGATTATTTGTTTAGGAATTGTGTTCATTCTTGTTGTTACCATTGTTGTTAGGGGTAGTGTAGGGGAAGTTGAATGTATGAAAAGAATGTCATTTGAATTTATGTATTGTGTCATTTAGATGTAATTAGATGTTTTAGTTGAGTAAGATCATTGTGTAATGTTATGTTAGATATAATGAGATGTTTTAAGTTAATTTCATATTGTGATGGTAATTTGAAGTTGTCATATAACCTGCTATAGCAGGTCTCTTAAACCATTTAAGTGAATGTTAATTTGAAGTTGAAAGTTGTGGCTGAATTTCAAGAACCATATTAGAACCTTATGAGTAGTTGTTAATTTGAAGTTGGCATATAACTTGCTATAGTAGACATCTGCAACCATTTAAGTAAATGTGAATTTAAAGTTGAAAGTTATGGATAAATTTGAAGAACTAACCATTCCAAAACCATATCAGTAGTTGTAATTTGAAGTTGAAAGTGAATGTGTAATTGCAGAACCATACAACCCATATCATTACTTGTTAATTTGAAGACGCATAGTAGAACCATATCATACCAATATGCTGAAAACCAACATGTCAAATCATACCAAATTTTCTAATCTTCCAAATTTTCTAATCTGCCAAATATTGTAACTTGCGAAATACTAATTTGTCATATAACACCTAAATACCAATGAGAACTAATGTGGCTGCTATATGACAGTATAATCTAAACCAATGTGGCTGCCATATAACACCTAAATAGCAATGAAAATCAATGAAAAAGCAATTCTAATCTGCCCAATATTTTGTTCTAGTATGCACAACAGACCCATAATTCAATTTGACCACACCAGTGCAACCCATATACTAGACCCATAATTTTTAGTTTTTTGTAAATGCAACCCATATATCAAACCCATAATTCTATTATAATTTGAATTTCACTAGACCAGTGCAATTCTATACCATACTGGAACCCATAATTTGAATTTCAAGTTCAAATACCAAACCAGAACGTACTATCTCCATCATCATCAAGATTTTCACATGTTTAAGTTGGCAAAAATAAAGTATGTAAAGCATGTTAGACATTGACCAAATTAGCATATAAATACAAAAGAAGCCAACCTCAGTTGACCTCTATTTAATTTCCAACTACCTGACCCTATTTTACACCAACCAACAATAAAGTAACATGAAACTTTCTACCGAACCTAGACACTGACCCCATTCTACAACAAGTTCAAAAATTCTAATTTAAAGTAAAATAATGTAAACCCATCACCCCATAACAACAAATGACAAAACATTGACCACATTCACTTACCTAGAACAGTATATAGGGCTCTTTGTCTTTCCTTCTTTCCACATCATGTCGTCTTTCCGACTCCGTCAACGGTTTTCGCTTGCAATCCCTAACCTTCAATCACTCACCAATGCTTAGGGTTTCACTTCTCAGAGAGTCAATGGCGAAAAAGCGTGACCAGTCCCTTTCTCTAGGCAGGGTGCAGTGAAAATAAAGAAGAATAAAATTATTGTTGCATAATAACCCATTGCAACAATTTAATTATTTTGAAACTAAGTTGTCAATTCATTAATTACAGTTTTAGGGTTTTCACATAAGCAAGTCAATGTTGTCTTCTAACAGTCAATGGTCTCAATCTGACAAAAAGAAGAAAGTTACACATTTTAGAAAATTTAGGGGCAATAATTAAGCAAAAAAAAGGGGGCGCAAAAAGTACTAAGTGCCAAAATAGGGGGTCATCAAGTATAATTTAGCCAACTTTGTATTGACTGGTTTTTGTTCAACATCTTAGTTTTTCTATTTATTTTTGCGACATATCACTTCATTTATTATTATTTTATTAATTAAATTTCTGGGTAATTTTTATTACATTTTGTGGTAGTTTTTTTGTCATCATGAATTAAAAAGAACTATTATTCATATTCTTTCCAACACTTCCTCTACCTATTTCACTACCTCGTTCCCATGTGTCCTTCTACCCCATATAAAGTCCACTACTATGACCGATTAACATAAAATTTGAATACCAAAAAAATAAATTTAAAAAAGTTCATGTATCAAAAACATATTTTACCCATAAAATAATAATAATTAGAGTGACATGTCGCTACTTAATGGCTAAAATAAACGGAAGATCTAAAATGTTAGACGGAAAAAATATTTGTATACCTTGACTAGTCAACAAAAAGTTTATATGCCAAAACCATAAATTTGAAAAAGTTCATGTACCAAAAATATAGTTTATCCTAAAAACAATAATGAAAACTTTTTTTTAAGGAACCAATAATAAAAACTTATTTATTATAGTAATTGTTAGATTTAATCAATCTTACAGTAGAATTAATTAGTTAATGAAGAATTTATTTTCTAACATTAATAATATTTATTATGCAATAGGTTTGATAATTTTTAAACAATAATATATATTATTTGTAAAAGATGATAACAATATATATTTCAAATATGATAAAAATTTAGATATATAATTATTAAAATAATAATATACAAAACCATTGGTATTATAACTAATATCTAGTAATAAAAAATTTTATTATATTTATAATAAAAAATATTATTAAAATTATAAAATTAACGTACTTACTATATAGTTTTGATATTATAAGTTAATAGTAAGAAATGATAGAAAAAATAGATATATAAAATATAAATATTTGAATAATAAAATTACACATTATATTGATAATTTGGTCAAATCATTTTTCTAATATATTTACCTTAAAATATGTTTTGAGAAAAATAATAATTAAAAATAAGGTAAATTAAATTTAGGAACATAATGCTTTGTAAAATTAAACATATTATTATTAGTTTTGAAAGTTTTGTATGACTAGAAGTTCTTACAAGTACCTTTAGTAATTTTGATGATAACAAATAGATATATTTATCTTGATTGATAACTTAGGAGTTACTTATTGTTCAAAGAATACTTAGTGATAGGAGTGAAGTGACTTGGTATACTTGGTCAAACCCAGTAGGAGTTTAACTATAAAATCAAAAATGGTTTATGTACTCTTGTAAGAAATGACATGAAGAATATTTGTAATTGTATAACAATTGTTATATAATGAAACCTTACAATTGACGTTGATTTTAATTTAAAAATGTTTTTATAAAAGAATATATGTGAACTATTTTTAAATTGTAGACAATCTATTAGATCATTGATCTACAAACTTAAAAAAATACATAAGCTTCTTAAGAAAGTATTTTTGGAAAGATTGAGAAATTTTTTTCAATAACTCTATTCAATCTCCTTCTATCTAGAGCTAAAATGTTATTTCAACTGCTACTTTTTATTTTTCTTTTACCATTACATTGACTATCCGAATAGGATTAATCCATCTAAAAAAAGTTAATAATATTTTAGTTTAATTAATAATAACTTATACATAAATTATATGAATGGAGAACCATTTTGATCCCTAAATTAAATATATAGTTGCTGCAATCGAATCTCTAAAAAAATTGTTTGGCAAATTAGTCCCTATTCTACTATCCAAATCTATTTCTAAAATGATATCTCAATCACTTTTAAGTGTGTTTAAAATATACAATGTTATGTACAACTCTTTAGAAACCAATTTGCATAATAATATAAATATATAATCTCAAAGACTAATTTTAAACTAGGTTAACATGATTATTTTTTAAAATTATTAATTATATTAATATATAATCATCAAAGTATATATTGTAATTTTTTTATAATAAAACATCAATGAACAAACAATGAAAAAGAAACATTTAATTATGTCTTCTTATTCTTACTTCATATTATTATGAGTTTTAAATTACTCACAACATTATTATGATTAATAACTATAAAACTATACTTTAATGATTATAAATATAAATATAAATTGATATTTAAAAAAAATTAAGATAATTAATATAAGTTAAAATATAAGTTAAGTATCTAACTTTTTTTTTTAAAAAATATTAATTGATATGAAGTATATACATATAGTTATAATTTTTTTAAGTATCTTAAACTTTACTACATATGCAATAAATGCAAGTTAAGTATCTTATATTTTTTTAAAATATCTTAAACTTTACTTTATATATATTATAATTTTTTTTTAGTACAGTAGCTAACTAAGATGACAAAAAAAAATTAAAAACAGCTTTAGTCAATAATGCATAAACACAAATGTCTTATGGGTCTATATGTGTCAAGAGGTCTAGGTAACTAAGTTGATTCACACGTTGTAAATTTTTGACACTTCAATTTATATTAGAACAAAAATATATATATATATATATATATATATATATATATATATATATATATAACTCCTTTACCTATTATCACAGAGCATTTAGATGTAAAATTACATCTTACTAAATAAATATTTATTACAAATTTTTATATATTTAGTTAAATTTTTTAAGTGAAAAGTAAAATATTGAAAATGACTTATTTTAAAAAACTTTTTTGGAAAAAAAAAGTGATACATTTAAAAAAACTCTTTTTATAATTATACTCAAATATAAAATTATAAAAACTTTTTACTATAATAAAAATCTATTATAAATAAATTACTTACTTTTAAAATCACTTTTTTAACATAAACAAATAATTCTATATAAAAATTATTTTTACATTAAAAGCACTAATGTATTTGTTTTCTTTTTAAAATTATTTTATTAAATTATTTAATTTTATCTAGACACAATTTTAATTAAAATGTAATTTAGAAAACTACTAAAAAAATGAAACATTTAGTTATAAATCTCCTCTACTAGACATCAAATCAAATCAATGATTCACACAATTACCAGCTTCATCGTGAAATTAACATACTATCTCAATGCTAAGATGTCTTATAGAGGGTGGTTCAAAAAATGGTCACTGTTTTTTAAATCCATTGAATTGTATATAAATAATGAAAAATAAATGTAAAATTAGTTGAATTTTTTAAAATATACTAAAAAATAATTATTTTAAATAATATGTCTTTAACTCCTATATGATTAATTAGAAAATGAGTTCAGGTGAACCAATTTTTCACCAGCATATTTCGTTTTATGTTTTTTAAGTATGATTTTTCGTTAATGGGTAAATAAATTTTTATCTCTCTTTTTTTTGTTTTTTCTCTAAATTTTTCTTTCTTTTCTCTTGCCCCTGCCTCTCTCATTCCCACGTCACAATTTTTTTTAAGATTTTTATTTTATATTTTAAATTTTGAAATTTCTAATTTTATCTAGATATAAAATTATAAAATAAATAATTTATTATTTTTTAAAATTCAAAATTTAATTATTTTATTTTTTTATTTTTTATGTTTCAGATATAAATTTTTTAAATATAAAAATAATTAAGTATATATTTTTTATTAGAATATTTATAAATACTGATAAAAGAAAAAAAATATTATTTGAAATTTTAAAAAAACTATTCATATTACATTAACACAATTAGTGATCAAAAGTTACATTGGGTAAACAAAATTCATGTAGTTAATAGCTATTAGTCTAATGTTCCTAGACAGAAAAGATATTTTTTTAGAATGATTGATCTCATCTAATTTCTACGCATTGAACAATAAGTTTTATTACTTAATGTTTTTTTAAATAGACCATTTTACACATTGAATATGTATTCTAACGTGTATATTGGATGTATGTAGCATGAACAATTGTGGCACACTTATACGGACAGCAACGACATGCAAACTTTTGAAATTTTTCATGGTCACATATGAGCATGCAAACATCACAATCGACATATGCTTACAAGTCACCCATGAATTTTTCTTCCTTTTCATCTTTTCACATTTAACTTAGTAGAAATTCGTCAATGAATCTTATTATAGACAATGTGCAAAGTGTTCATCACAAGAATAAGATAAATCAACCAGAAAGAAAACAAACGTCAAAATATCCCAAGAAGCAAACAACATCGAATGATGGTAGACAAGACCATATTATCATTAGGTTACCCATGATTGTTCTTTCAAATATTTGTAAAAATTATGATTTGTTAATGATATTTTTTTAATTTTTCATGTTATTAAAATATACTTTTTCAATATCTAATCATAATTATTTGCTTAAATTTAAATTAATTAAATTTAAAATAACAAAATAATACATATTGTAGAATATTCACATATTTGTTAGAAAATGATTACCACCCAGTACAAAAGAATATGATCAAACTTACAACTTTCACTCTATAAGTTTTTAACCATTATACAATATGAAATAGAGATAGTGACAAAAACATCCATCACTCTATATATATAGAGATGAAACAATGCACTGCACTAACTTGCTAGCAATGTTGTAAGCATCTCAGGGGATTTTCTAAATTAATAAACTTATCTGGTAATGATAATGATTCTCTTATCTGTAATAACTAGTATACAAATTTTTTATTTTTCATTTTATTCTTCATAACCACTTAATAATAAATTAACTTCCTTACCAAATCGATGTTTTTCTTTCATTATTTTGCAAACTACTCTTATATTTTGATTTTTTTTTCTATTTTTCTTCTGTTCTTCCTTTTTATTTATTTACTTTATCTACTACTTATTTTCTAAATAAGATAACAAAATAAAAATATAAACACGCTCATAGCAACACCTTATTTTTGCTAGTAACTATTAAGATCAATTTACAAATTTAAGATTGTTTATCTTAAGGTACACTTTTTATTTTAAAAAAAATAATTTATTAGAGCCTCTATAAAGGTTTAAACTGCCCCCACTAAAACTGAAAAGTAAAAATTAAATATAGTGTGTCATACAGATCTAATCAGTGAATATAAACAAATATTACAAACAATTATTTGTGCCTATAATTCATAAGAAATTGGGCATGCCTATTGTCAATCCAAAACCATTCTTATTTATAATTTATTGATAAGAATAACAACACAATATAACTTGAAGTCTGCCAAAGGAAAATACATTCATATTTTATTGTCAATTTAACAGAATTGCAATAAGAGGAAATTCCAACATAAATAACAATAATTTCAAAAACACATTGTAACATGAGAGGTTCTTAATACTACACTCAACCGAAGTCCAGATTTAAAAAAAACAATTACAACATCTACTTTTTAAGAAAGGTTGATATGTATGTTTGAATGAGTATTGACAAAATTGATTTTAAATGAAATCAATTATGATTAAATTCATTTTGAGATAATGAAATTTATATTTGAATGTTTTTTATTATAAAAAATATTCAGAGTAAAATCTATTATAAAATTCTTTATCTAATGCAAAAGCTCTTTTCTACAGAGTTGTGAATATTATATTATAATATAGGCGTGAGCTATGTTAGAAATGTTTTTATTCACTCAATACATTTTTCACATAAAAGTTGAAATTGGAACAGAAAGGTAGGATGTGCACAAAAGATTTTTCTTTTAAAACTAGTGAATTAAACTAATTTTAAGATCAGTTCAGCTCAAACAGAAATAGTTTAAAAATAGTTTGGTTCGAATCAGACTAATTTTAAACATAGTTCAGTTAATGTTTATTGAACTAGTCTGATTTAAATCCAATTTAGTTCAATTTAATTTAGAATCAACTGTTTACAACTGTTTTAAAGAAACAAAAATCCAAGTGTTTTAAAGAAACAACTGTTTACATTTTCTTATAAAAAAACCATGCAGGAATATATACTTTTTAGAGACAACTCTAAACATTTTCTTATGAAAAAAAATGATGAAGGAATATACTTTTTAAAACATTTAAAAAAATGTTTTAAAGAAAAATCTTTTTACAACGTTTAAAAAAGTGTTGTAAAACATCTAACTTTTTACAACACTTTTAAAAATGTTTTAAAAGGCTTTAAATAAGGATTGTAAAAAATATATACATACCATCTAGAGTTGTTTTGTATTTAAAATAGAAACAAATTTATATACAAATAAGTAATTTAATAAGTTTCTAAAGAGATACTAAGAGTAAAAAAATAATTAATTTGAAAACTTTTCAGCTATCACTTGTTAGTTTTTTTTTCTTATGGTGTTATTTTTCATTTTTTTAATTGAAAATCAGTCATAATAATTTTTCTCTCTATGTAATAAAATATTCATTTATTCTTCTTAAGAAAATGGTTCTAATTAATAAAAAATAATTATATAGGTTTAAACTTTAAAAAATTAAAACATAAATTTTTCAAAAAATAGAAACTTAAAAAAGGAACTACCGGGTTAATTACTTTCCTTTGATCTTACTAACCAACGTGCCACACGTACAATCTATCTTAGGACTGATAAGGGAAAATGCCACAAGTTCCCTATTCCCTCTTTTACCATAAAATATCTACTTCTTACAATTTGTTCTTTAAGAATAACATATATGCAAATTATTTTAATTTTTAATTTTTATCTCTTGTTCTTTAAATATTGACCTAAGTTGTACAAGATGAAATTCGGCAATATTTATTTATTTTAAAAAATAAAATAATAATAATAATAAATAATATTAATAATAATGAAAATTTTTCTCTAGGAGAAAAACACAGCACACAGAGCATTCTGCTATGTTTTCTAAAATGCTTTCAGTTAGAACAAAGCAAAGAGGATAGAGCCGTCAAAACAGGTTCAAATCTATGGGCCAACTCGACCCACCATGAATACCGGTTGGACGGGCGAAAAAAATAAGACAAACAAGTTGCAATAGCTAAAAATCAACCCGGCTCATCTCAGACCCAACCCATACGGGTTTAACTCAGATGGGCCGAGTCAGCCCGTATTCAACCACTAAATGTTTATTATTTTAATATTTTATTATTTTACTAAATATGTATTATTCAACCCATTAAACATTTATGATTTAAACTATTATATTACATAATGAAATAGAAAATATTTTTCTTAATTTTATATAAAATTTAATTAAATAATTAGTTTTTTAAATTTTAAATAATCTCAATTTTTAAAATAATTTTTTTATTGTTTGGCAGGTTGGTGGGTTGGCCCGTATAACCCACCAACCCATGGTAGGCCGAGCCGGGCTAAGAAATTGAGTAAGAAAGTTTAAATGAGCCGAGTTGGGTTGACCTGTTTTTCTGATGGGTCAAGGTGGGCTAAGCCATATGGGTCAAACCAACCTGTTTTGACAGCTATAAAAGAGGTTTTCAATTTCAAGAAAAAGAGAAAAGAAAGGGAGAAAAAATGTACAATATGACGCTCAGTCCAAATCACAATTAGGAATTTGAAAAGAGGAGGATGGGTGGCGATCATGAAGAAGAACACCCTCGTTCAAACAAAAGGATGAGAGTGCTTATATGTTGTTTGCACTTGCCAGGTGTCTTTCTTCTCGTGCTTGTTCCTTCAACTGTCCTCCTTGTTCTTTTTCTAAACATAACTTTTGGGTATTTTTATTTGTTTTCGATAAATTCATGTTTTTTTAAGCATGAGAAAATATGTTTGAATTAAGTTAAAAATATTGTACAAATCTAATTGGTTAAAAAAAATTAGTGTTAAAATATATAATTACAAAATTCTAAATATTTTCCTATTTACAGTGTTGTAAAAACTGATTTGATCACTAACCTGGTCAAGGCAGATGTTCAATAGATTAGTGGTCGGATAACTCAATCTAACCCAATTTATATATAAAAACATAAAAAAACTGAACATCACAATTCTCACTTTCTACATTCTCAAATTGGATAAAAAATAAAGAGAAAATAAAAAAGTAAGAAATGACATCATTTAAAATATTTTTTTAAAGAAAAAAACTAAACTTAACCCGACTAGGATCAACTCGGTCCGAGTTACCATTTTTTACTTGAACTAGTCAGTTCAAACCGGGTCAACTACGTTCCTGGTCTTTTAGAAAAACTGGTCTGATTATATGATAGGTCCCGTTCGAACCAATTTTCACAAATATGAATATTCATTTGATTTGTTCAGCATAGAAGTAATATATATACATATATATACACTCTTGTGACTCCAAAGATAATGGAAATCATGATTTTTTTAAAGATCCAAACTAACTAAGACGTTTTTTTTTTTCTTTATATTTTGAGGGAGAAAAGAGCGACTAATACTAATTTTAATTCTATGGTGTTTTATAGTGATACGTAGAATTTGAATATTGATAGTCTTAAATAAGTTTGGAATCATCCTCACTTTAAATGCTTAACTCATAGAACTAGAATTCCTTTCGCACAAGTTTTAACAGGAACTATAGTTAGTGTTTTCCTGCTTTAATATTGGCCATGTAAATGGTTGTTAGCAATACGGTAATAGAATTCTTGATCCATTTTACATAATTCATGGAATGAATGCAATGGATGATAAGTACAATTCTACAAAATGTTGGGATAATTCTATCATTTCAATAGTTGATGTCAGTTAAATCTAGTGATGAGTCATCACTTCTAATAGTTTGTGTTGATAAATTTAGAGATTTGGTTTGAGAGAAATGCAAACTATAGAGATATATGTAAAAAAAATAATAATAATAAAAAATAATGATGAAGATAATAGATAATAGTATATAACTATAGTGATTAGTTATTATGCAAAATTTAGTTCCTAATTTTCACTTTTCATGCTTTTTCAAATTAAGTGGAGATGAACTATCATCTACTAGTACAAAATTAAGTATTATTGTTGTAAGATAATTAATTGAGAAATAAAAAACTAAAAGAAATAAAATGCTAAGCAATGAAAAAACATTGAGCAAATAAAAGTAACAAAATGATCAGAAAACAAAAAAAAAACATTCAGCAAATGAAAACATTAGAATGGAAAAATACAAATATTAATAGACCCTTAAATTAATTTTAATGGAAGAATTTTCAATAAAAATATAGAAAATACTAACGAAGTAAGACTTCAATATTTTTGTGAAGTTGTCAATGAAGTATGAAATTGTTTAGTAGCAAAATCTGAAATTGATTCTCGAGAAAAATATGTAGAGTTGTATAGGGAATTAAGTTTTATACTTTAACATATATCTTTTTAAAATTTCTTAATTTGATTATTCTTTAGCCTTATATGTAAAAAAAGTTAGAATGAAGAGAGAAAATGTTAAATAAAGTAATGAGCAAATGACAAATTTAGAACTGAAACAAATACACATACTACATGTTTTTAATAAGCATAATGAGATTAGCTCATTTTCTAACAAAGGAGTTGCTTAGGGGTAACAATGTAACCTCCTTTTTTTAAGAACAATAACATATTAATAAAAGACGTAATTTATATTAGTAAGTTTAATTTAATTTTTAATTATTTTTCTTAAATAAATTAAGAATTGATTTTATAATAAAATAAATGTGCGTATTGATAATAAGATAGTCTAAAGGTTAAGTTTAGACTTAGTGTTAAAAATCTCAAACCAATGAGTATACTAGAGTAAATAAAAGAAGCTAGGATACTACGCTTTAGTTTCCATTTCTAACTTTGTCGAGGGAGCTTACATACAAATCTTCATTCGAGGGTAAAGTCTGAGTGGGAAATTATCTCTCACTAGCATATATAGAGAATATAGATAGTGAAGTAATTCCTAAGTTTCTATAAATTCACGTGCATGCGGTTGGAAAATTGTGAACATTTGAAAATCATAACATGTTTTATACCGGACTTTGATTATTACATTGTTGGTATCAATTCAATTTTCACTACTACAAAAAAGGCTTTCTAAAAGGCATGTTTACATCAATTATGTTATAAATTTTGTAGGAAAACTCATAGTCACAACATTGTAATTTTTTGAAAGATCGTAAAACATTTCTTCGAAATAATTGTTTAAAAGTTTTTAATTTTAAAACAATTATCTTGAAAAATGTTTTACAAAGGGAAATTTATTTTCTCCTTACCCTTGTGACTCCTTGATTCACTTTTTGCTCCAAATCCCTAATCAATTTTTTTCTTTCAAGACTCCAAATCCTTCATCTTCTCAGCTAGCATTCAACGTGGATGAAGATGTGTGTCCTCTCTGATGTGTTTTTACTCCCACTTATGCCTACCACAAAGATGTTTTGCTAAAACTGGAAACACCACACCGTTGAAAACTTCTCTCTCTCTAACTCTCTAGCACTTCCTAGGGTTTCCTTCAATCACATCTCAATTTCATAACTTCATCTCTAACTCTCTCTTAGTTTGTCAAGGTGGTTAACCATGGCATTCCCTTGGAGTTCATGACCCTTTAGAGAATCAAACTCTCAATTTTTTTGCATGCAACCCTAGTGTCTAAAGACAAGGCTACTCATCCTGACCCTTATGGCTATGAAAGCAAAAGAAATGGCAACAATTATATCATATATCCCAAAACACTTCTACTTTTTCAGCAAAACCCACAAATTTTAAGGTA
Source organism: Psophocarpus tetragonolobus (assembly GCA_037954015.1). NCBI lineage: Eukaryota > Viridiplantae > Streptophyta > Magnoliopsida > Fabales > Fabaceae > Psophocarpus > Psophocarpus tetragonolobus. Next base: position 37,636,597 of record CM075691.1, on the reverse strand, counting down.
TTTATATATATCTTTTAAAAAAAACATCCCGTGGTTTCTATTTATTTGCTTTTTGTTCTCAATGTTCATTTTAAAATTTAAATAAATCACGTAGACATGTTTTCTTTTCTTATGGGGTGTTTATTATAGGTGTGTTATGGAGGAGTACATATGGGCAATGAAAAAGATGTGTTGTGAAATGGTGGAACTAATGGTTGAGGGGTTGAAGATAGGAGCAAGAACAAGCTTAGCAAATATAAAGGGATGAAAGAAGTGATACTTGCTTAGGGTTGAATCAGTATCGAACATTTCTTACTCCGGTAACTTGATTGTTATTATTATTATGGCTTTTGCAGTCTTCCTTGGTCACTAATGGGATTTTCTTAAGAAACCAATTTATATGGCTATATTTTTTCCTGATAAGCTTGAAGAAGGGACATCTTGATTGGTAAAGTTGTTTTGTGAATGCATTTTATAATGATTTTGAAGGAAAATCTACATATGGTTCCCAATTTAAAATAAGCTATCACTATAAGCTGTAAGAGAAGGTATCATGAAACTAATTCAAGGATTAAAGTTGGAAGGAAACATTCCTGGTTGTGGAGTCCTATTTCGCAGTTTCAGCTCAATTAGGTATATATGTTGAAGTTCATAGTTATGGTTTATGATTCCTTTAATAGTTTATAACTTTGAACTATTTTTCCTTTGCAGATTTGAAAGCTCGAGATCACGTGGTTTTAGTACATACATTATATATAATAAATTAATAATAATAATAATAATAATAATAATAATATATTATTATTATTATTATTATTATTATTATTATTATTATTTTGGTTTGATTTAAAGTGATGGGTGGATTCTTAAAAAAAGTATTGAGTTTGTGAGTTTCTATTGGTTTTATCATTTTTTATGTTTCTAATTCATAAAGCAATATAAATAATTGTAATTAAAGTAATTGAAATAAACATGCATATATTCTTAGTTTAAAATTAAGGTAATTATTTGTATGGGTTGGTCTTTGGACAATCAATATTGTTAATTGAGTGGTTTTATACATAGTTTTCTATATTATGGTATTATTTTCTCAATGGCACATGGTTAATAAAATATTTTATCAGCAATGGAAAATTCTAGGTTTTAATCACTTTATGTCAATTTTCCTCCATGTTGTCTAGGTCTCTTAATGCCAATTCTATTTATTTTGTAAATTTGATTTTTTTTAATCATGTGTACTTATGATTGAAGTGGAATTTGAATTGATTTTAATGTTAAATGCTTCAAGTTAAGTAATTTTATTTTTAATGTTAAAAGCTTAATAATTAAGAAAATTTGGGCTTGTAACCTTATATCATGGTGGTGGTGGTCTATTTGCTGCTTTATATTTTTCTTTTGTAAAAGCACTCACTTGATTCTTAAGTCTATTATGTTTTCCTTTCTGTGGGTATTGATCTTTTTTGGGTAGCGACAATGTTAAGTCTAGTTAGAAACAGACTGATGGGAGATTTCAAGAGGCTACAACAAGAGCCACTTGCAGGAATCAATGGTGCCTTCAAGATAACAACATAATGTTAAGTTAAATGATGGTATGTTAAGTTAAATTTTTGTCACTTTATTACAGTGAGTTCTGCAGTGTTGTTGAAAATTTTAATCTCCAGGGTAAAGCAGGTGAAGAAGCTTTTGTTAAAAATAGGAATTCCAATTAATTATTCCTAAATGGCTAATGTAAAAGGCAATTAAGATTTGAAATAATAATGTGTACTTTTGACACTTTTTAGTAATAATAGTGATGATAACAATCACATCATATTTTTATTTTTTATGCAGGTTTTTTGTGATTTTGAAGAAATATCTACAAAGGTTCTTGAAGGAAGTTGTACAAAATATTGTACAAAATGTTTATAGTTATTTTCTTTTTACACATTAGTTTTAGGACATCTGAAGGAAACAAGTTCAAATTTCATGTATGTTTGAACAAGATTTTCATTTTATATATGAAATATTTTAGATTTATTTTTATCAATATATTTATGCTTTATGTTTGTTTGTTGATTGTATTGAAATAATTTATAAATATATATTAATCAAATTTTTTGAAAATTGTGTAATCCTATAAGCATATTTATAATTAACAGGTTTTGAGATATGTATAAATATAAATATAATATTTATATATATAGAAAAAGTACTTTAAAACAATTACATTTACAACGCTTATTAAAACAATGGCATAAACTTTAAAACTTTTTTTTTGTAAAAGTGTTCTAAAGAAAGAACTGTTTACATTTTCTTATGAAAAAAATGATGTAGGAAGATATACTTTTTAAAATATTTAAGAAAATGTTTTAAAGAAAAAGCTTTTTACAACGTTTAAAAAAGTGTTGTAAAACATCTAACTTTTTACAACACAACTTTTACAACACTTTTTAAAATGTTTTAAAAGGCTTTAAATAAGTGTTGTAAAAAGCTTATTTTCTAGTATTGTTTATTCCTTTTGTATGATTGGAAATCATGTGTATTTGGTGTTAATTTTTGTAATTAATTCTCTAAGTGAGTAGTGTATGGATGGCCCACATAGTATAGTGAAATTGGAAAATTAATGCTACAATAAGGAAGTTTAGATGTATGGAAATTATGCTTAAAAGGTATGAGTTTGCAATTTTTGAAAACAGTTTTAAGTATGCAAGACCTTACTTAATTATGCATTGCTTATGCTATAAGGACTGATTTAATTAATAGATTATCAATGGAAAGAAAATAAATGTTATAGAAAATTAAATATTTAATTATCTTGGATTAATATAGCAGTGGGAGAATAACTGAGTTTATTTATAATATCAATATTAGTTAATTAATTTGATAGAATAGTTGAGAGGTGGGGAGTGAAATATAATAATTATTTCTTGGTTTCGAAGAGTTTTGATTTACTTTTGAGGAGTTTTCAGAAATCTATTTAGGAAGGGATGTGAACAACAAGTCGGAACTCACTAAACTTAATTCACTCCCTTTTCTTCATTTTTTTTATTTTCTTTCCCCTTTCTTCTTTTCTTTTTTATTCTTCAATTTTCTTTCTTCTTTGTTGCTTCAATTCTCTCCCTCATTGTTTTCTTCCGTGCTTTGCATGGTTAGCCTCTGTTTGAAAGATTTTGGCGTGGTCTATTTCATAGCTCATATTGCTCAGTGATCTCTATTATAGGTAATCTTATCTTGAATCAATGAACATTTCTCTTATCATTTTTTATCTTGTCGTTCCCATTAGAAAGAAATTTCTTTAAAAATCTTGATTTATAAGCTTCTTGTTTAATTTGGGTTTTTGTCAGGTTTCTGTAAAATTTCTTCGGGTGGATTTCTCTATTTTCTTTTGAGTTAGCTTTGAAAAGGAGAAATAGGTAAGAGAAACTTTTTCTTTGTTTTAAATTTGAAAAATTATGATTTTACAAGTATTAAGATTGATAGTTGTGATTGATTTAACTTTTGAACTGATTTTGGATGTTATGTGAAATTTGTTACTGTGGTGATTGATGAATGGTATTGGTTGAATTGATTTTCTGTGACAAGAATTTAATTTATTGGGTTGAAAATATTATTTGGAATTGTGGTGTAATGCATATAATTGGAATACATAATGAGGATATATATATGATGTTAGTTATGGGCAATTACAGGCGGGTAACTTAGCCTTGGATGATATGTTTGGTTGAATACATTGATGTTAGGGAAACAACTAAGGTCAATGTAATCCATAGTATCAGATATGCAATGGGATATTTCTGTTGATAGTAGACATGCGAGGTTGTGAGCCTTCTAAACAAAAAACAAAAGTATTCAATTGAATAAAGGAGAAAAAAGTTGGGAAAGAAGGTGACCAATGGCTCACAGTGGAAGAGAATGAGAGACAAGAGAGTGTTTGACAAGGTTTATAGGAGACTTGCAAGTGAAGAGGAAGATGAGGGAGAAGCTCAAGAGTCCAAATAACTAAGCCTTTCACAAAGACAAAACATTAATATTTTTTTACTTTAATATAAAACATTTTAAAATATATATATATATATATATATATATATATAATAATTGGATAGTTCAGTTTGATTTGGATTTTAAATCTAATCTATTAACCAAACTAATCCTAATTGATTTCCATAGGTTTAGTTGATTCGGTTTGTCCGGACACCTAGTGTTAATGCTCTGGTTAAAGACATATAGTATTGGAGTTTGGCAGCAACAATGCCAGAACATGAGCCTAAAGTTTTAAAAAAATTATACACTAAATTCAACAATAAGTACACATTTCGAGACATCTTGCTAGATTCATTGAAACAACAACACCTAATAAACTAAATTGTTTTCTAAAGAACCAAAATTATTATTTACACTATTTATTTAAATATGACAAAAAATTGAATTAAATCTTTAAAGTAGAGAAAAATTAAATGAACGAACTTAGAAACAGTGTATTTTCTAGGTTTCTAAATATTTGTAGGATAAGTTTTTAATTATATGTAAAAGCTTTAATATTTACATATGATCCTGATATATTAACGTTATTAACCAAAATTACAATTTTTTTAAAAAATGATACTAAATAATTTATTGCATAGACAAATAATTTAAATAATTTATTACATATATAAATATTTTCTGGATTAGATAAATGATTTCAATATGACACTAAATATTTTTGGACAAATTTAACTCAAAACAAATATACTACTGTTTTGCATGTTTCTGTTTAACGTTTATTTGGTGTTGACTATTGTTACGCGGTTGTATAAAAGCATGAAAAAACTGAGCTGAAAGCTAATGGAAGATCCATTGTTGTGCATAATAAGTATTACAGGACGTGGTTGTTACTTCATGAGAAAACATTCGTATTTAGGGTTTAGTTCAAAATGTAAAGGAAATAGTTTCAACTTTTGTTTGTATAATTGGATAGTAAAAAGTTAGGAGTTTTTTAGGAGTTAGTAGTTTTTTTAAAAAAAAGTTAGATAACAATAAGTAGATTAGGAAAGGTAGTTTAGATTGAATTTATGCAACTCAAGATTCAATTTAATCATAATACATCGGGTTAAATTGAGTTAGGTTTTTTTCCCATTAAACTCAATCTAACTCAATCTGTTCGGGATGGAAAGTTGGATTCGATGAATTAGGTCATAATTTAAAAAAAATTAAGAAAATTAAATTTTATAATATTTTTTGTTAGCTTTTTCAGGATATTTAGAAAAAATAGACTATATAATTGTTATAACATAAATATAAATAAGAAATTATAGTTACAACTTACAAATTAAAACTAAAACAAATTAAAATTAATTTATAACTAATTTTCAAGCAATAATAACTAAATAAGTATTTGTCCAAAATAAAAATAAATACAGGTTGTCCAAGCTAATCAATCCATAAAAATAGATACAAACTCAATATATAATTTTTCCAAATTAACAAAAAACATGATATCAAAAGAAACACATAATAACAAAACACATAATTTAAAATAATAATAATAATAATAATAATATAATAATAATAATAATAATAATTTAATATTATGCTTAAGTTGGGTTGAGATGTATTTCATGTTCAACTTACTAAACTCGTGACCCAACTTGTAATGAATTGGGTTGAGTTAGATTTTACGCAATCACAAGTTATATAGTTACCTTGTTTGAGGAATAAGCAAAGTTAGATAGTTACCTTGTCATTTGTTCTAGTAGTTTGTACATATACAGGATGGTGTATGAGTTGAGCGCACTGATCGCAGAGGAGGAGTTATATATTGAGTGGGTGGTTGCTTCTGCTACATATGGGGGATCTCATATATAGGATTTTTGGATATTTTGGAATCTTAGGAATGTGGTTAGGATTATGTGTAACATCCTAAACATCTATTGATGTAAATGTTATCTATCATTGTCTAAATTTTCAATTCAATTGCATATATGCTCAAATATTAAAACCTATCATAGAATTATGTAAACTCACTTCCTAAGTACCTTGCCCAGCGATTAATGTCACCTAGTGAAGAATCTGAGCATCTCGTCTAGATACAAATGTCAGCCAGCAAGAACCTGGTTTAATCTTCCCAGTGAAGGAATATCGCTCAGCGAAATCAATCGCTCAACAAAAAACCCATAAAATACAAGGCAAAGAGAACTTTGAGTTGAGTGAGATATGCCGTTGGATGCAAAGCCATAAAATTTCCTAATAGAGGCAACGCTTCGCAAGGTGAGGGCTATCGCCTAATGATATTTTGCAGAAACACAGAATCTCAGCTACATAATTCTCTAGTATCCTAAATGTACGCACAAATAACTAACCACTAGCTAAACTTAAATATATTATAAAACTAACCATTTACCTACATATATGCACATTTAACTTTCATTAAATTGTTTCTATCTCATAATTCAAAACATCGTCTCATCACAATCAAGGTCTATGATTAATATATACATATGTAACATTCAACCATCATTCCATACTACACATACACCTAAGGTGCCAAACAAAAGCTATTTTCTTCCTCAACCAACAATGCATTCTTCAGTCTCAATTGCTCTACATTCTTGCATTTCCACTAGTATCTGCTCACGTGCATAGCATGATCATCACAATCATGCATAAAACACACAATGTAAAGGTAAGTTGGCTAGATAAAAATCAATATATTAAGTATATAACTGAATCCATTCCCCAAAACTATTAAATAATCAAACAGGCTTACGACTTGATTGGTTTGCTTTTGTTTTTGTTTTTAAAAATAGTTTTCAAAAAACTGTTTTCTAGAAGAAGAGAAACAAAATTTGTTTTGTAACTGTTATTTGAAAACTATTTTGAAATATGAAAATGAAACAAACTTGTTCATATTTATGGAAATGTCATTAATAAAAAGCAAAAAAATAAGATATTCTAATTGTAATTTGAGTTTTCAAACCAAAAATAAAATAATGAAAAACAAAACTACTTACAGTTGTTCTTGTTTTTTAGTTTTTAAAAACTAAAAAATCAAAGTTGTTTTTAAAAATTGTTTTAATAAATCAATAACCAAACAAGTTTTTTAATTTTTAAATAAAAAAATCATTTTATAAAATTGCTGCCAAACAAACACTTATATTCCTTATGAACATAAGGAATCACTATTACATTACTATATGACACAACACTTTCTGAAAAACCTATTGAGTTCAGATACCAAGTGGCCTAATGACATATCAATTCTGGCATCCACCTAATACATCTGACAACGAACTGAAGTCTAGACATACTCATATGGTTTTTTCAACTAATTTATAATGTCTGCACTGACCTAATATTGACATCAACTGACTCTCAACTGATGTCTGACATCTACTTGACCCATTTCTAACACTTAGTTGCTATATGAGTATATCCCTCTTGTGCACACACTAACACCCTTGATCACAATGTATATCACTTTAGTACTTGCACCACCCTGGATTACATTAACTTATCTGTATCCCTAACTCAATGTACATCATGTTTTTCAACCAAGGCTAATTTACCCATTGTAACAGCCCATAATCATCAATCATCCAACCACCCAAATCACTGTCCTAAACTCAATTTCGTATCCAGAACTCCAATCAATTGCTAAGAAAGATAATATTCATATCAATTACATTGAATACCCGATTTCAGTAAATACTCAAATCAAAGACAAAATACAATTCAAAGCTCAATCACTCACATGCAATTTAATCTATACCATCAATTCAAAGTTTTTACTAAAATAAAACAGATAAAGCTTTTCTTACTTATTTCTCTATTTAAAGTTAAATTTGAAGAGAGAAGGATAATCCAGCCATAGAAATTACTCAAAACCTAGCAAAAATAAAAAAAACCAAAGAGAACCTAAGAAATTGGAATTTCAAGGAGGATTTCCCTTCAATGGAAATGATTAAATTGAAAAGAGAAAGAAAAAGGCTCAAAGGAATAGGATCATACTTACAATGATTAGCAACTGAAATAGGAGAAATAATAGAAATTTCTCTTGAATCCACAGATGAATAGTCAAGTATGCAAAAGGAGATAGGTTTTGGTGTAGAGAGAGGTGAGAGAGACATACGTGGGGGAAGAAGAGGAGGAAGAAAGACATGGAAAGAAGAAAATGGGGAAAGGAAAAAGGAACTAGGGTTGTGTTTATAATTTCTAATTTCTAACCTCAACCCCCTCACAATCCGATTTTCAAATAACTTTCTAAATAGTTCTATTCACAAGATTGTATATATATATATGTGTGTGTGTGTGTGTGTGTATATATATATATATATAGATAAATAGATAGATAGATATCACCTCTCACCAAACCAAATCACTCAATTTCCATAATCCATTTAATTCTAGTCACATACATCAAAATATAACATAATATTAATATAAATAACACCACCAATTATTCATTATTAATATGAATAACACAATTAATTATTCCTTAATTAATCTATTAATCACATCCAAACTTAAATTTAATTTTGTTTTCTATTTATTTTATACTTTTATAACATAAGTAAAACAAGACCTTACATTATGTATGTTTTGATATGAGCTAGGTCACCTCATGCTCATAGGTCGAAGTGTTTGTTAGACTGATTGGTGGATCTCAGACCGAATTGGTACACCACTGGTTTCTATGGCTTACCACAGTCTCTTGAATTGTAATCCTAAATATGTATTGGCTTAAATATTGGAGGGATAAATTTCCATCCAAAACTCCAACATGATTATTTTTTGTGGAAAATACTTATAATTAAATAAAAAGTTACATTACTTTCTCTTAAGTAAACCTAGTACTCAGTCAGTTTTGAATTTCACAAAAAATCTTCTTAATTTTTTTTTTTACTTTTGTTAAATCAATTTTCTTCATGTTCTACACTTTTCCTCTTAAACTAAAAATAACCCCTTGTAGGAAGATAAAGTAATGTAAATATATATATATATATATATATATATATATATATAGTAATAGTTTTACCAAAGACAAATTTCAAAAAAGTCTATCTAATTCTCTATTTCATATCATCATTAAACTAAAACTCAATCACATATGGATCATTCTTTATAATAACTAGCGAAAACACAGACGTTGCCACGCCTGTGTATTCACATTTCTATTTTAATATCTTTTGTAAAATTTTATATTCAGAAATATAAATTGTTATGTGACATGTTTTGAAATATAATTTGTTAATTTATATTTTTTGTTTATGATAACATGATAAAAACATGTCAGATCATCAATGGATATGTCAAATGTGCAATGAATATGAAAAAATGGAAAGAAGAGAGTTGAAATAGAACTCAAAATATTGTCGCACATGTGAATTTGCATGTTTATTAAAAATATTTATCATGAAATGTAAGCATATATTAATAGGGAGAAGGTCATAACAGGCATTTTGAAAAGTGGACAGCAAAAGGGGGTATTGCATTTATTAATAGTATAAATATAGTATATAATGTAATATCATATATTATACATTATAGATATAATTGGACAAATATGTATGTTGGATATCAATATGTTAAAGTAATTTTTTACTTAAAGTTATAAGGTTGGTCTTGTGATATAAAGTATATCTTTGGGAAATAAGAGGTTATGGATTCAAGTCTCTCTTATGACAAATTAGTTTATTTTTTTAATTTTGAAAAGTAGACATCAAAATGGGGTATTCCCTTTATTAATAGTATAGATGTTACTCTCACACGAATTATATATCCAGACTTCGGATTACTTTGTTAATTGGACTTTGGGTTGGCTAATTGGTATTCTTTCTCAAGTCTACAAGTTACAATGATATAATTATTTCTTTAACAATTTAATAACTATATATACACATATGTATTTAAATTTTAAAATTCTATTATATAATTATTTAATTATAATATTTATTGAAATATTTCCACATAAAATTCCCTTAACAATAACAAAACCCATGATTTTTTGAATTTATTAATTAAGTACATAAAACATAAAAAGATCTGTGTGTATATATATATATATATATATGCGAGGAAAGAAAGAATAAAATAATACTAATATAAAAAAAAAGTGTTTTCATAATCTATATTATGAAGTATATATTATTTCTATTTTTATCTTAGGGTAACAAAAAAATTGGATCTATGTATAAAAAAAATTTCAATTCAATGATGAATTAAAATAGAGCAAATTACACCAAATTTCTTATATATTTAACTCTTTAAATCTATCACTTTTTTATTTTTTTACATTAGTTTTACTCTCTAAGAGTGGTTGACGTCTCCTAAAAAATAGTAGTAATATAGTTTTTATTTTTTGTATAAGAAGAAAAATCAAAGTAAAATCTTAGAAAAATTGACGTGATAAAAGTAAAAAAAAAGAAGTTATAGTGAATAGAAAATACTAGATATAATAACTTAAAATAACAAATTTTAAAAATGTATATATTTTAATTTTTAAAATAAGATAATCTAATTAAAAGTTATTCTCTTCTAAGTTTCTTCCTGCACTGACCTATACTATATTGCATGGAGAAAATGACATCACATTGATGCATTGTCGTTCGCTATAGAAGCTGATGTTTTTATTCTTTAATTACAATCAAAGTATTTTATATTTTAGTGGGATTGTGTGAGGCAGTGTTGTTCCTTATAATAATTGGGCTATTTTTGAAAAATATTATGATATTAATATGGAATATTCAATAACTTGTGATTAATTTTGTTAAAAAATTTAATTGATTATATTTAGAAAATGATTTCTTTGTAAATAATATTTTTCATTTATATTATTGAAATATCAAACATTATTTAGGGAGATTTATACCGGAAGAACTCCCGAATCAAACTTAACCCTAGATCAGACCTACCTCAGAACTGGACCTAATCCTAGACTGAACTACCTCAAAACCTAATATACCCTTGGATTGAATGTACCTATAGAGCCTGACCTAATCCTAGAGTATTCAAATATCTCAACTCAGGTGGATCCATCACCCCAAGTGAAATGTCCAAACTACCCTTTTTAGGTAAATTAAAATCTTAATGACCTAACCCCAAGCACAAAGACGTAAACATTATAGAGGGTAAGAAGTGTGAGTTTGACTACTAATTATTACTTTTCTGGTGACATATTGTACCTTTAAGAAAATATTAATCTTTCATCTGACTTAAGCCTCAGAGTGTTTTTGCATGTAATCATTGTACTAGCTTAAAGTACTTATTAAAAGGAGGTTTAGAGTAGTTATTAAAATATTATATTATTTATTTTGACTTAAATTCCTCTAATTTACTTAATTAACAATTTTTTCATATTTATTTTTAAATATTTAGTATTATGTATTAAAAAAATTAATTTTGCTTAATAGAAATACATCATTCATATCTTGTTGAGTTTTGAAAAACTATAGCATAAATAATTAGAAAGATGAATTATAATTCAAATGATTTATATATCAAATTAAAATAAAAAGATGAACACACACAATATAAATAATTTAGTATTAATGATATGTTATAACAATTTTTATATAGATAATTTAGTGATCTAATATCATTTATATATAAAACCTTGTGCACTCACCCCATCCTAGGTTGTCATGCTTGTGTATTCACATTTCTATTTTGATATGCTATAACAATTTTAAATTTTTAATTTAATATATTTTGTAATAACATAATATAATATAAATAATTCACTATAGCATTTTGCGTATAATAATTTTAGTTTAGTATGTTTTGAAATATATTTTATTAATTTTTATACTTCTTTGTTTATGATAATATGATACAAACATGTCATATCATCAACGAACATGTCAGAATTGCAATGAATTTCAAAAAAATTGACAAAGGAGAGGTTTGAATAGAAATCAAAATGTTGTTATGTGTTTTTGCCTTTTTATTAAAAATATTTATGACCAAAAGTATACATATATTAACAGTGTTTAAGGAAGATTGATTAATGTAAATATATATATATATATAATATATATTTTAGGATAATTACCTCTGTTGGATATCAATGTAATTTTTTTATGAAAGTTATAGATTGATCTAGCGGCAATGTTCATATATGGGGGAGAGATAGGTGTTTAGTTTAAATATCTCTTTTAACAAAATAGTTTTTCTTTGTGTTTTTAAAAAGGGTAGAATAATTATTTTGAAAAATGAACATAAAAAGGGGAATTCTTTTTATTAATAGTATAGATATAGTATATAATATAATATTATAGATTATAGATTATAGATATAATATGACAATTATGTATGTTGGATATAAATATTTTAAAGTAGCTTTTTTCTTAAAGTTATAAGGTTGACTGACCTAGTGACAAAAGTTTATATATATGTATATATATATATATATGGGAGAGAGTATATATAAGGGAGAGATAGGTCGTGGGTTGAATCTCTCTTTTAGCAAAATAGTTTTTTCTTTTGTTTTTTTTTAAAATGGTAGAATAGGTATTTTAAAAAGTGGACATCAAAAAGAGGAATTCCATTGTTATTAATAGTATACATTATAATATATATACACTGTCAGTTTAAAAGATTTTTACAGTGACGTTGACTCATAACTTTTCATTTATGTGACTTTTAAAGTACTAACTAATAAAGTCAACAAACTTACCATAAATGAAGGATTGTAATTGAATGTCAATACCAATTAAAATCTAATATATATATATATATATATATATTATAGATTATTGATAATAGAATAATTCTGGATGTTGGATATAAACATTTTAAAGTAATTTTTTTATTATAAGGTTATAAGGTTTATCTAGTTGCAAAGTGAGGAGACAGAGGTTGTAGGTTCAAATCCCTCATTTGATAAAATAATTTATTTTTTAATTTTCAAATAAGTATATGGGTAGAATATGTATTTCGAAAGGTGGACATCAAAAGAGGAATATCAATAATATAGATTATTATTATTATTATTATTATTAGTATTATCCATGGACTCAGACCCTATATGGTACCCAGAAAAATACTCTCATGTGGGAGCGAGTGTAATTACCTGCAAAAATGGTGCGAGTACTCGTCCCGCCTTGCAACTTTTATATATATATATATATATATATATATATATATATATATATATATATATATATATGTGTGTGTGTATGTATGTATGTATGTATAATTTAATATGATTACATTATATAATATTAAATATGATAATTTTGAGTAGATAATATTACTAAAAATATGATTTTTTATTATAATATATGATAAACAATATAACTATAGTAAAAAGAGATATACAACATATTTTACACAAATTTAATAAAATAAAAATACAAGTTACAAGAAAAATGAGTTATTTATAAAATAACTTAATAAAGCTACAATATTATTTAATATTATGGTAAAAAAAGTTTATGCGTAATCATATAAGACTTTAGGAAGTATTTTATAATTTTTTCTATGTTTGATATTATGTTGGTTTGTTTTTTATATTATATTTATTTATTTTTAAAATATATTTATTTATTATCTCTATACATAAGAAAAGGGCGGGTTAGACATAAGTATATACATACCCAATGTGAACTGAGATGAAGATTAAAGTTGTTGCCTGTGCAAGTATGAGACCGAGTATGGATACATTTCTTAAATATGGATATGAGGATCAACACTATAGTACCCTACCCATTGCTATCCCTATGCTAAGTATCAATTTACTTTAACTATAATAAAATAATTAAAATGCTATTACGATTTCCATTATATTAATGAAAGTCATAGAAGTAATATATATATATATATATATATATATATATATATATATATATATATATATATATATATATATGAGTTTAATTAGTATGCATTGTTAGTGTAACAAGTTTTATATTGATTAATATTTTAAAGGTCATATAACTAAATACTTTGATTTTTCTTTTATAAATAAATAGTTATGATTGAATGTTAGTGTAAAATTCTTTTACACTATGAGTGCATACCAATTCATTTTTACACTATTAGTGAATATCAAAACATTTAGAATTTTGTACTTACATAAAAAGTTTGACTTTTATTTTGCTTTTATAAATGCAGAGAAGAGCAACGAGGAGGATGTGTGAAGCACCACGATTTCTTATTTTCTCGAATTCCAAACTTTGGGCCATCACATGCATTTTTTTTCTCTTTTTCTTTTCTCTCTTAAAATTCAAACCCTCTTTACTTTTTTCTAACTTCAAAGCATCTTAGAAATTACTCTGTGGTAGAAAAGGCATCAGTTCTTAGAAATTACTTTACTTTGTTCTAACTTCAAAGCATCTTAGAAATTCATTATTATTAATATTATTTATTATTATTATTATTAAAATAAATAAATGTTGCTAAATTTCATGTTCTATTGTTCAACTTATATCAATATTTAAACAAGCAATAAGAGATAAAAATTAGAAATTAAACTTGTTTCTTTTCATTATTATTATAAATTATAAATTTCAATTAGTTGGCATGTATGTTATTCAACTTGAGTAATCTTTAAAGGAAAAAAACGTGGAAAGATTTTTTTTTTCAAATGCGGTATAAGTGTGTGGCATTGTGTATCACTTCGAACATCGTACATGTGTGACACATTAAGGATTTAATTGATTATTGAAATGGAACAAATATAATTAACTTTCTTGGTCCCTTTTTCATCTTTCTATTTTTTTAGAAAATTTATGATTTTATTTATTTTTTATCTGTAAAATTTTCAAATTACATTAATTATTTCTCATTAATTATACCTATATTTTTTGTGAATAAAAATAAATTAACATTTTATTAAGAGTGATTTTCAACGAGAAAAATGGAAAATGACATAATAAAAAAAATAACAAGTGATACGTAAAGAATTTTAAAGTTAATTATTATTTTCTCTTTATTATATTTTGAAACTTATTAGATTATTTATTTATATACAATTTAATTTTTTTTATTTTAAATAAAAAACAACTGCACATACCTTCCCCATGTAGAAATTTACTTAAATATAAAAGTAAATGAATTTGGTTAAACTTTAGGAGATTTAAATGTAGCAATTGAACGGATAGTTAGACAAAGAAAATATTAGAAGAAAAAAAATTTATGAAAATTCATATATAAAAGAACTCATATATAATTGTAAAAAAATTTAAAAATTAACAATAATTTAGTAAAATTATGTAAAATATATTAATTAAGTTGTATCCCTATAAAATTAAGAATAATTTAACCATAACTTATGCTTTGGATTATTATAAAATTTATAAAATATTAATTTTATCGTATAACTTTTTTATCTTAATTTGATTACTTTAAAATTTAATTGATCTTTTTCAGGTTCTAAATTATAATTTAGGTTCTCAGTTATAATTTTATTATATAATAATATAAAATATATAACTGTAGATCATCTCATGTGGTATTGATTCCAGTGGTAAAACTACTTTCCATAGCAAAGTTAAATAGAATCAAGATGTACTAGCTACCTCCTACTAATTTATTTAGATTTATGATCAAACTAGCTAGATTTTATCCAAATTATACTTGAAAAGCAAAAATTAAATACTATGAAGATAGATATATAAATAGATATTGATAATTATATATTACTATGTATTATATACATAATAAAAAACTACAAGTAAGTTTTAAAATATGCTAAGATCAATTTTCAAGCATTACAGAATTTATTTGAATATAAAAATCTGATTTAAATATAAAAAATTATCAACAAAATAAATTTTATTAATTTAAAATTTATTATCAAAAATTCAATGTAAATGATGTTTTGAAGATATTGTGGGTGTTTTTTTATTGAAATTAAGCTTTTTGATTGCCAATTTTTTTAAGGTTATCATTATAAGAGAAAATTTATTGAATATAAATTTATAAAAATAAATCATTAAATATTTTGTTATAAATTATATATTTCATTTTTATTATAACATTTATAAATAATTTGATTTTTATTTTATAAATAAATAGTTATGATTGAATATTAGTGTAAAATTATTTTACACTATGAGTGCATACCAATTGATTTTTACACTATCAGTGAATATCAAAACATTTAGAATTTTGTACTTACATCAAAATTTTTGCTTTTATTTTGCTTTTATAAATTAGATTTGTACAATATTTTTAAATTAATTCCACCACTATTTTATCTTGGTTAAAAAAATCCAATTTATCAAGAACAGATGAAAATAACCAAAACTTATGTGTCAACATATGCAGAGAAGAGCAACGAGGAGATGGGTGAAACACCATGATTTCTCATTTTCTCGAATTCCAAACTTTGGGCCATCACGTGCATTTTTTTTCTCTTTTTTTATTTTTTTTTTCTTCCTTAAAATTCAAACCCTCTTTACTTTGTTCTAACTTGAAAGCATCTTAGAAATTACTCTCTAAGAGGCATCGACTCTCTGCAACCTTGCATGAACATAACTTTGTGTCTTGTGTTCTTTTCACAGAAAAAATTATTAAATATTATTAATATTATTATCATTATTATTTTTAAAAATAAATAAATGTTGCCAAATTTCATGTTCTATTGTTCAACTTATATCAATAGTTAAGCAATAAAAGATAAAAATTAGAAATTAAAATAGTTTCTTTTCATTATTATTATAAATTATAAAGTTTAATTACTTAGCATGTATGTTATTCAACTTGAGTAATCTTTAAAGGAAAAAAAATGTGAAAAGAGATTTTTTTTTGTCAAATGCGGTATAAGTGTGTGACATTGTATATCACTTTATACGTGTAGCACATTAAGGATTTAATTGATTATTGAAACAGAAGAAATATGATTAACCTTCTTGGTCCCTTTTTTAAGTTTCTATCTTTTTAGAAAATTTATGGTTTTATTTATTTTTTATCTGTAAAAGATTCAAATTACATTAATTACTTCTTATTAATTATACCCATATTTTTTGTGAATAAAAATAAATGAACATTTTATTAAGAGTGATTTTCAATGAAAAAAATGGAAAATGACATAATAAAAAAAACAACAAGTGATATGCAAAGAATTTTAAAGTTAATTATTATTTTATCTTTATTATATTTTGAAAATTATTAGATTATTTATTTATATATAATTTTTTTATTTTAAATAAAAAACAACTTCACAAACCTTCTACGTATAGAAATTTACTTAAATATAAAAGTTAAATGAATTTGGTTAAACTTTAGGAGATTTAAATGTAGCAATTGAACGGATAGTTAGACAAAGAAAATATTAGAAGAAAAAAAATTTACGAAAATTCATATATAAAAGAACTCATATAATTGTAAAAATTTTTAAAAATTAACAATAATTTAGTAAAATTGTGTAAAATATATTAATTAAGTTGTATCCCTATAAGATTAAGAATAATTTAACCATAAATTATGCTTTGGATTATTATAAAATTTATAAAATATTAATTTCATCCTATAACTTTTTTATATTAATTTGATTACTTTAAAATTTAATTGATTTTTTTGAGGTTCTAAATTATAATTTAGGTTCTCAATTATAATTTTATTAGATAATAATTTAAATATATAACTATAGATCATCTCATGTAGTATTATTCTTGTGTTAAAACTACACCATAATTTTATTAGATAATAATATAAAATATATAACTGTATAGTTATCTCTATACACCATGATTTTTTAAGGTTATCATTATAAGAGAAAATTTATTGAATATAAATTTATAAAAATAAATCATATGTGTAGTTTAAAAAAAAGAGAAAGTATTTGTAATTGCACTAAACCTGTGGGGCTACATTTGTGATTACTTTAAAGTTTTATTTCATAAAGTTTTTTTTTGTGAAAATAAAAATTCACTTCAAAATAATTGTCGATTTAGTAATTTAGTTTAAAGTTTAATTAGTATGTACTGATAGTGTAAAAGAATATTATGCTAACATTTAATCACATCTTTTAATTTATATGACTTTTAAATTATAAATTGCTAATGTTAACAAACTTAGCATAAATTAAGAGTTGTAATTGAATGTAAATTTACTAATTAAACTATTTAGTATAAATGAATTAAATTGATTTAATTAAGCTTGAATATCTTATAAATATCGATACAATTTTTCACAGCAGTAGATTTGATTTAATGAATTAAATTGCTCCTATCAAGGCTTTTTATTATATTATTTAACATAAATTTAAAATAATTTCTAAAATAAAAAATTAAAATACTTTTTAAGATCATAATGATGTATATATTTTACTTATACATGTTGATGTAAAATTCATAGATTTTTATATGTTCATTAATTAGTGTTTTAAATCTTACATAATTAACAAAATTGTATCATACTATTAAATAAAAATATATTTTTATATTTTTATATAAGGAAAATAGTTGCAATAAAATACACTTATTTTATTATATGGATAAAATAAAATTATAATATTTGAAAATAATTGGATGAAATTAATTATTAACATATAATTAAATTTTGAATAATTTGAAAATTATATTAATATAAATTTAATTTGATCACTTTTAAAAATATAAACTGAAAATAAAAATTTATATATCAACACTATGAATTAAAATATATTTTTTAATATAAAAAATTAATATATGTCAACGTTATAAATTAGGATATACTTCTGAACTTTAAAAAACTAAAAAGATGTACTTTTTTTATTAGTAGAAAGTAGAAACATGTATATTAAGGAACATTTATAATGTGATGATAAAACAATGGTTGACTCAAATAAATCAATATCCTAAAAATGGACTTAAATTTGTAACATATCTATTTTAATATATTTATTAAATTTTTATCTTCACCAAAAAGGAAAGTAGGAGAAACCCTGAGGAAAGCCACTATTAAAGAAACAAACAAGTTGCTAGACACAGGATTTATCCGAGAAGCACATTACATGACTTGGTTAGCCAATCTCGTCATGGTCCTTAAAGGAAATGGAAAATGGTGCATGTGCACAAACTATATGGATTTGAACAAAGCATGCCTGAAAGACGCATACCTTATTCCGAGTATAGATCGGCTTCTTGATGGAGCCGCTGGACATCGGGTGATGAGTTTCCTAGATGCATATTCAAGGTATAATCAAATTCGAATGCACCCACCCGATGAGGATAAAACATCCTTCATAACAAACAATGCCAATTACTGCTACAAGGTCAAGCTTTTTGGCTTGAAGAATATAGGGGTGACATTTCACGATTGATGGATAAAATTTTTAAGAGTCAAATTGGAAGAAACATACAGGTTTATTTAGACGACATAGTGGTTAAATCAGACAACTATGAGAAACATGCAAATGACCTGTCTGAAACATTCTTCTCTCTTAAAAAATATCATAAGAGATTAAACCCAGCTAAGTGTGTCTTCGGAGTTGAGAGTAGAAAATTCCTCAGTTTCATGCTCTTGCATAAGGGATAGAGGTCAATCCTGACAAGTGTCAGACAGTCATTGATATGAGAAGCCCGCATAACAAAAAATAATTATAGAAGCTCACAGGACGGTTGACGTCCCTTTCAAGGTTCCAGCCAAGGTTAGTAGATAAAAGCAAACATGTGGTCAAGTTAGTGATAAAAAACTCCAAGTTTGAATGATAGATGACTGTGAGACAACCATCTGAGAGCTCACAGCCTTCTTCTTTGCCTCACCAACACTACTGAAGCTAGTTACTGAGGAAAACCTCTTGCTATACCTCTCGACGTCCAGCGAGGTCGTTATGTGGTGGTGGCCTAAAAGGTTAAACAACTTCAAGGGCCAATATACTTCATTAGCCAAACACTCCACGAACCCGAGCAAAGGTACCAAATTATTAAAAAGCTTGGCTTAACCTTGGTCACAACCTTAAGGCGTCTGAGACCATACTTCTAAGGATATCAAGTGGTGGTCAAAACGGACTATCCCATCTTCAAGGTCTTGCACAAACCTAAACTAGTAGGACGGATGATATCATGGTCAGTTGAGTTGTCCAAGTTCGGTCGACTTAGCCAAGGCGATGGCAGCAACAGAGTTGGTCTACTGAAGTGACTCACAACTTACCGTGTCTCAACTCAGTGGAAAATACTAAGTCAAATGTTCTCTTTTACTACAATATTACTCTACAATATTACTATGTAGTTAACAACTTCAAAAAACATTTTGATCACCTTAGGATTGAACATGTTAAGAGAAATGACAACAAGCGAGTCAACATCCTCCCTAAATTGGCCAGTATTAAAAAGTTGGGTCAATATAAGATAGTCATCCAACATACCTTGGAGGAACCAACTATTAACCACATGCTAGTGGCTGCTGTTGAATAGGAGCCCATTTGGATGATCACAATAAGAAACTTATTAGAAAGGGGAGGGCAATCGGCTAATGACAAATCTTCCTGAGCACTATGCACAAGGGCAGTAAAGTTCGTATTAATAGGAGACGAAATGTTCAAGTGAGGATACTTGATGCCACTCCTCAAGAGCCTCCCCTAGCCCAAAGGGATTGTGTTTTGCAAGAAATTCACCAAGGGGTGTGCAACTTTTACTCCGGTGCTCGTGCTATAGCTGCCAAAGTCATGAGGACGGAGTATTAGTGGCCCACAATTAAGTGAGATGCTGAAATGTTCATCAAGAGCTGCAAGGATTGTCAGCAGCATGGGCACCTCATAAGAGCACCTCCGCATGAATTGTGAAGCATAACCTCACCATGGTCCTTTGCGATTTGGAGAATGGATATCATCGGCCCTTTCCCCTCGGAGAGGGACAGTGCAAGTTCTTGATTATTACTATTGATTATTTTACTTAGTGGATTGAGGTTGAATTCCTATCTCGGATCATCGGCAAGAACGTCCAGAAATGCACATGGTAGAACATTATATATCGTTTTCACATCCCTCACACTATTGTCATGGACAATGGTCGACAATTGATTGATAAAAGGTTTGAGGAGTTCTTTAAAGGATTACATGTAATTCATGTGACCATGTCGGTAGAACACCCACAGACAAACGGTTAGGTTGAAGCTACGAATAAGGTTATATTGCAAGAGTTAAAGAAAAGACTTTGCATGAATAAGGGTAGATGGACCGATGAGCTGTCAGAAATCCTATGAGCCTACAGATACACACCACATTCAGTAACCCGAGACTCTCCTTATAGCCTTACGTATGCATAGACACCATGATCCCGATAGAAGTGGAAACATGCAAGAAAAGGGCTACTAAAAATACAACACAAATTTCAGATCGAGGTCCTTCAAGCAAGGAGACCTCGTTTGGCGAATGAGGGGAAAAGCCCAACGAGAACCCGAACAAGGAAAGTTTGCATCAAACTGGGAAAACCCTTTCAAAATCAAATAAAATCTGGATAGTGGAGCTTACAAACTAGAGCATCTCTCAGGAGAAATGTTACCAAGGTCGTGGAATATTGCAACACACCTCAAATTTTATTACAGTTAGCTCTCCTATGTAATATAGACTGATGTACTATTTTTCCTACCACCAATCTTTTTCCCAAGTGGGTGTTGACTGGGGAAGTTTTAATAAGACATCCATTTTGATTAATCAAACAAGTCTACCTTTTATCATATAAGTTTATTGCATACACCTCACTGATATCTCTACTCGGTAATCTCGTTCCGTAAAACGTGTATTTATCAACATATACACAGAACGGCAGTTCCATTCACAACGAATGACCCCTTTGACATATGCTCCACATAGAATCTTCATTCTATAAAGAGAATGATCCCAATGGCACAAATACAACAAAACTAGAACCAACCAATGTTGTGGTTAACTCGGCAATTCGGCCATCACACCATAAAAAATCATCATTCAGTTTACGAGCACACACATTCATTCAACCTAAGACTTAACAAATAAAATAATTAACATTTTATAACACCATAAAGAAAGCTTAAAGTAGACATACATGTCCTAGAAAAGTGAAAGGGAAGATATCATTAATCATTTTACCCGAAATTGATGTTAATATTACAAAAGGGGATGCGTAAGCATCCTAGGTACTACAACACAATGGCTCATAAATAGCCATGATCTCCGTTCTATAAACAAACTAATGGTCTTTATATGACCACTATTACAATCAATGATAAACCCCTAGAAACAAAAAAGAGCTTAAAAATAGAAGTTAAGTAGGGGAGCATCATCAATAGTAGTTTCTACATCAACGTCCAAATCCATGATCTCTTTCTTAAGAAACATGCGACCCTAATAGATGTCATGATCCAAATAAAATTGGGTCTCATTAACTTGATAGAGAAAGGCAGTCTGGTGAAGATCCTTCTTAAAACCTTTAATGGCTGGTTTCGATGGTTGCCTTGGCCTCCATTTTTGACACCTCAACCAAGTTGGCCTTAGCCTTATGAATTGATCTGACGTTGTCTTTAGCTTTTTTCAGCAAACTGGTAGTTGTCTTCCTCAACTTTCACTTTCCCTTTGAGATTAGCAGCTCCTCAGAAAGGAGACTATGCAAGACTCCATGAGCTCTTTCTTTAGCTTCTCCATCCCTGTGTTCTTTAGCGCATCTTGAATCAACCTTTGGATCAACATCTAAGCACGGGCTTCCAATTTTGTATAAATGGTCATTATCTCCTCGACTGTTGGACCATCAATCAACTCCAACTCCTCCAGGGTTTACCTGACTATTTTTGTCTTCTTCCTCATTATCAAGTCTGGGCAAAAGAACCCGTTCAGCATAGAGGTGTTGGGTGAGTCTGCTGACTTCTCAAAACTTAGAGTCTTCTGAGTGAGCTTCTTAGAAGGGACACCTGACTTATCTCCCCCTTCCAGCTCCTTCCTCTTCTTGTTGTCCTTCCTTTTCCTTGTATTTGCGAGTGGTGAAGGTTGCAGGTTGAGCAGACCAATACCCTTAGGCCCCATTGCCACGTTCTCTTTCTTGCTTTCCTGAGTCTAGCGCTCATGAATTTTCTTGAATGAGAACCAAGAACCCTTTGGTACTTTGTCGGCCATAACACCTACAAAGACAACAAAAATTAGCCAAGTTAAAATTATGAACTGAAAGTAAATTCTAAGGTCAATGACTTAGTATCCAGCCCAGGGCGAAGATCAGTAGACAATATTAACCTCAAAATAGACTTCGTGAGAAGTCAGTGGGGAAGATCGTCTAAAATAGATAGTAACTTCAAGTCATTCTCTAGCATATGCTACCTTAGCCACTCACCATCGTGGGTTCGGCGTCCAATATAAGGGAAATCTAGGCTGGTTGTTCTAGTCATACATGTACTTATGACCTCGAGGTGCAACACTGACCTTGAAGAAGCCTCGCTTGAAATCCTTTAAGGAAGAGGTATATGGACTAAACAGACAAAAATTCTACTGACCCATCAATGAAACCCACATCGGGGTCTCACCTAGGCAAATACAATAGTGGTATAGGAAAATCCTAGGATTAGGCTCTATGTACAGTGTCCTGTAGAGCGTTCAAAATGACTGCAGAGTGGCCCAGCTATTGGGATGTAATTGGCTTGGTGCCACATTCAACATACGGAGCATGAACATCATGAACTCATCAAATGGGAGTTGAATATGAAACTTCAAGAAAAGGCATTCATACATAAAAAAGAAATCTTCACCGGAATCACTCCGGCCAAAACAAACCCTATCAAACCTTTTGCATATGTCCATACTAAAGATATCATTCTCCGCGTCTGGTAGAGTGAGTTCGGTGGAAGTTATCTACAATCCACTATAAGTCCCTAACTTTGGTATGGCACAACCTATATGACAAGATGGAAGGCTTCACCTACTCATACCTTGCAAGGGTAGAGTCATTAACCACCTCGGCTACCAGGTTCGCAGCCACGGTTAACTACTCTACACAAGCCGATACCACCTCTATGAAACTAGAGACTTCGCACCCCGTTATTATGGACTACCCACCCTAGAATTCTCTCATTCTCCATCCTCGGAAGATGATGACTCAATATGGGACGACTTGCTCAAACTCGTTGACATGATACATACCTTTTACTTACAAGATGTTTGATATTAGATTATCGGATATTGCTATACTCCAAAGTGTCAGAAAGTGTGGTGGATAGAGAACGTGTCTGCAACCCTATTTATAGATAGCTGACCCATCAGGCCCAACGTGCCAATTAACCTCAGCCATCTAATCTCAATTAATCAACGGTCCCCAAGTGTCTACTTGTTAGAGAGCAGGACTACCTAGGCACCTACTCTAGAAGCCCCAACTTCTTAGGGTTTTGACGGTTGTTGTACCTTGCACATTTTGTCTCCCCATGCAACATGCGCACCTCTTAGGATATATTTCATGCACTTCGAATTTCAACTTATCATGGTCCATCACTATTCCAATGTAAGCTTCGAGGCATGTGTACCGAGAAGACCTCGGAAGACATAATCTCATCACTGCTTAGAAACTAGTCACACCTCATCAACAAAGTAACAAACTTCACACACAACCGTTAGTGATACGTTCCAAGGACAACCAAGCAACTCGTGACGTTTCTGCCATGGACATGACGTCGCTAGCCTTAGTACTGCATTAACCAAGTAAGACGATGTAGAGATATTTGTCTTGACGAATCCAAATTGTAAGATGGATTGAAAGACACACTAGAGGCAGTGGTAAATGGTTTTGGGGGGACAAGGTGTGTCAACTATGATGTAGCCTACAAGGTCACGGGTTACATGCAAAGAATGAATCTATCAATACCACACAGGATAATTGGAGGAGTTTAGTTTGATAGGGAGTTGGCTAGTGGTGTTAAATTCCTCAAGATCCTTTGGATCATAAAGGGTGAGAGGAGGAATGGCAGTAGATGTGGACGAGTGAAAGGCCATTGGATCACCATCCCAAAAAAAAAGTTAGTTTTTTCCCGCACCAACATTGTTCCTTAATTTTTTGTTATTTATTCAACTTCATTAAACACACGCATTGTGCATGGTGTGGAGAACACACTATAGCCAACACAGTCAAATACCCATTTTTTAAGGATCAAGCTTCCCACAAAAAAAGTCTCTTTTTCCTTCATCACACGAAAAATCAAAGCTAAAGCACCATCGAAAGTGTTAATAGATCTTTGTTCATTCACTTCTATTAGTAAGTATTGCAATAACAACTTTGAGTAGTGCCAAATGGGTAGAGAATGGTGACCTCGCCACATTCCCTTTGTTGTAGAAGCTAAAGCATCATTCCCTAACCATTTAGCCTAACCTAAAGTTGTTCCTTCAACCCTTCCTTTCTTACGACATGCAACCAGTACCTGTATAACCATGCACACACCTACTCACCCGTACCCATGCATACACGACGCAGACGCACACCCACTTACACATGCAAATATGTTATACTATACCCCATTTTATGAAGGATAACATAAGCTCTTAAATGCTTATAAGAAGCAACACAAGTGTTTTTTAATTTTTAGTAGATACTTAATGTCTTTGTTTACTGCATATCTTGTTAAGTAATATCTATGTTATAAAAACCAGACCGGACTGCTCTGTTCCATTGGAAAACCGATGAATCGGTCTGGTTATTGGTTCTGTCAATCCTAAAAGTCGATGGAAACAAATATCAATATTCTAACCAGGGCTTCAACCGGTTTACATTTTTTTATTTTTTTATTTTGCTATATCCACCCCTCATTTTCCTAAATCAACCAATTTTTAATTAAAAAATTAAGAAAACTTAGTAATATGAATGTGTATTTAGTATAATTATTTTTGTCCTTTTATAATTACAACCTTAATACATTTTTTCTTTTATAATCTTAATTGTTATAGTACATTAATAATACAAAAATATTATTTTATTAAGACTTATTCAACCACTGATTCAATAACGGTTGAACAAATGAACCAGTGTTTTCACCGATTCCATCATCGGTCTAGTTTTAAAAACATAGACTAATATACATGCAAATTCACGAAGGATAAGAACACTAAAGTCCTATAAATAATTTGAGGTTGAGGTTTCACAAAAGTGTAATTTGAGTTTGAGGTTGCATAATCTTTGATTCAAATCATTGTAAATAAATTTAAATCAAATAAATATGTGTTGTCAACTTAAAATCTCGATCTAACAACCTAATCTAACAACATAGAAGCAGTCAAGTCTCTTTAACATATATTGAGTCAAAGCAATTATTTTTGTTAAATTAAAATCTCGATTTAACCACTCAGACTTGTCCAAATCTTTTATATGTAATATATAAATATAGATCTTCAAATTATACATTGAACTATAGTTATTAAGAATATTATATATATAAGTTAACTTTTATTGAATTGTGAATGAATAAGAACACGTCTAATAAGCATAAGATTCCAAGCTATATATTAAATTAAACTTTCATTATATTAAAAAGACTTCAATATGTCTTTAGTTCTTGATATTAATTTATTTAAATCTGTTTTGCTTCTCAAATTAAAAGGTTTTACACCTATTTGCTAAAATTGTTATTTTTACTTTTTAGACACTATAATTTAATTTTTTTACTTTATAGACACTATATGCATATAGAACCATTTGGAATTTGTTGTATTTTTTACTTTTTAGACACTATAATTTAATTTTTAATTTAAATTAAATGAAATTCCTAATAGCTTAAAACAACAAGAAAATATAAAATTGTTGGTTAAAAATTAAATTTTTACAGTTTTTATCAATTAGAATTATATGAAAATATAATAACATAAGAACAATTATGCATTCAAATATAAAAAAATTATATATAAAATTAATATATATGATATTAAAATTAAATTATAAGAACTACACATATTTTTTGTGTTTACTTCATATTGACTATATGAGAGTGAAATCATATAAATGATTAATTCAATCACAATATTATTATGATTATATTCTATAAAATCATCCTCATATCTTTAAATATTATAAAGTAGGATTTTTTATGTTATGTATTTTTGTCAATATTAATAAATATGAAATATATATAATTTATAAGAAAATATAAGATAATTTATTTTTATAAATTATATAATTTATATTTAAGTTATTTATTTTTTAAAATGTTAATAAATATGAAATATATAATTTATAAGAAAATATGAGATAATTTATTTTATAAATTTATATTCAATAAAATTTCTCTTATGATGATAACCTTAAAAAACTTGACAATTAAAAGTCTTAATTTCAATAAAAAAATACCCACAATATCTTAAAAACATAATTTACATTGAATTCTTTATAATAAATTATTAATTAATAAAAAAATATTATTAATAATTTTTATATTTAAATGACATTTTTATATTCAAATAAATTTGTGTAATGTTTGACATTTGATCTTAGTATATTTTAAAACTTTTAATTTTTTTATTATATAATAGATAGTAATATATAATTATTAATATCTATTTATATATCTATCTCCATAGTACTCTTTTTTGTCAGTTATAAATCTAGATCGAATCTAACTAGTTTCTTAACAAAATCTAACTAGTTAACCATGGTAAATCTAAATAAGTTAGTAGGATTAGCTAATACATCTATCTATAAACTTTGTTGGGAAAGTAATCTCTCATCTAGAATGAGTATGACAAAAGATCTCTACATTTATATATTTTATATTATTATTTAATAAAATTATAATTGAGAACCTGGAAAAAAATAAATTAAGTTTTAAAGTGATTAAATTAAGATAAAAAAATTTATAAAACTAAATTAATATTTTATAAATTTTATAATAATCTAAAGCATAATTTATTGTTAAATTATTTTTAATTTTATAGGAATCAAATACAAGTTAATTAATATATTTTACATGATTTTATTAAATTATTTTTTATTTTTTACGATTATATATGAGTTCTTTTATTTATGAATTTTCATAAATTTATGTTGCTTCTTTCTAATATTTTCTTGGTGTATCTATCGATTCAATTCCTATGTTTAAACCTTACATTACTTAACCAAATTCATTTACTTTATATTTAAGTAAATATCTATACATATCATCTAGAGTTGTTTTGTATTTAAAATAGAAACAAATTTATATACAAATAAGTAGTTTAATAAGTTTCTAAATAGATAGTAAGAGTAAAAAAGTAATTAATTTGAAAACTTTTCACCTATCACTTGTTAGTTCTTTTTTCTTATGGTGCTATTTTTCATTTTTTTTTCATTGAAAATCACTATAATAATTTTTCTCTCTATGTGATAAAATGTTCATTTATTCTTCTTCAAAAAAATATGGTTATAATTAATAAAAAATAATTAATATAGTTTTAAACTTTAAAAAATAAAAAATAAATAAAAACATAATTTTTTCAAAAAATAGAAACTTAAAAAAGGGACTACCAGGTTAATTACTTTTCTTCTATCTCACTAACCAATTATATCTTAATGTGTCACACGTACAATCTATCTTAGGAGTGATAAGAGACAATGCCACAAGTTCCCTATTCCCTATTTGACCATAAAAAATCTCTTTCTTACAATTTGTTCTTTAAGAATAATATATATGCAAATTATTTTAATTTTTAATTTTTATCTCTTGTTCTTTAAATATTGACCTAAGTTGTACAAAATGAAATTTGGCAACATTTTATTTATTTTTAAAAAATAAAATAATAATAATAAATAATATTAATAATAATGAAAATTTTTCTCTAGGAGAAGAACACAGCACATAGAGTATTTTTCTATGTTTTCTAAAATGCTTCTAGTTAGAACAAAGCAAAAAGGGTAAAACCATAAAAACGGGTTCAAATCTGTGGGCAAACCCGACCTACTATCAATACGGGTCGGTCGGGCAAAACAAAAAAGATAAACGAGTTGCAATAGCCCAACTCACTTCAAACCTGACCCATACAAGTTCAACTCAGGTGGGCCGAGTCAGCCCATATTCAACCACTAAATATTTATTATTTTAATATTTTATTATTTTATTAAATATTTATTATTCAACCCATTAAACATTTATGATTTAAACTATTATATTACATAATCAAATAGAAAATATTTTTCTTAATTTTAAATAAAGGCTTAATTAAATAATTAGTTTTAAAAATTTAAATAATCTCAATTTTTAAAATATTTTTTTTATTTTTTGGTAGGTTAGTGGGTTGGCCTGTATAACCTACCAACCCGTGGTAGGCCGGGTTAGGCTAACAGATTGAGTAAGAAAGTTTAAATGTGTTGGGTTAGGTTGACCCGTTTATCAGATGGGTCAAGGTGGGCTGACCCATGTGGGCCAAACCAACCCATTTTGACAACTATAAAAGAGGGTTTGAATTTGAAGAAAAAAAAAAAGAAAGGGAGAAAAAATATACAGTATGACGCTTAGTCCAAATCACAATTAGAAATTTGAGAAGATGAGGATGGGTGGCAATCATAAAGAAGAACACCTTGTTCAAATGAATGGATGAGAGTGCGTATATGTTGTTTGCACTTGCCCGCTGTCTTTCTTCTCGTGCTTGTTCCTTCAACTATCCTCTTTGTTCTTTTTCTAGATGTTATCCCATAAGTTTTGGGTATTTTTATCTGTTTTAGATAAATTCATGTTTTTTTCAATCATGAGAAAATATGTTTGAATTAAGTTAAAAATTTTGTACAAATCTAATTGGTTAAAAAAATCAATGTAAAAATTTTGATATAATTACAAAATTCTAAATATTTTTATATTTACAATGTTGTAAAAACTTATTCGATCACTAACCCATTCAAGGCAAATGATCAATAGATTAGTGGTCGGATAACTCAATCTAACCTGATTTATATATAAAAAAAATAAAAAAACGTAACATCACAATTTTCACTTTCTACATTCTCAAATTGCATAAAAAATAAAGAGAAAATAAAAAAGTAAGAAATGACATTATTTAAAATAGTTTTTTAAAGAAAAAAAACTAAACTTAACCCAACTGGGATCAATTCGGTCCGAGTTACCGTTTTTTACTTGAACTGGGATCAATTCTATGGTGTTTTATAGTGATACATGCAATTTGAATATTGATAGTTTTAAATAAGTTTGGAATCATCCTCACTTTAAATGCTTAACTCATAGAACTAGAATTTCTTTTGCACAAGTTTTAACAGGAACTATAGTTAGTGTTTTCTTGCTTTAATATTGGCCATGTAAATGGTTGTTTGCAATACAGTGACATAATTCTTGATCCATTTTACATAATTCATGGAATGAATACAATGGATGATAAGTACTGTTCTATAGAATGTTGGGATAATTCTATCATTTGAATAGTTGATGTCGGTTGAATCTGGTGATGAGTCATCACTTGTAGTAGTTTGTGTCGATAAATTTAGTGATCCTAGTTTGTGAGAAATCCAAACTATAGAGATATATGTAAAATAATAATAATAATATTAATAATAATAATAATAATAATAATAATAATAATAATAATAATGATGATGAAGATGATAGATAATAATATATAACTATAGTGATTAGTTATTATGCAAAATTTAGTTCCTAATTTTCACTTTTCATGTTTCTTCAAATTAAGTGGAGATGAACTATCATCTGCTGGTACTAAATTAAGTATTATTGTTGCAAGATAATCAATTGAGAAATAACAAACTAAAATAAATAAAATTGTAAGCAATGAAAAAACATTGAGCAAATAAAAGTAACAAAATGATCAAAAAACAAAAAAAACTTTCAGCAAATGAAAACATAAGAATGAAAAAATACATATGTTAATAGACCTTTAAATTAACTTTAATAGAAGAATTTTAAATAAAAATATAGAAAATACTAATGAAGTAAGACTTCAATATTTTTGTGAAGTTGTTAATGAAGTATGCAATTTTTTAGTAGCAAAATCTGAAATTGATTCTCGAGAAAAATATGTAGAGCCATATAGGGAATTAAGTTTTATACTTTAACATATATCTTTTCAAAATTCCTTAATTGATTATTCTTTAGCCTTATATATAAAAAAATTTAGAATGAAGAGAGAAAATGTTAAACAAAGTAATGAGCAAATGAATAATTTAGAACTGAAACAAATACACATACTACATGTTTTTTAATAAGCATAATGAGATTAGCTCATTTTCTAACAAAGAAGCTTAGAAGAGGTTATAAGTACTGGTGTTTAAAGGAGATGCTTAGGTGATAAAGGACCATCCTTGGGGCATCAAATAAGACCCATCACAAGGTGCATTGCAAGAAGAATAGAAGAAAAGGAAGGTCATACCACACCAAGAGCATTGATGATCACATGTGTGGACTTTGGTGCATCTTCCTAGTCTTTTGCTTGTTTTCCTTATTTTTCCCTTGTATTTTGGGGAACCTTAATCACTTAGGATTTCATTGTATATTTTTATTTAGCCTTTGTATTATGGTGAAATTAGTTTAGGATTTATTTTGGGACTTAAACCTTGACTTGTGAGGTCAAAAGTCCATTTCTTTCACAATGGTATTTTAGTCATTTAGGGGGGAGGGACCTACAATTCATTTGAGGTCCATTTAGGGTTCATTTGAGAGGCATTTAGCTCTCAAAATTTCGTACAAATGACCTAGAAGCCTCCCACCCTCTCTTTAAATACCCTAGGTTAGACTACATGTAGTCACTTTGGAAATATTGGATATTTGAGAGACTTTTCCTCATCATACGTCTTCCTTAGTCATTTATGGATCTCTTGGCCCCCTTCCTCTCCTCTCTACCTTAGAAGGAGCTTGGGTCTCCCTAGGATTGGCCTTCACCCTCTCCAAGTGAAGTGAGCTAGCCAAAGAGACACCATCCAACCACCACCGCCCAAAACACCATTCTTTTGTCTCCATTTTTCATGAACCACTTTCGCCCTTCATAAGCCCTATTTTCACACCTATTTTCAGACCTTGAAGAAGATCCATTTCAACATCTCATCTGAGAGAAGAGTTGGTGACACCATGGAGTAGATGGAACAATCATTAGGGGTAACAATGTAACCATTTTTTAAGAACAATAACATATTAATAAAAGACGTAATTTATATTAGTAAGTTTATTTAATTTTTAATTATTTTTATTAAATAAATTAAGAATTGATTTTATAATAAAATAAATGTGGGTATTGATAATAAAATAGTCTAAAGGTTAAGTTTAGACTTAGTGTTAAAAATCTTAAACCAATGGTTATCCTAGAGTAAATAAAAGGAACTCGGGTACTACACTTTAGTTTCCATTTCCAACTTTCTCAAAAGAGCTTGAGTAGCAAGCCACACCCTTACATACAAATCTTCATTCGAGGGTAAAGGTTGAGTGGGAAATTGTCTCTCACAAGCATATATAGAGAATATAGATAGTGAAGCAATTCTTAAGTTTTTATAGATTCACATGCATGCGGTTGGAAAATTGTGAACACCTGAAAATCATAACATGTTTTATACGTGACTTTGATTATTACATTGTTTGTATCAATTCAATTTTCATCACTACAAAAAAGGTTTTCTAAAAGGCATGTTTACATCAATTATGTTATAAATGTTGTAGGAAAACATACAGTCGCGACATTGTAATTTTTTGAAAGATCATAAAACCTTTCTTAGAAATACCTATTTTAAAGTTTTTAATTTTAAAATAATTATCTTGAAAAACTTTTTACTATGGTAAATGCGACTTTTTGATTCACGTTTTGCTCCAAATCCCTAATCAACTTTTTTTCTTTCAAGGGTCCAAATCCTTCATCTTCTCAGCTTGCGTTCAATGTGGATGAAGATATGTGTCCTCTCCAATGTGTTTTTACTCCCATTTGCGCCTCACCACAAATATGTTTTTCTGAAACTGGAACCAGCACACCGTTGAAAACTTCTCTCTCTCTCTAACTCTCTAGCACTTCCTAGGGTTTCTTTCAATCGCATTTCAATTTCGTAACTTCATCTCTAATTCTCTCTTGGTTTGTCAAGATGGTCAACCATGGCATTCCCTTGGAGTTCATGACCTCTTTGGAGAATGAAGCTCTTGATTTTTTTGCATGCAACCCTAGTGTCTAAAGACAAGGCTACTCATCCTGACCGTTATGGCTATGAAAGCAAAAGAAATTGCAACAGTTATATCATATATCCCAAAACACTTCTACCTTTTCAGTAAAACCCACAATTATTTTAGGTATTTATATATGTCTTTTCAAAACAAAAAGTCCCCTAGTTTCTATTTATTTGCTTTTTTTTCTTAATGTTCATTTTAAAATTTAAAGAAATCATGTAGACATGTTTTTTTTTCTTATGGGGTGTTTATTATAGGTGTGTTATGGAGGAGTACATAGGGGCAGTGAAGAAGATATGCTGTGAAGCGTTGGAACTAATGTGATGAGGACATAAAGCTTGAAGGACTTGGAGGACCTATGACAAGGGCAAGGACAAGAAGAGCTAAGGAAGCTATGCAACAAGTATTGGCAGCCCTTGTGCAAAAAGAGCCAAACATTGAAGAAATAAAGTTTAAAATTGTTAATTGTCTCAGGACTGAAGAGAACAATGCTTGATCTTAATGACGAGAAGTTTAGAATAAATTAAACTTATTTTCTTGGAGTTTACTTAGTTAATGGTGGACAACCAGAATTGTCTAATTAAAGTTGCAGCCACCTAGGTTATCAATTCTAATTAGTATACATGTTTAATTTGCTTTGACAGTTACACTTTGTTATTAAGCTGCCCATTATTAGTTTTCATTAAGCGTATTTTGTAACTCCAGCTGAATGTAAAAAACCACTAAACCTATACACAAGCTGAGTTTATTAGGCATATACATTTGTGCAAGACTCAAATGTGAGAACAGAATATTTTGGAAATAAAAAAGCTAGTTGAGGTTTTCTCTCCTTTGGGTTCTTGACAATCCAAAATCTTTTGAGATTTATCAAAGGTAATTCACCCGTTTGTGTGTGCAATCTCGTAGACATATCTTCCATCCGTGGAAGTGTGGAGTCTATCAATTCCAATTCCATTTTTTGTCTTTTCCATTCATACTCAATTCTGCCCAGCAAACTCTATGATCAATTGCACAGGAAAGTCCTACACTATTCAAAAACTCGTTTACTCGTTGAATTTCAATAACTTTTAATTTCCATTCTATGTCTAAGAGTTTGATAGTAATTCTAATCAGTTTATTTTTTACAATTGTTTGCATTCCATGTTGATCAATTTTGTTAAGGCGGCAAGCTAAATTCCTAGGGTCCTTTCAGAATCCTAAACTGACAGAGGATTCATATCATAATGGCTGAGGGGTTAAAGATAGGAGCAAGAATGAGCTTAGCAAATATAAAGGGATGAAAGAAGTGATACTATATTGGGGATGAATCGGTATCGGACATTTCTGACTCCAGTAACTTGATTGTTATTATTATTATGGATTTTGCGGTCTTCCTTGTCACAAATGGGGTTTTCTTAAGCAACCAATTTATATGGCTATATTTTTTTTTATATGCTTGAAGAAGGGACATCCTGATTGGTAAAGTTGTTTTGTGAATGCATTTTATAATAATTTTGAAGCAAAATATGCATATGGTTCCCAATTTAAAATAAGCTATCACTATGAGCCGAAAGAGAAGGTATCATGAAATTAATTCAAGGATTAAAGTTGGAAGAAAGCATTCCCAGTTGTGGAGTCCTATTTCGCAGTTCCAACTCCATTAGGTATATATGTTGAAGTTCATAGTTTTTTTTTATGATTCCTTTAATAGTTTATAACTTTGAACTATTTTTCCTTTCTAGATTTGAAAGCTCGAGATCAAGAGGTTTTAGTACATAAATTATATATAATAAATTAATAATAATAATAATAATAATATAATATATTATTATTATTATTATTTCAGTTTGATTTAAAGTGATGGGTGGATTCTTAAAAAAAAGTATTGAGTCTGTGAGTTTCTAGTGGTTTTAACATTTTTTATGTTTTTAATTCATAAAGCAATATAAATGATTCTAATTAAAGAAATTGAAATAAACATGCATATATTATGAGTTAATAATTAAGGTAATTATTTATGTGGGTTGGTCTTTGGACATTCAATAGTGTTAATTGAGTGGTTCTATATATAGTTTTCTATATTATGGTATTATTTTCTCAATGGCACATGGTTAATAAAATATTTTATCAGCAATGGAAAATGGAAAATTCTGGGTTTGAATCCCTTTATATCAATTTTCCTCCATGTTGTCTAGGTCTCTTAATGCCAATTCTATTTGATTTTGTAAATTTGATATTTTTTAAATCATATGTACTTATGATTGAAGTGGAATTTGAATTGATTTTAATGTTAAATGCTTAAAGTTAAGTAATTTTATTTTTAATGTTAAAAGCTTAATAGTTAAGAAATTTTGGGCTTGTAACCTTATATCCTGGTGGTGGTGGTGTTAGAAAGGAAATTTCTTTGAAAATCTTGATTTATAAGTTTCTTGTTTAATTTGAGATTTTTGTCAAGTTTCTGTGAAATTTCTTTGGGTGGATTTGTCTATTTTGTTTTGAGTTAGCTTTGAAAAGGGGAAATAGGTAAAAAGAAACTTCTTCTTTGTTTTAAATTTCAAAAATTATGATTTTACAAGTGTTAAGATTGATAGTTGTGAGGGATTTAACTTTTGAACTGATTTTGCATGTTATGTGAAATTTGTTAGTATGGTGATTGATGAATGGTATTGTATTGATTTTCTGTGACAAGAATTGAATTTATAGGCTTGACAATGTATTATTTGGAATTATGGTGTAATGCATATAATTGGAATGCATAATGAGGATATATTTATGTTGTTGGTTACGGGCAATTACAGTCGAGTAACTTAGCCTTGGATGATATGTTTGGTGGGATACATTGATGTTAGGGACACAACTGAGGTCAATGTAATCCATAGCATCAGATATGCAATGGGATATTTCTGTTGATAGTAGGCATGCAAGGTTGTGACCCTTCTAAACAAAGAACACAAGTATTCAATTGAATAAAGGAGAAAAAAGTTGGGAAAGAAGGTGACCAACCACTCACAATGGAAAATAATGAGAGACAAGAGAGTGTTTGACAAGGTTTATGTGAGGCTTACAACTGAAGAGGAAGATGAGGCAGAAGCTCAAGAGTCCAAATAACTAAGCATTTCACAAAGACAAAAAATTAATAATTTTTAACTTTATCATAAAACATTTTAAAATATATATAATAATAATAATAATAATTGGATCGGTTCGGTTTGATTTAGAATTTTAATCTAGTGAAGAACCTGAGCATCTTGTCTAGATTCAAATGTCGACCAGCAAGAACCTGGTTTAATCTTACCAGTGAAGGAATGTCGCTCAGGGAAATCAATCGCTCAACAAAAAACCCATAAAATACAAGGCAAAGAGAACTTTGAGTTGAGTGAGACATGCCATTGGATGCAAAGCCTTTATACGAGGTCCCAAAATATCCAAAAATCCTATATACGAGATCCCCCACATCTAGCAGAAGCAACCACCCACTCAATGTATAACTTCTCCTCCTCTAAGTTTACATAATTCTATGATAGGTTTTAATATTTGAGCATATATGCAATTGAATTGAAATTTAGACAGTGATAGATAACATTTACATCAATAGATTTTTAGGATGTTACACATAATCCTAACCACATTCCTAAGATTCCAAAATATCCAAAAATCCTATATACGAGATCCCCCATATCTATCAGAAGCAACCACCCACTCAATATATAACTCCTCCTCCTCTGAGTTTACATAATTCAATGATAGGTTTTAATATTTGAGCATATATGCAATTGAATTGAAAATTTAGACAATGATAGATAACATTTACATCAATAGATTTTTAGGATGTTACACATAATCCTAACCACATTCCTAAGATTCCAAAATATCCAAAAGTCCTATATAAGAGATCCCCCATATCTAACAGAAGCAACCACCCACTCAATACATAACTCCTCCTCTAAGATCAGTGAGACATGCAGTTGGATGCTCAGGAACTCACTAAACTCACTTCACTCCCTTTTCTTCATTTTTTTTTCTTTTCTTTCCCCTTTCTTCTTTTCTTTTTTCTTTCAATTTTCTTTCTTCTCTGTTGCTTCAATTCTCTTCCTTACTGTTTTCTTCTGTGCTTTGCATGGTTAGCCTCTGGTTGAAAGATTTTGGCGTGGTCTATCTCATAGCTCATATTGCTCAGTGATCTCTATTATAGGTAAGTCTTATCTTGAATCAATGAACCTTTCTCTTATCATTTTCGATCTTTTCGTTCCCGTTAGAAATGAAATTTCTTTAAAAATCTTGATTTATGAGCTTCTTGTTTAATTTGGGATTTTTGTCAGGTTTCTATGAAATTTCTTCGGGTGGATTTCTCTATTTTCTTTTGAGTTAGCTTTGAAAAGGAGAAATAGGTAAGAGAAACTTTTCTTCATTTTAAATTTAAAAAATTATGATTTTACAAGTATTAAGATTGATAGTTGTGATTGATGAATGGTATTGGTTGAATTGATTTTCTATGACAAGAATTGAATTTATAGGCTTGACAATGTAATATTTGGAATTGTGGTGTAATGCATATAATTGGAATGCATAATGAGGATATATTTATGTTGTTGGTTACGGGCAATTACAGTCGAGTAACTTAGCCTTGGATGATATGTTTGGTGGGATACATTGATGTTAGGGACACAACTGAGGTCAATGTAATCCATAGCATCAGATATGCAATGGGATATTTCTGTTGATAGTAGGCATGCAAGGTTGTGACCCTTCTAAACAAAGAACACAAGTATTCAATTGAATAAAGGAGAAAAAAGTTGGGAAAGAAGGTGACCAACCACTCACAATGGAAAATAATGAGAGACAAGAGAGTGTTTGACAAGGTTTATGTGAGGCTTACAACTGAAGAGGAAGATGAGGCAGAAGCTCAAGAGTCCAAATAACTAAGCATTTCACAAAGACAAAAAATTAATAATTTTTAACTTTATCATAAAACATTTTAAAATATATATAATAATAATAATAATAATTGGATCGGTTCGGTTTGATTTAGAATTTTAATCTAGTGAAGAACCTGAGCATCTTGTCTAGATTCAAATGTCGACCAGCAAGAACCTGGTTTAATCTTACCAGTGAAGGAATGTCGCTCAGGGAAATCAATCGCTCAACAAAAAACCCATAAAATACAAGGCAAAGAGAACTTTGAGTTGAGTGAGACATGCCATTGGATGCAAAGCCTTTATACGAGGTCCCAAAATATCCAAAAATCCTATATACGAGATCCCCCACATCTAGCAGAAGCAACCACCCACTCAATGTATAACTTCTCCTCCTCTAAGTTTACATAATTCTATGATAGGTTTTAATATTTGAGCATATATGCAATTGAATTGAAATTTAGACAGTGATAGATAACATTTACATCAATAGATTTTTAGGATGTTACACATAATCCTAACCACATTCCTAAGATTCCAAAATATCCAAAAATCCTATATACGAGATCCCCCATATCTATCAGAAGCAACCACCCACTCAATATATAACTCCTCCTCCTCTGAGTTTACATAATTCAATGATAGGTTTTAATATTTGAGCATATATGCAATTGAATTGAAAATTTAGACAATGATAGATAACATTTACATCAATAGATTTTTAGGATGTTACACATAATCCTAACCACATTCCTAAGATTCCAAAATATCCAAAAGTCCTATATAAGAGATCCCCCATATCTAACAGAAGCAACCACCCACTCAATACATAACTCCTCCTCTAAGATCAGTGAGACATGCAGTTGGATGCTCAGGAACTCACTAAACTCACTTCACTCCCTTTTCTTCATTTTTTTTTCTTTTCTTTCCCCTTTCTTCTTTTCTTTTTTCTTTCAATTTTCTTTCTTCTCTGTTGCTTCAATTCTCTTCCTTACTGTTTTCTTCTGTGCTTTGCATGGTTAGCCTCTGGTTGAAAGATTTTGGCGTGGTCTATCTCATAGCTCATATTGCTCAGTGATCTCTATTATAGGTAAGTCTTATCTTGAATCAATGAACCTTTCTCTTATCATTTTCGATCTTTTCGTTCCCGTTAGAAATGAAATTTCTTTAAAAATCTTGATTTATGAGCTTCTTGTTTAATTTGGGATTTTTGTCAGGTTTCTATGAAATTTCTTCGGGTGGATTTCTCTATTTTCTTTTGAGTTAGCTTTGAAAAGGAGAAATAGGTAAGAGAAACTTTTCTTCATTTTAAATTTAAAAAATTATGATTTTACAAGTATTAAGATTGATAGTTGTGATTGATGAATGGTATTGGTTGAATTGATTTTCTATGACAAGAATTGAATTTATAGGCTTGACAATGTAATATTTGGAATTGTGGTGTAATGCATATAATTGGAATGCATAATGAGGATATATTTATGTTGTTGGTTACGGGCAATTACAGTCGAGTAACTTAGCCTTGGATGATATGTTTGGTGGGATACATTGATGTTAGGGACACAACTGAGGTCAATGTAATCCATAGCATCAGATATGCAATGGGATATTTCTGTTGATAGTAGGCATGCAAGGTTGTGACCCTTCTAAACAAAGAACACAAGTATTCAATTGAATAAAGGAGAAAAAAGTTGGGAAAGAAGGTGACCAACCACTCACAATGGAAAATAATGAGAGACAAGAGAGTGTTTGACAAGGTTTATGTGAGGCTTACAACTGAAGAGGAAGATGAGGCAGAAGCTCAAGAGTCCAAATAACTAAGCATTTCACAAAGACAAAAAATTAATAATTTTTAACTTTATCATAAAACATTTTAAAATATATATAATAATAATAATAATAATTGGATCGGTTCGGTTTGATTTAGAATTTTAATCTAGTGAAGAACCTGAGCATCTTGTCTAGATTCAAATGTCGACCAGCAAGAACCTGGTTTAATCTTACCAGTGAAGGAATGTCGCTCAGGGAAATCAATCGCTCAACAAAAAACCCATAAAATACAAGGCAAAGAGAACTTTGAGTTGAGTGAGACATGCCATTGGATGCAAAGCCTTTATACGAGGTCCCAAAATATCCAAAAATCCTATATACGAGATCCCCCACATCTAGCAGAAGCAACCACCCACTCAATATATAACTTCTCCTCCTCTAAGTTTACATAATTCTATGATAGGTTTTAATATTTGAGCATATATGCAATTGAATTGAAATTTAGACAGTGATAGATAACATTTACATCAATAGATTTTTAGGATGTTACACATAATCCTAACCACATTCCTAAGATTCCAAAATATCCAAAAATCCTATATACGAGATCCCCCATATCTATCAGAAGCAACCACCCACTCAATATATAACTCCTCCTCCTCTGAGTTTACATAATTCAATGATAGGTTTTAATATTTGAGCATATATGCAATTGAATTGAAAATTTAGACAATGATAGATAACATTTACATCAATAGATTTTTAGGATGTTACACATAATCCTAACCACATTCCTAAGATTCCAAAATATCCAAAAATCCTATATACGAGATCCCCCATATCTAACAGAAGAAACCACCCACTCAATATATAACTCCTCCTCTAAGATCAGTGAGACATGCAGTTGGATTCTCAGGAACTCACTAAACTCACTTCACTCCCTTTTCTTCATTTTTTTCTTTTCTTTCCCCTTTCTTCTTTTCTTTTTCCTTTCAATTTTCTTTCTTCTCTGTTGCTTCAATTCTCTTCCTCACTGTTTTCTTCTGTGCTTTGCATGGTTAGCCTCTGGTTGAAAGATTTTGGCGTGGTCTATCTCATAGCTCATATTGCTCAGTGATCTCTATTATAGGTAAGTCTTATCTTGAATCAATGAACCTTTCTCTTATCATTTTCGATCTTTTCGTTCCCGTTAGAAATGAAATTTCTTTAAAAATATTGATTTATGAGCTTCTTGTTTAATTTGGGATTTTTGTCAGGTTTCTATGAAATTTCTTCAGGTGGATTTCTCTATTTTCTTTTGAGTTAGCTTTGAAAAGGAGAAATAGGTAAGAGAAACTTTTCTTCATTTTAAATTTAAAAAATTATGATTTTACAAGTATTAAGATTGATAGTTGTGATTGATGAATGGTATTGGTTGAATTGATTTTCTATGACAAGAATTGAATTTATAGGCTTGACAATGTATTATTTGGAATTGTGGTGTAATGCATATAATTGGAATGCATAATGAGGATATATTTATGTTGTTGGTTACGGGCAATTACAGTCGAGTAACTTAGCCTTGGATGATATGTTTGGTGGGATACATTGATGTTAGGGACACAACTGAGGTCAATGTAATCCATAGCATCAGATATGCAATGGGATATTTCTGTTGATAGTAGGCATGCAAGGTTGTGACCCTTCTAAACAAAGAACACAAGTATTCAATTGAATAAAGGAGAAAAAAGTTGGGAAAGAAGGTGACCAACCACTCACAATGGAAAATAATGAGAGACAAGAGAGTGTTTGACAAGGTTTATGTGAGGCTTACAACTGAAGAGGAAGATGAGGCAGAAGCTCAAGAGTCCAAATAACTAAGCATTTCACAAAGACAAAAAATTAATAATTTTTAACTTTATCATAAAACATTTTAAAATATATATAATAATAATAATAATAATTGGATCGGTTCGGTTTGATTTAGAATTTTAATCTAGTGAAGAACCTGAGCATCTTGTCTAGATTCAAATGTCGACCAGCAAGAACCTGGTTTAATCTTACCAGTGAAGGAATGTCGCTCAGGGAAATCAATCGCTCAACAAAAAAC
Organism: Psophocarpus tetragonolobus; assembly: GCA_037954015.1. NCBI lineage: Eukaryota > Viridiplantae > Streptophyta > Magnoliopsida > Fabales > Fabaceae > Psophocarpus > Psophocarpus tetragonolobus. The sequence continues at coordinate 37,594,921 of CM075691.1, read as the reverse complement.
CCATAAAATACAAGGCAAAGAGAACTTTGAGTTGAGTGAGACATGCCATTGGATGCAAAGCCTTTATACGAGGTCCCAAAATATCCAAAAATCCTATATACGAGATCCCCCACATCTAGCAGAAGCAACCACCCACTCAATGTATAACTTCTCCTCCTCTAAGTTTACATAATTCTATGATAGGTTTTAATATTTGAGCATATATGCAATTGAATTGAAATTTAGACAGTGATAGATAACATTTACATCAATAGATTTTTAGGATGTTACACATAATCCTAACCACATTCCTAAGATTCCAAAATATCCAAAAATCCTATATACGAGATCCCCCATATCTATCAGAAGCAACCACCCACTCAATATATAACTCCTCCTCCTCTGAGTTTACATAATTCAATGATAGGTTTTAATATTTGAGCATATATGCAATTGAATTGAAAATTTAGACAATGATAGATAACATTTACATCAATAGATTTTTAGGATGTTACACATAATCCTAACCACATTCCTAAGATTCCAAAATATCCAAAAGTCCTATATAAGAGATCCCCCATATCTAACAGAAGCAACCACCCACTCAATACATAACTCCTCCTCTAAGATCAGTGAGACATGCAGTTGGATGCTCAGGAACTCACTAAACTCACTTCACTCCCTTTTCTTCATTTTTTTTTCTTTTCTTTCCCCTTTCTTCTTTTCTTTTTTCTTTCAATTTTCTTTCTTCTCTGTTGCTTCAATTCTCTTCCTTACTGTTTTCTTCTGTGCTTTGCATGGTTAGCCTCTGGTTGAAAGATTTTGGCGTGGTCTATCTCATAGCTCATATTGCTCAGTGATCTCTATTATAGGTAAGTCTTATCTTGAATCAATGAACCTTTCTCTTATCATTTTCGATCTTTTCGTTCCCGTTAGAAATGAAATTTCTTTAAAAATCTTGATTTATGAGCTTCTTGTTTAATTTGGGATTTTTGTCAGGTTTCTATGAAATTTCTTCGGGTGGATTTCTCTATTTTCTTTTGAGTTAGCTTTGAAAAGGAGAAATAGGTAAGAGAAACTTTTCTTCATTTTAAATTTAAAAAATTATGATTTTACAAGTATTAAGATTGATAGTTGTGATTGATGAATGGTATTGGTTGAATTGATTTTCTATGACAAGAATTGAATTTATAGGCTTGACAATGTAATATTTGGAATTGTGGTGTAATGCATATAATTGGAATGCATAATGAGGATATATTTATGTTGTTGGTTACGGGCAATTACAGTCGAGTAACTTAGCCTTGGATGATATGTTTGGTGGGATACATTGATGTTAGGGACACAACTGAGGTCAATGTAATCCATAGCATCAGATATGCAATGGGATATTTCTGTTGATAGTAGGCATGCAAGGTTGTGACCCTTCTAAACAAAGAACACAAGTATTCAATTGAATAAAGGAGAAAAAAGTTGGGAAAGAAGGTGACCAACCACTCACAATGGAAAATAATGAGAGACAAGAGAGTGTTTGACAAGGTTTATGTGAGGCTTACAACTGAAGAGGAAGATGAGGCAGAAGCTCAAGAGTCCAAATAACTAAGCATTTCACAAAGACAAAAAATTAATAATTTTTAACTTTATCATAAAACATTTTAAAATATATATAATAATAATAATAATAATTGGATCGGTTCGGTTTGATTTAGAATTTTAATCTAGTGAAGAACCTGAGCATCTTGTCTAGATTCAAATGTCGACCAGCAAGAACCTGGTTTAATCTTACCAGTGAAGGAATGTCGCTCAGGGAAATCAATCGCTCAACAAAAAACCCATAAAATACAAGGCAAAGAGAACTTTGAGTTGAGTGAGACATGCCATTGGATGCAAAGCCTTTATACGAGGTCCCAAAATATCCAAAAATCCTATATACGAGATCCCCCACATCTAGCAGAAGCAACCACCCACTCAATGTATAACTTCTTCTCCTCTAAGTTTACATAATTCTATGATAGGTTTTAATATTTGAGCATATATGCAATTGAATTGAAATTTAGACAGTGATAGATAACATTTACATCAATAGATTTTTAGGATGTTACACATAATCCTAACCACATTCCTAAGATTCCAAAATATCCAAAAATCCTATATACGAGATCCCCCATATCTATCAGAAGCAACCACCCACTCAATATATAACTCCTCCTCCTCTGAGTTTACATAATTCAATGATAGGTTTTAATATTTGAGCATATATGCAATTGAATTGAAAATTTAGACAATGATAGATAACATTTACATCAATAGATTTTTAGGATGTTACACATAATCCTAACCACATTCCTAAGATTCCAAAATATCCAAAAATCCTATATACGAGATCCCCCATATCTAACAGAAGAAACCACCCACTCAATATATAACTCCTCCTCTAAGATCAGTGAGACATGCAGTTGGATGCTCAGGAAGTCACTAAACTCACTTCACTCCCTTTTCTTCATTTTTTTCTTTTCTTTCCCCTTTCTTCTTTTCTTTTTCCTTTCAATTTTCTTTCTTCTCTGTTGCTTCAATTCTCTTCCTCACTGTTTTCTTCTGTGCTTTGCATGGTTAGCCTCTGGTTGAAAGATTTTGGCGTGGTCTATCTCATAGCTCATATTGCTCAGTGATCTCTATTATAGGTAAGTCTTATCTTGAATCAATGAACCTTTCTCTTATCATTTTCGATCTTTTCGTTCCCGTTAGAAATGAAATTTCTTTAAAAATATTGATTTATGAGCTTCTTGTTTAATTTGGGATTTTTGTCAGGTTTCTATGAAATTTCTTCGGGTGGATTTCTCTATTTTCTTTTGAGTTAGCTTTGAAAAGGAGAAATAGGTAAGAGAAACTTTTCTTCATTTTAAATTTAAAAAATTATGATTTTACAAGTATTAAGATTGATAGTTGTGATTGATGAATGGTATTGGTTGAATTGATTTTCTATGACAAGAATTGAATTTATAGGCTTGACAATGTATTATTTGGAATTGTGGTGTAATGCATATAATTGGAATGCATAATGAGGATATATTTATGTTGTTGGTTACGGGCAATTACAGTCGAGTAACTTAGCCTTGGATGATATGTTTGGTGGGATACATTGATGTTAGGGACACAACTGAGGTCAATGTAATCCATAGCATCAGATATGCAATGGGATATTTCTGTTGATAGTAGGCATGCAAGGTTGTGACCCTTCTAAACAAAGAACACAAGTATTCAATTGAATAAAGGAGAAAAAAGTTGGGAAAGAAGGTGACCAACCACTCACAATGGAAAATAATGAGAGACAAGAGAGTGTTTGACAAGGTTTATGTGAGGCTTACAACTGAAGAGGAAGATGAGGCAGAAGCTCAAGAGTCCAAATAACTAAGCATTTCACAAAGACAAAAAATTAATAATTTTTAACTTTATCATAAAACATTTTAAAATATATATAATAATAATAATAATAATTGGATCGGTTCGGTTTGATTTAGAATTTTAATCTAGTGAAGAACCTGAGCATCTTGTCTAGATTCAAATGTCGACCAGCAAGAACCTAGTTTAATCTTACCAGTGAAGGAATGTCGCTCAGGGAAATCAATCGCTCAACAAAAAACCCATAAAATACAAGGCAAAGAGAACTTTGAGTTGAGTGAGACATGCCATTGGATGCAAAGCCTTTATACGAGGTCCCAAAATATCCAAAAATCCTATATACGAGATCCCCCACATCTAGCAGAAGCAACCACCCACTCAATGTATAACTTCTCCTCCTCTAAGTTTACATAATTCTATGATAGGTTTTAATATTTGAGCATATATGCAATTGAATTGAAATTTAGACAGTGATAGATAACATTTACATCAATAGATTTTTAGGATGTTACACATAATCCTAACCACATTCCTAAGATTCCAAAATATCCAAAAATCCTATATACGAGATCCCCCATATCTAACAGAAGCAACCACCCACTCAATATATAACTCCTCCTCTAAGATCAGTGAGACATGCAGTTGGATGCTCAGGAACTCACTAAACTCACTTCACTCCCTTTTCTTCATTTTTTTCTTTTCTTTCCCCTTTCTTCTTTTCTTTTTCCTTTCAATTTTCTTTCTTCTCTGTTGCTTCAATTCTCTTCCTCACTGTTTTCTTCTGTGCTTTGCATGGTTAGCCTCTGGTTGAAAGATTTTGACGTGGTCTATCTCATAGCTCATATTGCTCAGTGATCTCTATTATAGGTAAGTCTTATCTTGAATCAATGAACCTTTCTCTTATCATTTTCGATCTTTTCGTTCCCGTTAGAAATGAAATTTCTTTAAAAATATTGATTTATGAGCTTCTTGTTTAATTTGGGATTTTTGTCAGGTTTCTATGAAATTTCTTTGGGTGGATTTCTCTATTTTCTTTTGAGTTAGCTTTGAAAAGGAGAAATAGGTAAGAGAAACTTTTCTTCATTTTAAATTTAAAAAATTATGATTTTACAAGTATTAAGATTGATAGTTGTGATTGATGAATGGTATTGGTTGAATTGATTTTCTATGACAAGAATTGAATTTATTGGGTTGACAATGTATTATTTGGAATTGTGGTGTAATGTATATAATTGGAATACATAATGAGGATATATTTATGATGTTAGCTACGGGCAATTACAGTTGGGTAACTTAGCTTTGGATGATATGTTTGGTGGGATACATTGATGTTAGGGACACAACTGAGGTCAATGTAATCCATAGTATCAGATATGCAATGGAATATTTCTGTTGATAGTATACATGCGAGGTTGTGACCCTTCTAAACAAAAAACACAAGTATTCAATTGAATAAAGGAGAAAAAAGTTGGGAAAGAAGGTGACCAACGACTCATAGTGGAAGAGAATGAGAGACAAGAGAATGTTTGACAAGGTTTATAGGAAACCTGCAAGTGAAGAGGAATATGAGGTAGAAGCTCAAGAGTCCAAATAACTAAGCATTTCACAAAGACAAAACATTAATATTTTTTTACTTTAATATAAAAATTTTAAAATATATATATATATATATATATAATAATTGGATCAGTTCAGTTTGATTTGGATTTTAAATCTAATCTGTTAACCAAACTAAACTTAATTGATTTCCATAGGTTTAGTTGATTCGGTTTGTCCGAACACCTAGTGTTAATGCTCTGGTTGAAGACATTATTATAGGACTGCTGACAGAAAGAGGAAAGGCCATGTAGTATTGGAGTTTGGTAGCAACAATGCTAGAACATGAGCCTAAAACTTTTAAAAAATTATACCAAATATGAAAATAAGATATTCCCAATAAGTAAACATTTCGAGACATCTTGCTAGATTCATTGAAACTGCAACACCTAATAAACTAAATTGTTTTCTAAAGAACCCAAATTATTATTGACACTATTTATTTAAATATGACAAAAAATTGAATTAAATCTTTAAAGTAGAGAAAAATTAAATGAACGAACTCAGAAACATTGTATTTTCTATTTCTAGGTTTCTAAATTTTTGTAGGATAAGTTTTTAATTATATGTAAAAGCTTAAATATTTACATATGATCATGATATATTAACGTTATTGACCAAAATTACAATTTTTTTTTAAAAATGATACTGAATAATTTATTGCATAGACAAATAATTTAAATAATTTATTACATATATAAATATTTTCTAGATTAGATAAATGATTTCAATATGATACTAAATTTTTTGGACAAATTTAACTCAAAACAAATATACTACTATTTTGCATGTTTCTATTTAAAGTTTATTTGGTGTTGACTATTGTTACACGGTTGTATAAAAGCATGAAAAATTTGCGCCGAAAGCTAATGGAGGATCCATTGTTGTGCATAATAAGTATTATAGGACGTGGTTGTTACTTTATGAGAAAACATTCATATTTAGGATTTAGTTCAAAATGTAAAGGAAATAGTTTCAACTTTTCTTTGGATAATTGAATAGTAAAAAGTTAGGAATTTTTTAGGAGTTAGTAGTTTTTTTAAAAAAAAGGTTAGATAACAATAAGTAGATTAGGAAAGGTAGTTTAGATTGAATTTATGCAAAACTCAACATTCAATCTAATCATAATACATGGGGTTAAATTGAGTTAGGTTTTTTTTCCATTAAACTCAATCTAACTCAATTCGTCCGGGATGGAGAGTTGGATTGGATTAATTAGGTCATGATTTTAAAAAACATTTTTTTAAGAAAATTAAATTTTATAATATTTTTGTTAGCTTTTTCAGGATATTTTTAGAAAAAATAAACTATATAATTGTTATAACATAAATATAAATAAGAAATTATAGTTACAACTTACAAATTAAAACTAAAAAAAATTAAAATTAATATAACTAAATTTTCAAGTAATAATAACTAAATAAGAATTTGTCCAAAATAAAAATAAACACAAGTTGTCCAAGCTAATCAATCCATAAAAGTAAATACAAACTACATATATAGTTTGTCTAAATTAACAAAAAACATGATATCAAAAGAAACACATAATTTAAAATAATAATAATAATATATAATAATAATTTAATATTATGCTTAAGTTGGGTTGAGATGTATTTCATGTTCAACTTATTGAACTTGTCACCCAACCCGTAATGAATTAGGTTGAGTTAGATTTTTCGCAATCACAAGTTATATAGTTACCATGTTTGAGGAATAAGCAAAGTTAGATAGTTACCTTGTTCATTTGTTCTAGTACTTTGTACATATACATGATGGTGTATGAGTTGAGCGCACTGATCTCAGAGGAGGAGTTATATATTGAGTGGGTGGTTGCTTCTGCTAGATATGGGGGATCTCGTATATAGGATTTTTGGATATTTTGGAATCTTAGGAATGTGGTTAGGATTATGTGTAACATCCTAAAAATCTATTGATGTAAATGTTATCTATCATTGTCTACATTTTCAATTCAATTGCATATGTGCTCAAATATTAAAACCTATCATAGAATTATGTAAACTCACTTCCTAAGTACCTCGCCCAGGGAGTAATGTCACCTAGTGAAGAATCTGAGCATCTTGTCTAGATTCAAATGTCGACCAGCAAGAACCTGCTTTAATCTTACCAGAGAAGGAATGTCGCTCAGAGAAATCAATCGCTCAACAAAAAACCCATAAAATGCAAGGCAAAGAGAACTTTGAGTTGAGTGAGACATGCCGTTGGATGCAAAGCCATAAAATTTCCTGATAGAGGCAACGCTTCGCAAGGCAAGGGCTATCGCCCAATGATATTTTGCAGAAACACAGAACCTCAGCTACATAATTCTCTAGTATCCTAAATTTCCAAAAAAATAGTGATTTAACCATTACCTAAACTTAAATATATTATAAAACTAACCATTTACCTACATATATGCACATTTAACTTTCATTAAATTGTTTCTATCTCATAATTCAAAACATCGTCTCATCACAATCAAGGTCTATGATCAATATATACATATATAAAATTCAACCATCATTCCATACTACACATACACCTAAGGTGCCAAACAAAAGCTATTTTCTTCCTCAACCAACAATGCATTCTTCAGTCTCAATTGCTCTACATTCTTGCCTTTCCACTAGTATCTGCTCACATGCATAGCATGATCAGCATAATCATGCATAAAACACACAATGTAAAGGTAAGTTGGCTAGATAAAAATCAATATATTACAAGTATATAACTGAATCCATTCCCCAAAACTATTAAATAATCAAACATGCTTAGGGCTTGATTGGTTTGCTTTTGTTTTTGTTTTTATGGTAAAGGTAAATTGTTATTTGAAAACTATTTTGAAAATATGAAAATGAAAAAAACGTGTTCATATTTATGGAAATGTCATTAATAAAAAGAAAAAAAATAAGATATTATAATTGTAATTTGAGTTTTCAAACCAAAAATCAAAAAATGAAAAACAAAACTACTTACAATTGTTCTTGTTTTTTAGTTTTTAAAAACTAAAAAATCAAAGTTGTTTTTGAAATCTGTTTTAAGAAATCAATAACTAAACAAGCTTTTTAGTTTTTAAATACAAAAAATCATTTTGATAAAATTGCTGACAGAAAAACACTTATATTCCTTATGAACATAACGAATCACCATTACATTACTATAGGACACAACACTTTCTGAAAAACTTATTGAGTTCAGATACCAAGTGGCCTAATGACATATCAATTCTGGCATCCACCTAGTACATCTGACAACCAATTGAAGTCCAGACATACTCATATTTCAACTGATTTATAATGTCTGCTCGACCTAATATTGACATCAACTGACTTTCAACTGATGTCTGACATCTACTTGACCCATTTCTAACACTTAGTTGCTATATGAGTATATCCCTCTTCTGCACACACTAACACCCTTGATCACAATGTATATCACTTTAGCACTTGCACCACCCTGGATTACATTAACTTATTTGTATCCCTAACTCAATGTACATCATGTTTTTCAACCAAGGCTAATTTACCCATTGTAACAACCCATAATCATCAATCATCCAACCACCCAAATCACAACCCTAAACTCAATGTCATATCTAGAACTGCAATCAATTGCTAAGAAACATAATATTCATATCAATTACATTGAATACCTAATTTTAGTAAATACTCAAATCAAAGACAATACAATTCAAAGCTCAATCCCTCACATGAAATTTAATCCATACCATCAATTCAAATTTTTTACTAAAATAAAACATAGATAAAGCTTTCTTTACTGATTTCTCCATTTAAAGTTGAATTTGAAGAGAGAAGGATAATCTAGCCATAGAAATTACTCAAAACCTAGCAAAAATCCAAAAAACCAAAGAGAACCTAAGAAATTGGAATTTCAAGAAGGATTTCCCTTCAACAGAAATGATTAAATTGAAAAGAGAAAGAAAAAGGCTCAATGGAATGGGATCAGACTTACAATGATTAGCAAGTAAAATAGGAGAAATAATAGAAATTTCTCTTGAATCCACATATAAATAGTCGAGTATGCAAAAGGAGAGAGGTTTTGGTGTAGAGAGAGGTGAGAGAGATATACGTGGGGGATGAAGAGGAGGAAGAAAGACTAAGGGAGAAATGGAGAAAAGAACATGGGGAAAGGAAAAAGGAACTCGGGTTGTGTTTATAATTTATCATTTGCTAACCTCAACCCCCTCACAAGATTGTATATGTATATGTGTGTGTGTGTAGATAGATAGATAGATAGATAGATATCACCTCTTACCAAACCAAATCAACCAATTTCCATTATCCATTTAATTCTAGTCACGTACATCAAAATAGCACATAATATCAATATATATAACACCACCAATTATTCATTATTAATATAAATAACACAATTAATTATTTCTTAATTAATCTATTAATCGTATCCGAACTTAAATTTAATTTCGTTTTCTATTTATTTTATACACTTATAACATATAAGTAAAACAAGAGCTTACATTATGTATGTTTTGATATGAGCTAGGTCACCTCATGCTCATAGGTCGAAGTGTTTGTTAGATTGATTGGTGGATCTTGGACTGAATTGGTACACCACTGGTTTCTATGGCTTACCACAATCCTAAATATGTATTGACTTAAATATTGGAGGGATAAATTTATATCCAAAACCCCAACATGATTATTTTTTGTGGAGAATACTTATAATTAAATAAAAAATTACATTACATTCTCTTAAGTAAACCTAGTACTCATTTAGTTTTGAATTTCATAAAAAATCTTCTTAATTTTTTTTTTTACTTTTGTTAAATAAATTTTCTTGATGTTCTACACTTTTCCTCTTAAACTAAAAATAATCCCTTGTAGGAAGCTAAAGTAATGTAAAAAAAATATATATAGTAATAGTTTTACCAAAGACAAATTTCGAAAAAGTCTATGTAATTCTCTATTTCATATCATCATTAAATTGAAACTCAATCACATATGGATCATTCTTTTTATAACGATGTTACTCTCACACAAATTATATATCAACTGACTTTGGATTACTTTGGTAATTAGACTTTGGGTTGGCTAATTGATATTCTTTCTAAAGTCTACAAATTACGATGATATAATTATTTCCTTAACAATTTAATAACTATATATATACATATATATTTAAATTTTAAAATTCTATTATATAATTATTTAATTATAATAGTTATTGAAATATTTCCACATAAAATGCCCTTAAAAATAACAAAACCAATGATTTTTTTAATTTATTAATTAAGTACATAAAAATCACTATTTTCCCTGTTCCCTCTTTCACGTTCATAGTGCTTCCCTTCCTCTCTTACATTCACGGTATTGTGGTAGGATATGTTATCTACTTGATAGGAATGACAAAAAGATCTATATATATATATATATATATATATATATATATATATATATATATATATATATATATGCGAGGAAAAAAAGAATAAAATAATACTAATGTAAAAAAAAAGTGTTTTCATAATCTATATTACGAAGTATACATTATTTCTACTTTTATCTTAGGGTAACAAAAAAATTGGATCTATGTATAAAAAGAATTTCAATTCAATGATGAATTAAAATAGAGAAAATTACACCAAACTTATGATATATTTAACTCTTTAAATCTATCACTTTTTTTATTGTTTTACATTACTTTTACTCTCTAAGAGTGGTTGACGTCTCGTAAAAATAGTAGTAATATAGTTTTTATTTTTTGTATAAGAAGAAAAATCAAAGTAAAATCTCAGAAAAATTGACATTATAAAAGTTAAAAGATAAAAAAAAATTATAATGAAGGGAAAATACTAGATATAATAACTTAAAATAACAAAGTTTAAAAAGGTATGTATTTTACTTTTTAAAATAAGATAATCTAATTAAAAGTTATTCTATTATAAGTTTGTGCTTGCACTTACGTATATTATATTGCATGGAGAAAATGACATCACATCGATGCATTGTCATTTGCTATAGAAGCTGACATTTTTATTCTTTAATTACAATCAAAGTATTTTATATTTTAGTGGGATCATGTGAGGCAGTGTTGTTCCTTATAATAATTGGGTTATTTTTGAAAAATATTATGATATTAATATGGAATATTCAATAACTTGTGATTAATTTTGTTAAAAAATTTAATTGATTATATTTAGAAAATTATTTCTTTTTAAATAATATTTTTCATTTATATTATTGAAATATCAAACATTATTTAGGGAGATTTATACCAAAAGAACTCCCAATTAGACCTAACCTTAGACTAGACCTACCTCAGAATTGGACCTAATCCTAGACTGAACTACCTAAAAACAGGATATACCATTGGATTGGACGTACCTATAGAGCCTAACCTAATCCCAGAGTATTCAGATATCTCACCTCGGGTAGGATCCATCACCCAAAGTGAAATATCCAAACTACCCTTTTTAAGTAAATCAAAATCTTAATGACCTGACCCCAAGCACAAAGACGTCAACATTACAGAGGGTAAGAAATGCGAGTTTGACTACTAATTATTAATTTTCAGGTGACATATTGTACCTTTTTGAAAATAGTAATCTTTCATCTGGCTTAAGCCTCATAGTGTTTTTGCATGTAATCACTGTACTAGCTCAGAGTAGTTATTAAAAAGGAGGTTTAGAGTAGTTATTAAAATATTATATTATTTATTTTGACTTAAATTCCTCTAATTTACTTAATTAACATTTTTTTCATATTTATTTTTAAATATTTTGTATTATGTATTAAAAAAATTTAATTTTGCTTAATATAAATACATCATTCATATCTTGTTGAGTTTTGAAAAACTATAGCATAAATAATTAGAAAGATGAATTATAATTAAATAATTTATATATCAAATTAAAATAAAAAGATGAACACACACAATATAAATAATTTAGTATTAATGATATGTTATAACAATTTTTATATAAATAATTTAGTAATCTGATATAATTTATATATAAAACCTTGTGCACTCACCTCATCCCAGGTTGTCATGCTTGTGTATTCACATTTCTATTTTGATATGCTATAACAATTTTAATTTTTAATTTAATATATTTTGTAATAACATAATATAATATAAATAATTCACTATGTCATTTTGCGTATAATAATTTTAGTTTAGTATGTTCTGAAATATATTTTATTAATTTTTATACTTATTTGTTTATGATAATATGATACAAACATGTCATATCATCAACGAATATGTCAGAATTGCAATGAATTTCAAAAAATAGACAAAGGAGAGGTTTGAATAGAAATCAAAATGTTGTTATGTGTTTTTGCATTTTTATTAAAAATATTTATGATCAAAAGTATACATATATTAATAGTGTTTAAGGAAGATTGATTAATGTACAAATATATATATATATATATATAATAGATTTTAGGATAATTACCTCTGTTGGATATCAATATAATTTTTTTATGAAGGTTATAAGGTTGATCTAGCAGCAATGTTCATATATGGGGGAGAAATAGGTCTTTAGTTCAAATATCTCTTTTAACAAAATAGTTTTTCTTTGTGTTTTTTAAAAAGGGTAGAATAATTATTTTGAAAATGAACATCAAAAGGGGGAATTCTTTTTTTTAATAGTATAGATATAGTACATAATATACTATTATAGATTATAGATATAACATGACAATTATGTACGTTGGATATAAATATTTTAAAGTAGTTTTTTTCTTAAAGTTATAAGGTTGACTAACCTAGTGACAAAAGTATGTATATATATATATATATATATATATATATATATATATATATATATATATATAAGGGAGAGAGTATATATAAGGGAGAGATAGGTCGTAGGTCGAATCTCTCTTTTAGCAAAATAGTTTTTTCTTTTGTTTTTTTTAAATGGTAGAATAGTATTCTAAAAAGTGGACATAAAAAAGAGGAATTCCATTTTTATTAATAGTATACATTATAATATATATATATATATATATATATATATATATATATTGTCAATGTAAAAGACTTTTACACTGACGTTGGCTCATAATTTTTCATTTATGTGACTTTTAAAGTACTAACTAATAAAGTCAACAAACTTACCATGAATGAAGGATTGTAATTGAATGTCAATACCAATTAAACTCATATATATATATATATATATATATATATATATATATATATATATTATAGATTATTGATAATAGAATAATTATGGATGTTAGATATAAACATTTTAATGTAATTTTTTTATTATAAGGTTATAAGGTTGATCTAGTTGCAAAGTGAGGAGACAGAGGTTGTATGTTCAAATCCCTCATTTGAAAAAAAAAATTATTTTTTAATTTTCAAATAAGTATATAGGTAGAATATGTATTTCGAAAAATTGACATTAAAAGAGGAATATTAATAATATTATCCATGGACTCAGACCTTATATGGTACCCACAAAAATACTCTCATGTGGGAGCAAGTGTAATTAACTGCAAAAATGGGTGCGGGTACCCGTCCCGCCTCGCAGATTTTATATATATATATATATATATATATATATATATATTATATAAAATTTAATATGATTACATTATATAATATTAAATATGATAATTTTGAGTAGATAATATTACTAAAAATATGATTTTCTATTATAATATATGATAACTAATATAACTATAGAGTAAAAAGAGATAAAAAGAGATATACAACATATTTTACACAAATTTAATAAAATAAAAATACAAGTTAGAAGAAAAATGAGTTATTTATAAAATAACTTAATAAAGTTACAATATTATTTAATATAATGGTAAAAAAAAGGTTTATGCGTAATCATATAAAACTTTAGGAAGTTATGTTTGATATTATGTTGGTTTATTTTTTATATATTTATTTATTTTTAAAATATATTTATTTATTATCTCTATACATAAGAAAATGGCAGGTTAGACATAAGTATATACGTACCCAGTGTGAACCGGGATGAAGATTAAAGTCATTGTTTGTGCAAGTATGAGATCGAGTATGGATACATTTCTTAAACGTGGATATGAGGATCAACAGTATAGTACCCTACCCATTGCTATCCCTATGCTAACTATCAATTTACATTAACTATAATAAAATAATGCAAATGCTATTACGATTTTAGTTTTCCATAAAAAAAAAGAAATTATTACAATTTCCATTATATTAATGAAAGTCATAGAAGTAATATATATATATATATATGAGTTTAATTGTTCTGCATTGTTAGTGTAACAAATTTTATATTGATTAATACTTTAAAGGTCATATAACTAAATACTTTGATTTGCTTTTATAAATAAATAGTTATAATTGAACATTAGTTTAAAACTCTTTTACACTATGAGTGCATACCAATTAATTTTTACACTATCAGTGAATATCAAAACATTTAGAATTCTGTACTTACATCAAAATTTTTACTTTTATTTTGCTTTTATAAATTACATTTGTATAATATTTTTAAATTAATTCCAAAATATATTTTATCCTGGTTAAAAAAATCCAATTTATCAAGAACAGATAAAAATAGCCAAAACTTATGTGTCAATGTATGCAGAGAAGAGCAACAAGGAAGATGGGTGAAACACCATGATTTCTCATTTTCTCGAATTCCAAACTTTGGGCCATCACGTGCATTTCTTTTTCTCTTTTTTTATTTTTTTTCTTCCTTAAAATTCAAACCCTCTTTACTAAGCATCTTAGAAATTACTCTATGACACAAAAGGCATCGGTTCTCTGCAACCTTGCATGAACATAACTTTGTGTCTTGTATTCTTCTCACAGAAAAAATTAATTATTGTTAATATTATTTATTATTATTATCATTATTATTTTTAAAACTGAATAAATGTTGCCAAATTTCATTTTCTATTGTTCAACTTATATCAATATTTAAGCAATAAAAGATAAAAATTAGAAATTAAAATAGTTTATTTTCATTATTATTATAAATTATAAAGTTTAATTACTGGGCATGTATGTTATTCAACTTGAGTAATCTTTAAAGGAAAAAAATGTGAAAAGATATTTTTTTTTGTCAAATGCAGTATAAGTGTGTGGCATTGTGTATCACTTTTAACATTGTACGTGTAGCACATTAAGGATTTAATTCATTATTGAAACAAAAGAAATATAATTAACCTTCTTGGTCCATTTTTTAAATTTCTATCTTTTTAGAAAAATTATGGTTTTATTTATTTTTTATCTGTAAAAGTTTCAAATTACATTAATTATTTTTTATTAATTATACCCATATTTTTTGTGAATAAAAATAAATGAACATTTTATTAAGAGTGATTATCAACGAGAAAAATAGAAAATAACATAATAAAAAAAACTAAGAAGTGATACGTAAAGAATTTTAAAGTTAATTATTATTTTATCTTCATTATATTTTGGAACTTATTAGATTATTTATTTATATATAATTTTTTTTATTTTAAATGCAAAACAACTTCACAAACCTTCTAGTGTAGAAATTTACTTAAATATAAAAGTAAATGACCTTTAGGAGATTTAAATGTAGCAATTTGAACGGATAGTTAGACAAAGAAAAGATTAGAAGAAATAAAATTTATGAAAATTCATATATAAAAGAACTCATATAATTGTAAAAAATTTTAAAAATTAACAATAATTTAGTAAAATTATATAAAATATATTGATTAAGTTGTATCCCTATAAGATTAAGAATAATTTAACCATAAATTATGCTTTGGATTATTATAAAATTTATAAAATATTAATTTCATCCTATAAATTTTTTATCTTAATTTGATTACTTTAAAATTTAATTAATTTTTTTCAGGTTTTAAATTATAATTTAGGATCTCAGTTATAATTTTATTATATAATAATATAAAATATATAACTGTAGATCATCTCATGTGGTATTGATTCTAGTGGTAAAACTACTTTCCATAGCAAAGTTAAATAGAATCAAGATGTACTAGCTACCCCCTACTAATTTTTTTAGATTTATGGTCAAACTAGCTAGATTCTATCCAAATTATACTTGAAAAACAAAAATTAAAGTACTATGAAGATAGATATATAAATAGATATTGATAATTATATATTACTATGTATTGTACATAATAAAAAATTACAAGTAAGTTTTAAAATATGCTAAGATCAATTTAGAAGCATTACAGAATTTATTTGAATATAAAAATCTGATTTAAATATAAAAAATTATCAATAAAATAAATTTTATTAATTTAAATTTTATTATAAACATTTCAATGTAAATGATGTTTTTAAGATATTGTGGTTATTTTTTTTATTGAAATTAAGCTTTTTGATTGTCAATTTTTTTAAGGTTATCATTATAAGAGAAAATTTATTGAGTATAAATTAATAAAAATAAATCATCAAATATTTTCTTATAAATTATATATTATATATTTATTATAACATTTATAAATAATTTGATTTTGCTTTTATAAATAGATAGTTATGATTGAACGTTAGTTGAAAACTCTTTTACAATATTGGTGCATACCAATTAATTTTTACACTATCAGTGAAAATCAAAACATTTATAATTTTGTACTTACATCAAAATTTTTACTTTTATTTTGCTTTTAGAAATTAGATTTGTACAATATTTTTAAATTAATTCTAAAATATATTTTATCTTGGTTAAAAAAATCCAATTTATCAAGAACAGATGAAAATAACCAAAACTTATGTGTCAACATATGCAGAGAAGAGCAACAAGGAGGATGGGTGAAACACCATGATTTCTCATTTTCTTGAATTTCAAACTTTGGGTCATCACGTGCATTTTTTTTTCTCTTTTTTTATTTTTTTTCTTCCTTAAAATTCAAACCCTCTTTACTAAGCATCTTAGAAATTACTCTATGACACAAAAGGCATCGGTTCTCTGCAACCTTGCATGAATATAACTTTGTGTCTTGAGTTCTTCTCTTAGAAAAAAATTAGTTATTGTTAATATTATTTATTATTATTATCATTATTATTTTTAAAACTGAATAAATGTTGCCAAATTTCATGTTCTATTGTTCAACTTATATCAATATTTAAGCAATAAAAGATAAAAATTAGAAATTAAAATAGTTTATTTTCATTATTATTATAAATTATAAAGTTTAATTACTTGGCATGTATGTTATTCAACTTGAGTAATCTTTAAAGGAAAAAAATGTGAAAAGATATTTTTTTTTGTCAAATGCGGTATAAGTGTGTGGCATTGTGTATCACTTTTAACATTGTACGTGTAGCACATTAAGGATTTAATTCATTATTGAAACAAAAGAAATATAATTAACCTTCTTGGTCCACTTTTTAAGTTTCTATCTTTTTAGAAAAATTATGGTTTTATTTATTTTTTATCTGTAAAAGTTTCAAATTACATTAATTATTTTTTATTAATTATACCCATATTTTTGTGAATAAAAATAAATGAACATTTTATTAAGAGTGATTTTCAACAAGAAAAATGGAAAATGACATAATAAAAAAAAACTAAGAAGTGATACGTAAAGAATTTTAAAGTTAATTATTATTTTATCTTCATTATATTTTGGAACTTATTAGATTATTTATTTATATATAATTTTTTTTTATTTTAAATACAAAACAACTTCACAAACCTTCTCCGTGTAGAAATTTACTTAAATATAAAAGTAAATGAATTTGGTTAAACTTTAGGAGATTTAAATGTAGCAATTGAACGGATAGTTAGACAAAGAAAATATTAGAAGAAATAAAATTTACGAAAATTCATATATAAAAGAACTCATATAATTGTAAAAAATTTTAAAAATTAATAATAATTTTGTAAAATTATGTAAAATATATTAATTAAGTTGTATCCCTATAAGATTAAGAATAATTTAACCATAAATTATGCTTTGGATTATTATAAAATTTATAAAATATTAATTTCATCCTATAACTTTTTTATCTTAATTTGATTACTTTAAAATTTAATTGATTTTTTTTTTCAGGTTCTAAATTATAATTTAGGTTCTCAGTTATAATTTTATTAGATAATAATATAAAACATATAGCTATAGATCATCTCATTTGGCATTGATTTTGGTGGTAAAACTACACCATAATTTTATTAGATGATAATATAAGAGTGTATATACCAATTAAACTCATAATATAAAAGATATAACTGTATAGTTATCTCTATACACCATGATTTTTTAAGGTTATCATTATAAGAGAAAATTTACTGAATATAAATTTATAAAAAAAATCATCAAATATTTTCTTATAAATCATATATTTCATATTTATTATAACATTTAAAAAATATAACATAAGTAACCTAATTTTATAATAATTAAAGATATTTCAATGATTTTATAGAATATAATCATAATAACATTGTGATTGAATTAATCACTAATATGATTTCACCCTCGTATAGTCAATATGAAGTAAACACAAAAAACATGTGTAGTTCTTATTATTTAATTTTAATATCATATATCTTATTTTTATATATCAATCTTTTATATTTGTATGCATAATTCTGATGATATTATTATTTTTATATAAGTTTAATTGATAAAAACTATGAAAAATTAATTTTCAACAAAAAATTTCTAATAACCCTATAATTGTTCTTATGCTTATTAGACGTGTTTTTATTTATTAAAAATTCAATAAAAGTTATCTTTGTATATATATATATATATATATAATATTCTTAACAATTATAGTACAATGTATAATTTGATAATTTATATTGATATATTTCGTATAAAAGATTTGGATAATTGTGAGTTGTTCGGGATTTTAATGTAACAAAAATCATTGCTTTGACTCGATATTAAAGAGACTTGACTGCTTGTAAGTTGTTAGATTGGGATTTGAAGTTGACAAAAAATATTTATTTGATTTAAATTTATTTACTATAACATAAAATAGAGTAAATTACAGTAATACTATCTCAGTTTTCATATCTTAATCTCCCTTTAACTTTAAAAACACATTATTTTAAGAATTTAATTAATATGTATTGTGAGGGTAAGATTTTTATACTGACGTTTAATCACAACCCTTAATTTATGGTAAGTTTATTGACTTTACTAATTAATATTTTAAAATTCATATAAATAAAGATATGTGATTAAATGTTAGTGTAATATTCTTTTACAGTGGGCTTTGAAAAAAAATATTTTTTTCACTATGTAGTGCATACTCATTAAACTCTTATAAGAATATCTTCTATATCTTTCAAAACATTATATTGACAACCTTAGGCAGTCTTCTCTCTCAGTAATACGAAAGTAATGATAAAAAAAGTAGAAATATACATATAATTACACTAAATTTGAAGAAATGTTATTATAATTTACTCTATAAAATAATAATGTAAATTTGGACGCGTGGCATTATTTTTTTTTATAGAACATATGGCATTATTTGATTACTTTGTTACTTGTCAATTTTTATTCTCAGTAATTATCTTATATTGCTTTCTTACCCTACATCCATTCTTTATGTATTTTTAAAGGAAGTTTTAGCTTTCCATTACTATTGTTTAAAAGTAAGGTTATCAATATTGAGAACGGGAGTACAAACCCTTTGCTTTTTTATGTACTCATTACAGTTGTACCCCTCTTTTGAAAATTTTGTATTATCATACATAAATTTATTACATATGTACTACCTAAGTTTTGTATGATATTTTACATGTACCCCCTAAGTTCTGTATGCTATTACACATGCACCCCTATATTTTTCAAACTTCACAGTCGACACTTCTTTCACCTTCATTGTTTGACTGTTATGAAACTTGTAGAAAAAAAATAATTCATGTCACATCCACATGAAATAAAACGTAATAATGCAAAAATAAATGGAAACATGTGTAGTTTGAAAACGAGGACTACAGTAATAATGAGTACATAAAAATAAGAACATATGTGTAGTTTAAAAAAAAGAGAAAGTATTTGTAATTACACTAAACCTGGGGGCTACATCTGTAATTACTTCAAAGTTTTATTTCATAAAGTTTTTTTTTTTGTGAAAATAAAAATTCACTTCAAAATAATTGTTGATTTAGTAATTTAGTTTAAAGTTTAATTAGTATATACTGACAGTGTACAAGAATATTACGCTAACATTTAATCACATCTTTTAATTTATATGACTTTTAAATTATAAATTGGTAATGTTAACAAAATTAGCATAAATTAAGAGTTGTAATTGAATGTAAATTTAATAATTAAACTATTTAGTATAAATGAATTAAATTGATTTAATTAAGCTTGAATATCTTATAAATATTGATACAATTTTTCACAGCAGTAGATTTGATTTAACGAATTAAATTGCTCCTATTAAGGCTTTTTATTATATTATTTGACATAAATTTAAAATAATTTTCTAAAATAAAAAATTAAAATACTTTTTAAGATCATAATGATGTATATATTTTTCTTATATATGTTGATGTAAAATTCATAGATTTTTATATGTTCATTAATTAGCTTTTTAAATCTTAAATAATTAACAAAATTGTATCATACTATTAAATAAAAATATATTTTTATATTTTTATATAAGTAAAATAGTTGCAATAAAATACACTTGTTTTATTATATGGATAAAATAAAATTATAATATGTGAAAATAATTAGATGAAATATTATCAACATATAATTAAATTTTGAATAATTTGAAAATTATATTAATATAATTTTAATTTGATCACTTTTAAAAATATAAATTGAAAATAAAAATTTATATATCAACACTATGAATTAAAATATATTTTTTAATATAAAAAATTAATATATGTCAATGTTATAAATTAGGATATACTTTTCAACTTTAAAAAACTAAAAAGATGTACTTTTTTTTATTAGTAGAAAGTAGAAACATGTATATTAAGGAACATTTATGATGTGATGATAAAAAAATGGTTGACTCAAATAAATCAATATCCTAAAAATGGACTTAAATTTGTAACCTATCTATTTTAATATATTTATTACATTTTTACCTTCACCAAAAAGGAAAGTAGGAGAAACCCTGAGGAAAGCCGCTATTAAAGAAACAAACAAGTTGCTAGACATAGGGTTTATCCGAGAAGCACATTACATGACTTGGTTAGCCCATGTCGTCATGGTCCTTAAAGGAAATGGAAAATGGTGCATGTGTACAAACTATATGGATTTGAACAAAGCATGCCTAAAAGACGTATACCTTATTCCGAGTATAGATTGGCTTCTTGATGGAGCTGTTGGACATCGGGTGATGAGTTTCCTAGATGCATAGTCAAGGTATAATCAAATTCGAATGTACCCACCTAATGAGGATAAAACATCCTTCATAACATACAATGCCAATTATTGCTACAAGGTCAGGCTTTTTGGCTTGAAGAATACAGGGTGACATATGAATGATTGATGGGTAAAATTTTTAAGAGTCAAATTGGAAGAAACATTGAGGTTTATCTAGATGACATAATGGTCAAATCAGACAACTATGAGAAACATGCAAATGACCTTTCTGAAACATTCTCCTCTCTTAGAAAATATCATAAGAGATTAAACCCAGCTAAGTGTGTCTTCGGAGTTGAGAGTAGAAAATTCCTCGGTTTCATGCTTTTGCACAAGGGATAGAGGTCAATCCTGACAAGTGTTAGGCAGTCATTGACATGAAAAGCCTGCATAACAAAAAAGAATTATAGAAGCTCACAAGACAGTTGACGTCCCTTTCAAGGTTCCAGCCAAGGTTAGTAGATAAAAGCAAACATGTGGTCAGGTTAGTGAGAAAAAGCTCCAAGTTTGAATTGATAGATGGCTGTGAGACAGCCATCTGAGAGCTCAAAGCCTTCTTCTTTGCCTCACCAACACTACTGAAGCTAGTTACCAAGGAAAACCTCTTGCTATACCTCTCGTGACCAACGAGGTCGTTATGCGGTGGTGGTCTAAAAGGTTAAACAACTTCAGGGGCCCATATACTTCATTAGTTGAACACTCCACGAGCTCGAGCAAAGGTACTAAATTATTAAAAAGCTTGGCTTAACCTTGGTCACAACCTCAAGACGTCTGAGACCATACTTCTAAGGATATCAAGTGGTGGTCAAAACGAACTATCCCATCTTTAAGGTCTTGCGCAAACCTAAACTAGTAGGACGGATGATATCATGGTCAGTTGAGTTGTCCAAGTTCGGCCGACTTAGCCAAGGAGATGGGAGCAACAAAGTTGGTCTACTGAAGTGACTCACAACTTACCATGTCTCAACTCAGTGGAAAATACTAAGTCAAATGTCCTCCTTTAATACAATATTACTATACAGTTAACAACTTCAAAAAACATTTCGATCACCTTAGGATTGAACATGTTAAGAGAAATGACAACAACCGAGTCGACATCCTCGATAAATTGGCCAATACTAAAAAGTCGGGTCAATATAAGACAGTCATCCAACATACCTTGGAGGAACCAACTGTTAACCACATGTTAGTAGCTACTGTTGAACAGGAGCCCATTTGGATGATGACGAGGAACCAACTGTTAACCACATGTTAGTGGCTGCTGTTGAACAGGAGCCCATTTGGATGATGATAATAAGAAACTTATTAGAAAGGGGAGAGCAATCGGCTGACGATAAATCGGCCCGAGCACTATGAACGAGGACAGTAAAGTCCGTATTAATAGGAGATGAAATGTTCAAGTGAGGATACTTGATGCCACTCCTCAAGTGCCTCCCCTAGCCTAAAAGGATTATGTTTTGCAAGAAATTCACCAAGGGGTGTGCAGGTTTCACTCCGGTGCTCGTGCTATAGCTACCAAAGTCATGAGGGTGGAGAATTACTGGCCCAAAATCAAGTGAGATGCTGAAATGTTCATCAAGAACTGCAAGGATTGTCAGCAACATGGGAACCTCATAAGAGCACCTCCGCATGAATTGAGAAGCATCACCTCACCATGGTCCTTTGTGATTTGGAGAATGGATATCATTGGCCCTTTTCCCTCGAAGAAGGGACAGTGCAAGTTCGAGATTATTACTATTGATTATTTTACTAAGTGGATTGAGGTTGAATCCCTATCTCGAATCATCACCAAGAACGTCCAAAAATTCACATGGTAGAAAATTATATATCATTTTCACATCCCTCACACTATTGTCACGGACAATGGTCAACAATTCATTGATAAAAGGTTTGAGGAATTATTTAAAAGGTTACATGTAATTCATGTGACCACGTCGGTAGAACACCCACAGATAAACGGTTAGGTCGAAGCTGCGAATAAGGTTATATTGCAAGAGTTGAAGAAAGGACTTTGCATGAATAAGGGTAGATGGACCGACGAGCTATCAAAAATCCTATGAGCGTATAGATCCATACCACATTCAGTAACCCGGGAGACTCCTTATAGCCTCACATATGCATAGAGACCATGATCCCGATAGAAGTGGAAACATGCAAGAAAAGGGCTACTAAAAATACAACACAAATTTCAGATCGAGGTCCTTCAAGCAAGGAGACCTCATTTGGAAAATGAGGAGAGAAGCTGAACGAGAACCCGAACAAGGCAAGTTTGCATCAAACTAGGAAGGCTCTTTCAGAATCAACCAAAATCTGGATAATGGAGCTTACAAACTAGAGCATCTCTTAGGAGAAATCTTACCAAGGTCGTGGAAAATTGCAACACACCTCAAATTTTATTATAGTTAGCTCTTTTCCTATGTAATATAGACCGATGTACTATTTTTCCTATCACCAATCTTTTTCCCAAGTGGGTGTTGACTGGGGAAGTTTTAATAAGACATCCATTTTGATTAATCAAACAAGTCTACCTTTTATCATATAAGTTTGTTGCATACACCTCACTGATATCTCTACTCGGTAATCTCGTTCCATAAAATGTGTATTTATCAACGTATACACAGAAGGGCAGTTCCATTCACAATGAATGACTCCTTTTGACATATGCACGACATGGAAGCTTCATCCTATAAAGAGAATGATCCCAATGACACAAATACAACAAAACTACAACCAACCAATGTCGTGGTTAACTCGGCAATTCGATCACCACACCATAAAAAATCACCATTCAGTTTACGAGAACACACATGGATCATTCAACCTAAGACTTAACAAATAAAATAAGTAACAATTATAACACCACAAAGAACGCATAAAGTAGACATACATGTCCTGGAAAAGTGAAAGGGTAGTTATCATTAATCATTTTACCTGAAATCAATGTTAATATTACAAAAGGGGATGCGTAAGCATCCTAGGTACTAGAAAACAATGGCTCTTAAATGGCCATGATCTCCGTTCTATAAAAAATCTAATGGTCTTTATATGACCACTATTACAATCAATGATAAACCCCTAAAAACAAAAAAAAAGCTTAAAAATGGAAGTTAAGTAAGGGAGCATCATCAACAGTAGTTTCTGCATCAACGTCCGAATCCGTGATCTCTTTCTCAAGAAGCATGCGACCTTGATAGATGTAGTGATCCACATCAAATTGGGTTACATTAACTTGATAGAGAAAGGCAATCTGGTGAACATCCTTTTTAAAACCTTTAATGGCTGATTTCGATGGTTACTTGGCCTCCCTTTTTTACACCTCGACCAAGTTGGCCTTGGCCTTATGAGATAATCCAACGTCTTCTTTAGTTCTTTTTAGCAAACTGGTAGTTGTCTTCCTTAACTTTCACTTTCCCTTTGAGATTAGCAGCTCCTCAGAAAGGAGACTATTGGCTGACAAGGCTTCGACAAGAGAAGTGCGAGACTCCATGAGCTCTTTCTTTAGCTTCTCCATCCCTGTGTTCTTTAGCGCATCTCGAATCAACCTTTTGATCAACATCCAAGCACGAGCTTCAATTTTGTATAACTGGTCATTATCTCCTCAACTGTTGGGCCATCAATCAACTCCAACTCTTCCAGGGTGTACCGACTATTTTTGTCTTCTTCCTCATTCTCAAGTCTAGGCAAAAGAACCCGTTCTGCTGACTTCTCAAAACTTAGAGTCTTCTGAGTGAGCTTCTTAGAAAAGACACCTGACTTATCTTCTTGTTGTCCTTCCTTTTTCCTTGTATTTGCGAGCGGCAGAGGTTGCAGGTTGAGCAGACCAATACCCTTAGGCCCCGTTGCCATGTTATCTTTCTTACTTTCCTGAGTCTAGCCCTCATGAGTTTTCTTGAATGAGAACCAAGAACCCTTTGGTACTTTGTTGGCCATAACACCTACAAAGACAACAAAAATTAGCCAAGCTAAAATTATGAACTGAAAGTAAATTGCTAAGGTCGATGACTTAGTATCCAACCCAAGGCCAGGATTAGTAGACAATGTTAACATCAAAATAGACTTTGTGAGAAGTCGGTGGGGAAGATCATCCAAAATAGATAGTAACTTTAAGTTGTTCTCTAGCATATGCTACCTCAGCCACTCACCATCATGGGTTCGGCATCCAATATAAGGGAAATCTAGGCTGTTTGTTCTCGTCATACATCTACTTACGACCCCGAGGTCCAACATCGACCTTGAAGAACCCTCACTTGAAATCCTTTAAGGAAGAGGTATATGGACTAAACAAACAAAAATTCTACTGACCCGTCAATGAAACCCACATCGGGGTCTCACCTAGGTGAATATAATAGTGGTATAGGAAAATCCTAGTATTGGGCTCTACGTGTAGTGCCTTGTAGAGCGTTCGAAATGAGTGCATAGTGGCCTAGCTATTGGGATGCAATTGGCTTGGTTCCACATTCAACATACGCAGCACGAGCATCATGAACTCATCAAATGGGAGTTGAATGTGAAACTTCAAGAAAAGGCAGTCATACATAAAAAGAAATCTTCACCGGAATCACCCTGGCCAAAACAAACCCTATCAAACTTTTTACATATGTCCATACTAAAGATATCATTCTCCACGTCTGGTAGAGTGGGTTCGGTGGAAGTACAATCCACTGTAAGTCCCTAACTTTGGTATGGCATAACCTATATGACAAGACAGAAGGCTTTACCTACCCATACCCTGCAAGGGTAGAGTCATTAACCACCTCGGCTACCGGGTTCGTAGCCACGGTTAACTGTTCTACACGAGCTGACACCACCTCTGTGAAATTGGAGACTTCACCCCCAGTATTATGGACTACCCACGCTGGAACTCTCGTATTCTCCATCCTCGAAAGATGATGACTCAGTATGGAACGACTTGCTCAAACTCGTTGACATGATAATACCTTTTACTTACAAGACGTTTGATATTGGATTATCAGATTTTGCTACACTCTAGAGTGTCAAAAAGTGTGGTGGATGGAGAACGTGTCTGCAACCCTATTTATAGACAGCCGGCCCATCAAGCCCAACGTGCCAGTTAACCTCAGCCATCTGATCGCAATTAATCAACGGTCCCCAAGTGTCCACTTGTCAGAGAGCAGGACTACCTAGGCACCTACTCTAGAAGCCCTAACTTCTCAGGGTTGTGACGGTTCCCATACCTTGCACATTTTGTCTCCCCATGCAACACACGCACCTCTCAGGATATATTTCACGCACTTCGAATTTCAACTTATCATGGTCCATCACTATTCCTAGGTGAGCTTGGGGGCATGTGTACCAAGAAGACCTCGGAAGACATAATCTCTTCACTGCTTAGAAACTAGTCACACCTCGGTCAACAAAGTGACAAACTTCACACACAACCGTTAGTGATATGTTCCAAGGACAACCAAGTAACTCGTGATGTTTCTGCCATGGACATGACGACGCTGGCCTTAGTATTGCATTGACCAAGTAAGACGATGTAGAGATATTTGTCTTGACGAATCCAAAAATTATAAGATGGATTAGAAGACACACTGGAGGCAGTGGTAAATGGTTTTGGGGGGACAAGGTGTGTCAACTGTGATGTAGCCTTCAAGGTCACGGGTTACATGCAAAGAATGAATCTATCAATACCACACATGATAATTGGAGGAGTTTAGTTTGATAGGGAGTTGGGTGGTGGTGTTAAATTCTTCAAGATCCTTTGGATCATAAAGGGTGAAAGAAGGAGTGACAGTAGATGTGCACGAGTGAGAGGCCATAGGATGAAAAGGAAGACTTGTTAAACAATTGGCTTTAATTTGATATCATATAGAATAGTGACACAATATACAAAGGAAGCCTATTATTAATTCAATCATAATTAGAGTGCATAAAGGTTGCACTTATATAGGTGTTGAATATAAACTGATAAGTTAAATAATTATCAGTATAATGATAAACTGATAATTATTAGTATCAAGATAAATAACAAACTGATAAAAATAAGAATTGAAAAAATAACAAATATAATGATAGCAAATCTAAAAAGATAAAGTACTAAGTCAGTACTCCTACACAAAACTCATCTTCCCACACACCCTTTTCCCATTTAAAGCCTCCATTCCATTCTTCCTTTGTGCCTTACAGCTTCTATTTCACCATCCCAAAAAAAAACTTAGTTTTTTCCTGCACCAACATTGTTCCTTAATTTTTTGTTATTTATTCACCTTCATTAAACACATGCATTGTGCGAGGTATGGAGAACACACTATAGCCAACACAGTTAAATACCCATTGTTTAAGGGTCAAGCTTCCCACAAAAAAAAAGTCTCTTTTTCCTTCATCACATGACAAATCAAAGCTAAAGCACCATCGAAAGTGTCAATAGATCATTGTTCGTTCACTTCTATTAGTAAGTATTGCAATAACAACTTTGAGTAGTGCCAAATGGGTAGAGAACAGTGACCTTTCCATGTTCCCTTTGTTGTAGAAGCTAAAGCATCATTCCCTACCCATTTAGCCTAACCTAAAGTTGTTCCTTCAACGCTTCCTTTCTTACGACTTGCAACCAAAAATTTTTAAAATAACATATAGAAAGTAAAACTTTTTGGTGTTTATTTGTTATGGTTGTGTAATAGACACATGAACACATACTTACCCACACCCTTCCCCACAGACACACGCATACACACAATACCTACATAACCATGCACACACCTACTCACCCATACCCACGCATACACGACACACACACACACACCCACTTACACATGCAAATATGTTATATTGTACCCCATTTTATAAAGGATAAAATAAGCTCTTAAATTCTTATAAGACGCAGCGTAATTGTTTTTTAATTTTTAGTAGATACTTAATGTCTTTGTTTACTGTATATCTTGTTAAGTAATATCTATGTTATAAAAACCAGACCGGACTGCTCTGTTTAATCGAAAAACTGGTGAATCAGACTGGTAATCGGTTCGGTCAATCCTAAAAGTAGGTTGAAGCAAATATCAGTATTCTAACCAGTGGTTCAACCAGTTTGTATTTTTTTTTAATTTTTTTTTATTTTTTCTATATCCATCCCTTGTTTTCCTAAATCAACCAATTTTTAATTAAAAAACTAAAAAACTTAGCAATATGAAGGTGTATTTAGTAAAATTATTTTTATCCTTTTATAATTACAACTTTAATACATTTTTTTATAATCTTAATTGTTATAGTACATTAATAATAAAAAAATATTATTTATTAAGACTGATTCAACCACTAATTCAATAATAATTGAACAAATGAACCAGTGTTTTCACCGATTCCATCATTGGTCCAGTTTTAAAAACATAGGCTAATATACATGCAAATTCATGAAGGATAAGAACACTAAAGTCCTATGAAGAATTAAATCCGTTTTCCTTCTCAAATTAAAAGGTTTTACACCTAATTTCTAAAATTGTTATTTTTAATATCCCTACGACAATACAGATAGAACTATTTGCAATTTGTTGTATTTTTAACCTTTTAGACACTATAATTTAATTTTTAATTTAAATAAAATTCCTAACAGATGAAAACAACACGAAAATATAAAATTGTTGGTTAAAAATTAAATTTTTACAGTTTTTATCAATTAGAATTATATGAAAATATAATAACATAAGAAAAATTATGCATTCAAATATAAAATAATTATATATAAAAGTAACGTATATGATATTAAAATTAAATTACAAGAACTAAACATATTTTTTGTGTTTACTTCATATTGATTAAATGAGAGTGAAATCATATAAATGATTAATTCAATCACAATATTATTATGATTATATTCTATAAAATCATCCTCATATCTTTAACTATTATAAAGTTGAGTTTTTTATGTTATGTATTTTTGTAAATATTAATAAATATGAAATATATATAATTTATAAGAAAATATAAGATAATTTATTTTTATAATTTATATAATTTATATTTATGTTATGTATTTTTAAAATGTTAATAGATATGAAATATATAATTTATAAGAAAATATGAGATAATTTATTTTTATAAATTTATATTCAATAAAATTTCTCTTATGATGATAACCTTAAAAAAATTGACAATTAAAAATTTTAATTTCAATAAACAAATATCCACAATATCTTAAAAACATAATTTACATTGAATTGTTTATAATAAATTATTAATTAATACAATTTATTTTATTAATAACTTTTATATTTAAATGACATTTTTATATTCAAATAAATTTGTGTAATGCTTTGACATTTGATCTTATCATATTTTAAAACTTTTAATTTTTTTATTATATAATACATAGTAATACATAATTATTAATATCTATTTATATATCTATCTCTATAGTACCTTTTTTTTAGTATAAATCTAGATAGAATCTGACTAGTTTCTTAACAAAATCTAATTGGTTAACCACGATAAATCTAAATAAGTTAGTAGGATTAGCTAGTACATGTGGATTCTATAAACTTTGTTGGGAAAATAGTTTCATATCTAGAATTAGTACGACAAAAGATGTCTACAGTTATATATATTTTATATTATTATTTAATAAAATTATAATTGAGAACCTAAAAAAAATAAATTAAGTTTTAAAGTGATTAAATTTAGATAAAAAAATTATTATTTTATAAATTTTATAATAATCTAAAGGATAATTTATTGTTAAATTATTTTTAATTTTATAGAAATCCAATACAAGTTAACTAATATATTTTATATGATTTATTAAATTATTATTTATTTTTTATTTTTTTGATTATATATGAGTTCTTTTATTTATGAATTTTCATAGATTTCTGTTGCTTCTTTCCAACATTTTCTTGGTATATCTATCGGTTCAATTCCTATGTTTAAACCTCACATTACTTAACCAAATTCATTTGCTTTATATTTAAGTAAATATCTATACATACCATCTAGAGTTGTTTTGTATTTAAAATAAAAACAAATTTATATACAAATAAGTAGTTTAATAAGTTTCTAAAAAGATAGTAAGAGTAAAAAAAAATTAATTTTAAAACTTTTCATCTATCACCTTTTAGTTTTTTTTTTCTTATGGTGCTATTTTTCATTGTTTTTTCATTGAAAATCACTCATTATAATTTTTATCTCTATGTGATAAAATGTTCATTTATTCTTCTTAAAAAAAACTATGAGAATAATTAATAAAAAATAATTAATATAGTTTTAAACTTTAAAAAATAAAAACATAAATTTTTTAAAAAATAGAAACTTAAGAAATGGATTACCAGGTTAATTACTTTCCATCTATCTTGCTAAGCAATTAAATCTTAATGTGTCACACGTACAATCTATCTTAGGAGTGATAAGAGACAATGCCACAAGTTCCCTATTCCCTATTCGACCATAAAAAATCTCTTTCTTACAGTTTGTTCTTTAAGAATAACATATATGCAAATTATTATAATTTTTAATTTTCATCTCTTGTTCTTTAAATATTGACCTAAGTTATACAAGATGAAATTTGGCAACATTTATTTATTTTTAAAAAATAAAATAATAATAATAAATAATATTAATAATAATGAAAAATTTTCTCTAGAAGAACACAGCACACAAAGCATTTTGGTACGTTTTTTTAAAATGCTTCCAATTAGAACAAAGCAAAGAGGGTAGAGTATTCAAAACGAGTTCAAATCTGTGGGCCAACCCAACCCACCATGAATACAGGTCGGTCGGGCAAAAAAAATAAGACAACCGAGTTGCAATAGCTAAAAATCAACCCGGCTCACTTCAGACCTGACCCAAACGGGTTCAACTCAGGTGGGCCAACCCAGCCCGTATTCAACCACTAAATATTTATTATTTTAATATTTTATTATTTTACTAAATATTTATTATTTAACCCATTGAACATTTATGATTTAAACTATTATATTACATAATCAAATAGAAAATATTTGTCTTAATTTTAAATAAAGACTTAATTAAATAAATAGTTTTAAAAGTTTAAATAATCTCAATTTTTAAAATAATTTTTTTATTTTTTGGCAGGTTGGTGGGTTGGCCTATATAACCCACCAACTCGTGGTAGGCTGGGTCAGGCTAACAGATTGAGTAAGAAAGTTTAAATGTGCTGGGTTAGGTTGACCTATATGGGCCAAACCAACCCATTTTGATAGCTATAAAAGGGTTTGAATTTCAAGAAAGAAAAAAGAAAGGGAGAAGAAATGTACAGTATGGCACTGAGTCCAAATCACAATTAGGAATTTGAGAATATTAGGATAGGTGGCAATCATGAAGAGGAACACCCTCGTTCAAACGAAAGGATGAGAGTGCGTATATGTTATTTGCACTTGCCCATTGTCTTTGTTCTCGTGCTTGTTCCTTCAACTGTCCTCCTTGTTCTTTTTCTAGATGTTATCCCATAAGTGTTGGGTATTTTTATCTATTGTTGATAAATTCCTATTTTTTTCAATCATGAGAAAATATGTTTGAATTAAGTTCAAAATGTTGTACAAATCTAATTGGCTAAAAAATCAATGTAAAAATTTTGATATAATTACAAAATTCTAAATATTTTGATATTTACAGTGTTGTAAAAATCGATTCGATCACTAATCCTGTCAAGGCAAATGATCAATAGATTAGTGGTCGAATAACTCAATCTAACCCGATTTATATATAAGAAAAATAAAAAAAACATAACATCACAATTTTCACTTTCTACATTCTCAAATCGCATAAAAATTAAAGAGAAAATAAAAAGTAAGAAATGACATTATTTAAAATATTTTTTTAAAGAAAAAAACTAAACTTAACCCGACTAGGATCAACTTGGTTCGAGTTACCGTTTTTTACTTGAACTAGTCAGTTCAAACCGAGTCAACTATGTTCCTGGTCTTTTAGAAAAACCGGCCGATTATATGATAGGTCTCGTCCAAACTGATTTTCACAACTATGAATATTCCTTTGATTTGTTCAACATACAATTAATATATATATATATATATATATATATATATATATATATATCCACTTACTCCAGAAGTAAGTATAAAAAACCTACCGCTCATCCTATTCATTGATTTTCTTGAAATCTGAGGATTGTAATAAGTAATTAATCTTAACCATTAGATTTCAAGAAAAAGAAGGATGATGATAAAAAGTAAGTCTTTTGTACTTACTCTTGGAGTGAGTAGATCTCACACACACATACATGTATATATGTATATATATATATATATATTTATACATACATAAATATATATATATACACACTCTTGTGACTCCAAAGATAATGGAAATCATGATTTTTTTTAAAGATCAGAACTAACTAAAACCTTTTTTTTGTCTTTTTATTTTGATGGAGAACTGTTCTATTATTGTTAAAGTAAATTGATAGGTAGTAGAGCATTGAGAGGGGGCCAACAAGAGAGAAGAGTGACTAATACTAGTTTTAATTCTATGGTGTTTTATAATGATACGTGTAATTTGAATATAGATAGTGTTAAATAAGTTTGGAATCATCCTCACTTTAAATGCTTAACTCATAGAACTAGAATTCGTTTTGCACAAGTTTTAACAGGAACTATAGTTAGTGTTTTCCTTCTTTAATATTGGTCATGTAAATGGTTGTTTGCAATACAGTGACAGAATTCTTGATCCATTTTACATAATTCACGGAATGAATGCAATGGATGATAAGTACTGTTCTACAGAATGTTGGGATAATTCTATCATTTGAATAATTGATGTCGGTTGAATCTGGTGATGAGTCATCATTTGTAGTAGTTTGTGTTGATAAATTTAAAGATCCTGGTTTGAGATAAATCCAAACTATAGAGATATATGTAAAATAATAATTATAAATAATGATGAAGATGATAGATAATAATATATAACTATAGTGATTAGTTATTATGCAAAATTTAGTTCCTAATTTTTACTTTTCATGTTTCTTCAAATTAAGTAGAGATGAACTCTCATATACTGGTACAAAATTAAGTATTATTGTTGCAAGATAATTAATTGAGAAATAACAAACTAAAGTAAATAAAATGCTAAGCAATGAACATTGAGCAAATAAAAGTAACAAAATGATCAGAAAACAAAAATAACTTTCAACAAATGAAAACATAAGAATGAAAAAATACATATGTTAATAGACCTTTAAATTAACTTTAATGGAAGAAATTTCAATAAAAAAATAGAAAATACTAATGAAGTAAGACTTCAATATTTTTGTGAAGTTGTTAATGAAGTATGCAATTATTTAGTAGCAAAATATGTAATTGATTCTCGAGAAAAATATGTAGAGCCGTATAGGGAATTAAGTTTTATACTTTAAGATATATCTTTTACTCCTATTTGTGCCTCACCACAAACATGTATTTCTGAATCTGGAAACACCACACCATTGAAAATTTTTCTCTCTCTCTAACTCTCTAACACATCCTAGGGTTTCCTTCAATCGCATCTCAATTTCGTAACTTCATCTCTAGCTCTCTCTTGGTTTGTCAAGGTAGTCAACCATAGTGTTCCCTTGGAGTTCATGACCCATTTGGAGAATCAAGCTCTCAATTTTTTTGCATGCAACCCTAGTGTCTAAAGGCAAGGCTACTCATCCTGGCCCTTATGGCTATGAAAGCAAAAGAAATGGCAACAATTATATCATATATCCCAAAACAATTCTACTTTTTCAGCAAAACCCACACATTTTTAGGTATTTACATATATCTTTTCAAAACAAAAAGTCCCCTGTTTCTATTTATTTGATTTTTGTTCTCAATGTTAATTTTTAAATTTAAAGAAATCACATAGACATGTTTTCTTTTCTTATGGGGTGTTTATTATAGGTGTGTTATAGAGGAGTACATAGGGGCAGTGAAGAAGATGTGTTGTGAGGCATTGGAACTAACGGCTGAGGGGTTGAACATAGGCCCAAGAACGAGCTTAGCAAATTGAAAGGGATGAAAGAAGTGATACTTGCTTGGGGGCGAATCGGTATCGAACATTTCTTACTCAATAACTTGATTGTTATTATTATTATGGCTTTTGCAGTCTTCCTTGGTCACTAATGGGGTTTTCTTAAGCAACCAATTTATATGGCTATATTTTTTCCTGATATGCTTGAAGAATGGACATCCTAATTGGTAAAGTTGTTTCGTGCATGCATTTTATAATAATTTTGAAGGAAAATCTGCATATGGTTCCCAATTTAAAATAAGCTATCACTATGAGCTGAAAGAGAAGGTATCATGAAATTAATTCAAGGATTAAAGTTTGAAGGAAGCATTCTTGGTCATGGAGTCTTATTTTGCAGTTTCATCTTGATTAGGTATATATGTTGAAGTTCATAGTTATGGTTTATGATTCCTTTAATAGTTTATAACTTCGAACTATTTTTCCTTTGTAGATTTGAAAGCTTGAGATCAAGAGGTTTTAGTACATACATTATATATAATAAATTAATAATAATAATAATAATGATATAATATATTATTATTATTATTTTGGTTTGATTTAAAGTGATGGGTGGATTCTTAAAAAAAAGTATTGCGTCTATGAGTTTCTAGTGGTTTTGTCATTTTTTATGTTTTTAATTCATAAAGCAATATAAATAATTCTAATTAAAGTAATCGAAATAAACATGCATATATTCTGAGTTAAAAATTAAGGTAATTATTTATATGGCTTGGTCTTTGGACGTTCAATTGTGTTAATTGGGTTGTTTTATATATACTTTTCTATATTATGGTATTATTTTCTCAATGGCACATGGTTAATAAAATATTTTATCAGCAAAGGAAAATTCTGGGTTTCAATCACTTTATGTCAATTTTCCTCCATTTTGTCTAGGTCTCTTAATGCTAATTCTATTTGATTTTGTAAACTTGATATTTTTTTAATTATATGTACTTATGATTGAAGTGGAATTTGAATTTATTTTAATGTTAAATGGTTAAAGTTAAGTAATTTTATTTTTAATATTAAAAGCTTAATAGTTAAGAAATTTTGGGCTTGTAACCTTATACCATGGTGGTGGTGGTCTGTTTGCTGCTTTATATTTTTCTTTTCTAAAAGCACTCACTTGATTCTTAAGTCTATTATGTTTTCCTTTCTGTGGGTGTTGGTCTTTTCTGGGTGGCGACAATGTTAAGTCTAGTTAGAAACAGACTGATGGGAAATTGCAAGAGGCTACAGCAAGAGCCACTTGCAAGAATCAGTGGTGCCCTCAAGATAACAACATAATGTTAACTTAAATGATGATATGTTAAGTTAAATTTTTGTCACTTTATTACAGTGATTTCTATAGTGTTGTTGAGAATTTTCATCTACAGGGTAAAGGAGGTGAAGAAGCTTTTGTTACGAATAGAAATTCCAATTAATGATTATTCCTAAATGGCTATATGTAAAATGAAATTAAGATTTGAAATTATAATGTGTACTTTTGACACTTTTTAGATAATAATAGTTTGATTATGTAACGGAAAATGGATAAAAATGGGTATTTATATACTAGAATAGTGATGATAACAATCACATCATATTTTTATTTTTTATGCAGGTTTTTTTTTTTTACTTTGAAGAAATATCTACAAAAGCTCCTGAAGGAAGTTGTACAAAATGGACAAGAATTTTTAAAAAAAAATAGAAATAGTTATCCTTTAGGATGAATTAAAATGTTTTTGGACTTAGTTAAAGATAGGTTGTCTATAGTTATTTGCTTTTGGCACATTAGTTTTAGGACATTTGAATGAAACAAGTTCAAATTTCATGTATATCTGAACAAGATTTTCATTTTATATATGAAATATTTTAGATTCATTTTTATCAATATATTTATGCTTTATGTTTGTTTGTTGATTGTATTGAAATAATTTATAAATATATATTAATAAAATTTGTTGAAAGTTGTGTAATCTTAATAAACATATTTATAATTAACAGGTTTTGAGATATGTATAAATATAATATTTATATATATAGAAAAAAATACTTTAAAACAATTACATTTACAACGCTTATTAAAAAAAATGACATCAACTTTAAAACATTTTTTTTTGTACATTTACTCTCTTTTTAATTTCAAAATGGAAAACATAATGTTAGTAATTTGATTAATCAGGTTGTACCAATGTTGCTTAATATCAATGAAATTTCAATTTGGTATATTCGTCATATACTTTGATATATTCTCCTTTATTACTTCAGCATAAGTCATACATCCATTCATTCATATTTTACTCAATTTCGTTAGAAGATTATATTCTTTAAATAATTATTATTTATATGCACAAAGGGGTAAAAAGAAAGGTAGATATTTTTTTGCAGATTGCAGATCATGAATCATGAATAAAAAATAGCTTGGATTAAGTATACTCAGATTGCTTGGTCATAAAAAAAAAGAGGATTTTGTTAGAGTTTGTTGGAACTCACTCCTCTATCAACCTCAAAAGATGAAAATGATAAAATTTTATTAGGTTGATTAATATTAGCTTTATAGTTGTGATGATGAACTCTAAGCATAACCTAGGATGGACGTTACTCTCTTTTTAATTGAATGTTTGTGACTCATGCATCCATATAGGTTAGAAATATCTTTGTTTCATTGTGCATTTACATGATCTCTGAACAAATTTTGATTATTCTCCTAGATTCTTGACTTGGATTAGCCATTTAAAGCATGAATGAGATATTCATCTAAAATGTTTTGAAAAATCTGATTTATCTCATTGATGTGGCAAGCAATTGATTTCTGAAGTAATTTAGTTTATTGAAATGTATGAGTTGTAGTTTTAATATATTAAATTACCTTCATAATCGATAAAATGATGTATTAATTGATTAGCAACTTGAAATAATCTATTAATATGTACTTGTTGGCTAAAAATACTTTAAAGAAAAGTTTAATCGATTAAATACTTGAGATAATCAATTA
Source organism: Psophocarpus tetragonolobus (assembly GCA_037954015.1). Classification (NCBI taxonomy): domain Eukaryota; kingdom Viridiplantae; phylum Streptophyta; class Magnoliopsida; order Fabales; family Fabaceae; genus Psophocarpus; species Psophocarpus tetragonolobus. The sequence goes on along the minus strand of CM075691.1, from coordinate 37,557,709 downwards.
AATTGATATTGATCAACCTGGAAATGAGTTTTGAACATTTTAATAAATTAAATGCTCAAAATAATTTATTAAAACAAAGCTAAAACGTTTTTATATAAAAGTTGAACATACAAACTTTGAAAAAATAAAGAACATTTTCGAAAGATCAAATTGAGAGATCAATTCTGCAATTTTCAAAGGATCAAAAAGCTCTTAACCTTCTCTACAAGAAACTCATAAATATTGAATCAAGATCCAATTCCAAAATCCAAAGATTGCACATTGAACATTGAGTTTGTTCATAACCTGAATTTGCTCTATCATTTGCATTAAATCTCTCAGGTGACATCAACTCTTTATTCTTTCTTTTAAGTTTTTTGGTTGTATAATTCACATCTAGGTAGTCCCCTAGATAGTAATTTGTGCATAGGTTTTGCATTGTTAGAATCAATTTTATAGGTTTTTAGGACTAGTGCATTTTGTGATTGCATGTGCTAGTGAGTTTTTGTGTATAACTCTATTTATTCTAGTGGATTCATTCCAAGATAGGTTGTCTTGTGAATTGAAAACTAGATGTAGCCCTAACTTTGGCTGAATCAATATAAATTCTTGTGTTATCCATCTTTATCTCTGCTATCTCTCTTTATGTTTTAATTGTTTTTGCATTATTCGTATATTTTGCAAGATACACTTAATTCAGTAAAAGCACAAATTAAAATCTTATCTAAATTGTTGTTGTGTGCTCTTGATTGTAATTTTCATAAAGAGATTGCATATTATTCAATCTAAATTAGCTACAAATTCATTTGATTCAATATATCCTAAAAGTTGAAAGTTTTATTTTTTAAGGATAAACAAAACAAAGTTTTTGAAACCCAATTTACCCAGCCCCCCTCTTGATTTGAATTGTTTTAGTCATAAAATTATTACACTGCTAAGTTCTAAATTACTTTGTGTTGCAGACAAAAGGAAAAAGATCCTAGAATATTCCTATATGGTTAATTTATCGTCTAAACCTTATGAAAATGTTGATAAATGAGCCAATTGACACAATATGTATAATTGAAGTAGTTTCTGTTGAGTTTTATAAAAAATAATACATTTTGGAAGTTACACATTGTTTAAGATATGTTGGAGGAAATCCCATATCACTTGGGATGAACAAGAGAGTGGGTGAATTATGCTATAAAATGGACTTCAGTCCATGGTATTAAAGTGTACCGATCAAAGACACGTTAAACTTATATTTGACTTTTCTTATACTCTTATTTTAGAGTGTTGTGAGGTTTAGCTAAGTTACTTGCTTTGAAGAACGTGGATGTACAGGGGTTAGGAAGAGTAGTCTATGTGTTGTAAAAAATTTCACATAGTATTATTTTTTGGCTATCAATATTTACTCAATATGTTCCCATGTACCATAGTTTTTCTTGACGTTAATGCTTTGAGAAGATGTTATAAGCTATGCTAACAATTTTCAATAATTCATTCAAAATATGCACGAAAGAGGACAAGATACCCTTTGTAAATTAATTCGTGTAAGAAATGCCTTTCAACTAAAAATCTTTACTCCAAGAGACACTTACAAGACTACGACTTCCAAGTTACATTTAATTCTCCATAATCTTCAATGTCCTTTTGGTTACCAAATTTATACCTATAGGCGTTATGCCCTACTTTCAATGTATACACCAGATTATGTTGGATGCAAAGTTGATGACATAAATACAAGGATAAACTATGTTTTTGGTATATGAGCTTTTTCAAATTTATGATTTTGGTACATAATTTTTTTGTTGATTGGTCAAAGTATACACACATTTTTTCCATCCAACATTTTAGTCCTTCTGTTTATTTTATCCATAATAGTGGTGACATCACCAAAAAATTTAATTAATAAAATAAGAGTAAATTATGTTTTTTGTATATAAAATTTTTCAAATTTATGATTTTAGTACACAAACTTTTTAGGCTAAATTATACATCATGCCCCCCTATTATGGAACTTACGTACTTTGTGTCCCCTTATTTTTTTGCTCAGTTATGGCTCCTAAACTTTTTAAAAAGTATAGCTTTGCCCTTCCGTTAGATTGAGATCATTGATTGTTAGAAATACAACGTTGACTTGAAAATTACCAAAGTAATTTAGGGTTTTGGTTGTCCTTTATCACAAATAGATGCAGTGAAGTTCTTCTTCTTCTTCTCATCCACACTAAGCTTCTTCATCTTGTTGCCCATTTGTACTTTCTTCAATAGAAGAAAGTGGAAGTTCCTATAGCTCGAATTCTCAACCTAGAAGGCATCGAATGATGTGCAGTTGCACGATGTAAGCTCCATTGGTCACATCATGGAAGCAACACAACCGAGGGAGAAGATTTTATGGGTGAGGCATTAATGTTAGGCACAATATTGAAAGTTAAAGTGTTTGTTTTTTACGTTTTTCATGTATAATTTGTAACCCATGTTGTCAAATAGACGAAAAGCAGGTCATAAGGACTAGAGGATGTAATTTTTTTTAATGGTATGATCTAGTGCTAAACAATAGAGAGAAAAAAATCATTCTCGGTTTGCTCAAGAGGGTGGAAGAGTTTCAACAATCAAACTGTACACAAGAAAAAAATATGCAAGAATTGAAACAAAAGGGAAATGTTACTTGGTGTTGAGTTGATTATTTGTTTAGGAATTGTGTTCATTCTTGTTGTTACCATTGTTGTTAGGGGTAGCTATTAATGCTAGGGTTGTTTGGTTTAGTGTAGGGGAAGTTGAATGTATGAAAAGAATGTCATTTGAATTATGTATTGTGTCATTTAGATGTAATTAGATGTTTTAGTTGAGTAAGATCATTGTGCAATATTATGTTAGATATAATGAGATGTTTTAAGTTAATTTCGTATTGTGATGGTAATTTGAAGTTGTCATATAACCTGCTATAGCAGATCTCTTGAACCATTTAAGTGAATGTTAATTTGAAGTTGAAAGTTGTGGCTAAATTTCAAGAACTATAGTAGAACCTTATGAGTAGTTGTTAATTTGAAGTTGGCATATAACCTGCTATAGTAGGCATCTGCAACCATTTAAGTAAATGTGAATTTAAAGTTGAAAGTTGTGGATAAATTTGAAGAACCAACCATACCAAAACCATATCAGTAGTTGTTAATTTGAAGTTAAAAGTGAATATGCAATTGCAAAACCATACAACCCATATCATTACTTGTTAATTTGAAGAAGCATAGTAGAACCATATCATACCAATATGCTGAAAACCAACATGTCATATCATACCAAATTTTCTAATCTGCCAAATATTGTAACCTGCGAAATACTAATTTGTCATATAACACCTAAATACCAATGAAAACTAATGTGGCTGCTATATGACAGTATAATCTAAACCAATGTGGCTGCCATATAACACCTAAATAGCCATGAAAACCAATGAAAAAGAAATTCTAATCTACCCAATATTTTGTTCTAGTATGCACAATAAACCCATAATTCAATTTGACCAGACCAGTGCAATCCATATACTAGACCCATAATTTAGTTTTTTGTAAATGCAACCCATATATATATAAGACCCATAATTCAGTTATAATTTGAATTTCACCAGACTAGTGCAATACTATACCATACTAGAACCCATAATTTGAATTTCAAGTTCAAATACCAAACCAGAACTTACTATCTCCATCATCATCAAGATTTGCACATGTTTGAGTTGGAAAAATTGAAGTATGTAAAGTATGTTAAACACTAACCAAATTAGCATATATAAATACAAAAGAAACCAACCTCAGTTGACCACTATTTAATTTACAACTACCTGACCCCATTTTACACCAACCAACAATAAAGTAAATGGGAAACCAACTAAAGTGGCAACATATGAAACTTTCTCCCAAACCTAGACACTGACCCCATTCTACAACAAGTTAAAAAATTATAATTTGAAGTAAAATAATGTAAACCCACCACCCCAAAACAACAAAATGACAAAACATTTATCACATTAACTTACCTAGAACAGTATATAGGGCTCTTTGTCTTTTCTTCTTTCCAAATCATGTCGTCTTTCTGACACCATCAACGATTTTCGCCTTCAATCCCTAACCTTCAATCACTCACCGATGCTTAGGGTTTCACTTCTCAGAGAGTCAATGGAGAAAAAGCGTAACCAACTTTCCCTCTCTCCAGGCAGGGCGCAGTGAAAATAAAGAAGAACAAAATTATCGTTGCATGATAACCCATTGCAACAATTTAATTATTTTGAAATAAAGTTTATCAATTCATTAATTACAGTTTTAGGGTTTTCACATAAGCAAGTCAACGTTGTCTTCTAACAGTCAATGGTCTCAATTTAACAAAATGAAGAAAGTTACACTTTTTAAAAATTTTAGAGGCAATAATTAAGCAAAAAAAAAGGGGCGCAAAAAGTACCAAGTGCCAAAATAAGGGGTCATCGGGTATAATTTAGCCAACTTTGCATTGACTAGTCAAAATATACAAATATTTTTTTTGTTCAACAGCTTAGTTTTTCTATTTATTTTTGTGACATATCACTTCATTTATTATTATTTTATTAATTAAATTTCTGGGTGATTTTTATTATATTTTGTGGTAGTTTTTTTGTGATCATGAATTAAGAAGAAATATTATTCATATTCTTTCCAACACTTCCTCTACCTATTTCACTACCTCATTCCCATGTGTCCTTCTACCCATGTAAAGTCCACTACTATGACCAATTAACATAAAATTTGAATAACAAAATAATAATTTAAAAAAGTTCATGTATCAAAAACATATTTTACCCATAAAATAATAATAATTAGAGTGACACATCACTACTTAACGGCTACAATAAACGGAAGATCTAAAATGTTAGACTAAAAAAATATTTGTATACCTTGACTAGTCAACAAAAAGTTTATATACCAAAACCATAAATTTGAAAAAGTTCATGTACCAAAAATATAGTTTATCCTAAAACCAATAATCAAAACTCTTTTTTAAGGAACCAATAATCAAAACTTATTTATTATAAAAATTATTAGATTTAACCAATAATATTTATTATGTAATAGTTTTGATAATTTTTAAATAATATATATTATTTGTAAAAGATAATAACAATATATATTTCAAATATGATAAAAATTTAGATATATAATTATTAAAATAATAATATACAAAACCATTGGTATTATAACTAATATCTAGTAATAAAAAATTGTATTATATTTATAATAAAAATTAAAAAATATTATTAAAATTATAAAATTAACATACTTATTATAGAGTTTTGATATTATAAGTTAATAGTTAGAATCGATAGAAAAAATAGATATATAAAATATAAATATTGTAATAATAAAATTACACATTATATTGATAATTTGGTCAAACCATTTTTCTAATATAGTTACTTTAAAATATGTTTTGAGAAAAATAATAATTAAAAATAAGGTAAATTAAATTTAGGCACATAATGCTTTGTAAAATTACACATATTATTATTAGTTTCGAAAGCTTTGTATGACTAGAAGTTCCTACAAGTACCTTTAGTAATTTTGTTGATAACAAATAAATATATTCATCTTCATTGATACGTTAGGAGTGACTTATTGTTCAAAGAATACTTATTGATAGGAGTGAAGTGACTTTCTATACTTGGTCAAACCCAGTAGGATTTTAACTGTAAAATCACAAATGGTTTATGTACTCTTGTCAGAAATGACATGAAGAATATTTGTAATTGTATAATAATTGTTATATAATGAAACCTTACAATTGACATTGATTTTAATTTAAAAATTTTTTTATAAAAGAATATTTGTGAACTATTTTAAAATTATAGACAATCTATTAGATCATTGATCTACAAACTTAAAAAATCCATAAGGTTCTTAAGAAAGTATTTTTGGAAAGATTGAGAAATTTCTTCCAATAACTCTATTCAATCTCCTTCTATCTAGAGCTAAAATGTTATTTCAACTGCTACTTTTTATTTTTCTTTTACCATTACATTGACTATTCTAATAGGATTAATCCATCTAAAAAGGGTTTTATAATATTTTAGTTTAATTAATAATAACTTATACATAAATTATATGGATGGAGAACCATTTTGATCCCTGAATTAAATATATAGTTGCTGCACTTGAATCTCTAAAAAAATTGTTTGGCAAATTAGTCCCTATTCTACTATCCAAATCGATTTCTAAAATGATATCTCAATCACTTTTAAGTGTGTTTAAAATATACAATGTTATGTACAACTCTTTAGAAACCAATTTGCATAATAATATAAATATATACTCTCAAAGACTAATTTTAAACTAGGTTAACATGATTATTTTTTTAAAATTATTAATTATATTAATATAAATATAAAATAATTAAGTATATATTTTTTATTAGAATATTTATAAATACTAATAAAAGAAAAAAAGTATTATTTGAAATTTAAAAAAAAATTATTCATATTACATCAACACAATTAGTGATAAAAAGTTGCATTGGGTAAACAAAATTCATGCAGTTAATAGCTATTAGTCTAATGTTCCTAGACAGAAAAGACATTTTTTTAGAATGATTGATCTCATCCAATTTCTATGCATTGAACAATAAGTTTTATTACTTAGTGTTTTTTTTTAAATAGACCATTATACATATTGAATATGTATTCTAATGTGTATATTGGATGTATGTAGCATGAACAATTGTGGCACACTTATACGCACAGCAACAACATGCAAACTTTTGAAATTTTTCATTGTCACGTATAAGTGTGCAAGCATCATAATTGACTTATGTTTATAAGTCATCCATGAATCTTTCTTCCTTTTCATCTTTTCGCATTTAACTTAGTAGAAATTCATCAATGAATCTTATTAGAGACAATGTGCAAAGTGTTCATCGTGAGAATAAGATAAATCAACGGAAAGAAAACAAACGTCAAAATATCCCAAGAAGCAAACAACATCCAATGATGGTAGACAAGAGCATATTATCATTAGGTTACCCATGATTGTTCTTTCAAATATTTGTAAAACTTATGATTTGTTAATGATATTTTTTTTTAATTTTTCATGTTATTAAAATGTACTTTTCAATATCTAATAATAATTATTTTCTTAAATTTAAAATAACAAAATAACAAATATTGTAGAAGATTCAAATATTTGTTAGAAAATGATTACCACCCAGTACAAAAGAATCATGTTTAAACTTACAACTTTCACTCTATAATTTTTTAACCATTATACAACATGAAATATAGATAGTGACAAAAACATCCATCACTCTATATATATAGAGATGGAACAATGCACCCCATTAACTTGCTAGCAATGTTGTAAGTATCTTAGGGGATTTTCTAAATTAATAAATTTATTTGGTAATGATAATGATTCTCTTATCTGTAATAATTAGTATACAAATTTTTTATTTTTCAATTTATTCTTTATAACCACGTAATAATAAATTAACTTCCTTACCAAATCGATGTTTTTCTTTCATAATTTTGCAAACTACTCTTATATTTTGATTTTTTTTCTATTTTTCTTTTGTTCTTCCTTTTTATTTATTTACTTTATCTACTACTTATTTTCTAAATGAGATAACAAAATAAAAATATAAACACACTCATAGCAACACCTTATTTTTGCTAGTAACTATTAAGATTAATTTACAAATTTAAGATTGTTTATCTTAAAGTACACTTTTTATTTAAAAAAAATTAATTTATCAAAGCCTCTATAAAGGTTCAAACTGCACCCACTAAAACGGAAAATTAAAAATTAAATATAGTGTGTCATACATATCCAATCAGTGAATATAAACAAATATTACAAACAATTATTTGTGCCTATAAATAAGAAATTGGGCATGCTTATTGTCAATCCAAAACCATTCTTATTTATCATTTATTGATAAGAACAACAACACAATGTAACTTGAAGTCTGCCAAAGGAAAAGACATTCATATTTTATTGTCAATTTAATAGAATTGCAATAAGAGGAAATTCCAACATAAATAACAATAATTTCAAAAACACATTGTAACATGAGAAGTTCTTAATACTACACTCAACCGAAATCCAGATTTGAAAAAAAAAAACAATTACAACATCTACTTCTTAAAAAAGGTTGATATGTATGTTTGAATGAGTATTGACAAAATTGATTTTAAATGAAATCAATTATGATTAAATTGATTTTGAGATAATGAAATTTATATTTGAATGTTTTATTATAAAAACAAATTCAGAGTAAAATCTATTATTAAATTCTTCATCTAATGCAAAAGCTCTTTTCTACAAAGTTGTGAATATTATATTATAATACAGGCGTGAGCTATGTTAGAAATGTTTTTATTCACTCAATACATTTTTCACATAAAAGTTGAAATTGGAACAGAAAGGTGGGATGTGGAGAAAAGATTTTTCTTTTAAAACCAGTGAATTGAATAATTTTAAAATCAATTCGGTTCGAACAGAAATAGTTTAAAAATAGTTTGGTTTGAATCGGATTGATTTTAAAAATAGTTAGTTAATGTTTATTGAACTAGTCTGATTTAAATCCAATTTAGTTTGGTTTAATTTAGAATCAACTGTTTACAACTATTTTAAAGAAACAAAAATCGAAGTGTTTTAAAGAAACAACTGTTTACATTTTCTTATGAAAAAAACCATGTAGGAAGATATACTTTTTAGAGACAACTCTTTACATTTTCTTATGAAAAAATTATGTAGGAAGATATACTTTTTAAAATATTGAAAAAAATGTTTTAAAGAAAAAGCTTTTTACAACGTTTAAAAAAGCGTTGTAAAACATCTAACTTTTTACAACACTTTTAAAAATGTTTTAAAAGGTTTTAAATAAGAGTTGTAAAAATCTGTACATACCAGTTAGAGTTGTTTTGTATTTAAAATAGAAACAAATTTATATACAAATAAGTAGTTTAATAAGTTTCTAAAGAGATAGTAAGAGAAACAACATAATTAATTTGAAAAATTTTTACCTATCACTTGTTAGTTTTTTTTTTCTTATGGTGCTATTTTTCATTTTTTTTTTCATTCAAAATCACTCATAATAATTTTTTTCTCTATGTGATAAAATGTTCATTTATTCTTCTTAAGAAAATGGTTATAATTAATAAAAAATAATTATATAGTTTTAAACCTTAAAAAATTAAAACATAAATTTTTCAAAAAATAGAAACTTAAAAAAGGGACTACCGGGTTAATTATTTTCCTTCTATCTCACTAACCAAATCTTAATGTGTCACACGAACAATCTATATTAGGACTGATAAGAGAAAATGCCACAAGTTCCCTATTCCCTATTTGACCATAAAAAATCTACTTCTTACAGTTTGTTCTTTAAGAATAACATGTATGCAAATTATTTTAATTTTTAATTTTTATCTCTTGTTCTTCAAATATTGACCTAAGTTGTACAAGATGAAATTTGGCAACATTTATTTATTTTAAAAAACTAAAATAATAATAATAATAAATAATATTAATAATAATGAAAATTTTTCCTAGGGGAAGAACATAGCACACAGAGCATTCTGTTATGTTTTCTAAAATGCTTTCAGTTAGAACAAAGCAAAGAGGGTAGACCCATCAAAACGGGTTCAAATTTGTGGGCTATCTTGATCCACCATGAATACTGGTTGGACGAGCAAAGAAAAAAAAAAGGTAAACGAGTTGCAATAGCTAAAAATCAACATGGCTCATCTCAAACCCACCCATATGGGTTTAACTCAGATGGGCCGAGCCAGCCTGTATTCAACCACTAAATATTTATTATTTTAATATTTTATTATTTTACTAAATATTTATTATTCAACCCATTAAACATTTATGATTTAAACTATTATATTACATAATGAAATAGAAAATATTTTTGTTAATTTTAAATGAAGACTTAATTAAATAATTAGTTTTAAAATTTTAAATAATCTCAATTGAGTAACAAAGTTGGTGGGTTGGCCCGTACGACCCACCAACCATCGTAGGCTGGGCCGGGCTAACAAATTGAGTAAGAAAGTTTAAATGAGGCGAGTTGGGTTGACTCGTTTTTTTTATGGGTCAAGGTGGGCTGAGCCATATGGGCCAAACCAACCTGTTTTGACAGCTATAAAGAAGGTTTGAATTTCAAGAAAAAAAGAAAAGAAAGGGAGAAAAAATGTATTGTATGACGCTCAGTCCAAATCACAATTAGGAATTTGAGAAGAGGAGGATGGGTGGCGATCATGAAGAAGAACACCCTCGTTCAAACAAATGTATGAGAGTGCTTATATGTTGTTTGCACTTGCCAGCTGTCTTTCTTTGCGTGCTTGTTCCTTCAACTGTCTCCTTGTTCTTTTTCTAAATGTTATCCCATAAGTTTTGGGTATTTTTATTTGTTTTCGATAAATTCATGTTTTTTTTAATCATGACAAAATATGTTTTAATTAAGTTAAAAATGTTGTACAAATCTAATTGGTTAAAAAAACTCAGTCTAAAAATTTGGATATAATTACAAAATTCGAAATATTTTGATATTTACAGTGTTGTAAAAACGATTTGATCACTAACCTAGTCAAGGCAGATGATCAGTAGATTAGTGGTCGGATAACTCAATCTAACCCAATTTATATATAAATAAAATAAAAAAACTTAACATCACAATTTTCACTTTCTACATTCTCAAATTGCATAAAAAAATAAAGAGAAAATAAAAAAGTAAGAAATGACATCATTTAAAATATTTTTTTAAAGAAAAAACTAAACTTAACCCGACTAGGCAACTTGGTCTGAGTTACCATTTTTTACTTGAACTAGTCAGTTCAAACCAGGTCAACTACGTTCTTGGTCTTAGAAAAACCAGTCTGATTTTATGATAGGTCTCGTTCGAACCGATTTTCACAACTATAAATATTCATTGGATTTGTTCAGCATAGAAGTAATATATATATATATATATATATATATATATATATATATATATATATATATATATATATATGGGAGGGAATCCACTTACTCCAAAAGTAAGTATAAAATCTTACTGCTCATCCTATCCATTCATTTTCTTGAAATCTGATGGTTGTAATGAGTAATTAATCTTAACCATTAGATTTCAAGAAAAAGAAGGATGGTGATAAAAGGTAAGTCTTTTATACTTACTCTTGGAGTGAGTATATCTCCTCCATATATATATAGACACATACATATATACATATATACATATATATACACTTTTGTGACTCCAAAGATAATGGAAATCATGATTTTTTTAAAGATCCAAACTAACTAAGACCTTTTTTTTTATTTTTATTTTGAGGGAGAAAAGAGCGACTAATACTAGTTTGAATTCTATGGTGTTTTATTGTTATATGTACAATTTGAATATTGATAGTGTTAAATAAGTTTGGAATCATCCTCACTTTAAATGCTTAACTCATAGAACTAGAATTCCTTTTGCACAAGTTTTAACAGGAACTATAGTTAGTGTTTTCCTGCTTTAATATTGGCCATGTAAATGGTTGTTTGCAATACAGTGATAGAATTCTTGATCCATTTTACAGAGTTCATGGAATGAATTCAATGGATGATATCTATTGTTCTACAAAATGTTGGGATAATTCTATCATTTGAATAGTTGATGTCAGTTTAATCTGGTGATGAGTCATCACTCCTAGTAGTTTGTGTTGATAAATTTAGAGATTTGGTTTGAGAGAAATGCAAACTATAGAGATATATGTAAAATAATAATAATAATAATATAAAATAATTATGAACATGATAGATAATAATATATAACTATTGTGATTAGTTATTATGCGAAATTTAGTTCCTAATTTTCACTTTTCATGTTTCTTCAAATTAAGTGGAGATGAACTCTCATCTACTAGTACAAAATTAAGTATTATTGTTGCAAGATAATTAATTGAGGAATAACAAACTAAAAGAGATAAAATGCTAAGCAATGAAAAAACATTGAGCAAATAAAAGAACAAAATGATTAGAAAACAAAAAAAAAAACATTCAGCAAATGAAAACATCAAAATGAAAAAATACATATGTTAATAGACCTTTAAATTAACTTTAATGGAAGAATTTTCAATAAAAATATAGAAAATACTAATGAAGTAAGATTTCAATATTTTTGTGAAGTTGTTAATGAAGTATGCAATTGTTTAATAGATAAATCTGAAACTGATTCTCAAGAAAAATATGTAGAGCCGTATAGGGAATTAAGTTTTATAATTTAACATATATCTTTTTAAAATTTCTTAATTTGATTATTCTTTAGCCTTATATATAAAAAAAAAGTTAGAATGAAAAGAGAAAATGTTAAACAAAGTAATGAGCAAATGACAAATTTAGAACTGAAACAAATACACATACTACATATTTTTAATAAGCATTATGAGATTAGCTCATTTTCTAACAAAGGAGCTTAAAAGAGGTTATGAGTACTGGAGTTTAAAGGAGTTGCTTAGGGGTAACAATGTAACCTCCTTTTTTTAAGAACAATAACATATTAATAAAAGACGTAATTTATATTAGTAAGTTTAATAAATGTGGGTATTGATAATAAGACAGTCCAAAGGTTAAGTTTAGACTTAGTGTTAAAAATCTCAAACCAATGGTTATCCTAGAGTAAATAAAAGAAGCTAGGGTACTACACTTTAGTTTCCATTTCTAACTTTGTTGAGTGAGCTTGAGGAGCAAGGAACACCCTTACATACAAATCTTCATTTGAGGGTAAAGTCTGAGTGGGAAATTATCTCTCACTAGCATATATGGGTAATATAGATAGTGAAGGAATTCCAAAGTTTTTATAAATTCACATGCATGTGTTTGGAAAATTGTGAACATCTGAAAATCATAACATGTTTTATACGTGACTTTGATTATTACATTGTTGGTATCAATTCAACTTTCACTACTACAAAAAAGGCTTTCTAAAAGGCATGTTTACATCAATTATGCTATAAATTTTGTAGGAAAACTCACAGTCGCAACATTGTAATTTTTTGAAAGATCGTAAAAGATTTCTTAGAAATAATTGTTTTAAAGTTTTTAATTTTAAAACAATTATCTTGAAAAATGTTTTACTAGGGTAAATTTATTTTCTCCCTACCCGTGTGACTCCTTGATTCACTTTTTGCTCCATACTACATATTACATGTTTTCTTTTCTTACGGGTGTTTATTATAGGTGTGTTATGGAGGAGTACATAGGGGCAGTGAAGAAGATATGTTGTGAACTGGTGGAACTAATGGCTGAGGGGTTGAAGATAGGAGCAAGAATGAGCTTAGCAAATATAAAGGGATGAAAGAAGTGACACTTGCTTGGGGGTGAATCGGTATCGGACATTTCTTATTCCAGTAACTTGCTTGTTATTATTATTATGGATTTTGTAGTCTTCCTTGGTCACTAATCGGATTTTCTTAAGCAATCAACTTATATGGCTATATTTTTTCCTGATATGCTTGAAGAAGGGATATCCTGATTGGTAAAGTTGTTTTGTGAATGCATTTTATAATGATTTTGAAGGAAAATATGCATATGGTTCCCAATTTAAAATAAGCTATCACTATGAGCTGAAAGAGAAGGTATCATGAAATTAATTCAAGGATTAAAATTGGAAGGAAGCATTCCTGGTTGTGGAGTCCTATTTCATAGTTTCAGCTCAATTAGGTATATATGTTGAAGTTCATAGTTGTGGTTTATGATTACTTTAATAGTTTATAACTTTGAACTATTTTTCCTTTGTAGATTTGAAAGCTCGAGATCAAGAGGTTTTAGTACATACATTATATATAATAAATTAATAATAATAATACATTACTATTATTATTATTATTATTTTGGTTTGATTTAAAGTGATGGGTGGATTCTTAAAAAAAAGTGTTGAGCCTGTGAGTTTCTAGTGGTTTTATCATTTTTTATGTTTTTAATTCATAAAGAAATATAAATAATTCTAATTAAAGTAATTGAAATAAACATGCGTATATTCTTAGTTAAAAATTAAGGTAATTATTTATATGGGTTAGTCTTTGGACATTCAATAGTGTTAATTGAGTGGTTTTATATATAGTTTTCTATATTATGGTATTATTTTCTCAATGGCAGATGGTTAATAAAATATTTTATCAGCAAAGGAAAATTCGGGGTTTCAATCACTTTATGTTAATTTTCCTCCATTTTGTCTAGGTCTCTTAATGCTAATTCTATTTGATTTTGTAAATTTGATATTTTTTTAATTTTATGTACTTATGATTGAATTGGAATTTGAATTGATTTTAATGTTAAATGCTTAAAGTTAAGTAATTTTATTTTTAATGTTAAAAGTTTAATAGTTAAGAAATTTTGGTCTTGTAACCTTATATCGTGGTGGTGGTGGTGTGTTTGCTGCTTTATATTTTTCTTTTCTAAAAGCACTCACTTGATTCTTAAGTCTATTATGTTTTCCTGTATGTGGGTATTGGTGTTTTCTAGGTGGCCACAATGTGATGGCTCCACCTTCTCCATGGTGTCACCAACTCTTCTCCAAGATGAAATGTTGAAATGGATCTTCTTCAAGGGCTGAAATAGGTGTGAAAAATAGAGCTTATGATGGGTGAAAGTGGTTCATGAAAAAAATGGAGACAAAAGAATGGTGTTTTGGGTGGTGGTGGTTGGATGGTATCTCTTTGGCTAGCTCACTTCACTTGGAGAGGGTGAAGGCCAATCCTAGGGAGGCCCAAGCTCCTTCTAAGGTAGAGAGGAGAGGAAGGGGGCCAAGAGAACCCTAAATGACTAAGGAAGAGGAATGATGAGGAAAACTCTCTCAAATATCCAATATATCCAAAAGTGACTACATGTAGTCTAACCTAGGGTATTTAAAGAGAGGGTGGGAGGCCTCTAGGCCATTTGCACGAAAATTTGAGGGCTAAATGCCTCTCAAATGAACCCTAAATGGACCTCAAATGAAATGTAGGTCCCTCCCCCCTAAATGACTAAAATACCCTTGTGTCTAGAAAATGAAAGAAATGGACTTTTGACCTCACTAGTCAAGGTTTAAGTCCCAAAATAAATCCTAAACTAATTTACCCCATAATACAAAGGCTAAATAAAAATACACAATGAAATCCTAAGCAAAACACTAGGTAGATGCACCAAAGTCCACACATGTGATCATCAATGCTCTTGGTGTAGTATGAGCTTCCTCTTCTTCTATTCTTCTTGCCATGGACCTTGTGATGGGTCCTATTTGATGCCCCAAGGATGGTCCTCCATCATGCCCTCCTTCTTAATAAGGATTTGACCTCAAATCTTCAAGCTCATCCATGTCATTAGCTCCTAGGAAAGGTGTAAGATCACAAACATTAAAGAGGAACTAACTCCATAATCGGAGGGAAGGTCTAGGATGTAGGCATTATCATTAATTTTCTTAAGAACTTGGAAAGGACCATCTCCCCTAGGACTTAGTTTGGACTTCCTTTGAGTAGGGAATCTATCCTTCCTCAAGTGAAGCCAAACCCAATCCCCAACTTCAAAGGTTACCTTTTTTCTTCCTTTGTTGTTGTACTTGGCATATTTTTGAGTTTGATTTTCAATTTGACTCTTGACCTTTTCATGATATTTCTTTATAAAGTCAGACCTAGATACTCCTTCTTTGTGATACAAGGAAGTAGTATTAGGGAGTGGAAGCAAATCCAGGGGAGTAAGAAGATTAAAGCCATATACAACCTCAAAAGGGGACAAACTAGTAGTCTTGTGGACCACCCTATTGTAGGCAAACTCTATATGGGAAAGGCATTCATCCTAAGGTTTCTTATTCCCTTTTAAAATTGTCCTTAAAAATGTGGATAAGGACCTATTCACTACCTTAGTTTGCCCATCCGTTTGTGGGTGGCAAGTAGTAGAATAGACAAGCTTTGTTTCTAGTTTTTGCCAAAAAAATTTCCAAAAATGACTTAGAAACTTAGCATCCCTATCGAAAACAATAGTCTTAGGTAGACCATGCAAACGAACCACTTCCTTAAAGAAAAGCTTAGCAATATAGCTAGCATCATCCACTTTGTGGCATGGTATAAAATGAGTCATCTTGCTAAAACGATTCACAACCACAAAGATAGAACCAAATCCCCTTTGAGTCCTTGGAAGACCAAGCACAAAATCCATACTAATATCAACCCAAGGGGTGCTAGCTATAGAGAGAGGAGTGTAGAGTCCATGAGGCATCACTCTTGATTTTGCTTGAAGACAAATGATACACTTGGAGCAATGCCGTTGAACATCCACTCTCATGTGAGGCCAATAAAATTTAGATTTTAGAAGACTAAGGGTTTTATCAACCCCAAAATGGCCCATGAGTCCTCCCTCATGACTTTCCTTTACCAAAAGTTTTCTAATGGATCCTTGAGGTATGCAAAGTTTTCCCATTCTAAAAAGGTACCCCTCAAGGATGTAGAACCCATCAAAAGGCTTTTGGAGGCATTTGGTGAAAGTGGATTGGAAATCTTGATCCACTTCATACAACTCCTTTATATTATCAAATCCAAGAATTTGGGAACCCAAAGAAAAGAGCAAGGAGTGCCTTCTAGACAAGGCATCCGCCACCACATTACACTTTCCCTTCTTGTATTTGATAATGTAAGGGAATTGCTCAAGATATTCAACCCACTTAGCATGTCTTTTATTTAACTTCCCTTGCCCTCTAATGTACTTAAGTGACTCATGATCAGTATGTATGATGAATTCCCTAGTCACTAAGTAATGCTCCCAAACTTGGAGGGCTCTAATAAGGGCATAAAGCTCCTTGTCATAGGTGGGATAATTCAAGGTGGCCCCATGAAGTTTTTCACTAAAGTAAGCAATGGGGTGGCCTCCTTGAAGTAAAACAACACCTATTCCAAGACCAGATGCATCACATTCTAGCTCAAAGGTTTGTTCAAAATTTGGAAGGGCTAGAATGGGTGCATTAGTGAGCTTTTCCTTAAGCACATTAAAAGCTTTTCCTTGAGCTTCACCCCAAATGAAAGGTACATCCTTCTTAACAAGCTCATTAAGAGGGGATGCAATTGTGGAGAAGTCTTTCACAAATCTTCTATAAAAACTTGCTAAACCATGAAAACTTCTCATATCTCCAATACTTTTTGGGGTAGCCAATCTTGGATAGCCTTGATTTTCTCGGGGTCAACTTTCACTCCTTCTTTGCCAACTATGAAACCTAAGAAATTTACATTTTCCTTGCAAAAGGTACATTTCCCTAAGAATCTTTAAAACCTCATTTAGATGCCCAAGATGCTCATCTAAGGACTTGCTATAGATCAAGATGTCATCAAAATAGATGACCACAAACTTCCCTATGCAATTCCTAAGTACATGATTCATTAGACGCATGAAAGTGCTAGGGGAATTGGTGAGACCAAATGGCATAACTAACCACTCATACAAACGAAACTTGGTCTTAAAAGTTGTTTTCCACTCATCACCCTTTTTAATCCTTATTTGGTGATAACCACTCTTAAGATCAATCTTGGAAAATATAATGGCCCCATGTAACTCATCCAACATGTCATCTAGCCTAGGGATTGGGTGCCTATACTTTATGATGATGTTATTAATAGCTCTACAATCAGTACACATCCTCCATTTTCCATCTTTCTTAGGCACTAAAAGAACAGGAACAACACAAGGGCTAAGACTCTTTTGAACCCAACCCTTCTTCAACAAATCTTGAACTTGAGTTTCTACTTCTTTGGTCTCTTGGGGGTTAGTCCTATAGGCGGGCCTATTTGGAAGGCTTGCCCCCGGGATGAGGTCAATTTGATGTTTTATCCCTCTTAAAGGTGGAAGTCCACTTGGAACCTCTTGAGGAAATACATCATAAAATTCTTTTAAAAGATTGTGGACCTCTTGAGGTAGAGACTCAAGTTCATGATTAGTGGCAATGAGTGTCTCTTTGAAGTATAGAAGGTATAAGGGTTGTTCAAGCAAGAGTGTTTTCTTGATATCATTCTTAAGTGATAAATGACTCTTGTGAACAACATCTTTAGAGGAGACACTTTCCTCTAAACTTGATACCTTTTCTTCCTTTACTTTGGCCTTAGAAAGACCCTTTTTATCTTTTTTGATTTTTGTTTTCTTTCTTTTTGGTCTTCTTCTCTCCTAGCTTTCATTTTGAGTTGGTCTTCACACACTTGGGAATGTGTTAGAGGGCACAACACAAATTTCTTGCCTAAGTGTTGGAAACTTATTTTATTGGTAAGGCCATCATGCATGGTTTTCTTATCAAATTGCCAAGGCCTTCCAAGCAACACATGACTAGCTTCCAAAGGCACAACATCACATAAAACTTCATCTTTGTATTTGCCAATGGAAATTGGTACAGGTGCTTGTTGGTTAACCATAATACCTCCATCCTCATGAATCCATTGCAATTGATAAGGTCTAGGATGTGGTTTTGTGGATAAGGCTAGCTTTTTAACCAATCTAGTACTACAACAATTACAACTAGATCCACTATCCACAATGAGAGAACAAGTGCTTTCTAAAATTTTGCATCTTGTATGAAACAAGTTCTCTCTTTGTGATTGGTCAATCTCACTAGTTTGGTTGTTAAGAAGCCTCCTTACCATAAGTAAGTCTCCATCACAAGGTAAGGTCTCTTCCATGGAATCCATGGATTCATCTTCACTACTTGAAGTAGAAGAAGAAGAAGTAGCTTCATCAAGGCTACTATAGTGATCTTGGCCTCTTAAAATCATTGTTTTATTTGTGGGGCATTGAGAAGCAATGTGACCCCTTCCAAGACACTTAAAGCACTTGATGTCACTTGACTTGGACTCCTTAGAAGGTACTTTAGAAGAATATGCTTTTTCTTTTTCTTTATCTTTTTCTTTTTCATCTTCTTTGGAGAGAGGTTTGAAAGAGGGACCCGCCTTCTTAAAATTCTTGGAATAAGATGGAGTGAAGTCTTTCTTGAAACTTTTTATTTTAAGTTGGTGCTCCACTCTTGAACAAAGTTGAACAAGTTCATTAAAATATCTATATGGCAAAAGTTCAACTTTGTCTCTTATTTCAAGATTAAGGCCACTTTGGAACCTTGAGATGGTGGTCCTCTCTTCTTCCCTTATACCCGCCCTCATAATGAGTAACTCCATTTGTTGCATATATTCTTCCACATTTAATGACCCTTGTTTCAACCTTTGAAGCTTATCCATAAGCTCACGGTCATAGTATGGAGGAATATGCCTCCTTCTCAAGGCACTACAGAGTTCATTCCAATATTGAACTGGGGGCTCATGATTCACTCTCTTTTCTCTTTCTAAAGAAGTCCACCAATACATGGCATGCCCTTGGAAGCTAAGGGTTGCCAAAGAAACCTTCCTCTCTTCACTTACCCCATGGCAAGAAAAAAGTTGTTCAACCTTCATTTCCTAATCCAAATATGCATCAACATTGTCCTTTCCAAAAAAGGAAGGAAGGTTGACATTAGGTTCCTTATTGGAGGATTCTCTTTGCTTATGTGTTCTTGGGGGCCTTTGATAATAATCATTATTGTGATGACTACTATAAAGGCTAACACTTGGGGTTTTGGTATGATGATGATCACTATCCTCACTTTCACTCATAGAAACCCTTACCCCTTTGCCTTTTTGGGACCTAGATGGTTGGACTTTATGTTTTGAACCACTAGTTCCTACCCCCGAAAGTAACTTAGCAAGCATTTCTCTAATTTCCTCATTTTGTTTATCATGTTCTCTCTCCCTCTTCCTAAATTCTTCCTCTTTTTTTGCACTTTCTTCTTCTTTTCTTCTTATATACTCCCTAAGTTCTCTAAGTTCATCTCTAAGGCTAGCATTACTAGGGTGTGAGTTTTGACCACAAACACTTGAATGATCACTCATCTTTGATCTAGGAAATATTTTCACAAAAGGTTTTCACAAAAGGTTTTCTCAAAAAGATTTTTTTTTTCAAAGAGTGAGTGATAAAGGTTTTCACAAAGAGATTTTGGTGCTAGACTTATTACTTGGAGCGGTTAGAATTGCACTCTAAAAGGGAGGTAGACTACAAGGAGTCACTTAATAACCAAGCCTCTTAGTAGTGGGAAACTTATCAACCTTTGCCCTTTTGTAAGCCTTAAAAAAACAAATTTTGACACTACAAGTGTGTGATGTGCAACGGACCCCTAATAAGCACTTAGAAGTCTTCTAAACGAACATACAACAACCTAGAGCAATAACTACAACAAAGTAAGTAAGGAAAGTAACAAAGGTATACACTAGTTGAAATTCCTAAGGTGGAAACAATCCCACCACTAAAACGAATTACACCTAAGCTATCACAAATCAAATGAGAGTTTAAAGTGTCCAAATTACAACCCAAATTAACAAGAAAGGACCAAGTACAAATGGCCCCAATAAAAACAACAACAAAGAACAAAAGAAAGAAGAAAAATTGGTACAAAAATCAAACAAGAATCAAAATAGAAAGATACTAGGCGCAAATTTAAAATAAAAAAGAAAGAAACAAAATTGAAATTCTTCAAGCTTCCAACTTGGAGTTCCTTCACAAGTAACAAACTTGTTAGTCCTCTCTTTATAGTGTTTACACTCCCACTATTTGGTGATTTTCTCCAAAGCACTTTGGGACTTATGGCAACTTCCTCAACTCAATCTCCCAAGATTCACAAGGTGAACCCAAGGTGATTCACCTACACCAAGCAAAGAAGCCAACCAAGAGAAAGAGAACCAAAAGGCCAAGAAAAAAAAACTAAAAAAGGAAAATTAAGAAGGCTAAACTCAAGAGATTAATTATGAGACAAGACTCAAAGAATGTCAATAAAGACAAGCAAAAATTAAGGCACATAAGAAAGTTAAGCACTCAAAAGGAACTTAGAATGACTGTAGATTAGAATTTAAGTGTTTAATGTTCCTTGTCTTTAAAATTTCATGTCCAATGTCCAAACTCCAGCCAAGGTTTTGGTCATAAAATGGGTCCAATGATAGTCCAAAATAGTCCAATGTGGTCAAATTTCAAGTCCAAAGTCAAAGGGTAAAATGGTCCACAAGTTAGCAACAATTCCTTTTAATTTTTTTTTAACTTTCACTTCTTTTCACTCAAAATGTGTCCCACCAAGGAGGATCAGACTTGATTCTTTTTTTAACCTTATATGTTGCATGGATTTTACACTTGTGGTGTGTTAAAAGTGGGTACAAAAAGGTGGTACATAAAAGTTGCTATTTTGGTGCAAGAAAGGTATCTTTTTGGGAAGTGTTTCTTGTCTTTTGCTCTCTTGTTTAGGTGCAGTTTTTTTTCAGTTTTTTCAGAATATATTCAGCCATATGACACTTTGTTTGACTTAGGATCATGCAATAAAGACAAGGAATGATGTAGTCATGCAAAAGGAAGGCTAGCTTATGTGTAAGGCATTAATTACACACATAAGTCAAATAAGACATGAAGCATGCAAGAGTCAATTTTTACATGCAAATATGAGTCTCCTAAGGCTCACAAAAGGTTTGGCCAGCCAAGAATGTGAAAGAAAAAGCACCATATTTTTTTCAAAGTTTCATGCATCTTGTGAGAGAAATATGCATATATTTGACTAGTTTTTGAAAAATAAGGAGGGAAACTTCAAACATGACACAACAAGGATTCAAACAAGATTAAAATGATGTTCATAGCATGTTCATCACAAAAAAAATGCAGCCATGGAAAAACAAAGGAAAGCTCTAAAAGAACAACCTTTTGAGAAAAACTCAAAGAACACTAAGAAGGCTCATGAATGATGATGAACCACACAAAAAAAAAGAGACAACTTTTAAACACAATATTTAGACAAAATACTCAAGACAAAGAAGAAGACATAAACATGACAAGAAACATATTTTTGAAGACAGAAAAAAAAAATTGAGAAGAACACTAGTTACCCTTGAAGACCACCTTAGCTTTGATAGCACATGATGGCTCCACCTTTTCCATGGTGTCACCAACTCTTCTCCAAGATGAAATGTTGAAATGGATCTTCTTCAAGGGCTGAAATAGGTGTTAAAAATGGAGCTTATGATGGGTGAAAGTGGTTCATAAAAAAAATGGAGACAAAAGAATGGTGTTTTGGGTGGTGGTGGTTGGATGGTGTCTCTTTGGCTAGCTCACTTCACTTGGAGAGGGTGAAGGCCAATCCTAGGGAGGCCCAAGCTCCTTCTAAGGTAGAGAGGAGAGGAAGGGGGCCAAGAGATCCCTAAATGACTAAGGAAGAGGAATGATGAGGAAAACTCTCTCAAATATCCAATATATCCAAAAGTGACTACATGTAGTCTAACTTAGGGTATTTAAAGAGAGGGTGGGAGGCCTCTAGGCCATTTGCACGAAAATTTAAGGGCTAAATGCCTCTTAAATGAACCCTAAATGGACCTCAAATGAAATGTAGGTCCCTCCCCCCTAAATGACTAAAATATCCTTGTGTCTAGAAAATGAAAGAAATGGACTTTTGACCTCACAAGTCAAGGTTTAAGTCCCAAAATAAATCCTAAACTAATTTCCCCCATAATACAAAGGCTAAATAAAAATACACAATGAAATCCTAGGTGATTAAGGTTCCCCAAAATACAAGGGGAAAATAAGGAAAACAAGCAAAACACTAGGTAGATGCACCAAAGTCCACACATATGATCATCAATGCTCTTGGTGTAGTATGACCTTCCTCTTCTTCTATTCTTCTTGCCATGGACCTTGTGATGGGTCCTATTTGATGCCCCAAGGATGGTCTTCCATCACAATGTTAAGTCTAGTTAGAAATAGACTGATAGGAGATTTCAAGAGGCTATAGCAAGAGCCACTTGTAGGAATCAGTGGTGCCCTCAAGATAACAACATAATGTTAAGTTAAATGATGGTATGTTAAGTTAAATTTTTGTCACTTTATTACAGTGAGTTCTGCAATGTTGTTGAAAATTTTAATGTATAGGGTAAAGGAGGTGAAGAAGCTTTCGTTACAAATAGGAATTCCAATTAATGATTATTCCTAAATGGCTATATGTAAAAGGTAATTAAGATTTGAAATAATAATTTGTACTTTTGACACTTTTTAGATAATAATAGTGATGATAACAATCACATCATATTTTTATTTTTTATGCAGGTTTTTTGTGATTTTGAAGAAATATCTACAAAGGTTCCTGAAGGAAGTTGTACAAAATGGACAATATTTTTTTTTAAAAATTAGAAATAGTTAGTCTTTAGGATGAATTAAAATGTTTTTGGACTTAGTTAAAGATAGGTTGTTTATAGTTATTTGCTTTTGACACATTAGTTTTAGAACATCTGAATGAAACAAGTTCAAATTTCATGTATGTTTGAACATGATTTTCATTTTATATATGAAACATTTTAGATTTATTTTTATCAATATATTTATGCTTTATGTTTGTTTGTTGATTGTATTGAAATAATTTATAAATATATATTAATCAAATTTGTTGAAAGTTGTGTAATCCTAATAAGCATGTTTATCGAAATCATGAGTTAACTCGTAAAATCGTACGAGTTTACGAGTTTACAAGTCCCAGACGAGTTAAATCGCAGTAAAATCGGAAAAATAGTAAACTCGGAGTAAACTTGGTAAAATCGGAGTAAACTCGTAAAATCAGAGTAAACTCGGTAAAATTGGAGTAAACTCATGAACAAACTTCTTAGGTGATATTTTTCTATGTTGACTCTAATTTTAAGTGTTTTGAATATAATTTGTTCTTATGTCTAAAAAAGTTTTGAAATTTTAAGTATTTCTACTTTAATTTCTACTTATTTGGAGTAATTTAAATTTATTATGTGGATTTGAACTTATTATGTATTGAAAACTTTCAATTATTATGTGATTTATAGTCATATTTTTAATGAAGTAAATTCTTACGATTTTACGAGTCGAGTTTACTACACTCTCACGAGTTTACGTAAACTCTCGATTTTAATAACCTTGCTAATAAGTATATTTATAATTAATAGGTTTTGAGATATGTATAAATATAAATATAATATTTATATATATAGAAAAAAGTAATTTAAAACAATTACATTTACAATGCTTATTAAAAAAATGACGTAAACTTTAAAACATTTTTTTTGTAAAAGTGTTTTAAAGAAAGAATTGTTTACAGTTTCTTATGAAAAAAATGATTTAGGAAGATTTACTTTTTAAAACATTTAAGAAAATGTTTTAAAGAAAAAGCTTTTTACAATGTTTAAAAAAGCATTGTAAAACATCTAACTTTTTAGAACACCAGCTTTTACAACACTTTTAAAAATGTTTTAAAAGGTTTTAAATAAGTGTTGTAAAAAACTTATTTTCTAGTAGTGTTTGTTCCTTTTGTATGATTGGAAATCATGTATATTTGGTTTTAATTTCTGTAATTGGTTCTCTAAGTGAGTAGTGTATGACAAGTCGGAACTCACTAAACTCAATTCACTCCCTTTTCTTCATTTTTTTCTTTTCTTTCCCCTTTCTTCTTTGATTTTGTTTCTTCTCTGTCACTTCAATTCTCTCCCTCACTGTTTTCTTCCATGCTTTGCATGGTTAGCCTCTGGTTGAAAGATTTTGACGTGGTCTATTTCATAGCTCATATTGCTGAGTGATCTCTATTATAGGTAATCTTATCTTGAATCAATGAACGTTTATATTGTTGATTACGGGCAATTACAGTCAGATAACTTAGCCTTGGATGATATGTTTGGTGGGATACATTGATGTTAGGGACACAACTAAGGTCAATGTAATCCATAGTATTAGATATGCAATGGGATATTTCTATTGATAGTAGGCATGCAAGGTTGTGACCCTTCTAAACAAAAAACACAAGTATTCAATTGAATAAAGGAGAAAAAAGTTAAAAAAGAAGGTGACCAACGACTCACAGTGGAAGAGAATGAGAGACAAGAGAGTGTTCGATAAGGTTTATGTGAGACTTGCAAGTGAAGAGGAAGATGAGGTAGAAGCTCAAGAGTCCAAATAACTAAGCATTTCACAAAGACAAAACATTAATAATTTTGAACTTTAATGTAAAAAAATTTAAAATATATATATATATAATAATAATTGGATTAGTTCGGTTTGATTTGGATTTTAAATCTAATCCATTAACCAAACTAAACTTAATTGATTTCCATAGGCTTAGTTTGATTCGGTTTGTTTGACAATCTATTTTTAATGCTCTGGTTAAAGACATTATTATAGGACTGCTAAGAGAAAGAGGAAAGACCATGTAGTATTGGAGTTTGGCAGCAACAATGCCAGAACATGAGCCGTTAGATAGAGTCCTTATTATACAAAAACAATAAGCATGAAGAAGTGAATAAGTGGCAACACCTTTGAATGCATACCCACCTTTGTACTAACTAGATAAATTTAACTAAACTTTAGTATGAAAATTTTGACTATATGTATGAAACTAATTAAAATTATTTTTTATAAAATAATTATTTTCATTTCAAACAAATAATGTTGAATGTTCAATAACTTCTATTCCATTTGAATAAATTATTCCTGAAATTTTTAAAAAATTATACCAAATATGAAAATAAGATATTCCCAATAAGTACACATTTCGAGACATCTTGCTAGATTCATTGAAACAACAACACCTAATAAACTAAATTGTTTTTTAAAGAACCCAAATCATTATTTACACTATTTATTTAAAGATGAAAAAAAAATTGAATTAAATCTTTAAATCAAAGAAAAATTAAATGAACGAACTCAGAAACAGTGTATTTTCTAGGTTTCTAGATTTTTGTAGGATAAGTTTTTAATTATATGTAAAAGGCTTAAATATTTACATATGATCCTGATATATTAACGTTATTAACCAAAATTACAATTTTTTAAAAAAATTATACTAAATAATTTATTTCATAGACAAATAATTTAAATAATTTATTACATAGATAAATATTTTCTAGATTAGATAAATGATTTCAATATGATACTAAATATTTTTGGACAAATTTAACTCAAAACAAATAATATACTACTATTTTTCATGTTTTTGTTTAACGTTTATTTGGTGTTGACTATTGTTATGCAGTTGTAGACAATCTTATATTTTTAAAAAAAGTTAGATAACAAAAAGTTATGAATTTTTTAAGAGCTAGTAGTTTTTAAAAAGAAATTACTCCAAATAGTTTTTTTAGACAATCTTATATTTTTAGTTATTAGTTAGTTTTTTTTTACAACTTTATCCTTCATTAATTGAGGTATTGTTCCCTACTAATTCTCTCTTCTTACATGATAAAATTTTTCTCTTCTTTGTTTCTTTCTCCATTAATATTATTATAATTTATAATTTAAACATATAATTATAGAAAATTATAATTTAAATATGTAATTTAAAATTTATATATTTAATTATAAAAATTTATAATTTAAATATACAATTATAGTAATTTATAATTTAAATATGTAATTACATAAATTTATAATTTAAATATATGATTATAGAAATTTATAATTTAAAGATATGATTATAATAATTTATAATATAAACACTTCATTGTTGACATAATAACTCTTGATATCTTTATTTGTTATTTTACAATTTCCAGTTTGTTGATTAGTTAATTTTACCAAATACATACAACTAGCTTTTCAACTTTTAGTGACCTTTTACGTTTCAAATCTCTTTTTGTCTTTGAGTTAATTTTTCAACTAATGTTAACAAATACGCCCTAAATTCAACAGAAAAAGATGAGAAAATATATTATTAGATTTAATATCCTTAAATAACACTCATATTTAAAGATTGTAGATGAGAAAATATATTTTAAAAAATCACTAAAAATAGCTAGCTGGACTCAAATGAATAATCAACAACGTGTTGCCACAAATGGATCCCACCAAAATATAAAATACTTTAAATGTAATAAAAAAATGATATCAAAAGAAACACATAATAAAAAAATACATAATTTAAAATAATAATAATAATATATAATAATAATAATTTAATATTGTGCTTAAGTTAGGTTAAGATGTATTTTATGTTCAACTTACTAAACTCGTCACCCAACCCGTAATGAATTGGGTTGAGTTAGATTTTATGCAATCATAAGAAAAACACAACCAAATCTATTTGGGTTGGATTGGTCCAGATTAGATCTCTAGGTCGTTCGACTTAATGAACAACCCTACTAAATTAAACTTGTTCTTACTAAATCCTTCCTTTGTTTGAACTTGTCATCTCCAAGCACCTGTTTTATAAATAGGAGTACTTGCATGTGCAAAAACTCCAACATCCAAGTCAAAGAGTGTTTGAGTAATAAGCAAAGTTAAATAGTTACCTTGTTCATTTTTTCTAGTACTTTGTACATATAGGGGATGGTGTATGAGTTGAGTGCACTGATCTCACAAGAGGAGTTATATATATTGAGTGGGTGGTTGCTTCTGCTAGATATGGGGGATCTTGTATATAGGATTTTTGGATATTTTGGAATCTTAGGAGTGTGGTTAGGATTATGTGTAACATCCTAAAAATCTATTGATATAAATGTTATCTATCATTGTCTAAATTTTTAATTCAGTTGCATATATGCTCAAATATTAAAACCTATCATAGAGTTATGTAAACTCACTTCTAAGTACCTTGCCCAACGAGTAATGTCACCCAGTGAAGAACCTGAGCATCTCATCTAGATACAAATGTCGGCCAGCAAGAACTGGTTTATATCTTCCCAGTGAAGGAATGTCGCTCAGCAAAATCAATCGCTCAACAAAAAACTGATAAAATACAAGGCAAAGAGAGCTTTGAGCGAGACATGTCGTTGGATGCAAAGCCATAAAATTTCCTGACAGAGGCAACGCTTCACAAGGCGAGGGCTACCACCCAACAATATTTTGCAGAAACACAGAACCTCAGCTACATAATTCTCTAGTATCCTAAATTTCCAAAAAAATTAGTGATTTAACCACTAGCTAAACTTAAATATATTATAAAACTAACCATTTACCTACATATACGCACATTTAAATTTCATTACATTGTTTCTATCTCATAATTCAAAACATCATCTCATCACAATCAAGGTCTATGATCAATATAAAATTCAACCATCATTCCATACTACACATACACCTAAGATGCCAAACAAAAGCTATTTTCTTCCTCAACCAACCATGCATTCTCCCGTCTCAATTGCTTGACATTCTTGCCTTTCCACTGGTATCTGCTCACGTGCATAGTATGATCATCACAATCATGCATAAAACACACAATGTAAAGGTAAGTTGGCTAGATAAAAATCAATATATTACAAGTATATAACTGAATCCATTCCCCAAAACTATTAAATAATCAAACATGCTTAGGGCTTGATTGGTTTGCTTTTATTTTTGTTTTTAAAAATAGTTTTCAAAAAACTATTTTCTAGAAGAAGAGAAAAAAAAACTTGTTTTGTAAATGTTATTTGAAAACTGTTTTGAAAATATCAAAATGAAAAAACTTGTTTATATTTATGGAAATGTCATTAATAAAAAGCAAAAAAAAAAAAAAGATATTCTAATTGTAATTTGAGTTTTCAAACCAAAAATAAAAAAATGAAAAACAAAACTACTTACAGTTGTTCTTGTTTTTTAGTTTTTAAAAACTAAAAAACAAGAATTGTTTTTTAAAACTGTTTTAAGAAATCAATAACCAAACAAGTTTTTAAGCTTTTAAATACAGAAAATGATTTTATAAAATTGCTGCCAGACAAACCCTTATATTCCTTATAAACATAAGGAATTCACTTTATTTGGTATCAGAGCGGACCGATGTGAATTCCCCTTGCCACGAATGATGTGAATTCCCCTTGCCACGAATTCAGAACGGACCGATTAGGACTATTTCTTAGAATGGAAAAACAAAAAGGTAAGAATTGGGGATGATGGTGGTTTTGGGGGACACGCCACTTCCGGGAAGGAAGATAAGTCTCAAAGACGCCACAAGGGGTGGAAGGCCCTTGATAAGTCTCAAGCTTGGTTCAGCCAAGAACCTAGGAGATACACTCTCTCAAGAAAAGTTTTATCTAAAGCAAAGTCCCTCTATTTCCATTGAAATGCAATACATATAGGAATTCCATAAAGCTAATAAATAAATGCACCATTTACTAACATTGATTGAGGCTTATTTATTACATAACCTCCCTACTGGTGCATATGAAAAGGCAACAGCCACACTGAAGGAAAACTAGACAACCACTAAAATTCAACACTCCAAAATAAAAGAAAAATTAAAATAAACTATTTTTAAAGCATGGCAAATAACACAATAGTACCAATACTTTTTACAACTTTAGTTAATTAAACCCACTTTGATTAAAATAACTTTGCAGCAACATCCTCTATTTCATGAATCTTCAATGATGACCATGCATTGAATTAATTTTGCCTCTATGTCCTTTTCATTAGGTGCAGCTTCCAAAATTGTTGCTACCACTTGTTGTAAAGCTTCTCTTTCTTTCCTAGCTCTTGCCCTTGTCATAGGTGTCCCAAGTCCTTCAAGCACCTTACTGTCTTTGTTTGTAGCTATGTCCTCATCACCTAGATCGAACCTACCTCAGAACTGGAACTAATCCTAGACTGAACTACCTCAAAACCGGATATACCCTTGGATTGGACGTACCTATAGAGCCTGACATAATCCTAGATTAGTCAGATATCTCAGCTCGGGTAGGATCCATCACCCAAAGTGAAATGCCCGAACTACCCTTTTTAGGTAAATCAAAATCTTAATGACCTAAGACCAAGAACAAAGACATAAACATTATAGAGGGTAACAAGGGCGAGTTTGACTACTAATTATTACTTTTCTGGTGACATATTGTACCTTTAAGAAAATAGTAATCTTTCATCTGACTTAAGGCTCAGTGTTTTTGCATGTTTCACTGTACTAGCTCAGAGTAGTTATTAAAAACGAGGTTTAGAGTAGTTATTAAAATATTATATTATTTATTTTGACTTAAATTCCTCTAATTTACTTAATTAACAATTTTTTCATATTTATTTTTAAATATTTAGTATTATGTATTGAAAAATTTTTAATTTTGCTTAATATAAATACATCATTCATATCTTGTTGAGTTTTGAAAAACTATAGCATAAATAATTAGAAAGATGAATTAGAATTCAAATAATCTGTATATCAAATTAAAATAAAAGGATGAACACACACAATATAAATAATTTAGTATTAATGATATGTTATAACAATTTTTATATAAATAATTTAGTAATGTAATATCATTTATATATAAAACCTTGTGCACTCACCCCATCCTAAGTTCTCATGTTTGTGTATTCACATTTCTATTTTGATATGCTATAACAATTTTAAATTTTTAATTTAATATATTTTGTAATAACATAATATAATATAAATAACTCGCTATGTCATTTTGCGTATAATAATTTTAGATTAGTATGTTTTGAAATATATTTTATTAATTTTTATACTTCTTTGTTTATCATAATATGATACAAATATGTCATATCATCAACGAATATATCAGAATTGCAATGAATTTCAAAAAATTGACAAAGGAGAGGTTTGAATAGAATTCAAAATGTTGTTATGTGTTTTTGCATTTTTATTAAAAATATTTATGATCAAAAGTATACATATATTAACAGTGTTTAAGGAAGATTGATTAATATATATATATATATATATATATATATATTATAGATTTTAGGATAATTCCCTCTATTGGATATCAATGTAATTTTTTTATGAAGGTTATAAGGTTGATCTAGCGGCAATGTTCATATATGGGGGAGAGATAGGTCTTTAGTTCAAATATCTCTTCTAACAAAATAGTTTTTATTTGTGTTTTTTAAAAAGGGTAGAATAATTATTTTGAAAAATAAACATCAAAAGGGGGAATTCTTTTTATTAACAGTATAGATATAGTATACAATATAATATTATAGATTATAGATTATAGATATAATATGAGATATAAATATTTTAAAGTAGTTTTTTTCTTAAAGTTATAAGGTTGACTGACCTAGTGAAAAAAGTGTATATATATATATATAAGGGAGAGAGTATATATAAGGGAGAGATAGGTCATGGGTCGAGTCTCTCTTTTAGCAAAATAGTTTTTCTTTTTGTTTTTTTTAAATGGTAGAATAGGTATTCTAAAAAGTGAACATCAAAAAGAGGAATTCCATTTTTATTAATAGTATACATTATAATATATATACACTGTAAATGTAAAAGATTTTTACACTGATGTTGACTCATAATTTTTCATTTACGTGACTTTTAAAGTACTAACTAATAAAGTCAACAAACTTACCATGAATGAAGGATTGTAATTGAATGTCAATTATACCAATTAAACTCTAATATATATTATTAGTATTATCCATGGACTCAGACCCTATATGGTACCCGAAAAAATACTCTCATGTAGGAGGAGTATAATTACCTGCAAAAATGCGTATGTGTACCTGTCCCGCCTCCCACCTTATATATATATATATATATATATAAAATTTAATATGATTACATTATATAATATTAAATATGATAATTTTGAGTAGATAATATTACTATAAATATTATTTTTTATTATAATATATGATAAATAATATAACTATAGAGTAAAAAGAGATATACAACATATTTTACACAAATGTAATAAAATAAAAATACAAGTTACAAGAAAAATGAGTTATTATAAAATAACTTAATAAAGTTACAATGTTATTTAATATTATGGTAAAAGAAAAGGTTTATGCGTAATCATATAAAACATTAGGAAGTATTTTATAATTTGTTCTATGTTTGATATTATGTTGGTTTGTATTTTATATGATATTTATTTATTTATTATCTCTATACATAAGTAAAGGGCGGGTCATATATAAGTATGTAGGTACCTAGTGTGTACGAGGATGAAGATTAAAGTTGTTTCCTGTGCAAGTATGAGATCGAATATGGATACATTTCTTAAACGTGGATATGAGGATCAACACTATAGTACTCTACCCATTGCTATCCCTATGTTAACTATCAATTTACTTTAACAATAATAAAATAATTAAAATGCTATTGCAATTTTAGTTCTCCATAAAAAAAAGAAAATATTATGATTTCCATTATATTAATGAAAGTCATAGAAGTAATATATATATATATATATATATATATATATATAATAGTTATGATTGAACTAATTAAACTCTATTTATATTTGTTTCTATGTTATTTATATATGTTTTGTACTTACATCAATAATTTGATTTTGCTTTTATAAATAAATAATTATGATTAAACGTTAGTGTAAAATTCTTTTACACTATGAGTGAATATCAAAACAAATTAATTTTTACATACCAATTAATTGTTACACTATTAGTGAATATCAAAACATTTAGAATTTTGTACTTACATAAAAAATTTTACTTGTATTTTGCTTTTATAAATTAGATTTGTACAATATTTTTAAATTAATTCCAACATCTATTTTATGTTGGTTAAAAAAATTAAATTTATCAAGAACAGATGAAAATAACCAAAACTTATGTGTTAACATATGCAGAGAAGAGCAACAAGGAGGATGGGTGAAACACCATGATTTCTCATTTTCTCGAATTCCAAACTTTGGGCCATCACGTGCATTTTTTTTTCTCTTTTTTATTTTTTTTCCTTAAAATTCAAACCCTTTTACTTTGCTCTAACTTGAAAGCATCTTAGAAATTACTCTGTAAGAGGCATCGGTTCTTTGCAACCTTGCATGAACATAACTTTGTGTCTTGTGTTCTTCTCGCAAAAAAATTATTAATTATTATTAATATTATTTATTATTATTATTATCATTATTATTTTTAAAAATAAATAAATTTTGCAAAATTTCATGTTCTATTGTTCAACTTATAAAAATATTTAAGTAATAAAAGATAAAAATTAGAAATTAAAATAGTTTCTTTTCATTATTATTATAAATTATAAAGTTTAATTAGTTGGCATGTATGTTATTCAACTTGAGTAATCTTTAAAGGAAAAAAAATGTGAAAAGAGATTTTTTTTGTAAAATGCGGTATAAGTGTGTTGCATTGTGTATCACTTCTAACATTGTACATGTAGCACATTAAGGATTTAATTGATTATTGAAACGGAAGAAATATAATTAACCTTCTTGGTCCCTTTTTTAAGTTTCTATTTTTTTAGAAAATTTATGGTTTTATTTATTTTTTATCTCTAAAAGTTTCAAATTATATTAATTATTTCTTATTAATTATACCCATATTTTTTGTGAATAAAAATAAATGAACATTTTATTAAGATTGATTTTCAACGAGAAAAATGGAAAATGACATAATAAAAACAACTAACAAGTGATACGTAAAGAATTTTAAAGTTAATTATTATTTTATCTTTATTATATTTTGAAACTTATTAGATTATTTATTTATATATAATTTTTTTATTTTAAATAGAAAAGAACTTCACAAACCTTCTACGTATAGAAATTTACTTAAATATAAAAGTAAATGAATTTGGTTAAACTTTAGGAGATTTAAATGTAGCAATTGAACGGATAGTTAGACAAAGAAAATATTAAAAGAAAAAAAAATTATGAAAATTCATATATAAAAGAACTGATATAATTGTAAAAAATTTTAAAATTAACTATAATTTAGTAAAATTATGTAAAATATATTAATTAAGTTGTATCCCTATAACACTAAAAATAATTTAACCATAAATTATGCTTCAGATTATTATAAAATTTATAAAATATTAATTTCATCCTATAAATTTTTTATCTTAATTTGATTACTTTAAAATTTAATTGATCTTTTTCAGGTTTTAAATTATAATTTAGGTTCTCAGTTATAATTTTATTAGATAATAATATAAAATATATACCTGTAGTTCATCTCATGTGGTATTGATTCTGGTGGTAAAACTACACCATAATTTTATTAGATAATAATATAAAATATATAACTGTATAGTTATCTCTATGCACCATGATTTTTTAAGGTTATCATTATAAGAGAAAATTTATTGAATATAAATTTATAAAAATAAATCATCAAACATTTTCTTATAAATCATAAATTTCATATTTATTATAACATTTTAAAAAATATAACATAACTAACCTAATTTTATAATTGTTAAAGATATTTAAATGATTTTATAGAATATAATCATAATAATATTGTGATTTAATTAATCACTAACATGATTTCACCCTCGTATAGTCAATATGAAGTAAACACAAAAAACATGTGTAGTTCTTATTATTTAATTTTAATATCATATATCTTATTTTTATATATCAATCTTTTATATTTGTATGCATAATTCTGATGATATTATTATTTTTATATAATTTTAATTGATAAAAAGTATGAAAAATTAATTTTCAACAAAAAATTTCTAATAACCCTATAATTGTTCTTATGCTTATTAGACGTGTTTTTATTTATTAAAAATTTAATAAAAGTTATCTTTGTATATATATATATATATATATATATATAATATTCTTAACAATTATAGTACAATGTATAATTCAATAATTTATATTGATATATTTCTTATAAAAGATTTTGATAATTGTGAGTCGTTCGGGATTTTAATGTAACAAAAATCATTGCTTTGACTCAATATTAAAGAGACTTGACTACTTGTAAGTTGTTAGATTGAGATTTTAAGTTGACAAAAAATATATTTGATTTAAATTTATTTACTATAACATAAAATAGAGTAAATTACAGTAATACTATCTCAGTTTTCATATCTTAATCTCCCTTTAACTTTAAAAACACATTATTTTACGAATTTAATTAATATGTATTGTGAGGGTAAGATTTTTTACACTAATATTTAATCACAACCCTTAATTTATGGTAAATTTATTGACTTTACCAACTAATATTTTAAAAGTCATCTAAATGAAGATATGTGATTAAATGTCAGTGTAATATTCTTTTACAGTGGGCTTAGAAAAAAATATTTTTTTACTATGGCAGTGCATACTCATTAAACTCTTATAATAATATCTTCTATATGTTTCAAAACATTATACTGACAACCTTAAACCTTAGGCAGTCACTCTCTCAGTAATACGAAAGTAATGATTAAAAAATAGAAATGTATATATAATTACACTAAATAGAAATGTATATATAAAAAAATAATAATGTAAATTTGGATGCGTGGCATTATTTTTTTTTATAGAACATATGACATTATTTGATTACTTTGTTACTTGTCAATTTTTATTCTCAGTAATTATCTTATATTGCTCTCTTACCCTACATCCGTTCTTTATGTATTTTTAAAGGAAGTTTTAGCTTTCCATAACTTGTCAAGTTTTATTCTCAGTAGTAGATTTGATTTAACGAATTAAATTGCTCCTATCAAGGCTTTTTATTATATTATTTACATAAATTTAAAATAATTTTCTAAAAGAAAAACTTAAAATACTTTTTAAGATCATAATGATGTATATATTTTACTTATATATGTTGATGTAAAATTCATAGATTTTTATATGTTCATTAATTAGTTTTTTAAATCTTAAATAATTAACAAAATTGTATCATACTATTAAATAAAAATATTTTTTTATATTTTTATATAAGTAAAATAGTTGCAATAAAATACACTTATTTTATTATATGGATAAAATAAAATTATAATATTTGAAAATAATTAGATGAAATTAATTATCAACATATAATTAAATTTTGAATAATTTGAAATTTATATTAATATAAATTTAATTTGATCACTTTTAAAAATATAAATTGAAAATAAAAATTTATATATCAACACTATGAATTAAAATATATTTTTTAATATAAAAAATTAATATATGTCAATGTTATAAATTAGGATATACTTCTCAACTTTAAAAAACTAAAAAGATGTACTTTTTTTTATTAGTAGAAAGTAGAAACATGTATATTAAGGCACATTTATAATGTGATGATAAAAAAATGGTTGACTCAAATAAATCAATATCCTAAAAATGGACTTAAATTTCTAACCTATCTATTTTAATATATTTATTAAATTTTTACCTCACCAAAAAGAAAAGTAGGAGAAACCTGAGGAAAGTCGCTATTAAAAAAGCAAACAAGTTGCTAGACACAGGGTTTATCCGAGAAGCACATTACATGATTTGGTTAGCCAATGTCGTGATGGTCCTTAAAGGAAATGGAAAATCGCGCATGTGCACAAACTATATGGATTTGAACAAAGCATGCCTGAAAGATACATACCTTATTCCGAGTATAGATCGGCTTCTTGATGGAGCCGCTGGACATCGGGTGATGAATATTCAGGGTATAATCAACTTCGAATGTACCCACCCGATGAGAATAAAACATCCTTCATAACAGACAATGCCAATTATTGCTACAATGTCATGCTTTTTGGCTTGAAGAATACAAGGTGACATATCAACGATTGATGGATAAAATTTTTAAGATTCAAATTGGAAGAAACATTGAGGTTTATGTAGACAACATAGTGGTCAAATCAGACGACTATGAGAAACATGCAAATGACCTGTCTGAAACATTCTCTTCTCTTAGAAAATATCATAAGAGATTAAACCCAGCTAAGTGTGTCTTTGGAGTTAAAAGTAGAAAGTTCCTCGGTTTCATGCTCTTGCACAAGGGATAGAGGTCAATCCCAATAAGTGTCAGACAGTCATTGACATGAGAAGCCCGCATGACAAAAAAGAATTGTAGAAGCTCACAGGACGATTGATGTCCCTTTCAAGGTTCCAGCCAAGGTTAGTAGATAAAAGCAAACATGTGGTCAGGTTAGTGAGAAAAAACTCCAAGTTTGAATGGATAGATGACTGTGAGACAGCCATCTAAGAGCTCATTAGCCGAACACTCCACGAGCCCAAGCAAAGGTACCAAATTATTAAAAAGCTTGGCTTAACCTTGGTCACTACCTCAAGACATCTGAGACCATACTTCTAAGGATATCAAGTGGTGGTCAAAACAGACTATCCCATCTTCAAGGTCTTGCGCAAACCTAAACTAGTAGGACAAATGATATCATGTTGAGTTGTCCAAGTTCGGCTGACTTAGCCAAGGAGATGGGAGCAACAAAGTTGGTCTACAGAAGTGACTCACAACTTAACGTGTCTTAACTCAGTGGAAAATACTAAGTCAAATGTTCTCTTTTACTACAATATTACTATGCAGTTAACAACTTCAAATGTTCTCTTAACTCAGTACCCGACTATTTTTGTCTTCTTCCTCATTCTCAAGTTTGGGTGAAAGAACTCGTTTAGCATAGAGGTGTTGGGCGAGTCTGCTAACTTTTCAAAACTTAGAGTCTTCTGAGTGAGCTTGTTAGAAGGGATACCTGACTTATCTCCCCCTTCTGCCTCCTTCCTCTTCTTGTTGTCCTTCATTTTCCTTATATTTTCGAATGAAGGAGGTTGTAGGTTGAGCACCCTAATACCCTTAGGTCCCATTGCCACGTTCTCTTTCTTGCTTTCCTGAGTCTAGCCCTATTGAATGAGAACCAAGAACCCTTTGGTACTTTGTCAGCCATAACACCTACAAAGACAACAAAAATTATCCAAGTTAAAATTATGAACTAAAAGTAAATTGCTAAGGTCAATGACTTATTATCTAACCCAAGGCCAGGATCAATAGACAATGTTAACCTCAACATAGACTTCGTGAGAAGTCGGTGGGGAAGATCGTCCAAAATAGATAGTAACTTTAAGTCGTTTTCTAGCATATGCTACCTCAGCTACTCACCATCGTGGGTTCGGCGTCTAATATATGGTAAATCTAGGTCAGTTGTTCTTGTCATACATGTACTCCCAAGGTCCAGCACCGACCTCGAAGAACCCTCGCTTGAAATCCTTTAAGCAATAGGTATATGGACTAAACGGACAAAAATTTTACTGACCCCTCGATGAAACCTACATCGGGGTCTCACCAAGGCGAATACAATAGTGGTATAGGAAAATCCTAGGATTGGGCTCTACGTACAGTGCCCTGTAGAGCATTCGAAATGACTACAGAGTGGCCCAACTATTGGGATGCAATTGGCTTAGTGCCACATTCAACATACGGAGCACGAGCATCATGAACTCATCAAATGAGAGTTGAATGTGAAACTTCAAGAAAAGGCGGTCATAGATAAAAAAGAAATCTTCACCGGAATCACCCCGACCAAAACAAACCTATCAAACCTTTTACATATGTCCATACTAAAGATATCATTCTCCATGTCTGGTAGAGTGAGTTCGATGGAAGTTATCTGCAATCCACTGTAAACCCCTAACTTTGGTACAAACAACCTATATGATAAAATGGAAGGCTTCACCTACTCATACCCTACAAGGGTGGAGTCATTAACCACCTCGGCTACTGGGTTTGCAGCCACAGTTAATTGCTCTGCACGAGTCGACACCACCTCTGTGAAACTGGAGACTTCACCCCTAGTATTATGGACTACCCACCATGGAACTCTTGCACTCGCCATCCTCGGAAGATGATGACTCAATATGGGACGACTTGCTCAAACTCATTGACATGATACATACCTTTTACTTACAAGACGTTTGATATTGCATTATCAGATATTGCTACACTCCAGAGTGTCAGAAAGCATGGTGGATGGAAAACGTGTCTGCAACCTTATTTATAGACAGTTTTGGCCCATCAGACCGAACGTGCCAGTTAACCCCAGCCATCTAATCACAATTAATCAATGATCCCCAGGTGTCCACTTGTCAAAGAGCAGGACTACCTAGGCACCCACTCTAGAAGCCCCAACTTCTTAGGTTGTAAGTTCCCGTACCTTGCACATTTTTGTCTCCCCATGCCACACGTACACCTCTCGGGATATATTTCATGCACTTTGAATTTCAACTTATCATGGCCCATCACTATTCCCATGTGAGCTTGGGGGCATGTGTACCAAGAAGACCTCAGAAGACATAATCTCGTCACTGCTTAGAAACTAGTCACACCTCAGTCAACAAAGTAACAAACTTTACACACAACCGTTAGTGTACGTTCCAAGTACAACCAAGCAACTCGTGATGTTTCTGCCATGGACATGACGTCGCTGGCCTTAGTACTACATTTACCAAGTAAGACGATGTAGAGATATTTGTCTTGGCGAATCCAAAAATTATAAGATGGATTGGGGGACACACTGGAGGCAGTGGTAAATGGTTTTGAGGGGACAAGATGTGTCAACTGTGATGTAGCCTTCAAGGTTACGGGTTACATGTAAAGAATGAATCTATCAATACCACACAAGATAATTGGAGGAGATTAGTTTGATAGGGAGTTGGGTGGTGGTGTTAAATTCCTCAAGATCCTTTGGATCATAAAGGGTAAGAGGAGGAATGGCAGTAGATGTGGACAAGTGAGAGGCCAATAGATGAAAAGGAAGGCTTGTTAAACAATTAGCTTCAATTTGATATCATATAGAA
The DNA here is from genome assembly GCA_037954015.1 of Psophocarpus tetragonolobus. Classification (NCBI taxonomy): domain Eukaryota; kingdom Viridiplantae; phylum Streptophyta; class Magnoliopsida; order Fabales; family Fabaceae; genus Psophocarpus; species Psophocarpus tetragonolobus. The sequence continues at coordinate 37,518,255 of CM075691.1, read as the reverse complement.
TAGTGACACAGTAACAAAAGGAAGCCTATTATTAATTCAATCATAATTAGAGTGCATAAAGGTTGCACTTATATAGGTGTTGAATATAAACTGATAAGTTAAATAATTATCAGTATAACGATAAACTGATAATTATTAGTATCAAGATAAATAACAAACTAATAAAAAAAAGAATTGAAAAAATAACAAATATAATGGTAGCAAATCTAAAAAGATAAAGTACTAAGTTAGTACTCCTACACAAAACTCATCTTCCCACACACCCTTTTTCCCATTTGAAGCTTCCATTCCACTCTTCCTTTGTGCCTCACAGCTTCTATTTCACCATCCCAAAAAAAAAACTTAGTTTTTTCCCACACCACCATTGTTCCTTAATTTTTTGTTATTTATTCAACTTCGTTAAACACATGCATTGTGCAAGGTGTGGAGAACAAACTATAGCCAACACAGTCAAATACCCATTTTTAAAGGATGAAGCTTCCCACAAAAAAAGTCTCTTTTTCCTTCATCACACGACAAATCAAAGCTAAAGCACCATTGAAAGTGTTAATAGATCTTTGTTCGTTCACTTCTATTAGTAAGTATTGCAATAACAACTTTGAGTAGTGCCAAATGGGTAGAGAATGTGACCTTGCCACGTTCCCTTTGTTGTAGAAGCTAAAGCATCATTCCCTACCCATTTAGCCTGACCTAAAGTTGTTCCTTCAACCCTTCCTTTCTTACGACATGCAAGCAGTATCTATATAACCATGAACACACCTACTCACCCATACCCACGCATACACGATGCACACACACACCCACTTACACATACAAATATGTTATATTCTACCCCATTTTATGAAGGATAAGATAATCTCTTAAATGCTTATAAGAAGCAACACAAGTGTTTTTTAATTTTTAATAGATACTTAATGTCTTTGTTTACTGCATATCTTGTTAAGTAATATCTATGTTATAAAAACCAGACTGGACTGCTCTGTTCGATTGGAAAACAGGTGAATTGGTCTAGTAACCAGTTCAGTCAATCCTAAAAGTCAGTGGAAACAAATATCAATATTCTAACCAGTGGTTCAATCGATTTGCATTTTTTTAAAATTTTTTTATTTTTCTATATACACCTCATTTTCCTAAATCAACGAATTTTTAATTAAAAAATTAAGAATACTTAGCAATATGAATGTGTATTTAGTAAAATTATTTTTATCCTTTTATAATTACAACCTTAATACGTTTTTTTCTTTTATAATCTTAATTGTTATAGTATATTAATAATAAAAAAATATCATTTTATTAAGACTGATTCAACCACTGATTCAATAACGGTTGAATAAATGAACCAGTGTTTTCACTGATTCCATCACCGGTTCAGTTTTAAAAACATAGACTAATATACATGCAAATTCACGAAGGATAAGAACACTAAAGTCCTATAAAGAATTTGAGGTTGAGGTTTCACAAAAGTGTAATTTTAGTTGGAGGTTGCACAATCTTTGACATAGTAAATAAATTTAAATCAAATAAATATGTGTTGTCAACTTAAAATCTTGATCTAACAACCTAATCTAACAACATAGAAGCAGTCAAGTCTATTTAACATATATTGAGTCAAAACAATTATTTTTGTTAAATTAAAATCTCGATTTAACCACTCACAGTTGTCCAAATCTTTTATATGTAATATATAAATATAGATTGTCAAATTATACATTGAACTATAGTTATTAAGAATATTATATATATATATATATATATATATATATATATATATATATATATATATATAAAAGTTAACTTCTATTGAATTGTGAATAAATGAGAACACGTCTAATAAGCATAAGATTCCAAATAGCTATATATTAAATTAAACTTTAATTATATTAAAAAGACTTCAATATGTCTTTAGTTCTTGACATTAATTTATTTAAATCAAACTATTTGCAATTTGTTGTAGTTTTTACTTTTTAGACACTATAATTTAATTTTTAATTTAAATTAAATGAAATTCATAATGGATTAAAACAACAAGAAAATATAAAATTGTTGGTTAAAAATTAAATTTTATAGTTTTTATCAATTAGAATTATATGAAAATATAATAACATAAGAACAATTATGCATTCAAATATAAAAAAATGATATATAAAATTAACATATATGATATTAAAATTAAATTATAAGAACTACACATATTTTTTGTGTTTACTTCATATTGACTATATGAGAGTCAAATCATATAAATGATTAATTCAATCACAATATTATTATGATTATATTCTATAAAATCATCCTTATAACTTTAAATATTATAAAGTTGGGTTTGTTATGTTATGTATTTTCGTAAATATTAATAAATATGAAATATATATAATTTATAAGAAAGTATAAGATAATTTATTTTTATAATTTATATTTAAGTTATTTATTTTTTAAAATGTTAATAAATATGAAATATATAATTTATAAGAAAATACGAGATAATTTATTTTTATAAATTTATATTCAATAAAATTTCTCTTATGATGATAACCTTAAAAAAATTGACAATTAAAAATCTTAATTTCAATAAAAAAATACCCACAATATCTTAAAAACATAATTTACATTGAATTGTTTATAATAAATTATTAGTTAATAAAATTTATTTTATTGATAATTTTTATATTTAAATGACATTTTTATATTCAAATAATTTGTGTAATGCTTTGACATTTGGTCTTAGCATGTTTTAAAACTTTAGTTTTTTTATTATATAATACATAGTAATATATAATTATTAATATCTATTTATATATCTCTATAGTACCTTTTTTTTTTATAAATCAAGATAGAATCTGACTAGTTTCTTAACAAAATCTAATTGGTTAACCATGGTAAATCTAAATAAGTTAGTAGGATTAGCTAGTACATCTGTCTATAAACTTTGTTGGGAAAGTAGTCTCACATCTAGAATAAGTACGACAAAAGATGTTTACATTTATATATTTTATATTATTATTTAATAAAATTATAATTCAGAACCTGAAAAACATAAATTAAGTTTTAAAGTTATTAAATTAAGATAAAAAATTTATAAAACGAAATTAATATTTTATAAATTTTATAATAATCTAAAGCAGTATTTATTGTTAAATTATTTTTAATTTTATAGGAATCCAATACAAGTTAATTAATATATTTTACATGATTTTATTAAATTATTTTTTATTTTTTATTTTTTATTTTTTACGATTATATATGAGTTCTTTTATTTATGAATTTTCATAAATTTCTGTTGCTTCTTTCTAATATTTTCTTGGTATATCTATCGATTCAATTCCTATCTTTCAACCTTACATTACTTAACCAAGTTCATTTCCTTTATATTTAAGTAAATATCTATACATACAATCTAGAGTTGTTTGGTATTTAAAATAGAAACAAATTTATATACAAATAAGTAGTTTAATAAGTTTCTAAAGAGATAGTAAGAGTAAAAAAGTAATTAATTTGAAAACTTTTCACCTATCACTTGTTAGTTCTTTTTTCTTATGGTGCTATTTTTCATTTTTTTTCATTGAAAATCACTCATAATAATTTTTCTCTCTACGTGATAAAATGTTCATTTATTCTTAAAAAAATATGGTTATAATTAATAAAAAATTTTAATATAGTTTTAAACTTTAAAAAATAAAAATAAATAAAAACATAATTTTTTTCAAAAAATAGAAACTTAAAAAAGGGACTACCGGGTTAATTACTTTCCTTCTATCTCGCTAACCAATTAAATCTTAATGTGTCACACGTACAATCTATCTTAGGAGTGATAGAAGACAATGCCACAAGTTCCATATTCCCTATTTAACCATAAAAAATCTCCTTCTTACAATTTGTTCTTTAAGAATAACATATATGCAAATTATTTTAATTTTTATCTCTTGTTCTTTAAATACTGACCTAAGTTGTACAAGATGAAGTTTGACAACATTTATTTATTTTAAAAAAATAAAATAATAATAATAAATAATATTAATAATAATGAAAATTTTTCTCTAGGAGAAGAACACAGCACACAGGGCATTCTGCTATGTTTTCAAAAATACCACCATGAATACAGGTTAGCCGAGCAAAAAAATAAGACAAACAAGTTACAATAGCTAAAAATCAACCTGACTCACTTCAGACCCAACCCATACAGGTTCAACTCAGGTGAGTCGAGCCAGCGTGTATTCAACCACTAAATATTTATTATTTTAATATTTTATTATTTTACTAAATATTTATTATTCAACCCATTAAAAATTTATAATTTAAAATATTATATTACATAATTAAATAGAAAATATTTTTCTTAATTTTAAATAAAGACTTAATTAAATAATTAGTTTTAAAATTTTAAATAATCTCAATTTTTATAATAATTTTTTTTATTTTTTCGTAGGTTGGTGGGTTGGCCCGTATAACCCATTAACCCGTGGTAGATCGGGTTAGACTAACAGATTGAGTAAAAAAGTTTAAATGAGCCAGGTTGGGTTTACCCGTTTTTCTGATGGTTAAGGTGGGTTGGCCCATATGGGCCAAACTAACCTGTTTTGACAGCTATAAAAGAGGGTTTGAATTTCAAGAAAAAAAGAAGAAAGGGAAAAAATGTACAGTATGGCGCTCAGTCCGAATCACAATTAGGAATTTGAGAAGATGCGGATGAGTGGGCAATCATGAAGAAGAACACCCTCGTTCAAACGAACGGATGAGAGTGCTTATATGTTGTTTGCACATGCCCGCTGTCTTTCTTCTCATGCTTATTCCTTCAACTATCCTCCTTGTTCTTTTTCTAAATGCTATCCCATAAGTTTTGGGTATTTTAATCTGTTTTAGATAAATTCATGTTTTTATTAATCATGAGAAAATATGTTTGAATTAATTTAAAAATATTGTACAAATCTAATTGGTTAAAAAAATCAATGTAAAAATTTTGATATAATTATAAAATTCTAAATATTTTGATATTTATAGTGTTGTAAAAACTGATTCGATCACTAACCCGGTCAAGGCAGATGATCAATAGATTAGTGATCAGATAACTCAATCTAACCCGATTTATATATAAAAAAAATAAAAAACATAACATCACAATTCTCACTTTCTACATTCTCAGATTGCACAAAAAATAAAGAGAAAATAAAAAAGTAAGAAATGACATCATTTAAAATATTTTTTTAAGAAAAAAAAACTAAAATTAACCCCACTAGGATCAACTCGATTTGAGTTACCATTTTTTACTTGGACTAGTTAGTTCAAACTGAGTCAACTATGTTCCTGGTCTTTTAGAAAAACCGGTCTGATTATATGATAGGTCTCGTCTACACCAATTTTCACAACATGAATATTCATTTTATTTGTTCAGCATAGAAGTCATATATATATATATATATATGGGAGGGAATCCACTTACTCCAAAAGTAAGTATAAAAAACTTACTGCTCATCCTATCCATTCATTTTCTTGAAATCTGATGGTTGTAATGAGTAATTAATTTTAACCATGAGATTTAAAAAAAAATGAAGGATGATGATAAAAATTAAGTCTTTTATACTTACTCTTGGAGTGAGTAGATCTCCTCCATATATATATATATATATATATATATATATATATACACTCTTATGACTCCAAAGATAATGGAAATCGTGATTTTTTTTTAAATATACGAACTAACTAAGACCCTTTTTTTATTTTTATTTTGAGGAAGAACTATTATATTGTTGTTAAAGTAAATTGATAGGTAGTAGAGCATTGAGAGGGGGCTAACAAGAGATAAGAGTGACTAATACTAGTTTTAATTCTATGGTGTTTTATAGTGATACGTGCAATATGAATATTGATAGTGTTAAATAAGTTTGGAATCATCCTCACTTTAAATGCTTAACTCATAGAACTAGAATTCCTTTTGCACAAGTTTTAACAGGAACTATAGTTTGTGTTTTCCTGCGTTAATATTCTCCATGTAAATGGTTGTTTGCAATACAATGACAGAATTCTTGATCCATTTTACATAATTCATGGAATGAATGCAATGGATGATAAGTATTGTTCTAAAGAATGTTGGGATAATTCTATCATTTGAATAGTTGATGTCGGTTGAATTTGGTGATGAGTCATCACTTGTAGTAGTTTGTGTTGATAAATTTAGAGATCATGGTTTGAGAGAAATGCAAACTATAAAGATATATGTAAAAATAATAAAAAATAATGCTGAAGATGATAGATAATAATATATAACTATAGTGATTAGTTATTATGCGAAATTTAGTTCTAATTTTCACTTTTCATGTTTCTTCAAACTAAGTGGAGATGAACTCTCATTTACTGGTATAGAATTAAGTATTATTGTTGCAAGATAATTAATTGAGAAATAACAAACTAAAAGAAATAAAATGCTAAGCAATGAAAAAACATTGAGCAAATAAAAGTAACAAAATGATCAGAAAAGAAAAAAAGAAAACTTTCAGAAAATGAAAACATAAGAATGAAAAAATACATATGTTAATAGACCTTTAAATTAACTTTAATGGAAGAATTTTCAATAAAAAAATAGAAAATACTATTGAAGTAAGACTTCAATATTTTTGTGAAGTTGTTAATGAAGTATGCAATTGTTTAATAGCAAAATTTGAAATTGATTCTCAAGAAAAATATGTAGAGCCGTATAGGGAATTAAGTTTTATACTTTAACATATATCTTTTAAAAATTCCTTAATTTGATTATTCTTTAGCCTTATATAAAAAAAAATTAGAATGAAGAGAGAAAGTGTTAAACAAAGTATTGAGCAAGTGACAAATTTAGAACTAAAACAAAGACACATACTACATGTTTTTAATAAACATAATGAGATGAACTCATTTTCTAACAGAAGAGCTTAGAAGAGGTTATGAGTACTGATGTTTAAAGGATCTTCTTATGACTACTGGTGTTTAAAGCATCTGCTTAGGGGTAACAATGTAACCTCCTCTTTTAAAGAATAATAACATATTAATAAAAGACGTAATTTATATTAGTAAGTTTAATTTAATTTTTTAATTAATTTTATTAAATAAATTAAGAATTGATTTTATAATAAAATAAATATGGGTATTGATAATAAGATAGTCTAAAGGTTAAGTTTAGACATAGTGTTAAAAATCTTAAACCAATGGTTATCTTGAGTAAATAAAAGGAGCTAGGGTACTACGCTTTAGTTTCCATTTCTAACTTTCTCGAGGGAGCTTAAGGAGCAAGCCACACCTTTACATACAAATCTTCATTTGAGGGTAAAGGTTGAGTGAGAAATTGTCTCTCACTAGCATATATAGAGAATATAGATAGTGAAGCAATTCCTAAGTTTCTATAGATTCACATGCATGCGGTTGGAAAATTGTGAACACATGAAAATCATAACATGTTTTATACATGACTTTGATTATTACATCGTTTGTATCAATTCAATTTTCACTACTACAAAAAGGTGTTCTAAAAGGCATGTTCACATCAATTATGTTATAAATGTTGTAGGAAAACATATAGTAGCAACATTGTAATTTTTTGAAAGATCGTAAAACCTTTCTTAGAAATAATTGTTTTAAAGTTTTTAATTTTGAAACAATTATGTTGAAAAACGTTTTACTAGGTAAATGTTACTCCTTGATTCACTCTTTGCTCCAAATCCCTAATCAACTTTTTCTTTCAAGGCTCCAAATTGTTCATCTTCTCAGCTAGCGTTCAACGTGGATGAAGATGTGTGTCCTCTCTGATGTGTTTTACTCCCATTTGCGCCTCACCACTAACATGTTTTTCTGAAACTAGAAACACCACATCGTTAAAAACTTTTCTCTCTCTCTCTAACTCTCTGGTACTTCCTAGGGTTTCTTTCAATCACATCTCAATTTCATAACTTCATCTCTAACTCTCTCTTTGTTTGTCAAGGTGGTCAACCATGGCATTCCCTTGGAGTTCATGGCCTGTTTGGAGAATCAAGCTCTCGATTTTTTTGCATGCAACCCTAGTGTCTAAAGACAAGGCTACTCATCCTGACCCTTATGGCCATTAAAGCAAAAGAAATGGCAACAATTATGTCATATCCCAAAACACTTATACTTTTTCAGCAAAACCCACAAATTTTTAGGTATTTATATATATCTTTTCAAAACAAAAGTCCCCTGGTTTCTATTTGTTTTCTTTTTGTTCTCAATGTTTATTTTAAAATTTAAATAAATCACGTAGACATGTTTTCTTTTCTTATGGGGTGTTTATTATAGGTGTTTCATGGAGGAATACATAGGGGCAGTAAAGAAGATGTGTTGTGAGGCATTGAAACTAACAGCTGAGGGGTTGAAGATAGGAGCAAGAACGAGCTTAGAAAATTGAAGGCAATGAAAGAAGTGATACTTGCTTGGGGGTGAATCGGTATCAAACATTTCTTACTCAGTAACTTCATTGTTATTATTATTATGGCTTTCGCAGTCTTCCTTGGTCACTAATGGGGTTTTCTTTAAGCAACCAATTTATATGGCTATATTTTTTCCTAATATGCTTGAAGAAGGGACATCCTGATTGGTAAAGTTGTTTTGTGAATGCATTTTATAATGATTTTGAAGGAAAATCTACATATGGTTCCCAATATAAAATAAGCTATCACTATGAGCTGAAAGAGAAGGTATTATGAAATTAATTCAAGGATTAAAGATGGAAGGAAGCATTCCTGGTTGTGGAGTTATATTTCGCAGTTTCAGCTCAATTAGGTATATATGTTGAAGTTCATAGTTATGGTTTATGATTCCTTTAATAGTTTATAACTTTGAACTATTTTTCCTTTCCAGATTTGAAAGCTCGAGATCCAGAGGTTTTAGTACATACATTATATATAATAAATTAATAATAATAATAATAATATAATATATTATTATTATTATTATTATTTTGGATTGATTTAAAGTGATGGATGGATTCTTAAAAAAAAGTATTGAGTCTGTGAGTTTCTAGTGGTTTTATCATTTTTTATGTTTTCAATTCATAAAGCAATATAAATAATTCTAATTAAAGTAATTGAAATAAAAATGCATATATTATGAGTTAAAAATTAAGGTAATTATTTATATGGGTTGGACTTTGGATGTTCAATAGTGTTTGGGTTGTTTTATATATACTTTTCTATATTATGGTATTATTTTCTCAATGGCACATGGTTAATAAAATATTTTATCAGCAAAGGAAAACTCTAGGTTTGAATCACTTTATGTCAATTTTCCTCCATGTTATCTAGGTCTCTTAATGCTAATTCTATTTGATTTTGTAAATTTGATATTTTTTTAATTATATGTACTAATGATTGAAGTGGAATTTGAATTGATTTTAATGTTAAATGCTTCAAGTTAAGTAATTTTTTTTTTAATGTTAAAAGCTTAATAGTTAAGAAATTTTGGGCTTGTAACCTTATGTTAAGCCTAGTTAGAAACAGACTGATGAGAGATTTCAAGAGGCTACAACAAGAGCCACTTATAGGAATCAGTGGTGCCCTCAAGATAACAACATAATGTTAAGTTAAATTATGGTATGTTAAGTTAACTTTTTGGCACTTTATTACAATGAGTTCTGTAGTGTTGTTGAAAATTTTCATCTACAGGGTAAAGGAAGTGAAGAAGCTTTTGTTAAAAATAGGAATTCCAATTAATGATTATTCCTAAATGGCTATATGTAAAAGGCAATTAAGATTTGAAATAATAATGTGTACTTTTGAAACTTTTTAGATAATAATAGTTTGCTTATGTAACAGAGAATGGATAAAAATGGGTATTTATTTACTAGAATAGTGATGATAACAATCACATCATATTTTTATTTTTTATGCAGGTTTTTTGTGACTTTGAAGAAATATCTACAAGTGCTCCCGAAGGAAGTTGTACAAACTGGACAAGATTTTTTTTTTAAAAAAATTAGAAATAGTTAGTCTTTAGGATGAATTAAATTGTTTTTGGACTTAGTTAAAGAAAAAGCTTTTTACAACGTTTAAAAAGGGTTGTAAAACATCTAACTTTTTACAACACCAACTTTTACAATACTTTTAAAAATGTTTTAAAAGGCTTTAAATAAGTGTTGTAAAAAACCTATTTTCTAGTAGTGTTTGTTCCTTTTGTATGATTGGAAATCATGTGTATTTGGTGTTAAGTTTTGTAGTTGATTCTCTAAGTGAGTGGTGCATGGATGGCCCATCCAGTATAGTGAAATTGGAAAATTAATGCTACAATAGGAAGTTTAGATGTATGGAAATTATGCTTAAAAAGTATGAGTTTGTAATTTTTTAAAATAGTTTTAGGTATGCAAGACCTTGGTTAATTATGCATTGCTTATGCTATAAGGACTGGTTTAATAAATAGATTATCAATGGAAAGAAAATAAATGTTACGGAAAATTAAATGTTTAATTATCTCAGACTAATATAGCAGTGGGATAATAACTGAGTTTATTTATAATATCAATATTAGTTAATTAATTTGATAGAATAGTTGAGAGGTGCAGAGTGAAATATAATAATTATTTCTTGGTTTCGAAGAGTTTTGATTGCCTTTTGAGGAGTTTTCAGAAATCTTTTTAGGAGGGGATGTGAATAACAAGTAAGAACTCACTAAACCCAATTCACTCCATTTTCTTCGTTTTTTCTTTTCTCCCTCCTTTCTTCTTATCTTTGATTTTCTTTCTTCTCTATCGCTTCAATTCTCTCCCCACTGTTTTCTTCCGTGCTTTGCATGGTTAGCTTCTGGTTGAAAGATTTTGAGGTGGTCTATTTCATAGCTCATATTGCTGAGTGATCTCTATTATAGGTAAGTCTTATTTTGAATCAATGAATGTTTCTCTTATCGTTTTTTATCTTGTCGTTCCCATTAAAAAGGAAATTTCTTTGAAAATCTTGATTTATAAGGTTCTTGTTTAATTTGGGATTTTTTTCAAGTTTCCATGAAATTTCTTTGGGTGGATTTCTCTATTTTCTTGAGTTAGCTTTGAAAAGGAGAAACAAGTAAGAGAAACTTTTTCTTTGTTTTAAATTTGAAAAATTATGATTTTACAAGTATTAAGATTGATAGTTGTGATTGATTTAACTTTTTAACTGATTTTGATTGTTATGTGAAATTTGTTACTATGGTGATTGATGAATGAATTTGGTTGAATTGATTTTCTGTGACAAGAATTGAATTTATTGGGTTGACAATGTATTATTTAGAATTTTGGTGTAATGCATATAATTGGAATGCATAATGAGGATATATTTATGTTGTTGGTCATGGGCAATTACAGTCAGGTAACTTAGCCTTGGATGATATCTTTAGTGGGATACATTGATGTTAGGGACACAACTGAGGATATTAGTTCAAATATCTCTTTTAACAAAATAGTTTTTCTTTATGTTTTTCAAAAATGGTAAAATAGTTATTTTTAAAAATGAACATCAAAAGGGGGAATTCTTTTTATTAATAGTATAGATATAGTATATAATATAATATTATAGATTATAGATATAATATGACAATTATGTATGTTTGATATAAATATTTTAATGTAGTTTATTTTCTTAAAGTTATAAGGTTAACTGACCTAGTGACAAAAGTCTATATATATATATATATATATATAAGGGAGAAAGTATATATAAGGGAGAGATAGGTCATGGGTCGAATCTCTCTTTTAGCAAAATAGTTTTTTCTTTTTGTTTTTTTTAAATGGTAGAATAGGTATTCTAAAAAGTGAATATAAGAAAGAGGAATTCCATTTTTATTGATAGTATATATTATAATATGCATACACTGTCAGTGTAAAAGATTTTTACACTAACCTTGACTCATAATTTTTATTTATGTGACTTTTATAGTACTAACTAATAAAGTCAACAAACTTACCATAAATGAATGATTGTAATTGAATGTCAATGTATACCAATTAAACTCTAATATATATATATATATATATATATATATATATATATTATAGATTATTGATAATAGAATAATTATGGATGTTGGATATAAAAATTTTAAAGTAATTTTTTTATTATAAGGTTGATCTAGTTGCAAAGTGAGGAGACAGAAGCTGTAGTTTCAAATCCCTCATTTGACAAAATAATTTATTTTTTAATTTTCAAATAAGTATATGGGTAGAATATGTATTTCAAAAAATGGGCATCAAAAGAGGAATATTAATAATATAGATTATCATTATTATTATTATTATTATTATTATTATTATTATTATTATTATCATTATTAGTATTATCCATGGACCTAGACCCTATATGGTACCCGCAAAAATACTCTCATATGGGAGCAAGGATAATTACCGGCAAAAATGGGTGCGGGTACCTGCAAATATGATAATTTTGAGTAGATAATATTACTAAAAATATGATTTTTTATTATAATATATGATAAATAATATAACTATAGAGTAAAAAGAGATATACAACATATTTTACACAAATTTAATAAAATAAAAATACAACTTACAAGAAAAATGAGTTATTTATAAAATAACTTAATAAAGTTACAATATTATGCTAAAAAAAAGGTTTATTCGTAGTCATATAAAACTTTAGGAAGTATTTTATAATTTTTTCTATGTTTGATATTATGTTGGTTTGTTTTCTATATTATATTTATTTATTTTTAAAATATATTTATTTATTATCTCTATACATAAGAAAAGGACGGGTTAGACATAAGTATATAGGTATCCAGTGTGAACGGGGATGAAGGTTAAAGTTGTTGCCTGTACAAGTATGAGACCGAGTAGGGATACATTTCTTAAACGTGGATATGAGGACCAACACTATAGTACCCTACCCATTGCTATCCCTATGCTAACTATCAATTTACTGTAACTATAATAAAATAATTAAAATGCTATTATAATTTTAGTTCTCCATAAGAAAGAAAGAAAGTATTACGATTTCCATTATATTAATGAAAGTCATAGAAGTAATATATATATATATATATATATATATATATATATATATATATATATATATATATATATATGAGTTTAATTGGTATGCATTGTTAGTGTAACAAATTTTATATTGATTAATATTTTAAAAGTCATATAACTAAATACTTTGATTTTGCTTTTATAAATAAATAGTTATGATTGAACGTCAGTGTAAAATTCTTTTACACTATGAGTGCATATCAATGAATATCAAAACATTTAGAATTTTGTGCTTACATCAAAATTTTTAATTTTATTTTTCTTTTATAAATTATTTTTGTACAATATTTTTAAATTAATTCCAACATCTATTTTATCTTGGTTAAAAAAATCCAATTTATCAATAATCGATGAAAATAACCAAAACTTATGTGTCAACATATGCAAAGAAGAGCAACGAGGAGGATGGCTGAAGCACCACAATTTCTCATTTTCTCGAATTCCAAACTTTGGGCCATCATGTGCATTTTTTTTTCTCCCTTAAAATTCAAACCCTTTTACTTTGTTCTAACTTCAAAGCATCTTAGAAATTACTCTGTGGCAGAAGAGGCATCAGTTTCTCTGCAACCTTGCATGAACATAACTTTGTGCCTTGTGTTCTTCTTGCAGAAAAAATTATTCATTATTATTAATATTATTTATTATTATTATTATTATTAAAAATAAATAAATGTTGCCAAATTTCATGTTCTATTGTTCGACTTATATCAATATTTAAGCAATAAGAGATAAAAATTAGAAATTAAAATTGTTTCTTTTCATTATTATTATAAATGATAAAGTTTAATTAGTTGGAATGTATGTTATTCAACTTGAGTAATTTTTAAAGGAAAAAAAATTGAAAAGAGATTTTGTTTTTGTCAAATGCAGTATAAGTGTGTGGCATTGTATATCAATTCGAACATTGTACGTGTGTGACACATTAAAGATTTAATTGATTATTGAAACAGAAGAAATATAATTAACCTTCTTGGTCCCTTTTTTAAGTTTCTATTTTTTTAGAAAATTTATGGTTTTATTTATTTTTCATCTGTAAAAGTTTCAAATTACATTAATTATTTCTTATTAATTATACCCATGTTTTTGTGAATAAAAATAAATTAACATTTTATTAAGAGTGATTTTCAACGAGAAAAATGAAAAATGACATAATAGAAAAACTAAAAAGTGATACGCAAAGAATTTTAAAGTTAATTATTATTTTATATTTACTATATTTTGAAACTTATTAGATTATTTATTTATATATAATTTAATTTTTTTTATTTTAAATACAAAACAACTCCACAAACCTTCTACATGTAGAAATTTACTTAAATATAAAAGTAAATAAATTTGGTTATACTTTAGGAGATTTAAATGTAGCAATTGAATGATAAGACAAAAAAAATACTAGAAGAAAAAAAATTTATGAAAATTCATATATAAAAGAACTCATATATAATTGTAAAAAATTTTAAAAATTAACAATAATTTAGTAAAATTATGTAAAATATATTAATTAAGTTGTATCCCTATAAAATTAAGAATAATTTAACGATAACTTATGCTTTGCATTATTATAAAATTTATAAAATATTAATTTTATCCTATAACTTTTTTTTATTTTAATTTGATTGCTTTAAAATTTAATTATTTTTTTTCAGGTTCTAAATTATAATTTAGGTTCTCAGTTATAATTTTATTAGATAATAATATAAAATATAACTCTAGATCATCTCATGTGGTGTTGATTCTAGTGGTAAAACTACTTTCCATAGCAAAGTTAACTAGAATCAAGATGTACTAGCTACCCCCTACTAATTTATTTAGATTTATGGTCAAACTAGCTACATTCTATCCAAATTATACTTGAAAAACAAAAATTAAAGTACTATGAAGATAGATATATAAATAGATATTGATAATTATAAATTACTATGTATTATACATAATAAAAAATTACAAGTTTTAAAATATGCTAAAATCAATTTCCAACCATTACAAAATTTATTTGAATATAAAAATCTGATTTAAATATAAAAAATTATCAATAAAATAAATTTTATTAATTTAAAATTTATTATAAATAATTCATTGTAAATGATGTTTTTAAGATATTGTGGGTATCTTATTTATTGAAATTAAGCTTTTTGATTGTCAATTTTTTTAAGGTTATCATTATAAGAGAAAATTTATTTAATATAAATTTATAAAAATAAATCATCAAATATTTTCTTATAAATTATATATTTCATATTTATTATAACATTTTAAAAAATATAACATAACTAACTTAATTTTATCATCATTAAATATATTTCAATGATTTTATAGAATATAATCATAATACTATTGTGATTGAATTAATCACTAATATGATTTCACCCTCATATAGTCAACATGAAGTAAACACAAAAAACATATGTAGTTCTTATTATTTAATTTTAATATCATATATCTTATTTTTATATATCAATATTTTATATTTATATGCATAATTCTGATGATATTATTATTTTTATATAATTCTAATTGATAAAAACTATGAAAAATTAATTTTCAACAAACAATTTCTAATAACTTTATAATTGTTCTTATGCTTATTAGACGTGTTTTTATTTATTAAAAATTCAATAAAAGTTATCTGTATATATATATAAATATTTTTCTTTATGTTTTTTAAAAAGGGTAGAATAGTTATTTTGAAAAATGAACATCAAAAGGGAGAATTCTTTTTATTAATAGTATAGATATAGCATATAATATAATATTATAGATTATAGATATAATATGACAATTATGTATGTTGGATATAAATATTTTAAAGTAGTTTTTTTCTTAAAGTTATAAGGTTGACTGACCTAGTGACAAAAGTCTATATATATATAAGGGATAGAGTATATATAAGGGAGATATAGGTCGTGGGTCGAATCTCTCTTTTAGCAAAATAGTTTTTCTTTTTGTTTTTTTTAAATGGTAGAATAGGTATTCTAAAAAGTGAACATCAAAAAGAGGAATTCCATTTTTATTAATAATATACATTATAATACATATACACTGTAAGTGTAAAATATTTTTACACGGACGTTGACTCATAATTTTTCATTTATGTGACTTTTAAAGTACTAACTAATAAAGTCAACAAACTTACCATGAATGAAGGATTGTAATTGAATGCCAATGTATACCAATTAAACTCTAATATATATATATATATATATATTATAAATTATTGATAATAGAATAATTATGGATGTTGGATATAAACATTTTAAAGTAATTTTTTTCTTATAAGGTTGATCTAGTTGCAAAGTGAGGAGACAGAGGTTGTAGGTTCAAATCCATCATTTGACAAAATAGTTAATTTTTTAATTTTCAAATAAGTAAATGGGTAAAATATCTATTTAGAAAAGTTGACATCAAAAGAGGAATATTAATAATATAGATTATCATTATTATTATTATTATGATTATTATTATTATTAGTAGTATTATCCATGGACTCAGACCCTATATGGTACATGCAAAAATACTCTCAATGTGGGAAGCGAGTATAATTACCTGCAAAATGGGTACGAATACCCGTTTTGCCTCGCACTTTATATATATATATATATAATTTAATATGATTAATTATATAATATTAAATATGATAATTTTGAGTAGATAATATTACTAAAAATATTACTTTTTATTATAATATATAATAAATAATATAGCTATAGAGTAAAAAGAGATATACAACATATTTTACGCAAATTTAACAAAATAAAAATACAAGTTACAAGAAAAATGAGTTATTTATAAAATAACTTAATAAAGTTACAATATTATTTAATATTATGGTAAAAAAAAAGGTTTATACATAATCATATAAAACTTTAGGAAGTATTTTATAATTTGTTCTACGTTTGATATTATGTTGGTTTCTTTTTTATATTATATTTATTTATTTTAAAAATATATTTACTTATTATCTCTATAATAAGTAAAGGGCAGGTCAGATATAAGTATATACGTACCCAGTGTGTACGGGGATGAAGATTAAAGTCATTGTCTGTGCAAGTATGAGACTGAGTATGGATACACTTGTTAAACGTGGATATGAGGATCAACACTATAGTACCCTACTCATTGCTATCCCTATGATAACCATCAATTTACTTTAACAATAATAAAATAATTAAAATGTTATTACAATTTTAGTTCTCCATAAAAAAAGAAAGTATTATGATTTCAATCATATTAATGAAAGTCATACAAGTAATATATATATATATATATATATGAGTTTAATTGGTATGCATTGTTAGTGTAAGAAATTTTATATGGATTAATACTTTAAAAGTAATATATATAAATAGTTATGATTGAACGTTAGTGTAAAATTCTTTTACACTATGAGTGCATACAAATTAATTTTTACACTATCAATGAATATCAAAATATTTAAAATTTTGTACTTGCATCAAAATTTTTACTTTTATTTTGCTTTTATAATTTAGATTTGTACAATATTTTTAAATTAATTCCAACATCTATTTTGTCTTGGTTAAAAAAATCCAATTTATCAAAAACAGATAAAAATAACCAAAATTTATGTGTCAACATATGCAGATAAGAGCAACGAGAAGGATGAGTGAAGCACCATGATTTCTCATTTTCTCGAATTCCAAACTTTGGGTCATCATGTGCATGTTTTTCTCTTTTTTAATTTTTTTTCTTCCTTAAAATTCAAATGGTCTTTACTTTGTTCTAACTTCAAAGTATATTAGAAATTAATCTGTGGCAGAAGAGGCATCGGTTCTCTACAACCTTGCATGAACATAACTCTGTGTCTTGTGTTCTTCTAGCAGAAAAAATTATTCATTATTATTATTATTATTATTATTATTATTTATTATTATTATTATTATTATTATTATTATTTAAAAATAAATAAATGTTTCCAAATTTCATGTTCTATTGTTCAACTTATATCAATATTTAAGCAACAAGAGATAAAAATTAGAAATTAGTTGGCATGTATGTTATTTAACTTGAGTAATCTTTAAAGGAAAATAAATGTGAAAAGAGTTTTTTTTTTCAAATGCAGCATAAGTATGTGCATTGTGTATCACTTCTAACACTAACAATTTAATTGATTATTGAAATGGAAGAAATATAATTAACCATCTTGGTCCCTTTTTTAAGTTTCTACTTTTTTAGAAAATTTATGGTTTATTTATTTTTTATTAATTGATTATTGTAAATGATGTTTTAAAGATATTGTGGGTTTTTTTATTTAAATTAAGCTTTTTAATTGTCAATTTTTTTAAGGTTATCATTATAAGAGAAAATTTATTGAATATAAATTTATAAAAATAAATCATCAAATATTTTCTTATAAATTATATATTTCATATTTATTATAACATTTAAAAAAATATAACATAACTAACTTAATTTTATAATTGTTAAAGATATTTCAATGATTTTATAGAATATAATCATAATAATATTGTGATTGAATTAATCACTAATATGATTTCACCCTCGTATAGTCAACATGAAATAAACACAAAAAACATGTGTAGTTTTTATTATTAATTTTAATATCATATATCTTATTTTTATATATCAATCTTTTATATTTGTATCCATAATTTTGATGATATTATTATTTTTATATAATTCTAATTGATAAAAACTATGAAAAATTAATTTTCAACAAAAAATTTCTAATAACTTTATAATTTTTCTTATGCTTATTAGACGTGTTTTTATATATTTAAAATTCAATAGAATTTATCTTTGTATATATATATGTATATATATAATATTCTTAACAATTATAGTACAATGTATAATTTGATAATTTATATTTATATATTTCTTATAAACGATTTGGATAATTGTGAGTCGTTAGAGATTTTAATGTAACAAAAATCATTGCTTTGACTCAATATTAAAGAGACTTGACTGCTTGTAAGTAGTTAGATTGTGATTTGAAGTTGACAAAAAACACATTATTTTAAGAATTTAATTAATATGTATTGTGAGGGTAAGATTTTGTATACTAACGGTAGTTGTCTTTAGCTCTTTTTAAGCAAACTGGTAGTTGTCTTCCTCAACTTTCACTTTCCCCTTGAGATTAACAACTCCTTAGAAAGAAGACTATTGGCCGACAAGGCTTCGACAAGAGAAGTGTGATACTCCAACAGCTCTTTCTTTAGCTTTTCCATCCTTGTGTTCTTTAACGCATCTCGAATCAACCTTTGGATCAACATCCAAGCGCGAGCTTGCAATTTGTATAACTGGTCATTATCTCCTTGACTGTAGGACCATCAATCAACTCCAACTTTTCCAGGGTGTATCCAATATTTTTGTCTTCTTCCTCATTTTCAAGTCTGGGCAAAAGAACCCGTTTGGCATAGAGGTATTAGGTGAGTCTGCTAACTTCTCAGAACTTATAGTCTTCTGGGTGAGCTTCTTAGAAGGGACACCTGACTTATCTCCCCCTTTTGGCTTGTTCCTCTTCTTCTTGTCCTTCCTTTTCCTTGTATTGTCGGGCGATAGAGGTAGCAGGTCGAGCAAACTAGTACCCTTAGGCCCTATTGCCACGTTCTCTTTCTTGCTTTCCTGAGTCTGGCTTTCACGAATTTTCTTGAACGAGAACCAAGAATCCTTTAGTACTTTGTCAGCCATAACACCTACAAAACAACAAAAATTAGCCAAGTAAAAATTATGAGCTGAAAGTAAATTGCTAAGGACGATGACTTAGTATACAACCAAGGGTCAGGATCAGTAGACAATGTTAACCTCAAAATAGACTTCGTGAGAAGTCGGTGGGGAAGATCGTCCAAAATAGACAATAACTTTAAGTCGTTCTCCAGCATATGCCACCTAAGCCACTCACCATCGTGGGTTCGATGTCCAATAGAAGGGAAATCTAGGCCAGTCGTTCTCGTCATACATGTACTTATGACCCTGGTCCAGCACTGACCTTGAAGAACCCTCACTTGAAATCCTTTAAGGAAGAGGTATATGGAGTAAATAGACAAAAAATCTACTGACCGGTAAATGAAACCCACATCGGGGTCTCACCTAAGCGAACACAATAGTGGTACAGGAAAATCCTAGGATTGGGCTTTACGTACAGTGCCCTGCAGAGAGTTCGAAACGACTACAAAGCGGCCCAGCTATTGGGATGCAATTAGCTTGGTGCCACATTCAACATACGAAGCACGAGCATCATGAATTCATCAAATGGGAAACTTCAAGAAAAGTCAGTCATACATAAAAAAGAAATATTCACCGGAATCACTTTAGCCAAAACAAACCCTATCGGGCTTGTTAGATATGTCTATACTAAAGATGTCATTCCCCATGTCTGGTACAGTGAGGTCGATCGAAGTTATCTACAATCCACTGTAAGTCCATAACTTTGGTATGGCACAACCTATATGACAAGACGGAAGGCTCCATCCACTTATACCCTAGCCAATCTAATCACAATTAATCAACGGTCCCCAGGTGTCCACTTGTCAAAGAGCAAGACTACCTAGGAACCTACTCTAGATGCCCTAACTTCTTAAGGTATGACAGTTCCTGTACCTTGCACATATTGTCTCCCGATGCAACACACACACACCTCTTGGGATATACTTCATGCATTTCGAATTTCATCTTCTCATGGTCCATCTCTATTCCCATGTGAGCTTCAGGGCATGTGTACCAAGAAGACCTCGGAAGACATAATCTTGTCACTGCTTAGAAACTAGTACCACCTCGGTCAACAAAGTGACAGACTTCACACGCAACCATTAGTGATACGTTCCAAGGATAACCAAGCAACTCGTGATGTTTCTGCCATGGACATGACAACGCTAGCCTTAATACTACATTAACCAAGTAAGACAATGTAAAGATATTTGTCTTGACGAATCCAAAAATTATAAGACGAATTAGAAAACACACCAGAGGCAGTGGTAAATGGTTTGGGAGGGACAAGGTGTGTTAACTGTGATGTAGCCTTCAAGGTCATGGGTTACATGCAGAGAATGAATCTATCAATACCACACAGGATAATTGAAGGAGTTTATTTGATAGGGAGTTGGGTGGTGGTCTTAAATTCCTCAAGATCCTTTGGATCATAAAGGGTGGGAGGAGGAATGTCAGTAGATGTGGACGAGTGAGAGGCCATTGGATGAAACGGAAGGTTTGTTAAACAATTGGCTTTAATTTGATATCATATAGAATAGTGAAATAGTAACAAAGGAAGCCTATTATTAATTCAATCATAATTAGAGTGCATAAAAGTTGCACTTATATAGGTGTTGAATATAAACTGATAAGTTAAGTAATTATCAGCATAATGACAAACTGATAATAATTAGTATCAAGATAAATAACAAACTGATAAAAATAACAATTGAAAAAATAACAAATATAATGATAACAAATCTAAAAATATAAAGTACTAAGTTAGTACTCCTACACAAAACTCATCTTCCCACACACCCCTTTCAAATTTGAAGCTTCCACTCCATTCTTCCTTTGGCCTTACAACTTCTATTTTCACCTTCCCAGAAAAAAAACTTAGCGTTTTCCCACACCAACATTGTTCCTTAATTTTTTGTTATTTATTCAACTTCATTAAACACATGCGTTGTGCGAGGTGTGGAGAACACACTATGAACAACATAGCTAAATACCCATTTTTTAAGGATCAAGCTTCCCAAAAAAAAAAAGTCTCTTTTTCCTTCATCACATGACAAATCGAAGCTAAAATCGAAAGTGTTAATAGATCTTTGTTCCTTCACTTCTATTAGTAAGTATTGCAATAACAACTTTGAGTAGTGCCAAATGGGTAGAGAATGGTGACCTTGCCACATTCCCTTTGTTGTAGAAGCTAAAGCATCATTCCCTACCCATTTAGCCTGACCTAAAGTTGTTCCTTCAACCCTTCCTTTCTTACGACTTGCAACCAAAAATTTTTAAAATAGCATATAGAAGTAAACTTTTTGGTGTTTATTTGTTATGATTGTGCAATAGACACATACACACACACTTACCCACACCCCCTCCCCCACAGACACACGCACACACACAGTACCTACATAACCATGCACATACCTACTTACCCATACCCACGCATACATGACGCACACATCCCCCCCCTTACACATGCAAATATGTTATATTGTACCTCATTTTATAAAGGATAAAATAAGCTCTTAAATGCTTATAAGAAGCAGCACAAGTGTTTTTTAATTTTTAGTAGATACTTAATGTCTTTGTTTAATGCATATCTTGTTAAGTAATATCTATGTTATAAAAACTAGACCGGACTGCTCTGTTCGATCGAAAAACCGGTGAATCGGTCTGGTAATCGGTTCAATCAATCCTAAAAGTCAGTGGAAACAAATATCACTATTCTAACCGGTGGTTTAACCGGTTTGTATTTTTTTTTCTATATCCACCCCTCGTTTTTCTAAATCAACCTATTTTTAATTAAAAAACTAAGAAAATTTAGCAATATGAAGGTGTATTTAGTAAAATTATTTTTATCCTTTTATAATAACAACCTTAATACATTTTTTTCTTTTATAATCTTAATTATTATAGTGCATTAACAATAAAAAAATATTGTTTTATTAAGACTAATTCAACCACTGATTCAATAACAATTGAATAAATGAACCAGTGTTTTGACCGATTCCATCATCGGTCCAGTTTTAAAAACATAGACTAATATACATGTAAATTCATGAAGTATAAGAACACTAAAATCCTATGAAGAATTAAATCCGTTTTGCTTCTCAAATTAAAAGGTTTTACACCTAATTGCTAAAATTGTTATTTTTAATATCCCTATGACAATGCAGATAAAACTATTTGCAATTTGTTGTACTTTTTACCTTTTAGACACTGTAATGTAATTTTTAATTTAAATAAAATTCCTAATAGATGAAAGCAACAAGAAAATATAAAATTGTTGGTTAAAAATTAAATTTTTACAGTTTTTATCAATTATAATTATATGAAAATATAATAACATAAGAAAAATTATGCATTCAAATATAAAATAATTATATATAAAAGTAACATATATGATATTAAAATTAAATTACAAGAACTACACATATTTTTTTTGTGTTTACTTCATATTGACTATATGAGAGTGAAATCATATAAATGATTAATTCAATCACAATATTATTATGATTATATTCTATAAAATCATCCTCATGTCTTTAACTATTATAACGTTGGGTTTGTTATGTTATGTATTTTTGTAAATACTAATAAATATGAAATATATATAATTTATAAGAAAATATAAGATAATTTATTTTTATAATTTATATAATTTATATTTATGTTATGTATTTTTTAAAATGTTAATATATATGAAATATATAATTTATAAGAAAATATGAGATAATTTATTTTTATAAACTTATATTCAATAAAATTTCTCTTATGATGATAACCTTAAAAAATTGACAATTAAAAATCTTAATTTCAATAAAAAAATACCCACAATATCTTAAAAACATGATTTACATTGAATTGTTTATAATAAATTATTAGTTAATAAAATTTATTTTATTGATAATTTTTATATTTAAATGACATTTTTATGTTCAAATAAATTTGTGTAATGCTTTGACATTTGATCTTAGCATATTTTAAAAGTGTTAGTTTTTTTATTATATAATACATAGTAATATATAATTATTAATATCTAATTATATATCTATCTCTATAGTACTTTTTTTTTTTATAAATCAAGATAGAATCTGACTAGTTTCTTAACAAAATCTAATTGGTTAACCATGGTAAATCTAAATAAGTTAGTAGGATTAGCTAATACATGTGCATTCTATAAACTTTGTTGGGAAAGTAGCTTCACATCTAGAATTAGTACAACAAAAGATATCTACAGTTATATATTTTATATTATTATTTAATAAAATTATAATTGAGAACCTAAAAAAAATAAATTAAGTTTTAAAGGGATTAAATTTAGATAAAAAAATTTATAAAACAAAATTATTATTTTATAAATTTTATAATAATCTAAAGTATAATTTATTGTTAAATATTTTTAATTTTATAGAAATCCAATACAAGTTAATTAATATATTTTACATGATTTTATTAAGTTATTATTAATTTTTTATTTTTTACGATTATATATGAGTTCTTTTATATATGAATTTTCATAAATTTTTGTTGCTTCTTTCTAATATTTTCTTGGTGTATCTATCGGTTCAATTCCTATGTTTAAACCTCACATTACTTAACCAAATTCATTTGCTTTATATTTATGTAAATATCTATACATACCATGTTTTGTATTTAAAATAAAAATAAATTTATATACAAATAAGTAGTTTAATAATTTTCTAAAAAGATAGTAAGAGTAAAAAAAATAATTTTAAAACTTTTCACCTATCACTTGTTCGTTTTTCTTTTCTTATGGTGCTATTTTTCATTTTTTTTCTTTTAAAATCACTCATAATAATTTTTCTCTCTATGTGATAAAATTTTAATTTATTATTATTAAAAAAGATATGGGTATAATTAATAAAAAATAATTAACATATTTTTAAACTTTAAAAAATAAAAACATAAATTTGTCAAAAAATAGAAACTTAAAAAAGGGATTACCAGGTTAATTACTTTCCTTCTATCTCACTAACCAATTAAATCTTAATGTGTCACACGTACAATCTATCTTAGGAGTGATAAGAGATAATGTCACAAGTTCCTTATTCCCTATTTGACCATAAAAAATATCTTTCTTACAATTTGTTCTTTAAGAATAACATATATGCAAATTATTTTAATTTTTAATTTTCAATTCTTGTTCTTTAAATATTGACCTAAGTTGTACAAGATGAAATTTGGCAACATTATTTATTTTCAAAAAATAAAATAATAATAATAAATAATATTAATAATAATGAAAAATTTTCCCTAGGAGAAGAACACAGCACACAGAGCATTCTATTATGTTTTCCTGAAATTTTTCCAATTAAAACAAAGCAAAGAGGGTAGAGCCATCAAAACGGGTTCAAATCTATGGGCCAACCCAACCCACCATGAACACATGTCGGTTGGGCAAAAAAAAAAAGACAAACGAGTTGCAAGAGCTAAAAGTCAACCTGGCTCACTTCAGACCTGACCCATATGGGTTCAACTCAGGTAGGCTAAGCCAGCCCATATTCAACCACTAAATATTTATTATTTTAATATTTATTATTTTACTAGATATTTATTATTCAACCCATTAAACATTTATGATTTAAACTATTATATTACATAATCAAATAGAAAATATTTGTCTTAATTTTAAATAATGACTTAATTAAATAATTAGTTTTAAAATTTTAAATAATCTCAACTTTTAAAATAATTTTTTTTATTTTTTGGTAGGTTGGTGGGTTGGCCTATATAACCCACTAACCTGTAGTAAGCTAGGTCAGGCTAACAGATTGAGTAAGAAAGTTTAAATGTGCCAGGTTAGGTTGACCCGTATGGGCCAAACCAACCTATTTTGACAGCTATAAAAGAGGGTTTGAATTTCAAGAAAAAAAAAGAAAGGGAGAAAAAATGTACAATATGGCATTCAATCCAAATCATAATTAGGAATTTGAGAAGATGAGGATGGGTGGCAATCATGAAGAAGAACACCCTCCTTCAAATGAATGGATGAGAGTGTGTATATGTTGTTTGCACTTGCCCGCTGTCTTTCTTCTTGTGCTTGTTCATTCAACTGTCTTCCTTGTTCTTTTTCTAGATATTATCCCATAAGTGTTGGGTATTTTTATCTATTTTTGATAAATTCATGTTTTTTTAATCATGAGAAAATATGTTTGAATTAAGTTAAAATTGTTGTACAAATCTAATTGGTTAAAAAAATCAATGTAAAAATTTTTATATAATTACAAAATTCTAAATATTTTGATATTTACAGTGTTGTAAAAATCGATTTGATCACTAACCCGGTCAAGGCAAATGCAAAATAGATTAGTGGTTGGATAACTCAATCTAACCCAATTTATATATATAAAAAAAAAAAAACATAACATCACAATTTTCGCTTTCTACATTCTCAAATCGTATAAAAATAAAGAGAAAATAAAAAATAAGAAATGACATTATTTAAAATATTTTTTAAAGAAAAAAACTAAACTTAATCGACTAGGATCAACTCGGTTCGAGTTATCGTTTTTTACTTGAACTAGTCAGTTCAAACCGAGTCAACTATGTTCTGGTCTTTTAGAAAAACCGGCCAATTATATGATAGGTCTCGTCCGAACCGATTTTCACAACTGTGAATATTCATTTGATTTGTTCAACATATATGTATATATATAAAAATAAAGAGAAAATAAAAAATAAGAAATGACATTATTTAAAATATTTTTTTAAAGAAAAAAACTAAAGTTAATCGACTAGG
The DNA here is from genome assembly GCA_037954015.1 of Psophocarpus tetragonolobus. Taxonomy (NCBI): domain Eukaryota; kingdom Viridiplantae; phylum Streptophyta; class Magnoliopsida; order Fabales; family Fabaceae; genus Psophocarpus; species Psophocarpus tetragonolobus. The sequence continues at coordinate 37,491,829 of CM075691.1, read as the reverse complement.
ATCAACTCGGTTCGAGTTACCATTTTTTACTTGAACTAGTCACTTCAAATCGAGTCAACTATGTTCTGGTCTTTTAGAAAAATGACCAATTATATGATAGGTCTCGTCCGAACCGATTTTCACAACTATGAATATTCATTTGATTTGTTCAACATATAAGTAATATATATATACATATATATATATATATATGTATGTATATATATATATGTATATATATCAACTCACTCCAGAAGTAAGTATAAAAAACTTACTGCTCATCTTATCCGTTGATTTTCTTGATAAGTATTGTTGTACAGAATGTTGGGATAAATCTATCATTTAAATAATTGATGTCGGTTGAATCTGGTGATGAGTCATCACTTGTAGTAGTTTGTCTTGATAAATTTAGAGATCCTGATTTGAGATAAATCCAAACTAGAGATATATGTAAAATAATGATGATAATAATAATAATAAAAAATAATGATGAAGATGATAGATAATAATATATAACTATAGTCATTAGTTATTATGCGAAATTTAGTTCCTAATTTTCACGTTTCATGTTTCTTCAAATTAAGTGGAAATGAACTCTCATCTACTGGTACAAAATTAAGTATTATTGTTGCAAGATAATTAATTGATAAATAAAAAACTAAAATAAATAAAATGCTAAGTAATGAAAAAACATTGAGCAAATAAAAGTAATAAAATGATCAGATAACAAAAAAAAAACTTTCAACAAATGAGAACATAAGAATGAAAAAATACATATGTTAATAGACCTTTAAATTAACTTTAATCGAAGAAATTTCAATAAAAAAATAGAAAATACTAATGAAGTAAGACTTCAATATTTTTGTGAAGTTGTTAATGAAGTATGCAATTGTTTAGTAGCAATATTTGAAATTGATTCTCGAGAAAAATATGTAGAGCCGTATAGGCAATTAAGTTTTATACTTTAACATATATCTTTTAAAAATTCCTTAATTTGATTATTCTTTAGCCTTATATATAAAAAAATTTAGAATGAACAGAGAAAGTGTTAAACAAAGTAATGAGCAAATGACAAATGTAGAATTGAAACAAATACACATACTACATTTTTTTATAAGCATAATGAGATTAGCTCATTTTATAAAAAAGGAACTTAGAAGAGGTTATGAGTACTGGTGTTTATAGGAGCTGCTTAGGGGTAACAATGTAACCTCATTTTTTTAAGAACAATAACATATTAATAAAAGACGTAATTTATATTAGTAAGTTTAATTTAATTTTTAATTATTTTTATTAATAAATTAAGAATTGATTTTATAATAAAATAAATGTGGGTATTGATAATAAGATAGTCTAAAGGTTAAGTTTAGACTTAGTGTTAAAAATCTTAAACCAAGGGTTATCCTAGAGTAAATAAAACAAGCTACGGTACTATGCTTTAGTTTCCATTTCTAACTTTCTCGAGGGAGCTTGAGGAGCAAGCCACACCCTTACATACAAATCTTCTTTCGAGGGTAAAGGTTGAGTAGGAAATTGTCTCTCACTAGCATATATAGAGAATATAGATAGTGAAGCAATTCCTAAGTTTCTATAGATTCAGATGCATGTGGTTGGAAAATTGTGAACACCTGAAAATTATAACATGTTTTATATGTGACTTTGATTATTACATTATTTATATCAATTCAATTTTCACTACTAAAAAAAAGGCTTTCTAAAAGGCATGTTTACATCAATTATGTTATAAATGTTGTAGGAAAACTTACAGTCGCAACATTGTAATTTTGTGAAAGATCATAAAACATTTGTTAGGAATAATTGTTTTGAAATTTTTAATTGTAAAACAATTATCTTGAAAAATATTTTACTAGGGTAAATGTGAATCCTTGATTCACTCTTTGCTCCAAATCCCTAATCAACTTTTTTCTTTCAAGGCTCCAAATCCTTCATCTTCTCAGGTTGCGTTCAACGTGGATGAAGATATGTGTCCTCTCCGATGTGTTTTTACTCCCATTTTTGCCTCACCACAAACATGTTTTTCTGAAACTAGAAACACCACACCGTTGAAAACTTCTCTCTCTCTAACTCTCTGGCACTTCCTAGGGTTTCCTTCAATCGCATCTCAATTTCGTAACTTCATCTCTAACTCTCTGTTGGTTTGTCAAGGTGGTCAACCATGGCGTTACCTTGGATGTTTTTGCATGCAATCCTAGTGTCTAAAGACAAGGTTACTCATCCTGACCCTTATGGCTATGAAAGCAAAACAAATGGCAACAATTATATCATATATCCCAAAACAGTTCTACTTTTTTAGAAAAACCCACAAATTCTTAGGTATTTATATATATCTTTTCAAAACAAAAAGTCCTCTGGTTTCTATTTATTTTATTTTTGTTCTCAATGTTCATTTTAAAATTTAAAGAAATCACGTAGAAATGTTTTCTTTTCTTATGGGGATTTTATTATAGGTGTGTTATGGAGAAGTACATAGGGGCAGTGAAGAAGACGTGTTGTGAGGCATTAGAACTAATGGCTGAGGGGTTGAAGATAGGAGCAAGAACGAGCTTAGCAAATTGAAAGGGATGAAAGAAGTGATACTTGCTTGGGGTGAATCGGTATCGAACATTTCTTACTCAATAACTTGATTGTTATTATTATTATGGCTTTTGCAGTCTTCCTTGGTCACTAATGGGGTTTCCTTCAGCAACCAATTTATATGGCTATATTTTTCCTAATATGCTTGAAGAATGAACATCCTGAATGGTAAAGTTGTTTTGTGAATGCATTTTATAATGATTTTGAAGGAAAATATGCATATGGTTCCCAATTTAAAATAAGATATCACTGTGAGCTGAAAGAGAAGGTATCGTGAAATTAATTCCAGGATTAAAGTTTGAAGGAAGCATTACTAGTTATGGAGTCTTATTTTGCAATTTCAGCTCAATTAGGTATATATGTTGAAGTTCATAGTTATGGTTTATGATTCCTTTAATAGTTTATAACTTTGAACTATTTTTCCTTTCCAGATTTGAAAACTCGCAATCAAGAGGTTTTAGTACATACATTATATATAATAAATTAATAATAATAATAATATAATATATTATTATTATTATTATTATTATCATTATTATTTTAGTTTAATTTAAAGTTATGGGTGGATTCTTAAAAACAAGTATTGAGTTTATGAGTTTCAAGTGGTTTTATCATTTTTTATGTTTTTAATTCATAAAGCAATATAAATAATTCTAATTAAAGTAATTGAAATAAACGTGCATATAGTCTGAGTTAAAAATTAAGGTAATTATTTATATGGGTTGGTCTTTGGACTTTTAATAGTGTTAATTGGGTTGTTTTATATATACTTTTCTATATTATGGTATTATTTTCTCAATGGCACATGGTTAATAAAATATTTTATCAGCAAAGGAAAATTCTGGTTTCAATCACTTTATGTCAATTTTCCTCCATTTTGTCTAGGTCTCTTAATGCTAATTCTATTTGATTTTGTAAATTTGATATTTTTTTAATGATATGTACTTATGATTGAAATGGAATTTGAATTGATTTTAATGTTAAATGCTTAAAGTTAAGTAATATTATTTTTAATGTTAAAAGCTTAATAGTTAAGAAATTTTGGGCTTGTAACCTTATATCATGGTGGTGGTGGTGTGTTTGTTGCTTTATATTTTTATTTTCTAAAAGCACTCACTTGATTCTCAAGTCTATTATGTTTTCCTTTCTGTGGGTGTTGGTCTTTTCTGGGTGGCGACAATGTTAAGTCTAGTTAGAAACAAACTGATGGGAGATTTCAAGAGGCTACAACAAGAGCCACTTGCAAGAATCAGTGGTGCCCTCAAGATAATAACATAATGTTAAGTTAAATGATGATATGTTAAGTTAAATTTTTGTCACTTTATTACAATGAGTTCTGCAGTGTTGTTGAAAATTTTCATCTACAGGGTAAAAGAGGTGAAGAAGCTTTTGTTACAAATAGGAATTCCAATTGATGATTATTCCTAAATGGCTATATGTAAAAGGAAATTAAGACTTGAAATAATAATGTCTAGTTTTGACACTTTTTGGACTTAGTTAAAGATAGGTTATTTATAGTTATTTGCTTTTAGCACATTAGTTTTAGGACATTTGAATGAAACAAGTTTAAATTTCATGTATGTTTGAACAAGATTTTCATTTTATATATGACATATTTTAGATTTATTTTTATCAATATATTTATACTTTATATTTGCTTGTTGATTGTATTGAAATAATTTATAAATATATATTAATCAAATTTATTGAAAGTTGTGTAATCTTAATAAGCATATTTATAATTAACAGGTTTTGAGATATGTATAAATAAAAATATAATATTTATATATATAGAAAAAAGTACTTTAAAACAATTACATTTACAATGCTTATTAAAAAAATGACATCAACTTTAAAACATTTTTTTTGTACATTTACTCTCTTTTTAATTTCAAAATGGAATACATAATGTTAGTAATTTGATTAATCAGGTTGTACCAATGTTACTTAATATCAATGAAATTTCAAATTGGTAAATTCGTCATATACTTTGATATATTCTCCTTTATTACTTCAGCATAAATCATACATTCATTCATTCATATTTTACTCAATTTCACTGGAAGATTATATTCTTTAAATAATTATTTTGTATATGCACAAAGGGGTGAAAATAAAGGTAGATATTTTTTTGCAGATTGCAGATCATGAATCATGAATAAAAAATAGTTTGGATTAAGTATACTCAGATTGCTTGGTCATCATAAAAAAAGACGAGTTTGTTAGAGTTTGTTGGAACTCACTCCTCTATCAACCTCAAAAGATGAAGATGATAAAATTTTATTAGGTTGATTACTATTAGCTTTATAGTTGTGATGATGAACTCTAAGCATAACCTAGGATGGACGTTACTCTCTTTTTAATTGAATGTTTGTGACTCATGCATCCATATAGGTTAGAAATATCTTTGTTTCATTGTGCATTTACATGATCTATGAACAAATTTTGATTATTCTCCTAGATTCTTGACTTGGATTAGCCATTTAAAACATGAATGAGATATTCATCTAAAATGTTTTGAAAAATATGATTTATCTCATTGATGTGGCAAGTAATTGATTTCTAAAGTAATTTAGTTTATTGAAATGCATGAGTTGTATTTTTAATATATTAAATTACCTTCATAATCAATTAAATGATGTATTAATTGATTAGCAACTTGAAATAATCTATTAATACGTGCTTGTTGGCTAAAACAACTTTAAAGAAAAATTTAATCGATTAAATGGTTGAGATAATTGATTAAATAGTTGAGATAATCGATTAAATTGATACTGATCAATATGGAAATGAGTTTTGAATATTTTAATAAATTAAATGCTCAAAATAATTTATTAAAAGAAAGCTAAAATGTTTTTATATAAAAGTTGAACATACAAACTTTGAAAAAATAAAAAACATTTTCGAAAGATCAAATTGAGAGATCAATTCTGCAATTTTCAAAGGATAAAAAAGCTCTTAAACTTCTCTACAAGAAACTCATAAAGATTGAATCAAGATCCAATTCGAAAATCCAAAGATTGCACATTGAACATTGAGTTTGTTGATAACTTGAATTTGCTCTATCATTTGCATTAAATCTCTCAGGTGACATTAATTATTTATTCTTTCCTTTAAGTTTTTTGGTTGTATAATTCACATCTAGGTAGTTTCCTAGACAGTGAAATTCATGCATAGGTTTTGCATAGTTAGAATCAATTTTTTATAGGTTTTTAGGACTAGTGCATGTTGTGATTGCATGTGCTTGTGAGTTTTTGTGTATAAGTCTATTTATTCTAGTGGATTCAATCCAAGATAGGTTGTCATGTGAATTGAAAACTAGATGTAGCCCTAGCTTTGGCTGAATCAATATAAATTCTTGTGTTATCTATCTTTATCTCTGCTATCTCTCTTTATGTTTTAATTATTTTCGTATTATTCACATATTTTGCAAGATACACTTAATTCAGTAAAAGCACGAATTAAAATCTTATCTAAATTGTTTTTGTGCACTCTTGATTGTAATTTTCATAAAGAGATTGCATATTATTCAATCTAAATTAGCTACAAATTCATTTGATTCAATATATCCTAAAAGTTGAAAGTTTTATTTTTTTAAGGATAAACAAAACAAAGTTTTTGAAACCCAATTTACCCAACCCCCATAAAACTCTTACACTACTAAATTCTAAATTACTTTTTGTTGCAGACAAAAGGAAAAAGATCCTAGAATATTCCTATGTGGTCAATTTATCATCTAAACCTTATGAAAATGTTGATAAATGAGCCAATTGACACAATATGCATAATTGAAATAGTTTCTGTTGAATTCTATGAAAATAATACATTTTGAAAGTTACATATTGTTTAAGATATGTTGGAGAAAATCCCATATCACTTGGGATGAACAAGAGAGTGGGTGAATTATGCTATAAAATAGACTTCAGTCAATGTGAATTATGCTATATCAATATTTGCTCAATATGTTCCCATATACAATAGTTTTTCTTAACGTTAATGCTTTGAGAAGATGTTATAAGCAATGCTAACAATTTTTAATATTCAAAATATGCACGAAAGAGGACAAGATACCATTTGTAAATTAATTCATGTAAGAAATGCCTTTCAACTAAAAATTTTTACTATAGGAGACACTTACAAATTTCATTCTCCATAATCTTCAATGTCCTTTTGGTTACAAATTTATACCTATAGGCGTTATGCCTGACTTTCAATGTATACACCAGATTATGTTGGATGCAAAGTTGATGACATAAATACAAGGATAAACTATGTTTTTGGTATATGAAATTTTTCAAATTTATGATTTTGGTACATAATTTTTTTGATGATAGGTCAAAGTATACACACATTTTTTCCGTCCAACATTTTAGGCCTTCTATTTATTTTATTCGTTAAGTGGTGACATCACCAAAAAATTTAATTAATAAAATAAGAGTAAATTATGTTTTTTGTATGTAAAATTTTTCAAATTTATGATTTTAGTACACAAACTTTTTAGGCTAAATTATACATGATGCCCCCTATTATGGAACTTAGGTACTTTGTGCCCCCCTTATTTTTTTGCTCAGTTATTACCCCTAAACTTTTTAAAAAGTATAACTTTGCCCTTCCGTTAGATTGAGATCATTGACTGTTAGAAATACAACGTTGACTTGAAAATTACCAAAGTAATTTAGGGTTTTGGTTGTCCTTTATCGCAAATAAATGTAGTGAAGTTCTTCTTCTTCTTCTCATCCGCACTGAGCTTGTTCATCTTGTTGCCCATTTGTACTTTCTTCAATGGAAGAAAGTGGAAGTTCCTATAGCTCGAATTCTCAACCTAGAAGGCGTCGAATGATGTGCAGTTGCAGGATGTAAGCTCCATTGGTCACATCATGGATGCAACACAACTGAGGGAGAAGATTTTATGGGTGAGGCATTATTGTTAGGCACAATATTGAAAGTCAAAGTGTTTGTTTTTTACGTTTTTCATGTATAATTTGTATCTCATGTTGTCAAATGGACGAAATGCAAGTCATAAGGACTAGAGGATGTAATTTTTTTTAATGGTATGATCCAGTGCTGAACAATAAAGAGAAAAGAATCATTCTCGATTTGCTCAAGAGGGTGGAAGAGTTTCAACAATCATACTGTAGACAAGAAAAAAATATGCAAGAATTGAACAAAAGGGAAATGTTACTTGGTCTTGAATTGATTATTTGTTTAGAAATTGTGTTCATTCTTGTTGTTACCATTGTTGTTAGGGGTAGCTATTAATGTTAGGATTGTTTGGTTTAGTGTAAGGGAAGTTGAATGTATGAAAAAGAATGTCATTTGAATTTATGTATTGTGTCATTTAGATGTAATTATATGTTTTAGTTGAGTAAGATCATTGTGTAATATCATATTAGATATAATGAGATGTTTTAAGTTAATTTCATATTGTGATGGTAATTTGAAGTTGTCATATAACCTGCTATAGCAGATCTCTTGAACCATTTAAGTGAATTTTAATTTGAAGTTGAAGTTGTGGCTAAATTTCAAGTACCATACTAGAACCTTATGAGTAGTTGTTAATTTGAAGTTGGCATATAACCTGCTATAGTAGAACCAACCATACCAAAACCATATTAGTAGTTGTTAATTTGAAGTTGAAAGTGAATATGTAATTGCAGAACCATACAACCCATATCATTACTTGTTAATTTGAAGAAGCATAGTAGAACCATATCATACCAATATGCTGAAAACCAACATGTCAAATCATACCAAATTTTCTAATCTGCCAAATATTGTAACCTGCGAAATACTAATTTGTCATATAACACCTAAATACCTATGAAAACTAATGTGGCTGCTATATGACAGTATAATCTAAACCAATGTGGCTTCCATATAACACCTAAATAGCAATGAAAACCAATGGAAAGCAATTCTAATCTGCCTAATATTTTGTTCTAGTATGCATAACAGACCTATAATTCAATTTGACCAAACTAGTGCAACCCATATACTAGACCCATAATTTAGTTTTCTGTAAATGCAACCCATATATCAGACCCATAATTCAGTTATAATTTGAATTTCACCAGACCAGTGCAATACTATACCATACTAGAACCCATAATTTGAATTTCAAGTTCAAATACCAAACCAAAACTTACTATCTCCATCATCATCAAGATTTGCACATGTTTGAGTTGGCAAAACTGAAGTATGTAAAGCATGTTAGACACTGACCAAATTAGCATATATAAATACAAAAGAAACCAACCTCAGTTGACCACTATTTAATTTCCAACTACCTTGAACCCATTTTACACCAACCAACAATAAAGTAAATTGGAAACCAACTAAAGTGGCAACACATGAAACTTTCTCCCAAACCTAGACACTGACCCCATTTTACAACAAGTTCAAAAATTCTAATTTGAAGTAAAATAATGTAAACTCATCACCCCATAACAACAAAATGAAAAAACATTGACCACATTAACTTACCTAGAACAGTATATAGGGCTCTTTGTCTTTCCTTCTTTCCACATCATGCGTCTTTCCGACACCGTCAATGGTTTTCACCTTCAATCCCTAACCTTCAATCACACACCAATGTTTAGGGTTTCACTGCTCAGAGAGTCAATGGTGAAAAAGCGTGACCAATTTTCCCTCTCTCCAGGTAGGGCGCAGTGAAAATAAAGAAGAACAAAATCACTGTTGCATAATAACCCATTGCAACAATTTAATTATTTTGGAACTAAGTTTGTCAATTCATTAATTACAGTTATAGGGTTTTCACATAAGCAAGTCAACATTATCTTCTAACAGTCAATGGTCTCAATCTGACAAAAAGAAGAAAGTTACACTTTCTAAAAATTTTAGGGGCAATAATTGAGCAAAAAAAAGGGGGCGCAAAAAGTACCAAGTGCCAAAATAGGGGGTCATCGGGTATAATTTAGCCAACTTTGTATTGATTGGTCAAGATATATAAATATTTTTTTTGGTTCAACATCTTAGTTTTTCTATTTATTTTTGCGCATATCACTTCATTTATTATTATTTTATTAATTAAATTTCTGGGTGATTTTTATTACATTTTGTGGTAGTTTTTTTTCATCATGAATTAAAAAGAAATATTATTCATATTCTTTCCAACACTTCCTCTACCTATTTCACTACCTCATTCTCATGTGTCCTTCTACCCCATGTAAAGTCCATTACTATGACCGATTAACATAAAATTTGAAAACCAAAACAATAAATTTAAAGAGGTTCATGTATCAAAAACATATTTTACCCATAAAATAATAATAATTAGAGTGACACGTCACTACTTAACGGCTAAAATAAATGGAAGATCTAAAATGTTAGACGGAAAAAATATTTGTATACCTTGACTAGTCAACAAAAAGTTTATATACCAAAACCATAAATTTGAAAAAGTTCATGTACCCAAAATATAGTTTATCCTAAAAACAATAATCAAAACTTTTTTTAAGGAACCAATAATCAAAACTTATTTATTATAATAATTGTTAGATTTAATTAATTTTACAATAGAATTAATTAGTTAATGAAGAATTTATTTTCTAACATTAATAATATTTATTATGCAATAGTTTTGATAATTTTTAAATAATATATATTATTTGTAAAAGATAATAATAGTATATATTTCAAATATGATAAAAATTTAGATATATAATTATTAAAATAATAATATACAAAACCATTGGTATTATAACTAATATCTAGTAATAAAAAATTGTATTATATTCATAATAAAAAATATTATTAAAATTATAAAATTAACATACTTGTTATATAGTTTTGATATTATAAGTTAATAATAAGAAACGATAGAAAAAATAGATATAGAAAATATAAATATTATAATAATAAAATTACACATTATATTGATAATTTGGTCAAACCATTTTTCTAATATAGTTACTTTAAAATATGTTTTGAGAAAAATAATAATTAAAAATAAGGTAAATTAAATTTATGCACATAATGCTTTGTAAAATTACACATATTATTGTTAGTTTCGAAAACTTTGTATGACTAGAAGTTCCTACAAGTACCTTTAGTAATTTTGATGATAACAAATAGATATATTCATCTTGATTGATAAGTTAGGAGTGACTTATTGTTAGAAGAATACTTAGTGATAGGAGTGAAGTGACTTTGTATACTTTGTCTAACCCAGTAGGAGTTTAACTGTAAAATCAGAAAAAGGTTTATGTACTCTTGCCAGAAATGACATGAAGAATATTTTTAATTGTATAACAATTATTATATAATGAAACCTTACAATTGACGTTGATCTTAATTTTAAAATGTTTTTATAAAAGAATATTTGTGAACTATTTTAAAATTGTAGACAATCTATTAGATCATTAATCTACAAACTTAAAAAAATCCATAAGCTTCTTAAGAAAGTATTTTTGGAAAGATTGAGAATTTTTTTCCAATAACTCTATTCAATCTCCTTCTATCTAGAGCTAAAATGTTATTTCAACTCCTACTTTTTATTTTTCTTTTACCATTACATTGACTATCCTAATAGGATTAATCTCAAAGACTAATTTTAAACTAGGTTAACATGATTATTTTTTTAAAATTATTAATTATATTAATATAAATATATAATCATCAAAGAATATATTTTAATTTTTTTATATTAAAACATCGATGAACAAACAATGAAAAAGAAATATTTAATTATGTCTTCTTATTCTTACTTCATATTAATTATGAGTTTTAAATTACTCACAACATTATTATGATTAATAACTATAAAAAATATACTTTAAATATTATAAATATAAATATAAATTGATATTTTAAAAAAATTAATATACTTAATATAAGTTAAGTATCTTGCTTTTTTTTAAAAAAAAATATTAATTGATATGAAGTATATACTTATAGTTATAATTTTTTTAAGTATCTTATATTTTTTTTTTTAAATATCTTAAACTTTAGTTTATATATTTTATAATTTTTTTTAGTACAGTAGCTAACTAAGACGACAACAAAAAAAATTAAAAATAGCTTTAGTCAATAATGCATAAACACAAATGTCTTATAGGTCTATGTGTCAAGGGGTCTAGGTAGCTAATTTGATTCACGCATTGTAAATTTTTGACACTTCAATTTCTATTAGAAGAAAAAAAAATATATAACTCCTTTACCTATTATCACAGAGCATTTAGATGTAAAATTATATCTTACTGAATAAATATTTATTACAAATTTTTATATATTTAGCTAAATCTTTTAAGTGAAAAGTAAAACATGGAAAATGACTTATTTTAAAAAACTGTTTTGGAAAAAAAAAGTGATACATTTAAAAAAACTCTTTTTATAATTATACTCAAATATAAAATTATAAAAACTTTTTACTATAATAAAAATATATTATAAATAAATTACTTACTTTTAAAATCACTTTTTTAACATAAACAAATAATTCTATATAAAAATTATTTTTACATTAAAAGCACTAATTTATTTGTTTTCTTTTTAAAATTATTTTATTAAATTATTTAATTTTATCTAGATACAATTTTAATTAAAATATAATTTAGAAAACTACTAAAAAAATGAAACATTTAGTTATAAATCTCCTCTACTAGACATCGAATCAAATCAATGATTGACATAATTATCAGCTTCATCGCGAAATTAACATACTATCTCAATGCTAAGATGTCTTATAGAGGGTGGTTTAAAAAATGGTCACTATTTTTTAAATCCATTGAATTGTATATAAATAATGAATATATTAAATAAATGTAAAATTAGTTGAATTTTTTAAATATACTAAAAGATAATTATTTTAAATAATATGTCTTTAACTCCTATAGGATTAATAAGAAAATGAGTTAAGGTGAACCGATTTTTCACCAGCATATTTCGTTTTATGTTTTTTAAGAATGAGTTTTGATTATTGGGTAAATAATTTTTTATCTCCCTTTTTTATGTATTTTCTCTAAATTTTTTCTTTCTTTTCTCTTGCCCTTGCCTCTCTCATTTCCACGTCACAATTTTTTTAAAGATTTTTATTTTATATTTTTAAATTTTGAAATTTCTAATTTTATCTAGATATAAAATTCTAAAATAAATAATTTATTATTTTTTAAAATTCAAAATTTAATTATTTTAATTTTTTTATTTTTTATGTTTTAGATATAATTTTTTTAAATATAAAAATAATTAAGTATATATTTTTTATTAGAATATTTATAAATACTGATAAAAGAAAAAATATTATTTGAAATTTAAAAAAAAATTATTCATATTACATCAACACAATTAGTGATCCAAAGTTGCATTGGGTAAACAAAATTCATGTAGTTAATAGCTATTAGTCTAATGTTCCTAGACAGAAAAGGCATTTTTTTAGAATGATTGATCTCATCTCATTTCTACACATTGAACAATAAGTTTTATTACCTAGTGTTTTTTTAAATAGACCATTATACACATTGAATATGTATTCTAACGTGTATATTGGATGTATGTAAAATGAACAATTGTGGCACACTTATACGCACAACAACAACATGCAAACTCTTGAAATTTTTCATGGTCACATATGAGCATGCAAACATCACAATCGACTTATGCTTACAAGTCATCCATGAATTTTTCTTCCTTTTCATCTTTTCGCATTTAACTTAGTAGAAATTCGTCAATGAGTCTTATTATAGACAATGTGCAAAGTGTTCATTGCAAGAATAAGATAAATCAACCGGAAAGAAAACAAATGTCAAAATATCCCAAGAAGCAAACAACATCCAATGATGGTAGACAAGAGAATATTATCATTAGGTTACCCATGATTGTTCTTTCAAATATTTGTAAAAATTATGATTTGTTAATGATATTTTTTTAATTTTTCATGTTATTAAAATGTACTTTTTGAATATCTAATAATAATAATTTGCTTAAATTTAAATAATAATTAAATTTAAAATAAAAAAATAATACATATTGTAGAATATTCACATATTTGTTAGAAAATGATTACCACCCAATACAAAAGAATCGTGTTCAAACTTACAACTTTCACTCTATAATTTTTTAACCATTATACAATACGAAATAGAGACAATGACAAAAACATCCATCACTCTATATATATAAAGATGGAACAATGCACCCCACTAATTTGCTAGCAATGTTGTAAGCATCCCAGGGGATTTTCTAAATTAATAAATTTATCTGGTAATGATAATGATTCTCTTATCTGTAATAATTAGTATACAAATTTTTTATTTTTCAAATTATTCTTCATAACCACTTAATAATAAATTAACTTCCTTACCAAATCGATGTTTTTCTTTCGTAATTTTGCAAACTACTCTTATATTTTGTTTTTTTCTTTTTTTCTTTTTTTTCTTTTTATTTATTTACTTTATTTACTACTTATTTTCTAAATGAGATAACAAAATAAAAATATAAACACACTCATAGCAACACCTTATTTTTGCTAGTAACTATTAAGATCAATTTACAAATTTAAGATTGTTTATCTTAAAGTACACTTTTATTTAAAAAATTAATTTATCAGAGCCTCTATAAAGGTTCAAACTGCCCCCAGTAAAACTGAAAATTAAAAATTAAATATAGTGTGTCATACATATCCAATCAGTTAATATAAACAAATATTACAGACAATTATTTGTGCCTATAGTTCATAAGAGATTGGGCATGCTTATTGTCAATCCAAAACCATTCTTATTTATCATTTATTGATAAAAACAACAACACTATGTAACTTGAAGTCTGCCAAAGGAAAAGACATTCATATTTTATTGTCAATTTAACAGAATTGTAATAAGAGGAAATTTCAACATAAATAACAACAATTTCAAAAGCACATTGTAACATGAGAGGTTCTTAATACTACACTCAACCGAAGTCCAGATTTAAAAAAAAACAATTACAACATCTACTTCTTAAAAAAGGTTGATATGTATGTTTGAATGAGTATTGACAAAATTGATTTTAAATGAAATCGATTATGAATAAATTGATTTTGAGATAATGAAATTTATATTTGAATGTTTTTATTATAAAAACAAATTCAGAGTAAAATCTATTATAAAATTCTTCATCTAATGCAAAAGCTCTTTTCTACAGAGTTGTGAATATTATGTTATAATATAGGCGTGAGCTATGTTAGAAATGTTTTTATTCACTCAATACATTTTTCGCATAAAAGTTGAAATTTGAACAGAAAGGTGGGATGTGCAGAAAACAATTTTATTTTAAAACTAGTGAATTGAACTAATTTTAAAATTAGTTCGGTTTGAAGAGAAATGGTTTAAAAATAGTTTGGCTTGAATCGGATTGATTTTAAAAATAGTTCAGTTAATGTTTATTGAACTAGTCTGATTTAAATCCAATTTAGTTCTGTTTAGTTTAGAATCAACTGTTTACAACTATTTTAAAGAACAAAAATCCAAGTGTTTTAAAGAAACAACTGTTTACATTTTCTTATGAAAAAAACCATGTAGGAAGATATAATTTTTAGAGACAACTCTTTACATTTTCTTATGAAAAAAATGATGTAGGAAGATATACTTTTTAAAACATTTAAAAAAATGTTTTAAAGAAAAAGCATTTTACAACGTTTAAAAAAGCGTTGTAAAAAACATCTAACTTTTTACAACACTTTTAAAAATGTTTTAAAAGGCTTTAAATAAGGGTTGTAAAAAATCCATACATACCATCTAGAGTTGTTTTGTATTTAAAATAGAAAAAAATTATATACAAATAAGTAGTTTAATAAGTTTCTAAAGAGATAGTAAGAGTAAAAAAATAATTAATTTAAAAACTTTTCACCTATCACTTGTTAGTTTTTTTTTTCTTATGGTGTTATTTTTCATTGAAAATCACTCATAATAATTTTTATCTCTATGTCATAAAATGTTCATTTATTCTTCTTAAGAAAATGGTTATAATTAATAAAAAATAATTATATTGTTTTAAAATTTAAAAAATTAAAACATAAATTTTTCAAAAAATAGAAACTTAAAAAAGGGACTACCAGGTGAATTACTTTCCTTCGATCTCACTAACCAAATCTTAATGTGTCACGCGTACAATCTATCTTAGGACTATAAGAGAAAATGTCACAAGTTCCCTATTCCCTATTTGACCATAAAAAATCTACTTCTTACAATTTGTTCTTTAAGAATAACATATATGCAAATTATTTTAATTTTTAATTTTTATCTCTTGTTCATTAAGTATTGACCTAAGTTATACAAGATGAAATTTGGCAACATTTATTTATTTTAAAAAATAAAATAATGATAATAATAAATAATATTAATAATAATAAAAATTTTTCTCTAGGAGAAGAACGCAGCACACCGAGCATTCTGCTATGTTTTCTAAAATGGTTTCAGTTAGAACAAAGCAAAGAGGATAGAGCCATCAAAACGGGTTCAAATCTGTAGGCCAACCTGAACCACCATGAATACGGGTCGAACGGGAAAAAAAAAAGACAAACGAGTTGCAATAGCTAAAAATCAACCCGGCTCATCTCAGACCCAACCCATACGGGTTTAACTCAGATGGGTCGAGCCAGCCTTTATTCAACCACTAAATATTTGTTATTTTAACATTCTATTATTTTACTAAATATTTATTTATTCAACCTATTAAAAATTTATGATTTAAACTATTATATTACATAATGAAATAGAAAATATTTTTCTTAATTTTAAATAAAGACTTAATTAAATAATTAGTTTTGAAATTTTAAATAATCTCAATTTTAAAAATAATTTTTTTATTTTTTGGTAGGTTGGTGGGTTGGCCCGTATAACACACCAACCCTTGGTAGGCCCGGTCGGGCTAGCAAATTGAATAAGAAAGTTTAAATGAACCGAGTTGGGTTGACCCATTTTTTTGATGAGTCAAGGTGGGCTAAGCTATATAGGCCAAACCAACCCCTTTGGACAGCTATAAAAGAGGGTTTGAATTTCAAGAAAAACAGAAAAGAAAGGGAGAAAAAATGTACAGTATGGCGCTCAGTCCAAATCACAATTAGGAATTTGAGAAGAGGAGGATGGGTGGCGATCATGAAGAAGAACACCCTCATTCAAACAAACGGATGAGAGTGCTTATATGTTGTTTGCACTTGCCAACTGTCTTTCTTCTCGTGCTTGTTCCTTCAACTGTCCTCATTGTTCTTTTTCTAAATGCTATCCCATAAATTTTGGGTATTTTTATATGTTTTCGATAAATTCATGTTTTTTTAATCATGAGAAAATATGTTTCAATTAAGTTTAAAATGTTGTACAAATCTAATTGGTTAAAAGAAATCAGTGTAAAAATTTGGATATAATTACAAAATTCTAAATATTTTGATATTTATTGTAAAAACCGATTTGAGCACTAACCCGATCAAGGCAGATGATAAATAGATTAGTGGTCGGGTAACTCAATCTAACCTGGTTTATATATAAAAAAAATAAAAAAAAAATGTAGCATCACAATTTTCACTTTCTACATTCCCAAATTGCATAAAAAATAAAGAGAAAATAAAAAAGTAAGAAATGACATCATTTAAAATATTTTTCTAAAGAAAAAAACTAAAATTAACCCATCTAGGATCAACTCGATCCAAGTTACCATTTTTTACTTGAATTAGTCAGTTCAAACCGGGTCAACTACGTTCCTGGTCTTTTAGAAAAATCGATCCGATTATATGATAGTAGTAAGTATAAAAAACTTACTACGCATCCTATTCGTTCATTTTCTTGAAATCTGATAGTAGTAATGAGTAATTAATCTTAACCATTAGATTTCAAGAAAAAGAAGGATGATGATAAAAAGTAAGTCTTTTATACTTACTCTTGGAGTGAATAGATCTCCTCCATACATATATAGACACACACAAATACATATATATATATATATATATAATATATATATATATATACATACATATATACATATATATACACTCTTGTGACTCCAAAGATAATGGAAATCATGATTTTTTTAAAGATCCAAAGTAACAAAGACCTTTTTTTTTCTTTTTTTTTTTTTTTTGAGGGAGAAAAGAGCGACTAATACTAGTTTTAATTCTATGGTGTTTTATAGTGATACGTACAATTTGAATATTGATAGTGTTAAATAAGTTTGGAATCATCCTCACTTTAAATGCTTAACTCATAGAACTAAAATTCCTTTTGCAGAAGTTTTAACAGAAACTATAGTTAGTGTTTTACTACTTTAATATTGGCCATGTAAATGGTTGTTAGCAATACAGTGATAGAATTCTTGATCCATTTTACAGAGTTCATGGAATGAATGCAATGGATGATAAGTACTGTTCTACAAAATGTTGGGATAATTCTATCATTTGAATAGTTGATGTCGGTTGAATTTGGTGATGAGTCATCACTTCTAGTAGTTTGTGTTGATAAATTTAGAGATTTGGTTTGAGATAAATGCAAACTATAGAGATATATGTAAAAAAAAAAAAGAATGATGAAGATGATAAATAATAATATATAACTATAGTGATTAGTTATTATGCGAAATTTACTTCCTAATTTTCACTTTTCATATTTCTTCAAATTAAGTGGAGATGAACTCTCATCTACTAGTACAGAATTAAGTATTATTGTTGCAAGATAATTAATTGAGAAATAACAAACTAAAAGAAATAAAATGCTAAGCAATAAAAAAACATTGAGTAAATAAAGGTAACAAAATTATTAGAAAACAAAAAAAACATTCAGCAAATGAAAACATCAGAATGAAAAAATACAGATGTTAATAGACCTTTAAATTAACTTTAATGGAATAATTTTCAATAAAAATATATAAAATACTAACGAAGTAAGACTTCAATATTTTTGTGAAGTTGTTAATGAAGTATGCAATTGTTTAGTAGCAAAATCTGAAATTGATTCTCGAGAAAAATATGTAGAGCCGTATAGGGAATTAAGTTTTATACTTTAACATATATCTTTTTAAAATTTCTTAATTTGATTATTCTTTAGTCTTATATATAAAAAAATTTAGAATGAAGAGAGAAAATGTTAAACAAAGTAATGAGCAAATGACAAATTTAGAACTGAAACAAATACACATACTACATGTTTTTAATAAGCATAATGAGATTAGCTCATTTTCTAACAAAGGAGCTTAGAAGAGGTTATGAGTATTGATGTTTAAAGGAGCTGCTTAAGGGTAACAATGTAACCTCCTTTTTTAAGAACAAAAACATATTAATAAAAAACGTAATTTATATTAGTAAGTTTAATTTAATTTTTAATTATTTTTATTAAATAAATTAAGAATTGATTTTATAATAAAATAAATATGGCTATTGATAATAAGATAGTCTAAAGGTTAAGTTTAGACTTAGTGTTAAAAATCTCAAACCAATGGTTATCCTAGAGTAAATAAAAGAAGCTAGGGTACTACGCTTTAGTTTCCATTTCTAACTTTGTCGAGGGAGCTTGAGGAGCAAGGAACACCGTTACATACAAATATTCATTTGAAGGTAAAGTCTGAGTGGGAAATTATCTCTCATTTGAAGATGTGTGTCCCTTCCGGTGTGTTTTTACTCCCATTTGTGCCTACCACAAACATGTTTTGCTGAAACTGGAAACACTACACCGTTGAAAACTTCTCTCTCTCTCTAACTCTCTGGCACTTCCTAGGGTTTCCTTTAATCGCATCTCAATTTCGTAACTTCTTCTCTAACTCTCTCTTGATTTGTGAAGGTGGTCAACCATGGTGTTCCCTTGGAGTTCATGACCCATTTGGAGAATCAAGCTCTTGATTTTTTTGCATACAACCTTAGTGGCTAAAGACAAGGCTACTCATCCTGACCCTTATGGCTATGAAAGCAAAAGAAATGGCAACAGTTATATCATATATCATAAAACACTTTTACTTTTTCAGCAAAACCCATAAATTTTTAGGTATTTATATATATCTTTAAAAAAAACATCCTGTGGTTTCTATTTATTTGCTTTTTGTTCTCAATGTTCATTTTAAAATTTAAAGAAATCACGTCAACATGTTTTCTTTTCTTATGGGGTGTTTATTATAGGTGTGTTATGGAGGAGTACATAGGGGCAGTGAAGAAGATGTGCTATGAAGGGGTGGAACTAATGGCTGAGGGGTTGAAGATAAGAGCAAGAACGAGCTTAGCAAATATAAAGGGATGAAAGAAGTGATACTTGCTTGAGGGTGGATCGGTATCGGACATTTCTTACTCCAATAACTTGATTGTTATTATTATTATGGCTTTTGCAGTCTTCCTTTGTCACTAATGGGATTTTCTTAAGCAACCAATTTATATGGCTATATTTTTTCCTGATATGCTTAAAGAAGGGACATCCTGATTGATAAAGTTGTTTTGTGAATGCATTTTATAATGATTTTGAAGGAAAATCTGCATATGGTTCCCAATTTAAAATAAACTATAACTATGAGCTAAAAGAGAAGGTATCATGAAATTAATTCAAGGATTAAAGTTGGAAGGAAGCATTCCTGGTTGTTCCTATTTCGCAGTTTCAGCTCAATTAGGTATATATGTTGAAGTATATAGTTATGGTTTATGATTCCTTTAATAGTTTATAACTTTGAACTATTTTTCCTTTGCAGATTTGAAAGCTCGAGATCAAGAGGTTTTAGTACATACATCAAAATAGAACATAATATCAATATAAATAACACCACCAATTATTCATTATTAATATGAATAACACATTAATTATTCCTTAATTAATCTATTAATCCTAACCGAAGTTAAACTTAATTTCGTTTTCTATTTATTTTATACTCTTATAACATATAAGTAAAACAAGACCTTACATTATGTATGTTTTGATATGAGCTAGGTCACCTCATGCTCATAGGTCGAAGTGTTTGTTAGACTGATTGGTGGATCTTGGACCGAATTGGTACACCACTGGTTTCTATGGCTTACCAAAGTGTCTTAAATTGTAATCCTAAATATGTATTGGCTTAAATATTGGAGGGATAAATTTCCATCCAAAACTCCAACATGATTATTTTTTGTGGAGAATACTTATAATTAAATAAAAATTTACATTACTTTCTCTTAAGTAAACCTAGTACTCATTCAGTTTTGAATTTCACAGAAAATCTTCTTAATTTTTTTTTTACTTTTGTTAAATCAATTTTCTTCATCTTCTACACTTTTCCTCTTAAACTAAAAATAACCCCTTGTAGGAAGCTAAAATAATGTAATATATATATATAGTTTTACCAAAGACAAATTTCCAAAAAGTCTATGTAATTCTCTATTTCATATCATCATTAAACTGAAACTCAATCACATTTGGATCATTCTTTTTATAACAACTAGCGAAAACACAGGTGTTGCCGTGCCTGTGTATTCACATTTCTATTTGAATATCTTTTGTAAAATTTTATATTCTGAAATATAAATTATGTGACACGTTTTGAAATATAATTTGTTAATTTTATTTTTTTGTTTATGATAACATGATAAAAACATGTCAGATCATCAATGAATATGTCAAATAATGAATATGAAAAAATGGAAAAGAGAGAGTTGGAATAGAACTCAAAATATTGTCGCACATGTGAATTTGCATGTTTATTAAAAATATTTATCATGAAATGTAAGCATATATCAATAGCGAGAAGTTCATAACAAGTATTTTGAAAAGTGCACATAAAAAAGGGGTATTGCATTTATCAATAGTATAGATATAGTATATAATGTAATATTATATATTATACATTATAGATATAATTGGACAATTATGTATGTTGGATATCAATATTTTAAAGTAATTTTTTACTTAAAGTTATAAGGTTGGTTTTGTGGTAAAGTATATCTTTGGGAAATAAGAGATTATGGGTTCAAGTCCCTCTTATGACAAATTAGTTTATTTTTTTTAATTTTAAAGTAGGTGTAGGGGTAGAATAGGTATTTTGAAAAGTAGACATTAAAAGGGGGTATTCCCTTTTAATAATATAGTATAGATATAGTATATAATATAATATCATATATTATACATCATAGATATAATTGGACAATTATGTATGTTGGATATCAATATTTTAAAGTAATTTTTTGCTTAAAATTATAAGGTTGGTATAGTGGTCAAGTATATCTTAGGGAAATAAGAGGTTATGAGTTCAAGTCTCTCTTATGATAATCAGTTTATTTTTTTAATTTTAAAATAGGGTGCAAGGGTAGAATAGGTATGTTGAAAAGTAGACATAATTGGACAATTATGTATGTTGGATATCAATATTTTAAAGTAATTTTTTGCTTAAAGTTATAAAGGTTGGTCTAGTGGTAAAGTATATGTTTAGGAAATAAGAGTTTATGGGTTCAAGTCTCCCTTATGACAAATTAGTTTATATTTTTAATTTTAAAATACGTATAAGGGTAGAATAGGTATATTGAAAAGTAGACATAAAAAGGGGTATTCCCTTTATTAATTGGACAATTATGTATGTTAGATATCAATATTTTAAAGTAATTTTTGTTTAAAGTTATAAGGCTTGTGCTAAAGTATATCTTTGGAAAATAAGAGGTTATGGGTTCAAATCCGTCTTATGAGAAATTAGTTTATTTTTTAATTTTAAAATAGGTGTAAGGGTAGAATATGTATATTGAAAAATAGACATAAAAATGGGGTATTTCCTTTTTTAATAGTATAGACATAGTATATAATATAATATCATATATTATAATTATATATATAATTTGACGATTATGTATGTTGGATATTAATATTTTAAAGTAATTTTTTGTTTAAAGTTATAAGGTTGGTCTTGTAGTAAAGTATATCTTTGGGAAATAAGAGGTTATGGGTTCAAGTCCCTCTTATGACAAATTAGTTTAATTTTTTTAATTTTAAAATAGGTGTAGGGGTAGAGTAGGTATTTTGAAAAGTAGACATCAAAAGGAGGTATTCCCTTTATTAATAGTATAGATGTTACTCTAACACAAATTATATATCCACCGACTTCGGATTACTTTGGTAATTGGACTTTGGGTTGGCTAATTGGTATTCTTTCTCAGGTCTACAAATTACAATGGTATAATTATTTCCTTAACAATTTAATAACTATATATATACGTATGTATTTAAATTTTAAAATTCTATTATATAATTATTTAATTATAATAGTTATTGAAATATTTCCACATAAAATGCCCTTAAAAATAACAAAACCATGATTTTTTGAATTTATTAATTAAGTACATAAAACATAAAAAGATTTGTATGTATATATATATATATATATATAGGCGAGGAAAGAAAGAATAAAATAATACTAATGTAAAAAAAAAAATGTGTTTTCATAATCTATATTATGAACTATACATTATTTCTATTTTTATCTTAGGGTAACAAAAAAATTGGATCTATGTATAAAAAAAATTTCAATTCAATGTTGAATTAAAATAGAGCAAATTACACCAATTTTTTTACATATTTAACACTTTAAATCTATCATTTTTTATTTTTTTACATTAGTTTTTTTACTCTCTAAGAAGAAAAATCAAAGTAAAATCTCAGAAAAATTGACATGATAAAAGTAAAAAAAAAAAAGTTATAGTGACGAGAAAATACTAGATATAATAAATTAAAATAACAAAGTTTAAAAATGTATGTATTTTACTTTTTAAAATAAGATAATCTAATTAAAATTTATTCTCTTATGAGTTTGTCCCTGCACTGACGTATACTATATTGCATGGAGAAAAATGAAATCACATCGATGCATTGTCGTTTGCTATAGAAGCTGACATTTTTATTCTTTAATTACAATCAAAGGATTTTATATTTTAGTGGGATTGTGTGAGGCAGTGTTGTTCCTTATAATAATTGGGCTATTTTTGAAAAATATTATGATATTAATATGGAATATTCAATAACTTGTGATTAATTTTGTTAAAAAATTTAATTGAATATATTTAGAAAAGATTTCTTTTTAAATAATATTTTTCATTTATATTATTGAAATATCGGACCTACCTCAGAACTAGACCTAATCCTAGACTAAACTACCTCAAAACTGGATATACCCTTGGATTGGACGTACCTATAGAGCCCGACCTAATCCTAGAGTATTCAAATATCTCAACTCGGGTAGGATCCATCACTCAAAGTGAAATGTCCAAACTACCCTTTTTAGGTAAATCAAAATCTTAATGACCTAACCCTAAGCACAAAGACGTAAACATTATAGAGGGTAACAAGTGCGAGTTTGACTACTAATTATTACTTTTCTCATGACATATTGTACCTTTAAGAAAATAGTAATCTTTTTCATCTGACTAAAGCCTCAGAGTGTTTTTGCATGTAATCATTGTACTAGCTCAGAGTAGTTATTAAAAAAGAGGTTTAGAGTAGTTATTAAAATATTATATTATTTATTTTGACTTAAATTCCTCTAATTTACTTAATTAACAATTTTTTCATATTTATTTTTAAATATTTAGTATTATGTATTAAAAAAAGTTAATTTTGCTTAATATAAATACATCATTCATATGTTGTTGAGTTTAGAAAAAACTATAGCATAAATAATTAGAAAGATGAATTATAATTCAAATAATTTACATATCAAATTAAAATAAAAAGATGAACACACACAAATATAAATAATTTAGTATTAATGATGTGTTATAACAATTTTGATAATAAATAATTTAGTAATCTAATATCATTTATATATAAAACCTTGTCCACTTACCCCATCCTAGGTTGTCATGCTTGTGTATTCACATTTCTGTTTTGATATGCTATAACAATTTTAAATTTTTAATTTAATATATTTTATAATAACATAATATGATATAAATAATTCACTATGTCATTTTGCATATAATAATTTTAGTTTAGTATGTTTTGAAATATATTTCATTAATTTTTATACTTCTTTGTTTATGATAATATGATACAAACATGTCATATCATCAACAAATATGTCAGAATTGCAATGAATTTCAAAAAATTGACAAAGAAGAGGTTTGAATAGAATTCAAAATGTTGTTATGTGTTTTTGGATTTTTTTTTAAAATATTTATGATCAAAAGTATACATATATTAACATTGTTTAAGGAAGATTGCTTAATGTACAAATATATATATATATATATATATATATATATATATATATTATAGATTTTAGGATAATTACCTCTGTTGGATATCAATGTAATTTTTTTAAGAAGGTTATAAGGTTGATCTAGCAGCAATGTTCATATATGGGGAAAGATAGGTCTTTAGTTCAAATATCCCTTTTAACAAAATAGTTTTTCTAAGTGTTTTTTTTTAAGAAGGGTAGAATAATTATTTTGAAAAATGAACATCAAAAGAGGAAATTCTTTTTATTAATAGTATAGAATAGTATATAATATCATATTATAGATTATAGATATAATATGACAATTATGTATGTTGGATATAAATATTTTAAAGTAGTTTTTTTCTTAAAGTTATAAGGTTGACTGACCTAGTGACAAAAGTATATATATATATATATATATATATATATATATATATATATATATATAAAAGGGAGAGAGTATATATAAGGGAGAGATAGGTCGTGGGTCGAATCTCTCTTTTAGCAAAATAGTTTTTTCTTTTTTTTAAAAAAAATGGTAGAATAGGTATTCTAAAAAGTGGACATAAAAAAGAGGAATTCCATGATTATTAGTATACAATATAATATACATACACTATCAGTGTAAAAGATTTTTACACTGACGTTGACTCATAATTTTTCATTTATGTGACTTTTAAAGTACTAACTAATAAAGTCAACAAACTTACCATGAATGAATGATTGTAATTGAATGTCAATATCAATTAAACTCTAATATATATATATATATATATATATATTATAGATTATTGATAATAGAATAATTATGGATGTTGGATATAAAGATTTTAAAGTAATTTTTTTCTTATAAGGTTACAAAGGGAGGAGACAGAGGTTGTAGGTTCAAATCCCTCATTTGACAAAATAGTTTATTTTTTAATTTTCAAATAAGTATGCGGGTAGCATATGTATTTCGAAAAGTGAACATCAAAAGAGGAATATTAATAATATAGATTATTATTATTATTATTATTATTATTATTATATTATTATTATTATTATCCATGGATTCAGACCCTATATGGTACCCGAAAAAATACTCTCATGTGGGAGCGAGTATAATTACCTGCAAAAATTGGTACGGGTACCCATCCCGCCTCACACCTTATATATATATATATATATATGTATATATATATATATGTATATATATATAAAATTTAATATGATTACATTATATAATATTAAATATGATTATTTTGAGTAGATAATATTACTAAAAATATTATTTTTTATTATAATATATGATAAATAATATAGGTATAGAGTAAAAAGAGATATACAACATATTTTACACAAATGTAATAAAATAAAAATACAAGTTACAAGAAAAATGAGTTATTTAAAAAATAACTTAATAAAGTTACAATATTATTTAATATTAGGGTAAAAGAAAAGGTTTATGCGTATTCATATAAAACATTAGGAAGTATTTTATAATTTGTTCTATGTTTGATATTATGTTGGTTTGTTTTTTATATTATATTTATTTATTTTTTATTTCTATACATAAGTAAAGGGCAGGTCATATATAAGTATATAGGTACCCAATATGTAGGAGGATGAAGATTAAAGTCGTTGCATGTGCAAGTATGAGATCGAATATGGATACATTTCTTAAACGTGGATATGAGGATCAACACTATAGTACCCTACCCATTGCTATCCCTATGTTAACTATCAATTTACTTTAACAATAATAAAGTAATTAAAATGCTATTACGGTTTTAGTTCTCCATAAAAAAAAGAAAGTATTACAATTTCCATTATATTAATGAAATTCATAGAAGTAATATATATATATATATATATATATATATATATATATATATATATCAGTTTAATTGGTATGCATTGTTAGTGTAACAAATTTTATATTGATTAAACTTTAAAAGTCATATAAATAAATAATTATGATTGAATGTTAGTGTAAAATTCTTTTACACTATGAGTGAATATCAAAACAGATTAATTTTTACATACCAATTAATTTTTACACTACCAGTGAATATCAAAACATTTAGAATTTTGTACTTGAATCAAAATTTTTACTTTTATTTTGCTTCTATAAATTAGATTTGTACAATATTTTAAAATTAATTTCAACATCTATTTTATCTTGGTTAAAAAAATCCAATTTATCAAGAACAGATGAAAATAACCAAAACTTATGTGTCAAGATATGCAGAGAAGAGCAATGAGAAGGATGGATGAAACACCATGATTTCTCATTTTCTTGAATTCCAAACTTTGGGCCATCACGTGCATTTTTTTTTTCTCTTTTTTTATTTTTTTTCTTCCTTAAAATTCAAGCTCTCTTTACTCTCTAAGAGGCATCAGTTCTCTGCAACCTTGCATGAACATAACTTTGTGTCTTGTGTTCTTCTTGTAGAAAAAATTATTAATTATTATTAATATTATTTATTATTATTATCATTATTATTTTTAAAAATAAATAAATGTTTCCAAATTTCATGTTCTATTGTTCAACTTATATCAATATTTAAGCAATAAAAGATAAAAATTAGAAATTAAAATAGTTTCTTTTCATTATTATTATAAATTATAAAGTTTAATTAGTTGGCATGTATGTTATTCAACTTGAGTAATCTTTAAAGGAAAAAAATGTGAAAAGAGTTTGTTTTTTTGTCAAATGCGGTATAAATGTTTGTGTATCACTTCTAATATTGTATGTTTAGCACATTAAGGATTTAATTAATTATTGAAATGGAAGAAGTATAATTAACCTTCTTGGTCCCTTTTTTAATTTTCTATTTTTTTTAGAAAATTTATGGTTTTATTTATTTTTTATCTGTAAAAGTTTCAAATTACATTAATTATTTCTTATTAATTATACCCATATTTTTTGTGAATAAAAATAAATGAACATTTTATTAAGAGTGATTTCCAACAAGAAAAAAGGAAAATGACATAATAAAAAAAAACAAGTGATACATAACGAATTTTAAAGTTAATTATTATTTTATATTTATTATATTTTGAAACTTATTAGATTATTTATTTATATGTAATTTTTTTATTTTAAATACAAAACAACTTCACAAACCTTCTACGAATAGAAATTTACTTAAATATAAAATTAAATAAATTTGGTTAAAATTTAGGAGTTTTAAATGTAGCAATTGAATGGATAGTTAGACAAATAAAATATTAGAAGAAAAAAAATTTACGAAAATTCATATATAAAAGAACTCATATAATTGTAAAAAATTTTAAAAATTAACAATAATTTAGTAAAATTATGTAAAATATATTAATTAATTTGTATCCCTGTAAGATTAAGAATAATTTAACCATAATTATGCTTTGGATTATTATAAAATTTATAAAATATTAATTTCATCCTATAACTTTTTTATCTTAATTTGATTACTTTAAAATTTAATTTATTTTTTTCAAGTTCTAAATTATAATTTAGGTTCTCAGTTATAATTTTATTAGATAATAATATAAAATATATAATTGTAGATAATCTCATGTGGTATTGATTCTTGTGGTAAAACTACACCATAATTTTATTAGATCATAATATAAAATATATAACTGTATAGTTATCTCTATACACCATGATTTTTTAAGGTTATCATTATAAGAGAAAATTTATTGAATATAAATTTATAAGAATAAATCATCAAATATTTTCTATAAATCATATATTTCATATTTATTATAACATTTAAAAAAATATAACATAGCTAACCTAATTTTATAATCGTTAAAGATATTTCAATGATTTTATAGAATATAATCATAATAATATTGTGATTGAATTAATCACTAATATGATTTCACCCTCGTATAGTCAATATGAAGTAAACACAAAAAACATGTGTAGTTCTTATTATTTAATTTTAATATCATATATCTTATTTTTATATATCAATATTTTATATTTTTATGCATAATTCTGATGATATTATTATTTTTATATAATTTTACTATATAAAAACTATGAAAAATTTATTTTTCAACAAACAATTTCTAATAACCATAAAATTGTTCTTATGCTTATTAGACTTGTTTTTATTTATTAAAAATTCAATAAAAGTTATCTTGGTATATATATATATATAATATTTTTAACAATTATAGTACAATGTATAATTCGATAATTTATATTGATATATTTATTATAAAAGATTTAGATAATTGTGAGTCGTTCGGGATTTTAATGTAACAAAAGTCATTGCTTTGACTCAATATTAAAGAGACTTGACTGCTTGTAAGTTGTTAGATTGAGATTTTAAGTTAACAAAAAATATTTATTTGATTTAAATTTATTTACTAGAACATAAAGTAGAGTAAATTACAATAATACTATCTCAGTTTTCATATCTTAATCTCCCTTTAAGTTTAAAAACACATTATTTTAAGAATTTAATTAATATGTATTGTGAGGGTAAGATTTTTTATACTGACGTTTAATTACAACCCTTAATTTATGGTAAGTTTATTGACTTTACCAATTAATATTTTGAAAGTCATATAGATGAAGATATGTGATTAAATGTGAGTGTAATATTCTTTTACAGTGGGATTACAAAAAAAATATTTTTTTACTATGTCAGTGCATACTCATTAAACTCTTATAATAATATATTCTATATGTTTCAAAACATTATACTGACAACCTTATCAAACGTAAGGCAGTCACTCTCTCAGTAATACGAAAGTAATGATTAAAAAAATAGAAATGTATATATAATTACAATAAATTTGAAGAAATGTTATTATAATTTACTCTATAAAATAATAATGTAAATTTGGACGCATGACATTATTTTTTTTATAGAACATATGACATTATTTGATTACTTTGTTACTTGTCAATTTTTATTCTCAGCAATTATCTTATATTTCTCTCTTACCCTACATCCATTCTTTATGTATTTTTAAAGGAAGATTTAGCTTTCCATAACTATTGTTTAAAAGTAACGTTATCAATATTGAGAACGGGAGTACAAACCCTTTACTTTTATGTACTCATTACAGTTGTACCCCTCTTTTGAAAATTTTGTAATATCATACATAAATTTATTACATACGTACTGCCTAAGTTTTGTATGATATTATACATGTACCCCCTAAGTTCTGTATGCCATTACACATGAACCCCTATATTTTTCAAATTTCACAGTCGACACTTCTCTCACCTTCATTATTTGACTGTTATGAAACTTTAAGAAAAAAAATAATTCATGTCACATCCACACGAAATACAACGTAATAATGCAAAAATAAATAGAAACATGTGTAGTTTAAAAACAAGGACTACATTAATAATGAGTAGATAAAAATAAGAACATATGTGTAGTTTAAAAAAAAGAGAAAGTATTTGTAATTACACTAAACCTATGGGGCTACATCTGTAATTACTTCAAAGTTTTATTTCATAAAGTTTTTTTTGTGAAAAAAAAAATTCACTTCAAAATAATTGTCAATTTAGTAATTTAGTTTAAAGTTTAATTAGTATCTACTGACAATGTAAAATAATATTACGTTAACATTTAATCACATCTTTTAATTTATATGACTTTTAAATTATAAATTGGTAATGTTAACAAACTTAGCATAAATTAAGAGTTATAATTGAATGTAAATTTACTAATTAACTATTTAGTATAAATGAATTAAATTGATTTAATTAAGCTTGAATATCTTATAAATATTGATACAATTTTTCACAGCAATAGATTTGATTTAACGAATTAAATTGCTCCTATCAAGGCTTTTTATTATATTATTTAACTTAAATTTAAAATAATTTTCTAAAATAAAAAATTAAAATAATTTTTAAGATCATAATGATGTATATATTTTACTTATATATGTTGATGTAAAATTCATAGATTTTTATATGTTCATTAATTAGTTTTTAAATCTTAAATAATTAACAAAATTGTATCATACTATTAAATAAATATATTTTTTTATATAAGTAAAATAGTTGCAATAAAATACACTTATTTTATTATATGGATAAAATAAAATTATAATATGTGAAAATAATTAGATGAAATTAATTATCAGCATATAATTAAATTTTGAATAATTTGAAATTTATATTAATATAAATTTAATTTGATCACTTTTAAAAATATAAATTGAAAATAAAAATTTACATATAAACACTATGAATTAAAATATATTTTTTAATATAAAAAATTAATATATGTCAATGTTATAAATTAGGATATACTTCTCAACTTCAAAAAACTAAAAAGATGTACTTTTTTTATTAGTAGAAAGTAGAAACATGTATATTAAAGCACATTTTTAATGTGATGATAAAAAAATGGTTGACTCAAATAAATCAATATCCTAAAAATAGACTTAAATTTATAACCTATCTATTTTAATATATTTATTAAATGCTTACCTTCACCAAAAGGAAAGTAGGAGAAACCCCGATGAAAGCTGCTATTAAAGAAACAAACAAGTTGCTAGACATAAGGTTTATCTGCGAAGCACATTACATGACTTGGTTAGCCAATGTTGTGATGGTCCTTAAAGGAAATAGAAAATGGCGCATGTGCACAAACTATATGAATTTGAACAAAGCATCCCTGAAAGACGCATACCTTATTCCGAGTATAGATCGGCTTCTTGATGGAGCCGCTAGACATTGGGTGATGAGTTTCCTAAATGCATATTCAGGGTATAATCAAATTCGAATGTACCCACCCGATGAGGATAAATCATCCTTCATAACAGACAATGCCAATTATTTCTACAAGATCATGCCTTTTGGCTTGAAGAATGCAAAGGTGACATATTAACAATTGATGGATAAAATTTTTAAAAGTCAAATTGGAAGAAACATTGACGTTTATGTAGATAACATAGTAGTTAAATCGGACAACTATGAGAAACATGCAAATGACCTGTCTGAAACATTCTCCTCTTTTAGAAAATATCATAGGAGATTAAACCCAGCTAAGGCTTGTAGAAACCTAAACTAGTAGGACAGATGATATCATGGTCAGTTGAGTTGTCCAAGTTCGGCCAACTTAGCCAAAGAGATGGGAGCAACAAAGTTGGTCTGCCGAAGTGACTCATAACTTACCATGTCTCAACTCAGTGGAAATACCAAGTCAAATGTTCTCTTTTACTACAATATTACTATGCAATTAACAACTTCAAAAACATTCGATCACCTTACAATTGAACATGTTAAGAGAAATGACAACAACCAAGCCGAGAGTCATCCAACATAACTTGGAGGAACCAACTATTAGAAATCCTATGGGCCTACAGATACACACCATATTCAGTAACCTGAGAGACTCGTTATAGCCTCACGTACGACATAGACACCATGATCCCGACAGAAGTGGGAAAAGAACCTTCATTTCGATAACAATTGTACAATGAAGGCAATGATGAGTATATGTTAGTAGAATTGGACTTAGCACAGAAGTTGAGAGATAAGGCAGTCATACAAGAGGAAACATGCAATAAAAGGGCTACTAAAAATACAACCCAAATTTCAGATCGAGGTCCTTCAAGCAAGGAAACCTCGTTTGGAGAATGGGGGGAGAAGACCAACGAGAACCCGAACAAGGAAAGTTTGCATCAAACTGGGAAAACCCTTTCAGAATCAACTAAAATCTGGATAATGGAGCTTATAAACTAGAGCATCTCTCAAGAGAAATCTTACCAAGGTCGTGGAATATTGCAACACACCTCAAATTTTATTACAGTTAGCTCTCCTATGTAATATAGACCGATGTACTATTTTTCCTACCACCAATCTTTTCCCCTAGTGGGTGACATTTTGATTAATCAAACAAGTCTACCTTTTATCATATAATTTTGTTGCATACACCTCATTGATATCTCTACTCAGTAATCTTGTTTCGTAAAACGTGTATTTATCGACATATACACGAAAGGGAAGTTCCATTCACAATGAATTACTCCTTTTGACATATGCTCGGCATGGAAGCTTCATTCTATAAAGAGAATGATCCCACTAACACAAATAAAACAAAACTACAACCAACCAATGTCGTGGTTAACTCGACAATTTAGTCATCACACCATAAAAAATCACCATTCAGTTTACGAGCACACATACAGATCATTCAACCTAAGACTTAACAAATAAAATAAGTAACATTTATAACACCATAAAGAACGCTTAAAGTAGACATACATGTCCTGGAAAAGTGAAAGGGCAGTTATCATTAATCATTTTTTTACCCGAAATCGGTGTTAATATTACAAAAAAGGATGTGTAAGCATCCTAGGTACTACAAAACAATGGCTCTTAAATGGCCATGATCTTAGTTCTATAAGTAGGGGAGCATCATCGGCGGTAGTTTCTGCATCAACGTCCGAATCCGTGATCTCTTTCTCAAGAAGCATGCGACCTTGATAGATGTTGTGATCCACATCAAATTGGGTCACATTAACCTGATAAAATAAAGGCAGTTTGGTGAACATCCTTCTTAAAAACCTTTAATGGCTGATTTCGATGGTTACCTTGGCCTCATCTGTGATGTTGGCTTTGTCAGCATCCAACACGGTCTTCCTTTTTGACACCTCAACTAAGTCAGCCTGGGCCTTATGAAATGGTTTGACGTTGTCTTTAGCTCTTTTTAAGCAAACTGGTAGTTGTCTTCCTCAACTTTCACTTTTCCCTTGAGATTAACAACTCCTCAGAAAGGAGAGTATTGGCCAACAAGGCTTCAAAAAGAGAAGTGCGATACTCCAAGAGCTCTTTCTTTAGCTTCTCTATCCTTGTGTTCTTTAACGCATCTCGAATCAACCTTTGGATCAACATCCAAGCGTGAGCTTGCAATTTGTATAACTGGTGATTATCTCCTTGACTGTTGGACCATCAATCAACTCCAACTCTTCTAGGGCGTACCCCACTATTTTTGTCTTCTTCCTAATTCTCCAGTCTGGGCAGAAGAATCCGTTCAACATAGAGGTGTTGGGTGAGTCTGATAACTTCTCAGAACTTACAGTCTTATGGGTGAGCTTCTTAGAAGGGACACCTGACTTATCTCCCCCTTCTGGCTCCTTCCTCTTCTTGTTGTCCTTCCTTTTCCTTGTATTGTCGGGAGGCAGAGGTAGCAGATCGACCAGAACAATACCCTTAGGCCCCATTGCCACGTTCTCTTTCTTGCTTTCCTGAGTCTGGCCCTTCGGTACTTTGTCAGCCATAACACCTACAAAGACAACAAAAATTAGCCAAGTCAAAATTATGAACTGAAAGTAAATTGCTAAGGACGATGACTTAGAATCCAACCCAGGGCTAGGATCAGTAGACAATGTTAACTTCAAAATAGACTTCGTGAGAAGTCAGTGGGGAAGATCATCCAAAATAGATAGTAACTTTAAGTTGTTCTCCAGCATATGCGACCTTAGCCACTCACCATCTTGGTTCGGCATCCAATAGAAGGGAAATCTAGGCCGGTCATTCTCGTCATACATGTACTTACGACCCCGAGGTCTAGCATCAACCTTGAAGAACCCTCGCTTGAAATCCTTTAAGTAAGAGGTATATAGACTAAACAGACAAAAATTCTACTGACCCATCGATGAAACCCACATCGGGGTCTCACCTAGGCGAACACAATAGTGGTATAGGAAAATCCTACGATTGGGCTCTACGTATAGGGCCCTGTAGAGCGTTCAAAACGACTACAGAGTGGCCCAACTATTGGGATGAAATTGGCTTGGTGCCATATTCAACATACGAAGCACGAGCATCATGAACTCATCAAATGGGAGTCGAATGTGAAACTTCAAGAAAAGGCGGTCATACATAAAAAAGAAATCTTCACCGGAATCACCCCAACCAAAATAAACCCTATCGGACTTGTTACACATGTCCATACTAAAGATGTAATTCTTCGTGTTTGGTACAGTGAGGTCGGTCGAAGTTGTCTACAATCTACTGTAAGTCTCTAACTTTGGTATGGAACAATCTGTATGACAAGCCAGAAGGCTTCACCCACTCATACCCTGCAAGTGTAAAGTCATTAACCACTTCGGCTACTGGGTTCGCAGCCACGGTTAACTGCCCTACACAAGCTGACACCATGTCTATGGAATTGGAGACTTCGCCCCCAGTATTAAGGACTACCAACCCTAGAGCTCTTACACTCTCTATCCTCGGAAGATGATGACCCAGTATGGGACACTTGCTTAAACTCGTCGACATGATACATACCTTTTACTTACAAGACATTTGATATTGGATTATCAGATATTGCTACACTCTACAGCGTTAGAAAGCGTGGTGGATGGAGAGCTTGTTTGCAACCCTATTTATAGACAGCCAGCTTATTGGGCCCAACGTGCCAGTTAACCCCAGCCATCTAATCGCAATTAATCAACGGTCCCCAGGTGTCCACTTATCAGAGAGTGGTCTACCTAGGAACCTACTCTAGACGCTCTAACTTCTTAGGGTTGTGACAGTTCGCGTACCTTGCACATTTTGTCTCCCCATGCAACAGGCGTAGCTCTCGAGATATATTTCATGCATTTTGAATTTCAACTTATCATGGTCCATCACTATTCCCATGTGAGCTTGGGGGCATGTGTACCGAGAAGACCTCGAAAAATATAATCTTGTCACTACTTACAAACTAGTCACACCTCGGTCAACAAAGTAACAAACTTCACACATAACCGTTAGTGATACGTTCCAAGGACAACCAAGCACCTCGTGATGTTTCTCTCATGGACATGACAAAGCTGGCCTTAGTACTACATTAACCAAGTAAGACGATGTAGAGATATTTTTCCTCACAAATCCAAAAGTTATAAGATGGATTGGAAGACACACCAGATGCAGTGGTAAAGGGCTTTGGGGGGAGAAGGTGTGTCGAATGTGATGTAGCCTTCAAGGTCACGGGTTACATGCAGAGAATGAATCTATCAATACCACACAGGATAATTGAAGGAGTTTAGTTTGACAGGGAGTTGGGTGGTGGTGTTAAATTCCTCAAGATCCTTTGGATCATAAAGGGTAGGAGGAGGAATAGTAGTAGATGTGGACGAGTGAGAGGCCATTCGATGAAAAGGAAGGCTTCGTAAACAATTGGCTCTAATTTGATATCATATAGAATAGTGACACAGTAACAAAGGAAGCCTATTATTAATTCAATCATAATTAGACTACATAAAGGTTGCACTTATATAGGTGTTGAACATAAACTTATAAGTTAAATAATTATCAATATAATGAAAAAACGGATAATTATTAGTATCATGATAAATAACAAATTGATAAAAATAACAATTGAAAAAATAACAAATATAATGATAAGAAATCTAAAAAGATAGAGTACTAAGTTAGTACTTTTACACAAAACTTGTCTTCCCACACACCATTTTTCCCCTTTGAAGCTTCCATTCCATTCTTCCTTTGTGCCTTACAGCTTCTACTTCACTCTCCCAGAAAAAAAAACATAGCTTTTTCCCACACCAACATTGTTCCTTAATTTTTTGTTATTTATTCAACTTCATTAAACACACGCGTTGTGCAAGGTGTGGAGAACACACTATAGCCAACACAGTCAAATAACCATTTTTTAAGGATCAAGCTTCCCACAAAAATCCTTCATCACACGACAAATCGAAGCTAAAGCACCACCGGAAGTGTTAATAGATCTTTGTTCCTTCACTTCTATTAGTAAGTATTGCAATAAAAACTTTGAGTAATGCCAAATGGGTAAAGAGTGGTGACCTTGCCACGTTCCCTTTGTTGTAGAAGCTAAAGCATCATTCCCTACCCATTTAGCCTGACCTAAAGTTGTTCCTTCAACCCTTCCTTTCTTACGACTTGCAACCAAAAATTTTTAAAATAACATATAAAAGTAAAAATTTTGGTGTTTATTTGTTATGGTTGTGCAATACACACATGCACACACAATTACCCACACCCCCTCCCCCACAGACACACGCACAATACCTACATAACCATGCACACAGCTACTCACCCATGCTCATGCATACATGACGCACACACACACCCACTTACACATGCAAATATGTTATATTGTACCTCGTGTTATAAAGGATAAAATAAGCTCTTAAATGCTTATAAGAAGCAACATAAGTGTTTTTTAATTTTTAGTTGATACTTAATGTCTTTGTGTACTGCATATCTTGCTAATTAATATCTATGTTATAAAAACCAGACTGAACTGCTCTGTTCGATTGGAAAACTGATGAATCGGTCTGGTAACCAGTTCGGTCAATCCTAAAAGTCGGTGCAAACAAATATCAATATTCTAACCAATGGTTCAACTGGTTTGCATTTTTTTAAATTTTTTTTATTTTTCTATATCCACCCCTCATTTTCCTAAATCAACCAATTTTTAATTAAAAAATTAAGAAAACTTAGCAATATGAATGTGTATTTAGTAAAATTATTTTTAACTATTAAAAATCATCCTCATATCTTTAACTATTATAAAGTTGGGTTTGTTATATTATGTATTTTTGTAAATATTAATAAACATGAAATATATATAATTTATAAGAAAATATAAGATAATTGATTTTTATAAGTTATATTTATGTTATGTATTTTTTAAAATGTTAATAAATATGAAATATATAATTTACAAGAAAATATGAGATAATTTATTTTTATAAATTTATATTCAATAAAATTTGTCTTATGATGATAACCTTAAAAAAATTGACAATTAAAAATCTTAATTTCAATAAAAAATATCCACAGTATCTTAAAAACATAATTTATATTGAATTGTTTATAAAAAATTATTAATAATAAAATTTACTTTATTAATAATTTTTATATTTAAATGACATTTTTATATTCAAATAAATTTGTATAATGCTTTGACATTTGATCTTTAGCATATTTTAAAACCTTTAATTTTTTTATTATATAATACATAGTAATATATAATTATTAATATCTATTTATATATCTATCTCCATAGTACTTTTTTTTTTGGGTATAAATCTAAATAGAATCTAACTAGTTTCTGAACAAAATCTAATTGGTTAACCACGGTAAATGTAAATAAGTTAGTAGAATTAGCTAGTACATCTGGATTCCATAAACTTTGTTGGGAAAGTAATTTCACATCTAGAATCAGTACGAAAAAAGATGTCTACAGTTATATATTTCATATTATTATTTAATAAAATTATAATTGAGAACCTAAAACAAATAAATTAATTTTTAAAGTGATTAAATGAAGATAAAAATATTTATGAAAAGAAATTAATATTTTTATAAATTTTATAATAATCTAAAGCATAATTTATTGTTAAATTATTTTTAATTTTATAGAAATCCAATACAAGTTAATTAATATATTTTACATGATTTTATTAAATTATTTTTAATTTTTAATGATTATATATAAGTTCTTTAATTTATGAATTTTCATAAATTTCTGTTGCTTCTTTCTAATATTTTCTTGGTGTATCTATCGGTTCAATTCCTAT
Organism: Psophocarpus tetragonolobus; assembly: GCA_037954015.1. Classification (NCBI taxonomy): domain Eukaryota; kingdom Viridiplantae; phylum Streptophyta; class Magnoliopsida; order Fabales; family Fabaceae; genus Psophocarpus; species Psophocarpus tetragonolobus. The sequence goes on along the minus strand of CM075691.1, from coordinate 37,453,621 downwards.
GTTTAAACCTCACATTACTTAACCAAATTCATTTGCTTTATATTTAAGCCAATATCTATACATACCATCTAGAGTTATTTTGTATTTAAAATAGAAACAAATTTATATACAAATAAATAGTTTAATAAGTTTCTGAAAAGATAGTTAGAGTAAAAGAATAATTAATTTTAAAATTTTTCACCTATCACTTGTTAGTTTTTTTTTCTTATGGTGCTATTTTTCATTTTTTTTCATTGAAAATCACCCATAATAATTTTTCTCTCTATGTGATAAAATGTTCATTTATTCTTCTTAAAAAAATATGGGTATAATTAATAAAAATAATTCATATAGTTTTAAACTTTAAAAATAAAAAATAAATAAAAACATAAATTTTGCAAAAAATAGAAACTTAAAAAAGGGACTATTGGGTTAATTACTTTCCTTCTATCTCACTAACCAATTAAATCTTAATGTCTCACACGTACAATCTATCTTAGGAGTGATAAGAAACAATGCAACAAGTTCCCTATTCCTTATTTGCCATAAAAAAATCTCTTTCTTACAATTTGTTCTTTAAGAATAACATATATGCAAATTATTTTAATTTTTAATTTTTATCTCTTGTTCTTTAAATACTGATCTAAGTTGTACAAGATGAAATTTGGCAACATTTATTTATTTTTAAAAAATAAAATAATAATAATAAATAATATTAATAATAATGAAAATTTTTCTCTAGGAGAAGAACACAGCACACAGAGCATTCTGCTATGTTTTCTAAAATGCTTCCAGTTAGAACAAAGCAAAGAGGGTAGAGCCATCAAAACGGGTACAAATATGTGGGCCAACCCAACCACCATGAATACGGGTCGGTCGAGAAAAAAAATAAGACAAACCAGTTGCAATAGCCCGACTCACTTCAAACCCGACCTATATGGGTTCAACTCAGGTGGGCCGAGCCAGCCCGTATTCAACCACTAAATATTTTAATATTTTATTATTTTACTAAATATTTATTATTCAACCCATTAAACATTTATGATTTAAACTATTATATTACATAATCAAATAGAAAATATTTTTCTTAATTTTAAATAAAGACTTAATTAAATAATTAGTTTTAAAATTTTAAATAATCTCAATTTTTAAAATAATTTTTTTATTTTTTGGTAGGTTAATGGGTTGGCCTGTATAACCCACCAACTCGTGATAGGTCGGGTCAGGCTAACAGATTGAGTAAGAAAGTTTAAATGTGCCGGGCTAGGTTGACCCATTTTTCAGAGGGGTCAAGGTGGTTGGACCCATATGGGCCAAACACACCCGTTTTGATAGCTATAAAAGAGGGTTTGAATTTCAAGAAAATAAAAAAAAGAAAGGGAGAAAAAATGTACAGTATGGTGCTCAGTCCAAATTACAATTAGGAATTTGAGAAGATGAGGATGGGTGACAATCATGAAGAAGAAAACCCTTGTTCAAACAAATCGATGAGAGTGTGTATATGTTGTTTGCACTTGCCCGTTGTCTTTCTTCTCGTGCTTGTTCCTTCAACTGTCCTCCTTGTTCTTTTTCTAGATGCTATCCCATAAATTTTGGGTCTTTTTATCTGTTTTCGATCAATTCATGTTTTTTTCAATCATGAGAAAATATGTTTGAATTAAGTTAAAAATGTTGTACAAATCTAATTGGTTAAAAAAACAATGTAAAAATTTTGATATAATTACAAAATTCTAAATATTTTGATATTTACAGCGTTGTCAAAACTAATTTGATCACTAACCAGTCAAGGAAAATGATCAATAGATTATTGGTCGGATAACTCAATCTAACCCGATTTATATATAAAAAAAATAAAAAAATGTAACATCACAATTTTCACTTTCTACATTCTCAAATGACATAAAAAATAAAGAGAAAATAAAAAAGTAAGAAATGACATTATTTAAAATATTTTTTAAAGAAAAAAACTAAACTTAACCCGATTAGGATCAACTCGATCTGAGTTATCGTTTTTTACTTGAACTAATCAGTTCAAATCAAGTCAACTATGTTCCTGGTCTTTTAGAAAAACCGGTCCGATTATATGATAGGTCTCGTCCAAACTGATTTTCACAACTATGAATATTCATTTGATTTGTTCAGCATAGAAGTAATATATATATATATATATATATATATATATATATATATATATATATATATATATATATATATCTACTTACTCTAGAAGTAAGTATAAAAACTTATTGCTCATCCTATCTGTTCATTTTCTTGAAATCTGATGGTTGTAATGAGTAATTAATCTTAACCATTAGATTTTAAGAAAAAGAATGATGATGATAAAAAGTAAGTCTTTTATACTTACTCTTGGAGTGAGTAGATCTCCTCCATATATATATATATAGACACACAAACGTACATATATATATATATATATACATACATACATATACACATACACACACACACACATATATATATATATATACACACACACACTCTTGTGACTCCAAAGATAATGGAAATCATGATTTTTTTTAAAGATCTGAACTAACTAAGATGTTTTTTTTCTTTTTATTTGTATGGAGAACTATTCTATTATTGTTAAAGTAAATTGATAGGCAGCAAAGCATTAAGAGGGGGCCAAGAAGAGAAAAGACTGGCTAATACTAGTTTTAATGCTATGGTGTTTTATAGTGATACGTGCAATTTGAATATTAATAGTGTTAAATAAGTTTGGAATCATCCTCACTTTAAATGCTTAACTCATAGAACTAGAATTCCTTTTGCACAAGTTTTAACAAGAACTATAGTTAGTGTTTTCCTGCTTTAATATTGGCCATGTAAATGGTTGTTTGCAGTACAGTGACAAAATTCTTGATCCATTTTACATAATTCATGGAATGAATGCAATGGATGATAAGTACCGTTCTACAGAATGTTGGGATAATTCTATCCTTTGAATAGTTGATGTCGGTTGAATATGGTGATGAGTCATCACTTGTAGTAGTTTGTGTCGATAAATTTAGTGATCCTAGTTTGTGAGAAATCCAAACTGTAGAGATATATGTAAAATAATAATAATAATAATAATAATAATAATAATAATAATAATAATAATAATAATAATAATAATAATAACAATAATAATAATAATAATAATGATGATGAAGTTGATAGATAATAATATATAACTATAGTGATTAGTTATTATGCAAAATTTAGTTCCTAATTTTCACTTTTCATGTTTCTTCAAATTAAGTGGATATGAACTCTCATCTGCTGGTACAGAATTAAGTATTATTGTTGCAAGATAATTAATTGAGAAATAACAAACTAAAATAAATAAAATGCTAAGCAATGAAAAGACATTTGCAAATAAAAATAACAAAATGATCAGAAAACAAAAAAAAAACATTCAGCAAATGAAAACATAAGAATGAAAAAATACATATGTTAATAGACCTTTAAATTAACTTTAATAGAAGAATTTTCAATAAAAAAATAGAAAATATTAATGAAGTAAGACTTCAATATTTTTTTGAAGTTGTTAATGAAGTATGCAATTGTTTAGTAGCAAAATCTGAAATTGATTTTCGATAAAAATATGTAGAGCCGTATAGGGAATTAAGTTTTATACTTTAACATATATGTTTTCAAAATTCCTTAATTTGATTATTCTTTAGCCTTATATATAAAAAGATTTAGAATGAAGAGAGAAAATTCTAAAAAAAGTAATGAGAAAATGAAAAATTTAGAACTGAAACAAATACATATACTACATGTTTTTAATAAGCATAATGAGATTAGCTCATTTTCTAACAAAGGAGCTTAGAAGAGGTTAAAAGTACTGGTGTTTAAAGGAGTTGCTTAGGTGATGGAGGACCTTCCTTCGGGCATCAAATAGGACACATCACAAGGTCCATGGCAAGAAGAATAGAAGAAGAGGAAGGTCATACCACACCAAGGGCATTGATGATCACATGTGCGGACTTTGGTGCATCTACCTAGTCTTTTGCTTGTTTTCCTTGTTTTTCCCTTGTATTTTGGGGAACCTTAATCACTTAGGATTTCATTTTATATTTTTATTTAGAATTTGTATTATGGGGAAATTAGTTTAGGATTTATTTTGGGACTTAAACCTTGACTTGTGAGGTCAAAAGTCCATTTTTTTCACAAGGGTATTTTAGTCATTTAGGGGGGAGGGACCTACATTTCGTTTTCCTTGTTTTTTCCCTTGTATTTTGGGGAACCTTAATCACTTAGGATTTCATTGTTTGTTTTTATTTAGCCTTTGTATTATGGGAAAATTAGTTTAGGATTTATTTTGGGACTTAAACCTTGATTTGTTAGGTCAAAAGTCCATTTCTTTCACAAAGGTATTTTAGTCATTTAGGGGGTAGGGACCTACATTTCATTTGAGGTCCATTTAGGGTTCTTTTGAGAGGCATTTAGCTCTCAAAATTTCATGCAAATGGCCTAGAGGCCTCCCACTCTCTCTTTAAATACCCTAGGTTAGAGACTACATGTAGTCACTTTGGATATATTGGATATTTGAGAGAGTTTTTCTCATCATTCCTCTTCCTTAGTCATTTCGGGATCTCTTAGCCCACTTCCTCTCCTCTCTATCTTAGAAGAAGCTTGGGTCTCCCTAGGATTGGCCTTCACCCTCTCCAAGTGAAGTGAGTTAGCCAAAGAGACACCATCCAACCACCACCGCCCAAAACACCATTCTTTTGTCTCCATTTTTCATGAACCACTTTCACCCTTCATAAGCCCCATTTTCACACCTATTTTCAGCCCTTGAAGAAGATCCATTTCAACATATCATCTTGGAGAAGAGTTGGTGACACCATGGAGAAGGTGGAGCAATCATTAGGGGTAACAATGTAACGTCCTTTTTTTAAGAACAATAACATATTAATAAAAGATGTAATTTATATTAATAAGTTTAATTAAGTTTTTAATTATTTTATTAAATAAATTAAGAATTGATTTTATAATAAAATAAATGTGGGTATTGATAATAAGATAGTCTAAAGGTTAAGTTTAGACTTAGTGTTAAAAATCCTAAACCAATGGTTATCCTAGAGTAAATAAAAGGAGCTAGGGTACTATGCTTTAGTTTCCATTTCTAACTTTCTCAAGGGAGCTTGAGCAGCAAGCCACACCCTTACATACAAATCTTCATTCGAGGGTAAAGGTTGAGGGGGAAATTGTCTCTCACTAGCATATATAGAGAATATAGATAGTGAAGCAATTCCTAAGTTTCTATAGATTCACGTGTATGCGGTTGGAAAATTGTGAACACCTGAAAATAATAACATGTTTTATACGTGACTTTGATTATTACATTGTTTGTATCAATTCAATTTTCACTACTACAAAAAAGGCTTTCTAAAAGGCATGTTTACATCAATTATGTTATAAATGTTGTAGGAAAACATACAGTCGCAACATGGTAATTTTTTGAAAGATCGTAAAACCTTTCTTAGAAATAACTATTTTAAAGTTTTTAATTTTAAAACAATTATCTTGAAAAACGTTTTACTAGGGTAAATACGACTCCTTGATTCACTCTTTGCTCCAAATCCCTAATCAATTTTTTTCTTTCAAGGCTCCAAATCCTTTATCTTCTCAGCTTGTGTTCAATGTGGATGAAGATATATGTCCTCTCCAATGTGTTTTTACTCCCATTTGCGCCTCACCACAAATATGTTTTTCTGAGACTGGAAACACCACACCGTTAAAAACTTCTCTCTCTCTAACTCTCTGGCACTTCCTAGGATTTCCTTCAATCGCATCTCAATTTCATAACTTCATCTTTAACTCTCTCTTGGTTTGTCAAGGTGGTCAACCATGGCGTTTCCTTGGAGTTCATGACCTCTTTGGAGAATGAAGCTCTTGATTTTTTTGCATGCAAACCTAGTGTCTAAAGACAAGGCTACTCATCTTGACCCTTATGGCTCTGAAAGCAAAAGAAATGGCAACAGTTATATCATATATCCCAAAACACTTCTACTTTTTCAGCAAAACCCACAATTGTTTTAGGTATTTATATTTATCTTTTCAAAACAAAAGTCCCCTAGTTTCTATTTATTTGCTTTTTGTTATTAATATGCATTTTAAAATTTAAAGAAATCACGTAGACATGTTTTCTTTTCTTATAGGGTGTTTATTATAGGTGTGTTATAGAGGAGTACATAGGGGCAGTGAAGAAGATGTGTTGTGAAGCGTTGGAACTAATGGCTGAGGAGTTGAAGATAGGAGAAAGAATGAGCTTAGCAAATATAAAGGGATGAAAGAAATGATACTATCTTGGGGATGAATCAGTATCAGACATTTCTAACTCTAGTAACTTGATTGTTATTATTATTATGGCTTTTGCAGTCTTCCTTGGTCACTAATGGAGTTTTCTTAAGCAACCAATTTATATGGCTATATTTTTTCCTGATATGCTTGAAGAAGGGACATCCTGATTGGTAAAGTTGTTTTGTGAATGCATTTTATAATAATTTTGAAGGAAAATATGCATATGGTTCCCAATTTAAATAAGCTATCACTATGAGCTGAAATGGAAGATATCATGAAATTAATTCAAGGATTAAAGTTGGAAGAAAGCATTCCTGGTTGTGGAGTCCTATTTCGTAGTTTCAGCTCAATTAGGTATATATGTTGAAGTTCATAGTTATTGTTTATGATTCCTTTAATAGTTTATAACTTTGAACTATTTTTCCTTTCCAGATTTGAAAGCTCGAGATCAAGAGGTGTACATACATTATATATAATAAATTAATAATATATAATATATTATTATTATTATTATCATTATTATTATTTTGGTTTGATTTAAAGTGATGGGTGGATTCTTAAAAAAAAGTATTGAGTCTGTGAGTTTCTAGTGGTTTTATCATTTTTTATGTTTTTAATTCATAAAGCAATATAAATAATTCTAATTAAAGTAATTGAAATAAACATGCATATATTCTAAGTTAAAAATTAAGGTAATTATTTATATGGGTTGGTCTTTGGACATTCAATAGTGTTAATTGAGTGGTACTATATATAATTTTCTATATTATGGTATTATTTTCTCAATGGCACATGGTTAATAAAATATTTTATCAGCAACGGAAAATTCTGGGTTTGAATCACTTTATGTCAATTTTCCTCCATGTTGTCTAGGTTTCTTAATGCCAATTCTATTTGATTTTGTAAATTTGATATGTTTTAATTATATGTACTAATGCTTGAAGTGGATTTTAATGTTAAATGCTTAAAGTTCAGTAATTTTATTTTTAATGTTAAAAGGTTAATAGTTAAGAAATTTTGGGCTTGTAACCTTATATCGTGGTGGTGGTGTGTTTGCTGCTTTATATTTTTCTTTTCTAAAAAGCACTCACTTGATTCTTAAGTCTATTATATTTTCCTTTCTATGGGTTTTGGTCTTTTCTAGGTGGTGACAATGTTAAGTCTAGTTAGAAGCTGACTGATGGGAGATTTCAAGAGGCTACAGCAAGAGCCACTAGTAGGAATCAATGGTGCCCTCAAGATAACAACATAATGTTAAGTTAAATAAAGGTCTGTTAAGTTAAATTTTTGTAACTTTATTACAGTAGTTCTACACGGTTGTTGAAAATTTTCACCTACAAGGTAAAGGAGGTGAAAAAGCTTTTGTTAAAAATAGGAATTCCAATTAATGATTATTTCAAAATGGCTATATGTAAAAGGCAATTAAGATTTGAAATAATAATGTGTAGTTTTGACGCTTTTTAGATAATAATAGTGATGATAACAATCACATCATATTATTATTTTTTATGCAGGTTTTTGTCACTTTGAAGAAATATCTACAAAGGCTCCTGAATGAAGTTGTACAAAATGGACAAGATTTTTTTTTTTAAATTAGAAATAGTTAGTCTTTAGGATGAATTAAAATGTTTTTGGACTTAGTTAAAGATAGGTTGTTTATAGTTATTTGCTTTTGACACATTAGTTTTAGGACATTTGAATGAAACAAGTTCAAATTTCATGTATGTTTGAACAAGATTTTCATTTTATATATGAAATATTTTAGATTTATTTTTATCAATATATTTATGAATTATGTTTGTTTGTTGATTATATTGAAATAATTTATAAATATATATTAATCAAATTTGTTGAAAGTTGTGTAATCTTAATAAGCATATTTATAATTAACAGGTTTTGAGACATGTATAAATATAAATATAATATTTATATATATAGAAAAAAGTACTTTAAAACAATTACATTTACAATGCTTATTAAAAAACTGACGTAAACTTTAAAACATTTTTTTTTCGTAAAAGTGTTTTAAAGAAAGAACTGTTTACATTTTCTTGTGAAAAAAAACGATGTAGGAAGATATATATTTCAAAACATTTTAAAAAATGTTTTAAAGAAAAAGCTTTTTACAACGTTTAAAAAAGCATTGTAAAACATCTAACTTTTTACAACACCAGCTTTTACAACATTTTTAAAAATGTTTTAAAAGGCTTTAAATAAGTGTTGTTAAAAAATTATTTTCTAGTAGTGTTTGTTCCTTTTGTATGATTGAAAATCATGTGTATTTGGTGTTAATTTTTGTAATTGATTCTCTAAGTGAGTAGTGTATAGATAGCCCATACAGTATAGTGAAATTGGAAAATTAATGCTACAATAAGGAAGTTTAGATGTATGGAAATTATGCTTACAAAAAGAATGAGTTTGTAATTTTTGAGAACAGTTTTAGGTATGCAAGACCTTGCTTAATTATGCATTGCTATGCTATAAGGACTGGTTTAATTAATAGATTATCAATGAAAAGAAAATAAATGTTATAGAAAATTAATATATAATTATCTTAGATTAATATAGTAGTGGGAGAATAACTGAGTTTATTTATAATATCAATATTAGTTAATTAATTTATAGAATAGTTGAGAGGTGGGGAGTGAAATATAATAATTATTTCTTGGTTTCGAAGAGTTTTGATTGACTTTTGAGGAGTTTTCAGAAATCTGTTTAGGAAGGGATGTGAATAACAAGTCGGAACTCACTAAACTCAATTCACTCCCTTTTCTTCATTCTTTTCTTTTCTTTCCCCTTTCTTCTTTTCTTTTTTCTTCTTCAATTTTCTTTCTTCTCTGTCGCTTCAATTCTCTCCCTCACTGTTTTCTTCCATGCTTTGCATGGTTCGCCTTTGGTTGAAAGATTTTGACGTGGTCTATTTCATAACTCATATTGTTAAGTGATCTCCATTATAGGTAAGTCTTATCTTGAAGCAATGAACCTTTCTCTGATAATTTTCAATCTTGTCATTCTCGTTAGAAAGAAAATTTCTTTGAAAATCTTGATTTATAAGCTTCTTGTTTAATTTGGGATTTTTGTCAGGTTTTTGTGAAATTTCTTTGGGTGGATTTCTCTATTTTCTTTTAAGTTAGCTTTTAAAAGGGGAAATAGGTAAGAGAAACTTTTTTTCATTTTAAATTTGAAAAATTATGATTTTACAAGTTGTGATTGATTTAACTTTTGAACTGATTTTGCATGTTATGTGAAATTTGTTACTATGGTGATTGATGAATGGTATTGTTTGAAATGATTTTCTGTGACAAGAATTGTGAATTTATAGGCTTGACAATGTATTATTTGGAATTGTGGTGTAATGCATATAATTGGAATGCATAATGAGGATATATTTATGTTGTTGGTTATAGGCAATTACAGTCAAGTAACTTAGCCTTGGATGATATGTTTGGTGGGATACATTGATGTTAGGGACACAACTAAGGTCAATGTAATCCATAGCATCAGATATGCAATGGATATTTCTGTTGATAGTAGGCATGCAAGTTTGTGACTCTTCTAAACAAAGAGCACAAGTATTCAATTGAATAAAGGAGAAAAAAGTTGGGAAAGAAGGTGACCAATGACTCACAATGGAAAATAATGAGAGACAAGAGAGTGTTTGACAAGGTTTATGTGAGACTTATAAGTGAAGAGGAAGATGATTGGATCGGTTCGGTTTGATTTGGATTTTAATCATTTTTAAAACATTAATAATTTTTAACTTTAATATAAACATTTTAAAATGTATATAATAATAATAATAATAATTGGATCGGTTCGGTTTGATTTGAATTTTAAATCTAATCTGTTAACTAAAATAAACTTAATTGATTTCCATAGGTTTAGTTTGATTCGGTTTGTCTGGCCACCTAGTGTTATTCCTTTGGTTGAAGACATTATTATAGGAATGCTAAGAGAAAGAGGAAAGGCCATGCAGTTTGGAGTTTGGCAGCAACCAATGCCAGAATATGAGCCGTTAGATAGAGTCCATATCGTACAAAAACAATAAGCATAAAGAAGCCAATAAGTGGAAACAAATTTGAATGAATACCTATCTTCTCCTTTACATAAACGTACTGACTAGATAGTTACTTTGCATAAACGTACTAACTAGATAAATTTAATTAAATTTTAGTATGAAAATTTTGACTATATGTATGAAACTAATTAAAATTAGTTTTTATAAAACAATTATTTTCATTTCAAGCAAAATGATGTTGAATGTTCAATAACTTCTATTCCATTTGAATCAATTATTCCTGAAATTTTTGAAAAATTATACCAAATATGAGAATAAGATATTCCCAATAAGTACACATTTCGAGACATCTTGCTAGATTCATTGAAATAGCAACACCTAATAAACTAAATTGTTTTTTGAAGAACCCAAATTATTATTTACACTATTTATTTAAAGATGACAAAAAATTGAATTAAATCTTTAAAGCAGAGAAAAATTAAATGAACAAACTCAGAAACAATGTATTTTCTAGGTTTTTAAATTTTTGTAGGATAAGTTTTTAATTATATGTAAAAGCCTTAAATATTTACATATGATCCTGATATATTAACGTTATTAACCAAAATTACAAACTTTTAAAAAAATGATACTAAATAATTTATTTCATAGAAAAATAATTTAAATAATTTATTACATAGATAAATATTTTCTGGATTAGATAAATGATTTCAACATGATACTACATATTTTTGGACAAATTTAACTCTAAACAAATAATATACTACTATTTTGCATGTTTCTGTTTAACATTTATTTGGTGTTGACTATTGTTACGCGGTTGTATAAAAGCATAAAAAATTTGTGCCGAAAGCTAATGGAGGATCCATTGTCATGCATAATAAGTATTACAAGAGGTGGTTGTTACTTCATGAAAAAACATTCGTATTTAGGGTTTAGTTCAAAATGTAAAGGAAATAGTTTCAACTTTTGTTTTGATAATTGGATAGTAAAAAGTTAGGAATTTTTTAGGAGTTAGTAGTTTTTTAAGCTAGTAGTTTTTAAAAAGAAATTACTCCAAATAGTTTTTCCGGACGATCTTATATTTTCAGCTATTAGTTGTTTTTTTTATCCTTCATTAATTAAGGTATTGTTCCCTACTAATTCTCTCTTTTTATATGATAAAATGTTTCTCTTCTTCATTTCTCTCTCCATTAATATAATTATAGTAATTTATAATTTAAACATATAATTATAGAAAATTATAATTTAAATATGTAATTTAAAATTTATATATTTAATTATAGAAATCTATAATTTAAATATATGATTATAATAATTTATAATTTAAACACTTCATTGTTGACATAATAACTCATGATATCTTTATTTGTTATTTTACAACTTTCAGTTTGTTGACTAGTTAATTTCACCAAATACTTACAACTAGCTTTTCAACTTTAAGTTAGTTTTCAACTTTTAGTGACCTTTTGCCTTTCAACTCTCTTTTTAGCTTTGAGTTAATTTTTCAACTAATTTTAACAAATCCACCCTAAATTCAACAGCAAAAGACAGATAAGGTGTTCGTGTGAATATTATTAGATTTAATATCCTTAAACAATAATCATATTTAAGCATTATAGATGAGAAAATATATTTTAAAAAATCACTAAAAATAGCTAGCTGGATTCAAATTGATAATCAACAGCATGTTGCCCCAAATGGATCCCACCAAAATATAAAATACTTTGAATGTAATAAAAAAAATGAAAACGTTAGCTTCTATGGCAAAACAAAACACATAGACTTGAGGTCATCTTCTCCAGACAATATACATAAGTGTTGGGAAAAACTTACAATAGATATTATATCCACCGACTTTGAATTACTTTGGTAATTGGGCTTTGGGTTGGGTAATTGATATTCTTTCTCAAGTCTACAAATTACGATGATATAATTATTTCCTTATCAATTTAATAACTATATATACATATATATTTAAATTTTGAAATTTTATTATATAATTATAATAGTTTTTGAAATATTTCCACATAAAATGCCCTTAAAAATATCAAAACCCATGATTTTTTAAATTTATTAATTAAGTACATAAAACATCACTGTTTTCCCTATTGCCTCTTTCATATTCATAGTGCTTCCATTCCTATCTTACATTCATGGTATTGTGGTAGGATATGTTATCTACTTGATAGAAATGACAAAAAGATATATATATATATATATATATATATATATATATATATATATATATATATATATATATATATATATATGTGTGTGTGTGTGTGTGTGTGTGTGTGTGTGTGTGTGTGTGAGAGGAAAGAAAGAATAAAATAATACTAATATAAAAAAAGTGTTTTCATAATATATAGAAGTATACATTATTTCTATTTTTCTCTTAGGGTAACAAAAAAAAATTGCATCTATGTATAAAAATAATTTCAATTAAATGATGAATTAAAATAGAGCAAATTACACCAAACTTATGATATACTTAACTCTTTAAATCTATCACTTTTTTATTTTTTTACATTATTTTTACTCTCTTAGAGTGGTTGACGTCTCCTAAAAAATAGTAGTAATATAGTTTTTATTTTTTGTATGAGAAGAAAAATCAAAGTAAAATCTCAGAAAAATTGACATAATAAAAGTCAAAAAATAAAAAAAAAAGTTATAGTGAAGGGAAAATGCTAGATATAATAACTTAAAAGAACAAAATTTAAAAAGGTATGTATTTTAATTTTTAAAATAAGATAATCTAATTAAAAGTTATTCCCTTGTAAGTTTGTGCCTAAACTGACGTATATTATATTGCATGGAGAAAATGACATCACATCGATTCATTTTCATTTGCTATAGAAGCTGACATTTTTATTCTTTAATTACAATCAAACTATTTTATATTTTAGTGGGATCGTGTGAGGCAGTGTTGTTCCTTATAATAATTGGGTTATTTTTGAAAAATATTATGATATTAATATGGAATATTCAATAACTTGTGATTAATTTTGAAATATCAAACATTATTTAGAGAGATTTATACTAGAAGAACTCCAGAATCAGACCTAATCCTAGACCGGACCTACCTCAGAACTGGACCTAACCCAAGCACAAAGACGTTATAGAGGGTAACAAGTGCGAGTTTGACTACTAATTATTACTTTTCTGGTGACATATTATAATTTAAGAAAATAGTAATCTTTCATCTGACTTAAGCGTCAGAGTGTTTTTGCATGTAATCACTGCACTAGCTCAGAGTAGTTATTAAAATATTATATTATTTATTTTGACTTAAATTCCTCTAATTTACTTAATTAACAATTTTTTCATATTTATTTTTAAATATTTAGTATTATGTATTAAAAAAAATTAATTTTTCTTAATATAAATACATCATTCATATCTTGTTGAGTTTTGAAAAACTATAGCATAAATAATTAGAAAGATGAATTAGAATTCAAATAATCTGTATATCAAATTAAAATAAAAAGATGAACACACACAATATAAATAATTTAGTATTAATGATATGTTATAACAATTTATATATAAATAATTTAGTAATCTAATATCATTTATGTATAAAACCTTGTGCACTCACCCCATCCTAGGTTGTCATGCTTGTGTATTCACATTTCTCTTTTGATATGCTATAACATTTTAAAATTTTTAATTTAATATATTTTGTAATAACATAATAAAATATAAATAATTCACTATGTCATTTTGCGTATAATACTTTTAGTTTAGTATATTTTGAAATATATTTTATTAATTTTTATATTTCTTTTTTTATGATAATATGATACAAACATGTCATATCATCAATGAATATGTTAGAATTGCAATGAATTTCAAACAATTGACAAAGGAAAGGTTGTATAGAATTCAAAATTTTGTTATGTGTTTTTGCATTTTTATTAAAAATATTTATGATCAAAAGGATACATATATTAACCGTGTTTAAAGAAGATTGATTAATGTACAAATATATATATATATATATATATATATATATATATATATATATATATATATATATATTATAGATAGTAGGATAATTACCCCTGTTGGATAACAATGTAATTTTTTTATGAAAGTTATAAGGTTGATCTAGCAGCAATGTCATATATGGGGGAGAGATAGGTCTTCAGTTCAAATATCTCTTTTAACAAAATAGGTTTTCTTTGTGTTTTTTAAAAAGGGTAGAATAGTTATTTTGTAAAATGAACATCAAAAGGGGGAATTCTTTTTATTAATAGTATAGATATAGTATATAATATAATATTATAGATTATAGATATAATATGACAATTATATATGTTGTAAAAATTTTAAAGTAGTTTTTTTCTTAAAGTTATAAGGTTGACTGACATAGTGACAAAAGTCCATATATATATAAGGGAGAGAGTATATATAAGGGAGAGATAGGTCGTGGGTCGAATCTCTCTTTTAGAAAAATTGTTTTTCTTTTGTTTTTTTTAAATGGTAGAATATGTATTCTAAAAAGTGAACATAAAAAAGAGGAATTCCATTTTTATTAATAGTATACATTATAATATATATACACTGTAAGTGTAAAATATTTTTACACTAATTTTGACTCATACTTTTTCATTTATATGACTTTTAAAGTACTAACTAATAAAGTCAAAAAACTTACCATGAATGAAGGATTGTAATTGAATGCCAATGTATACCAATTAAACTCTAATATATATATATATATATATATATATATATATATATATATATTATATAGATTATTGATAATATAATAATTATGGATGTTGGATATAAACATTTTAAAGTAATTTTTTCTTATAAGGTTATAAGATTGATCTAGTTGCAAAGTGAGGAGACAGAGGTTGGAGGTTCAAATCCATCATTTGCCAAAATAGTTTATTTTTTAATTTTCAAATAAGTATATAGGTAGAATATGTATTTAGAAAAGTTGACATCAAAAGAGGAATATTAATAATATAGATTATTATTATTATTATTAGTATTATCCATGGACTCAGACCTATATGGTAAACGCAAAAATACTTTCATGTGGGAAGCGAGTATAATTACCTGCAAAAATGGGTACGGATACCCATCTTGCCTTGCACCTTTTATATATATATATATATATATATATATATATGTGTGTGTGTGTGTGTGTGTGTGTGTGTGTGTAATTTAATATGATTAATTATATAATATTAAATATGATAATTTTGAGTAGATAATATTACTAAAAATATTATTTTTTATTATAATATATGATAAATAATATACCTATAGAGTAAAAAGAGATATACAACATATTTTACACAAATTTAATAAAATAAAAATACAAGTTACAAGAAAAATGAGTTATTTATAAAATAACTTAATAAAGTTACAATATTATTTAATATTATGGTAAAAAAAGGTTTATGCATAATCATATAAAACATTAGGAAGTATTTTATAATTTGTTTTATGTTTGATATTATGTTGGTTTCTTTTTTATATTATATTTATTTATTTTAAAAATATATTTATTTATTATCTCTATACATAAGTAAAGGGCGGGTCAGATATAAGTATATAGGTACCCAGTGTGTACGGGGATGAAGATTAAAGTCGTTGCTTGTGCAAGTATGAGACGAGTATGGATACATTTGTTAAACGTGGATATGAGGATCAACACTATAGTACCCTACCCATTGTTATCCCTATGCTAACTATCAATTTACTTTAACAATAATAAAATAATTAAAATGTTATTACAATTTTAGTTCTCCATAAAAAAAGAAAGTATTATGATTTCCATTATATTAATGAAAGTCATAGAAGTAATATATATATATATATATATATATATATATATATATATATGAGTTTAATTTGTATGCATTGTTAGTGTAACAAATTTTATATTGATTAATACTTTAAAAGTCATATAAATAAATAGTTATGATTGAACTAATTAAACTCTATTTATATTTGTTTCTATGTTCAACATATATATTTTGTACTTACATCAATACTTTGATTTTGCTTTTATAAATAAATAGTTATGATTGAATGTTAGTGTAAAATTCTTTTACACTATGAGTGCATACAAATTAATTTTTACAGTATCAATGAATATCAAAATATTTAGAATTTTGTACTTACCTCAAAATTTTTACTTTTATTTTGCTTTTATAATTTAGATTTGTACAATATTTTTCAATTAATTCCAACATCTATTTTATCTTGGTTAAAAAAATCTAATTTATCAAAAACGGATGAAAATAACCAAAACTTATGTGTCAACATATGCAGAGAAAAGCAACGAGGAGGATGAATGAAGCACCATGATTTCTCATTTTCTCGAATTCCAAACTTTGGGCCATCAACTGCATTTTTTTTCTCTTTTTTATTTTTTTTTCTTCCTTAAAATTCAAACTGTCTTTACTTTGTTCTAACTTCAAAACATCTTAGAAATTACTCTGTGGCAGAAGAGGCATGAGTTCTCTACAACCTTGCATGAACATAACTTTGTGTCTTGTGTTCTTCTTGCAGAAAAAATTATTCATTATTATTAATATTATTTATTATTATAATTATTATTATTTTTTAAAAATAAATAAATGTTTCCAAATTTCATGTTCTATTGTTCAACTTATATCAATATTTAAGCAATAAGAGATAAAAATTAGAAATTAGTTGGCATGTATGTTATTTAACTTGAGTAATCTTTAAAGGAAAAAAAATGTGAAAAGATATTTTTGTTTGCCAAATGCGGTATAAGTGTGTGGCATTGTGTATCACTTCTAACATTGTACATGTGGCACATTAAGGATTTAATTGATTATTGAAATGGAAGAAATGTAATTAACCTTCTTGGTCCCTTTTTTAAGTTTCTACTTTTTTAGAAAATTTATGGTTTTATTTATTTTTTATCTGTAAAAGTTTCAAATAACATTAATTATACCCATATTTTTTGTGAATAAAAATAAATGAACATTTTATTAAGAGTGATTTTCAACAAGAAAAATGGAAAATGACATAATAAAAAAAACTAACAAGTGACATGTAAAGAATTTTAAAGTTAATTATTATTTTATCTTTATTATATTTTGAAACTTATTAGATTATTTATTTATATATAATTTAATTTTTTTATTTTAAATAGATATTTGAAGATAGATATATAAATAGATATACTTGAAAAACAAAAATTATATATTACTTGAAAACAAAAGTTAAAGTACTATGAAGATAGATATATAAATAGATATTGATAATTATATATTACTATGTATTATACATAATAAAAATTATAAGTAAGTTTTAAAATATGCTAAGATCAATTTCCAAACATTAAAAAATTTATTTGAATATAAAAATATTATTTAAATATAAAAAATTATCAATAAAATAAATTTTATTAATTTAAAATTATTATAAACAATTCATTGTAAATAATGTTTTAAAGATATTGTGGGTATTTTTTTATTTAAATTAAGCTTTTAAATTGTCAATTTTTTTAAGGTTATCATTATAAGAGAAAATTTATTGAATATAAATTTATAAAAATAAATCATCAAATATTTTCTTATAAATTATATATTTCATATTTATTATAACATTTAAAAAATATAACATAACTAACTTAATTTTATAATCGTTAAAGATATGTCAATGATCTTATAGAATATAATCATAATAATATTTTGATTGAATTAATCACTAATATGATTTCACCCTCATATAGTCAATATGAAGTAAACACAAAAAACATGTGTAGTTTTTATTATTAATTTTAATATCATATATCTTATTTTTATATATCAATCTTTTATATTTGTATGCATAATTTTGATGATATTATTATTATTATATAATTCTAATTGATAAAAACTATGAAAAATTAATTTTCAACAAACAATTTCTAATAACCTTATATTTTTTCTTATGCTTATTAGACGTGTTTTTATATATTTAAAATTCAATAAAATTTATCTTTGTATATATATATATATAATATTCTTAACAATTATAGTACAATTTATAATTTGATAATTTATATTTATATATTTCTTATAAAAGATTTGGATAATTGTGAGTCATTCGAGATTTTAATGTAACAAAAATCATTGCTTTGACTCAATATTAAGGAGACTTGACTGCTTGTAAGTTGTTAGATTGAGATTTTAAGTTGACAAAAAATATTTATTTGATTTAAATTTATTCACTATAACATAAAATAGAGTAAATTACAGTAATACTATCTTAGTTTTCATATCTTAATCTCCCTTTAACTTTAAAAACAAATTATTTTAATAATTTAATTAATATGTATTGTGAGGGTAAGATTTTGTATACTGACGTTTAATCACAACCCTTCATTTATGGTAAGTTTATTGACTTTAACAATTAATATTTTGAAAGTCATATAAATGAAGATATGTGATTAAATGTCAATGTAATATTCTTTTACAGTGGGTTTACAAAAAAAAATATTTTTTTACAATGTTAGTGCATACTCATTAAACTCTTATAATAATATCTTCTATATGTTTCAAAAAATTATACTGACAACCTTATCAAACCTTAGGTAGTCACTCTCTTAGAAATACGAAAGTAATGATTAAAAAAATAGAAGTGTATATATAATTACACTATATTTAAAGAAATGTTATTATAATTTACTCTATAAAATAATAATGTAAATTTGGACACGTGGCATTATTTTTTAATATAACATATGGCATTATTTGATTACTTTGTTACTTTTCAATTTTTATTCTCAGTAATTATCTTATATTGCTCTCTTACCTTGCATCGATTCTTTAGCTTTCCATAACTATTGTTTAAAAGTAAGGTTATCAATATTGAGAATGGGAGTTCTGTAAATTCGATTTGTTACACGTCTGCTATGGCTGCCTGAATCTATGGTAGAACAAAATCACTCAATCACGTATTCACGGAACCTCTGTGTTAATGAGTGCCCGCCGGAAGCTATGGTGGAATAGAAGCTTGGACACAATGGGAATGCACTCAATGCAGTGAGTGAAGCAAAGCGAAGAAAGGATTTTGGGATTGGCGGAATGGAAGTGACGAAGTGAAGAGAGGATAACACTAATAGTTAATTAGTATGTACTGACAGTGTAAAAGAATATTACACTAATAGTTAATCACATCTTTTAATTTATATGACTTTTAAATTATAAATTGGTAATGTTAACAAACTTAGCATAAATTAAGAGTTGTAATTGAATGTAAATTTACTAATTAAACTGTTTAGTATAAATGAATTAAATTGCTTTAATTAAGCTTGAATATCTTATAGATATTGATACAAATTTTCACAACAGTAGATTTGATTTAACGAATTATTTAACATAAATTTAAAATAATTTTCTAAATAAAAAATTAAAATACTTTTTAAGATCATCATGATGTATATATTTTACTTATATATGTTAATATAAAATTCATAGATTTTTATACGTTCATTAATTAGTTTTTTAAATCTTAAATAATTACCAAAATTGTATCATACTATTAAATATAAATATATTTATTTATATATTTTTATATAAGTAAAATAGTTGCAATAAAATACACTTATTTTATTATATGGATAAAATAAAATTATAATATATGAAAACAATTACATGAAATTAATTATCAACATATAGTTAAATGTTGAATAATTTGAAAATTATATTAATATAAATTTAATTTGATCACTTTTAAAAAATATAAATTGAAAATAAAAATTTATATATCAACACTGTGAATTAAAATATATTTTATATTATAAAAATTAATATATGTCAACGTTATAAATTAGGATATACTTCTCAACTTTAAAAAACTAAAAAGATGTACTTTTTTTTATTAGTAGAAAGTAGAAACATGCATATTAAAGAACATTTATAATGTGATGATAAAAAAATGGTTGACTCAAATAAACCAATATCCTAAAAATGGACTTAAATTTGTAACCTATCTATTTTAATATATTTATTAAATGTTTACCTTCACCAAAAAGAAAAGTAGGAGAAACATCGAGGAAAGTCGCTATTAAAGAAACAAACAAGTTGTTAGACACAGGGTTTATCCGAGAAGCACATTACATGACTTGGTTAGACAATGTTGTCATGGTCGTTAAAGGAAATGGGAAATGGCACATGTGCACAAACTATACGGATTTGAACAAAGCATGCCTGAAAGACACATACCTTATTTCGAGTATAGATCGGCTTCTTGATGGAGCCGTTGGACATCGGGTGATGAGTTTCCTAGATGCATATTCAGGGTATAATCCACTTCAAATGTAACCACCTGATGAGGATAAAACATCCTTCATAATAGATAATGCTAATTATTGCTACAAGGTCATACCTTTTGGCTTGAAGAATGCAGGGGTAACATATCAACGATTGATGCATAAAATTTTTAAGAGTCAAATTGGAAGAAACATTGAGGTTTATGTAGACAACATAGTGGTCAAATCAGACAACTATAAGAAACATGCAAATGACCTATTCGAAACATTCTCCTATCTTAGAAAATATCATAAAAGATTAAACCCAACTAAGTATGTCTTCGGAGTTGAGAGCAGAAAATTCCTCAGTTTCATGCTCTTACACAAGGGATAAAGGTCAATCCCAACAAGTGTCAAGCAGTCATTGACATGAGAAGCCCGTATAACCGAAAAGAATTATAGAAGCTCTCAGGACGGTTCATATCCCTTTCAAGGTTCCAGCCAAGGTTAGTAGATAAAACCAAACATATGGTCAAGTTAGTGAGAAAAAACTCAAAGTTTTAATGGATAGATGACTGTGAGATAGCCATTCGAGAGCTCAAAGCCTTCTTCTTTGGCTCACCAACACTACTGAAGCTAGTTACCAAGGAAAACCTCTTGCTATACCACTCGGCGACCAACAAGGTCGTTATGCGGTGGTGGTCCAAAATGTTAAACAACTTCAGGAGCCCATATACTTCATTAGTGGAATACTCCACGAGCCCGAGCAAAGGTATCAGATTATTAAAAAGCTTGGCTTAACCTTGGTCACAACCTCAAGACATCTGAGACCATACTTCTAAGGATATCAAGTGGTGGTCAAAACGAACTATCCCATCTTAAAGGTCTTACGCAAACCTAAACTAGTAGGATGGATGATATCATGGTCAGTTGAGTTGTCCAAGTTCGGCCAACTTAGCTAAGGAGATAGGAGCAACAAAGTTGGTCTGCCGAGTGACTCACAACTTACCGTGTCTCAACTCAGTGGAAAATACCAAGTCAAATGTTCTCTTTTACTACAATATTACTATGCAGTTAACATCAATCACCTTATGATTGAACATGTTAAGAGAAATGACAACAACCGAGTTGACATACTCGCTAAATTGGCCAGTACTAAAAAGTCAGGTCAATATAAGACAGTCATCCAACATACCTTGGAGGAACCAAATGTTAGAAATCCTATGGGCCTATAGATGCACAACACATTTAGTAACCCGAGAGACTCCTTATAGCCTCATGTACGACATAGACACCGTAATCTCGACAGAAGTGGGAGAAGAACCTTCATTTCGATGAAAATTGTACAATGAAGGCAATGATGAGTAGATGTTAGTAGAATTGGACTTAGCACAGAAGTTGAGAGATAAGACATTCATACAAGAGGAAACATGCAAGAAAAGGGCTACTAAAAATATAACACAAATTTCAGATCGAGGTGTCCTTCAAGCAAGGAGACCTCGTTTGGCGAATGAGACGAGAAGCCCAACAAGGAAAGTTTGCATCAAAATGGGAAGACCCTTTCAAAATCAACTAAAATCTGGATAATGGAGCTTACAAACTAGAGCATCTATCAAGAGAAATCTTACCAAGGTTGTTGAATATTACAACACACCTTAAATTTTATTACAGTTAGCTCTCCTATGTAATATAGACTGATGTACTATTTTTCCTACCACCAATCTTTTTCACAAGTGGGTGTTGACTGGGGAGGTTTTAATAAGACATCCATTTTGATTAATCAAACAAGTCTACCTTTTACATATAAGTTTTTTGCATACACCTCACTGATATCTTTACTTGGTAATCTTGTTCTGTAAAACGTGTATTTATCGACATATACATGGAAGGGCGGTTCCATTCACAATGAATGACTCCTTTTGACATATGCTCGGCATGGAAGCTTCATTCTATAAAGAGAATGATCCCATCAGCACAAATACAACAAAACTACAACCAACCAATGTTGTTGTTAACTCGGCAATTCAGTCATCACACAAAAAAAAAACACCATTCAGTTTACGAGCACACACACGGATCATTCAACCTAAGAATTAAGAAATAAAATAAGTAACATTTATAACACCATAAAGAACACTTAAAGTAGACATACATGTCCTAGAAAAGTGAAAGGGCAGTTATCATTAATCATTTTACCCGAAATCAGTGTTAATATTACAAAACAGGATGTGTAAGCATCCTAGGTACTACAAAACAATGGATCTTAAATGGCCATGATCTCAGTTCTATAATCAAACTAATGGTCTTTGCATGACCACTATTACAATTAATGATAAACCCCTAGAAACAAAAAGAGCTTAAAAATGGAAGTTAAGTAGGGGAGTATCATCAGCGGTAGTTTCTGCATCAATGTCTTAATCCGTGATCTCTTTCTCAGGAAGCATGCAACCCTGATAAATGTCATGATCCACATCAAATTGGGTCACATTAACGTAATAGAGAAAGGCAGTCTGGTGAACATCCTTCTTAAAACCTTTAATGGCTGATGTCGATGGTTGCCTTGGCCTCATCCGTGATGTTGGCTTTGTCAGCTTCCAACACGGTCTCCCTTTTTGACACCTTGACCAAGTCAGCCTTGGCCTTATGAGATGGTCTGACATCGTCTTTAGCTCTTTTTCAGCAAACTGGTAGTTGTCTTCCTCAACTTTCACTTTCCCCTTGAGATTAATAGCTCCTAAAAAAGGAGATTGTTGGCCAACAAGGCTTCGAAAAGAGAAGTGTGATACTCCAAGAGCTCCTTCTTTAGCTTCTCCATCTATGTGTTCTTTAGTGCATCTCGAATCAACCTTTGGATCAGCATCCAAGCGCGAGCTTGCAATTTGTATAACTGGTCATTATCTCCTAGACTGTTGGACCATCAATAAACTCCAACTCTTCTAGGGTGTACCTGACTATTTTTGTCTTCTTCCTCATTCTCAAGTCTAGGCGGAAAAACCTGTTTGGCATAGAGGTGTTGGCCGAGTCTGCTAACTTCTCAGAACTTATAGTCTTCTGGGTGAGCTTCTTAGAAGGGACATCTGACTTATCTCCCCTTTCTGGCTCGTTCCTCTTCTTGTTGTCCTTCCTTTTCCTTATATTGTCGGGCGATAGAGGTAGCAGGTCGAGCAGGCCAGTACCCTTAGGCCTCATTGCCACGTTCTCTTTCTTGCTTTCCTGAGTTCAGCCCTCATGAATTTTCTTAAATGAGAACCAAGAACCCTTCGGTACTTTGTTGGCCATAACACCTATAAAGACAACAAAAATTAGCCAAGTAAAAATTATGAACTGAAAGTAAATTGCTAAGGACGATGACTTAGTATCCAACCAAGGGCTAGGATCAGTAGACAATGTTAACCTCAAAATAGACTTCGTGAGAAGTCAGTGGGGAAGATCATCCAAAATAGACAGTAACTTTAAGTCGTTCTCCAGAATATGCAACCACTCACCATCGTGGGTTCGGCATCCAATAGAAGGGAAATCTAGGTCGGTTGTTCTCGTCATACATGTACTTGCGACCCCGAGGTCCAGCACCGACCTTGAAGAACCCTCGCTTGAAATCCTTTAAGGAAGAGGTATATAGACTAAATAGACAAAAATTCTTTTGACCCGTCAATGAAACCCACATCGGGGTCTCACCTAGCGAACACAATAGTGGTATAGGAAAATCCTAGGATTGGGCTCTACATACAGTGCCCTGTAGAGCGTTCAAAATGACTACAGAGCAGCCTAACTATTGGGATGCAATTGGCTTGGTGCCACATTCAACATATGGAGCACGAGCATCATGAACTCATCAAATGGGAGTCGAATGTGAAACTTCAAGAAAAGGCGGTCATACATAAAAAAGAAATCTTCATCAGAATCACCTCGGCCAAAACAAACCCTATCAGGCTTGTTACATATGTCCATACTAAAGATGTCATTCCTTGTGTCTGGTACAGTGAGGTCGGTTAAAGTTATCTACAATCCACTGTAAGTCCCTAACTTTGGTATGGCACAACCTATATGACAAGACAGAAGGCTTCACCTACTCATACCCTGCAAGTGTTGAGTCATTAACCACCTCAGCTACCGGGTTCGTAGCCACTGTTAACTGCCCTGCACGAGCCGACACCACGTCTACGGAACTCGAGACTTCACCCCTAATATTAAAGACTACCAACCCTGGAACTCTCACACTCTCCATCCTTGAAAGATGATGACCCAAAATGGGATGACTTGCTCAAACTCTTCGACATGATATATACCTTTTACTTACAAGATGTTTGATATTGGATTATCAGATATTGCTACACTCCAGAGTGTCAAAAAGCGTGGTTAATAGAGAGCTTGTCTGTAACCCTATTTATAGACAGTTGGCCCATCAGGCCTAACGTGCCAGTTAACCCCAACCATCTAATCACAATTAATCAACGGTCCCCAGGTGTCCACTTGTCAGAGAGCAAGACTACCTAGGAACCTACTCTAGACGCCCTAACTTCTTAGGGTTATGACAATTCCCGTACCTTGCACATTTTGTCTCCCCATGCAACGCACGCACCTCTCGAGATATACTTCATGCATTTCTAATTTCAACCTATCATGGTCCATTTCTATTCCCATGTGAGCTTCGGCGCATGTGTACTGAGAAGACCTCAGAAGACATAATCTCGTCACTGCTTAGAAACTAGTCACACCTCGGTCAACAAAGTGACAAACTTCACACACAATCATTAGTGATATGTTCCAAGGACAACCAAGCAGCTCGTGATGTTTTTGCCATGGACATGACAACGCTAGCCTTAGTACTGCATTAACTAAGTAAGACGATGTAGAGATATTTGTCTTGATGAATCCAAAAATTATAAGACGGATTGGAAGACCCACCAAAGGCAGTGGTAAATGGTTTTAGGTGGACAAGGTGTGTCAACTGTGATGTAGCCTTCAAGGTCACGGGTTACATGCAGAGAATGAATTTATCAATACCACATAGGATAATTGAAGGAGTTTAGTTTGATAGGGAGCTGGGAAGTGGTGTTAAATTCTTGAAGATCCTTTGGGTCATAAAGGGTGGGAGGAGGAATGGCAGTAGATGTGGATGAGTGAGAGGCCATTGGATGAAAAGGAAGGCTTGTTAAAGAATTGGCTTTAATTTGATACCATATAGAATAGTGACATAGTAACAAAGGAAGCCTATTATTAATTCAATTATAATTAGAGTGCATAAAGGTTGCACTTATATAGATATTGAATATAAACTGATAAGTTAAATAATTATCAGTATAATGACAAACTAATAATAATTAGTATCAAGATAAATAACAAACTGATAAAAATAACAATTGAAAAATAATGATAACAAATCTAAAAAGATAAAGTACTAAGTTAGTACTCCTACACAAAACTCATATTCCCATACACCCCTTTCCCATTTAAAGCTTCCATTCCATTCTTCCTTTGTGCCTTACAACTTCTATTTCACCCTCCCAAAAAAAAATTAAATTTTTCCCACACCAACATTGTTCCTTAATTTTTTGTTATTTATTCAACTTCATTAAACACATGTGTTGTGCGAGGTGTGGAGAACACATTATAGCCAACACAGCCAAATACCCATTTTTTAAGGATCAAGCTTCCCACAAAAAAAGTCTCTTTTTCCTTCATCACATGACAAATCGAAGCTAAAGCACCACCAAAAGTGTTAATAGATCTTTGTTCCTTCACTTCTGTTACTAAGTATTGCAATAAAAACTTTGAGTAGTGCCAAATGGGTAGAGAATGGTGACCTTGCCACGTTCCCTTTGTTGTAGAAGCTAAAGCATCATTCCCTACCCATTTAGCCTAACCTAAAGTTGTTCCTTCAAGCCTTCCTTTCTTACGACTTGCAACAAAAGATTTTTAAAATAACATATAAAAGTAAAAATTTTTGGTGTTTATTTGTTATGGTTGTGCAATAGAAACATGCACACACACTTGCCTATAAGAAGCAAGTTAAATGCTTATAAGAAGAAACGCAAGTGTTTTTTAATTTTTAGTAGATACTTAATGTCTTTGTTTACTGCATATCTTGTTAAGTAATATCTATGTTATAAAAACTAGACCAGACTGCTCTGTTCGATCAGAAAATCAGTGAATCGGTATGGTAATCGGTTCGATCAATCCTAAAAGTCATTGGAAACAAATATCAGTATTCTAACCGGTTGTTCAACCGATTTGTATTTTTTTTTATTTTTTCTATATCCACCCCTTGTTTTCCTAAATCAACCAATTTTTAATTAAAAAACTAATAAAACTTAGCAATATGAAGGTCTATTTAGTAAAATTAGTTTTATCCTTTTATAATTACAACCTTAATACACTTTTCTTTTATAATCTTAATTGTTATAGTACATTAATAATAATAAAATATTATTTTATTAAGACTGATTCAACCACTGATTCAATAACAATTGAAGAAATGAATCATTGTTTTCACCGATTCCATCATCGGTCCAGTTTTAAAAACATAGACTAATACACATGCAAATTCATGAAGGTTAAGAACACTAAAGTCCTATGAAGAATTAAATCCATTTTTCTTCTCAAATTAAAAGGTTTTACACCTGATTGCTAAAATTGTTATTTTTAATATCTCTATGACAATGTCGATAGAACTATTTGCAATTTGTTGTAACTTTTACCTTTTAGACACTATAATTTAATTTTTAATTTAAATAAAATTCCTAATGCATGAAAAAAACAAGAAAATATAAAATTGTTGGTTAAAAATTAAATTTTTACAGTTTTTATCAATTAGAATTATATGAAAATATAATAACATAAGAAAAATTATGCATTCAAATATAAAATAATTATATATAAAAGTAACATATATGATATTAAAATTAAATTACAAGAACTACACATATTTTTTGTGTTTACTTCATATTGACTATATGAGAGTGAAATCATATATATGATTAATTCAATCACAATATTATTATGATTATATTTACAAAATCAACCTTATATCTTTAACTATTATAAAGTTGGGTTTGTTATGTTATGTATTTTTGTAAATATTAATAAATATGAAATATATATAATTTATAAGAAAATATAAGATAATTTATATAATTTATATTTATGTTATGTATTTTTTAAAATATTAATAGATATGAAATATATAATTTATAACAAAATATGAGATAATTTATTTTTATAAATTTATATTCAATAAAATTTATCTTATGATGATAACCTTAAAAAAATTGACAATTAAAAATCTTAATTTCAATAAAAAAAATACCCACAATATCTTTAAAACATAATTTACATTGAATTGTTTATAATAAATTATTAATTAATAAAATTTATTTTATTAATAATTTTTATATTTAAATGAAATTTTTATATTCAAATAAATTTGTGTAATGCTTTGATCTTAAAATATTTTAAAACTTTTAATTTTTTATTATATAATAGATAGTAATATATAATTATTAATATCTATTTATATCTATCTCTATAGTACTTTTTTTGGGTATAAATCTAGATAGAATCTTACTAGTTTTTTAACAAAATCTAATTGGTTAACCACGGTAAATTTAAATAAGTTAGTAGGATTAGCTAGTACATGTGGATTCTATAAACTTTGTTGGGAAAGTAGTTTCACATCTAGAATTAGTACGACAAAAGATATCTACAGTTATATATTTTATGTTATTATTTAATAAAAAATTGAGAAGCTAAAAAAAATAAATTAAGTTTTAAAGTGATTAAATTTAGATAAAAAAAATTATAAAAATAAATTATTATTTTATAAATTTTATAATAATCTAAAGTATAATTTATTGTTAAATTATTCTTATAATTTTATAGAAATCCAACACAAGTTAATTAATATATTTTACATGATTTTATTAAATTATTATTAATTTTTTATTTTTTACGTTTATATATGAGTTCTTTTATTTATGAATTTTGATAAATTTCTGTTGCTTCTTTCTAATATTTTCTTGGTGTATCTATCGGTTCAATTCCTATGTTTAAACCTCACATTACTTAACCAAATTCATTTGCTTTATATTTAAGTAAATATCTATACATACCATCTAGAGTTGTTTTGTATTTAAAATAAAAACAAATTTATATAAAAATAAGTAGTTTAATAAGTTTCTAAAAGATAGTAAGAGTAAAAAAAATTAATTTTAAAACTTTTCACCTATCACTTGTTAGTTTTTCTTTTCTTATGGTGCTATTTTTCATTTTTTTTCATTGAAATTCACTCATAATAATTTTTATCTCTATGTGATAAAATGTTCATTTATTCTGCTTTAAAAACAAATAAGGGTATAATTAATAAAAATAATTAATATAGTTTTAAACTTTAAAAAATAACAACATAAATTTTTCAAAAACTAGAAACTTAAAAAAGGGACTACCCGGTTAATTACTTTCCTTCTATCTCACTAACCAATTAAATCAAAAAATAGAAACTTAAAAAATGGACTACCGGGTTAAAACTTAATGTGTCACACATACAATCTATCTTAGGAGTGATAAGAGACAATGCCACAAGTTCCCTATTCCCTATTTGACCATAAAAAATCTCTTTCATACAATTTCTTCTTTAAGAATAACATATATGCAAATTATTTTAATTTTTAATTTTCATCTCTTGTTCTTTAAATATTGACCTAAGTTGTACAAGATTAAATTTGGCAACATTTATTTATTTTTAAAAAATAAAATAATAATAATAAATAATATTAATAATAATGAAAATTTTTCTCTAGGAGAAGAACACAGCACACAGAGCATTCTGCTATATATTTCTAAAATGCTTCCAGTTAGAACAAAGCAAAGAGGGTAGAGCTATCAAAACGGGTTCAAATATGTGGGCCAACCCAACCACCATGAATACGGGTCGGTCGGGAAAAAAAATAAGACAAACCAGTTGATATAGCCCAACTCACTTCAAACCCAACCCATATGGGTTCAACTCAGGTGGGTCGAGCCAGCCCGTATTCAACCACTAAATATTTTAATATTTTATTATTTTACTAAATATTTATTATTCAACCCATTAAACATTTATGATTTAAACTATTATATTACATAATCAAATAGAAAATATTTTTCTTAATTTTAAATAAAGACTTAATGAAATAATTAGTTTTAAAATTTTAAATAATCTCAATTTTTAAAATAATTTTTTTATTTTTTGGTAGGTTAATGGGTTGGCCTGTATAACCCACCAACCCGTGATAGGCCGGGTTAGGCTAACAGATTGAGTAAGAAAGTTTAAATGTGCCGGACTAGGTTGACCTATTTTTCAGAGGGGTCAAGGTGGCTGGACCCTTATGGGCCAAACAAACCCGTTTTGATAGCTATAAAAGAGGGTTTGAATTTCAAGAAAATAAAAAAAAGAAAGGGAGAAAAAATGTACAGTACGGTGCTCAGTCCAAATTGCAATTAGGAATTTGAGAAGATGAGGATGGGTGACAATCATGAAGAAGAAAACCCTTGTTCAAACGAATCGATGAGAGTACGTATATGTTGTTTGCACTTGCCCGTTGTCTTTCTTCTTGTGCTTGTTCCTTCAACTGTCCTCCTTGTTCTTTTTCTAGATGCTATCCCATAAGTTTTGGGTCTTTTTATCTGTTTTCGATCAATTCATGTTTTTTTCAATCATGAGAAAATATGTTTGAATTAAGTTAAAAATGTTGTACAAATCTAATTGGTTAAAAAAACAATGTAAAAATTTTGATATAATTACAAAATTCTAAATATTTTGATATTTACAGTGTTGTCAAAACTAATTTGATCACTAAACTAGTTAAGGAAAATGATCAATAGATTAGTGGTCGGATAACTCAATCTAACCCGATTTATATATAAAAAAAATAAAAAAATGTAACATCACAATTTTCACTTTCTACATTCTCAAATGACATAAAAACTAAAGAGAAAATAAAAAAAAAGTAAGAAATGACATTATTTAAAATATTTTTTAAAGAAAAAAAATAAACTTAACCCGATTAGGATCGACTCGATCCGAGTTATCATTTTTTACTTGAACTAATCAGTTCAAACCGAGTCAACTATGTTCCTGGTCTTTTAGAAAAACCGGTCCGATTATATGATAGGTCTCGTCCAAACTGATTTTCACAACTATGAATATTCATTTGATTTGTTCGGCATAGAAGTAATATATATATATATATATATATATATATATATATATATATCTACTTACTCTAGAAGTAAGTATAAAAACTTATTGCTCATCCTATCTGTTCATTTTCTTGAAATCTGATGGTTGTAATGAGTAATTAATCTTAACCATTAGATTTTAAGAAAAAGAAGGATGATGATAAAAATTAAGTCTTTTATACTTACTCTTGGAGTGAGTAGATCTCCTCCATATATATATATATAGACACACAAACGTACATATATATATATACATACATACATACACACACACATATATATATATATATACACACACTCTTGTGACTCCAAAGATAATGGAAATCATGATTTTTTTTAAAGATCCGAACTAACTAAGACGTTTTTTTTCTTTTTATTTGTATGGAGAACTATCCCATAAGTGTTGGGTATTTTTATCTATTTTTGATAAATTCATGTTTTTTTCAATCATGAGAAAATATGTTAGAATTAATTAAAAAATGTTGTACAAATCTAATTAGTTAAAAAAATCAATGTAAAAATTTTGATATAATTACAAAATTCTAAATATTTTGATATTTACAGTGTTGTAAAAATCGATTCATCACTAACCCAGTCAAGGCAAATGATCAATAGATTAGTGGTTGGATAACTCAATCTAACCCGATTTATATATAAAAAAATTAAAAAACATAACATCATAATTTTCACTTTCTACATTCTCAAATCGCATAAAAAATAAAGAGAAAATAAAAAGTAAGAAATGACATTATTTAAAATACTTAGAAAAAAGCTAAACTTAACCCGACTAGGATCAACTCGGTTCGTGTTACCATTTTTTACTTGAACTAGTTAGTTCGAACCGAGTCAACTATGTTCATGGTATTTCAGAAAAACCGGCCGATTATATGATAGGTCTCGTCCGAATCGATTTTCACAACTATGAATATTCATTTGATTTATTCAACATACAAGTAATATATATATATATATATATATATATATGTATATATATATATGTGTATATATATATCCACTTACTCTAGAAATAAGTATAAAAAACTTACTGCTCATCCTATCTGTTGATTTTCTTGAAATCTGATAGTTGTAATGAGTAATTAATCTTAACAATTAGATTTCAATAAAAAGAAGGATGATGATAAAAAGTAAGTCTTTTATACTTACTCTTGGAGTGAGTAGATCTCACACACACATACATATATATATATATATATATATATTTATACACACTCTTGTGACTCCAAAGATAATGGAAATCATGATTTTTTTAAAGATCATAACTAATTTAAGACCTTTTTTTCTATTTATTTTGATGGAGAACTATTCTATTGTTTTTAAAGTAAATTGATAGGTAGTAGAGCATTGAGAGGGGGCTAACAAGAGAGAAGAGTGACTAATACTAGTTTTAATTCTATGGTGTTTTATAGTGATACATGCAATTTGAATATTGACAATGTTAAATAAGTTTGGAATCATCCTTACTTTAAATGCTTAACTCATAGAACTAGAATTCCTTTTGCACAAGTTTTAATAGGAACTATAGTTAGTGTTTTCCTACTTTAATATTGATTATGTAAATGGTTGTTTGCAATACAGTGACAGAATTCTTGATCCATTTTACATAATTCACAGAATGAATGCAATGGATGATAAGTACAGTTGTACAGAATGTTGGGATAATTCTATCATTTGAATAATTGATGTCGATTGAATCTGGTGATGAGTCATCACTTGTAGTAGTTTGTGTTGATAAATTTAGAGATCCTGGTTTGAGATAAATCCAAACTATAGAGATATATGTAAAATAATGATAATAATAATAATAATAATAATAATAATAATAATAATAAATAATGATGAAGATGATAGATAATAATATATAACTATAGTGATTAGTTATTATGCGAAATTTAGTTCCTAATTTTCACTTTTCATGTTTCTTCAAATTAAGTAGAGATGAAGTCTCATCTACTGGTACAAAATTAAGTATTATTGTTGCAAGATAATTAATTGAGAAATAAAAAACTAAAATAAATAAAATGGTAAGCAATGAAAAAACATTGAGCAAATAAAAGTAACAAAATGATCAGAAAACAAACAAAACTTTCAACAAATGAAAACATAAGAATGAAAAAATACATATGTTAATAGACCATTAAATTAACTTTAATGGAAGAGATTTCAATAAAAAAATAGAAAATACTAATGAAGTAAGACTTCAATATTTTTGTGAAGTTGTTAATGAAGTTTTATACTTTAACATATATCTATTAAAAATTCCTTAATTTGATTATTCTTTAGCCTTATATATAAAAAAATTTAGAAAGAAGAGAGAAAGTGTTAAACAAAGTAATGAGCAAATGACAAATTTAGAACTGAAAAAAATACACATACTACATGTGTCTTATAAGCATAATGAGATTATCATTTTATAAAATAGGAGCTTAGAAGACATTATCAGTACTGGTGTTTAAAGGAGCTGCTTAGGGGTAACAATGTAACCTCCTTTTTTTAAGAACAATAACATATTAATAAAAGACGTAGTTTATATTAGTAAGTTTAATTTAATTTTTAATTATTTTTATTAATAAATTGAGAATTGATTTTATAATAAAATAAATATGGGTATTGATAATAAGATAGTCTAAAGGTTAAGTTTAGACTTAGTGTTAAAAATCTTAAACCAATGGTTATCCTAGAGTAAATAAAAGGAGCTATGGTACTACGCTTTAGTTTCCATTTCTAACTTTCTCGAGGGAGCTTGAGGAGCAAGCCACACCCTTAGATACAAATCTTTATTCGAGGGTAAAGGTTGAGTGGGAAATTGTCTCTCATTAGCATATATAGAGAATATAGATAGTGAAGGAATTCCTAAGTTTCTATAGATTCACATGCATGTGGTTGGAAAATTGTGAACACCTGAAAATCATAACATGTTTTATACGTGACTTTGATTATTACATTGTTTGTATCAATTCAATTTTCACTACTACAAAAAAGGCTTCTAAAAGGCATGTTTACATCAATTATGTTATAAATGTTGAAGGAAAAATTACAGTCACAACATTGTAATTTTGTGAAAGATCGTAAAACCTTTCTTAGGAATAATTGTTTTGAAGTTTTTAATTTTAAAACAATTATCTTGAAAAATATTTTACTAGGGTAAATGCGACTCCTTGATTCACTCTTTGCTCCAAATTCCTAATCAACTTTTTTCTTTCAAGGCTCTAAATCCTTCATCTTCTCAACTTGCATTCAACGTGGATGAAGATATGTGTCCTCTCTATGTGTTTTTACTCCCATTTGTGCCTCACCACAAACATGTTTTTTTGAAACTGAAAACACCACATCATTGAAAACTTCTCTCTCTCTCTAACTCTCTGGCACTTCCTTGGGTTTCCTTTAATCGCATCTCAATTTCGTAAATTCATCTCTAACTCTCTCTTGGTTTGTTAAGGTGGTCAAACATGGCGTTCCCTTGGAGTTCATGACCCATTTGGAGAATCAAGCTCTTGAATTTTTTAAATGCAACCCTAGTGTCTAAAGACAAGGCTACTCATCTTGACCCTTATGGCCATGAAAGCAAAAGAAATGGCAACAATTATATCATATATCCCAAAACAGTTCTACTTTTTCAGCAAAACCCACAAATTTTTAGGTATTTATATATATCTTTTCAAAACAAAAAGTCCCCTGGTTTCTATTTATTTGCTTTTTGTTCTCAATGTTCATTTTAAAATTTAAATAAATCACGTAGACATGTTTTCTTTTCTTATGGGGTGTTTATTATAGGTGTGTTATGGAGGAGTACATAGGGGTAGTGAAGAAGATGTGCTGTGAGGCATTGGAACTAATGGCTGAGGGGTTGAAGATAGGAGCAAGAACGAGCTTAGCAAATTGAAAGGGATGAAAGAAGTGATACTTGCTTGGGGGTGAATCGGTATCGAACATTTCTTACTCAATAACTTGATTGTTATTATTATTATTATGGCTTTTGTAGTCTTCCTTGGTCACTAATGGGGTTTTCTTAAGCAACCAATTTATATGGATATATTTTTTCCTGACATGCTTAAAGAATGGACATCATGATTGGTAAAGTTGTTTTGTGAATGCATTTTATAATGATTTTGAAGGAAAATCTGCATATGGTTCCCAA
Source organism: Psophocarpus tetragonolobus (assembly GCA_037954015.1). Taxonomy (NCBI): domain Eukaryota; kingdom Viridiplantae; phylum Streptophyta; class Magnoliopsida; order Fabales; family Fabaceae; genus Psophocarpus; species Psophocarpus tetragonolobus. Next base: position 37,418,704 of record CM075691.1, on the reverse strand, counting down.
TTTAAAATAAGCTACCACTATGAGCTGAAAGAGAAGGTATCATGAAATTAATTCAAGGATTAAAGTTTGAAGGAAGCATTCCTGGTCGTGGAGTCTTATTTCACAGTTTCAGCTCAATTAGGTATATATGTTGAAGTTCATAGTTATGGTTTATGATTCCTTTAATAGTTTATAACTTTGAACTATTTTTCCTTTGCAGATTTGAAAGCTCGCGATCAAGAAGGTTTAGTACATACATTATATATAATAAATTAATAATAATAATAATAATATAATATATTATTATTATTATTATTTTGGTTTGATTTAAAGTGATGGGTGGATTCTTAAAAAAAAGTATTGAGTCTATGGGTTTCTAGTGGTTTTATCATTTTTTATGTTTTTAATTCATAAAGCAATATAAATAATTCTAATCAAAGTAATTGAAATAAACATGCATATAGTCTAAGTTAAAAATTAAGGTAACTATTTATATGGGTTGGTCTTTGGACGTTCAATAGTGTTAATTGGGTTGTTTTATATATATTTTTCTATATTATGGTATTATTTTCTCAATGGCACATGGTTAATAAAATATTTTATCAGCAAAGGAAAATTCTGGGCTTCAATCACTTTATGTCAATTTTCCTCCATTTTGTCTAGGTCTCTTAATGCTAATTCTATTTGATTTTGTAAATTTGATATTTTTTTAATCATATGTAGTTACGATTGAAGTGAAATTTGAATTGATTTTAATGTTAAATGCTTAAAATTAAGTAATTTAATTTTTAACGTTAAAAGCTTAATAGTTAAGAAATTTTAGGCTTCTAACCTTATATCATGGTGGTGGTGGTCTGTTTACTGCTTTATATTTTTCTTTTCTAAAAGCACTCACTTGATTCTTAAGTCTATTATGTTTTCCTTTCTGTGGGTATTGGTCTTTTCTGGGTGGCAACAATGTTAAGTCTAGTTAGAAATATACTGATGGGAGATTTCAAGAGGCTATAGCAAGAGCCACTTGTAAGAATCAGTGATGCCCTAAAGATAACAACCTAATGTTAAGGTAAATGATGATATGTTAAGTTAAATTTTTGTCACTTTATTGTAGTGAGTTTTGCAGTGTTGTTGAAAATTTTCATCTACAGGGTAAAGGAGGTGAAAAAGCTTTTGTTACAAATAGGAATTCCAATTAATTATTCCTAAATGGCTATATGTAAAAGGCAATTAAGATTTGAAATAATAATGTGTAGTTTTGACACTTTTTAGATAATAATAGTTTGATTATGTAACGGAGAATGGATAAAAATGGGTATTTATATACTAGAATAGTGATGATAACAATCACATCATATTTTTATTTTTTATGCAGGTTTTTTATGACTTTGAAGAAATATCTACAAAAGCCCCTGAAGGAAGTTGTACAAAATGGACAAGAATTTTTAAAAAAAATTAGAAATAGTTAGCCTTTAGGATGTATTAAAATGTTTTTGGACTTAGTTAAAGATAGGTTGTTTATAGTTATTTGCTTTTGGCACATTAGTTTTAGGACATTTGAATGAAACAAGTTCAAATTTCATGTATGTTTGAACAAGATTTTCATTTTATATATGAAATATTTTAGATTTATTTTTATCAATATATTTATGCTTTATGTTTGTTTGTTGATTGTATTGAAATAATTTATAAATATATATTAATCAAATTTGTTGAAAGTTGTGTAATCTTAATAAGTATATTTATAATTAATAGGTTTTGAGATATGTATAAATATAATATTTATATATATAGAAAAAGTACTTTAAAAAAATTACATTTACAACACTTATTAAAAAAATTGACATCAACTTTAAATATTTTTTTTGTACATTTACTCTCTTTTTAATTTCAAAATGGAAAACATAATGTTAGTAATTTGATTAATCAGGTTGTACCAATGTTGCTTAATATCAATGAAATTTCAATTTGGTAAATTCGTCATATACTTTGATATATTCTCCTTTATTACTTCAGCATAAATCATACATTCATTCATTCATTCATAGTTTACTCAATTTCACTAGAAGATTATATTCTTTAAATAATTATTTTTTATATGCACAAAGGGGTGAGAAGAAAGGCAGATATTTTTTTGCAGATTGCAGATCATGAATCATGAATAAAAAATAGCTTGGACTAAGTATACTTAGATTGCTTGGTCATCATAAAAAAAGAGGAGTTTGTTAGAGTTTGTTGGAACTCACTCCTCTATCAACCTCAAAAGATGAAGATGATAAAATTTTATTAGGTTGATTAATATTACCTTTATAGTTGTGATGATGAACTCTAACCATAACCTAGGATGGACGTTACTCTCTTTTTAATTGAATGTTTGTGACTCATGCATCCATATAGGTTAGAAATATCGTTGTTTCATTGTGCATTTACATGATCTTTGAACAAATTTTGATTATTCTCCTAGATTCTTGACTTGGATTAGCCATTTAAAGCATGAATGAGATATTCATCTAAAATTTTTTGAAAAATCTAATTTATCTCATTGATGTGGCAAGAAATTTTTCTGAAGTAATTTTGTTTATTGAAATGCATGAGTTGTAGTTTTAATATATTAAATTACCTTCATAATCGATTGAATGATGTGTTAATTGACTAGCAACTTGAAATAATCTATTAATATGTGCTTGTTGGCTAAAACATCTTTAAAGAAAAATTTAATCAATTAAATACTTGAGATAATCGATTAAATTGATACTGATCAATCTGGAAATGAGTTTTGAACATTTTAATCAATTAAATGCTCAAAATAATTTATTAAAACAAAGCTAAAACGTTTTTATATAAAAGTTGAACATACAAACTTTGTAAAAATAAAGAACATTTTCAAAAGATCAAATTGAGAGATCAATTCTGCAATTTTCAAAGGATAAAAAAGCTCTTAAACTTCTCTACAAGAAACTCATAAAGATTGAATCAAGATCCAATTCAAAAATCCAAAGATTGCACATTGAACATTGAGTTTGTTGATAACCTGAATTTGCTCTATCATTTGCATTAAATCTCTCAGGTGACATCAACTCTTTATTCTTTCTTTTAAGTTTTTTGGTTGTATAATTCACATCTAGGTAGTTTCCTAGATAGTGAAATTCGTGCATAGGTTTTGCATGGTTAGAATCAATTTTTTATAGGTTTTTAGGACTAGTGCATGTTGTGATTGCATGTGCTTGTGAGATTTTGTGTATAACTCTATTTATTCTAGTGGATTCAATCCAAGATAGGTTGTCTTGTGAATTGAAAACTAGATGTAGCCCTATCTTTGGCTAAATCAATATAAATTCTTGTGTTATCTCTCTTTATGTTTTAATTGTTTTTGCATTATTCGCATATTTTGCAAGATACACTTAATTCAGTAAAAGCACAAATTAAAATCTTATCTAAATTGTTAATGTGCACTCTTGATTGTAATTTTCATAAAGAGATTGCATATTATTCAATCTAAATTAGCTACAAATTCATTTGATTCAATATATCCTAAAAGTTGAAAGTTTTATTTTTTTAAGGATAAACAAAACAAAGTTTTTGAAACCCAATTTACCCAGCCCCCCTCTTGGTTTGAATTGTTTCAGTGATAAAACTCTTACATTGCTAAATTCTAAATTACTTTGTGTTGCAGACAAAAGGAAAAACATCCTAGAATATTCCTATATGATTAATTTATCGTCTAAACCTTATGAAAATGTTGATAAATGAGCCAATTGACACAATAGGTATAATTGAAGTAGTTTCTATTGAATTCTATGAAAATAATACATTTTGGAAGTTACACATTGTTTAAGATATGTTGGAGGAAATCCCATATCACTTGGGATGAACAAGAGAGTGGGTGAATTATGCTATAAAATGGACTTCAATCTATGGTATTAAAGTGTACCGGTCAAAGACACATTAAACTTATATTTGACTTTTCTTATACTCTTATTTTAGAGTGTTGTGAGGTTTAGTTAAGTTACATGCTTTGAATAATGTGGATTTATAGGGGTTAGGAAGAGTAGTCTATGTGTTGTAAAAAATTTCACATAGTATTATTTTTTGGCTGTCAATAGACAACTACCGTGACTTTTTCACATAGTAGTCTATGCATTATTGTTTTTCCCTCCATCACCAATATATTATTTTTGACAAAAGTTGTTATCACTTGCACAAAATAAGCATGGTTCATTCTTTACCCAATTTCCAAAATCGATGATATTTGTGTATATTTCTCATTTCACACCGTTTTATTTCTTCTCCTTCTTATACTTCACATTGTGGACAAAATTTTGGAATTGGTCTTTTAACAATAATGCATGTAGTTTAAAAAATAGATCCTTAAAAGAATAAAAGTTTATCAATATTTGCTCAATATGTTCCCATGTACCATAGTTTTTCTTAACGTTAATGCTTTGAGAAGATGTTATAAGCTATGCTAACAATTTTCAATAATTCATTCAAAATATGCACGAAAGAGGAGAAGATACCCTTTGTTAATTAATTCGTGTAATAAATGCCTTTCAACTAAAAATCTTTACCCCAGGAGACACTTACAAGACTATGACTTCCAAGTTACATTTCATTCTCCATAATCTTCAATGTCCTTTTGGTTACCAAATTTATACCTATAGGTGTTATGCCTGACTTTCAATGTATACACCAGATTATGTTGGATGCAAAGTTGATGACATAAATACAAGGATAAACTATGTTTTTGGTTTATGAACTTTTTCAAATTTATGATTTTGGTACATAATTTTTTTGTTGATTGGTCAAAGTATACACATATTTTTTTCGTCCAACATTTTAGTCTTTCTGTTTATTTTATCCATTAAGTGGTGACATCACCAAAAAATGTAATTAATAAAATAAGAGTAAATTATGTTTTTTGTATATAAAATTTTTCAAATTTATGACTTTAGTACACAAACTTTTTAGGCTAAATTATACATGATGCCCCCCTATTATGACACTTAGGTACTTTGTGCCCCCCTTATTTTTTTGTTCAGTTATTGCCCCTAAATTTTTTAAAAAGTATAACTTGGCCCTTCCTTTAGATTGAGATCATTGACGGTTAGAAATACAATATTGACTTGAAAATTACCAAAGTAATTTAGGGTTTTGGTTGTCCGTTATCGCAAATAGATGCAGTGAAGTTCTTCTTCTTCTTCTCATCTGCACTAAGCTTCTTCATCTTGTTGCCCATTTGTACTTTCTTCAATGGAAGAAAGTGGAAGTTCCTACAGCTCAAATTCTCAACCTAGAAGGCGTCGAATAATGTGCAGTTACAGGATGTAAGCTCCATTGGTCACATCATGGATGCAACACAACCCAGAGAGAAGCTTTTATGGGTGAGACATTAATGTTAGGCACAATATTGAAAGTTAAAGTGTTTGCTTTTTATATTTTCATGTATAATTTGTAACCCATGTTGTCAAATGGACGAAATACAGGTCATAAGGACTAGAGGATATATTTTTTATAAAGACTAAAGCATAATTTATTTTTTAATTATTTTTAATTTTATGAAATCCAATACAAGTTAATTAATATATTTTACATGATTTTATTAAATTATTTTTAATTTTTTATTTTTTACAATTATATATGAGTTCTTTTATTTATTTCTGTTGCTTCTTTCTAATATTTTCCTGGTGTATCTATCGGTTCAATTCTATGTTTAAACCTCACATTACTTAACCAAATTCATTTGCTTTATATTTAAGTAAATATCTATATATACCATCTAGAGTTGTTTTATATTTAAAATAAAAACAAATTTATATACAAATAAGTAGTTTAATAAGTTTCTAAAGAGATTTTAAGAGTAAAAAAATAATTAATTTGAAAACTTTTCACCTATCACTTGTTAGTTTTCTTTTATTGTGGTGCTATTTTTCATTTTTTTATTGAAAATCACTCATAATAATTTTTCTCTCTATGTGATAAAATGTTCATTTATGTTTCTTCAAAAAAAAATATGGGTATAATTAATAAAAAATAATTAACATAGTTTTAAACTTTAAAAAATAAAAAATAAATAAAAACATAAATTTTTCAAAATCTAGAAACTTAAAAAAGGGACTACGGGGTTAATAACTTTCCTTCTATCTCACTAACCAATTAAATTTTTTATGTGTCGCACGTAAAATTTATCTTAGGAGTGATAAAAGACAATGCCACAAGTTCCCTATTCCCTATTTGACCATAAAAAATGTCTTTCTTACAATTTTTTCTTTAAGAATAACATATATGCAAATACGATAAAAAATCTCTTTAAATATTGACCTAAGTTGTACAAGATGAAATTTGGAAACATTTATTTATTTTTAAAGAATAAAATAATAATAATAAAAAATATTAATAATAATGAAATTTTTTCTCTAGGAGAAGAACACAACACACAGAGCATTCTACTATGTTTTCTAAAATGCTTTTTGTTAGAACACAACAAAGAGGGTAGAGCCGTCAAAACGGGTTCAAATCTATGGGTCAACCTGACCATGAATACGGGTCAGCCGGGCAAAAAAAATAAGACAAATGAGTTGCAATAGCTAAAAATCAACCTGGCTCAATTCAGACCCGACCTATACTGGTTCAACTCAGTTGGGCCGAGCCAGCCCGTATTCAACCACTAAATATTTATTATTTAATATTTTATTATTTTACTAAATATTTATTATTCAACCCATTAAACATTTATGATTTAAACTATTATATTACATATCAAATAGAAAATATTTTTCTTAATTTTAAATAAAGACTTAATTAAATATTTAGTTTTAAAATTTTAAATAATCTCAATTTTTAACATAATTTTTTTATTTTTTGGTAGGTTGGTGGGTTGGCCTGTATAACCCACCAACTAACTCGTGGTAGGCCGAGTCGGGGTAATAGATTGAGTAAGAAAGTTTAAATGAGGCGGGTTGGGTTAACCTATTTTTCTGATGGGTCAAGGTGGGCTGACCCATATAGGCTAAACCAACTCATTTTGACAGCTATAAAAGAGGGTTTGAATTTCAAGAAAAAAAGATGAGGATGGGTGGCAGTGATCATGAAGAAGAACACCCTCGTTTAAACGAACGGATGAGAGTGCTTATATGTTGTTTCCACTTTCCCATTGTCTTTCTTCTCATGCTTGTTTCTTCAACTGTCCTCCTTGTTCTTTTTCTATATGCTATCCCATAAGTTTTGGGTATTTTTATCTGTTTTTTATAAACTCATGTTTTTTATTCATGAGAAAATATGTTTGAATTAAGTTAAAAATGTTGTACAAATCTAATTTGTTAAAAAAAACAATGAAAAATTTTTATGTAATTACAAATTTCTAAATATTTTGATATTTACAGTGTTGTAAAAATCGATTCAATCACTAACCCGGTCAAGGCATCTATCAATACATTAGTGGTCATATCACTCAATCTAACCCAATTTATATATAAGAAAATAAAAACGTAACATCACAATTTTCACTTTCACATTCTCAAATTGCATAAAATATAAAGAGAAAATAAAAAAGTAAGAAATAACCTCATTTAAAATATTTTTTTAAAGAAAAAAACTAAACCTAACCCGAGTAGGATCAACTCGGTCCAAGTTACCGTTTTTTACTTGAACTAGTCAGTTCAAACTAGGTCAACTACGTTCCTGGTCTTTTAGAAAAACCGGTCCAATTATATGATAGGTCTCATCTGAATTGATTTTCACAACTATGAATATTCATTTGATTTATTCAGCATAGAAGTAATATATATATATATATATATATGGGACGGAATCCACTTACTTCAAAAGTAAGTATAAAAAACTTACTGTTCATCCTATCCGTTCATTTTCTTGAAATGTGATGGTTGTAATGAGTAATTAATCTTAACCATTAGATTTCAAGAAAATGAAGAATGATGATAAAAAGTAAGTCTTTTATACTTTCTCTTGGAGTGAGTAGATCTCTTCCGTATATATACAGACACACACACGTACATATATATATATATATACATACATATATATATATACACTCTTGTGACTCCAAAGATAATGGAAATCATGATTTTTTTAAAGATCCGAATTAACTAAGACCTTTTTTTATTTTTATTTTGACTGAGAACTACTGTATTATGGTTCAAGTAAATTGATAGGCAGCAGAGCATTGAGAGGGGGCCAAGAAGAGAGAACAGTGACTAATACTAGTTTTAATTCTATGGTGTTTTGTAGTGATACATAAAATTTGAATATTGATAGTGTTAAATAAGTTTGGAATCATCCTCACTAGAATTCCTTTTACACAAGTTTTAACAAGTACTATAGTTAGTGTTTTCCTGCTTTAATATTGGCCATGTAAAGGGTTGTTTGCAATACAGTGACAGAATTCTTGATCCATTTTACATAATTCATGGAATGAATGCAATAGATGATAAGTACTGTTCTACAGAATGTTGGGATAATTCTATCATTTGAATAGTTGATGTCAGTTGAATATGGTGATGAGTTATCACTTGTAGTAGTTTGTGTTGATATATTTAGAGATCTGGTTTGAGAGAAATGCAAACTATAGATGTACATATAAAATAAAATAAAATAATAATAATAAAAAATAATTATGAAGATGATAGATAATAATATATAACTATAGTGATTAGTTATTATGCAAAATTTAGTTCCTAATTTTCACTTTTCATGTTTCTTCAAATTAAGTGGAGATGAACTCTCATCTACTGGTAAAAAATTAAGTATTATTGTTGCAAGCTAATTAATTGAGAAATAGAAAACTAAAAGAAATAAAATGCTAAGAAATGAAAAGACATTGAGAAAATAAAAGTAACAAAATGATCAGAAAACAAAAAAACTTTCAGCAAATGAAAACATAAGAATGAAAAAATACATATGTTAATAGACCTTTAAATTAACTTTAATGGAAGAATTTTCAATAAAAAAATAGAAAATACTAATGAAGTAAGGCTTCAATATTTTTGTGAAGTTGTTAATGAAGTATGCAATTGTTTAGTAGCAAAATCTGAAATTGATTCTCATGTAAAATATGTAGAGTCGTATAAAGAATTAAGTTTTATACTTTAACATATATCTCTTCAAAATTTCTTAAGTTAATTATTCTTTAGCCTTATATATAAAAAAAGTTAGAATGAAGAGAGAAAATTTTAAACAAATTAATGAGAAAATAAAAAATTTAGAACTGAAACAAATACACATACTACATGTTTTAATAAGCATAATGGGATTAGCTCATTTTCTAACAAAGGAGCTTAGAAGAGGTTATGAGTACTGGTGTTTAAAGGAGCTGCTTAGGGGTAACAATGTAACTTCCTTTTTTTAAGAACAATAACATATTAATAAAATATGTAATTTATATTAGTAAGTTTAATTTAATTTTTTAATTACTTTTATTAAATAAATTAAGAATTGATTTTATAATAAAATAAATGTGGGTATTGATAATAAGATAGTTTAAAAAATCTCAAACCAATGGTTATCCTAGAGTAAATAAAAGGAGCTAGGATACTACGCTCTAGTTTCCATTTCTAACTTTGTCGAGGGAGCTTGAGAAGCAAGTCACACCCTTACATACAAATCTTCATTCGAGGGTAAAGGCTGAGTGAGAAATTACCTCTCACTAGCATATATACGGAATATAGATAGTAAAGACATTCCTAAGTTTCTACAAATTCACATGCATGTGGTTAGAAAATTGTGAACATCTGAAAATTATAACTAACATGTTTTATACATGACTTTGATTATTACATTGTTGGTATCAATTTAATTTTCACTACTGCAGAAAGGCTTTTTAAAAGGCATGTTTACATCAATTATGTTATAAATGTTGTAGGAAAACTTACAGTCACAACATTGTAATTTTTTGAAAGATCGTAAAACATTTCTTAGAAATAATTGTTCTAAAGTTTTCAATTTTAAAACAATTATCTTGAAAAATATTTTACTAGGGTAAATTTATTTTCTCCCTACCCTTGCGACTCCTTGATTCACTTTTTGCTCTGAATCCCTAATCAACTTTTTTGTTTCAAGGCTCCAAGTCCTTCATCTTCCCAACTTGCGTTCAACATGGATGAAGATGTGTGTCCTCTCCGATGTATTTTTACTCCCATTTGTGCTTCACCACAAACATGTTTTGCTAAAATTGGAAACATCACACTGTTGAAAGCATCGCTCTCTCTCTCTAACTCTGGTACTTCCTAGGGTTTCCTTCAATCGTATCTCAATTTCGTATCTTCATCTCTAACTTTCTCTTGGTTTGCCAAGGTGGTTAACCTGGCATTCCCTTGGAGTTCATGACCCGTTTGGAGAATCAAGCTCTCGATTTTTTTTGCATGCAACCCTAGTGTCTAAAGACAAGGCTACTCATCTTGACTCTTATGGCTATGAAAGCAAAAGAAATGGCAACAGTTACATCATATATCCAAAAACCCACAAATTTTTAGGTATTTATATATATGTTTTCAAAACAAAAAGTCCCATGGTTTCTATTTATTTGCTTTTTTTATCAATGGTCATTTTAAAATTTAAAGAAATCACGTATACATGTTTTCTTTTCTTAGACGGTGTTTATTATAGGTGTGTTATGGAGGAGTACATAGGGGCCGTGAAAAAGATGTGTTGTGAGGCGTTTGAACTAACGGTTGAGGGGTTGAAGATAGGAGCAAGAACGACCTTAGCAAATATAAAGGGATGAAAGAAGTGATACTTGCTTGGGGTGAATCGGTATCAGACATTTCTTACTCCAGTAACTTGATTATTATTATTATTATTATTATTATTATGGCTTTTGCAGTCTTCTTTGGTCACTAATGGGGTTTTCTTAAACAACCAATTTATATGGATATATTTTTTCCTGATATGCTTGAAGAAGGGACATACTAATTGGTAAATTTGTTTTGTGAATGCATTTTATAATGATTTTGAAGGAAAATCTGCATATGGTTCCCAATTTAAAATAAGCTATCACTATAAGCTGAAAGAGAAGGTATCATGAAATTAATTCAAGGATTAAAATTGGAAGGAAGCATTCCTGGTTGTGGAGTCCTATTTCGCAGTTTCAGCTCAATTAGGTATATATGTTGAAGTTCATAGTTATTGTTATGATTCCTTTAATAGTTTACAACTTTGAACTATTTTTCGTTTCCAGATTTGAATGCTCGAGATCAAGAGGTTTTAGTACATACATTATATATAATAAATTAATAATAATAATAATATAATATCTTATTATTATTATTATTATTATTATTATTATTATTATTATTATTTTGGTTTGATTTAAAGTGATGGGTGGATTCTTAAAAAAAAGTATTGAGTCTGTGAGTTTCAAGTGGTTTTATCATTTTTTATGTTTTTAATTCATAAAGCAATATTCTAATTAAAGAAATTAAAATAAACATGCATATATTCTAAGTTAAAAATTGAGGTAATTATTTATATGGGTGGGTCTTTGGATGTTCAATAGTGTTAGTTGGGTTGTTTTATATATACTTTTCTATATTATGGTATTATTTTCTCGATGGCACATGGTTAAAATATTTTATCAGCAAAGGAAAATTCTGGGTTTAAATTACTTTATGTCAATTTTCCTCGATGTTGTCTAGGTCTCTTAATGCTAATTCTATTTGATTTTCCTATTTGATATTTTTTTAATTATATGTACTTATGATTGAAGTGGAATTTGAATTGATTTTAATGTTAAATGCTTAAAGTTAAGTAATTTTATTTTTAATGTTAAAAGCTTAATAGTTAAGAAATTTTTGGCTTGTAACCTTATATCGTGGTGGCGGTGGTGTGTTTGCTACTTTATATTTTTCTTTTCTAAAAGCACTCACTTGATTCTTAAGTCTATTTTGTTTTCCTTTCTGTAGGTATTGGTCTTTTCTTGGTGGCGACAATGTTAAGTTTAGTTAGAAACAAACTTATGGGAGATTTCAAGAGGCTACAGCAAGACCCACTTGCAGGAATCAGTGGTGCCCTCAAGATAACAACATAATGTTAAGCTAAATGATGGTATGTTAAGTTAAATTAATGTCACTTTATTACAGTTTGTTTTGCAGTGTTGTTGAAAATTTTCATCTACAGGGTAAAAGAGGTGAAGAAGCTTTTGTTAAAAATAGGAATTCCAATTAATGATTATTCCTAAATGGCTATATGCAAAAGGAAATTAAGATTTGAAATAATAATGTGTACTTTTGACATTTTTTAGATAATAATAGTGATGATAACAATCACATCATATTTTTATTTTTTATGTTGGTCTTTTGTGACTTTGAAGAAATATCTACAAAGGCTCTGAAGGAAGTTTTACAAAATGGACAAGATTTTTTTTTAAATTAGAAATAGTTAGTCTTTAGGATGAATTAAAATGTTTTTGGACTTAGTTAAAGGGTTGTTTAAAGTTATTTGCTTTTGGCACATTAGTTTTAGGACATTTGAAGGAAACAAGTTCAAATTTCATGTATGTTTGAACAAGATTTTCATTTTATATATGAAATATTTTAGATTTATTTTTATCAATATATTTATGTTTTATGTTTGTTTGTTGATTGTATTGAAATAATTTATAAATATATATTAATCAAATTTTTTGAAAGTTGTGTAATCTTAATAAGCATATTTATAATTACCAGGTTTTGAGATATGTATAAATATAAATATAATATTTATATATATAGAAAGAACTACTTTAAAACAATTACATTTACAACGCTTATTAAAAAAATGACAAACTGTAAAACAATTTTTTTTGTAAAAGTGTTTTAAAGAAACATCTGTTTACATTTTCTTATGAAAAAAACGATGTAGGAAGATATACTTTTTAAAACATTTAAAAAAAGTTTTAAAGAAAAAGCTTTGTACAACATTTAAAAAAGCATTGTAAATCATCTAACTTTTTACAACACTTTTAAAAATGTTTTAAAATGCTTTAAATAAGTATTGTAAAAAACTTGTTTTCTAGTAGTGTTTGTTCTTGTTGTATGATTGGAAATCATGTGTATTTGGTGTTAATTTTATAATTGATTCTCTAAGTGAGTAGTGTATGTATGGCTCATACAATATTGTGAAATTGGAAAATTAATGCTACAATAAGGAAGTTTAGATGTATGGAAATTATGCTTAAAAAGTATGAGTTTGTAATTTTTGAAAACAATTTTAGGTATGCAAGACCTTTCTTAATTATGCATTGCTTATGCTATAAGGACTAGATTAATTAATAGATTATAAGTGGAAAGAAAATAAATGTTACAAAAAATTAAATGTTTAATTATCTTAGATTAATATAGTAGTGGGAGAATAACTGAGTTTATTTATAATATCAATATTAGTTAATTAATTTGATGGAATAGTTTAGAGATAGAGAGTGAAATATAATAATTATTTCTTGGTTTCAAAGAGTTTTGATTGACTTTTGAGGATTTTTCAGAAATTTGTTTAGAAAGGGATGCAAATAAAAAGTCGGAACTCACTAAACTCAATTCACTCCCTTTTTTCATTTTTTCTTTTCTTTCCCCTTTCTTCTTTTCTTTTTTCTTCTTCAATTTTCTTTCTTCTTTGCCGCTTCAATTCTCTCCCTCACTGTTTTCTTCCGTGCTTTGCATGGTTAGCCTCTGGTTGAAAGATTTTGATGTGGTCTATTTCATAGCTCATATTGCTGAGTGATATCTATTATAGGTAAGTCTTATCTTGAAGCAATGAACGTTTGTGTTCTTGATTACGGGAAATTATAGTCAGGTAACTTAGCCTTGGATGATATGTTTGGTCGGATACATTGATGTTAGGGACACAATTGAGGTCAACGTAATCCATAGTATCAAATATGCAATGGGATATTTCTGTTGATAGTAGGCATGCAAGGTTGTTACCCTTCTAAACAAAAAACACAAGTATTCAATTGAATAAAGGTGACCAACGACTCACAGTGGAAGAGAATGAGAGGCAAGAGAGTGTTTAACAAGGTTTATGTGAGACTTGCAAGTGAAGAGGAAGATGAGGCAGAAGCTCAAGAGTCCAAATAACTAAGCATTTCACAAAGACAAAACATTAATAATTTTTAACTTTAATATAAGACATTTTAAAAAATATATATAATAATAATAATTGGATCAGTTCGGTTTGATTTGGATTTTAAATCCAATTCGTTAACCAAACTAAACTTAATTGATTTCCATAGGTTTAGTTCGATTCGGTTTGTCTGGCAACCTAGTGTTAATGCTCTGGTTGTAGACATTATTATAGGACTGCTAAGAGAAAGAGGAAGGGCCATGTAGTATTGGAGGTTGGCAGCAACAATGCCAGAACATGAGCCGTTAGATAGAGTCCTTATTGTACAAAAATAATAAGCATGAAGAAGAGAATAAGTGGTAACACTTTGAATGCATACCCACCTTTGTACTAACTAGATAAATTTAACTAAACTTTAGTATGAAAATTTTGACTGTATGTATGAAACTAATTAAAATTAGTTTTTATAAAATAATTATTTTCATTTCAAACAAATAATGTTAAATGTTCAATAACTTCTATTCATTTGAATCAATTATTCCTGAAATTTTTAAAAAATTATACCAAATATGAAAATAAGATATTCCCAATAAGGACACATTTCGAGACGTCTTGCTAGATTCATTGAAACAGTAACACCTAATAAACTAAATTGTTTTTTAAAGAACCCAAATTATTATTTACACTATTTATTTAAAGATGACAAAAAATTGAATTAAATCTTTAAAGTAGAGAAAAATTAAATAAACAAACTCAGAAAGAGTGTATTTTCTAGGTTTCTAAATTTTTGTAGGATTAAGTTTTTAATTATATGTAAAAGCCTTAAATATTTACATATGATCCTGATATATTAACGTTATTAACCAAAATTACAATTGTTTAAAAAATGATACTAAATAATTTATTTCATAGACAAATAATTTAAATAATTTATTACATAGATAAATATTTTCTAGATTAGATAAATGATTTCAATATGATACTAAATATTTTTGGACAAATTTAACTCAAAACAAATAATATACTACTATTTTGCATGTTTTTGTTTAACGTTTATTTGGTGTTGACTATTGTTATGCGTTGTAGAAAAGCATGAAAAATTTGCGCCGAAAGCTAATGGAGGATCCATTGTCATGCATAATAAGTATTACAGGACATGGTTGTTACTTCATTAAAAAACATTCGTATTTAGGGTTTAGTTCAAAATGTAAAGGAAATAGTTTAAACTTTTGTTTGGATAATTGGATAGTAAAAAGTTAGGAATTTTTTAGGAGTTAGTAGTTTTTTAAAAAAAAGTTAGATAACAAAAAGTTATGAATTTTTTAAGAGCTAATAGTTTTTAAAAAGAAATTACTCCAAATAGTTTTTTTAGACGATCTTATATTTTCAGTTATTAGTTGGTTTTTTTTACAACTTTATCCTTCATTAATTAAGGTATTGTTCCCTACTAATTCTCTCTTCTTACATGATAAAATATTTCTCTTCTTCGTTTCTCTCTCCATTAATATAATTATAGTAATTTATAATTTAAACATATAATTTTAGAAAATTATAATTTAAATATGTAATTTAAAATTTATATATTTAAGTATAAAAATTTATAATTTAAATATATAATTATATTAATTTATAATTTAAATATGTAATTGCATAAATTTATAATTTAAATATATGATTATGATAATTTATAATTTAAACACTTCATTGTTGACATAATAACTCATGATATCTTTATTTGTTATTTTACAACTTCCAGTTTGTTGATTCATTAATTTTACCAAATACTTACAACTAGCTTTTCAACTTTAAGTTAGTTTTCAACTTTTAATGACCTTTTACCTTTCAAATCTCTTTTTAGCTTTGAGTTAATTTTTCAACTAATTTTAACAAATACACCCTAAATTCAACAGCAAAAGACTGACAAGGTGTTTGTTTGAATATTATTAAATTTAATATCCTTAAAAAAACTCATATTTAAGGATTGTAGATGAGAAAATATATTTTAAAAAATCACTAAAAATAGCTAGCTGGTTTCAAATTAATAATCAACAACATGTTGCCACAAATGGATTCCACCAAAATATAAATTACTTTCAATGTAATAAAAAAAAGATATCAAAAGAAACACATAATAACAAAACACATAATTTAAAATAATAATAATAATATATAATAATAATTTAATATTATGCTTAAGTTGGGTTAAGATGTATTTCATGTTCAACTTACTGAACTCGTCACCTAACAAAACACATAATGAATTGGGTTGAGTTAGATTTTACGCAATCACAAGAAAAACACAACCAAATCTATTTGGGTTGGATTGGTTAAGATTAGATCTCTAGGTCGTTCGAGTCAATGAACAACCCTACTAGATTAAACTTGTTCTTACTAAATCCCTCCTTTGTTTGAGTTTGTCGTCTCCAAGCACCTATTTTATAAATAGGAGTAGGTGCATGTGCAGAAACTCCAACATCCAAGTCAGAGAGTGTTTGAGGAATAAGCAAAGTTAGATAGTTACCTTGTTCATTTTTTCTAGTACTTTGTACATATAGGGGATGGTGTATGAGTTAAGTGCACTGATCTCGAAGGAGGAGTTATATATATATTGAGTGGGTGGTTGCTTCTGCTAGATATGGAGGATATTGTATATAGGATTTTTGGATATTTTGGAATCCTAGGAGTGTGGTTAGGATTATGTGTAACATCCTAAAAATGTATTGATATAAATGTTATGTATCATTGTTGAAATTTTCAATTCAATTGCATATATGCTCAAATATCACCTATATGTAATGTCACCCAGTGAAGAACCTGAGCATCTCGTCTAGATACAAATGTCAGCTAGCAAGAACTAGTTTATATCTTCCCAGTAAAGGAATGTCGCTCAGCAAAATCAATCGCTCAACAAAAAACCCATAAAATACAAGGCAAAGAGAACTTTGAGTTGAGCGAGACATGTCGTTGGATGCAAGCCATAAAATTTCCTAACAGAGGCAATGCTTCACAAGGCAAGGGCTACCACCCAATGATATTTTGCAGAAACATAGAACCTCAGCTACATAATTCTCTAGTATCCTAAATTTCTAAAAAAAATCAGTGATTTAACCACTAGCTAAACTTAAATATATTATAAAACTAACCATTTACCTACATATACTCACATTTAACGTTCATTACATTGTTTTTATCTCATAACTCAAAACATCATCTCATCACTATCAAGGTCTATGATCAATATATACATATATAAAATTCAACCATCATTCCATACTACACATACACCTAAGGTGCCAAACAAAAGCTATTTTCTTCCTCAACCAACCATGCATTCTTCCATCTCAATTTCTTTACATTCTTGCCTTTCCACTAGTATCTACTCACGTGCATAGCATGATCATCACAATCATGCATTAAACACACAATGTAAAAGTAAGTTGGCTAGATAAAAATCAATATATTACAAGTATATAATTGAATCCATTCCCCAAAACTATTAAATAATAAAACATGCTTAGGGGTTGATTGGTTTGCTTTTGTTTTTGTTTTTCAAAATAGTTTTCAAAAAACTATTTCTAGAAGAAGAGAAAAAAAACTTGTTTTGTAAATGTTATTTGAAAACAGTTTTGAAAATATCAAAATGAAAAAACTTGTTCATATTTATGGAAATGTCATTAATAAAAAGCAAAAAAAATAAGATATTCTAATTGTAATTTGAGTTTTTTAACTCAATGTACATCATGTTTTAAAAACTTGTTTTGTAAATGTTATTTGAAAACAGTTTTGAAAATATCAAAATGAAAAAACTTGTTCATATTTATGGAGATGTCATTAATAAAAAGCAAAAAAAATAAGATATTCTAATTGTAATTTGAGTTTTTAACCAATATAAAAAAAATGAAAAACAAAACTACTTGCAGTTGTTCTTGTTTTTTAGTTTTTAAAAACTAAAAAACTAGAATCATTTTTGAAAACTGTTTGAAGAAATCAATAAGCAAACAAGTTTTTTAGTTTTTAAATACAGAAATGATTTTATAAAATTGGTGCCAGACAAACCCTTATATTCCTTATAAACATAAGGAATCACCATTACATTACTATATGACACAACACTTTCTGAAAAACCCATTGAGTTCAGATACCAAGTGGCCTAATGACATATCAATTATTTTCTGGCCTCCACCTAATACATCTGACAACCAACTGAAGTCTAGACATACTCATATAATATTTTTAACTGATTTATAGCGTCTGCACCGACCCAATATTTACATCAACTGACTTTCAACTGATGTTTGACATCTACTTGATCCATTTCTAACACTTAGTTGCTGTATGAGTATATCCCTCTTGTGCACACACTAACACCCTTGATCACAATGTATATCACTTTAGTACTTGGACCTACACCCTGGATTACATTAACTTATCTATATCCCTAACTCAATGTACATCATGTTTTTCAACCAAGACTAATTTACCCATTGTAACAGCCCATAATCATCAATCATCCAACCACCCAAATCACAGCCCTAAACTCAATGTCGTATCCAGAACTGTAATCAATTACTAAGAAACATAATATTCATATCAATTACATTGAATACCCAATTTCAGTAAATACTCAAATCAAATACAAAATAAAATTCAAAGCTCAATCATTCACATGCAATTTAATCCATACCATCAATTCAAATTTTTTACTAAAATAAAACATAAATAAAGATTTCCTTACTTATTTCTCCATTTAAAGTTGAATTTGAAGAGAGAAGGATAATTCAGCCATAGAAATTACTCAAAACCTAGCAAAAATCCAAAAAACCATAGAGAACCTAAGAAATTGGAATTTTAAGGAGGATTTCCCTTCAATGGAAATGATTAAATTGAAAAGAGAAAGAAAAAGGCTCAAAGGAATAGGATCAGACTTACAATGATTAACAACTGAAATAGGAGAAACAATAGAAATTTCTCTTGAATCCGCAGATGAATAGTCAAGTATGCAAAAGGAGAGAGGTTTTGGTGTAGAGAGAGGTGAGAGAGACATACGTGGGGGAAGAAAAGGAGGAAGAAAGACTAAGGGAGAAATGGAGAGAAGAAAATGGGGAAAGGAAAAAAGGAACTAGGGTTGTGTTTATAATTTCTAATTTGCTAACCTCAACCCCCTCACAATCATATTTTCAAATAACTTTCTAAATAGTTCTATTCACAAGATTGTATATGTGTGTGTGTGTGTAGATAGATAAATAAATAGATAGATAGATATCACCTCTCACCAAAACCAAATCACTCAATTTCCATAATCCATTTAATTCTAGTCACATACATAAAAAATAGAACATAATATCAATATAAATAACACCACCAATTATTCATTATTAATATGAATAACACAATTAATTATTCCTTAATTAATCTATTAATCATATCCGAACTTAAATTTAATTTTGTTTTCTATTTATTTTATACTCTTATAACATATAAGTAAAACAAGACCTTACATTATGTATGTTTTGATATGAGCTAGGTCACCTCATGCTCATAGGTCAAAGTGTTTGTTAGACTGATTGGTGGATCTTGGACCAAATTGGTACACCACTGGTTTCTATGGCTTACCACAGTGTCTTGAATTGTAATCCTAAATATGTATTGCCTTAAATATTGGAGGGATAAATTTCCATCCAAAACTCCAACATGATTATTTTTTGTGGAGAATACGTATAATTAAATAAAAAATTACATTACTTTCTCTTAAGTAAACCTAGTACTCATTCGGTTTTGAATTTCACAGAAAATCTTCTTAATTTTTTTTTACTTTTGTTAAATCAATTTTCTTCATGTTCTACACTTTTCCTCTTAAACTAAAAATAACCCCTTGTAGGAAGCTAAGAATGTAAATATATATATATATATATATATAGTAATAGTTTTACCAAAGACAAATTTCAAAAAAGTCTATGTAATTCTCTATTTCATATCATCATTAAACTGAAACTCAAACACATATGGATCATTCTTTTTATAACAACTAGCGAAAATACAGGCGCTGCCACGCCTTTGTATTCACATTTCTATTTTAATATCTTTTGTAAAATTTTATATTCTGAAATATAAATTGTTATGTGACATGTTTTGAAATATAATTTGTTAATTTTATATTTTTTGTTTATGATAACATGATAAAAACATCTCAGATCATCAATGGATATGTTAAATGTACAATGAATATGAAAAAATCGAAAGAAAAGAGTTGGAATAGAACTCAAAATATTGTCGCACATGTGAATTTGCATGTTTATTAAAAATATTTATTATGAAATGTAAGCATATATTTATAGGGAGAAGTTCATAACAGGTATTTTGAAAAGTGGACATCAAAAGGGGGTATTCCTTTTATTAATAGTACAGATGTTACTCTCACACGAATTATATATCCACCGACTTCAGATTACTTTGGTAATTGGACTTTGGGTTGGATAATTGGTATTCTTTCTCAAGTCTAGAAATTACAATGATATAATTATTTCCTTAACAATTTAATAACTATATATACACATATGTATTTAAATTTTAAAATTCTATTACATAATTATTTAATTATAATAGTTATTGAAATATTTCCACATAAAATGCCATTGAAAATAACAAAACCCATGATTTTTTTAATTTATTAATTAAGTACATAAAACATAAAAATATCTATATATATATATATATATATATGCAAGGAAAGAAAGAATAAAATAATACTAATTTAAAAAAAAAGTGTTATATATTATTTCCATTTTTATCTTAGGGTAACAAAAAAATTGGATCTATGTATAAAAAAAAAATCAACCCAATGATGAATTAAAATAGAGCAAATTACACCAAATTTCTTATATATTTAACTCTTTAAATCTATCACTTTTTTATTTTTTTACATTAGCTTTACTCTCTAAGAGTGGTTGACGTCTCCTAAAAAATAGTAGCAATATTGTTTTTATATTTTGTATAGAAGAAAAATCAAAGTAAAATCTCAGAAAAATTGACATGATAAAAGTAAAAAAAAAAAACAAGTTATAGTGAAGAGAAAATACTAGATATAATAACTAAAAATAACAAAGTTTAAAAATGTATGTATTTTACTTTTTAAAATAAGATAATCTAATTAAAAGTTATTCTCTTATAAGTTTGTCCCTGCACTAACGTACATCACATCGATGCATTGTCGTTTGCTATAGAAGCTGACATTTTTATTCTTTAATTACAATCAAATTATTATATTTTAGTGGCATGGTGTAAGGCAATGTTGTTCCTTATAATAATTGGGCTATTTTTGAAAATATTATGATATTAATATGGAATATTCAATAACTTGTGATTAATTTTGTTAAAAAATTTAATTGATTATATTTAGAAAATGATTTTTTTTTAAATAATATTTTTCATTTATATTATTGAAATATCAAACATTATTTAGTAAGACTTATACCGGAAGAACTCCCGAATCAGACCTAACCCTTGATCGAACCTACCTCAGAACTGGACCTAATCCTAGACTGAACTACCTCAAAACAAGATATACCCTTGGATTGGATGTACCTATAGAGCCTCACCTAATCCCAGAGTATTCAGATATCTCAGCTCAGGTAGGATCCATCACCTAAAGTGAAATGTCCAAACTACCCTTTTTAGGTAAATCAAAATCTTAATGAACTAACCCCCAAGCACAAAGACGTATTGTACCTTTAAGAAAATAGTAATCTTTCATTTGACTTAAGCCTCAGAGTGTTTCTGCATGTAATCACTGTACTAGCTCAGAGTAGTTATTAAAAAGGAGGTTTAGAGTAGTTATTAAAATATTATATTATTTATTTTGACTTAAATTCCTCTAATTTACTTAATTAACAATTTTTCATATTTATTTTTAAATATTTAGTATTATGTATTAAAAAAAAATAATTTTGCTTAATATAAATACATCATTCATATCTTGTTGAGTTTGAAAAACTATAGCATAAATAATTAGAAAGATGAATTATAATTCAAATAATTTATATATCAAATTAAAATAAAAAGATGAACACACACAATATAAATAATTTAGTATTAATGATATGTTATAACAATTTTTATATAAATAATTTAGTAATCTAATATCATTTATATATAAAACCTTGTGCACTCACCCCATCCTAGGTTTTCATGCTTGTGTATTCACATTTCTATTTTGATATGCTATAACAATTTTAAATTTTAATTTAATATATTTTGTAATAAAATAATATAATATAAATAATTCACTATGTTATTTTGCATATAATAATTTTAGTTTAGTATGTTTTGAAATATATTTTATTAATTTTTATACTTCTTTGTTTATGATAATATGACACAAACATGTCATATCATCAACGAATATGTCAGAATTGCAATTAATTTCAAAAAATTGACAAAGGAGAGGTTTGAATAAAATTCAAAATGTTGTTACATGTTTTTGCATTTTTATTAAAAATATTTATGATAAAAAGTATACATATATTAACAGTGTTTAAGGAAGAGTGATTAATGTACAAATATATATATATATATATATATATATATATTTTAGGATAATTATCTTTGTTGGATATCAATGTAATTTTTTTATGAAGATTATAAGATTGATCTAGCGGCAATGTTCATATATGGGGGAGGATAGATCTTTAGTTCAAATATCTCTTTTAACAAATAGTTTTTCTTTGTGTTTTTTAAAAAGGGTAGAATAATTATTTTCAAAAATGAACATCAAAAGGGGGAATTCTTTTTATTAATAGTATAGATATAGTATATAATATAATATTATAGATTATTGATATAATATGACAATTATGTATGTTGGATATAAATATTTTAAAGTAGCTTTTTTCTTAAAGTTATAAGGTTGACTGACCTAGTAACAAAAGTCTATATATATATATATAAGGGAGAGAGTATATATAAGGGAGAGATAGGTTGTGGGTTGAATCTCTCTTTTAGCAAAATATTTTTTTCTTTTTTTTTAAAAAAAATGGTAGAATAGGTATTCTAAAAAGTGGACATCAAAAAGAGGAATTTCATTTTTATTAATAGTATACATTATAATATATATACATTGTCAGTGTAAAAGAGTTTTACACTGACGTTGACTCATAATTTTTCATTTATGTGACTTTTAAAGTACTAACTAATAAAGTCAACAAACTTACCATAAATGAAGGATTGTAATTGAATGTCAATACCAATTAAACTCTAATATGTATATATATATATATATATATATATATATATATATATATATATATATTATAGATTATTGATAATAGAATAATTATGGATGTTGGATATAGAGATTTTAAAGTAATTTTTTTCTTATAAGGTTATAAGGTTTATCTAGTTATAAAGTAAGGAGACAGAGGTTGTAGGTTGAAATCCCTCATTTGACAAAATAGTTTATTTTTTAATTTTCAAATAAGTATATGGGTAGAATATGTATTTCAAAAAGTGGACATCAAAAGAGGAATATTAATAATATAGATTATTATTATTATTATTATTATTATTATTAGTATTAGTGTTATCCATGGACTCAGACCCTATATGGTACCCGAAAAAATACTCTCAAGTGAGAGCGAGTATAATTACTTGCAAAAATGGGAACGGGTACCTGTCTCGCCTCACACCTTTTTTATATATATATATATATATATATATATATATATATATGTATGTATGTATAAAATTTAATATGATTACATTATATAATATTAAATATGATAATTTTGAGTAGATAATATTACTAAAAATATTATTTTTTATTATAATATATGATAAATAATAGAACTATAAAGTAAAAGAGATATACAACATATTTTACACAAATGTAATAAAATAAAAATACAAGTTACAAGAAAAATGAGTTATTTATAAAATAACTTAATAAAGTTACAATATTATTTAATATTATGGTAAAAGAAAAGGTTTATGTGTAATCATATAAAACATTAGGAAGTATTTTATAATTTGTTCTATGTTTGATATTATTGTTGGTTTATTTTTCATATTATATTTACTTATTTATTATCTTTATACATAAGTAAAGGGCGGGTCATATATGAGATCGAATATGGATACATTTCTTAAACGTGGATATGAGGATCAACACTATAGTACCCTACCCATTGCTATCCCGATGTTAACTATCAAATTACTTTAACAATAATAAAGTAATTAAAATGCTATTACGATTTTAGTTTTCCATAGAAAAAAAGAAAGTATTACAATTTCCATTATATTAATGAAAGTCATAGAAGTAATATATATATATATATATATATATATATATATATATATATATGAGTTTAATTGGTATGCATTGTTAGTGTAACAAATTTTATATTGATTAATACTTTAAAATTCATATAAATAAATAGTTATGATTGAACTAATTAAACTCTATTTATATTTGTTTCTATGTTCAATATATATGTTTTGTACTTACATCAATAATTTGATTTTGCTTTTATAAATAAATAGTTATGATTGAACATTAGTGTAAAATTCTTTTACACTATGAATGAATATCAAAACAAATTAATTTTTACATACCAATTAATTTTTACACTATTAGTGAATATCAAAACATTTAGAATTTTGTTCTTACATAAAAATTTTTACTTTTATTTTGCTTTTATAAATTAGATTTGTATGATATTTTTAAATTAATTCCAACATCTATTTTATCTTGGTTAAAAAAATCCAATTTATCAAGAACAGATGAAAATAACCAAAACTTATGTGTCAACATATGCAGAGAAGAGCAACTAGGAGATGGGTGAAACACCATTATTTCTCATTTTCTCGAATTCCAAACTTTGGGCCATCACATGCATTTTTTTTTCTCTTTTTCAATTTTTTTTCTTCCTTAAAATTCAAACCTTTTTTACCTTGTTCTAACTTGAAAGCATCCTAGAAATTACTCTCTAAGAGGCATTGGTTCTCTGCAACCTTGCATGAACATAACTTTGTGTCTTGTGTTCTTCTCATAGAAAATATATTAATTATTATTAATATTATTTATTATTATTATCATTATTATTTTTATAAATAAATAAATGTTGCCAAATTTCATGTCCTATTGTTCAACTTATATCAATATTCAAGCAATAAAAGATAAAAATTCGAAATTAAAATAGTTTCTTTTCATTTAGAATTATAAAGTTTAATTAGTTAGCATGTATGTTATTCAACTTGAGTAATCTTTAAAGAAAAAAAATGTGAAAAGAGATTTTTTTTTTGTCAAATTCGGTATAAGTGTGTGGCATTGTGTATCACTTCTAACATTGTACGTGTAGCACAACACATTAAGGATTTAATTGATTATTGAAACAGAAGAAATATAATTAACCTTCTCGGTCCCTTTTTTAAGTTTCTATTTGTTTAGAAAATTTATGGTATTATTTATATTTTATCTATAAAAGTTTCAAATTACATTAATTATTTCTTATTAATTATACCCATATTTTTTGTCAATAAAAATAAATGAAAATTTTATTAAGAGTGATTTTCAAAGATAAAAAAACAAAATGACATAATAAAAAAAAACAAGTGATACGTAAAGAATTTTAAATTTAATTATTATTTTATCTTTATTATATTTTGAAACTTATTAGATTATTTATTTATATATAATTTTTTTATTTTAAATACAAAACAACTTCACAAACCTTCTACGTATAGAAATTTACTTAAATATAAAAGTAAACAATTTGGTTAAACTTTAGGAGATTTAAATGTAGCAATTGAATGGATAGTTAGACAAAGAAAATATTAGAAGAAAAAAAATTTACAAAAATTCATATATAAAAGAACTCATATAATTGTAAAAAATTTTAAAAATTAACAATAATTTATTAAAATCATGTAAAATATATTAATTAAGTTGTATCCCTATAAGATGAAGAATAATTTAACCATAAATTATGCTTTGGATTATTATAAAATTTATAAAATATTAATTTCATCCTATAACTTTTTTATCTTAATTTGATACTTTAAAATTTAATTGATTTTTTTTCAGGTTCTAAATTATAATTTAGGTTCTTAGTTATAATTTTATTAGATAATAATATATAAAATATAACTGTAGATCATCTCATGTGGTATTGATTTTGGTGGTAAAACTACACCATAATTTTATTAGATAATAATATAAAATATATAACTGTATAGTTATCTCTATACACCATGATTTTTTAAGGTTATCATTATAAGAGCACATTTATTGAATATAAATTTATAAGAATAAATCATCAAATATTTTCTTATAAATCATATATTTCATATTCATTATAACATTTAAAAAGTATAACACAACTAACCTAATTTTATAATCATTAAAGATATTTCAATGATTTTATAGAATATAATCATAATAATATTGTGATTGAATTAATCACTAATATGATTTCACCCTCGTATAATCAATATGAAGTAAACAGAAAAAACATGTGTAGTTCTTATTATTTAATTTTAATATCATATATGTTATTTTTATATATCAATCTTTTATATTTGTATGCATAATTCTGATGATATTATTATTTTTATATAATTTTAATTGATAAAAACTATGAAAAATTAATTTTCAACAAACAATTTCTAATAACCCTATAATTGTTCTTATGCTTATTAGAGGTGTTTTTATTTATTAAAAATTCAATAAAAGTTATCTTTGTATATATATAGATAATATTCCTAACAATTATAGTACAATGTATAATTCGATAATTTATATTGATATATTTCTTATAAAATATTTGGATAATTGTGAGTCGTTTGGGATTTTAATGTAACAAAAATAATTCCTTTGACTCAATATTAAAGAGAGTTAACTGGTTGTAAGTTATTAAATTGAGATTTTAATTTGACAAAAAATATTTATTTGATTTAAATTTATTTACTAGAACATAAAATAGAGTAAATTACAGTAATACTATCTCAATTTTCATATCTTAATCTCTCTTTAACTTTAAAAACACATTATTTTAAGAATTTAATTAATATGTATTGTGAGGGTAAGATTTTTTATACTGACATTTAATCACAACCCTTAATTTATGGTATGTTTATTGACTTTACCAATTAATATTTTAAAAGTCATATAAATGAAGATATGTGATTAAATGTCAGTGTAATATTTTTTTTACAGTGGGCTTACAAAAAAAATATTTTTTTACTATGTCAGTGCATACTCATTAAACTCTTATAATAATATCTTCTATATGTTTCAAAATACTATACTGAAAACCTTATCAAACCTTAGGCAGTCACTCTCTCAGTAGTACGAAAGTAATGATTAAAAAATATAAATGTATATATAATTACAATAAATTTGAAGAAATGTTATTATAATTTACTCTATACAATAATAATGTAAATTTGGACGCGTGACATTATTTTTTTCATAGAACATATGGCATTATTTGATTACTTTGTCACTTGTCAATTTTTATTCTCAGTAATTATCTTATATTGCTCTCTTACCCTACATCCATTCTTTATGTATTTTTAAAGGAAGATTTAGCTTTCCATAACTATTGTTTAAAAGTAACATTATCAATATTGAGAACGGGAGTACACACCCTTTACTTTTATGTACTCATTACAGTTGTACCCCTCTTTTGAAAATTTTGTAATATCATACATAAATTTATTACATATGTACTGCCTAAGTTTTGTATGATATTATACATGTACCCCTAAGTTCCGTATGTTATTACACATGCACCCCTATATTTTTCAAACTGCACAGTCGATACTTTTCTCACCTTCATTGTTTGACTGTTATGAAACTTGAAGAAAAAAAATAATTCATGTCACATCCACATGAAATAAAACGTAATAATGCAAAAATAAATGGAAACATGTGTACTTGGAAAACGAGGACTACAGTAATAATGAGTACATAAAAATAAGAACATATGTGTAGTTTAAAAAAAAGAGAAAGTATTTGTAATTACACTAAACCTGTGGGGCTACATCTGTAATTACTTCAAAGTTTTATTTCATAAAGTTTTTTTTGTGAAAATAAAAATTCACTTCAAAATAATTGTCGATTTAGTAATTTAGTTTAAATTTTAATTAGTATATACTGACAGTGTAAAAGAATATTACGCTAACATTTAATCACATCTTTTAATTTATATAACTTTTAAATTATAAATTGGTAATGTTAACAAACATAGCATAAATGAAGAGTTTTAATTGAATGTAAATTTACTAATTAAAATATTTAGTATAAGTGAATTAAATTGAAATAATTAAGCTTGAATATCTTATAAATATTGATACAATTTTTCACAACAGTAGATTTGATTTAACGAATTAAATTGCTCCTATCAAGGCTTTTTATTATATTATTTAACATAAATTTAAAATAATTTTCTAAAAGAAAAAATTAAAATACTTTTTAAGATGATAATATGTATATATTTTACTTATATATGTTGATGTAAAGTTCATAGATTTTTATATGTTCATTAATTAGTTTTTTAAATCTTAAATAATTAAAAAAATTGTATCATACTATTAAATAAAATATATTTTTATATAATTAAAATAGTTGCAATAAAATACACTTATTTTATTATATGGATAAAATAAAATTATAATATGTGAAAATAATTAGATGAAATTAATTATCAACATATATTAAATTTTGAATAATTTGAAATTTATATTAATATAAATTTAATTTTGACCACTTTTAAAAATATAAATTGAAAATAAAAATTTATATATCAACACTATGAATTAAACTATATTTTTTAATATAAAAAATTAATATATGTCAACGTTATAAATTAGGATATACTTCTCAACTTTAAAAAACTAAAAAGATGTACTTTTTTTTATTAGTAGAAAGTAGAAACATGTATATTAAGGAACATTTATAATGTGATGATAAAAAAATGATTGACTTGAATAAATCAATATCCTAAAAATGGACTTAAATTTCTAACCTATCTATTTTAATATATTTATTAAAGTTTTACCTTCACCAAAAAGGAAAGTAGGAGAAACCCCGAGGAAATCCGCTATTAAAGAAACAAACAAGTTGCTAGACACAGGGTTTATCCGAGAAGCACATTACATGACTTGGTTAGCCAATGTGACAACATGGTCCTTAAAGGAAATGGAAAATGGCGCATGTGCACAAACTATATGGATTTGAACAAAGCATGCTTGAAAGACGCATACCTTATTCCGAGTATAGATCGGCTTCTTGATGGAGCCACTGGACATCGGGTGATGAGTTTCCTAGATGCATATTCAGGGTATAATCAAATTCGAATCTACCCACCCGATGAGGATAAAACATCCTTCATAATAGACAATGCCAATTATTGCTGCAAGGTCATGCTTTTTGGCTTGAAGAATACAGGGTGACATATCAACGATTGATAGATAAAATTTTTAAGAGTCAAATTGGAAGAAACATTGAGGTTTATGTAGATGACATAGTGGTCAAATCAGAAAACTATAAGAAACATGCAAATGACCTGTCTGAAACATTCTCTTCTCTTAGAAAATATCATAAGAGATTAAACCCAACTAAGTGTGTCTTCGGAGTTGAGAGTAGAAAATTCCTCGGTTTCATGCTCTTACACAAGGGATAGAGGTCAATCCTGACAAGTGTCAGGCAGTCATTGACATGAGAAGCCTGCATAACCAAAAAGAATTATAGAAGCTCACAGGATGGTTCATGTTCCTTTCAAGTTTCCAGCCAAGGTTAGTAGATAAAACCAAACATATGGTCAGGTTAGTGAGAAAAAACTCCAAGTTTGAATGGATAGATGACTGTGAGATAGCCATCCAAGAGCTCAAAGCATTCTTCTTTGGCTCACCAACACTACTAAACCTAGTTACTGAAGAAAACCTCTTGCTATACCTCTAGACGACCAACAAGGTCATTATGTTGTGGTGGTCCAAAAGGTTAAACAACTTCAAGAGCCCATATACTTCATTAGCTGAACACTCCATGAGCTTGAGCAAAGGTACTAGATTATTAAAAAGCTTGGCTTAACCTTGGTCACAACCTCAAGACGTCTGAGACCATACTTCTAAGGATATCAAGTGGTGGTCAAAACGGACTATCCCATCTTAAAGGTCTTGCGCAAACCTCAACTAGTAGGATGAATGATCTCATGGTCAGTTGAGTTGTCCAAGTTCAGCCAACTTAGC
The DNA here is from genome assembly GCA_037954015.1 of Psophocarpus tetragonolobus. Taxonomy (NCBI): domain Eukaryota; kingdom Viridiplantae; phylum Streptophyta; class Magnoliopsida; order Fabales; family Fabaceae; genus Psophocarpus; species Psophocarpus tetragonolobus. The sequence continues at coordinate 37,388,443 of CM075691.1, read as the reverse complement.
CAAGGAGATGGGGGCAACAAAGTTGGTATGCTGAAGTGACTCACAACTTACCAAGTCAAATGTCCTCTTTTACTACAATATTACTATGCAGTTAACAACTTCAAAACACATTTCGATCACCTTACAATTGAACATGTTAAGAGAACTGACAACAATCAAGCCGACCTCCTCGCTAAATTGGCCAGTACTAAAAAGTAAGGTCAATATAAGACAGTCATCCAACATACCTTGGAGGAACCAACTGTTAGAAATCCTATGGGCCTATAGGTGCACCCCGCATTCAGTAACCTAAGAGACTCCTTATAGCCTCATGTACGACATAGACACCATGATCCCGACAGAAGTGGGAGAAGAACCTTCATTTCGATGAAAATTGTACAATGAAGGCAATGATGAGTAGATGTTAGTAGAATTGGACTTAACAGATAAGGAAGTCATACAAGAGGAAACATGCAAGAAAAGGGCTACTAAAAATACAACACAAATTTCAGATCGAGGTCCTTCAAACAAGGAGACCTCGTTTGGTGAATGAGGGGAGAAGCCCAACGAGAACTCGAACAAGGAAAGTTTGCATCAAACTGGGAAGACCCTTTCAGAATCAACTAAAATATGGATAATGGAGCTTACATACTAGAGCATTTATCAGGAGAAATCTTACCAAGGTTGTGGAATATTGCAACACACCTCAAATTTTATTACAGTTATCTCTCCTATGTAATATAGACCTATGTACTATTTTTCCTACCACCAATCTTTTCCCAAGTGGGTGTTGACTGGGGAGGTTTTAATAAGACATCCATTTTTATTAATCAAACAAGTCTACCGTTTATGATATAAGTTTGTTGCATACACTTCACTGATATCTCTACTCGGTAATCTTGTTCGGTAAAACGTGAAACATTGGTGAGAGTCCAATGCCTCGAAAACCTAAGGGTTCCTCTACAAGGTTCATCCACACAGGGTGAGTCAGGGCCTAAGATCAGGCCGAAAGGCGTAGTCGATGGACAACAGGTGAATATTCATGTACTACCCTTTGTTGGTCCCGAGGGATGGAGGAGGCTAAGTTAGCCGAAAGATGGTTATCGGTTCAAGGACGCAAGGTGCCCCTGCTTTTTCAGGGTAATAAGGGGTAGAGAAAATATCTCGAGCCAAAGTTCAAGTACCAGGCGCTACAATTATCGACATATACATGGAAGGGCAGTTCCATTCACAATGAATGACTCCTTTTGACATATGCTCAACATGGAAGCTTCATTCTATAAAGAGAATGATCCCACCGACACAAATAGAAAAAAACTACAACCAACCAATGTTGTGGTTAACTCGGCAATTCAGTCATCGCACCATAAAAAATCACCATTCAGTTTACGAGCACACACACGCATCATTCAACCTAAGAATTAACAAATAAAATAAGTAACATTTATAACACCATAAAGAACGCTTAAAGTAGACATACATGTCCTAGAAAAGTGAAAGGGCAGTTATCATTAATCATTTTACCCGAAATCGGTGTTAATATTAAAAAAGGGGATGTGTAAGCATCCTAGGTACTACAAAACAATGGCTCTTAAGTGGCCATGATCTCAGTTCTATAAACAAACTAATGGTCTTTACATGACCACTATTAAAATTAATGATAAACCCCTAGAAACAAAAAAGAGCTTAAAATGGAAGTTAAGTAGGGGAGCACCATCGGCGGTAGTTCTTGCATCAACATCTGAATCTGTGATCTCTTTCTCAAGAAGCTTGCAACCCTTATAGATGTCATGATCCACATCAAATTGGGTCACATTAACCTGATAGAGAAAGGCAGTCTGGTGAACATCCTTCTTAAAACCTTTAATGGCTGATGTCGATGGTTACCTTAGCCTCATTCGTGATGTCAGCTTCTAACACGGTCTCCCTTTTTGACACCTCGACCAAGTTAGCCTTGGCCTTATGAGATGGTCTGATGTCGTCTTTAGCTCTTTTTCAGAAAACTGGTAGTTGTCTTCCTCAACTTTCACCTTCCCCTTGAGATTAACAGCTCCTCAGAAAAAAGATTGTTGGCCAACAAGGTTTCGACAAGAGAAGTGCGATACTCTAAGAGCTCTTTCTTTAGCTTCTCCATCCATGTGTTCTTTAGTGCATCTCGAATCAACCTTTGGATCAACATCCAAGCGCGAGCTTGCAATTTGTATAATTGGTCATTATCTCCTAGACTGTTGGACCATCAATAAACTCCAACTCTTCCAGGGTGTACCCAACTATTTTTGTCTTCTTCCTCATTCTCAGAACTTATAGTCTTCTAAGTGAGCTTCTTAGAAAGGACACCTGACTTATCTCCCCCTTCCGACTCCTTCCTCTTCTTGTTTTCATAGTGGTCATGCAGGTGGAGGTAGCAGGTCAAGTAGACCAGTACCTTTAGGCCCCATTGCCACGTTCTCTTTCTTGCTTTCCTGAGTCTGGCCCTCGCGATTTTTCTTGAACGAGAACCAAGAACCCTGCGGTACTTTGTCGGCCATAACACCTACAAAGACAACAAAAATTAGCCAAGTAAAAATTATGAACTGAAAGTAAATTGCTAAGGACGATGACTTAGTATCCAACCCAGGGCCAGGATCAGTAGACAATGGTAACCTCAAAATAGACTTCATGAGAAGTCGGTGGGGAAGATCGTAAAAAATAGATAGTAACTTTAAGTCGTTCTCTAGCATATGCGACCTCAGCCACTCACCATCGTAGGTTCAGTGTCCAATAGAAGGGAAATCTAGGTTGGTCGTTCTCGTCATACATGTACTTATGACCCCGAGGTCTAGCACCGACCTTGAAGAACCCTTGCTTGAAATCGTTTAAGGAAGAGGTATATGGACTAAATAGACAAAAATTCTACTGACCCGTAAATGAAACCCACATCGGGGTCTCACCTAGGCGAACACAATAGGAAAAATCCTAGGATTGGGCTCTCAATACAGTGCCCTGTAGAGCGTTCGAAACGACTACAAAATGGCCCAGCTATTGGGATGCAATTGGCTTGGTGCCACATTAAACATACAGAGCACAACCATCATGAATTAATCAAATGGGAGTCGAATGTGAAACTTCAAGAAAAGGTTGTCATACATAAAAAAGAAATCTTTATCGGAATCACCTCGGCCAAAACAAACCCTATCGAGCTTGTTATATATGTCCATACTAAAGATGTTATTCCCCGTGTCTGGTACAGTGAGTTCGGTCGAAGTTATCTACAATCCACTGTAAGTCCCTAACTTTGGTATGGCACAACCTATATGACAAGATGGAAGGCTTCACCCACTCATACCCTGCAAGTGTAAAGTCATTAACCACCTCGGCTACCGGGTTTGTAGCCACAGTTAACTGCCTTACACGAGCTGACACCATGTCTACAGAACTGGAGACTTCGCCCCTAGTATTAAGGACTACCAACCTTGGAACTCTCGCACTCTCCATCCTCGGAAGATGATGACCTAGTATGGGATGACTTGCTCAAACTCTTCGACATGATACATACCTTTTACTTACAAGACGTTTGATATTGGATTATCAGATATTGCTACACTCTAGAGTGTGAGAAAGCGTGGTGGATGGAGAGCTTGTCTGCAACCCTATTTATAGATAGCCAACCCATCGGGCCCAACGTGCCAGTTAACCCCAACCATCTAATTGCAATTAATCAACGGTCCCCAAGTGTCCACCTGTCAAAGAGCGAGACTACCTAGGAACCTACTCTAGACGCCCTAACTTCTTAGGGTTATGACAGTTCCCATACCTTGCACGTTTTGTCTCCCCATGCAACACACGCACCTCTCGGGATATACTTCACGCATTTTGAATTTCAACTTATCATAGTCCATCTCTATTCCCATGTGAGCCTCAGGGCATGTGTACCGAGAAGACCTCAAAAGACATAATCTCGTTATTGCTTAGAAACTAGTCACATCTCAGTCAACAAAGTGACAAACTTCACACAACCGTTAGTGATACGTTCCAAGGACAACTAAGCAACTCGTGATGTTTCTGCCATGGATATGACAATGCTAGCCTTAGTACTGCATTAGCCAAGTAAGACGATGTAGAGATATTTGTCTTGATGACTCAAAAATTATAAGATGGATTGGAAGACACACCAGAGGTAGTGGTAAATGGTTTTGGGGGGACAATATGTGTCAACTGTGATGTAGCCTTCAAGGTCACGGGTTACATGCAGAGAATGAATCTATCAATACCACACAGGATAATTGAAGGAGTTTAGTTTGATATGGATTTGGGCGATCGTGTTAAATTCCTGAAGATCCTTTGGATCATAAAAGGTGGGAGGAGGAATGACAGTAGATGTGGACGAGTGAGAGGCCATTGGATGAAAAGGAAGGCTTGTTAAACAATCGGCTTTAATTTCATATCATATAGAATAGTGAATAGTAACAAAGGAAGCCTATTATTAATTCAATCATAATTAGAATGATAAAGGTTGCACTTATATAAGTGTTGAATATAAATTGAGAAGTTAAATAATTATCAGTATAATGATAAATAAAAAACTGATAAAAATAACAATTGAAAAAAATAAAAAATATAATGATAACAAATCTAAAAAGATAAAGTACTAAGTTAGTACTCCTACAAAAAACTCACCTTCCCACACACCCCTTTCCCATTTGAAGCTTTCATTCCATTCTTCCTTTGTGCCTTACAGCTTCTATTTCACCCTCCCAGGAAAAAAAAAACATAGCTTTTTCCCATACCAACATTGTTCCTTAATTTTTTGTTATTTATTCAACTTCATTAAACACACGCGTTGTGCAAGGTGTGGAGAACACACCATAACCTAAATTTGTTCCGTCAACCCTTCCTTTCTTACAACTTGCAACAAAAAATTTTTAAAATAACATATAAAAGTAAAACTTTTTGGTGTTTATTTGTTATGGTTGTGCAATAGACACATGCACACACACTTAGCCACACCCCCTCCCCCATAGACACACGCACACACGCAGTACCTACATAACCATACACAGACCTACTGACCCATACCCACGCATACACGACGCACACACACCCACTTACACATGAAATATGTTATATTGTACCCCATTTTATAAAGGATAAAATAAGCTCTTAAATGCTTATAAAAAGCAGCGCAAATGTTTTTTAATTTTTAGTAGATACTTAATGTCTTTGTTTACTACATATCTTGTTAGGTAATATCTATGTTATAAAAACAAGACTAGACTGCTCTGTTCGATCGGAAAACCGGTGAATCGGTCTGGTAATCGGTTTGGTCAATCCTAAAAGTCGGTGCAAAACAATATCATTATTCTAACCGGTGGTTCAACCAGTTTGTATTTTTTTTAATTTTTTTTATTTTTCTATATCCACCCCTCGTTTTCCTAAATCAACCAATTTTTAATTAAAAAACTAAGAAAACTTAGGAATATGAAGTTGTATTTAGTAAAATTATTTTTATCCTTTTATAATTACAACCTTAATATATTTTTCTTTTATAATCTTAATTGTTATAGTACATTAATAATAAAAAAATATTATTTTATTAAGATTGATTCAACCACTGATTCAATAACAATTGAAGAAATGAATCATTGTTTTCACCGATTCCATCATCGGTCCAGTTTTAAAAACATAGACTAATATACATGCAAATTTATGAAGGATAAGAACACTAAAGTCCTATGAAGAATTAAATCCGTTTTGCTTCTCAAATTAAAAGGTTTTACACCTAATTGCTAAAATTGTTATTTTTAATATCCCTATGACAATGCAGATAGAACTATTTGCAATTTGTTGTATTTTTAACCTTTTAGACACTATAATTTAATTTATAATTTAAATAAAATTCCTAATGGATGAAAACAACAAGAAAATATAAAATTGTTGGTTAAAAATTAAATTTTTACAGTTTTTATCAATTAGAATTATATGAAAATATAATAACATAAGAAAAATTATGCATTCAAATATAAAATAATTATATATAAAAGTAACGTATACGATATTAAAATTAAATTACAAGAACTACACATATTTTTTGTGTTTACTTCATATTGACTATATGAGAGTGAAATCATATAAATGATTAATTCAATCACAATATTATTATGATTATATTCTATAAAATCATCCTCATATCTTTAACTATTATAAAGTTGGGTTTGTTATGTTATGTATTTTTTGTAAATATTAATAAATATGAAATATATATAATTTATAAGAAAATATGAGATAATTTATTTTTATAAATTTATATTCAATAAAATTTCTCTTGTGATGATAACCTTAAAAAAATTGACAATTAAAAATCTTAATTTCAATAAACAAATACCCACAATATCTTAAAAACATAATTTACATTCAATTGTTTATAATAAATTATGAATTAATAAAATTTATTTTATTAATAATTTTTATATTTAAATGACATTTTTATATTCAAATAAATTTGTGTAATGCTTTGACATTTGATCTTAGCATATTTTAAAACTTTTAATTTATTTATTATATAATACATAGTAATATATAATTATTAATATCTATTTATATATCTATCTCTATAGTACTTTTTTTTTTGTATAAATCTAGATAGAATCTAACTAGCTTCTTAACAAAATCTAATTGGTTAACCACGATAAATCTAAATAAGTTAGTAGGATTAGCTAGTACATGTGGATTCTATAAACTTTGTTGGGAAAGTAGTTTCACATCTAGAATTAGTACAACAAAAGATATCTACAGTTATATTTTATATTATTATTTAATAAAATTATAATTGAGAACCTAAAAAAAATTAAGTTTTAAAGTGATTAAATTTAGATAAAAAAATTTATAAAACAAAATTATTATTTTATAAATTGTATAATAATCTAAAGTATAATTTATTGTCAAATTATTTTTAATTTTATAGAAATCCAATACAAGTTAATTAATATATTTTACATGATTTTATTAAATTATTATTAATTTTTTATTTTTTATGATTATATATGAGTTCTTTTATTTATAAATTTTCATAGATTTCTGTTGCTTCTTTCTAATATTTTCTTGGTGTATCTATTGGTTCAATTCCTATGTTTAAATCTAACATTACTTAACCAAATTCATTTGCTTTATATTTAAGTAAATATCTATACATACCATCTAGAGTTGTTTTGTATTTAAAATAAAAACAAATTTATATACAAATAAGTAGTTTAATAAGTTTCTAAAAAGATAGTAAGAGTAAAAAAAAAATAATTTTAAAACCTTTCACGTATCACTTGTTAGTTTTTTTTTTCTTATGGTGCTATTTTTCATTTTTTTTCATTGAAAATCACTCATAATAATTTTTCTCTCTATGTGATAAAATGTTCATTTATTCTTCTTCAAAAAAAAAATATAGGTATAATTAATAAAAAATAATAATATAGTTTTAAACTTTAAAAAAAACATAATTTTTTCAAAAAATAGAAACTTAAAAAAGGAACTACTGGGTTAATTACTTTCCTTCTATCTCACTAAGCAATTAAATCTTAATGTGTCACACATACAATCTCTCTTAGGAGTGATAAGAGACAATGCCACAAGTTCCCTATTTCCTATTTGACCATAAAAAATCTCTTTCTTACCATTTGTTCTTTAAGAATAACATAAATGTAAATTATTTTAATTTTTAATTTTCATCTCTAGTTCTTTAAATATTGACCTAAGTTGTACAACATGAAATTTGGCAACATTTATTTATTTTTAAAAAATAAAATAATAATAATAAATAATATTAATAATAATGAAAATTTTTCTCTAGGAGAAGAACACAACACAGAGAGCATTCTGCTATGTTTTTCTAAAATGCTTGCAATTAAAACAAAGCAAATAGGGTAGAGTCATCAAAACGAGTTCAAATATGTGGGCCAACCTGGCCTACCATGAATACAGGTTGGTCGGAGAAAAAAAATAAGACAAATGAGTTGCAATAGCTAAAAATCAACCTGGCTCACTTCAGAGCCGACCCTCACAGGTTCAACTCAAGTGGGCCAAGTCAGCCCGTATTCAACCACTAAATATTTATTATTTTAATATTTTATTATTTTAATAAATATTTATTATTCAACCCATTGAACATTTATGATTTAAATATTTGTCTTAAATAATTAGTTTTAAAATTTTAAATAATCTCAATTTTTAAAATAATTTCTTTATTTTTTGGTAGGTTGGTGGGTTGACCTGTATAACTCGTCAACCCGTGGTAGGCTGGGTCAAGCTAACAAATTGAGTAAGAAAGTTTAAATGTGTCGGGTTAGGTTGACCCGTATGGGCCAAACCAACCCGTGATAGTTATAAAAGAGGATTTGAATTTCAAGAAAAAAAAAGAAAGGGAGAAAAATTGTACAGTATGGCACTCAATCCAAAATCACAATTAGGAATTTGAGAAGATGAGGATGGGTGGAAATCATGAAGAAGAGCACCCTCGTTCAAACGAATAGATGAAAGTGCGTATATGTTGTTTGCACTTACCCGCTGTCTTTCTTCTCGTGCTTGTTCCTTAAACTGTCCTCCTTGTTCCTTTTCTAGATGTTATCCCATAAATGTTGGGTATTTTTATCGATTTTTGATAAATTCATGTTTTTTTAATCATGATAAAATATGTTTGAATTAATTTAAAAATTTTGTACAAATCTAATTGGTTAAAAAAATCAATGTAAAAAATTTGATACAATTACAAAATTCTAAATATTTTGATATTTACAGTGTTGTAAAAATCGATTCGATCACTAACCCGATTAAGGCAAATGACCAATAGATTAGTGGTCGGATAACTCAATCTAACCCGATTTATATATAAAAAAAACATAACATCACAATTTTCACTTTCTACATTCTCAAATCGCATATAAAATAAAGAGAAAATAAAAAGTAAGAAATGAAATTATTTAAAATATTTTTTTAAAGAAAAAAACTAAACTTAACCACTAGGCGGTTCGAGTTACCGTTTTTTACTTGAACTAGTTAGTTCAAACCAAGTCAACTATGTTCCTGGTCTTTTAGAAAAAACGGCCAATTATATGATAGGTCTCATCTGAACTGATTTTCACAACTATGAATATTCATTTGATTTGTTCAACATACAAGTAATATATATATATATATATATATATATATATATATATATATATTGTAATGAGTAATTAATCTTAACCACTAGAAGTAAGTATAAAAAATTTACTGTTCGTCCTATCCGTTGATTTTCTTGAAATTTAATGATTGTAATGAGTAATTAATCTTAACCACTAGATTTCAAGAAAAAGAAGGATGATGATAAAAAGTAAGTCTTTTATACTTACTCTTGGAGTGACTAGATCTCACACATACATATATGTATATATATATATATATATTTATACATACATACATACATATATATATACACACTCTTGTGACTCCAAAGATAATGGAAATCATGATTTTTTTTAAAGATCAGAACCAACTAAGACCTTTTTTTTCTTTTTATTTTGATGGAGAACTATTCTATTATTGTTAAAGTAGATTGATAGGTAGCAGAGCATTGAGAGGGGGCCCAGAACAGAGAAGAGTGACTAATACTAGTTTTAATTCTATGGTGTTTTATAGTGATACGTGCAATTTGAATATTGATAGTGTTAAATAAGTTTGGAATCATCCTCACTTTAAATGCTTAACTCATAGAAATGGAATTCCTTTTGCACAAGTATTAACAAGAACTATAGTTAGTGTTTTCCTACTTTAATATTAGTCATGTAAATGGTTGTTTGCAATACAGTGACAGAATTCTTGATCCATTTTACATAATTCATGAAATGAATGCAATGGATGATAAGTACTGTTCTACAGAATGTTGGGATAATTCTATCATTTGATTAATGGATGTCGGTTGAATTTGATGATGAGTCATTATTTGTAGTAGTTTGCGTTGATCAATTTAAAGATCCTGGTTTGAGATAAATCCTAACTATAGAGATATATGTAAAATAATAATAATAATAATAATAATAATAATAATAAAAAATAATGATGAAGATGATAGATAATAATATATAACTATAGTGATTAGTTATTATGCGAAATTTAGTTCATAATTTTCACTTTTCATGTTTCTTCAAATTAAGTGGAGATGAACTCTCATCTACTGGTACAAAATTAAGTATTATTGTTGCAAGATAATTAATTGAGAAATAACAAACTAAAATAAATAAAATGCTAAGCAATGAAAAAACATTGAGCAAATAAAAGTAACAAAATGATCAGAAAACAAAAAAAAAACTTTCACCAAAATGAAAACATAAGCATGAAAAAATTCATATGTTAATAGACCTTTAAATTAACTTTAATGGAGGAAATTTAATAAAAAAATAGAAAATACTAATGAAGTAAGACTTCAATATTTTTGTGAAGTTGTTAATAAAGTATGCAATTGTTTAGTCGCAAAATTTGAAATTGATTCTCGAGAAAAATATGTGGAGCCGTATAGGGAATTAAGTTTTATACTTTAACATATATCTTTTAAAAATTCCTTAATTTTATTATTCTTTAGCCTTATATATAAAAAAATTTAGAATGAAGAGAGAAAATGTTAAACAAAGCAATGAGCAAATGACAAATTTAGAACTGAAACAAATACACATACTACATGTTGTTAATAAGCATAATGAGATTAGATTATTTTATAAAAAAGGAGCTTAGTAGAGGTTATGAGTACTGGTGTTTAAAGGAGCTTCTTAGGGGTAACAATGTAACCTCCTTTTTTAGGAACAACAACATATTAATAAAAGACGTAATTTATATTAGTAATTTTAATTTAATTTTTAATTATTTTTATCAATAAATTAAGAATTTATTTTATAATAAAATAAATGTGGGTATTGAGAATAAGATAGTCTAAAGGTTAAGTTTAGACTCAGTATTAAAAATCTTAAACCAATGCTTATCCTAGAGTAAATAAAAGGAGCTACGGTACTATGTTTTAGTTTCCATTTCTAACTTTCTCGAGGGACCTTGAGGAGCAAGCCACACCCTTACATACAAATCTTCATTCGAGGGTAAAGGTTGAGTGGGAAATTGTCTCTCACTAGCATATATAGAGAATATAGATAGAGAAGCAATTCCTAAGTTTCTATAGATTCAGATGCATGCGGTTGGAAAATTGTGAACACCTGAAAATCATAACATATTGTATACGTGACTTTGATTATTACATTGTTTGTATAAATTCAATTTCCTCTACTACAAAAAAGGCTTTCTGAAAGGCATGTTTACATCAATTATGTTATAAATGTTGTAGGAAAACTTACAGTCGCAACATTGTAATTTTGTGAAAGATCATAAAACTTTCTTAGGAATAATTGTTTTGAAGTTTTAATTTTAAAACAATTATATTGAAAAACATTTTACTAGGGTAAATGCGACTCCTTGATTCACTTTTTGCTCCAAATCCCTAATCAACTTTTTTCTCTCAAGGCTCCAAATCCTTCATCTTCTCAGCTTGCGTTCAACGTGGATGAAGATATGTGTCCTCTCCAATGTGTTTTTACTCCTATTTGTGCCTCACGACAAACATGTTTTTCTAAAACTGGAAACACCACATCGTTGAAAACTCCTCTCTCTCTCTAACTCTCTAGCACTTCCTAGGGTTTCCTTCAATCGTATCTCAATTTCGTAACTTCATCTCTAACTCTCTCTTGGTTTAGCTAGTACATATGGATTCTATAAACTTTCTTGGGAAAGTAGTTTCATATCTAGAGTCAGTTCGACAAAAGAAGTCTACAGTTATATCTTTTATATTATTATTTAATAAAATTATAATTGAGAACCTGAAAAAAATATATTAAGTTTTAAAGTGATTAAATTAAGATACAAAAATTTCTAAACAAAATTATTATTTTATAAATTTTATAATAACTAAAGCATAATTTATTGTTAAATTATTTTTAATTTTATAGAAATCCAATACAAATTAATTAATATATTTTACATGATTTTATTAAATTATTTCTAATTTTTTATTTTTTACGATTATATATGAGTTCTTTTATTTATCTCTGTTGCTTCTTTCTAATATTTTCTTGATGTATCTATCTCTTCAATTCCTATGTTTAAACCTCACATTACTTAACCAAATTCATTTGCTTTATATTTAAGTAAATATCTATACATACCATCTAGAGTTGTTTTGTATTTAAAATAGAAACAAATTTATATACAAATAAGTAGTTTATTAAGTTTCTAAAGAGATTGTAAGAGTAAAAAAATAATTAATTTGAAAACTTTTCACCTATCACTTGTTAGTTTTCTTTTATTATGGTGCTATTTTTCATTTTTTTTTCATTGAAAATTAGTCATAATAATTTTTCTCTCTATGTGATAAAAGTTCATTTATTCTTCTTAAAAAAAAATGGGTATAATTAATAAAAAATAATTAATATAGTTTTCAACTTTAAAAATAAAAAATAAATAAAAACATAAAGTTTTCAAAAACTAGAAACTTAAAAAAGGGACAATCGGGTTAATTACTTTACTTCTATCTCACTAACCAATTAAATTTTAATGTGTCACACATACATTTTATCTTAAGAGTGATAAAAGACAATTCCACAAGTTCCCTATTCCCTATTTGACCATAAAAAATCTCTTTCTTACAATTTTTTCTTTAAGAATTATATATGCAAATTATTTTAATTTTTAATTTTTATCTCTTGTTCTTTAAATATTGACCTAAGTTGTACAAGATGAAATTTGGAAAAACTTATTTAGTTTTAAAAAATAAAATAATAATAATAAAAAATATTAATAATAATGAATATTTTTCTCTAGGAGAAGAACACAGCACACAAAGCATTCTACTATGTTTTCTAAAATGCTTTCTGTTAGAACAAATGAGTGGGTCAACCTGACCAACCATGAATACGGGTCGGCCGGGCAAAAAAAAAAGACAAATGAGTTGCAATAGCTAAAAATCAACCCGTCCCACTTCAGACCCGACCTATACTAGTTCAACTCAGTTGGCCCAACCCAACTCATATTCAACCACTAAATATTTATTATTTTAATATTTTATTATTTTACTAAATATTTATTATTCAACCCATTAAGAATTTATGATTTAAACTATTATATTACATAATCAAATAGAAAATATTTTTCTTAATTGTAAATAAAGACTTAATTAAATAATTAGTTTTAAAATTTTAAATAATCTCAATTTTTAAAATATTTTTTTATTTTTTGGTAGGTTGGTGGGTTGGCCTGTATAACCCACCAACCCGTAGTAGGCCAAGTCGGTCTAATAGATTGAGTAAGAAAGTTTAAATGAGTCAGGTTGCTTTGACTTATTTTCTGATGGGTCAAGGTGGACTGACCCATATGGGCCAAACCAACCTGTTTTGACAGCTATAAAAGAGCGTTTGAATTTCAAGAAAAAAAATATGAGGATGGGTGGTGATCATGAAGAAGAACACCCTCGTGTAAACGAACGGATGAGAGTGCTTATATGTTGTTTGCACTTTCCCGTTGTCTTTCTTCTCGTGCTTGTTCCTTCAACTATCTCCTTGTTTTTTTCCTATATGTTATCCCATAAGTTTTGGGTATTTTTATCTATTTTCAATAAATTCATGTTTTTTTATTCATGAGAAAATATGTTTGAATTAAGTTAAAAATATTGTACAAATCTAATTGGTTAAAAAAATCAATGTAAAATTTTTTATATAATTACAAAATTCTAAATATTTTGATATTTACAGTGTTGTAAAAATCAATTCAATCACTAACCCGATCAAGGCATATGATTAACAGATTAGTGGTCGGATCACTCAATCTAACCCGATTTATATATAAAAAAATAAAACACGTAACATCACAATTTTCACTTTCTACATTCTCAAATTGCATAAAATATAAAGAGAAAAAAAAAAGTAAGAAATAACATCATTTAAAATATTGTTTTTAAAGAAAAAAACTAAACTAAACCTGAGTAGGATCAACTCGGTCTGAGTTACCATTTCTTAGTCTTTTAGAAAAACCGGTCCGATTATATGATATGTCCCATCCGAACCGATCTTCACAACTATGAATATTCATTTGATTTATTCAACATAGAAGTAATATATATATATGGGACGGAATCCACTTACTCCAAAAGTAAGTATAGAAAGCTTACTGCTCATCCTATCCGTTCATTTTCTTGAAATCTGATGGTTGTAATGAGTAATTAATCTTAACCATTAGATTTCATGAAAATGAAGGATGATGATAAAAAGTAAGTCTTTTATACTTTCTCTTGGAGTGAGTAGATCTCCTCCATATATATATTGACACACACATGTACATATATATATATATACATATATATATATATATATACTTATATATATATATATACATATATATATATATACACTCTTGTGAATTCAAAGATAATGGAAACCATGATTTTTTTAAAGATCCGAACTAACTAAGACCTTTTTTTTCTTTTTATTTTGAGGGAGAACTATTCTATTATTGCTCAAGTAAATTGATAGGTAGCAGAGCATTGAGAGGGGGCCAAGAAAAGAGAAGAGTGACTAATACTAGTTTTAATTCTAGGGTGTTTTGTAGTGATACATACAATTTGAATATTGATAGTGTTAAATAAGTTTGGAATCATCCTCACTTTAAATGCTTAACTCGTAGAACTAGAATTCCTTTTCAACAAGTTTTAACAGGAACTATAGTTAGTATTTTCCTGCTTTAATATTGGCCATGTAAATGGTTGTTTGCAATACAGTGACAAAATTCTTGATCCATTTTACATAATTCATGGAATGAATGCAGTGAATGATAAGTACTATTCCACAGAATGTTGGGATAATTCTATCATTTGAATAGTTGATGTCGGTTGAATCTGGTGATGAGTCATCACTTGTAGTAGTTTGTGTTGATAAATTTAGAGATCTGGTTTGAGAGAAATGTAAACTATAGAGATATATGTAAAATAAAATAAATAATAATAATGAAAAATAATGATGAAGATGATAGATAATAATATATAACTATAGTGATTAGTTGTTATGCGAAATTTAGTTCCTAATTTTCACTTTTCATGTTTCTTCAAATTAAGTTGAGATGAACTCTCATCTACTGGTACAAAATTAAGTATTATTGTTGCAAGCTAATAATTAATTGAGAAATAGCAAACTAAAAGAAATAAAATGCTAAGAAATGAAAAGACATTGAGCAAATAAAAGTAACAAAATGATCAGAAAACAAAAAATCTTTCAGCAAATGAAACCATAAGAATGAAAAAATACATATGTTAATAGACCTTTAAATTAACTTTAATGGAAGAATTTTCAATAAAAAAATAGAAAATACTGATGAAGTAAGACTTCAATATTTTTGTGAAGTTGTTAATGAAGTATGCAATTGTTTAGTAGCAAAATCTAAAATTGATTCTGGAGTAAAATATGTAGAGTTATATAGAGAATTTAGTTTTATACTTTAACATGCATCTTTTCAAAATTTCTTAATTTGATTATTCTTTAGCCTTATATATAAAAACGGTTAGAATGAAGAGAGAAAATGTTAAACAAATTAATGAGCAAATCACAAATTTAGAACTGAAACAAATACACATACTACATGTTTTTAATAAGCATAATGAGATTAGCTCATTTTCTAACAAAGAAGCTTAGAAGAGGTTATGGGTACTGGTGTTTAAAGGAGCTGCTTAGGGGTAACAATGTAACCTCCTTTTTTTAAGAAAAATAACATATTAATAAAAGATGTAATTTATATTAGTAAGTTTAATTTAATTTTTTAATTATTTTTATTAAATAAATTAAGAATTGATTTCATAATAAAATGAATGTGGGTATTAATAAAAGACTTAGTGTTAAAATCTCAAACCAATGGTTATCTTAGAGTAAATAAAAAGAGCTAGGGTACTACGCTTTGGTTTCCATTTCTAACTTTGTCGAGGGAGCTTAGAGTGGGAAATTATCTCTCACTAGCATATATACGGAATGTAGATAGTAAAGCAATTCCTAAGTTTTTATAAATTCACATGCATGCGGTTGGAAAATTGTGAACATTTGAAAATCATAACATGTTTTATACATGACTTTGATTATTACATTGTTGGTATCAATTTAATTTTCACTATTACAAAAAGGCTTTTCTAAAAGGCATGTTTACATCAATTATGTTATAAATGTTGTAGGAAAACTTACAGTCACAACATTGTAATTTTTTGAAAGATCGTAAAACATTTCTTAGAAATAATTATTCTAAAGTTTTTAATTTTAAAACAATTATCTTGAAAAACGTTTGACTAGGGTAAATTTATTTTCTCCCTACCCTTGCGACTCCTTGGTTCACTTTTTGCTCCAAATCCCTAATCAACTTTTTTCTTTCAATGCTCCAAATCCTTCATCTTCTCAGCTTGCGTTTAACGTGGATGAAGATGTGTGTCTTCTCCGATGTATTTTTACTCTCATTTGTGCCTCACCACAAACATGTTTTGCTAAAACTGGAAACACCACACCGTTGAAAACATCTCTCTCTCTAGCTTTGGCACTTCCTAGGGTTTCCTTAAATTGTATCTCAATTTCGTAACTTCATCTCTAACTCTCTCTTGGTTTGTCAAGGAGGTTAACCATGATATTCCCTTGGAGTTCATGACCCTTTGGAGAATTAAGCTTTTTTTTTTGCATGCAACCCTAGTGTATAAAGACAAGGCTACTCATCCTAACCCTTATGGCTATTAAAGCAAAAGAAATGGCAACAGTTATATCATATATCCCAAAACACTTCTACTTTTTCAGCAAAACCCACAAATTTTTAGGTATTTATATATATCTTTTCAAAACAAAAAGTCCCCTATTTTCTATTTATTTGCTTTTTGTTCTCAATGTTCATTTTAAAATTTAAAGAAATCACGTAGACATGTTTTCTTTTCTTATGGGGTGTTTATTATAGGTGTGTTATGGAGGAGTACATAGTGGCAATGAAGAAGATGTGTTGTGAGGCGTTCGAACTAACGGTTGAGGGGTTGAAGATAGGAGTAAGAACGAGCTTAGCAAATATAAAGGGATGAAAGAATTGATACTTGCTTGGTGGTGAATTGGTATCAGACATGTCTTACTCCAGTAACTTGATTATTATTATTATTATTATTATTATTATTATTATTATTATTATTATTATGGCTTTTGCAGTCCTCCTTGGTCACTAATGGGGTTTTCTTAAGCAACCAATTTATATGGCTATATTTTTTCCTGATATGCTTGAAGAAGGGACATCCTAATTGGTAAAGTTCTTTTGTGAATGCATTTTATAATAATTTTAAAGGAAAATATGCATATGGTTCCGAGTTTAAAATAAGCTATCACTATGAGCTGAAAGAGAAGGTATCATGAAATTAATTCAAGGATTAAAATTGGAAGGAAGCATTCCTGGTTGTCGAGTCCTATTTCGCAGTTTCAGCTCAATTAGGTATATATGTTGAAGTTTATACTTATGGTTTATGATTCCTTTAATAGTTTATAACTTTGAATTATTTTTCCTTTGCAGATTTGAAAGCTCGAGATCAAGAGGTTTTAGTACATATAATACAATTATTATTATTTTTGTTTGATTTAAAGTGATGAGTGGATTCTTAAAAAAAAGTATTGAGTCTGTGAGTTTCAAGTGGTTTTATCATTTATTATGTTTTTAATTCATAAAGCAATATAAATATTTCTAATTAAAGTAATTGAAATAAACATGTATATATTCTGAGTTAAAAATTAGGGTAATTATTTATATGGGTTAGTCTTTGGACATTCAATAGTATTAATTGGGTTGTTTTATATATACTTTTCTATATTATTGTATTATTTTCTCAATGGCAGATGGTTAATAAAATATTTTATTAGCAAAGAAAAATTTTGGGTTTGAATTACTTTATGTCAATTTTCCTCCATGTTGTCTAGGTCTCTTAATGCTAATTCTATTTGATTTTGTATATTTTATATATTTTTAATTATATGTACTTATGATTGAAGTGGAATTGGAATTGATTTTAATGTTAAATGCTTAAAAGTTAAGAAATTTTGGGCTTGTAACCTTATATCGTGGTGGTGGTGATGTGTTTGTTGCTTTATATTTTTCTTTTCTAAAAGCACTCACTTGATTCTTAAGTCAAAATGTTTTCCTTTTTGTGGGTATTGGTCTTTTCTAGGTGCGACAATGTTAAGTCTAGTTAGAAACAAACTGATGGGAGATTTCAAGAGGCTACAGCAAGAGCCACTTGCAGGAATGAGTGGTTCCCTCAAGATAACAACATAATGTTAAGTTAAATGATGGTATGTTAAGTTAAATTTTTGTCACTTTATTACAGTGAGTTCTGCAGTGTTGTTGAAAATTTTCATCTACAGGGTAAAAGAGGTGAAGAAGTTTTTGTTAAAAATAGGAATTCCAATTAATGATTATTCCTAAATGGCTATATGTAAAAGGCAATTAAGATTTGAAATAATAATGTGTACTTTTGAAACTTTTTAGATAATAATAGTGATGATAACAATCACATCATATTTTTATTTTTTATGTTGGTTTTTTGTGACTTTGAAGAAATATCTACAAAGGCTCCTGAAGGAAGTTGTACAAAATGGACAAGATTTTTTTGTTTAAATTAGAAATAGTTAGTCTTTAGGATGAATTAAAATGTTTTTGGACTTAGTTAAAGATAGGTTGTTTAAAGTTATTTGCTTTTTGCACATTAGTTTTACGACATTTGAATGAAACAAGTTCAAATTTCATGTATGTTTGAACAAGATTTTCATTTTATATATGAAATATTTTAGATTTATTTTTATCAATATATTTATGCTTTATGTTTGTTTGTTTATTGTATTGAAATAATTTATAAATATATATTAATCAAATTTGTTGAAAGTTATGTAATCTTAATAAGAATATTTATAATTAACAGGTTTTGAGATATGTACAAATGTAAATATAATATTTATATATATAGAAAAAACTACTTTAAGACAATTGCATTTACAACGCTTATTAAAAAAATGACATAAACATTAAAACAATTTTTTTTGTAAAAGTGTTTAAAAGAAACAACTGTTTAAATTTTCTTATGAAAAAAACGATGTAGGAAGATATACTTTTTAAAACATTTAAAAAAAGTTTTAAAGAAAAAACTTTTTACAATGTTTGAAAAAGCGTTGTAAAACATCTAACTTTTTACAACACTTTTAAAAATGTTTTAAAATGCTTCAAATAAGTGCTGTAAAAAACTTGTTTTGTAGTAGTGTTTGTTCTTGTTGTATAAGGAAAGCATGTGTATTTGGTGTTAATTTTGTAATTGATTCTCTAATTGAGTAGTGTATGGATGGCCCATACAATATAGTGAAATTGGAAAATTAATGCTACAATAAGGAAGTTTAGATGTATGGAAATTATGCTTAAAAAGTATGAGTTCGTAATTTTTTAAAACAATTTTAGGTATGCAAGACCTTGCTTAATTATGCATTTCTTATGCTATAAGGACTGGTTTAATTAATAGATTATCAGTGGAAAGAAAATAAATGTTACAGAAAATTAATTGTTTAATTATCTTAGATTAATATAACAGTGGGAGAATAACTGAGTTTATTTATAATATCAATATTAGTTAATTAATTTGATAGAATAGTTGAGAGATGGAGAGTGAAATATAATAATTATTTCTTGTTTTGAAGAGTTTTGATTGGCTTTTGAGGAGTTTTCAGAAATTTGTTTAGAAGGGGATGCGAATAACAAGTCGAAACTCACTAAACTCAATTCACTCCCTTTTCTTCGTTTTTTTCTTTTTTTCCCCTTTCTTCTTTTCTTTTTTCTTCTTCGATTTTGTTTCTTCTTTTGAGCTTCAATTCTCTCCCTCATTGTTTTCTTCCGTGCTTTTCATGGTTAGCCTTTGGTTGAAAGATTTTGATGTGGTCTATTTCATACCTCATATTGCTGAGTGATCTCTATTATAAGTAAGTCTTATCTTGACAAAAAAATTAAAATTATATCAATCTATGTATATAGATATTATATATATATATATATATATATGAAAAAATAAGCTTACACCTTCTATCACGCAATAAAAAAAATATCAAGACAAATCGGAACCGTTAACTATTAAATTATGAATTATTCTTAAATATTTGATTCTAAAATTGAATATTTTATTTTAAAATTGTTTTTTTCTTAATGAGATAATAAAATCAAAATTAATACATAACCAATACCAATCAATATTACTTTTACCGTACCTCTCCTTTCAGTCGAGCGACTCAGTTCCTTGCTTCTTTGGTCCAGTTACTTCATACCTTGAGCCTAGTCATTATTGAACTTTTATACGGGCAATTACAGTCAGGTAACTTAGCCTTGGATGATATGTTTGGTGGGATATATTGATGTTAGGGACACAACTGAGGTCAACGTAATCCATAGTATCAGATATGCAATGGGATATTTCTGTTGATAGTAGGCATGCAAGGTTGTGACCCTTCTAAACAAAAAGCATAAGTATTCAATTGAATAAAGGAGAAAAAAGTTTGGAAAGAAGGGGACCAACGACTCAGAGTGGAAGTGAATGAGAAACAAGAGAGTGTTTGATAAGGTTTATGTGAGACTTGCAAGTGAAGAGGAAGATGATGAACAAGCTCAAGATATTTCACAAAGACAAAAAATTAATAATTTTCAACTTTAATATAAAAAATTTTAAAAAATATATATAATAATAATAATTGGATCGATTCTGTTTGATTTGGATTTTAAATCTAATCCGTTAACCAAACTAAACTTAATTTGGATTTTAGTAATGTTGAATGTTCAATAACTTCTATTCCATTTGAATCAATTATTCCTAAAATTTTTAAAAAATTATACCAAATATGAAAATGAGCTATTCCCAATAAATACACATTTCGAGACATCTTGCTTGAAATAACAACACCTAATAAACTAAATTGTTTTTTAAAGAACCCAAATTATTATTTACACTATTTATTTAAAGATGACAAAAAATTGAATTAAATCTTTAAAGCAGAGAAAAATTAAATAAACGAACTCAGAAGTAGTGTATTTTCTAGGTTTCTAAATTTTTGTAGGATAAGTTTTTAATTATATGTAAAAGCCTTAAATATTTACATATGATCCTGATATATTAACGTTATTAACCAAAATTACAAAATTTTTAAAAAAATGATACTAAATAATTTATTTCATAGACAAATAATTTAAATAATTTATTACATAGACAAATATTTTCTAGATTAGCTAAATGATTTCAATATGATACTAAATATTTTTGGACAAATTTAACTCAAAAACAAATAATATACTACTATTTTGCATATTTCTGTTTAACGTTTATTTGGTGTTGACTATTGTTATGCAGTTGTAGAAAAGCATGTAAAATTTGCGCCGAAAGCTAAATGAGGATCCATTGTCATGCATAACAAGTATTATAGGACGTGGTTGTTACTTCATGAAAAAACATTCGTATTTAGGGTTTAGTTGAAAATGTAAAGTAAATAGTGTAAACTTTGTTTGGATAATTGGATAGTAAAAAGTTAGGAATTTTTAGGAGTTAGTAGTTTTTTAAAAAAAAGTTAGATAACAAAAAGTTATGAATTTCTTAAGAGCTATTAATTTTTAAAAATAAATTACTCCAAATAGTTTTTTTAGACAACCTTATATTTTCAGTTATTAGTTGGTTTTTTTTACAACTTTATCCTTCATTAATTAAGATATTGTTCCCTACTAATTCTCTCTTCTTACATGATAAAATGTTTCTCTTCTTTGTTTCTCTCTCCATTAATATAATTATAGTAATTTATAATTTAAACATATAATTATAGAAAATTATAATTTAAATATGTAATTTAAAATTTATATATTTAATTATAAAAATTTATAATTTAAATATATAATTATAGTAATTTATAATTTAAGTATATCATTATAGAAATCTATAATTTAAATATATGATTATAATAATTTATAATTTAAACACTTCATTGTTGACATAATAACTCATGATATCTTTATTTGTTATTTTACAACTTCCAGTTTGTTGATTAGTTAATTTTACCAAATACTTACAACAAGCTTTTCAACTTTAAGTTAGTTTTCAACTTTTAGTGACCTTTTTACCTTTAACCTCTCTTTTTAGCTTTGAGTTAATTTTTCAACTAATTTTAAAAAATACACCCTAAATTCAACAACAAAAAACCGATAAGGTGTTCATTTGAATATTATTAGATTTAATATCCTTAAAAAAAAACTCATATTTAAGGATTTTAGATGAGAAAATATATTTTAGTTCAAATATCTCTTTTAACAAAATATTTTTTCTTTGTGTTTTTTTAAAAAGGGTAGAATAATTATTTTGAAAAATAACATCAAAAGGGGGAATTATTTTTATTAATAGTATAGACATAGTATATAATATAATTTTATAGATATAATATGACAATTATGTATGTTGGATATAAATATTTTAAAGTAGATGTTTTCTTAAAGTTATAAGTTTGACTGACCTAGTGACAAAAGTCTATATATATATATATATATAAGGGAGAGAGTATATATAAGGGAGAGATAGGTCGTGGGTAAAATCTCACTTTTAGCAAAATAGTTTTTTCTTTTGTTTTTTTTAAATGGTAGAATAGGTATTCTAAAAAGTGGAAATCAAAAAGAGGAATTCCATTTTTATTAATAGTATACATTATAATATATATACACTGACAGTGTAAAAGATTTTTACACTGACGTTGACTCATAATTTTTCATTTATGTGATTTTTAAAGTATTAACTAAGAAAGTCAACAAACTTACCATGAATGAAGGATTGTAATTGAATGTCAATACCAATTAAACTCTAATATATATATATATATATATATTATAGATTATTGATAATAGAATAATTATGGATGTTGGATATAAACATTTTAAAGTAATTTTTTTATTATAAGGTTATAAGGTTGATCTAGTTGCAATGTGAAGAGACAAAGGTTGTAGGTTTAAATCCCTCATTTGACAAAATAATTTATTTTTTAATTTTCAAATAAGTATATGGGTAGAATATGTATTTCGAAAAGTGGACATCAAAAGAGGAATATTAATAATATAGATTATTATTATTATTATCAGTAGTAGTAGTATTATCCATGGACACAGACCCTTATGGTACCTGCAAAAATACTCTCATGTGGGAGCGAGTGTAATTACCTGCAAAGATGGGTGCGGGTACCCTTCCTACCTTGCAGCTTTTATATATATATATATATATATATATATATATATATATATAATTTAATATGATTACATTATATAATATTAAATATGATAATTTTCAATAGATAATATTACTAAAAATATGATTTTTTATTATAATATATGATAAATAACATAACTATAGAGTAAAAAGAGATATACAATATATTTTACACAAATTTAATAAAATAAAAAACAAGTTACAAGAAAAATGAGTTATTTATAAAATAACTTAATAAAGTTACAATATTATTTAATATTATGGTAAAAAAAAGGTTTATGCGTAATCATATAAAACTTTAGGAAGTATTTTATAATTTGCTCTATGTTTGATATTATGTTGGTTTGTTTTTTATATTATATTTATTTATTTATTATCTCTATACATAAGAAAAGGGGCGGGTTAGAGATAAGTATATACGTACTCAGTGAGAACCGAGATGAAGATTAAAGTCGTTGCCTGTGCAAGTATGAGACTGAGTATGAATACATTTCTTAAACGTGGATATGAGGATCAACACTATAGTACCCTAACCATTGCTATCCCTAAGCTAACTATCAATTTACTTTAACTATAATAAAATAATTAAAATGCTATTACAATTTTAGTTCTTTATAAAAAAGACAATATTACGATTTCCATTATATTAATAAACGTCATAGAAGTAATATATATATATATATATATATATATATATATATATATATATATATATATGAGTTTAATTGGTATGCATGGTTAGTGTAACAAATTTTATATTGATTAATACTTTAAAGGTCATATAACTAAATACTTTGATTTTGCTTTTATAAATAGATAGTTATGATTGAACATCAGTATAAAATTTTTAAAATATATTTTATTTAAAGTTAATTTAATTTTTTTATTTTAAACACAAAAAAACTCCACAAACCTTCCACATGTAGAAATTTACTTAAATATTAAAGTAAATGAATTTGGTTAAACTTTAGGAGATTTAAATGTAGCAATTGAACGGATAGTTAGACAAAGAACATATTAGAAGAAAAAAAATTTATGAAAATTCATATATAAAAGAACTCATATATAATTGTAAAAAATTTTAAAAATTAACAATAATTTAGTAAAATTATGTAAAATATATTAATTAATTTGTATCCCTATAAAATTAAGAATAATTTAACCATAACTTATGCTTTGCATTATTATAAAATTTATAAAATATTAATTTTATCCTATAACTTTTTTATCTTAATTTGATTACTTTAAAATTTAATTGATTTTTTTCAAGTTTTAAATTATAACTTAGGTTCTTAGTTATAATTTTATTATATAATAATATAAAATATATAACGGCAGATCATCTCATGTGGTATTGATTCTAGTGGTAAAACTACTTTCCATAGCAAAGTTAAATAGAATCATGTACTAGCTACCCCCTACTAATTTATTTAGATTTATGGTCAAACTAGCTAGATTATATCCAAATTATACTTGAAAAACAAAAAATAAAGTACTATGAAGATAGATATATAAATAGATATTGATAATTATATATTACTATGTATTATACATAATAAAATTACAAGTAAGTTTTAAAATATGCTAAGTTCAATTTCCAAGCATTATAGAATTTATTTGAATATAAAAATCTGATTTAAATATAAAAAATTATCAATAAAATAAATTTTATTAATTTAAAATTTATTATAAAAAATTTAATGTAAATGATGTTTTTAAGATATTGTGGATATTTTTTATTGAAATTAACCTTTTTGATTGTCAATTTTTTTAAGGTTATCATTTAGAGAAAATTTATTGAATATAAATTTATAAAAATAAATCATCAAATATTTTTTTATAAATTATATATTTCATATTTATTATAAAATTTATAAATAATTTGATTTTTCTTTTATAAATAAATAGTTATGATTGAGCATTAGTGTAAAACTCTGTTACACTATGATTGCATACCAATTAATTTTTACAATATCAGTGAATATCAAAACATTTAGAATTTTTTACTTACATAAAAATTTTTACTTTTATTTTGCTTTTATAAAGTAGATTTGTACAATATTTTTAAATTAATTCCAACATCTATTTTATCTTGGTTAAAAAAATCTAATTATCAAGAACCTATGAAAATAACCAAAACTTATGTCTCAACATATGTAGAAAAGAGCAACGAGGAAGATGGGTGAAGCACCACGATTTCTCATTTTCTCGAATTCTAAACTTTGGGCCATCACGTGCATTTGTTTTTCTCTTTTTTTTATTTTTTTATTCCTTAAAATTAAAACCCTCTTTACTTTCTTCTAACTTGAAAGCATCTTAGAAATTACTCTCTTAAGAGGCATCGGTTCTCTACAAACTTGCATGAACATAACTTTGTGTCTTGTGTTCTTCTCACAGAAAAAATTATTAATTATTATTAATATTATTTATTATTATCATTATTATTTTTAAAAATAAATAAATGTTGCCAAATTTCATGTTCTATTGTTCAACTTATATCAATATTTAAGCAATAAAAGATAAAAATTAGAAATTAAAATAGTTTCTTTTCATTATTTTTATAAATTATAAATTTTAATTAGTTGGCATGTATGTTATTCAACTTGAGTAATCTTTAAAGGAAAAAAAAATGTGAAAAGAGATTTTTTTTTTGTTAAATGCGGTATAAGTGTGTGGCATTGTGTATCACTTCTAACATTGTACGTGTAACACATTAAGGATTTAATTGATTATTGAAACGGAAGAAATATAATTAACCTTCTTGGTCCCTTTTTTAAGTTTCTATTTTTTTAGAAAATTTATGGTTTTATTTATTTTTTATCTGTAAAATTTTCAAATTACATTAATTATTTCTTATTAATTATACCCATATTTTTTGTGAATAAAAATAAATGAACATTTTATTAAGAGTGATTTTCAACGAGAAAAATGAAAAATGACATAATAGAAAAAACTAACAAGTGATACGTAAAGAATTTTAAAGTTAATTATTATTTTATTTTTATTATATTTTGAAACTTATTAGATTATTTATTTATACATAATTTTTTTATTTTAAATAGAAAACAACTTCACAAACCTTCTACGTATAGAAATTTACTTAAATATAAAAGTAAATGAATTTGGTTAAACTTTAGGATATTTAAATGTAGCAATTGAACGAATAGTTAGACAAAGAAAATATTAGAAGAAAAAAATTTACGAAAATTCATATATAAAAGAACTCATATAATTGTAAAAAATTTTAAAAATTAACAATAATTTAGTAAAATTATGTAAAATATATTAATTAAGTTGTATCCCTATAAGATTAAGAATAATTTAACCATAAAATTTGGATTATTATAAAATTTATAAAATATTAATTTCATCCTACAACTTCTTTATCTTAATTTGATTACTTTAAAATTTAATTGATTTTTTTCAGGTTCTAAATTATAATTTAGGTTCTCAGTTATAATTTTATTAGATAATAATATAAAATATATAACTGTAGATCATCTCATGTGGTATTGATTCTGGTGGTAAAACTACACCATAATTTTATTAGATAATAATATAAAATATATAACTGTATAGTTATCTCTATACATCATGATTTTTTAAGGTTATTATTATAAGATCAAATTTATTGAATATAAATTTATAAGAATAAATCATCAAATATTTTCTTATAAATCATATATTTCATATTTATTATAACATTTAAAAAAATATAGCATAACTAACCTAATTTTATAATCGTTAAAGATATTTCAATGATTTTATAAAATATAATCATAATAATATTGTGATTGAATTAATCACTAATATGATTTCACTCTCGTATGGTCAATATGAAGTAAACACAAAAAACATCTGTAATTCTTATTATTTAATTTTAATATATATATATATATATATATCTTATTTTTATATATCAATCTTTTATATTTGTATGCATAATTCTGATGATATTATTATTTTTATATAATTTTAATTGATAAAAACTATGAAAAATTAATTTTCAACAAACAATTTCTAATAATCCTATGATTGTTCTTATGCTTATTAGACATGTTTTTATTTATTAAAAATTCAATAAAAGTTATCTTTGTATATATATATATATATAATATTCTTAACAATTATAGTACAATGTATAATTCAATAATTTATATTGATATATTTCTTATAAAAGATTTGGATAATTGTGAGTCGTTTGGATTTTAATGTAACAAAAATCATTGCTTTGACTCAATATTAAAGAGACTTGACTGCTTTTAAGTTGTTAGATTGAGATTTTAAGTTGACAAAAATATTTATTTGATTTAAATTTATTTACTATAACATAAAATAGAGTAAATTACAGTAATACTATCTCAGTTTTTATAATTTAATCTCCCTTTAACTTTAAAAACACATTATTTTAAGAATTTAATTAATATGTATTGTGAGGGTAATATTTTTTATACTGGCGTTTAATCACAACCCTTAATTTATGGTAAGTTTATTGACTTTACCAATTAATATTTTAAAATTTATATAAATGAAGATATGTAATTAAATGTCAGTGTAATAGTTTTTTACATTGGGCTTACAAAAAAAATGTTGATACAATTTTTCACAGCAGTAGATTTGATTTAACGAATTCAACTGCTCCTATCAAGGCTTTTTATTATACTATTTAACATAAATTTGAAATAATTTTCTAAAAGAAAAAATTAAAATACTTTTTAAGATCATAATGATGTATAATATATTTTACTTATATATGTTGATGTAAAATTCATAGATTTTTATATGTTCATTAATTAGTTTTTTAAATCTTAAATAATTAAAAAAATTGTATCATACTATTAAATAAAAATATATTTTTATATAAGTAAAATAGTTGCAATAAAATACACTTATTTTATTATATGGAGAAAATAAAATTATAATATTGAAAATAATTAGATGAAATTAATTATCAACATATAATTAAATTTTGAATAATTTGAAAATTATATTAATATAAATTTATTTGATCACTTTTAAAAATATAACTTGAAAATAAAAATTTATATATCAACACTATGAATTAAAATATATTTTTTAATATAAAAAATTAATACATGTCAACATTATAAATTAGGATATACTTCTCAACTTTAAAAAACTAAAAAGATGTACTTTTTTTTATTAGTAAAAAGTAGAAACATGTATATTAAGGAACATTTATAATGTGATGATAAAAAAATGGTTGACTCAAATAAATCAATATCCTAAAAATGGACTTTAAATTTGTAACCTATCTATTTTAATTTATTTATTAAATTTTTACATTCACCAAAAAGGAAAGTAGGAGAAACCCCGAGGAAAGCCGCTATTAAAGAAACAAACAAGTTGCTAGACACTGGGTTTATCCGAGAAGCACATTAGATGACTTGGTTAGCCAATGTCGTCATGGTCCTTAAAGGAAATGGAAAATGGCGCATGTGCACAAACTATATGGATTTGAACAAAGCATGGCTGAAAGACGCATACCTTATTCCGAGTATAGATCGGCTTCTTGATGGAGCTGCTGGACATCGGGTGATGAGTTTCCTAGATGCATATTCAAGGTATAATCAAATTCGAATGTACCCACCCGATGAGGATAAAACATCCTTCATAACAGACAATGCCAATTATTGCTACAAGGTCATGCTTTTTGGCTTGAAGAATATAGGGGTGACATATCAACGATTGATGGATAAAATTTTTAAGAGTCAAATTGGAAGAAACATTGAGGTTTATGTAGACGACATAGTGGTCAAATCAGACAACTGTGAGAAACATGCAAATGACCTGTCTGAAACATTCTCCTCTCTTAGAAAATATCATAAGAGATTAAACCCAACTAAGTGTGTCTTCGGAGTTGAGAGTAGAAAATTCCTCAGTTTCATGCTCTTGCACAAGGGATAGAGGTCAATCCCGACAAGTGTCAGGCAGTCATTGACATGAGAAACCCGCATAACAAAAAAGAATTATAGAAGCTCACAGGATGATTGACGTCCCTTTCAAGGTTCCAGCCAAGGTGAGTAGATAAAAGCAAACATGTGGTCAGGTTAGTGAGAAAAAACTCAAAGTTTGAATGGATAGATGACTGCGAGACAGCCATCTGAGAGCTCAAAGCCTTCTTCTTTGCCTCACCAACACTGCTGAAGCTAGTTACCGAGGAAAACCTCTTGCTATACCTCTCGGCAACCAATGAGGTAGTTATGCGGTGGTGGTCTAAAAGGTCAAACAACTTCAGGGGCCCATATACTTCATTAGCCGAACACTCCACGAGCCCGAGCAAAGGTACCAAATTATTAAAAAGCTTGGCTTAACCTTGGTCACAACCTCAAAAAGTCTGAGACCATACTTCTAAGGATATCAAGTGGTGGTCAAAACGAACTATCCCATCTTCAAGGTCTTGTGCAAACCTAAACTAGTAGGATAGATGATATCATGGTTAGTTGAGTTGTCCAAGTTCGGCCGACTTAGCCAAGGAGATGGGAGCAACAAAGTTGGTCTACCAAAATGACTCACAACTTACCGTGTCTCAACTTAGTGGAAAATACTAAGTCAAATGTTCTCTTTTACTACAATATTACTATGCAGTTAACAACTTCAAAAAACATTTTGATCACCTTAGGATTGAACATGTTAAGAGAAATGACAACAACCGATTCGACATCCTCGCTAAATTAGCTAGTACTAAAAAGTCGGGTCAATATAAGACAGTCATCCAACATACCTTGGAGGAACCAACTGTTAACCACATGCTAGTGGTTGCTCTTGAACAGGAGCCCATTTGGATTATGACAATAAGAAACTTATTAGAAAGGGGAGAGCAATCGATTGACGACAAATCGGCCCGAGCATTATGCACGAGGGCAATAAAGTTCGTATTAATAGGAGACTAAATGTTCAAGTGAGGATACTCGATGCCACTCCTAGGGTGCTTCCCCTAGCCCAAAGGGATTATGTTTTGCAAGAAATTCATGAGGGCATAGTATTACTGGCCCACAATCAAGTGAGATGCTAAAATGTTCATCAAGAGCTGCAAGGATTGTCAACAACATGGGAACCTCATAAGAGCACCTCCGCATGAATTGAGAAGCATCACCTCACCATGGTCCTTTGCGATTTGGAGAATGGATATCATCGGCCCTTTCCCCTCGGAGAAGGGACAGTGCAAGTTCCTGATTATTACTATTGATTATTTTACTAAGTGGATTGAGGTTGAATCCTATCTCGGATCATCACCAAGAACGTCCAATAATTCACATGGTAGAACATTACATATCGTTTTCACATCCCTCACACTATTCTCACAGACAATGGTCAACAATTCATTGATAAAAGGTTTGAGGAATTCTTTAAAGGATTACATGTAATTCATGTGACCTCATCGGTAGAACACCCACAGACAAACGGTTAGGTCGAAGCTGCGAATAAGGTTATATTGCAAGAATTGAAGAAAAGACTTTGCATGAATAAGGGTAGATGGACCGAGGAGCTGTCAGAAATCCTATGAGCCTAAAGATGCACACCATATTCAGTAACCTGGGAAACTCCTTATAGCCTCACGTATGCATAGACACCATGATCCCGATAGAAGTAGAAACATGCAAGAAAAAGTCTACTAAAAATACAACACAAATTTCAAATTGAGGTCCTTCAAGCAAGGAGACCTAGTTTGGCAAATGAGGGGAGAACCCGAACGAGAACCCGAACAAGGGAAGTTTGCATCAAACTGGGAAGACCCTTTTAGAATCAACTAAAATCTGGATTATGGAGCTTACAAACTAGAGCATCTCTTAGGAGAAATCTTACCAAGGTCGTGGAATATTGCAACATACCTCAAATTTTATTACAGTTAGCTCTCCTATGTAATAAAGACCGATGTACTATTTTTCCTACCACCAATCTTTTTCTCAAGTGGGTGTTGACTGGAGAAGTTTTAATAACACATCCATTTTGATTAATCGAACAAGTCTACCTTTTATCATATAAGTTTGTTGTATACACCTCACTGATATCTCTACTCGGTAATCCTGCTCTGTAAAACGTGTATTTATCAACGTATACACGGAAGGGTAGTTCCATTCACAATGAATGACTCCTTTTGACATATGCTCGACATGGAAGCTTCATTCTATAAAGAGAATGATCCAATGACACAAATACAACAAAACTACAACCAACCAATGTCGTGGTTAACTCGGCAATTCGTTCATCACACCATAAAAATTCACCATTCAGTTTACGAGCACACACATGGATGATCATTCAACCTAAGACTTAACAAATAAAATAAGTAACATTTATAACACCATAAAGAACACTTAAAGTAGACATACATGTCCTAGAAAAGTGAAAGGGCAGTTATCATTAATCATTTTACCCAAAATCGGTGTTAATATTACAAAAGGGGATACGTGAGCATCCTAAGTACACAATGGCTCTTAACTGGCCATGATCTCTGTTCTATAAACAAACTAATGGTCTTTATATCACCACTATTACAATCAATGATAAACCCCTAGAAACAAAAAAGAGCTTAAAATGGAAGTTAAGTAGGGGAGCATCGTAAACAGTATTTCTCATCAACGTTCGAATCTGTGATCTCTTTCTCAAGAAACATGCGACCTTGATAGATGTCGTGATCCACATCAAATTGGGTCACATTAATTTGATAGAGAAAGGCAGTCTAGTGAAAATCCTTCTTAAAACCTTTAATGGCTGATTTCGATGGTTGCCTTGGCCTCCCTTTTTGACACCTTGACCAAGTTGGCCTTAGCCTTATGAGATGATCCGGTGTCGTCTTTAGCTCTTTTCAGCAAACTGGTAGTTGTCTTCCTCAACTTTCACTTTCCCTTTGAGATTAGCAGCTCCTCAGAAAGGAGACGGTTAGCTGACAAGGCTTCGACAAGAGAAATGTGAGACTCCATGAGCTCTTTCTTTAGCTTTTCCATCCCTGTGTTCTTTAGGGCATCTCGAATCAACCTTTGGATCAACATCCAATAACGAGCTTTCAATTTTGTATAACTGGTCATTATCTCCTCGACTGTTGGACCATCAATCAACTCCAACTCTTCCAGCGTGTGGAGGTTGCAGGTTGAGCAAACCAATACCCTTAGGCCCTATTGCCATGTTCTCTTTCCTGCTTTCCTAAGTCTAGCCCTTATGAATTTTCTTGAATGAGATCCAAGAACCCTTTGGTACTTTGTCGGCCATAACAACTACAAAGACAACAAAAATTTTCCAAGTTAAAATTATGAACTGAAAGTAAATTGCTAAGGTCGATGACTTAGTATCCAACCCAGGGCCAGGATCAGTAGATAATGTTAACCTCAAAATAGACTTCGTGAGAAGTCGGTGGGGAAGATCGTCCAAAATAGATAGTAACTTTAAGTTGTTCTCTAGCATATGCTACCTTAGCCACTCACCATCGTGGGTTCGGCATCCAATATAAGGGAAATCTAGGCCGATGGTTCTTGTCATACATGTAATTACGACCCCGAGGTCCAGCACCGACCTTGAA
Organism: Psophocarpus tetragonolobus; assembly: GCA_037954015.1. Taxonomy (NCBI): domain Eukaryota; kingdom Viridiplantae; phylum Streptophyta; class Magnoliopsida; order Fabales; family Fabaceae; genus Psophocarpus; species Psophocarpus tetragonolobus. The sequence goes on along the minus strand of CM075691.1, from coordinate 37,355,600 downwards.
GAACCCTGGCTTGAAATCCTTTAAGGAAGAGGTATATGGACTAAACAAAAAAAATTCTACTGACTCGTCAATTAAACCCACATCGGGGTCTCACCTAGGCTAATACAATAGTGGTATAGGAAAATCCTAGGATTGGGCTCTACGTACAGTGCCCTGTACAGCATTTGAAATGACTGCAAAGTGGCCCAGCTATTGGGATGCAATTGGCCTGATGCCATATTCAACATACGGAGCACGAGCATCATGAACTCATCAAATGGGAGTTGAATGTGAAACTTCAAGCATAGGCGGTCATACATAAAAAAGAAATCTTCGCCAGAATCACCCCAGCGAAAAGAAACCTTATCGAACTTTTTACATATGTCTATACTAAAGATATCATTCTCCGCGTCTGGTAGAGTGAGTTCGGTGGAAGTTATCTACAATCCATTGTAAGTCTCTAACTTTGGTATGGCACAACCTATATGACAAGACGGAAGGCTTCACCTACTCATACCCTGCAAGGATGGAGTCATTAACCACCTCGGCTACCAGTTCGCAGCCACAGTTAATTGCTCTGCACGAGCCGACATCACCTCTACGAAACTAGAGACTTCACCCCCAGTATTATGGACTACCCACCCGGGAACTCTCGCATTCTCCATCCTCGGAAGATGATGACTCAGTATGGGATGACTTGCTCAAACTCGTCGACATGATACATACCTTTTACTTACAAGACATTTGATATTGGATTATCAGATATTGCTACACTCTAGAGTGTCAAAAAGCGTGGTGGATAGAGAACATGTCTACAACCCTATTTATAGACAGCCGACCCATCAGGCCCAACGTGCTAGTTAACCTCAGCCATTTGATCGTAATTAATCAATGGTCCCCAGGTGTCCACTTGTCAGAGAGCAGGACTACTTAGGTACCTACTCTAGAAGCCCTAACTTCTTAGGGCTGTGAATGTTCCCGTACCTTGCACATTTTGTCTCCCCATGCAACACGTGCACCTCTCGGGATATATTTCATGCACTTCAAATTTCAACTTATCATGGTCCATCACTATTCACATGTGAGCTTGGGGGCATGTGTACCAAGAAGATCTTGGAAGACATAATCTCGTCACTGCTTAGAAACTAGTCACACCTCAGTCAACAAAGTAACAAACTTCACACACAACCATTACTAATACGTTCCAAGGACAACCAAGCAACTCGTGATGTTTCTGCCATGGACATGACGACGCTAGCCTTAGTACTGCATTAACCAAGTAAGACGATGTAGAGATATTTGTCTTGACGGATCCAAAAATTATAAGATGGATTGGAAGACACACCAGAGGCAGTGGTAAATAGTTTTTGGAGGACAAGGTGTATCAACCTTGATGTAGCCTTCAAGGCCACATGTTACATGCAAATAATAAATCTATCAATACCACACAAGATAATTGGAGGAGTTTAGTTTGATAGGGAGTTGGGTGGTGGTGTTAAATTCCTCAAGATTCTTTGGATCATAAAGGGTGAGAGGAGGAATGGCAGTAGATGTGCACGAGTGAGAGGCCATTGGATGAAAAGGAAGGCTTTTTAAACAATTTGCTTTAATTTGATATCATATAGAATAGTGACACAGTAACAAAGGAAGCCTATTATTAATTCAATCATAATTAGAGTGCATAAAGGTTGCACTTATATAGCTGTTGAATATAAACTGATAAGTTAAATAATTATCAGTATAATGATAAATTGATAATTATTAGTATCAAGATAAATAACAAACTGATAAAAATAAGAATTGAAAAAATAACAAATATAATGATAGAAAATCTAAAAAGATAAAGTACTAAGTCAGTAATCCTACACAAAACTCATCTTCCCATACACCCGTTTCCCATTTGAAGCTTCCATTCGATTCTTCCTTTGTGCCTTACAGCTTCTATTTCACCATCCCAAAAAAAAAACTTAGTTTTTTCCACCAACATTGTTCCTTAATTTTTTGTTATTTATTCAACTTCATTAAACACATGCATTGTGCGAGGTGTGGAGAACACATTATAGCCAACACAGTCAAATACCCATTTTTTAAGGATCAAGCTTTCCACAAAAAAAGTCTCTTTTTCCTTCATCACACGACAAATCAAAGCTAAAGCACCATCGAAAGTGTTAATAGATCTTTGTTCGCTCACTTCTATTAGTAAGTATTGCAATAACAACTTTGAGTAGTGCCAAATGGGTAGAGAATGGTGACCTTGCCACCTTCCCTTTGTTGTAGCAGCTAAAGCATCATTCCCTACCCATTTAGCCTGACCTAAATTTGTTCCTTCAACCCTTCCTTTCTTACGACATGCAACCAGTACCTATATAAACCATGCACACACCTACTCACCCATACCCACACATACACGACACACACACACCCACTTATTCCTATGTGGTTAATTTATCGTCTAAACCTTATGAAAATGTTGATAAATGAGCCAATTGACACAATATGTATAATTGAAGTAGTTTCTGTTGAATTCTATGAAAATAATACATTTTGGAAGTTACACATTGTTTAAGATATGTTAAAGGAAATCCCATATCACTTGGGATGAACAAGAAAGTGGGTGAATTATGCTATAAAATGGACTTTAGTCCATGGTATTAAAGTGTACCAGTCAAAGACACAATAAACTTATATTTGACTTTTCTTATACTCTTATTTTAGAGTGTTGTGAGGTTCAGTTAAGTTACTTGCTTTGAAGAACGTAGATGTACAAGGGTTGAAAAGTAGTCTATGTGTTGTAAAAAATTTCACATAGTATTATTTTTTGGCTGTCAATAGACAAGTACCATGACTTTTTCACATAATAGTTTATGCATTATTGTTTTTCCCTCCATCACCAACATATTAGTTTTAACAAAAGTTGTTATCACTTGCACAAAATAAGCATGGTTCATTCTTTACCCAAGTTCCAAAACCGGTGATATTTGTGTATATTTTTCATTTCACACCATTTTATTTCTTCCCCTTCTTATACTCCACATTGTGGACCAAAGTTTGGAATTGGTCTTTTAACAATAATGAATTTAGTTTAAAAAATAGACCCTTAAAATAATAAAAGTTTATCAATATTTGCTCAATATGTTCCCATGTACCATAGTTTTTCTTGACATTAATTCTTTGAGAAGATGTTATAAGCTATGCTAACAATTTTCAATAATTCCTTCAAAATATGCACGAAAGAGGACAAGATACCCTTTGTAAATTAATTCGTGTAAGAAATGCCTTTCAACTAAAAATCTTTACTCCAGGAGACACTTACAAGACTACGACTTCCAAGTTACATTTCATTCTCCATAATCTTCAATGTCCTTTTGGTTACCAAATTTATACCTATAGGCGTTATGCCCGACTTTCAATGTATACACCAGATTATGTTGGATGCAAAGTTGATGACATAAATACAAGGATAAACTATGTTTTTGGTATATAAACTTTTTCAAATTTATGATTTTGGTACGTAATTTTTTTGTTGATTGGTCAAAGTATACATACATTTTTTCCGTCCAACATTTTAGTCCTTTTGTTTATTTTATCCGTTAAGTGGTGACATCACCAAAAAATTCAATTAATAAAATAAGAGTAAATTATGTTTTTTGTATATAAAATTTTTCAAATTTTTTATTTTAGTACACAAACTTTTTAGGCTAAATTATACATGATGCCCTCTATTATGGTACTTAGGTACTTTGTGCCCCCCTTATTTTTTTACTCAGTTATTCCCCCTAAACTTTTTAAAAAGTATAACTTTGCCCGTCCGTTAGATTGAGATCATTGACTGTTAGAAATACAATGTTGACTTGAAAATTACCAAAGTAATTTAGGGTTTTGGTTGTCCTTTATCGCAAATAGATGCAATGAAGTTCTTCTTCTTCTTCTCATCCGCACTGAGCTTCTTTATCTTGTTGCCCATTTGTACTTTCTTCAATGGAAGAAAGTGAAAGTTCCTACAACTCAATTTCTCAACCTAGAAGGCGTCGAATAATGTGTAGTTGTAGGATGTAAGCTCCATTGGTCACATCATGGATGCAACACAACCGAGGGAGAAGATTATATGGGTGAGGCATTAATGTTAGGCACAATATTGAAAGTTAAAGTGTTTGTCTTTGATATGAATCCGCTGTCAGTTTAGGATTCTGAAAGGACCCTAGGAATTTAGCTTGCCGCGTTAACAAAATTAATCAACATGGAATGCAAACAATTGCAAAAAAATAAACTGAATAGATTACTATCAAACTTTTATACACAGAATGGAAATTAAAAGTTTTTGAAATTCAACAATTAAACGAGTTTTTGAATAGTGTAGCACTTTCCTGTTATAGAGTTTGTTGGCCAGAATTGAGTATGAATGGAAAAGACAGAAAATGGAATTGGAATTGATAGACTCCACACTTCCAAGGATGGAAGATATGTCTACGAGATTGCACACACAAAGGGGTAAATTACCTTTGATAAATCTCAAAAGATTTTGGATTGTCAAGAACCCAAAGGAGAGAAATCTCAACTAGTTTTTTTTATTTCCCAAAATATTCTCCTTACATCTCAGTCTTGCCCAAATTTATATGCCTAATAAACTCAGCTTGTGTAGGTTTAGTGGCTTTCTAAATTCAGCTGAAGTTACAAAATAATAAAAACTAATAATGGGCAGCTTAATAACAAAGTGTAACTGCCAAAGTAAATTAAACACGTATACTAATTATAATTGATAACCTAGGTGGCTGCAACTTTAATTAGACAATTCTGGTTGCCCACCATTAACTAAGTAAACTCCAAGAAAATGAGTTTAATTTATTTCAAACTTCTCCTCCATTAAGGTCAAGCATTGCTCTCTTCAGTCCTGAGACAATTAACAATTTTAAACTTTATTTCTTCAATGTTTGGCTCTTTTTGCAAAAGGGCTGCCAATACTTGTTGAATAGCTTCCTTAGCTCTTCTTGTCCTTGCCCTTGTCATAGGTCCTCCAAGTCCTTCAAGCTTGATGTCCTCATCAGTCTTTTACGTTTTTCATGTATGATTTGTAACCCATGTTGTCAAATGGATGAAATGCAGGTCATAAGGACTAGAGGATGTAATTTTTTTAATGGTGTGATCCAGTGTTGAACAATAGAGAGAAAAGAATCATTCTCGGTTTGCTCAAGATGGTGGAAGAGTTTCAACAATCAAACTGTAGACAAGAAAAAAATATGCAAGAATTGAACAAAAGGGAAATGTTACTTGGGAGGTTGGTTTAGGGTTTTAAATAGAAATAGAAAATATTAATTAAATGAATACTTAATTTTAAATGAAATATAAAATATTTTTCTTAATTTTAAATGAATACTTAATTAAATAATTAGTTTTAAAATTTTAAATAATCTCAATTTTTAAAATAATTTATTTTTGGTAGGTTGGTGTGTTGGCCCGTACAACTCACCAACCCATGGTAGGCCAGGCCAGGCTAACAAATTGAGTAAGAAAGTTTAAATGAGCCGAGTTGGGTTGACCCATTTTTCTGATGGGTCAAGGTGGGCTGAGCCATATGGGCCAAACCAACCTGTTTTGACAGCTATAAAAGAGGGTTTGAATTTCAAGAAAAAAAGAAAAGAAAGGGAGAAAAAATGTACAGTATGATGCTCAATCCAAATCACAATTAGGAATTTGAGAAGAGGAGGATGGGCGGCGATCATAAAGAAGAACACCCTCCTTCAAACAAACAGATGAGAGTGCTTATATGTTGTTTGCACTTGTCAGCTGTCTTTCTTCTTGTGCTTGTTCCTTCAACTGTCCTCCTTGTTTTTTTTCTAAATTCTATCCCATAAGTTTTGGGTGTTTTTTTTTGTTTTCGATAAATTCATGTTTTTTTTAATCATGAGAAAATAAGTTTTAATTAATTTAAAAATGTTGTACAAATCTAATTGGTTAAAAAAATCAGTGTAAAAATTTGGATATAATTACAAAATTCTAAATATTTTGATATTTATAGTGTTGTAAAAACTGATTTGATCACTAACCCAGCAACGCAAATGATCAATAGATTAGTGGTTGGTAACTCAATCTAACCCGATTTATATATAAAAAAAATAAAAAAACTTAACATCACAATTTTCACTTTCTACATTCTCAAATTGCATAAAAAATAAAGAGAAAATAAAAAAGTAAGAAATGACATCATTTAAAATATTTTTTTTAAGAAAAAAACTAAACTTAACCCGACTAGATTAACTCGGTCTGAGTTACCATTTTTTACTTGAACTAGTCAGTTCAAACCGGGTCAACTACGTTCCTGGTTGTTTAGAAAGACCGGTCCGATTATATGATAGGTCCTGTTCGAACCGATTTTCGCAACTATGAATACTCATTTGATTTGTTCAGCATAAAAGTAATATATATATATATATATATATATATATATATATATATATATATATATATATATATATATATATATATATATATATATATTGGAGGGAATCCACTTACTCCAAAAGTAAGTATAAAAAACTTATTACTCATCCTATCCGTTTATTTTCTTGAAATCTGATGGTTGTAAGGAGTAATTAATCTTAACCATTAGATTTCAAGAAAAAGAAGGATGATGATAAAAAGTAAGTCTTTTATACTTAATCTTAGAGTGAGTAGATCTCCCCATATATATATAGACATACATATATATACATACATATATATATATATATATATACATACGTATATACATATATATATATATATATACACTCTTGTGACTCCAAAGATAATGGAAATCATGATTTTTTTAAACTAACTAAGACCTTTTTTTTTATTTTGAGGGAGAAAAGAGCGACTAATACTAGTTTTAATTCTATGGTGTTTTATAGTGATACGTACAATTTGAATATTGATAGTGTTAAATAAGTTTGGAATCATCCTCACTTTAATTCTATGGTGTTTTATAGTGATACATACAATTTCCTACTTTAATATTGGCCATGTAAATGGTTGTTTGCAATACAGTGATAGAATTCTTGATCCATTTTACAGAGTTCATGGAATGAATGCAATGGATGATAAGTACTGTTCTACAAAATGTTCTGATAATTCTATCATTTGAATAGTTGATGTCGGTTGAATTTGGTGATGAGTCATCACTTCTAGTAGTTTGTGTTGATAAATTTAGAGATTTGGTTTGAGAGAAATGCAAACTATAGAGATATATGTAAAAAAAACAAATAATAATAATAATAAAATAATGATAAAGATGATAGATAATAATATATAACTATAGTGATTAGTTATTATGTGGAATTTAGTTCCTAATTTTCACTTTCATGTCTCTTTAAATTAAGTGGAGATGAACTCTCATCTATTAGTACAAAATTAAGTATTATTTTTGCAAGATAATTAAGAAATAACAAACTAAAAGAAATAAAATGCTAAGCAACGAAAAAACATTGAGCAAATAAAAGTAACAAAATGATTAAAAGAAAACATTCAGCAAATGAAAACATCAGAATGAAAAAATACAGATGTTAATAGACCTTTAAATTAAATTTAATGGAAGAATTTTCAATAAAAATATAGAAAATACTAATGAAGTAAGACTTCAATATTTTTGTGAAGTTGTTAATGAAGTATGCAATTTTTTAGTAGCAAAATCTGAAATTGATTTTTGAGAAAAATATGTAGAGCTGTATAGGGAATTAAGTTTTATACTTTAACATATATCTTTTTAAAATTTCTTAATTTGATTATTCTTTAGCCTTATATATAAAAAAAGTTAGAATGAAGAGAGAAAATGTTAAACAAAGTAATGAGCAAATGACAAATTTAGTACTGAAACAAATACACATACTACATGTTTTTAAGAAGCATAATGAGATTAGCTCATTTTCTAACAAAGGAGCTTAGAAGAGGTTATGAGTACTGGTGTTTAAAGGAGCTACTTAGGGGTAACAATGTAACCTCCTTTTTGAAGAACAATAACATATTAATAAAAGACGTAATTTATATTAGTAAGTTTAATTAATTTTTAATTATTTTTATTAAATAAATTAATAATTGAGTTTATAATAAAATAAATATGGGTATTGATAATAAGATAGTCTAAAGGTTAAGTTTAGACTTAGTGTTAAAACTCTCAAACCAATGGTTATCCTAGAGTAAATAAAAGAAGCTAGGGTACTACGCTGTTTTCCCTATTGCCTCTTTCATGTTCATAATGCTTCCCTTCCTCTCTTACATTCACGGTATTGTGGTAGGATATGTTATCTACTTGATAGGAATGACAAAAAATCTGTATATATATATATATATATATATATATATATATATATATATACACAAGAGGAAAAAAAGAATAAAATAATACTAATGTAAAAAAAAGTATTTTCATAATCTATATTACGAAGTATAAATTATTTCTATTTTTATCTTACGGTAACGAAAAAATTGGATCTATGTATAAAAAAAAAATTCAATTCAAGGATGAATTAAAATAGAGCAAATTACACCAAACTTATGATATATTTAACTCTTTAAATCTATCACTTTTTTTATTTTTTGACAACTTTTACTCTTTAAGAGTGATTGACGTCTCATAAAAATAGTAGTAATATAGTTTTTATTTTTTGTATAAGAAGAAAAATCAAAGTAAAATCTTAGCAAAATTGACATGATAAAAGTCAAAAAATAAAAAATAAAAGTTATAGTGAAGGGAACTAGATATAATAAATTAAAATAAAAAAGTTTAAAAAGGTATGTATTTTACTTTTTAAAATAAGATAATCTAATTAAAAGTTATTCTTTTATAAGTGTGTCCCTGCACTGACGTATACTATATGGCATGGAGAAAATAATATCACATCGATGCATTGTCTTTTGCTATAGAAGCTGACATTGTTATTCTTTAATTACAATCAAAGTATTTTATATTTTAGTGGGGTCGTGTGAGGCAGTTTTGTTCCTTATAATAATTTGGCTATTTTTGAAAAATATTATGATATTAATATGGAATATTCAATAACTTGTGATTAATTTTGTTAAAAAATTTAATTGATTATATTTAGAAAATGATTTCTTTTTAAATAATATTTTTCATTTATTTTATTAAAATATCAAACATTATTTAGGAAGATTTATACCGAAAGAACTCCTAAATCAGACTTAACCTTAGACCAGACCTACCTCAGAACTGGACCTAATCCTAGATTGAACTACCTCAAAACCAGATATACCCTTGGATTAGACATACCTATAGAGCCTGACCTAATCTCAGAGTAGTCAGATATCTTGGCTCAGGTAGGATCCATCACCCAAAGTGAAATGTCCAAACTATCCTTTTTAGGTAAATCAAAATCTTAATGACCTAACCCCAAGCACAAAGACCTAAACATTATAGAGGGTAACAAGTGCGAGTTTGACTATTAATTATTACTTTTCTGGTGACATATTGTACCTTTGAGAAAATAGTAAACTTTCATATGACTTAAGCGTCAGAATGTTTTTGCATGTAATCACTGTACTAGCTCAGAGTAGTTATTAAAAAAGAGGTTTAGAGTAGTTATTAAAATATTATATTATTTATTTTGACTTAAATTAATATAATTTACTTAATTAAAAATTTTTTCATATTTATTTTTAAATATTTAGTATTATGTATTAAAAAAAATTTAATTTTTCTTAGTATAAAAACATCATTCATATCTTGTTGAGTTTTGAAAAAACTATAGCATAAATAATGATAAAGATGAATTAGAATTCAAATAATTTATAAATCAAATTAAAATAAAAATATGTGCACACACAATATAAATAATTTAGTATTAATGATATGTTATAACAATTTATATATGAATAATTTAGTAATCTAATATCATTTATATATAAAACCTTGTGCACTCACCCCATCCTAGGTTGTCATGCTTGTGTATTCATATTTCTATTTTGATATGCTATAACAATTTTAAATTTTAATTTAATATATTTTTGTAATAACATAATATAATATAAATAATTCATTATGTCATTTTGGGTATAATAATTTTAGTTTAGTATGTTTTGAAATATATTTGATTAATTTTTATACTTCTTTGTTTATGATAATATGATACAAACATGTCATATCATCAACAAATATGCCAGAATTGCAATGAATTTCAAAAATTGACAAAGGAGAGGTTTGAATAGAATTCAAAATGTTGTTATTTGTTTTTGCATTTTTATTAAAAATATTTATGATAAAAAGTATACATATATTAATAGTGTTTAAGGAAGATTGATTAATGTACATATATATATATATATATATATATATATATATATATATTATAGATTTTAGGATAATTACCTCTGTTGGATATCAATGTAGTTTTTTTATGGAGGTTATAAGGTTGGCGGCAATGTCCATGTATGGGGAGAGATAGGTCTTTAGTTCAAATATCTCTTTTAACAACATAGTTTTTCTTTGTGTTTTTTAAAAAGGGTAGAATATTTATTTTCAAAAATGAACATCAAAAGGGGGAATTATATTTATTAATAGTATAGATATAGTATATAATATACTATTATAGATTATAGATATAATATGACAATTATGTATGTTGGATATAAATATTTTAAAGTAGCTTTTTTCTTAAAGTTATAAGGTTGACTAACCTAGTGACAAAAGTCTATATATATATAAGGGAGAGATAGGTCGTGGGTCAAATCTCTCTTTTAGCAAAATAGTTTTTTCTTTTTGTTTTTTTTAAAATGGTAGAATAGGTATTCTGAAAATTAGACATCAAAAAGAGGAATTCCATTTTTATTAAACATTATAATATATATACACTGTCAATGTAAAAGATTTTTACACTAACGTGACTCATAATTTTTCATTTATGTGACTTTTAAAGTACTAACTAATAAAGTCAACAAACTTACCATGTATGAAGTATTGTAATTGAATGTCAATGTATACCAATTAAACTCTAATATATATATATATTATAGATTATTGATAATAGAATAATTATCGATGTTGGATATAAAGATTTTAAAGTAATTTTTTTCTTACAAGGTTGATTTAGTTGCAAAGTGAGGAGACAGAGGTTGTAGATACAAATCCCTCCTCTTACAAAATAGTTTATTTTTTAATTTTCAAATAAGTATATGGGTAGAATATGTATTTTGAAAAGTGGACATCAAAAGAGGAATATTAATAATATAGATTATTATTACTATTATTATTATTATTAGTAGTAGTAGTAATAGTAATAGTAGTAGGTACGAGTACCCATCTCGTCTTGCACCTTATATATATATATATACATGTATATATAAAAATTAATATGATTACATTATATAATATTAACTGCAAAACTAGGTACGAGTACCCATCACCTTGCACCTTTTATATATATATATATATATACACACACGTATATATAAAAATTAATATGATTACATTATATAATATTAAATATGATAATATTTAGTAGATAATATTACTAAAAATATTATTTTTTATTATAATATAACTTAGAGTAAAAAGAGATATATAACATATTTTACACAAATTTAATAAAATAAAAATACAAGTTACAAGAAAAATGAGTTATTTATAAAATAACTTAATAAAGTTACAATATTATTTAATATTATGGTAAAAAAAGGTTTAGCGTAATCATATAAAACTTTAGGAAGTATATTATAATTTGTTCTATGTTTGATATTATGTTGGTTTGTTTTTTATATTATATTTATTTATTTTTAAAATATATTTATTGATTATCTCTATACATAAGTAAAGGGCGGGTCATATATAAGTATATAATTACCCAGTGTGTATGGGGATGAAGATTAAAGTGTTGCCTGTGCAAGTACGAGAGCGAGCATGGACACATTTCTTAAACGTGGATATCAGGATCATTACCATGGTACCCTACCGATTGCTATCCCTATACTATTATGATTTTAGTTCTCCATAAAAAAAAGAAAGTATTACGATTTCCATTATATTAATGAAAGTCATAGAAGTAATATATATATATATATATATATATATATATATTTATTGGTATGCATTGTTAGTATAACAAATTTTATGTTGATTAATACTTTAAAAGTCATATAAATAAATAGTTATGATTGAACGTCAGTGTAAAATTCTTTTACACTATCAGTGAATATCAAAACATTTAGAATTTTGTACTTACATAAAAATTTTTACTTTTATTTTGCTTTTATAAATTAGATTTGTACAATATTTTTAAATTAATTCCAACATCTACTTTATCTAGGTGAAAAAAATCCAATTTATCAAGAACCAATGAAAATAACCAAAACTTATGTGTCAACATATGCAGAGAAGAGCAACGAGGAGGATGGGTGAAACACCATGATTTCTCATTTTCTCGAATTTCAAACTTTGGGTCATTACGTGCATTTTTTTTTCTCTTTTTTTATTTTTTTTTATTTCTTAAAATCCAAACCCTCTTTACTTTGTTCTAACTTCAAAGTATCTTAGAAATTTCTCTGTGGTAGAAGAGGCATCAGTTATGTGCAACCTTGCATGAACATAACTTTGTGTCTTGTGTTCTTCTTGTAGAAAAAATTATTCATTATTATTAATATTATTTATTATTATTATTATTAAAAATAAATAAATGTTGTCACATTCATGTTTTATTGTTCAATTTATATCAATATTTAAGCAGTAAGAGATAAAAATTAGAAATTAAAATTGTTTCTTTTCATTATTATTATTATAAATTATAAAGTTTAATTAGCTGGCATGTATGTTATTCAAGTTGAGTAATCTTTAAAGGGAAAAAAAAAAGTGAAAAGAGTTTTTTTTTTTTGTCAAATGCGATATAAGTGTGTGACATTGTATCACTTCTAACATTGTACTTGTTGCACATTAAGAATTTAATTGATTATTGAAACGGAAGAAATATAATTAACCTTCTTGGTCCCTTTTTTTAAGTTTCTTTTTTTTTAGAAAATTTATTGTTTTATTTATTTTTTTATATGTAAAAGTTTCAAATTACATTAATTATTTCTTATTAATTATACCCATATTGTTTGCGAATAAAAATAAATGAACATTTTATTAAAAGTTATTTTCAACAAGAAAAATGGAAAATGACATAATAAAAAAACTAACAAGTGATACGTGAAGAATTTTAAAGTTAATTATTATTTTATCTTTATTATATTTTGAAACTTATTAGATTATTTATTTATATATAATTTAATTTTTTATTTTAAATACAAAACAACTCCACAAACCTTTTACGTGTAGAAATTTACTTAAATATAAAAGTAAATAAATTTGGTTAAACTTTAGGAGATTTAAATGTAGCAATTGAACGGATAGTTAGACAAAGAAAATATTAGAAGAAAAAGAATTTATGAAAATTCATATATAAAAGAACTCATATATAATTGTAAAAACATTTAAATATTAACAATAATTTAGTAAAATTATGTAAAATATATTAATTAAGTTGTATCCCTATAAAATTAGGAATAATTTAAGCATAAATTATGCTTTGCATTATTATAAAATATTAATTTCATCCTATAACTTTTTTATCTTAATTTGATTACTTTAAAATTTAATTAATTTTTTTCAAGTTATAAATTATAATTTAGGTTCTCACTTATAATTTTATTAGATAATAATATAAAATATACAACTGTAGATAATCTCATGTGGTATTGATTGTACCGGTAAAACTACCTTCCATAGCAAAGTTAAATAGAATCAAGATGTACTAGCTACCCCCTACTAATTTATTTAGATTTATGGTCAAACTAGCTGGATTCTATCCAAATTATACTTGAAAAACAAAAATTAAAGTATTATGAAGATAGATATATAAATAGATATTGATAATTATATATTACTATGTATTATATATAATAAAAAATTACAAGTAAGTTTTAAAATATGCTAATATCAATATCTAAGCATTACAGAATTTATTTGAATATAAAAATCTGATTTAAATATAAAAAATTATCAATAAAATAAATTCTATTAATTTAAAATTTATTATAAACAATTCATTGTAAATTATGTTTTTAAGATATTGTGGGTATTTTTTTTATTGAAATTAAGCTTTTTAATTGTCAATTGTTTTAAGGTTATCATTATAAGAGAAAATTTATTGAATATAAATTTATAAAAATAAATCATCAAATATTTTCTTATAAATTATATATTTCATATTTATTATAACATTTAAAAAAATATAACATAACTAACCTAATTTCATAATCGTTAAAGATATTTCAATGATTTTATAGAATAAAATCATAGTAATATGGTGATTGAATTAATCACTAATATGATTTCACCCTCGTATAGTCAATATGAAGTAAACCCAAAAAGTATGTGCAGTTCTTATTATTTAATTTTAATATCATATATCTTATTTTTATATATCAATCTTTTATATTTGTATGCATAATTCTGATGATATTATTATTTTTATATAATTCTAATTGATAAAAACTATGAAAAATTAATTTTCAACAAACAATTTCTAATAACCTTATAATTTTTCTTATGCTTATTAGATGTGTTTTTATTTATTTAAAATTCAATAAAAGTTATCTTTGTATATATCTTATATAATATTCTTAACAATTATAGTACAATGTATAGTTTGATAATTTATATTTATATATTTCTTATAAAAGATTTGGATAATTGTGAGTCGTTTGGGATTTTAATGTAACAAAAATCATTGCTTTTACTCAATATTAAAGAGACTTGACTGTTTGTAAGTTGTTAGATTGAGATTTTAAGTTGACAAAAATATTTATTTGATTTAAATTTATTTACTATAACATAAAATAGAGTAAATTATAGTAATACTATCTCAGTTTTCATATCTTAATCTCCGTTTAACTTTAAAAACACATTATTTTAAGAATTTAATTAATATGTATTGTTAGGGTAAGATTTTTTATACTACATTTAATCACAACCCTTAATTTATGGTAAGTTTATTGACTTTACCAATTATATTTTAAAAGTCATATAAATGAAGATGTGATTAAATGTCAGTGTAATATTCTTTTACAGTGGGCTTACAAAAAACCATTTTTTACAATGTCAGTGCATACTCATTAAACTCTTATAATAATGTCTTTTATATGTTTCAAAATATTATACTGACAACCTTTTCAAACCTTAGGCAGTCACACTCTCAGTAATACGCAAGTAATGATTAAAAAAATAGAAATGTATATATAATTACACTAAATTTTAAGAAATGTTATTATAATTTACTCTAAAAAATATTAATGTAAATTTGGACACGTGGCATTATTTTTTTTTTTAGAACATATGGCATTATTTGATTACTTTGTTACTTGTCAATTTTTATTCTCAGTGATTATCTTATATTGCTCTCTTACCCTACATCCATTCTTTGTGTATTCTTAAAGGAAGTTTTAGCTTTCCATAACTATTGTTTAAAAGTAAGGTTATCAATATTGAGAATGGGAGTTCCGTAAATTTGATTTGTAAACTCATAAAGAGTTTACTTCAGATAAAAAATTAATTATTAAATACCTATAAATAAAATTTATAAATAATATAATCGCAAATTTAACATTTTAACAATGTGTAGCATATATGGAAATTGTAGAATAAGTACATTTACTAAGCATGAATGATTTGTTTATTAAAATAAGCAAAAAAAAATGACTATTTTAAGTAAAAAAATAGTTTAACCAAATACACAAAAAAAAAATAGAAAGTTGCTTAAAATAAGTTTTTTAAATAAACTTAACAAAATATAACCTTGTTTATAATATTATTGATTGAATGACTACAATCTAATGTGAATAATTACCTACTAATGCAAATAAAAAATTGTTAGATCAATTTTAGTTTTCGATAAATTTTAAGAGATATATAATTAACTGATATATGGAACCACCACAAACGTGTACATATATTCACATGGATCAAGTTTAATATAAACTAAAATTAATATATACTTGAAAATGGATGCTTTATTGTACTAATTAACGTGATGGATAAATGGAATGGCACACGACATGGATGAATGGAGGGCCGTAGGTTGTGGCAGAATCGAGTCAAAATCAGAACCGCATCTGCTATGGCAGAATTGCATTTCGCTGGAATCTATGGTGGAACAAAATCACTCAATCACATATTCACGGAACCTCTGTTAATGAGTGCCCGTCGGAAGCTATGGTGGAATAGAAGCTTTGACACAATGGGAATGAACTCAATGTAGTGAGTGAAGTGAAGCAAAGAGAGGATTTAGGGATTTGGCGGAATGGAAGTGACGAATTGAAGAGAGGATAAAACCTAAGTAAGATGCTAAACAACGTCATTTTAGAGTGAATATTGCTTAAATGATATTTTTGGGTAATATCGTGAACTCGTGTGTAAACTCGTAAGTTTACCTAAGTTTACCGATATTCTCACAAGTTTACCGAGTTTACTCACGATTTAACTCAATAAGGTCCCTAAAGTCATAAAATCGTATAATTTTATGAGTTATAACACGATTTTGATAGCCATGATCAAAATTTTTAGATGTAATTATGGATGCACCCCTCAAATTAAATTTAATTATAGATGCACTATTTTTTTAAATTATACAGACCCTTTACTTTTATGTACTCATTATAGTTGTACCCCTCTTTTGAAAATTTTGTAATATCATACATAAATTTATTACGTATGTACTGCCTAATTTTTGTATGATATTATACATGTATCCCTTAAGTTTTGTATGTTATTACACATGCACCCCTATATTTTTCAAACTTTACAGTTGAAACTTTTCTCACTTTTATTGTTTGAATGTTATGAAACTTGAAGAAAAAAATTCATGTCACATCCACATGAAATAAAACATAATAATGCAAAAATAAATGGAAACATGTGTAATTTGAAAAGGAGGATTACATAATAATGAGTACATAAAAATAAGTAGATATGTGTAGTTTAGTAATTGTGAAAATAAAAATTTACTTCAAAATAATTGTTGATTTAGTAATTTAGCTTAAAGTTTAATTAGTATGTACTAACAGTGTAAAAGAATATTACACTAACATTTAATCACATCTTTTAATTTATATGACTTTTAAATTACAGATTGGTAATGTTAACAAACTTAGCATAAATTAAGAGTTATAATTGAATGTAAATTTACTAATTAAACTATTTAGTATAAATGAATTAAATTGATTTAATTAAGCTTAAATATCTTATAGATATTGAAACAAATTTTCACAGCAATAGATTTGATTTCACGAATTAAATTGCTCCTATCAAGGATTTTTCTTATATTATTTAACATAAATTTAAAATAATTTTCTAAAATAAAAAATTAAAATACTTTTTAAGATCATAATGATGTATATATTTTACTTATATATGTTGATATAAAATTGATAGATTTTTGTATGTTCATTAATTAGTTTTTTAAATCTTAAATAATTAACAAAATTGTATCATACTATTGAATCAAAATATAATTAAATTTTGAATAATTTGAAAATTATATCCATATAAATTTATATCACTTTTAAAAATATAAATTGAAAATAAAAATTTATCTACCAACCCTATGAATTAAAATATATATTTTTAATATAAAAATTAATATATGTCAAAGTTATAAATTAGGATATACTTCTCAACTTTAAAAAACTAAAAGATGTACTTTTTCTATTAGTAAAAAGTAGAAACATGTATATTAAAACACATTTATAATGTTATGAAAAAAAAATGGTTGACTCAAATAAATCAATATCCTAAAAATGGACTTAAATTTGTAACTATCTATTTTAATATATTTATTAAATGTTTACCTTCACCAAAAAGGAAAGTAGGAGAAACCCCGAGGAAAGCCACTATTAAAGAAACAAACAAGTTGTTAGACACAGGATTTATCCGAGAAGCACATTACATGACTTGGTTAGCCAATGTCGTCATGGTTCTTAAAGGAAATGGAAAATGGTGCATGTGCACAAACTATATGGATTTGAACAAAGCATGCCTGAAAGATGCATACCTTATTTCGAGTATAGATCAGCTTCTTGATGGAACTGCTGGACATTGGTGATGAGTTTCCTAGATGCATATTCAGGGTATAATCAAATTCGAATGTACCCACCCGATTAGGATAAAACATCCTTCATAAAAGACAATGCCAATTATTGCTACAAGGACAATGCCAATTATTGAGAAAAAACTCCAATTTTGAATGGATAGATGACTATAAGACAACGATCTGAGTGCTCAAAGCCTTCTTTTTTACCGCACCAACACAATTGAAGCTAGTTACCGAGGAAAACCTCTTGCTATACCTCTCGACGACCAACTAGGTTGTTATAAGGTGGTGGTCCAAAAGGTTAAACAACTTTAGGAGCCCATATACTTCATTAGCCGAACACTCCACGAGCCCGAGCAAAGGTACCAGATTATTAAAAAGCTTGGCTTAACCTTGGTCACAACCTCAAGACGTTTGAGACCATACTTCTAAGGATATCAAGTGGTGGTCAAAATGGACTATCCCATCTTCAAGGTCTTGCGTAAACCTAAACTAGTAGGACAGATGATATCATGGTCAGTTGAGTTGTCCAAGTTCGGTTACTTAGCCAAGGAGATAGGAGCAACAAAGTTGGTCTACCAAAGGGACTCACAACTTACCGTGTCTCAACTTAGTGGAAAATACCAAGTTAAATGTTCCCTTTTACTACAATATTACTATGCAGTTAACAACTTCAAAAAACATTTCGATCACCTTAGGATTGAACATGAGCCCATTTGGATGATGCCAACAATTGAGTCGACATCCTCTCAAAATTGGCCAGTACTAAAAAGTTAGGTCAATATAAGACAGTCATCAAACATACCTTGGAGGAACCAACTATTAACCACCTGCTAGTGGCTGTTATTAAACCTGAGCCTATTTGGATGATGCCAATAAGAAACTTCTTAGAAAGGGGAGAGCAATCAGTCAGCGACAAATCAACCCAAGCATTATGCACAAAGGAAGTAAGGTTCGTATTAATAGGAGATGAAATGTTCAAGTGAGGATACTCGATGCCACTCCTCAAGTGCCTCCCTTGGCCCAAAGGGATTATGTTTGCAAGAAATACACCAAGGGGTGTGTGGGTTTCACTTTGGTGCTCATGCTATAGTTGCCAAAGTCATGAGGGCGGGGTATTATTGACACATAATCAAGTGAGATGCTAAAATGTTCATCAAGAGCTACAAGGATTGTCAGCAACATAGGAACCTCATAAGAGCACCTCCGCACGAATTGAGAAGCATAACCTCGCCATGGCCTTTTGTGATTTGGAGAATGGATATCTCTAGCTATTGATTATTTTCCTAAATGGATTGAGGTTGAATCCCTAGCTCAGATCATTGCCAAGAACGTCTAGAAATTCAAATGGTAGAACATTATATATCGTTTTGGCATCCCTCACACTATTGTCACGGACAATGGTCGGCAATTCATTGATAAAAGGTTTAAGGAATTCTTCAAAGGATTACATGTAATTCATGTGAACACGTCGGTAGAACACCCACAGACAAATAGTTAGGTCAAAGCCGCGAAAAAGGTTATATTACAAGAGTTGAAGAAAAGACTTGGCATGAATAAGGGTAGATGGACCGAAGAGCTATCAGAAATCCTATGGGCCTACAGATGCACACCACATTCACTAACCCAAGAGACTCCTTATAGCCTTACGTACGACATAGACACCATGATCCCAACAAAAGTGGGAGAAGAACATTCATTTCGATGACAATTGTACAATGAAGGCAATGATGAGTAGATGTTAGTAGAATTGGACTTAGTGTAGAAGTTGAGAGATAAGGCAGTCATACAAGAGGAAAGCAGCAAGAAAAGGGCTACTAAAAATACAACAAAAATTTCAAATCGAGGTCTTTCAAGCAAGGAGACCTCGTTTGGCGAATGAGGGGAGAAGCCCAACGTGAACCTGCACAAGGCAAGTTTGCATCAAATTGGGAATACCCTTTAAGAATCAACTAAAATCTAGATAATGAAGCTTACAAACTAGATCATCTCTCAAGAGAAATCTTACCAAAGTCGTGGAATATTGCAACACACCACAAATTTTATTACAATTAGCTCTCTCCTATGTAATATAGACCGATGTACTATTTTTCCTACCACCAATCTTTTTCCCAAGTGGGTGTTAACTGAGGAGGTTTTAATAAGACATGCATTTTGATTAATAAAACAACTCTACCTTTTATCCTATAAGTTTGTTGCATACATCTCACTGATATCTCTACTCGGTAATCTCGTTTCGTAAAATGTGTATTTATTGACGTATACACAGAAGGGAAGTTCCATTCACAACGAATGACTCCTTTTGACATATTCTCGGCATGGAAGCTTCATTCTATAAAGGGAATGATCCCATCGACACAAATACAACAAAACTACAACCAACCAATGTCGTGGGTAACTCGGCAATTCGGTCATCACACCATAAAAAATCACCATTCAGTTTACAAGCACATACGCAGATCATTCAACCTAAGACTTAACAAATAAAATAAGTAACATTTATAACACCATAAATAACGCTTAAAGTAGACATACATGCCCTAGAAAAGTGAAAGGGCAGTTATCATTAATCATTTTACCCGAAATCGATGTTAATATTACAAAAGGGGATGTGTAAGCATCCTAGGTAGTACAAAACAATGGCTCTTAAATGGCCATGATCTCATTTCTATAAACAAACTAATGGTCTTTATATAACTTCTATTACAATCAATGATAAACCCCAAGAAACAAAAAAAAGCTTAAAAATGGAAGTTAAGTAGGGGAGCATCATAGGCGGTAGTTTCTGCATCAACGTCCGAATCTGTGATCTTTTTCTCAAGAGGCATGCAACCCTGATAGACGTCATGATCCACATCAAATTGGGTCACATTAACCTGATAGAGAAAGGCAGCCTGGTGAACATCATTCTTAAAACCTTTAATGGCTGATGTCGATGGTTGCCTTGGCCTCATCTGTTATGTCGGCTTTGTCGGCTTCGAACACAGTCTCCCTTTTTGACACCTCGACCAAGTCAGCCTTGGCCTTATGAGATGATCCAACATTGTCTTTAGCTCTTTTTCAGCAAACTGGTAGTTGTCCTCCTCAACTTTCACTTTCCCCTTCAGATTAACAGCTCCTCAGAAAGGAGACTGTTGGCCGACAAGGCTTCAACAAGAGAAGTGTGATACTCCAAGAGCTCTTTCTTTAGCTTCTCCATCCCTGTGTTCTTTAGTGCATCTCGAATCAACCTTTAGATCAACATCCAAGTGCGAGCTTGCAATTTTGTATAACGAGTCATTATCTCCTTAACTGTTGGACAATCAATCA
Organism: Psophocarpus tetragonolobus; assembly: GCA_037954015.1. NCBI lineage: Eukaryota > Viridiplantae > Streptophyta > Magnoliopsida > Fabales > Fabaceae > Psophocarpus > Psophocarpus tetragonolobus. The sequence goes on along the minus strand of CM075691.1, from coordinate 37,334,214 downwards.
ACTCCAACTCTTCCAGTGTGTACCCGACTATTTTTGTCTTCTTCCTCATTCTTAAGTTTGGGCGAAAGAACCTGTTCGACATAGAGGTGTTGGGCGAGTCTACTGACTTCTCAAAACTTAGAATCTTCTGGGTGGGTTTCTTAGAAGGGACACCTGACTTATCTCGCCCTTCCGGCTCCTTCCTCTTCTTGTTGTCCTTTGTTTTCCTTGTATTGTTGGGCGGCAGAGGTAGCAGGTCGAGCAGACCAGTACCCTTAGGCCTCATTGCCACATTCTCTTTCTTGTTTTCCTGAGTCTGGCCCTCGTGAATTTTCTTGAATGAGAACCAAGAACCCTTAGGTTCTTTGTCAGCCATAACACCTACAAAGACAACAAAAATTAGCAAGTTAAAATTATGAACTGAAAGTAAATTGCTAAGGACGATAACTTAGCATACAACCCAGGGCCAGGATTAGTAGAAAATGTTAACCTCAAAATAGACTTTGTGAGAAGTCGGTGGGAAAGATCGCTCAAAATAGACAGTAGTAACTTTAAGTTGTTCTCCAACATATGCGACCTCATCCACTCACCATCGTGGGTTCGACATCCAATAGAAGGGAAATCTAGGCCGGTTATTCTCGTCATACATGTACTTACGACCCCAAGGTCCAACACCGACCTTGAAGAACCCTTACTTGAAATCCTTTAAGGAAGAGGTATATGGACTAAATAGACAAAAATTCTACTGACCCATCAATGAAACCCACATCGGGGTCTCACCTAGGTGAACACAATAGTGGTATAGAAAAAACCTAGGATTAAGCTCTATGTATAGTGCCCTGTAGAGCATTCGAAACGACTACAGAGCGGTTGAACTATTGGGATGCAATTAGCTTGGTGGCCACATTCAACATACGGAGCACGAGCATCATGAACTCATCAAGTCGAATGTGAAACTTCTAGAAAAGGTGGTCATACATAAAAAAGAAATCTACATCAGAATCACCCTGGCCAAAACAACCCCTATCGAACTTTTTACATATGTCCATACTAAAGATGTCATTCTTCGCATTTGGTAGAGTAAGGTTGGTCAAAGTTATCTACAATCCACTGTAAGTCCTTGATGTTGGTATGGCACAACCTATATGACAAGATGAAAGGCTTCACCACTCATACCTTACAAGTGTAGAGTCATTAACCACCTCGGCTACCGGGTTCGCAGCCATGGTTAACTGCCCTGCATGAGCCGACGCCACCTCTACAGAACTGGAGACTTCGCCCCCAGTATTAAGGACTACCAACCCTGGAACTCTCGCATTCTCCATCCTCGAAGATGATGACCCAGTATGGAATGACTTCTCAAACCCGTTGACATGATACATACCTTTTACTTACAAGACATTTGATATTGGATTATCAGATATTGCTACACTCTAGAGTGTCAGAAAGCGTGGTGGATGGAGAACATGTCTGCAATCGTATTTATAGACAATCAGCTCATCAGGCCCAACGTGTCAATTAACCTCATCCATCTGATCACAATTAATCAACGGTCCCAAGGTGTCTACTTGTTAGAGAGCGAGACTACCTAGGCACCTACTCTAGATGCCCCAACTTCTTAGGGTTGTGAAGGTTCCCGTACCTTGTACGTTTTGTCTCCCCATGCAACACGCGCACCTCTCGGGATATATTTCATGCATTTGGAATTTCAACTTATCATGGTCCATCACTATTCCCATGTGAGCTTGGGGGCATGTGTACCAAGAAGACCTCGGAAGACATAATCTCGTCACTGCTTAGAAACTAGTCACACCTCGGTTAACAAAGTAACAAACTTCACACACAATCGTTAGTGATATGTTCCAAGGACAACCAAGCAACTTTTGATGTTTCTACCATGGAGATGACGACGTTGGCCTCAGTATTACATTAAACAAGTGACACGATGTAGAGATATTTGTCTTGACGAATCCAAAAATTATAAGATGGATTGGAAGACACACCAGAGGTAGTGGTAAATGGTTTAGGGGGGATGAAGTGTGTCAACTGTGATGTAGCCTTCAAGGTCACAAGTTACATGCAGAGAATGAATCTATCAATACCACACTGGATAATTGGAGGAGTTTAGTTTAATAAGGAGTTAGGTGTTGGCGCTAAATTCCTCAAGATCCTTTGGATCATAAAGGGTGGGAGGAGGAATGGTAGTAGATATGGACGAGGGAGAGGCCATTGGATGAAAATGAAGGCTTGTTAAACAATTGGCTTTAATTTGATATCATATAGAATAGTGACACAGTAAAAAAGGAAGCCTATTATTAATTAAATCATAATTAGAGTGCATAAAGGTTGCACTTATATAGGTGTTGAATATAAATTGATAAGTTAAATAACTATCAGTATAATGACAAACTAATAATTATTAGTATCAAGATATATAACAAACTGATAAAAATAACAAATATAATGATAACAATCTAAAAAGATAAAGTACTAAGTTAGTACTCTTACACAAAACTCATCTTCCCACACATCCCTTTCCCATTTAAAGCTTCTATTCCATTCTTCCTTTGTGCCTTACAGTTTTAAAAATGGTTGAAAAAATGAACCAGTGTTTTCACCGATTCCATCACCGGTCCAGTTTTAAAAACATAGACTAATATACATGCAAATTCGCGAAGGATAAGAACACTAAAGTCCTATGAAGAATTTGAGGTTGAGGTTTCACAAAAGTGTAATTTGAGTTTGAGGTTGCACAATCTTTTATTCAAATCATAGTAAATAAATTTAAATCAAATAAATATGTGTTGTCAACTTAAAATCTCGATCTAACAACCTAATCTAACAACATAGAAGTAGTCAAGTTTCTTTAACATATATTGAGTCAAAGAAATTATTTTTGTTAAACTAAAATCCCCATCTAACCACAAATACTTGTCCAAATCTTTTATATGTAATATATAAATATAGATCATCAAATTATACATTGAATTATAGTTATTAAGAATATTATATATATATATATATATATATATATATATATATATATATATAAAAGTTAACTTTTAATGAATTGTGAATAAATAAGAACACGTCTAATAAGCATAAGATTCCAAATAGCTATGTATTAAATTAAACTTTAATTATATTAAATTATAAATTATATATATATATATATATATATATATATATATATATATATATATATATATATGTGTGTGTGTGTGTGAGGAAAGAAAGAATAAAATAATACTAATGTTAAAAAAAAAGTATTTTCGTAATCTATATTATGAAGTATACATTATTTCTATTTTTATCTTAAGGTAACAAAAAAATTGGATCTATGTATAAAAAGAATTTCAATTCAATGATGAATTAAAATAGAGCAAAAACACCAAATTTCTTATATATTTAACTCTTTAAATCTATCACTTTTTATTTTTTATATTATTTTTACTCTCTAAGAGTGGTTGACGTCTCTTAAAAAATAGTAGTAATATAGTTTTTATTTTTTGTATAAGAAGAAAAATCAAAGTAAAATCTCAGAAATATTGACATGATAAAAGTCAAAAAATAAAAAAAAAAGTTATAGTGAAGAGAAAATACTAGATATAATAACTTAAAATAACAAAGTTTAAAAAGGTATGTATTTTACTTTTTAAAATAAGATAATCTAATTAAAAGTTATTCTCTTATAAGTTTGTCCCTGCACTGCGTATACTATATTACATGGAGAAAATGACATCACATTGATGCATTATCGTTTGCTATAGAAGTTGACATTTTTATTCTTTAATTACAATCAAAGTATTTTATATTTTAGTGGGATCGTGTGAGGTAGTGTTTTTCCTTATAATAATTGGGCTATTTTTGAAAAATATTATGACATTAATATGGAATATCCAATAACTTGTGATTAATTATGTTAAAAAATTTAATTGATTATATTTAGAAAATGATTTCTTTTTAAATAATATTTTTCATTTATATTATTGAAATATCAAACATTATTTAGGGAGATTTATACCAGAAGAACTCCCAAATCAGACCTAACCCTAGATTGGACCTACCTCAGAACTGGACCTAATCCTAAACTGAACTACTTCAAAACCAGATATACCCTTGGATTGGACATACTTATAGAGCCTGACCTAATCCCAGAGTAGTCAGATATCTCGGATCGGGTAGGATCCATCACCCAAAGTGAAATGTACAAAATACCCTTTTTAGGTAACTCAAAATCTTAATGACCTAACCCCAAGCACAAAGATGTAAACATTATAGAGGGTAACAAGTGCAAGCTTGACTACTAATTATTACTTTTCTAGTGACATATTGTACCTTTGAGAAAATAGTAATCTTTCATCTGACTTAAGCATCAGAGTGTTTTTGCATGTAATCACTGTACTAGCTTAGAGTAGTTATTAAAAAGGAGGTTTAGAGTAGTTATTAAAATATTATATTATTTATTTTGACTTAAATTCCTCTAATTTACTTAATTAACATTTGTTTCATATTTATTTTTAAATATTTAGTATTATGTATTAAAAAAATTTTAATTTTGCTTAATATAAATACATCATTCATATCTTGTTGAGTTTTGAAAAACTATAGCATAAATAATTAGAAAAAGAGGAATTCCATTTTTATTAATAGTATACATTATAATATATATATATATATATATATATATATATATATATACACTGTGAGTGTAAAAGATTTTTACATTGATGTTGACTCATAATTTTTCATTTATGTGACTTTTAAAGTGTACTAACTAATAAAAGCAAAAAACTTACCCTGAATGAAGGATTGTAATTGAATGTCAATGTATACCAATTAAACTGTAATATATATATATATATATATATATATATATATTATAGATTATTGATAATAGAATAATTGTGGATGTTGGATATAAAGATTTTAAAGTAATTTTTTTCTTATAAGGTTATAAGGTTGATCTAGTTGCAAAGTGAGGAGAAGAGGTTGTAGGTTCAAATCCCTCATTTGACAAAATAGTTTATTTTTTAATTTTCAAATAAGTATATGAGTAGAATATGTATTTTGAAAAGTGAACATCAAAAGAGGAATATTAATAATATAGATTCTTATTATTATTAGTATTAGTATTATCCATGGACTCAAACCCTATATGGTACCCAAAAAATACTCTCATGTGAGAGCGAGTATAATTACCTGCAAAAATGGGTATGGGTACCCATCCCGCCTCACAACTTTTATATATATATATATATATATATATATATATATATATATATATGTGTGTGTGTGTGTGTGTATAAAGTTTAATATGATTACATTATATAATATGAAATATGATAATTTTGAGTAGATAATATTACTAAAAATATTATTTTTTATTATAATATATGATAAATAATATAACTATAGAGTAAAAAGAGATATACAACATATTTTACACAAATGTAATAAAATAAAAATAAAAGTTACAAGAAAAATGAGTTATTTATAAAATAACTTAATAAAGTTACAATATTATTTAATATTATGGTAGAAAAAGGGTTTATGCATAATCATATAAAACTTTAGGAAGTAATTTATAATTTGTTCTATGTTTGATATTATGTTGGTTTGTTTTTTATATTATATTTATTTACTTTTAAAATATATTTATTTATGACCTTTATACTTAAGTAAAGGGCGGGTCATATATAAGTGTATAGGTACCAATGTGTACGGGGATGAAGATTAAAGTCGTTGCTTGTGCAAGTATGAGATTGAATATGGATACATTTCTTAAACGTGGATATGAGGATCAACACTATAGTACCCTACTCATTGTTATCCCCATGCTACCTATCAATTTACTTTAACAATAATAAAATAATTAAAATGCTATTACGATTTTAGTTCTCCATAAAAAAAAAGAAAGGATTACGATTTCCATTATATTAATGAAAGTCATAGAAGTAATATATATACATATATATATATATATGAGTTTAATTGGTATGCATTGTTAGTGTAACAAATTTTATATTGATTAATACTTTAAAAGTCGTATAAATAAATAGTTATGATTGAACTAATTAAACTCTATTTATATTTGTTTCTATGTTCAACATTTATATTTTGCACTTACATCAATAATTTGATTTTGCTTTTATAAATAAATAATTATGATTGAAAGTTGGTGTAAAATTCTTTTACACTATGAGTACATACCAATTAATTTTTCCGCTATCAGTTAATATCAAAACATTTAGAATTTTGTACTTACATCAAAATTTTTACTTTTATTTTGCTTTTATAAATTATATTTGTACAATATTTTTAAATTAATTCCAACATCTATTTTATCTTGGTTAAAAAAAATCCACTTTATCAAGAACATATGAAATAACCAAAACTTATATGTCAACATATGCAAAGAAGAGCAACGAGGAGGATGGGTGAAACACCATGATTTCTCATTTTCTCGAATTCCAAACTTTGAGACATCACATGCATTTTTTTGTCTTCTTTTATTTGTTTTTTTTTTCTTCCTTAAAATTTAAACACTCTTTACTTTGTTCTAACTTGAAAGCATCTTAGTAATTACTCTCTGGCAAAAAATATTAATTATTATTAACATTATTATTATTATTATTATTATTATTTTTAAAAATAAATAAATGTTGCCAAATTTCATGTTCTATTGTTCAACTTATATCAATATTTAAGTAATAAGAAACAAAAATTAGAAATTAAAATTGTTTCTTTTCGTTATTATTATAAATTATAAAGTTTAATTAGTTAGCATGTATGTTATTCAACTTGAGTAATCTTTAAAGGAAAAAAAAAAGTGAAAAGAGATTTCTTTTTTGTCAAATGTGGTATAAGTGTGTGGCATTGTGTATCACTTCGAACATCGTACGTGTGTGGCACATTAAGGATTTAATTGATTATTGAAACGGAAGAAATATAATTAACTTTCTTGGTCCCTTTTTTAAGTTTCTATTTTTTTAGAAAATGTATGGTTTTATTTATTTTTTATCTGTGAAAGTTTCAAAATTACATTAACTATTTCTTATTAACTATACCCATATTTTTTGTGAATAAAAATAAATGAAAATTTTATTAAGAGTGATTTTCAACGAGAAAAATGGAAAATGACATAATAAAAAACACTAACTAGTGATACGTAAAGAATTTTAAAGTTAATTATTATTTTATCTTTATTATATTTTGAAACTTATTAGATTATTTTTTTATATATAATTTTTTTATTTTAAATACAAAACAAATTCACAAACCTTCTGTGTTTAGAAATTTACTTAAATATAAAAGTAAATGAATTTGGTTAAACTTTAGGAGATTTAAATGTAGCAATTGAACGGATAGTTAGACAAAGAAAATATTAGAAGAAAAAAAATTTATGGAAATTCATATATAAAAGAACTCATATACAATTGTAAAAAATTTCAAAAATTAACAATAATTTAGTAAAATATATTAATTAAGTTGTATCCCTATAAAATTAAGAATAATTTAACCATAAATTATGCTTTGGATTATTATAAAATTTATCAAAAATTAATTCATCCTATAACTTTTTTATCTTAATTTGATTACGTTAAAATTTAATTAATTTCTTTTAGGTTCTAAATTATAATTTAGGTTCTCAGTTATAATTTTATTAGATAATAATATAAAATATATAACTGTAGATCATCTCATGTGGTATTGATTCTAGTGGTAAAACTACTTTCCATAGCAAAGTTAAATAGAATCAAGATGTACTAGCTACCCCTACTAATTTATTTAGATTTATGGTCAAACTAGCTGGATTCTATCCAAATTATACTTGAAAAAAAAAATTAAAGTACTATGAAGATAGATATATAAATAGATATTGATAATTATATATTACTATGTATTATACCTAATAAAAAATTACAAGTAAGTTTTAAAATATACTAAGATCAATGTCCAAGCATTACAAAATTTATTTGAATATAAAAATCTTATTTAAATATAAAAAATTATCAATAAAATAAATTTTATTAATTTAAAATTTATTATAAACAATTCATTGTAAATGATGTTTTTAAGATATTGTGGGTATTTTTTTTTATTGAAATTAAGCTTTTTAATTGTCAATTTTTTTAAGTTTATCATTATAAGAGAAAATTTATTGAATATAAATTTATAAAAATAAACCATCAAATATTTTCATATAAATCATATATTTCATATTTATTATAGCATTTAAAACAATATAACATAACTAACCTAATTTTATAATCGTTAAGATATTTCAATGATTTTATAGAATATAATCATAATAATATTGTGATTGAATTAATCACTAATATGATTTCAACCTCATATAGTCAATATGAAGTAAACACAAAAAACATGTGTAGTTCTTATTATTTAATTTTAATATCATATATCTTATTTTTATATATCAATCTTTTATATTTGTATGCATAATTCTGATGATATTATTATTTTTATATAATTCTAATTGATAAAAACTATGAAAAATTAATTTTCAACTAACAATTTCTAATAACCCTATAATTGTTCTTATGCTTATTAGACGTGTTTTTATTTATTTAAAATTCAATAAAAGTTATCTTTGTGTGTGTATATATATATATATATATATATATATATATATAATATTCTTAACAATTATAGTACAATGTATAATTTCATAATTTATATTTATATATTTCTTATAAAAGATTTGGATAATTGTGAGTCGTTCAGGATTTTAATGTAACAAAAATCATTGCTTTGACTCAATATTAAAGAGGCTTGACTGCTTGTAAGTTTTTAGATTGAGATTTTAAGTTGACAAAAAATATTTATTTGATTTAAATTTATTTACTATAACATAAAATAGAGTAAATTACAGTAATACTATCTCAGTTTTCATATCTTAATCTCCCTTTAACTTTAAAAACACATTATTTTAAGAATTTATTTAAGGTTTTAATTGGTATACACTATTAGTGTAAAGGGTTTTTATACTGACATTCAATCATGACTTTTCATTTATATGACTTTTAAAATAGTAATGAGTAAAGTCAACAAATCTACCATGAATGAAGGGTTGTGATTTATTGTCAGTGTAAAAATTTTTACACTGACAGTGTATACCAATTAAACTCTTTAATTAATATGTATTGTGATGGTAAGATTTTTTATACTGACATTTAATCACAACCCTTAATCTATGGTAAGTTTATTGACTTTGCCAATTAATATTTTAAAAGTCATATAATTGAACATATGTGATTAAATGTCAGTGTAATATTCTTTTACATTGAGCTTACAAAAAAAAATATTTTTTTACTATGTAAGTGCATACTCATTAAACTCTTATAATAATATCTTCTACATGTTTCAAAACATTATACTGACAACCTTAACAAACCTTAGGCAGTCACTCTCTCAATAATACGAAAGTAATGATTAAAAAAAATAGAAATGTATATATAATTACATTAAATTTTAAGAAATGTTATTATAATTTACTCTATGAAATAATAATGTAAATTTGGACGCATGACATTATTTTTTTTATAGAACATATGGCATTATTTGATTACTTTGTTACTTGTCAATTTTTATTCTCAGTAATTATCTTATATTGATCCCTTACCCTACATCAATTCTTTATGTATTTTTAAAGGAAGTTTTAGCTTTCCATAACTATTTTTTAAAAGTAAGGTTATCAATATTGAGAACGGAAGTACAGCCCCTTACTTTTATGTACTCATTACAGTTGTACCCCTCTTTTGAAACTTTTGTAATATCATACATAAATTTATTACATATGTATTGCCTTAAGTTTTGTATGATATTATACATGTACCCCATAATTTCTATATGCTATTACACATGCACCCTTATATTTTTCAAACTTCACAGTCGACACTTCTCTCACCTTCATTGTTTGACTGTTATGAAACTTGAAGAAAAAAAAAATAATTCATGTCACATTCATATGAAATAAAACGTAACAATGCAAAAATAAATGGAGACATGTGTACTTTCAAAACGAGGACTACAGTAATAATGAGTACATAAAAATAAGCAGATATGTGTAGTTTAAAAAAAAAGAGAAAGTATTTGTAATTACACTAAACCTGTGGGCTACATTTGTAATTACCTCAAAGTTTTATTTCATAAAGTTTTTTTTGTGAAAATAAAAATTTATTTCAAAATAATTGTCGATTTAGTAATTTAGTTTAAAGTTTAATTAGTATGTACTAACAGTGTAAAAGAATATTATATTAACATTTAATCATATATTTTAATTTATATGACTTTTAAATTATAAATTGGTAATGTTAACAAACTTAGCATAAATTAAGAGTTGTAATTGCATGTAAATTTACTAATTAAACTATTTAGTATAAATGAATTAAATTTATTTAATTAAGCTTGAATATCTTATAGATATTGATACAATTTTTCACAGCAGTAGATTTGATTTAACGAATTAAATTGCTCCTATCAAGGCTTTTTCTTATATTATTTAACATAAATTTAAAAAATAATTTTCTAAAAGAAAAAATTAAAATACTTTTTAAGATCATAATATTTTCCTTATATATGTTGATATAAAATTCATAGATTTTTATATACTCATTAATTAGTTTTTTAAATCTTAAATAATTAACAAAATTGTATCATACTATTAAATAAAAATATATTTTTTATATATTTTTATATAAGTAAAATAGTTGCAATAAAATATACTTATTTTATTATATGGATAAAATAAAATTATAATATGTGAAAATAATTACATGAAATTAATTATCAACATATAAGTAAATTTTGAATAATTTGAAAATATATTAATATAAATTTAATTTGATCACTTTAAAAAATATAAATTGAAAATAAAAATTTATATATCAACACTATGAATTAAAATATATTTTTTAATATAAAAAATTAATATATGTCAACGTTATAAATTAGGATATACTTCTCAACTTTAAAAAACTAAAAAGATGTATTTTTTTTATTAGTAGAAAGTAGAAACATGTATATTAAGGAACATTTATAATGTGATGATAAAAAAATGGTTGACTCAAATAAATCAATATCCTAAAAATGGACTTAAATTTGTAACCTATCTATTTTAATATATTTATTAAATTTTTACCTTCACAAAAAAGGAAAGTAGGAGAAACCCCAAGGAAACTCGCTATTAAAGAAACAAACAAGTTGCTAGAGACAGGGTTTATCTGAGAAGCACATTACATGACTTGGTTAGCCAATATCGTCATGGTCCTTAAAGGAAATGGAAAATGGAGCATGTGCACAAACTATACGGATTTGAACAAAGCATGCCTGAAAGACGCATACCTTATTCTGAGTATAGATCAGCTTCTTGATGGAGCTGCTGGACATCGGGTGATGAGTTTCCTAGATGCATATTCAGGGTATAATCAAATTCGAATGTACCCACCCGATGAGGATAAAACATCCTTCATAACAGACAATGCCAATTATTGCTACAAGGTCATGCTTTTTGGCTTGAAGAATACATGGGTCACATGTCAACGATTAATGGATAAAATTTTTAAGAGTCAAATTGGAAGAAACATTGAGGTTTATATAGATGACATAGTGGTCAAATCAGACAACTATGAGAAACATGCAAATGACCTGTCTGAAACATTCTCCTCTCTTAGAAAATATCATAAGAGATTAAACCCAGCTAAGTGTGCTTCAGAGTTGAGAGTAGAAAATTCCTCAGTTTCATGCTCTTGCACAAGGGATAAAGGTCAATCCCAACAAGTGTCAGGCAGTCATTGACATGAGAAGCCCGCATAACAAAAAAGAATTATAGAAGCTCACAGGATGGTTGACGTCCCTTTCAAGGTTCCAGCCAAGGTTAGTAGATAAAAGCAAACATATGGTCAGGTTAGTGAGAAAAAACTCCAAGTTTGAATGGATAGATGATTGTGAGACAACAATCCAAGAGTTCAAAGCCTTTTTCTTTGCCTCACCAACACTACTGAAGCTAGTTATCGAGGAAAACCTCTTGCTATACCTCTCGACGACCAACGAGGTCGTTATGCGGTGGTGGTCCAAAAGGTTAAACAACTTCAGGGGCCCATATACTTCATTAGCCAAACACTCCACGAGCCCGAGCAAAGGTACCAAATTATTAAAAAGCTTGGCTTAACCTTGGTCACAACCTTAAGACGTCTGAGAGACCATACTTCTAAGGATATCAAGTGGTGGTCAAAACGGACTATCCCATCTTCAAGGTCTTGCGCAAACCTAAACTAGTAGGACGAATGATATCATGGTCAGTTGAGTTGTTCAAGTTCGGCCGACTTAGCCAAGGAGATGGGAGCAACAAAGTTGGTCTGCCGAAGTGACTCACAACTTACCATGTCTCAACTTAGTGGAAAATACCAAGTCAAATGTTCTCTTTTACTACAATATGACTATGCAGTTAACAACTTCAAAAAACATTTTGATCACCTTAAGATTGAACATGTTAAGAGAAATGACAACAACTGAGTCGACATCCTTGCTAAATTGGCCAGTATTAAAAAGTCAGGTCAATATGAGACAGTCATCCATCATACCTTGGAGGAACCAACTGTTAACCACATGCTAGTGGCTGCTATTGAATAGGAGCCCATTTTGGATGATGACAATAGGAAACTTATTAGAAAGGGGAGAGCAATCGGCTGATGACAAATTGGCCTAAGCACTATGCGCGAGGGCAGTAAAGTTCGTATTAATAGGACACAAAATGTTCAAGTGAGGATACTCGATGTCACTCCTCAAGTGCCTCCCATAGCGCAAAGCGATTATGTTTTGCAAGAAATTCACCAAGGGGTGTGCAGGTTTCACTCCAGTGTTTGTGCTATAGCTGCCAAAGTCATGAGGGCGGAGTATTACTGGCCCACAATCAAGTGAGATGCTGAAATGTTCATCAAGAACTGCAAGGATTGTCAGTAACATGGGAAACTCATAAGAGCACCTCCGCATGAATTGAGAAGCATCACCTCACCATGGCCCTTTGTGATTTGGAGAATGGATATCATCGGCCCTTTCCCCTCGAAGAAGGGACAACGCAAGTTGTTGATTATTACTATTGATTATTTTATTAAGTGGATTGAGGTTGAATCCCTATCTTGGATCATCGCCAAGAACGTCCAGAAATTCACATGGTAGAACATTATATATTATTTCCGCATCCCTCACACTATTGTCATGGACAATGGTCAGCAATTTATTGATAAAAAGGGTTGAGGAATTCTTTAAAGGATTACATGTAATTCATGTGACCACGTCAGTAGAACACCCACAGACAAACAGTCAGGTCGAAGCTACAAATTAGGATATATTGCAAGAGTTGAAGAAAAGACTTGGCATGAATAAGGGTAGATGGATCGAGGAGCTTTCAGAAATCCTATAGGCCTATAGATGCACTCCACATTCAGTAACTCGAGAGACTCCTTATAGCCTCACGTACGCCATAGACACCATGATCCTGATAGAAGTGGAAACATGCAAGAAAAGGGCTACTAAAAATGCAACACAAATTTCAGATGAAGGGCCTTCAAGCAAGGAGACCTCGTTTGGTGAATGAGGGGAGAAGCCCAACGACAACCCAAACAAGGCAAGTTTACATTAAACTAGGAAGTCCCTTTCAGAATCAACTAAAATTTGGATAATGGAGCTTACAAACTAGAGCATCTCTTAGGATATATCTTACCAAGGTCGTGGAATATTGCAACACACCTCAAATTTTATTATAGTTAGTTCTCCTATGTAATATAGACCGATGTACTATTTTTCCTACCACCAATCTTTTTCCCAAGTGGGTGTTCACTGGGGAAGTTTTGATAAGACATCCATTTTTATTAATCAAACAAGTCTACCTTTTATCATATAAGTTTGCTGCATACACCTCACTGATATCTCTACTCGGTAATCTTGTTCTGTAAAACGTGTATTTATCAACATATACACGGAAGGGCAATTCCATTCACAATGAATAACTCCTTTGGACATATGCTCGGCATGGAAGCTTCATTCTATAAAGAGAATGATCCCAACGACACAAATACAACAAAACTGCAACCAACCAATGTCGTGGGTAACTCGGCAATTCGGTCATCACACCATAAAATATCACTATTTAGATTACGAACACACACATGGATCATTCAACCTAAGACTTAACAAATAAAATAAGTAACATTTATAACACCGTAAAGAACTCTTAAAGTAGACATACATGTTCTGGAAAATAGAAAGAGGAGTTATCATTAATCATTTTACCCAAAATCGGTGTTAATATTACAAAAGGGGATTTGTAAGCATCCTAGGTACTACAAAACAATCGCTCTTAAATTGCCATGATCTCTGTTCTATAAACAAACTAATGGTCTTCATATGACCAGTAATACAATCAATGATAAACCCCTAGAAACAAAAAAGAGCTTAAAAATGGAAGTTAAGTAGGGGAGCTTCATCGGCGGTAGTTTCTGCATCAACGTTCGAATACATGATCTCTTTCCTAAGAAGCATGCAACCTTTATAGATGTTGTGATCGACATCAAATTGGATCACATTAACTTGATAGAGAAAGGCAGTCTGGTGAACATCTTCTTAAAACATTTAATGGCTGATTTGGATGGTTGCCTTGGCCTCCCTTTTTGACACCTCGGCCAAGTTGGTACTTTGTCGGCCATAACACCTACAAAGACAGCAAAAATTAGCCAAGTTAAAATTATGAACTGAAAGTAAATTGCTAAGGTCAATGACTTAGTATCCAACCCAGGGCCAGGATGAGTAGACAATGTTAACCTCAAAATAGACTTCGTGAGTAGTCGGTGGGGAAGATCGTCCAAAATAGATAGTGACTTTAAGTTATTCTCCAGCATATAAGGGAAATCTAGGCCAGTTGTTCTCGTCATACATGTACTTACGACTGCGAGGTCCAGCACCGACCTTGAAAAACCCTTGCTTGAAATCCTTTAAGAAAGAAGTATATGGACTAAACAAACAAAAATTCTACTGACCCGTCAATGAAACCCACATTAGGGTCTCACCTAGGCAAATATAATAGTGGTATAGGAAAATCCTAGGATTGGGCTCTACGTACAGTGCCCTGTAGAGCGTTCGAGGTGACTGCAGAGTGGCCTGGCTATTGAGATGCAATTGGCTTGGTGCCACATTCAACATATGGAGCACAAGGATCATGAACTCATCAAATGGGAGTTAAATGTGAAACTTCAAGAAAAGGCGATCATACATAAAAAAGAAATCTTCACCATAATCACCCTGGCCAAAACAAACCCTATTGAACGTTTTACATATGTCCATACCAAAGATATCATTCTTAGGGTCTGGTAGAGTGAGTTTAGTGGAGGTTATCCACAATCCATTGTAAGTCCTTAACTTTGGTATGGCATAACCTGACAAGATGGAAGGCTTCACCCACTCATACCCTACAAGGGTAGAGTCATTAACTACCTTGGCTACCGGGTTTGCAGCCACGGTTAACTGCACGAGCCAACACAACCTCTACGAAACTGGAGACTATATTATGGATTACCCACCTTGGAACTCTCGCACTCTCCATCCTCGGAAGATGATTAGTCAGTATGGGACGACTTGCTCAAACTCATCAACATGATACATACCTTTTACTTACAAGACATTTGATATTGGATTATTAGATATTGCTACACTCCAAAGTGTCAAAAAGCGTGGTGGATGGAGAATGTGCCTGCAACCCTATTTATAGACATATTGCTACACTCCAGAGTGCCAGTTAACCCTAGCCTTCTAATCGTAATTAATCAACAGTCCCCAACTTTTCACTTGTCAGAGAAGAGGACTACCTAGGCACCTACTCTAGAAGCCCCAACTTTGTAGGGTTATGCCGATTCCCGTACCTCTCGGGATATATTTCATGCACTTCGAATTTCAACTTATCATGGTCCATCACTATTCCCATGTGAGCTTGGGGGCATGTGTACCGAGAAGACCTTGGAAGACATAATCTTGTCACTGCTTAGAAACTAGTCATACCTCGGTCAACAAAGTAACAAACTTCACACACAACCGTTAGTGATACGTTCCAAGGACAACCAAGTAACTCGTGATGTTTCTGCCATGGACATGATGACACTGGCCTTAGTACTGTATTAACCAAGTAAGACGATGTAGAGATATTTGTCTTGATGAATCCAAATATTATAAGATGGATTGGAAGACACACTGGAGGCACTGGTAAATGGTTTTGAGGGGACAAGGTGTGTCAACTGTGATGTAATCTTCAAGGTCACGGGTTACATGCAGAGAATGAATCTATCTCTACCACACAAGATAATTGGAGGAGTTTAGTTTGATAGGGAGTTGGGTGGTGGTGTTAAATTCCTCAAGATCCTTTGGATCATAAAGGGTGGGAGGAGGAATGGTAGTAGATGTGGACGAGTGAGAGGCCATTGGATGAAAAGGAAGGCTTGTTAAACAATTGGCTTTAATTTGATATCATATAGAATAGTGACATAGTAACAAAGGAAGCCTATTATTAATTCAATCATAATTAGAGTGCATAAAGGTTGCACTTATATAGGTGTTTAATGTAAACTTATAAGTTAAATACTTATCAGTATAATGACAAACTGATAATTATTAGTATCAAGATAAATAACAAACTGATAAAAATAAGAATTGAAAAAATAACAAATATAATGATAGCAAATCTAAAAAGATAAAATACTAAGTTAGTACTCTTACACAAAACTCATCTTCCCACACACCCCTTTCCCATTTGAAGCTTCCATTTCATTCTTCTTTTGTGCCTTACAGCTTCTATTTCACCATCCCAAAAAAAAACTTCATTTTTTTCTCGCACCAACATTGTTCCTTAAGTTTTTGTTATTTATTCAACTTCATTAAACACGCGTTATGTGAGGTGTGGAGAACACACTATAGCCAACACAGTCAAAAACCCATTTTTTAAGGATCAAGCTTCCCACAAAAAAAATTCTTTTTTTCCTTCATCACACGACAAATCAAAGCTAAAGCACCACTAAAAGTGTTAATAGATCTTTGTTCGTTCATTTCTATTAGTAAGTATTGCAATAACAACTTTGAGTAGTGCCAAATGCGTAGAGAATGGTGACCTTGCCACATTCCCTTTGTTGTAGAAGCTAAAGCATCATTCCCTACCCATTTAGCCTGACCTAAAGTTGTTCCTTCAACCCTTGCTTTCTTACGACATGCAACCAGTACCTATATAACCATGAAGACACCTACTCACCGATACCCACGCATACACGATGCACACACACACCCACTTATACATGCAAATATGTTATATTGTACCCCATTCTAACTGGTGGTTCAACCAGTTTGCATTTTTTTTTATTTTGCTATATCCACCCATCATTTTCCTAAATCAACTAATTTTTAATTAAAAAATTAAGAAAACTTAGCAACATGAATATGTATTTAGTAAAGTTATTTTTATCCTTTTATAATTATAACCTTAATACATTTTTTCTTTTATAATCTTAATTTTTATAGTACATTAATAATAAAAAAAATATTATTTGATTAAGACTGATTCAATAACGGTTCAACAATTGAACTAGTGTTTTCACCAATTCCATCACCGATCTAGTTTTAAAAACATAACTAATATACATGCAAATTCACGAAAGATAAGAACACTAAAGTCCTGTAAAGAATTTGAGGTTGAGGTTTCACAAAAGTCCTATAAAGCTATATATTAAATTAAACTTTAATTATATTAAAAATATTTCAATATGTCTTTAGTTCTTGATATTAATTTATTTAAATCTGTTTTGCTTCTCAAATTAAAAGATTTTACACTATTTGCTAAAATTGTTATTTTTAATCCCTATAACAATGCAGATACAACTATATGCAATTTGTTGTATTTTTTACTTTTTAGACACTATCATTTAATTTTTAATTTAAATTAAATGAAATTCCTAATGGCTTAAAACAACAAGAAAATATAAAATTGTTGGTTAAAAATTAAATTTTTATAGTTTTTATCAATTAGAATTATATGAAAATATAATAACATACGAACAATTATGCATTCAAATATAAAAAAAATTATATGTAAAATTAACATATATGATATTAAAATTAAATTACAAGAACTACACATATTTTTTGTGTTTACTTCATATTCACTATATGAGAGTGAAATCATATAAATGATTAATTCAATCACAATATTATTATGATTATATTCTATAAAATCATCCTCATATCTTTAAATATTATAAAGTAGGATTTATGTTATTTATTTTTGTAAATATTAATAGATATGAAATATATATAATTTATAAGAAAATATAAGATAATTTATTTTTATAATTTATATTTAAGTTATTTATTTTTTAAAATTTTAATAAATATCAAATATATAATTTATAAGAAAATATGAGATAATTTATTTTTATAAATTTATATTCAATAAAATTTCTCTTATGATGATAACCTTAAAAAACTTCACAGTTAAAAATCTTAATTTCAATAAAAAAATACCCACAATATCTTAAAAACATAATTTACATTGAATTCTTTATAATAAATTATTAATTAATAAAATTTGTTTTATTAATAATTTTTAGATTTAAATCACATTTTTATATTCAAATAAATTTGTGTAATGCTTTGACATTTGATCTTAGCATATTTTAAAACTTTTAATTTTTTTTATTATATAATACATAGTAATATATAATTATTAATATCTATTTATATATCTATCTCCAGTACTTTTTTTTTCGGGTATAAATCTAGATAGAATCTAACTAATTTCTTAACTAAATCTAACTAGTTAACCACGGTAAATCTAAATAAGTTAGTAGGATTAGCTAGTATATCTGGATTCTATAAACTTTGTTGGGAAAGTAGTCTCACATCTAGAATGAGTACGACAAAAGATGTCTACATTTATATATTTTATATTATTATTTAATAGAATTATAATTGAGAACCTGAAAAAAATAAATTAAGTTTTAAAGTGATTAAATTAAGATAAAAAAATTTATCAAACAAAATTAATATTTTATAATAATCTAAAGCATAATTTATTGTGAAATTATTTTTAATTTTATAGGAATCCAATACAAGTTAATTAATATATTGTACATGATTTTATTAAATTTTTTTTTTCTTTTTTACGATTATATATGAGTTCTTTTATTTATGAATTTTCATAAATTTCTGTTGCTTCTTTCTAATATTTTCTTGGTGTATCTATCGATTCAATTCCTATGTTTAAACCTTACATTACTTAACCAAATTCATTTGCTTTATATTTAAGTAAATATCTATACATACCATCTACAGTTGTTTTGTATTTAAAATAGAAACAAATTTATATACAAATAAGTAGTTAATAAGTTTCTAAAGAGATAGTAAGAGTAAAAAAGTAATTAATTTGAAAACTTTTCACCTATCACTTGTTAGTTTTTTTTTTCTTATGGTGCTATTTTTCATTTTTTTCATTGAAAATCACTCATAATAATTTTTCTCTCTATGTGATAAAATGTTCATTTAATCTTCTTAAAAAAATATCGGTATAATTAATAAAAAATAATTAATATAGTTTTAAACTTTAAAAAATAAAAAATCAATAAAAACATAAATTTTTCAAAAACTAGAAACTTAAAAAAGGGACTACCGGGTTAATTACTTTCCTTCTATCTCACTAACCAATGAAATCTTAATGTGTCACACATACAATCTATCTTAAGAGTGATAAGAGGCAATGCCAAAAGTTCTCTATTCCTTATTTGACCATTAAAAATCTCTTTCTTACAATTTGTTCTTTAAGAATAACATATATGCAAATTATTTTAATTTTTAATTTTTATCTCTTGTTCTTTAAATATTGACCTAAGTTGTACAAGATGAAGTTTGACAACATTTATTTATTTTTAAAAAATAAAATAATAATAATAAATAATATTAATAATAATGAAAATTTTTCTCTAGGAGAAGAACACAGCACACAGAGCATTCTGCTATGTTTTCTAAAATACCACCATGAATATGGGTCGACCGACCAAAAAAATAAGACAAACGAGTTGCAATAACTAAAAATCAACAGGCGCACTTCAGATCCAACCCATACAGGTTCAACTCAGGTGGGCCAAGCCAGCGCATATTCAATCACTAAATATTTATTATTTTAGTATTTTATTATTTTACTAAATATTTATTATTCAACCCATTAAACATTGATGATTTAAACTATTATATTACATAATCAAATAGAAAATTTTAAATAAAGACTTAATTAAATAATTAGTTTTAAAATTTTAAATAATCTCAATTTTTAAAATAAATTTTTTATTTTTTTTGTAGGTTGGTAGGTTGGCCCGTATAACCCACTAACCCCTGGTAAGTCGGGTTAGGCTAACAGATTGAGTAAGAAAGTTTAAATGAGCCAGGTTGGGTTGACCCGTTTTTTAATGGGCAAGGTGGGCTGAACCATATGGACCAAACCAACGCGTTTTGACAGCTATAAAAGAGGGTTTGAATTTCAAGAAAAAAAAAAAGAAAGGGAGAAAAAATGTACAGTATGGCGCTCAGTCCAAATCACAATTAGGAATTTGAGAAGATGAGGATAGATGGCAATCATGAAGAAGAACACCCTCGTTGAAACAAACATATGAGAGTGCTTATATGTTGTTTGCACATGCCCGCTGTCTTTCTTCTCATGCTTGTTCCTTCAACTATCCTCCTTGTTCTTTTTCTAGATGCTATCCCATAAGTTTTGGTATTCGTATCTTTTTTCGATAAATTCATGCTTTTCTAATCACGAGAAAATATGTTTGAATTAAGTTAAAAATGTTGTATAAATGAAATTGGTTAAAAAAATCAATGTAAAAGTTTTTACATAATTACAAAATTCTAAATATTTTGATATTTACAGTGTTGTAAAAACCGATTCGAACCTCGTCAAGGCAGATGATCAATAGATTAGTGGTCAGATAACTCAATCTAACCCGATTTATATATAAAAAAATTTAAAAACGTAACATCACAATTTTCACTTTCTACATTCTCAGATTGCATAAAAAATAAAGAGAAAATAAAAAAGTAATAAATGACATCAATTAAAATATATTTTTAAAGAAAAAACTAAATTTAACCCCACTAGGATCAACTCAATCTGAGTTAGCATTTTTTACTTGGACTAGTTAGTTCAAACTGGGTCAACTATGTTCTTGGTCTTTTAGAAAAACTGATCCGATTATATGATAGGTCTCGTCCGAACTGATTTTCATAATTATGAATATTCATTTGATTTGTTCAGCATAGAACTAATATATATATATATATATATATATATATATATATATATATATATATATATGGAGGGAATCCACTTACTCCAAAAGTAAGTATAAAAAACTTACTACTCATCCTATCCGTTCATTTTCTTGACATCTGATGGTTGTACTGAGTAATTAATCTTAACAATTAGATTTCAAGAAAATGAAGGATGATGATAAAAAGTAAGTATTTTATACTTAGTCTTGGAGTGAGTAGATCTCCTCCATATATATATAGACACAAACACGTACATATATATATATATATATATATATATATATATATATATATATATATATATATACACACACACACACATATATATATATATATATATATATATATATGCATTCTTGAGACTCCAAAGATAATGGAAGTCATGATTTTTTTTAAAGATCCGAACTAACTAAGACCTTCTTTTTCTTTTTATTTTGAGCGAGAAATATTCTATTATTTTTAAAGTAAATTGATAGGTAGCAGAGCATTGAGAGGGGGCCAACAAGAGATAAGAGTGACTAATACTATTTTTAATTCTATGGTGTTTTATAGTGATATGTGCAATTTGAATCCACTTACTCCAAAAGTATAAAAAACTTACTACTCATCCTACCTGTTCATTTTCTTGAAATCTGATGGTTGTAATGAGTAATTAAAAGTGAGTAGATCTCCTCCACATATATATAGACACACACATGTACATATATATATATATATATATATATATATATATATATATATGCACTCTTGTGACTGTAAACTATAGAGATATATATAAAAAAAATAATAATAAAAAATAATGATGAAGATGATATATAATAATATATAACTATAGTGATTAGTTATTATGCGAAATTTAGTTCCTAATTTTCACTTTTCATGTTTCTTCAAATTAAGTGGAGATGAACTCTCATCTATTGGTATAGAATTAAGTATTATTGTTGCAAGATAATTAATTGAGAAATAACAAACTAAAAGAAATAAAATGCTAAGCAATGAAAAAACATTGAGCAAATAAAAGTAACAAAATGATCAGAAAACAAAAAAAAAACTTTCAGAAAATGAAAACATAAGAATGGAAAAATACATATGTTAATAGACCTTTAAATTACCTTTAATGGAAGAATTTTCAATAAAAAAATAGAAAAGACTATTGAAGTAAGACTTCAATATTTTGGTGAAGTTGTTAATGAAGTGTGCAATTGTTTTATACTTTAACATATATCTTTTAAAAATTCCTTAATTTGATTACTCTTTAGCCTTATAGATAAAAAAGTTAGAATGAAGAAAGAAAATGTTAAACAAAGTAATGAGCAAATGACAAATTTAGAACTGAAACAAATACACATACTACATGTTTTTAATAAACATAATGAGATTAGCTCATTTTCTAACAAAGGATCTTAGAAGAGGTTATGAGTACTGGTGTTTAAAGGATCTGCTTTGAGGTAACAATGTCACCTTTTTTTAAGAACAATAACATATTAATAAAAGACGTAATTTATATTAGTAAGTTTAATTTAATTTTTTAATTATTTTTATTAAATAAATTAAGAATTGATTTTATAATAAAATAAATGTGGATATTTATAATAAGATAGTCCAAAGGTTAAGTTTAGACAGTGTTAAAAATCTTAAACCAATGGTTATCCTAGAGTAAATAAAAGGAGCTAGGGTACTACACTTTAGTTTTCATTTCTAACTTTCTCGAGGGAGCTTAAGGAGCAAGCCACACCCTTACAAACAAATCTTCTTTTAATGGTAAAGGTTGAGTGGGAAATTTTCTCTCACTAGCATATATAGGAATATAGATAATGAAGCAATTCCTAAGTTTCTATAGATTCACATGCATACGATTGGAAAATTGTGAACACCTGAAAATCATAACATGTTTTATACATGACTTTGATTATTACATTGTTTGTATCAATTCAATTTTCATTACTACAAAAAGGCTTTCTAAAAGGCATGTTTACATCAATTATGTTATAAATGTTGTAATTTTTTGAAAGATTGTAAAACAATTCTTAGAAATAATTGTTTTAAAGTTTTTAATTTTGAAACAATTATGTTGAAAAACATTTTACTAGGGTAAATGTGACTCCTTGATTCACTCTTTGCTCCAAATCCCTAATCAACTTTTTCTTTCAAGGCTCCAAATCCTTCATCTTCTCGGCTAACGTTCAACATGGATGAAGATGTGTGTCCTCTCCGATGTATTTTTACTCCCATTTGCGCCTCACCATAAACATGTTTTTCTGAAACTAGAAACACCACATCATTAA
This sequence comes from Psophocarpus tetragonolobus, assembly GCA_037954015.1. Lineage (NCBI taxonomy): Eukaryota > Viridiplantae > Streptophyta > Magnoliopsida > Fabales > Fabaceae > Psophocarpus > Psophocarpus tetragonolobus. The sequence continues at coordinate 37,310,575 of CM075691.1, read as the reverse complement.
AAACTTCTCTCTCTCTCTCTAACTCTTTGGAACTTCCTAGGGTTTCCTTCAATCGCATCTCAATTTCGTAACTTCATCTCTAACTCTCTCTTGGTTTGTCAAGGTGGTTAACCATGGCGTTCCCTTAGAGTTCATGGCTCGTTTGGAGAATCAAGCTCTCAATTTTTTTGCATGCAACCCTAGTGTCTAAAGACAAGGCTACTCATCCTGACCCTTATGGCTATGAAAGCAAAAGAAATGGCAACAATTATGTCATATATCCCAAAACACTTCTACTTTTTCAGCAAAACCCACAAATTTTTAGGTATTTATATATATCTTTTCAAAACAAAAAGTTCCCTGGTTTCTATTTATTTGCTTTTTGTTCTCAATGTTCATTTAAAAATTTAAAGAAATCACATAGACATGTTTTCTTTTCTTATGGGGTGTTTATTATAGGTGTGTTATCGAGAAGTACATAGGGGCAGTGAAGAAGATGTGCTATGAGGCATTGGAACTAACGGTTGAGGGGTTAAAGATAGGAGCAAGAACAAGCTTAGAAAATTGAAGGGGATGAAAGAAGACCTCCTTGCTTGGGGGTGAATCGGTATCGAACATTTCTTACTCAATAACTTGATTGTTATTATTATTATGGCTTTTGCAGTCTTCCTTGGTCACTAATGGGGTTTTCTTAAGCAACCAATTTATATGGCTATATTGTTTCCTTATATGCTTGAAGAATGGACATCCTGATTGGTAAAGTTGTTTTGTCAATGCATTTTATAATGATTTTGAAGGAAAATCTGCATATGGTTCCCAATTTAAAATAAGCTATCACTATGAGCTGAAAGAGAAGGTATCATGAAATTAATTCAAGGATTAAAGTTGGAAGGAAGCATTCTTGGTTGTGGAGTCCTATTTCGCAGTTTCGGCTCAATTAGGTATATATGTTGAAGTTCATAGTTATGGTTTATGATTCTTTTAATAGTTTATAACTTTGAACTATTTTTCCCTTCCAGATTTGAAAGCTCGAGATGAAGAGGTTTTAGTACATACATTATATATAATAAATTATTATTAATAATAATAATAATAATAATATATTATTATTATTATTATTAATAATAATAATATATTATTATTATTATTAATATTATTATTATTTTGGCTTGATTTAAAGAAATGGGTGGATTCTTAAAAAGAAGTATTGAGTTTGTGAGTTTCTAGTGGTTTTATCATTTTTTATGTTTTTAATTCATAAAGCAATATACTTTTCTATAATTCTGAGTTAAAAATTAAGCTAATTATTTGTATGGGTTGGTCTTTGGATGTTCAATAGTGATAATTTCGTTGTTTTATATATACTTCTATATTATGGTATTATTTTCTCAATGGCACATGGTTAATAAAATATTTTATCAGTAACGTAAAGCTTTGGGTTTAAATCACTTTATGTCAATTTTCCTCCATGTTGTCTAGGTCTCTTAATGCTAATTCTATTTGATTTTGTAAATTTGATATTTTTTTAATTATATGTACTGATGATTAAAGTGGAATTTGAATTTATTTTAATGTTAAATGCTTAAAGTTAAGTAATTTTATTTTTAATGTTAAAAGCTTAATAGTTAAGAAATTTTAGGCTTGTAACCTTAGGTTAAGCCTAGTTAGAAACAGACTGATGGGAGATTTCAAGAGGCTACAACAAGAGCCACTTGTAGGAATCAGTGGTGCCCTCAAGATAACAACATAATGTTAAGTTAAATTATGGTATGTTAAGTTAAATTTTTGTCACTTTATTACAGTGAGTTCTACAGTGTTGTTGAAAATTTTCATCTACAGGGTAAAGGAAGTGAAGAAGCTTTTGTTAAAAATAGGAATTCCAATTAATGATTATTCCTAAATGGCTATATGTAAAAAAAAAGGCATTTAAGATTTGAAATAATAATATGTACTTTTGACACTTTTTAGATAATAATAGTTTGATTATGTAACAGATAATGGATAAGAATGGGTATTTATATACTAGAATAGTGATGATAACAATCACATCATATTTGTATTTTTTATGCAGGTTTTTTGTGACTTTGAAGAAATATCTACAAGTGCTCTTGAAGGAAGTTGTACAAAATGAACAAGATTTTTTTTAAAAAAAAATTAGAAATAGTTAGTCTTTAGGATGAATTATATTTTTTTTGGACTTAGTTAAAGAAAAAGCTTTTTACAACGTTTAAAAAAGGGTTGTAAAACATCTAACTTTTTACAACACTTTTAAAAATGTTTTAAAAGGCTTTAAATAAGTGTTGTAAAAAATGTAACATCCCAAAATTTAAAATACAAATATTTGAATAAACATTCAGTTAAGAGAAGATAGACTAAGTTGTTGTTTAAAAAAACAAATAAAAAGATTTGATATCACTTTGAATAACAAATTCAGATAATATTTCCTTTGAAATAGAAATAAGATAAAACAAATAAAAAGATTTGATATCACTTTAAATAACAAATTCAGATAATATTTCTTTTGAAATATAAATAAGATAAAACAAATAAAAAGATTTGATATCACTTTGAATAACAAATTCAGATAATATTCCCTTTAAAATAGAAATAAGATAAAACAAATAAAAAGATTTGATATTACTTTGAATAACAAATTCAGGTCCTTTAAAATAGAAATAAGATAAAATAAATAAAAATATTTGATATCACTTTAAATAACAAATTCATATAATATTCCCTTTAAAATAGGAATAAGATAAAATAACTAAATATTTGATACTATTTTGCATTTAATCTGGTAAAATCAATCTTTTATAGAAAATATAGAGAAGGGAAAACCAACCCTAAACTACTATATATAGGGTTAACTAGTTCCCTCGGAATATCATAGGTTAGTTGATTATTCTAGGGTTTAGAAAGAGGGACATAGGAGCAGAAGAATTAAAGTGGTGAAATCTCGCATCAAGAGGTGAGTAAAACTTTTCTTTAAACCCCTTCATGGTATGTTTTAGAGAAATACAATTTTTAAGGTTTTTCATAAAAAGAAAGAATTTAAAAATACTAATAGAACAACTATTTTGCTATCGATCATTCATGAATTTTAGCATAATTTTAGCATAATTCATGCTGCTATTATGCATATTATTTTATAACTAAAATTCAATTTGATTTTATCAATTTGATTTCACCACATTAACGTACATATATATAATGCCTAGAAAGAAATCTTTTACAGTTACAAACTCAGGTAATGGCTGAAAACAAAATTCAACTTTGCCTTCTTTTTGCATACTCAAATTCAAAGTTTCATCTAATTATTATTTTTTTTATTACTAAATTATGTAAAAAGTTAACTCATTTGTTATTATGCTATATTGGGGTATTTAGGTCACAATGACAATTGGTGCATGAGAATTCTCAAGATTTAATTGAGAATGGTTTGAGACATCTTTCTTTAACGTGGAGATAAAACTTGCGATACATTCATCCGGGATGGATGTATAAGATACCTCTGTTTAATACGGGGAAGAGGTTTTAGATGCCTCCATCTGGGATGGAGAAGAAATTTTGGATACCTCCATAATAGCGTGAGGAAGGCAATGGGACGCCATTGTATAGAATATGACCTCATAAACCCTTTCGAAGAATTTATTAAAAACCTTGGTTCTGGGAACCATAGAGTGAGAGTGACTGATCTTGAGCATCACTATTTTTTGCAGCGATTGTGTTATGAGGGTGTTATTTAAAATACCCTTCTCTTTTTGTGTTCGTAAATTATTCATATTAGACATTATTTGGAATAAATTGTTTTGTTTAATAAAAAGAAACCTCCTTTATTTGCGTATACATGGTTGTTTTTTTGAATTCCGCACCGACTAGGAACAACGCTATCTGCGACCTATTTTAAAAACTATTTTATTCATTGAGATTTTTATCTCATTTTAAAAGTGTTGTTTTCAAAGTCAGAAAAGGAGGAAACTGTGAAGGCTAAGGAGGCATGAAGACTTAGCTGTAGTTTAGATTTTTTTTCTATGAATGTTGCTATTATAATTTAGAAGAATTTTCCTTTTTATGAACGTTGTTATTACAATTATCCTTTTTTATTATTTTGAGATTTTATTTCTATTTATAATAATTACTTAATTATTATACCTTGGGTGTTATTGTAACAGGGGATGTTATAATAATTACTTAATTATTAAACCTATTTTCTAGCATTGTTGTTCCTTTTATATGATTGGAAATCATGTGTATTTGGTGTTAATTTTTGTAATTGATTCTCTAAGTGAGTAGTGTATGGATGGCCCATCCAGTATAGTGAAATTGGAAAATTAATGCTACAATAAGGAAGTTTAGATGTATGGAAATTATGCTTAAAAAGTATGAGTTTGTAAGTTTGAAAATAGTTTTGGGTATGCAAGACCTTGCTTAATTATGCATTGCTTATGCTATAAAGACTGGTCTAATAAATAGATTATCAATGGAAAGAAAATAAATGTTACGGAAAATTAAATGTTTAATTATCTCATATTAATATAGCAGTGGGAGAATAACTGAGTTTATTTATAATATCAATATTAGTTAATTAATTGATAAAATAGTTGAGAGGTGCAGAGTGAAATATAATAATTATTTCTTGGTTTCGAAGAGTTTTGATTGACTTTTGAGGAGTTTTCATAAATCTGTTTAGGAGGGGATGCGAATAACAAGTCGGAACTCACTAAATTTAATTCACTCCATTTTCTTCGTTTTTTTCTTTTCTTCCCCCTTTCTTCTTATTTTTTTTTCTTTTTTGATTTTCTTTCTTCTCTGTCGCTTCAATTCCATCCCTCACTATTTTCTTTCGTGCTTTGCATGGTTAGCTTCTAGTTGAAAGATTTTGACGCGGTCTATTTCATAGCTCATATTGCTGAGTGATCTCTATTATAGGTAAGTCTTATCTTGAATCAATGAATGTTTCTCTGATCATTTTTTATCTTGTCGTTCCCATTAAAAAGGAAATTTCTTTGAAAATCTTGATTTATAAGGTTCTTGTTTAATTTGGGATTTTTTTCAGGTTTCTGTGAAATTTCTTCGCGTGGATTTCTCTATTTTCTTTTGAGTTAGCTTTGAAAAGGAGAACTAGGTAAGAGAAACTTTTTTTTTCATTTTAAATTTGAAAAATTATGACTTTACAAGTATTAAGATTGATAGTTGTGATTGATTTAACTTTTGAACTGATTTTGATTGTTATGTGAAATTTGTACTATGGTGATTGATGAATGGATTTGATTGAATTGATTTTCTGTGACAAGAATTGAATTTATTGGGTTGACAATGTATTATTTGGAATTGTGGTGTAATGCATATAATTGGAATGCATAATGAGGATATATTTATGTTATTGCTCACAAGCAATTACAGTCGGGTAACTTAGCCTTGGATGGTATCTTTGGTGGGATACATTGATGTTAGGGACACAACTCAGGCCAATCTAATCCATAGTATCAGATATGTAATGGGAAATTTCTATTGATAGTAGGCATGCAAGGTTGTAACCCTTCAAAACAAAGACCACAACTATTCAATTGAATAAAGGATAAAAAGTTGGGAAAGAAGGTGATCAACGACTCACAGTCTTTAGTTCAAATATCTCTTTTAACAAAATAGTTTTTCTTTCTGTTTTTTAAAAAGGGTAGAGTAGTTATTTTGAAAAATGAACATCAAAAGGTGGAATTCTTTTTATTAATAGTATAGATATAGTATATAATATAATATTATAGATTATAGATATAATATGACAATTATGTATGTTTGATATAAATATTTTAAAGTAGTTTTTTTCTTAAAGTTATAAGGTTGACTGACCTAGTGACAAAAGTCTCTATATATATATAAGGGAGAGAGTATATATAAGGGAGAGATAAGTCGTGGGTCGAATCTCTCTTTTAGCAAAATAGTTTTTTTCTTTTTGTTTTTTTAAATGGTAGAATAGGTATTCTAAAAAGTGGACATCAAAAGGAGGAATTCCATTTTTATTAATAGTATACATTATAATATAGATACATTGTCAGTGTAAAAGATTTTTACACTGACGTTGACTCATAATTTTCATTTATGTGACTTTTATAGTACTAACTAATAAAGTCAACAAACTTACCATGAATGAAGGATTGTAATTTAATGTCAATGTATACCAATTAAACTCTAATATATATATATATATATATAGTAGATTATTGATAATAAAATAATTATGGATGTTGGATATAAACATTTTAAAGTAATTTTTTTATTATAAGGTTATAAGGTTGATCTAGTTGCAAAGTGAGGAGACAGAGGTTGTAGGTTCAAATCCCTCATTTGACAAAATAATTTATTTTTTAATTTTCAAATAAGTATATGGGTAGATTATGTATTTCGAAAAGTGGACATCAAAAGAGGAATATTAATAATATAGATTATTATTATTATTATTATTATTATTAGTATTATCCATGGACTCAGGCCCTATATGGTACCCGCAAAAACACTCTTATGTGGGAGCGAGTGTAATTACCTGCAAAAATGGGTGCGGGTACCCGTCTCGCCTCGCAGCTTATATATATATATATATATATATATATATATATAATTTAATATGATTACATTATATAATATTAAATATGATAATTTTGAGTAGATAATATTACTAAAAATATGATTTTTTATTATAATATATGATAAATAATATAACTATAGAGCAAAAAGAGATATACAACATATTTTACACAAATGTAATAAAATAAAAATACAAGTTACAAGAAAAATGAGTTACTTATAAAATAACTTAATAAAGTTACAATATTATTTAATATTATGGTAGAAAAAAGGTTTATGCGTAATCATATAAAACTTTAGGAAGTATTTTATAATTTTTTCTATGTTTGATATTATGTTGGTTTGTTTTTTATATTATATTTATTTATTTTTAAATATATTTATTTATTATCTCTATACATAAGAAAAGGGCGGGTTAGACATAAATATATACGTACCCAGTGTGAATCGGGATGAAGATTAAAGTCGTTGCATGTGTAAGTATGAGACTGAGTATGGATACATTTCTTAAACGTGGATATGAGGATCAACACTATAGTACCCTACCCATTTCTATCCCTATGCTAACTATCAATTTACTTTAACTATAATAAAATAATTAAAATGCTATTACGATTTTAGTTCTCCATAAAAAAAATATTACGGTTTCCATTATATTAATGAAAGTCATAGAAATAATATATATATATATATATATATATATGAGTTTAATTGGTATGCATTGTTATTGTAACAAATTTTATATTGATTAATACTTTAAAGGTCATATAACTAAATAATTTGATTTTTCTTTTATAAATAAATAGTTATGATTGAACGTCAGTGTAAAATTCTTTTACACTATGACTGTATACCAATTAATTAATTTTTACACTATCAGTGAATATCAAAACATTTAGAATTTTGTATTTACATAAAAATTTTTACTTTTATTTTGATTTTATAAATTAGATTTGTAAAATATTTTAAAATTAATTCCAACATCTATTTTATCTTGATTAAAAAAATCCAATTTATCAAGAACCGATGAAAATAACCAAAACTTATGTGTCAACATATGCAGAGAAGAACCGATGAAAATAACCAAATCCCATTTTCTCGAATTCCAAACTTTGGGCCATCACATGCATTTTTTTTCTCTTTTTCTTATTTTTCTTTCTCCCTTAAAATTTAACTCCTCTTTACTTTGTTCTAACTTCAAAGCATCTTAGAAATTACTTTCTGGCAGAAAAGGCATTAGTTTCTCTGCAACCTTGCATGAACATAACTTTGTGTCTTGTGTTCTTCTCGCAGAAAAAATTATTCATTATTATTAATATTATTATATTATTATTATTATTAAAAATTTCATGTTCTATTGTTCAACTTATATCAATATTTAAGCAACAAGAGATAAAAATTAGAAATTAAAATGTTCCTTTTCATTATTATTATAAATTATAAAGTTTAATTAGTTGGCATGTATGTTATTCAACTTGAGTAATCTTTAAAGGAAAAAAAATGTGAAAAAAGATTTCTTTTTGTCAAATGCGGTATAAGTGTGTGACATTGTGTATCACTTCGAATACGTGTGTAGCACATTAAGGATTTAATTGATTATTGAAACGGAAGAAATATAATTAACCTTGTTGGTCCCTTTTTTAAGTTTCTATTTTTTTAGAAAATTTATGGTTTTATTTATTTTTTATCTGTAAAAGTTTCAAATTACATTAATTATTTCTTATTAATTATACCTATATTTTTTTGTGAATAAAAATAAATTAACATATTATTAAGAGTGATTTCCAACGAGAAAAATGGAAAATGACATAATAAAAAAACTAACAAGTGATACATAAAAAATTTTGAAGTTAATTATTATTTTCTCTTTATTATATTTTGAAGCTTATTAGATTATTTATTTATATATAATTTCATTTTTTTTATTTTAAATACAAAACAACTCCACAAACCTTCCACATGTATAAATTTACTTAAATATAAAAGTAAATGAATTTGGTAAAACTTTAGGAGATTTCAATGTAGCAATTGAACAAATAGTTAGACAAAGAAAATATTAGAAGAGAAAAAATTTATGAAAAATAATATATAAAAGAACTCATATATAATTGTAAAAAATTTTAAAAATTAACAATAATTTAGTAAAATTATGTAAAATATATTAATTAAGTTGTATCCCTATAAAATTAAGAATAATTTAACCATAACTTATGTTTTGCATTATTATAAAATTTATAAAATATTAATTTTATCCTATAAATTTTTTATCTTAATTTGATTACTTTAAAATTTAATTGATTTTTTTTCAGGTTCTAAATTATAACTTAGGTTCTTAGTTATAATTTTATTATATAATAATATAAAATATATATCTGTAGATCATCTCATGTGGTATTTATTCTACTGGTACAACTACTTTCTATAGTAAAGTTAAATAGAACCAAGATGTACTAGCTACCCCCTACTAGTTTATTTAGATTTATGGTCAAACTAGCTAGATTCTATCCAAATTATACTTGAAAAACAAAAATTAAAGTACTATGAAGATAGATATATAAATAGATATTGATAATTATATATTACTATGTATTATACATAATAAAAAATTACAAGTAAGTTTTAAAATATAGTAAGATCAATTTCCAAGCATTACAGAATTTATTTGAATATAAAAATCTGACTTAAATATAAAAAATTATCAATAAATAAATTTTATTAATTTAAAATTTATTATAACATTTCAATGTAAATGATGTTTTTAAGATATTGTGGGTATTTTTTTATTGAAATTAAGCTTTTTGATTGTCAATTTTTTTAAGGTTATCATTATAAGAGAAAATTTATTGAATATAAATTTATAAAAATAAATCATCAAATATTTTCTTATAAATTATATATTTCATATTTATTATAACATTTAAAAAAATATAACATAACTAACTTAATTTTATAATCGTTAAAGATATTTCAATGATTTATAGAATATAATCATAATACTATTGTGATTGAATTAATCACTAATATGATTTCACCCTCGTATAGTCAACATGAAGTAAACAAAAAAAACATGTTTAGTTCTTATTATTTAATTTTAATATCATATATCTTATTTTTATATATCAATATTTTATATTTGTATGCATAATTCTGATGATATTATTATTTTTATATAATTATAATTGATAAAAACTATGAAAAATTAATTTTCAACAAACAATTTCTAATAACCTTATAATTGTTCTTATGCTTATTAGACGTATTTTTATTTATTAAAAAATCAATAAAAGTTATCTTTGTGTGTGTGTGTATATATATATATATATATATATATATATATATATATATATATATATATATATATATATATATATATATATATATGTAATATTCTTAACAATTATAGTACAATGTATAATTCGATAATTTATATTGATATATTTCTTATAAAAGATTTGGATAATTGTGAGTCGTTCGGGATTTTAATGTAATAAAAATCATTGCTTTGACTCAATATTAAAGAGACTTGACTGCTTGTAAGTTGTTAGATTGAGATTTTAAGTTGATAAAAAATATTTATTTGATTTAAATTTATTTACTATAACATCAAAATAGAGTAAATTACAGTAATACTATCCCCATTTTTATATCTTAATCTCCCTTTAACTTTAAAAACACATTATTTTAAGAATTTAATTAATTTGTATTGTGAGGGTAAGATTTTTTATACTAACGTTTAATCACAACCCTTAATTTATGGTAAGTTTATTGACTTTACCAATTAATAGTTTAAAAGTCATATAAATAAAGATATGTAATTAAATGTCAGTACTAAAAAGTCATCCAACATACCTTGGAGGAACCAACTGTTAGAAATCCTATGGGCCTATAGATGCACACGACATTTAGTAACCTGGGAGACTCCTTATAGCCTCATGTACGACATAGACACCATGATCCCGACAGCAGTGGAAGAAGAACCTTCATTTTGATGACAATTGTACAATGAAGGCAATGATGAGTAGATGCTAGTAGAGAGATAAGGCAGTCATACAAGAGGAAATATGCAAGAAAACGGCTACTAAAAATACAACCCAAATTTTAGATCGAGGTCCTTCAAGCAAGGAGACCTCGTTTGGCGAATGAGGGGAGAAGCCCAACGAGAACCCGAACAAGGAAAGTTTGCATCAAACTAGGAAGACCCTTTCAGAATCAACTAAAATCTGGATAATGGAGCTTACAAACTAGAGCATCTGTCAGGAGAAATCTTACCAAGATCGTGGAATATTTGCTTCTGGCACATTAGTTTTAGGACATTTGAATGAAACAAGTTCAAATTTCATGTATTTTTTAACAAGATTTTCATTTTATATATGAAATATTTTAGATTTACTTTTATCAATATATTTATTCTTTATGTTTGTTTGTTTATTGTATTGAAATAATTTATAAATATATAATAATCAAATTTGTTGAAAGTTGTGTAATCTTAATAAGCATATTTATAATTAACAGGTTTTGAGATATGTATAAATCTAATATTTATATATATATAGAAAAAAGTACTTTAAAACAATTTCATTTACAATGCTTATTAAAAAAAATTATGTCAACTTTAAAACATTTTAATCAGGTTGTACCAATGTTGCTTAATATCAATGAAATTTCAATTTGGTCAATTCGTCATATACTTTGATATATTCTCTTTTATTACTTCAGCATAAATCATACATTCATTCATTCATATTTTACTCAATTTCACTAGAAGATTATATTCTTTAAATAATTATTTTTTATATGCACAAAAGGGAGAAAAGAAAGGTAGATATTGTTTTGCAAATTGCAGATCATGAATCATGAATAAAAAATAGCTTGGATTAAGTATACTTAGATTGTTTGGTCATCATAAAAAAAGAGGAGTTTGTTAGAGTTTGTTGGAACTCACTCCTCTATCAACCTCAAAAGATGAAGATGATAAAATTTTATTAGGTTGATTAATATTAGCTTTATAGTTGTGATGATGAACTCTAAGCATAACCTAGGTTGATTAATATTAGCTTTATTGTTTTGAAAAATCTGATTTATCTCATTGATGTGGCAAGCAATTGATTTCTAAAGTAATTTAGTTTATTGAAATGCATGAGTTGTAGTTTTAATATATTAAATTACCTTCATAATCGATTAAATGATGTATTAATTGATTAGCAACTTGAAATAATCTATTAATATGTGCTTGTTGGCTAAAACAAGTTTAAAGAAAAATTGAATCGATTAAATACTTGAGATAATCGATTAAATTGATACTGATCAATCTGGAAATGAATGTTGAACATTTTAATCAATTAAATGCTCAAAATAATTTATTAAAACAAAGTTAAAATGTTTTTATATAAAAGTTGAACATACGAACTTTGAAAAATAAAGAACATTTTCGAAAGATCAAATTCAAAGATCAATTCTACGATTTTCAAAGGATAAAAAAGCTCTTAAACTTCTCTACAAGAAACTCATAAAGATTGAATCAAGATCCAATTCAAAAATCCAACGATTGCACATTGAACATTGAGTTTGTTGATAACCTAAATTTGATCTATCATTTGCATTAAATCTCTCAAGTGACATCAACCCTTTATTATTCTTTCTTTTAAGTGTTTTGGTTGTATAATTCACATCTAGGTAGTTTCCTAGATAGTGAAATTCATGCATAGGTTTTGCGTGGTTAGAATCAATTTTTTATAGGTTTTTAGGACTAGTGCATGTTGTGCTTGTGAGTTTTGTGTATAACTCTATTTATTCTAGTGGATTTAATCCAAGACAGGTTCTCTTGTGAATTGACAACTAGATGTAGCCATAGCTTTGGTTGAATCAATATAAATTCTTGTGTTATCTATCTTTATCTCTGCTATCTCTTTTTAATTTTTTTCGCATTATTCGTATATTTTTCAAGATACACTTAATTCAGTAAAAGCAAGAATTAAAATCTTATAAAAATTGTTGTTGTGCACTCTTGATTGTAATTTTCATAGAGAAATTGCATATTATTCAATCTAAATTAGCTACAAATTCGTTTGATTCAATATATCCTAAAAGTTCAAAGTTTCATTTTTTTAAGGATAAAAAAAACAGTTTTTGAAACCCAATCTACCCAGCCCCCCTCTTGGTTTGAATTGTTTCAGTCATAAAACTCTTACCGCTGCTAAATTCTAAATTACTTTGTGTTGTAAACAGAAGGAAAAAGATCCTAGAATATTCCTATGTGGTTAATTTATTGTCTAAACCTTATGAAAATGTTGATAAATGAGCCAATTGACACAATATGTATAATTGAAGTAGTTTCTGTTGAATTCTATGAAAATAATACATTTTGGAAGTTACACATTGTTTAAGATATGTTGGAGGAAATCCTATATCACTTGGGATGAACAAGAGAGTGGGTGAATTATGCTACAAAATGGACTTCAGTCCATGGTATTAAAGTGTACCGGTCAAAGACACGTTAAACTTATATTTGACTTTTCTTATACTCTTATTTTAGAGTGTTGTGAGGTTTAGTTAAGTTACTTGCTTTGGAGAACGTGGATGTATAGGGGTTAGCAAGAGTAGTCTATGTGTTGTAAAAATTTTCACATAGTATTATTTTTTGGCTGTTAATAGACAACTACCGTGACTTTTTCACATAGTAGTCTATGCATTATTGTTTTTCCCTCCATCACCAACATATTAGTTTTGACAAAAGTTGTTATCACTTGCACAAAATAAGCATGGTTCATTCTTTACCCAAGTTCCAAAACCAGTGATATTTGTGTATATTTTTCATTTCACACCATTTTATTTCTTCTCCTTCTTATACTCCACATTGTGGACAAACGTTTGGAATTGGTCTTTTAACAATAATGCATTTAGTTTAAAAAATAGATCCTTAAAAGAATAAAAGTTTATCAACATTTGCTCAATATGTTCCCATGTACCATAGTTTTTCTTGATGTTAATGCTTTGAGAAGATGTTATAAGCTATGCTAACAATTTTCAATGATTCACTCAAAATATGCACGAAAAAGGACAAGATACCCTTTGTAAATTAATTTGTGTAAGAAATGCCTTTCAACTAAAAATCTTTAATGTAGGAGATTACAAGACTACGACTTCCAAGTTACATTTCATTCTCCATAATCTTCAATGTCCTTTTGGTTACCAAATTTATACTATAGGTGTTATGCCCGACTTTCAATGTATACACCACATTATGTTGGATGCAAAGTTGATGACATAAATACAAGGATAAACTATGTTTTAGGTATATGAACTTTTTCAAATTTATGATTTTGGTACATAATTTTTTTGTTGATTGGTCAAAGTATACACACATTTTTTCCGTCCAATATTTTAGTCCTTCTGTTTATTTTATCTGTTAAGTGGTGACATCACCAAAAAATTTAATTAGTAAAATAAGAGTAAATTATGTTTTTTGTATATAAAATTTTTCAAATTTATGATTTTAGTACACAAACTTTTTGAGTAGTGTTTTCCGAAAACAGTTTTTGAAAATAGTTCTACTTTTTTAGTTAGTTTTTAAAAACTAAAAAACAGGAACATCTGAAAGTAGTTTTACTTTTTAGTTTTCTCTTTTTGTTTTGAAAACTCAAAATACAATAGGAATATGTTGTTTTTTGTTTTTCATTAATGAAATTTTGATAAATATGAAAAAAAAATTTCCAATTTTACATCTTCAAAATAGTTTTCAAATAACACTTATCAAACAAGTTTTTTTTGCTTTTCTTCCCAAAAACAGTTTTTGAAAACTATTCTTGAAAACACTTTTCCAAAACTAAAAAACAAAAGCAAACCAATCAAACTCTAAGTGCTTGATTGACAACGGTTTTATAAACCTGTTTTCAGTATTTTAGTATTTAAAAACTAAAAAACTCGTTTGAATAGTGTTTTTTGAAAACAGATTTCGAAAATAGTTCTGATTTTTTAAAAAACAGGAACAACTAAAAGTAGTTTTTCTTCTCAGTTTTCTATTTTTGTTTTGAAAACTCAAAATATAATCAGAATGTGTTGTTTTTTGCTTTTCACTAATGAAATTTTAATAAATATGAACAAGTTTTTCCATTTTTACATCTTCAAAACAGTTTTCAAATAACATTTACCAAACAAGTTTTTTTTTTCGTTTCTTCCCGAAAACAGTTTTTCAAAAACTATTCTTGAAAACTTTTTTCAAAAGGTAAAAACAAGAGACTATTTAGTTAGAATGTTTTTCAAGAAAATTGAGAAAATCATTTTGTAATACAAGAGAAACTAGAAAATATGTTCAGAGATCAATTTTTTTAAAAAAAAACTACTGTTGAAAAATAAAAAATTGGCTTTCCTGAAATCTAGAAAATTATCCAAAATAGTTTTTCAAATTTTGACCAGAAAAAACACAACCCCATTTTCTAGCACATCAATTTTTTACTTCCCTTTTTGCCATCTTCGTCACTGCCTCTCACACTCCATCAACACCCCCTACCTCGTCCTCTGCCACCTCTTTGTTGACACTGCCATCATCCCTATCTCTCTACCATCGCCGTCTCTCTTGCTCCATCCACATTTCTCACCCCATCATTCGCCACTTCTTCTAGGGGTGTTCATGATTTAGGCTGATTCGGTTTTGGAAAAAAAGAAATTTGAATCAATTAATTTTAATTGATTTAGGTTGGTTCAGATTGCTGAAATTTTCTTCCTAATCCAAACCAATGATAATTGGTTTAGCTCAGTTCAGATTTGGAAAATTCAATCAAAATAAAAAAATCATATTTCTTTTCATTAAATCATAGAAAAAAATTTATACCTCAAACTAGTCAAATTCGTTAATCTAATAAATTCATAATTTTATAATGAAGACACAAATTGCAAATCGAAACTAGGTTAGTTACTAAATTTAGTAAATTAAAATATAAAATAAATATAATAATATATATACTCTTAATCAGTTTAGTTCGGGTTGTGTCGAGATTTTAAAATGCTAAATCCATAAACTGAACTGAACACGATCAGTTTTCATTAGTTTAGTTCAGGTAGGCCTGTCAAGTGAAAACTTCGAACCAATTTAATTAGTTCGGATTGTCGGGTTCATCGAGTCGATCCAAAATCTTGAATACCCCTAACTTCTTTGCCTCCACTGTCACAACACATGAATCATATTCATCTTTCCCCTAGGACTCAAATGTGATTTCTAGGCAAGTTGTGAGTGTGTGGGGAGTCATAAATACCTATTTCTCTTCTATTAATATGAACATATTTATCAAGTATGTCATTATCTATTTTATTACATTGTTAAAATTATGGATTGGTCCTTTTAAATATTATTTATAGGTATTTTATCATTAATTTTTTATATGTTGTAGACTCTTAGGAGTTTAGGATTTGAAACTACAAATCAAGTTTATGAAAATCTGACAAGTCTAAATAGATTACTAATATTGATAACCTTGATTTTGGTCCCTAAAAAATAATGTGTTTTTGGTAATTATCCTTGAAATATTTTTTTGTAATTTAAACCTTTAAATATTTTTTGTTTTGTTTTACTCATTTTTGTTAAGAAGCAATGTTAATCGAGGAACTGTTGCAGTAGAATAACTTACTGCATCATTAGGAGTCTAAAGGGAATTTTTCTATATAAATTTTTAAAATAAACTATATTTTTAATATCTTATCTATTGAAAATAGTTTCTAACAGGAGACTCTTTTACTTACTTCTTCCTCATTTGGATACTTTCTAGACATACTTCCTCAAAGGCAACCTACCTCATAAATGCTCCAAAGTAATTATACTTTAGTATGAAATTTATATATTGGTGCATGTTCATCCATGCATGTACAAATCACTTTTTCACTCTAATTATAATTTTATTTTAATTCATTTGAGAGATATGATTTTATCTTGAAATAATTTCATTCTTATCATAAATATTAGGTTAATTGGGTCATGAAAATACTACATTTAAGACAAATTTTAAATTAAAAAATTGGATTTAATTAAATTTATTGGAATTAATTATATTTAATAAAAAATAAAATTATCCACATAAGTTATATTTAATAAAGAATAAAGTTATCCTCATCATTATTATTATTATTATTAACAGTAAACTAAACTCCAACCTAAAAACAATTCTTGGTCAAACAAAGTAGTTACAATAAATTATTTTTATTTAATTAATTAAATTTATATTAGTAGAAATTCTTGTTATTTAATAATTTAATTTATATTAGTAGAAAGCATGTGTACCTATGTCCCTGTACACTTAAAAAATAACAGACTTCACTTTTGATAAACCCACAGGGACATAGGTACCCAGGTCTATGACTTTACTTTTGCTACACACCTTACTGAGTTTAATTGGTATACACAGTCAGTATAAAAGATTTTTACACAGATATTCAATCATAATTTTTTTTATGTAACTTTTAACATAATAATGAGTAAAGTCAATAAATTTACCATAAGTGAAAGATTTTTTACACAGATATTCAACTCTTAATTAATTTGTAAGAACAATAATCATTCAAACTACAATACATAATGTGAGCTTCTTAGCAACCGTCCACGTGTCCACCACTGAAATTCAACAGTTCTAGTTTTATTGCTCCGTGCAAAACATGTACAAATCTTGCACCCTAGAGTGATCGTTGTTCATACATGAGCAAGGAATATCATGTCTATAGTTCTTCTGTGACGGCCTTGTAGTAAGACATATGCCTTAGGTCCCTTAATCATTTACAAGTTTGTGCTTGTGTTCCAATCTTATAATTGTTTCAATTCAATATGTGCCATACTTATATTTCCATTTAGATATTCCTATTGAATTGTTAATACAAATGCTGAATTGCATTGGTATTTTGTTCTAAATAGAAAAACAAGTTAATTGTTTTAATCAATAAATCTTTTAATAGTTACAGATTATATGATCGCAAGTATTATTACATTTGTGAATCATTTAATCTGCAATACAAAAATCTTATATAGATCTTACAACTACATTATAGAATATGAAATTTGTGTTGTAGTTAAAAAACATTACGAATTGCAAAACTCACAATACAGTTTTTTTTTTTTTACAAGAACTCATAATACAGATAAAGAAATATATTACAGATCCTAAAATCTCTATCTGTCTATATATATATATATATATATATACACGCGCTTAACTACAGTTATTGACCCAAAATTTAGACATTATACACCTTCACATTTTTGGAAACATGATATTATACCTCCACAGGACAAAATAAATTTCTTGAATTGGCCCTCTATTAAATGACATGTGGTAGTTGATTTTTAACTTTTTTACAGTTATGTTTAACATTTGATGAATAAACACCAATTTAAAATTCCTTTTAATTTAGAGATAATTTGTAAAGAACAATATTTAAATTTTATAAAATTTTCACACAACCATTATAGCTAAGCATACAAATTATAGAAATTTCTTTTGCCACTACCCCGTATTTCAATATCTTTTGACGATTAAAAAAAAAAAAAACAAATTCATCTTTTGACTACCAACAGAAACATGTTATTATGTGATTGTGAAGTTTCGATTTATGTTGTTAATTTTAAGTTTGAACAGAAGTGATTCTATAAAACTGATTTTAATTAAAATTAATTATTAAATGTTATAATTTATATTTGCATATTTTTATTATAAAAATTAAGAATAAAAGGAAAGTTATATTTAATTTTGTGGGTTGATCTAGTAGCAAATTTCATGTGCAGAGGGAGAAGGGGAATGGAGGAGTGGTGAGTTTAAATCTCTCTACTAACAAAAACTAACACATTAAGAACTAAGATTTGCTTTATAAAAAAATAGTGTAAAATTTTTTATCCCATATATGTTATTTCAATTTATTTAAATCTAAAATTAATTTGAAATTTAGGATCAATTTTGATTTCTTACCCAAACATTAAAATTTATATAAAATGAATTTTAAATTATGAATTAATTATGAAAGGAAAACTCAAACACCTACATAATGTTAATTTAAGAATGGTCTCCATGCGCATATATATATATATATATATATATATATATATATATATATATATATATATATATATATATATATATATAATACTTTCAATGTTCTTAATGTGTTTTTATGTGTCGTACGATTTTATTTTTTTTGTTTTGTTACTTGTGTTTTGTAAATAAAATATATTTGGCTTATAAAAAATTGGTTTTGTTACTTTTTGGAAGATATCCTTTGTACTTTCTATCATTATTAATATTTCTGGCATGGTTATAAGGTTGGACATGGCGGTGTTTCTATCTCTCACTTCAATTTGCAGATGGCATGTTGTTGTTAGCAAAGTCGGATGAGCAATCAATTGCAACGATGAAACCAACACTATTTTAAATTTTAATAAGAGTCAACTTATTGGAGTAAATGTCATACAGGCCAGATTGGCTTCTGTGTCAATTATCTTAAATTGCAAGGTGGGTAGATTGTCGTTCAAATATTTAGGGCTCTTAGTTGGGGCTAATCACACAATGTTAAAAACCTAGAAGCCAGTGGTGGATAATATAAAAAGGAGGCTACTGTGGTGGGAAAATAAGCAATGAACATGGCCAGATGAGTGGTTCTTGTAAAAATTGTATTGTTTACATTGCCAATTTACTTTCTTTCCTTCTTCAAGGCTACTAAAGGTATAATTTGTCATCTATATTCTATATTCTCTATTCTCTAGTTTTTTATGGGCAGGAAATGAAGCAGGTATTAAGGTTAGGTGGGTCTCTTGGGAGAGAATGTGTCGGCTGAAGAAGGAAGGGGGTTTCAGCTTGAGAGATGTATCAAAGTTAAATTTGGCGTTGTTAGGAAAGTGTAAGTAGAGAATGAAGATGGAACCCTTTAGTTTGTGGGTTTAAAGTTTTGCAATTAAAGTATAACGGTAGGGATGGGTCTTGGAAGGAGAAAGGTAGTTTGTGTTCTCGGTGGTGGAAGGATATAATCGCTATTGAGTCAGAAGGTGGGAGTTCTGGGGTGGTGGAACAATAATTTCCAACGTCGTCTCGAGGATGGAAGGAAAGCTAGGTTCTGGCAGGATAAGTGCCTAAGGGATGATCCCTTGAATGTGGGTTTTAATTATCTCTATAGAATAGCAGCTAACACAAATCTGTTGGTGAAAGACATATGGAATGCAAAGGAGGGCAATTGAAGATGGTTGTGGAGGAAAAAGTTATTTGATTGGAAGGAAGAGATGGTGAAGGAGTTAAAATCTAGATTGGGCAAAGCTATTTTATCAGAAGAAGTCAAGGATCAGTGGACCTGGTCAGCATCAGGTTCAGGACTTTACACTGTCTCTGTCAGCATACAGAGTTCTAGCAGCAACTTTTAGACAACCCAAGGATGATTTCTTCAAGTTAATTTGGGCTAAAGGCATCCTGCACAAGGTTCAAATTCTGGATAATTTGGTGAAACATGGAATTCTATTATCTAAAGTGGATATGTGTGGTTTGTGTGAAGGAACATCGAAAGCTTATTTATTCTTTCCACGTAATACGAGTACTAGAGTTTGGTTAGATATTTGCACTTAGTACGGCATTTCTTCAACTTTTTAGGTTCAGTTTTGAAGTCGGGTCAAGGAACCTCACATTTAGGCCATAGTCTTAGTAGCACAACTCAGTTCGTGGGAATGGAGCAAGGCTATTCCATTAACCTCTCATACTTTTGCGGAATAGATTATGAATCTACTGTTTTGTATTAGCCAAACAGGGCTTTGATGTTTTTTGTTTCTAATTTCAAGTAACAACTTAATCTTGTAATTACACTAGATGACATATCTTGTGCTATACAATGTTTTATTTAATAATATATTTTTGCTTATAAAAAATATATATTTGACTTATAAAAAAAATTGTCTCACTTTTTTAAAATAACTTTTATGATAACTCTATCATCAAATTGAACATGATAACATTGTTAATATATATGATTAATAAGATGACAATTAAATTAAATGTTAGTTGTTAATGTGTTAATTTTTGTTAGTGGAAGAATTAGAACATACGACCTTTCTCTCTCCTTCTCCCTACATTTGGACTTTCCTATTACATCAATCTTATAATTGCTTATGAGATAAAATTGAATATAAATTTTCATAATTACCCCTCCATTTAATTGTTAATTTTATAAAATTTGGAGACGCACTTATATTTAACCATACAAGTTATAGAAATTTCTTTTGCCACTAACCCCTTATTTCAACATCTTATTAAAAAAAACAATTTATCTTTTGACTACTAACAGAAACATGTTATTGTGTGAATATTTGGATTTATGTTGTTAATTGAATAGAAGTGATTTTATAAAATTTATTTTAATTAAATTAATTTTAAAATATTATAATTTAAATTTAAATGTTTTTATTATAAAAAAATTAAGAATAAAATATAGTGTAAATTTTTTATCTATATATGTTATTTCAATCTGCTTAAATTTAAAACTAATTTTAAACTTTAAAGTCAATTTTAAATTTTACCAAAACATTAAAATTTATATAAAATTAATTTTAAATTCAGAAATAATTCTGGAAGGAAAAATAAAATACGTATGTAATATTAAATAAAGAATTTAGTGTTATATTATGAATTATGAATTTTAAAAGAAGTTAGCACGTAATGTTGACAGGTTTTAATCACTTCAACCTTAAATTATTTTTTTTTTATAAGTTAAAGAATATATTGATAAAAATAGAAGCATAAGAAATACCTTTATTACAAGTTACAAGATTTGATAAATAAAAAATAACATAAAAGTCATGAGACAACACAGGACACTAAGAAGTGCACCTATGCATATTATGTAGGTAAAGTAATTAGCATCTCTTGATACAAAAAGTCTAATGTATCAACCATTCTACCAATGAGTGTG
Source organism: Psophocarpus tetragonolobus (assembly GCA_037954015.1). Taxonomy (NCBI): domain Eukaryota; kingdom Viridiplantae; phylum Streptophyta; class Magnoliopsida; order Fabales; family Fabaceae; genus Psophocarpus; species Psophocarpus tetragonolobus. The sequence goes on along the minus strand of CM075691.1, from coordinate 37,289,104 downwards.
ATCTAAGTTTAGATGTGTGGCACCACTTTCTTGCACTTAGCTATGCTGCTAATACCATGGGTGGACCTACATATATTTGAGGGTGGGCAAAGGCACCCTTCAATAAAGCTGCATGTGTATGTGTTAAAATTTTATATTTTGCACCCCTAATTTTATATATTTGAATCCCTTCTTATATTTTCATGTGAAAATAAATAATTGTACTCATTTTAATGATTATGTTTCTTATTTTTGTGTTTGAACCCATTATTTTTTATATATTTATTATTATTTAATTTATATCTAATTTGAAAATCTATTTTTATCTTTTCCTTCAATATATATATGATAGTTATTATTAGATTAATCTTTTTAATATAAATTTCCCTACTAGTTTTGGGTCTTAGATCCACTACTGGCTAGTACAATAGCATTAACATTAAAAATGCTTTTGCCCTGAAAACCACCGCATTTCTAACTTTCAAAATCTATCAAATTCTAGCAAACAACACGTAAGAACATACTTTTCGCCTATTCTGATGACCTGTTACCAACCCCAAAAAGTAAAAGAAATGCCCTTGTACGTCCCCATGAAGCACCATCGCTAATCCCACTAGTGGCCTAGTTATTGCCAAAATACAATAGGAATTAGCATAAGATATAAACAGGTGTGTGCCAGACTCCCCAACAAGACCACAACTTTCATATATGTCCTTCCCTGATTGTAGGACGTTTTGCTTCACCAAGTTGTTCCATGTCTGTAGCCTATCCACTTGTAGTTTGTCACACCAATAGTAGTTTTTGGAGGTACTCTTTTCACCCATAGTTGCTTTTTGAAACCATCACATTTGTTTCCCGATTCTAGAGTCAAAAACCTATATGTAGAAGATACATAATTTACACCTGACCTATCTAGAGACCAAACCCACCCATTCAGGACCCCTTTTGCCACCACCATAGGTTCCAACCTCTTTTGTAACTTCCTCCTCCAAAGGCACCTCAACCTCTTTTCCCCATCCTTGGTTTCTAATTAAAAGTCACATTTTTGTCCAAAGTAATCCTATGTAACTAAGTGTATGCTTCCCACTCCCCTATCCACTTGTCCTCCAAATTCCTCCAAGGGATGACTAGGGATACAAATTCCTACAATTTATTAGCGGTATCCACACTTCCGTAGCCTATCCCACACACATGTGGTTGATGCAATCAGGTTAGAGAAAAATTAATAAAGACACATAAAGCATTAGCCAGATCCACATCCCTAGCCTATGGAAAAGAAAACATACGTGTGGTCGATGTGGCTAGTTGAGGTAAAATTTTTGCCCAAAAACATTAGCGAAATCCACACCCCTATGGAAAACACCACATACCTGTTCGTGATGAAACTAGTTTAGAGGTAAAATTATGGGGTATGCAAAAATATTAGTGCAACCCATGCCTCTATGGCCAATAACATAGATGTGTAGTTGGTGCTACTAGCTTAAAGATTAAATTTCATGATTTGTTCAAAAACATTGATGCAAACACCTTATGTCCAATACCACATACATGTGATCAACATAACCAGCTTAGAGATAAAATCCCCTTATACATTTAAAAGCATTATTGCAATCCACACCCTATGAAAAATATTGCAGTGATCGAAGCCACATTTAATAGTATTGCTATTGTTTTGCTCCCAAATGACACACCTTATTCAAAATGACATATGAAATTAGTAAAGTCACTCAACATAAAATGTTATAGTTTGTTAAGCAAAATGCTATAGTTGACACTCTAATGATAATTTATTAGTATCAACCAACACCTTCAACAACCAGTAGGACAAATGTCGAGACAGATTCCCCTAGATTCAAGATTTTTTAAATTGTTATAGTAGGCAATTGGCGCTTGACAAGTAATTCTTATATTTAATACTAAGTAGCATATTTTTTAAATTGCAAAGATTAGATAAACCAAACGGCTAAAAATATTAGTTTGATTTGTTTTGGATTTTATAATACTTTTAAATCAAATGGTACTTATTTTTTTAGTTTGGTTCATATTACTTTTTAGATCAAAATCGAACTAAACCGCATCACAAATACTTCAATAATCTTCAAATTTCATTGAACAGAAATTAATAGCTCACCATAATAAAACTAAAGAGAAGGAAAATTTAATCAGCTACAACTGAGTAATTTTGGCAGTCATTTATAAATTGTTTAAACATAGATATCACGTTGAACTCAGGAGAAAAAAAAGAGTATCATTACTAAAGCCTGAAACATTTAGCACCAAACCAAAGGTAACTAATAATAACATTAAATATGATTCCAACATAAACAATGCCTAAATTAAATATTCTAAAACCTATCAAAAACCGTTTTTATTTAAAATAAGGTTCACAAATTCCTTTTTCTTTATAACAACAGTATCTATAGTGAAAAACAATTACAAAGATTATCGTTATTAGTAATCAATAAGGCAGCCTTCACTGTGTCTACTTCAATGAAGTTACTAAACTGTTAGAAATGTCATAATTGAACTTAACACTTTTCCCCATGTTTTCCAGCCCTATTGATAGTAACATGCATCACATTGTGATCGATCTCGTAGCCTTGATGCCTTGAGTAGAATTATAGTACTTGTGACTAAAAGTTGTTCCCAATTTCTTCCAAATTTTTTAATATATGGCTCACCTTCTGTCACTATCTTTTCCATATTTCGAATTCATATCCAACTATGAAAATATGGTAACGGTTTGCCATACAAGCCAATTGCTGCGAGTGCTATAAAATAAGAAAATAATATGTTTGAAATGCATAATTAATGTAAATAGAAAAACAAAAATATACATTACATTGCCAATATGTTAAATAGAATGTCACATCATCTTGCATCATTTCTTTATATTTCTTGCTCTACTACAATCATCTAATGTCATCCCAGCCAAAACCACTTGCATTTGGACGCAACATTTCTTTTATTGCTCAATATTGTCTCACTCTTGCTTCAATTAATGTGAGGGGTTGCTTTGAGGTTGAGGGTGCAATTGGAATTTTCTTACAGAGATATTTCTCTAGTCTAACTAGGTTTAAATGTGTCAGCTTCCGCTTTCAAACCTTCATCCATCAATTACAATAATACTTCAACTAATAATCCATCTTCTTTTATGGTCCATTATCATTTTGTGATTCTGATTGAGTTTCCGAGGGTTCACCCATCCAATCAATAACTCAATGTATACAAATAAAACTAAATATAACATGAAAAAGTCATTATATAACAAATCCATTGTATCATAGATTAAAAATAATAATGACCAACGAAATATGGGAATGCACCAATAAAGTAGGGGTATTTTCGACAGTGTGCATCCGAAGAGGGCAGGTTGTTATGAAGTAGCTTTTTAACTAGTTTTACATTTAGTTTCATACAAAATTATTTTTATTTTATATTATGGTAATAATTTATGAGTAAAAAACTTATGTACTGAGATTTAATCAAATATTTTATATATTTTAAATTTATTGCTACACCAATTAATACTTTTAAGTCATATAAATGAATTGTTATGATTGAGCATCAGTATAATATTCTTTTTCAGTGAGAATGTATAAATGTTAAACTCATAATTAATAATTAAGTTTAATAACATATTTTACTTCTCTATTTTTTAAATTTGACATTTTAGCTTACTATTTTTAAATTATAATAATATCGTATCATTAACTTTTTAAACTATTGAATTTATGTGCCGTTATTGATAAATTGGTATTAACTGTTATGTAATAAACATTCTGACATGTGACATTAATCGGATGTAATTTAATAATATGATATTAAACTTAATTTGGGTAATGAAAAAATAATTTTAATTAATTAAATCACTTTAAATCATAAAACTAATATCTATCACGATATTAAATTACTGTCTCACTTGTCAATCAATATCTGTGACTTAACAGTTAATGTTAATCCATGGACAACTATGTACAATTTTAAAAATTGAGTGCATATAATTATTATAAGAAGCATTTTAACTTCTAGGAATAGAGGAGCTAATATACTTTATATATTTTGTAAGTATTATTATATCTTGGTTGGCCACACTGTCTACAAGATTATGGCTAATTTTAGAGTGGTGTGGACCACATCAATATTGTTTTTACTTGAGCTGCAGTCACAGGATTGTGCCAATCGAACGATGGTGTGGGGCACGACACAGTATCTTCTTCATGTCCTAATTGTTCACACGGATGTGGCTAGTTGCATAAGGCTATGGGCTGGGACTAAATTATTTTGTAAGGGATGTGTTTAGGATGGGAAATATAGAATGAATGGATGTTACAAGGAGGGCTTGTATTTTATTTTTGTTGATGTTTAACCTGCTATTCCTCATTTATATTAATATCGATATAAAGATTGTTTAATTGACTGTATTTGTAAAGGGGTTAATACATCTTATACCTTTTTCACTTTTTGAATATATTATTATAAATAATTATAATTTATAATTATATTAACATTCTACATTGATGAGAGAGGAGAGAGAATCGAGTTTGAAAAATTAATACTCATGAAATAGGAAAAGAAAAGAAGTGGTGATAATAAATCATAGAAGATAGAGAATCAATGGATATGTAAGAGAAATGATTATTTACCAGAATATTTCCAAATTAATTTATTTTAACAAATAAGGTGGTTGATTATTTTGTCCCAAATAATTGGTGCAAAGTGATAACATACACCAACTAAAAAATAGGTAGGAGTATATTAGCAATCTCCTACATACATACATACACACACACACAACACACACACACACACACACACATACATATATATATATATATATATATATAGAGAGAGAGAGAGAGAGAGAGAAAGAAAGGACAACTGAGATGAGAAGAAGAGTTACAGTGAAAAATGCAATAACATAATAATAATTATAAGATTTTAATAAACAGTTCAGACTACTAGTAGATTAACGCTACTAGTATACTAGCATTATTAGCACTACTAGTATACTAGCATTACGTGTAGACTAGTGATACTAGTAAACTAGCACTACTAGTGGACTAGTGCTACTAATGGACTAGAATAACACTACTATTAGACTAAGACTACTAATAGACTAACATTACTAATACACTAGTACTACTAGTAAATTAGTGTTACTAGTAGACTAGCACTACTATTAGACTAGCAATACTAGTAGACTAGAACTATCATTAGATTAACACTTCTATTAACTAGTGTTGCTATTAGACTAGTACTGCTCGCAAATTAGCACTAAAAAGAGACTAGCACTACAAGTAGACTTGCACTACAAGTAGACTAGCACTACAAGTAGACTAGCTAGGGGTGGGTATAAGTCCATAGACCTCCAAGCCCGTACATATTTTGGACCCTTTTTATTTAAAGAATCATAACTATAGGAGAAATTTGAGTATGGTTCGCAAAACCCACAGACTTTGTGGGCTAAATCCGCGGCTCACAGGCTTGACCTGTAGCTCGTTTGAAGGGGCAAAAATGTCATTTAGGCTATTAGCTTGTGTTAATATTGTGACTTTGTAGGTTGTAAATTCTGGTATTTTACATTTTTAATCTTGAAAATATTTAATGTTTTAAATTATTGTAAATAATGATATAATTTTTAGTATGATATATTATAATTTATTTAGATTAAAAAATATTAGATATTTTTTAAAATTATTTTAAAAAAATATGTGTATATGCGGATCCATGGATCGGTCCGTTAAACCCATGAACTTCGAGAACTGGATATAAACTCGTAAAAACAGCCATTTATTTTAGTAGACCAGATTTATCTGTCACGTTTAAAATGTGGGCTTCACGGGCTGAACTTAAATAGGCCGAATAAATCTGTATACTCACCCCTAAGGCTAGCACTACCAGACTAGCAGATTAATACTATTAGTAAAGTAGCACTACTAATACACTAGCATTACTAATGCACTAGCCCTACTAGTAAACTAGCACTACTAGTAGACTAGTACTAGTAGTAGACTAGCACTACTAGTACACTAGCACTACCACTAGACTTGAACTACTAGTAGACTAAACATACTAGTAGACTATCACTACTATTAAATTAGTGCCACTAGTAGATAAAAAATATTAGTAGACTAGCATTACTAGTAGACTAACACTACTAGTATACTAGCAATTCTAACAGACTAGGACTACTAGTAGACTAGCACTATAAGTACACTAGTAATACTAGTATACTAGCACTACAAATAGACTAGCATTACTAGTAAACTGGCACTACTAGTGGACTAGTGCTTCTAGTAGACTAGACTAGCACTACTAGTAGACTAGGACTACTAGTAAACTAGAACTACTAGTACACTAGCATTACTAATAGACTAGCACTATAGTAAACTAGTACTGCCAGTAGACTAGTGCTACTAGTAAACAAGTACAACTAGTACCACGACTACTAGTATAGCACTACCAGTAGATAACACTACTAGTAAACTAGCAATACTAGCAGATTAACACTACTAGTAGTCTAGCAGTACTGGTAAACAAGAACTACTTGTAGACTAGCACTATTAGTAGACTAGTATAACTAGCAGCTTAACACTACTAGTAGACTAGCACTATTAGTAGACTAACATTACTAGTAGCCTAACACTCCTAGTAGACTAACATTACTTGCATACTAGGACTACCAGTCAATTAGCATCACCAGTAGACTACCAATACTAGTAGACTAAGACTACTTGTAGACTAACACTACTAGTATATTAGCATTTTTGTAGACTAGCACTACTAATAGACCCTATACTAATAGTAGACTATCACTACAAGTAAACTAGAATTATTAATAGACTAACATTACTAGCTCTACTATTAGACCAGAAGTACTACTAGACTAGTGATACAAGTAGATTATAACTACTATTAGAATACCACTACTACTAGAATAGCATTGCTAGAAAACTAACACTACGGGCAGACTAGTGATACTAGTAGACTAACATTACTAATATACGACCATTACTAGTAGACTAGGATTACCAATAGACTTTTACTACTAGTAGACCAACACCACTAGTAAACTAGTACTAATAGTAGACTAGCACTATTGGTAGACTAGCATTATTGGTAGACTAGCACTATTAGTAGACTAGCAAGACTAGTATACTAATGTCGTCAGCAGTACTAGTAGTTTAGAACTACTCGTAAACTACTAAAACTAGCAGAGTAACACTACTACTAGACTAGTACTACTAGTACTCTAGCGTTACTAGTAGATACGACTACTAGTATTGCACTACTGGTAGACTAGCACTACTAGTAGACTAGCAATACTAGTAGACTAGCATTACTTGTAGACTATCATTACTGGTAGAGAAGAACTACCAGTATGCTAGCACTAGTAATTTATAGGAACTATTAGTAGACCAACAATACTCGTACACTAGCACTTTTAGTAAACTAGCATGACTAGTAGACTAGCACTACTAGTAGACTAGGATTACTAATAGTCTAGCACTACTAGTAGACTAGCACTACTAGTAGACTAGTGATAATAGTAGACTAGCATTACTAGTAGAAAAAAATGTACTAGTAAACTAATATAACTAGTAGATGAGTATTACTAATAGAGAAGAATTATTGGTAGACTAGTGATACTGCTAGACTAGCACTACCAATTGCAAGGCACCACTAGTAGACCAATAGTACTAGTAGACTAGCACTACTAGTAGCCTAGTAATACTAGTAGACTAATGATACTAGTAGACTAGCACTACTTGTAGACACAAACCACCAGTAGAATAGCACTACCAATTTATAGGCAATATGAATGGACTAGCAATACTAGTAGACAAGCACTAGTAGTAGACTAGCACTACTAGAAGATTAACATAACTAGAACAGAAACACTACTAGTTGACTAGTACTACTACTAGACGAACACTACTAGTAGACTAGCATAACTAGTAGATTAGCATTACTAATAGAGAAGAACTACTGGTAGACTAGCACTACCAGTTGTCAGGCACTGTTAGTAAATTAGCACTAACAGTTAATAGACTAGTGATACTAGTAGACTAGCAACACTTGTAGACTCGCACTACTTGTAGACATAAACCACTAGTAGAATAACACTATCAATTTATAGGCATTATTAGTAGACTGGCAGTATAGTAAGCTAGCATTACTAATAGACTAGCACTACTAGTAGACTAACATAATTAGAACATAAACATTACGAGTTGACTAGTACTCCTAGTAAACTAGCCTTACTAATAGACTAGCACCACTAGTAGACTAACACTACTAGTAAACTGACACTATTAGTAGACTGACACTATTAGTAGACTAACACTACTAGTAGACTAGCACTACTAGTAGACTATTGCTACTAGTAGAACAACACTACTAGTACTACCAGTACTTATAGACTAGCACTACTAGTAGAGTAACAATACTAGTGGACTAACAATACGAGTACACTAGCACTACTAGTAGACTACCATTACTAGTAGACTAGTGCTACTAATAGACTAACACTACTAGTAGACTAGTGCTACTAGTAAACAAGTGCAACTAGCAGACTACGACTACTACTAGACTAGCACTACTAGTAGGCTAGCATTACTAGTAGACAAGAACTACCAGTCGACTAGCACGACTAATTTATAAGCACTATTTGTATACCAGCAACACTAGTAAATTAGTACTACTAGTATACTAGCATTCCAAGTAGACTAGCAATACAACTAGATTAGCACTACTAGGAGACTAGCAATACAACTAGATAACATTACTAGTAGACTAGTACTACTAGACTTGGACTACTAGTAGACTAGCGCTCCTAGTAGAGTAGCATTATAAGAAACTAGCCCTACTAGTAGATAATGTTATTCATAGACTAACACTACTAGTAAGTTATCACTACTAGTAGACTAGCACTACTAGTATAGTAGGACTACTAGTAGACTAGCACTACTAATACACTAGCACTACTATTACTAGCATTACAAATAAACTAAGACTACTTGTAGACTAACACTTCTTGTAGACTAGTACTAATCGTAGAATTAACTACGAGTAGACAAACATTACTAGCACTCTTAGTAGACAAGAGCTACTGATGGGCCAATGATAAGACGAGCACTACTAATAGACTAATATTATTAGTACACTAGAATTACTATTAGATTAGTACTATAAGTAGACTAGCACTACTAGTAGACTAGAACAACTAATAGATTAACACTACTAGTAGGCTAGCACTACCATTTGACTACGAATAGAGTAGACTAGCTATACTAGTTGTATAGAACTACTTGTAGACTAGCACTACTGATATGAATCCGCTGTCAGTTTAGGATTCTGAAAGGACCCTAGTAATTTAGCTTGTCGCGTTAACAAAATTAATCAACATGGAATGCAAACAATTGCAAAAAAAAAATAAAATGAATAGAATTACTATCAAACTTTTAGACACAGAATGGAAATTAAAAGTTTTTGAAATTCAACGATTAAACGAGTTTTTGAATAGTGTAGCACTTTCCTGTTATAGAGTTTGCTGGCCAGAATTGAGTATGAATGGAAAAGACAGAAAATGGAATTGGAATTGATAGACTCCACACTTCCAAGGATGGAAGATATGTCTACGAGATTACACACACAAAGGGGTGAATTACCTTTGATAAATCTCAAAAGATTTTGGATTGTCAAGAACCCAAAGGAGAGAAAACTCAACTAGTTTTTTTATTTCCAAAATATTCTGCCTTACATCTCAGTCTTGCCCAAATTTATATGCCTAATAAACTCAGCTTGTGTAGGTTTAGTGGCTTTCTAAATTCAGCTGAAGTTACAAAATAATAAAAACTAATAATGGGCAGCTTAATAACAAAGTGTAACTGCCAAAGTAAATTAAACACGTATACTAATTATAATTGATAACCTAGGTGACTGCAACTTTAATTAGACAATTCTGGTTGCCCACCATTAACTAAGTAAACTCCAAGAAAATGAGTTTAATTTATTTCAAACTTCTCTTCCACTAAGGTCAAGTATTGCTCTCTTCAGTCCTGAGACAATTAACAATTTTAAACTTTATTTCTTCAATGTTTGGCTCTTTTTGTAAAAGGGCTGCCAATACTTGTTGAATAGCTTCCTTAGCTCTTCTTGTCTTTGCCCTTGTCATAGGTCCTCCAAGTCCTTCAAGCTTGATGTCCTCATCACTCCTCCCCTCTTGAAGAGGATTTGTCCCCAAATCAATAGCATCTTCATCTGGGAATTGGATGTCTATATTTGATGGTGATGTTGTTTATGGCTCTATAATCAGAACACATCCTCCATGAGTCATCCTTCCTGGGTACTAGAATCACAGGTACAGCACATGGACTCATGCTATCTCTTACCCACCCTTTGCTCATGAGCTCAGTAACTTGCCTTTCGATCTCTTTGGTCTCCTGTGGGTTGCTCCTATAAGCTGGACGATTGGGCAAAGAAGCTCTTGGAATGAGATCAATGTGATGCTCAATTCCCCTCACAGGTGGCAAGCCATCAGGTACATTTGCTGGAAACACATCCTCAAAATCCTGCAAAAGAGACTCAATACAAGAAGACAATTCAAACTTGTCAAACTGGTTAGCATACAAAATTTTATTTTGACAAAGCAATAAGTAGAGGGGCTGTCTTGCGCAAAGCACCCTCCTTACCTACCTTTCTCTTGCTAAACACAGTTGCTTGCCCTCAAGTGTTTCACTCTTATTCTTTTCTCTTTTTTTTCTTTCAAGTGTTTCACTTTTTTCTCTCTCAGGTGTTTCACTCTTTCTCTCATTTGCTAACTTTTCTCTCATTTTTAATTGATCCTCACATGCCTCTTTAGGAGACAAAGGCTTGAGAACCACCTTTTTATCCTGATACATAAAGGAAATTTTATTAGTGAAACCATCATGAATGGCTTTGGTATCATACTGCCACGACCTCCCTAAAAGGATATGGCTGGCCTCCATGGGAACCACATCACATAAAACCTTATCTTGATACTTCCCAATGGAGAAAGGAACCTCTGCTTGCTGTTTCACTTTAACTTCTTCTCCTTCACTAAGCCATTGGAGTTTATATGGTCTAGGATGCGGTGTAGTGTCCATGTTCATCTTTGACACTAATCTTGAACTCACCATATTGGTACAACTCCCTCCATCAATAATTACCAAACAAACATTACCATTGACTGAACATCTTGTGTGAAAGATGTTCTCCCTTTGAGATGCATCTTCGGCCTTGACTTGACTTCCCAACAGTCTCCTAATCATGTACAACTCTCCTTCATTAGCCGCCAATTCTCCATCACTCTCCTCTTCTTCTCCACCACTAGCTTCTGATTGGCTTGTGTATTCCCCATTATCTTTGAGAAAAACAATCTTCTTTGTGGGACATTCATAGGCATAATGACCCATGCCCAAGTACTTGAAACACTTCACTTCTCTAGTCTTTTTAGGTGGATTATCATCTTTCTTTTGAGGGGCTTTTCCATGGCTAGAGGGTGTTGTATTACTAGATGAGGCAGCTCCTTCTTTCCTCCTATCCTTCCAATTGGAATTATTAAAATTGGTAGAACTCCTTCTTGTTGCACTTTTTCTTTTTAACTGTTGTTCTACCTGAATGGCCTTATGCAACAGATCCTCCATTTCTACAAATTCCTGCAACTCAACAACATCTCTAATATCATGATTTAAACCACTAAGGAAGCGAGCCATAGTTACCTCAGGATCTTCTTCAATTTTTGCTTGGATGATAAGCACCTCCATCTCCTTATAGTACTCTTCCACTCCCTTGCTTCCTTGAGACAATTTTTGAAGTTTCAATTTTAAGTCTCTATGGAAGCTAGAAGGTACATATCGCTTCCTCATGAGCCTCTTCATTTCAGTCCAAGTGTCCACCATAGGCTCTTCATCTCTAATCCTCTCCCTTTGCAACTTGTTCCACCAAATCAAAGCATAATCTGAAAATTCAGCAGCTGCAAGTCTCACCTTTTGCTCCTCACTATAATTGTTGCAAGAGAACACATGCTCAATTTTTAACTCCCACTCCAAGTATGCCTCAGGATCACTCCTACCCTTGAAAGGAGGCACATTCAACTTCACTCCTTCTATTCTTTCTTCATTTCTATTTGGCCTTCCTCCTCCTCCTGTTGGTGGGGTTCTATTCTCCAACTGATCCAACCTCTCATGGAACTCATCTTGTTGTTGCTTCATCAATCTCTCTAAATGCTGGGATAGTGCAACAATTTGAAGCTGAAGATCATTGTTATTATTTCTTTCCGCCATGATAAACAAACAGGTCAAATGTCACAAGAAAAAGTATGTATGTGGTTTTTGAAAATGTTCTCACCCACTCAAGTGTTTGCGCTAAACAATATTGGCTTTTACTATAATGAAACTCTCTTGCCTTTTTCCTCTCTATTCCTCCTTAAGTTCTTAACAGACCAAAAAGAGAATAAATTCAAAGACAACACCAACCTGTGTGCAGCCCAAATAACTCAAGAAAAGCTAACAAAAATGACTCAAATGAAACACAAAGAAGACTACAAACAAATAGGACAACAACCAGAATTTTGACACTAACAAAGGGTTGAAATTTTGGCTTAAAATGAAGCCAATAGGTGCAGCAAAATTCAGGGAATGATGCGCAACACAGGTGCAGCAAAACAGAATGGAAATTGAACAATTTGCAACCAAGAAGTGCAGCCAAAATTCAGAATTGTATACTAACAAGGTGCACTATTTTCTTCCTCAATTCAAACACAATATTACCTTAAGAATGAGCTTAAAATTTTTCTAATAACATTAACCATTCAGCCCAATTTTTTTTTTAACTCAATTTTTTGCATGCTTTCTTTCACTTCTATTTTTTTTTTTTTAGAATTCAGAATTGTTTTAAGGACCTAACTTTTGCAATGGTTCAGTCAAAGAAATAACAATAAGGTAATATTATGATATGATGAAAATTAAGGACAGAAATTACCCAGAACAGCAGCCTTGCAATTCCTAGAAACCAGAGCTCTGATACCAAATGATATGAATCCGCTGTCAGTTTAGGATTCTGAAAGGACCCTAGGAATTTAGCTTGTCGCGTTAACAAAATTAATCAACATGGAATGCAAACAATTGCAAAAAAAAAAAATAAACTGAATAGAATTACTATCAAACTTTTAGACACAGAATGGAAATTAAAAGTTTTTGAAATTCAACAATTAAACGAGTTTTTGAATAGTGTAGCACTTTCCTGTTATAGAGTTTGCTGGCCAGAATTGAGTATGAATGGAAAAGACAGAAAATGGAATTGGAATTGATAGACTCCACACTTCCAAGGATGGAAGATATGTCTACGAGATTACACACACAAAGGGGTGAATTACCTTTGATAAATCTCAAAAGATTTTGGATTGTCAAGAACCCAAAGGAGAGAAAACTCAACTAGTTTTTTTATTTCCAAAATATTCTGCCTTACATCTCAGTCTTGCCCAAATTTATATGCCTAATAAACTCAGCTTGTGTAGGTTTAGTGGCTTTCTAAATTCAGCTGAAGATACAAAATAATAAAAACTAATAATGGGCAGCTTAATAACAAAGTGTAACTGCCAAAGTAAATTAAACAGTATACTAATTATAATTGATAACCTAGGTGGCTGCAACTTTAATTAGACAATTCTGGTTGCCCACCATTAACTAAGTAAACTCCAAGAAAATGAGTTTAATTTATTTCAAACTTCTCTTCCACTAAGGTCAAGTATTGCTCTCTTCAGTCCTGAGACAATTAACAATTTTAAACTTTATTTCTTCAATGTTTGGCTCTTTTTGTAAAAGGGCTGCCAATACTTGTTGAATAGCTTCCTTAGCTTTTCTTGTCTTTGCCCTTGTCATAGGTCCTCCAAGTCCTTCAAGCTTGATATCCTCATCAACTACTAATAGAGTACCATTGACTAGAACTACTAATAGACTAGCATTACCAACACTAATAGTTTACTAGCATTACTAGTAGACTAGCACTATTAGTAAACTATCAATACTAGTAGACTAACACAAATAGTAGATTAAGACAACTAGTAGACTAACACAATTAGTAGACTAGTACTATTAGTCGAAAAACACTACTAGTGGTTAGCATTACTTGTAGGCTAACACTACAAGTAGACTAGGATCATAGTAGATTATCACCACTAGTTGATTAGAACTACTTGTAGACCAACACTACTAGTTTAGTAGCACTACTAGTAGACTAGTATTGACTAGCATTATTAGTAGACTAGCATTACCAACACTACTAATTTAAGGGTAGTTTTGGTAGACAAACACTATTCTAGACTATCAATACTACTATATTATCACTTCTAGTAGCTAGCATTATTAGTAAACTAGCAGTAGTAAAGTAACACTACTTGTATGCTAGCACTACTCATAAACTAGTATTACTACTACACTAGCATACTCGTAGACTAGTACTACTAGTAGACCAACACTACTAATAGAATAACATTACTAGTAGAGTAGCATTACTAGGATATTAGTGCTACTTGTGGACTAGCACTTCTTGTTTACTAGCATTGTCAATAGCTACTAGTAGTGCTAATAGCTACTTTTACTACTAGAAGATTCGCACTACTAGTACTAGTAGTAGACTACCACTACTAGTATACTAGCACTACTAGTAGATACTACCACTACTAGTAAATATTAGGACTACTAGTAGCTACTAGGATTACCAGTAGACTAGAACTACTAGTATACTAGCATTACTAGTAGACTAGGACTACTAGTAGACTAGTACTAGTAGTAGACTAGCACTACTAGCAGACTACTGCTACTACTAGCATTACTAGTAGATACTACCACTACTAGTAAATACTAGGACTATTAGTAGCTACTAGGATTACCAGTAGACTAGAACTACTAGTATACTAGCATTACTAGTAGACTAGGGCTATTAGTAGACTAGCATTACTTGTAAACTAACACTACTCGTAGACTGACATTACTAGCACTATAAGTAGACTAAAGCTACTCGTAGACAAGTCATACTAGTAGACTAGCACTACTAATAGACTAACACTACTAGCATTCTAGAGCTACTATTAGACTAACACTACTGGTAGGCTAGCATTACTAGTAGACTAGAACTACTAAAAGAATAGTTATACCAGTAAAATAGAACTATTAATAGACTAGTACTACTATTAGACTGGTGATACTAGTAGACTAATGATACTAAAGACTAACACTACTAGTAGACTAACACTTTCAGTACACTAGTAATACTAGTGTACTATCGCTACAAGTAGGCTAACACGACTAGTATACTAGGACTATAGTAGACTAGCACTACTAGTTAACTATAATTAATTGTGGACTAACACTACTAGGAAACTATCAATACTAGTGGACTATCAATATTAGTAGACTAGGGCTACTAGTAGTCTGTTAGTAGGGTAAGACTACTAGTAGAACCACTAGTTAATAAGACTACTAGTAGACCAAGAGTACTTGTCGACTAGCACTATTAATAAGGTAAGACTATTAGTACTTGTAGTGCTAGTCTACTAGTTAATAAGACTACTAGTAGACCAAGAGTACTTGTAGACTAGCACTATTAGTAGACTAGGGCTACTAGTAGACTAGGACTAAGACTACTAGTAAATTAGCACTACTAGTAGACTAGCACTACCAATGGACTAATACTACTAGTAGACTAACAGGTATATTAGACTAAGATTACTAGTAGACTAGCGTTATTAGTAAACTAGCAGGCTAGCACTATTTGTAAGTGAGAATTACTAACAGACTAGCACTACTAGTAGACTATCATTGATAGTAAATTAGCACTAGAAAACTAGCTCTACTAATAAACTAGCACTACTAGAAAACTAACACTACTAATAGACTAACACTACAAGTAAACTAGCAGTACAAGTAGACTAGTACTACTACTAAACTAACACTATCAATACTATGACTACCAATAGACTAGCACTACTAGTAAACTAGAACTACAAGTAGTATGATTAGACTAGCGCTACTGGTAGACTAGCACTACTACTACTTGCTTATAGAATACCATTACTAGTATACTAGCACTACTACTAGTCTAGCATTATGAAGTAGACTAACACTACTAGTAGACTAGCATTATTAGTAGACTTAGCATTACTAATATACTAGCACTACTAGTAGACTAGGACATTGTCGTTTTCATTATTTCATTTTATGGATCTTCCTATCTTTGAAACTTGTAGGTGTTAAATTTATTTATACATTGACTGAAAATTTCCACATTCCTGATTGACGGTCCTTTACTCATGCTCTAGATTTGTGCTTTAGGCCCTTAACATGTTCCAACCACCAAGCAGAGCTTTTTAATTTATGCCAAATGGGCTCAGTTCAAGAATACCAGACAACATTTGAAAGACTCTGCAATCGCATCCCTAGGATAACCCTTGATACCATACTCAATTGATTTATCTCTAACCTCACACCTGATATTCGTTGTGAGCTGGCCATTCAACGCCCCACTTTAGTTCCTGACGCAATTGGCTTAGCCAAATTGATAGAAGATAAAATCAAAGATTCTCATCTATTAATCTTTAGAAACAATCTATCCTCCTTCTCCAACAGTCAACCATAAATTGGGTTGTCCCAAACAATTGCCATTGCCAGCCCTTTCCCTAGCACTTTTCCATCAAACGTCTCATTCAAACCCATATGCAAAAGTGTCGTGCTTTGGGGCTTTGTTATTATTACAATGAGAAGTTCGTTGTTGGCCACAAATGTGCTTAGGGAAAGTTCCTGCTTCTAATGGTTAAGAACGACGAACACATACCATATTTCTCTAAGGATATACGACCATTCCAATTGACAACGAGAAAGATCTTATTCATTTCGAGTTATTCATCCATGTTGTCTCTGGCTCTCCATCTCCTCATTCTTTCACCATACATTGTAAGATGAAGGGATTGATAGTCATAGTTCTAATTGACACTGATAGTAGTCTTAGCATTCCACAATCTCAATTAGCTGCCCACTTACAATTGCCGCTTCAGCTAGCTCCTAAAATTTTAGTAATGGTTGGTAATATAAAGCATATTCATTGCAAAGGTTTTTGGCCCTAAGGTGCCCTAATTTTGGAGAACCATTCCTTTGATATTCCATGTTACTCGTTCCCTATTGAAGGAGTTGACTTGGTCCTGGACTTTGATTTGTTAGCCACATTGGGCTAAGTGGTATTTGACTTTGCCATTCACGCCCTCACCTTTTCCTGCCAAAATTCAATCATTACCCTTACCCAACATAACCTTCTCCAACCAAAACCCGCATTATATACCCAATTATGCCATTTACTTAAATCTGATTCAGTGGCCTTCTTTCACTTTCTCACAATTAAACACTCTTTACCCACACTACCAGAATCTATAACCAAGACACAACCAACCCATTCCATTCAACATGTTCTTGATGAATTTCCACTCCACTTCTAAATTCCCAAAGGCCTTCCCCTACCCCGTGACCATGACCACCATATTCCTCTAGAACCTAACACTACCCCAGTCAATGTCAAACCCTATCATTACCCTTATTTCCAAAAAGAGGCTTTGACCACTATTATCCTAAAAATGTTACAACAAGGTATTATTAAACCTAGTAATAGTCCTTTTTCCTCCCCGATTCTCCTAATAAAGAAAAAAGATGGCACCTAATGCTTTTGTGTTGACCAGAGGGCACTTAACACAGTCACTATAAAGGAACATTTTCCTATCCCTATGGTGGACGAATTTCTTTATGAATTAAAGACAACTAGGATTTTTTTTTAAAGTTGATTAATGCAATGACTATCATCAAATTAGAGTGGTGGACACAAACACTCGTAAAAAAGCATTTTGCACTTTTGATGGACATTATGAATTCCTAGTGATGCCTTACGATTTGACAAATGCACCTTCTACTTTTGAGGATGCAATGAACGATATACTAAGACCCTATCTGCATTGGTTTGTCTTAGTTTTTTTCTATGATATATTGATTTATAGTCCTCCCCTAATTGCTAATTTAAAACATCTTAGATTAATTTTAGCAATTCTTGTTCAAATCAATTTTATGCTAAGTTATCTAAGTGTGTTTTCAGAGTTGATTAAATTCAATATGGGCACATAATTTCTTATGAGTGATCCCTGACCCAGAAAAAATCCAAGCAATTGTTGAATGGCCTAGATCACATTCTCTCACGCATTTAAAGGTGTTTCTCAAACTCACGGACTTCTATAGAAAATTTATTAAGTCCTACGTCTCTCTCGCAACTCCCCTCACCGACTTAACTAGTCATATTATACTACTTTACAATGGTCATATACAGTAGAAAATGCTTTTACAATGTTAAAAAAAAAAATTGTCACTACTCCGATGCTTCAACTTCCAAACTTCTCAAGGCCTTTTTCCATTGAAACTGATGCTTCTCAACTTGCAGTGTGGGATTTTGCTTTAAGATAACCATCTTGTGGCCTCTTTTAGCAAAAAATTTTGTAGACGCATGCAGGCTTCCTCTGCCTTTGTCCGAGAACTATTTGCAATCATAGAGGCTGTAAAAAAATGGCATCAGTACTTGGTGGGCATAGAATTTACCATTTTCACAAATCAGAAGAGTCTCAGAAAATTCAGACACCAGAACAAGAGAAATGGACACTAAAATTGCAAAGGTATAATTTTAAAATCCTCTACAAACCTGGTAAATTGAACATCGTGGCTGATTCGCTTTCCCGAAGTCATCCAAATAATTAGATCCTCTTGTCTTTCACTTTCTCGACAACCTCAACCATGTTGCAGTCCCTCAGAGAATATTACCACACATATCAGGTAGGCATTCAATTTTTTAAGACAATAGTAGAACAACATGAATATTCAGTTTCCAATTGATTGCTTTGGTTAAAGGAAAGAATTTATATACTTGAGTGGTAAAACCTCCGCTCCCAATTGGTGTCTAAATATCACTCTTCTCCCTCAACAGGGCACTCAGGCTGAAAACCCACCTTGGCCAAACACAAAAAAATTCATCAGCCATTGCACCATTTGTCAACAAAACAAATGTCACAAAGAAGAAAGCAGGACTTCTGCAACCCTTACCGATACCACATTGAGTATGGGAAGACATCACTATGAACTTCATTACTCATCTTCCAACATCTTTCGACCATACAACCATCTCGATCATTCATTTTTTTTAGTCTCTAGAATTAATTGTATGATTCTACAATCTTCTAATAAGTCATTTTAAGTCTTTTATATGCCCAAATGCTAAGCTAACATCACTTTGTTCGGCTTTTGAAAATGTTTAGATTCATTTCATTCTTTTTATACACATATATAACAAAACTCTCACTGGCTCTTTTTAATTTAATAAGCTTATTTATTTATTTTTATTTTTTTAATTAAAACACAATCAGAGAATTTAGGCCATATATAAAAATATCGAGTTAACTTCATCACATGACTAATTAGGTGTCTAAATGTAAGACTTAATTTGTAGAATTTTGGAGATTTTATTTTCTTTTTACTTTATTATTGTTGTTGTTATAATAGTTCCTATACAATATTGTTCAAAAAAAGTTAAAATGTATGAAGTAATTTCTATTTCTAAACACAAGATATATATTTTATTTATTTATTTATTTTGAATAAAACCACATAAGATTTGTTAATAATAATCTTATAAAATATTTAATACATGTTAAACATACAAATAATAAATTATAGAAACTAGGGTGTTACAACACATTCATGTGAGAAATATGTTAAGTAGAAAACTCAATTTTAAGAATAATTTTATTTTACGAAATTGATTTATTTAATTGGTTATTGATAAAATAACTAGTTAAATAATTGATTATCTATATATTCCATTATGTAACTAGTTATAAATATATAACCAGTTATATAACCGATTATAATAAATTATATAAGTACTTCCATATATGATTATTTATTGGTTATGGTTAAGTTATTGAAATAACCTAACCACCAACAATCCTAAAGGATATACTGCTTGTCAGTAAAACAACATATAATTCAGAGATTAAGACAAAAATGACTCTTGATCTAATCAGAGAAAACTGTGTTAAAAAAATTATAATCTAAAATTTTGGCATTTAAAAATATCAAAAGGAAGCTATACTTACCGTGTATAATAACAAAGCACCTAGTTCATTTAAAATTGAATTACAGTAATTGTATCATTTCCTTTTGTTTGTTGCCACTTGAAAATAGCACCTGCACGGATATTGGGGTGAAAGGGGTCGCTAGTGCTATCTTGAGTTTTAGAAAATTAAAGCTGTATTAGGTGAAAGCACTACTTGCCATGAAAATTCATCACATGCTTTCTAGTAGGAAAAAGTGCAATACTAAGGCTATGTTTGTATTTCACAAAATATGATAGATGTCACAACAGTTTTCTTTTTATACTTGTCAAGTTCATAAGCCTGACTCACTCGTCGCATCAACCATCCAAATATATAATTTGTTATAAGTGGTATTTTAAATAAAAATAAAAAGGACAAAAAAGGGACCTAAAATAAGTTTCCACTATGTGGTTTATTCCTTGATAAGCTCTGTATATTATACTTGAATTTTATATAAACATCTCCACACATCATACCTAAAAAATTCACAATGGTGATAATCTAGATGTAATACGAATCATAAATAACATTTAGCACACATGAACTCACAAATGTATTGCAACTTTCTTAAATCACATCATTCATCCATTAAAGAAGGTGAAAACCAGAGATAACCAAGAATGCATCGCCATAAACTAAGAGTAGAAACATGTAAAATGCATAAAACTTTCCTACTAAGTGATTTGCGCAATGGCAAAGATGCTTTATTCATCGTGAAAATCAAGTTCCCATGGAATTATTAGCAGAACAAATCCGCAATCTCCCTCTTTCATTCTTTGCTAAATAAAGAATGATGACCAAGAATTTATTATTACCAATCAAATCAACGTGTCTAGGACATCAGTCAAGAGAATGCATAGAAAGAGATTCTACCATCACAGCTGTACACAAACAAGAATCTATAAAATAAAATACAATGCATGGCATGAGATAATAAAATGTAGTTAAATCACCTAATTTTAGAGCATGGAAAGTTAGTTCTAAAGCTGTAGGAAGGGTCCCCTCCTAACCAACTTACTGTTATCATCCAAAAAGTTTTAAACGAAGAGCTTATCCCCAAACTGATGCTACTCTTTCCACTACATATCATTTTGTATTGTAGCTTCCAAACATAGGCTTAAGAGTTATAACCACAATTTCTAGTACTTAAATTAAAAAAGGTAGATGAATTATTGAAAGAGATCCAAATAGAAGGAATGCTACAACATAATGGCTTTGTTATATCATTATAAATAGCAATCGTACAATAGGTGATCTCATAAATCGTCTAATGTAAGTGCATGACCTTTGAAAAGAATATTTTGTTATACAAGTTGTCATTTTAGGGATCTATTTCTCCCAACAAAAGTTGTACTATTTTACAAATTAGGATGATTGAACTTTTCACTGAAGTTTATCCTGTATTGATAATTATAGCCCAGTAATTTTACTACACATGACTGCTTTAAAATAGGAATAGAAGAGGGCAGTAAGGCTCCTTGTATTGATTGCTTAATTGGAGGGGAGATTAACATATTTATTACTAGAGATGGCATTAGCAGCTTGAAACATATCTAACATGTCATATAGATATAGATATTGACTTGAGACTATGGATATTGGATACAGTTGTATAGAACTATCTAATATTTCTTTTTTGGCTAACGTTATGTAAAATCTTGTTAATTAATTATTACATTGTTATCAAGGAAGAGAGAATATAACATGTGGTTAAAATTTTTGCTGGAGATAATGCATGGCATGAGATAATCCATCAACTTTTTTTTTTCTTTCTAAAGATTTAGGTACTTATTTCCATTTTTCTTACAGTATAAATCAGATAATTAAAGTTCCTTCTTCTAATCTAATAATCAAAGATGGAGATGATTATTTTGTCATGAATCCCATAATACAAGTTCCCTAAGGTAGGAGCAGAAAATCTTTCTCTGATTTTTTTATATCCAATGATTCTTAGCCTTTTATAACAGTATCCTACTAACTTTGAGCCCCAAAGTTGCTTATCACATATTTTCTCCTCCCATTGATAAAATAATCACACTTTCCTAGGTGGGGTTGAGTTGGAAAGGAGAAGAAAAGTTGGAAAGCTATGGGACAGAGGAAGAATTATTTCCTTATGCCCATAATCACCTACGAAGCAAAGTTAATTAATACCCTATAAACAGAATCTGAGTGTATGTTTACTTTATATCCAATTATTCCATTGAGAGTAACTTAAGTTACATGCCTTCAAAGAATTATAACTTTCTCATATGATACATTTGCCATGGATTCGTTAATCAAGTAGAATAACCACATCTTCTATTTTCTATTGCTGAATGGGAATTGCAGTTAATAAAATATTACAGTTAATATTATTTGGCAATGAGCAATGGGCAGCAAAACATAAGTCAGAAACTCATGTTGGTGGATAATCATGTTGGTCTGACTAATTACTAGTTATCAGGAAAAGAAAATAAGAATTCAACCACATACCACATTATCACAATATGGAACATGTTTTTCACATAAATGAGGAGAATGGAATATTAACACAGTAACACATTGATGTTTTTAAAACTCTAATATTATGATTTGATGAAACCAAACAGAAAAAGTCATAACAAAAAAATTATAAGTTTATTTTGGAAGTTGTTCTATTACTCATGTCCAAGAGTGCTATCAAAGAATACTAAAACAACATATCAATAACTCAGAGACTAAGACAAAGTAATTCTTGATCGAAACAGAGAATTCGAAAATCATATTAAAAAATTATAATCTCAAATTTGGCATTTAAAAAAGATAAAAGAAAGCTAAACTTACTGGGTATAACAACGCAACACCCAATTCGTTTAAAATTGAAAGCCTTGTTGTCGACGGTAACTACACCCTTTCGTTCTGTCCTTTGCCACCACTTGAAAATGCATAGAAGAAGATTCTACCATGGCGCTGTACACAAAGAAGAATCAATGCATGTCAATTGAGAAAGAAAGAACAAACAATTAAGAAAGAAAAAAGAGAAAGATTCTTACATAGAAGTTTCTTCGTCTCCTACTTGAGTCGCAGTACTAACAAAAAATCGAGCGCGAGGACGATGAGCCCGCTTCTTACGCTGACACGTGACGTGGTCAACAGGTTCGAACGCGATGAGTTATTGCGCTGTCAACAGGTTACTCCGACGGGATGAGTTCTTGCGCTCTCACAAAGGTCCTTTTTCTTTAACTTGTTTTTCTCTTTTGAATGGTAGGAGGACTCTGAATTTAAATTTATATGCCGCATCTTCCTTTTTAATTTTAGCTTTTAAAAATTTATTAATAAATTATGTTTTAAAAATGTAAAGGTTTATATGATGTAAAAAAATAAATAAAATTCAATGTGAAGAAAAATATTGCAGAGTAAGTATAAACCAATATTAAAATATGTAAAAAGGTAATTTTAGAAAATAAAAAAAGGTAAATGTAAAAAAATTATGTTCCAAAATAATTTAAAATGTGTACAAAAATAATAAAAACTTCAGATAATTTAAAAAGGTAATATTTAAAAATAAAAAATTATGTGAAAAATAATGTTAAAAATTTTAAATGAGTATAAAAAATTAAAAATATTTGGATAATACAAATAATGTTATAATAATAAGAAAAGTTCGGATAATGTAAAATGATAATGTTTTAAAAGGTAAAGAAGTTCAATTTGAAAAAATAATGTTGAAAAAAATTAAATGATCAGAAACTAATATAAAAAAGATCAATATGAAGAATAAGGAATAAAATATTTGTTTAAAAATAAAAAAAAATCAATGTAAAGAATAATACGATTAATAAATTTAAATGTGTAAGAAAATATGTAAATATTTTAGTTTGAAAAATAAAAAAATAAATTAGAAAAATTATATTGTAAAACAACTGCAAATATATAGGAAAATAATTTTTTAAAAAAAAGTAATTTTTTAAAAATGTAAAAAGTTTAATATGAAAAAATAATGTTGAGAAGCAAGTTTAATGAGTAGAAAAATAATTTTAAAAGGTTTATATAATACAAAATAAGTAATGTTAAAAAACTAAAAAAAAATTATGTGAAAAATAATATTAAAAAATAAATGTAATTGTGTAGAAAAATTACTAAAAAACTAGAGGTGAAAAATCTATCACAAAATAACTTTAAGTGTATAAAATATAATTAAAAGTAAATAATGCAAAAAAGCTAATGCTTTAGAAATAGAAAATTTTGTGTAAAAAATAATGTTAAAATTTTTTTTAACATGAGCAAAAAGGTTTGTAAAATGAAAATATTTTAAATAAAATGAGTAAAAATGTGATGTTTCTTCCATCTATTGCTATATTGAAACTTTCCGTTAAAAAATTTATATTAAAATTATATTATTAAATTAAATATAATTACTAAACAATTTAATAACTATACATTAAATAATAGAACTAAAGCTTTAACTTAATAAATATATTTGAAAATAAGATATTAATTTAACTTTTTTCACAGTTAAAGGACAATATAATATATTTCTCTTATTTACATTAGGTTATAGATATGTCTACTAAAAATATTTTAAATAAATATTTTAAGTAAATTATTATATAAAAATTAATTTAAATTTCAGGAAAATATTATTTTAGTCCTCTAAAATATAAGATGTACATTTTTGTTCCTCAAAATAAATTCATACATTTTTTTTTCATAAAATATATACTTTTTACTGAACAAGTAATTTAGATAATTTTTTTATGCAAAGAAAAAAATATATATTAAATAACACTTAAAATGATATTAGAACATTTTAAAATTAAATGACCAAAAGCATATAAAAGAACTGAGGAGACAAAATTGACCGTTTCTTACTTTAGATGAAAAAACAAATATATTAGTTTGCTAAAATTAACTTTATAATTAAAAAATCCTTTTTAATCCTTATTATTTTTTTCAAATTTTATTAAAAATTATTTTTTTCTGTTTTAGAAAAAAAAAATTATTGTATAGTTTTAATTACCAAATTTATTATTATATACTACATCCAGCCCTAATTATAAAACAATGTAAACTAATATTTAAAAATTAGTAAATTTAGAATAATAATATTAATTTTTTTATTTAAATTAATATTTTAAATTTTAAATAATAGAAATATAGATAAAGTTAAAAATGATATTTAATTACATGAATTAAAATTAACTATGTATTTTAGAAGCAATAATTAATGAAAATCAATCTTTTATAAAAAACAATTAATAAAAAATGCAGACAACACACTTTTTCTTACACACTATTTGTAAGTGGTTAAAATTTATGATTAGTGACTCATAATTTATAATTTTTAATAAATTTCAACAGAAATAGTTTTAGAATAAGTGTATTGTTTGTTTTTGGATATATAAATATTAGTTGTGATTGTGTTTGTTTTTTAATGAGCATATTGTTAATACTTCATAATCTAAAAATATTATATTGTAATTAGATATAGAGATTATATATTATATGTAATTATTAAATTGTATAGTAATTAGTTTTTATTTAATAATATATTTTTAACATAAATAGTCTAATGAAATATCTCATTTATTAAACATATATCAAGATTTTAAAACGAAATAATTTTGTTTGATATTAACCTAAATAAAAAAAATTTATCTTATTCTACACATGTCACATTTTAGAGATGTCAGTTTGGGATTAAAACAAAATAATTAGAAATTAATTAACTTTGTCACATTTTAGAGATATCAGTTTGGGATTTAGTTACTTTCAGGTTATTTTCCATAAACTCTACATATGTATTCTGCAAATATTGAGCTCAAGATTTTTACCATTCAACGTGTATTGTCAACTAAGTTATATCTATTAGATGTTTACATGTTAGTTAAACAATCCATAGCAATAAAAATAATTTTTTATGTATACAAAGGACAATTCCATTGAAGATATGGAAGAAAAGTGAAGAGGGAATCCATAATCATAATTTCTTTTAAACATGAGGTTTAACGAATAAGATAAATAAGAGAATGAAACTTAAAACCTTTCTATACAGCCCATAATGAACATGATTTCACTTATTTTAAGGGATAAGTTGTGTATTGTTCCAGCTTCCAGAATGACCTTAATAACAATAATAAAACTAGGCAAAGATGTTTAGCAAAACAAAATGTATGGCAACATAAAAAAATGACAAGAGATGTCTCTGAAATAACAAAAATACACTTAAAAAAGACAAAACCTGCAAAAAGAAAAGACCTACATTAACTTATCAACATTATGCCCAAACCAAATGCCTACTGCAGCCATAATAAAAAAGCAAAATATACTAGTTTGAAACAATGAGATGACCTATATAAACCAATGATCATACTGGAATTTATATTCACTAAAAAGCAATGCGAGATAAGATACATAAAATAATTATTAGACTAAAATTTCTATTGGCTCAAAAAAATAATTAAACAAAATTTACGTTATAAAGTAAAAAGAATTACTAGGAACATAATTTTAAAAGAAAACTAGAAAATGTCATCATAGTTTAAAAACTCTCAAGGCTTAACATTATACATTAGATACGCAATATGAGGAAAACAAAATTTTGACATAACCTACATCGACCAAGTTACACTAGGAAAATTTCAGGTATAAACCATCGAAGAGTTGCAGTCTCAAGCGTCCACTAGAATTCAATCCATCCAGCAAAAAGATCAAACAGGCAAGGGACTGAAGCTGGATTTCATACTTCTCAACCAAGAAATTAGTGATATTGGTATAAGCCAGCTTTATCAGTTTTAGTTTTACATCAAATTCTTGGTGCTGCATCGCAAATCACAAGTGCATCAGTTTGAGTGCCAAATATATATAGTAAAAGATTCATACAGAAAGATAAGTATATAAGAGTACAGAATCAGAACTGCTAACTGCTAATAGAACTGATAATTCAATTTCTATTCATGACATCCCAATTATGACACTTCATTATCAACAAATAAAAAATCACATTGTAAGTTTATTTTAAGTTTAATTACTCATTTTAGTCCCTACACATAAATTTTTAAATCAACTTTAATCCCTACAATTTTGGACCGCATGGATTTAAACGATCAATTCTGTAAAAAGGATTTAAACTATTAAAAAGTGTATGCAACGAGAGTAAAACGTAAAGATTACGCACATCAACAGATAAAATAAGTAATTAAACCTTCATTTTATTTGGGAAGGTCAAAATGAACTAAGTTAAGGTGCAAGAAGCAAAAGCCCAAAAAATTGTTAGGCTTTACTATAAAATTGGCTTTGAAACATTGCTTTACTACAAATGAAAGTCAACTTAGGATCTCTAGATTTCTTCTATGATCATAGAGGATCATACTGACCAGGGTGATTGACAATACACCAAAAAAAATTGTTATTCTCCATTTTTCACATGAATTCAGCTATATGCAGGTGGGAAAGTCATGCTTATGTGTAATATACTGTATATACTATATGTTCTATATTTACAGGACATCTTGGGAGATGATGAATCAAAGTGACTAAAGCTTAATTTATTATCTATTGTATTAAAAGGCCTAAACAAGTTTGGTTGTGACATAAACTAAGTTCAAATTTGTAGTTAGTCACAACTAATTCACTAAATAAGAGTATCTACCTCCACCAAGTGTTGCTTCAGGCAACCGCTCAATTGAGTATTTGTGTTTGGTGATGTACATTATTGGAACACCAGGAATCTGTAATACAGAAATCCAGTTATTGATCATGAGGGTCCAATCTCAAAACAACCAAAGAGAAGTAAATAATGACTTTACCTTTCGAATTCTCCTCTTCAAATCTCGATCACATGTTGCAACAATGTAACACTTATGCTGTTTCCAAGAAATTGGTTTGTGTAAATCAAGGGGGGAAAGAAACACATAAAGAATAAGAAGCAAATGTGCTATCATTACTTTTAGTTGAAATTGTTTCTAATACAACTGGTCACTTAAATGAATATTTAATATACAGCACATAAACAAGGAATTTGGGAATGAGTTGTATTAACATCAAGAATGAAGTGAGTAATGCTCAGTGATATCCATTTCTTAGCTACAAATTCAAAATATAGGGAAAGAAAAGTGATACAATTTTTCAAAGTTCCAGATTATAAAACAGAAGGGAGATATTTTGTTGCGTACCAATAGTCTATTCAATTTACATCTCAAAAGTAACTAACAGCAGATATGTAACCAATGGTAGATATTTGTTAACTGATATGGATGACCATGTACTGCTAAGAGATTTAAAATAGCACAGTCCCACATTATAGAAAATAAGTAACGGCCAATTTACAAGGGTTTAGAAATCAACAAATTTTCCATCATCTTATACAAGGGTTTAGAAATCAACAATTTACAAGGCTCTTGCATTCATATTATTGAACAAAAGAAAAATGTAATTTTGTTTTCCCATTACCAGCATCGGAATACACCTAAAAAGAACAGTAAAAAGACTATCTCTTCCAGCCAGAAAAATAACTAATTAATCTTAATAATCAAATTGCTAACAGACGCTTCTAGGCATTTATCTCATAAAAATATATCACACCTGAGTAATTCTCTCAACAAGGCAGTCATCAGCATAGGTTCCTTTATGAGTACATGGTATTCTCTGAAATCGAGGATCCTTGGCAATCCTGTTATGTGCAAAAGGGATAAATAAATATACCAAGAAGTTGAATCAAGAATAACATAATTCCTTTTCTCTACTAGACTAGATTGAGAGATAACTTATATGAGAAATATGATCAATTGTAGGGCAACAAAAAAAATTTATATTTCAAAGAAAAATAAAGTCCAGCATATTTAAAAGAAGAAATAACATCTACCTTAGAGCTACACGATATTTTTGGCCTAACTTCTCCAGTTCTGCCATCACACAGTCTGTGATACAAGGGGTGCCTGAAAATCCAAAACATCAGTAGAACAAATGTAACAGTTGAATGTGGAATGTTTGATTCAATATACAATGCCACATTACAAAGATAAGCTTTTTAGCCCTGGCAAAAGATATGACTATATTAATAGGTACTCACCATTCAGCTAAACTAAAACATGAAATATATAAATTAAGACAAGTAATAATCTACTACTTCAAACTTACATTTTGCATATAAACAGTCCATCATCCCTTTCTCCAGATCCAACTACATGAACAAAACCAAAAAATTGTATCAGACACTAACAAAGAAACTTAAAAAACCCAACACATACTAAAATACTTTAGTATTTTCATTCTGTAATAGGTTCAAAGTTAAATTTATCATTCCTATCCTTTTGTGAACAGATCATGAGCATCATATGCATGTCATCTACATACAGTCACATGCATTGTCATTGACATATCTCATACTGTAACTTTGAACAGAGCATTCCAGGGAAGGTTGTGTATCATATGTTTATTTAAAAGAGGGAAACAAATATTACCACTTCAAACATTTCCAAACAAAAAACAGTAAAATTGAAGAAAAGATAAAGCACACTCACTTTATTCTGGATAGAAAAATTGATGAAGTTGGTATCCACCAAAACACGGTATGGGGGTCCAAGTGCAGTATTGTATTGAAAGAAAAGCGCCGAAGAATGACTTGGACTAAATAATAGAAATTCAAACCACAGATCAAAACCAAAAAGGGTAAAGGAAGAAAGCAATAAACTCATGATAAAAAACAGAAGGGGGAAAGTGAGTGAGAATGGATCCTTACACGTTTCTAGGTAACTTTTCCTTCATAAGATTCTTCTTTCCTGGGTTCAAAACCTCTTCTTTGTAGCTGAATTTCACAGGATTTCAAGTAATGGAAATACAGCAAAACCAAGCATAATGAAGTCATCAACTCATAAGGAGGGGGGAAAAAACTCACCTTTTGATTGCTTTAGAGGTGACAATCTTCTTCATAACAGCAAACTTTGGACCCTTTTTAGCTTTACCCATTATAAGTTGCGAAAAAAAGCTAGACTATGCAAAACCCAAGCCAGAACTAGAAATCAATAATCCTGGCCTAAATTATCTCATGCCAATAAATAGCATAAAAATTCAATCTATATATTACAAAATGGTATGGGGTCAATAAACGGAGTAAAATACGCAGAGTCAGCTTCAAAGTATTGCAACGAAATTGAATTAATCGAGTTCAGAAAACAGTATCCGCAAGGTTTCTGATGAATTCACACGCAGTAAAGTGAAAATAAAGCGAAAATGAGAGCGGAGGGAATAGTACCTGCAGGCCTGAGAGAGACAGGTTCGTCTACAGAGGAATAGCGGCACAAGGGTCACTCTGGAAGAAGAGAAGTTAGTAGGCAAATTATGAAAGACAAAACCTAAGCCCTAAATCCTAAGCCCTACGCCCTCATCCCTAATCATGATCCTATTATTGGTCACTAAACCCTAAACAAGCCTTCCCAGCAAAATAGAGAAAGAAGAAAGCTAACCTTCACTGGGAGAGACGAAGCAAGAATGGTGAGAGAATCAAAGAGACACCTCTCTGCTTGATGGCCAGAGTAAAGACCAAAAGAGAATGGATGGATAATCAGGTCTGTGAGATTAGTTAGATTAAAAATTATAAATTTATATATATGTAATATAATATTTTAAGTTACTCATTAAATTTAATGGATGGATAAACTTATTTGATCTTACAATGTGAATTTTTTATTTTTAACTTTTATATATTTTTATTTTAGGATAAACTATATTTTAAATCCTTGTATATAAATTAAGAGTTTAATTAGTATACACGGTCAGTTTAAAAATCACACATTCAATTACAAATTTTTGTTCATGGTAAAATGTTTGTTGAATTTACTAATTACTATTTTAAAAGTCAACATAAAAAAAATCATGATTGAATGTCCGTTTAAAAAGTATATACCAATTAAACTCATGAAATAAAGTAAAATACATTAAACTCATGAAATAAAGTAAAATACTAATTTTGTCTTTCAAAATTTTTCATGTTAATTAATTAAAATTTAAAGTTATTACTTATTTATAATTCCATTAGACAGGACTATGTCAATTGTTTAATAACGGATGATTTTTTTTTTTTTTGTGTGTAAGGGAAAATTAAACAAGAGAAACAAAAGCAACTTAGGAAATATAATTCTCAGCAAGTAAAGGCAAGAACTCTAGAGAAATTAGCTTTTACAATGCTCATGGCCCTCAGCAAGTAAAGGCAACTTTTAGGGAAATATGATCTGCTATGGAATTAGCTTTGCTAAAGATGTGTAAAACTTTGACATTCTAGTCTCTTTGTAACTAATAGCTCTTGAATATCATGAAGTATATGGCAGTGAGGAACCGAGTCAGTCCTAGCATCATTCCTGCTGCAACAGATGTATAGCTTCCAATGAATTTTTTTTGTAGATCACGTTCCTCGAGTTCCTATCCCACGCCTACTGGAGATTGCAGTGTATAGCAATCAGTTAAACCCTGAACCCTATCCCTATCCTGTCCTTATACCAAACTGGACGTATCCTCATTTCTAAAGTCCATCATAAAGTCGTGGCTGAAGGTGTCTTTAGCATTCACAATACTACTCCACACAATGGAGGCCGAGGGAGGTATTTTGGCCTCAAGGATAGAAGTGGATGCCAAGTATTTGTGAGAGAGAGTCTTAACCCACAGGCTTACCTTCTCCATGAGAATCTTCCATGTGAGTTTGCCCAGGGGTGTATTTGTACTCCTTGCTTTCCTGGTTTCTGGTCCTCAGAATGACTTAAGAAGTACCACATGACTCCTGCCACTAGAAGTATCAAAACGGGTCAGTCTAACCTATACGGTTAGACCACTATGGTTTATAAAATAAGTGGGTCGGGTCAGTTCGATCTACCAAAATAAAGATATCTGAATTTTCAGTCCAACTCAGTCCATCACGGCTGGTAGGTTAGGTGAGCTAACCCACCAGACTTAAAAAAAATTAATTTCTGATTTTTTTTAAGTTATAAAAAAATGTAAATTATAAATAATATTAAAACAATATACATACATACATAATAAATTTATGATATCAACATATAAATTATAAATAATATTAAAACAACATATACATAATATAAAACAACATGCAAATTAAGAGGGTTTCACTCTCAGATTTGAAGAAAAATTTGGCTTTGGTATTAAGGGTTTCACATTTAAAAGAAAAACTGAAAAGGAAAAACAAAATTAGCAAAAAACATATACATGTTAACAATGATACAAAGGAAACAAAAAAAAGTTGAAAAACTTTTTTGTGAGTTGGTGGGCCAGCCCGACGCAGTCTCAACCCACCAAACTCACAGGTTGGGTGGGCTGGGTTACATAAGTGAAACCAATTCGTGAAGCATTATTTTTTTTGGCCCAGCCCACCTGAACCCGTGGTGGGTCAGGCTGACCCACCGGACCGAACCCATTTTGACACTTCTACTAGCCACCAAGTGGAGCCCATCTACATTGTTCACCTTTGACTAGAGGAAAGATCACATAATCTTATCAATAGACTCGCACATACTTGAGAGTAGCCAGAGGCACTGCATATGGTGAACTACCAAAGAAGTCAACATTGATTTCACTAGACAATTTTTCCCAGCTCAGTTCAGCAAAGCATTCTTCCAACAAGCCAAGAGATGGTTGATTTTGTCCAAGATGGGATTAAATGTTTGACTCTTATCACTCATGCCATGGAGGAAATCACAAACAATAATGCCTTCCTGGAATATGGTGTTTCCTTAGAGTACATCATCTTGGATTTTTTAGTATTAACCTTCAATCTGGATGCATTACAGAACTCATTAAGGGTATGTGTTACCATCTCCACTTGAGTGTTATTGGCCTTACAAAACAATGCACTAAAGGGACATGGAATCTCTTTGACGAAGTCCTCTAGAAAGGGGCAAAGCTTTCAAGTTTCTCACCATTCCAAAGAATAAAGAATCTTGACGATTTCACGCACCACATTACCAAGTGTTGGGGGTGAAGAAAATAAATTTAAATAAATATGGGAAATTCGTTCATATTTATTAGGCCTCGAAACATTATAGTATTGGACCAAAAGACAAAGGATTCAAGCGAGGTCTGGTAAGCCACGATGGAGGGAGCAGCATTAAAAGGAAAGTCAAACTGGTTTCAAGAATCCAGATCGAGGAAATATGGAAGAAGGTTGCATACAAGACAAAGAAGTAAGGGAATTCTTGATGTTTATACATTATGCCTCTCGAGAAGAAAAGATTATGAAGACAAGTACTCAAGTCAAGACTCGAGTATTTTCTAGCTACAACAGTACTTGAGAGAGGGGCGCTAAAACAATAGCTCAAGTTACAGTCCAAAAAGAGGGATCGAGATTGGAAGATCGAATGCATATACCAGAAGTGAGAATAATGTAGAGGATAAAAGCAATAAAAGGAGTTCGAGGCTCAGACAACCCAAAAAACTAAAGGTTAAAAGTCAAACGTGGAAGCTACTATCCGTTAGGGGTAGTTATTGAAGGTTTTGAGGAGTTATGGGTAATTTATGTTTGTTGGGAATAAAATAATCTTTTTAGGGACAAGTGTCCGTTAGAAAATTTTTTTATAAATACTCTTCACCCTTGCCAGAATCAATGGTCGAAACATTTCCTAAACATCTTGTAAAACTTAGGACACCTAGTTATGTTCTTACCACCTGAAGGCAGTTCATTCTGCAATTTCCCTTTATGGCATTCCTTTACATTTCATGCATGTACTTCTTTCAATAGTCTTAGAAATTTGAGGTTTTGTTTTTTAGGTTTACATCGCTTTTATTTAAATTCATGTATTTATCGCTTCCAATTAGTGTTAGAACTTTGAGGTTGTCTTTTTGAGGTTTATATTGCTTTCATTTACATTTTCTGCATTTATCGCTTGAATTAGCATCAAGTTTCAAGATTTTCTATTTGAAAATCACTCTACAGTTTACCTTTTACGATTACATTGTCATTCAAACCTTATTCTTTAAAGTTAATATTTCATGATTTGAAGATTTTTTTTTTATACTGAAAATGAACAAAAAGAATTCACATACATGTATCAAATTTGCATTCTAAAAGTTCCTCAAATAAATATAAATTTGTTTTACTTTTGGAGTCAGAAGTGATAATTTGTTTTTTTTTAAATACTTATCTTTATCACGAAGTGAATCTCACAAGAAACAAATTGGCTATCACAGTGGGACTTTAGAAAAATATAATCCTTTTTCTATAACCATCTTTTAAAGTTTATATAAAACATTCATGAATGAAACTCCAGAGTGGTAAGATCATAATGAGTGAAAATCAGAATTCCTAAGATGATTTAAGGAAATCTCGACAAGAAAGTGTTGAGAACGCTCAAGGAAGCGAACCAAATCGCATCCCAAAAATCAATGTCTAGGACGAGGCTGAGGGCAGAACTTCACTAAGTTTAGCTCATAATCAGCTGATAGGGGATAACACCTATCAAAATGGTGCCAATACAACTTCTCCTTAAGGGATCCAGTTATAAGTGAAATTAATCTCATAGGTGCAACATATGTTGGGCCTCAAACAGTAAATACGCGACTCAAGAGTATCCTCTCATTCTTAGTGGCACCTATGCAGGGGGCAAGGCCTTTGAACCAAATGGTTGTAACCACGGTAGAAGCAACACCTAATGCTCGTTATCCATAGAGAATGCCAGATTGGAGGCCTCAATCTCATTTTCCGTTGTTTGGACAAAATTCCATAGATTCACAGAATAGGGCTGGGGGAGTAGAAACCCCAACCCTTCTATATGGAACAAACCAAGAGCACATAAACACTGGCAAGAATATCGACAATGAGGGCTCTTAGTCTAGTGCTTTGATGGCTTTCAAGCAACAAATGGACCATAGCAACCACGAAATGGTTAATATGATGTCCCAACAAATAAATACCACGCTAAACCCATTAGTACAAATGATGAATGAGGCACTACGCCTCATGACAGAGCAAATATATCAAGTAGGGGATGCTTTAGAATACCCCGACTCCAACAAAGACTAATAATTATGTCTTCTGTTAATAACGCTAGACAAATCCTTAATCACCCTGATTATGGAAACCAAAATGCCACTAGACATGGGAGTCAAGTAGGGGATATAAGGATAAAAGACTTTGAAGGTAATAAGGAAAATAACAATCTCTAGCTTAGACAGAACATTGAAAATAAACCTCCAATAGATCAAGTAGGGGATGCTTTAGACATACCCCGACTCCAACAAAGACTAATAATTATGCCTTCTATTAATAACGCTAAACAAATCCTTAATCACCCTGATTGTGGAAACCAAAATGCCACTAGACATGGGAGTCAAGCAGGGGATATAAGGATAAAAGACTTTGAAGGTAATAAGGAAAATAACAATCTCTAGCCTAGACAGAACATTGAAAATAAACCTCAAATGAGGGACGAGGATAATTACCTCCAACCTAGGTAGTATCTTGAGAATAGACCTCGGGATCGATTCGATAATAATGGATATGTAAGGAGGGTAGTAAGGAACCAAGACTTGCATTTGATAGATCAGGCAATAGAGTTAGCCCTTAATCGGTTTGGGATAGATGTAGTGGTGAATAATCACCCTCGATTCATATCTGCGTTTCCAAATGTAATCTTTCAGACCGAGATGCCTCATGAACATAAGATTCCCAAATTTACTAAGTTCTCAAGGGAGATTGGGGAATCTACAGTGGAACATATTGCTTGATATTTAATTAAGTGTGGGGACATTACGGCTAACGAAAACTTAAAAATGAAATACTTTCCAAGCTCGCTAACAAAAAACGCATTCACATGATTCACAACCCTCCCTCCAGATTCGATATACACATGGGGGCAATTGGAAAGAGAATTCCATGAGCAGTTCTTTCAAAGGGAAACTAGGGTAAGCCTAGTTGACCTAATGAATATAAAGAGACGTCACAGATAAAGCATATATGGTTATCTGAACAGATTTAGGCAGACAAAGGCTAGGTGTAACACCCAAGTACTTGAGTATGAGTTGACCAAAATGGCAGTTGCTACTGGACTTGAATTCCAAATAAGAAAAAAGTTGGTGAACCAACCTATTAGAGATATGTCTCAACTTGCTGAAAAGTTAGGACATTCAAACAACTAAAATTCGAAAAAAAAAAGATATATAAGAAATTCGATAAGTTTCCTAGAAAGGAAATAGTAGCATATATGGAAGTTTATGATGTAATCACGACCAAACATCTGACACTAAGAATCAAGAAGAAGGAGTGATTAATATAGCCGAAATAAAACTAGGACCTCTTTATGTTTGTCAACTCCTAAAACCAAGGGAGATCAAAGATAAGATGTCTTAAAGAACATATATATTTTATGTCAGTAAAGCATATAAATTTTTTTATATCTTATTAAAAGAAAACAAATCCTTTTGAAGAATGATCATAAATTGCCTTTTACAGAGCAAAGAAAGGGTAGAACATACTGCAAATATAATAATGTATATGGTCACTAGACTAATAATTGCATGTGTTTCAGGGATATGATTCAGGATGCTTTGGATGATGGGAGCTGAAGTTTGAAGAAAGAGAGATGCATGTGGATACAAACCCTTTCGAAAGTCAAGTGTCGTATGTTGAACCTGTCCAGATTTGCATGGTTGACGTTACTAATGACATCGACCCAAAACATGCTCGAACGCCAATTCCAAAAGAAGTAATTCAGGAGAGACTTGAATTTTATGATGCAGAGGTTGAAGAGATTTACCCTAAAGTAGGCGAGAGTTTGTCTAAGTTCCTCAAGAGAAAAAAAAGGGACAACTTAGAAGTAAACAAATTTTCCCAAGATGTAGTGCGCTGTTTAATAGAAAAGTGGCACGAGACTTCGAGGAGTTAGAGTATCGAGAAATGGTAACTAAGGCTAAGATGCAGGAAAAAGGGGAATCGAGATGTTCGAAAGTAAGAAAGTAAGTTATGCCCAACATGGTAATGTAGTGAGGTTCTTCAAGGAGCAACCTTCCACCTTCAAGCCAAAAGCTAAAGTTCCATCTAATCAATGGATAAAAAGAGGAACTTCCTAATTAAACTCTTAGGTAACAGGAACCAATCCTCTTCATGAGAAAACAAATGCTTTTCCTTACCCTCATAACACAAGAAGAATCCCTAATAAATGGTCAAGAGACATGACTAAGACTCAGTATCATAGATTTCAAAGGGAAAGGTAATGTGAGAGGGGAAGGATCAATCATCAGCTAAGTATCGAAGAGAATTCTTCCTAGAGACTTAAAGCAAAATTGGGTGAAGTTGAATATAGTTTGGACCCTAGGTTTGAAGAATTTCTTGGAGATATGATTAGCATTATCTCGACCCTACCAGCAAAGTTTGAGGACCAAATCCAAGAATCACAAGAATAGGAATTCAAAGAAAGGAAAGAGTTTTATGAAGATACAGAAATGAGGAGTGAGGCTGTGTGGGTTACGTCGGTGACCTGTGTAAGCCCCTCATGGAATTCTATCTCTTTTAATAGACCTACATATAGTGAGACTGTACATCTAAAGCCATTGATTCTGAAGCAATAATTGGTGGACAAAATGTGAATCGAGTCTTGGTAGATAGTGAGGCTACCATTAATATCTTATCAAGATCAATGTTAAAAAGATTCAACAAAAACTTAACAGACTTGGTATCACACAATATCAAAGTCTCTGATTTTAGTGGAAGGTCTTCAAACTCAAATGGGATTATCACTTTGGAAGTAATAGTGGAGAGTTCTCAACGACCCAGATTTTCATGGTGGTTCCTTTAAATGCAAGTTTTAACCTCCTACTAGGGAGAGAATGGATAGATGGGGTAGCGGTTGTTCCATTGACGGTGCATCAGAAAGTCTATTTTTGGAACGAAGAAGGAAAATTCGAGATAGTCGAGGAAGACCAGGCTACATACGAGGCTCATGTAAGAAGAGCCCACCAAAGCTTTGGCTATTACATCCCCATTTTTAATAGAAAATGTTGAAGACTTCAATGATAGAACCACACCCTTTGAATTCAAGTGGAACCCTTAGGTTAGGTTTTGCTTCAATAATGGCCAGGTCAATCCTGAGTCAACCTCTAGTGTCAGATGAAACCTACGGATCATTACTCGAGCTATCTTGCTCGAGTATCATCCTGCATGGCCAAAAGTAAAATAAAAGCAGCCACCCTGGCAAGATCAGAAGTAAGAATCCCCTCATAGGAGAGGGGCAATAAAAAGGCATTGGTGGTTACTACGGTCATTAAAAGATCTAAAGAATGATGGCCCAAAGGGCTATTGCAAAGGATAGGTCAAGTGCGACTGCTAAGGCCGTAGACACAGAGACAAATAAGGAGATGCTAGAAGCCCTTAAAGAACTTCAAGAGAGTTTGTTGGATGGAATATATGACAATGCACCTCTAGGGTTCGACAATTTTGTCTCTTCAAAATATAAAAAGCTCGAGGCACAGGACCCATTGTTGGAAGTTAACTTGTGATAGAAATCCAAAGGGGTTGGATTCGTTTTGCGGATCTATCTAGGTTGGAAGGTAATAAGTTAACAAAACAATGAGAATTAGGTAAACAAGAAAATGGAAAGGATGAAAATGGTTTAACGAATGGATAAATTACGCTACTTCCAAGGATGGAAGATAAGTTATATGACACCACAACGGTGGTGATTTACCCTTGATAAGTCTAGCAGAATGTCACAAGGAAAAATTCCTTGATAAGTTCTAAAGAGAAATTCATCTCTCACAAAAAGGGTAAAACCCAAATATAATTTCACTAATTTAATGGTTGTCCTTTGAGTACAATTCAGCCCCTATTTATAGAACTAGGTGACTGTTCAAAATCATAACTCCCAAAAGAAAAATTAAATACTCCATTATCACGCAATTATCACATATGATTAATTGCATGTTACATTAATTCCTAAATTAATGAAATGTTACAAAAAATAAAAAGTCACTGTCTTCGGCATTCACATGAACTTAGGAAGTAAAGAAAACCCTTGAGTCACATACTTGAGAAAATACTTGAAAGAGCCTCTAAAAGGGCAAATCATTGAATTGCTCCACCAGAACAAGGATTGTTTTGCTTGGGAATACAATGAGATGTCAGGGTTGGAGAGGAGTTTAGTCAAGCATAAATTACCAATTCTTGAGGGAGAAAAACCTATTAAGCAGGCTCTTCAGAGGTTCGCCCCATAAATCATCAACAAGATTAAAGAATAAATTGAATTGCTACTGAAGGCCAAATTCATCCGCACGACTAGGTATGTCGAATGTCTGTCCAACATAATACCAGTGGTCAAGAAAAATGGTAAAATCAAAGTTTGTAGAGATTTTAGAGATCTTAACTCGACCACTCCTAAAGATGAATGTGTCATGCTTGTGGTTGATATGTTAGTCAATTTAGTAATCAAAAATGAAATATTGAGTTTTTATATGGCTATGTTGGCTATAATTAGATACTTATTGCTTGAAAAGATGTATCGAAAATAGCTTTTCGATGCCAAGGGCATTAGGGACCTATGAGTGGATTGTAATGTCATTTGGGTTGAAAAATGCAAGGGTCACATACCAATGAGCAATGAATTTAATCTTTCATGACTATATAGAGGATTTCACACAAGTTTATATAGATGACATTGTTGTCAGATTGAATACAAAGAGGATAACTTAGATCATTTGAAACTAGCATTCTAAATAATAAGAAAGCATAAATTAAAAATGAATATGCTAAAATGTGCTTTTGGTGTAAATACATGAGAATTTTTTGGTTTTATAATCCATAGCAAAGGCATAGAAATCAACAAAAATAAGGCCAAAGCCATAACAGAGGCTACTCCTCCAAAGAATAAGAAGCAACTCCAATCTTTGATTGGAAAAATAAACTTCCTTCGAAGATTCATCTCGAACCTTTCAGGGAAGATCAAAATCTTCTCACCTTTGCTAAGGATAAAAAGGGAGTTAGAGTTCAAAAGTAGTGTTAAGAGGCATTCAACCAAATAAAGACATACTTATCAAATCCCCAATTCTAGCACCAACAATAAGGGAGAAAGAACTAAAGTTATATATTTCAGCATCAAAAAACACTATTGCAAGTATGCTAACCCAAGAATACGAGAATGGAAATGAAATAGCTATTTATTATTTGAGCCGTATTCTTAAAGATGCAAAAATTCGACATACTCCTTTGGAGAAATTATTTCTTTGTTTGTATTATACCTATTGTAAACTTAAATATTATATAAAGCCTTATGATGTAATAATATTCTCAAGAAGAAATATCATGGAATTTATGCTTTCCCGTTCAATCATGCACAATCGAGTTGAAAAATGGGCATTAGCTTTAACCGAATTTTTATTGAGATATGAACCACTTAAATCAATTAAAGGCCAGGCTGTGACCGATTTTGTGGCAGATCATTTGAACAATGTTTTTTTCTCAAAATTGGTTAGAAGTGCAGCCTCTGGTATGTTATTTTGATGGTTCTCAAACCATGCATAAATCAGGAATAAGGGTATTAATCATCTCACCCGAACATATACCCACTAAGATATTTTTTGAAATTCAACCCAAATGTTCAATCAATGAGGTTGAATATGAGGCGTTGATTACAAAACTAGAAACTTTGATAAATCTTAAAGCTAAAAAGGTTGTGATTTGAGTGGACTCCTAACTTATCAATAGGCAGTTAAATCGAGAATATAAGTGCATAAGTAGCAACCTTTTGAAGTATTTCTCTCGAGCATTAACATTGTTAAAATAATTTGAAGAGGTTTCCCTCGAATACATCCCAAGAGAAGATAATGAAGAAGTTAACTCCTTGGCTCAAATAGCTTTAGCATATAAAATATATTACAAAAATTTTGAACAGATGATAAAGATAAAAAGGAAGATGGAGGATGAGTTTGAGATCCTTATTACAGGAGAGATATCGAATGAAGAATGGCGAAAGGAATTGATTGACTATTTTAAAAGTCTCAATGAAGGAACAAGCAAAAAAATAAAATTTTGAGCATTAAGTTACCTCCTGATGGGTAAGGATCTTTATAAGAAAAATGCTAATGGAACTCTCCTATGATGTTTAGGGGAAACACAAGCCTATATAACTCTAGCAGAAGTACATGAAGGGATATGTAGAACCTATAAGGTAAGGAAAAAATGAAATAGGTATTATTAAGAGAAGGGGTCTATTGGCCTTCGATGCTTAAAGATTGCATCAATTTCACTAACGGGTGTGAAGAATGTCAGAAACATGGTCCGAAACAACATGCCCCAGCTTCTGAGCTTCATTTGATAATCAAGCCTTGGCCCTTCAGAGGGTGGACATTAGATCTTATTGGAGAAATTCACCCACCTTCCTCTCACGATCATAAGTACATCATTGTGGGTATCGACCATTTCACTAAATGGGTCGAGACTATTCCCCTGAAGAAAGTAGATCAAATTGACGTGATAAATTTTATAGAGGAACATATCCTGTACAAATTTGGGATACTGGAAACCATAACTACAAATCAGAGGAACATTTTCACAGGGAAAGAGATACTAAGTTTCACAAAAACAAGAAACATCAGAATGATAAAAACAACACCATATTATGCCCAGACCAATGGCCAGGTCGAAGCAACTAATAAAATCATAATTAGATTGATAATGAAACATGTAGGGGTTAAGCTGGGAAACTAGGACATAACACTACTACAAGTACTTTGGACATATCGTAATTCTCCTAGAGAGGCCACCGGTACCACCCCTTACAGGCTAGTATATGGTCACGACATAGTGTTACTGATAGAAATCAACTTGCAATCTGTCAGATTACAAAGGAATCTTGAGATACGAGTTAATGACTACTAGAATTTGATGTATGATAAAATAAGAGATTTGTATGAAGAAAGGTTGATTGCTTTAGAAAACATTGCAAGTAAGAAAGACAAAATTGTGCGATACTAGAAAGATTAAAAGTAAATGTTTCTCTGAAGGAGACTTAGTCTGGAAAACGATCCTCCCATTTGATAAACAAATCGAGAGAGTATGGCAAATGGTCACCCCATTAGAAGGGACACTTTGTTGTTAACAAAGTATTTTCTAATAATGTGCATATGATAATGCACATGGAGTCCCATTTTTTAATCTCATCCATTCACAGAAAATATTTGAAG
This sequence comes from Psophocarpus tetragonolobus, assembly GCA_037954015.1. Lineage (NCBI taxonomy): Eukaryota > Viridiplantae > Streptophyta > Magnoliopsida > Fabales > Fabaceae > Psophocarpus > Psophocarpus tetragonolobus. The sequence goes on along the minus strand of CM075691.1, from coordinate 37,246,797 downwards.
TCTTATCATCCTACTATAAGGGAAATAAAAATAAAATAATAAAGATCAAGGAAGAAGTAGCTTTTTCATTAAGAAATAAAATTACAAAAAAAAATAGATCAAATCAGAAGGCTCGATCAAAATACATGAAGTTCATTGTAAAAGAAGGACGAATCATTTGAGATCAACCAAACAATAGAACCAAGTTTTAAAAAGGTAGAAAATTATAAATGCTACTGTTTTAAATTTTCAAGCTCCGCGCAATATCCTTCCAAAGATAATTGCTCAACATGTACTTTGAATTCAACTTTTGTCTTCTCATTTATGCTTTTCTCAATAATTGTGGCAAGAGCTCTCAATTTTACCATGATTGCACTTTTTTCTCCTTCAAATTTAGTGCATTTAGTCGTGTCATTAACAACCTCTTCTTCAAGCTCAGTATCTCTTTGTGGAGTTGCTCCATTTTTTGGGCACGAGCTTGAGCTTGTTTCTCCAAGTTCAACGCAACAATTTCTTAGATTTTCTACCTCGAATTTGTGAGTTGTTAGCATGCTCACCCTGTTTTGTATGCCATCCTATAATTCCCTGGCCTGCTCATTCAACCTTTTGATGGAGTTCCAATGTTATCGAGATTTATTATAGATCTCAATGAATTTTAGCATCTCCAGGCTTTTGTCCTCATCCTAGTCATAGCTCTCTATCTGCCTAAGAATCATTTGAACTTCCTTGTGATAACGCATCTCGTCAAGACAATCAAGAAGGTTCAAGTGATATGCCAAACCGCAAAACTCAACAGGGTCTTTTCTTGAAGTGATTCGGGTGCAATTTCCCCCCCTCCCCCCTCCCTCCCCCACGAGTGTGTGATCTGAATGAGACCCCTGGAAAGAGGCCTAAGATGGAGAATGGATCTTCAACTAATTTTGCTGGGATAGCAGGCTCAAGTGAAAGAACGGCCTCAGGCTTCTTAACTAACATTCTCTTTTTCTCTTGATCAATTGTCTCACTATAGAGTTGAAAGATAGATTCAGGAAGAGGAACCTCGATAGGAGCAGTTTGGGGCACTATTGGAGTCAAGGGGGGCATCTCAATAGATGTGGCGGTATCGTGCAGGTCGGCCAAAACATTTTCATATTGAGTGGCAAGGCAGAACTCCCCTCTCTTGATTCATTAGAAGCCTACAATCACGAAAGAGTCGAGATAAGGTAAAAAGGATATGTAAAGACATAAGATGCCAAAAGAAAATCAAAGGAATCTAAGGGTTCGAGAGTTGGACTGTTGGGTGAACAGGGTCAAAAGCTGGCAAAGAAGCATGTTGCAATGTGGTAGGACTGGCTGAAACAAACCTCTGAGTCATCTCTTCGACTTGAGCTAACTTAGTTTGGGGGTTGGTTCCTTGAGATGGTGGAGAAGGAATGACAAGCAGGAAATATTGGGAAGTAGACTTTCTTTTTTGCCCACCTGTACCCGGCCTTGAAGAGGTCTGCACAAGAAAAACAAATTACAAAGATATTTGAGATTAAGAAAGGAAGAAGATCGACATACCCGTCCTTGATGTTGAATAGATTTCTCTTTTTTTGTAACTAAAGGGGTCTCCTCTTCCTCCTCTTCTACCAAATCTTCCTAGGGTTCCGGTATTTTTATTGGGGTAGTTGCAAATCAAGTTAGTAAGAAATGTAAAAAGTAGAGATTCGTTTTTATTTACAACTCCACCTCACTAATGTTTTTATCTACCTTCTCTTTTAAGGACCACAAGGTTTCACTATAAGTTATCTGCATTCTATAGGGTAGGTAATAGACATGTAAAATTTTTCAAAGAGACGTATGATCGAGCAATGAGAATGTTTATCTCTTGTTCCCTTCTCCGGGTCCTACAAAAAGGAAGGATGATGTGTCAACTTTCGTATACAATCAAGATAAGAGATTTTGTGGTTCAATTGGAAGCTTGACCATTATTTGAAGAACTCAATCATGCACAAAAAGCAATTTTCAAAAGATACAGATCGAATCTTCATACGACGCTTAGGAAGATGATCCTTCAAAAAAATCTAAGAGAGCAACATCTGAAGTCGGGAATCTAGATTGATGCATTCTTGTTTATGCTTCTCCCAAGATCACCTTCTAGCTTGGTTCCTTTGAAGAAGTAAGTGATGGAAGAGGAAGGAATGGTGGTGGTGGCGCCACTCAAGGTGAGATAAGCTATAGAAGGAGCTTGCCACAAGGGAAGGAATCCTTGATAAAAGCCATAGAAGCTTTCAATTCAGGATAGAAAGAAGACATTAAAATTTTACTCACAAAATGTGTTTGTATTCAAATCAAGTGTAAAATGTACAAAGAGGGGGGAGGTGCTTATTTACAAGCAAAACATGGGCCTAGAGCATTAGGAGGTGGACGTTCACCATTAGGAAGGGATAAGAGAGATTAATCAAGTATTAATTGAGCTAGAGCCAATTAGCACTTGATTAATTTCTAGAAAGATCAAAACATGCCCCTAATTTTAGGATCTTGGTCCCCTCTCAATTTGAATTTAAATTTTGGAGGGAAGCCACATGGCAACTCAAAAATTCAAATTAAAAAAGGAGAGCACATAAAAGACATGTGGATGCCACCTTGGATGAGAGAGAAAGTGGCGTAACAAAGAAGAGGGAACCAAGGGGACCCATATGTGTCTCATGCTTCATGTGTGAGTTGGAGGGGTGTGAAACTAACTTAGCAGGTGTGGTTCATAAAAGCCACACTCCTAAGCTTCTTCGAAAAGGCCCAAACTACTCAACACACTCCACAAAAGAGACTAATTACACCTCCTAATTTAAGATAGACATAAAGGGGAAAAAAAACTAAAAACACCTCCAAGTCCCAAATTAAAAAATGTATATTACAAGGATTAAAATAGAAGACTATGTCCTATTTTCTATCATCTTGATCTCCATGAGAGGGTGAGGTCTTCTTCCCTCCTCTCTAGCCATATCTACCTCAATCCTCCTAGCCATGGCCCTTGTGATAGGACCCTTGCTAGGGAGGAATGCATCATCCCCTCTCCCTTGGAAAGGATTTGACCTCAAATCTGTAGGGCCCTCTTCATCATCAGTACCTCCAAAAGGAGATGTATCACATACATTAAAGGTCGTACTAACTCCATAATCCTAAGGGAGATCTAAGTTATATGCATTATTATTGACTCTCTGTAGGATTTTGAAGGACCCATCTCCTCTAGGACTAAGTTTGGACTTCCTTTGAGAAGGAAAGTGATCCTTCCTCAAATGAAGCCAAACCCAATCCCCTTCATTGAAGATTACTTCCTTCCTTCCCCTATTAGTAGAAGAAGCATACCCTTTTAAATGATGTTCTATATTAGCTTTTACCCTCTTATGCAAATTTTCAACAAATTCAGCTTTTACCGTTTTAAATGATATTCTATATTATTGACTCTCTGTAGGATTTCAAAGGACCCATCTCCTCTAGGACTAAGTTTGGACTTCCTTTGAGAAGGAAAGTGATCTTCCTCAAATGAAGCCAAACCTAATCCCCTTCATTGAAGATTACTTCCTTCCTTCCCCTATTAGTAGAAGAAGCATACCCTTTTAAATGATGTTCTATATTAGCTTTTACCCTCTCATGCAAATTTTCAACAAATTCAGTTTTTGCCTTTCCATCTTTGTGAAAAAAGTGAGAAAGAGGGAGATGTAAGAGATCTAAAGGTATGAGAGGGTTGAAACCATACACCACTTTAAAATAGGAATGCTTGGTGGTTCTTTGGACCACCCTATTGTATGCAAACTCAACATGGGGAAGGTATTCATCCCAAGACTTATGGTTGCCTCTAAAGAGTGCCCTCAACATAGTGGATAAGGATCTATTTACCACCTTAGTTTTCCCATCAGTCTGAGGGTGGCAAGTGGTGGAGAACAGGAGTTTAGTTCCTATCTTAGCCTATAAATTTTTCTAGAAATGGCTAAGGAAATTCACATCCCTATCAGACACTATAGTAGAGGGTATGCCATGCAAGCGGACAACCTCTCTAAAGAAAAGTCTTACGATGTTGCTCGCATCATCCACTTTGTGGTAGGATATAAAGTGGGCCATTTTAGAAAATCTGTCCACTACCACAAAAATGGACTTTTCACCTCGTTGGGTACGAGGAAGGCCTAGGACAAAGTCCATACTAATGTTTAGCCAAGGTGCAGAAGGAGCAAGTAAAGGTGTATAAAGTCCACGGGGCATTGCCTTAGACTTAGCCGGAAGACAAGCTAAACATCTAGAACAATGCCTGTGGATATCTCTCTTCATATGGGGCCAAAAGAATTTTTCTTTCAAAAACATAAGGGTTTTATTCATTCCAAAATGCCCCATGAGCCCACCCTCATGGCTCTCTTTAATCAACAAATTTCTCATAAATCCTTGGGGTATAAAAATTCTGTCATCTTTGAAAAGATACCCTTCACTAGTGAAGAACCCATCTTGGGTTTTAGATGCAGATGCAGAGGCAACATAAATGGAGCCAAAATCCTTATCATAGGGATACATGGCCTTTAAGTCATCAAATCCTAGAATTTTAGCACTTAGAGTGGTGTAAAGAGGGTGCCTCCTAGACAGGGCATCACTTACCACATTATTTTTACCTTTATTGTATTAATGACATATGGTAAAGATTCAAGGAATTCAACCCATTTAGCATGCCTTTTGTTTAATCTACCTTATCCCTTCAGATACTTAAGTGACTCATGGTCATTATGAATGAAAAACTCCTTAGGAGCAAGATAATGCTCCCAAGTTTGAAGGGTCCTAATCAAAGCATAAAACTCTTGTCATAGGTAGGGTAGTTGAGAGGGACACCATTGAGTTTTTCACTACAATAAGCAATAGGGTGTCACCCTGCAACAACACAGCTCTCACACCTACACCAGAGGCATCACACTTAAGGTCAAAACTTTTAGAAAATCTGGTAATGCCAAGACTAGTGCATGAGTAAGCTTATGCTTGATAAGAGAAAAGACTTTTTCTTGTTTGTCACCCCAAAGGAAAGGAGTATCTTTCTTCACTAACTCATTTATTAGTGAGAAAAGTGTGGAGAAGTTAGGCACAAAGCACTTATAAAAACTAGCGAGACCATGAAAACTCTTGATCTCTGTCACACTTTTTGGCGTAGGCCATTCTTGGATGGCTTTGATTTTTTCAGGATCCACATGAATCCCTTGAGAATTAACTAAAAATCCTAAGAATACCACACTTTCAACACAAAAAGTACATTTTTCAAGGTTCCCAAATAGGTGGTTGGTCCTAAGTATACAAAAAACTTGTCTAAGATGTCCTAAGCTCATCTAGGCTCCTATTGTACACTAGAATGTCATAAAAATAAACAACACAAAATTTTCCTAAACAATCCCTTAGGACATGATTCATTAATCTTATGAAAGTGCTAGGGGCATTTGTTAGTCCAAAAGACATGACTAACCATTCATAAAGATCAAATTTGGTATTAAAAATGGTTTTCCATTCATCACCCTCTTTAATCCTTATATGATGATAACTACTTCTAAGATCAATTTTTGAGAAGATTGTTGCTGCATGCAATTCATCCAGCATGTCATCAAGCCTAAGGATTGGGTGCCTGTATTTGATGGTGATGTTGTTGATTGCTCTACAATTCACACACATCCTCCATTGGCCATTTTTCTTGGGTATCAACAAGATTGGCACAGCACAAGGACTGAAGCTCTTTTGAACCCAACCCTTCTCCAATAGATCTTGAACTTGAGACTCAATCTCCTTGGTCTCCATGGGGTTGGTCCTATAGGCAGGCTTATTGGGTAGGCTAGCCCCATGAACCAAATCAATTTGGTGTTCTATACCTCTAACAGGAGGAAGTTCTCTTAGAACTTCACTAGGGAATATATAACCAAACTCTTTCAAAAGCTCTTGAACCCCAATAGGAAGGTTCTCACTTTTAAGATATATGGTAGTGCTAGAAATAGAAGTAGAAGGGAAAACAGAATGAGATGCCTCTGGGAAAGGTGAGCTATTCTCACTATTATAAATGTATTTCCCCCTTATGATCATGGTTTTCTTGTTGGGGCATTGAGAAGACATTTAAATAATTTTATACTACTTTGCTTCTCATGGAAGTTAGTAATAGGTGGTTTTTTGTCTATATGAGAGGCTTTATGATCTTTGACATGCTTGGGTGGATCCTCCTTAAGGAAACTCTTAGAAGAATTTCCCTTGAATTGGTCCTTCCTTGTATAGGGTTGAGAATCTCTTTTAATTCCTTTTCTTTTGACTTGATTCTCAACCTTGATACAAAGTTGTACCAATTCATCTAGGCTCGAATATGAGAAGAGCTCAGCTTTATCTCTAATTTCATTGCTCAACCCACATAAGAACCTAGCCATGGTGGCTTTGGGTTCCTCAATGATGCCCGCCCTTAGGATGAGGAGTTCCCTCTTTTGTCTATACTCCTCTATGCTTAGGTTTTGTTGCTTTTAAGCCTTTGGAGTCTATCCAAAAGGTCTCTCTCATAGTAAGAAGGTATATTCCTTCTTCTTAAAGCATTTTTTAAGTCATTCCAATATTTTATGGAAGGCATATGAGTTCGGGCCCTTTCATTGGTTAACCCAACCCACCAATGTATGGCATGCCCTTGGAAGTTTAAGGTTGCCAAAGAGACTTTCTTTTCTTCTCTTATTTCATGACAATGAAATAATTCTTCTACCTTGATTTTCCAATCAAGGTAGGTTTCCACATTTTCTCTTCCATGAAATAGAGGAAGATCAATTCTTGGCTCCCTTGTTGGAGCCACATGTTTATGCTTATGAGAATGGGAGTAGTCTTTCCTTCTAGGTCTTTCCTCATAGTACTCTCTTTCACTCTCACTAAATCTCCTAGAAGGAGAACCATACTCTATATTCTTTTCTTTTCTCTCCCACTCTCTTTGTCTTCTCTCTTCCTCCTCTCTTCTTTTCTTTTCTTCCTCTCTTCTCATTTCTTCTTCCTCTCTTTTTTCTCTCCTTTTTCTTTCTTCTTTTTCTCTTTTCTCTAATTCTCTTTCCCTCTTTTTTCTCTCCCTTTTTTCTTCTTTTCCCTCTTTTCCTCTTCTTTTTATTTTCTTCTTCTCTATTTCTTTTCCTCATGCCTCATCCTTTCCTCAATCATCCACTCATGAAAATCCATAGTGAGGTGCTCAAGAGAGTTAACCTTAGAAAAGTGTCTTTGGTTAACACTCTTGTTGTTAGAGATACTAGCATGTGAATGATTAGACATGGTTCTTGAATTTAAATTCTAAGAGGTAGACCACAAGTCAAGTAACAATCCTATCTTTTTTGGTATTCTCCTTAAAAAGACAAAGTGTGTCTATGGAACTCAAGCCTTGAACTACACGGTTTTTGCAAAGAAAATAAAAGCAAGGAAAGTAAAAGTATAGGGACTCTAAAATGTGCTCCTAAAAGGTGATGAAGGTAGTGTACCACTTCCTCGTTCACACCTTAATTATGAAAGACTAATTGAAAGAATAAGCTATTACACACAAATGGAGTGACCACAAAGGGTATCAACACTCCTAAGATGAATACAAACAAGTCTTCCTCCTAGCTCCCACAAGTGTATACTCTCAATGCCTTTCTTTCTCCCTTGCTCAAGTCTTCTTGGCTTTGTCGACACCTCTTAGAATGCTACCCTTGTAGTATGCTCCTTTCCCAAGCTTTTCTACAATAAGAGTAACACCACACCAAAATAATAAGCAAGAATGCAAGAGTACAAGCAAAAGGAAATAAAAGCACAAAGAAGCAATAGGAGACTTTCCAAACGGAAGAGTAAATGAGACAAACTTGAAAGATTGAAGAATTCAAGACAAACTAAAATTAAGGATGAGAAAGAAGTAGGCACACAAATAGAAATCCTAGAATGGTTCTAAAATAGAATAAGGACTAAAAAAGAAAATTACTCAAAATGTTTCAAAAATTGCAAAAAAATTAGTACTCATGACCGAATAATGTAGTGACCTTGGCAAGCACAATTAGACCAATTTTAGAGTCCTTTTTTGCAATTTACTTGACTTACAATTAGGTACACCTATTTTTCTTTTTAACTTTTAGTATTTTTCTTTCTTTTCTTTTATACTTTGGCTTGTTTTCTTCTCTTTTTTTATACTTTTTTTTTTAATCCTAGATGTACCTAAGTACTTGTTAGATTGCAAATTTTTTGGAAAAGCTAGAGGTCCTAAACGCTTGGCCAAAATCCTAGGCTAAGGTACATAAAATTTGAACTAAAGAAAATACAATTAGTGAAAACACAAGTAACTCTAGTGTACTAATTTTAGAAGTGAATTAGGTAGTGTTTAATGAGCCATTGGTCAATGTTTTTGACACTTGCTTGTTTGCACAAGAAGATCCTAATCACACACCAATTTTCTCTTACACTCCACAACAATTTCAGTTCACTACAAAGTACACACAAGAGCTACTAAATTGGATGAACAAACAAATCATCATTGAATTGAGCAAATTTTTTTTTGAGATTTTGTTTTAGAGGAACATGCTTAGGCTACAAGCATGGTAGACTTCTTTGGAAGACTTACACAAGAGGCAAGAGGTAAGAACCTCTTAGATGCTCAATTTCAAAGAAGGTTCACCACTTAGAAAATTTTTAAGAGCAAAAAATAAAAGAAGTAAAACCTAGAGAATTTGAGATGACATATGATGGCTAAATGTAACCCCCTTACAATTTAATTTAGTTTCTAGTTTTCTTAGTTTTATACTTAAATGTTATTGATTATATATTGGAGGAATTTTATACAGAAACACATGTTAGATTAATACTAGTAACACTAATAAGTATGAAGTTGTCCAAATTACAAATAAACTAGCAAGACCATGTACAAAATAGTAATTTCAGTACATCATGACTACCAAAATATTCCCAAAATCCTAATGCTCTAGTTGCATATTCTCTACTAAGCACTTTAGTATTTTCCTGCATAATCAAACCTCTAGGATTAAGGGGAAATATGGATCAGACATTCTGTCTGAGTATGAATCAAATATTTAATTTCACTTATGAAATTTTAATTAAGTAACCAAGTTTACAAATAGTATAACATCAATATCAAATAGTTTGTAAGAGTTTTAAAATGCTTATGAAATGCAAATTTTGACTAAAAAAAAATTAGAAAATCATTTTGACTCAATACTCCATGGAGATTTTCCCTTTTGGGTGTCTAGTGAAGTCAGAGCTTATCATCACCCTGTCCGGTGATTCAGCAATGTCCCACTAGACCAAATCAGTATACAGAAGTGAAAAGATGTTAGTGTACCCGGAAGGCCACCCTGATATAGAACCAATAAGAACTTATCATATGGGAAATCGCCAATACCCCGACTCTCCCTAGACCATACGGTCCCGTATACCAACTCAGCTCAAACCCCATTCACTATCAAGAATAACCAGATATTCAAATAAATGAATTTTCTTACCATAAGACTTCTTCTTATTCTTATTCTCAATCTCATGTGCTATTCTTTCTTGATAGTGAATTTTAACTTTCAAAAATATTATTTCAAAATCATTTTTCATATTGTCAATTGTCCTTGACAGTTCATATAAAATAAAGTTCGCAAACATTCTCATTATTTTCTCCTTAAAATCATTTGACTCAAAATCATATGATGCACTATGCATTATGGTGCAAAATGATATACGCGTCATTAACATTACAATAGGAGCACATAGATAAACAATTTTAATATCCAATTTATCCATCTCCAAAACTTTTTATATATTAAACTATGTTATTTCTAATTTTAACTAAATTATACAATAATATTAATTAAAACTAATTATATAGAATTTTATTAATATATGTTAACTTTATTGTTCCAAATAAATTTTTTTAATGTAAGCCACACATATGTGGTTTAAGCCACAATTCAATAGAAAATACAATTATGGCAACACGCTTACGGGGAAAATTACATTTCTACGTCTAGAGTCATAGTTTTGTGGGTAATACCACAGAATTTTGGATAGTTCAATTCTAACTAATTTTATATTTTCCTACTCTTATATTATCATTAAATTTTTAAGAATCTAGACTTTTACAAAATTTTCATCTTCCTCCCTTAATCAAATCACTCTTCTCATCATGAAATAATTCAAAACTAAAATCAATTTCTCAACAATAACTATTCAAACTAAGATTTACACCAACTATTATCAAAATCCATCTAGCATTCAACAATTTCATGACTCCTAACCTCGTATGTTTTAAACTAATATAATCATGAAAATCTATTTTAGATTAGAGTCATTCAAACTTCATAGATGAAATTAAATAAGAAGATCCATACCTATTACTCCAAGTTTGAGATTATCTCCTATGTTCTCCTTGATTTCTTCTCTTCTACGTCTTCTTTCTTTTAATCTTCTTCTTTTTTCTCTTATAAAGCTATCTTTCTTTCTTCTTGAATTTATTTTTTTTAGCTCTCACTCTTCCTCTTAGTCTCTACTGATTGAGTAATAGTAATGAAATTTAGTTACTCACTCTCAAACTTTGGTTGCGACAATGATACTTTTATAGAACTATATCGATTTGTTTGAATGTGTTGCTTTGTTTCATAGGCTCCAAATTATGCTCCACCGCCATGTTGCACGGTCATAATTTGGCCACATTTCATTTGATCAACAAAAGTAAATCACATGCCAACATTTGTTTCTCACACACACGCGCACATATATATATATATATATATATATATATATATATATATATATATATATTAATTAAATTTTATTTTGAGTGAAAGTTATAGAAACTTTGAGAAGTTAGAAGCTACTTTATCCACCGTCTCTATCAGTTTTTTATTTTTCTTTCAGATGTCAATTCAATGTCCTTCCTCCGGTATCTCTTTTAAATATCATCATGTTAGTTTTGATTAACCTTTCTCCATTCCAGCTCACTGTTATTATCATAATATTTATTTTATTTTATTTTATTCTTTTGAAGATGCTGGATTTTATTGATTACATTATCTTTATTTAATTATATAACTAAATTTTAATCACATGACATATTAAGTATTAAATGGTACGATATTTTCGAATTCTGTACACTTCTCAAATTGATTTAAGATGAGCTTTGGTTGATTTAAATCAAACCTCTCCACCGCCAATTTTTCATGGTAAAATTTTAAATAAATTTTATTAAACTTTACTCTCTTTTTTTTGTTAGTTTGTATACTAGTTTTTATTTTATTTTACTTTTAGAGTGTCTTACATAATGTGCAAATTAATTAGAGAATCTAATATTGCTATCAAAATTTTTACTATAAGATTAGATCCTTTATTTATCTATTAATTATATTAAGTAACCTTAACTCAATTACTTAGAATTTATATATATATATATATATATATATATATATATTCATTTTTCGTTGCATTTAATTTATTCTAATTATACTATCTATTTGAATTCACGGTAATGTTTGACTATACACGTTATCAACACACAACATTTTTTTTTTTTTTTTTTTATAAAATAGCATAAACCTTATTTGTCATAATATTGTCAAATAATTAATATTCATTTATTTTATATAATAGACAATAATTTACAAAAACATATAGTTAGTATTTTATAAAATTAGAGTGTTACACTAAACATAACTCTATTAGGACAAAACTTAAGAGCATAACATTTTTAAAATAAAGTCCTACAATAGAAAACAAAAATAACACACAGATTAAACCAAGGAATAGAATTTGAGGTCAAAGCATTCACCTACAGTGTTGTGGTTTTCGCCACAACCGTGTGGATTTTAGGTAAAATGCTTCTTAAGCAACTCAAAACCACAAGAGTGAACACAAACTCAAAGTTAAAGTTGAATTAACGAGTCCTAAATAGAAAAAATTGTTCAATGAATAGAACTAATAGCCTGAACCGAAAATTTAAAGGTAAGCATAGTAAGAAACATGCTAGAATTCAAACAATACAAAAGCAAGACAAACATTCAAGACATGCTTGAATTAACAAACAACAAGGAAGTGCTAAAATGAAAATAGAGTGGAGATGAAGAGAAGAGAACTTGAAAAACTAAAATAGCAAAGGAAGAAGGTGAACCTCTAAAAGGAGGCTCTAGATATCAATTGATGCATTCTCGTTTATGCTTCTCCCAAGATCACCTTTTAGTTTGATTCCTTTGAAGAAGTGAGTGATGGAAGAGGAAGGAACGGTGGTGGTGGTTCCACTCAAGGTGAGATAAGCCATGGAAGGAGCTTGCCGCAAAGGAAGAAACCCTTGATAAAAACCATAGAAGCTCTCAATTTACGAGAGAAAGAAGACACTCAAATTATACTCACAAAGTGTGTTTGTATTCAAATTAAGTGTAAAATGTACAAAGAAGAGGGAGGTGCTTATTTATAAGCAAAACATGGACCTAGAGCATTAGGAGGAGAACGTCCACCATTAGGGAGGGATAAGAGAGATTAATCAAGTGTTAATTAAGCTAGAGCCAATTAGCACTTGATTAATTTCTAGGAAGATCCAAACATGCCCCCAATTTTAAGATCTTGGTCCCCTCTCATTTTGAATTTGAATTTTGGAGGGAAGTTACATGGCAACTCAAAAATTCAAATTCAAAAATGAGAGCACATAAAAGACATGTGCATGCCACCTTGGAGGAGAGAGAAAGTGGTGTAACAAAGAGGAGGGAACCAAGGGGACCTACATGTCTCTCATGCTTCATGTGTGAGTTGGAAGGGTGTGGAACTAACTTAGGGGGTGTGGTTCTTAAAAACCACACTCCTTAACTTCTCCAAAAAGGCCTACACTACTCAACACAGTCCAAAAAAGAAACTAATTACACCTAATTTAAAATAGTCATAAAAGCCAAAATACAAGGCCAAAAAAGAAACTAAAAACACTTCCAAGTCCCAAATTAAAAAACGTATATTACAAGGACTAGAAAAAGAAGACTATGGTCTAATTTCTATCATCTTGATCTCCATGAGAGGTGAGGTATTCTTCCCTCATTTCTATCCATATCTTCCTCAATCCTCCTAGCCATGACCCTTGTGATAGGACCCTTACTAGGGAGGAATGCATCATAGATGGTAGAGGCTCTTCGAGGAGTGGGGTTGGAACAAGCTGGGCTAAACCAAACTGGTGAGAAAAAAGTTGTGGTTGACACAGGAAAAGTTGTACATCCCCACTATGCAAGTCTGCCACTAATATATCCCAAGACAAGAATTGGCGCCAAATATTTAGGACTTCATTCTGCTCCCCTGGTGAACTTTGTGGTAATCAAAGTTTCAGCTAGAAAGTCCCCTTGAAAAATTAGGCAAAAGACGTCAAGTATGTTGGGACTTATGAAGGTGACAGGAGCTTTTCAAGAAATAACTTAAAGACAACTAAACTTGAAAGATCTTAAGAAGGTGATAAAGTCAACAGTTGAGCCCCATCAACCTCGAGATCACTTTTAGCAATGGTTGAAACTAAGTTAGACTGGAAAAGAGAGTTGAGCCAGAGTTGAAAAAACCATAGAGGGACAGTAATACTCCAAATTGGTGTAGGTCACTTTAACATCAAAATAACTTTGTTCATGATCACGCAAATCTAAGCAAGTAAAAGCTTGGCAAGGTTTACTCAAACAGAGCCCATGTTTAGTAACTGAACCAAATTGAAATAAACCATGGTAACTTGAAGATTTTTGCTACAGAAAAATTGGTTGGTAGTACAGCAGAAAAGCCACATGCTCTTGTTTGGATACTTCAGTACCTTCATCGCCCTTATGATTCTTGAGGAAACCTTGATAGGACTTCTTTGACTAGTTAATCAAACTTCTGTGTAAAGTATCTTTGAATACCCCTACACATATCTCTTTCCTAGAGGTTTAAGGCTAGTAATAGTTGCGATATCAAGAAGAGTTGGGCCAACTAGACCATAAGGTAGCTCGAGAGCATTCATCTTGGAGTTCCACAAAAAGCTCATAGCAAAGATCATGCTAGGGTTCAATGAACTATGGTCCAACTTGCTCATTTGGATAACACCAAAGATTCCGACCTTCTTCCAATGGTCGCCATACTTGGACTCCACACGAGAAACCCAAGCCACATATTGATCTTTAGTCTTAACAAGTGGTGATGAACGAAAGATCTTCTTCCCATCAAAGAAGTCCAAACAGATTTATTTCCCAGAGGCAACCAAGTCTTCGTCTTTAGGGGCAGGGAAGAGGGCAGAAATGCCTTATGGGTTCTTACGAATAGGTCCTAAAAAGGTATAAGAATGATTAGAAATAGAAAAAGGGATTAATACCTGCGTTTCCAGAAGGCGATGGGTGATGCATTCCTCCCTTGATCTTTTCTAGAGGTTATTTTCTTTGGTGACATGGTTTGTGGAGAGGAAAGAAGTGAGGTTGTTTAGGCACCACTTAATGGTAAGATAAGCCTGAGCGGGGAAGGTTTGCCACAAGGGATGGAACCCTTGATAAAAACTTAAGGAATTCTCAAAGAAAGGGGGAAAGACACTAAGAGAAGAAATTCGAACAACAAAGGTTTTTCATTCAACAAAGTGTAAAAAATACAAGAGTGTAAAGGAGCACCTTTTTATAGAGGGAGCTAACCTCTTGGACAAGTCATAAAGGAAAGGATAGGATTTAAAGCAGTGATCCAAGAAAGGAGGATTGAAGCCCAAAATCCAATAAATCTCCTCCTTTAGATGAAGATTGGCACCCAAGTTAGCACATCTAAGAACCAAGATTACTCTTTATTAGTTTGTGGGACTTATTTACAAAAAGAGGGGTGTGGTTATCAAACTACCCCCTTATTTTCTTAATAAATGTCCAAAAGCTAATCTTACCCCTTCTTATTACTAAAACACCTCCTAGAGCATTAAATGGACTAATACATGTCCAAAAACCTAGGTTCCTCTAAGAAAATTAAATGAGACATTACAAACAATTAAAATTCGCCCAAGCTAAGAATAAGTCATGGCTTGCACAACTTGATGGTCATATAAAGGTGAGGTCTTCCTCCATCTACTTTAGGCATGCATCAATGGGACTCTATTTGAAACTAAGGTAGTGGTGCAAACTCAACACCATTAATGAGGATGTGGTCAACAACCACGATGACTAGAGCAAGAGCTCCCTACTTTGAAGATGTAGTAGAGCCAATCATGGTAGGAAAGAGAATATGGAAAAATAAAGTCTTAATAAGGAAGTGTTAAAGAATAATGGAAGACTGAGTTTCTTTCCGATGCAAGCAAAAAACCAGCAGGGTGAAAAGATAGCAAGGAGGATGGATATATATATATATATATCTATATATCTTGAAGGAAGAAGAGGATGATCAGGAAATAGAAGGATTTTTGTCTAGGGAAGAAAAAACATCGTCTAGGGAAGTTAAAAGGTTTTTTCTCTTTAGGAGGGAGAACTAAGGAATAGTGAAAATTCAATGGTTTTGGTGGGAAAGTTGTTTTTACTGACTCATGATAGCACAAGGACGACGTGATACCTGACTTAAACCGTAATTAAAAGGTACAAGAATAGAAGTTTCTACTAGCTAAGGAAATACCTCAAATACCCCTACAACAGGATGAAAGGTCTCTAAGTTAAAAGGGAACTAAGATTTTGTCAAAATGTACCAGTGGTAGCAACAAAAGGACAAAACATTCACATTATTTACCTATGAACTCTTGAGGTGTGAATGTCTTTGGGGGCATCTGTTGAGGTGAAGAAAATAAATTTAAATAAATATGGGAAATTTCATTCACATTTATTGAACCTTGAAACATTATAGTATTGGACCAAAAGACAAAGGATTCAAGAGAGTAGCATTAAAAGGAAAGTCAAACTGGTTTTGAGAATCTAGATCGAGGAGATATGGAAAAAGGCTATGTACAAGACAAAGAAGCAAGGGAATTCTCGATCTTTATACACTATGCCTCTCGAGAAGAAAAGACAAGGAAGACAAGTACTCATGTCAAGACTCGAGTATTTTCTAGCTACAACATTACTCGAGAGAGGGGCACTAAAACCAATAGGCTTGAGTTACAGTCCAAAAAGAGGGATCGAGATTGGAAGATCGAATGCATATACCAGAAGTGAAAATTATGTAGAGGATAAAATCAATAAAAGAAGTTCGAGACTCAAACAACTCAAAAAACTAAAGGTCAAAAGTCAAAGGTGGAAGCTGCTATTCGTTAGGGGTAGTTATTGAAGGTTTTGAGAAGTTGTGGGTAATTTATATCTGTTGGAAATAAAATAATATTTCTAGGGACAAGTGTCCGTTAACAATTTTTTCTATAAATACTCCACCCTTACCAGAATAAAAGATCAGAACATTTCATAAACATCTTGTAAAACTCAGGACACCTAGACATGACAAAGGGTGAAGATATAAATATGTATATTCTTACCACTTGAGGACAGCTCATTCTGCAATTTCCCTTTATTACATTCCTTTACATTTCATGCATGTATTGCTTTCAATAGTCTTAGAAATTTGAGGTTTTCTTTTTTAGGTTTAGCTTGCTTTTATTTAAATTCATGCATTTATCGCTTCCAATTAGTGCTAGAACTTTAAGGTTTATATTGCTTTCATTTACATTTTCTGCATTTATCTGTCGAATTAGCATTAAGTTTCAAGATTTTCTATTTAAAGATGACTTTACAGTTTACCTTTTACAGTTACATTGGCATTCAAACCTTGTTTTTTGAAGTTCATCTAGAAATGGTCTTAAGCGATTCCCCAAGACTTTGGTTATCAACTTATAAATCATGTTACATAGGCTGATTAGGCGGAAGTCTTCGAGAAATGTTGAATGGTCAATTTTAGGTATAAGAACGTAAGAGTTTCCACGAAAGTCCAAAGAGGGACCCTATTAGAAGGCATCTTGGACAAGCTAGTGCAAGTTATTTCCAACAATATCCCAATATTTCTTATACAATATGGCTTGGAACCCATCTGGACCCGGGGCTTTAAAGGAGCCCATATTCTTTAAGGCTTGAAACACCTCCTCCTTTGTTACCACAACCATATTAGTAAAATATATTTTGAAAATACCTCAGTGCAACTACTCTCAAGGTAATTTCATCATAACACCAACTCCCGTCATCCAAGCGAAGACTATGATTTATATTACACTTCCTTCCCTCCACAGTTTGAGTGTGAAAAAACTTTGTATTCTTGCCCCCATGTTGCACCCATTTTTTGCTAGATTTCTTATACCAAAATACTCCTTCCTTCCTAAGTCACATCATATTCTTTCTGCAGGGGTCTCTCCAAAGTAAGCAAGTTAAGGAGTCATTATTAGCCCAACTCTGTTGCACTCTCGAAGTCTTCCTTCTATCCTATGTTTCTCCTTGAAGATATTACCGAAGGGAATGTTTGACACTAATGACATTAATATGTTATATCTGTTTTCAATTAAATAGCTTCTAAAGCAAGGGAATGTTTGACACTATTAATTTTTTAACATAAACATTTGAGAAAATAATATATTTTCTATGCTTTTAAAAATTAAGATTTAACAGATTATTTTTATAGAAAAAAATCATCACATCCATCCAAACTAAATAAACCACACATGAATTAATTTGGTTTGGTTTAAAATTGGTATTATATTCAAATTACACCAAACCACGTTGTTAATTTTTCATTTGATTTGGATAACTTTTTGTTTAAAAAAACTAAATCAAACTGCATAGCGATGCACCCCATTATCAACATCTACGATAGTTAATTGTCCATATCATGCACTTTAAAATATTAGGTGGGTCACAGTTAGATTAAACAACAGATATTTTTTCACCCCATTTTACTCTTTGCACGCCATTAATTGAAATTTATTTTTTTCTTTATTACTTAATAAAGTTTAGGTTATCTCTCTCACCTATTTTTCCTTGTTACTCTAGATTAAGCATGCAGTTTGTATAGTTGTCAAGCACTAGATGATGAACATGCATCATAATTAAAATTTTTAAGTAAATTATACTAACTATGGTAAAAGTTTGTGGAATTATATATTGTTTTGTTTTAACAATTACAATAACCTCCTTTAAAAAATATGTTAATGCAACATATAAATAGGTGTCAATAGAACGTTTTTAAACATAAAAGTGTCAATGTGGCATTTAAAAATACCAATGTAATGTAATAGTTTCAAATATAAAGGTTAATGTAAGAATTAAAAAAAAAATCATGTTTTATGTATAGTTTGAAAAGAAAAAAAAAACTCAGGATGAGTGTAATGTGCTTTAATTTTTTTTTAACATTGATTACTTTCTAAGATAAGCAATCCTTCCTCTCCAATTTAGTAAAGGTGGAAAACCTTGACCTCATTGATACCAAAAAATGGAAATTGAGTCAAATCTCATGATTGCATTTACAACTACAAGAACTTCTAGCTCTATCCATGCTCTTCTAATATTAGAATAAGACTCCGATTTATTCAGTAACATTGTAGTGCTAGTTCTAAGCTTAGCAGAAAACCAATGAATACTCTAACCTATGATTTGTAGCTTAAGTTATGGATTGAAAAGAAAACTATGGTTTGAAAGGTTAAGGAAAGAAATAAACCGAGTTCATGACCTATTTACCATAAGAGTCACAACCTCATTGAATATACCTCGTAATAATCTGTTTTGTTGCATCACGTGCCAGGGAACATTTCTTTTTACCTTAACCTCCCTCTTATTCGTATTTCATTCACAATCACCTTAATTTAGCAAGAAAAAGATAGACAACAGATAACCACCAATGGAATTGACTACATACAAGTCTATGGGGCATAATCATATGTTAATCCCATGAATTGCGCTTTTGTCATTCATAATAGATAATAATAGAATATTTTGACAACATTGCTTTCAGAAGATTCGACACTAAGTCTCAAGCTATTCTTTGATAGTGAAAATAAAGAGAGCTGTGAAGTATTTCTCAGGAAATATGCACCTTGAAGCTGGCCAGATGCTATATATGTTACCAAAAAGGTTATACATGACTATCTTCGTAGTTGTCTCTGCAAAAGCAAATATCAGTTGCATCAAAACCATTTCCTTTGAGTGAAGATAATGCATGTGATATACCATTTTTTCCCCTATAATCAATTATAATTTTAGTCATATTGAATTTTTTGATGATATAAAAAATGAACGGAACAGTAAAAGGGGATCAATAGCTTAACAGAAATTTCCTTGTCATTTGAAGCATAAACAAAGATTATATATAGTGAATGCAAAAAAATATTTCCCAGCGTATATATCAAACATACTCTTGGGGCATTGTTGACAACTTGGGGGCGCCTGTCAGAAACTCTCTCTGGGTCTGGTATCAAGTCTGGACTATCATGCTTATAGAATGCCTGTAAAGCTCTTCCAATAAAAGGACGAACAATATTCACTTCCATTGCAGATAAATTTTTTATCTGCAATATACCAAGAATTATGAGGTGGATTTGCCAGCAGAACATAAATAGACATGTAAGACTAATAGCCTATGTTCTCCAGCCAGCTTTTCTCTCCCATAGCAAAACACACAGAAAGGCAGAACAAAGGTGAATGCATCCACTTCTCAAAGCGGCATTAAAAATCAGGTGTAAGACAAACATTCCAATCTTTGTCCCCTCCCAATTTGAAAATAATTTTATGATTATGGAGACAATTATGAGCCTCTCTAAGTAGAACGCAGTTGTTGTCTTGACATCAACTGAATCCCATGGTGGCCTACAACAAGGGGGGAAATTGTCTTGTTTGGTGGCTTGCATTCAGTTTACAAATGTCTTTATATTAAAGAGACATGCAACATAAAACAGATTTAAGTTTCAAAGTTAAAATTTATCCTGGATTCGGAAGATTATGATTGTTGTGATCTACTAATTACAAAATTATTAGGTTCACGTCTTTGTACATCCTCACTTTTAGTTTTCCTAAATTTATTGGCATGGATGGAAACTTTCTTGAACAACATTGGTACTAGAAGCAGAAATGAGAGATGAGAAAATCCGGTAAGTTGCTGGTCAGTTACCTCTGAACAGAATGGTTATATACCTACTTTGCAACAAGGACCAGAAACAAGTTTAAATTTGAATATGAGATAAAGAATTCTTACGTTATTGATAGATAAATCCTAGTAGTAAACAGAAAAGAAACAAATCACTGGAGCCACTGAATCCACCACTTTCAATGATGGTTGTGTAAAATTCTCAGTAGATAAAAATTAAATCCTAAATTCCTTACATAAAACAACATGCATTTAGAATCAAAACTGAATCCAGACTTCTTAAATACCCCCCCCCCCCCCCCAAAAAAAAAAACAAAATATAAGTAATTAAACCCCAAACCCTAATCATAAATTACCTAAATCATAAACCGAAAAACATATTACCTTAACAGCAACTGTACGACCATTAAATGCTTCCAAGTCAGTTTCAACTTTGTGAAACCTTACATTTCTGATGTCCTCAATTAGAGACCTCACCATATACACATCAGGAATGTTGTCAAGTGCACTAAAGATATTTTTATAAAAAAAAAAAAAAAAGAAAGCAAGTTAATATAGTATAATAACAGTATCTAACATAATAAGATATTAGTGACCCTAAACTTACTGATCAAAAAGAAGTCTTGAGATTTCCACATAATGAAACGGCAATTGATCTGACATCTCTTGAGAGTCACGCTCGGCCTCCAAAACTTGACTCAACTTCTCTAGTCAAAAACAAATTTATTGGAGTAATATTAGGTCTTTATTACCTGCTACTTTTACGGTTATACCTTAACACAATAATAATATTCCCATGAATTTTAAACAAGCCAACAGTGAAAATGCAGCACTACTCTCATATCTAAAACGAATGTCTAACCAACAAAAAAAGAAACATTTAGAAGAAAAAAGTTATTCACATTATCAACCAGCTTATTACCTATCATCAGCAAAATCAAGCAATATAAAAACTAAGAGTTGAATACCAGGATCTAAAATAGCACGTATATAACACAAGCTTGCAGTTTTGATGCATGATGAGTATAAAGGGGAAAAATCTAGCAGGAAGTTTTTGGAACAAAAACACAAATTATGAAAACATTCTTCAAATTTCGTACATATTACTATTCAGCACCTCTAACTTATGGATATGTCCACAGCTAAAACAATGTCATTTAGATTATTGGGAGGGGACTACAGGAGGAGAGGAGGAATAATAAAGAAAGGAAGCTCACCAACAGTCATCCACTGGGGAGGGCGAATGGAGCACTTGCCTCTCTTCTTAAGAGCAATAGCCAACCACAGAGGTACTTGAGTAACAATCTGTGGCATAAATGGGCCAAAATCTCCCTACCATCGTTAACATATAAGAATAAGATACAGTAATGTGCATGTCTCTGCAAAAGGAACCAGTGTTGGGGTGTTTGAATTATTGCTTACAGAAATGAAATTGAGAGGACCCATTTTGAGATTAGGTACAATGTCAACGATCTCATCCTCAGCAATAAACTCAAGCTGAGTGACAGACAAAACCATAATAATTAATAAATTATAAATAATTCCAATTACAGAAAGGTATAACAATACAAATAGCAAACCTCCTCTGCTGAAAAAAGTGAAAGCTCATGATCTGTTTGCCCAGCCATCTTGTCACTTTCAATTTCCCCTCAACCAAATAGATCTAATCTACTGTTTTACTTGAAAATTAGGTGAATAAAATATCCCAGTTAACAAATGTACCCCACTGCAAATTCAACAACTTCAGTAATATATCATTATCTACTTCAAAATTGAGTTGAAGAAAAACACAAAAATAAAATCTTCCCTAACAAAATCCGTAAATAGTACAAGAGAGGGAGAAGAGAAGAGGCACCAAAACAAAGGCAAAGGTTGAAATTGAAAAGTGAAAAACCAAAGACACAAAGTCAACACTGACATTTTAGTATTTACATACGCCAGCTATATATATTATATGGGCAGTATGCAGGCTTGAGATTAATTTATGTTTTCACTAAAGCCCAATTTTGAATTCTAAAAACACAAGCATTGCAATCTTAGGGGCGCTTTTTCAAGGTTTCATATTACATTCCCAAGAATTAGATTTCATGGAATGCTATACTTATGAATACTAATCCCATGAACATATTTGTTTGTTATTTGATGATTTTGAAGGAGATTAAAATTTATTTAATTAAAAGGACAAAAAATAAAAATTTTAGAAAAAAAGTGGAAGAGAGAGTGGGAATAGGTAGTTATTATATGGAATAACATCCATTTCCATGGTAATATCACATACCCACCCTTCACCGGGGGAATAAAAAGTAAGATAAATATGAGCAGTTTATATTCTTGGGAATCTACAAGGCCTGAGAATATATTTAAAACATGTAACAAACATAGTAATGTGATGTTCCAATGCTCATTTTCGCTTGAGAATGTTATGCAATGCGTTGAAACAAACATACTCTTAGTTCTCAGAAAATATAGAATCAATTTAGTCTCATGCAGTAGCATCAAATTGGTCATGGGACAAACGTTGTGGAGCTCTAATTAGAGACTTCATTGAGAGACAATTTTGCACAACTTAGGTACTAAAACGATGAATTGCGATGTTTCTTAATCCTTTCATCGGACCTTACTAGTAGGCATCATACTCAGTGAGGAACCTCAATGATGTAGCAAAGATTCCTGAGTGAAGACTTGAAGTTGAGGCCCAAATGAAACCATGAAATTTAACAATAAAAATTTAAAAAATGGAGATGCAAATATTTAACAAATGAAGGGAAACAAATCAAAGGAACCTTGAATCTAAACGGAGACAGTCAGAGGGGTTCGCCGGAGATGAAGGAAGCGCCGCTGGTAAGGGTGGCCAGAATGAAGCGAGGTGTGAGGTTTCGATAAACACAGAGCAGACAGATAGGAGAGAACAAAGTTGGGAGATTTTGATATACTGACTAAGTATAACCTTTTCGTATTGGAAAGATGAGTTTTTTTAATTTTGATTTTGCTAAAAGTAATTATTTTGGTAATTTCAAATTGAAAACTGTAATAGAAGTATAGAACTCAGTCACACTGCAAATAAATTAACAAATTAAGGCTATTCAAATAAAAAATTAACACACCAATATTTAGAATATGCACAACAACACTTCCAATTGGTCTAGTAACACAAAATCAGTTTCAGATATGCACAATGAAACGCACCGAAGCAGAGATGAATCTCCTTCAGAAATCAAAAATTCAAAACGGTGAATAAACCCTAAACACTAGCAATTAGCAAATCTACAAATTGGGAAACAGGTAACTGACCAAAGCAGTGCGGCGCGGTGGTGAGACGGTGGTGCGTGACAGAGACAAAGACGGTTCAGCGTGACTCTGAGAGAGTGAGACGCGCGTGTGTGCGGTGTGACCGTGTAAGTGTAGTGTTGCGAAAATGGTATATTTAAATTGATCATTATTATTATAAATTTAAATAAAATATTTATTATATATAAATCGATGATCTTAACAAATTATATAAATGGATTTGATATTAAGATATAATTTGAAATTTATATGAGATTATCTTATCTTTTATTTATAAATTATATTGAAGATAATGAAAAAAAGATAAAGATAAAATAATATATATTAAACTAGGTTTGATAAAATAAAAATAAAAATAACAATTAAATAAAAATTAATCAAACAATTAAAAGATTAAATCGTTAACAACCTTAAATGAAAAATAAGTTAATTTAAGATAATATTAGTTTTAGAATAAAAGTGAGATAAAATAAAAATTTAAATTTGAATCATAAAATTATTTTTTTATGAAAAAAGAAGAGAAAATCAATGTAAGTTGTTTATATGAGTTAAGTGGTTCTAAGAATTATAGAATTTATTGCTCAATAGTTAAGTTGGAAAAGAGAAACTAAAAAAAAAAGATAAAAATAGATTAAGACTACTGTGGATAAAATATGATTTTCAAACCTCCATATGAATTTCCTTTTATAGATTTAATCATGTTTTTAATTTAAATAACTTTAAAATAATGTTGCTTTCAATAATTAATTACGATTATGTGTTAATATATACGGAAATAAGATTGACTTAAAAAGAAACAATCAATTATCTTGTATGATTATAATTGCCAAAGAATGCATAATACAACTTAATTCATATGCTCAAATAACAAATTGCACCCATGAGACTAATGTTAACGAATTCTCTAAATAGCAATATTCGAATAAAATATAGTTACGTTTAGAATTTGGCACTCACGTTGATTTCAATGTGTGTATCTTATGAAAATTGGAATGCTTTGTAAAAAATAAATAAAATGAGAAAGTCAAATCTATAAGAGAGTCATAGATTAAATCTTAGTCACTCAAATAAAAATTAATTGTTGCAATCAATTACTTAGTACTTATTTGATAGATTAAAAACGAAAAAACTAAAACAACTTAAAGTAGTTTTGCTTTTCAATTTTTTGTTTTGTTTTGAAAACTCAAAATACAATCAGAATATGTTGTTTTTTGCTTTTCATTAACGAAAGTCTAATAAATATAAACAAGTTTTTCCATTTTTATATCTTCAAAACAATTTTCAAATATCACTTGCTAAACAAGTTTTTTTTTTCTTTTCTTCTGGAAAACAATTTTTAACAAGTATTTTTAAAAACTCTTTTTCAAAAACTAAAAAACAAAACAAAATCAATAAGTCCTATTTTCTCTCTTCCAATATTTATTATTTGTCACTATTTTTTCTCTCTTCTCCTTTAATGACATAGATTTTTTGTTTTGTTTTTTTGTTTTTGAAAAGAGTTTTTAAGAATAGTTTTCAAAAACTGTTTTCGGGAAGAAAAGAAAGAAAAACCTTGATTGATAAGTGCTATTTGAAAACTATTTTTGAATATGTAAAAAGAAAAAATTTGTTCATATTTATTAAAATTTTATTAATGAAAAACAAAGAATAACATATTTTGATTGTATTTTGAGTTTTCAAAAAAATATAGAAAACTGAAAAACAAAACTACTTTTTCAACTATTCATGTTTTTTAGTATTTAAAAATTAAAAAACTCATTTGGATAGGGTTTTCGGAAAACAATTTTTAAAAACAGTTCTGGTTTTAGTTTTTAAAAACACTAAAAAATAGGAACAACTGAAAGTAGTTTTGCTTTTCAATTTTTATTTTTATTTTGAAAACTTAGAATACAATCAGAATATGTTGTCTTTTACTTTTCTTTAATGAAATTTTAATAAATATGAACAAGTTTTTCATTTTTATATCTTTAAAACAATTTTCCAATAACACTCACTAAACAAATTTTTTTTTTCTTCCCAAAAACAGTTTTTGAAAACTATTATTGAAAACTCTTCTCAAAAACTAAAAAACAAAAATTAAACCAATCAAACCCTTACTCTTCATCTCATCATTCGTTTTATTAAAATCTAATACTTGTAATGAATAACTAATTTTTATCATTAGATTTTAAGAAAATGAAGGGTTAGGATGAAAAGTAAATCTCTTAAACTTGCTCTTCGAGTTAGGAATGACAACGGGACAGGGGGTATGAAATTTTAATCCTCGTCTCCATCCCCATCGGTATTTTCGAGTTTGAATATCCCCGCGGGTCGTTATATTATTTTTTATAATTTATATTTAAATTTAATTTTAATTTATTAAATAAATTATATGTTAATTTATTAATTATATTTAATTTATTAATTATTAAATAAATTATATGTTAAGTTATTAATTATATTTTAGTTTTAATGATCAACAAAGGTGTAAATTTGTACACAGACATGTGAAATTTTATTTAACCTATAAGGGGCAGAGACTAGCAAACTCACACCCGTCTACATCCCCGATTATCTTAGGTGTGGGCTGGTGCGAGGACGAGGTGGGGGCCAACTACACGGGTTTTTCACATCAAAATCAAAGCGGAAGGTGATGAGTATGATTGTCATCCCTACTTTGAGTAAGTTGATCTCCTCCTCTCCCTCCCTCTCTCTCTATATATATATATGGCATATCATATGAGATTAAGTTATCTTGTATGAGAATGATAGGAGCAAATCTCAGACATTGAAATAAAAATTAATGGTTAAGATCAAATCGTATACATTCACTAAATTCTCTCTTTTAGCATTTATTATGTATCACTTTTTTTCTCTCTCATCTCTTAATGGTTGATATTTGCTCCTCTTACTCTTGTATAAATTTGGTTTTCTCACTAATATGTCATATATATATATATATATATGGGCAAACTATGTTTTTGGTGTATAAACTTTTTTAAATTTATGATTTTGTACATAAACTTTGTTGACTAGTCAAATATAGAAACATTTTTTCCATCCAATATTTTAGTTTTTCTATTTATTTTGGTCGTTAACCAATTATGTGTCACTATATTTATTATTATTTTATTAATCAATTTTTTTTACGATTTTTGTTTACATTTTGTGACAGCTAAAAGCTGCTACAAATTAATAAACATAAATCCCACCATTTTCCTATGCCCTCCCCCCAACCCCCACACATTTTCCTATTCCCCTCTTCCTCCGAAATCTCATTTCCCTCTACCCAAAATTCCACCTAGTATTACCATTCCACCCATACCATTTTATATAAGTGTGATTTTAAAGATTTATATATATATATAACAAAATATAATTAAATAAAAATAATAAATATGTATTTAAATTATTTTTATTTTTATTTTAAAAATCATTTAAGTACCATTTAATTCAATTTATTTATAATTATTTTTACATAAATTGGATAAAAATATTTATATAAAAAATATTTATTTTTTTAAGAAACTTATTTTTTAAGTTTTAATTTTTACTTTAATTTAAAAGTGATTTTTAAAATGAAATAAATCGGACAAAATACCTCACTAATTCTGATATTTTTTAAATAAAGTGACATCCATGTTTTATTATAAAAGATATTAAATGTTAAATAAAATATTAATGTTACAATATAAAAATAATTAAATATTATTAATATTAGATTTTAATGCTAAATATATAAAAGTAAAAAAATTATATTGTAAACTTATAAAGGTTCATTATATACATCATTTTGCCTTTAAAAAAATATTCCATAAAAGTTCATTAATACAATAATAGAGAATTGAATTACTTGCTTTGAAGTCTTTAGGTTTAGACTCTTACTATCACTATACAAGAAAATTTGATTCCTTTGATAAGTACTATTATGTTTCCAAGTTTAATTTCTACCTATATATTATAATTTTTTTATATTATTAATGACTAAAAAAATATTAATATTTATGATAAATACTTATTATAAATATTAATTTACAATGAAATAATATTAAAAAATATTTTATATTAATATTTATAGTAAAAAAATTTATATCATAATAATATATGGGAAAAGGGTACTGGGGTGGGGAGAAGGGAAACAGGGAATGGGAAAATGTGGGGGAAGGGGAACGGGAAAGGTGGGAGTGGGGGGAAGGGGAGGTTCTAGGATGGGATAAAAGGTGGGGGTGGAGGGAAGGGGGAAAGGTGAGGAAGGGGTTGGGAGAGGAAAGGTGAGTAACTCACTTCGACACATCCATTTCTAGCCCTACTCTAACTCATTCGCAACATCCACCGCTCTTGATCTACTCGACGAAGTTCATGAGACAACTTGTATAAAGGAAGCAACATGCAAGCAACAAGTCGCAAGAAGGCACAACAACAGGGTGGTCGAACGCGCATTCCAGGCAAGCGACTTGGTCTGGTGTTGGCAAGGAGATACAAAGAAGGAACATGGACAGGGAAAGCTAGCATCGACATGGAAATGACATTTTCGCATCACGGGCGCCCTGGCCAGTGGAGCATATAAGTTGCAAACAATCCAAGGAGACGTCTTACCTCGAACTTGGAATGCAACCCACCTGAAGACTTACTACAACTAGTCAAGGCGGGTAGTGTACTCTTTTTCCTACTCGAGTCTTTTTTCCAATAAAAGAGAAACTGGGTTTTGGTCGGGAGGTTTTAACGAGGCATACCCTATTGATGTAAGTGCTCCACTAAGTAATAAAATGACCATCATCGATTTGATTTCTAGTAACTTTTGTCTATCGTCTACTTGGTGCTCTCGGCCCCTGCCATCTATCTCTTACTCGGCGCTCTTGGCTCCCGCGGCCTATGGACTACTCGTCATGCTAGATCGCTTTAACCCTTATTACATTCACTACTCTAAAAAACTCACAAGCTACTTGTCACTTAATACTTTAAACCTGGACTCAACCTTGCACATAAAAGAACAACACAAACAATAAAAGACTTTAACACAATAAAACCCCCGGAAAAAGGGTAAAATACATCATTTAAGTAAACACAACATAGTTTCTTACAAAAACAGAATCCAACATTTTTACAGGTGAAGAATAAGCTAAGGCACCACAGCTGGGTCTCGACAGCCCTGGGCTCGGCAATGGCCTCCCCTGCTTCAAACGCCCCCGCATTGACATCGATCACCTCCACCGTAGAGCACTTTGGTTGTTCGCCTCCAAATCCTCGATGCCTTCTACGGGTTCTGCCTCAACAGGGATGATCTGTTCATCCTCGATAGATGCCCAAAGATCACAAGGGGTAAAATCCATCTTGGGGCCAAGAACCTGGCTTACTCCATGGCCTCCTGAAGCCTTCCTCTAGGGCTGCCATCATCAGGCCATCAGATTAACCTTCTGCCCTTTCCTTCAACACGGCCACCTCTTCTTGTAGCTCGACCCTCTCTGCCTCTAACTGGGCCAGGGCAACCCTTATTCTTCGCAACTCTTCCTCCAACACCTTGTTCTCCTTTAGGTGCTAGTAGGTGGTGACCTCTACCTTACCCTACTCCACTTTCAAGATGGTGCGAACCTGGAGTACGACATCAACTGCGACCTTCACCTCCTGGGCTATCTTCTTTCTCTCTTCGGCATAGGCCTTCATTTTCTTCTCCGCTTCCACAATCTTGTTTTTGTAAAAGCGCACAGTCACTATGGACCGAAAAAGGAATACCTCATCCAAGTTGAGAGAGCCCTCGGCCCCATCACACTCCTTTAGACCTCGGTCTTCCTTGGATAGAAGCCAATCGTTGAACATGACTTGGGTGGAGGTCAGTTCTATGTTCCACAAAGATGGGGCCTCGGGTGTGACGCTGCAATGATTGAAGTGGACATGATAGAAATCCAGAGGGGTTGGATTCATTTTGCGGATCTATCTAGGTTGGAAGGTAATAAAAAGTTAACAAAACAATGAGAATTGGGTAAACAAGAAAATGGAAAGGGTGAAAATGGTTTAACGAAGGGATAGATGACGCCACTTCCAAGGATGGAAGATAAGTCATATGACGCCACAAGGGTGGTGATTTACCCTTGATAAGTCTAGTAGAATGCCACAGGAAAAAATTCATTGATAAGTTCTAAAGAGAAATTCATGTCTCACAAAAAGGGTAAAACCCAATTATAATTTCACTAATTCAATGGTTGTCTTTTGAGTACAATTCATCCCCTATTTATAGAATTAGGTAGCTATTCAAAATCATAAGTCCTAAAATAAAATTAAATACTCCATTATCATGCAATTATCACATATGATTAATTGCATGTTACATTAATTTCTAAACTAATGGAATGTTACAAAAAATGAAAAGTCATTGTCTTCTGGATTCATATCATTCCCTCATTCTTCGAAAAGATTCGTCCTCGAATCTATGACTTTATTTTCCTAAAATTTTATTCTCTTATAATTTAAAATGAACAAAATCAACCTCTAGGATCAAATGCAACTTGTAAAAATTCATCCATAAAAGAAGTTTTCGTTTTTTGTTTCCAAACCCAAACATTGGAATCAAGAGGAAATCTTCTTTTAAAATAGACCTGTGCATTTTCTTCGTGAGTTTTAACTTCAATAATGTACTGGATGTACAATGACTCTGTAAAAGTGATATTAACATTTTTCTTCCTCCCATCTGGCAATTTGTGGGTTGTATTCTCATGATCCTATGCATTCAAAACATCAATAGGAGAAGAAAAATCATTAGCAGTATTCATTTTAACGTTCTTTTTCTCTCTTTCTCTTTCCTTTTCTCTCTCTTCCTCTTCACTCTTTTCTTTTTCTAATTTTCTCTTTTGTTCTCTCTCTTTTTCTATTTTCTCCTTTAACTTATGTTGATTATCATAAACTTGGCTTGGTATAAGACATTTCAAATTAAGTTTGCGTTCTTCATGCACCAAAGAAATTGAAAGTCTTTCAGGATTTATCCTTTTACCCTGCAACCAAGGTCTCCTTAAAAGAAAATGACATGATTCCATGGGAGCAATATCGCATGTCACTTCTTCCATATATTTTCCAATAGTGAATCTAAACTTAGTTTCCCTAGGATGAAGACTCGTTGGTAAGTTAACTTTATTCACCAATATTTTGCTCACCACGTTGCTATAACTTTCTTCAACAACTACAAATAAACACAAATGATCTTCTATTAAATACCTTGTATAAAAAATATCCACCATAATTCCAAACCTAGAGTCAAAGCTCTAATACCAACTAATAGAAATCCAGAGGGGTTGGATTCATTTTGCGGATCTATCTAGGTTGGAAGGTAATAAAAAGTTAACAAAACAATGAGAATTCGGTAAACAAGAAAATGGAAAGGATGAAAATGGTTTAACGAAGGGATAGATGACGCCACTTCCAAATATGGAAGATAAGTCATATGACGCCACAAGGGTGGTGATTTACCCTTGATAAGTCTAGCAGAATGCCACAGGAAAAAATTCATTGATAAGTTCTAAAGAGAAATTCATGTCTCACAAAAAGGGTAAAACCCAATTATAATTTCACTAATTCAATGGTTGTCTTTTGAGTACAATTCATCCCCTATTTATAGAATTAGGTGGCTATTCAAAATCATAAGTCCTAAAATAAAATTAAATACTCCATTATCATGCAATTATCACATATGATTAATTGCATGTTACATTAATTTCTAATCTAATGGAATGTTACAAAAAATGAAAAGTCATTGTCTTCTGGATTCATATCATTCCCTCATTCTTCGAAAAGATTCGTCCTCGAATCTATGACTTTATTTTCCTAAAATTTTATTCTCTTATAATTTAAAATGAACAAAATCAACCTCTAGGATCAAATGCAACTTGTAAAAATTCATCCATAAAAGAAGTTTTCGTTTTTTGTTTCCAAACCCAAACATTGGAATCAAGAGGAAATCTTCTTTTAAAATAGACCTGTGCATTTTCTTCGTGAGTTTTAACTTCAATAATGTACTGGATGTACAATGACTCTGTAAAAGTGATATTAACATTTTTATTCCTCCCATCTGGCAATTTGTGGGTTGTATTCTCATGATTCTATGCATTCAAAACATCAATAGGAGAAGAAAAATCATTAGCAGTATTCATTTTAACGTTTTTTTTCTCTCTTTCTCTTTCCTTTTCTCTCTCTTCCTCTTCACTCTTTTCTTTTTCTAATTTTCTCTTTTGTTCTCTCTCTTTTTCTATTTTCTCCTTTAACTTATGTTGATTATCACAAACTTGGCTTGGTATAAGACATTTCAAATTAAGTTTGCGTCCTTCATGCACCAAAGAAATTGAAAGTCTTTCAGGATTTATCCTTTTACCCTGCAACCAAGGTCTCCTTAAAAGAAAATGACATGATTCCATGGGAGCAATATCGCATGTCACTTCTTCCATATATTTTCCAATAGTGAATCTAAACTTAGTTTCCCTAGGATGAAGACTCGTTGGTAAGTTAACTTTATTCACCAATATTTTGCTCACCACGTTGCTATAACTTTCTTCAACAACTACAAATAAACACAAATGACCTTCTATTAAATACCTTGTATAAAAAATATCCACCATAATTCCAAACCTAGAGTCAAAGCTCTAATACCAACTAATAGAAATCCAGAGGGGTTGGATTCGTTTTGGGAATCTATCTAGGTTGGTAGGTAATAAAAAGTTAACAAAACAATGAGAATTGGTAAACAAGAAAATGGAAAGGATGAAAATGGTTTAACGAAGGGATAGATGACGCCACTTCCAAAGATGGAAGATAAGTCATATGACGCCACAAGGGTGGTGATTTACCCTTGATAAGTCTAGCAGAATGCCACAGGAAAAAATTCCTTGATAAGTTCTAAAGAGAAATTCATCTCTCACAAAAAGGTAAAATCCAATTATAATTTCACTAATTCAATGGTTGTCTTTTGAGTACAATTCAACCCCTATTTATAGAATTAGGTGGCTATTCAAAATCATAACTCCTAAAATAAAATTAAATACTCCATTATCATGCAATTATCACATATGATTAATTGCATGTTACATTAATTTCTAAATTAATGGAATGTTACAAAAAATGACAAGTCATTGTCTTCTGGATTCATATCAGGACCACTCGTGCTTTATGAAAGTGATACACCATCTGCCTCGACGAGGTGTACTCGACCCTAGCACAAACATACCATGTAAGAACGTCTGGCAACCCAAGAAGTAAGAACACAAGTACCTCATAAAAGCTAAGTCATACCTGAGCCGTTGCAGGCGGTTGACGAGCTCGAGACCATGGCGATAGAAGACTAGGTGGTAGTCGTTGACGCTAAGGAAACTGTCACTTCAGTCCTCACCACCAGCGCACCTCCCTAATCAAGCCCCTAGCTGCCCTGTCGAGGAGGGTCAGCCCGACCCTTTTTTGAAGGCGACAACATTGCAGGAGCATCCTTTCTCTTCCTGCCCTTCCTGCACATCATCTCCTCTAGGGCTTTAGCCCCTTTTTCCTTCTTAGTAGCCAACACTGTCACCCTCATCCCAGAAAAATCGAAATCCTTCATTATGCCTACCAAACACAAAAAATAAAGGTTAGTTCCTCAACAACCTCACTACACTTAGAAGTACATCTAAACATAAAACAAGTAACTCACTACTTAGAGAACTATCTACATCAACTACAGTGATCAACATACTAGAAATTTGCTTGGACCTTGAATAAGTTCGACTTGAAGCTCTTTCACGACCCGTTCAACAGGGTAAACAACGCTCTGTACTGACACCCCGTCATCGATACTTGCCCTACCTTTTTATCCTTACCGCCCTTGATAGTAGAAGTATAGGAACTTGTTGATTGTAGGCATGATCCCGAGCACGTTGGAAAGGATTTCAAACCCTCAAAGGAAGCCCCAACTGTTTTGATAAAACTGGGTCGGCGCTATATTCAGCTTGGTAAGCACCTTGCACTGGAAGTCTGAGAAAGGCAGTGTGACCTCGACATGACGAAAGAGGTCGGCCGACACGTACGTAAACGAAACTTCCTCACCTGTAGCCGTGATATGCACTCTCTCCTCGACTTCACATGGCCTTATCAATACCCAATCAGGCCTATCTAAGTCCAAGCAAATGTTGAACTCGGCACTAAGCCTCTCCAGGTCTCCTCAGATCACCAACACACTTGGGTACGACCCTACCTCCTTGGACACCCATTCATACCCCTCCCTAATAATGGTGGGAGGACCTTCTTATCCCTTCTCCTTCACTTGCTCACCTCTGGGTTCCTTGCTATTCTCCTCGACAAGACTGTCTTCTCCTTGCTGTCAGACAACACTACTCATCGACGCCCAGGTGCGCCCCTTAACTTTTCCATGACATGAGAAGCCCCCGACGCACCCACCACTGCTTCGTCCAGCATCGCCCTGCCCTGGCACTATTGGTCACCCTCCCTCACCCAAATCTGCAAATGGATTCTCCAGCATCCTCTCAAACTCAGCATCATCCAGAAGGTTGAGAGACCCCAATAACGATTCGATTCCGTTTCCCTCACTTATGCCCTCTACCTCCATCTCAACCATGGAACCCCTAAGTAACCCCTTTGACGAACTCTCAGTCTCACCCGACAAAAACCCTAGACTCTCAGAATAAGACATCCGAGAGAACTAACCAAAACCTAGAGGAAAGGAAGCAACGTATCAGTCGTTGACGAAGCACAAATGCCCCAAACAAGAATGCACCACCGACGGAGAAGCAGTTTCGCGGCAAAGAACAGGACGAGATAAGCACGTGCACCAATAGGTAGAATGGGACGCTTCTCTTACCTATTTAAAACAACTGCAGCGCTGTTCCACTCCCCGAAAATGCATCCCATCACAAAACCTCACGGACCAACCCCCGAACAACACATGTGCACTCAACCCACCTACAGACCCTATACTCATAGTCTTAGTGTCGCTCTTGATACCTAGAGTGTCTCAAGACTGGGGGGCATGTGTACCCTCCCAGTGCCTTCCTCGGGACCTTGCAACTTGGGCACCATTGCCCGAGTTCAGTCACCGATCTACATCTCGGGACCCAACACCCCAACCCAAGAAGGAAAAACCATTTCTATAAAAAGGTAACTTAGAATTTTGTAAATAAGGAAACTCAGAAACAAAACCTCTTTAAATAGAGGAGTCCTAAGCCCTCACAGGTATCTAATCTCTCACTCTATAGTCTCTATCCTCTTACTCCTTCATTGACTTGGGCTTCAGAGTCTCTTTTGCAGGTACACACTTGTCCCCCAAAGCTCCAATGCCCGAAGGATCGAGAGGATAATCATTCTGCCAAACTCCGGTAAGAGCAACTATTATTCTTATTATTATTATTATTGTTATTATTATTATTATTATTATTATTATTATTATTATTATTATACAATTTATTATTATTATTATTATTATTATTCAATTTTACTTCTCGTATAATAATAATAATAATAATAATAATAATAATAATAATAATAATAATAATCTCGTACATTATTATATATTTTTACTTCTCCTTCTCCGGCATATTATTATTATACAGTTTTACTTCACCGGCAGTGTACTGCGGGAGAAGTAAAAAAATTTGCAAATTATTTTACTCTCTAGCGGTGCACAGAGAAGTAACAAATTTTTTACTTCTCCTGTGGTGCACTGCCAGAGAGTAAAAAATGAATGGTATATTGATATTTTTTTCATTAATAGGTGGGAAATAAAATTCCGTTTTTTCCTGATCGACTCATATTTGCAATGCATTGAGTTGACCATGAGTTTGAACTGGTTCATACACTAATCAAGTGTCATCTAATCATTTTTTAAAATATTTCAAATCAATTTTAAGCATTATCTAAAACATTTTAGGGAAAAAAACAAAATAAAAAATTTATTAAGGACCCAACACAAAAAAAAATTATTAAAAACCTTACGTAAAATTTGCTCATACATCAAGGACTCAAGACATATTTAAGCAAAAAAAAATTTATGCCACATGATATTCATGCTACAACTATGTGTGTTCCACCTATTTGGTTTTTATATGGATTTCATGTTATGCATGGCATAATAATACCAATGACTATATATAAATATACATTTTACCATATGTCATTTATGTCACAACTTTAATTACTAGACAATGAGTTGACTTCATCATATAACGCTCATGCTGCAATTACTTATCTCACCTACCATTTCTAAAATGTGTTCGTACAATTTAGTACAAATTGAATGTTCGTACAAAATTCTCGTACATGCTAGTACAAATTTGATTCAATCAAAGTAGTACTCTCACACCGCCATTTTATTATATAAAGGCTTGCACATTTTATCCCTTTCTAAAAACCTAACAATCTCCAACCTTAGATGATAAGGTCATTCATTTATCTTTGTGAATGATAATCTTGAAGAACTATTGTCATGTAATCAAGTAAGTTTTCTCTCTTAACCATGTTGATTTTATTCCTCTTATTATGATATGATTTTGGTTTTGAAAAGTACTAAATTTCCTTAAATAAATTGTTCTCAATGTCATTTAGTTAATAACCACTTCATCCTTTTTGGTAGTGACGGATTCAAAAGGGGGTAAGGTGGAGCCTTGACCCCTTCCCCCTAAGGGATTCAAATTCTGTGTGTAAAGACGTGAATGTTAGAGTGACCTTTAATTCTTTTGAATCATTTGATTAACATTGATCATTAGATATTTAACACATGTATTGAAAATTTTAATATTTAATTTTAACTTTATTCTCCTTCAAGATTAACTTTGTTGTGTTCCATTGCAATTTTTCTCCCAGTGACATGGCAACAAAGCTACAGGTGAATCTGAATGTCCGACGTCGACACAAGGGAAACCAGATGGTTGAGGATACAGTAACCTCTCTACATCAAATACAAATGTTTGATCTAAGGGTCCAAATAACATCAACGTCATGGTAATATTCCCAGCTTAATGTTAAACAATCTACACCCTCAAAGATATTTTATATATGTAGGAGAAAATTTATTTTTAAAAAAATATATTAATAAAAAATTGAGTATTGAGTTAAGGCTTGTTTATTCTTTTAGTGAAAGATTCTATATATTATTTTACACATATAATTAATAATAAATATTTTTATAAAGCTTATTATTTATTAAAAGAATAACTATTTGTTAGAATTAAATATTTAAATAGTTATAAAAAAAATTGGTCTCCCTTGTATACACTTCTAAATTAATCCTTGCTTTTTAGGTTGTCGACATTCTAATAAATTACTCTAAAGTCTAAATTATATATCTAATTCAAAATTTCTGTTGCAATTATTTAAAGAAAATACCTACAAAGTGATATTTGTTGGTTCACAGTAAAAGATTTGAAAACCACTTATTGAGTTTGATATGATTTGTGTGTGGATAGTTATGTGAACATTTTTATTTTTTATAATTCAAATTTTAGTAATTACCCATATTGATTGATGATTTTCTTCTATAATAAATATCAAACTATTAGCTTTCCTTTTTTTATTGTAGATGTCATAATCTTTAGTATGTTTAGACGGAGAATTTCAAGATAACAATTTACTTTCTTTTTGGAATTTTAAATGTTTTATATTTAGATGAGAAATTTTAAAAAAATTTAAAATTTTAGTATTTTGGAAAACATTTTTTTTAGTTAAAATTGTATAATTTCAAATCCCTTAAAAAATTACGAATTTGAAAATTTTCAAATCAACTTTTCTTTTACTAAAATCGGCTAAAGTTATTTTTTACTTGACATTGACTAAAAGACATTGGCAAGAGTTATTTTTTGACTAATTTTTTCAATATTTTTTAAGGATATGTAGCTAAGATTTTTTCTAACATTCATTAAAGTCATTTCTTAGCATAGAGAACTCGACAACATTAGTTACAACCTTTTTATCTTACTCTGCAATATTTTATAGGTGTGTTGATGACCAAATTTTAGATCACGCTCTTATGGTCAAGTTAAAATATCTATTTTATTAATTACAAAAAATTAATCAATATTTTTTAATTATTAAATATTATTTAATAAAATAAATTTTTATTTTTAGTAGGAATTGAAATACTCTATCCTAACAAGAAAATTAAAATTCAATAAATTTGGATTACCTTATCTAAACAAAACATTTGAAAAATGAAGTCATTTGAATTAAAAAAAATATTCAAATTCAACATATTTCAAATTCCTTACATTTACAAAATTTTCTATCCAAACATAATATTAAGTCTTCATAGTAATTACAATCTTAATATAATCATATTTGTGTTTTTATGATTCAAAAGCTTTATGAAAGCATGCCATTTATTATGAAATAAGTTAAGTCTCTTTTATAAATATACAATATGTTTATTTTTATTCTATTTTTTTTAGGTTAAAGGTTAGTTGTTAATTTGCTAGTTCTTTGTCAGTGGAAGGATTCAAACCAATGACCTCTCCCTCTCCATCTCTCCACTTTACCACTAGACTAACCTTATAACTCTTACAATATGTTTATTTGCTCATTCACACTCTTGCATACTCAAGAGTCATCCAAATAAATTTATAAACTTGACCTACCACAAGTTTGGACACCTTAAATAAATGTAAAGAAAATTTAAATCTATCCACTTAGAACCTGACTCATTAGGATTGGGATTGACCTCTTGAAATGAGTTGAGTTACAAGTTCAGTGTTAGAGTAAAAAATACGTAACACAACCCACTCTTACACATGACACATGTCACAGATACGCAAGACTCGACCCAACTTGTATTTTTACGTAGACCCAAGCCTCAAAATTACTTGATCCATTTTTATTTTTTGGATTCATAATGTATGACTATAATGTTGCATGTATTCAACTTCTTTTTATTTCAAGTTAAACTCTCACATTTGAGGACAGAATTTCTACATCAAGTTTTAAGTTCTTTAATTTGGTAGATTTTTCACCTTATGATAATTGTTCCATAATGGTCACTTTGTTGAAGAAACAAAATTGTATTCCAACTATATCAAAATTTTATATTTTATAATAATTAGCCTTTTTCTAATAATTTAAATATAGTACAAATTTGGTAAATGATATCCTTAATTATCAATTGTCAATTTTTCTTGGCGAGTAAATTTTAAATTGAGGCTCACAAATCAATCCTGACAATAGTAATAGACTAAAGATTATGAACATAAATGCTTTACTACAAAAATATATTTTGAAACTGTGTAAATAGATAGAAAGATTTAAAAAGAAAGATTTTTTTTTAAAAATTCAATATTTTAGTTTTCGGTGGACCAATATGTTTAACATATCAATATGTGGTGAGTTGAGCTACACGTTCACAAAAAAAGTGAGTCAAGTTTGATTAGTAAACTCGTCTACCAATGGCAGGTTGAGCAAGATTGACCTACTTTAACAACCCTACATTCTTCCCCTCCTCTACCTCTATTTTATTTCATATCATTTAGTTACCTATTAACTAGAAGGAAAAAAAAAACGTAACAACAAATTAGCAATTTTTTTAACAATAACTTATTTAATTTTGTTTGCATATGTTTTTGTTTGGACTTTTACTTTTTTTATTTATTTATTTTGTTAACTTATTAATTTTGATGGAATTTTCTATTATAATCATTGGAAAAAATGGTACCACTTTAATATCTAAAAGTTGTTAAATTGAAAAAAAATAAAATAAAAATAAATAAGTTAGAATAATATAATACCAATTTTATCAATATAATATCATGACAAACAACTAGTGTGAAATCTTTCAATCTTTATATATTCAACTATGTAAAAAAATGTTAATAAGTTACTTATAAGATTATTTATCTCAAATAGGCTGTTTTGTCATAACTTTTAAAATTATATTTGTTTCATTCTTTAATTTCTTGACAGGTCAATCTAAGGTCAATCTAATTCATCGAGGAGTTATGGAATTTTGTGAAGAAAACATGATGCGTAAGAATTTATTATTAATTTTGCAATTTAATTTTCTAATATTATTAATTGTTTTATTTATATTTTTGTTCTTTAATTTTTATTCTACATATGTTATATATAGCTAAATAATAGGGAAAATATTGATATTATGCACATTATTTTCTTAATTTAAGTTTATCTACATCTCTATTAATAAGAATAAAGCTAACACTCATTTTTGTTTACTATTTTTTCCTTACATTATAACCTTTAAACGTATAATAACATATATTGTGTGACAGTAAGAGTGAGAATAGTTTGAAAATTGGTTGAGAAAAGGCAGCTTTGGTTGGCATTTGTTGCCAAATTGGTCATGTAGCTCTGATGGTTAGTGAAAATTAGCAGTGAAAGACATTTTATATAAGTAAATGTTAGTTCTTCTTGTAAGTAGAGGAGTTCCTGATCTTCTTCCTCTTTTTTTACTTCTTAATTATCTAACTCATCTTATAACTCTGAAGATTTTTTAGTTGATGAGATTTTTGAAATTTTTTATTGGTTTCAGGATAGCCTTTGGATTTTGGTTTAAGAGAATGATGTTAACCCTACAGGCTTAAAAATATAATTTTCATGATACATATGAAAAAATTATTGTGGCTTCTATATATGTGTTTTAATTAAGATAATATTTCATTTATTTAAGTATCTCTCTTTATATATGTGTTTATGTGTATTTGGTGTTTCAGTATCTTATATTTTAGACATTAGTCATATTGGAGTGTCTATAAATATATTTGTATTAAAATTTATGCTTCATAGATTAAAACTAAGAAATTGTGTTGATGTCCTATATGTTAGACATTTTTTCATTTCATTATTACCTTTTGCAGATAAGATTATATAAGAAGAAATGGATTGTGCATCATATAAAGTGCTAGATATTTCCTTCTCGGCATCAAAAGAATATTCTTTAAAATGGTTGAGTGTGCACTTGAGGATTGCCATCTAGTGCTTGTCCAAATCAATAATGTTTTTGATTATCATATAAAGCACGAAGGCATTTGAGTTGACATACTTGACGTGGTGGTTGAAACCATATTGCTCCTTTAGAAGAAATTACTCTTTAACATTGAGTGATTTAGGCTAGTTTCTCATGAGGAGTTTGGTGTCAATGAAACTTATAGTTCTTTTGATTACCATATAGAGCACAATTTAGTTCTATTGATTTATTAAAAGAAGGGAAATATCTCATAGCAACATATTTTTCTTAAAAGAAATCAATGGCCATTAACACTGTTTAAGGTAGTAGAAGGACTAGAAATGAATTTGTCAATTTGTCTAGTCAAGATAACAAATTATTGAAGATCGGAGAGTGAAAGACATTGTACAAGTGATGATCAAATACATGAAGAAAGTAGTGGAATTTTTCAAGAGAAATGTAAAGATATTTATGTGTGTTTGTTTTTTTTTTTTTGAAAAAAGAAGGAACATATGTTATCGGTTGAAGCATTTAATGAATTTGTCTAGTCAAGATAACAAATTATTGAAGATCGGAGAGTGAAAGACATTGTACAAGTGATGATCAAATACATGAAGAAAGCAGTGGAATCTTTCAAGAGAAATGTAAAGATATTTATGTGTGTTTGTTTTTTTTTTTTTTGAGAAAGAAGAAACATATGTTATCGGTTGAAGCATTTAATGAATCTAATCAAGTAGACAACGATTAGTTGTTGTATTTTCAAGGCTTTTGCATAATAATGATTTTTGAACCTCATTTCGATCTTCTAATTGAATCACATTGAAATGTAGATTGAAGAGTTACACCAAGAGTTTTTAAATTTGGTGCGATAACACTAATCCTTTCATCTTCAAGTGAAATCTTTTCTTAAAAGTCTAATTTGCCTTTTGTTGTCATGCTGCTCAATAGGCCCCTCAATGAGTTCTTCATCAAAATGCTTGTTCCCTTACTATTCCAGAAGAAAAATTGTCCTTGGTCAAATGATTGTCTTGCCTAATGATGTTATAAAACAAAAACTTTAGGTTTGAAATCGAAGAAGTGTTTGTCGTGCTTTACTTAATTTGGGTTGTGCTTTGCTGTGCGAAGAGAATCTATCATTTCCAATTCCTAATAGATTCAACAACATTTTCTTTCCTTTAGTAAACTTATGGTACAAACTTGAAAATAACAAAACACAAGTGTAGCGATATAAGTTTATAATAACTTGAATATGTTTGAGTAAGTTTCTTTGTAACCACTTCTAGAAGAAAAAACACAAAAAAGTAAAAAAACTTCTCTTAACTAATTTTAACTTAATTAGCTTTTATCTCACATAGTTTTCTTTTCAAAAAATGCGGGACTTTTAAAAATTAATTTGTAAAAGTTCTATTGTTGTTAAAAAAAACTTATGAAAAGTTGTTTTGAATATTTTGTATTATTTTTCTAAAAATGTTTATGGAGAAAATTACATAGACAATATAACCTTAAACCCTGAAAACCCTTTAACGTGTGTGAAAAGAATAATAGTTTTGAGATGAAATTGTAAGACAATTGAATAGTACCTTACTTGGTGTTTAGTGTGGTGTTTTCAACTGAAGGAACAAAGATACGTGTTGTGATATGCACACTTTGCGACTTAAGCCCTTCTTCCATGGAGTTTAGTTCGCCACTGCCTCCACCACTCTTGTCACCACCATGGTGGTGGTTATAAATAACAGTAAATAAGATATATTATACCTTGAGTTGTTTTAATCTTAATATTTATTTAAATATGATAGTTACAAATTTTTTTTATCATTTTCATATAAAAATACCATTCTCACGTGACACACACCTCTACCCCCTGCACAGACGGACATATATATATATATATATATATATATATAATATTTATTAGTTTATAAATTTATTATAAAAAATGAAAGTTATAGAATATTTGGTATAATATTATATCAATTTCAAATTTTAATAATAACATTTTACATCTAATTCAATCAAACTTTATAGAGTAAAAATATCTTCTAAAGTTTATTTTAATTTTTAAAATTAATTAAAAATATTTTTTTTGTTGATAAAATGATCTTAAAAATATCTTTAAGTGAGTTATTTTAATTTCAACATTTATTTAAATATGATAGTTACGAAATTTTCTTATCATTTTCACATAAAAATACCATTTTTACATGATACACTCTCCACACACACATAATATGTACACTGCAATCCTAGCCATCGGTGATCCTCCCCTTGTAACATTGATATTTTATTGTTTTTCCCTTCCGGTTACATATATCATGGTATTCTAAAGTTTAGCTTATATTTTGTAAACATGTACAGGTTCAATAGGAGAAGTACCAGTTTTGCTAGGAAAGCCCCATACATATATGAATTTTAGTGGAGAAGCAGTTAGTTTTCACCATTCACAATAAATAGATTTTGCTTTAGTTCTTAGCATACATAAGAGGTAGAGAGTTGAGTGATACTACTTGAAAAGAGTATCAAATATTATATTTTAATAAATATTTCTGATATGCTCTCAATATACAAGGTTCCTATTTATACAACTATGACAATTAATTCTACGCTAGAACCATGGGTATCAATCATACTTAATTATGCTAATTAGAGAAAATCAGGAACAAAATAATAAAAGGAAAACAAAATATTTTACAATAATACTTATTGAAACTGATTGGATATCAACTATCCTATTTATTTCTTATTTGGGCAAGTTGATGTGAAATTATTGTTTACTCATTAAAAAAAAAATTACGATATGTAATCAGTTTGTGTTTATCTTTTCAAGTCAGGTACCAGTGAATTGTAATTATTTACCTGTCAAATTTGATCATCTAATTTGTTTATGAATAAAAACATATTAGAGTGATTCTCAGACTATTTATTTCTCTATTTTCATTTTTTCTAGAACACTAAACTTTTCATATTATTTGTCATTTAATTTTCTACTTCTTCACGTCTCCAAATTTTCTTCTTCTCATGCTAGATTGTTACTTGACACTAAAGAGACAAAACGCTCCACACATTTCCCTACAAAAAATAGAAGAGAAAATGCTCCACATATTTTGTTCCTTACTCCAAAAAGTAAAGCAAAATAATACACAGTAGTTCAAATCTTGACAAGTACGCAAACCTCAGGTTTTCTCATTTGGCTTTACATGTCTTTATGTATAGTAAAAAATTCTAATCTGGCAACTTCATCAGTTATCAGGTTAATCACTCCCTTCAACCACTTCCATCAAGCTGTCCAAGAGATAGGAGGTGTGCCATATATTGCTGTAAGAAGCCAAACATGTCTTAGTTTAAGCTAGTTTCACAAACACTTTAGATATCCAAAAGAAATGGAATACAATGTAATAAAATTCAACCAGATTCAACATGACAGATAAAGTCCTCATCCGGGAAATTACACTACAGTTTCAAACTAGTTTCACCTGATATAGGATATACAAGGAAATTATGCAAATTTTGGTAAAAGCATCAAGATCTTCCTTGAACACTCAAGAAAAGTTTGGAAATACACAGCACACCAAAAAATTCCTATTTCCCAATATCCTCAAATACTGA
This sequence comes from Psophocarpus tetragonolobus, assembly GCA_037954015.1. NCBI lineage: Eukaryota > Viridiplantae > Streptophyta > Magnoliopsida > Fabales > Fabaceae > Psophocarpus > Psophocarpus tetragonolobus. Next base: position 37,203,062 of record CM075691.1, on the reverse strand, counting down.
AATCATCATTTCAGATGCAACTTCATTTATGCAAATTTTCAAACACTTTACCAACCACTGTCATTCCAGAGAAGGCCACAAGTTGTCACTCACAATCATTCAACTATCAACCACTCCCAGAAAGGGAAGAAAAATTGTATCCAATAGATAAAAAATAAAAACTCAATGAACTAAGATCTAGTTAAAGAAGGAGGGAGGTGAAGAAAAATATCGTGTTTCATCCTCACTTTTAACCAAAAATGACATTATTAACAACAAAAATTAACATTTGACCTTCAAAAAAGGTTATAAATATAAGTTTAATTGGTATATACTAACATTTGACCTTCAATGTAAGTGTAGACACACCGTATACCAATTAAACTCTATAAATATTATATATATATATATAATAATAATAATAATAATAATAATAATAATAATAATAATAATAATAATAATAATGGATATTTGCATTCTATATAAAATTTGATATCTAATTAAATTTTCATACTTTTATTAATTAGATAAGTTTATAAGGTTCCATATGATTTCAAAATTTTAATGATATTTGAAAATGTATAAATATTCGTTATTAAATGGCATATCTATTATGGCAAATTTGAAAAGCATAATAACATCATGAAATTGAACTGATTAAATTTTCAATTTGTATAAAATTAAATATGTAATTTAACTAAGTGCTGTGAACGTGTGTATGTGTAAGAAAGCATCATCACATCTATGCATACCGCATGATAAGCATATGGCGACTTCCCTTGCCGCTCGAAGTGTTTCGCCATGATGCTGAACTCAAACGGACCCCACTCTTCAGCTTCGAAGCAGTTTCCAAGAGCAGCTTTGTACAACTGTAACCAGTTTCAAACACCAAAACCATACATTAGATCAAAATAACACGATTAAGATGCTCCAATTTTCAAATTACATGATGCAAAGAGAAAACCTTGGTAGTGTCCGTTAAAAGCTCGGTACCAGCGGGGTAGGATGCATAGAATTGATCGGCTCTAGAGTAACCAGCCCTAGTCGTATTGTTACAGTAAGCGTAGCTTATAAGCGTGGCGAAGCAGTAGAATCCAGTGTACGAAACCAATCTTCGAAACTTCTGAATCTTCAGTATCTCTCTGAACTCATCATAGATCCGCATAATAGCTATGACTCAGAACTCAGAACTCAGAACTGAATCAACGAGCGCAAACATTCAAACACATGGTGTGCACTGTTTATAAGAGTGGAAGTCTTGGGCCTGAAACTGAAGCCCATTTAGAGGGTTCGGCCCATTTTCCTCTGCTACAGATATTTTCGGCGTTGTTCCAATTTATTTATAAATTTATTATTATCCATTCCCGCGTTGTTCCGACACCGGAAAAAATGACACTCTGTCTCGTGTCGGCTCCGCCGTCGTTCTCTCTCTTCACCTGCCGGGCCACCGCCTCCACCACCGTATCGCCGCCGTCGCCGGCACCTTCTCCTTCAATCCCACAGCCCCCGCCGCTAACGTGCGCACTTCACTGCCCGCACTTCCAATCGTGCGCTCCACATTCTTTCCTCTGTTACTTACCTCACTTATATATATATATATATATATATAAATATATTTTTTCAAAATTTCCATTTTTTTTCACTTTTATTATTGGTTTTTTCAGGTGTTCGGGGTGCTCGCACGAGTTCAATCTCCACCGTCCGGTGATATTGGACGATGCCACCAATTTCTTTCGGAAACACGGTGTCTCCGACTTCACATTTGACACGTGCAAACTGGTTCTATTCTATTCACAATTCATAAAGTCTTTTTGGTTTTTATCTTTTTTTTATGAGTAAATTATATTGATACTCTTTTTCTTTTATTATAGTTACACTCTCTTTTTATTTGGCCCTTAAAATGACATTTGATCTGAATATAATGTTTTAAAACTTAAGGGTACATATTTAATTTAATAAAGGGGTTTGCAAATTTATACTTGTTTTGTTAGTAGGAGTAGTTTTGTTGGTAGGACTAGGTTTGTTTAAAAAAAATATGTGTAGTTATAGTTTTTAACCTTCTAAAACAAGTGGTTGTGGAAGTTAGCAAACTTATAAGCATTTGCTATCTTATACCTACTTAATTCTTAAAAGGAGTAAGTTAGCAATGTTCACCTTGAACGAATTGTAAGAAATTTGTAGTTATAGCTTGCTATCTTATTCTTTCTATAAAACAATTGGGTGCAAATTAGCAAACTTCTTTAATCTAATGTAAAAATGTAAAATGATATGTGAGGTGTTACTATGTTAGTTTAATTTGACAAAAATCTCATAGCAACATTATTATTTATTCTTTTATTTATTTTTTATTGTAGTGGGGTTGGAGGTGCCGTGCGAAATTGGCTGTGCGTGGTTCTTCAATGGAGCCTCTGATTGGGCTCTATGAGGAGGGTACTCATAACGTAGTTGACATTCCACAATGCCAAGGTCCATAGTTTGTGTTATTCTTTGAGTGCCTTCACAAGATTGATTCTATTCCATTGTAGTCCACTTTTGAAAAATGTAATACAACATGAAATGGGTTTAAAACAAAATTACATTTTAGTTCCACTGAAAGGGTTGGAACTATACCAACTTAGGAAAGCTTTTTAGTTCCATTTTTGTCCCTTTCTACATTTTTTTTACCTTGGTTGTGTGTGTGTGACGTGTAACTGTAGTTTTTCTCAGTAGTTTTTAAATGTTGTCTTTGGTTAACATGGAATCGTGTTATATAAGCTTGTGTATAATGTCTTCTGTGCGCAGCTCATCATCCTAATATTAATGCTGCTGTGGAGCTGCTTAGACGAGGTTTTTCCTTTTTTTATTGTTATGAGTTATCACCATGTTTATTTAATTTGGGTTTAGATGTTTATTAATCTATTGTTCCTAAACTTTTAACAAATCTTCATTAGGTACCTGAACTCTTTTTCTTTTAATTGGGTCCCTAAACTTGTAATTTGTTTTAATTGGTTCCATTTATCTAATTGTCATTATGGAAATTTAATCAAAGACACCTAATTAGATATGTAGACAAAGAATTGATGCTTTTAGAGTGTGTTATAAGCAAAGTCCAATGTGAAAGATTTCTGCAAAGTTTCATCCTTTGGAGGTTAATTTAACCCAAATATTATTCCTTAAACCTTTTACTATTGTTTGGATTTGCAGGAGATTGAAAATCTACAAAAAAAAAAAAAAAAAACTTACAATTGAATCAGTTATACTTACAAACATTGAAGAAACATGATTCCCCTGTTTGCCTCTCTTTGTAGGTATCTGTATAATGAAACTTAGACAGAACTAGATGGACGAAGTAGAAAAGAATTACAAGTTTAGGAACCCAATTTGAAAAAGAATCAGTTACCTAATTACAAATTTTTTAAAATTTCAGAGATTTGTAGATTAATTAAACAGTTACTTTATTTTTCTGTTTATTTATTTATTTATGTTTTATGTGCTTTTCCTCGATATCATCCAGGTATTACTGAAGTAGAAGTTGAGCCATATATTGAAGATGAAGGTACAGGCTGTTTACGATATGTTCAGGTGAGCTGTTTAAAACAATATCGAATAGGGTAGTTGATGAAATCGGTTAACAATGTAGGTTTTGAACTTGGGAAAATTAATCACTGGTGGGCGGGTGTTTGCAGATGGCTGTGACTACGTACAACACATCTCTTCCTGCAGCTGAAAGATATAAGAATGGTTACTTCTTAGTTCTTGTTCTTGCTTATGAGTTATGTGAAGAAAAAAATTATTTGATATTTTCTTATCGTTAATGGCATTGAAATAACAGTTTTTTCATTTAATTTATATGGTTTTAGGAAAGGTTCAAGTTACATTGGTTTGGAATTCAAGAAATGAAAATTCAAATAGTTCAGACAAACTGAATGCATTGGCAAATGTGAGCTTGTTACTTTCTTTCTATTGTAATTGTTTTCTTTCGGCTGTTATAAGTTCTCCTGCTCCCACCCTTTTAATCATACAAAGTGATGGCACATGTGATTGATTGCAGTTTCTATGGAAAAATGGTGGGCCAAGGAGCAGGCTTCATTTAATTCACTCTGTGTGGGCCAACTTTCAGACTTCTACTAACAATGTGAGTTGAAATTGTTCTCAAGAAACAATGAATGGTTTATATGTGATAAAAAAGGAAAATGGTATGCTGTATGTGATACAAGGAAGGTAGATGTAGTCGCAATTGTGGAGGAAGGAGGGTCTATGGTTCATGAACTACTTTTGAACAACAATCACTAGGTGCTGAAAATTTAAATCAGAGATATTGTAGTGGTCAATCTTTATACTTTTGGGGAATAAGTAATGTACAAGTTTTCCCCTAACATTTTATGGTGGGTAAAATGGTCACATCATGAGTTTTAAATAATACTTTTGTTATTGTATATCATGTTAACTTAGATTGCCATTGCAAAATGATATCATGAACTTGAGGTTGGCAGTAATGATTTGATGATGGAACATTTGAGGGGCCTTCTTTGGATGCTGAAATTCTGGAACTTCATATTTGCTTTTCAGTTATGACGTATGACATAAAATAAGCTACTTTAATCTAGGATTCCTTGCATGTCGATCTTGTTAACTTTTCTTGACAACTTATGATTACTTTAGCATGCATGATGGCGTGCATGGTTTTGTTAATAAAAAGACCCATGTCTTTGAATTGCCTGTTTGATGGCTCAGATAATTTTTGGGAATAGATGGAGACATCTTCTTGGAGAAAGAGATTTTTGGGAACATGTTGGTGGAATTGATGTGTCCTTGGCACCTTCTAGTTTTGGCCAGGCAAACACAAGGGTAAAGATTCTAATTTAGTTTATCTTTTGAATTAGTTACTATAGAAATTGGACACTGGACATAGAAGGCACACACACCCCATATTTTTGTAAATAAACAAATCTTAATATGCACATACATATAGTATTATTACATGAAAAAGTATATGGAAATATATCTAAATTCTAAATTATGCTTAGCGTGTGTTAGAGGCCAAGCTTGGTGCCATGGTAAGGTTGTTGCCTAGGTTATGGGTTCAAATGTTGGAAGCAACCTCTCTAAGTGCACTGGGGTAAGACTGTGCATCCATCCTCCTCAAAACCCAATAGGTGGAAGCCTTGTGCACTAGGTCTCCTTTTTATGTTTAGTATATATCTAGAAACAATTTTTGAGGATAGTTGGACACAATAGGTTGTGTTTTTAGTGCTTGTACTTCATAAGTAGTGAACTAGAAGGAAAATCATATTAGAAGGATGGTGGAGTGAGAAACATGAAGACATGCATTCTTTGTTTGCATGTATCCAGTATTATTGTATCATTGAGGGCTGCTGTGCCATTAAGAATGAAAGGACTGATTTGATATGCCTCCTATCTTGCTTCTTCATTCATCCAGGCTTTTGATGCCTTACTTCGGAAGTTACAGAAATATGTTCCGTATGAATCAGCTGTTGCTGATTTGTATGCTGGAGCTGGGGTCATTGGGTTGTCATTAGCTGCCACAAGAAAGTGCAGGCAAGAGCTGGATGATTCTAAACTTCTAACCTGTTATGTTCTAACTTTGTGTACATGATTTGAAGGATTTATGTTAGTTGTCTTACAGATCCATTAAATGCATTGAGATTAACAAAGAGTCAAAGGCATCTTTTGAGAAGACCATTGAACGTTTACCTGCCAGCATTGACAGCAGTATTACTTGGCATAATGCAGATGCTTCAAAAGTTAGTACTGAATATCTGAAGCATCATCATGTACTTCATGTTTTAACTTCGGAATCACTGAACTATAATGACTAGAACTTAAAATTTGGCATACATTTATTTTATCAACATATGTGAAGATTTTATTAGAAAAAAGGACACGAGAGAGAGCATAATGTTTATCTTTTATCCTTGTCACATGTTATTTGGAACTGATTGTATGAATCATTTGCAAGTAACAGGATCCTTTTTTGTGGCTTGTGGGCTCTGATGTTGTCGTCATTGATCCTCCCAGGAAAGGACTAGATGCATCTCTTATTGATGCATTGAAGAATATATCATCAGTCGAGCATAAAGCCTTCTCATCTTCTGAAAGGTTATAATTTTGTGAAGTGTGAACTTGGAAAATATCCCCCCTAGTCATTTTCTGATTTAGTGTAAGTTAACTACAGCTCAAAGTCATCCCAGGAAGAGAAAAGACCTTGGGTTTTACGTGCTAAAGAAGCTTCAGTCCAGATTGGAAGCAAACCTCCAGCCAACATTGCTCAATCAGTGCCTCAAACCCTTATTTATATAAGTTGCGGATGGGAAAGTTTTAAAGAGGTATTTTCATTCATAATATATTATGGGTGAGTTTTTGACTTTTCTCAAACTTGAGTTCTCTTTATGTTAATTATAAAAGTTGCTGACAGGACTGCAAGTCATTGTTGTCTAGTAAGGCATGGTATTTGGAAAAAGCTCATGGTTTTAATTTCTTTCCTGGTACCCAGAGGTATTTATATGTTTTTCTTGTATTTATTAATAATTATTTATTTTTATTAATCATCATAATTTCTTTTATTCTTGCATAAATAATCTTGATGGAGTAAATAAATCTTCCTTTTTATCATTCTTTGAATTAAATTATATCTGCATTTCAGCTTTGTGTTCATCTGGAACACAAACCTTTGATATAGTGTTTATCCACTTCAAGTACTTTTTTTTAGATCAGTCCACTTCAAGGACTTTTTTTTGCTTAGATCTGCCCACATCTAGTACTTTTATTGTTATATTTATTATGAATCAGTATAGTTATTGATTAATTTGAAAATCTTACATTTTTACACCCTATCTTGTCAATGTTTTTTGAGTGCATGGTCACAGACTATTGTACGTCTCATGAATAATGTAGTTATGCATTTGTTTGTGTGAATGGGTAATTGGAACTTTTAAGTTTTAGGTAACTGTAGGGTGTATAGAATGGGAGAAAAATATCCAGGCATTAAGTTAGATTCGTGAAACATGATCACTAATAGCTTTTTATTTTTGGTTTAATTCTAGAGAAATAATCACTTACTTTTCAAAATCTGTTTTAGGAAGTTGAATAAAATAAGCAATTTTTCCTCCAAAATAAACTGAACCAAACATGTACTAAATTAGTAATGCAAATAATTGTAACACCCTGGAAATTTAAAACTGCATTTTGGAGATGAATATTTGAATTTGAACTTGCCTTGTTCTTACAGTACTCAGCATCCCTACCCAACCCTTTACAGTCTCCTCCCACGTTAGATAACACTACTATTACAATATGATATTAGTAGTCCATGGAAGTGTCTAACATGTCATATTTTCATTACGTTTGATGACATTTGATGAGATGGATTAAAAATGGAAGGCATGATAGAAGTCTCTTGTGCTTTATGTCTACTCTAAACATGGAACCAACTTGATAAAGTTGACCATTACCCTTTTAGTTCATATATAAAATTACAGGAGATTACTAGAGAGCCATTATCATGTCTCATCTACTTTAAATATGTTCCATCCCTACCCTTGGAGATTTTTCCTCAAGTAAAAAATTTGTTATAACCTTTTTCCTCTACATTGTGTGGTTGGTAATATGATTGTAAACAGCATATCATCCTCCCCCACTTTCCCCTGAGCGTAAAAGAATATTAATTTTTCATTTGCCTTTTTATTGCAGTATTGAAATTCTAGCAGTGTTCAAGAGGGGCCCTCAGAAAAAGAAATCAGGAAAGAAAAAGAAAAAACACTTGCAAGGAGCTGCGAAACATTAACTAGGACATGGTTCAATATGGGGGGTTTGGTGTACACTGGCAAATCAGTGTGTAATCTTGCACGGAAGAAAAGAAATGGACTTGTTTTGTATCAGCTTAGAGTGGAAAAAGTTTATCATTGCCATTTGCGGGAGGGGGTATTGTTTGTACTGTAGAGAAAGGGAATTATATTTCATCATTTGATAAATTGTGTTGAAAGAATATTAAAATTTGAATATAGATTTACATGGCTTTTTATCTTATTCATCTCCATTCTTTTGATCCAAGTAAAACAAAATTGAGGAATAACTTGTAGAATTAAGAAACCAACTTGTCCCAAGAGAGCTGCTTGGCCATTCAAATTCAATGACTAGGAAAGCTTCAATTCCTCTTTTCTCTGCCCTTAGATTTTGCCAGGTGAGGAAAGACTGTCAGAATGTTGTGACCCAGCAGATCTTGCCTGGTCAAGATCCCAATTACTGGGGATACCTGTGAGGAGATGCCATCATTTGGTTAGTCATGTATGGTATTTTTAAAAATCAAATATCAGCAGTGAATTTTATTTTGCTCCTGAAATGCTACTGGAATAAGATGCTAACATATCTAATTCATGTTTGAATTATGTCAATATTAATCATGTACTTAATATACACTCACCCCTGATGCTTGATACTTGGGTACTACAAGCAGATGGCGAAGTCCAACTTGCCTGAAGAGTATCATTGCCTTTGCTACTGACATGCTCTCTAGCACTGTAAAAGGAGTTGTGTTGGTAAGAGGATGTAGATCAACAAACATCTCCATTTCCTCACTGGTTACAGTCACCCCTTCAATGCTTCCTTCTCTCTCAGCCAGGTCTACCGAGGTAAATTTCTCTCTCACTTCCCAGTCCTCTGTTCTTCTCTGTTCTTTCAAAAACCACTTCTTCTTTAGTGCCTGGATAAGATGTGCTCTTAGGATCAGTCCATGCAGTTCTGTAGTCCCATTGGCCCGTCTGACTACTGGTGGTACTACCCCATCATCCATAACAGGGAAACCATGATGTGCTGTGTTTTTCAAGACATCTACTATCTTGGATACCTTTTCTACTCCGTGGAGGGTAACCACTGATGGCTTTACGTCAACAAGCTCTCCCACAGTGAGATTTCTCATCCATGGCTCAGGATTTGCATCCATGAAAGGGAGGCCTTTCAAGTGGAGTATAATATCATAGATGCTTGGGTTGAAACTGTCTCCAACAGTTTTGGCTATTAGGAGCACAATCATTGTTATTGGTAGCAGGAGAAGATTGTTGGTGAGTTCAAGAAAGATCACACAAAGAGATACAGTCATCCTCATGGAACCCGCCATAAGCGAGGCTGCACCAAGTACTGCAAACAGCCCTTGGTCAATGTTTGTATGAGGTCCCATGTAGATGCCAACAAGGCGGCCATAACCTGAGCCCATAAGAATAATTGGGAGGAAGAGCCCAGATGGCACTGCAATTCCAAAAGTAATTAGTGCTAATATGCAATAGAGTACAAAGAAAATTACGAGGGATAAGGGTTGATATTCTTGAGGGGTGTTGGTTGAGAATATGTTTCGAACGGCATCATCATTAGTGGTAAGCAGCAGAGTAGCAAGATCATTGTAGTAGCCAGGTGGGCAGTTAAATTGTTTGAAATTTCCAGAACGTCCATTGGTGGGGCAGGCTGACTCTGAAAGCGATGAATCACATTGGGTGCAATTTCCTAAGAATGGGAGACCATATTGGCACACTGACGTGAAGAGTGCAACTGCAAGACTGAGGAGGAGTTTATGCATTTTTCCTTTCCTGCAACAATGAAAGATAGACATTTACTTAGTAATCTGTAATTCCCCCGTATGATCATTTTTGGATGTGTTGGCATTTGGCAGTACTTTACTATGGAGTCTGAATCCAGGATACCCTTTGGAGAGTAATTCTAAAATGTATACATTAAGTTAGGGTGCATCCATCCACCTTGCATCTGTTACCATTGGATTTGAATAAAGTAAATCAACTTTATTTAGGTTTAATAAACTTTTTGATCCCTGAAAAATAGTGTATTTTTTTGTTTTGTTACTCTAAAGATTTTGTTTTTGGATTTGATCCTTTAAAGAATTCTTTTGTTTGGTTTTAATAGCTGCTTTTAAGAAGATAATAGTGACGTTAACTGTCGAGTGTAACAAGATAATTGAGTGTAACTATTTTAAGTAAACTATAGGTTTAATCACTTATAAATTTATATGATATAATAAGTTGTTTAGATCAAATAAGATATTAAAAGTATAGTTTGTCTTAAAATATTATATAAGACTATTTCCTTGAAACTTCGATGATGTGTTAAGTCAATGAAACAGAAAAGTCAGTTAATTAACATTGTTACTTGAAATTAAAGACTATTAGCAAAATTATTACTAAAATGAAACAAAAACATATTCAAAGGACCAAGTTAAAAAAAATCTTTAAAAGACCTAAAACCAAAAAGACTATTTTTCAAGACCAAAATGTTATATATGCCCCTTATTTATTTTGTTCAAATCCAATAGTTACACAGTAAGGTGCACGGATGATGAATTTGTCCTAACTTAAAGGTGCATTGTATAATTCCTCACAGTTTGGTTTTCTTTCTATTTATGGCATTAGAAGCTAAGCGTGTATGTTTATGATCTCATTGGCAGCAACCACCTTAAATTACATTCTGTCGTTGTCTTCATTGGATGATGCATGTGTGATCAGTATAGAACATTAAATCATGATGCTTTTTCCTTTCAAAATAATTATGTTTCCTTAAAAGTTCAGGATATGCAATGTGTTGAGACTAGGGTTGGATAGTGTTGCTTACTGATTGATGAGATTGTAGAGTCTGAGGATCTTGTGCAGCATATGATTGTAAAGGCTTCCCAACAGCCCGCCTATGATTCCAATTACTACAACAAGGACAATATCCATAACATGGTACCTCACTGTGACACTGCTTACATCAAACATGATCAACCCTCCTTCACCAAAAAGACCACATGTTCCAGAATGGCAGATTTCAATGAACGCCCTGAGAACCACCACCACCATAGCTGTGCTGAAAAAAGTTCTCCATAGGAGAGCACTTCTCCACCAAGTTGCCACCTCTTCTAGAGCAAAGAGAACTCCACCCACTGGAGCACGGAAAGCTGCACAAACTCCTGAAGATGAACCACAGGTGATAAGGTCCCGGCGGTCACGATCATTGTTAAAATATCTCAGCCAGCGCCATTTGATTCTGTAATTGTCAGGACCTCCCTGGCCTAGTAAGGAAGCAATGCAGGCTCCTATATGTACCAATGGTCCTTCTTTTCCCAAATCTAGGCCTGCAGAAACAGCTCCAATGCTTCCAATTATCTACAAGAACCAATACGTAGGATATCATGATATGAATAGGGATTGTATATAACATCAATAAGCAAATGGAGATATATGTGAAGAGGAATTGGTAATTTGTTTTGTGTACACCAGTATAAATGTTAAATGCAATGCAATCACCATTTGCATTCATGGTCCTGACTTTTACCAATAACAAGACTTGTGAACTTGACTGGTCATATTTGTAATGATGTGTTCAGGGCAGTGTTATAGATGTTGGTTACGGAACATAGTGCAATGCCAAAATTCCGCCATAAAAGTATGCTATAGCACTGCCATAGCAGACATCTTTTTACAAATTGGTTATGGTGTTTGCGGTTACTTACATTTTTCTAATCCAATAACGTTCTTCTCTGTTTTGCTTGGGAAAGTGCAAGCAGACATTTGGTGCTTTCGGAACACAATTTAAGTAGTGCTTTCCTAGTTAGGAGTAACTATTATTAGCGTGTTTACTTTACCGATGAAATCTTGTTTGGTGTTTTTACTCATTCCCAGACACAAATGTAGAAGGAAAAGGGGAGGTGGATTGACATTCCATTTGCTTTCATAGAGAAACAAACACTACTTATGTGTATTAAATATTAGATGAGGAGTGTAACTTTATGTATATGTTTGTTCCCCTTTAGAAGAAAAAATCAAATTAATTTTTTCATAAGTTAAAATTAATTTATACATGTCCGGTACAAATGAGACTCTACCTCTTGGTTATACTATATATATATATATATATATATATATATATATATATATATATATATATATATATATATATATAAATATAAAGTTGTTCATAAAACAATTTATGCATAAGTTAAAAATTATCTTTTAGCAGAGAACGAGAATTTATATAGATAATGGAAATTTTCTTTCCTAAAAATATTTCTAGAAAAGTTCATTGAAACAAACCATGTGTTAGATAACACTATTGAAGCCTCATGATTGTCATTAGTTAGACAAATTGTGCAAGTCTTCAATTATTGAAACCAGTGACACGTGTATCATGATCCACCCCTTTGCGAGCGAGTTTTTCTTGTGTTTTCTTCCTGGGTTAAACCTTGAAGCTTTGTTGCTTATACCATAATTTCTGTGCTCTTATACGTATGGTTTCAGAAATTAGTGAAGTTGCACAGGACATTTATATGGATAGATGTAACAAAATAGAAACTAACACAACAAGACGGAAGAGGTTTATTATATTAACATAAAGTCGATCTCGCATATAATTATTCATATTTTCCATCTTTTATGTATTTCAAAAACATTCCAAAATCTAAAAGGATAAGTTTTTGTTTCATTTTGATGTTGACTGAACATTTTCTATGGTCAAAATTATGCTTTGTTTGATCTTCAAAAGCTGCCAAGGAAATAAACTAATCCTTGTTTGCAATATAACTCCCACTTGTTTCGTTTCTATTTTCTCCATTGAACTCCTTTTCCTACCTTCTAAAACTCATGAACATCTTTTATTATACCTTTAAACTGCTTTTGTTGTGAGTTTGATCCGAAATGAAGGAGCTAAGACAGTGTTGCATTTGCATAAATCAAATAAATCTCACCTTGACCATCAATGTTGTTGCACCAAACATGTTCGGAGTATCAACACCATTAAGATAAGCTTTGATCTCAGGAATTCCAGGTCCTGCTGCTGTTGGTGCAAAACACACACACAGAATAGCAGCAACAAATGTCAAAACGAAATTCATACCCGCGAAATATAGGAAACCCATCAAGTACCTGTCCCATGCACAACATTGATGCAGTCACAGACTAACCATGAAATAGTTGAAGCTGAATTGTACAAAAGGGAATTGAAAGAGCAAAAGAAAATTGGTAGTTAGAAAGACTAGAAAGCATGGCATGGTTGTTCTGACCTTTCTTTGTGGATGTATTTAAGAACAGCTAGGAGCTTATACCCAGCAATATTCTCAACTGCAAGATTTATGAGAGTGGCTATGATACCAGTGAGAAGACCAACAAGGAATGATAGTAACCATTTCAAGAATATGTACTGCAACACTTGGACTCTTGATCTGCTCCTCCAATCATGCTTGAATAGATCATTCTCATTTATTCTGCATAGCAAAGTTTTTTCTAATTAAGAAAAAAAGAAAGAAATTGCATTTAGCATCCACCAGTTTCTGAAACAGAATTGGAGGATGTGTTTAGAAAACAAAATGCATTAACTAGGATAATGCCTTCTTACTCATAGTTCAAGCTTTCTATGTAGGAAATTTTTTCTCCAACCAGAGCAAGAGGGTTGGAAGATAGTGTCCGGTTCCTCTTGAGAAGTGGCTCATTCTGTGGATTGCTTTCTGGGTCTATTTCTTCTTCTCTTTCAACTTCTTCCATCTTGTGGTTGGTTTTTGTGTTTTCTCCAAACTCCCTAGAATCCTCTCCCATTGGAACTAACACACACTTGGTTTAGGTAGAGAGAACTTATAAGGCTCCCAAGTTGGTGAACTTTGTGTTTATTTTGATTAGAAAATATTGTGAGACACCTCATCTAGAAAATAGTGGTTCAGAGCTTTAAAGTTTTCTTGTTCTTTGGTACTTTGCTTTTTTGTTAATAAATTGTTTTATCTACATGGTTCCTTCCCTATATGAGATAATTCACACTGAAAAGTCTCACTGTGGATAGAAATGTTATGGTATAAAATGCTTGGAGATGAAATTTAGGGACCAAAAGGAACTTGTCTTTTCAAGTGAGGGTAGATCCTATCTAAACTGAATCTTTAGGCAAGAAAAGGGCATTATTTGTTAATCAAGTGTTGCATTTTCTAATCAAGGATTCTTAGGTTTATGATAATGGTTGGGACCATTGATAGTGAAATGAAGTTGTTGTTTGTGAGCAATGGATATGGATTGTACACATATGTTGGTTGTGTAAGTCTTTACTATTTTGACTATTAATGTGTTATTGAAAAATAAACTAGTTGAGCCTAATGGGTGCTTCCTAGTTGCTTTTCTGATGTGTGAATTTGATGGCTACATCAGTTTATTGTCTTCATTTTATCCGTAAGCTTTTGTTCTTTTTGCAATGATTCCATTCCAAGTATCAAACTAAAAAATATTAAAGTTACTACCTATGCATAATTTTTTATATGTAGCTTTTCACCATTGGAAAAATATCTGATAAGTGATTTGAAGTAAGCAAAAGTTAAGACTTTTTTAAGATTTATTTTCGGAAGTGGTATCTCTAGCTTGTTAAAGTGGTATCTTACAAAAAGAATATTTAGTTTTGTACTTTTTCCTATTTAACATCTACTTCTATATACTAATACAAGCAAAAGTCTAATAATACATGCCAAAAGTTTAGAGCAAGTTGGATGAGTTAGATTTTAGACTAGAGGAATTTTATGTTGGTATTCAATCATAATTAACTGATTATATAGTTTTTAAAAAGATATTTATTATAAAAAAAAAAAGTTAATAGATCTATTATAAATAGTAAAATACAAAGATTTGTGTGAATTTAAATTTGATACACTGAAAGTTTAAAATCGTTTTACTTATCATTTAATCATTAATCTACTATTTACTCTTTATACAATTTATTTATTTATTTTCTTTGTATTTTTATCTATAACTTTCGAGAACATATGTAATTTGTGATTAGTTACAAAAATATTTAAACATTTTTTTTAATCATAATTGAATCAAACTCAAACTTTATTCTTCAAATTAACTCAACAAAATTCAATTTAAGTTTGAACAATTTGATGAAATTGGTTTAACCTTACTCGACTCCATGCCTAATTTTAAAGTATAACAAAAAAATCCCATTAAAGTTTATAAATTTTAATATACCTGTTTATTCATATTTTTTTATTTTTATATTTTAGATATATATAAATCTCCTAATCTCTTGCTTATCACTGCTATAGAGGAATAAATAATAAATAAAATTATTAATGAGGGAAAGGCAATTTAATATAAGATTTTTTTCATTAATACTCAATATATTATTTTAATAGTCATTATTGTTACGTGTAAATTAGATGTAACACATCTTAATTTGTTTAATTCGACGAGTGTGCTTTCATTTTAGTTCACTATAACCAAAATACATTAAGAAGTGTTTATTAAAGAATCCTCAAGTATGTTTTTTTAAAAAGCAAAAGAAAATTTATTAATAAAGAATACTCAAGTATAACAATGACAATAAGAAGTGGTTTATCTTTTGATAGGTTGTGAAAAAGTTAATTATGTTAAAAACGACCATGTCTATAATTTTTAAGAAACTCAATTATATAAAATTATGTATGTGTTATATATTAATAGATGACTAATTTGACCCTAAAAAATAATACATGACTAATGACTAGATAAAAATTTGTTTCAATTGAACGAAAAATTATGCATCAAATTATAAAAATTAATTAAGAAATATTATTAAAGCAAAAAAATCCATCTCCAGAGTATTTTAAAATAATCTGAATTCATATAATCACAACCCTAAAATTATAGCTTTATAGGTAAAGTAGGATTTAAAATTAATTAATAATTTTTTACACATCAATTTAAACATTTTCTCTTCAAAAAATAATTTAAAAAATATTTTTCATTTTTTCTACGAAATTGTCCAATTGAATAATGACATATGAATATATATTTAAACTTTTACAACATATATTAGTGAAAGCTATTTATAAATAGAGCATATAAATCAACGGACACAAAATTAGCTCAACTTAACTAATTATCTAAGAAGATTCTGCTAAGTTTGAACACATTACTTCCTATTTTATAGAAAAGTAAAAACTATTGATTATTTAAAATTCATGTATCATTATTTGAATAGAAAACTTATTAGTAAAAAACAAAAGAACTTATTCCAAATCGTGACTATTTCAAATTATTTAATCAAAAGAAACATACACTAAAACGGGACGTAATTGGATCATAGAAACGTTAATAACATTGTGTCAAATAATCTTTCCTCCAAACGCAAATGTCTTGTGAAATGATTATTATATGTGTAGGCAATTTTTTCTTCCTAAATTATTCTATAAAATTCTAGTAGGTTATTTCTAGTAAAAAAAAAAAAGTGGTCAAAGAAAAATTTATCATTATACTATTTTCTATTTCGGCATATTTGTTTTAAATTTAATATTTAAATAAAATGCTAAATAGCCACGTTCAATAACAATAATATCTCTTTATTCGTACCATACTATCCTATTTATCTTTACATGTTTTATTTTATAAATATAAAATAGACAAAAAAATTGACCATTGACCTTCGTTTTAAGTATCTAAATTATGAATTATTCATTAGTAATTATAAGCATTTTATTTTTTAAAAACGAGAGAGATGCACTTTAAAAAATAAAATATAATAATAGTTATTGATTAAAAAATAAACTATTCAGATTATAGTTAACATTATATTTTATATATACAAATGATTTTATCACAATTTTCAACCATTAATATTATAGTCAATTATTATTAAGTTTATTTTATTTTCTAAAGTGAATATTCTTATTTAATAGGAGTTAAATCCAAAAAATATTTAATAAATATCTTCATTCCAAAAAACATTTTCAGAATTAAAGTAAAAGTTTAATTGGTATACACGGTCAATCATGACTTTTACTTTTAAAGTAGTAATGAATAAAGTCAACAAATTTATCATGAATGAAGGGGTGTGATTGAATATCAATGTAAAAATCTTTATACATATTAACAATGTATACTAATTAAACTCTTAAACCAATATAAATAGGAATGAGACACATTTTTTTAAATACAATATTTTAATATAGTTAAAATTTATTAAAAATATAAATTTTGAAGGATATTACATCTCATTTAATATACATAAGTTTTCATTTTATATTTTCAATGAATTTCAATTCATTGTAAAATATTTCTTGAAAGAATGTGTTCAGGTATTATATATATATATATAGTCAGTGGTGGCTAGTTTTGCTTTTCTCATTGTACTAAAAATAGTATGAAAAAGTAGATACACCAAATTCATGCCTGAAAAAGAAGAATTAATTCCATTAATGATGATAATGAAATTGAAAATAATCATTCATGTAAGCCTGTGGGGTTTTCCTTCTCTATCAATCAATGGCAAAGTGTTTCAATCAAACTCAAACACCAATGTACGACCATAAAGAAATTATATATTTTAAAAAACTAATTTTCTTGGCCAAAGTATAACCATCGTGGACATACACCATAGAATCATAAATTAAAAAAAAAAAACACCGTTTGAGATGCAAATTTCATAAAATATAAAAAAGAAAATTTGAGTAAACATTTGATAATAAATAAAAAAAGAAAATTTGAGTGTAAGACTTTCTAAAGTTTAATGTAATTATAAATATATTTCTTATTTTTTAACAATTAATTTTATTATGTTAGTATAATATTTTTAAATATATATAAAATATTAGTTTATATAATATTCTAAACTTAAAAGAGAGTTAGTGTTAGAAAATAGAAAATAAAAAATTATATATAATTTAATGGAAAGAAAAAAAATATTTTTATAATTTACTCTTTCCTTAATATGATATTAATCGGTACAAATTGGTTATTATCGATTGAAATAACTAACATTATCAGATAACTTTTTTTCAAACAGATTGGTCTATATTCTTATTTAAGTGGATATTTAAAAAGTATTTTACACCGCGTTTTAAAATACTTTAAAAATATTATTTAATTTTTTTTTAAGAATTAACCTACTAATTTTTCTTAAATTTTTTCTAGCATCTAAATATTAAAAACATATAACTTTCTATAACAAAAATGATGATTATTTACCTGCTAAAAAAATTAAAAAAGAAAAAACAACCAACCAACAATGTCTTAACATTGAAAGATAAGTTTAATTGTTATAGGCTCTCTAAGAATAAATAAAACATTATGATTAACATTAAATGTAAAAAATCTTTACAATAAAAATATATATCATTAAACTTTTAGAAGATAGTATTAAAAATCTAAAATCAATACCATTTAATTACATTAAATCAATAATCTGAAAAATTAACTGACCCTCTTTTCTTTGTTGTTAAGAAAATAGAATTAAAATTAGTGCGACATTGTGCACGACACCCAAAAAACCCTAATTAATGGACCAATAGAACAGATATTGTCACGAGGGATAAGGATAAAATTTTAGAGCCACTTGTTACATGCCACGTGGCTCCATACGATGGATAAACCAAAAGGATCTAAAGTTGGTTATTAAAATGGCCTTTGACCTCTTCCAAAGGTCACCGTACGCACGTCACACACTATTATTATTAATCAATGCAAGCAATATAGTCCAAAACTGTCCAATCTGAACGTTTGATGCAGAAAATTCCTTTTAAATTTCCTATTTTTCTCTAAAATAAATAACGAAATATGTTTCTAGCAAGATAGATTCCAATCATAATATTTTTTTAAAATTTAATAAAAATTAATCATCCCAAATTCCCAACCCTCATCATTTTTTTACCTTAACATTGCTTCCGATATTAGTTTCCTTTTGATTTAAATACAAATAAACTTATATTTAGGTATGACTTTTGATTTATCTAACTTTTAAAGTAGTAATGAGTAAAGTCAACAAATTTACCATGAATGATAAATAGTTATAATTAGATGTCAATGTAAACATTGTTATCTTGACAGTGTATACTAATTAAACTCTAAAAGTAATTGTGAACAATACTAGTATTAAAAATTAAAATTGATTTAAAAAACAAATTTAATTTAAACAATAAAATAAAATGATTTTCCAAAAAATAATTTACCAAGAATTGATTTTTATTAACAAAAAAACTGAAAATTTTACCTGTTACAGAATTAGTTTTAACAAAATCTCTCAAGTATAATTTTATTTTAAATATGAAAAATTGATTTGATTTTTTTTTCATTTTTTTAAAGTAATTCTGAACAAACTCATCCAAATAAATAATGATATTTTCATGGATGAAATCTTAAAATTTAGTTATAATTTATTCTATAATAATATTTTTTATAATAATAATTTATGAGTTTAACACTGTTAGAATAAAAATGTTTTATACTAATATTAAATAAAAAAACTTTTATAAATAAAAAGTTGTAATTTATAAAACTCATTTATACTATTTTTCACATAGTTTAAATATTATTAGCAATGTGTATTTATTTGTGTTGAGATTTTGGCTTTTGGCGCACGTGGGAAGCGTGAGTGGTAGATCAGATCGAGAGACTAGCTGGGGCCGTTCTGGATGGCTAGCTGGCTGCAGTTAATAAACTTAAAATATTATATTAAAATCATAATCATTTTTTTTATTAATTTTGGTGTGTTTATGATTCAACGTGTATCTATACTTCTTATTTTCTTGATAGAAGAACCTAAATTAAGCGTCGGCCTTCTTCAACAACATCATAAAATCCTATATAATAATGTTGTTGTTGTTGTTGTTGTTGTTGTTGTTGTTGTTGTTGTTGTTGTTGTTGTTGTTGTTGTTGTTGTTGTTGTT
This sequence comes from Psophocarpus tetragonolobus, assembly GCA_037954015.1. NCBI lineage: Eukaryota > Viridiplantae > Streptophyta > Magnoliopsida > Fabales > Fabaceae > Psophocarpus > Psophocarpus tetragonolobus. Next base: position 37,183,441 of record CM075691.1, on the reverse strand, counting down.
GTTGTTGTTGTTGTTGTTGTTGTTGTTGTTGTTGTTGTTACTATTACTATTATTATTATTACTATTATTATTATTGTTATTATTATTACTACTATTATTATTACTATTATTACTATTACTACTATTATTACTATTACTACTATTACTATTATTATTACTATTATTATTATTATTATTATTATTATTACTATTATTATTATTATTATTATTATTAGTATTATTATTAGTATTACTATTAGTATTACTATTATCATTATTATTATTATCATTATTATTATCATTATTATTATCATTATTATTATCATTATTATTATCATTATTATTATCATTATTATTATTATTATTATTATTATTATTATTATTATTATATCAAATAATAATGTACGACTAAATTTAGTTATTCAAATATTATAAAATTTATTATTTTATTTTATTATATTTTTAAAATATTTATTTAATACATTATTATAAATATTTTATTATTTTTATATGAAATAAACTTTTTTTTAGTTAAGTTTAATTGGTATACATTATTAATGTAAAAATACATTTAAATACAATCCTTTGTTCATAGTAGATTTGTTGATTTTACTCGTTACTATGTTTAAAAGTAACGTGTAATTGAATGTTAGTGAAAAGATATTTTATCCAATTTACAACAATTGATTTACAAGTTTGATAGTTATCGGATCTCCTCCAATAGGTGCTTTTTTATATTTTAAAGACTTAACTTCAGTTTTATTTGCAAAATATTGCAGGATAAAAGGAATTCTTCACAAAACAAATGAAATATCAAAACACAACAAATAAAACATCAAAACACTATACAATATAAGGTTGTCTCTTGTGAGACAAACATCAAATGATAAAATTATCATTTTTTTTCTCGCACAACTCATTTTTACTTTTCAACTTTTTTACATTCTCACCTTTTTCTCAATTGTTATAAGTTCCTTCTCCTGTTTAAAATAGAATTTCCCACAACCTTTTGTCATAATAGGTGTGAAATACACATGAAAAAAGAATACATGAAATGCTCATGCATAATGGTGTGATATACAACTTACAAATTATGTGAGAGATACACTAAAACAAAAAATGCATTGGGTAGAAAGGGTAAAAAGTGTATAATGTGAGATGGAAAGGAAAATACGTTTAAAAAATGCCAACTTATGAGCATTGTCACACCATTATCATTCCTTTACTTTTCTTCAGGAATCTCATCATTTCCAATATAAGCTAGCTTCCGTTCATCTTTACAGGGTCCTATGCCTAGTAGAGTATTGGTATGCAAAAAGGAGGATATGAATATCTTGAAGAGTGGTGTCAAAGATGTAATTTTGTTGGCTTTTCTTTGCTAGTTTGGGGGGTTGGGAATAACAAAGTAAAATTGTATTGTGCAATCTAATAAATTTTAAAAAGAATATATTCATAAATTCGTTTCTTTAATTTTACTATATATTGTTTTACAAATGGAGTACAACACCTAAAATGTTGTTGGATGACTAGCTAGGTTGTGTTGTGTTGTTTCTTCAATCTTGTGTAGTTGTGTTAAATTTCACATCAAATAGAGTCTTAAATCTAAAATATAATTTTAAAATTTAAACTCAATTTCTCTTTTATGATGAATATGATAATGCTTGTTTTAGTATTTCTATTTTAAAATAAAAATTGAGTGAAATATATTTGAGTTTTATTTTTTAGAACTAGAAATTACTAATTAAAAGTAATTTTCAATATGATATTTAAATTTATTATTATAGAAACTAACAAGGATATCGGCCATGGAAGTTCCTAAGTAAGAATGTACTATATTTTTAATAAGAAACCTATTTAAAGAGGTCTATGTAGAGTAATAAGTTTCTTAGGAACAAACTCATTTCTTATATAAAACATCATTTTTTAACGTTAAAATATATTTTTATTGATCATATCAGTGCTGAACGTAATTAAAGTTATATTAAAAAAAATATAAATTTAAATTTCTTACAATGTATCCATTTCTTATCATTAGAACAAATTTGTAAATAAATTTGTTAACAGCCACGTAATAATGTAATGATTACAAAAAAAAATAAATTAAGAACCCTAGCTACTCCAATAAAAAATATCATATGTAGTCCTTCCAATAAATAATAGTACGAGGTTATTAGATGATATAATATGTAATTCGGTTTTCTTGTCGCTCTCTTTAGTCTTTTCTTTCTTGTTGCTCACTTTTTCTTCTTATTTTTTATGCTTTCTTAAAGGTGAGATATTAATATCGCTGGACCATTAATATATTTTTTCATAATTAGCTGTTAGCATATTCAAAATCCTCTATCTACATTAACGTCTCATTAAACCTCACGTTATTTAAAGAATTATATAAAATATAAAAAAATTTATAAAAAAAATTCATTAAAAATTCATTATTTACTTTTATTTGAGTTTAATGGGTATACACTATGAGTTTAATTGGTATACACGGTTAGTATAAAGATATTATTTACACTGACATTCAGTGTAAAGAGTAAAGATATTATTTACACTGGCATTCAATCACAATCCTTTACACTGACCGTGTATACCAATTAAACTCATACACTATTAGTGTAAAAAAGAAGATTTTTTTTTTACACTGACATCTAATCATGACTTTTCATTTATGTTACTTTTAAAGTAGTAATCAGTAAAGTCAACAGATTTACTATGAATGAAAGATTGTGTATACTAATTAAACTTTTTATTTATTTATTGAAACAATAAGACAATAATTTAGAACAATAAATATTTATTTATATATATGACCTAAAAATCTTTACACTATTTATGTATACCAATTAAATTTTTTATTTATTTATTGAAACAATAAGACAATAATTTAGAACAACAAATATTCATCTATATATATGGCCGATGGTACTGCCCTTGTACCTATTGTTTATAATATTCTTCAGTTCTGAAATAAAAATAAAATGGGTACGTAAATGTGAAATGTTGGAAGTAATTTAATTTATCACACGTACGTGAAAATGAGGAGAATATACTGTATGTACTTTTGTACTTTTTTTTTGGTTAGATACAATACATGATTATAATATTACTGCATTAAGAAACCATTTTCTTCTAAGCTAACATTACATTAAGAAACCTTTAAAAGTTGATAAATTATATCACTGCAAAAAACTGTCCTAGGAAAATTATGAACTTATCATAAAGACTAATTGAAAAATAATACTGTCTTTAATAATAATATTAATAAGGGTACCATTACAAAATGGGTATATAATATATCGAAAGCTATCTTGAGAAACATGCATATCGATCCTAAACATTCCGTGTATAAGATTGCTGCGTATGCATGAAAGATTGATATAAGGTTCCAAAAAAACAAATAGGAGTAATTATTATTGGGTCACAGTGTCACACAAACAAAGCAATATTATTTTGTGAGGTGGGGACTACGAATCCTAGAGTCATATGTTCATAATATCATGCCACAGATTTACAACAGTTACTGAACATAATCAATCAGTGGCGACTCGAAATTGTTATATAATGTGTTGCATTATAGTATGCTGTTTTTTGTTTTGTTCTTTTCTTCGTTTTCCATTCTTATCTTCTATTTTCCTTAAATAGATATAATTAAAATGATCAAGGTAGTTTGACGGCCAAGATAGTGTGTTTGAAATAGTTTTGTGGTAAAAATATGATTTTATTTTGTAGGTATCGTGAAACAAGAATAATTGTTTCCACCTTTTCACGGTGTTACATGATGTTGTAGAATATATAGCATTAATTTTTGTGTTATTCAAACGTACTGTAAGTTGCTGGTTCAATTTGAGTTTGTCAATTTCAGGTGTATATATATACCTATTTGTAAACTTCTAGGGAAAACAGTGTTACAAGAATATATGAAGAAGGATATTTAAGTTTAAGGCATTAACCTTGACAATTTAAATCACTCAAAACATATTACATAAAATTTATTTAAAGAAAGAGTTTAATGGTCATCTAATAAAACAATTTTATGCTAACCTACTAATCACATAAATAACTATTGATATAACTTTTTAAGTTAATTATTTTTAAAGTGAATAAATTTATCATAAATTATAGATTATGATTGGAAGATGATATAAAATGGTTTATAATTTTAATTTGTGTATTTTATCATTATATTTTCTAACTTTCATTAAATTTATTAATGTTTATGTGTCTCCTTAACAAATATTTAAAATTAATGACATCGTTTTGTTATTATTTTTGTATAACAATATCATTTTATTTTCTATATATATACATGATAGTAAAAAAACATGATTGTAAATGTGAAAGAAAAAAAAAACTCCTTGTGAAGAAGAGAAACTTGACGAGTTACTATGTAAGTTGGACGGTATTTATTTGAGGGAGGAAGAGCTAAACAAGTGGGTTTGGTTAGTTGATGCAAGGTTTATATATTGTTGGTTCGACTTACAAGGTATTGTCCTTTGACATGTGCTCTTATCAAAAGGATGAGTTTTATGATGGGGTATAGGCCAATGGGATTCCACCTAAGATATAATGTTTGACTTGGAAATTGGACTTGAAGAATAGGTATTATATCACTAACTGATAGTGCTTGTGCCTTATGTGAGGAGCATGTAGAAACATGGTCGCACTTGTTCTTGAGCTATCTTATATCTTCTCAAGTTTGGATCAAACTATGTGTCAGATGAGGGATTTCTATTGTGGTTCATAATGAGGTTCGAGATCAATGTTACCAATTCTAGGGGCTTGTTAGTGGAACCAAAGGTTTGACTCGCGCCTGATCTTTGGTTTGGTTTGCTAACATTTGGCACATTTGGAAGGTAAGAAATGTGGGGATCTTTAGAGGATAATTATTTGACATTAATAGTATAATGTTAGTTGTACAATTGAGTTTTTGAGAATGTTGTTATTACACGACAACTATAACAAGTTATTCTTTTGTTGAATGAGTCATAAACCCTACGCTTTGCACTTAAGCCTTTCTTTTAACTTCTTGTAATGCGTCCTTTAAGATCTTTGTAAAGCAAACACTTCTTATGTCGTATGCTTATATAAATTTATTTTAAAATGATTATATAAATTTATTTTGCCACAAGGAGGTGCTCCTTGATGAAAGACATAAAGAAGAAAGCTAATCTTACAAAACTTTGTGCAAGTAGAGGAGAAATATCACAAATCACAAGTTTTATTCAAATGCCACAAGTGATTACATGAGTCATGAAAGTGGAGTAAATCTTAGGGTGCAAGACTCCTTAAACAAGATTAGGCACCTTACCATGGTTAAAAGAGATGTGCTAAGCAAGCTACCTCATGTGCAAAACAAGTGAAAAAGGGATCACATAGTAAAGAGATAGGTGAAAATAGTAGTTAACATAGTTATCAAAATCGCAATTTAACTTGTAAAATTGTATGAGTTTACGAGATTAATGCCCTTGGCGGTTAAATCGCATGTAAAATTGGAAGATAGTAAACTCAGTAAAATTAGAGCAAACTCGGAAAAATCGGAGTAAACTCGTGAGTAGACTCATAAGCAAATTTTTCGAGTGGTGTTTTTCTGTGCCAACTCTAATTTTGAGTGTTTTGAATATAATTTGTTATTATGTCTAAAATGGTTTTAAAATTTTGGGTGTTTCAACTCTAATTTGTATTTATTTGAAGTAATTTAGACTTATTATGTGAATTTGAACTTATTATATATTGACAATTTTAATTTTTATGTAATTTATATGTATATTTTTTAATTAAGTAAACTCTTACAATTCTACGAGTCGAGTTTACCAGACTTTCACGAGTCTACATAAGCTCTTGATTTTGATAACCTTAGTAGTCAAACTCAACATGTGATCAATAGAGATGTGAATATCAGAAAGAGAGTGAGGAACTTAAAAAGAATCCTTATCACTCTATTTGGATTTTACAACCCAACTTGGACTCAATTAGAGAAAATGACCTCTTTTACCATTCTCCTAAAGTCCTACAAAGCAAGGGTGACCCTATAATTGAGAGGTCAACCCAAAAAGTCAACTATACAAATACAAGAAAATTTTTACCGTTTACAACAAGAAGAATTAGGCTTCATATAATAAGAGTTTGGGCTTCTAGCTTTAGGTCTAGATCATTCTTCTTGGACTCTTTTAGATAAGGCTCATGTAATAGGCCTACTATAAGGAATTCTTATTCTTGAAAGAAAATGTCCTCATTTATCTTCTTGAAGTATTCCTTAGGTGGATTGCATTAGAAAATATTGTAATAAAATCACATATTTACTAAAGATTTTTTTCTACATTGATTATTTAGCATATATAAACAAATTTATAGTAGCATACATGAACTTTTATTAAATTGTATATTTTTTATTTTTTATTTTCTTACAATAATTTTCTTTTAAGTTAAAAAGGGATATTCAAAACTAAACAAACTCAAACTAAAAATAAAAAATCAATAAAAAAACCAAAAAATGATAAAAAATTAAAATTGATTGCATATGTTTGGTTTATTAAATTCTTAAATCATGTTGTTTCGTTCAATTCATAGTTAAAAATTTGAAAAACCAACCCATAGCATAATAAATATAATTCCTATATTTTTTTCTCCCTAATAATGTCTAGTTCAAAAGTCATGACATGACTCATGTTATAAAACATAGTCAATCATGTGAGAATAAATAATGGACAACAGAAATACTATGATATCTACTAGTTAGATATATGATGGAATTTTCTTTCCTTGATAGTTTTGGAATAAGTTGATTTTCAATAAATTATCAATAAATATTTAAATCATTCTTAAAGTAAAACAAACTATTTAAGTAATAACAAATTTTCAAAGCCCAGAAATCAAACCAAATCAAATCACCAAATATTGGTTTAGTTTTGTTTGAATTTTATAATATTTTCAAATTAAATTAAATTGAATCGTGTATTTAATTTTCTTGTTTAGTTTGACTGACTTTTAAGGTTAAAATCGAATTAAACCACACCGGACATCTTTACTATATAACACCCATTTATATATTTGAAAATATTATCTAACACTTTTTTAAGATATCTCAAAGTAATATTATTGTAATTTACTCTAGATTAATTAGATGAGGGTTGTGGTATAATATGCATAAAGTTTAGGTTCAAGTCTTGATGTCATTATTGTATTTCAAACTATGTATAAAAAATTAATTTACATGTTACTTGAAAATAATTTAAATAATTTTTAAATATGAAATTTCATTTAATTTTTCTTTCTAAAAACTTTAGATGAGATGAAAAATCTTATATTAATTTCACTTTTAAAATATTATATATAAGTTAATTTATAGGTTAGCATTTGGAAATCTCCTTCTAATTGATATTTAATTTTGAAATAAATTTGACTACTTGATATAAGAAGATATGTAAAATGAACCATTAAGATAATATACACAATGTTATATTTAAATCTTAGTGGATTTATACTTTATTGTATTCTGAATATAAACGAATTAACTTTATTTTGTAAAAAAATCAGTACAATTATTATGTACCACATATTTAATTTTTTTTGTCATTATCTAATATATCATCTCATCTCATACACGTTCTTGGACTTCGATTTATCGGGGCAATTGTTATGGTCCATTCCTGTATGTTAGAATATCATGTGGTTCTGGGTTGACAGGGAGGCCGAATGCATGCCCTGGTATGGGTCATCACTTTTGGGCTATACTCCTTGTAAATTGTAATGGCACTATTGTCCTTAATTAAGAATTCGTTTTAAATTTGAGAACATATCACCAATTTTTTTATACAGACTTGGTATTAGTTAGTTATTGATACAGATGTGACATTGTTTTACTTTTATTATATTGCAGTTGCTTGTATATAGGTTTGTCAATGGAATGGGACGGAGTGAATCCGGGTTTGACCCTCTGGTCTTTGAAAAGTGTGGAGTAAATTCAAGTTTGAATATAAAAAGAACGAATATAACATTTTAATTTCTATCTTTATCAGATATTTTTGGATATGAGTATATCTGTGAGTAAACCGTTATATTAATAAATAATAAAAACTTATAAATTAAAATTTAAGAATTAAAATTTTCAATTAAATATATAACTTTAAACTTATTATATAATTATTATAATTATAACAGGGTGGGTAGTTACCAGGCATGACAAATAAACTTGTACCTGTAGGTCATCTTCAATAAACCTCGAAGTTAACGGAAAATCTCTGATTTGACGGACACGAGTATGGAGAATACCCGATTTGTTAAGTCGGAGATAGGGACAAGGATGAAAATATACATATTCGCTTTGTCCCTGTCCTTGCTCTCGTACCTGCACCCACCCTTCTCTTATTTTAATGAATAAAATATTCATTTGTCTTAAAATTTGACATTTAATTAACAAATTCCTAACTTTGTGTTTATTAGATTACTTTTGAAATTTGAATTAATATTATTATATTTTAAAAATTTATTCTTTATTAAAAAATTATTATAATTTTTTTTGTAGGCATGAGACAAGTATGGGTATACTCAATACCCGACAGGAATGAGTCATAAATCTCATACCCGTTGGGTATGAGAATGAGGATGAGGATAAGTTTTAGGAACAGAGATAAGGATGTGAATATCATACTCATCCCCACCCCATCCTATTACCATGCCTAGTAGTTACATGTATACATGTAATCCTACCTTGTTCACTGCATCGAGTAATACTCGTACCCATGCTCATATCCAATAAAAATGGGTAATACTTGTCATAATCGGGGTGTGTACGAGGATTTTTTCCATTCCTACTAGTATAAGTATGTAGACATTCCTTTAATTAAATTTTAGTAGTTAATAATGAAAGAATAATTTTAAGAATTCATATTATTTATATTTTTATATAATGATTAATATATTTTATTTATCATTATTATTTCAAATATTTTCTAAAATAACTTAAATATATCCTCCATTTGAAATACTTACAATGTAATTATTAATATATATACCTCTATTCTCATTTTCTTTACATGTCTCAAAATCATATATGAATTAAATCAAAGTTAATGGGATTATTTTATCTTGATATATAATTGTGCTATCTTGATATATAATTGTGCTAAATGCTTGAGGAAGAGTTTGTCAGCACAGTGATTATGTTATAAATTCAAATTATGAGGTTATAATATTATTTATATTTTACAACAAATATGATTATATATTTAAAATAGTTTATTTGAATAAATTTAAACAATTAGTAATGAAATGAATGTTTTGTAATATATATATATATAGTTATAAGGTTGATTTAGTGACAAAGTCCACAATGAGAAGAAAAAAGGAGGGAGAGATCGTCATTTTGAATCTCTCCATTAACAAAAACTAAGATATTAATAACTAACATTTGACTGTCAATATATACATATATATATATATATATATATATATATATATATATATATATATATATATATATGCATTCCTGTCTAGCATGGAGTCTTAGCTAGGAAGATTAGGAAAAAGCATGGCTATGATGGAGCTTAGTAAAGATATTTTAGGTCATAGTCTTTAAAATTGCTTGTAAATATTGTGTAGTTTGTTTAGTAATTTTAGTGGGTGCATGTAGCATTTTTAAGGCCTTTGTATTTCTGCCTATTTCCCTTTGTATTTGGGTATGAGGCGCCATTAGTTATTTGTGTGGAGTATATATTAGAAGGTAGGCCTTTTTTCTAGACAAGTGGATGTGTGGTTTGCTTCACACACCCCTTTGTTTGATTTTCACACCTCCTCAACATACACATGGGCATGAGTAGCATGTGGGACCCTCATGTTCCCTCCATGTGGCGCCTAAATCTTTCTCTCTCCTATGTGACATCTATTTGTCTCTTAATTCAAATTTGAATTTGAATTAAGGGAACTATATCTATAATATTAGAATCTAATGTCACATGAGGAACATAGATCCACTAATCTAGGGCCTTGTTTGGCTTTAACTCTTATCCTTACTTCTAGCCTAAATATGTGGACGTCCAACTCCCCCTTCCTTTTCTATAAATAGCACTCACCCCTCTTGTAAGTCAACTTTGATAATTTGAATACAAATTCTATTTTGAGAGCTATTTGTGAGTGTTTTGTTCTCTCTGCTTCTTGAGAGTGCTTCTATGGCTTTTATCAAGGGTTCATTCCCTTGTACAAAACTTCTACAATCTATGGCTTATCTCCTCTAGAGTGGCGCCTCCACCATCACCTCTTATCTCTTCATCTCCATCTTCTTTAACCTTGAAACCTCAAAGAAGAAAGATCATAGGAAGAATAATCCTAGACTGCATCAAGTGGTATTTGGCTACTTCTTGAGGTTTTTCTCTTTCACTTGTCTTCTTCTAAATTTCGAATCATATCTTCTTCTACTTCATCTTATTCTTCTATTTTTTTTAGCAAATTTTTTTGTTCATTATTCTCCTTATTGTCTTGATTGTTTTGTTTAGTAGTTTTCATCTCTAAAATTATATGCATTATGTTTATGTGTTGTTTGTTCAGTTCAATTTTCTAGTTACTTCAATTGAATCATATAATCTTGTTTTAGGTTCTCTTAATTCTGCATTCTACTCTTGACTTTGTGTTGATTCATGTTTAGTGATGTTTCCTAAGAGGAGCCATATCATGACTCCACACCTTTGTGGATGAAGCCACACATGTGTGGTTGGGTGCCTTGGAATCACTATAGCTTCTCTTGTGCATTTTTTTGTTCTGATTTTGGCTCTATTTTAGGCACATTTTCTTTTCAAGTTTATGATCTCTTATGTTTGTCTTAGTTTTAGTATGTTTTAGTCCTTTTATGTCACATTAATTTCCTTAGGTTTAGCCTTTTTGACTTTTACAAAAGTGTGTTGAAAACTTCTTTGAAATTGAGCATCTAAGAGGATAATTTCTTTTGAGTAAGTCTTGTGAAGAAGTCTCGCATGCTTTTAGTTCAAGCATGTTCTACTAAATTTTCAAAAAAATATTGTAACTCAATTTCATCTTGTTATCATTTGTTGAAATTTAGTAGCTCCTTTTTGTGCTAATTGTGAGGTGATTTCTTCTTAAGGTGTGCTTGAGTAAATTGGTGTGAACTTGTGAGTCTCAAACTTGTGCAAATAAGAGAGCTCTAATCACTACAAAACACTTTTGGTGCATTACCTAAGTCACTCTCCATTTTAGTGCATTTTTGAGTTGCTTGTATTTTCTTAGATTGGACTTTTACTTCAAAATTTTGTGTGCCTTGTGTTGAGACTTAGCTTGAACATTTAACGCAATTAGATTGCTCATAAAATTTGTAAATAAAAAAAAGTAATTAGGTGCATCTAAAAGTATAAAAAAAAAGAAGTTAAAAGAAAATAGAAGAAAAGAACAAAAGTTCAAAAGAAGTAAAAAAAAATATAGCAAAAGTAGATGTACCTAATAACAAATTAAAATTGCAAAAAGAGTGCTAAATTTTGGTTGCAATTGCTTGAGTTTAGCTCCATATAGTTCTCGGCCACATCATTCTTGTTTAGTGTAATTTTTGAAAATATTTTGTGTCTTTTTTGCTTTTTAGTCCCTATTCCATTCTAGTAACTTTCTAGGAATTTTCCATTAGTTGTGCTTAGCTTCTTTCATTGCCTTTAATTCTAGTTTTGTATCTATTTTCCTCTTTTTAGTCTTGTCTTTACTCATTCTTTCCTCTTGGATAGTGTGCTATTCTTGTTGAACATTTGCTTGTTTTATTTGCTTCTACTCTTGTTTTCTTGGATTACTTTGGTGCTGTGCGACTTTCTTGTAGAGAAACCTTCGATTGGAGGTCTTCCACAAGGGTAGCACATTAAGGAAGAATTGAACAAGCCAAGAAGGACTTGATCAACAGGAGAAGCAAGGCAAAAAAGAAACACCATTGGAGAGGAGATAGGAGTGAGGACTTTTATTTGCTTTCTTTTATTTAATTTCTTATATTAAAGGCCTTTTTCTAAGAGGTGCTGGATACCCCTAAGGGTCACCTCTTTTTGTTTGTAATAGTTCTTTAGATTTTTAGTTTTAAGAGTGAAGTAGGAAGTTGTACACCTCTCCATACCTTAGGTGCACGCTTAAGACCTTATTCTTTTAGTTTCTTGCTTTTATTTGCCTTGACATGTAGTTGGTGCATTGAGTTCCAAAGGCTTTTTCACTAATTAGGAGAGAAAAAATAAAAAGGGAGAGGAATGTCTCTAAGTTAGATTCAACTTGCACATTCTCAATGGACTCACACAATTCTAGCAACAAGAGTGCGAATCAAGAGGGCTCACCTAAGGAAAACACTCTTGACAACTTTATTAGTGAATTTAGGGAGTGAAGAATAGGAGAAAGTAGGGCAAGAGAAGAAAGAGATGCATGAGAGAAAAGAAGGAAGGAAGAAAAAGAAAAAGAGAGAAAGAAAGAATTAAGGGGGTAAAAAAGAGAAAGAAAAAAGAGAGGGAAGAGAGAAAAGAATGAGAGAAGAAAAAGAGAAAGAAAGAAAAAAAGAGATGAAAAGGTTAGGGGAGAGAGGATTGAGAAAGAAGAAAGGGAGAGAAAAGAAAGGAATGAGAGAGAAGAAAATGAGAAAAGAGAAAGACAAGAGATAGGAAATGGAGGAGATGAGAAGAGAAGAAAAAGAGAGAAAGAAGAGAAAAATAAGAAGCAAAGAGAAGAAGGAGGGGTTATACGTCTAACTCTTCAAGGAGTGACAAGAGTGAGAGTGAAGAGTATGAGGGGAAGCCTAGACCTAGGGTAAGGAGAGCAAACCAAAATTAAGATCAAAGTAAAAAAGAACAAAAAATTGATCTCCCATATTTTCATGGAAAAAACAATGTGGAAGCCTAACTTGATTGGGAGATGAAGGTAGAATAACTCTTCGTATTTTTAAAAATAAATGAAGTGAGAAAAGTGCCCCTAGCAACCCTTAGCTTCCAAGGGTATGCTATGTATTAGTGGATCACTCTTGATGATGAGAGGGGCCGCAAGCATAATCCTCCTATTGAACATTAGAATGATCTTAAAAGGGCTATAAGGCAGAGACACATTCCCTCTTATTATGAAAGGGAACTCCTTGATAAGCTTCAAAGGTTGAGACAACACAATATGAGTGTTGAAGAATATAGGCAAAACATGGAGCTTTTCATAATGAGAGCAAGAATCAATAAAGAGCCTAGGTCTACCATTGCTAGATCTCTTAGTGGCTTGAGTCTTGAAATAAGAGATAACTTTGAACTTTTGCCATATAGAGATCTAGTAATTTAGTTCAAATTTGCATAAAAATGGAGCAACAAATGAAGAGAAAAACTTTTTCCAAGAAGGACTACTCTAATCATTCCCTTACTCTTATGCAAATAGGGACCAAATCAAGGGGAGCTCTTTCAAGAGTCACCCCAAAGATGAACCCATCACAAGCATGCATGAAAAGAAAAATCCTATGCATTCTAGAAATGACCCCTTTACTAGCTCTTCATTTAAAGCTAGCCGCATTAAGTGCTTTAAGTGTCTTGGGAGAGGCTACATTGCCTCCCAGTGCCCCAACAAAAAAAACCATTATCATAATGAGTCAAGACATTGAAAATGAACCATCTTCCTCTTCTAGTGAGAGTAAGGAAGAAGGGGGTAGCATTAACATTGAGTATACTTATCCTTATGAGGGGGACTTGTTGATGATTAGGAGACTTCTTGGAAGCCAACCTTGTAACCCTAGCCAATCTCAAAGAGAGAAAATATTTCATACAAGATGTAAAGTTTTTGACCAAATATGTTCTCTCATTATAGATAATGGCTTTTGCTATAGTTGTTGTAGACAAGGTTGGTTGAGAAGTTGTCCTTGACTTCCATTCCTCACCCCAAGCCTTACATACTTCAATGGTTGAATGAGAGTAAGGAAGTGAAAGTCAATCAACAAGTAGAGGTGCCCTTCTCCATTGGAAACTACAAAGATGCAATTCTTTGTGATGTAGTACCAATGGAGGCAACCCATATGTTGTTAGGGAGGCCATGGAAATATGATAAGTTATTCATAATGGCCACTTTAATGAGATTATCCTCACCTACTTGGGCAGGAAAATTAAGTTGTGTCCTCTCACACCTTCTCAAGTGTTAGATGATCAACTTATTTTGAAAAAGAAGAAAGAAGAGGAAGAGAAAAAAAAAAAAACATTGAAAGTTGATGGGATGGAAGGAAGTGTCACTTCCAAAAAGGTTGTAAAAAAAGAGAGTCATTTTTCTATAAAAGTGGACTTTAAACACAGTCTCCTCCTTGAACAATCTTTATAACTTCAACTCATAAAGGCACCAATGCATACCCTCTAAGTGTTGAGCTTGAACCATCATTCATTGAGCTTGACCATGCATATAAAGTTCAAGATTTGGGAGAAATGGAAAGGAAGGATGACCTTTAAGAAGATTTCCCCTTGGACCCCAAGAAGGATCTTGTTGAAGTTAATTCTTCCATTAAAGAAGTAGCAGTTGAGGTTGTACCCATAACCTTTGAGCACAATAAACCATAACCTTAAAACTCTACTTAAAACGAGGCCAACATTATTGAGCATGAGATTGAGCCCCAAACTTTTGAGACTCGAAGCCAATCTCAAGTTCAACATCAAGAGACATGCAAGAATGGTCCACCCTTAGGCCTATCACTCTTTCTTGGGGTGAACAACAAGATAAGGCTTATTTGGCCTTCTTGAATAAGTGTTCCAATGTACCAAGTATAGTCTCTCCACCCATTTCCAACTATACGAGGCTAGTACTTATTGCATTAAGGGTGAGTTGGGGAACTGTTGTATTGAGGCACATGCACCATAAAAATTTTTCAAAACTTAGTGCATACTTCCATTACCACAACCATAAGGGGCTAAACCATAGACCCCTTACTCCCCCCATTCTTATGATTCTACACCTGCTGACCATATTGTTTATCTTTCTATAGGACTGGAAGAAGAGGAAGAAAGACATCTATATTTGAGGTTAAATCCTCTCCAAGGGGGAGGAGATGATGCAATCCCACCTAGCATGGAGTCTTAGCTAAGAGGATTGGGAGAAGGCATAGCTAGGATATAGCTTAATGAAGATATTTAGGTCATAGTCTTTAAAATTGCTTGTAAATATTGTATAGTTTGTTTAGTAATTTTGGTGGGTGCATGTAGCATTTTTAAGGCCTTTGTATTTCGGTCTATTTCCCTTGTATTTGGGCATCAGGTGCCATTAGTTATTTGTATGGAGTAGTGTATGTTAGAAGGTTGGTTTTTTTCTAGACAAGTGAACATGTGGTTTGCTTTACACACCCCCTTGTTTGATCTCCACACCTCCTTAATATACAGATATGCATGAGTAGCATGTGGGATCCTCATGTTCCCTCCTTGTGGCACCTAAATCCTTTTCTCTCCTAAGTGGCATCTATTTGTCTCTTAATTCAAATTTGAATTTGAATTAAGGGAACTAGATCCATAATATTAGGATCTAATGTCACATGAGGGAACATAGAACCACTAATCTAAGGCCTTGTTTGGCTTTAGCTCTTGCTCTTACTTCTAGCCTAAGTGGATGTCCAACTCCTCCTCCCTTGTTTATAAATAACACTCACCCCTATCTTGTAAGTCAACTTTGATCATCTGAATACAAATTCTATTTTGGGAGTTCTTTGTGAGTGCTTTGTTCTCTCTACTTCTTAAGAGTGTTTCAATGGCTTTTATCAAGGGTTCATTCCCTTGTGACAAACTTTTACAATCTATGACTTATCTCCTCTAGAGTGGCGCCTCCACTATCATCTCTTATCTCTCCATCTCCATCTTCTTCAAGCTTAGAACCTTAAAGAAGAAAGATCATGGAGGAGCAATCCAAGATTTCATGATTTATATATATATATATATATATATATATATATATATATTAAATTTTAATTTTAAATAGTCATATTTGTACCTAATAATTAATAATTAATTTTTATCAATATATAAATTTGTTTAGTATCTAAATTATTGTGTCACATATCATTATAAAATTGATTTTTGATTTATTCATAAATTATATGTTCTCAGTAAGTATGTAAATAATATTTTTCTTTTTCAGTGTTTCCACTTATTTATATATATATATATATATATATATATATATATATATATATGCATTTTTAGGTACTTGATCTTAATATTTATTTTTAATTTTATGCTTTTTTTAAGGTGTAAAAAAATTAGCTTAAATTTATTTCTTATCATTGTTTAAAAAAAATTAGAGGAGATAATTATTTGTTTTTTATAATTATAGATTCTTTTATTTTCTTAGCCCTTACAATTCCTTTATACTATTGTTATATTAATAAATTTTTTTCAAAAATAAAAATATTCGTCTTTATAGATTGTTTACCCAAATTATCAATATTTTTATCTAAAAAATATTATTTTTATCAACTAAATTTAAGTAACAATTATTTAAAATCTAGATCCATTAAACACTAGTTACTTTACTTGTTTTATATAAAAGTTTAATATGATTTAATATAAGTATACATATAAATATTTATACACATTACATTCTTAGGTGTAGAAATGACAATAAGTAATGTAAAAATAATGATTATTCGTTACTAGATTTGTTAAAAAGAAATTCTTTTAAGTTATTCATTAGGTACGCATTATAAAAGATATTTGTTGAGTTTTTAAATATCCGTGGATATCCATATTTACCTACATATATTTTTAAAAATATTTAATTTATAAAAAAATATTATTTTTTTACATGAAGTTTTATAAAATATTTTTTTTTAATTTAAAAATAAAATTATACTATTTTCTATAAGATTAATTGAATTTAAAAATATATTAATATAATATATATACTAAACGTTTGATACAATTAGAATCTAAGTTTTACCTTACCAATATTTTTATAAAATAATTCTATTAATTATCATTTTTCATAAAAAATAACATTGATAATAATAAAATTTGACAATTAATATTTAAGTTCATTGATTTCAAAAAATATTATCTTTTTAAAATTAAATATGTCATATTTTAATTTAATAATTACTATATCCATTAAAAATCTGGTAGAAACAAAAATTTAGATTCAAGAATGACAAGTAGCTTATTTATATTATTTGCACATATATTTTCATAGATTTTATTGCCTAGTATCACAACACTTTTTTTTATTTTTATTTCTATGTCCTTTTGGTAAATTCTAAGATTAAATGTAAACTTAATAATAATGTTATATCTAGAACTTTCTGCATCAAACCTAAACATTTGCTTCATTCTTGTTTGTAGTATAGGTTCTAGAACTTTCTTCATCATTCACGATTTTATTCTCTTAGGTAATTAATTCCGAATCTGATTGTCCGAAAATAATTTATTTTTGCATTCCGGAACAAGTACTGTGGAATACACTAATTACATTTTAGATTAGTTGATAAAAAATCAAATTTTTTTATATTTTAAATTAATTGATTTAAAATATATAATTTTTACATTTTAGATCCAATGATTCCAAATTCATTACTTATATATTTTAGATCCATGAAAAATTTGCATGAATGAATTATACTGGGACCCTGCAGGTGGGGGCTACGGTGGTGGGATGTGGAGGCTGCTGATATTAAAAAAAAAATAAATTATGTTACAAGTCAATTAATTGAAGTTTAAAAAAAACAATATGATGATTAAAGTGTAAGTCACTCTGATAAAAAGTACCTGATTTAATGATAAATAGTTTTTTATAGGATCTAGTTGATCAATCAGGCCATATCACACTAATTAACACTAGTTTTAAAACTATGACAAGAGCCAATTTAGCTTTAAACTTGTTAAATACTACTAGTTCGTGATTTTATCATGCGTTGATAATTAATATATTTTATCATATCTCCAGAAAAGGAAGATACCTGTCACTGTGCAAGTGATGAGCCAGGGAGAAATAAGAAAACAAAAGAGACCACACTGAGATTTCCCATTTTTCTAACTTGTCCAGTTAATGATCGAGTAAACTTGATTTCTATTTATTCTTCATTAAAGTTTAATAATTAAATTGACTTCTTTCAAATAAATGTTCATATTATGTGAATGAATATAAACTAAAATTTCACATACATAGGAGTAACAAGTGTGTTACAATTTGAATACAACAAGATACAATGAAATTTGGAGTGTCTCAGTCAAGTAACTAGAAAATTGAAATGTATAAAAATTGAGGACCTGTACGAATTATTTTAGGTACTTAATTTGAAAATAATAGTTACACAGCCTCATCATGCCTCCAAAGTCCAAAAGTTAGTAAGGCAAAGTTATTGATAGTTTAAATGTAAATTAAACTTCAATCCCATAGAAAAGAATGAGAAAATAATTATGGATAAGTTATATGATACAAGTTGAGCACCTAACATTATTAGATTAAGGAATGATGAACGATGCTTAGGATTTATTAGAGCAAAACTTGCATTAAATCATTAAGCAAGGGAGGTATAAGGTTGGTTTGGTCTGTGATAATGGAGAAATGGAAGGAAGAGATCATAAGTTTGAATTCCTCGATTAACAAAAACTAATATATTAACAATTAATATTTGAACTATTAAAAAAAAATCATTAAACGGGGGCAATGGAAACTTTTTCAACCTCTACAATGTATTCAAGAGTTGCAAGTGGAGGAATTTGGACACCAGTGCCTAAGTCTGCACCATTCTCTCCAAACCCCAATTGAGGATGGACTATTACCTTCCTCTTCCCTCCTGCCTTCATAGTTTTTAGCACATATTCTATCCCTTCACACACTCCCTTACTATATGGCCTTGACCCCATCACCAGAGCCAATGGTTTCTTTTCACCCTCAAATGTGTCTACAAACACTTCTCCACTGCTTTCAACTTTTCCCATAATATCAATCACAACCAAATCACCTGGCCTTGGCGAAGCGCCACCACCAACTTTCAACTCATAGTACCTGTAATTCAGCACATTTTATGTAACACAAAATGAGGCTTATTATTGTATAAAATTATCATATCTGATAATAAAGTGTGAAAGATAATGAACCTTATGCCATTAGGTAGCACCACTTCTTCCACCTTCTCAACGTTCCTATGGAAGACAACTAGATCATTAATCATCATTTATAATTTTGACAAGAGGATTATTGTAGGAAAACAACCTTAATTGTCATCAGAGTTGGTTGTTATTAAATCAGAAAAAGGCTATGTAGAGACTAGAGAGGACTAGTAAGAAAGACAAAGTAAAGAATCATAAAGTGCACCACCATGTCTACTGCTTTCAAGAGATGTGTTTTTCACATCAATTAAACATATGCCCAATGCAATCCTTATAGGACTTGGATAATACAAGCCCAAATTTTAAGAATTGTGAAATTTCTTTAAGGAGTGTTTATTTTAGGTGATACAAAATTATTCTGAGAAATACAATACATTTTCACAAGTGAAATTCCATTATGTTCTCACTACTTACGACCAGTCATTACATACGTAATTAGCTGTGTAAATACAGGTAATCTTTCCTCTCATTGTATCATTTTTAGCAGGTATATGGAACATTCATGTTTCAAGAAAAAATAATTAAACATGAGAAACATTTTCACGATTTTGTGATTTTTGGTTCTTTTTATACATTTTAAGAGACATTCCTATAGTTATTCTTTATCACTCAATATATGCTTTCTGTTTGATACTTACTACTTTGAATTACAATAAGAACATCCCACAATGTGAGATTATCGGTGGTTCAAAGTCTATCAATCACCTAAGTCATCCTTTGTTTCTTGTTATTGATTGATAAGTCTAATTACTTGTTATAATAATAGAGTTTGAAGTTGAAATTAAATTAGCAGGTATGCTGTTTTTTTATATACCAATCAGATTTTGATTATCAATATTAGCCAAGGTTTTCATGCCATTGATTTGATATACATGAATTAAATTTGGATGAAACATTGGAAATAAAAAATATGATTGCTTGTTTGAAAATGAAATTACTAAGGGTTGAGTTATATGTTATTCTTAATCTTATATTGTTCGTCTATTTATTTCTGCTTGTTACACTAACACAAATTCAATTATCTATTTCTTAACTCTTATGACACTTCATTGTTAATCTTATATTTTTAACTTTTTTATATTTTTTAAATATCTAAGACGAAATCATTTTGATCATGATTGAAGTTATGAAACTACACAAAAGGAAGTTGGTGAATTTTAGAAAAAAGTAAAGGGATTGTTATGAAAGAAGTTCAATGAGAAGAATGCATTTTCATATAATTATTTTCATATAAAATAATTCTATTAATTATCATTTTTCATAAAAAATAACATTGATAATAATAAAATTTGACAATTAATATTTAAATTTATTGATTTCACAAAAATAACATCTTTTTCAAATTAAATATGTCATATTTTAATTTAATAATTACTACAGATACGAGTACTGTGAATTTGACCATAGATTTGTAACTTTCATTTTGCATTATTGCTTCTTTGTAATATACCCGAGCATAGGTCAGCGCGTCGATAACAGAGTTATGTATTTCACTACAGACATTTGATCCGTGGCCTAAACCATTTGTGTACGCTTGTATTTTTCTTTTCTTTGTTATAGTTTCTTGGTTATACATCATTTATACTTATTGCTCATCCATATATTGAGCTATTGTACATCTTATGCCTTATCAATGTTTTATTTTTATATTAATATATAAATATAATTATCTTTGCCATTAAAAAAACACAAAAATATGTGAAACTTGCAACAATTAATTATAATTTTATTTTTTTTTATTTAATACAATAACAATAATATATTTAAATAACAAGGATATTTTAATAATCATCATGCATTTATATTCTAAAGAAAATATATAATAAATATATAATAAATCAAACATATGTTTTAATTATTCTATAGAATTAAAAGAAAATATTTCCATGAACTTTAATTTTTAAACAAACATATTTTTTAAAATAGCCAAGAATATAATTTCCGGATGTTATTTCTGAGAATATAATTTCTAAGAACAAAATTACATCCCTTGAACCAAATATTGTTTAAGAAGTCTCGATAAAACATAAAAATAGAAAAGTTCTAGTAACTAACAAAAAAATTGCAGGAACATTGTTGTTAAATAAGAGGTCTATAGGAGCACCAAATGGTAGATTGTTGCCATGTTCTCAGAGAATTTATGACATTCATAAGTTTTGTGTTCTAGGGAATTTTTTGAAAATGTACTTGGTTCAATGTTATAAATTTCTTTTGTGGCTTAAGAAGTTGGAGAAGTTAGAATGAAACAAATCAATAAAAAACACAGTTGTACATATATGTAGTTGTAACACTGACCTTGTATTTGCCTCTTGCTGAGACACCTCAAGGCGAGTCTTGATTTGTTCTGAGATGACACCAAATGCAAGAAAACCAACCCATGCAAGACCAGCTCCTATGCCAAACCTTCTAGTCAAGGATGTGGCTATCCAATCTGTGGATTCAATCTTAGTGGATGAAGTGACTTGTTTGCGGGGCTTTTGTTGCTTAGCTTCACTTGGCACTTGCACTGTTTCCTCATTCAAATTTGTTGTTTTTAGTTGTGGAGATGAAGTTGGTGGCTGAGATTGTGGTGGAGGTGTTGGTGATGATGAAATGTGATGAGTTCTACTAATGGGGAGGGAGAAAATTGGAGGGGAACCAAAGAAAGTAGCCATGTTCAGAATGAAAGAAGGTTGGTTTAGATAGAAAAGATAAAAAAACAAATATCTTACAAGGTCCAATAAGGAGCTAGTCCCCACCTTATCCCTTACCATTTAAGTGGTGGTTTTATCTTATTCTTAGCCTTTGATCCACACAGGTTATGATGGAACCATGGGTAAAAAAAAATCACTTTTCATATTAATACACAATAATAGAAAAACATTTCTACACTATTTATAAAAAAAAAGTTCTACACTGATAAGATTTATACGGATATTTACAGTTTTCTATATTATATTTTACTAATTAATATATTAAAAGTTATATAAATAAAAAATTGTTATTAAATTATTATGTAAAATTTTTTTATATTAAAGATTTTTAAGTGTTTTATTCTTAATAATATTTGACTGTACAGGTAACAGATTAAAGTTCAAAACTTTATCCACAAGGCAATTGTGGTGAGTCCAATGAATGGAACTTAGTTGTTCATCCTTCAATGTGTTAATAAATATTTTTAATAATTTATTGATCATCTCAAAATGTTTTCAGAAATGACTCAAAAGGGTAAAAACTGTCACGCCATTGTAATTTCTGAACTCATAACAAAAAACTCATGTTGTTGCTGACATGAGAGCTTGGAAAGGGTTCTTCATCTTTAATTATATGCTGACACAGAGACCAGGAGGTGGATGATTAGTGGTTTTGGAGTATTTACTGTTTAGAAAACTAGAAAGTAGAGATAGGGTGTATCTTAATTTTTTTTTTTTTTTCTGGGAAAGTGTTGTCTTGTGATAGTTTTCTAGGGATGATAGGTTTCACATCTTGGTCTTGGTTGGCATCCTATTTGAAGCAAAAATTATTTACCCCTTTCGTTTGAAAATAACTATCTTTATTATTTTACATAACCTTTATATTAATATTACGGTAAACTAACCTTTATATTAATATTACGGTAAACTATGTTAAAAATTTTTATAAAATATTAATTTTGTTTCTAAAAATATTTTATGTTAATTTAGTCTCTCAAAATTTAAACCTATTATTTTATGTTCTTATTTATAAATCTCTTATAGTAATTTGATACGTTCTCATATCATTCATTGTGTGTGATTTAATCAGATATAATTTACACAAGAGATAAATTGACTAATTTTTATTTCTAAATTTAATTAATTAATTATGTATAATGTGATTATTTTAAAATTTTTATTTCTCCATGTGAAGGAATTTCTAATATTCGTTTCCACCAATGGCTTTAAAGTTTAAAACCTGGGCTTTGTATTCAGCACTCATCCCCGTGGTAATATTTTATTTTTCTTTTAATAAAATATTAATGCTTGTGGTGTTGCTGTCACAGTGCTGTATATTTGTTTTTCATTGGTGGCTTTTGGTTAGTTGGGGCATGGCTTTTTGGTAGGCATAATTGGCCTGTAGACAGGACCATAAATGCCACGGGAGCCTTGTATATTTAGACCATTAATATGATATACACTGACTCACTGTACTTTTAAGCAACCCATAGCTTTTCTTTTTCAGCTCTGCAGTGTTACCATAACAATAATTTGAATAACAAGGACCGACAACTATGGATCTTTGTCAGAGTTTTCTGATGTACAAGATCCTCACTAGGAGGCGAGTACAGAGCATACTTGCATCTGAAAATACCCTTACCCTATTCCTTCACCTTTCCTTTAGCATGGAGTTATAATGACATAGATAAGAGTTTTCAGGGGAGAAGAGAGAGGTTTAGAAACTCATGTTATCAGAAAATGAAGTTCGTATTGATTTTTCGATCCTCCCATACTTCAGAGAAAACCCCTATTTATAGCATTCCGAGACATAGAAGATTAATATCTCTTTTACATGTGTCTGGATGCGATAAGCTACTGAAAAGTAAGGACGCGTGCTTAATAATAGCACACTTTACAGACTGTCTAAGGGATAAGATTCCCTTGACAAAACACTCTGGCTTAGGGATAAGATTCCCTGTCAGCGTACCCAACACAGCCCATTATTACATTACTCGACAAAGGCAAAAGTAAAGATACTGACAAAGGCAAAAGTAAAGACACTGACACGTACTTATCTAATATTGCTTTCTTTACAGACTGGAAGATTTTATTATTGTCTTCTTACGTAAGCCCTTACGTGATATCTTTTGTCTGCTAGCTCTTTCTGTTTGAGTAAAGTGATTCTCCCTTATCCTTTGAGGATAGGCTCATGACTCGGAGAGAGATTAGGATCAGAAGAGTCTGAGTTTACTTCTATTATCATAGAATCCATCAATTGGTCTTCATCATCACTGACTAAGTCCTTAGCCGTCTGGAATTGATCTGGTGGAACATAGAACTCAGTGACATGCTTGAAAAACTTTATTCCAGGATGATTAGAAGAACTGGGAATAATCCTGTTGGGTACTTCATTCTCAGGACCATTAGTAGAATTAATTTCTTCCAGGTGACGGGACAGCTGGTGTTGATAGCTTAGGTTTAATGGATATTCTTCAAAATTTCCCCAGAAGTAAGCTGTGTTTTTTGACCATAGTTGTCCTGTCTGAGTTTGAAAATAAGGTCTATGAATAATGATAACAGAGGTTAGGCAAGGACTCTTTCCTCTAAGGTCTTGGAGTTTAAGAATTTTTTCTAACTCTGTTCTCCACCAAGTTAAGGGGGAATACCATTCCAATAATGTCCAGAATAGGAAATCTTGTTTGTCAGGATTAATCAAGATATTGTAAGCTTCCTTTGTTCTGATTGCGATAGGAATGGCATTTTGAACGGTTTTGCACCAAATAGCCCATATTGTAGGTTCACATAGATCCCATCCTATGTCACAGAATATCTCAAAGATGCTTCCATAAGGATTATGAGGATCGAAGGATGATGGAACAGTATGCTTATATTTCAAAGTTTCATGGAGGAAGTAAAAGTAATGGGATTGTGCAAAGTACAGAATATCACCGACCGTTCTTTGATTTAATCCTGGAGGGTATTGTTTTTGAGTTTTGGCTTGGTTAGGCAGAGGCTTGGCCATGAATATCAAAGGAAAGCTATGAGTAGTGGTGATCATTTGAATCAACTTTCCTGGCCTAGAAAGAAGATCGGGAATCACATTCTGCTGGCCCTTAATATGCTTTACAGTGAAGTCATATCTGGAGAACCAGTATTTAAGACGGAGGATCTGGGGATCAGGAGGCATTTTATTTTTGAACTCAAGGATCCTTGGAAAGGATGAGTTGTCCATCTGTACCTCAAACTGGTATCCTCTTAGATGAAAGTCGAACTTTTTTATTCCATTTTTTACTGCCAGAGCTTCCTTAAAGGAGGTGTGATAATGCTTTTCAACTTCTTTAAATTGTCCGCTGGCATGTCCGCAGTAAAACTTTTTGTTATCGACTTCTTCTATCAGTATTGCTCCCCAGTAGTGATCACTGGCATAAGTTTGAATAATTCTTTTCCCATCTCCAGGAATTTTCAGTGCTGGAGGATGCTGGACAATCTTCTTTATTTCTTGGACTGCTTTGGTCTGTTCAGATCCCCAAGGAGGGGGGTCTTTTTTCAACAGTTTGGACAAATGACTAGTATACTTGGCGGCATGGGGTATAAAATCCCTGATGTAATTTAAGATCCCCAGAAACTGTTGAATTTGTTTAATGGTTATAAGCTCATCTGGAAAATTTATGAGTTCTTTTGCAATATGAGCCTGTGGCTGATAAGCTCCTTGGAAAAACTGCATCCCCAAAAAATCAATCTTTGTTTGACCCAATTGCATTTTCTTTTCAGAGAGCATTATCCCATAATGATCAGCTAACTTGAAGAATCGGTTGAGCAAATTCTTGTGAGAATCTATGTCTTTAGAGAATAACAAGATATCATCTATGTAGATGATCACATTCTCTAAGAGAGGCTCAAATATTCTGGTCATAGCCTTTTGAAAAAGAGATGGGGCGACCTTGAGTCCGAATGGGAGAACTGTCCACTGATATTGAGCATTAGGAATGCAGAAAGCTGTCTTTTCTCTGTCAACTGGATGAATTCTTAGTTGCCAAAACCCTGATTTAAGGTCAAACTTCGAGAAGACATTGGATCCCTTCAGCAGGATGGGCAGTGTAGAAGCCTTAGGAATGGGAAATTTATCATCCTTGAGGAAATGATTAAGAGGCTTATAATCTATTACCAGTCTTTTTTTTCCTCGAAGTTTTTCAGATCTTTTCTCAACATAAAGTGCTTGACAAGCCCAATTTCATTGAGTAGGCTCAATGAGGCCTTGCTTCAGCAATTGTTGGCATTCTTGTCTTGCCAGTAGAAGATCTGAAGGAGTCATTCCTGGATGAGTAGCTTTAGTAGGATTGACATCCTCATTTAGTTTGAAAGGTAACTGAATGAAAAATTCTTTGTTCTTCCATAAAGGACTGGTATGCCGAAAACTCTCATGACTGTCAGCACATAGAGAGAGAATCTTCTCTTTTATATCTTCAAGTTCTTCTGAAGAGTTGGTTATTGAGAACAGCCTTTGAATGTTGACAAAAGGCTTATGTTCTCTCTTGAATCTCAGCCCATGTGGGTGAACAGATAGTCTTTGTGAAGCAGAAAAGACATCCATTCCAATGAGGACATCCTTGTTAGGTAATTTGCTGCCAATTACCTTCGTCCAGATAATGCAGTCTGCAAAGAATTTTATTCCAATGGGTGTTCTGGTGACCAAGTCTATTTTGAACATCCTCCCATCAGCTGCCAGAAAATGACAAGTTTCTTCCTTCCAATATTTCTTTGGCAGAATATCTGGATTTATCATGGTCTTTTGTGCTCCGGTATCTAGAAATGCAATTGCCCTTATAGGTTTATCAAACTTGGAAGGCAATATGTGTACCTCAAAATTAGGTAATGGTGGAGCAAGGCTGCTGCTATTTATCTCCTGTATAGAATAGATAGGACTGGATTCCGAAGAACTTTCTTCATCTGTGGATTCTTTTAAGGCAAAAATTGTTTATTCATCTGTAGAGCTTTGTTCAGAGTATAAGGATTCCACTTCATTGTCTTTGATATCCAGAGATGAGATGAGCCTTATGGCCTTATCTTTCTTGTTGGGACAAGTTCTGGAGAAGTGTCCTTTTTTCCCACAGATAAAACACCTCGAGCTTGGAGATCTTCCTTTCTTTTTCCGGAAGAATCTAAAAGACTTCTGTTTCTTTTTCTTGGGAAATTTAAAGGACTCTTTTTTGTCCTTCTTCTTTGAGCAGCTACATTTGTCTTTGCACTTGATCTCCAAATAGGACTTTTTGCAAGCTTTGTTGAATTTGTTCTTTTGTCTTATAACATCAGAGAAGAATTGATGTTGCCTGCAAAGCTTGTCTACTGCTTCTTTAGTCATTTGATGGATCTGTCCCATGGTCATTGTTGAGAAATCCTTTTGAGCTGCCATAGCCATCCGGTTAAGTTCTAGCTGAACCTCTGCTGGAAAAGAGGAAACATATGTATTTTTTAGGCTGGCATCATTGAGACCATTTAGAAGATAAAATCTTTTCATCATCCTCTGGAAGTGTCTGTCTAAATCTCTCATATTTAAAGAACAACACTTCATTTCAAAGAATTCCTGTCGTATCTTTCTATCTATAATAGATCCATCTCCAAGAAATTCTTCATGTAAGGCTCCTAAGACCGCAGCTGTTGAATCCAACTTATGGAATTGGTCTTGGCGAACAGCACCTAGATTATGGTACCATTCTTTTAAGATACCTGTCATTCTACAGCAAAATTCTTCAATGACTTTGTAAGAATCAGAACCCTTCATTAGTTTGGTATCTAGCCAGGCACCAAATTCGATGAACCTTCGTCTCCATTGATCTGGTGGATAATCATCTATATCAAACCAAGGTCCACTGGTGGGTTTTGTTATCCCATTTCTTTGGGGTCTATCAGCATCTTCATCAGGAGATTCATAGATAGGTTCTTGTTTGACGGATGTATCAGCAGGAGTAGCCATTAAGATTTTGGATAAATCAGCATGGCCTGATTCATTGTCTGTACTTTCATCAATATCACTCTGTTCTACATCTGCATTTTCAGCTGAGCTGGTACTTGATGAAGAATCTAGAGTGTCAGAGTCATCCTGATAACCTTCTTTTTGAGAATCTTCCACTTCTATGGTAAACTGAGAATAAGGATCTTGGGAATCCTGGAATAGATCCGTTTTGGGAAAAGAAGGTCTGTCTGGTGAGGACAGTGGAGAATTCTGGACTTTCTTCTCTGTTTTTCCTTCAGTCTTAACTTTAGTGGATCGTGAACTAGATTCTGGTCTGGTTCTAGTTCGGTATGCTGAGGCTGTAGGCAAAGTCCATGAAGACTGTCTATTAGGAAATGATGAAGTGGTCTGAGACACAAACCTTGAAGTAGTAGTTGGTATAAAGGCATATGGATCAGAGGGCAGAATCTGCTTTTCTCTTATTTTTTCCTCAATCTGATCATCCAGCTCTTTGATTTGAGCCCTTAAATGCCTTATCTCCTTTTCTTTTGCATGTGAGGCTTGTCAAAAAACTGTCTCTTTCCATTCTTCCTCTAGTCGAGAGATCTCAGTGGTTAGTTGCTGGTAATACCTCTTCATCTTTGTAGAAAGATGATCTAATCTCTCATCAGAGCTTTCTAAATGAGCAAAAATCCTGTCCATCTTTTGGTCAAGTCTTTTGAGAATGGTGTTCTGAGCTTTGGCGTTTTCAGTTTGCCAATTTGGTACCTCTTCAGCTTGAGTGAGAGGCTTAGACTTGCCGTCTGATCCCACCTCAGTAGATGAGATGTTAGGCTTTGTAGTAACCTTAGTGACAGGATCTGTTTTCCTTTCTAAAGGAGGAAAATCTTGCTCATATGGTGTCTCAATAAACATCATGCATGGAATCGGCTGACTGCATGGAGTTGGCGGAATGATTGGAGAGCAAACTCCCCTATTTTTCATAATAGATGGAAGTCCTTCTTCTTTTAGTATCTCTTCCATCCTTTTGAAGATCCAAGAAGGATCTGGTTTCTCTTGATGGTGTAACCCTACCCATGGTTTTTTGGCAGGGTCAAATGTTCTCTTTTGAGGAGAAATACCAGGTCTCTTCTAAATAGAAGGACGAGGTCTTGGCTGAGGAGGAGAAGGAGGTTTACAGTATCCTCCGTCATCACCATCATCCTCATCATCACTGGAATCACTGGAAGAGTATCCAGGATTTTCTTCTTCACTGCTAGGATCTGATGATCTGTCCCAGCAGTCACATCCAGGGTCGCACATGGATGGATCCACATCCCATATGAAGTGACCATCTATTTTATCAGTATAGATAATCATCCCGTCTGCACACAAGGAAGATATGGGAATCTTCTTTCCTTGTAAAACGGTGTCATCATCATGGAATGGAAAATAGAGGTTGACCCACTCGGGGGGTTGTCTTCAAACCTTTTGAACATGGTTCTGACAGATCCATCAATAGATCTTCTAAAGACGGCCTCTGTAGACTGGATAGGCTTCTGATTCTCATGCAATTTTTCATAATCAGTCACCCATTGCAGAGGGATGAGTTCCTTCAGTTGTTCCCTAGAAATATTTCTAGGAACCTGGATGATGGATGAAGTTTCTTCTTGAGGATTGGCAAACACAAATAATGCCCCATCGTTACTGGAGGGTAACGATAGATTTATTGCATGGCTTTGCAGCCTGTAAATGATTTGATGATGCAAGGTGGCAACTAGAGCTTCAGGTACTTGGTCTGCTCCAGTGATCTGTACTTGTACCTTCAACCGATGAGGAAGAGTAGGATCCCTTAGGCTGATGTTGTAGTTGGGAAATATAGTCAGTACTACACTTCCAACATGTAAGGTAGTTAGCACAGTGCCTATTACAGCATTCTCATAATGAAGATAGCTAGAGTCAAGCAAGGTAACTCTGGCAGAGACAGGAAGTCCCTTTCTCCCATGAAGAGAGAGAATTAGGCGCATAGCTCCATAGTGAAGATGGGTGAAACCTTCTGATGTCCAATGCCTGATGAGCTCTTCTGGAATTTCGATAGTCACATATTGTTCCTTAGATGTGGCTACCAAAGAGCATTGTTCCAGTTTAGAAGCTTGGACATAATTTTTCTCTCCAGGTCTTCTGGTGGTGATTAGTTGGGTAATAGACCTAAGAGTTGATCTTTGGCGGCGGAAGATGTTGTATGGATTCAGCAGAGGTGTAGTGGCTTCTGAGATTTGAGCATCTTCAGGAACATAAGAGTACTCAATAAGGTTTTATATTTTGGAAGAAAGTGTTTTGGTAATATTTCTGGGAAGGGAGAGAGTAGAATTTAGGAGAATGGGTCCTGATTGATCAGGGTCAGTGTTTGAGGTTGAAGTTGATGTTTCCATGTACGTGAAGGTTCTCTCCCTACTCACTCTTACCATATCATCATATGGCTCCTGCTTCAGAGAAGGCAAAGGAATAAGGTGCGTGCATATTAGGCTCTGATACCACTTGGAGCGGGAGCCTTGTATATTCAGACCATTAATATGATATACACTGACTCACTGTACTTTTAAGCAACCTATAGCTTTTCTTTTCCAGCCCTGCAGTGTTACCATAACAATAATTTGAATAACAAGGACCGACAACTATGGATCTTTGTCAGAGTTTTCTGATGTACAAGATCCTCACTAGGAGGCGAGTACAGAGCATACTTGCATCTGAAAATACCCTTACCCTATTCCTTCACCTTTCCTTTAGCATGGAGTTATAATGACATACATAAGAGTTTTCAGGGGAGAAGAGTGAGGTTTAGAAACTCATGTTATCAAAAAATGAAGTTCGTATTGATTTTTCGATGATCCCATACTTCAGAGAAAACCCCTATTTATAGCATTCTGAGACATAGAAGATTAATATCTCCTTTACACGTGTCTGCATGCGATAAGCTACTGAAAAGTAAGGACGCGTGCTTAATAATAGCACACTTTACAGACTGTCTAAGGGATAAGATTCCCTTGACAAAACACTCTGGCTTAGGGATAAGATTCCCTGTCAGCGTACCCAACACAGCCCATTATTACATTACTCGACAAAGGCAAAAGTAAAGATACTGACAAAGGCAAAAGTAAAGACACTGACACGCACTTATCTAATATTGCTTTCTTTACAGACTGGAAGATTTTATTATTGTCTTCTTACGTAAGCCCTTACGTGATATCTTTTGTCTGCTAGCTCTTTCTGTTTGAGTAAAGTGATTCTCCCTTATCCTTTGAGGATAGGCTCATGACTCGGAGAGAGATTAGGATCAGAAGAGTCTGAGTTTACTTCTATTATCATAGAATCCATCAATTGGTCTTCATCATCACTGACTAAGTCCTTAGCCGTCTGGAATTGATCTGGTGGAACATAGAACTCAGTGACATGCTTGAAAAACTTTATTCCAGGATGACTAGAAGAACTGGGAATAATCCTGTTGGGTACTTCATTCTCAGGACCATTAGTAGAATTAATTTCTTCCAGGTGACGGGACAGCTGGTGTTGATAGCTTAGGTTTAATGGATATTCTTCAAAATTTCCCCAGAAGTAAGCTGTGTTTTTTTACCATAGTTGTCCTGTCTGAGTTTGAAAATAAGGTCTATGAATAATGATAACAGAGGTTAGGCAAGGACTCTTTCCTCTAAGGTCTTGGAGTTTAAGAATTTTTTCTAACTTTGTTCTCCACCAAGTTAAGGGGGAATACCATTCCAATAATGTCCAGAATAGGAAATCTTGTTTGTCAGGATAATCAAGATATTGTAAGCTTCCTTTGTTCTGATTGCGATAGGAATGACATTTTGAACAGTTTTGCACCAAATAGCCCATATTGTAGGTTCACATAGATCCCATCCTATGTCACAGAATATCTCAAAGATGCTTCCATAAGGATTATGAGGATCGAAGGATGATGGAACAGTATGCTTATATTTCAAAGTTTCATGGAGGAAGTAAAAGTAATGGGATTGTGCAAAGTACAGAATATCACTGACCGTTCTTGGATTTAATCCTGGAGGGTATTGTTTTTGAGTTTTGGCTTGGTTAGGCAGAGGCTTGGCCATGAATATCAAAGGAAAGCTATGAGTAGTGGTGATCATTTGAATCAACTTTCCTGGCCTAGAAAGAAGATCGGGAATCACATTCTGCTGGCCCTTAATATGCTTTACAGTGAAGTATCTTTAAGACGGAGATCTGGGGATCAGGAGGCATTTTATTTTTTAACTCAAGGATCCTTGGAAAGGATGAGTTGTCCATCTGTACCTCAAACTGGTATCCTCTTAGATGAAAGTCAAACTTTTTTATTCCATTTTTTACTGCCAGAGCTTCCTTGAAGGAGGTGTGATAATGCTTTTCAGCTTCTTTAAATTGTCCGCTGGCATGTCCGCAGTAAAACTTTTTGTTATCAACTTCTTCTATCAGTATTGCTCCCCAGTAGTGATCACTGGCATCAGTTTGAATAATTCTTTTCCCATCTCCAGGAATTTTCAGTGCTGGAGGATGTTGGGCAATCTTCTTTATTTCTTGGACTGCTTTGGTCTGTTCAGTATGAAAAATTGCATGAGAATCAGAAGCCTATCCAGTCTACAGAGGCCGTCTTTAGAAGATCTGTTGATGGATCTGTCAGAACCATGTTCAAAAGGTTTGAAGACAACCCCCCGAGTGGGTCAACCTCTGTTTTCTATTCCATGATGATGACACCGTTTTACAAGGAAAAGAAGATTCCCATATCTTCCTTGTGTGCAGACGGGACGATTATCTATACTGATAAAATAGATGGTAACTTCATATGGGATGTGGATCCATCCATGTGCGACCCTGGATGTGACTGCTGGGACAGATCATCAGATCCTAGCAGTGAAGAAGAAAATCCTGGATACTCTTCCAGTGATTCCAGTGATGATGAGGATGATGGTGATGAAGGAGGATACTGTAAACCTCTTCCTCCTCCTCAGCCAAGACGCAGACCTCGTCCTTCTATTCAGAAGAGACCTGGTATACTGATAAAATAGATTTACTGCATGGCTTTGCAGCCTGTAAATGATTTGATGATGCAAGGTGGCAACTAGAGCTTCAGGTACTTGGTCTGCTCCAGTGATCTGTACTTCTACCTTCAACCGATGAGGAAGAGTAGGATCCCTTAGGCTGATGTTGTAGTTGGGAAATATAGTCAGTACTACACTTCCAGCATGTAAGGTAGTTAGCACAGTGCCTATTACAGCATTCTCATAATGAAGATAGCTAGAGTCAAGCAAGGTAACTCTGGCAGAGACAGGAAGTCCCTTTCTCCCATGAAGAGAGAGAATCAGGCGCACAGCTCCATAGTGAAGATGGGTGAAACCTTCTGATGTCCAATGCCTGATGAGCTCTTCTGGAATTTCGATAGTCACATATTGTTCCTTAGATGTGGCTACCAAAGAGCATTGTTCTAGTTTAGAAGCTTGGACATAATTTTTCTCTCCAGGTCTTCTAGTGGTGATTAGTTGGGTAATAGACCTAAGAGTTGATCTTTGGCGGCGGAAGATGTTGTATGGATTCAGCAGAGGTGTAGTGGCTTCTGAGATTTGAGCATCTTCAGGAACATAAGAGTACTCAATAAGGTTTTCTATTTTGGAAGAAAGTGTTTTGGTAATATTTCTGGGAAGGGAGGGAGTAGAATTTAGGAGAATGGGTCCTGATTGATCAGGGTCAGTGTTTGAGGTTGAAGTTGATGTTTCCATGTACGTGAAGGTTCTCTCCCTACTCACTCTTACCATATCATCACATGGCTCCTGCTTCAGAGAAGGCAAAGGAATAAGGTGCGTGCATATTAGGCTCTGATACCACTTGGAGCGGGAGCCTTGTATATTCAGACCATTAATATGATATACACTGACTCACTGTACTTTTAAGCAACCCATAGCTTTTCTTTTCCAGCCCTGCAGTGTTACCATAACAATAATTTGAATAACAAGGACCGACAACTATGGATCTTTGTCAGAGTTTTCTGATGTACAAGATCCTCACTAGGAGGCGAGTACAGAGCATACTTGCATCTGAAAATACCCTTACCCTATTCCTTCACCTTTCCTTTAGCATGGAGTTATAATGACATAGATAAGAGTTTTCAGGGGAGACGAGAGAGGTTTAGAAACTCATGTTATCAGAAAATGAAGTTCGTATTGATTTTTCGATGATCCCATACTTCAGAGAAAACCCCTATTTATAGCATTCCGAGACATAGAAGATTAATATCTCCTTTACACGTGTCTGGATGCGATAAGCTACTGAAAAGTAAGGACACGTGCTTAATAATAGCACACTTTACAGATTGTCTAAGGGATAAGATTCCCTTGACAAAACACTCTGGCTTAGGGATAAGATTCCCTGTCAGCGTACCCAACACAACCCATTATTACATTACTCGACAAAGGCAAAAGTAAAGATACTGACAAAGGCAAAAGTAAAGACACTGACACGCACTTACCTAATATTGCTTTCTTTACAGACTGGAAGATTTTATTATTGTCTTCTTACGTAAGTCCTTACGTGATATCTTTTGTCTGCTAGCTCTTTCTGTTTGAGTAAAGTGATTCTGTAGGATGACAGAAAAGGACAAAGGTAATTTTATATGGTGAAGGCAGCAAAGATTTTGACTTTCCCATGGAAACTTTTAAATAGTCTCCTTATACATGACCAACTTTGGCCAAATGGGTGAATTTACTTGATCAAATAAGTTTGTGCACTCTACAATTAGGTTTAGGAATCATGTGAAAATGGATTAAGTGTGATTTTGTGTTATTCTTTATGTAACATTATTCTATATATTCCTATTTATGATAAATTTTTTTCTTCATTTAAACTTGATATTAATTTTAAGAATAATTTATTTTCTCAATTATTATTATTTTTTTTCATTTCAACAAATAATTTTTTTTCTTCAATTATTTATTTAACTAAAAAAATCATAAACAAAATCTTATTTATATATATACATAAGTCATATTTACAATATTACATATTTTCAATATATATATATATATATATATATATATATATATATATATATATATAGAGGGAAGATTTTTTTTTTTGTACAATTCTCCCTTTTACTTACTTTTTTTTTCTACTCCGGTGTTTACATGGTTGGTGGGAAAGTGTATAACAATGGATTTGTATAGTTAGTCGGTAGTAAATAAAATATAACAACTATTGACCCTTCAATCACTATAGATCTCCTATGATTACTCACAAATACTAAAGTGGAAACACCAATCCCTCTAAATGTGACTAAGTTCTCAATCACATTTGTAATTCATCATGTTCCTGTAAACATTGTTGCAATTACAGCAGAGAAAGAGTTCGGATAATTTGTTGCGCCCATCTTTTAAATTTTGCATTTCTATTAGTTTTTGAAACAAGAAAATAAAGGAGTGAAAACAATTATCATGT
This sequence comes from Psophocarpus tetragonolobus, assembly GCA_037954015.1. Lineage (NCBI taxonomy): Eukaryota > Viridiplantae > Streptophyta > Magnoliopsida > Fabales > Fabaceae > Psophocarpus > Psophocarpus tetragonolobus. The sequence continues at coordinate 37,148,336 of CM075691.1, read as the reverse complement.
AAATACTTCTCATAATAACAATTTAAATAACATCAATTTAAATAATATATATATATATATATATATATATTTGTTTATAATAATCACATATGTAAATATATAAATCTGTTTTTTTAATAATCATATATATATATATATATATATTATTGTAGAAATTTGAATTACTTTTGTAGTGACTAATCAGGATAAATGAGCTTCTTTATCATGGTTTTTTTTAAAGAATATAAGGATATTTCACCTTAAATATTTACTCATTTAAACACCAAGGTCAAACCTCCAACTACAACTTAATTCAAATCTTTATTTAAGGATTAAAACTTTTATTAAAATTTTTGTTATATGGTTATATACAAAAAAAAAATATAACCATTATATTTAAAATAGAATGGTCAATAAAAAAAACTAATTTAGTAAATCCAATAAGTAATTCAAAGCATAGTCTTTCAAGAATTTCATCCACCTTCTTTCTCTCATATTTAATTCCTTCTTATCAAATAAGTATTTTAAACTTTTATGATCACTAAAAACCTCAATTGTACTACTATACACATAATGTCTGCATATTTTAAGTGCAAAAACAATAACAGCTAATTCTAAATCATGGGTTGGATAATTTTCTCATTACTCTCAGTTGTCTAGAAGCATATCACACTATCGTCCCTTCTTGCATAAGAACATACCCTAATCCCATTTTGGAGGCATCACAAAATATTACAAATTGTTCATTGACATTGGGTAAAACTTAAACAGGTGAAATGGTTAGCCTATTCTTGAGTTATTGAAAACTAGTTTCACATTTTTCTGTCCACGCAAAAGCTTGTCCTTTCTTGGTGAGTTGAGTTAAAGGCATGACTCTTTTAGAAAATCCTTCAATGAGTCATCTATAATATCCAGCCAAATCCAGAAAACTACGAATTTCTGTCACTATTTTTGGTGTATCCTACTTTAAAACTGTTTCCACCTTGGTTGGGTCCACAAATATTCTGTCTTTGGAAATCACGTGTCCCAAGAACTTAACTTTATTTAACCAAAATTCACACTTAGAAAGTTTAACATATAGTTGTTTGTCTTTCAAAATCTGAAGAATAATCTGAAGATGTTCTTCATGAGTCTTAGAATAAATAAGAATATCATCTATAAATAACACCACAAAATGATCCAAAAATGGACAAAAAATCCTATTCATATAATCCATGAACACTGCAGGAGCATTAGTCACACTAAAAGTTATTACTTGATATTCATAATGGTCATACCTTGTCCTAAAAGCAATTTTTTGAATGTCTTCTGTCTTCTGCTTTCACTTTAATTTGATGGTATCCTATTCTTAAATCTATCTTAGAGTATATAGTTGCTATTCTTAATTGATCCATCAAATGATCTATCCTAGGAAGAGAATATTTATTTTTTATAGTGAATTTATTTAACTGACAATAATCTATGCATAACCTATAACTTCCATCCTTCTTTTTAACTAACAAAACAGGAGTTTCCCAAGATGATACACTAGGACGAATAAATTGTTTTTCAAGAAAATCTTCCAATTGTTTCTTTAGTTCAAAATGTGACATCCTATAAGGTACCATTGAAATTGGTCTTGTGCCCGACAGCAAATCAATTGAAAATTCAATTTCTCTGTCAGGTGACAAACTAGGAATATCATTAGGAAAAAGCTTCAGGAAATTTTTGAACAATTGCTATGCTTTCCAAGTCTATTTGTTCTTTTTCTTTTTCTTCTTGGGAAGGTAATAGCAAATATCCCTAAACTTCATTCCTTGAATACTTATTTATTGGTTTGATAGTTAAAATCAACAGATCCTTAGAGTTAGAAAATATTACAGACTTTTGTCCACAATTAAGGAGGATGTAATTGGAAGATAACCTGTCCATCCCAAAAATCACATCTAATTTTGATAAGGTAAACAAATCAAATTTACAAAAAAAAATATTTTCAATTAAAATAGGACAATCTAAAAACTTTATTAGTAATCACAGATTTTTTTGTAGGTGTAGAAACAATTAGACTGGTATCTAAAGAAGAAACTGACAGTTCAATATTTTTAACACAATCATTAGAGATAAAAGAATGAGTTGTGCCAGAATCATACGGTACATTTAAAGTTTTACCTTTAATGGAACATGTATATTGAATTAGATCATTGTTTTGGGCGGCTTCGGCTTTGATCATGGTGTACATTCTTCCAGTTGTAGTAAACTTTGATTTGGGTGTAGAAGAGTTAGAATGCATTTTTGGTTGTCCATACTTAGAAAAAACATGACAGGTTTTCCACACTTGAAACAAACAGACCCTTTGAGATGACAATCTTTAGCATAATATCTCTGTCCACACTTAAGACACCTAACCTGATTAGTCATAGGTCTACTAAAATTTTCTAAGGAAAATTGGGAAGTTTGAGGTTTCCCTAGAGAACAGTTATATGGTTTTCCTTCATGGTTTCTCTTTTTATTTAGTTGAGGCCCGAAATACTTTGGTCTATTAGTTTGATTATTTTCAAAAACTTCCAAAAAAAAAAAACACTTTTGAATAAGTGTAGGAAAATCAGAAATTTCTAGTATCCCTACTGCCTTCCTTTAGTTCTGGCCTAAGTCCATTTCAAACTTAATACATTTCATTCTCTCATATGAGTGACAGAAAAAAGAAGAGTATTTACCTAATTCTTTAAATTTAGAAGCATATTCTCCTACCGTCATGTTCCCTTATTTTAATTGTATAAATTCTATTTCTTTTGCTCTTCTCACATCATTAGGAAAATATGTTTCTAAAAATTTAGCAGTAAATACTTCCCATGTAATATCTATTCCTCCTTCTTCTAATAACCTTCTAGTACTATCCCACCAATATTTTGCCTCTCCTACTAGCATAAACACAACATAATTTACTTTTTGATTACCAGGACAATTCATTGTTTGAAATATTTTTTCTATTTCCTTAACCCATATTCCAGCTTTGTCCGAATTATAACCTCCATGAAATTATGAAGGTTTGTTCTTTCTAAATTAAATTAATCCTTGTGATTCAACAGTTTCCTTTGGCCTTTGGTTTCTTATTAAAGTTGCAGCTATGTCTGTAATAGTTTGTACTGTTCCATTAATTCAATATTTCTTCTTCTTCCTACCATATGAAATTATTCAAGTTAAAACTTAGTGACATGATTAGCTCATTTCCCAAGTCTTACATGGAACATTGCTCTTAATACGATAAAAATGTAACGTTATTCTATATATCCCTATTTTATGATAATTTTTTTTCTTCATTTAAACCTAATATTAATTTCAAGAAATAATTTATTTTGTCAATTTTTTTTTTCATTTCAACAAATAAATTTTTTTCTTCAATTATTTATTTAACTAAAAAAATCATAAACAAAATCATATATATATATATATATATATATATGGAAGTGTTTTTTTTTTACAATTCTCCCCTTTACTTACTTTTTTTTTCTACGATGGTCGGTGGGAAAATGTTTAAAAATGGATTTGTATAATTAGTCAATGGTAAATAAAATGTAACAACTATTGGTCCTTCAATTACTATGGATCCCCTATGATCATTCACAAATACTAAAGTGGAAACATCAGTCCCTCTAAATATGATTGAGTTCTCAATCACATTTGTAATCCATCTTGTTCCTAAAAACATTGCTGTAATTACCCTAGAGAAAGAGTTCGGATAATTTGTCGTGTCCATATTTTAAATTTTGCATTTCCATTTTTTTTTTAGATAAGAAAATAAAGGAATGAGAATAATTATCATGTAAATACTTCTCATAATAACAATTTAAATAACATCAATTTAAATAATAAATATATATATATAAATATATATGTATATATTTGATTATAATAATCACATATGTAAATATATAAATCTATTTTTTTAATAATCATATATATATATATATATTTTTTTTTTCTTCTAAAAATTTGAATTATTTTTGTAGTGACTAGTCAGGATAAATGAGTTTCTTTAATATTGTTTTTTTTAAAGAATACAAGGATATTTCACCTTAAATATTTACTCATTTAAATCCCTAAGGTCAAACCTCCAACTACAACTTAATTCAAATCTTTATTTAAGTATTAAAATTTTTGTTATATGTTTATATACGAAAAAAAAAATATAACCATTATATTTAAAATAAAATGGTCAATAATAAAAAAAAACTAATTTAGTAAATCAAATAAGATTATGAATAACAAATTATATAATTATAACTAAAAGTCACATAAAATAATAAATAAAACAAGGTCAAAGACACCTCAATGAATAATTATAGTTAAAAGTAATATAAAATAATTAAATAGAACGAGGTTAACGACACCTCACTAAATAATTATAGTTAAAAGTAATATAAAATAATAAATAAATGAGGTTAGAGACAACTCACCAAATAACTTTAGTTAAAAGTAACATAAAATAATAAATAGAATGAGGTTAAAAACACCTCACTAAATAATTATAGTTAAAAGTAAATACAATGAGGGTAGGAACACCTTACTAAATAGCTATAGTTAACAGTAACATAAAATAAACAACTATAATATTTAAAAGTGATTAATGTCTCCTCCCTTTACCTTAATAATTGAAATAATATAAGATTTTGAATCTTCTTCTCTGATAAGCACACACTTAAGTTATTCTGTTAGCTTTCTTTCTTAGTTTTTAACTTTGACACGATTCTAGTCTTTATTTATAGGCTTGGAAATAGCAAATATGCAAGTAAAGTTTTTTTCATGGTTGTTGAGTTACCTAATAACTATCTATTTCTATTTTACTTACTTAGAGATATATCATAGTTTGTTATGGATAAGCTTTAGACTTATCCTCTCTTTTTTTATATTCACATGTTTTATTGTTCTTTCTAACTTAGTCACTTTTATTTTCTTTTGTCTACACATTACATTACTCTTTATATATACATATAAAATTGAAAAAAAATCCACAATCTAATAAGAAATATACTATATCTTTTTTGGCATGCCAATGAAAATAATTATTATAAAAAGTAGGGGTTCCAATAGCCATAGTTTTTGCAACTTAGTGTGAAAATCCTAGGTTTTGTTTGGAAAACTTATTATTTTTTATAGTTATTTCTGTTGTTGCTACAAAGGTATAGTTTGGTTGTTTGAGATACTATTGAAATAAGCTTTTTCTCGTTCCTTTTCTATATACAAGGTCTTTTTCATGAGTTTTTATGTATTAGGATGATGACTTTTTTCTCTTGTTAATATATATTTAACTTTTTTCTGAAAAAAGGGCATGTTTTTCTACATAATGCATTTCTCACGGGGTTATGTTCACTATCTATGAGACGTGGACAACGTTAAGAATTGATCTTTATATTCATAGTATATTTATAGATATGTGACCATTGTTATAAAGGTACAGACTATTAAGGTAATTTTTTTCTACTCAACACATTTTTCACAAGATTGTATCTACCATTAGAGAGGCGTGAATGACGTTAAGAATATAACCTCTAAAGTAAAAGAAGTTTTTGAAAAAAACAACAAAAAAATCTCTTCTTCGATAAAGAATTCTGGAAATAATTCTTTTGAACCTAATCCTTTCAAAAAGGTGTGCACAATACTTTTATGCTTACGGGTCAAAATATATATTTTATTTGATACAAACTCTTTTTTTTTTTTAATCCATTGTAACAATAGAAAAGTTTTCTGCATATCCGCAAAAATAGGTAATAATATCAAAATAAGATAAATTGACCTACACTAGCTTATTAATGAGATGATCTAATATATTACAAAATTTTGCTTTAACCAATAATCCAGTTAGAGGAATAACTAAAACTATTATATCAAGCTTTTTTTAATAATTTTTATTGAAAATGAATTTTGCAACATTTGAATTCTTACCACTGAAACATTTAGTTAAATATTTAAGAAATAGGCCAAAAAGTTAAATAAATGCTAGGATAATTAGTTTTTATGGATTGTTTCTGGTACACAATTCTAATGTGAACATATGCAAGCTTCACAAAAACATGCACCATGATAAAAATTTTGTAGGGATGCAGAATAAATATATCTTATACAATACTTTGTTAGTATTTAGAGTTTCGATGTGTATGGTTGATGGAATGAAATGAATAGTTTTTTGAGTGTTAATCTATTGTTGTTTCTCATTTATACTTTATCTAAGCATAGGAATTATATAAAGATTAATATATCTTATATTTTTTCATATTTAATTATAAATATATAAATATGTGTAACATAACTTTTTAAGTAGTCACATCACATGAAATTAAATATTAATCATGTATGGGATGTATGGTTGTACGGTTCATAATACATCCCAATATATATATATATATATACATATATATATATATATATATATATATATATATTTATTTGTATATGGGTATTGTGGTAGTGCAACATTTGTTTTTTGGGTATTCATTCTCATATCAGGTTTAGCAATTATGCTATGTTTGGTTGAATATTTCAATTCCATTACCCTTTGACGTAACTACTCATTTCAGGCAGCATATGGGTATTCTTGCAGGTGCAGAATTGAAAATTGGGTTGAAAGAAAAAGATAGTATATATATTATATATAAGGAAAGGGTGAAACAAAAAGTTTTTAATATAATGTATAAGCATGACAACAAAACTATCAACATCTACTATGATGTAAGTGTATCCAAAAAACAATATATTCAATCTCACAAAAAATCTTTCTAGAAAATTACTTCATACTCTTAAGACACAATCGAGGATTACTGCTAGGCATGACAACGAAGCGGGGTGGAGACAAGTATGACATTCCCATCACCGCTTTTGAAACTCATCTCCGTCCCCATACTCGGTAGGTATGAGTTTATGTTCTAATCCTTGTTGGGTATCGGGTATACCTGTACCCGTTCCATACTTGCAAAAAAAAATATTTTAGTAGAAAATAATTTATTTGAATAAAATGATATTAATTCAAAAGTTATCCAATAAATGTAAAGTTTGTAATTTGTTAATTAAATGTCAAACCTTTCTTTTTTTAAAAGACGAATGAATATTTTAGTTATTAAAATAAGAGCGGGATGAGGTGGGTACGTTGACAAGTACGAGTATGGGGTGAGTATGTATATCACATCCCTGTCCCTATCCCCTACTTAATAAATTAAGTATTCCCCATACTCGTACCCGTGCCTAGTCAAACCGAGGATTCCCCGTCTATTTCAGGTGGGTTCGGGGATTATCCATGGGTACGAATTTATTTGCCATCCCTAATTTCTACATCAATCAGAGAAGACAACACCCCTGTTAAAACCAAACTTGTACATTAACCATTTCCAAGAAATAGCCTGAATAGAGCTCATAATATCTAGAGACTCCACTGTTCTATTCTTGAAAACAATGGAGTTTCTCGATATCCAGATACCCCAACATACCACATGCCAAAAGAGATACCTATATTTACTTTTATGTTTACCTACCAACCAAGAGCTAGCTAAATGAAACAACTAGGGAATTTCATCAGGTAAAGAGGACTCAATACTAATCCACTTCAGAACCTTGTACCATAATTATGCATTTCTTTCTAGCAAGGGTCCTGTGACAAGGGCTATGGCTAAAAGGATTGAAAAGGATTTGTTAAGAGAGGGGGGAAGAAAATCTCACCTTCTCATGAACATCAAGAATATTAGTCATAATCTTCTTTTTAGTCCTTGTAATTTGCGTTTTTAATTTGGAACTTGGAGGTGTCATTAGTTTCATTTTTGGTCTAGTATTTTGGCCTTTATTTCTATTTTATTTTAGGAGGTGTAGCTATTATTTTATGTGGAATATGTAAAGTAGCTTGGGCCTTTTTGGAGAAGCTTAGGAGTGTGATTTTTGTCAACCACACCCCCTAAGTTGGTTCCACACTTCTCTAACTCACACATGAAGCATGTGAGACATGTGGGTCCCCTTGGTTCCCCCAAGTGGCACAATTTCTCCTTTCTCTTCCATGTTGGTGCCTACTTGGCCCTTTATGTTGCTCTCATTTTTTAATCTTGAGGTGCCATGTGGACTCCCTCCAAAATTCAAATTCAATCTAAAGGGAACCAAGATCCTTATATTTAGGGCCATTTTTGGATCTCCTTTGCTTAATCATGTGCTAATTGTGTTTAATACAATTAACACTTGATCAACTCTTGCTTGGGTCTTATATTAAAGTGGATGTCCACTCCCCCCTTCTAGCCCCCTCCATCTCTTATAAATAAGTGCCTCCTCCTTTCATGTAGTTTTTGAAACTTGAGTGACAATAGAATTCTCTTTATGAGTTAAATTCCTTTGAGTGTCTTCTTCTCCTTGAGTGAGAAACCTTCAATGGCTTTTATCAAAAGTTCCTTCCCTTGTGGCAAGCTTCCTAGTCTAGGCTTATCTTCCTAGAAGTGGCACCTCCCTACACCATATCCTTCCTTACCATTCTCCATCTTCAAATTTAGAGGAACCTCTTAAAGAGATCATGGGACAAGCATTCAAGGACATATTCTTCCGACGGCCTCCAAAAGACATATTCTTCAAAGTTAGATTGAATTTATCGTTACCAAACAACCTCCGAAAGACATATTCTTCCCTTTCCATTCTAACAACCTCTTCTTAAAGTAATCAACTAGAGGTCTCCACATTCTTGCTGACCTAGGATTGACCCCATCAGGAACTCCCAAGAATTTGAAAGGCGGTGAGCTCACAAAGCAGTTGAGTAGACACCCCACCACATGCATAAACAACAGATCCACATATAGTCCATAAAATTTACTTTTATAAAAATTCACCTTCAATCTAGATGTTAACTCAAAAATTCACAGGATTACCTTCAATAACCAAACTAACTGAAAATCTACTTCTTCCATCAAATTAGTGTCATTAGCTTTAGGGTTTATTGTAGCAAAGAGAATTTTGCTTGATCTCCCACTATGATCTCTTTGTATTGGCTTCAATACCTTTAGAGTTTATAAAGGAAATACAAAACAATGTGGCCTTTATTTAAACACTTAAAACATTTAAGGTTCCTAGAACTATTGCTTGAAATAGTATCATGGGTGTCACCTTTGCTCAAGGTTTTCTTTCTATACGCTTTCTTTTGTATTTTGGGATAATTCCTACAAGGGTATTTCTTTTTCCTAAGATGCCTCTTAGGTTTGTTGTTTCCACTATAAGGAACATGAAGGTCATGGATTAGTCTCTTCTAGGTCTCTATAAAGTTTATACATTTCACTATAGGAACTCTCATAGGCATCTCTCTTTTCTTTTTCTCTTTTATCTTCTTCCCTTCTCTCTTCTATTTCTCTTTTCTCTTATTTTTCTTCTCTTTTTTCTTTCTAACTCTTTTTTCTCTTTCACTCACACGCTCCTTTCTTTCTCTTTCCTTTTTTTCTCTTCTCTTTCTTTTTCCATTTCCTCTCTTTCTCCTTTATCTTGTTCTTTTGTATCTCTTTTTCCTTTCTTCTGTTTCTCTTTTCTCTCTTTCGTCGCTTTCCTCTCTTTCTCTTTTCTCTTGTTCTCTTCTCTCTTGTCTTATTCTTTCCATCTCTTCTCCTTCTCTCCTATATTCTTCTCTCGCTTTCTCTCTTTTCTCCTCATACTTTTTTCTCTTTTTTTCATACTCTTTTTTGTCTCTTTTAATCCTTTTTTCATATTCCTATGTTCTTTTTCTCTTTTCTATTCCATAATTTTATTAACACTCCTAACACTCTTATATGTGTACGAAGACATTATCAAGTGGAAGGATTAGGGAACCTAAGAAAAAGGCTTTCACTTTCTCACCCTTTTTGGTTTTCTCAATTGAAGTATTAAGAGTCTTTAGAACTCAAAATATTTTTGCCTTACAAACGCCCAAAGGAAACAAAGAAAAAAAAATAAAAAGGGCAAGAACTAAAACTAGGTCATGCTCCTAGATGTGAAGGTTGGGGTACCAATTCCTCCCTTCACACAAAAAATTCAAGCTACCAATTATTGCATACAAAAAAGGTGACCCTTATGAGCATCCATCACCTCTAATAAAAAAAGGCATGAATACAAGGAATTAAACAAGAAAATTAAAGAAATTTGATGTTCCTCTTCCTCCCAAGTGTTTGACACTCCAAGTGTATTCTTCTCATTTTGGGTAAATTCCTCTTCCAAGACAAAGCACTTAAAGCCTTGCAATCAACACCCAAAACACTACCTAGTGGCAAGGCCTCCAAACTTGGTCCCTACACACAAGAAGTGGCACAATACTTGGTCACTATAGGAACTCTCATAGGCATCTATCTTTTCTTTTTCTTTCTTCTCTTCTTCATTTCTTTCTTGTCTTTCTATTTTACTTTTCTCTTTTTCTCTTCTTTCTTTTCTTTATAGCTCTCTTTTCTTTTCTTCTCTCTTTTCTCTTTCTTTTTCACGCTCCTCTCTTTCTCTTTTCTCTTTTTTTCTTCTCTCTCTTTTTACCTTTCCCCTATTTATTTTTGCTCTTGTTCTCTTCTCTCTTTTTTCTCTTTTTCTCTTCTCTCTTATCTTGTTCTTTCCCTTTCATCTTTTTCTCTTTTCTCTCTTGTCTTTTTATTTCCTTCTCTTCTCATTCTCTCCTATACTCTTCTTTATCTTTTTCTCTTTTCTCCTCATACTCTTTTCTCTCTTTTTCATACTCTTCTCTTTCTCTCGTTGTTCTTTTCTCATATTTCTCTCTTTCTTTTTCTCTTTTCTTTTCCCTACTTTTATTAACACTCCTAACACTTGTAGATGTGTGTGAAGACATTATGAAGTGCAAGGATTAACCTAAGAAAAGGCTTTCACTCTCTCACCCTTTTTTTGTTTTCTCAATGAAAGTGTTAAGAGCCTTTGGAAATCAAAACATTTTGCCTAACAAAACATTCAAACGAAAGCAAGAAAGAAAAAAAAATGCAAGAAAACTAAACTAAGGTCATGCTCCTAGATGTGAAGGTTGGGGCACCAATTCCTCCCCTTACACCAAAACACAACTACTAGACTTATTACACACAAAAGAGGTGACCTTTATAGACGTCCAATACCTCTAACAAAAGGTCGTTATCACAAGGACTTAATCAACAAAAGAAAATAAACTTGAATTTCCTCTTCCTCCCAAGGTTTGACACTCCAACTTGGTCCCTACACACAAAAAAGTAGTGCAAAGACATGGTAAGAAATAGAAGAAGACACTAAAGCAAACAAATTCAAATTGAAGGAGAGCTAAACTTTTCAAATGAAAGATTTATTATGACAAAATCAAAGAATAAGAAGTGAGACAAGCAATAAAAAAGCTTAGAAAAAAGGTGACACACCAAAGACATCCTAGAAACGCATTAGAATGGAAGGACTAAAAAACAATAAAAAGACACAAGAATTCAAGAAATTGTAATCTAAAAATAATAGCAATTAGGTGTGGCTTCTAAACAATGCAAAATTCAATTTACTTCACGTTTAAGAACTCCTTTTAAAATACTTTAGGTGCATATTTTTCTTAATTTTTTTTTCCTTTGGGACTTTTATAAAAAAATTTTGTATTTCTCTTTTTAGCTCTTTTTATATATTCTTTTAATAATTTTTGCTGCACCTATTAATTCCTTTGATTTAATTTTCTTTTTTTGCTAGGAGAATGATAGTAATAAATGCATGAAGATATTAAATAGAAGGCTACAAAAGTTAGTAATATAAATTGCAATTCAAGAACCAAAAACTAAAAAAAAAAAATAGACTAGTTTTAGGTGAGAAGAACTTACACGCTTAAAAAGTTAGTAATATTAGTGTGCTGTTTGAACAAGTTTGATCCAATTGAAAATTTCAATTGATCCTTGATCTAGACCAAGTCACAAAATCCAAGAGCAATTCACCACCACTAATTACAACAATTTGAGCTACTTTAAAGAAGAAATGAAATGAACACAAGAAATTGAGCATATAATATTTCTTGGACATGAACTCCACTAAAGACCAAGGTCTTTGTATGCTCAATATTTCACAAGATGGATCAACACATTTTTTTTGTATACTGTAGAAAATTGGAAAAGCTAAACAAGGAAAATTAAATGATAACATAAGGGCTAAACATGACAATCTAAATGACAAACTAAGAGATTAAAAACTTGAAAATTAAAGGTGCAAGAAAATAAAAATCATGCCTAACAATGGAAAGAAACTACACGACCAACATGAAATGGAAGCACAAGGAAAGAAACAAAGTGTGATTCCAAAGGTTTAGACAACACTTGGGTGGCTTCTTTTACTAAATTTGTGAAATCATTACCAAGACCTTCCTAGGAGATCACTAGATTAAAAAAACAATAGGCAATAGGTGGAAATTAAAAGGAAACTTAAAGGCAACAAATGATCCAATGAAAGAACTGGAAAATTGAACCATAAAATGAAACAAACATATAGAGTGCAAATAATGGAATGAGAAATTAAACAACATAAGACTATAGCAAAACTAGACAATAAGAAATTTAAATCACAATGACAACACGAAAATGATGAAAGAAATAGGTAGAACAACAAAAAAAAAATAATGACAAAGGCAAAATGAAAGAGACAAAAATAAGAACAATACAACTCAAGCATTGTTGGCTCATGATACCATATGATGAAGTAGATTCATCTTGCTCCCTAGATCTTACTTCCATAAAGAGGCTAGATTATGCAAAATGGAGTATGGAAAGGAAGGGGATGGGGTTGGTCACACCACCAAAAGAAAAAGGACATTAAGGGAAAAAGTTATGGTGATGACCTCTTGAAGGTTAGAAAGCTTCTTGGAAGTCATCCTTGTAAAGACACCCAAACACAAAGAGAAAATGTTTTTCCAACAAGATGTAAAGTATTGGGCAAAACTTGTTCTCTCATTGTGAATGGTGGGTCGTGTTGCAATTGTTGTAGCACGAAGATGGTGGAAAAGCTAGTTTTTACTATTACTCATCATCATTCACCTTACTTTTTGCATTGGCTCAATGATAAAGAGGGTGTTATAGTAGTAAGAGAGTAAGTGGAGATTAGCTTCTCCATAAGGGAACTATAAGGATAAAGTTTTATGTGATGTAGTCCCTATGGAAACTAGTCACATGTTGTTGGGGAAGCCATAACAACATGATAGGGAAACCTTGCGCAATGGTCTCAGCAATAAAACTACTCCTCTCATAAAGGGAAAAATTTTACCTTATATCCTCTTACTACTATTCAAGTTTTTTTAGGATAAAAGGCAACTAAAAGCTTAAGAGAGATAGGGATACAAATAAAGATAAGGTTGCTGGTAGGAAAAAGAAACCTATGGAAGATCCACCTTTGACTTCAACAACATGTGAGGTTATGCTTAAGCCTTTCGAGCACATTGACCCACAACCTCAAGTCCTACTTGAGCATAACTTTAGGGAGGAGTGCTCTAACACACCAAGTTTAGACTTCATTCATGATTTAAATCTTCTTGGGTCAAGGCTTGACACATCAAGGATGGATTAGGGATCTACTCAATAGAGGGAAGAGCACCAAGATGACCTTCATCTTGAAACATTTCATAGTGCCACCCTTTACTACCCTAATCCATAAATGGAACCCTTTGAACTTACTTCATCCCTTCTTCATGAGAAATATTTGCTTATCGTTCTCTATCTTTTTGCGAGTATGGCAGAAAAGCTCAAGATTTAAGGGCAAAATCCTTTTAAGGGAGAGAGGATGATGCAATTCGGCCTAAGGCCCCTTGGAAGGATACATGAAGATTTTAATTTCTTTTATTGTATAAATTAGAATTAGGACTTTCTTTGTATTTTTGTTAACTTTTTATTTTTAGTAGTTGACTCCTAAAATCAAGCTTCCCTTTTGACCGTTGTATTTAGATGATGCAATCCTACCTACTAAAGGTCTTATCACTAGGGTCATGACTAGGAGAATAGAGAAAGACATGACCCGGAAAGAGTTCTCAAGACCTCAACTCTTAATAGAAGTGAATATCATAGGCCAATGTCATTAGATTAATTCTTGTAAATATTAATTAGCCTGTAATTTTCTTAGGGCCATGTATTTCAGCCATTTCTTTTGTAAATAGGAAGAAGATGTGTCTTTAGTTAGTGTGAGGAGTAAGCCTAGTAGAGGGCCTTTAGTCTAAGTATGTTTAGGCTCTCTTCCCTCACCTATAATCCAAAACATGTTTTCAGTTTTTCTATCTTTAACATAATCCAAAACATGTTTTCAGTTTTTCTATCTATCATAACAGATTTTCTAATGTATAATTAGTTCATGCAGACTAGAGAAGTGAAAGCATCACATCAATTTTGATTAAAACTGGCAAAATTGCATTTTCTTTCTCAACCTCTCTACCTTCAATTTTAGAGAAATAACCCTAATATTTTTGTGGTTATGATCTAACCAATTATAACAACGTTTCTCTTCTTTAGTCTTCATTAAAAATATGATCTAACACAATTGATTTGAATATAAAAACATAATTGCATTATTTACCATTGCTAGCTTATATATTAACAATGTAAATATAATCTTCAATATGGTCAATAAAAAATATAAAATATGAGATATATCACAAATTATTATATTTATCATTATTTAAATTTTTTTAGAATAATTTAGGATTATCTACCTATGTTTAAATCTGTAAATTATCATTTTTATTTCTCAAAATCTTATAATTCATAATTACGAATTTTGGATGTTACAATATAACACTTTTTTTTTTGTCAACTTATCAACATATGAGAATTTTTTAACAAAATTAACAAAAAATATTTTTTTATTGATGGTTTTAAAACGTTAGTTTTAATGAACTTATTCTTGAGCAATTGAATTTGGTTGGAAATATTAAAGTTACTTGCCAAATAGATATGATACAAACACCTTTTAAAAATATGTACACAAGAGTATTATAGTAATGTGATGATTTAATTTACCAAATTTGTGTACAAAATATTTAATTTAAATTAAAATAATTAATATATAATTAATATTTGAATTATTACTAAATCAAATATATGATACACCCACCAATTAATTATTATATGTATAGAAATAAGTAAATGGTGTTAAAAAATTATTAGTAATTTTTTTATACTTTTAAGTATTTGCATATATATCAATATAAAAATATATATTCAAAAAGTGTTAATTTTTTATATATTGATAATTTCGTATATTAATTTACTAGTATAAATTATATATAATCTATATTATTATTATATTTCATTTATTAAGTTAAATTATTAATTTTTACCTATTTTAAAATTAATTTAAAATTAAATAAATATTACATATTAATATATAATTTAAATTTAAAATTATGGATAACGTTAATTTATAAAAAAAAATTATTTTTAAAATTTTATATGTTAAATAAATTAATATATTCCGTGCATTGTACGTGTTAATAGACTAGTTTTTTAAATGGGAAAATATTTGTAACACCGTAAAAAAAAACTTAAAATTAAAATCCTTTTTTGTGATGAAATTAAAATAAAACATTAAATTATATTCTACTTTTTATTAATTCATATTGAATTGATTTATTAATATCTATAAAAATATAATAAATTATATTATTTATTATATAAATTTTAATTTATTTTAAATTTTTTCCGTAGCACGTATTAATAAAATATATGTTAATATCAGCATAAAAGAAGATGTTAATATTATATATATATATATATATATATATATATATATATATATATATATATATATAATTCAACTGTCCGTGTTCTAATTTTTTTTTTTCTCTCATAATATGGATAAATGAGATATTATTCTATTTCATTTCAAAGCCAATGATTGAGGTAGTGACTCCAACAAAAATTTATATCAACTAAAAAGTACTAGATTTTGTAATATTATATATAATTTTATATTTTAGATTGAAAAGGAAGAAAATTTAGAGAATTTAAATGTTTCTACAGTGGGTTGAGACTAATGAAGCATCAAGTTTACTAAAAGAAGAAGAAGATTAAGGTGTCGTGTAGATAACAAATTTTAATACATTTTGCAAACTATAAAATATGAAATATCCTCTAGGTACTACATTTCTATTATTATTTGAGGAAAAAATAATAATTTTTTTAATAGGGTTAGTTTTTTTAAAAAAATTATATTTAATTAAAACTATAATTAGTTATATTCCTCAATTTTAACGTATCTATATTTAATATATTAATAAATATTTTAGAAATTAAATATTCTATTAAATATAAAAAATTTACTTTTTATTTTAATATTATTTTTTGAAAATCTAATGGTTGAGATTAATTACTTATTTTTTATATACAATATATGAAAAAAAATGCAAATTGATCCAAAGAAATAAAGCATCTAGCATTAAATGTTAAAAAATATGGATTGATAATCCTATATTGTTATAGAGAGGCATGGATAAGATTATAACCATCACACCTTTTACCTTCACATGAGGTGGCCTAGTCAACAAAATAAATTCATTGTTTAAAAGCATATAAGATATTTTACATGCAGACTTGCAACAAACAGAGTATTATTTAAGAGTTTTAACAGTTTAACAGAAACTCATTATTTAATATGATGATGGTATATGTATGTGGGCATTAAATGTTTTTGTCTTTATTGTTTTCTATTGAATTCATTCATCCTACGTTACAAGTCAATTCATTTGAATATATGTTTTTGTCAAATCTCTCTGATTCTGGCCTTTCTCAATAGATTGGCTTTTTTTACAATAGCACTTAGACAAACACAAGACCTAACTTTCATGTTGAGATTAAGTTAGGCCTAAAGGGTATAAATCATTATTGTATTGGGAAGGATGAGAGTGTTGAGATTGAAAAATTTTGTGTTTCTCCCTCTCTTAGCTGTGTTGATCGTGCTAGCATGCTTTCTTCTATATCAGTGCCCCAGTTCACTCGAAAAGGGTATCAGAAAGGGGGTTCTGTTCAAGCATCTATCAACTGTAAGCATTCTATAGCTTCTTTTTAATTTGCTTTATGTTAATTAGCATCAATTAGAAAGAATGAGGAATTGGAGTTTTATTTGGTTGTTTGGTGATTGACTTAAGTGACATGTTTTTGTTAAGTCAGATATTGGGGCAATATATGCAATTCTATAGCATTTTTTAAGGGAAAAAATGTCAATCTTTTTTGTATGTTCTGCTGTATGATCTCTTTGGCTTACTTGTCTCCTTGTATTATAATTCAAATAACAGTCTTAAAATCTTTTTGTTCTGTCCTTAAAAGAAACTAAATTTTAAGAATTTTTACATAAGTTTATTAAGGCAACCAAGGTTATCAAGATCATTAACTCGACTTGTAAAATCATAGGAGTTTACTTTATTAAAAATATAACTATAATTCACATAAAAATTGAAAGTTTTCGGTACATAATAAGTTCAAATCCACATAAGTCTAAATTACTTAAAATAAGTAGAAATTAAGGTCGAAATACTCAAAATTTCAAAATCTTTTCAGACATAAGAACAAATTATATTCAAAACACTCAAATTAAAGTCAACATAGAAAAACATCACCTAAGAAATTTGTACAAAAGTTTATTCCAATTTTACCGAGTTTACTTTGATTTTACTCCGAGTTTACTACTCGTCGGAGGCTTGTAAAATTGTACAATCTTTTTACGAGTTAACTCACAATTTTGATAATTATGAAGCCAACCATTAAATAATTTAAGACGTTTTTGAAGTAATTATATAAAAGTTACCAAAGTTGTCTTATGACAATATGTAATTGGAAAATAGTGTATTTTTTTAGACTAAATGCATTCTTAATAAGTTTTATTTTTAATATATAATTAAAAGGTTTAAATAAGTTCTTTTATTTAAGGTTTCACAAAAAATCATTTTTAGTACTTAAAATTCAAAAATATTTTTTTTAGTTCCTAATTCACTTTTAATCTTGTTTTTTCAATTAACGACATTAAAAAAGACTGACAAGAAAAACATATTTGTACTCATGAATCACTCTCCTTCTCAACCTTAATCCCTTCAATCTTTAATTTCACATCCAGCATAGTCAAATACACCGAAACTTATAAAAAAACAACGTTAATAAAAAAAATTAATTTCAGGAACTAAAAAAATATTTTTAAATTTCAAGGACCAAAAGTGATTTTTTGTGAAACTTTAAAGACAAAAAACTTATGTAGGCCTAATTAAAAATAATTTAATTGATAGAAAATTAGCTTATTAATAATTGTAAGTGTTTTGTTATTATTGATATTAATTGAAGAAATTTAATGTTAATTAAAAATTTAAAATATTATTTGTATGAATTAATAATTAAATAAAAATACATTGACTTAATTTAATTCAAAAAATTATTTACATTTTATAAAATATGAAAAACTAAAATATATAAAGTTTTTTTACCTTCAATTAAGAGGAACCAAACTTTTTATATAAGAGTGGATGTTCAAGAATAAAAAATTTTATAGAGTTTGACACCCGGTGTAAAAGAGTTTTGCTTTACTGCTAATTATAATCTCTCGTTTACATGAATTTTAAAGTAATAATTATTAAAGTCAACAAACTTACCATATATAAAGGATTGGAATATAGTACGAGTAGATGTATGCAACAAGGATTGGAATATAGTACGAGTAGATGTATGCAACAAATTTGTTATAGGTGTCTAGCTTTTTGTTACACATTATCATATAATTTTTATTAAATTATTAAAAGAGTTTATGTTGCAGTTTGATATTGCAGTCAAACTTTTTAACAATGTAAGGACACATAATTGAATTGGACATGTAATATGGCATGTCAAAATTGATTGCAGGCATATTAACACGAAAGCATATATATTTACTAAATTTTCAAATTGATTTTGAGTTCTTATTTCACTTGCCATTTCTTCCCTATCAGTATTACTCTAAAAATCAAGAATTGGATGATGCCTTGAGGAGAGCTATCATGCCAGACAGAACAGTTCTCCTAACCATGGTAGATGAATCATTGGCAAGTCCTGGATCTATCCTTGACATTTTACTACAAAGCTTCAAATCAGGTGAAGGAACTCAAAGATTACTTAATCACTTGGTCATCATAGCCAGGGACCCCCAAGCTTTTGAGTATTGCAGGTCTTTGCACCCCCATTGTATCCACCCTTCCATCTTTCCACATCATTTTGCTTCCAACAGAGGATCCAGTATGACAACCCCAGGTCATAATTTACTACCTTGGACAAGGAATGATGTTTTGTTTGAAGTGATTCGATTGGGTTACAACATAATTTTCACGGTATGGCTCTTTATTAGTTTGTTGAAGAATTCTTAGTGCATGTTTGGATTGGAGTTGAAATCAACTAAACTAAAACAACAACCTTGTTGCTTCCAGTTTCTTGTATAGAAAACTCAAATTTTAAAGTTCAACTTGATTTCAACTGTAATCCAGACATAAGCGAACTCTTCTCTGACACACTATTTGCAAAAATTTATTGAGACTCACCAAATTATGAGTTCAACTGTTCAAGTGAGATTCACATTATTTCATGAAATAAATTTCAGTCAAAAGAAGTGTTTGTTGGTAACATTTTTCAAGATTGACATATAAAAAGATGGATGAATAAATTATTAATTACCTTGAATTGTATATGACTTTAATTTTGCAGGATGCAGATGTACTGTGGCTTCGAAGTCCATTTAGAAACTTAAATCCAGTTACAGAACTCACTATTTCATGCAATGTCCTTAGTGATGGACAAAGAGGAAGTTACCTGTTGGATGATGGAATCTTCTTCTTAAAAGCAAATGGCATTGCTCTTGAATTCTTCAGGTATTGGAAATTGACCAAGTTTCTATATCCAAACGATCCCTTTGAAGAGTCCTTGTGTACAATGATAAAAGAAAGGCATGAAATAGCTAAGTTGTATGGCTTTCGTGTTCAGCATGTAAATACAAGTTACTTTGGTGGGTTTTGTGAGCTAAATAAGGATATTTTAAAGGAGGCTTATACCATTCAAGCTAACTGTTGTGATGATCTCAAAAGCAAAGTTCATGACCTGAAGATTGTTCTTGATGATTGGATTCGCTTCAGAAAACGTGCATCAAGGGACAACGCTTTGGACGAAATGGCTTTGAGGTGGCCACAGAAGTGCTCCAAAAAGGATAATACTTGAATCATATACAGTTCTGAATTGTTTAGAAATAATTAACATTATAAAGAGCACAGCACCTTTATAAGTGATGAAATCTCCCACCTTTTAGAACTAATGATCCTATTTGTTCCAAGTTAAACTTCAAAAGATTGATCCAAACTATGAATAAAACAAGTTGCTTTCTTTCTAAGCAAAAAGCACATTATTTTTCTCTAAAAGGTAAAAACACAATCACATTTTCAAACCACCTAAATTGCTTCTTCATGACTAAGATATGTCAAGGATTTCAGTAGCCTCATCAAAGAAACCTAACTTCCCAGTAGTTAGTGTCCAATTATAAATGATCAATTTGCCTGGTTCTCCATAACTTAAATAAATATCTCCAACTTAAACTAATGAAAAACCAAGCATAACAAGACCATAGACACTTAAAACAAACACAATGTTTATGAAAAAAAAAAAAAATAGAAAGGGCAGAGAAGTTAATCGCTACTGGCAACAAGCAACATCGTCAGTAACAGGTATTTAATGCATATACTCCAAACTCCAAACTCCAAAGGGCCTTTCTAACTAGGCCAGTCTCATTCAAGACAGAAAACGTTAATTTACGATCTTTTCTTTCCTATTTTCTCACATATGGGCTTTATCGCACCAAGTTTACAACTCCCAATAGACATTATCACTTGACACATAATTTTCCTTGCATGTCACTTACATATTTGCTGATCTAACAAATAACTTTTAACTAACTGGTAAATTCAACATCATATACGGATTCTAAATTGATACAAGACGGGAGAGGAAAACAGAGACTACAGCCAGATTTCAGAAAATTAAGGGCAGAACAAATTTAGATATTTAAATGAATAAATAGCATGACTTAGAATGTAATGTGAATTAAACATTACACTAACTGTATCCAAGGAATTGATTTTTACTTAACAGAACTCACATGCATAAAAAGCCTCTCACAATAAAATGTGAAGAATCGTACAGAATGTAAGTGGATTATGTGGTTTAAATATATGGAGCGTCTACTTCTGGAAGATCCCAGTTATCATCATCCTCTTCCTTCTTGGCTGCTGCAATATCCTGCTTGTTCTGTGCTTGAAATCTCAATTGAGGGCGCCTGAAAATGATGCAAGAAAGACAAATATTAAATAATCTTTCAAAAGGGAACTATCTAACCAGAAGGACACACCCAAATTTTGACAAATATTAATCTTTCCCAAGGGAACTTACTCAAAGAACCACTATGCATCAATGGTTTTGACCAGTCTCTATGTAACACAGTCAAATTTGGCAATTTACGATAAAGAATTAATTTTACAAAGTTATATGAATCACATGCAGATTGACGGAGACCAAAGACATTTAGTGATTCCCCGAGTAAAGCATACACATACAAAAGCATTGTCACTAAGTTAATAGAAGTTGAAAGACTTGGGGGGAAGTGGGAAACTTTTATAACATCATCCCGTTGCATCCTAGGTTGCAATTGCAATCATGAGTCCATTACCGCCAACTTTATCTGCACTCGCCTTATGAAAATATAGTACAACTACCTTCAAAAGTCACAACTCAGAACAGGAGAAGATTTTCATACTCGGTACCATTTTGTCCCAACTTTGTTTTTGAGCTCATTATCCTCTCCTAACGCGTTTGTCAATTTAGAATCGTCTAATTAAGACCATATATATGGCTCATATTTCATCTTGGTCAATTAACCTAAAAAACACATTTAAAATTCAAGTCATCTGATCTTCATCCAACAGTTATAATGCCATAGAATGCTTGCAAAAAATGACTGCACTGAATCTGGACCAAAACTATGCCTTAGCCTTACTTAAGTTATCTTGTTTTTCAACACTAGGAAGCACGGGAATGATAAGAGATGTTTCCCTGATCAAGCAAATTGTTCTCTCTGTTCTCCTTTTCATCCAATCAAATCACTCTTATAACTGTCCCAATCTTATAAATTTTATAATATAGGACCCATAAATTAACAATTACACTCCCATACACTTCCTTAAATTAAGAGTAATATTAGTCCAGATTTTCTCGGATTACGTTACCATTTCCAGTAAAATTTTACACACAAACTTTCCATTTGTTTTAAAAACATAAAAGTGAGATTTTTATGTTACACATCCATCAATTAAGTTTTTTGTAATTTACACTCATTTTAATGATTAAGGCCTTGTTTGAATAATGTTTTTCCAGGAGCATTTATAAAAGAAAAAAAAAATGCAAAGAAAATTAAAAACAACTATTCTATAAATTTCTTTAAATAATGAATTTTTTACATTTTTACAAGCTAATTTTTAATAAGTTTTACATTTTTTTAAAAAGTTATTTTATATTATCCAAAAGACTTAATTAAGTTTTTAGTCTTTATAATTTTACTAAATTCCACTTTTAATATCTTAAACTTAAAATAATTTTAAAGTTTAATTGGTATACACACTAACCGTAAAGAATTTCTACACTGACACTCAATTTTCATTTATGTGACTTTTAAAGTAATTATTAGTAAAAATCTTTATGCCGAAATTGTATACCAATTAAACTCATATTTTTATAATCGTTGAAATTTGATTAATTAGACTAAATTCAAGGTTAATTAAGTGAAATTTGGTCAAATTTTAGATATAAAAACTTAATTAAGTGCATGTAAAACTAACTTAAAAAAAGAAAAGAAAAGAAAGGATTGTGGAGTGTCACTATAGTTGAAGAGGAAGTAATACAATCAATTATCAGTGACTATTTTAATTTGTTGATTTTCCCTATTAATTGGTAAAAAGTAATATAAACGATAAAATTAGATTGTAAATGCGAACTAACTAAACATTGTAAAGAAAAATGAGGCTAGTTTGCGAAGATTAAAACAGAGAGTGAGATTAAAAGGCAAAGAAAATCAATTACCTGCTTCTGCTTTTACGTTTGGCAGCTTCACGAGACTTGCGTTTCTTCTCCTCCTGCTTGTTCTCAAAGAAGCGCCTCCTCTTGCACTCTTGAATGACTCCGGCTCTCATGACCTCTCTCCGGAACCGGTTCAGCAGCCTCTCCTCCGGCTCGTTCTCGTCGACCACCACCTGCACGTTGTACGCCGATCGGAAGAGTAGCACGTTCGCCTGCGCGTGAGACGGGTTCGCCGCAGAGGATAACTCCCCCGAGTACTGCTCCTGCTGCTGCGCGCGCGCGTGAAACGCTAGGCGCGTGGTGCGAGGAGGTTGCGCCTTTGGAGGGAGGAGGAAGGAGATGAAGCTGGAGAACGAGGATGAGGCTGCCATTGTTGCCATGGAATGTGAGGTCCCAACATTCTTTTTCACTTTTCTTTTATCGTCACCATCCTATTCATCATCATAATTAATTGGGTTCTATTGGGCCTCCGCAGCTTTTTCTTTTTCGGCCCTTTTTGCAGTTAATAAATAAAATCTAGTTACTTTCTTTTAGTACCATTTGCATCCTCATTAATTTTAATATTCCGTAACTGCTCAAGGTATCTTTAGTTAGATCAATTGACCTAAAATACATTATATACATTATGGATCAAGTGATTCGAAATTATAAAAAATTTTTATTCTGTTATGATTCATTCGGAACACTATAAATCAATCTTGAATACTAAGAACGATGTGCATGAAACACTCCAAATCAATTCTAATCAACAAGAAACACCAAGAAAATTATACCTGAATGAAATTACTTTTTTTATCCTTTCTAAATAATACTTAAATCAATGAACAATATCCTAGATACTTACAAAAACATTCAATGATTATGATATATAATAGGCACAATGTGACAGTTGATGTTTGACATACAAGAGAAGCAACTAAGCAAGATCATGCACAAACATGCAACAATATGATAAAAAAAGATATAAGTTTGAGAGTTTAAAAATCAAATAATGGTTAGAGTATATTTGAGTTTCCAAAATATTGTAAACATGAGAGAGTATGAATAGCAAATGAAGGGATATCGAAAGAAATTTCCTAAAACCTAATGCTTATTAAGAATTATAGATAGAATGATTTTTTTAAAATAAATCAGGTTTATGTTATATTTTTAAATTTATAAATTAATTTAAATGTGCAAGAAAATAATTGAATATGACAATGAAATTCACTAGTTAAATGTAATATATAGTTACGAAAGACCATAATGCAAGAGGAAGGTAATGTCTCTTCCATTATTAAAAAAAATGGGTTCTTTATTTTATAATATGATCATTCGATGGATTAATTAATTTGAATGGCATTGGCAAATTCCTTCACAAAAAAAAATTATTATTTGATGGAATTATAAGATTAGTTTGGTGGTAAAGTGGAGAGAAGAAGGAAAGAGAGGTTGTCAGTTCAAATACTATTATTAACAAAAACTAATATTTGTCTATGAAAAAATGAGGAAAGATTAACATTTTATAATATAATCATTTGTTGGAGTTATAAGATTGACCTAATGTCGTGCGCTAGTACTAGCGGTTGTGCCGCCTCCCACTGTCACTATCACCATAACTGCCATTGCTGCCATCACCGTTGCCACCACTATTGACATCATCACTGGTACAGTTGTGGCAGTGGCAGTACCAGTGGTGGTGATGGTGGTGGTGGAGGGGGTGATCGCGACCTTGTAGAGGATTTCATGGAAACAATGAAAGAGTGACACATTAAGCATTAATGAGAAAGGTCTCTATGTGAGATAACCATGTAAACTTGTTATGTTTTCTCATATCTCATTATAACCCTCTTTTCTCACCTGAGTTGTTCTCTCTATGTTGTATACGTGTGTGTCTGTGTGTGCATGTTTTAACTTAAACCTACTCTTTGTTTTAAAAAGTATTATATTTTAACAATATAACTTGATTATAATAACATATTTTAAAATTTTGTTACATTTTTTATTAACATTTTTAAAATATAAAATTATAAAATAATTTTTTTAAATAAAATTTATTAAAAATATAATTTTTAATAATTTTAAAATATTATATTATAAAAAAATTATATTATAAAAATATAAATTTCAATTAAAAATTTAAAATGTAAAAAATATTATATTTAATATTTATAATAAAATTTTAAAATATAAAATTATAAAACATAAACGTTGGTAGTAATAATAAAATTTTTTAAAATATAAATTTTAATAAAATTTTAAAATATTATACTATAAAGAATTATATTATTAAAATATAAAAATTTTGAAAATATAAAATTTTGAATATATAAAAATTTAAAAATATAAATTTTAAAAATATAAAATTATTAAATTTTATTAAAATTTTATATATTAAAAAGTTTTATTACTTTTGCAAACAACAAAAAAAAAACTTATCATTATAGAACAAGTGGTATGTAAGTCATGTATTTTACCAATGCAAACCAAGTGGCTTGTAGGTAATTTAGTTTAAGCCCACATACCAGTTCGTTTGTAGGTGTACAATTTTTTTAAGTTTACAAATCAGCTGATTCGTAAACTTAAAAAATTTACATAACTACGGATCAACTAGTCTATAGCCTTAAAAAAGTTGCACACCTACAAACCAGTTAGTTCGTAGATGTACAATTTTTTTAAGCTTAAGGAGTAATTGATTTGTAAGTTTAAAAAAATTGCACACCTACAGACTAAGTGGCAGTGTGTAAATTTTTTTATACCATCAGATTGAGTTACCACCGAGTCAATATCAATAGAGTGAAAGTCGTCATGGACGTCTGTTCTTAAAGGACGTGGCAATGTTACAAATCTCACATGGGTAACTCACACTCCTTGATGTGGTACTTAAGCCTTAAAGTTCTCTCACTTAATAGACTAGTCTTTTGGGTTAGCCTCTCCTTTTGTACTTTAAGTCCTAATAATGGGTGCTTTTTTCATTAAGAGTTATGTTATTTTGATTGTTCATGCTTTTCAATTTTGTAATTTTGATCCTCAATTTCTAATTGTGACATTTGATCCCCTCCTTTTAAATTTTTTTAATTTTGATTATTTTCTTAAATTAAACAATTGACCATTAGTGTCTTAACTTTGATTTCTTAATTAGTTATGTAACATGTTTAGTTATTGATGATTAACAACTAATTAAAATTATTTTATGGATTAAACTAATAATATTTATTTCTAAAAAAATTATTTTATTAAAGCTTATCTCAATATTTCAAATTCTACCTTCCACAGTTAATTGCATGTTTACCTTTACTTTTCACCACCATTGTCATATTCATCTCCATTGGTGATTTCAACATCAAACCTCACTGTCAGAGAATCCTTCCTTGTCATCATGATCATAACCTCTTTGAGCACAACACCTTCTTGCAAATGGATTAGGTAAACGATGAGCAATACCACTTAATAAATTAGCTAGTTAATGTTAGAAAATAATAGTCAACAGTATTAATATGACAAAATGATCAAAATTAAGAATTTTTAAAAAGTTGACTAAATGTCACAATTAAAAATTAGGAATCAATTAGAGAAGAAAATTACATTTTAGTTCATAATTAAAACAAGTTATTTAACTAGTAAAGATACATAGTCATTAAAAAAACATACTGTTTTTTTAAATAAATTACATATATTTAGAAATTTACGTAAACTAATGGAAACTATAGTATGTATATTATTTTAAATAATATATATTTTATTATAAAAATATTCATATTGAATATTTAAACAAATAATGTTCCAATTATTAACGTTAGTTCATTATGATAAACAAGTATTCTTTGATATACTCTTTATTAAAAAAATTGAAATTGAGTCTTAATAGTACTTTCTTGTCCAGTAAAATTTCGTGTTGGATTTTTTTATTCCAATTTATCATATAATATTAAATTTTATTTTTAAAAAAATCATCCATGATGTTAACCAAGTCCATAAGATAGTTACACGACAAAGGTTATTAATATGGAACTTGTTGACAATAATTGACAAAGAATGTCCTTTTGAGTGCCACATGAACAAAACATTTTATGTTTGGAAAATTATAGAGACAACTATAAATTTAAAATTGAAAAGAAATATATTATAGAAAAATAAATAAATAAATATGTTTAAGCCTTACAAAGTTTGACTTAACATATTTATCTATGAGTTTTTTAAAATACGGAGATCAAAATCTATAACAAGATTATTAACTCTTAATGATACTTTATTGTTCCGTAAAATTTCGTGTTGGATTTGTTTTATTCAAATTTAACAATATAATATTAAATTTTATATATAAAAAAAAATCATCCTATTGCTAACCAAGTCCATAAGATAGTTACATGGCAAAGGTTATTGAGATGTCACTTGTTGACAGTAATTAACAAAGAATGTCATTTTGGGGTGCCACATGAACAATAAAATTTCATGTTTAGAAAATTATAGAGACAAGTGTAAATTTAAAATCGAAAAGAAACATATTATAGATAAATAAACAAATGTGTTTTTTTGAAAGAAAAATAAATGTTTTCAAGCCTTACAAATTTTGACTTAACATATTTGAATGTATGAGTTTTTTAAAATATGAGGATCAAAATCATAATAAAGGGAATTCACTTTTTTTGTGTGCGCATTTCATTTCCAATTTTATTTCTATACTTATTTGAAAATAAAAAAAAAATTATCTATCAATTGTTAATAGAGATATTTAAACCTATAACTTTTCATCTTCACATGTAAATTTTGACACTAAAACGACCATATAACCTTATAAAAAAAGTACTTTAGCATATTTATATCCAATGTACATAATTATCCTACTATCTATAATTTATGATCTATAATATTATATATTATTATTATTATATAATTATAATAGAAGTTTTTGGTTTATGACTACTTTACCCTTCTAAAAAATGTATCTTCTCTTACAAATATAATTTTTTCCACTCTCACAAATATAATTTCTCTCATGTTAACAACTGCAAATTTTCACAAGTTCTACCTTACTACCAATGATTCTTCCTTAAACACCATTAATATATGTTTAACTTTGATCATAAATATTTTTAATAGAAAAGTGAATATACAAATGCATTTTCACATCATTAATATACATTAAAATATATCAAAGTATATATATAATTATTATAATATATGTAGTAACAAGTGTCCATAACTATATTAACAAATTTTATAAGCGCGAAAATATATTAATGTTTGAGGTTATAATTATGCAATGTAATTAATTATTACATTACTAAATTTTGTACATAGTTAAATATGTCATATTATATATGATATTTAATTATTTATGTTGTAGTTTTTTAAAACCAACACAATATAGATGACATGTTTTACAAAGAACTAAGAAGAATTTTTTAAAGGTAACCTCATCTGAACTTAAACTCTTTGTTATCATTTTACTATCTCTTTCTTCTTTAGATTAATAACTATAAATAATACTTTATACTCAAATATAGGAAAGCTCAAGAAAATCCTGAATTGCAATCATTATTTTGGCTCCTAATTAAAGAAGAATTGATTACTCCAGAACCATGATATCAGTACATAATTGTCAAATATATCCTGTTTTTGTATATTTTACAATGATATAGAATATAGTATTTTTTAACTTATATTATTTGTTTTTGTATGTATGTGAAAGTTTTATATATATTATCCAAGTTATAAATAATGCACAAAATTGTATAAATATTATATTAATTTCAAATTGCAAAATTAAATATATTAAATTGAAATAAAAATGCGAACATAGGTGCAACAATGCTTGTGTTTTCGCTAGTTATTATATAATGAAAATTTGACATTTTGGTATCCATATTTTATGATTATTTTACCCTTCTAAAAACTGTAACTTCTCTTACAAATATAATATAATTTCTCCCACTCTCACAAATATAATTTCTCCTACATTAATAACTGTGCATGTTCATGCTTTTTGACACAAAGGGTTTTTTGAACAAAAAATTACAAAAAGAGTAAAAAAGTTAACTCAATATTTACTAAAATGGTGTAGTTTTACTATCAAACAATAAAACATTTAGTGTTTTTTGCATTGTTTTATGAGATTGTGCAGAGAAAATGCCAAAGTGTTTGACATTTTGCGGACAACAACAAAAACGCCAAATGATTTAGCGTTTTACGTAGCCATATGGCCAAAACACCAAATGATTTGGTGTTTTGTTATGTGTTTCAAAAAATTAGCAAGTTGTCACAAACTTAGAAACTAAAATTATTAAAGGAAATCATTCCAAAAACCTCTATGTTAAAAAGCCAACATGCTGTTATCTAGCATTTCACTATCCTAACATGTGGAATAAAAAGAAGCCATGAGGAAAGAGATTGGGTTATGGTGACTGGGTGGGTATGTTGGGTCATGGGTGTGATTGATTAATTTTAGCTAATTCTATTTCATTAGACATTGATTCAAGAATATCAAATTGTGGTTTTTGCCCCAAAACCTTACTCTCACTTCATTGGGGTATTGCCCTTGCTTTTGGACAAATCCAAAGTAGGGTTAATAATTTTTTATGAGACATGACAGAATGTCAAAACTAGATAGGTAGAGCAAATGTTTGAATCATTTCTAACAACATGCTGATTTTTTGACACATAGAGCAAAACATTAAATGATTTGACATTTTGAGCCACGTGGGCTATGTAAAACACCAAATCATTTGGCGTTTTTGTTGTTGTCTGCAAAACGTCAAATGCTTTGGCATTTCCTCTAAACACTCACATAAAACCATGCGGGAAAAACATCAAATGATTTGGCGTTTTGTTATGACTTGTCAAACTACACCATTTTAGTAAATATTGGGTTGACCACTACAGTTATTTTGTAATTTTTCGTTGAAAATACTCTGTGTGTCAAAAAGTCATTTGCACAAGTTCTAGCTTACTAAGATCATTCTTCCTTAAACACCATTAATATATATTTACCTTTCATCATAAATATTATAGAAATGTTAATACAAAGGTACATTTTCACACAATTAATATACGTTAAAATATATTAACGTATATATAATAATTATTATTATATATGCAGTAACTAATGTTCATGACTATATTAACAAATTCTATAAGCGTGAAAACATGTTCATGCTTAAGGTTATAATTATGCAATGGAATAAATTATTACATTACTAAATTGTGTACATAGTTAAATATGTCATATTATATATGATATTTAATTATTTATGTTGTAGTTTTTCAAAACCCAACAAATATATGGACAACATGTTTTACAAAGAATTAAAGAAGAATTCTTGAAATGTAATATATGTCATAATTAAATATCATAATTAGTAGTATTTTGTTTTAGTAGACCCATTTTGTTTTAGTATATTTTACAATTATGTAAAATGTAGTATTTTTAACTTATATTATTTGTTTTTGTATATATGGTGCAATTTTTTTATATACCACTACAACCTAAGTTACAATAATGCACAAAATTATATAACTATTATATTTAATTTCAAATTGCATAATTAAATATATCAAATTGAAATAAGAATGCGAACACACAACCAGTATCCTGCTTGTGTTTTCACTAGTTAAAAATAATTCAAACTATAGTTAAAAATAATTTAACAAATTAATGTTAATAGTATTTAAACGCATTCTTTTTTTTTTTTGTTGTTCTCTCATGATTCTTCTCCTTTAAGATGATGTGTTTGAAAAGGGTTAGATAATTAATATAGGTATCTCTCCCAGAATTTGAATTAGTGTTGACAACCTTGTGGGAGATTCTTTAATAAGAATTTTAACAAGTTATTAAAATGTGAAAGATAATCATTAAAAAAACATCTTGTTTTTTAAATAAATTACATATATTTAAATTTTATGTGAATTGCTGGAAACTATATATGTATATTATTTTAAATAATATATTTCATCATAAAATCAAAAGGTATGTGTTGGTACTTTTGACAATATACTCAAAATCCCTTATTGACTTGGTTGTTAGAGTCTTATAGTAGTTACTCTAGTAGCAACCCTCCAAGAACTCAATGATCAATAATGATTAACTTATTGGAGAATATCCCTCACTTTTCTAGTAAGAACATGCGGCACCTGATGCATGCACGCCTAGCATGAGCTTGGGCTAAAACCAATAAGGAAGATGATATGAATGTTGTATTCATATCAGAAGAAGCATGACTTGGATGGAGTTTCAAAGAACTTAGTTTAGGACATGTTCCATTTAATTGTATACATTTAACCATTTTTAAGGCTTGTATAAGCACCCTTATGTCATTAGGATTTTAGGGGTGTAGTTAATTTTATTTTCGGCCTTGTATTTTGGCCTATAGGTTTTATTTTCTTTAGGAAGTGTAATTAGTCTCCTTGTAGAGTGTGTTAATTAGTTTGGGCTGGTCCAACAAAATTTGGACGTGTAGAATCTTTTTTCTACACCTCTAATTCCTCTTCACACCCTTCTAACCAACACATGAAGCATGTAGAAGACATGTAGGCCCCCTTGTCCCCTTGTTTCACTCCATATGTGCTTTCTCACTCCTACATGGCTGATTCTTATTCCTTCTTATTTTAATTTAAATTTTGGAGGTGTCATGTCATTTCCCTCCAAAATTCAAATTCAAACTAGATGGAACATAGATCCATATTTTTAGGACCACGTTTGGATCTTTAGTTGGATTAAATTAGTGTTAATTGAGCATATGCTAAATTAACACTAAATTAAGTCAACTAATTCTTAATTAAGCCAAGTGGACGTTCAACTTAAGGATCCTAAGCCCATGGTTCATGCTTTGCTCTAAAAATAGAGCATTCCCTCTTTCATGTAATTTTTAACACTTATTTGAATGAAAATAACCTTTCTCTAAATTTGAGAGCTCTTTGTTCTTAGAGAGTGTTCATGTTTTCTCCACTCTTGTGAGAGTCCTTGATGCTATTATCAAAGGTTCCTTTTCTGGTGGCTAGCTTCACCATGATTTATTTCCTTCATTGAAGAAGTGACACCAATCTTCACCTCCATCTCCTAGTCTTCCATCTCCATTTCTTCAACCTCAAGAACCTCTAAGAGTAGATCCTAGGCAAAATTTTCAACCTCAAGGATTTTTCATCCATGGCTTAGGGGAATGCATCAATACCCATCGTGGGACTAAGGCAAATTTCTTTAGCCACCCTTACATTCACCAACAATGGCGAAAGAAGCTCCAACAATATTAGACCTACAATGACAAATGGAAAAGTTGAGACAGTAGAATGAATCCCTACGAGCATAGAATGGAGTAGCTCACACCGAAAACAATGAAGCTAGTCATACCCCCACATTAAGGGATGATACTTTGACTCCTTCCTATTGATGTTTAAGTCAGCACAACAGTGTCCGGAGACATCCCTTCACAGATAGCATCATGGACATCCCTCTATCGCCTAGATGGAAACCACTAATTATAGACAAGTATGATGGACCTATTAACCCAAATGAACACATAAATGCCTATGTCACCCAAATTAACCTTTATACAACTGATAATGTGGTCCTTTGTCACGTGTTCCCAACCTCCTCGAAAGGCTCTAGATTGAGTTGGTATACTCAACTTCCTATTCGCTCTATCCATAATTTGATGGCCTGATGCAAATATTCAACGCCCAATACCTTAATTAGAATTTAAGGCTTCAATCCTGAGGTCACCTTGCATTCCATGCTGATGGCCTTAAAATTGGGTCCCTTTGTGGATAATCTTTGTAAGAGCCCACTAGTAAGAATGGATTAGTTGAGATCCCGAGCTGTGGGTTTCAACTAGATGGAGGAACATTCTACCTTTAGAGAAAATTTTTATACTAACCTCAACCCAAAAGGAGACTCATATAACAAAAGGACCAAAGAGAAAAGTTGTGTCCTCACAAGGACAAATTCAGTTTCAAGAAAAGGCAACACATAAGTCCAAGGTTCGACTACTACACTCCACTCAACACAATGCGAGTCCATATCCTCAAAGACGCTTGTAAGACAAAACTAATCACCATCCCAACACTAGCTACAACTTAGCCAAGGTCGAACAAAGTAAACATTATTGATATCACCAAAATATCAGTCATACCATAAAAGAATATTAGGCCCTTAAGGTCATACCATAAAAGAATATTAGGCCCTTAAGGATAATATTAAAGAACTTATCCAAAAGGGACATCTGGGATGTTATGTACAACATAGGTCATCAGATAAATCAAGCAACAAAGGTAGCGATAGGGGAGAAGCTTTGGTGGCAGAGAGTATTGAGATAAGCGAAGATGGTTGGGCGATCCCAAAATGGAGTTGCGATGAATCGAATGACAACATGCTCAAAGGTGTCCTCAATACCATACCTAGCAGATTCGAAGGAGGAGGGCATACCAGTTTGGCTCATAAAAGACACCTAAGGGTTGTTTACAACATCAACCCTCTCAAGCCACTCGAGCAAAAAACCTCCCTCAACATCACCTTCTTGGATGGTGACTTCAAACGTATAAACCCAAACCAAGACAACCTTGTAGTCATCTTTATCGTAGTAGCTATCTGACAGGTATATAAAACCCTAGTCAATTAGGGAAGCTCAATCGATGTTTTATTTTGGTCAACCTTTCTTTAGCTTAATCTACCTTTTTCATTCGTGCACCCTTATGATGAACCATTTTTTGGCTTTACTAGAGACAAAGTACACATTAAGGGATATGTCGACCTTTTAACTAAGTTTGGGAAGGTGGACCAAAGCAAGTTGATCATAATGAGGTACCTCCCTATAGAGGCACTCTCTTCCTACAACATACTCATCGGTAGGCAACTCTAAACAAGCTAGGAGCCATTTTATCAGCCTATCACTTTAGCGATGAAATTACCCTCTAACAACATGACCATTATCATGGTAAAGCCAAACTAGAAAGAGGCTACAAAATGTAATGTAGAAAGTCTCAAGGTAACATCGACATCGCTCCCTAAAGAGACCTGGTGACTAATTACACCCACCATTAATGTGATGGAAGGATTAGACCTTAACCTTTGAATGACTCGACCTACCATAGGCAAAGCCCTACTAGATTGCAAGATTGACTTCGAACCATCTCAATGCACCAAGGTAGGAGGAAACCTAGACCCTTTCAAAAAACAACAAATCTTCAACATCATCATGAAGAACGTGGATCTCTTCGTATGGAATAGCTCAAACATGCCCATATTGACCCATAATTTGTATGTGACAATTAACTAATATGCTTAATTTTATATGCGCATATGAATAATTCTTAATTCTTCTTCATTTAAGGCTTTCTTTTCTTTCTTTGATATATAAAATAGGTATAATTAGGAATTTAGATTATATATTTAATTTAGTTAATAATTACTATTATTTTTGTTGGAAATACACTTACAAGTTTGCAATTAGATCGAAGCAATGTTAGATTATCAAGCAATGTTTAGTTCGGGAGCATCCCAATGGTGGCATACAGAGGTTGAGCACTATTTTATGCCCATTTTGTGGGCGCCCGACGATGGTACATTTGCTCACACTGAGGTTGAGCACCCAACGATCGTGTTGTGACTGTTGGGCAATGATGTTCATTTTGGCAAGGTATAAAAGACACTTTTTTGTCTATAAGAAGAAATCTTCACCATTTCTGACCTAGGGTACTTTCTAGAGAGCTTGTGGTTTTCGTTCCTTCTCCCATTTCTTCTTCTTCTTTTTGCATTCACTCCTTCTTCTAGGTTGCTCATCATCTCCATAAGTGGTTGAGATTCTCCTTCGTTGGGGTTTGATATAACTAACTTGAACTTATGTTTATATTTTAATATTTAATCAATATTTATTATTCAATGTTAGTGTCTCTTCTCTTTTGTATGTTTTATTTATTTCTAGTAAAACCCATTGGTCATCGTTAACTTTTTTTTTAAAGCAAGTTATTTCATTTAGGTTATGTAAGATATCGATAACTAAAACCTCAAATGAGCTTAGACCCTACTAGTAAGGGATTATTAGTTAAGGTATTTTTATGAGTGAAGGAAACACAAGTAATAAACATGATTATATGTTCATTTATGCATGAGTGAAGGTTTAGTAAAGTCAAATCCCATCTAATTATGCTTTTATCTCTTTATCACTTTTAGTAGTTTCTAGTCAACTTTCATACCATTTGTTACCAAGAAAAAAGTATATAAATTTTCTAAGTATCAACTAAGTTCCTATGTATACAACCTTGTACTCAGTTGGACTATACTACTCGATTAGTATGTTTGGCATAGAGATTAATAGTATGCCAGAAGCTATTCGTGTACCCACACACCAAACCAATAGACTAACAACCAAGGAATATAGAAGAATAGAAGACAAAAATTTCCAAGCAGAAGGCTGAAAAGTTGAAAGCTACCAACTTTATGTGGCTAGTCAATATAGTCATGGTGAGAAAGTCAAATGGAAAATAGAGCATGTGCATCAACTACACCGACCTCAACAAAGTTTGTCTTTACAATGCCTACCCCTTTCCAGCATAAACCGACTTATTAACGATGCTTCAAGTCATAGGACATTGAGTTTCCTCAACCCCTACTTGGGATATAACCAAATAATGACTTGTGCACCTAACTAAGAAAAGATTGCTTTCATCATCGATGATGCAAATTATTGCTACAAGGTCATGCCTTTCAATCTAAAAAACGCAAGGGTCACATATTAACGATTAATTGACAAAATATTCAAGTATCATATCAAACGCAACATGGAGATTTATGTCAACAACAGGGTGATTAAGTTGGAAGTTCCTTCTTAACACAGTCGCGATCTAGCTAAGGCCTTCAAACAAATAAGAAAGCATGACATGAGACTTAGCTCAGAGAAGTGTGTCTTCGAAGTTTAAGGGAAACAGTTCCTTAGATTGAAGTGCAATGGTGGATTTATTTGTAATTAATTCTAAATTATTCTTGAGCAGATTTCAGAATTTATCTCAACATTTTCATGTAGTTCTCTTGACTCTTCTAGTTCTTTGTGCACATCTCATGTAGAAGGGGAGATTGATCATGATATGGATACATTGATTCATGATGCATTTGTAATGCATGAAATTAATGAGAAAGATGATACAAATATAAACATAAAGGATGTAGATTTTGGAGTATTTAGGAATGAAAACAATGTTCAACAACCTGAAAAGAGTAATAGTTCAGAGAAGTTTTATCAACTATTAAGGGAGGGAGAGCAAAAGCTTTATCCGAATTGTAAGAAGTTTACAAAATTGTCATTCCTTGTACATTTGTATCACTTAAGGTGTCTAAATGGGTGGAAAGATAAAAGTTTTTCAATGTTGTTAGAGTTGTTAAGTGATGCTTTACCAGAACAAAATTCTTTGCCCAAATCACTTTATGATACAAAGAGGATTATTTCTAGGTTAGGTCTATCATATGAAAAAATTCATGTTTGTCCCAATGAGTGCATATTGTATAGGAAGGATTTGGATGATGCTGAAAGTTGTCCTAAATGCAATTTCTCAATATGGAAATGTAACTCTGATGATGTTGAATGTAGAAAAAAGATACCTGCA
This sequence comes from Psophocarpus tetragonolobus, assembly GCA_037954015.1. Lineage (NCBI taxonomy): Eukaryota > Viridiplantae > Streptophyta > Magnoliopsida > Fabales > Fabaceae > Psophocarpus > Psophocarpus tetragonolobus. The sequence goes on along the minus strand of CM075691.1, from coordinate 37,111,764 downwards.
AAGATTCTACGTTGGTTTCCTCTTATACCTCAACTACAAAGACTTTTTCAATCATAAAAAATAGCTTCTTTTATGACATGGCATAATGATGGTCGAACTAAAGATGGACTTTTAAGGCATCTTGCTGATTCATTTGTGGCATCTTGTTGATTCATTTGTTTGGAAGGATTTTGATTGTCAATATCTTGCTGATGCATTAAAAATTTAAAAAAAAAACTATATTAACATACAAAATATATCAAAATTTAAAATATTTTAAATCATTATTATGAGAATTCTACTATGACAAAGTGGGGGTGTGCACTTAGTTGACCTTGGAAGTTTAACTTGACCTCATCATGGTTGGATTAGCTTGGACTCCAAGACTACCTAGTCTATAAATAGACTCCCCCACCCTCTTGTAATACTTTTGGATGATATGTGATATTGAGTTTTTTTGTGAGAGTGAGTCTCCTTTTGAGCGAGTGAGTTTCTCCAAAAGAGAAGTTTCTTTCTAACTTTTATCAAATGTCCCTCTTTTGTAGCAAACATTTTAGCTTATCTCCTATTTGAGAGTTGGGCCTCATCCTCTATTTCTCCTCTTAGCTTAAGCAACCTCTATTATTAAAGTAGAAGTGGCAGTTAGGCAAGGCAAGGTTGAGTTTAGCCTCCTTACCCCCTGCCTAGCAACCAAAATCATTCCCACTCCTGTTGGGGTAAAAAAATTTAACCACCCCACCTTTGCACACAAAACAAAGAAAAAACAATTCAAAATGATAAGTTCCAAAGGGATGTGGGATTGGCCACAATGCTATGGCCATCACACTGATCTCATTACTAGTCATGACGCATCATTCACAGCACCATGGTCTTGACCATAGTTCCGTGGTTCTGTCACACTCATGATTGAATGGGTGGTCCAAAAAGGTGTAGGTTTGTGGACAAACACGTGGTATATATATATATATATATATATATATATATATATATATATATATATATATATATATATATATATATATATATACACTTATGGAAGGGGATCCACTTATTTCAATAGTAAGTATAAGAGACTTACTCGTCATCTCCACCATTTATTTTTTTAAAATCCGATGGTTGTAATATGCAACCAATATCATCTATTAGATTTCAAGAAAAATGAATGGTAAGAATAAAGAGTAAGTATCTTAAATCAATTAGTTTTGGTTTTGTTTTTTCTCTCCTTGTTTTTGCTCTTAAATCAATTTTATGGTACCAAACACGTTTATAGGTGTGGTACGTGTATTGTGTGTTTAGATAGGTTTGAGAGTGTGTTTGGAATGGTTTTTGATAGATTTCATAGGCTGTGTTGTATTGGAAAAACTTAAAAAATGAGATTTTGTGTGTGGTAATCAATTACCTAAAAATAGTAATTGATTACCCTGTGAGAATTTTGAGATCAGGAATTGATGCTCTCTATGGTAATCGATTACCTGATATCAGTAATCGATTACTCCCAAGAACAAGCACTTTGAACCAGTTTTGTGCAGGATATGATAGAAATCCAGAAGGATTGGATTCGTTTTGCGAATCTATCTAGGTTGGAAGGTAATAAGTTAACAAAACAATGAGAATTGGGTAAACAAGAAAATGGAAAGGATGAAAATGGTTTAACGAAGGAATAAATGACACCACTTCCAAGGATGAAAGATAAGTCATATGACGATATAAAGGTGGTGATTTACCCTTGATAAGTCTAGCAGAATGCCACAAGGAAAAATTCTTTGATAAGTTTTAAAGAGAAATTCATCTCTCACAGAAGGGTAAAACCCAATTATAATTTCACTAATTCAATGGTTGTCTTTTGAGTACAATTTAGCCTCTATTTATAGAATTAGGTGGCTATTCAAAATCATAACTCCTAAAATAAAATTAAATACTCCATTATCATGCAATTATCACATATGATTAATTGCATATTACATTAATTTCTAAATTAATGGAACGTTGTGAAAAATGAAAAGTCACTGTCTTCTGGATTCATATTATTCCCTCATTTTTCAAAAAGATTCATCCTCGAATCTGACTTTATTTTCCTACAAATTTTATTTACTTATAATTTAAAATGAACAAAATCAACCTCCAGGATCAAATGCAACTTGTAAAAATTCATCCATAAAATAAGTTTTCCCTTTTGGTTTCCAAACCCAAACATTGGAATCAAGAGGAATTCTTCTTTTAAAATAGACCTGTGCATTTTCTTCATGAGTTTTAACTTCAATAATGTACTGGATGTACAATGACTCTGTAAAAGTGATATCAACATTTTTCTTCCTCCCATCTGGCAATTTATGGGTTGTATTCTTATGATACTATGCATTCAAAATATCAATAGAAGAAGAAAAATAATTAGCAGTATTCATTTTAACGTTTTTTTTTCTCTCTTTCTCTTTCCTTTTCTATCTCTTCCTCTTCACTCTTTTCTTTTTCTATTTTTCTCTTTTCTTCTCTCTCTTTTTCTATTTTCTCCTTCAACTTATGTTGATTATCACAAATTTGGCTTGATGTCAGAAATTTCAAATTAAGTTTGCGTCCTTCATGCACCAAAAAAACTGAAAGTCTTTCAGGATTTATCCTTTTACCCTGCAACCAAGGCCTCCCTAAAAGAAAATGACATGAGTCCATGGGAGCAATATCGCATGTCACTTCTTCCATATATTTTCCAATAGTGAATCTAAACTTAGCTTGCCTAGGATGAAGACTCGTTGGTAAGTTAAGTTTATTCACCAATCTTTCACTCACCACGTTGCTATAACTTTCTTCATCAACTGCAAATAAACACAAATGACTTTCTATTAAACACCTTGTATAAAAAATATCCACCATAATTCCAAACTTAGAGTTGAAGCTCTGATACCAATTGATAGAAATCCAGAGGGGTTGGATTCGTTTTGCGAATCTATCTAGGTTGGAAGGTAATAAGTTAACAAAACAATGAGAATTGGGTAAACAAGAAAACGGAAAGGATGAAAATGGTTTAACGAAGGGATAAATAACGCCACTTCCAAGGATGGAAGATAAGTCATATGATGCCACAAGAGTGGTGATTTACCCTTGATAAGTCTAGCAGAATGACACAAGGAAAAATTCCTTGATAAGTTCTAAAGAGAAATTCATCTGTCACTGAAGGGTAAAACCCAATTATAATTTCACTAATTCAATGGTTGTCTTTTTAGTACAATTCATCCCCTATTAGGTGGTTATTCAAAATCATAACTCCTCAAATAAAATTAAATACTCCATTATCATGCAATTATCACATATGATTAATTGCATGTTACATTAATTTCTAAATCAATGAAAGGTTACGAAAAATGAAAAGTCACTGTCTTCTGGATTCATATCAAGTAATCAAGTGGATAATCAATTACCCTGCATCAAAATCGATATAAAAGCACTTTGAAAACAGATTTTACAACTTTTGATCAATTCAATCAAATGTTTGCTTCTCTTGTATGTTTTCTCAGAATTCTCTTCAAGATTCGTACCCATTTTTTATGGTTTGAAAGTGCTTCAATTTCAAGATTCAAGGAGGAGGCTCATTGAGTTTTGATATTTCCGTTTGGGCATTCTTCACTTTAAGTGATATTGTTCTATACCCTTCTGTGTGTTTTTACACAAGTTTAACAATCTCTTGAGGTGTTCTTGAGATTGTTGGGAAATCTTCCAGCAGAGTGTTGCAAGTGAGGCGTTGTGAGTAGCGGGGTGTCACGGTGTAGGAAACTCTTGTGGGGTGCACAAGGAAGCCTCTTCTTTTGTGGTTTAAATCTTTCCAGGATTAAAATTTATATGTGTGGTGTGTATGTACTGAGATTTTAGTGGAAAGCAGATTAGTGGAAGGCTAATTAAGTCTGTAAACTGGATGTAGATCAGATGGATCGAACCAGTATAAATCACTATGCAAATTCTTTTTTTCTTATACTCTTTAATTTCGGTTTTTATTGATTCTTGGAGCACTAATAACTGGGTTTTTGCAGTTGTATTTTATTCATTAAGTTTTCTTGCTGCAGATCAAATTCTTTCATTCATTTGCTTGATGTTAAATTTTGGTTTTGACCCATATTTTGAGGGTTTGATTTTCATTCTTTCTTCCCTTTCCTTTTGATTCTGAATTACTTGTAATAGGATTCTTGTTAAGCCTTTCTTCTATTACATTTGAAATCATTATTGAAGGACTTGAATTGATTGGTGCTTTGCCTTAAGGGTTTAATCCTTGAAAACCCATTTTTATAAAAGGAGGTAGATTTTGGAAATTTCTGAAAGGGACTGGTTTTGAAAATACTCTGATACTGTTGAATAGAAAAAATTTGAAAATAAATTTGGTGAATCTATTTAACCCCCCTTTCTAGATTCCCCTTGAGACCAACAAGTGGATCCCTTCTTTCTCTCTCTCTATATATATAGAGAGAGAGAGGTATATCTTATGAGAATGATGTTCTTATATAAGAATATCTTGTAGTCATTCAAATTTAAATAAAGAGTTTAGATTGAAACAACTCTCTTAAAGATGATAATGGCTATGACAGTGACAGTGTAGTGGCAATGATGATGGTGGGGTGACAGTGGCGATAGTGACAATAATGATAGTGGTGGTAACTGTGGTGATAGTGAGGATATAGTAAAGGAGATAGTGGTGATGATGATAGAATACAATAAAAGAGACACATGATATTTTTATATAAGTTGTTTTAATCTCAATGTTTTATTTTAAATCTGAATGGGTACAAAATATTGTCATAATTTTTACACAGAAACATCATTCTTATAAATGTTCTATAGAATGGATGTTTTATATATATATATATATATATATATATATATATATATATATATATAAATAAAAGTATCAGTTCCGTCCCAAACTTTTTGAAGCAGGAATAACCCCACTTCAATTAATGTCACTTTTTTCGTCAAAAGTTGGGCACATGTGATAGGTAAAATAGACTTAGGCAAAAATAGACTTGGAATTAATGTTACAATATGCACAATTATTGTGTTTTTGGAGAGTGTGATAGTTGTGGGATATTAATCTTTGTCAACAATATGCTTATTCCTCTCAATAATACTATGATAAATTAATTAAGGTCGAATCACTTATACTGTTTTGAGAGCATCCTTTATAAAAAGAAAAGCACTCTATAATACCACACCTTTTGAGCACCCTTTATTCCTAGCCAGCTTACGACAATGTGATATTGCACAAAGTTCTGCCTCAAGGTTGTTCAAAAAAGTCAATGGAGACAGACAAACCAGCAATCAAGTGAAGTTCATACTTAAAAAAACTTACCTTGGCTAGATGTAATTAAAAAAGAACTTACCTTTGTATTGCAATCGTCATGTATGCGTGTTTCAAGACTCACTCGTTTTTGCCTTTTTCTAACGTTCTTTCTAATGCAAACTCTTTAATTTCTCTATCGGTTGTATTTGCTCTTTATTAATAAATTTCCAAACTACGTTGCGTCTCCTTAATTAGCATTCAACAAGAAACCAACCACCCATTGGTTTCTTTTCAAGAGTTTCTTTTTTTGTTAGAAATAAAACTCTAAAGAAAGAGAAGGTGGTCCACTTTATCAAAAGTAAATGTTAGGGTATTTTTGTTTTAATTTTTGGTATTATATTTTTAGGAAAATTTAAAATTGTATTTAGTTATATTTTGATATTCTTTAGATTGTTTTTAAATTTTAAAATAATTTAAAAAAGAAAAATAGAAGGTATACATGTATTTATAAGTAATTTCTAATATTCTTATAAGAATCTAATTTTCTCACCATTTTACGATGAAAATAAAATATAAAAAATAAGGAGTTAAAACATTCTATCAAGAAATGAAATTTTAAAATTTGTATAAAGAAAAAAAATTGCATTGCCATGTCTATATTCTAAAAATGATTTAATCCACCAAACAGTAATCCTAAATGTAGTTAGTTAAGTACCTTCTCTGTACGGTGGATAGAGAACACCACTCTTTGCCCATAAATTCTCTTATGACAGCAATTTCATTTAAAAAAAATCATGAAATAATACCCTTTCTTCGTCTCCTAATTTTATTTTTATTTTAAATTTTCTTAAATGAAATTTTATACTTTTCATCTATAGATTGGTGTCCCCTTTCAAGCATGAAATATTATAGTCTTGAAAATCAAACTAGTTGGTTCAACCACGAACTGGGTCAGTGTTTGATTCAAAGTTTTCTACAAGCCGGAATGAAAGAATTGCTTGGAACTAGGTGAATCGGGGCTAGGGGTTTTTGAAATTTTGGGTGAGAAATTTTAATAAGGAATTGTGAAATAATATATATATATATATATATATATATATATATATTTAAGAGGAATATTTGCAAAAATTACTCAACGCTCATTAATTGTGTGCACATGTGGAGAATTGACGAATTTGTACTACAATAGTGTATGAAGCTTAAGTTCATGTGCGCAAGACTTTACCAACTTATTAGCATTTTTACCAATTCTTTATCATAATTTAGAATATAAATACCTCTCAAAGAGCTATATCAGACAATGTGAGACTTACCTCTTTGTAATATTATAAATACAATACTTAAAATGTATTATATTTGTGTAACACAAATCATATACAACTTAGTTTTTGCTTAGTATATCACTATATTAGTAAAAATAAATAAAAGAATATTTTATTGAATCTAATTAATCCTGATTCAATCCTGAACCTTTGAACTTTAAACTCATGCCTTCACCATGTGAAATATTGAGAAATGTTAAGAAACCCTACCAAAACTCTATTTGATTGGGTAAAATTGATTAAAAATAACTACTTTTGATCGATTTTACTTAGAATTGTCAACATAGATTGAGCCCAATAAGTTAACCCATGATTAATGAAATGAGTGAAGCTAGAATTAAGAAATTGACGTTAATATAGAACTAAATGGGTTGACCCAATGGGTTGCAAGACCAGGTCGAGCTTGAGAAATCTAAACTCATGTAAAACCAAACCTATTTAGGCCTAATATTTTGTAAATTTTTATTTTTTCTTTGGATTTCATGTAAATTTATATAAGAAAAAAAAGCCTATTTAGATCAGTCCAACAAACCATCAGCCCTAGATGGGCCAAGAAAAATGCAACACACAGTTAATATAAGTTGGCTTGGCTTGGTCCATATTTTAGCTAGGCCTAACGGATCGGGTCGAGTCGTTAATTTTCATAGTTCTAGTTTCACTTGTTGTTAAATATATCTCTCTTTTAATTTTTTTTGGATTACAGTAAATGCTAAAGAGATTTAGAAGAGTGAAATACCAAGATGATCCCTAAAAGATTAAAGTACTGACATCTAGGTCCTAAAAAAATTTTACAAACATCTAGGTCCTTGAATCTTGCTGTCATTTGCACATTAGTTGCTATGTTACTAACTTTGTTTGTTAAGTGTCCAATCAATTGTTAAGTGCCACAATGGCAGGATTCCTCTCTCATATATGACATTCTATATCATTGTCCACGTCACAAGGATCCAAGTCAAAGTGAAACATTATTTTGGTCTTTAAAAAATTAAAGTGGTGACATCTAGGTCCTTGAAAGGTTTTTTAGAGTCATTCAAGTACTTGAAAGATTTTTAGAAACATCAATATCCTAAAAGATTTTTAGAAACATTTAGGTCCCTGAGTTTTTTTACCATTTGCATACAGGTCCTTCAATTAATAACAACATTAGACAACTACACCGTTAGTAGTTAATTGTTGTGTTGACAATTTCTCTCTCATATGTGAAAAATTTTTAAAAGCATCCAAGTCTTTGAAAGGTTTCTAAAGGCATTTAGGTCTTTGAATTTTTCTACCATTTGCATGTAAGTTTCTTAGTTACTAATGGTGTTAAGCAACTGCATAGTTAGTAGTTAACTACTATACTGACAATTCCTTTCTCATACGTGACAATCCAATTACTTACATGACACTCACTTTTTATTTTGTTTATTTATTAAATTAAAATTTTTTTGGAGGTTTTTAACCGCTAGAAAATAAAAAGAAAATTCCCCCAATTTATGCCCCTCCCCTTCATATTTCCTTTCCCATTAAAAAGAGAGAAGAAAATAAAACCAAGTGAATTTGTAAGTTTTTTTGTTAACAACATCAAATAAAATCTCAAATTAATATTAATAAGAAACTTCATTATATTATAATAGTTTGATTGTTCAAAATTTTCATGCTTCTGGTAAAATACCAAACTAATACATAGAATTACAAAACTATCTTTCACCATAAAACCCCCCACAAATGTTTTTAATTAAGAAAATTAAATAAAAGAAAGTAAATGTCATGTAAGCAATTAAACTGTTAGGTTAATAATTAATGATTGATTGTACAATTTCCTAATGGCATTAGTAACTGAGAGATTTATATGTAAACGCTAGAAAAATGCAAAGACCTGAATGTCTATAAACATCTTTCAAGGACTTGGATGCTTCTAAAAAATAGTAGAAAATGTTAGAAAAATTCAAGGACCTAAATGTCTCTAAAGATCTTTTAAGGACTTGAAACCCTCTAAAAATCTTTTAAGGACCTGAGTATCTCTAAAAAATCTTTGAAGGACCTAGAAGTCACTATTTTAATATTTTGATGACCAAAATTATGTTTTCACAATCCCTATGATATGACAATGATGACATGCCACATATGACTATATGAGAGTGGGTTTCGTCAGTATGATACTTAATAGCTGACTAAATAGGGTAAGTAAAGTAGGAACTAATGTACAAATAACAGAAAGATTCAAAGACTTGTCTAAAATTCTTTGAAAAACACAAATATCAGTGCTTCAATCTTTCAAGGATCTATTTGGTATTTCACTTTATTTATAAAAAGAGTCTCTAAAAGAACTCTTCTAAGATATTTAATCTAGGTAAAATGCTTTCTTTTTACGCCATTTCTTTCCTTTTTCGAGTTTTTGATGATTGTTTTACTTTTAATGTCACTGTTGAAATGGTACGTTATATAATAATAAACACCAGTGGCCTCGGTTTTTTAAGGGAAACAAAGGAATGAAATGTTAAAAACAAAATAAGGTCACTGCTGGACAATTTTTATATAATATTATTAATTACAAGTTATATATGTTTAAATTTTCTTGAGCTATTATTTACTACTAATAAAAAAAATTGTCTTGGCATAAACAAAAAAAATTGAATAATATAAATCAGTTGTCCTTAATAATATATAAATTACAAATAATCTACACGTCATTTGTAAAATAATTAGATTTATCATAATGTTTTAATCTTTATAATTTGTTCTTTTATTTGGATTCTTTTATTTATATATATATATATATATATATATTATATATATATATATATATAAATAAAAGAGAGAAGGAATTCACTTATATATTATAGAACCTTTTTAATATTTTAGTATTTAAAAACTAAAAAAATTGTTTGGGTAGTGTTTTCTGAAAACAGTTCTAGTTTTTTAGTTTTAAAAAACTAAAAGACAGGAATAAATGAAAATAGTTTTGTTTTCAGTTTTCTATTTTTGTTTTGAAAACTCAAAATACAATAAAAATATGTTGTTTTTTGCTTTTCATTAATGAAATTTTAATAAATAGGAACAAGTTTTTCCATTTTTACATCTTTAAAACAATTTTCAAATAACACTTATCAAATAATTTTTTTTTCTTTTCTTTTCGAAAATAATTTTTGAAAACTATTCTATTTTATTTAAATTTATATTTTAGTTATTTTATTTAAATTTATACTTTAGACATATAATTTTGTTTAAAGTTCAATTTTTTTACTTATTTTTTTTTATTTTTTACCTATGAAAACTTTTAACTATATGAATAATTTTAGTTTTACCTATAAAATATCTTCTTTAAAAAATTTAAATAAATAAAAAATTTAGTAAGTAATTTTTAAAATATTTAAGAATAGAGATATCATGGATATTAATTATTAAAAAAATTAATATACTCCTGCTGTATTCTTAGTGCATGTCCATAACAAATATAGAAGTAAATCTTAGAGTAAAAGGAAAGGAAAAGGAGAATCCATGAGTCAACTCAGCACTGACAGAAGAATGTATATAAATAGGCATAGGCATTTCTGCCATTGTAATTTAATTAAACCAAAGGAAAATATCAAGGACAAAAGCTTATATTATATATATCTATGCCTTTATCAATGGACCCCCTTGTTCTAGGACGTATAATAGGAGATGTTTTGGATCCCTTCACGAGTTCTCTTTCTCTGAGGGTTGTTTATTACAATCAATCATCTGTTATCAACAGTTGTGAGTTCAAACCTTCTCAAATCGTCAACAAACCAAGAATTGATATTGGTGGAGATGACCTAAGGACCCTTTACACTCTGGTATATATACACCATCTAGCTCCATCTATTAATTCTTATTTCTCTTTCTGAAATTCTTCTGTATATGAAGGAATATTTGCATTGGTGAGTATCTTATCTTATCTCTAATATTATAGTGTATTCAAATTTGAGAATAAGCCTGTGCGCTGTGTTGTTTCATCCGCGGAACAACATAGTTTATATACAGCAAGATGTAGGGATAATTCTAATTTTTTAAGTGTCCTCCAGTTGTCGGACTCATTTCGCACATCAACACTATCTCACACTTGTTGACGGATACGAGTTCAATTAAAAATTTATTATTTTCTTTTAGAAATTTGAATTCATTTTATATACTATTTACATATCTAAACTGACACCTCAATATAGATAAATATACAGTGATGTTATTAAAAAAAAGATGTTGACCTATTTTTAACTTTTTTATCATAGAAAATTTATTTAAATAAGTAAATATATTTTAGTTAATTTGTTATACTACTCATATTTTATTTAAAATCTTATTATTTATATGTATATAAGTTGTATTCCTGTATCCTATATTTTACACATTAATCGTGTCAATGTGTATGTATTTGTGTTGTGTTTGTATCCGTATCCGTGCCTATGTTACTTAATCCTTTGATATTAAGATTATAATGACTAGCTACTTTGATACAAAGGTTACATAAGTCTTATTAAACCTTTGTATCTAAATAAAACTTTTTTATAGGTTTTTCATTTTATAAACTCAATGTTAGTTATTAATATGTTAATTTTTTTAAATTAGAATCGAATTTATAGCATTTCCTTCTCCCTTTAGGTGTACCTAGTTTGAGTAAACCAACTTATGAATAGTTTGATTCTATGTTACGAACTAAAGTAACACTACCTCAATTATGTTTATTTTATTTTTTATATTTTTAATAATAATATCTTCTTCATTGCGTGATATATTGCTTTGAATCTCATTTTTCTTTGTTACTTTTGATTTTGTAATTTTCGTTACAATATGTTGTATGTTTAGATAAATGTATAACTTCATTAAGTATATATTAAAAAAAAATCCTTATTATATAAGGGTATATAGAATAAATTTTTATCATAAAATATATTGGTGTGTAATAGATGTTTTTAATAAAAGTTTACTAATTTTTCTAAAAGCGGTCAACAAAAGTCTAAACCTCTAACAGGGTCTTCAATACAAAAATCCCGTAATTTATCAACAAACTACAATTGAATATATAGTCAATAGGTCAATTTGGATACATAACTTATTAGTTATGTGTACAAATTAGTTTTCTAAGTTTAAAATAAATAATTAGTGAGTCTGTCCGAGACATTTAAAAAAGATGACCAAGCGATAGAATGCAGATGTCTCAATGTTTTTTTTATATACATATAAATTGTAGTTATTAATTTATTAGTTTTGTTTATGAAAGAATTCAAATTTGTAGTCTCTCTACCTTCTCCTATTATATGGAATTTGCCAATAAACCCAACAAATAAACTTCTAGAGGTTAATGTGACACAAAACAAATTTTAGATATGAAATGAATTTGTACTCATGAATTATCAATTTAACCCATTTGTATGATATATGCACTCAAAATTTTTTAGTTAATTTAAAATGTAGGTTTTAGTCCAATCAGTTTGACCCATGGACTAAACAAATCTAATACTTGAGCCTTCATGAATCCCAACATTATTTTTAAAAGATATTATTTAACATTTTAGGCACTTTTTACTGAAAATATTATTCCAATCTGAGTTCAAAAGAGCATTCTCCTGAGAAAGTAACCTACAGATGTCTTTTAAAGCTGGAGAAAGAGGCGGGATAGAAAACTTGTTCACAAACAAAAAGAATATTATATCATTTAGTTGAGTTTTGAAAAAATCCTAAATTAAAATGGTAAAAAAAATAAATTATATTAAAAATAAATATAAATTATATATTTTTTGTAGTTATGGGCCAACTCATTTAACTTATGGATTATGTGAGACAAATGCAAGCTTGATTAATTTGATACCATTAAGTTCACAGTGATGAGGACATCAAGCTTGAAGGACTTGGAGGACCTATGACAAGGGCAAGGACAAGAAGAGCTAAGGAAGCTATTCAACAAGTATTGGCAGCCCTTTTGCAAAAAGAGCCAAACATTGAAGAAATAAAGTTTAAAATTGTTAATTGTCTCAGGACTGAAGAGAGCAATACTTGACCTTAATGGAAGAGAAGTTTGAAATAAATTAAACTCATTTTCTTGGAGTTTACTTAGTTAATGGTGGGCAACCAGAATTGTCGAATTAAAGTTGCAGCCACCTAGGTTATCAATTATAATTAGTATACGTGTTTAATTTACTTTGGCAGTTACACTTTGTTATTAAGCTGCCCATTATTAGTTTTTATTATTTTGTAACTTCAGCTGAATTTAGAAAGCCACTAAACCTACACAAGCTGAGTTTATTAAGCATATAAATTTGGGCAAGACTGAGATGTAAGGCAGAATATTTTGGAAATAAAAAACTAGTTGAGTTTTCTCTCCTTTGGGTTCTTGACAATCCAAAATCTTTTGAGATTTATCAAAGGTAATTCACCCCTTTGTGTGTGTAATCTCGTAGACATATCTTCCATCCTTGGAAATGTGGAGTCTATCAATTCCAATTCCATTTTCTGTCTTTTCTATTCATACTCAATTCTAGGAATTGCAAGACTGCTGTTCTGGGTAATTTCTGTCCTTAATTTTCATCATATCATAATATTACCTTATTTCTTTGACTGAACCATTGCAAAAGTTAGGTCCTTAAAACAATTCTGAATTTTTTTAAAAAAAAAAATAGAAGTGAAAGAAAGCATGCAAAAATTGAGTTAAAAAAAAAAAAATTGGGCTGAATGGCTCATGTTATTAGAAAAATTTTAAGCTCATTCTTAAGGTAATATTGTGTTTGAATTGAGGAAGAAAATAATGCACCTTGTTAGTATACAATTCTGAATTTTGGCTGCACTTCTTGGTTGCAAATTGTTCAATTTCCATTCTGTTTTGCTGCACCTGTGTTGCGCATCATTCCCTGAATTTTGCTGCACCTATTGGCTTCATTTTAAGCCAAAATTTCAACCCTTTGTTGGTGTCAAAATTCTGGTTGTTGTCCTATTTGTTTGTGGTCTTCTTTGTGTTTCATTTGAGTCATTTTTGTTAGCTTTTCTTGAGTTATTTGGGCTGCACACAGGTTGGTGTTGTCTTTGAATTTATTCTCTTTTTGGTCTGTTAAGAACTTAAGGAGGAATAGAGAGGAAAAAGGCAAGAGAGTTTCATTATAGTAAAAACCAATATTGTTTAGCGCAAACACTTGAGTGGGTGAGAGCATTTTCAAACACCACATACATACTTTTTCTTGTGACATTTGACCTGTTTGTTTATCATGGCGGAAAGAAATAATAACAATGATCTTCAGCTTCAAATTGTTGCACTATCCCAACATTTAGAGAGATTGATGAAGCAACAAAAAGATGAGTTCCATGAGAGGTTGGATCAGTTGGAGAATAGAACCCCACCAGCAGGAGGAGAAGGAAGGCCAAATAGAAATGAAGGAAGAATAGAAGGAGTGAAGTTGAATGTGCCTCCTTTCAAGGGTAGGAGTGATCCTGAGGCATACTTGGAGTGGGAGTTAAAAATTGAGCATGTGTTCTCTTGCAACAATTATAGTGAGGAGCAAAAGGTGAGACTTGCAGCTGCTGAATTTTCAGATTATGCTTTGATTTGGTTGAACAAGTTGCAAAGGGAGAGGATTAGAGATGAAGAGCCTATGGTGGACACTTGGACTAAAATGAAGAGGCTCATGAGGAAGCGGTATGTACATTCTAGCTTCCATAGAGACTTAAAATTGAAACTTCAAAAATTGTCTCAAGGAAGCAAGGGAGTGGAGGAGTACTATAAGGAGATGGAGGTGCTTATCATCCAAGCAAAAATTGAAGAAGATCCTGAGGTAACTATGGCTCGCTTCCTTAGTGGCTTAAATCATGATATTAGAGATGTTGTTGAGTTGCAGGAATTTGTAGAAATGGAGGATCTGTTGCATAAGGCCATTCAGGTAGAACAACAGTTAAAAAGAAAAAGTGCAACAAGAAGGAGTTCTACCAATTTTAATAATTCCAATTGAAGGATAGGAGGAAAGAAGGAGCTGCCTCATCTAGTAATACAACACCTTCTAGCCATGGAAAAGCCCCTCAAAAGAAAGATGATAATCCACTTAAAAAGACTAGAGAAGTGAAGTGTTTCAAGTGCTTGGGCATGGGTCATTATGCCTATGAGTGTCCCACAAAGAAGATTGTTCTTCTCAAAGATAATGGGGAATACACAAGCCAATAAGAAGCTAGTGGTGGAGAAGAAGAGGAGAGTGATGGAGAATTGGCGGCTAATGAAGGAGAGTTGTACATGATTAGGAGACTGTTGGGAAGTCAAGTCAAGGCCGAAGATGCATCTCAAAGGGAGAACATCTTTCACACAAGATGTTCAGTCAATGGTAATGTTTGTTTGGTAATTATTGATGGAGGGAGTTGTACCAATGTGGTGAGTTCAAGATTAGTGTCAAAGATGAACATGGACACTACACCGCATCCTAGACCATATAAACTCCAATGGCTTAGTGAAGGAGAAGAAGTTAAAGTGAAACAGCAAGCAGAGGTTCCTTTCTCCATTGGGAAGTATCAAGATAAGGTTTTATGTGATGTGGTTCCCATGGAGGCCAGCCATATCCTTTTAGGGAGGCTGTGGCAGTATGATACCAAAGCCATTCATGATGGTTTCACTAATAAAATTTCCTTTATGTATCAGGATAAAAAGGTGGTTCTCAAGCCTTTGTCTCCTAAAGAGGTATGTGAGGATCAATTAAAAATGAGAGAAAAGTTAGCAAATGAGAGAAAGAGTGAAACACCTGAGAGGGAAAAAAGTGAAACACTTGAAAGAAAAAAGAGAGAAAAGAATAAGAGTGAAACACTTGAGGGCAAGCAACTGTGTTTAGCAAGAGAAAGGGAGGTAAGGAGGGTGCTTTGCGCAAGACAGCCCCTCTACTTATTGCTTTGTCAAAATCAAATTTTGTATGCTAACCAGTTTGACAAGTTTGAATTGCCTTCTTGTATTGAGTCTCTTTTGCAGGATTTTGAGGATGTGTTTCCAGCAAATGTACCTGATGGCTTGCCACCTGTGAGGGGAATTGAGCATCACATTGATCTCATTCCAGGAGCTTCTTTGCCCAATCGTCCAGCTTATAGGAGCAACCCACAGGTGACCAAAGAGATCGAAAGGCAAGTTACTGAGCTCATGAACAAAGGGTGGGTAAGAGACAGCATGAGTCCATGTGTTGTACCTGTGATTCTAGTACCCAAGAATGATGGCTCATGGAGGATGTGTTCTGATTGTAGAGCCATAAACAACATCACCATCAAATATAGACATCCAATTCCCAGATGAAGATGCTATTGATTTGGGGACAAATCCTCTTCAAGAGGGGGGGAGTGATGAGGACATCAAGCTTGAAGGACTTGGAGGACCTATGACAAGGGCAAGGACAAGAAGAGCTAAGGAAGCTATTCAACAAGTATTGGCAGCCCTTTTGCAAAAAGAGCCAAACATTGAAGAAATAAAGTTTAAAATTGTTAATTGTCTCAGGACTGAAGAGAGCAATACTTGACCTTAATGGAAGAGAAGTTTGAAATAAATTAAACTCATTTTCTTGGAGTTTACTTCGTTCATGGTGGGCAACCAGAATTGTCTAATTAAAGTTGCAGCCACCTAGGTTATCAATTATAATTAGTATACGTGTTTAATTTACTTTGGCAGTTACACTTTGTTATTAAGCTGCCCATTATTAGTTTTTATTATTTTGTAACTTCAGCTGAATTTAGAAAGCCACTAAACCTACACAAGCTGAGTTTATTAGGCATATAAATTTGGGCAAGACTGAGATGTAAGGCAGAATATTTTGGAAATAAAAAACTAGTTGAGTTTTCTCTCCTTTGGGTTCTTGACAATCCAAAATCTTTTGAGATTTATCGAAGGTAATTCACCCCTTTGTGTGTGTAATCTCGTAGACATATCTTCCATCCTTGGAAGTGTGGAGTCTATCAATTCCAATTCCATTTTCTGTCTTTTCCATTCATACTCAATTCTGGCCAGCAAACTCTATAATAGGAAAGTGCTACACTATTCCAAAACTCGTTTAATTGTTGAATTTCAAAAACTTTTAATTTCCATTCTGTGTCTAAAAGTTTGATAGTAATTCTATTCAGTTTATTTTTTTGCAATTGTTTGCATTCCATGTTGATTAATTTTGTTAACGCGGCAAGCTAAATTCCTAGGGTCCTTTCAGAATCCTAAACTAACAGTAGATTTATATAAAAAATTGAGGATTTTATGGAATGAATTGCAAGCTTTGTTGTAGGCTTAAATAGATTGGTCTGCCACATACATATATATATATATATATATATATATATATATATATAAGAGTTTAATTGGTATACACTGTCAAAAATTTTATGCTGACATTCAATCATGACTTTTCATTTATGTGGCTTTTAAAGTAACAATAAGTAAAGTCAACAACTATGCCTTGAATGTGATTGAATGTCAGTGTAAAAATTTTTATACTCACAATGTATACCAATTAAATTCTATATATAAAACATATTTTTGTGTATGTATAACTTTTGTTCTTCGCGGGATTCCTAGGTTGGTAACCAATATTCCAGCAACTACAGAGGCAACCTTTGGTACGCATACAATTTTTATTTTCTATTCCTTCTCTTTTACCTTTGTGAAAATGCATTTTCTTGTATTCTTATCTATTGATATTAATAATGGTATACATTTTATAGGACAAGAGGTTGTGGACTATGAAAGCCCCCGACCAACGTCCGGGATTCATCGTATTGTTTTTGTGTTGTTTCGTCAATTGGGTAGACATATTGTGCATGCTCCAAGATGGCGCCAAAATTTCAACACTAAAGATTTTGCTGAGGTTTACAATCTTGGATTACCAGTTGCTGCTGTGTACTTCAATTGTCAACGTGAAAATGGTTGGGGTGGAAGAAGGACATAATTAGTGTCAATACCTTATTTCCAAACAACTACATTCTATATATGTTTGATGCAGTCATCAATTTGAAGCCTAGCTTTATTTTGATTTGCTGTTGCATAAAGCTGTGTTATGAAAAGATATATTATGAATTATTAAATTAATCTTTTTAATCGACCATTACTAGAAAAATAAGATACAACATCATTGAGATACAGTAATTCCACATTAAGAGTGATGTTAACAAAAGTATGGTAGTATTTTTGTAAATAATTTAACCTTTTTAACATCGATTTTGAAAATACCTGAGTTGTATAAGATGTGTTGACCAAATTTGACTAATTTATACTAAAGTATACATCGTGGGCTTAAACTTTGACGAAATTATTCATTTATAACTTTGACAAAAGTTTACATCTTTGTGTCATGTTTGACAAACTTCACCCTATTCTCTTCGTGTCCAATAGTGGTCTCTCTCCTTATAAGTGAACTACACTGTCATTGTCGTTGTCGTCACCTCCATGAGCTACACCATTGTAAGCACTCGACGTGACAAACCTTTGGAGTTGTGAGCTCTTTTATTTCATTATCAAGATAACCTCTCGTTGTCTCCTTTCTCTTTTCAGTACATCGTTTTATAACCAATAATGCTCTAACCCAAACCATTTTCTCCCTTGTTACCATTACCATAGTTATAACCATTACCATTGCCAAACTTCTTCACCATAATGCTTCTTTGGAGAATGAAAATGAGCATAATTGTTGTTTGTTTTACCCAATCTCTTGTTCCATTTATCATTTTCGAAGTTAATTGATGAAACCCTAACCCTAACCCTCTTGATGCAATCTCACTTAGCATAGAACTATGCTAGCAGAACAAAGGAAGACTTAGCAATGATGAAATTTCATTGAAGACCTTAGGCCATAGTCTTAGACTTAATTTGATTGTAAATAATTTTAGTCATGTTAGAAATTAAGGACATGAATTAGTTTTTCATTTAGGCCTTATATTCTGGTCATTTTCCTTTGTAGCATGAGGTGCCTTTAGTTTGATTCTGGAGTGTATGTAGTGATGGAAGACCATCCTTGGGGCATCAAATGGGATCCATCACAAGGTCCATGGCAAGAAGAATAGAAGAAGAGGAAGGTCATACTACACCAAGAGCATTGATGATCACATGTGCGGACTTTGGGCATCTACCTAGTGTTTTGCTTGTTTTCCTTATTTTTCCCTTGTATTTTGGGGAATCTTAATCACTTAGGATTTCATTGTGTATTTTTATTTAGCCTTTGTATTATGGGGCAAATTAGTTTAGGATTTATTTTGGGACTTGAACCTTGACTTGTGAAGTCAAAAGGCCATTTCTTTCATTTTCTAGACACAAGGGTTTTTTAGTCATTTAGGGGGGAGGGGCCTACATTTCATTTGAGGTCCATTTATGGTCCATTTGAGAGGCATTTTTTAGCTCTCAAATTTTCGTTCAAATGGCCTAGGGGCCTCCCACCCTCTCTGTAAATACTCTAGGTTAGACTACATGTAGTCACTTTGGATATATTGGATATTTGAGAGAGTTTTCCTCATCATTCCTCTTCCTTAGTCATTTAGGGATCTCTTGGCCCTCTTCCTCTCCTCTCTACCTTAGAAGGAGCTTGGCCTTCCTAGGATTGGCCTTCACTCTCTCCAAGTGAAGTGAGCTAGCCAAAGAGACACCATCCAACCACCACCACCTAAAACACCATTCTTTTGTCTCCATTTTTCATGCACCACTTTCACCCATCATAAGCTCCATTTTCACACCTATTTCAGCCCTTGAAGAAGATCCATTTCAACATTTCATCTTGGAGAAGAGTTGGTGACACCATGGAAAAGGTGGAGCCATCATGTAGAAGGTGGGCTTTTAGCTTATGGAAATTGGGCTCCTCTCCACACCCACTAGGTATGGTTTGCACCCATCCTCCTTGATTAGCTTAGGCATGTTGATTAGGGAATTAATGTCTTGATTAATTAGCTTTAAGAGCTTATTAAGTCAAGTCCTACATTGCCTAGAAGTTCATGCCTAAGCTCCCTCTACTCCTATAAATAGACCCCCTTACCTCATCTACTCTTCACACTTGAGTTTGGAATTGATATAAGACTCTTTAGACTATAGTAAAAGATCATTGGGTTTCCTCTTTTGAGGAGACTCTTCTAGTTGGGTTTTCATCAATGGTCTTCTCCCTTGTGGTAACCCTTCAATTTTGGCTTATCTTCTTTCAAGAAGTTGCACTCCATCTTATCTCTTGTCCATCAACCATCTTCTTGGTGACTAGGGAACCTTTGGAGAAAGTCCAAGGGCACTGCAAAAATCTTTTTGCATCGTTTGGTATCAAGAACCTACTCTATTGAGGTTCATTTCTTTTTCCTTTCTCCTATTTTTATACGTCTTGTTCCTCTTTAAATTCTGCAATTTTTCTTCGTTTTTTCCATCCTTTTTAATTTTCATTTATATTTCCTTTTATGTCTTGCTAATATTGTCTAATAGTTTTAATTTCTTATCATGTAAGTTCCTTGCAATTTACTTGTTTTTTATGGTTCAATTTCTAGTTTTTTAATTGAATCATTGTGTGCTTTAGGTTCCTTTATTTTTTTTTTGTACTTTACCTATTTGTTATTATTGTTGTAATTCCTAAGAGAGTCTTTGATGATGATTCAAAAAATTTTGCAAAAGAAGTCACCCAAGTGTGGTCTAGATTCTTGGAATCACATCTTGTGTTCTTGCTTTATTCTTTCATATATTTTTTTTCTTTTCAGCATGTAGACTACTTGCATTTGGCGTGAATTTTTACCTTTCTTGCACTTTATTTTTTAAGTTTTTAATCTTGAAGTTTTGTCCTAGTTTGGTCATGTTTAGTCTTTATCTTGTCCATTAATTTTACATTGTTTAGCTTCTTTATTTTCACCATAAAAGTGTGTTGATCTTTTGTGGAATTGAGCATCAAAGAGGAAGTGAACTCTTGAGGTTATATCCTATGAGTCTCACATGCTTTAGATCATAGCAAGTACCTTGAAAAATTTCTCAAAAATATCTGCTCAATTCTTTCTTGTTGCTTATTTGTTCAAATTTAGTAGTAGCTTAAATTTTGGTGCTAGTTGTGTGGTGATTTTTGCTTGAGCTTGAGAGTTATTTTGGTTGAACATTTTTGGGCTTAAACTTGTGCAAACTAGCTGTCCAAAAGGACCTTACTAACTCTCTTGGTGCTTTATTTTAATTCACCTAAATTTTTAGTCCATTTTTAAGTTGCTCTGTGTTTCTTGAATTGTACTTTTGAATCAAAAAATTTTGTGGCTAGTTTTTGCATTTCAATTCAAGTGAATAATATCATTAAACTCCTCACCATTTTCATTGCAAAATTAAGTAAAAAGGTGTAGCAAAATAATTCAAAAAAAAATAATAAAAGGAATCAAAAGGAAAGAAGTAAAAACAAAGTGTTGATAAAAGTACTACAAGGAGAAAAATAAAAAAAAAAAATTAGTGCACCTCAAGTTGTGTAAATTGTTGAAAGGGATGTATAACTTGATTGAATCTTGCTTGAATTTTATATATCTCAGTCAAGTTGTTTTAATTGTGCAAATCCTTGAAACTTTTTAAATCATTTTCTTGCTTTCTAGTCCAATTCCAATCTAGCTCCATCGTAGGATTTTTTAGTTGTGCCTACCATTCTTTTCTAGCGTTATTTGTTGCTTGTCTTCTTTATATTTTTTTGAGTTTGTCTATTTTAAGTCTTTTCATTTGGAAATGTGTCTATCCTTCTTGTGTTTTATTACTTTGGCTCTTGCATTCCCTTGTTTTGTTGGTGCGCCATTTTTGCTTGTAGGAAGAGAAGCTTGGTACTCCACAAGGATAGCATCTTGAGAAGAGTTGAGTAAAGACCTAGAAGAGATCACCTTGAAGAGAGAAGAAAGAGTCTTAAAGAGAGTAAACACCTTGAGGAAACACCTTAAGAGAAGGGCAACAACTCCACCAAAATTTTTGCATTATTTGCTTAATTTTGTTGTTCAAATTCTTTGTAATAATGGCCTTTTATTTAAAGGTATTGGATGTCCATAAGGGTCACCTTTTTTTCTTGTAATAGTTTTTTGTTTCTTGGTTAAATGTGAGGGAGGAATTGGTACACCAACCTCTCATACTTTAGGAGCAAGTTAGAAGCCTTAATGGGTTTAGTTTAGGTGTTGTCGAGTTCCAAACACTTTTAACACTTCTAGGTGAGAAAACAAAACAAAAGGGGTGAGATGGCTGTTTCAGGCTCTAGTTTCCCCCCTCCTCGCCCCCCACTTTGCACTCAACCCTGTATTCACACACATATTAATTAGATCAATGGGAAAGGTTAGAAGGAGAAGAACTTGAGTTAAGAGAAAATGGATACAATTGGGAGAGAGAAAATAAAGAAAGAGAATAGTATTGGGAGAAGAGAGAAAAATAAAAGAGAGAAAGAAAAAAGAAAATGGAGAAGAGAAAGAGAGCAACAAGAAAAAGATAGAGAAAAGATAAGAAAGAAAGAGAGAAAAGAAAGCGAGCAACATGAAAAAGAGAGAGAAGAGAAAGAGAAAAACGTGAAAAAAGTGGGAAAGGAAGAGAGAAGAAAAAAAAGAAAGAAAAGAAAGAGAGGAAGAAAAAAGAGAGAAGAAGAAAAGAAAGAGAGGAGAAAACAGAAAAAAAGAGTAGAGAAAGAAGAAAAAGAAAGGAAGAGAGAACAAAAGAAGGAAAGAGAGAAGAAAAAAAGAGAAGAGTATTGGGAAAGAGAAAAGAAAAAAAAGAAGACTATTGGAAAAAAGAGAGAAAGTGTGGGAGGAAAGAGATAGAAAACTTGAGCTTACACTTCAAAATTTAATAAAAGAGGAAAAAAAGAAAAAGAAAGAAAGAGAGATTGGTAGGAAGATGAATCTCCAGTAAGATTCACCTTCGGCTCCAAAAAAGGGTCTTAACATAGAAAAGTCTTCCCACTAATCCTTAAAAAATGAACAAGTTAAAATTGAGGTTGTGCTAAAATCTTTTGAGCACAATTAATCACAATTCAACTTGAACATAAAGCCAACTTTGAGCACTTCAACAAGTTTTGGGCTTGACTTATTACTATTGAGATCAAAGAAGAATCTCAAGTCCAAGACTTGGAATAACTTAGGAGAAAAGTGAACCTTCAAGAAGATTTCCCCTGGGATTCTAGGGAAGATCTTATTAAAGAAATTTCTCTCTTGGAACAAGTAGAAGTCGAGGTTGTGCAAAAAACCTTTGAGCACAATGACACACAACCTAAAGTTCTACTTGAAGATGAAGCCCCTAAGGTTGAAAGTGAGATTGAGCCCTAACCTTTTAAGATTCTTAACCAATCTCAACTTCAACTTTAGGCCTATTACCTTTTCAGACCATGCAAGAGTAGTCCAACCTTAGACCTATTACCTTTTCTTGGGGTGAAAGAAAAGACAAGGCTTCTGTAGCCTTTTTGAATGAATGCTCAAATGCATCAAGACTAGTCTCATCCATCCTTTCTAATTCTTTAAGGCTAGATCTTAGTGCATTTGGAGTAGGATAGAGAGCTTCTTTGGAGGCACAAACACCATGAAAATCTTTTTATACAAATTTTTAGTGTCAACCTCCACTACCCCAATCCTAAAAGGCTTTATCATAGACCTCTTACTCCCCTCATGCTTAATTGTCTACACATGTTTATTACTTCAAATATCTTCTTGCAGTATTGGAAAAAGTGGAAGAAAAGCCTTTAGATTTGAGGTCAAGTCTTCTCCAAGGGGAAGGAGATAAGGCAATCTCACCTATCATGGAACTATGCTAGGAGAATAAAGGAAGACTTAGCAATGATGAAGTTCCATTGAGGACCTTAGGTCATAGTCTTAGACTTAATTTGCTTGTAAATAATTTTAGTCATGTTAGAAATTACAGGCGTGAATTACTTTTTCATTTAGTCCTTGTATTTTGGCCATTTTCCTTTGTAGCACGAGGTGTATTTTGTTAGATTGTGGAGTGTACGTAGTAGGTGGGTTTTTAGCTTGTGAAAATTGGGTTCTTTTAGGTTTGGTTTAGCACCCCTCATTGATTAGCTTAGGTATGTTTATTAAGGAGTGAAAGCCTTGATTAAATAGACTCCCTTACCTCATGTACTCTTCACACTTGAATTTGAAATTGATATAAGACTCTTTAGAGCATTCTTCTATAGTAAATTGTCATTGGGTTTTCTCTCTTTTGAGGAGACTCTTCTAGTTGGGTTTTATCAGGTGTCCTCTCTCTTGTGGCAAACCTTCAATTTTGGCTTAACTTCTTTCAAGAAGTGATGCCTCATCTCATCTCTTGTCTCTCCACCAACCATCTTCTTAGTGACTTAGAAACCTTTGGAGAAAGATCAAGGGGACTGCAAAATCTTTTTGCATCACCTTTTTTATCTTAGTTTTGATTAATTAAGTTTTAAAACCTTTTTGTTATAAAAAAGTATTTAAAGTTTTAAATAAACTTATAACATGTTAGCTTTCCTCGTTAGAGGAGGAGCAACAAGTGGTTGGAAAGCTTTTATAATTTTTTTTATTTGATGGGTGGTAATGTGTCAACAATGTTTGTTGATAGCATGATGACAAGTGATTTGGGAGGTTAAGTTGGGAAATGACGAGGTCATTTATGCAATATGTCTGGGTATGGGTGACACATGAGACACCAACCCGGTTGTTTTTGCAACAATAAGTGGATGGGAGCGAATGGGATTCCAAGTTCTTTCTTGATTTTCAGGAGGACATGCTTATTTTCTTGTTTGCATAATCTAATAGTGCGGGACTGAATGACAAGACTATGTTTGCAGCGATTTTGAATGTGAGTGAAAATGGACATACTTATGATACTCTATTTTTGTTTTTTCACTCGAGCTGTGTAAGGTATTGCTAGAAATGAGAAAATGGGAATGGTTTAAAAAAGCGTGGGGAAATATGTTTGGATTGGTTTAGCTCTTGGCTTAATTAAGATCATGCCTCTATTGGAAAGGTTATGATGTGGTTTTAATGGTTCTCTGGATGAGGAATATTGAAGATTTTTTTTTTTTTTGTGATTATTTATTTTAAAGTTTGTGGGATAGGGGTTTAAAAGAATGAGGTGCTTATGGTGAAGTGAACATTTTGTTTGTTTTGATAATTTTATTTGTTAGAAATAATGAGTGCTATTTTGTTCTAAAATGAAAGCCTATTTGGTCCTGTTCTTGTTCCGTCTTGTCATCTTCACTAGCAATGCTTACACTGTCTCGGCCAGTACCAATCTAAGTCTTTAATTCCACAATTGACCCAAAAGAAAAATCCTAATAATGAGACCATATACATGGTATCAAAGCATCATTGTGATGGGGTTGCATTGCAGAATCATTAGAGTTTTTGTTTAGGCACAACTTGATCTTCCACTGATGTGGGACTTCCAACTTGAGCAATACGTGAGGTAGTGGGCTGGGCAAAGAAAAGCATATTGCAAACTCCAACATTCTTTCTTAGAAAATGATTTGAAGTTAGGCGAGAGCATTTATTGGGGTAGTGGCTCAACGTGGACACATTTGATGTTGTAAGAGCGTGGTTTGATGAAGAGAAATACTACACCTACACTAAAAATACCTATGTGCCTGGTCAAATGTGTGACCATTACACTCAAATAGTATGGAAGAGCACCAAAAGAATTGGATGTGCCCGAGTTGTATGCGATGATGGGAACGTCTTCATGACTTGTAATTATCATCGCGTGGAAAATTATGTTGGAGAACAACCCTGTTAATTAAACTATGTGGACATTAATTAATTCATGTAGCAAGATTCAAGCTCTAGTATTAGATAATATATATAGTGCTAGCTTACGTGAGTGAGTTTACTAGTTTAGTTTCCCAGTCCTTAGTAGCGAGTGTGTGCTTTTGTTTATATGTGTGTTTTTAAAAATTAAAAAGGTGATTTGTTACTTGTGAATGATTAGTGATTAGAGACATTTTTAGTTTTTGTATTTAGTGTTTTCATGCTGGGAAATGTTTGAAAAAATAGATGCTTTCGTGATTTTGTGTGTTTTTCTAGTTTGTGATTTAGGTTACGAGGTTTAAATTAAATTGGGATTGGGTAAACAATTCAAATGTTGTAGATGCGATAAAATTGATAGGGGTGTTCGCAATGTGGTTTAGGGTATAAAATTAGTTGAAATCAAACTAAACAAATTGTACGGTGTAGTTTGATTCGATTTCAATTTATTAAAAAATCTGAGTTAAATCAAATTAATCTTTAGTAGTTTGGTTTGGTTCGGTTTTGTGGTTTAATTTTTTTACTATTAAGTATTTTAAAAAATACATTAAAAAAGTTCATTTACCAAACTATAGAAAAGTCTAATATAAAATGCATACATGCTCATACTTAACCTAAATATTAGATAACTAATTTTCATTGGTATCCTTAGAACAAATAAAACAAAAATTTAATATAAAAAATAGATTCATGACAAACAAAAAAAGTAAACGTTAAATTACAGAGGAGAACAGACCGAATTTGTTTTATTTACCTGGAAGTGGAAGAAACCAATGAGGAGTGGTGAGGATTCCATCCCATCCATGAATTAAGTCTGGAAGTGACCAAAATAACGACGGAGAGAGCAAACAATAGCGTGAAGAAGAGTTTGAACTTTGCAACACCAAGGAACTGTTTGACACGACAGAGGAAGAGTGCAAGAGAGATTCGAAGCTTTCTATTTTGGCTTAGGGTTTTAACAACGCACAACTTCACTGCCCTCACATATCACGCTTTAGACAGTTCACACATACACAACACAAGTGCATAATATCATTAAGTAATTACTAATTAAGTTATTAACTTATGTGAAACATGGTTAGGATTCAGTTTGGTGTGGTTTGGTTTATGCATGTAAAATCGTGAACCAAGCCGCACCGTGTGGTTCTAAAATAAAAAAAACAAATCACCCTGAACCAAAGCGGTTTTTTTTCGGTTTTTCATTTTTCGATTCGGTTTGCATTTGTTTTTTCCAATTTGGTTCGGTTTTAAACACCGCTAAAAATTGATTATTTTTTAATTAAAAAGTCTTATTTTTATTAATTTTAATATGTGTTTTTTCTAATAAGTGGGGTCATATATTTGGTTTGTTTTTGTTTTCAGGGCTAGTATTACTCAAGAGACTGTATTGATCCTACTTGCTGGGAGATTCAAGGGAAAGAAGGTTGTTTTCCTGAAGCAGCTTCCATCTGGATTACTTCTTGTAACAAGTGAATGGTGTTTTATGATGAGATTAATTTCTATTTAATCACTTTACATGAGCTTGTTGTGGTCATCATATTACTTTATTGAGTTAATCAATCTGAGGCCTCAATTTTGTGTTCTTATTTTACATATGTTAGAAATTGACAAAAGCTTGTGTTTTCTGTTTGCTGCTTCTTCAACATGCTTGTTCTATTTTATAAAACATTTCTAGGGAACAATTCAAACAGATTTTGGTTGCACATAATGAACTAATCCAAACTAATGTTTGGTATTGCCTCTTTAAACCATTTTTTTCTTTGTGAAATTTCTTGTGATTATTGATGTGTCTGAATAACTATCTGCACTACTTTAAATGTATCAAAATATGATTGAAGGGGAAAGATGGAAGGCTTCCACACTATTTGTAACCGAGACACAAATATTCACTGTGTTATTGAAAATGCTTTAATTAGGATGTATTTTCTATTAATTATGCATTGATAAAGGCAAATCACCTTGCCAAATCTTACGTACTCATCATGACAAGCCAAAAAGATATGGCGTATGTAAATTGAACACCCCAATTAGGGAAATGGGCATCATCCAATAATAAGGTATGTTTTTAGACAATATGTACCAAGTATGGTATTGAGAAGGAAAAATGGAAAGAATTTTGTGAAAGTTGCAATACGCCTATGTGGTAGGTTGTATTGCCTATTTTTTTTTAACAAGAAAACCTTATATTTAATAATTAGTAAATTGTTTATCTTGTCATGATTTTACTTTGTTTTCATTCATCATAGGAAATTAGGAAGAAGAAATAAGTAATTCAAAAACAAAACAACATGCCACATACAATGTCACGTGGGGGTTATGATTGCCTTGAGAAGAAGCTAATGGCAGAGAAACTTAAGAAACAAAAAGAAGAAGCCACTCAATCTAGGTGTTATATAGTTGACCCTTCATCCCCCATTAAATGGCATATTAAGTGGAAAATGGCCCAAAACAAAGTCTTAGGGGGAGATAACATTTACGACATCATGTAAAATAGTTGAAAGGGATATTGTATGTTAATTTTCATTTCTACATATAAATATAGCCATTAAAATGTCAACTAATTCCTTTTTTCATTGCATGATTCCTTGGAAGAGTAGATGACATAGGGTACCTATATTTCCAATGGATGTGAAGATGTATTGATAGCTTCCATAGGAAAACATGAGCACCTAAGTTGTATCCGTGTAGCTGGAGTTAGGGTCACAAATAACAAATACTTTGGACTGCAATCATGTGGCTCACAATCATCCACCTCTATGGATCTCGAGCAAATGGCTAAGTTGAAAGAAAGCTTAATGGATGAAATCATGAGTGCAGTAATGTTGAAGTTGAGTGGGAAAATGTGTATGCAACCATTAAAGGAGGTTCATCTAGGTATAATATCTTCTGGTGCATGTGTTCGCACCAAAGCGAGTTGTGATGAAACAATAAGTAATCCTTCAGGAAATGATCCTAATAGTGATGATTCTAAGTCAGGCAATTGGGAGAGTATATGAGGGGCATCAATAGTACATGGTGTATCTTTGACTGATGCTTTAGTGAAAGTTGGGTTGAAAAAGTAAGAGATAGTGATGCTAAGGTACATGTATGTTCTGAAGAGGTTCAACTAGTTCAGCAAGCGCTAAACACATTCATTCCTTGGCAAGACATCTTGTCAAGCCTATTTTAGCAGTGGTATTTCTTTTTTAGTTGTGTTTTTTCCTAATATTAAAGGAACTGACATTATTAAATTATTATATGACATTAGCTTGTTTATTAATTGTGTATGGTAAACAAATAGAAAAAAATCTATTGTACCTATGGATAAGTTAAAATAGAATGAGGATACTCTGTATGAATTGTATAAGGTTGGGATTGATATCTACTAGAATCTTTTTCAAGTTCCATGGGATGCTACACTATTCGGGGTTAACAATCATGATTTTCCCTTTTATGTAAATGTTAATGACCTTGGGGAAATAATCCATAGAGGTCAATGTCTTAACATAACTATCTTGCAATTGCGGACAATGTCTTTATAGTTTCAAACTCATTAATCAATTAGTTGTGATGGATTAAAATTTATATTTATTTAAACAAATAGGTATTTGAATGAGTTTGGTGTTGAATTGGGTCATGGTTTGATTTATGGTTTTTTTTAGCCACAGTCCATACAAGCATTAAAGAATATACGATTAGAGACTCAGAATCACATTAAAAATGGATGAAAGACTGACAACGAGAGGTCTACAATGGTATTTGAATATGTAAGTTAAAATTAATTATTGAATAAATTTGAATAATGTTTGACATTATTATTACTAATAAATATTGACAATGCAGGAAAAATTGACAACTTATTATTGTGTGTCCTAGAGACAATTGCCTTATTTTGCTCCTTGCACAAGAAGCTAGATGCTAAAATGAAAGCTATAATCTCAAGGTTAATTTTAATTTTCATTTATATTTTGATTGCATGCTAAACTACATGTTGACCTAATAATGGGTTTTCTTTCTATAGTGCTTTGAAAGAATTTCAAGGGAACACTGGAAAATCCAAGAAACTTGATTGGATTCAACTAAAAGTAAGTAATTTAACCATGTCAAAAGCTAATAAAAAATCATATTTAATAAGTTTTAACTATGGTTATAGCATATAATTAAATCTAATATTGTATCTAGTGTAATCTTCAAGATGGAAGGACTGAATGTTGGTACTACATTATGGATTGGATGTGGAACATCATTAATGGAGATTCACAAATAATTAGGCTAGAGTAATATACTTAATTGTTTATTTTTAAACACACACACACAGACACACAGGCACACACAGACACACAGACACACAGACACACAGACACACACACACACACACACACACACACACACACACACACACACACACAACACACACACACACACACACACACACACACACACACACACAACACACACACACACACACACACACACACACACACACACACACACACACACACACACACACACACACACACACACACACACACACACACACACACACACACACACACACACACACACACACACACACACACACACACACACACACACACACACACACACACACACACACACACACACACACACACACACACACACACACACACACACACACACACACACACACACACACACACACACACACACACACACACACACACACACACACACACACACACACACACACACACACACACACACACACACACACACACACACACACACACACACACACACATATATATATATATATTTACATTAATTATTTAAAATTTTGACTTACGACAGTCTTTTATATTTTGTAGATATTTCGTGACCCACAATTATTGGAACAAAACATAATTCATGACGCAGAACTTAAGTATATGTTATATTAAAGAAAACTTATATTTTGCTTTAGGAATTTCATATCAATGAACTTATGTATAACATTCATATATTATACGGGAGTCTCATTTTCAGGACAAGTTAAATGAATTATTGTCTTTTTGAATATGTCTAGTTTGAATTAGTTATCATGAATGTATATATAAATTATTAGAAATTGTAATACCGTTTGGCTAAATTTTACAGGTTTGGTTCATTTATATTACAAAAATGAACAAAAAAACAATTAACCATCAACATCAGTTATGTCATCAACTGATGTTGTATTGGTGTCATATATTGACCAGCCAAACCTAACTAAAAAGGGTACAACATCGATCTACGATGAAACCAATGTCATTTTCAAATAATTGACATCAGTTTGTCGACAAATGTTAAATTTATTGACATTCAACATTGTTTGGATAAACATTAGTTGAAAACTTATGTTGTATGTCGTTTTTAATGATGTTAAAGATACATTTCTAGTAGTAAACAAAGATAATTATACTTGTATATAAATAAGGTATAAGATGTACAACACCCATTATATAAACAAATTCATGATTAGACATCATTTATTCACATTTAAACATAAACAATGTATAACCAAGGAACAACAACAAAAGACAAGAAATATACAAGCTCACCTAAACAAAGAAGCACCAACCTATTGAACTTGAAAAATAGTATTTGAATTTCGTATCTTGAAGTATCCAAATGCTAGTTCCATTATAGACTGCAAGAGAAAAAATATTGTCACATTCTACATCACTGTAACCAATGTGCTAGTAGGATAAGGTGCATGAAGCAGGTCACTTGTATATGGTGTAACCCATAACACTTTGATTAAGGAACTAGAAGATACAACAATGTAAGATGAGGGTTATAGGTATGTGGTGAAACCCATAACCTTGTGATTCAATCATCGGTAGTAAACAATTAAGTTGTCAAAATGGGTCTGGTCTGTTAGGTCAGCCTACAAAATGAACCAAGCTGAACTTTCAAAAGGAGGACCAAATAGAAACAAGCCTTTTTGGCCTGGTTTATTTGCCTCAACTGTGTAAATGGACTTGGATCTGGCTGGCCCGAATAAAAATATAAATATATAAATTTTAAAAATATATAATATTAAATAATAATATTAATTTATTATACATTGTTAAAAATAAAATAAACAAAAATTCGATCATTAGGAATATACACCCAAATGGAAAGTAACTTGCAAATTGATTAATTATATTTACAATTTAGTCAATGTTCCTTGGTTAATTATGTTGTTTAATTATCATTATATATTATTTTATAGTATTTACTATTTAGGTAATTTTTTGTTATGATTATGTTATCATGATGGATAATAAATTTAATATTTATGTATTATGTTTAATTTGTTAGTCCCAAGAATGGTATGAATTATTTTATTTTTTATTTTTAAAATTTAAATTAATTTTTGAGTAATATTACAAGGTTTAAAGTTTGAGATTTTTTTAACGGTTCAATTTGGTCTAATAGTCCATTATAGGGTCAAACTGGTGTTAGAAATAGTGGCCCGAATAGAATACAGTTGGGTCGGCCCAACCCATTTTATTGTGTGAGTCTGATGAGTTGGGATGACATGCTCATTTTGACAACTCTAGGAAACAAAGAAACAACAGTGTAGGAGGCGGGTCATAGGTCTGTGGTTCAACCGACTACCCTGCGATCAATAAACTTATAGAAAATTAAGAAACAATGTAGATGTGGATGTTTGTAGTGAAATCCACAACCCTATGAGCGACGAGCTAGTAGATTACAAAGAGGCAAAAATGCAAGGCACGAGTTACATGTCTCTGATCAAACCTACAATACTATGATATCTTAGTACATTAATGACCTTAACTAGAGTATATCATAGATTGTTACATCACAACAATTATTTTAAATTATGGATATACACATCATCAAAGGTTAATGGTGTAAAAAGACATTACAGATCATGCAGTCCGTAATGTAGGCATAAAAAATCATTGCAAATCACATGATTCACAATTATGTAATTATATAACTATAGATTTTGTAATCCACAATGTACACTATACAATTGCAAATCATGTAATTCGCAATATTTTTTATGCACTTTCTCGCTGTTGCAGATCACATGATCCACAATTACATAAAGCGAATTATGGATCATATGATCCATAATGTATTTTTTTATGCAAATCTTTAGCTTTCAGATCACATGATCACCAACACAACAATCCTAATTTTTTATATTGTAATGTGTGGGTAGGTGTAAGGGGTGGGAAGGGGGTATGAGGTATAAGGGGTTATGAGGTGGGGTCGTGGTGTGCAGAGGGTGGCAACATGCAGGGGAAAAAGGTGAGGGAGACAAGGGTACTTTAGGAAATTATGATTTTGGAGGGTGAAAATAACAAGAATAGAATTAAAAAAACCTTTGTTTTGTTTTTTTCCCGAGTTGTATTGTTCATATAGACCTCTTTGGGCCTTGGGCCATGTTCTTTTTGTTGTCCACCCTAGTATTTATTCTCTCATAGAGAATTTACTAGAGATATGAAATCAATATGTCTCTTCCTCCTTCTTATTAATTTGTTGTTAACCTAGTTGTTTTTCTTCTTAGAGAACAAAGTATTAGTTGCTTACCAATTTTAGTGCTTGCATTACTGTTTCTCAACACTCTACTCTACTACAGATGGTGGGGATCCTCTAAAAACTATTCAAGAAATACTGAGATATTGCAAACTCAAATGATCACCATAAAAAATTCAAACAAGTATGGATTCAAGATACGAAAGCCTCATTTCCAACATTGCAACTCTTCAGGACATGATGCAATCATGGATTACCCCTCCCATGATCTACTTCTTTGAAGGTTCCTTGATGAAGAAGATGGATATAGAGAGGTAGGAAAGGTTGAAAGGAGGCGTCACTCTAGATGAGATAAGCCTTGGTATGTGAAGTTTGCCACAAGGAAAGGAACCCTTGATAAAATCCAATATGAAGAACTCTCAGAAAGAAGATAGAAAAAGACACTCAAAGAACTAACAATATAAGAAAAGTATATTCATTCAAGTGTAAAGAGAAAACAGGTTGATGCATTCCTCCCTAGTAAGGGTCCTATCATAAGGGTCATGACTAGAAGGATTGAGAAGGACATGGCAAAAGAGGAGGGAAGAAGACCTCACCTTCTCATGGAGATCAATATATTAGAAATTAAGCCATAGTCTTATTTTTAGCCCTTATTGTATACGGTTTTTCATTAGGGACTTGGAGGTGTGTTTTTTTTTTTTTGGCCTTGTATTTTGGTCATTATGTCTATTTTAATTTAGGAGGTGTAATTAGTCTCTTTTTTGGAGTGTGGTTTTTGTGAACCACATCCCCCTAAGTGTGGTTTTTGGAGAAGCTTAGGAGTGTAGTTTTTGTGAACCACATCCCCCTAAGTTAGTTCCATACCCCTCCAACTAACACATCAAGCATGAGAGACATGTGGATCCTCTTGGTCTCCTAATTTGTTCACGTCACTTTCTCTCGCCTCCAAGGTGGCTTCCACATGTCATTCATGTGCTCTCATTTTTTGAATTTGAATTTTGAGTCGCCATGTGGCTTCCTCCAAAATTCAAATTCAAAATGAGAGGGTACCAATATCTTAAAATTAGGGGCATGTTTGGATCTTCCTAGAAATTAATCAAGTGCTAATTGGCTCTAGCTAAATTAACACTTGATTAATCTCTTTTAATCCCCCCTAATGGTGGACGTCCACCTCTACCCCTCCTAAGCCCATTTTTTTGCTTATAAATAAACACTTCCCCCTTGTTGTACACTTTACACTTGATTTGAAATACAAACATTATTGTGAGTTCATTTTTTAGTGTCTTCTTTCTCTCCAAACTTGAGAGCTTCCATGGCTTTTATCAAGGGTTTCTTCCTTTGTAGAAAGCTTCTTCCATGGCTTATCTCACCATAAGTGGTGCCACCACCACCATTTATACCTCTTCCACCATTCACTTATTCAAAGGAACCAAACTAGAAGGTGATTTTGGGAGAAGCATCCTCAAGAATGCATCACAAGTGGTGGTGTGTCTATTTATAGACGAAAGTGGACGTCCACTTTAGGGAAGGATTATAAGAGTTAACTAGGTGTTAATTTAGCTAATAAGCTAATTAAAACTTAGTTAACTTGACTAGATCCAAACATGCTCCTAAATAAGTGGATCTATATTCCCTCCAATTCAGATTCAAATTTGAATTGGCCACCTAGGAGAGAGAAAGCTCTTCGTTCCATATGGAGGGGAACAAAAGGGCACCACTTGTCTTTCATGCTTCATGTGTTACTAGAAGGGTGTGGGAAACAAACAAGGGGTTGTGGGGAGAAAAACCACACGTTCTTAGGCTACCCAAAAGGCTTGCATTGTAGCACACACTTCACATAAAAGACTAATGACACCCCTAGCCTAAAATAAAAGAAATAGGGAAAAACATTGTGGATAGAGATTTATTCACCTTAAGAATTGCCCTTAACATTGGGGATAGAGATCTATTCACCACCTCAGTTTGCCCATCAGTCTGGGGATGACAGGTGGTAGAAAAGAGTAGCTCAGTTCCTAGCCTTGCCCATAAAGCTTTCCAAAAGTGGCTAAGGAACTTTAGATCTCTATTAGACACAATAGTAGAGAGTATCCCATGCAATCTGACAACCTTTCTAAAGAAAAATCTTGCCATGTTACTCGCATCATCTACCTTATGGCATGGAATAAAATGGGTCATTTTACTAAAATGGTCCATAACCACAAAGATGGAGTCTACAACTCATTGGTTTCTATAAAGCCCAAGGACAAGGTCCATCCAAGGTGTATAAGGAGCAGGTAAAAGTGTGTAGAGTCCATGAGACATCATTTTAGACTTATCTTGTAAATAAGTTATGCATCTTGAGCAATGTCTTTGGACATTTCTCTTTTCATATGGGTCAAAAGAATTTTTCTTTTAAGACAAAAAGAATTTTTCTTTTAAGACAAAAAGAGTGTTTTGAATGCCAAAATACCCTGTGATCCCACCTTCATGGTTCTCTTTTATTAGCAATTTCCTAATGGATCTTTGGGGTATGCAAAGTTTACCTTCTTTGAACAAATACCCCTCACTCAAGTAGAACCCATTGTTGGCTTTAGAAGATGAGGCAGCAAAGATGGGACCAAAATCCTTGTCAGAGGGATACATGTGCCTAATGTTATCAAATCCTAAAATTTGAACACTCAAAGTGGTATAGAGAGTGTGCCTTTCAGACAAGACATCAACTACCATATTTGTTTTTCCCTTTTTATATTTAATGACATATGGGAATGTTTCAAGGAATTTTACCTATTTCGCATGTATTTTGTTTAACTTACCTTGCCCTCTCAGATACTTATGTGACTCATGGTCATTATGAATAACAAACTCCTTGGAAACAAGGTAATGTTCCCAAGTCTGGAGGGCTCTTATCAAAGAATAGAACTCTTTAATGGGGTAGTTAAGGGAGGGTCCATGAAGTTTTTCACTGAAATAGGCAATAGGATGCCCACCCTACAATAAAACATTCAGGAAGAGCTAGAATTGGTGCATTGGTGAACTTATCTTTGATAAGTTGGAAGGCTTTTTCATGTTTCTCATGCCAAAGGAATGGAACATCCTTCTTCACTAACTCATTGAGTGGTAAAGCAAGTGTGTTTTCTTTCATATGCATTCGGGATATAAATAGAGAAACTTGATCTCTCGACTAAAATAGGAGTTACCAAATGTTTTCTATATGCTTGATGTTTTATTATAGATGATTTTTTGTATTAAATTTCTTGATGTTTACTTAGAAAGGGGTGATATTTTTGAAAAATTAAATATTATTTTAATAAAAAAATTTGTGAATTTTTTTTTGGAATCTATTCAACCCCCTTTCTAGATTCCCCCCTAGGACCAACAGAGGTCACTTTCACAAAGATAGAGCTCTTCCATGCTATGTTCATGCTCATGACCCCGTTCTTCCTCATCTTCACTACAAGAGGAAGGTCAACTATCCTTACTACTATAAATGTTTTGTCCCCTCATGATCATGGTTTTCTTGTTGGGGCATTGAGCGACAATGTGGCCTCTCCCAAGACACTTAAAATATCTAATGATACTAGTCATAGAATTAGAACTAGTATGAGGGTTATCTCTAGTATGCAATGGTTTATGCTCTTTGAATGATGCTTTGGGTGGCTCCTCTTTAGAGAGGCTCTTGGAAGACTTTCCCTTGACTTGATTCCTCTTTGTATAGGTTGAGTAATATTTCTTTGAAGAGTTTTTATTTTTAATTTGTTGCTCAATATTGATACAAATATGGACCAAGTCATCTAGGTCCTCATCTGGTAAAAGCTCAACTTTATCTCTTATATCAATGCTCAAACCACTAAGGAACCTAAGCCCTTGGTTTCTCATTAATGCCCACTCTCATTATGAGAAACTCCATATTTTGCCTATACTCCTCAACACTTGAGTTGTATTGCTTTAATCTTTGTAATTTGTCAATGAGCTCTCTCTCATAATAAAAGGGGATATGCCTTCACTTCATAACCTCCTTGAGATCATTCCAATACTCAATAGGATGAATACATTGGCGAAGTCTCTTATTAACAAGGTTATTCCACCAATACATGACATACCCTTGGAAGCTAAGGGTTTCCAAAGAGACTTTTCTCTTTCTCTTATTGAAACGCACTTGAAGAGTTAATTTACCTTCATCTCCCATCAAGGTAGGCTTTCAGATCATCTTTGCCATGAAAAAGGGGAGATCCACTTTAGGCTCCCTAGGTTGGATGTCATGTTGATTATGATGATTATTTTGAATGACTCTCCTCACCCTAGATCCAGGTCTTCCTTTATAAATATCACTCCCACTCATCTAACTATACCTAGAGGGACTAGACTTATAACCTTCCTTGTCTTTTTCTTCCTTCTCTCTTTTTTATTTTTCTTTCTCTTCTCTCTTTTTTGCTTCTCTCTATTCCTTCTCTAGCCTTCCTCTCCTATCTCTCTCTTTTCTTTCTTTTTCTTTTTCTTCTCTCCTTTCTAGGTTCTCTTTCTAACCTCTCTTTTCTTTCTCTCTCATATCTTTCTTCTCCTCTCTTCTCTAGCATCTCTCTCAAGTTGTTCTTTTCTTTCCCTCTCATCTCTCTTTTTTCTATTTTTCCTTTTCTTCTTTCCTCTTTTCCTCTCTTGCATCCCTCTCTTTTCTTATGTTGCTCTCCTCAACCCTCCACTCTCTAAATTCATGCATAAACCTATCAAGAGTGTTTACCTTATGTGAGCCCCCTTGGTTCACACTCTTGTTGTTAGAGGTGTGTGATTCCATTAATATGTGCAAGGATATTTTCTAAGTCTAAGGTTGGGCCAACAGAACACAAGATTCACTCCTCCCTCTTTTGTGTTTTCTCACCTAAGAAGACAAGAGCCTTTGGAACTCAAGTCCTCTACTAGAAATACAAAAGCATTAAAGGAAAAAATAAAAGGGTAGGGTTCTAAATGTGCTCTTAAGGTATGAAGCTGGTGTACCACTTCCTCCTTCACACCTAAAAAGATGAGAAACTATTACGCTATTACAAACAAAATGAGGTGACTTTTATGGGAATCCAACACCTCCTAGAAAAGGCCATTTATACAAGGAATATGAAAAAAGGAAGAAAAAAATCTTCACTCAAGTTCCCTCCAAGTGTGCCACTCCTTGCCTTGTTTGTCCGCTTAATCAAGTCCTTTTTAGCTTGTTCAACTCTTCCTAGTGAGCTACCATTGAGGAAAGCCTCCAAATCAAGCCTTCTCTACAAAAAAAAAAAAAAAGTGGCACCACACCAAGCAAACTAAGAATGCAAGAGTACAAGCAAGTAAAAGCACAACACAAGGGAAGGATATTATACAAATGGAATGAGTGATTAGAGACAAAACTAGAAGGAATTAAGAAAAAGACAAGCTAGAATTAAGAGGTAATGAAATAAGGTAAGCACTACTAAAGAACTCCTAGAGAGGTACTAGAGTAGATTACGGACTAAAATGTAAAAAGACACAAAATATTTTCAAAAATTGCACTACTCAAACTGGCTATGGTCGATAGCTATATGGACTTAGTTCAAGAAAATTCAACCAAATTTTAGCACTCTTTTGCAATTTTTAGTTAGTTATTAGATACATCAATTTTTAGCTATTTTTACTTTTTGCACTGCTTTGAACTTTTTTTCTTTTTCTTTCTATTTTATTTTAACTCTTTTTTATACTTTTGATACACCTAATTAATTTTTTTATTTTCAATTTTATGAGTAGCTAATGGTACTAATCGTTTGAAAAAAAGAAACCAAGGCAAAGGCACACAAAATTTGAATTAAACTGCAATTCAAGAAAATACTAAAAAGCAACTCAAAGTGCACTAAAATTAGAATTGACATAGGTGAATGTTTAGAGTATTTGGTTGTGTTTTTTGGAGCTTCCTTGTTTACATAAGTTGATGCTTAATTCATGCCCAATATCTCATCATGCTCCAAGCAAAGAATCACCTCAAAAATTGGCACACAAAGAGAATAAGAAGTAGAATGAAGTTGAGCTATAACTTTTTTTTTTTTTGAGAATTTTGTTTAGAGGAACATGCTTAGACTACAAGCATGTAAGACTTCTTTACAAGACTTACTCAAGAGGTATGGACCTCTTAGATACTCAATTTTAAAGAAGACACCAACACACTTTTAGTGAAAAAATTAAAAGAGGTTAAACTCAAGAAATTAATGACAAGTAAAAGGACTAAATAAGACTTAATTAAAACAAAACATAGATCATAAAATTTAAAATAAGAGGCACATAAAAATAGGAAAAATATAATGGAAACACAACAAAGAATGCAAGATAATTTCCAAGACTTCTCAACCACACATGTGTGGCTTCCTCCACAAGGTTGTGGGGTCACAATAGAGAGTCTCTTAGGAGATTTTATCAAGAATGGAACATCACACAATTAGAAATGGCGAAAATAAGAGAAACTATAACAAGATAATATGATTCAATTCAAGGAAACTAGAAAAATTAAACCGAACAAAAAGACATACTTGCATAAGTGCATAGAATTTTAGAAGAGAAAACTACTAAACAAACACATCAAGACATTGAAGGAGACAATGTAAACAACATGGAATTGCTAAAATAAAATGAGAATTAAGATGAAGAAGATGAATGTAATTCAAAAATTTAAAATAAGAAAGCAAGTAAATGAACCTCAAGAAGAAGGCTCTTGATACCGCATGATGTAATCTTGGATTTCTCCTCCATGATCTACTTCTTTGAAGGTTCCTTGGTGAAAAATATGGAGATGGAGTGGTAGGAAGGGTTGGATGGAGGCTCCACTCTAGATGAGATAAGCCTTGGTATGTGAAGCTTGCCACAAGAAAAGGAACCCTTGATAAAAGCCAATATGAAGAACTCTCAAGAAGAAGAGAGAATAAGATACTCAAAGAACTCACAATATGAGAAAAGTATATTTATTCAAGTGTAAAGAGAAAACAAGTTGGGGTGGTGTCTACTTATAGATGAAAGTGGACATTCACTTTAGGGAAGGATTAGGAGAGTTAACTAGGTGTTAATTTAGCTAATAAGCTAATTAACACTTAGTTAACTTAATTAGATCTAAACATGCCTCTAAATAAGTAGATCTATGTTCCCTCCAATTCAAATTTGAATTTGAATTGGACACCTAGGAGAGAGAAAGCTCTTGGTGCCATATGGAGGGGAACAAATGGGCCTAAGTTGTCACTCATGCTCCATGTGTTGCTAGAAGAGTGTGGAAAACAAACAAATGGGTGTAAGGAGAAAAACCACATGTCCCTGGGCTACCAAAAAGGCCCACATTCTAGCACACACTCCACATAAAAGACTAATGACACCCTGATGTTACCATGCCTAGCCAAGGACCTATCACTAGGGTCATGGCTAGAAGGATTGAAACAGACAAAGGAAGACTTCATCTCCTGTGGAGAGTGAAGATATTACGCTAGGGACTTTAGTTAATAAAATGTAATTTTCCTTTATTTTAATTTTGAGGAGCATTAGGAATTTAATTTGGGACATGTATTTTGTCCATTTTTATTTTAGGAGGTATCTTAGGAATTTAGAGGGTGGATTTAGCTTTTTGGGTTTTTATGAAGGAAATAAGGGGTAGCCTTGATATCTACACCCTTTTTTTCCTACATAAACCCCCTAAGCTAATAAGAAGGAATCTTGGCCCTTAGTTTGAGAAACTTGGGCACGAATTTTGATGATCTAAGAAGGGAATTGTTTCTCAATCCTCATCCCTTAGATCTCTCCTTTTAATCCTAGCCCAAGAGGTTAGTTATCTCTGTAAATAGGAGCTTCTCCCCTCTCTTGTATTTTTTACACTTGAATTTAATCCTAGAGACCATATTGGTTGCGAGGTTCTTACCTTTAAGTGTCCCCCCTTCTCCTTTGTGAGAGCTTCTAAGAGTTATCAAGGGACCCCTCCCTTGTGGCCTCTCCCCTTTGGCTTATCAAACCTAGTATTTGTGGCACCTCACCCCATTCCTTTCCTCTCCGTAAATCTATTTCCCTTCCAAGTGACCTTAGAAAGGATCCTTTGGGCACGTGATCATCAAAGATCACATCACACCCCTACCCTAAAATAAAAGAAATAGGCCAAAATACAATGTCTCAAAGAAAGCTAAATACACCACCAATTAAGTTACGTGCAACATAACAAAATTATTTACAATAAAAGAGACTATGGCCTATATGTCTTCACTTCAAATAGGAGTTGAGGTTTATCATACTCCTTCCTAGCCAAGTCTTCCTTTATCCTCCTTATCATGGCCCTGGTGATAGGAACCTTGCAAGGTAGGATTGCATCAACAGGTTTCCTCCCTTTCCTCTCACTTTCCTTTTCTCCTAACATATCATACCCCACTAGGCATCGTTACCAAACACTTGAGTTAACTCTCTAACTCTTATAGTTTACGAGTTCATTTACCCTCTACGAGTTAACTCGTGTGTAAACTCTCTTTTTAGTAAACTCTGAGTAACTCGATAGACTCTATGCAAATCCTATAAACTCTCGAGTTTACTACTGAGTCATCAAGTTAACAAATAAGGTTGTTTTGTACAATTTAGAGTTCAATACTTTCATTTAGTGTGTCATTCTTAAATTGAAGAACAATCGCCTTTGAGAACATCAAACCTTCATTTTTCAACAATATCAAATATTGATGAGAATGCTCTATCATTATTGTCATATTTGCAATTTATTATGTGATAGTGATGCATTGTTAGACTTAGTTATTTAAGTATTGTGGAATTATGGTTTACTATTTTGATTTATTATGTTATTGAAATGTTTAATTGTATGTTATTTATAGATATTTTTATTATTTTTATATAAAATAAACTCTTATGAGTTTACGAGTCGAGTTTATTATAACCTTGCACCTGCTAATATAGGTATTATTATCATCCCTATCTTCCATAAAAAGACCCCCCCCCCTCCCCACAATAAAACACCTTCAATGAACCCCCTCCCTCCCAAGACACACATAAACACCCTCCTCACAAAGAGCCCTCCCTCCCTATACATGTGTTGCAAAACCTCTCCACCAACCAAATGCATAACTAGAGAAAGACATAATAACAAGTAATAAATATAATCATTATTAAATTTTAAATCAAGTGATCTAGAAGTAAAATTATATATTCCTTTACATTCTGGATCAACTGAAATAAAATAGCAATATGTTCTAAATCAAATTATCTGAATGGTGAGCATGGTTCTAAATCACCTAATCTAGAAATTGAATATTCATGATGAACTAATCCACATTATATGGTTAATAGATCAGGTTGTCTGAAACAGTGAGCATGGTTTTGTATTACTTTACAAAAAAGATGCAATAATTTATCTTTTATACATTTCAGAATAAATGTTTGGAATATATAATTAGTATATCTAGATTGATTTTTTTTTGGAACAGTAAGGATGGGTTCAAAAATGGTTCAAAAGTAGTAAGCATGACATGATTTTGTATGAATAACAAAAAGGTTATTTTACCAAATAAATAATGTTGAGGAAGAGTGAAGAAGGAGAAACAAAGTGTGAAAGATAGAGTAGCAAAAAAATAAATTTGAGAATTTAAAAACTACTAAGGGTATTTGTTGTGTTTTCTAGTTTGAGAGGTGCAAATAATAATTTGGGGTGCCAAAAGCATATTCTTAAAAGAAAGGTTGTAGAAGACTTAAAAATCAAGCCTTTTTTATAACTTGAGGCTTTAAAGGTCTAAAATCTCCATTGGATTCTCCCGTGCCAAACCCAACACAATTTTCCTTTATTGCACCTTGAAAGCCACCATTTTTTTCAAACTCATTTCACTTTTTCAATTATGCAATTTGTCCAATAGTTTCTTATGTGGACTTGGACAAAATAAAGTGACATATTCTATTAGGGTTTCAAATGATTTATTTAGAAATATAATGAACTGTAAAATTTACAAGACTATGAATTGATATAGAATCTATAGTTTAGATTTTAATGGTTTTATAATATGAATTTACAAAATTTTAAAAGACTATGAATTTATATACTTTTAGAAAACATTCAAAGTTAAAGAAGTCAATAGAAAAATAACAAATAAATTATAAAGTTTGAATAAAGAAGATTAAAATCAATATAAAAAATTCAACTTTTTAGGGCACGTTTGGGTGATTTCTAATTGAGATTTAAAATTTTAAAAATTATAATAATCAACTTTTGTTTATAATTTTTTCACAAAATTATTTTAAGTATGTGTGTTATGTTGGTGGTGATGATGGTGTCAAAGTGGTGGTGGTATTTATCTAGTGGCAGTGTCAAAAGTAGTGGTAATGGTTTAGCGGTGGTGGTCCAATATGGTGGTGGTAGTTCATTGGCAGTGTTGGTAGAGACGGTTTGGTGGCAATGTCTACAGAGGTGGTAGTCCATTGAGATAAACATGAAAAGGAAAATAAGAAGAATAAAATAGGGATAGATAAACGGGTTGATCGACCCATTTAAGCCTAACCTATGCAACCCATATTTTAGACGGGTTGAAAAAGTTTGGTTCACCAAAATAAATGAATTTTTTTAAGAATCTATATTTAGTTCGTGAAGCTCACAGACTTAACGGACCACCAGTCAGTAGGTCCCACACACATATATTTTTTAAATAATTAAAATAATTCTAATATATTTTAAACTAACAAAATTATATTATATCATACTAAAATTTATACCATCATCTATAGTTATCTAAAATACTAAATATTTTCAATACTAAAAGTCTGAAATAGTACAATTCACAATAAAAAAATCCACAACATTAATACAAATTAATAGTCCAAATGACAAATTTGTTCCTTTACAAAAGCTACAAGCCAAGCCCATGAGCCTATGGGCTTCGTGGATTGGAGTCAATTTTTGCTACAATTATGCTTCTTTAAACAAAATCCAAAACCCGTACGGTCTTGGGTGGTCTGCAGACTTGAGCCTGTATACCCACCCTTAGAATAGTGATGTGTTTCATTTTTAGCTATTTTAAGTTTTATTATAAGTAGGATTGTATTTTTAGCATATTTTGCATATGAGTACAATTTGTTAAATTTCATTAATTAACTCATTTTAGGTGTCTTTAATTATTATTTGTAATTTGTTACGCTTTTAGTGTTTTGGTGTTTTAGGACATGATTTACTAGTATTTGAGAAGCTCTTGAATTTATTTGGAGTATGAAGTGAATTTTGGAGCTTTAGAGGCAATAGGAAGAAAAATGAGTTAATTAATGAACTCCTTTATGTAATCAGTTTAAGTGCTATATTTTATTTTTATTTTTGGGCTAAGACATTAA
Organism: Psophocarpus tetragonolobus; assembly: GCA_037954015.1. Classification (NCBI taxonomy): domain Eukaryota; kingdom Viridiplantae; phylum Streptophyta; class Magnoliopsida; order Fabales; family Fabaceae; genus Psophocarpus; species Psophocarpus tetragonolobus. The sequence goes on along the minus strand of CM075691.1, from coordinate 37,067,778 downwards.
GTGGCACATTAGTTTAAATAGATATTTTCTACTCTAAACTAGGATTCTAAAAACGAAATAGAGAGCAAAACTCGAAGCTCCCTTGATCTCTTCAACCAAGGTTCCTTCCTCTAAGAAGATGGAGGACGGAGAGGGCTAGGAGGGGGGTGGTTTTGACGCCACTTTCTAAGGGAAAGATAAGTCAAAATTTACTTGAGGCTTGCCACAAGGGAGAGGACCCTTGATAAAAGCTTTTAGGGAGAGATTCCTCAAGAGAGAGGATTCTCAATGACACCCAAGAATAAATTGTTCAAAAAGAGTCTTACTTCATTCAATCAAGTGTGTCCATACAAGAGGGAGTGAAGAAGTATATATAGCACAATGGGAGAGCTTGGACACACAAACCTAGGCAATATAGGACTTGGGCTTAATTAGGCTTAAGACTAATTAACCCAAGCTTAAGGCCTAAGTGAGGTGTCTAAGTGCACCCCCCATGGGTGTGGATAGAAACTCTTATTTTAGGGGATGGACAAGCCCAACACACCTAAAATAAGGGCCTATTCTATGATTACTCCTTCCTTTTTATTTCCTACACCTATACCCCTATTTTAGAAAGGAAAATGGCCTAAATACATGGCCTTAGGGAATAAAACTATGCACCCTAAATATCTAAGTAATTATAAGATATTTACAAGTAAAAAACCCTAAGACTAAGGCTTCATGTCTTCATGTAAGCATCCATCCAAGCCTAGTCTCCTTCTCTTGAATCCTCCTAGCCATGTTGTTAGGTGAGATTGCATCATCCCCTCCCCCGTGGAGAGGATTTGACCTCAAATCGTAAGGCCTTTCTTCCTCCTTTTTAATGTCTACAAGAAAATAAGGAAAGAAGTAAGAGTATGCAGACAAGTGGGATGTTTAGCGGGAGTGAGAGGCCTTTGAGAAGACCTCTTAGGAATGGGGTAGTGGAGGTGAGTACTTAAGTTTAAAAAAAAGTGGTTGTGCATCCACACAAAAGTTCCCCATTCTACTCCTAATGCACTAAGTGTAAGTCCGATAGGGTTTGAAATTTGGTGTGAGACTATCCTTGGTGCACTGGAGTACTCATCCAAGAAAGTTCGATAAGCCTTATCTTGTTGATCACCCCAAGACAGGATGATGGGCCTAAAGGTAGACCATTCTTTTATGGTCTCTTGTTTTTGAACTTGAGATTGACTATGAAAAAGTTTAGGCTCAATCTCATGTTCGAAGAGGGCCTCATCTTGAAGTAGGTCTTGTGGTTGTGATGCACTTTGCTCAAATGATATGGGCACAACCTCAATTTCCACTTCTTTAAGAGAATAAGGAGATTCAATAAGATCATCCTTGGGGTTCAAAGGATAATCTTCTTGAAGATCTTCCTCCCTTGTAACTTCTTCCAAATCTTGAACTTGAGGTGCCATGATAAGCTCACTAGTAATGGGTTCAAGCTCAATATATGGGGAAGTGATAGTTGGTGCCTCTATGGGTTGATGGTAGAGAGTTTGTTCAAGAAGAAGGCTATGTTTAAAGTCCATTCTTGTTGCAAAATGGCTCTCCTTTTGAACAACAAACTTGGAAGAGGCACTTTCTTCCAACCCATCAACTTTCAATGCATGTTTTTTTCTTTTTTTGTTTTTCTCTTCCTCATCCCTCTTCTTTTTCAAAAGAAGTTGATCCTCTCCCACTTGTGAAGGTGAAAGAGGAGTCAACTTAATTTTCTTGTCATTGTAGGTGAGGGTTATCTCATTGGAGTGGCCATGATGAATGACTTTTCTATCAAATTGTCAGGCTACCCCAACAAGATATGTGTCGCTTCTATTGGAACTACTTCACAAAGGATTTTATCAACATAACCTCCAATGAAAAAGGGCACATTTGCTTGTTGGTTGACTACAATTTCCTTACTCTCATTGAGCCATTGAAGCTTGCAAGGACGAGGGTGAGGAATTGGAGTCAAAGACAACTTGTCTACCAACCTTATGCTACAACAGTTGCAACATGAGCCACTATCTACAATGAGAGAATATGTTTTGTCAAAAACTTTGCATCTTGTGTGAAATATGTTCTCTCTTTGAGAAGGGCTTAATTCATAAGGTTGACTTCCAAGAAGCCTTCTTACCATTAGCAGATCACCATCACAAGGACCTTCCTCTATGTCAAAATGTGTATGGTCCCCTTCTTCCTCACTTTTACTAGAAGAGGAAGACTCGCTTATAATATCTTGGCCCCTCATGATCATGGTTTTCTTTGTGGGGCATTGGGAGGCAATGTGGCCTCGCCCAAGACATTTGAAGCACTTAATACTACTAGTTTTTTAAGAAGAGCTAGCAGAGGGATCTTCTCTAGGATGTAGAAGTGTATGCTTTTCATGCATGATGGTGGAATCTTCCTTGGGGTGGCTCTTGGAAGAGTTCCCCTTTTGTTGGTTCCTATTTCAATAAGAGTGGTGTGAAGTGGTAGAGTAGTCCTTCTTGAAAGAAGTCCTCCTCTTCCATTGTTGTTCCACTTTTATGAAAATTTGGACCAAATCATCATGATCATTATGTGGAAAAAGTTCAACTTTATCACGAATTTCAAAATTCAAGCCACTTAAGAATCTAGACAAGGTAGTCCTAGGCTCCTCAGTTATGCCTGCCCTCATCATGAAGAGCTCCATTGTTTGGCGATACTCTTCAACACTCAAATTCTTTTGTTTGAGTCTTTGAAGTTTATCTAGGAGTTCTCTTTCATAATAAGAGGGGACATGTCTTCGCCTCATAGCCCCTTTAAGGTTAAACCAAAATTCGATTGGGGGCATACGATTGTGAAGCCTCTCATTAACTAGAGCAGACCACCAATACATTGTATACCTTTAGAAGCTTAGGGAGGCCAAGGGAACTTTCCTCTCTTCACTAACTTGGAAGCAAGTCAAGAGTTGCTCTACCTTCATGAAGATGGCTCTGATACCAAATGATGCACTCCCTTGATCTCTTCAACCAAGGTTCTTTCCTCTAAGAAGATGGAGGATGGAGAGGGCTAGGAGGGGGGTAGTTTTGACGCCACTTTCTAAGAGAAAGATAAGTTAAAATTTACTTGAGGCTTGCCACAAGGGAGAGGACCCTTGATAAAAGCTTTTAGGGAGAGATTCCTCAAGAGAGAGGATTCTCAATGACACTCAAGAATAAATCGCTCAAAAAGAGTTTTACTTCATTCAATCAAGTGTGTCCATACAAGAGGGAGTGAAGGAGTATATATAGCACAATGGGAGAGCTTGGACACACAAACCTAGGCAATATGGGACTTGGGCTTAATTAGGCTTAAGACTAATTAACCCAAGCTTAAGAAATAGTGAGGTGTCTAAGTGCACCCCCATGGGTGTGGATAGAAACTCTTATTCTAGGGGATGGACAAGCCAAACACACCTAAAATAAGGGCCTATTTTATGATTACTCCTTCCTTTTTACTTCCTACACCTATACCCCTATTTTAGAAAGGAAAATGGCCTAAATACATGGCCTTATGGAATAAAACTATGCACCCTAAATATCTAAGTAATTATAAAATATTTACAAGTAAAAAACCCTAAGACTAAGGCTCCATGTCTTCATGTAAGCATCCATCCAAGCCTAGTCTCCTTCTCTTGAATCCTCCTAGCCATGATGCTAGGCGAGATTGCATCATCCTCCTTTCCCTTTTCACTCTTTATTTCCGGGTTTGATGTTCTTTATTTTCTTATTTTTGATACTCATGAATATGTGTGAGTAAACATTTTCATTGGAAGATTGTAGTTTAACCCTTAACTCTATTGATGATTAATTAAGTATTTTTATGTTTTAATTGGATTTCTCATGATTTATTTTCTATTGCTTTTACCGATGCAATACGCTTAATCACTATGTTTGTAGTCATAGAGAATTAGGGAAAGACCGAAAGATGAACGTTGGAACCCTAGGGGAGGAACTTAAAGTTAAATCACGAAAGTAGGTTTAATCCTTTGAGGACTCAATGAATTAGCAAAGAACTTAAATGTGTATTTGAGCATAACTATCACAAAAGTAGAAGTTAATTCAATTAAATATACGTTTGTACCTTGAAAGAGAATAAAGTTACCTCAGGTTTAATTCACCTTCATCGAAAACCAATAAGAACATAAAAGTAATTAAAATTGAAATTAAATCAATAGGTATGTTATTGTTAATCCTGGAGGTTTTCTAGTTTTGAATCTTGAAAATCTTGAATTATCATTTCTTTTATTTATCTAATCTTTCGTTATTTTTACATATATAAAAATCTAAACAATATGATTTCTATATTAGTTACAATTTCCTTATCTCTAATAGGACCAACTCCTATGAGTTGCTTATTGCTTTAAAATAAGTGTTTAGTGGTCCATACAATGTCACAAAATTGTTAAGCAATTCATACTCAATTTTTTTAGTGCCTAGAAGAAATTATAAACAACTCTAAGAAAATCACGATTTTATAGTTTTTTAATTTTTTTTCCAGTTGTATATTGTTATTAATTGTACAAATTTAGTGAAAAATTACTTTTTTAATCATAAGCAACAGTTGTTTGGTAAAGCAACTCATTCACTTTTTAAGCAACTTAAATTGACATGTAGGATTGCTCCAATGGAAAAGTTGCTTCAAGCAACATTAATTTTTTAAACAACTTTACAAGCATCTTCGGTTGGATATGCTCTTAGATTTTATCTTATTTGAATGTGTTATCTTTATTTTGATTCTGAAATTCACTTAAATTTTATTTTTATTTTTTAAAATTATAGAAACTTTGATACTTTTATATTAATTTAAATTACTTCTAAAATTAATTACAATTATAAGCAATTATTTCTTAAATTCCCGTAGAAGAATGATTTTAACTATTGCTTTTAAGGTTATCACACATCAAATAGAAAGTCTAACAAATTCTCAAGGTTTTTTGTGAGATTGGTTGATGACAATTTTCTATGCCAAAAGAAATCCTACTTGTAATCTATTTTAAATAACAATCCATCCAAATTTGTATTTTTTTAATACCATATGACATTTTATAAGCTCTTAAAAATCGTAACTAAATGCCACCAAATTTAATTATTTTCCTTAAAAAATCCTAAAATTTTTTATTAATAATGTAATTTTTTTATATTCTTTAAAAATGCTAATAAATACTGCAAGATTTTCTTTTATAAAACATGTCCTTTAAAATTTTAATCCAGTACATCTTTTAATGTGTCTACGAGTTTCACATAAGAAGAAAAATGTTAAAAATATGTAATTTAAACGTGAGTACAATAAAACCAGAAATCAATTTGTGGAAGACAATATTCGTATTATAAATGACTAAGTTTTAACATTTCAAATTATAAAAATAAGAGAAAATTGCACTCAGTTTCCCTGATGTCTTTGTTACTGCCCTTCTAGTTTTTATACACGCACTCACCTTCTTGTGTTATTACTACCATTATTTTATTTAATTAAACACTAAATTTGACAAATTGAATTTGATTAATTGGGTATACCTAACCCTGAACCATGAAATATAAATTTGAGCTTTATATTTTTAGTTCAAACCAAATGCAACTCTTTTACATTATTTAGACTTCAAAAAACCACCGAAAGCCCTAAAATTTATTTTACATGGTGTTAGACTTCATTTCAAAGAGAATTTCTCCATTTACTTCTATAATTTCTCAATGCATCTCTTTAAATGTAAGAAAAGTCTCAAATACTCCTAAGTAAAAAATAAGTTTAATCCTAGTTAAAAAATTTTGCAAATTGTTTTACAAGCCCAAAGGTGTAGTGTCCAGACTTATATAAAAATTGCAAAAATCTGATTTCATAATGTATCGAAAGAAGATAAACACAAACATGAATCAAGAAGAACAAAGCAAATACAGAGGGAAGAACACAAACACATGAAGAAGAAGAACAAGAGAAAGTCATTGATTCAATGAGAAGAAAAACGAAATCGGGCGACAGAAGCAAACAAGAGATGTGTGAAACGAGAGGAGGTGCAAATGAAAGCCGAAGAGAAAGGAGTGTGTGATAATTAAATTTTTACTGTTTTTATGAAAAACTTTTTTGTTATTTTAAAAATTTATGAAAGTGTAGGAAAAACTTATAAGGTGCAGGGAAAAATTCTCTATTTCAAAAACCTAAATTAAATTTGGACTTTTATGGCCCAATTTACTATAACCCATAACTAGCATTGAACAATATATCTCGGTTATCGAATCAAACAAATAACCTTTTCTTTATTACATTAAACGGAAGAAGGTCAATGTTTTTTTAAAAAATAAAGGTATAGGTATCATTCAGAAAATAAGTATAATTTTTCCTTTAAGATACAGTATAATTATAAATGTGTATTACATGTGCAAATGTTAAAAGATTGGGGCAATTGTTTAACTCTGTTGTATCCATCCTTGATCACTATGTGTCTACAATAAATTTATTTTTCAAAGTATTTAACACGAGTGTTAATTTCAAACTCAACAATTAGTTAAATTCTTTTGAATGATTTTTTAATTTAGTTTTTAAATTTATAAAAACAAAAATTAGTTTTGTCAGCAGAGTTCAACGAAATCTCATCCACTCTCCTGATTTCAATTGTTGATCATAATAAGTAAGCTTGACCCATTATTTCTCTTTTAGTTCAATCGTTTCCATTGAAAAGAAAAATCATCCTTGAAGTCCCAATTTCTTAGGTTCTCTTTGGTTTTTGGGACTTTTGTTAGGTTTTGAATGATTTCTAGAATAGATTCTCTTATCTCTTCAAATTCAGCTTTAAAGGGAGAAATAGGTAAGGAAACTTAATTCTTGGTTTCAACTTAAGGAATTGCGTTCCTTGAATGTTTCATTACTATTAGTTGTGAAGGATTGAGGTGTTGTTCTCAAATATGTTTTGATTGAGTTGATTGTTACTTGTAATTATGGAGTGATTGATGCTTTAAATCTTGATCTTTGGTGTTAAATGAAATTATGTTGTTATGATGCATGTTGTTGTGATTCATGTTAAATGTGATGCATGTTAGAGAGATGATATGTTGGATTTTTTGATGTGGGCGGTTACAGTTGAGTAACTTAGCCTTGGATGATATATATGTGATGCATTGAGTTAGGTATACAACTAACGTCAATGTAATCCATGGTGCCAGATCAAGTGGGGGTACCTATATGAATTACATTGCTATCCTGATACTAGATCAAGTGAGAGTACCTGAGGGATATACTTAGACAACAACTAATTGTCATATGAGTCAGGTAGACACCAAACAGTAGTGGGGTGGTTGCTAGATGAATATTGCCTACACTTCAGTTAGTTGTCATATGGGTCAGGTGGACGTCAAACACCAATTAGGATAAGTCATCAAGTTACCTTGGTATCTGAACCCAATGGTTATTCAAGAAAACATTGTGTCATATTACCATGTTGTACTCATAACTTATGTTAAGAGGGAACATAAGTGTGTTTGCGTGTTTGAGAATACTAATGAGTTATGATTTATCTTCATTTAATTGGATTTCTTGTGTTAGTATGCTTACAATTGCATTATGTATGTCTACTGTATGACTGTGGTGATTGTGCTTTACATAAGAGCAGATGGCAAAGCTAGGGCCAATAAGATCAAGATGAGTGAAGACTCTGATTAGATGAAAAACTTGCCTTGTTATTGGTCTTGATGGATATGACTTTTGCGTACCTTAGAATATATGTTCTCGTTTTTTAAGTTACCTTTAAATTTATGAGATGAAACAATCAATGTGTGTAGTGGGACTAAATAAGCTTTTGTGTATATGAATATTAGTAATAATAAAGTTTGAGTGTTGTTCTGTATAATATGTTGGTATTGGTTATCTCTAGTTTGGTTTGCAAGTTTTTACCGATTTCTACATTCTCTAGAGTCTCACTGGGTAGTGGTTTTCACTTAGTAAAAAGTTGCTTCTATTAAGTAATTTTATGACTTTACATTACGTCCAACGACATCTCTTGCTCAGTGCAAAATTCTCTTTGCTAGGGTTTTTGCTTAGTTTTTCACCCAACAACGAATCTCGCTGAGCGAAGTTCCTTCTTTGGAACACCATAGCTCAGACCTCTTACTGGACGAGATGTTCTAGTCCTTAGCTGGGTGCTAGGTGAGCTATTCACTATATGATTGTTCTTAATCCTTTCAAAATTTCAAGATTTTGAGAATAATTTATATTGAAAATGGACTCTATAGATGGTACGTGATATTAATTGTTTTAGAATTTTATTGGGAGTTACACAACATATACCAAAGATTGTCGGTGATAGTAACCAATAATAATTGGCATCAACGATAAACAATGACGTCTGGTGTTAACAAGCTTAAATAAAAGCAATTTTTTCAAAAATAATTTTTATTTTTCAAATAGAGTAGAAATTGTCTTAAAATAACTAAAAAATCAAATCATGATTATTTTAATAAAACATATTTCTATTTTAAAAATGCACTTCAAAACCAAACGCAAAAAACTATCACTCCAAAGAAGCCTAATTTAAAACGACTCCATGGAAGTTCCAAAATATGATGATGAGAAGTTCGCCATAAAAACTATAGAAATCGTCATCAAATGCGTATTCATATTGAACACAAAGATAATATAAACCGTGGATGATTTTTAAAGCACTAATATATTGTCCTTTGTGTGAAAGACATGTGATATGAGGTTCACAAGAAGAAACGAGGTTTTTTATGCACTTTATTAAACTACACAATTATCACCGATTCTTATGAGCTCCCTTTGAGAAACTAGGTGCATATATTAATTTTTCTTTGCTCCAATTTTGAAGCATTCCACGACGAATTTCAGCAGCCCAAAATGTATTGGTTTAGGTAAATGATCAGTACTACTATAAAAAATAATATTTAATACCCTATGAGAGACTAGTGTTTGAAATCATTGGAAACCAATTAGAGGAGGAATTTGTGATGTTACACTTTAGACTTTCCAAATTAACATTCACCTTTTAATTAATTTATTGGCAAGCCGTACAGAAAACTAATTAATCATTAGATGATAAGCTTAATTACACTTCATTACTCCATTTTTTAAAATATTTGACATGTCCTCTAATTTTTAAATAATGTTAGGGTATCTCTATATTTTTAACATTATTGAATTTGTATTCGGTTGTTTTTTTTTTAAAGAAAATTTTATTCAGAAAAGATAATACACTTATGTCACAAGAAATGATAGACAAGAATATGCATATTACAGTATCAATATACAATAAACAACTTTAAATATTTCCATTCACACAAATATAAATACCAAGTTTGGGATATTTTCATACCTTACTTTTTTTCTAATCCTAGCAAAATAGAATTTTGGTTGTAAAGACTACTCATAAATTGATATTAAGTAACAAAAGTTATCTTAGAAATGACATGACATATTCTTAGTTGTGATTGTGATTTAAAGGTAACTTGCATAATTTAAAAACACTTGTAATTAATTAAATTACTTTTAAAGAATAGAATTAGAATTTTTCATAGTATTATATTATTAACACATGTCAATAAACATTTTTTAGTTATGTAAATTATCAGTGATTCAACACAAATTTAACAATTTTAAAATTTGAGAACCCAATGTTATGATTAAAAATTGGACCATAATATCAAAAGTTAAAAAAAATTAAAGACATAAAATATAATTGAGTCTATAATAGATTATATTATACTCAAATCTCCTCAAAATTGTGTTTTTTAACAATTTTTTTAATTACAGTGTTCTTGATTCATAGGCACATTTTGTGCTTATATTTCATTCGTTGCAATTAATAAAATTCTTCTGGCTTATAAAAAAAATGTTTAAAAGTTATTGACGGAAAAACTTAAATCTGTAAAATATTTTTTAGATAAATTAGTCATAATGATTTTATTTGCAACTTGATTTCTAAAATATTTTTAAAAACTATTTAGATAATATTTTTAAAATAATTTTTTTAAAAAAGAAGACAAAATTTTATCCATCAAACTCTAGATATCTCATTAAAGACTAATTTATCTAAAAGTTCTCTTTAATAATCTAAATATCAATGCTAATAACTTTCAGCACTAAAACGAAGGTTTACTCCCTCAATGATTCACTGTTGTTTCACTCGTCAAGGGGTGTTAAAGCTCAATTTAGATAAATTAATATGACAAGTTTTTATGATATAATTTTCAAAAATAATCTTTTGAAGGGTTTATTTTTTTTTTATCTTTCAAGAAAATTATTAAAAGTGATTCTGTGAGCCTGTGGGGTTTTAAAGAAAAAGACCACACTGGTTAGTGGAGATAAAAGTCAAAACAGAAGATGACTCTAGATTAATTAAAAGGCTTGAACCACGCATAACAATAAAAATCCAATGTCCAAACCTGGCTTCTCACTGAAGAATAGAGATCAGAATAAATATAACTTTCACAAATAAAAATTAAAAAATGACATAACAGTCTCTGTCAGTGTAATGTTTACTTTTTATATATAATAATAACTGTATACCTGCTTTAAATTTTAAAAAGTTCTAATAGAAACAGCAAGGTGTACAAATAAGTAAATATATATATATATATATATCAATGAGAGAAAAACATTTATGTATTGTCAATGTAAAAAGTTTTACACGGTCAGTCAATTACTACCCTTTATATATAATAAGTTTGTTAAGTTTATTTATTAATACTTTAAAGTCATATAAATGAAGAATTGTGATTGTCTGTTATTATAAAACTTTTTTATAGTTCATTTTTTTTAAAATATAAGAGTTATTATAGTTCTTTTTTTTTAAATATAAGAATTAAAATTGATTACTCTTTACAACAATTAAATATAAAAAAAACGACTGTGAAGAATATGTGCTTGTTTGACAATATTTTTTAAAATCTATTTTAGTATTTAAAAGTTAAAACTCGTTAAATAATTCTAGTTTTTAAAAAAAAACATAATTATAAGTAGTTTTGATTTTCAGTTTTCTCTTTTTGTTTTGAAAATTCGAATCCAATAAGAATATATTGGTTTTTTATTTTCATTAATAACATTTCCGTAAATATCAAAACATTTTTTTTATTTCATGTCTTCAAAATAGGTTTCCAATAATATTTATCAAACAAGTTTTTCTTTTTTTATTTAAGAAAATTGTTTTTAAAAACTATTTTTGAAAACTTTTTTCAAAAACTAAAAAACAAAACTGAAAACCAAAATCAAATCCATAAAGCCCAAAGTCTCTTCTTATATTTGTTTTTAATAATTTATCATATAATATCTAAATATTCATTATTAGATGAATATGTGAAATTGATATACACAAGTAGATAAATTGATAAGAGTTGTTTTAGTGTAACTAAATTCTTAAGTTTAAAGGTTGGATATCCAATTATATTAAATGTTGAGAAGAAGAGTTTGTCCTAAAGACCAAGTTAAAATTTTATTAAAAATTATTTTTTTCTTCTATCAAACTCAATTTGTAGACAAATTTTTCATCTACAAATTTCACATTTCAAAATTAACTTAATAGGCAAATACGTCATCAAAATGATTTTACTCTCAAAATTGTGTTTAACAATTTTTTCAACTGTAAATTCGTAATGTTTGTTCAACCATTAATTTTCAAATATTAATGGTTACAAAATGGGACAAATATTTGATTATTGTAAATAAATAATCAATATTTATAATAAACAATCAATTATATGCCATAAACACCTAAAGTATTTTTTCAAGTATAATTAAATTTTTTATTTTTGTTGGATTATTTATTTTATTTAAACATTAATAATTACAAAATGGATAATGAACTATTTCTATTCTGTTGAAAGGTTGTGATAGTTTACTTCCTATTTTATTTATGTTTTGGATTCTATATTGTTGCTTGAGAAAAGATACGTTTTGTGTTTCCTTCGATTCTTGATAAAAATCTTTGGATTATAAAAAATATTCAATTATTGCAACTGAACAATTAATTATTTTATCTAATTTTTATTGGTCAACATTTGAAAAATTGAAAGTTGAATTGAGGACTTGATTTCCTAATTTAAAAATAAAAGGATAAATTTTCTAAAATGATTAAAATAGAGGATAAAATGTACAATTAAGTAATAAAATAAGCTTCTTCATAAGTTAAAATGAGGGCTGTGTTATGTATAAACTAATCTTTACAACGTCTCATAATTTTTTGTAAACAATATGTAATATTTTAGAAACTAATTTTTGTATTAACTATTTAGTTTATAGACAAATTTTACCTACCAAAACTTTGTAAAGAAATTATTTTATTTTGTTATTAGCTAAAAAAAAACGTATAATAATATCTACTAAAAACTTCTATGCATGGAATGACATATTAAAAGAGTAATAAAGTTAATTTAATAAAAAAATTTACATAATTTTAAAAGAGTTTAACACTTATACGCTTGCTTGCATGATAAAAATTTATATTGATAGTTAATTATAAATATTCGTTTACATGATTTTTAAAGTGTGTAAAGATTTTTACACTGATACAATCACAATCATTTATAATAATAAATTTGATTTTACTCCTCACTACTTTCAAAATCACATAATTAAATATCATAATTAAACTCATTAAAAGTTGGTGTAAAATTTTATATTAATGGTGTATAGGTGTTTTTCTCTTTTCCACTAACATTTAAGCAATAAAAAATTGAAACGTGATGTTAAAAGTTGACCATCAGCATTGGCGTCTATATTGGAAAACGAATAGCCACTTAACTTTTACTTTTAATCACTTCTTTATTAATCATAAATTGCAAGATATCAATCCAACTTTGGAAGCTTAAAAAATTTCAACGGGGAACGACCTATTTTTCAATTTTAATCACATCTATATTAGTAATAAAAAGGAAAACGCTAATAACATACTTTTTTTTTAACAAATTATTTTGAATACATTTTTTTTTTATTATTGGTTCAAATTTAATAAAAACTACAATATAAAAAATATATATTAAATAAGAGGTATGACCTACAAAAGTTTGTGTTTTTCAATAAATTCTTACGGATTATAAATTGTGTATTCAAAAGAATATATCAAAGTGTGTTTTAACATTTCTTTTAAAAAATTGATATACCTGAAACTTTTTTTTTTCTTAAACTAACATGGTATAATATTGTTAGTAAATAGCTTTATTCACTGGCATGACACAGTTTATATTATTTAATTTTGGAAAACAAATTTTATTTTAAAGCAATTTATACATATTCTTTCAAAGTTTGCTCTTATAGTTATACCTAACACTCATATATTCTTGAATCTTGCAACAATATTTCTTAATTCTTTTTATACAGAGACTCTGAAATTTTGTTTTCATTACACTAACTGAATTTTTGTAAGTAAGAAATAATAGATTTAATTAAGTTTTTATTACTTGAAAAAATACTATTTCTGTCCTTAAAGATTTAAAAATATTTTTAAATCCTTGAAATTAATTTTATTTTATGTTTTTCATTTAAAATGTCATCAATGATATTTCACGTGAATTTTATTTCAAAGATGAGTAAACTTTATTTAGGAAATGAATTTTAATTTTTAACGTCAGATTCATTAATCACTTTAGTAAATTTCTAAGGTAATTATTAAAAAAATAAGACATAAATGTAATTTAAAGATTAAAATAATTGTGTTTAAATTTCAGAAACCAAAAGAGATCTTTTCTCAAAATTAAAAACTTAATTAAGTTAAAATAATATTACAGTAAATTCTTTTAGAAACTAAAAGTAATATGAAAAAGATAGGAAATGATAGGTTAAAAAAATATTCTTTATTTTAATTAACCAGCTTCAAGCCTGTGGATTCCACGACAGATCTTCGTCAAAAGTGTTGAACTCGAACCACAATAGAAACCATTAACAATAAAAAGAGTGATGACTTTTTTTATTCTTCTAATTACGTCAAACATTTGATTCCCTCTGAACAAATCAAAGAAATTAAAATAAATCAAGAGAAAATATTTATAAAGCTATGCCTTTTCTTTTGATTATTTAATAGATTAAATATTAATCCATGACTAACAGTTATCGTCATTGCCCACCTACGTTTTATAGCCTTCACAGTTTTCAGAATGTTTTTTTTTTTAAAATGATAATTAAATGGCTCCATTTTTATAAAATTATATAATTTGAAATATGTATGAATTGTAGTTCATGGTCACTTGTGAAAATTAATTAATCATTTTTAGTTTTTTTACTATCTTGGGTGCAAATTAATATGAATAGTACACGGCTAATCTCAGTTTGCTGACAAACATGCTGATCATGATCACACCCTGCAGTTAATTAATATGGGATAATTGTCTTTGATACATTTTTAAATTATAATATTTTACTAATAAGTAGTTAGTATGATTTAGTTTAATTTTTTAGTTTTTAAAAAAATTTTAAAAAATATTTTTCAATAACGATTTTTGAGAGAAAGGAAAAAAAACTTGTTTAATAAGTGTTGTTTGAAGACTGTTTTAAAAATATGAAAATAAAAAAAATTATTTATATTACGAAAATGCTATTAACAAAAAGAAAAAACAATTTATTCTCTTATATTTTAAGCTTTCAAAACAAAAATACAAAACAAAAAAGTAAAATTACTTACATATATCCCTCTTTCTTAATTTTTAAAAACAAAAAAATCAAAATTATTTTAAGAAAATATTAATCAAATAAGTTTTTTAAATACAAAACATACTTAAGGCAGTTTTAAATTTTTGAAGTTTCATTCCTTTACCATCTTTTGAAAATATTTTTACTTTTCATTTTTTTCCTACTTTTTACTGCTAGTGTTAAAATGTGAGAAAGTTATATTCTTATAAGAATATTAGAAATAACTTATTATAAATACACATGTAACTTTTTTTTCATTTAAATTATTTTAAAATTCAAAAACATTTCAAGAAATTTCAAAATATAACCAAACACAATTATAAATTTATTCAGATGTAATATTTTCAATTTTATTATTCTATGAATGAGATTACTAAAAATATAATATTAAAATTAGAAACAAATACCCCTTAAAACTGTTACAAAATAAGTATGGATCCTTTCTATTTCCTTTCATTTTTCTTCCATTTCCTATATTTTTTAAAAAATTAATTAAATAAAAATTATATAAATTTTATTGGAATGTAATATTTATGTACTAAAAGTTTAATAATAGAAGAAAATGTAGAAAGAAGAAATGGCAAGGATTCTAACTCTTGTGCTACATATTAAAATTTTGTACTTATAATATGGTAAATAAAAAGATTAAAAATATGTTACCTTTTAATTAAATTAAATGAAGCACTTGTATATATACTGAAAATTAATTTGACTATTTTAAGTTTTAGCAGGTGTGATCCATCGGTATTTTGTAAAGGGACGGAAATTAAAATGATATTTTAAGCGCAGAAACGAGGTTTTTTTTTTTATTCATACAAAGTTATTTACAAGCACCTGTTTTGTACGTATATAGAAGATGTATTGAAAAAATTTAAAATAATAGTAAGATAAAGTATTTTTTTTCAAGTTTTAAAGTAAATTTTAACTTAACCTGTGATTGTCAATTCCACCTTTATTGTCACACAAATTTATTTTAGATCAATTTTTAAACTTTCGTTGTTTTTTTAGTAACTATCACATTACTAGTATATTTAGATTTTCTTTTTCTTACTCTTAATTTTTTAACTTTTAAAATTTTTCTTTTTCTGTTTTATTTAAAATATAAAAAGACACCCTAAATATCTCTCTTCTCCTAGTTAAAATAAAAAAAAAAACAAATTTGAAAGAAATTATCTATAACATATGTAAAGAAAATTTACTCTTTTGGTGTTTACATTTTCTTTTCCTTTATATCTATTTAAAATTTTTAAAAAAAACTTTGTTAAAAGAGAGATTCAAATCCAAGATTTAATATTTATATTCAAGGTACATAATTGCTCTACTATTTATAAATAATATATATATATATATATATATATATATATATATTATAACATACATAAAGGGAGTTCACCGTTTTGTTATCTACATTTCATTTTCAATTTTATCATTCTACCTATTTGAAAATTAAAAAACAAAAAGAAATAAATTCTTTGTCAAAAGAGGAATTCAAATCTATAACTTTTCACTTCTCCATTTCTTAATATATGGACTTTGTTACTAGATAAACTTTATAATCTTAAAAAAAACTATTTTAAAATATTTATATCTATTTCCTCAAATTTATTGCAAACCTGTCTCGTTGATAATATGACATGTTTCTTTCATGTTATCATAAACAAAGAAATATAAAAATTAGCAAAATATATTTCAAAACATACTAAAATAGAATTACTATATGCAAAATAATATGATAAATTATTTATATTCTATCATTTTATTAGAAAATATATTAAATTAAAATTCTAAGTTATAAAATATTAAACTAGAAATCCAAATATACATGTATTTTCGCTAGTATAAATGCAATTAAACCTCAACTTCCACAATAAAAAGAATTATATATAGGGATTAAAATAAAGGATTGGTTTGAAAGGTATGTTCACCATCATTTTGATAGAACAAACTAGTGTTTAGTTGAAAAAAGAGATTAGACATCATCCCTTAATTAACTGAATTAGCTTGAGTCTCTTTTAAACATCATTCTATTTTATCTTACTAATATCAATGTTTAACTAAAAATTCAACTTCAAAAGGATGAAAATTGATCTTACAGAATCGCAAAGATTATCCAACAAGGGATCACCTAATAATAGCTTAAACAGTACACTTCAAATTGGAGAAAGGAATTATAAGATTTTTTTAATAATAAAAGTTATTTAAAGAAATGAAAAAAGAAAGAGATAGTGTTGAAAAAGCAATTTAAATTATTTTAATTTTAAATCTCTATATATTGTTTAAAAAATATATTGTTTTATCTTTGTGATTTGTTTATATTTTAAAGATATTATTTATAAAATAAATCTTTATTTCTCATTTAAAATTATGATTTTTTGTCTATAAATAGGGTTTGTATGTTAAGAAAAATCATTTGGCTTGAAAAATTGGTTAACACCCTAAGTGAAGAAGAAGTTATGATGTGAAAGGAGGAAAATTTGCAGTTTTCCAATAGTCTTAGAGATATGTAGTGAATGTAAACATGAGTGTAAATCACATTAATAAAATAATTTTGTTATCTTTCTTTTTGTTTAAGTATTGTTAATGTGTTTTTCTCATAAATACGA
The DNA here is from genome assembly GCA_037954015.1 of Psophocarpus tetragonolobus. NCBI lineage: Eukaryota > Viridiplantae > Streptophyta > Magnoliopsida > Fabales > Fabaceae > Psophocarpus > Psophocarpus tetragonolobus. The sequence goes on along the minus strand of CM075691.1, from coordinate 37,050,574 downwards.
ATAAAGAAAAGTTCGTTAGTTATGTGTTTTGTATCCCAACAAAAAGACCTAGAGAATTAGTGAATTCAAATAATTTTTACTAATAAATTGATAATTAATATTTACTAATAAAAAAATCAAATAGGAGAAATCAACCAGAAGTATTTACTCAAACTAAAAATCTAGCAAATTAATGAGAAAGTAAAATTCTATAAAATTCTTTATTATTAGTTTTTTAAAAGGAAATGATACAACACAACGATAACATAGTAAAACATTAGGGGTATAAATGAAAACAATTAATTAGTATTACATTAAAAAATAAATAATAATAATACTTGATTGTTTGATAATTTTTTTTCCAACACAACAATTATTATTAAAAAGGAGTACATAAAAACTGAATAAAATTTTGCATGTTTCAAAAAATTATAAAAGAGGAGTGATAAATAAAAATTGAAAAGAAATCCAGTTGATAAGCATTTCAAATATTGAGAAAAGATAAGTCAGAAGAAAAAAGCATAAGAAGTTTGTAAGTATTATTCGAATGAAAAAAGTTAAATATTCTCTTATTTCCATGCCATCAAATGCTTGACAACAAAAAAGTCAGGGGAAGACAGGAGAAAACAAATCGAATTCTGCACAAGCATCAAAATCATTGATAAAAAACAAATTCGCCACCATATTTGTTTACAATAATTAACTTTTGTACACCCTTTAGCACACTTTTGAGCAGTGGAGTGAAAATTAGTCTGGTCATTAATTTAGCTGAGATAGTTAGATTAATTAACTTAGGTTAATTTCATCTATATAAAAAATTTTATATATATATAAATAAATAAATGTAATATTACAATTTTTACTTTTTATATTGCAAGTTGCATTAAAAAATAAAAAAAAACAAAAAAATAAGAAATGATTTAGTTGCATTTTTTAAAAAAAAAAAATCCAAATTCAACCCGACTCAGATCAACCGATCTAAGTCTCGATTTTGGTTGGAACAGCCAATTCTAACCTGTTTCAAACTAGTCAACTGCTTATCCAATCTATTGAAGAAATCGATCTAATTATATAACTAGATCTCGATTAGACTTATCCGACGGATTTGGCCAAATCAATTTTCTGAAGTATGCTTTTAAGAACTATATAATTTATTTTCGTTCCTAATTAATATATATATATATATATTTTTGTTTGAATAAGAATTAAGAAGTTAAGTTAAATTGATCTTATTAGGAGTTAAAAGAAAAATTATCCATGATAACTTTTAACTCAAGTGGTTTAGAGTTAATTACATTTTTAACTAAATGTAAAAAAAAATGCTAAACAAGTTAACATGATGTTCGATGAAAAGGTAACAAAAGTAACTTTCAAACATCAAACCAAACGGATGGAAATTTTCTATTACAAATTGATGTTTCATCCCCTATTTGAATCAATTAATAAATATCATGTCATTTAATATAATGAGTTACATCAAATATAAAAAAAAATCATTAAAAGACATGATATTTATTGATTAGTTGTAATAGAGAATGAGACACCAAATTGTGATAGAAGATTTTCATCCCAAATGAGACATGCTAGAAAACATAGTTATCAACATCACAAGTTAACTCATAAAATCGTATGAGTTTACAAGCTTCTAACGAGTTAAATCGCATGTAAAATCCGAATGGTATTAAACTTGATAAAATTGGAGTAAAGTCAGTAAAATCGATGTAAAATTGTAACTAGACTTGTAAACAAATTTCTTAGATGATGTTTTTCTATGCTACTCTAATTTTGAATGTTTTGAATATAATTTATTATTATGTCTAAAAATGTTTTGAAATTTTGAGTGTTTCGACTTTAATTTTTACTTATTTAGAGTAATTTAGATTTATTACGTGGATTTGAACTTATTATGTATTAAAAATTTTCAATTTTTATGTGATTTATAGTCATATTTTTAATTAAATAAACTCTTACAATTTTATAAGTCAAGTTGACTAAACTCTCATGAGTTTACGTAAACTCTCTATTTTGATAACTTGCTCACAAGTATTGAACACATATTTTTGAAAAAGAAAAATTCTAATGTAAGTTTGTTCTTAACACACTTTAAAATACTTCAAAAATATTTCAAAAATGATAAATTAAATCCCTTTAAAGTTTAAACTGATGTGCATAATAACATGATAATTAGATAATTAATTATTCACAAAAAGGTAATTAATTTGCTTGAAAATCCCTTTCAAAATATATAAATTATAGGACCTATAACTTTTGGGACAAAAACATACATGACCAGTAAAAATTAACACTTAAAAAAAAAACCTTACAAAGTTATTTTATTCGCGTGGTTTGCACGCATGACTATATTAAAAACCTATAAACCCTTCTAATATTTTTGCTTGTGTAATTTGTATCTCATGTCTCGGTTTACAACAAATTTTTTAGACTTGTAAAACTTGTAAGCTTTCTTTTTATATCATAACTAATTTTCTAACCTAAGGTAATGACAACTCTTCAGGCTAGGTAATTATTCTTAACCTTTTTAATAGACCTAACATCCTAATCTTAAATGATAAAACAAATATCTATTTTACAAATAATATGTTTATAATTTAAACAAATACTAAAAATAAAACAATATTTTTTTCTAAATAATATCTAAATATTTAAGATTAAAATAATTTAAATTATTTTTCCAAGACTTCTTTTGAGATAAAAATGATGATTTATTTGCAATGTAATAACATAAACTTTTACCAGATGCTATTACTACTATTTGTCATGGTGTGCTTTCACGGCTAAAACAACTGTTTAGGCACTTCACATTAGAAACATCCCATAATTTGGGAGGGAAACTGAATCCAAGAAATTCTGCCTTGTTCCCCAAGTCATTCTTTCACAATAGTAATAACATTGTTAATATTTGAAAGAGACAAAAGACACTGTGATCATAGATACAAGAACCCTTTGTTATGATTTGAATATTTGGAGCGATCTATAAAAGATACAGTAGTTCTTGAAAAAATAAAATTACATCCAATATATTGAGAGAAGTTAAAAATTGACAAATTGTGAGGGGAAAGTACAAATTATAAGACATAAATTTTTTAGTATCTTCATATTCTTTTAACTTTAAATTTTTTTATATTGAAAGTAATATTATATTTCCATTAATGCGAGCAGGGTTTAGCTATTTTAAAGTGAGTAAATTACTTTAAAGAGTAAAGAAAATAATTTCACTATTTGTTTGGTTGGAATTAATTTGTTATACATACATTTTTTTTAACAAGAGGTTAGAGGTTTCTAAGACTTAATTATTATTTACACCAACTAATTCTCCCCATTAAGTCAACACATTTTGAAATAAAGTAATATTTCTAGTTCCGAATTCATACTTAATATTAATTAACTTCAAATCTTAGTATTTTTTTTACAGGTAACTCCAAACCTTAGTTAAAAAATTCAAGTATTTAACATCGTTATTTATGGTAATGACAAATAACTCCATTTTCGTGGACAATTTCCGAATTCACTCCTAAATTAAAAAGAAATTTCTTATTTATATGGGCATAAATCCAAATATAATAATACTCAATTTGATAAATGATATTAAGAATGATTTGACATTTGTCCCATCCATATTTTATTTCTATTTTTATTTTCTTCACAAATTATAATTTTTGGATATCAAGATCGGTTTGATATTTGTCTTCCCAAAAAAAAAATATAAGTTTGACATTTGATTCACAAATTATAATTTTTTTTATTAGATAACTTTTGAATTGATATTATTATATCAAACAATTTATATTTTATTAAAAATTAATTTTTTTTTAGTATAAAACAGGTATAGGAATACCCGATAAAGATTAAAATGAAACATAAATCTCATATAATCAAATATTAAAATGGAAATGAGGAAGAATTTTGAAAACAGAGTTAAGGATGAAACTGTTATGATCATTGTAGTATTGTCTACCTTACTTATCTTTATTTTTGTTTTAAATGTCTAAAAACATATGCGATTTAAATAGTCTGAACACATATCTAAACTTATACTTAGTTGAGAAAATCTATTTTTTTTTTCCACTTCAAATGTTAAAAAAGATGTGTGTCTACTTGATAAAAAAATCTCAGACTTAGTTGTTAATGAGAAAAATCAATCATCATTGATAATTTTATATCACTTATCATAACAACCATTGATTAGTATCTGACATATTCTAATTTAGGAAATAAACCACTTTCACTAAAGTTAGATTCCATTCATGAGTGACATCTTCTGTGTATATTTTAATTAGTTTTTTTATTAAATTTATAAAACTAAATAAGTGAATATATTTTCAAACAAACTTTATCACACAGTAATGAAACTAATTAACATTTTCCCGTACAATTTGTTTTTCTAGTGAATAAATTACATTGTATAATAAAATTATAAAGTTTTTTGTGTGAAAAAGAAATAGAAAAATATGAAATTTAATGAAACAAAAAAGACTAAAAATTTAATATTATAAAATATTATATAAATAATATAATTCTTATCAGTGGGCTTATCTATAATGTTGTGTACCAAACAATTTAACGAGTAAAAGATAAATTAAAATAAAAACTTACCAATAAAAAGAACCTTAAAAATAGAGAATATCACTTTAGTAAATCTATGATGTGCATGCCTGACGCCATTCTTGTCCGTGTTGGGCACACAGTTCATTGGTTAAATTTGACATTGAAATTACTGTAAATTATTCTATATTACTATTAAGTTCATTAATTAAATAACAAAATATAAACACTTTTTTAACGATAAACAAATATCAATCTTCATTAAATATCCATCACGCTTTTATATAAAAAATCTATCAGTCATTACTTTATTAGAAAACATGATAATATAATATAAAAACTTTTATGAAAGTGTGTGGTTGATTGCACGGATTTTGGAGTAAAAATTGATTTTAAATAAATTTTTATATATTTGACTTTTAAGTTGGAGAAAAATTCAGTTCTTAGTTAAAGCAACTTAGAGTAACTTTTACGTTAAATAAAAAGTTTTATATTAGATTTTACTTTAAATTTATTTTTTTAATAAAAACATTCAAATATAAATCACATAGTGTTAGAATCAATTTTATTATAATCAATTATAAAGAATCAATTCCACTTAAAATCTATATATTGCTGGCTTTGAATGTGTCTCACCACATCGATGAGTTCTATAAAATTATATGAGCAAAAAATATTTCTTCTAAGGTACAATGTTTAGCAAAAAACTGAATAAAAACAGGTCTCTAACAAGGCATAATCTACCAAAGAGAGGAATATTAAACGAGGATGCTACTGGGTGTGCTCTTTGTTATGAGGATGTGGAAATAGGATAACATTTATTCTTCACCTGTGCAATGTCGAAACGAGTGTGGGTCAAATTATGTGCTTGGTAGAGAATCACAACGTCTCTAAATAATGTGTTTTGTGGTCATTACTGTCAATTTATGAGATTAGTTAGTAAAACATCATATTTGAGGCAACCATGATCTTTTGTATGGTTCACGAGTCTCTAACATATTTGGAAAGATAGAAATGATAAAATATTCAACGATCACTCACAACATGTTCACGATTTAATGCAAACCAGTGGTTTTGTGCAACGAAGATGTTATCTCACACTTATGTTAAATGTGTTATGAATCCCATGTTATGCATGCCATAATAAGTTTTGTGCTTTATTTTTCTAAACCGTTTAAAATCTATTGTATATTAATGTTAAACAGACACTTCTTGTGCTTCTTGGTTAATCCTTGTTTGGTAAGAATATTCATTGGCTTATAAAAGAAAATTATACTTAAAATCAATTTTGCCAACATCATCAAAACACGCATTAAGTTTGTTTTTTTATTACAAGTATTCTATTGTAAAGACAGACTATCTTGTTCGAGTACTGTGAGATCATTATGGATGACAAATCTCTCTTTTAAATATTTAATGTAGATATACATTCAAGATTCAAATTTGAGACTATTGATTAAGTTGAAACAAACCTCTATCAATTAATTGATACATTCAATTAATTTAGTTATATCTATCTTTACAATGTTTTATTTGAGAAGTAAAATATTAAAAATAATATAAGGTGTAGATATGCTATTTTATTATAGGAGATTTTTTTTGAAAGGGTAATTAAATAGCTTATTTTTTATTTTTAGTAATTATTTTATTAAAATTTAATTGTTATAATGAATAATTAATTTTAATTATTAATTTTTAAAAAATTAATAAAAATAGGAATAACTCTCTCATTTTATTATACGTAAGTTGATATCTCATTTTATTATATAAATAATGTAAAGGCATTAAATAAAATATTTCATAAATAATAATGTTGTTATATGCAATGCATGTGGTAAAGGAACTTCAAAGGTGGTTTGCATAATCTCTTAATATTAGGTATCTCTCTTTTAAGATTATTTTCTTCTTTCCTTTCTTATGGTTTCTCCACCTGTTTCTTTTTTATTTTCCTTTCTTCACTTTCCACCTCATCATATCTAATTCTAGTTTTTGCACCAAATCAATAGTCACGAGTTACTCTGCTAGCAGCGAAAGGGTTAAAACTTTAACTTAATTAGATGTTGCATAGAGAATAGTAGTTTCTTTTATATTTATATATATATATATATATATATATATATATATATATATATATATTTGCATTCTACATTTAATTTAATTTGTTTCTCACCTGAGTAGATCTAATTTTGTTTCATCAATGTTGTCTAGAGCAATTTCTTATCCGTGTGCCAGAAATTATCATGTAATTTAATTTAATTAGTTACAAAATAAGTAAGCTTACTAGCATTTATTAAAATATTAAGCAACTACAAACATCAATTAACATAAGATTGTTCCAAGATTTTTTTTTTTTATAGAAGGTTAGTTGTTAATGTCTTAATTTTTGTTTGTGAAGGAATTTAAACTCATGATATCTCTCTTCTATCTCTCCACTTTACCACAAAACCAACCTTATAACTTTGATTGTTCCAAGATGTTAAGTTTAATTCTTAAGTATATGAAGCTTTTTTGGCTACAATCATGTTGGTGGTAGGGTCTCTCTATAGTGCTACCTAGTGATATAAAATATCAACACTACCATATTTTTTTAGCTAGTCTCTAGCAATCAAAATCGACCGAAAACATAATCTTTGGTGTGGTTTGTGCTAATAAGTATGGAAGACTAAAAATAACTAGTTTTTAATACAAAGAAAGTCACCATACTAGGGTTGAAGTTATGCAAGTATATGCATGAGTGGTTCCAAATAGAAAAATTTGCAATGCAATTTTTTGTAAAATGACTTATGAATCCTGATTTTATATACATCATAATTTTTTGACTTATATTTCTAATTTATTTGCCACTAATACCGTTTTTTGTAACTTATCGGAAGAAATTGGTTGTACTTTCTATTTTTTATTAATACAATTTTTTGCTGATAATATGAATGTGTCGATTCGAATAATACTATCTCCCATAAAAAAATTATTACAACAATGTCTTTATCTGTGTCACCATTTTACAACTCAGCACATATTCTATAAAATATTGATTTTCTCATCAAAATCCATGAAATCCCATTTGATTAATTAATCAAGTTTCACCACATAATTTGAGGGTGTAAAGATAACTCCCACTAACGATAGTGCAGAAGGAATATGACTCTGTAGACTTACCAAGAATCATACACAGTACGTTCTGCGTTTGTTTTAATTAATTAATTAATTAGTTTCTGTTTTGTGTCTGGCTTTACTTTAACTAAGAAATTAATTGCATTGATATTTGATATACTACTGTCTGATCAAACTACGAAATAAATATATTAATAAGTTTCTGTTTGCTGACTCCATTTCCAAAAGAAAAAGCACAAGGGAAAGGGTACAATTCTGTAGGTCCACTCATACTAGCTGGTCTTTCTTTTCTTTAAAATTGTATTGTATATTAATCCCTATTAATTAATTAAAGGTAAATCTTAATCAATGAATTAATGGCGCACCGTACTTTCTTCTGCCTTTTTCAATAGTAAGATGCCACCAATCAATAAAATTAGTGGTCAATGAAATGTTATGGTCAGATTCCCAAATTCACCAACAAACATGATTTTAATTAATATTTGAGCAATTAGGGAATTATTAGAGAATCATTTGTGTTTTTTTTAACAGGTACAATTGATCACCTAAGTGGATTAAAGCTTAAATTATGGATTTTTTCTTGAGTAGGGTTGGCTTTGGCCAAAGCTATTTGCCAAAGGAGAGTTTGATTGCCCTATTCTATCACCCTCTCCTTTTCATTATTCTAGGTTTTAAAGAGAAGTTTCTATCTGATTTTTTGCGCTATTTTAATAACATTATTTTTTTCATAACTTGTTAATTTGTTATTATCATATTTTTAATTTTTGTAATATACATCTGTGTGCTACCAAGTGTATATTTATATGTTGCAACTATACTTTTGCTGTCTTGCTAAAAGAAAACAAAAGAACAAATGGTATGAACAAATAATACTTTAGGAGTACTTTTGACAAATTCTCTTACTCTTATTTCAATTTAAAAGTTATTTTAAATTAAAATGAAAGTAAGATCATAAAAACAAATATAAATTATTTATCAAATTTTATGTTTTAGGTTTAACAGCTCCTTTAAGTTTATTAATTTTTATTTTTATTATCTAATGGAAAATTATTTATAAAATAAATTTTATGTTTAAAATACGTTTGTGACTCGACTTCTCCTTTCAAGGAGAAAAATCTTAAAAATAAATGAGACAAAATAGAGTCTTAGAATTGTGAATTATAAGTCTGATACAATTTTATAAAACTGGTTTGTAAAGTGAGGGTTGTCCCCCTCCCCCCACTTATAGACACTAATTTTTATCTCATCACTAGTTAATGTGATATTTTCAACAAACTTCTCTCACTCTAAGGACTTGACATCTCATGCATTAAATTTGCAGGACTAAACATTTGTTAATGTTTGATAATGATCCTACAATAGATGACATGATAAGATCAACAATAAATTGGTAGGATAGACTTTTATACGATCTTCGAATTGTAATTTAAAATTATAATTTCATTAACATTTCATTTAAAAAAACAAGTTAGTAGAAGCATATTATTTAAATAAATTTCATGTTTAATGTACTTCTGCTTGGTTTCTCTATTACTTTACTCATAAAAACATATATTAAATGATGAATTAATAAACTTAAAATATTTTAAGATGAAACATAAGGAAAAGAAAAGTAAATAAGCTATAAACAAACTAAATTAATTGAGTTAATTTTTTTAATTCTATGTTTGGAATGCACTTAAGACTGGCCATACCCGACCTACATAATAGTAATAGTTGACTTAGTTTAGATATTGAATTCAAAGGATTGATTGTGACTCTCTGTTAAATGAATTTTACCGCAGCTAAAAGAAATGTTAAAGTTGATTTTGTGACACAGCAAACAATAAAATAAAGTTAAAATTCAAAATTTTTGGAAAAACTTATAGATAAGGAGGAAGATCTAAGGTTACAACTTTACAAGATTTTTTACACTCCCTTCAATTCTAGCATCGATTAAACCCTATTATGATGATTACCAACTCTGTTGTAAATTATTAAGCATGATTCATCATTAAGAATTAGTATTCTCTTAATTAAATTAACTTTAAATTGATCTTCAAAGGTTATAGTGAAATAGATGTTTAAAATTAGAGAGATAAGTTAAAGATATTTATAAACAGTTTGATTATGCTATTTGTATAAATCTTGGTTACTAATGAGTTGCGTAAAAAAAGATTGATTCTTTGATTAATTAGATTTAGAGTAATAAATTATAAAGATAAAAGCACATGCATATGACCAATCTAATCAAGGTAGTTCAGTTGGTTAAAGAAGGAGAGAAGTGAGATAACATTGTGGGTTTGATTCTCACTGCTAAAAAAAATATTATATCAACATTAACATTTGACCTATAAAAAAACAATCTAATTATCATAAAAGGAATAAGAATTCAATTAAAATAAGAATCATGATTCATAAAGTATGTTACCTTCCAAGTTTCAAACCCTAGTGTTAAAAATATTGGCTACTCATGGTATTTTGGAAACCAATTGTAAGGTTTTGATTTTAATAATATGTTATATGTGTGTGAAATAAATAAAAGAGAAATTAAAATTAATAAGTGTAATTAGTAAATTAATTACAGAATGTTTAGTTCTGGTATTTATATCTATGCTTTATTTTGATAATATATGTTTATTTAATTATGAATGTGATTGAATTTGAGTAAATTGCAAAGAATGAAATAGGGTGGATGAGTTTAGTAAGGTGAGAGGTGGACAAAATATATTTATTTTTTTTGGATTTAAGGTAATTGGGTTAGGTTTAAGAAAAGTCTATTTGGAAGGCAGAGGATGCAGATTGCAAAATCATAAATTACTATATACATCATGGCTGTTATAAATCTTATTTCTTCTTCTTCATTTTTCCTTCATTTTCTTTCTCTACTATCCCTTTTCTCTTTGCATGCATGCCCAACCATTGTCTCGTGAAATCCTATGAAATTTCTTCTGATTTTGATCACAAATCCTAGTAGATAAGTTTTGTTTTACTTCCATAGACCATTTCTCTTATCTCTAAATTTCATGCATTTCCATTAAAGGGAAATCAAACTTGAAAAACCCAATCTCTTAGGTCCTCTTGGTGGTTTTTCGGGGTTTTTGCTAGGTTTTGAGTGATTTCTATAATTAGGTTCTTTTCCCTCTTCATAATCAGCTAATAAGGAGAAATAGGTAAGAGAAGTTCAACATCTATTTTAATTTCAAAAAATTTGATTTGGGAATACATGAGTATAAATATTGTGTGTGATTGAAGTGTTTTCTAGTAATTGGTTGTTGATTCTCTGTAAATGTGTGAAGTAATTGATTTTTTAATCTTGATTTGGATGTTAAATGAATTTAGGTGTTCTCGATATTTGAGATTATGCATGCTATGAAATTGATATTATATTGAGTTATTGATTTTGAGTTGTTACGAGGATGTAACTGAGCTTTGTTTGAGGAGTATTGAATTAGAGATAAATATAAGTTCATTGTGACCCTAGTACTAAGGTTGATGAGGATGATAAATTATTGAAACTAAGGTTGATGAAGACAAGAAAGTACCTAAGGGATGTACTTAGATAACAATTGGGTGTCATATAGGTCAAGTAGACTTAGTCAATAGCATGATGCAATCTCGGATTGCTCCTCCGATGATCTTTCTTCTAGAGGTTCCTTAGGTTGAAGAAGATGAAGATGGAGAGTAGAAAAATGGTGGTGGAGGTTCCACTTCAAGACAAGATAAGCCTAGGTTTGTATAGAAGCTTGCCACAAAGGAATAAACCCTTGATAAAAGCCATAGAAGCACTCTCAAAGCTGAAGAGAAGAGACACTCACAAAGAGCTCACACAGAAGTGTATTGTATAAAGTGATCAAAGATCCTTACAAAGTGAAAGGTGAGTGTTATTTATAGAGTGGAGGTTGAAAGTCCACTAGGCTAGAGACTTAGGAAAAATAGAAGATCCAAATAAGACTCCAGATTAGTGGATCTAGTTCCCTCATGTGTCACTTAGATCCTAAAATAGTGAATCCAGTTCCCTTAATTCAAATTCAAATTCAAATTTGAATTAAGAGACAAGTAGATGCCACCTAGGTGGCAAGAGAAAGTGGCGTCACTTAGGAGGGGATATGTGGGTCAATATGTTACTCATGCACATGTGTATGTTTAGGAGGTGCAGAAATCAAACAAGGGGTTGTAGAAATTAAAATTCACACATCCTCTTGCTCCAAAAACAACCCACCGTCTACCATACACCCCACACAGTTAAATAATGGCACCCTATGCTCAATTACAAGGGAATGTGGCAAAAAATACAAAGGCATAAAATATGCTAATAACACCCACTCCAAATACTACACAATATTTACACATAATATCAAGACTATGACCCTAGATGTCATTATGAAGCTTCCTCCTAGCCATGCCTTCTCTCAATCCTCCTAGCTAAGAGTCCTTGCTAGGTGGTATTGCATCATCTCCTCTCTCTTGGATAGGATTTGACCTCAAATCCTAAGGCCCTTCTTCCTCTTCTTCTAGTCCTGCAAAAAGATAAGTAGTGTAATCAACAAATGTAAATTCAAAAGAGTTGGGACCCCTCATGGTTGACATAGTAGGGGTCTTCACACAGTAGTTCCCCAACTTGTACCTAATCTACTAAGTAATAGTCTCATGTAGTTGGAAAAGGGTGGAAAGACTATACTTAGTGCGTCAGTGCACTCACTATGGAAGGCTAAGTAAGCCTTATCCTTTTGTTCATCCAAGAGAGAAAGATGGGCCTAGGGGTGGACCATTGTTGCATGGTCTCTTAGAGTTGGACTTGATATTGGCTTTGGGTCTCCAAAGTTTTGGGCTCAATCTCATGCTCAACTACAATGGCCTCATCTTCAAGTAGAGTTTGAGGTTATCATGCATTGTGCTTAATAGTGATAGGCACAACTTCAACTTCTACTTATTCATTGGAAGAATCATCTTAAATAAGATCCTCCTTTGGGTTCAAGGGGTAATCTTTTTTAAGACCATTCTTCCCTTCCATGTCTCTCAAATCTTGAACTTGACATGCATGATCAAGCTCAAAGGATGAAGATTCAAGCTCAATACTTGGGAGTGTACGCAATGGTGCATCCATAAGTTGAAGGTAGAGAGGTTTTCAATGAGGAAGCTATGTTTGAAGTCCAATTTTTTAGAAAAATGGCTTTCCTTTAATACAACCTTGTTGGAAGTGACACTTCTTCCATCTCATCAACTTTCAGTGTTTGCTTATTTTTTATTTTTTTGTTTTTATCTTCCTCTTCCCTTTTATTTTTCAAAATAATTTGGTCCTCTAACACTTGAGAAGGTGCAAGAGAACACAACCTAAACTTTGTGCTCAAGTGGGAAAGGGTGATCTCATGAGAGTGGCCATCATGAATAGCTTTTCTATCTATTGTCATGGTCTCCTTAACAAGATATGGACCGCCTCCATTAGTACTATATCACAGAGGATAACATCCTTGTAGTTCCCAATAAAAAAGGGCACCTCTACTTGTTTATTGACTTAGGAAATTTTATGAATTTGCATTTAGTGACATGTCTTGGTCAGCATGAAGTTTTCTTTGCCAAACATTTTTTGTGGTTTTTCCCCAGCAACACTTCTCGCTAAACAAAATTCCTCCTTCATTGGAATACCATAACTCATGCTTCTCGTTGGACGACACTTGTTAGGCGAAATGTCCTAGTTTCTCATTGGGCGAGATGTTTAGGATTTTAGTTATGTTTTATTTTCTAAAATTTTAATATTTTGGGTGTCATTTATAACTAGATGGACTTATTGAAATATCAAGTGATATTGTTTATATACTATTACGTGGTTCGTTTCAAGATGTTTATGAATTTTATTTTCCTTATTTTTGTTGAAAATTTTAAATAATTAGTATATTTTGAAATTAAAAGAATTTTCAGTATAACATTTAATAGTTTTTATATAGAGATCTTAGGATGTTACACAAATAATCATAAAAATTATATTAAGGACGTTAAAAATATAAACCCTTACAGAAATCCACCCTCTTAGGCCTTTACTATCTATTTCTAAACCCTAGAGCTCTCAATGCCTCACAATCTTCAAAAGTGTAAATTAAAGAGTAAAATTGACAAAATGTCCAGAAGAATAAAACAAATATCTATTTAAAGACTTGGTGTGGCCAGTGTCTAAATATGCATGGTCCTTACACAGTGAAGTATAAGTCATGCATAATTAAACACAATTGTGCTTTCTTGATGCAACTCTCATTTGGTCAATTTATCCTATTGCTTAAACAAGGATAATTGTTATTTTTACCTCTTCTTTTTAATTCTATACCTTTGTTTCTCTTTATGTTTTTCTTCAAAAAAACCTATTATTTGATGGAGATAGAAACTACAACAAAAAAGAATTAGATGTATGACATCTTCAACAAATGCAACTTGTAATATAGTCACCAGTTGAGTAACAAAATATGCTTTTTTTTACAACAACAATATAAATACATATTACATTTTGTCTTTATTGATTTAGAATTGTATGTGTGGCTATTATTATTTTACTCGTTTGTCTGTTGAAAATTAATTTTCATTGGTCACGCCCTATGACAATCATTGAATCAATAACAATAAGTCGTCTTTGGATAGGGTTATACACAAAATGTCTTAAAATATCCTAAAATGAAAATAATATACAAGATGATTGATAACTACCTAAATTAGCTATTTTTACATAACTTAAATAAAGCAGTTATTCTAATTCTTTCTCTTTGAAAGCCTTGTTTTCCTTTATTTTCACTTAAAATTAGATTGTTTTAGGAAATTAATCTTAGGTTTTCAGCTATGGAATTTTTATTGTTATTTTAATTTTTTCTTTATTTTGAGATAGGTTTTCAGAAGGATAGAAGAACTAGCATTTTTGGTGATGCATCTGAGTTTGAGTGCCCAACACTCAGTTCCAGACCGCCCAATGCCAATCAACTCGAGAGCAATAAATTTTTCATTTCGAGTGTCCAACGGTCAAAATACTGTCGCCCAACGCTCGCATTGTGTAAGGTTAAAACAGTCTATGGCACTCACGGTCACTTTTCCACTGTTGGCGCTAATGTCAAAACAGAACCTTGTTACAAGTGAAAAACTGCTTTTTTCTAGGATTACACACACGGGAGTTGCACATTGAGCAACAGAGACACATATAAGGGCGGCCCAACGCAAGTCTTCACCGTTTTTCCATCTTTCACCTCCATTTTGGTACCCTCCATCCATTGATGATGTCCTCCACCTTCATGGTTGGGGTTTGATGTAGTTTTACCTGAACTTATTTGTATATTTTGTTCTTTTAATCTAAGTTCACTACTTATTGTTAGTGTTCTTCTTTACCCCATGCTTTGTTTATAAATATTTTGTGGATTTTACTTATCGAATGAGCTCGGGAGAGGATTTTGGTTTGTAAAATGAGAAAAGCTCCAAATGGGGTTTATTGCTCGGCAGAGAGTAAAACCCATTCACCATGTTGAACTCCTTTTATTAATGCAAGTTGTTTAACTTTAGATTATGCATGGGAGCGATAGTCTAATACTCAAATAACTTAGTCTCATAGTTGCGAAGAATAGGGATGAAACTCATACTCGCTCTGCAGGTACCGCCCTGTCCTCACCCCGATTTTGATGGGGAAAACCCGTGTTATTGGTCTTCACCCCCTTCCTCGCCTAAGATAATCAAGGATGGGAACAAGTGTGGGTTTGTTAGTCCCCAGACCCGCCCCGCCCCGCTTTTATGTTTTACATATAATTATATGTTAAACAAAATCTCACATATTTGTGTACAAATCTACACCCTATGGATTATTAAAACTAAAATATAATTAATAAATTAGCATATAATTTATTCAATAATTAATAAATTAACATATATTTATTTAATAAATTATAAGTAAATTTAAATATAAATTATAAAAAATAATATAACAGGGTACCTGCGAGGATACCTGAACCCGAAAATACTCGAAGATGATTAAATTTTCATACCCACCTTTTTTATACCCATCCTTGTGCATACCCCTCACTTCCCAAAGACGAGGATGGGAAGGGCAAATCTGCCCCCACCCTACCCCATTGCCATCCCAGCGAGCAATCAAAGTTAATGGTACTTTTATGAGTGATGAAAAAGTGAGAGGTAAATGAAGGTTTTGAGTTCATATTTATGTATTTGAGGGATGGTAGAGTGAAATCAATACCCAACCAGATTTTATCATTTGTGTAATCACCTACTTTATTGTTCATGCTTTATTATTATTTGTCTTAGTAATTGGGTGCATAAAAATATCACCTTTATTTATTACAAGCAAAAAGTATTGAAGTTTTCATAGTATCATCCAAGTCTCTGTAAGATCGACCTGATATTTATCGGATACCACATACGACCGATGCACTTGTTGGGAGTATAGTAAAAAATTTGCTCAACAACGATCCTAATAAACTTCACTTGATATCTAAGCAATTCTTCCTATTGCATTATTCACTAAACAGGTGAATGTGAACAAGTTTGACTAGGGAAAAAAAAGTACTAGATAATGCATATGCAAGAGAGGTATACCAATAAAAAGCGCATTTTTTTCCTAAAATGAAAAAGATAAAAGGAAGCAAAGAATACAAGGATATATATAGGCACCAAAAATAAAACAACCGTTTTACATTACTCATATTTGCTTCTTCCTTTGACTTGTTTGGTTCTTGAAGGAGACCGTTAAGGAATTTAATCCAATATTAGTTGTTTTTCACCCGGTCATCACTTTGATAAGATAAATATATTTCTTATCTTCCTTTTCTCTACGAGTTGATTTGTAGTGGTAAATATTCAGCATTTGGTTCAATAAAGTATTTTTTTCTTGTACAAGGTTTTAAATCAGTCGTTTACTTTGCTTTTTTCTATATAACAACTAATACTATTTATACAAACAAAATAATAAATATTTCATAAGATCATGTTAACTAAGATACAATGTGTAACTTTATTGTTTTCTCTAATAATGCTTGTCATCTATTTAACTTGCTTCGTAGGCTATTGCTTTCGTCTACTAATCGATGTGTCTATTGTGACCCTTAATACAGACTCAAAGCAAGCATGGGTTTAGTGTATCACGTAGACTTTATCCTTGTCATTGTATTTGAAAAATACAACTTAATATTATCAAATTATTTGTTTTTCATTATACAAAAGTAAGGGTACTCATTCATCTTTAACCTAACACACTTTTCTCCCATGATAGATTCAAATATATTTTATTTTATTTTTCTTTTCTATTAGTTTTTAAATATTATTTTGTAAATTCATTTTAAAATAAATATATTAGTTTTTGTGTGTTGGCAATAATCAACTCAATTTTTAATTTTTTAAAATTAGAAATGTTATTTAGTTTATATAAAAGTTTTAATTTTATGATATTTTTCTTTAATTAAAACTTATTTTTAATGTTTTATAAATGAAACAAAGTAAACACCGCAAAGCAATTGTAGATAATAATGAGCTAGTTACCCATATATTATATAGATATTTACAATAAACTTGAGTAAAAGATTTAAAGGTATTATTGTGTAATAATAAAAAAATGTATATTGAAAAATACAATTAATAACTGTACTTGCACAAAATCTTTTATTCTAATTTTGTCAAATATAACATTGTTCTTTTCTATTTGATAGGGACATCTTAAAAAAACAACTTAATACTTAAACATAGTGTGACATTATTATAATGAACTAATAAATGAGCAATAATATGAACAACGTGTTTAACTTTGAAAAATAACATAACTCTATACATATATTTTGGCTTAAAATTAGGGATAACAATAATACTTGCATCTATGAGTACCATCTAAATCAGTCTCAATTTTAATAGGAATATTAAATTTAATTAGGTATGAATATGTATAATCCCATTTCTTAGAATAAGAATAAGGACAAGGATGAGTACGTAATTATCCATTTTGTACCTAGGTGTGTTTATTGGGTTAGATGATCTCAGATCCAATCCCACCTAAATAGATTGAGTTAGATTCTTTTGTGATTTTCTGAAACCCAACCCATTCATACCTAATCCACTATAGATTGGTTGTCAAGTTCAATGAATTGAACTCGGGATCCAACCTAACTTAACCCAATAACAATATTAAATTTTTTTATTACTATTTTTATTATTATTTTAAATAAAAAAGTGTCTCTCACCTTTTTAATTTCTTTGTTTTCTCACTCTATAACTCTCGACACTCCAACTGCCTCTTTCTTTTATTTTCTAAAGTCTAATCCCTAATTCCTCACTCTCTAACTTAGTAACTCTATTTCTCACTCTCCTTAAATCCCTAATCGGCTAATCCCCATACGAAGTCTCTATTTCTCTAAAGTGTATCATGTGTTGCGTCGCTGACTCACCTACATTGTCACGTCGGTGCATCCTACAGTTCGTGTCACGCCGTTGCATCTTGCACTCTTAAAAGTTTCATCGTGTCTAACATTCTCATTTCGTCTCTCAGGCTCTCTCACTCTCACAATAGTCATTGCGCCTTCGATAATTGTGTTTGACTGGTTTGTCACTGAGTGACCAATCGATGGTCACCTACGATTGCATGTCGTCTGGGACTCAAAGAACCATAGAATGGATCAAGTATACCTCTTGTACTTAATGTAGATTCAGATGACACAATGGAAACAAGAATGAACAATATGTCTCTAGCCATAAAAGAAAGAACATGATACTTGGTTGTTTTCATCTTCCATATGCTAAAATGTCAAATCGAGGACAATCACCTTCAACTTCATCTTCCAAATATCTAACTGAATTCTTCTCATTACCTTGTTTTTTGTTCATTTTAATTCTAAATTGACCTTCCCAATCATCATCCTCATCACCATTGTTTTTGTTATTACCTGTTGATATGTTTAAAGCGAAAGTACTAGAGGTGTTATTCTCAAGAGAAATAGGATGTTTCATTGCATATTCAACAAAAAGTTTTCTAATGAGATCATCCAATTTTTTAATCATCTCTTTACTTTAATCATCACCATACATTTTCTTGAAGTAGAATTGAATATACTCAAATTTACAACGTGGATCCATAAATGCACTCACAAACAAAAAATAATGAATATCACCACTCTCCCAATACTTATTAAATTTCAATTGCGCATATTAGTTGTCATCTTTTGCATGACTGAATTCTCACTGTGTCTATACTTATTCAATAATTTTTTTAATAATAACCAACATCTTAAAGAAGCTATTAGCTGTAACATGTAATGAACTAGAAAAAGAAAGTGTTGCTTCATAAAAAACCTTTAAAAAAGTAACAAAAACACATATACATTTCCAATCATCTAGTTTAGGACATATTCCGTCATTAGTAAGAATATTAAGCACATATGCAACCTCAATATATTCAAAGCGATAAAAAGTTTGTTCAAACTTTATAGCAACTTCTACCATCAAATAAGTGGAATTCCACCTAGTTTGCACATAACAACACAATAGCTTTTGAATTTACGCTAACTTCCTCTGCACTCTTAGTAAAAGTAACCAACCTACTTGAGAAAAACCTCATAAACTTGCATGCAAGCCTTATTTTACTAATGGAGCAACAAATTTCCTTTAACTCGTCAGTCACAATCACAATCGATGGTCACCTACGATTGCGTGTCGTCTGGGACTCAAAGAACTATAGAATGGATCAAGTATACCTCTTTTACTTAATGTAGATTCAGATGACACAATGGAAACAAGAATGAACAATATGTCTCTAGCCATAAAAGAAAGAACATGATACTTGGTTGTTTTCATCTTCCATATGCCAAAATGTCAAATCGAGGACAATCACCTTCAACTTCATCTTCCAAATATCTAACTCAATTCTTCTCATTACCTTGTTTTTTGTTCATTTTAATTCTAAATTGACCTTCCCAATCATCATCCTTATCACCATTGTTTTTGTTATTACCTGTTGATATGTTTGAAGCCAAAGTACTAGAGGTGTTATTCTCAAGAGAAATAGGATGTTTCATTGCATATTCAACAAAAAATTTTCTAATGAGATCATCCAATTTTTTAATCATCTCTTTACTTTAATCATCACCATACATTTTCTTGAAGTAGAATTGAATATACTCAAATTTACAACGTAGATCCAGAAATGCACTCACAAACAAAAAATAATGAATATCACCACTCTCCCAATACTTATTAAATTTCAATTGCGCATATTAGTTGTCATCTTTTGCATGACTGAATTCTCACTGTGTCTATACTTATTCAATAATTTTTTTAATAATAACCAACATCTTAAAGAAGCTATTAGCTGTAACATGTAACGAACTAGAAAAACAAAGTGTTGCTTCATAAAAAAACTTTAAAAAAGTAACAAAAACACATATACATTTCCAATCATCTAGTTTAGGACATATTCCGTCATTAGTAAGAATATTAAGCACATATGCAACCTCAATATATTCAAAGCGATAAAAAGTTTGTTCAAACTTTATAGCAACTTCTACCATCAAATAAGTGGAATTCCACCTAGTTTGCACATAACAACACAATAGCTTTTGAATTTACGCTAACTTCCTCTGCACTCTTAGTAAAAGTAACCAACCTACTTGAGAAAAACCTCATAAACTTGCATGCAAGCCTTATTTTACTAATGGAGCAACAAATTTCCTTTAACTCGTCAGTCACAATCAAATTCTTTTAGCATATTGATTATCTACTATTACACAACCAATTCTTTCAATCTCCCATTCTTTCAAAAAATCTTTTAGTGTTATCCCTATGGTTTCACCTTTGTGGTTGGGAATAAAACAAAAATTAAATATTTTCTTATGTAACTTAAATGCATAATCAATGTAATGAGTTGTCATACACATATAGTTCACTTTTTGAATTTATATTCGTGTATCAGTTGTAAGTGAAAACATGTATTTATGGCCATATAACCTACTTTTCAACTTCTCTTTTTCATCATTAAATACTAGAATGCAATATCTAGCAATGGTTATACGAGAAAGAATTTTAAAATATGTTTGAGCTTCTTCAATAAACTTCCTAAACCCTTCATTTTCAACAATCTAAAAGGATGCTAATCGATAATTATCATCTTAGCAAGTGCAATAGGAGTTTGGTCTTGATTAAATTCAACAATTTTAAATTCATGGATTTAGGATTACCCTCACATCCCTTTTCAATAGTCAATGTCTTTTGTTGTTATTTGTTCAAAATTTCACATATTTGATCAAGTTAGTTGTTCCATATTTTTTCTATAGCCTTATATGATTTGCCACAATACTTGCAAAATGCATCATCACCTACCCTATTATAATGACCCCATACTTTTGAAGGGGCCTTGGCAGGTTTTTTCTTAAATACATTGTGTTGTTCGAATGATCTTTGTTGTGTAGGAACCTTTGGCACTTGTTTTGATTGCAATGGAGCTTCAATTAGTGCAAGTTAAGTAGCACCATAGGAAAGAGTAATCAATGTCATAGGACTTGAGGCATTCATAGTTTCATTTTCACTTGTAGATCCAATACTATTTTTCTTTGCCATTTATGTGGACAATATGTGCACCTAATAGTATAGTATTAAATATAAACTAAAGTTGACTAATAACTAATAAAGCAACAAATAGAAAAACTAAAAAGCACCAAATAGTATTAACTAAAAAACACCAAATAACAACTAACAAAGCAAAACACTAAATTACTAAATTGACATTAGTGTATAGGAATTATGGATGATAGATTGAGTAAGTTAGTCTGTGAGTAAGACATAGTGACTGTGATGAGTCCAAGAGAGTGATTAGTGAAAGCAATTACCGAGATGTAGTGACCAGAGACACAACGACATAATGACTTGAGAGTCTAAGATAGACCAACGACATAAGGTTGGGTAGGGTTTTCATTTTTTTTCATTAAACCCCTGACCTTGAACGAATTGGAATGAGTTCGGTTAATTGAGTTATAGTTTTAAAAAATATTTTATTTAAAAAAATGTATGTTTAAAAAATTTTTGCTACTTTTTTAGGATTTTTTAAAAATAGAATATATATCATTGTTGTAACATAAAAATAAATAATAAGTTATAGCTGCAAATACATATAAAAACTAAAACAAACTAAAATTAACACATAACCAAATCTTCAAGCAATAATAACTTAAGAAACAATTGTCTAAAATAAAATTAAAATGCATAATGTCAAACTACAGTACCACACAACAAAAATAAACACTTAATATCACAAAAACGTAAGAGTCTAAATTAGCAAAAACAACGTCTCCAAATCTAATGAATGAAGTCTTGCCCAAAGTCCCAAACACTACAAAACAATGAAAAAACATAATATCATGATCAATTATTATGAATAACATCAAGTTGAGACCAATGAAATTTGAAGAATCTAATGCCAAAATAAATTTTACCTTAAGAAATAAGAATGAGTGGTCCTAATTCCTGATAATATTAGTCCTCATAGGTGTCCTACTAGTAGTTCCAATGGTAGTTGTATTTAAAGTCAAACCATGCAGCTCTAACAATTTAAACAATTAGACCATAATATTCATTCTTATTCATATTATAAATAAATAAATAAAGAAAATACAATAGGATATTGATATTCTATACCAAATTCAATCTTTTCAATTTCATCTAATTCGGCTTGCAAATCACTAACATATTATTTATCACCTTTGAGCATATTTTCGGCATAAATCAAAGCCTCAACCTTGGTGGGACTTAGAGCTGTTCATAGATTGGAATGAATCAGATTTGGAGTAAAATAAAATTTAATTTAACCAAATTTAATTGGGTTGGATCGGACTTGCATAAAAAAAACTAGTGACCCGATTTGATCTAATCGGATTAAGAATAGATCGGATCAGATTGGATCTACAAATTATAAAGATTTTTTTCTACAAAACCTAGGAAATAAAATAGAACATATAAAAATTTATAAACAAAATATTAAAACATTCATTGTTTCTTTAACATAAAAGTAAAATTACATATAAAAGTAGTTTATAATGATAAAATGTAAATACTAAAAAACTTAAAACAATCAAATTTAATAAGTTGTAATTTTCGTCATCACAATACAATGTATTATTTTTCCAACTTATCTTCAATCTGTAAATAATATTTAAACTTTAAATTGTATTGTCAACTTTCTATTTACACCATTTTAAATATATATATATATATATATATATATATATCAAATTTTAAATTGAATGGATCGATTCACAAATCTACAGATTTTCAAAGTTCAAATCCGTGATTCAACCCATTTATGGTCGGATTTAATCGGATTGGATTGGATTTGATCTAATTACAATCCAATCCGATTAAATCCGACTATAAATGGGTTGAATCACAGATTTGAACTTTGAAAATCTGTAGATTTGTGAATCGATCCATTCAATTTAAAATTTGATATATATATATATATATATATATATATATATATATATATATTTAAAATGGTGTAAATAGAAAGTTGACAATACAATTTAAAGTTTAAATATTATTTACAGATTGAAGATAAGTTGGAAAAATAATACATTGTATTGTGATGACGAAAATTACAACTTATTAAATTTGATTGTTTTAAGTTTTTTAGTATTTACATTTTATCATTATAAACTACTTTTATATGTAATTTTACTTTTATGTTAAAGAAACAATGAATGTTTTAATATTTTGTTTATAAATTTTTATATGTACTATAATTTACGAATCTAATTGGACCAGTTTTGATTCATGGGTTGATTCAAATCCATGAACACCCTTAACCGTATGTGTCATGATTGAGTTGGATCTTTGGTTTGCCAAAAATCGACCCAACCTGACCTGTGTTCACCCTTGTTCATCCTCATCTTGTCCTTGTTTCCACCAAATATTTTTATTATATTTATTAATTTATTTTTTATGAAAATTTATATACGTTTTATAATAATTGGCTTAAATTTTATTCTATACGTCATTATATTTTAATGATATTTAGTTTAATAACACATAGAATAAGTTTTATATTTAAAATTAAACAAAAAATGTATATAAATATAATTTTATAAATGTTTTTTAGCAAAGACGGGGACTAGGCTAAAATACCCTCCTCACCTAGTAAAGCGATAAGTATAAAATTTTATACTTGTTAGGTATGAGTACGAAAATGAGAATTGTTGGGATGCAAGCAAAGTTCCACATCATTTAAACAAGAGGTCGCACATGAGTTTATATACATGGAATCACTTTCATTTATCAGA
Organism: Psophocarpus tetragonolobus; assembly: GCA_037954015.1. Classification (NCBI taxonomy): domain Eukaryota; kingdom Viridiplantae; phylum Streptophyta; class Magnoliopsida; order Fabales; family Fabaceae; genus Psophocarpus; species Psophocarpus tetragonolobus. Next base: position 37,026,659 of record CM075691.1, on the reverse strand, counting down.
GGCCTTTGGGTGGTAATTAAAAGCAAAATTGTACAAGACGGGTCATTTACGTGAGGCAACCGTGGTTTCGAAGAAGAAGGAAAAAGGCTAAAATGCATGAAGTTGCCGAGATGTTTACCGAAAACATTCTTGCGAAGTTAGGAGCGTTTTGAGTGAGATTGTGTGCGAAGTTGAGGTGAAGAAACTTTTATCAAGGCATGATGTTTTAGAGTGAACCTAGTTAATGTGCCTATCTCACTCAATAATAAAACTCATACCTTTTTCAAAGGGGTGAAGTTTAAAAGGAGGAGGGGGAGGCCTACATAAATTGATATGGGTAAGAAATGGGGAGGAATTAAACTGAATAATGGGGAATCTTATGAGGAAGGGAGTAGGTTGAACAGGGAGGCTAGAGAAAGGGATGAGATTAGGAGTCTTCAAACTTCGGAGGGGTGGCAATAAGGGTTGGGAATATTGGAAGGGAACTGGGAGTGACTTGTCAAGATAAGGCAAGTATGGTGAAAAAATTAGTGTAATTGAAGGAAAGAGATCGACGTCAAGTGGGTGGTGGTGAGTCAAAAATCTCATTATGAAAGTACTCTCTTTTAATATCTAAGGGTTAGGGGGAGGGTGAAGAACTAGGAAATAAGAAGGTTGATTCCTCATCATAGGTCAGGGTTGGTTTGCATTTAGGAGACTAAGCTAGAAAGTATCTAGGGAATCTTGTGCAAGCATTTATGGGGAAATGCTCAGGTGGGGTGGTATGCTAAGGCGTCGAGTGGCAATTCTGGAAGCTTATTGATAATGTGGGATACTAACATTTTTTCGTAGAGGAATGTTTTTCGGAAAATTCATTTATAGGGGTGATAAAAAAATGGGGAGGTAATGAGGAGCCCATGATTTTTGTAGACGTGTACGCACCTTATACTCTAGAAGGTAAGAGAAGCTGTTGGTTGGATTTAAGGTAGCGTAGGGAGGCGTGAGAGGTAACAAGTTGGTGTATAATAGGTGACTTTAATTTGGTAAGAAATGTGCAAGAATGAAAGGGAGTTTGTAATAATAGTAATAATAGAGAAGCAGAGACGTGTTTGTTTAATAGCTTTATAGAAGATTATGGGTTACTTGATCTTCCTATGGGAGGCTAAAAATTCACTTGGTACAAAAACGATGGTAAAACAAGTAGCAGACTTGATAGGTTTTTAATATCAGAGAAGTTTTTTATGGCATAGGAGAGAGTGGAGCAATGGGGTTCAAATCAAGGAATATCTTATCATTGTTTGGTGATGTTGTCAAATAGAAAGGTGAATTAAGGGCCTAAGCCATTTAGAATGTTGAATTGTTGGTTCGATGACAACCATTTTAGGCCGTTTGTTGAGCATGAATGGGGGATAATGAAGGTGGTGGGAAGGAGAGATTTCATCCTAAAACAAAAATTAAAGTTGATAAAAGATAAAATGAAAGAGTGGAATAAGGAAGTCTTTTTAGGAACATTGATAAGAATCTACAAGAGGCCAGAGATACTACGCACGGGATTGATATGAAGGAGGAAAAATGCGGGTTAGAGGAGGATGATATCAAAAAGCATTTGGAAATGAATATATCTTATAGAAAATGGATTAGACGAAAATGTTCATTGTTATACCAAAAATGCAGGTTGCAATGGTTAAAAGACGCGGATGCGAACACAAAATTTTTCCATAGATACTTATTAGGGAGTACAAAGAGAAATGAGATTCTTAGCTTACATTTTTATGGTTAGGAGGTGTCTGAGGTAGAGGCTCTAAAATTAAAGATAAAGAATCACTTCAATCAACATTTCCAGAGCAGGGAGTTCAATCCTCAGAATTTGGACAACATTGGTTTAGCCCAGCTATGTGATAAGGACAGGGAAGAGCTAAACAGACTATTTACGGAAGAGGAAGTAAGGCAGGTTGTTTGGGATTGTTATGTCAATAAAAGGCCAAGTCTAGATGGTTTGAACTTTCTTTTTTTTAGGGAGTTTTGGGATACGATGAAGGGAGATTTTCTAGCATTTTTTCATGAATTCAACCTCAATGGCAAGTTACTAAAGAGGGCTTGATGCATTCTTTCCTAATAAAGGTCTTATCACAAAGGTTATGGCTAGGAGGATTGAAGAGGATATGGCAAGAGAGGAGGGAAGAAGACCTCACCTTCTCATGGATATCAAGATGTTAGAATTTAGGCCATAGTCTTCTTTTTATTCTTGTAATGTACGTTTTTTTTTTAATTTGGGACTTGGAGGTGTATTTATTTCTTTTTTGGCCTTTAATTCTAGTTTAAATTAGAGGTGTGACTAATCTTTTTTGTGGAGTGTGTTGAGTAGTTTAGGCCTTTTTGGAGAATCTTAGGAGTGTGGTTTTTGTTAACCACACCCCCTAAGTTAGTTCTACACCCCTCTAACTCACACATGAAGCATGAGAGACATGTGGGTCTCCATGGTTCCCTCTAAGGGGTGCCACTTTCTTCTCTTTCCTCCATGTGGCACCAATTTGGCATTCTTGTTAATCTCATTTTTTAATTTGAATTTTGAGGTGCCATGTGGATTCCCTCCAACATTCAAATTCAAATTTAGAGGGGACCAAGATCCTTAAATCTAAGGACATGTTTGGATCTTCCTAGAATTAATCAAGTGCTAATTGGCTCTAACTCAATTAACACTTGATTAATCTCTTTTAAACCCTCCTAATGGTGGACGTCCACCACCTAATCCCTAAAGCCCATGTTTTCTCTTATAAATAGGCATCTCTTCCTCTTGTACCATTTTACACTTGAATTAATACATTTTCCCTTTGTGAGCAAATTTGAGCGTCTCCTTTCTTGAGAGTTCTTAATGGCTTTCATCAATGGCTTCTTCCTTTGTAGCAAGCTCCTTCTATGGCTTATCTTTTACTAGAGTGGTGCTACCACCACCATTTCTATCTCCTTCATCACTCATCTTCTACCTCGGAACCTAACTAGAAGAAGAGTTAGGAGAAGCATTGACAAGGATGCATTAGGGCTAATAGCTTGTTTAAAGCGTAATTCCCAAAAACTCAAATCCACACAACATTGGTGACTATAGACCGATCTCTTTGATTGGGTGCATGTACAAGGTGCTTGCAAAGGTGTTGGCTAAAAGATTGAGTAAAGTCTTGAATTTGCTAATTTTGAAAAATCAAACGAATTTTGTGGCAAGTAGGCAAATTCTGGATGGGGTTCTTATAACTAATGAATTTTTGGAGGATGCAAAGCGTAATCACAAAGAATTAGTGTGTTTTAAGGTGGACTTTGAAAAAGCTTATGACTCAGTTAACTGACATTTCCTATGGTATATGTTGCCTCGTATAGGATTTAGTAAGAAATGGATTATGTGGTTAAAGGAATGTGTGGGCTTAGCTAGAGTCTCAGTTTTAGTCAATGGCAGTCCCAATAAAGAGTTTGGAGTAGGGATGGGTCTCCGTCTTTATCTCCCTTTCTCTTTGTTATCGTTACTAGAGGATTTAGTCAACTCATAAAGAAGGCAGTCGATCTGGGGAGTTGGGAAAGAAAGAGTAAGTATCTCACATTTGCAATTTGCTGATGATACCTTGCTTGCTGTTTACTCAAGAGAGTTGGCAGTCATTGGAGACTATTAAACTATTTTAGAGTTGTTTGAACTAATATTAGGAATATAAGTGAATTTTCACAAAAGCCTCTTTTTTGGGGTTAACGTTCAACATAAATGGTTGAGTATGACGTCCAACTTCCTAAATTGCAAGGTAGGTGCATTGCCCTGCAAATATTTAGGATTGTCTATAGCTACGAACCATCAAAGTTGGTAACATGGAAACCTGTGTTGTAAGGGGTGAGAAAGAAACTGCTTTCTTATGATCATAAACATGTATCATTAGTTGACTGAATAGTGATTTTAAAATTTGTTTTATCCATGCTCCCAACCTATTTCCTCTCTTTTTCAAAGCACCAAAAGGTATCATTTCTTCTCTAGACTCTCTGTTTAATAATTTTTTGTGGGGTAGTAACGAAAATAGTAAGAAGGTTTATTGGGCGAGATGGGAAAAGTTGTGTTGGACAAATGAGGAGGGGGTTTGGGGTTGAGAGTTTCAACCTTGCATTATTAGGAAAGTGGAAATAGAGGTTGAGGGTGGAGGGCGATAGTCTATGGGTCAGAGTGTTATAGTCTAAATATAAGCCGGAGGATGGGAGTTGGGTGGCGAGTGGGAATCAATGCTCAACCTGGTGGAAGAACTTACAATCAATAGAGGTTAGAGGGGAAGGCAAGTGTGATTGGTGGTCTATTAACGTGCATCGTAGTCTAAGAAATGGAAGGGAGATTATGTTCTGGGAAGATGTTTGGGTGGGCGAAAGTAGTTTTCGGGATATGCATCCCTGTCTATACGGGTAAGAATTAGATAAACAGATCACAATGGCAGAGAAAAAGGCAAGGGAAAAAGGGATGGAGATGGTCATGGCGAAGACCTTTATTCTTATGGAGGAGGGGTTGGTTGCAGAGTTAGATAGGTAGCTAGAGGAGAAGTTGTTGTCCGATAGGATGTTTGATGGATAGGTTTGGACTAACGATGCGTTAGTCCCACTTGATGAGTTTGGGAACGGCAACATTTGCTTTTGTCATATCCGTGACAAACAAAGTTGTTTCCCGATCATTGGTTTTAAGGAGAACTCTTGAGTTATAAGTGTTCATGACCTTATATTGGATTCGATAGAGGAGAGCTGCAGGGATAGAACCTTCTTTCATGTTTAACCCATGCAGACGAATGTTTAGAAAATGAATCTAAGACATTTCTATCTAAAAGACTCACCGTTTTGTTTGGAAAACAATTGAAATAAACAGGACCATGTCCTAGACTGGTTTCTACGGTTCCTATGAGGGAATCGTGAAAGTCATTGTGCCTAATATCGCGAAGGCACATGAGGATTGAGGCGTTAAGACCTTCCCTAACAAGGAGTTTGACAGCTACTTGAACACATCCTATATGGAGGTATTTGTACTTCCTAGAATGTTCAGCTATGGATTGTTTGGTAAGAAGATGGAATTCTTCACTGGCTTGGGGATCCAAAGGGATATTGTTTTCAGCAGTCCTAATGATGTAGTCAGAACTACGGACATGTTTGGATTCGTCAGGAATATAAAGTTCATCCTGAGGGATTTTAGGGATTTCCCAATTGTCGATTGCTTGATTGATATCCTCAAAGCAAACTTCTTCTTCGAAGATATTATTTTTGGGAGGTATTTCCTCGACTGATTGGACATGCTCAGTGAGCGGATTGCTAGAGGAAGGACTAGAGGATGAAGAAGATTTGAGAGAAAGGCGACGTGAGAGAGAGCGAAGAAAGGAACTCATATTTATAAATCTTCTAGTATCATCACCTTCACTTGGTTCTATAAGAAACTATTATTCTGGATCTAAATCTAAGTTTAACACAAAATTATCATTCAAAGGTATTCAGAAATCCAGGTTACATATTTTTTTATTTTTGATTTTTTATTTTTTTACAAAACACGAGCAGAATCACAAGATTTACAAAACATCATCTCTTTCAGAATTACTTCATCAATGAAATAATTATTCATGGTAGAGACAACCGGCAAAGGCACATAGGCAACATGGACTTACCGCCTCCCCTTGGGCCTTACTGCCAATCCAGCCCCAACCCATATACCAGATACACACCATGAATCATTACTCAAAGAAGCCATAATAACAAAAGAGATGGACAAAACTTACAACGAGAATATAAATATTAACAGGACAGAAGAAAATTTAGAAAAGAGCTGGATTTACAAGGCGGTAATCCGCGCAATACCAGTTATCTGCGTCACGCCTCATGAGTTTTTCAACCCGACAAGGCTTACAAAACCGCAGTTTTCGAAAATCAAGGGCAAATACCCAGGTTTTCAGAAGAAACAACAACAGATAAAGAGTCTGCATCCCCAGAACAGAATAACATTAAATTATAATTTGAATGATAAATTAAACTTAGATCCCGAATAATAAACTCCTATTTCCCCATCAGGCTCTGATACCAGAAACCCACGGATCTACAAACTAAAAGGAAAGAATAGGAGAGATGTATGCATGCAACAATTAAACCGGATGTTACACGGCGGTAGTCCGCACAAGACCGGGTATCAAGAGACAGCCGGTGAACCGAGCATTAAATCTCAGGTTTTCGAAATTATGATTTCAGAATGCAACAAAGTAGAAAGTAATACAAAATAGTTGTATTGATTGGAGTTAGAGAATTACAGAGAGAGAGAGAGAGGCTTCGTCCAAAATTCCGCTCCTCTCCTCTTTCAGATTGATACAATTTATAGAAAATGAAAAGTTACTATTACAACAGTAAATTGTACTATTTCAACAGTAACTTAAAATTTCCGCTACAGTGAACAGTGTACAATGTACAGTGACTGACGGCTTCGCTACAGTGCTCGGAGATGAATAGTGACTTTCGGCAAAATGCATGGGGATTGGAGTCAGTCTTCGTCAGATTCCTCTATCTGGTAAAATGAACCGGAGGACAAGGATAGAGACAGACTGTCTTCTTTCTTCATCTTGCCTTTGGACGAACTAGCTTCTGAGTCTGTCGAAAAGAGATTCAAAATTTGATGAAGATTTTTGGCCAAGGCTTCATCATCTGTGGATGCTGCAAGGGCAGCTGCAATCTTGGCCTTACGATTGAGGAACTAGCAGGTCTCTGGGTCTGCCGATTTGAGGCTTTTTGGGTTCTTCTGGAACCATAAAGCCACTCCTTGAGAATTAGCGTGGGAGGCATTGAACTGATCCCACCATTTGACTGAAGCTTGTTTTCCTAACATAGGCAGAAGCTTGGGATTTGTTGCATTTTTCTAGTACTGATGGTGCCAGGCAAAAATCCATGCTAAGGAAAACATTGAGAAGAACCGAAGAGATGGGTGAAACGGATTGTTTCCTTCTTCAATTCTTGATTTAAACTGATTGAATCCTGCCTTGATCTCTTCAGGAAGGATGGATTGAATTGGTCCGAAAAAGTCCCACCATTTAGCAAACCACTGAGGAAAGAAATATCGGACATTTTTCTTGAAATAAATCAGCCACGAGTGCCAATAATTTTTATTTTGAAACCAAAATACATTGGTCCAAGCATGAATATAATCCCAGTAGGTATAACCAATCGGGTCGAAAGGCTGCGAAAATTTCCTTACTTGGTTTGGTTTAGTTTCAAAATCTTTAAAAGTTAAAACTTTTAAAATTTGCAATGTAGAATGAGTGATAACATTGTTATCATTTTTGTCAAAATTATGTTTTATTGAAACAGATTTGGAATCCACCAGAATAAATTCGTAAAATTTTCTAGTCTTATTGAGACTAATAGGTTTAAATAAAAACGTTGGTGGAAAGATTTTTTCACAAACTTTATTTGGGTTGGAATCCCAGAATTCGAGTTCCATTTGAATAGTTTGATAAAATCTTCCTTCTTTTGTCAGATAGGAAGAAGGTTGTTTTTGGGAAATTGGTTGAGGTTGCTCCACCAATTCTTTTGCATGTAAGGTTAGCTTAGATTGGGCAATTTCTGAAATAATTGATTTCAGGTTCTGATTCCAGAAGAGGTCATCTGATTCTTCTGAAAAGATTTGTTTCCAGGATTTGGATGGAAGGTTGGTCAGCCCACAGTCTTAAAGGGCTTGAAGGGTTGGAAGGGTCATCTCATAGTCGGATGGTTTGGTTACTAGGGTAGAAGACCTTTTTGCTATTTGCGGGGTAGACGACCCCGTTTTGGTGATGGCCTGCTGAGTTGATGACTCAGACTTAATGGTAGCCTGCTGGGTTGATGACCCAGTCTGGGTAGATGACCCTTGATTTGCAGTCTGTAAGGCGACTTGAATAGTTTGGGCATCCTCTATGGAGGAAGATGATTTATCTGTCTGGGATGATCCCCAAACTACTTTTCCCCGGCCTCTGGAGGAGGCGACCTTCATTTTTAATTTTGGGGGCATCTTACATGTGTCCGACCCTGAAGAAATTCACGAGTCAGATAGTCAGGAAGAGTGTTTGAAGTACCTTTGATGTATTTTATCTCGAAATAAAAAATACTTAAGATTTCTTGCCAACGGGCAAAAATTTGTTTTGATGCAAGATTTTTTACATCTTTTTGCAAAATTTCTTTGGCTGACTTGCAATCAACCCGAACTAAAACTTTTTTATTTAATAAATCAGATTGAAATTTGGTTATACACAGAACAATAGCCAAAACTTCTTTCTTAATAGTTGAATAATTTTGTTGGGCTTTGTTCCAGTGTTTTGAAGTAAATGCAATGCAGTTTTCTATATGATCATGCGTTGTTTGAGGACACCACCGTAACCTATGTCAGAGGCGTCGGTTTCAACAATTTTAAGGAGATTGGGATTAGGTAGATACAAACAGGGTAATATTTTGACCTGCTGTTTGATTTGTTTGACTAGATCAGTGTGGACATCAGTCCACGGAGGGGGAGACTTTTTGAGTCTGTCATAAAGAGGCTTGGCAACGTTACTGAGCTGAGGGAAGAAATCAGCAACATAATTTAAACAACCCAAAAATCGTTGAAGTTGTGGTTTTTCTAGAATTTGATTGGGGAATTTGTCAGCAAATTCAATGACGCGACAAATTGGTTTGACGGTTCCCTGAAAGATGTAATGACCAAGGAATTTGATTTTTGTCTGAAAAAGACAGATTTTGGTTTTGGAAACAGCAAGACCATTTCGTTTGATAACTTTGAAAAAGATTTCAAGATGTTTGAAATGTTGGTCAACAGATTGGGAAAAGATTAGGACATCATCTATATAGACAGTGCAGAAATTTGAGTAAGGATTGAAGATATCATTCATGATATTCTGAAACTCTGATGGAGCATTCTTGAGACCAAAGGGCATTATGTTCCATTCGTACTACCCAAAGGGAACAGTGAAGGCCGTCTTGTAGCGATCACTGGGATTGATTTGGATTTGCCAAAATCCAGATTTCATATTGAATTTAGAAAAGATTTTAGCCGAATGTAATCGGGAAAGTAGATCTTTCTTGTTTGGAATTGGATACCTAATCCATTGAAGAGCTTGATTGAGAGGTTTATAATTGATAACCAGTCTTGGGGCGCCTCGCTCAATTTCAGAGGCTTTGTTAACATAGAAAGCTGCGCAAGACCAAGGGCTTTTGCTCTTTCTGATTAATCCTTTGGACAAAAGGTCCTTGATTTCATTTTGACAATGAGTGACAAGATCATGACTCATTTGGATTGCCGAGCTTTAGTCGGGATTTGTCTATCGGTAAAATCCTTTTCATAAGGAAGATTGACCATATGTTTCTTTCTATCCCAGAAAGCATTAGGAAGGTCAGAACAGATGGTAGATTGAAAACGATCAGAAAGATTCTTGATACGTTGTTTGATATGAGGAAGAGAGAGGTGACTCTCAATTTGTTTGAAGGAAATTTCTTCTTTTAGGAAATTGATTTGATTAAGTTTAAGATCAACTTGATTGATATTCCTGTAGACAAGTTTGTCAAGGAATTTGAATACGATTGTCTTCCCTAAGTGTTGGGTGGATATACCTACACTGGAAATATTGATTGGGAAGATAGATTTGATGAATGGTGTTCCTAAGATTACATCATTCTTAAGATTTTTTATCAGAAGAAATGGAGTTTCTACCTGGAGATTGTCTTTTTGTATGATTGCCGAAGGAAGCTTATACTGGATTTCTAGTTTAGATCCACTAGCCATCCTAAGCCGTTCGGAAGTTTTATGGAAGTATTTGGTTGGAATAAGTCCTTCCAAAATACATTTTGAATAAGCTTCGGTATCAAATAGAGCGATAGTTTTGAGAACGAAGTCATCGATGAGAATAGTAACATCAATATAGAATTTTTGGATGCTACACTGATTGATTAGGTTGTTGAAGAGAGTATATTCATTTGATGAATTATGATCAGACTCATAATCCTGATTACAGTTTTCATGGTCATTTGGAACCATGTTATCAGATAAAGCTGCAGTTATTTGAGATATGATAGTCTCGTGCAACTGTGATTGAGTTTTGAGTTCTCGGACCTCAGATTTAAGAGAACGTATTTCAGCCTAGAGGTCCTGAATAGTGACTGGCTTGGCTGAAGATTTTTCCAGTCGTTTGAGAGTTTGAGTAAGATCAAACTTGTTATTGACAAACCTATTATCTGAACACGTAGGTTTGGGTTTGGAAAGAATTGCTTTTAATTTCTCAAGATACTTTTTTCTATCCTGAGGGTCTTGAATAGATTCTAGAGCATCAAGCAATAGATTTTGCTCATCATTGTGAATGACATTGATGAGGGGAGATTCAGAACTTTCGCTGCTAGAGGAGGAAAGATCATCGTCGGCTTGGATGTCATCAGAAGATATCTTGACGTTTTCATCTTCTTCTTATGAGGAACTATCAGAAGAATTTATCAAAAGATTATTAAGTTGATCCTAGACAATAGGATCAAGATTGAGTTCACGAATCTTAGAGGAGACTCGACAAAATCTAGCTAAGTGACCTTTTCGACCACATTTATAGCAAGTTCTAGTTTCTCTAGAAAGATTGGTATCCTTTTGAGGATGATTAGTACTTCGTCGAGGAAGATTATGATCTGGAGGCCTACTAGGCTTGGAATTAAGATGACGAGTCTTGAACCTAGAGACTCTACGATGAGGTCTACTCAGCTGGTGCTGAGAAGATTTTTTATGTGTAGTCTTTCCCGGATTCTTAGAACAAGGAAGACCGAATTGTTGGCAGAAATTTCCCAATCTCTGCGATTCTGAGCCTTTTCTCTGGCTAATTGTTTTTGGATGTTGTCGTCCTGACAGATTTTAAGAGCGACTTTTTGAACATAAGCTATGATATTACCATAACTTAACTGATCATAAGGAATTTCTCTGTTAAACTCGGAACGAATTTTTTCCCTAACTTTGTCTCCTAAAGATTTTGGGAGTCCAGCTAGGAAGGTTTCTTTCCAAAAAGGTTGGTGACAGTCATCTCTAGTGTAGACTCGAGTAAGGAAGGTGTCCCTATACCACCTAAAATTTTCTAAGGTCTTACACTTAAGAGTAAATAGGAGATCTCCAGAATGATCTTTGTAGATGGAAGGATCTTCGATGAAATGTTTGAATTTGGTCATGATTAAGGTATTAACGGCGTCGGGAATAGGCTTCCCTTTGTTAGTAAGGACATTCCCTTCAACGTTCGTTTTGACTGCCGTAAAAATTTCATGTTTCTCAGTGTTGGAAACATAATTATCCCACCAGCCTTTGAGTTGGCCAGAAAAGCCAGCGGTCAGGATTTCTACTATAGTCTCATCAGTGCTATCTAAAGCAGTCTGATATGCAGTGGAGACCATAGTCATATGTTGAAGAGTATTAAGAATATTATACTCAGTTTGACCATCTATGTTCCATTCATAGATTTGATTGGCATTGAAAGATTTCAGACTTTGATAATTTTTTTCTTCAAGAAGAAGATCAGGAGCAGTAGCTCGATTGTAATAGAGTTTAGAAGGCTGCTTCCAGTTGAGAGCCTTGCTAATGACATGATTGATTTGAGGAATAGACTTACTGCTAGATGCAGCATCCTCAGACTCGGAACCTATGGAAGAAGTTCCTAACTTGTTAATCCTAAGAGATTGGTCTTTTTGGGAGACACTCCTAGTGATTGGTCTTAGTTTAACAGATACTACCTGTGAAGAACTAGGGGTATCAGGGATAACTACGGAATTATCCTATATATATATATATATATATATATATATATATATATATATATATATTCTATATTTTCAAATTGCAGGTTTCTATCTTTTGATTTGAATACCGAAGTTGATAACTTTGCTAAGCTGCTCTAGGTAAAGGGAGTACCTCCTAAAATTCAATGTTTGGCGTGGAGTCTAGGAGTGTACAGGCTACCAACACGGTCCAACTTGGTGAGGCAACAGAGCAAAATTTATGCAGTTCGTGTGGAGCTCCTGAGGAAACAGGAGAACATCTATTCCTCAAATTTGCCAATGCATATCATGTTTGGCAAGAATTGTGTGCCTGGTGGGACTTTCAAACGGTGATGTCAGGACAAGTTAGGGACCATTTAAAGCAATTCATGGGGATGGTAATAGGATCTAAGCACCTAAGGAAAGTTTAGTCTTTTGTGTGGTTTGTTGAGATATGGCAAATTTGGAATGCTAAGAATAGTCTGATTTTCAAGGATCCAACAATGACCATTCAAGACATTGTGCAGGCATCTCAACTCGGCGTATGGGAATGGAGTCGTTTAGCAAGAATTACATCCCACTCATATGCAAAATAATTAATGAGCCCAACTTACTGTGTGAAAGGAAACTGAATAGATTAATTTATGACTAAATTTCTTTTGTAAGTAATTTACACTTCTATGCTTAGCAAACTGTTCATAAGGCATCTCTTGTGCTTTTTATGTTTTAATATTTTGGCTTATAAAAAAAATTATTAAAAGTAAATGTTAAAAATATTATTTTTATTTCTTTTTTATTTATTGTTAATAATTTTTTTAGTCAATCCTAAGCCAAATAATCCTACGAAAGTAAACAATTTTTTCCTTAACTTTCTCAATTTAACTTATCTTTTAAAAAATTCTCAATTCAACAATTTGTACAAAATTTTCAAATCTAAAAACCAAGAGAGAAATGTAAAATTAACTTATTATTTATTTATAAATTTAATTAATATACCTAACGTGAAATTATAATTCTTGTTTATATAACCTTTAAAATATTAAAAAATAAACTCAACAAATTATCATCAATAAATAAACTATATTAAAATATTTACAACAATTAATGTGGTCTAACAAATGAACTTGATCCGCTAGGAATATGTTGATAGCATATAAATCCACACGCGACTTAGTGAAAAAAAAAATTCTAAAATCAAAATATTTAAATTATAAGATAAGTATGAAGATAAATCTAATTAAATTTAACATTTTTTTCCTTTTGTTTTCCTACTCTTCCACGCCAACCGTTTCTCAAAGAATGAGGAAGAACATAAAAGAAAATTAAGTATAAGAAGAGAGAGAGAGAGAGTTAGCCGCCCATGTCCCTTTCATCTCCTTGATATTATTTTTTGTATTTTTTATTCTTTCACATTGGACTGCTGTTCAGTCACTGTGCACAGCACAGTTAGTTTAGTTCAGTTCTCTCTCTCTTTTTCCAAATGGGGAATTAAAAAATGTGGTGGTGATGGTGCAGTTGATGAGAGTGTCTAATAAATAGTTAAATTATGGTTTTTGGGGCTCTTTTTTTTTTTAATTAAAAGTTATATAAAGTTTATACTAAATTAAGTATATGTTTCCAGCGAATGGTGGGTGTCTCCATGTTGGATCTCTCTCATTTCTTCTTCTTCTTCTTCACTTTCTTCTCTCTTCAATTTCAATCTCACATGGGTTATGATGGTGTTATGAGCCTGAACTCACTCCCAACGTCTCTTTTCTCTTTGTTTTGATTGCATATTGTAACGCTCACACTCCATTTATTGCTTCCTTTGACTTCTCTTCTTCCTTTGTTGCAACTGTTCTTTCTTCTCTCTCTTTCCTCCTTTGGTCTTTGTATGTTACTATATTATATATGTTAGAGTTCTTGCCTCGGGGGCGTTTCTCTTCTTAATATCTGAGTAAATATGCACAAACCCATGTCTCGAAATCTTCACTTTCCCTTCTGAATCCATCTGGGGTCTTTGTCTCTTTCGTAGCATGTTTGCGTGTTGATTATTCTCTATGAACGTTGATAGGTCAACCAACTTCTCATGATGTGAAGCTTTTTAGTGCTTGTGTTTGGGGGGCGTCTTTCATCAGGGTAAGCATTTCTCTTCCAAAGTTTGATGTCAATTCATTAGAAACCGTTTGTTCTTGTTATATTTATTTATGTGAAAGTGTTAGTTTTCGTGGCTGAAATTCACATTAATATGCTATTTCTCGAGTTTTTGTCTATCAGCAAATGAAATGCGTTGGTTAATCAGTGTGTTATGCATCTCATGCATAACAGAAGATTTATTTGTGTTTTGTCGTTTGCAAGAGTTATTATAGTTTTATTTGGCAAAGAGACTTAACATCTGATTTTTATATTTCTTGTGGAAAATGAAATAGTACTTATTAACATATGAAGAAGGTTTTTTATTTTAATCTTGTTTGCTGGATTTCTGTCTGTTTGTTCAACTTGTACATATATATATATATATATATGAATCTATATTTCTTACTCCTATGGGCTCATATGTGAACAAGAATTGTTGTTGCTGATACTCATTGTCTTGATTTTCTTTCTGCAGTTACAGGCAATTGCATTGGGTATAAGGGGGTAAGAGGTTTCCCTTATCAGCATTTAACAGGGGACACATTGAAGGAGCATTTGTCTTGAAAAGACCTATTATGACTAGTAAAAAGCCATTACCTGTCCCAACCTTTGTTAGTGACTTTTGCTTCAGTTACCGTAGTTCCCAAAAGATGAGAGTTCTGGAGTTACCACCCTCTGATGGCAATGGTTCCTCTACTAATGAAGATGAACCTAGACCTCAGGATGCAGATTATAGTAATGTTCTGAGTCTTAGTGATGAGTTAGAGACTTCAATCTTGGCAAGATTTCCAAGATCACAGCAGTGGAAATTGTGCTTTCTAAATAAGCGGTTCTTGGCTTTAGCAAGGAGTGGTGAGATCTATAAAATAAGGAGAGAGTTAGGGTTGAAAGAACCTTCAGTGTTCATGCTAGCTAGTGGGGAGAGCTATTGGTGGGGGATGGAGTGGCCTTTCAAGTCAAGCAGGAAGCTCCCTCCTATTCACTCAGACTATAATTTTGAGTATGGGGATAAGGAGTCATTTTGTGCAGGGTCCCACCTATTAGTCTCTGGCAAGGAGATTGATGGGGCTGTGATTTGGAGGTTTGATTCCAAAAAAGTTGAATGGCTCAAAGGGCCATCTATGATCAATCCAAGGTGTCTTTTTGCATCAGCCACATGTGGTACTATTGCTTTTGTTGCTGGGGGTCTTGATGCAAGAACTTACACCCAAGTGTTGGATTCTGCTGAGAAGTACAATTCTGAAAGCCAGTGTTGGGAGCCCCTCCCAAGGATGAACAAAAAGAGAAAGTTTTGCTCAGGCTGTTTCATGGACAATAAGTTTTATGTCCTTGGGGGGCAAGATGAGAATGGGAATGACCTTACGTGTGGGGAATTCTTTGATGGGAGAACAAGCACATGGAACTTGATTCCTGGCATGTGGAGAGATATTCCTCTTTTTGTTTCACAATCTCCACCTCTACTTGCAGTTGTCAACAATGAGTTGTACACACTTGATGCTTCTTCCAATGAGCTGAAAGTGTATATGAAAGGAACCAACTCATGGAAGACTTTGGGAGTGGTTCCTGTTAGAGCTGATGCTCAAAGAGGTTGGGGTGTGGCTTTTAAATCTCTAGGTGATGAATTACTTGTCATTGGTGCACCTTCTGTGTCACACATAGTTGGTGCTTTGTCTATGTACACTTGCTGCCCTGATCCTTCTGATGACAACTTGAGGTGGAGGCAAATTGAATGTGGCAGCATTCAGCTCAATCACTTTATCCGCAATTGTGCTGTGATGATGGGGACCTGAATTTTGAACACCAAGAGCTTCACTAGGACAAGCTTCTGTCATTTCATGATTGATCTTTGTTTCTATTATGTTTGCATGTTAGTGCCATTTTTTGAAACAACTTATTGTTAGGAAGCTTGTTGATATATCTTCTACCTTTCATCTTGAATTTAGTAGGATTGAAAATGGCAATTATTATTATCTTATTATTGTTGGTGAAGAAAACCAGATAAGGAGATTCAAAGCTAAAATGCTATTTCTTCCTTGTTCTGATGCTGAATATCAAATTTGAATCATTCGCTTCATTGCTTGAGCAGCCATATTTTCAATTTTTTGTCACCAGCTACCATAATTATTTTTAATTAGTAAATGGTTGTGGTACGGACTAACCGGTCTTCCACATATAGCAGTGACTAATGCTGTATTGTGGACTAGAATACATCCAGAGTAGATATTTTTTTGACTATAAAGTTTGTCATATCTAAAGTGGTATAATTAGGATTTGAACCTGGATAACTCCGTTAAAGGATATTATATATATGAGCTCAAAATTAAAGCTCCTTTTCATACCTTTGGAAGACACTATAATAGAGGTGAATTGATCAAAGCTCCTTTTCTTCCATTGTTTTTCATTTTGAGGTTAATATTTATATGATGACATTTTAAGAGTTTATTCTTTTATTTATATGATACAAGGGTAAAGTAGAGAGATGAAAAAAAGGGTTGTGGATTCGAATTTTAACAAAAACTAACATATAACTTATAAAAAAAAAAAAATTTACCATATTCATGTATATATATATATTTAAGGCATTGTAATTGAATCATTGTAAAATTGTAACTTTCAATATATAAGTCTTTTTTTTTTTTTTGTAATGAATTTTTTTTAAATACTCTAATTGAAAATACTTTCTATGCAAAGACGAAAATAATGAATTAACTTAGTGAGCTTATTTAAGAAAAAAAAGCTCTTTTAATATTTTTAACTTTTATATTCGAATTCTTATTAGAGCAACAGCATGGGTTCAGATGAAAATTCATAATTTTTTTCCTTAAATAACTTTTTCTTTCTCAAAAATAGTGTTTTTCAATTTTTCTAAATTTTAGTCAACAATAATTTGATTTTAATTTCTATTTTTAAGTATCAATGTTAATAAAATTACTCGAGTAGCTAGACTCAGCATGTAAGGAATCTTAAGAGGACATTCTTATTATTTTCTAAGACAAATTACGTCTTTAATACCTTTATTTGTTCAAATTTTTAAACATTAAATATATTTATAATTTATTAAAAATTATTTTATCTAAAAACATTAATAGAATTATAATGTGAAATTCTCTGATAATGTGAAAAATAATTATATTACTAATATTATTTTTTTGTGAAACGTACGGGCAAAAAACTCAACTACTGACAAAACTATTAATAAAACATGTTCATAATATAACTCATATCTTTAGAAACAATAACAGATGGAAAATTAGGAATCGAATTAAAAACAATCATACTCTGGTCATATTACAGACTTAGTTTAGCAAAATCGTCAGTTAGCATGCCAGCCTCGCATGAGACGTAGGAGAAACTATAATTTTTTGTTTTTGTGCTTGATCGGAAGTGGAAAAGTATTCATGGTCCAAACAACATCCCTCCTCTAGAATTCTTACTGCATTAAGGGAGTTAGATTTAATGGTTAGGTTTCGGAATCCATAATCATAGGCTACTTTCAAAGCTTGCACGATAACCAACAACTCCACCTTATCCACCTTACAAATTGGAATCCTGCATGCAAAACCAATTAAAAATCTACCTGTGTAATCCCGTGCTACTCCTCCAATTGTTGCTACCTGCTAATCCTAGAGGACAACAACATCATAATTGAATTTGAGAGTACCCTCATCTGGAGGATGCCAAGCATAGGTGAAGCCAAACTCCGAAAGATGACCACTACTATCATTCATAGAAACGTGCATAAGCTAGATCTCCTTGAGCTCTTTGATTACATATTGCACCAAACCAAGGATTTTTCCATCTGAATGTTACCTCCCTTTAAGTACAAATTCATTTCTTCTCCACCACAATCAATCCAAAGTAACACAAAAAAATTTACCCCAGCTGCTACCCCAAAACTTTTGTCTAGATCGTAAGTTTGACAGTAGTTAATTGTTAACATTGTGTTGGTTAAAAAGACTCGACACATTTGGTTCAGCCAACTCTCTCCAAATTTTACCAGCATGAATGCAGTATCATAGGGTGTGCATGATGTTTTCCTTGTGTTGGCCAAATAAAGCACAAAGGTCATTATTTGTCATATGTCTCCCATACCATTTGTGGGAAGCAAATCAGATGCTACTTTCCAGAGAAATAAACGTATTTATTTTGGCCCATCCCACTTCTACGACAAGTTAAAAAAAATTTCTTTTATCAAGTTGACCATTACTAAGGCTCTCATATGCTCATTTGGTGGCGAATGTACCATCCACCTCCCTCTTCCATCATGGTTCATTTGCCACCTTATCACCTCTAGGTTCATCAGGGTTCATCTAACTATTACTAAATTTTTTACAATATTAACTAATTGTAATTACAAATTATCTTTTAAATTATTATAGTAAAAAGTTAACAAATTCATTTTATAAGATGAATTATGATTAAATAACCGTGGAAAATAATTTCTGTGTGATGATTCATGACTATTTTTATCTTCCTAAGATACAATTTAAAATAAAACAAAATAAAAAAAATATGTAAAAAGAATTATTTTTTTATATAAAAAAAACTCCAATGTTTTTCCTCCAACTAGTTAGTAGTTACCCCAAATTTAAGGCGAACCACATGTACGTACGAAGAGCACATCTTTTGATATTTTACCCTCGAGAAACCAAATTGACTTTGTGGGCTATCATTTCAATTTTCACAGTTAAGTTCTGATGCACAGCTAATAAAGTACAACCATGAATGACAAATTTGTCCTGTACAACTGTAGCATGCAAGCATTTACATTTACAATCTTACTTCAGATCTGGGTAAATAATAATATCACAACAGCCAAAAGTTTTACTTTTGCTCCAATTTTTCTTGGACAGTTAGATGAACAGCCATTTTATTTATTTATTTATTTCTTCAATCTTACTTATCTATGGTAATGTGACTTTTAAATAATACACAGCACACAGTTTATGAATGTATTCATCCTAAATATAAGATACATGAAAGAAGTATAAAAAAAACTCTTTTAGAAATATTTTTATTTTTTTGTTTAAATATGTTTAGTTGCTTTACAATAAATGTATTTCTTCTTTTGGGAAACCACTTTCTTCTCTAACCACATTTTTTTTCATGGACAAGTTTCAAACTTAAAACTTTGATTAAGAGGATCGAGTCTATTTCGAGTTGGACCTAGTATAAATTATAAAAAAAAAAAATTATCTTTTTACCTTACTAACTTAATATTTAACTTTAAAAGCATGTATTTGCAGGAGTATTTATGTTCTAGTTTGATTTGATTTTGATTTTAAAAGTTACTTGCATAAGAAAAAATTAACAATAAATTTTATGAATTTGAAAATATGTTATTGACTATTATTAAATATAATTTATAATACTTGTAAAAATGCATATTTTAATGAGTAAAAATTTCCCATTATTTATTAGTAATTTACTAAAAATTATCATTAATCTATCAACAATTTACTAAAATAAATCTCACTCCAAAATTATGTAGGAAATTAAGTTTCATCACATATTTAATAAGTAAAATTGTCCATTATTTATTCTCATTGTTTATAACTTGAGTCATATCATATCTTATGAACTAGGTCTTGTTTGAAGAAAAATATAAAAATTGTATATATTGCAGTTTAATTTGATTTGTGTTAGTTTTTAAATCTTAAATTGCAAAACAAACTAAATAACATTGTTTAAGAATTTAATAAACCAAACATATCCAATCAATTTTGATTTTTTTTATCATTTTTCAGTTTTTGGGGCTGATTTATAATTTTTAGTTTGACTTGGTTTAATTTTAAATACTCCTATATTTTTATATAAAATATGTAACAAAAGGTAATATTAAATATAAATACCTTTTTTATAAAATAATTTTTATATTGAAATTAAATAAAAAATATTTAAATATTATAGGAATGAAAATTTTATATAAAACTATATATTAAAAGTTAAAGTAAATTACATTGACATTCTTTAACATATTCTCATATTACACTTACACTTCCTGATTTCTTTTCACCCTTACAATGACTTATGTAAGTTGAATGTCTTTAAAACTTAAAAAGATGCATTTGTAATGTTTGAAAAATGAAGGGAGAGTTTGTATAGGTTTTTATTTTTAAAGAAGATAAATGTTGGTATAATCCAAGAAAATCTCGAAGGATGATAGTGAACTTTACTCAAAATATTTATTTACCTATCTATAAAATAAGAAAACAAAAATTAAACTATAACATAAGATACATTAGAATAGATAATAAGACGATAGACTTATACAACTTTTATGTAAAATTAAATTGTAGAGTAAGCATCATTTCGATTTAGATGTATTTTATTTTAAGAGATGGTTAAATAATTTTTTGACATAAATTCTTATCGAGAATGAAAATAATAAGAAAAACTAAAGAAACTTATATAATCTCAATCAATCGTGTAGCCTTAATCAATTTCAAAAGCCCAAAATTAATTAAAGAGAAAAAATAATATATTTATTCCTTCATTCAATAAAATAATGACTACATTATTATTTTTCTCCTTTATGTTTTACTTTTTAGTTAGATTTATCCATTGTATTTTAAAATGTTCAAATGTACCTTTCACCGTTATTAACATTCAATACATTGTATTTTAAAATGTTCAAATGTACCTTTCACCGTTATTAATATTCAATCGCAACTTCTTTTTTTCTCATTAGAAAGTTAATTAAATGTTATAAAATATAATTTGGGACTCTTCTATTCTATGAAATGATGTTGTTTTCTATTGTCCACAAGTTAGGATGAAGGCAAGGGTGGTGTGGAAGAAAAAGAAGGAAGAGATTTGGGCAAAGGAAATGTCATGGGGGAGGGGCTGTGTCTAAGTGGAGGAAGGAAGAGCCAAATGAGGTGTTAAGGAGGGGGAAAGGAAAGGAAATAAGTGTTGGCGGTTTTCCTAAAAATTAAGAGTTCACTTATTTAATTTTGTTGAGCGGTTTACAACTATAACTATTATTAACTATTTTTATGGGAAAACATTTCCTAATGTGGTCCATCTTTGCAACCATTAACTATAACAGTGATATTTTACTGATCCATGTTATGCAAACAAGTTGACTTTTGTGATGCTAAGAACTCCTCTATAAAAAGAGTGTTTTGCTCTTTCTATAGTCACTGAACTTGTTCTTCTATTAAACATATAACACTATCTTGAGAGTTTGGAAACTAGAGAGCACTCAATCAAAGTGATGCAAGATTGAGCAGCAATGACAAAAGGTTAGTTATTACTGATTCTAGCTTCCACTTTGAAATGGTCTTAACTATGTTATTCTATTCCTTGTCAGCTCCTAGGCGACCATCTAGGTCGACACACAAGCTACTTCTCGCTTATAGTACTTGTAGCTCGAGGGTTGTGTACCTATTATTGAAACTGGATGGCCATCTAGGCTGACACACAAACTACTTCTCGCTTATAATGCTCATAGCTCGAGTATTGTCTACCCCTCGTTGGCACCCAACAACTATTTTTTCAAATCTCTGATCAACAATACAATAAGATCCATTTTGAATCATATTTAAGGGATTCCTTGATTTGGACCGAAGAAGCAATGTCGCTCGATCATTATCAAACTGACTGCAATCTTTTTCTGTCCATGAGGATCCCACCAGAGCACCTTCTACTTCTAATAGGCCATGAACTAGATCAGAATTATTCTCAATGAGTCCATAAGACGCAACCCCATTTTTTTCGTCAGGTCCGAGTAGAGACCAAAGGTCTTGAGCGACTGATCCGACAGAGTAACTCAAAAGATAAAGAAGTATTGTTAATTTTTTCATACTCGTTCCAAGTTAAAAGTACCATTTGTACAAATAAGAACCCCCTTGAGCTTATAGTACTTGTAGCTCGAGGGTTGTGTATAGGGATGACAAAAAAGTTTACGCCTGCAGATACCCGTGGATAAAATCTGCAGAAATATCCAGACGAATATTATAAATAGGTACTCGTTACCTGCGGGTACGGGTTTTTTTCTACCCCTCCTTAACGGGTATCATAGTATCCGTACCCGCGTACCCGTACCCGCGGGTACCTGCTACTTGCTAAACTAAAATAATATATATATATATATATTTTAAAAAAGATAATATTTTTGGAAAATAAATCAATTTAAAATATTAATTATCAAAATTCATTGATATCAATCTTATTTTTTTATGAAAACTTCATAGTTAATAAACTTATTTATTATAAAAATACCGATAATATAAAATAAAGATTTTATTTGTATTAAATATTTTCTTATAATATATTATATTAATCTACTTTTACATCTAATTAATCTTGTAGAAACTAGTATAATTTTATTTCTAGATTTTTCAAAAATAAATGATTTATTTGATAAAATTTCTCATAAAAAATATTTAATTTTTAAAATTTATATTTTTTAAAAATATCTATGGGTACCCGTGGATAATCGCGGATATTAAAAAACCCGCGGATATTTATATAGCGGGTACTTGACGGGTTTTTATCTGGTAACGGGTAGTGGGTTTTTGTAACGGGTTGGGTGGCGGGTAACTACTACTCGTGCCCGCCCCGACCCGTTGCCATTCCTAGTTGTGTACCTATTGTCGACCACTGGATGGCCATCTAGGCTCACACACAAACTACTTCTCGCTTATAACGCTCATAGCTCGGGTGTTGTCTACCCCTCGTTGGCACCCAACGACTATTTTTTCAAATCTCTGATCAATAATAGAATAAGATCCATTTTGAATCATATTTAAGGGATTCCTTGATTCGGACCGAAGAAGCAATATCACTCGATCATTATCAAACTAACTACAATCTTTTTCTATCTGTGAGGATCCCACCAGAGCACCTTCTACTTCTAATAGGCCATGAACTAGATCAGAATTATTCTCAACGAGTCCATAAGACTCAATCCCATTTTTTTCGTCAGGTTCAGGTAGAGACCAAAGGTCTTGAGCGACCGATCCGACAGAGCAACTCAAAAGATAAAGAAGTATCGTTAATTTCTTCATACTCGTTCCAAGTTAAAAGTACCATTTGTACAAATAAGAACCCCCCTCCCCCGATACATGATTTCTTCTTCATATAGATAGATATAGGATCTATGGAGAAATTACTTAGAAGTACATTTTGTGAAACAATCCTTCCTATTTGATAGAAAAAGACCCCATGATCCTGAACTGATCTTACCTGAGATCAAAATGGGCTGACGCACAAGCTACTGCTCTTTCATAGTGCAAATAGCTCGGGGGTTGTGTACCTGTCATCAATCCCTAGATGACCTCTCACAACCACCCTAGTTGGTCTCCTTAGAATTGATCCAACACCTACTCGACGAGTAATGATCAGAGGCACTTTCAAACGGCTAACAACATCTCTCAACTTACCCTAGTTACTCTCGCATCTCAAAATGCCAGAAGGATCCCACACTTATTAAACCTATAAACTCTGCATCCTATCCCTTATTAGAATACCCTAATCCGCACACTCATAACTCCTCACCTTATCTTTCTATCGCAATTTCAGGATCTCCAACCCCATACCCAACCATGGGATAGGGGACAACAAAATAAACACCCAAAAATATTAATGCTCTTGATATAAGTAACTACTATTAAGATACATTTAGATTTAGAAACAATAGTGTTTAGCATGTTTGAATAATTTAGTTTTAATTTTTATCATATCAATGAGACTTCGTTGTCATCACATGCTCTTCATTCTATGCATTTTGCATCAATGAGATTCAACATTGTTCGGATTTTTGCCAGTTATGTAAAACTCATATAATCTACTAACAAAGAGTTTTGTCTTCTACACTTTTAGCATGAATCATACAACAAACATGACTCAGAGTTAGAAAGCCTTAATTTACAGTTAGGGATGAATAAAAAAATCTGATTCGCTGAATCCGATAACCCTAAAGCCTAATTTTGACTAAAATGATAGTTTTGCACAAAAGAATGAGTTGTTCTTTAAGACAATTTATAGTAAGATGTGGATTTAAAATTGTTCCACCCTTCGAACCCAGTTCCGACAGACAAAAGAAGTTAATACAAAAAAAAAACAACATAGTATTAAACCCTAAAATGATAGTCTTGCCCTCTTAGTCTTCGTTGATCTCCGATTGTTAACCTCTTGTCTCTATATAATTATTCAGGAAAAAACTACATATAAACAAATTCTTCATGCTCTCATGTATCATGGTCTCACCTTTCACACACCATTTATTTCTTTTTCATGTTTCTCTAATTATTTTTCAGCTGAAGTGGATGGAGATGTTGCAAGCATCGTAGTAGCAGTGGGATGAGATGTTGCCAATTAAACTTTGAATTTCACAATAGTATCAAGCATTCGTTTACTCTTGGCTTCATCAAGTTAAATTAGTAAAGGAATAGAAAGAAGAAAAAAAAACGTACAAAAAATAAAAGAGGATTATAGTTTTTCTTACTATTGTTTAATTACTTGAATGACCACTGATTACAAAATATCCATATCATGGACTTTGGTAATGATGGTTGTCAGAACCAAGTGAAGAATTGATAAAAGAAAAAGTGAGAACCTTAAAGAACAAGGATGTGGGTTGAGGAGGTGGTTGAGAATGAAAAATCTTTAAGTAGATGTTTGTCAGAATGACAAAAGAGTGATAATTGGACAACTTTGAAGAAATTAACAATATTTTATTTGCAAAATTAAATGGATTAAAAAAAGAAGCTAAAACCATGGAGCATGTAAACCAACAAATATTGGATTTTGTTAGTAAGTGGTGTTTCATTATATGAAATTCAAACTTTAGTTTTATCTTTTTACAAAAATGTTGGATTTTAATTTTTTTTTAATATTTTTATTAAATGTTTATTGTTATATTTTTTTTCTCCAATAATGTTGAGATATATTAAGAAAAATGTTTTAAAAAATTAATGTAATATCTCAATTTATCCATTTTCTTAATAAATACAATTGATCAACATAGTTTTATAATTAGGGATAAAGGGAATACTTTCTAGGTTCTAAAATGAATGAAATATTTTTTAAAAGAAAAATTATCTCAAAACAAAATGTGTTTGAATTTTTAATGTAATATTATTATTTTTTCATTCATATTATGTAAAGGTTAGTTTAATAATAAAACTATCATCTTTCTTGTATTTATTAACTTTCAATTACCCATAAATCAGAAGGAAAAATTTATAAATTTAATTAAAATGACCTCTGCTACCCTTGTGATTAGGAAAACACCAAATATTAATTATTATGAGTGGATTTTGTTAAAGCATATAAAACAAATAAATAAATAATTATTAAATATATGAGTTATAATTTCTATAATATCACACATTAAGATCTCGACAACATGACTTATAATTCATAAGATTGTTTAGGGTCTAAAAAAATCTTAAAAGGCCTGGTCTTTTATAAGGTTTATGAGTCTATGATATCTTTAGAAGACATATAATACCTTAGTCTTTTAAAGTAAAATGTAAGATGTGCATGAAATAATTCTTGTAACTCAACTCAATTCTTGGAAATAAAATAATGACGTGAAGTTAACTTACAAAATGGATAATGATTCTGACTTTTTGTGTCTCAGGGGGTTGACAAGTGGATAGGAGAAAATAAAAATAATTTCTTTGATTTATAATCTTTTTTAACAACTACTTTGTATTACTTTCAGAAGACATGTCTTGTACTTTCTTTTCTTATTATCGATAATATATTATTTGACTTATAAAAAAAATATAAATTTCATTATTGATATAACTTGCCTTTTTAGATTATTTTAATTAAAATTTTAAATCACACAAATAAAATCACGAATATGTTGGCTTTAAATGAATTAAATTTGGATAAAAAGAATTTGGCCAAAGACATAACAACGCCATAGAGGCAATTTCTTTTGTGTCCGTATTTTTTAATTCCCTCTTAATTTAACCCTTTAAAAATTCCAATTCAAAGTAAAAGTAGACCACAGAAATTTAACGCGCGAAAAAAATAACAAGGAGTGCTTATAAAAATTAGGAAAAAAAGTTGTACGGGCTTTTTCCAGACACCATTAGCAGAAGGAAAAATTACAATAATAATTTCTAATTTTTATCAAATTATTAATTAAGTTTTTAGCATGTGAAATTTAAAAATATATTATTTTGTCTCTAAAGTTTAAAAATATTTTTAATAATCTTTGAAATTAATTATTTTTGTTTTGATGATCATTTAAAAATGTAGTTAATTATATATTGGTATGGTCAAAACATAATTAAGAAGAAAATTTTAAGATTAATAGAATTGTTTTTAAATTTGAGATATTTCTTTAAATTTTAAAATTAAAAACTTAATTAAGTGTAAATTTATTTATTTATTGTTTACTAATTTATTTTACATTTAAAAATAGTCCTGTTTATTGAAAAATATTTATTTTTCCTTTTAAAATATTACAATAATGCGTTATTAATTTATTATATTAGCATTTTTTCGTTCTTATTCTAATTCTTTTTTAAGAGTATAATTCACATATAAAAATATGTTAATTTTATGAGTTTAATTGGTATATATTGACAATAACTTTTCATTTATGAAACCTTTTAAAATAGTAACTAGTAAAGTCAATAAATTTAACATGAACGAAGGATCATAGACTGACTGTCAGTATAAAAATCTTTACTCAGAAGATATATACCAATTAAATTCTAATTTTATTGATTAATGCTCTAAAATTTATATAAAAGAAAAAAATTGATAAAATATATAACAATTAAACTTTTTTTTAATATTGATAATGTTAAAAAACATGGTTTGTGCATACTAAATATTGGAGATATTTTTGTAATTTGCGACTAGCAATGAAGAAGTGGAGTACGGAATAGTGTAGACAAGTGACTGTTCTTGACCACTAGTTATTTGGTTAATTGATTTTGATTTTCGTAACCCTAGTCACCACCCATCACCACCGTGAAACCCCAACTTCATTCTCACTCCACCGTCACCGTTTCTTCAATTCTCACCGTGAAAATTCTCAGATATGCTCTTTCTTTAACCTATGAACAACAACAACAACAACAACGCTTCCAGGCCCCTTGGGGTTGGGGCCTCTTCCTCCGGTTACCCACCACATTCCCAAATTGCCCCTGCTCAATACCAACTTTCCCAGGCCCACGCCATCGTCCAAGCCCAGTTCCAGGCCCAGCTCCAAGCCCACGGCCTCTCCCTCAACCCCAACCCCAACGCCAAACGCTTCCCCCCAAAACCCCCCGTTCACACCGCCCCGCCGTTCAAACTCCCCGAGCCCGGGCCCGGGGCCCGCAGAAAGAAGTCGAAGCCCAACGAGAAACAGCTCCCCGAGAAAGCCGCGGCGATTCTCCCGGAGTCCGCGGTCTACACGCAGCTTCTGGACGTAGAAGCGCGTTTGGACGCCGCGCTGGCTAGAAAGAAGGTTGACATACAGGAGGCGCTGAAAAACCCTCCCTGTATTCAGAAAACCCTAAGAATTTTCGTGTTCAACACGTTTTCGAGCCAGAATCGCGGCGAGGCTCCCTCGTGGACGCTCAAGATTGTTGGAAGGATAATTGAAGATGGTGAAGATCCTGATCAGGCTGGAGGGTTTCAGAGATCAGCTATGCTGTATCCGAAATTCTCTGCCTTTTTCAAAAGGGTCACCATTGCACTCGACAAGAGGCTCTATCCCGAAAACCACATTATCTCATGGGAGAATTCAAGGTCCTCTGCTCCTCAAGAAGGTTTTGAGGTTAAGAGAAAAGGGGATCAGGAGTTTCCCGTGCAGATTCGGTTGGAGATGAATTATGTGCCTGAGAAGTTTATGCTGTCACCGGCATTGAGAGAGGTTCTTGGAATTCAGGTTGATACAAGGGCAAGGATTGTTTCGGCGATATGGCATTATGTTAAGGCTAGGAAGTTGCAGAATCATAGTGATCCATCGTTTTTTCACTGTGATCAGGCTCTTATGAAAGTGTTTGGGGAGGATAAGGTGAAGTTTTCGATGGTTTCGCAGAAGATATCACAGCATTTGTTTCCCCCTCAGGTTATACTTTTGGAGCATATGATCAAGCTCTCTGGGGATAATCCTTCTGGGTCTGCTTGTTATGATGTCGCGGTTGATGTTCCTTTTCCCATTCTGAGGGAAATGTCTGCTTTGGTGGGGAATGTGGAGAGGAACAAAGAAATTGATGCTTGTGATGAATCCATATGTGGAATCATTAGAAAAATACATGAGCATAGGAGAAGGCGCGCGTTCTTTGTTGGGTTTAGTCAGTCTCCTTTGGAATTTATCAAGGCCTTAGTTGAATCTCAGAACAAGGATCTGAAAGTTTTAGTTGCAGAGTCTGGTCACAGTGCTGAAAAGAACAAATCGGATTTCTTTAAGCAACCATGGTAGGCTTAACTGCTATCTCTTTAATTTGCATGCCCTTGTCCTCTGTTGTTTTATTGTTTTGCTGTTTGATGTGTTTCTAGCTTGCTTCCTGTGCACATTGCTTTTATTAGTTGAGAACATACAACCAGTTTATTATGGTTGATGATGAGCTTAGCCAAACATGATTTAGAATCCAGGTCTAAAATTTCTTAATCGATAGTTCCCTTCCATAGATTGCCTTTAAGAGAGTTTTTTTTTTTTTTTTTTTTTATTATATATATATGGACAAATGTTTTTTTTTATAGGTAAATGTTAATTGTTAATATGTTAATTACTACTAGACCAACCTTATAATCCTTATATGTAGACAAATGGTTGTTGTTAGTTAGTTAGGTTTTGTTAGGGAGAGATCCAACCTACAACTTCTTCCTCCCTCTTTTCCTTTTATGTAGACTTTGTCCTGAAACTAAACTTATAAGAAGGGGTAATGTATGATAATATGATATAACTGGAATTGTGAGTTGGATTCTTGTACTTTACTTTACCTTGTATATGATTTTATTTCAATTCAAATGACTGAAAAGAGCGTGATATACATTTTTATTTTGCTCATGAACCTTGTGAAATTGAACTTGAAAAAGGTTAATGTTCTTTTTCCTTTTAACATGAGCATGGCCAGTTACCTTAATTGCTAAATGTTATACTTATATCCTTGCTTGGCAACTTGAACAGGGTTGAGGATGCTATTATGCGCTATTTGAATCGCAAACCAGCTGCAGGAAGCAATGCTCCAGGGAGCACATGATGCCCCGGAGTTCAATATTTAGTCTTCCATGCATGCTATATTATTATTGTACATGGCTCATTTGAGCTCATGGAAGATCAGATAGTTGTTTATGTTGATAGTAATTTATTAGGAGTTTCAGTACAAGCAACTTGCTTTGGATTTCATGTTAGTTAAGTACAAGCAATATCCTTGATAGTTGATAGTTAGGATATTGGTGCACAGTAATTTAAGACTTAAGAATGGTGCATAAAGTAAAGGGAGAAAAGAAACTTTGCATACCATGACTGTTGTTTTCGTCTAATTTATATGCTGAATTTGATTTGAGTAAAAATTAACTAACAGCTCCAATGTCTCGCTTGTCAGAGTTTATACATATTTCCAAATATGAGTGTAGTAAAATGAGATGGTCTTGTGATGATTGAATGTAGACATTTTTCTTCTTAAAATTTGGGTTTAAGAAAAAAATGTTTGTGTAAAATAGAATACAATCAGTGTTAAGTCGTTGACATTGAAATCAACAGTTTAACTTCTATGTAGATTCAATGTTAGAGGAGTGATAGCAACACATTTCTCATTATTGGTTGAACTTTATTGAAAAGTATAAAATTAGAAGAGATAATAATTTAATAACAAGTGAGACTTACATAATTTATTGTTTTCTACAAATTTCAACTAATAATGTAAAGTGTGTTAGAATTAGTGTGTTAAAGGGTCTGTTGTTAGCTTTTTTTTTCATTACTGTGAACTAGAAATAATTATAAATGATTTTGAAGGTAATTATTATAATGTAAAAAATTTATCATATATGATTATTTGTAATAAATTAATATTGTAATTTTTTTTTACATTATCAATAGATTTGGTATTCATCCTTGTTTCAATGTATTGTGTTTGGGTTACATGCACTTTCATTGAATGTAGTCTGTTTTTTCTCATGTTTTTTTTCCGATGGATCAGTGTCGTTACTTTTCTGTCGTGTGGTTTGGAAAGCGTGAACTGATATTTAGACCTGTCGAAATGGCAGACCAAACAAACACCGAATTGCAGAAACATAGACAAGTGTTAATCCATAATGATTTTGCTGCATGATCTTAGTCCATCTGTTTCCAAACTTTCTGGTCTATATTGTGCAATCAAAGTGCTTTGCATAAAAGCCGCTAACACTGTTTTTAACAAGAGAACCAAGCATTTGAAAATTGACTGCCATATTGTTCATGAAAAGCTTCAAGCTGGTCTCATGAAGTTGATCTCTATCCCTACCGCTAACTTGATTGCTGACATTTTTACCAATCCTTCATGTCCTAGGCCTCCACCATTCCATGCCATGAGTTCCAAGCTGGGTCTCATTGACATAACCTCCAACTTGTGGGGGTTTTGGTTTCTACAAATTAGTACCTGCATCCACATTTTGGAATGAACTTTCTGATATGTAAAAAATCAGTACAGATACCAATTTGATAGGTGCAGCTTTGCAGGAACAAAATCCTAGCCTGCATGTAGGGATGTTCACAGTTTAGAGTCTTATGGTTTTGGAAAAAAATGAAAATTGAATTAATTTTAATTTGAAAATTAATTGAGTTGAGTTGGTTCGGTTTTTGAATTTTTTTTTCTGATTCGAATTAATAATAATTTGGTTGGGTCGGTTCGGTTTAAAAAACAACTAAAAAAAATTAAAAAAATATTTTTTTATTAAATTGTAAAAAAAATAATTTATATTCTAAACTAGTCAAATTTATCAGTCTACTTAATTCATAATTTTATAAAAAAATATTAAATGTTTTATATATATTAAATTAGTCAAATTAAATTATTACAACAAAATAATACAATAACTTAAAAATATAAAATAAATATATAATAATAATATAATGTATACTTTTGAGTTGTATAAGAGTTTTGAAATGCGAAAATCAAAAATCAAATTAGACATAGTTGGTTTGGTTTATGAGGTTGACGTGAATAGATGAACACCCTTGTTTGCAGGATATTAGCTAATAAATAAAGATGATGCTGAGACAGGTGCTCCATTGATGATGTATGAAATATATTATATTGCTACTCTACCCATTATTGAATGACACTTGCGGTATTGGAGCATACCAAGAAACGTGTCAATGAAATGGTCTTAGCCTTTACTAGCCTTTGGAAAGTTCTGCTTCTATTGGGTCCATTGGCAAGTGTAAAAGTCTGTTGCCTGGTAGTGCCAGTTGCAACACAGGTTTTCATGCAAAATGAGTGGAAAAACCATATACAAACCAGGGAAAGGAAAGGTAACCCTTATTGAATTCTAGGCAGCAAGTTCTGCTTATAGTTAATTCTTAACATTGGTTTCAAATTTCTACTTTTTATTCTTTTCTGGTCACATTTCAATTTTTATCTATACCGGCCTTGTGTTTAATTGGTACTACAAGGTTTTCAACTAGGATCATAGTCACTTTTTCATCATAATCTTGATATGGTAAAAAATTAATGCAACCACAATTTTAATCACATTACTGTTGTTAAGATCCAAAAACCTAGATGGGGCAGCTGAAGTTGTGGTTGTAGAATATATTTTCTTTTTTGAAAAATTGTATCCGGAAAGAAAAACCAGAAAAACAGGTTGATTTCATCTTTGCAACCTGAAATGCAATGACATGACACATTTATGCATGAGGACAGCTTCGTACCACCATATTCATGGCCAATGAACCATCACAACTAGTATTAACTTATATTAGTTAACTAAGTGGTGTAGAATTAGAATTGTTTACGCTAATTTAGGTATTAAACAAATCTTGTAGAGAAGAGAATAGGGAAGTACTCACTTTATCTGCACTCATGTGGTCTCTAACGGTATAAGTCATTCATATTGACTATGACTATTTTGTAGGAATACCATTGTAATTCAAAATAAAATTTTACATTAATATTTAATTATAAAATCTTTTATGTGTAATAAATTTGTTAATTTTATTAATTAATATTTTAAAAATCATAAATAAGAAAGTGTGATTGAATATGATTACATATAAATTAAACTCATAAAAAATAAAAAAAAGGTTCATGGCCAATAAAGCACAAAATATATAGCTATAGAGTGGTCCTTGTCACACTTCCTAATTGCCCAAGTCCTTTTAGTTTGTTTGTATTTAGAAAGCTAATCGTGCATCTTATAAGATGGGGGAGCTTGAGCTTTACCTACAGTATACACATCGGGAAATGTGTGTGGTTGTAATTTAAGTATGTTGGAGACATCACTTTGATTAGTAATATGATTAAAATTAGTATACACCTAAAATTTATATTTTAAGACCCTATCGATACTCATTTAGATCAATTAGGCTATTCAGATTAATGGCAGATATTTAATCTTGCAAATTTTATGTTTTAGATGTTCGGTTTATTTGACATAAAAATTTGCTAACATATTTTTAAACCTAAAACAAATAATAAAATAAGATTTTTATTTTATTTTTTCAAAGCATAAAGTGAAACCTTCTAAATTAATAATAACATTTTATTAAATTAATATAATTAAAAATAAACATTTGCTATAACTAATTAAGAGATATTTTTATTAATTAAAACTAATGATTAATTATTTTCAGTAAGAGAAAACAGTAAAAAGTTACAAGACCTACAACAATAATAAAAATATTAATACATAATATTTTATTTTTGAAAACCCTAAAGCAATAGCTTTATTTTGAGGTTGTGTATAGAAAATCTTTGTTTTCTTAAATAAGGTGGTCTATAGAAAAGAATATATGAGACAACTCATAATCTTATTTCATTGGCAATTTTTTCGGATTGAATTGGCCTAAACTCAAAATTCTATTATGAAATGCAAGGGGACATGCAACAAACATTTTACTTAAATGAATACGACTTCTTAGCTTTTAGGCCTTTTGGATTGATAAGTTTGTTGGTTTACTGTTTTTTTGTGATACAAGTACATGAGCTTTTGCAATCAAGAGTAGTTCCTTTCTTCTATATAACTTTAGGTAGCTAATAGTCTCCTAAAAACTTGATGAAGCAGATAGGGGACTATTTAAAAGATCCCCTATACTCCTCAGATTATGATTCCCATCTTTTTCTACATACATTACATGTGACTAACTTTTTTGCTTAGGACATAGAGAGACAAGGGCTAGGATTGTAGGTAGCCCTCCTAGAGAAATTACACTATGTTTTGCAACTTAGCAGAAGCAATCAACATCTTTTCCTTGTAAATAAATTAC
Source organism: Psophocarpus tetragonolobus (assembly GCA_037954015.1). Classification (NCBI taxonomy): domain Eukaryota; kingdom Viridiplantae; phylum Streptophyta; class Magnoliopsida; order Fabales; family Fabaceae; genus Psophocarpus; species Psophocarpus tetragonolobus. The sequence continues at coordinate 36,993,445 of CM075691.1, read as the reverse complement.
AGTATCTTCTTCATATTATTTGGATTGTTAATTGAAACAACCTGTACTTTTTTTTTCATGATTTACTTTGCTTTACCATTATAATTTTCTTTACAAGGTGGTTCAGAATCAGACTTGACAAAACATGGTGAAGGATGCTTCTTTTGGTCCCCTAAGTATTTCTTTTTTTATCAGTAAACACCAAATATATATCAAGCATCCTAGTCAATAAGAACTAGAACCTTTGACAGAGGCTTTAAAATAAGGTATAGAATCTAGAAATTGAAAATAGAGGGTATGCAACCACACTTAGGCAAGCACTAAGTGGCATGCATAACCAAGACGTTGGAGATATATATTCAGCTTAATTAATTCCATTGAAATCTGTTTCCTCAGCTGAAATTTGAATCCAAGAAATTTTGAAGCCAACCATTGTAGAGGCCTGTCTCACCAATTTATGGGGACAAAGCAGATAAACAATTCATTCAAGAGTTAATGGCCAACAATAATGTCAATCAAATTCTCTACCTATGTGTTGTATTATTCATCAAGCAATGTGCTCAAGACATTTAAATGAATGCTTTAAGCTCACAGTACGGTAACAAGATAAATGATTTAAATCAGCTTACGTGGTACCTTACGTAGACAACAGTATATGAAACAATAATCAATTGATTCAAGCATGTGCTATATTCTGACCAGATTTCAAAGAAATTAAGTCAATAAAAACAAAACACGTTTTGCAGGATTCGAGTTCACACTGATGATGAACATGTAAAATGACAACGGTTAAGCTGGTGAACACGTGTGGAAAAACTTCATTGTAAGAATTGCTCACAACCATTCATTCTCTTTGCCCAAGAAACAGAAAGCAGTTAAAACTTCACACTGTCTGTGGTATAGTAAGCAAAAATAGGAGTTTATTACTTTTAGTATTTTTTATACAATCTTTATATTAAAAAAAACATGAAATAAAGTAAAAGTAAAGTTAAACTTAATTTGTTACAAGAGACATTTGATGTGATGTACCAACTATTTTTCCCTTCTGCAATTAGCTATCAATACAAAGGGAATACAGAATGGAGTGCCTTAAAAAACTAATGAATGAGTGCCATTGACTCAATTGAATATAAAAATCTGAGTCAATCTAACTCAGTTTTTCCCTTTTAGTAACCAATACTCTGAAGCCGCCAGCCATGTGTGCCGTGAGCAGTGGCACAAATATAGGTCTCTTTGGGCTAACAATAGTAAATTTGAATTGGCTGAGAATTGAAGCCACCACATACTTCATTTGAATGAAGGCCATTTCCTTGCCTAGACACACCCTTGGACCTGCCTGAAAAATTGGAAACATGAAAGGAGAAACCTCACTCAACATTATTCCCTCACTGTTTCCTGGTTCCACAAACCACCGATCTGGTCTGAATTCAAACCAGTCTTTCCCCCACAAGGCTTCCATTCTCCCCATTCCATAGGGAAAATATGTGACCCTATCTCCAGCTTTGACCACAGTGCCATCTGGCAACACATCATCAACAGTGGCATGCTTAGAGTCCCATGCCACTGGGGGGTACAGCCTCATAGACTCACACAAACATGCCTTTAAGAAACTGAAATTCTTCAGTGATTCATAATCCAAACCCCCTTTTGCCTCTTCCACTATCTGCCTCTCCACATGAGAATAATGTGACAGTACCCAAAAGAACCATGTCATAGCTGATGAAGTAGTGTCCCTCCCTGCCATAATGAAACTTATCACCATGTCTCTAATCACCTCATCTTCATGACCAGCACATATAAGCCTTGACAAAAGATCTTCAACACCACTTTCCTTACTTTCCTCTTCCTTCCTCTTCCTCTCCTCAATCATTTTCATGACATGACTCTGAACTTCCCCAACAGCTTTCTTAAGCAATCTCTCAGATCCAGCACCAAGCCATCTCTTCACCCTCCAAATCATGACCAAAGGTGCTGCCCCACGTCTTGCAGAAATCTCAGCAGCCACATCAAAAGCCCTTGCAAGTGGACAATTAGGAACTGAAGGGTCCAAACAGCACCTATTAGTCCCTAATGTAAACTTGCAGATCACATTGAAAGAAAACCTCCCTAGCAACTCTTGCAAGTCAACCACCTTGTTCTCTCTAGAAACCTTCTCAAGCACAGGCAAAAGCCTCTCACTCACTTCCCTCTCCAACGTGTGCATGACAAACTCCCTCAGAGACTTTGTACAAAACTCATGGCTTGCCAATCTGCGCTGAGCCTGCCATAGCTCCCCATCCACGTTGAAAATCCCTTGGCCAAGGAAATCACCAAGGATCTCAGTGAATGGCTTGCCTTTGGGAAAGTTGCTGAAGTTTGTCTTGAGTATGTACTCAACATTATGTGGGTTTGCAGTCACAATGGTTCTACGTGCACCAAACCTTTGAACCACTATGGTATTGGTAGGGGACTGAGTTACTAACTCAGTGTACCAATCTAACAAACGGTGCCTGTTCTTGTAAAATGGTATCAAGCAACCTATAAAAGGATAGGTTGCTGGACCCGTCTTCGCTCGCCGAGTTAACTCGGCGAGCAATATGTAGAACAAGATGAGAAAGAAGATGAGTGAAAGAGGTTCCAAGGAAAGGAGGATCATAAATGCCACCATGTTACCATGAGAATGAGTAATATGGAGAGCACTGTGAAAGATGATATCAGGCCCTTATGAGTTGACTCTTATATGGCACTTAAATGTGCATTATGATAATTATGTGGTCTTTATTTGAGACTTAAGAGCTTAGATATATTCCACAAGCAAATAAAAATATATTTGTTCTTGATTTAAACCAAAATATCTGGTGGATTAATTTACCTCAATCATGATCAGTTTTACATTTTCTCATTTTATATCTTAAAGATTACATCAGTCCTTATTAATGTTTGAATATTTACATTTGATTAGACTCTTTAAATATAATTAAAACGTTTTCATCCAATATATGCTTTACTTTATGGAATCTTTCATATCTTGTTATACGATGTTAATTACTATATATATCAAGTACCAGAATTGAAATCTTTATCAATGAATTAAAAATCAAGCTTAAGTTCTGTATTAAAGTAAAAATATTTGTAAAGTAGAGAGTAAATGATCGACAATTTTCTTTGGTTACTCTTTTTTTAGGACAATTTTAAAAAATAATTCTAGTTTTTTAGTTTTTAAAAATTAAAAAATAGGAATAATAACAGTTTTATAAAACTGTTTTTAGTATTTTAGTATTTAAAAACTAAAAAACTTGTTTGGGTAGTATTTTCTAAAACAGTTTTTGAAAATAGTTCTAATTTTTTAGTTTTTAAAAACTAAAAAACAGGAATAGCTGAAAGTAGTTTTGCTTTTCAGTTTTCTATCTTTGTTTTGAAAACCCTGAACCTGATAATCTTTTGTTAAAAAACAGTCAGAGTATGGTTTTTTTTACTTTTCATTAATGAAATTTTAATAAATATGAACAAATTCTTCCATTTTTACATGTTCAAAACAATTTTCAAATAACACTTGTTAAATAAGTTTTTTTTTCTTTTCTACTCGAAAAGAGTTTTTGAAAACTATTCTATAAAACTCTTTTAAAGAACTAAAAAACAAAATCAAAATTTTGTTTTTCAGTTTTCTCTTTTTGTTTCAAAATTCAAAATACAATGATGAGTTTTGCTTTTCATTAATGACATTTCTATAAATATTAACAAATTTTTTTCATTTTTATGTCTTAAAAATACTTTTCAAATAATATTTATCAAACAAATTTTTTTTCTCTTTTTTCAAAAAAACAATTTTTTAAAAAAAATTTTAAAAACTCATTTTAAAAGCTAAAAAAGAAAACTGAACAGATTAGTACTAAATATCCTGTATTCCTATTCTCTCTCATTCTCTACATCTCATTTCTTGCTTTTTTTCCCCTTACTTTTCTTCTTATGATAAAACTTATAATAGGTAGTACTTTCTTTATTTTATTTAATTTTATTTTTGTTACTCTCCACCTTAGTCCACTTCAAAATTATAGTGTATGTTTAGTCTTTATCTTTAATTAATTTGGAATATATATAGCCACTACAAACAAAATAAATTTTGATGTCCGTACATAACAAGTCAAATATGGCAAACGTGGAAAAAAATTAAAATTAGAATTAATGCTAGCTTAGTGCTCCTTGGCTAGTTTTAATTTAATAATAGTACATTGTTATATATTATCGTTGCTTTTTTGTATATGCTTCTTTCATTATCTTATTTATTAGAATAAATTATTGACCTGTGCGCTTGATAGATGGAATACCTCACATGATATATATTTGAGTCAAAATAAGAAATATACAAGTAGTTACAACAAATAAGAGAATTAGTAAATGGACTAGTTCAACAGTTCATCAACAAAAAAGAAATTGACTAGCCTCAAGAGTTGACTTTCTGATTCAAAGAGTTAAAAACACTCATTCTTGAGGTTGGACAAAAAAATAGAAATATATATATATATATATATATATATATATATATTTATTTATGATAGGCAAATGTGTTAGTGGATAATAGAGATTCAAAGTCACGATCTCCTCTCTTCCACCTCATTAAGTTATTACCAGACCAAACTTTATATATATATAACGAGAAAGTCAAATTTACATGAGAGTGAAATAAGTGAATCCCTTGAGAGAGGAGGAGAGACAATAATATCTAAGAAATCTAAAAAAGTCAGAAAACAGAGTGACAGATAATAAATGCTAAAAGAGAGAATGAGTGAATGTGTAAGATTTGATTTCAACTATTAATTTTTATTTCAATGACTGAGATTATTTTTTCTTACTCTCATATAAAATACCTTATTTTGATATGATATGCCTCTCAAAATATATATATATATATATATATATATATATATATATATATATATATATATATATATATATATATATATATATAAATGAACGATTTTAGAAATGAAAAAGCCTCATATGTCTCATCAGTAGAGTTATGTGGAGAAGAAAAAGAAGAATGTTTATTTGATAAAAATGTTATTTGGAAGGTGGTGCTGGGAGAAGGATAAATTTGTGGCATCAAATATGGATTGGAAATGAGTGCTTAGAGAAAGACTTCACTTAAAATTCAAATAATAAGCAAAATTATTGTGTTGCTTTGGAAAAGTGATCAACATGAGCATACTTTGTTACAAGTGCTTAAAATTTTATGACAATTAATAATCCTCTTGTTGAAACGATTTTTAATAGGAAACAGTGGAGCACCCAGTACTCACTTGAATGTGGATATACTTCCACTTCTTTCAACATGAATTTGGATGGTTGGGACTTGAGAAGGAAGCAAAATAAAACTTGGAAGAATTTTTTTTTTTTTTATTAACGATTTCATTGGTATGTATCCTCTTAATCCTGACCTTACTAATGAGATTGAGTCTAGTATCATGGAAAGAAGATGCTATTTGATATTGAGCCCAGTGGAAAGCTAAGATATATAATTTTCATTGTGTTGGATAATCCAATAACTTTTATTGGATCCAAACAAAATGTGTGGAGTTTTGTTAGTGGTAACCATTTTTGAATTTTCAATTTAAGACTCAATTCAATCCCACTAATAGTAATACTAAAATTAATAATTGAAAATATAAAATTCAATCCCACCAATAGTAATACTAAAATTAATAATTGAAAATATAAAATTGAATGAGATGTTATAGGCAATCAACATACTCTACTATTAATTTTAGGTTTTGTTTGGACTACTATTGTTTTTTATGTAATATCAATATATATTTTGTATTAGGGTATCTTTTATGATTTGAATATTAATAACAATTTATTTTCATGTTTATTTTAGTTTGTCTAGTTTAATGTTTTATTGTAGTTATAATTTTCTGTTATTTTTAATTTACGAACATTATATTGTTTATTTTTTAAAAAAACAATGTTCTAACATATTTTAAGTATTGGGCACTATGGGTACCTAGATCGATAAAATCTAGGTAAAAGCATTATGTTAATTATATCCAATTTTTATTGATTCATAGTATCCAAATTTTTATTGGTTTATGGAAAATTAAATGTATGTAAAAAAATGCCTTATAAAAAGGCGTCTTTAAGAATTTTAATGACAATGAGAGACTAAAGGAGAGAATGAGTACAGAGTTTGAAAACTAATGAGGATGATAAATGAGAGGAGAGAATGAGTGGACGGAAAGATAAACATTATATTACTAAAATACTTCTAAATTAATTTGATTTAATAAGAGAGTTTATTAGTTTTTTAGTCCAAAAAAATTTGTTTTATTCGTATACTCCAACTAAAATGTGAGAGTTAGTTAATATTTTCATTCAAACACATACATATAGTTAATATTTTTATTAGTTTTTAGAAAAATGAATTATACCCCCCAACCTTCAACCACTTCATTGCCCATCTCCTCAGCTTCATCTACCTAGGTACTCATAGTGCCCAATCACATCCTCATTACTTGGCACCCACGGCCTCCTCGGCACATCCACTCATCTCGGTACTAGCCCAATGTAAAAGGGTCCAATACTTAAAAAAAGAAACCAGGGACAAGCCCACAACAAAGCTTCATCATAAAAAAAGGGACCCTAACCCCCCTCCCAGGTACAATATTCTATTCACACTTACTCTCTCACTCTTATCCCAAGACTAATTTGAGCGTCAGAGATCGGAGTTCCTTTTGCAAGTACCCACCTGTCGCTTCAGAGCCTTGGTGCCCAAGATTTGAGAGACTACAAGTTCTGCCAAACTACGGTAAAAACATCTGATGCCGTCTGTGGGGATGTAAAAATATCTACTCTTGCCCTGCATGGTACAAACCAAGAGCGACACTTCTTAAACCATCATGAATGACTCGAACGCCATGGAGATACTCAAGAAGCAAATGGAGGACATCGCACTAAAGCACGAGGCCAACCTTTGCCTCTTGAGAAAGGAAAATGCCACCATAAAAGCTACAATTCAAAGTCTATAGGATAAGCAAATAGAATAAGGGAACAAAGAAGGAGACCACACTGATGATAATGAGACTCATGACCATCACCATAGTAGGACCGTAAACGACACCCACTGTAAAGACCTGAGAATTGCCATCGGTGACGCTCCACAAGCGATGATGAGACATTTAGGAATGACCACACGATGGGTGACCCCCACTCGACGAACAACAAACCAACTCGGAACAGGGCTTTCCAAGAATGAAAGGCAAAAGGTCAACAAAGACTTTAACACCCTGAGTCGTCGACAGACAAGTCATCGACACCTGTTCATGGATGGAGTCCTCAACACCTCACTACCTCGGAGCTGAAAGTTGTTGATGATCAAACAATACGAAGGCTTAATGAATCCTAACGATCACCTATAAGCCTTTCTCACTCAGGTTAACTTGTATTCTAATGATGATCATGTCTTATGTTGGATGTTCCCTACTTATATCGCAGGTACTGTCCTCAACTGGTGGTCGTAGCTTCCCCCGTACTTGATTGACTCATTTGACACCTTGATGGAGAAATTCACAACCCACTATGTTGCTTATCAACCGCAAAGGGCCATCGTTGATGACTTGATTGGACTTCAAGAAAGAGAGGACGAGCCGCTACGTGCCTTTATAGACCGACTCTCCAAGATGATCACCCAGATTACAAACTTGGAACTAGGAGTAGCCCTCCACGTGACCGTTGACACCTTGAAGCCTAGAAGGTTCACTAATAGGGTAGCCCAGAGATAACTAAAGACCCTATATGAGTTCCTAAAGCAATCCTCCAAGTATGTCAACATGGAAGAAGCATCTGCCCGACATAGCAGCTCCGAGCCCCACTCGGCACGAAGAAGGATCAACACAAGCAGCCCTGACGAGACAAGGAAAGAGACCACCATCGACCTACACAAGACAAAGAATTCAAGCAAATAGGTCGCCCTCAACCCAAGTACACCACCTACATGCCATTAATGGAATCAACAGCACGCGTCTTAGAAGAAGCATACATCGATACCTCCTCTTCACCAAAAGAGCACTTGAAGATTTTGACAAAAAAGAGGTCATGCACATTCCTCCGACTTCCACAACCAGTTGATCCAATGACGAAGTTCATCGGAGCAAACATTGCAAATATCATCGAAATTATGGACACAGCACCGAGGAGTGCATTGCCCTCAAATAGACAAACTCGTCTAGCAGGGGTAACTCAACCAATTCATCCGTAAGCATAATTTGCACTATTGGAGCCAACACTACTAAAGGCCATTCGAAGACCAGTCGGATCGAGAGCGTGCTACAACTGACATGAACGTACTGAGAAGCCACAATCCAACCATCCTTGGCTAGAAAACCAAGAGCAGGAAACTAGGCAAGTCCATGGTGTTATCAATGTCATTGTCGAAGGCTTCACTAGGGGGAGCATCCAACTTAGCCAAGAAGAAACACCTTTGGCAACTACGAGTTATCAATGTTGTCACCAACATCCCAAATATATCAATTCCGCTAATAACCTTTTTGGGCGTCGACTTCAGAGGAATCAACACAATGCAAGACGACCCCATGGTGATCACCGTGATCATCACGGATTAGGAACTCCGCAATATCCTCATCGACCAAGGAAGTTCGGCCGACATTCTCTACATGTCCACCTTTAAGAAAGTGGATATCCTAACAAACCTTGTCAAGCCATACCTAGAGCCTCTGGACGAATTCGTAGGGTAACAGGTCCATACGAAGGGTTACGTCAAGCTGATGACAACATTCAGGGAAGGAACATTTTCATCCAAACTATTGGTGAGGTATGTACCAATAGAGAATACTGGGAATGAACATCTAAATAAAAAGGTTGTGATTACTGGTAAGGAACATCTAAATAAAAAGGTTGTGATTGAATGTTAATATAAATTTTTTTTACACTTGAGAAAACTAATTAAAATCAATTTTCAATTTATTAACTTATAAAATATTAAATAAATTATAATAATCACAAAATACATACTCAATAATTGCTAATAGTTTATATCATATCCTAAATATACGTAGAATTATTCCCAAAACTAATAGTTAAATTAACATTTGGTTTGATCTTATGTGGGAATGAAAGTGTTTCAAGATTTTTTTTATACCCAAATGTTAAAAATTCAATCCGACAATCTTGACCCCACATCTCACAAAGTTAGTGAAGGAATTGAAGAGTTGAAATGTATTTCAACATCATGAAGTTTTGGAGTTGGGCGGTGTAAGATTCGATATTTTCTTTGGCCTAATATTTTTATGTCATCTGACCTTGTTTAATTTTTATTTATTTGCAGGAATTTAATTAAGTAATTTTAATAGAAATTAATTTAACTAAGGTTATTGGATAAACTAAATATTTTTATATATGGTATTAAGCTATATATTGACAAAATTTAAATATAGATTCTATAAGTAATAAGATAAAAATAATTTCTACTTTGATTTAAATATTCTTTAAATTTTTTGAAAAAAAATTTATATGCATTTTACCATAACTAATACATTATTTTCTAATATTAATTTATATGATAGTTATATATATTTTACTTATTTAACTTTTAATTTATATAGCATAACTAATACAATATTTACTATTTATTATATTTTTAAGGTTGTCATACAAATTTAAATAATAAATAACTATAATGATATATGAATAAAATAAAAAATCACGTTAGTATTATTAAAACTACTATATTTTAACTATTTGACTTAATTCATGTCAAATATATATTAACAATAAGTTATCAGAAAATGCTTATGTCTTTTGAAAAATAATAATGATGTATTTTAATATATAAAAAATATATTTTTATAAGCATATATATATATTAGAGATTTAATAGACTATCAAGTTTTAAAAGTGAAATAATGTATTTTTTGAGTTTTATTTTTCAATCAAAACATAATTCAAGAAAACATGTAACTAATATCTTTATTAAAATTTCCTTAAGAAACATATATAACTAATATATATTTAATATGAATAATTAAAATATAGTAGTTTTAATAATGTCAATGTGAAATTTTATTTTATTCATATAAGATTATTATTAGTTATTATTAAAATTGTATGATAACTTAAAAATATAATAAAAAGTAAATAATGTATTAGTTATGTTATATAAATTATAAATTAAATAAGTAAAATACATATACCCATCATATAAATTATGATTAGAAAATAATGAGTGTAATATTTGAATTATGCTTTATTTCTTTTGCCTGACACTGGATAAACAAACTTTGTACTGTTGGTTCCAGGGAGAATCTAGAAAGGGAGTTGAATAGATTCATCAAAATATTTTTCAACTTTTCTATTCAAGTCAATATCAAAGTTTTTCAAAAGTTTCTCCTTAAAGAAATTTTCAAAATCTACCTTGTAATTTTCACAAATGAGTTTTCAAAAAAAGGAATAGAACAAGATCAAGACTCAGTCCTTTTAATGTATTTGATAATAAACTTGATACATGGCAATTCATTCAATAATGGTTTACTATTGCAATTAGTGAAAATACAATATGAATTGCACCAACAAGTTTATCAAACACAAAAGAAATGGGTAAATAAAGAATAGAATCAAGTTTCAAAACACACAATTCTTGTTACAATTACCCAAACCCAACATCAAAATAAAAGTATTGTAAAGTGTAATCTGTTGCAAGAAAAATGCAGAAAATTGTTTCACCTACAAAAACCCAATCAATGGTTATCCAAGATCTCAATAAAATTCAAAATTAATAGGGAAGAAAGATATTGCACAATGATTTATACTGGTTTGGTTAACCTAACCTACATCCAATTTTCAGACTTAGCCTTTTGCTAATCTACTTTCCACTAAAATCTCAGTACATACACACCACACATACAGATTTTACTTCTGGAAAAATTCAAACCACACAAGAAGAGACTTGCACCCCACAAGAGTTTGCTACACCATGACACCCGTCACTCACAACAATCTTAAGAGCACCTCAAGAGATTGTCAAAGATTGTGCAAAAACACAAAAAAGGGTATAGAACAATATCACCTGTAGTGATGAATACCCAGTAAGATAGATCAAATCTCAATGTAGTCTTTTCCTTGAATCTTGAATTTCTTGTACCTTCAAATCATAAAAAATGGGTATAGTTCTTGAAGAGAATTTGGGTGAAACAGTTAAAAGAAGCAAACATTCAATGAACTTTTCGAAAGTTAGTTAAAATTAGTTTTAAAAAGCTTTTATATGAGTTTTGAGTCAAGATAATCGATTACCTACTTGAGTACCTGATATCGTGTTCAAAACTAGTCCAAAATACATGCTATTTGGAATAATTTATTACTATTTTCAGGTAATCGATTGCTCTTGTGAGCAATAATCTCAATACACAAATTTCCTCGAAGGGTAATTGATTATTCTTGTTAGCAATAATCTCAATACACAAATTTCCTCGAAGGGTAATCGATTACCTTACTTACACTTTTAAAGATTTTTCAGCACTTTCCAACCTATGTAGTCTATTTCTAAATACCCCAAACACATTCTCATACCTATCTAAATACACAATACAAGTAGCACACCTATCAAACATGTTTGGTACTATAAAAATTTATTAGAGCAAAACTAAGAAGTAAAATTCAAAACCAAAACACCAAAAGGGATACTGCATACTTTCCAAAGTCTTAAGTTCCAACATGTACAATCTGGCTAGAAATTATGCAATTATCAACCTATCTCTCTTGTAGGGTGCATGTACAAGGTGATTGCTAAGGTTCTTGCCATTAGGATGAGAGAAATCATGCCTAATATTATTTATGAGACGCAATCAACTACCGTGGGTGGGCATCAAATTCTAGATGGCATTTTAGTAGTTAATGAAGTGGTGGAGGATGCGAAAAGAAACAAAAAAAATATAGTGGGCTGAAGGTAGACTTTGAAAATGTGTATGATTTGGTTGGTTGGTAGTATCTTTAGGATGTTATGGAAAATATGTAGTTCAGAGCTAGGTAGATGAGTTAGGTTGAGGAATGTGTGAGTTCAACAAGAATATTTGTTTTGATAAATGGTAGTCTAACAAAAGAATTTGGTATTGGGTGAGGTTTGAGGTAGGGATACCCATTATCCCCATTTCTTTTTCTTATTGCAACGGAAGGGTTGAGTCAGATGATTTAGATTGGCTCTTTGTTGGTTTCCAACCACGATAATTTACATAGGGATACTTGGCAAGGAAGGAACTGATTGTTCTTTATTTGGTGTGGCATTGGAAACCAATCCCCACGTATTTTTTAATTGTTTATTGATTACTTTGGTGTGGTATAAGCTTTGTTCCTTGGGGGGTTGTGGCTGTTCTGCATAACCAGTATCGCAGTCATTTCTATCAGATGTAAGGATTAGTTAGCGGATTCAAAGCATTGGGTCAGACATGATCTTTTGTTTGGTATATTGGAATTCAACATATACGAAAATCTTGGAATGCAATTATCTTTAAAGACCAAAATTTAGAGTTTGATTATATAATTCAAATAGTTCAACTGAGCGCATAAGAGTGGTATTATGCACCGAAGTTAATGTCACATTGCTTTGCTAAATGGGTGATGAATGTGTGTAATGTCATTTTAAATTATTGTTTTATTTATCTTATTGGTAAGGCTTTTGTAATTTCTGAGTTGGTACTTCTTGTACTTGCTCGCTTAACTTCTGCATCATTAATAATATTTTTGAATTGTAAAAAACAATAAATAAATAAATAAATTAAATTCATAGTTTGATGAAATTAGGTACATAGATAATTAAAAGTAAAAAACAATAAATAAATAAATAAATTAAATTCATAGTTTGATGAAATTAGGTACATAGATAATTAAAAGTAAAAAGGAATAATAACAAATTAAAATTAAAGAAGAAATTTCATTACACAGTAAACAAGACACAATAGAGGAAATTAGGTAGCGTTTGGTTTGAGAAAATATTTTTTGTTTTCATTTTCTATTTTCATTTTCTGAAAAACTGTTTTCATTTTCAAGTTTTCAATATTCAGAAAATATGTTTGTTTTCACTTGATATTTTCTATGTTAAAAAAATAACACTGTTAAATTTAATTAATTTTAACAAACATATTATAAATTATTTATATATAGTTTAAAATACATTTATATATTATTTTTATATAATTACAACATTGTTATTAGGTTTTCACATAGTGTTAATTTTTTAAAATACTAAAAACAACTTTCTTTCTGTTTTTAGTTGTTTTTGAAACTATTTTCAGCGAAAATGTTTTCTAAATTATAATCAAACATACTTTTATTACTGTTTTCTATTGTCTCTAAAAATGAAAAAAGAAAACGTTCAAAACAAACATCACCTTTTTTAAATATTTTACCTTTTTAAGCTTCTCATCTATGTAGATTCTTCTCACATCATATCTTATGATGGGATTTGTTTCCCAATTGCTAAATAAAATATTTTAGTTTTTTTTTTAAAAAAAGAAATATTTGTTTTTACTAATAATATTCTAACTCTCAGTTGTACATAGAAATACAAAACCGTTTAATGAAAATTTGGATGTCCTATTTCTAATGTGAAACTCGATTTACAAAAATAAATAGGATAGCTTAAGCTTATAAATAGAAAAAATAATATTAAAATTGGAAAAGGATTATCTGTTGACATTATCATTGCATGAGATCCTAACCATCCAAAATATTTTATAACATAATATATTTTTATTTTAAAATTAAAATTTAAATGAACCTAGGATGGGATGAAAATACTTAAGAGAATTCAACTGGTTTTTAAATATGAGAGGATCCAAATCCATTAAAATTTATCTATCATTGATTAAGTGCCTTGAAAACTCCCTTAAGAGAGCATAAAGGAAATTTACTTTGTTTGTATAGAGTTGGCTTTATTAAGCACTTATTGTTGGATACTTCGAGGTAAAGGTTTAGAATTATCTTTTCATGATGTGTTAGGCACTGTCCTAAAAGAATTATCCAAGAAATCCTACAGGTCTCCTAGGATACAACAGGAACCTCTCAAGCGAACTAAGGCTACAAAATTGGCAAGATGAAACAAGAACCAAAGAGAAAGGAAGAAAGAAAAGAGTTTTACGGTGTATCTGACAGTTGGAACTAGAGGCACTATATGTAGTGCTCAGGTTGCACACCCAGACTCGCCAGGTAGCAGTTAGAATTGACAAATTTACACTACAACTGGCCCATGAGGCATAAGCTCATGTGCGTAAGACTTCCCCTTTTGCTAGCCTCTTTACTAGACCTTGTTTACTTGTTTTAATATATACCCTTCTCATGTAGCTCATTTAGACAATGTGAGACAAAGTAACTTTTGAAAAGAAGAAATCACTGGCTAGGTTCTCACTTGAGATGTATTGCATTGGACCTAGTGTAGCAAGCTATAAGAACCAGACCTAGACTAGTAATACTTATCACATATTGTAGTTGGTGTAGCAAGATATATGAACCGAAAGCACTTGGCGTATGATAGTTGTCTACTAATCATAATACACCCCCATAATATTTTATTTTTTTCACTGTATTGTGCTTTTAGGCCATGCACTTGCCTGATATTCATGAGTGCTATACACATTTGTCAAAATCTCATGTAAGTAACCCTACTTGACAACCATATAGGTGATTTCATTAAGTGTATGCTACAAATCATACACCATCCATAAGGGATATGAAATTAATTAAAAACTTTATAAAATGCTAAGTTTTCTCGTAAAGCTTAACTATAAAGTTTAACCTTTCATTAATGCCGCAAATAACTTGTTCTTACCCATATGAACATTTTTCATGGATCTCTAATCATAAAGATTTGGTTTACCATTATCGTCTATTTTCAAGTGGCTTAAGTCCATTCGTTCGATTTTTCTAATATCATTTTTCTTCCCATGGGTTTCGTCAAAGGATTTGCTAAGTTTCTTTCTGACTTCACAAAATTTATGGAAATTATTTCACCCTTATGACTTCACATATATTAGTATTATTAATGATAATGTTGGTCTCATTCCTAAAGGAATGTTATCCAAGAAGTTTTTCAACCACTCAGCCTCAGTACCAACCATTTCTAGATAAACAAACTCAAATTCCATTATTAATCTGCCTATAATGGTTTGTCTGGCTGATATTCATGTAATTCCACCACCACCAAGTGTAAATACATAGCCACTAGTGGATTTTTTCTCATGTGAATCAGAGATCTAGTTAGCATCATGACTGCACTCTTCCAGTACAAAGGGAATTTCATTGTATTCAACACCATAGTTCATGGTACCTCTCAAATACCTCATGAGTCTAGCAAGTGCTTCATAATGATCCTTATTATGATTATGAGTATATTTACTCAATCTACCTACTGCATAGGCTATATCAGGTCTTGAGAAGTTCATCAAGTACAATAAGCTTCCAATGTTTTGGGCATATTGAGTTTGAGAAACTAGTTGTCCTTTATTTTTCTATAGTTGAGAGTTAGTGTCATAAGGGGTACTCATTAATTTATAATCATAATAGTCAAATTTTCTAAGATGTTTTTCCACATAATGTGCTTTAAATAGTAACATATTATCTCCCTTCCTTATATCTTCAACTCCTAAAATTACATTTACCTCACACATGTCTTTCATGTTTCATGTCCACGTAAATTTTTTTTATTAACAATAACAATGATCATCCAGTTTGAAGAAAACAATATTTTTGTTAAATAAATAAAATTAAAATATTAATTATTAAATTTCATTGATACTGGATTTTATTTTTCTTATGAAAACTTCATAATTAATAAAATTTTTATTATAAAAATATTAATAATATATAAAGTAAAGATTTTATTTGCGTTAAATATTTTGTATATATTAATCTATTTTTAAATTTAATTAATCTTATAAAAAATAATATTATTTTATTTTTAAATTTTTCAACAAATAAAAGATTTAATTACTAAAAATTTTATAAAAACTAATTTTTTTCTCAAAATTTTTATTTAGATATCACGTATATTCATAAATACATGCAAATATTAAAAAAATAATAAATATTTTTATAATGAATATCTAATAAATTTTTAGTAAGTATTGAATATTTATGGAGAGTAAAGTATCGGATAACCATTTACCTATCCACTCACATCCATTTTCATTCCCAACAAGAATCACATTAAAATTCTTCTTACAAACTGAACACCAGCTACATTGGGTTGATGTGGACATAAGTTAAACATTGACATGACCAAAGGTGGTATCAATATCATCATGTAAACAAGTGGAGCATGAACATTAAAAGCTACATATAAAGGCTACTTTCTTTTCCATGAAATACTTCTGTTTCGAGTTTCCAACCCATGAAATCATCACTACGAGACAAGTGAAGACAGTTACATGCTATTGCTATGCCCTATTAATATTATCATCCAACACCATGCCACTTCATAACCAGATTCTTCTCATTGTTTCTTCGCTGTGCTGTCAGTTGTCACTCTCACTCTCAACTCTCAATGGGACCCTTCTTAATGTCCTTCACTATATGAAACAAAAACGTGACTAAATTCTTCCAAACTACATATAATTAAATATTTTCTCATTTATCTGCATGCCCTTATGCCTTATACCATGGTTTCCAATAAATTATTCCATTAAATCACCGATTTCATGGAAGAAGGATTTTTGTTTCATATTTAACAATTAAACTATAATCCATGTCTTTGTATCTATCCATGAAATTATAAGAATATATACACAAGTACGATGTATGGGTCTAAATATGACGTCAACATCGTAAGTAAACCATATCCATGATTTTTATAATAATTGCAAATTAATATTGTAAAAGATAATATAAATAATGTAGTATTAAATAATCCACCAACATGTGCCTAAAATTATATTTAAATAGTTTGCATGACATTATAGAGTCAAGTTTCATTATCTTCACTATATAGCAAAAAATTAAATAAATGAATAAAAATATGCAACTTAAATTACATATTTTGATGAAAAAAATTGAGTACGAGTTGCATAAGTATTTTTTAAGCCTAAGAAATTTTATTTTTATATATATTATGTTGTAGTGTTACGTTGGTTTTGTTTGAAAAAATATTATTTTAATTCCAAATCTTTAGATATTATTTAGAAAAAATATTGTTTTATTTTTATAGTTTGTTTAAATTTTAAAGATATTAATTGAAAAATAAATATTTGTTTCCTCATTTAAGATTAGGATTTTAGGTCCATAAATAGGATTTCCAAGATAAGAAAAATCATTCCGCCTGAAGAGGAGGTTGCCACCTTAAGTGAGAGGAGAGTTTATTAAGCGGAGGGAGGGTCTATAGGTTTCCCAATAGTCCCGAAAACTTAAGTGGATGTAGGCATGAGATGTAAATCACGTTCACAAAAAGATAAGAGTTTTCCAATAATTGCTAAAAATTAAAAAATTGTCACAGATGTAAACATAAGAAGCGAACCATGTGAACAAAATAACATTGTCATATTTATTTTTGGTTAAGTGTTGTTATTTATTTTATGATATATTTATTTATTAATATAAATAAACAGAAATTCATTAGTTATATATTGTTCTTACCAGGATAAGGTTGAACACTGTTCCTTATGCAAGCTGGCAAAAATACCCTTGGGTGCCAGTTCACAAAGGGGGAGAACCTGCAAAAAGGACTCTGACACTCAAGTCAAGTGATGTTCGAATCACACAAAGGAAATATTAGCTAGTGAATGAAATACACGTACCTTAGCTTTGACATTGTTTGCTATTTATAGTAAGTATATAGGTTTTTACCTGTTGGTTATTACCTTTTTTAAGAAGGATATTATTCTTATCCAATCGTTATTGTTTTTGCCTACTTGCATTTTATTGGGTATGGTGATACTCTTATTTATTTAATTATGATTTGTCTTTTAGTGAGTCTCTTCTTTTCTACATTTTCTAATGTGTTTTGATTTAGCATATTTTGGATTTCGGCCAGCCAACCAATGACACAAAAAGTTGGGATCTATGCTAGGCATGTCTGCGACCATCCATGCAAACAGGTCGGCATTATCCAAAATGACATCAACTATTCCCTATTTCAGGGATTTCGAAATAGAAAAGCCTATGTAAGTAACCTAATCAGGTTTTTCTCCTAGTTGAAAGGCTTCTACCTTTTATGTTGGCTCTGCTCTATCTATTTCTTTGCTATGAGGGTCTAGATCTATGTTCAACTCTTCCCCCAGGGCTATTATGTTTACATTGTTCAATTCGAGGTGTCTCTCATAGGTTTTAGACTTCAAACTTTCCAAGTAACATTCTCTTGTTGCTCTTTGGTCTGCATGAATGGTGAGAATTTTTCCTTTTGTAGATGGGAATTTCATGGCCAAGTGGGATGTGGAGACGATCGCTCCCAGTTTATTAAACAAAGGTTGTCCTAGCAGTATATTGTAAGAAGTGGTGACCTGTATTATTATGTAGCTGATGAAGATACTACTAGATTCTCTCCCTATTCTGAATTTAGTGTATAGATCAATGAAACCTTGGGTAGATACTTTTTCCCCATAAAAGCCAATTAAAGGATCATCATCTGACATCAGTTGATCTTCGGATAAATCCAACTCCTTGAAAGTCTTCCAATATAAAACATTGGTCAAACTACCCTGATCCACTAATGTCTTACAAATGATGCAATTCGCAATTTCTACACTAATCATCATGTGATCATCTTGTTTGAGATTAATAGCCAGGAAATCATCATCAGTGAAAATAATGACTAACATTTTTTGTTTAACCTAGAACGTTATTGAATTAACAGACTGAACACTCGTTGCATGCCTCTTCCTGGCTATGAAGGTAGATCATCCTCTTGTGAATCCCTCAGCTATTGTATTGATGACCTTCTTGCCTTCAATACGATAATCACCTCTCATTTCTGCTTCTATGTTTGTTCCTTCTCGAACGATCATCGTTCCTGTATCTAGGGTAATAGTCTTTTCAATAATATTCTTGTTTTGTTGGCTGAAGGTTGTGATCTGCCTTGTAAACAAAGTCCTTCAAGTGTCCATGCTTGATCAAATCCTCGATTTTATCTCGAAGGGTTTACATTCTTTTGTCGAATGCCCTTTATTTTGATGATATCTGTAATGTTTGTTAGTATTGGCTCATAGGCGTGTGTGTGCCTTCTTCGGCACGACTAATAGCTCTACTGCCAATGCTTGCTCTAATATCTTGGTCCTTGCAGTATTGAGAAGGGTGTAATGGTTGTATCTGGGTCCTTTGCGAGGTCAATCCAAATACTCGTCCTTCCTTTTACCGGGATTTCCTATTTCCTTGTCTTTTTGGGCACTACCAGGCACCTCGGATTGTGTCTTTCTTTGAAAGGCATTTAGTTCATCGACCTTGATGAATTTCATTTCCCTTCTCCGAAGCTTATATATATCCATACAAAGGAGGGAAATGGATTTGACATCATATTTTGAGGTTCCTGATTCAAATAATGATATCAATATGCTCAATGAATCTCCTGTATTTAACGAAATTATGGAGGGAGAAGCCCCTGTGATAATAGAACCTAATATAACATAGGTTACTATCTAACAGATGATATTTATCCAGAATAGGCGACAATTGTGAAAACCATCCCAAGGCCATAAGGAGATAAAAGAAAATTGTTTGCTCAACATCAAGAAGCAACAAGAAAGGATGTAGAGTGCACATTTGGATTGCTTCAATCTCAATCCGCAATTGTTAGTGGCCTTGCACGTGCTTGGAAGATGAGCACAATAAAAAATATATTATATGCATGCATCATCTTGCATAACATGATTATGAAAGATGAAAGACACATGTATAACAGTAATTTTGACCACTCTTATGAACATTCCACCAATGATGTATCAATAGCCAATGCACATATTGGTCCTCATCCAACCCGTCAACCATACTTGCGAAGGAGACATGAAGTACATGATTCGAAATGTCATAATCAACTTCAAAATGATCTTTTGGAGCATATTTAGGAATGCTTTGGATGTGATAATTAACAAAAGTATGTGTGATGTTAGCTATTTTTATATTCTAGTTACTATCTTTTATATTGTGTTATTTGTATGATGTTAACTATTTTTATCATTTAAAATAAATTATAATTTAATTACGCTTTTATTTTTATTTTTTTATCATTTAAAATAAAATATAATTTAATTACGTTTTTAGTTTTGTTTTTTTGTTACACTAAAAACTTTTTATATAATTATAGTCTAAATATTTTTTAATTTTTAAACTTTAATTAATTTACAAATAAAATAATTATAAATAAGCTATTAATAAAATATAATGATTTAAGATTTTTATTGAGATCCATTGGAAGCAATTTTGAAGAATTACTATCATTGTAAAAATTTTGTGCTTAAAGTTATTTTTATTGGAAAAAATGAAAATAAGTGATGTGTACATGTGGATCCCATTGAAAGAACTCAAATAGAATTGGTCCACTGGATGCTCTAACCAAAGCCACTCGATAATGATTTTGCAACTAAATAAAAATGCTCCATGAATTATGAAAAGACAAAAGAAGATGAGACACATGATTACTAAAATTAGAGATACATAAATCTAGGTAACTTGTGATCAATTTTTTTATATATTTTGATTTAAAAATATATAGGAGAAAATAGAACATATATGTAAAATATAAACATAATATGTTTAATTTTTAGTTCAACTAAAAACGTGAAACCAAACAAAATATGAATGATTTTTTTTTAGTGTGTAGGATCAAGTTGCTAATCATCAACTACCAATTTCTTGGTTTCTAAAACAATAATATTATTGTTAGTATATTAATAAATATACATTTTGTTTCAAAACTATTAAAGTTAGTTCACATTTATTAAAAAATATTAATTAGTATGTTAGTATATTAAAATACTTTATGTGATGAGGGTGTTGACCTCTTTAACAGGTCAGAATTTTAACATAGGGTGAGCTTTATGGTCTTAAATAATAAAACATTTAACATTAATATTTTCTTATTTTTGTAACTCTCATGATTTTTTATTATTTTTTATTACTTAAAAAATAATTAATCATTAGTTTTGATTAATAAAAATATTTTTTAATTAACTATATAAAACCCCATTTTTTAATTATATTAACCTAACTCAAATTAATCCAACAAATATTATTAATAGTTTTAAATGGTCTTTAAAGAAAGTCTCACTATAAGATTTTCTTTAACATAAGAATATATTAGCTTGGGTTTGGTCATTAATATTTTTATTGATGAGTGGTTAGTCATTAGCTTATATAATGTTATAATTGAAAAAAAATGTAGCATAAAAATTATTACACAAACTATTTTATAATTTTGGAACAAAACAAAAATATTAAAATATGTACTACAATTCTAAAACGGAGAAGAGATATATATAAAGAGAAAATAAGTCATGCACGAGGATAAAAAAATTTAATTTCTTGTTTAATAACAACAAACTCATCTATGATAAATTTGTCTCTTTTGATAATTAATAATTACCCAAAAAACATTCAATCAATTTTCAATTAATTAATTGATGATATAAAAACTATTTTAATATTTTATATATATTATCATTTTATCGCCTTTAAACTCATATATCAATCCCAACCCATAAAAACACTTCTCATATTCTCCCAATTAAGGTATAATTTTTGGCTCACTGCTAAACAAAACAGTCTTAGATATTGATTCAAAAACGATAAAATAAATAAAATGACAATGTGATAGAAGAATTATTAGCTTGATGAAATGACTAAACTTTAAACAAGTGGATACTAGCTAATATTATTTATTTATATATTCCATATTTAATCTCCATCAAAATAGGTAGGACACTGAAAGAGTGGATGGAAATTGGAAAAGTTGTGTCAAAGACTTCTAGCATTAAATCTGACAACCTTATCCTTATCTTTATCAAACTTGAGTGTGTGCTTAATTATAGAGATGGCAACAGACAAGAAAACCTGAGACACTCGTGGCTGAACGCATAGCTTATATAGATCCCTGGCTATATACAAACAACTTTCATCAATGCTAAAAAGAAAAAAAACACATTGAATTATTAAAAATTTCAAATTCTCGACTTATAACTTATGGATTCTTAAGAGTTTTATAAGATTAGATGGAAAAAACAAATTAAAACAAATTAACACTTATTAAACTAATTTTTAGATAAATTTGGATAAATTTTCTAAACTTGCATAAAATTTTAGTTTAATAAGTGTTAATTTGTTTTTTCCATCTAATCTTATAAAACTCTTAAGAATCCATAAGTTATAAGTGGAGAATTTGAAATTTTAGTCAAAACTGTTGTGAAATTTTAACATATGTAAGAGACAAAGTCTCATATATTAGCTAAATGAGCTATATAAGAAAGATATATATTAAAACAAGTTAATAATGCTCGGTAAAAAGGTTAGCAAGAGGACCAACTCTTGTGCGTATGAACTTAGGTCTGATAGGTTAGTTGTAGTGCAAATTGTTAATTTGTCCTCCTCCTCCTTCTATGCACACAACTAACAAGTCTTCCAAACCTTTTGTAAAAATTCTTTTTAAATTTGTTTAAAAATTATTTCTCAGTAGCCTTTTCATAAATATGGTTTTTAGAGAATTAAAGTTGTTAGAAATTGTTATTATCATTGGACTCATTTTACCGTTGCGTCATTAAATTCAATTAACACGCAGTCATTGTATTTAATGCAGTCATGGTATTAATTATCTTTAAATGCATTTTTGTTGCTTCCAATGACTACCTATGACTACAACTATTACCTACAACTACAACGGCTACCTACAACTACAACGGCTACCTGAGGGATCTAGGCAAGCAGCCAGAGTACTATATATAGCGTCTCTGGTTCCTATTGCCAGACACACCGTATATATCTTCTCTCTTTGCTTCTTTCTTCCTTTCTCTCTAGGTTCTTGTTTTATCTTGCTAGTTTTGTAGCCTAAGCTCGCTTGAGAGGTTCCTATTGTGTCTTGCAAGACTTGGAGAATTATTCAGATAAGTCTTTTAGGACAGTGTCCAGCACGCCTTGAGAAGATAGTTTCTACACCTTTGCATCGAAGTTTACAACAATCTAAAAGAATTATTGTTGACCAACTTAACTCCATGGCTACCCACCAGACCACTAATTCTGCACTTGAGGTCCAACACGCCTTCACCAAACCTTTGTGACATGTCCCTAAGATTGAAGTTTTTTATGGACAAAATTTTCGGCGTTGGCAGGAATGCACCCACACTCCACTAGACATGCATGTGGTTGCTCATGCACTAATTGACCCAAAACCCACTGATCATGTGTCCTAAGAGGACATTGAAGATTAGACCATGCAAATAAGGTATGTCGTGACGCCCTACTTAGTGCATTGTTTAACGACCTCTTCGATGTCTACTGCTCCTACAAGGAATCAAAAGACATTTGGGACTTCCTCATCCAGAAATACACTACTGAGGACGTCATTAGACAAAGGTTCATAATTGGGAACTACTATCGCTGGACCATGAACGAAGACAAAGACATCAAGGTACAAAATAAATGAATATCACAAGTTGCTTGAAGACCTCAAGTTAGAAAACATGTCTCTCCCTGATGAGTTCATATTCAAGCTGCTGATTGAAAAGCTACAGACTCTTAGACCAATTACAAAGAACAATTACAACATAAGCATAAACAGATGACCTTTTTCCAACCTCATCACTCACATCATCATTGAAGATACCAACATGAAGGAAACTAATGTTGTCAAAGCCAAAGCCTTATCTGCTAAGCCCAATGTGGTACATGACCAAATACAATGAGTTTGTGGTAAAGGGTAATTATGATTAAGGTCTCTTTGTACTTAATATCTCTTAAGTGATTATGAGAATAAGGCATCTTCTTTTGCTATTTATATGATTGATTCGTATGATGTATGACATGCTTGATTAGAACATGTTAATTCCTCATACGTTATCAAAATAAAATGACTAGGCCTAATCAACATGCATGATAAACAAAGTAGAAAATGTGAAAAGTTAATTAATTTTTTTTTTGTACAACGTGAAATCTCTTAATCTTATTCATTTTGATCATACTAATTTAAAACAATGTATGTCTAGCGGAGGCAAAATTTATTTTGTATCCTTTATTGATGATTTATCTAGATATACAAAAGCTTATTTGATTAAACATAAAGATGAAGCGTTTAACATGTTTTTATCTTACAAAGCTGAAGTTGAAAATCAATAAGTAGAAAGATAAAAAGGATAAGATAATATAGGGGTGTAAATACACTTTGTTTAATAACTTTAGTGAGAAAGAAGGTATTATCCGTGAGATAACCCTACCATATTCCCCTGAGTCTAATAGAGTAGCTAAGAGGAAAAATAGAACCCGTAAGAAAATGATGAATACTTTATTGGCTAGTTTATTTGCCCCCTGTTACCTTTGGGAAGAAGCCCTTTTAGCTGCTTGCTTTTTACATGATAGGATCCTTCATAAGAAAACTGGAAGAAAATATCTTAGAGTATGGGGGTACCTAGCTACGGTTAGGTTATATGATCCTAAGAGAAAGAAAATAGGACCTAAGACCTCTGATTGTATGTTTCTTGGTTATGCTGAGCATAGTGCAGCCTACAGGTTTCTTATCATGAAGAGTGATGTACTTGATTGCAATACCATCATAGAACCTAAGAACGCTAAACTCTTTGAAGACATATTCCCTTTGAAGCCTAGTATATCTACTACCACTAGTGATAGTACTAGCGTTGAACAATCAGTTGAAATCTATAATGAACCTATGATTGAGGACTTAAGGTGTAGTAAGAGACAAATGATAGAAAAATCTTTAGGTGATGATTTCTACACATATCTAGTTGAGAATGATCTTTTGAGTTTTTTTTAAGCTATTAGTTCATCAGATGCGAACCTTTGGGAACAAGTTATTAAGATTAGGATTGGTAGCTAAAAGGTTTTGATACCTTTGCACTTGTTACTAGGATTTCCCCTATTAGAGTTCTAATAGAATTAACATCTATTTACAAGTTGGTGATTCATCAGATGGATGTTAAGACAACTTTCTTGAATGGTGATCTAGAGGAAGAGATTTACATGACGCAACCTGAGGATGTGTGATTCCTAATCAAGAAAATAAAGTGTTTAAACTTTTAAAATCCCTATAGGTTTAAAACAAGTATCAAAATAATGACATGAAAAGTTTAATAAGACTTTACTTGCTGATGATTTTTGTTATAGTGATACTGATAGATTTGTGTACACAAAGCTTGTTAAAGGTGAGTTTGTCATTATAATTTGTATGAGGGTGACATGTTAATATTCGGTACATGCAATGATATATTTTTTGAAATTAAATCATTTTTAGCATCCAAGTTTGATATGAAAGACATGGTAAGACAAGTTTAATTTTAGGAGTTAAAGTCATAAGGAAGAGAGATAATGTATTACCATCCCAAGAACATTATGTAGAGAAACTTTTTAGGAAGTTTGACTATTGTGTTTATAAAGCAGTTGAGTACCCCTAATGACACTAACTCTCAACTAAAGAAAATTAAAGGAGAATCAGAGCTTGATTGGTTTAGTTTTGTTTTTTAGTTTTTTAAAAGAGTTTTTAAGAATAGTTTTCAAAAACTATTTTGGGAAGAAAAGAAAAAAAAACTTGTTTGGGGTAAGTGTTATTTGAAAACTGTTTTGAAAATGTAAAAATGGAAAAATTTGTTCATATTTATTAAAATTTCATTAATAAAAAACAAAGAACAACATATTTTGATTGTATTTTGGGTTTTTAAAACAAAAATAGAAAACTGAAAAGAAAAACTACTTTCAGTTGTTTCTGTTTTTTAGCTTTTAAAAACTAAAAAATCAGAACTGTTTTAAGAAAACATTATCCAAACGAGTTTTTTAGTTTTTAAATACTAAAATACTGAAAACGGTTTTATAAAAATGTTGTCAAACAAGCACTCAGTTTATCAAACTTAATATGCCCAGATCATTTGCACTTGATGAGTTTCTCAAGATCGGGTATAACCTATGCAATAGATAGATTGAGTAGATACACTCATAATCCTCATAAGGATAATTGGGAAGCACTTGCTAGACTCATGAGGTATTTGAGAGGTACCATGGACTATGGTATTGAATACAATGGATTTTCCTTCATAATGGAGGGTACATTCATGATGCTAACTAGATCTCTGATTCACATGAGACAAAATCCATAAGTGGCTACATATTTACCCTTAATGGTGGTGCAATTACATAGAGATCAGCCAGACAAACCATTATAGCTAGATCAACAATGGAATTCAAGTCTATTAAAATATGGACACCAAAAGGTCATATACCCATTATATAATATATAATATATATTATAATATCATATATTATAAATTATAGATATAATTGGACAATTATGTATGTTGGATATCAACATCTTTAAGTAATTTTTTGCTTAAAGTTGTAAGATTGATTTAGTAGTATATTTTATGTTATATTAATAGGGAGAAATTATATTTGCGAAAGTGGGAACAATCATATAATATGTTTAGAAGGTAATATAGTCATAAAACGTGGACACCAAAAGGTCATATTCCATTATATAATATAGTATATAATATAATATCATATATTATAGATATAGTTGGACAATTATGTATGTTAGATATTAATATTTTAAAGTAATTGTTTGTTTAAAGTTATAAGGTGGGTCTAGTGATAAAAAATTTACATTTGGGGAGTGAGATTGTGGGTTTGAGTCCTTCCTATGACAAAGTAATTTATTTTTCAATTTAAAAAATAGGTCTAAGGGTAGAATATGTATTTTGAAAAGTGAACATCAAAAGAGGGCATTCCCTTTATTAATAACTAGCGAAAACACAGGTGCTGCTGAGCCTGTGTATTCGCATTTCTATTTTAATATCTTTTGTAAAATTTTATATTTTGAAATATAAATTGTTATCTGACATGTTTTGAAATATATTTTGTTAATTTTATATTTTTTGTTTATGATAACATGATAAAAACATGTCAGATCATTAATAGATATGTCAAATGTGCAATGAATATAAAAAAATGGAAAGAGGAGAGTTGGAATAGAACTCAAAATATTATCACGTTTGTGTATTTGCATGTTTATTAAAAATATTTATCATGAAATGTAAGCATATATTAATAAGGAGAAGTTAATAATAGGTATTTTGAAAAGTGGACATCAAAAGAGGGTATTGCCTTTATTAATAGTATAGATATAGAAGTATAGATATAGTATATAATATAATATCATATATTATACATTATAAACATAATTGAACAACTATGTATGTTCGATATCAATATTTTAAAGTAAGTTTTTGCTTAAAGTTATAAGGTTGGTCTAGTGATAAAGTATATCTTTGGGAAATACGAGGTTATGGGTTCAAGTGCCTCTTATTTTTTTAATTTTAAAATAGGTATAGGGGTAGAATAGGTATTTTTGAAAAGTAGACATCAAAAGGAGGTATTCCCTTTATTAATAGTATATAATATAATATCAATTGAAAGGTTTATCACATTAGAGATTGGCCAAAATCTCATGCAAGTGCCCCACTTAACACTCATATAGGTAATTTCGTAAAGTGTATATTGTAAATGATACACCACCCCATAAGAGATATGAAATTTATTAAAAAAATTTTTAAATGCTAAGCTTTCTCGTAAAGCTTAACTATAAAGTTTAACCTCTCATTAATGTCGCATCTAGCACTTTCTCACATCATACGAAGGGTCTAAAAAGGAAAATTGATTAATATCAATTTCAGTGCTAGCAGAACTGATTATTTTTACTCATATGAACTTTTTTCATGGGATCTCCAATCATAAAGGTTGGGTTAGTATCATTGTCTATTTTCAAGCAACTTAAGTCTGATTTCCTTCGATGTTTCTAATATCATTTTTCTTCCTAGGGGTTTCATCATAGGATCTGCTAAGTTTCCTTCTAACTTCACAAAATCTTTGAAAATTATTCTATCTTTTAGCAATTGATTTATCACATTATGCCTTAATTGTACATTCTTACCATTGTAAATTTTATTTTTTGCTATAGCTATTGCTGATTGTGAATCATAGTGGATAGACATTGATGGTGTTGGTTTCATTCCTAAAGAAATGTTAGCCAATAAGTTTTTCAACCACTCATCCTTAGCACCAGTTGTTTCTAGAGCAACAAACTTGAATTCCATTGTTGATCTCCTAGTTGAAAGGTTTTTTCTCCGAAAGGTTTTAGCATATTTTGATGGATAATGTTTCTTGGTTTTTTGGTCAGCATCAACTATTCACTACTTCAGGTTTTTCTCCTAGTTGATTTCCTTCAATGTTTCTAATATCATTTTTCTTCCTAGGGGTTTCATCATAGGATCTGCTCAGTTTCCTTCTAACTTCAAAAAATCTTTGAAAATTATTCTATCCTTTAGCAATTGAAAATTGTTAATCAACTAGGACCTAAGACCTCTGATTGCATGTTTCTTGGTTATGCTGAGCATAGTGCACCCTACAGGTTTATTATCATGAAGAGTGATGTACTTGATTGCAATACCATCATAGAACCTAAGAACGCTAAACTCTTTGAAGACATATTCCCTTTGAAGCCTAGTATATCTACTACCTCTAGTGATAATACTATTAAGCTGCTTGAATAAGACAATGATACTACCTCTAGGATAAAATAAATACATCAAGTACATCACTCATCATGATAAGAAACATCGAAGGAAATAAGACTTAAGCTGCTTGAAAATAGACAATGATACTAACCCAACCTTTATGATTGGAGATCCCATGAAAAAAGTTCATATGAGTAAAAATAAGTCATTTGTCAATTCTGCTAGCACTAAAATTGATATCTCTTATGATGTGAGAAAGTGCTAGATGCGGCATTAATGAGAGGTTAAACTTTATAGTTAAGCTTTACGAGAAAGCTTAACATTTTAAAATTTTTTTAATGAATTTCATATCTCTTATGGGGTGGTGTATCATTTGCAACATACACTTTACGAAATTACCTATATGAGTGTCAAGTGGGGGCGCTTGCATGAGATCTTGGTCAATCTCTAGAGCACTCATGAATACAAAACATGTTTTTGGTTCATATAGCTTGCTACACCAACTGTATTGTGTGATAAGTACTACTATTCTAAATTTGGTTCATATAGTTTATTACACCAGGTATGATACAATACATCTCATGTAAGAACCTAACCAAAGATTTCTTCTCTTCAAAATTTACTTTCATTTTTGTAATATGTGAAAGATTGTTGTGAAAATTCAACATACATTAGAAAGAGTCAAACTCTCACATTGCCTAGAAGATCTACACGAGAAGGGTATATATTAAAATAAGTGAACAAGGTTTAGTAAATAGGCTAGCAAGAGGGAGGCGTCTTGTGTGCATAAGCTTAGGCTTCATGGACCAGTTGTAGTGCAAATTCGTCAATTTGTCCCCCTTTAGCTTTACACGCGTTTAACGAGCCTTGCAAAAATTATATTTAAATTGATTTCTCATTAAGCTATCTATAAATGTGGTTTTTAAAGCCATTTGAAATCGTTATGTTCGGACTGATTTTACTGTTGTATCCATAAATTCAATTAAAACACATTTGTTGTATTAATTTTATTTAAGACAGTTGTCATATTAATTATATTTAAACACAATTTTATTGCTTCGAACAACTTCAATAGCTACCTGAGGGCTCTGTACATGCAGCCTCAACATTATATATAGTGTTTTTGGTTCCAACCTCGTATCTCTGTTTCTCCTTTTCTTTCTCTCTACGTTTTCGTTTCATTTTGTTAGTTCGGTAGCCTCAGCTTGCTTGAGAGGTTCTTGTTATATCCTAGGAGACTTGCAGGATTACTCGAATAAGTCTTTTAGGATAGTGCTCAATACGGCTCAGAAAGATCCTTTCTAAAGAAATTAGTACTTTTTATGAATTTATGTATGATTTGATCGTCATCATTTATCTTGTATGTACTTTTACTGTTTTAATATTATTTTTATAATGGATAAACTCTTTTGAATTTATAAATAGTTTTAGGAATAAAAAATTGTTGGTCCAATAAAAATTGAAATTGTTTAATTCTTATAAATGAAAAAATGATTGTTTAAAAAGAAGAATTTGATTAGTTTGCATTGGTAACATAAAGGAGTATAAACTTTGTTTTAAATTATTCTTTATTAAACAATATGTAAACTTTGTTATTATAAATTTTTGCTAGAGTGAGTGGTGTTCTCTGATTGGTAGTCAAGGTGTATTTATACTATTAATAAAGAAAATACGCCATTTTGATGTTTACTTTTGAATATACCTATTCTACCCTTACACCTATTTTAAAACTAAAAAAACAAACTAATTGTTAAAGGAGGGACTTGAACCCATAACCTATCATTTCTTTAACATATACTTTACCACTAGACCAACCTTATAACTTCAAGTAAAAAATTACTTTAAAATATTGATATCCAACATACATAATTGTCCAATTATATTTGCAGTGTATAATGTATGATATTATATTATATACTATTAACAAAGGGAATACCTCATTTTGATGTCTACTTTTCAAAATACTTGTTCTACCCCTACACCTATTTTAAAATTAAACAAATAAACTAATTTGTCATAAGAGACACTTGAACCCATAACCTCTTATTTCCCAAAGATATACTTTATCACTAGACCAACCTTATAACTTTAAGCAAAAACTTACTTTAAAATATTGATATCTAACATACATAATTGTTCAATTATGCCTATAATGTATAATATATGATATTATATTATATACTATATCTATACTTCTATATCTATACCATTAATAAAGGCAATACCCCCTTTTGATGTCCACTTTTCAAAATACCTATTATTAACTTCTCCCTATTAATATATGCTTACATTTCATGATAAATATTTTTAATAAACATGCAAATACACAAGCGTGATAATATTTTGAGTTCTATTCCAACTCTCCTCTTTCCATTTTTTTATATTCATTACACATTTGACATATCTATTGATGATCTGACATGTTTTTATCATGTTATCATAAACAAAAAATATAAAATTAAAAAATATATTTCAAAACATGTCACATAACAATTTATATTTCAAAATATAAAATTTTACAAAAGATATTAAAATAGAAATACGAATATACAGGCTCGGCAGTGCCTATGTTTTCGCTAGTTATTAATAAAGGAAATGCCCTCTTTTGATGTTCACTTTTCAAAACACATATTCTACCCTTAGACCTATTTTTAAATTGAAAAATAAATTACTTTGTCATAGGAAGGACTCAAACCCACAATCTCACTTCCCAAATGTAAATTTTACCACTAGACCAACCTTATAACTTTAAACAAACAATTACTTTAAAATATTAATATCTAACATACATAATTGTCCAATTATATCTATAATATATGATATTATATTATATACTATATTATATAATGGAATATGACCTTTTGGTGTCCATGTTTTATGACTATATTACCTTCTAAACATATTATATGATTGTTCTCACTTTCGCAAATATAATTTCTCCCTATTAATATAATGTAAAATATACTACTAAATCAATCTTACAACTTTAAGCAAAAAATTACTTAAAGATGTTGATATCCAACATACATAATTGTCCAATTATATCTATAATTTATAATATATGATATTATAATATATACTATATATTATATAATGGGTATATGACCTTTTGGTGTCCATATTTTATTATTGTTTTACCTTTTAAACATTTTATGATTGTACCCACTTTCGCAAATATAACATCTTCCTATTAATATATGCATATTTTCACAAGTTTTACCTTATCACAAATCAATCTTTCTTAAACATGATTAATATATGTATACATTTCATGATAAACATTTTTAATAAACATGTAAATACACAGGTGTGACAATATTAATATTTTGAGTTCTATTCAAACTCTCTCCGATCTCTATTTTTTGTATTCATTGCATATTTGATATATCCATTGATCTGACATATTTTTATCATGTTATCATAAATAATAAATATAAAAATTAACAAAATATATTTCAAAACATGTCACATAATAATTTATATTTCAAAATATAAAAAGTTACAACAGATATAAATTAAAACCTTAAAATTGTTATAATATATTAAAATAGAAATGCAAATACACAGGTACTGCCGTACCTATGTTTTTGCTAGTAAAAGATAATTTGAACCACCCGAGTCTGTATCATGCTGATCAAGAACCCTAGCTAAATCAATGAATCCTCCAAATTTCAGGATCCCAAAAATAACATTTATATAAATCTTATAGTAATTATTTCTTATGCAAAGATAGCAAGTATCTTATTACCTCAAACACTTTATTCTTTAATTACAAATAATATAGAAATTTGTTTATTTAAAGGCTAGACTTTACACTTAGGTAAAAGAATTCACATCACACAATATACGGTTATTTATTCAAAACTATGATATAACAAAACATAGACATATAAGTAAACACACTAAGCTTTAAAAATTTCCTTTACAAGATTCGTAATTAGTAAAGTTCATAATGAAATTTTAAACGATTCATATACATAACAAAAATTACAAATCCTTTCTAGCCCAATGTCAATTAGAGCATCCCAATGGAAAAAATAAAGAAAATGGCTAACTATCTCTCTATAAGTCCACCTGAAGTGAATCCTCTTCTACGCTAGTAACACATAGGTACATCCGTGTAATGCAAAACAACCCAAGAAGATATGGTCCAAAGCACCGCACAATAGGCGATACTTACAAAACTTCTCTGACTGTCACACTCATGCATGCTCTCTCAGGTACACCCCTGAAGTGGTCTTTTTCTACGCCAGTAATACGTTGGTACAACCATCTCACTATAGGTCCACCCGAAGTTAATCCTCTTCTACGCTAGTAACACATAGATACAACCGTGCAATGTAAAACAACCCAAGAAGACCTGTCCAGAGACCACATAATGGGCGATCCTTACAAAACTTCTTCGACTGCCATATTCATGTGTCACATCATCCACAACATAAATCATAATGCTGACATTTAATCATGTTATCATACTTTATGCCCAACCGTAGTTGGATGAGACCTCGTCAGACACACCCTGACTATCATCATAACATAAATCATAATATCAATATCTAATCATGTCATCACACTCCACCCTAAACGTATCTAGGATGAAACCTCATCAAGCACACTCTGACCATCGTTATCAACACATTATATGTCCAATTGAAATCAACATCAATATCACACAATGGAACAAATCCCCAATTTAAGCACCTCAAATAACTTTCAAAACATTCAATCATCCATCACACTCATAATTATAGGATACGTCACAGTAATCTAATAATGTCATCACAATCCTCCCCCAATTGCAGCTGGGATGACACATTGTCAAGCATACCTTGACTATCGTCGATCATCAGCACACCATATGCTTAATTGTAATCAACATCAATATCATACAATGGATCAAATCCCCAATCCATTGATACAATCTTGGATTGCTTCTTCCATGATCTTTCTTCTTGTAAGGTTCCTTGGTGAAGAAGATGGAGATGGAGAGATAGAAGTGTTGATAGAGGCACCACTCAAGTTGAGATAAGCCTAAGATTGTAAAAGTTTGCCACAAGGGAAGAAATCATTGATAACAGCCATAAAAACACTATCAAGAGTAGAGAGAACAAAACACTTTACAAAGAGCTCTCAAAATAGTGTTTGTATTCAAATGATCAAAGTTGACTTACAAGAGGGGAGTAAGTGTTATTTATAGACAATGGAGAGGGGAACGGATGTCCACTTTAGGCTAGGGTGAGGATAAAAGCTAAATCTAAATAAGCCCCTAGATTAGTGGATCTATGTTTCCTCATGTGACATTAGATCCTAATATTGTGGTGCCACATGGAGGGAACATGGGGGTCCCACATGCTACTCATGCACATGTATATGTTAAGGAGGTGTGAAAATCAAATAAGGGGGTGTGTGAAGCAAACCACGCGTCCACTTGCCTAACAAAAAAGCCCACCTTCTAACAACACTCCACACAAATAACTAATGGCACCCCATGCCTAAATACAAAGGAAATAGGTTGAAATATAAAGGCCCATAAAATGTTACATGCACTCACCAAAATTATTAAACAAACTACACAATATTTACAAACAATTTTAAAGACTATGACTTAAAATATCTTCATTAAGTTTCATCCTAGCCATGTCTTCTCCCAATCCTTATAGCTAAAAGTCCTTCCTAGGTGGGATTGCATAATCTCCTCCTTCTTGGTAATGGAGGTAGTGTATGGGCCTCCAAACAGCAGTTCTCCAACTTACCCCTAATGCACTAAGTACTAGTCTCATATAGTTGGAAATGGGTAGAGAGACTATACTTGGTGCATTGGAGCACTCATTTAAGAAGGCTAAGTAAGCCTGATCCTTTTGTTCACCCCAAGAACGAGTGATGGGCCTAGGCATGGACCATTCTTGCATGGTCTCTTGAAGTTGAACTTGAGATTGACTATAAGTCTCAAACATTTGAGGCTTAATCTCATGCTCAACTATATTATCTTCATCTTCAAGTAGAGTTTGAGGTTATGGTGCATTGTGCTCAATGGTGATGGGCACAACCTCCACTTTTACTTCTTCAATTGAAGAATTAACTTCAATAAGACCCTCATTGGGGTCCAAAAGGTAATCCTCTTGAAAGTCATCCTTCTTTTCCATGTCTCCTAAACCTTGAACTTGATATGCATGATCAAGCTCAAAGGATGATGGTTCAAGCTCAACACTTGGGAAGGTATGCATTAGTGCCTCCATGAGTTGAAGTTAGAGAGGTTGTTCAATGAAAAGGCTATGTTTAAAGTCCACTTTTGTAGAAAAATGGGTCTTCTTTTGTACAAACTTCTTGGAAGTGGCACTTCCTTCAACCCATCAACTTTCAATGTTTGTTTATTTTTTATTTTTCATTTTTCTCTTCCTCTTTCCTCTTTGTTTTTAGAATAAGTTGATCCTCTAACACTAAAGAAGTATGAAAGGACACAACCTAATTTTCTTGCCAAGTGGGTGAGGATAATCTCATTAGAGTGATCATTATGAATAGACTTTCTATCATATTTCCATGGCCTCCCTAACAAGATATGGGATGCCTCCATTGGTACTACATCACAAAGGATTGCATCCTTGTAGTTCCCAATGGAGAAGGACACCTCTAATTTTTTATTGACTTCTCTTTCCTTACTCTCATTCTACCATTGAAGTTTGTAAGGCTTGGGGTGAGGAATGGAAGTCAAGGACAACTTCTCAACCAACCTTGTGTTGCAACAATTACAACATGAGTCACTATCTACAATGAGAGAACATATTTGATCATAAATTTTACATCTTGTATGCAAGATTTTCTCTCTTTGAGATTGGCTAGGGTTATAAGGTTGGCTTCCAAAAAGCCTTCTAACCATTAACAAGTCCCCCTCACAAGGATAAGTATCATCAATGCTTATGCTACCCCTTTCTTCCTCATCCTCACAATTACTTTCAATGTCTTGCTCCCTCATGATAATGGTCTTTTTGTTGGGGCATTGGGGTGGCAATGTGGCTTCTCCCAAGACACTTAAGGAACTTAATAATATTAGCTTTAGAACTAGTACAGATGTCATCTCTAGTATGCATAGGATTTTTCTTTGCATGCATGTTTGTGATGGGTTCATCTTTAGGGTGACTCTTAGAAGAGCTCCCCTTGGTTTGGTCCCTATTTGCATAAGAGTGAGGGGAGTGATTGGAGTAGTCCTTCTTGGAAGAAGTTCTTCTCTTCATTTATTGCACCACTTTTATGCAAATTTGAACCAAATTATCTAATCTCTATATGGAAAGAGTTCAACCTTATCTCTTATTTTAAGACTCAAGCCACTAAGAAATCTAGCAATGATTGACCTAAGCTCTTCATTGATTCCAGCTCTCATTATGAAAAGCTTCATGTTTTGCCTATATTCTTCAACACTCATTGTGTTGTCTCAACCTTGGAAGCTTATCAAGGAGTTTCTTTTCATAATAAGAGAGGAAATATGCCTCTGTCTCATAGCCCTCTTAAGATCATTCCAATTTTCAATAGGAGGATTATGATTGTGGTGCCTCTCATTAACAAGAGCGATCCACCAATACATAGCATACCCTTGGAAGTTAAAGGTTGCTAGGGGAACTTTTCTCTCTTTGTTTATTTTAAAACATTTGAAGAGTTGTTCCACCTTCATCTCTCAATCAAGGTAGGCTTCCACATTGTCTTTTCCATGAAAAGATGGGAGATCAATTTTTTGCTCTTTTTTATTTTGATCTTGATTTTGGTTTGCTCTCCTCACCTTGGGTCTAGGCTTACCCTTATATTCTTTACTCTAACTCATGTCTCTCCTAGAAGAGCTAGACCTATATCCCTTTCTTCTTATTTTTGCTTCTTCTTTTTGTCTTTTCTCTCCTCTTTTCCGCTCTCTCTTCTCTCTCTTGTCTTTCTCTTTTCTCCCTTTCTTTTCTCTCCATTTCCTCTCTTTCAATCCTCTCTCTTCTCTCCCTTTCATTTCTTTCTCTTTTTCTTCTCTCCTTTTTGTCCTCCCTCTCTTTTCTTTATCTTTTTCTCCCTCCTTAATTCTTTCTTTCTCTTTTTTTATTTTTCTTCCTTCTTTCTTTCCTTTCTTGTATCTCTCTCTTCCCTTGCCCTACTCTCTCCCGTTCTCCACTCTCTAAATTCATCTACAAAGTTATCAAGAGTGTATATCTTAGGTGAGCCCTCTTGGTTCACACTCTTATTGCTAGAGTTGTGTGAGTCCATCAAGAATGTGCAAGGCGAGTTCAAACAAGAGACACGCCTCTCCATTTTTATGTTTCTCTCCTAATTAGTACTAGATCTTTTGGAACTCAAAGCACCACTAAACATTTAAGGCAAGTAATAGCAAGAAACTAAAAGATTAAGGTCCTAAGAGTGCACCTAAGGTATGAAGAGGTGTATCACTTCCTACTTCACAACTAAAAGTGAGAATCTAAAGAGCTATTACACACAAAAGGAAGAGACCCTTAGGGGCATCCAACACCTCCTACAAAAGGCCTTTTATAAGAGGAATTTGCTAAAAATAAAAAGAAAAGTCTAAAAGTCTTCTCTCCTAAGCCTTCCTCATCAAGTGTCTCTCTCCCTATATATCTTGCTTCTCCTTTTGTTCAAGTCCTCCTTGACTTTTCTACTCTTCCTTAATATGCTACCCTTGTGAAAGACTCTCAAACCAACCAATTCCTACACAAAGTGACACACCACACAAGCAACCAAGGATGCAAGAGTAGAAGCAAAAGTAAAGCAATAAAATGCACAAAAGAAGAATAGCACACTTCTAATTGGAAGGAATAAAGTAGAGAGAAAAACCCAAAGATTAAGATAGAGACAAACTAAAATTAAAGCTAAAAAAGAATTAGACACAACTAAGGAAAATCCTAGAATAGTTCTAGATTGGAGCAAGGACTAAAAAGCAAAATGACTCAAAAAAATTTCAAGAATTTCAGAATTTAACAAGCTTATGGCTGAGACCTATACAAGCTATGCTTAAGAAATTTCAATCAATTCTGAACACTTTTTTTTCAATTTAGAATTTTCTATTAGATGCACCAAATTTTTCTATTTTACTTTTTGTATTCTGTACTACTTTTGAACTTTGTTTTTCTTCAATTTTTTATATATATTTTTTTAAAATTTTGCAAATGCACCAATTCCTTTTTTTTTCATTGAACTTAGAGAGTGATTAAAGAGTGAAAATCGCTTGAACAAAGCAACAAGGGAAGGCACACAAAATTTGAATAAAAATGCAACTCAAAAAAATGCCAAAAGTAACTCAAAATGCACTAAAATTGAAAGTGACTTAAGGTATGAATAAGAGTGTTGGTTTTGTGTATAAGCTAGCTTGTTTTGAACAAGATCCTTGCTGAAAAAATACATTTCCAAATGGCTCAAACAACCAAACAAAAATCACTTCAAAACTAGCGCAAGAAGAGCTACTAAAATTCAACAAAAGACAACAAGTTATAAAAAGAAATTGAGCTAAAAAATTTGAGAAAAAAATTCAATAAAACATGCTTAGACTACAAGCATGTGAGGTTTCTTTAAAAGACTTAATCAAGAGGAATGATCCTATTAGATGCTCAATTTCAAAGAAGTTATCAGCACACTTTTTGGATAAAATAAAAGAGGTTAAAACACAATAAATTAATATGACAAGTAAAGAAATACACAAGACTTATTATTCTATGACAAAACTTAAGAGTATAAAATGAAAATTAAAAAGCAAAAACTGAACTAAAAAAAATAGAGAACAATGTACGCAAAAGAAGTTAAAGTAAGTCCAAGGTACTCAACCACACATGTGTGGCTTCATCCACAAATGTGGAGTCATGATTTGGTACCTCTTAGAAAACATTACTTAAGCAAGATTAACACATAATCAAAAGGAAAATGACGGAGATTAAAAGTAATCTAAAACAAGAATAAGTTATTCAATCAAAGAACTAACATATTGAATCCAAACTTAGAACAACATATAGTGCATAGAAATTTAAATGAACAAAACAACAAGACAAAAAACACAAGACAATCAAGAAAATATAAAAGACAACACAAATTTGCTACTTTATTCTAAACTATAACAAAACAACAAGACAAAAAACACAAGACAATCAAGAAAATATAAAAGACAACACAAATTTGCTACTTTATTCTAAACTATATCTCCAAATTTTTACTTTCTAACAAAACAAACCAAACTCAATTTGATTAACCACACAAAAAGATATTATAGAAACACTGAGGTATGTTCATACGAAAATTTTCAGATAACAAGTATTCAATTTATAAGGTTCCTAAAATATAATTCGAACTTCAGACTCTTAAACATTCTACTTCTCTATCTCTAATAATTAATTATCATCACACTCTACAAATTGCACTGATAATCATAAGTTTTTTCCATCAATCCCCTCAATGGAAGAAAACATTCAACACCTAATACCTAATTCTTTACTTATGGAGAATGGTTCAATTAATAGAGCAGTTCCCCAATCATCACATTAATCGATCATATAATTAAAGTTCTATATCGTTTAATAATTAATAATATTTATAGAAACAAACAATATATCAACAAAATCAACAATCCAATAATATAACATAAGTTGAATATTTAATACAAACACTCATTACTATGTGTAGGATATTAATCTCTAGGGTCTAACAATGGAGAACTCCAATGCTAACATAATTATTACATCCAAATAATCTGATAGTGCAGAAGTACCCAAACAATCCAATAAAATAAATTAATACAAATACCAATTAATTATTCAGGGGCACCAAATACATTGATTACAGATTTCTTCCCATTATTTAAATGCAAAACTCCAATTAAATAAAACAATATATCCACATAGTCACGTTTATTTTATTAGCACTTGTGGCGGGTGTTCATAACCCTTCAATGGCATAGATAAAACATATTGAAGCCTTCACTACCCATTTTCCCTACACATGTCAGATGAGATATAATTTCTCATCCCTTATCTCGAATGATGATATTGGATGCGAAGGATGTGTCTTCAAGTTTTCAAATGTTGTGCTTCTGGAGCTTTCTCTCAAACTTCCAGAGTCAAGTAAAGCGCAATAATTTAACCTCTCTGAATTACTCTAAGTTAATAGCTGAATTGGAATTTCTAACACTGCACTCAAACATAACCTTCAGATTATCTTACTGTTTACACTCACATGTATTCTATTTATTTTATAAAAACAATTCTTAATTTATTTTAATAAACAAAAATACTAAATTAATTTAAGCTTATTAATATAAATTACACATTTTTATTAATATTTTATTTTTCTAAAAGAAAGGATATTACATTTAGCCATATATCCATCTTGATTGGTAACGGAAATGAAAAAATGATAAAAATAAATATAAAAATAATAGAAAATAATATAAAAAAGAAAACTGGAATAAAGAAGTGTGAGCTGCAATGCAA
The DNA here is from genome assembly GCA_037954015.1 of Psophocarpus tetragonolobus. NCBI lineage: Eukaryota > Viridiplantae > Streptophyta > Magnoliopsida > Fabales > Fabaceae > Psophocarpus > Psophocarpus tetragonolobus. Next base: position 36,953,334 of record CM075691.1, on the reverse strand, counting down.
GTAGTAATCAATGCAGATCTCAACTGTAAGAAATTTAGCATCAGGAGAAAATTAAAGGCTACCGTCAATAATCCAAGTTATTAGAATGTGGTTATTATCTATATAATTATAAAATCTAAACTTCATTTTAGGTCTACCCTGAAATTTACTAGTTATAATTTAATTGTAGATGTTTATGAACAAATTTTCTTGGGAGAAGTTATATACTTAACTTACCTACACTTTTTACTTAAAACTAATTACTCTAGTTTGTGATAAATATTTTTGGTAAACAAAGTAAAAAAGATAATTAAGAAAAGAAAATAAAAATAAAATTTTTTCCACTACTCATGAGGATTTTTTTTTTTTAAATTTTATCTTTCCAGTTCTTGCTCACAAATGAACATTATATTCAAATTAACATTAAATTTATATTTGTCGAAAAGAGAACCATATATTCAAAATTTCCTTTGTATTTTGATTGCTAGAGAAACTATTGTTTGAATTTATTTTTTTTTTATCAACACTATTATTTCAATTAATGCATTGATTGTTTTGGTAGGTACAAATCTTTTATGGATTGAGTCCATGCTCTTGGATCTTAAAACTCATGTATGGTCCATATTTCACGTGCCACTTCTTGCTTAATAATAGTTTTGAATTTGAATTTTTTTAATCATTAGAATATTAAGAAATTAATTTTAATATATTTTCATATATGTAAAATTTTAATATTATTATGTAAATATTAATTAAAAATTATAATTGGATTTATATATAGACAATTATATATATAAATTAATATTTTTTACAAGTGAAAAAATATTATTGCTATTTAAAAAATTACATAAATAGCACAAGAAATGTCTACATAGCCATACAAAATAGTTTTAAAAACAACAAAACCGACTTCAGATACATTATGTTAAAACATAAAATGTGAGATTCATAACTTATTCAACAAATGAATGTGATGTGAGTTTCATGGTATGATATCATTCCCACATTGTTAATTGTACTGTGTGAACTACATAAGATAATATTATTTAATTTAAATAAGGAATATTAGATCAATAAAATCAGAATAATGTTGTTATTTTTAAGATTGTATATCCTAATATAAAATTTGATTATAAATTTTGTTAAATAAAAGAAATAAAAATTAATATAATCTAAATACATGCAAAAAGAACTTTATCATCTATAGTGATTTATGCACATAAATAATATCTATGATCTCTATCATAAAAAGTTTTAAATAATTTAACTTATGATATTATTGAGTATATAATTTAAAATTATTTTATAATAATTTTTTTAATAGAAATGATACATAAAAAATTAATTTATTATATAATAAAATATTAAATAAATAACTTATATAATATATTAAAAATATATTGTTACTCACCAAAAGTTTTTTTGAGACTAAAGGTCTGTTTAGAAACTCAGTTTAGATAGGCAAAATAGGAATTTGCTTAACATATAACTATCTAAGAATTTTAAAATTATTTCATGAATATGCAAAAAAAAAGTAAGAAAGATAAAATAAATTAAATATAAAAAGAGGTAGATTAAAGACAAATTTAAAAGAAGAGAGTGAAAAATATTTGATTTAAAACATCCTAAAAATTATCATGGGTCAACAATTAAGAAAGGTTAAGCCTGTTCTTTTGTTAACTTAAAGAATGTATATACAGTAGATTTATCATATAAATATGCAAACAAATAATATCATTATATAAATATTTAAAAATAAATTATGTTCAAATAAAATTAAATTTATTATACAAACAAATCAATTATATACTTATATTAAAAAATATAATGGTTACTTCCTAGAACAAATGTGTATGCATAGTAGTGTGGGACAGTTACCCATAACTTTTTTATTTTATTTATTAATAATATATATATATATATATATATAATTTGCCTCCATTCTCATTAATTATTTAATTTTGTAATAAAATTTAGCTATTATCTCCAATGTACATATGCTACAATAATTGAGTAATTACAATTTTTATGGTACATAATTATAGTTTTATAGTCATGTATATATTATTTTTAAAAATTAAGAAAGTAAATTTTGGTACTTATGATTTTAGTAGTTATAATTTTTTAAAAAAAAATATTTTTTAAATGATTATAATATGTATTTATAAACAATTTTTTTTAAGTAATTATGATTAAAAAATATTTATTTTGCTGCCCTAATTGTTAAAATAATTAATTCAAACATTTCACGTTTTAAATCACTAACAAATAATTTGAACTTTTATACATAACAATTAAAATTTATTTATTTATTTTAATAATTATGAAGATATTTACTTAAAATTAATTAAAAAGATATGTTAATATGTTCTTTTGATTTTTAGTTATAATTTTTATTTAATATATTATAACTATTACGAAGGAAATAGCTTCATTTGATTCATTTTTATGTAAATACTTTTATCTTTAATTATTATAAATAATTAGCTATTTTATTTAACTTTCAAATTGCAACTATCTCTAAAAATAACTTCAAGCTTTAGTTTTTATTTTATTTTTATAAAAAAATACAATTCTTTGAAAATTATTTTAAGGAAGGAAAATTATTTAGGTTGAGGCATGCAGGTTTAATAAGGTAGTTGTGGTAGATTAGAAAGAATTGGAAAAACCTTTCTTAGAGGATGAAATTAAGTAGCCCATTTGGGATTGTGGAAGTGACAAGTGCTCGGATCTGGATGGTTTCAATTTTCTGTTCTTAAAGAAGGTCTGGGAGGTGATGAAAGAAGATTGTGTGGCCTTTCTAGAGGAATTCTTTTTTAACGGTAAATTAGTAAAAGGCTCCATTATTTCTTTCATATCCTTAATTACTAAATTAATCAATTTCCTTAATCTTAATGAATTAGTTAATTGGACTTGTAAATAGAGACATAAAAGAGGACTACAAATGAGTAAGACACATAGTATCAAATAAAGATGTTTAGGGTCTATGGTTTAAAGTTTATGGTTTAAGGTTTAAATGTTTTCGTTATGTTTAAGGTTTAGATGTTTTCGTTATTAGCCTTTAAAAAAAATGAAATAAAAATATTTTTTAGTCCAAATTTATATAATTAAATATTTGTAAATCTATCTAAAATAATCTTAAACAACAAAAGAAATATCTAATGGATGTATATTAGTCGGCGTCAGATAAACTAAAAAAATAAAAAAATTAAAAATCAAGACATTTAAAAAAAGACACATTTTTATATATTTTAAGATAAAAAAATCTCATTTTTTTAAAAAATATTCTTATTTATTTCTTATATATCGTTGGATTTTTTTTTTAACTTATATATCATTGGTAAGGTAGTATACAAGCAAATAACTAATACATCAAACTAAAATAAATTAAAAATAAAGATATTTAAAAATAGTCACATATCTCATTAATTATAATAATTGTATTTAGTATGACTAAAGCTCGATAACATGTCAGATATATGAAAATTGTATTTATACAATAAGCATGATTTATATCACATTAATAGAATGTACAATAAATTAAGAAAATAAAAAGAAATTAAAAATCAAGGCATTAAAAAATCGTCAGATGTTTTATATTTTAGGATAAAATAATATTCTCATTTGTTTCTCATATATCATTGCTAATACAAACAAATAACTAATACATCAAACTAAAAGAAATTAAAAATCATGACATTTAAAAATAGTCACATGTCTTAATAATTACTGATTTTAAAGTTACTAATTATTACCAATTTTTAAATTATTAATTAATTACCAATTTTTAAATAATTTAATAACTATATTTTTTAAATATCTCTGTAAACTCATCTCTCTATATAATTTCTCTCATCCCAAAATAATAATACTTAATTATTTCTCAACATTTTAGAGAGTGATTCATAAATATTATTTAAGAGACAATTTTTATCAACAATTATTGTAACTTATTTGTTAATAGTTCAATAAATAAATATATTATTTGAATAAAAATTAGTAAATATATATTTATTAATAGATTTGACAATAAATTAAAAATTTAAAAATATTTAACAATTAATATATCTTAAAGTGATTTTATATTTTAAATTAGAAAATATACTTATATATTTCTTATATTACATATGGGAGATATTTAACTAGGAAGAAGGGATATTATTTTATCTCCAAGAAGTCTAACAATACTCTATATATAGAAATATAAAATTGTCTTAAACAGTGTTTAGAAAACAAAAAAAAAATGTATTTTAAAAAACTAAAAAATAAATAAAAATATTATTTTGAAAAATATATTTAATATTTGAAGAGTTTTCAAGTATTTTAAAATATATTTTGCCCCTTTCAAAAATTTCTGACCTAAAAGTAACAAAACACTTCCTGTTCTAATCTACCTTACTTTCAGCTCTCATAAAGGCTTATCAAAAGAAGCTATACATGAAGAATTGAAAAGGTTTACATAAACTTGAATTGATTATATAAAGCATTTTTAAAAGTACATTATCATTATTTATTTTCATGAAAATACAAAAATATACAAAAGAAGTATAGTATTTTTCATTTGTTGCTTTTTGTTGATCCCAACACCACGTGTGGTGGGGACTTTGGGATATTTGGTACTAGAATTATACATGAGAGAAATAGATGGGCATAATTGGAGTATATTTGGTCCTGCATGTTAGGAATTGAAAAGTGAGAGAAAATGAATGAACCTGGGTGAGAAAAGACAATGATGTTTCTCTATTATATTGGTAGTTGCTAGTTTCTTCTTTATTTTAAGTGGGTTTCACCTAGTCTCATAATTTAAAGCATCTTGAATGTTAAGTCACACATCTATGAATTTTTAACTTGATAAGTTATGCGCAATTTTCATTAGAATTTGATTATACCACCATGTGAGTTGCTTCAAAATATATATTGGTTATTATTATATAAGTATGGTATATAGTTTGTTAAATTTTAATATTTTATGATATTAAATTAATATTTGTGTATAATAATTGCATTAAATATAAAAGTTGGAAAATAAGTTAATTAAGATAACAAATTGTAAAAGTTTGAATTGCTTATAAAAACTTTCTAATTTACCATTTGAGAGGAGCAAAGCTTGTGAAAAATGGTATGAGTTTTTTGTGTGATATAGTAGGGGAATATTATTTAAAGTACATTAATTAGAATCTAGTTGAAATTCTTGTAAGCAATTAGTATTGGAGATATTTAAGTAATTGACATTGTTTTTTACCATTTTTACTTCAATGATAGGTTCTTATTAGCAATTCAAACTTTTAAATTTTTTATTTGCAACAATTATTTTGACAACTTAACATTTTAATTTAATTATTATAAACAAATATTAATTAAATGTAGATAAAAAAATTTAATAAACATACATAATATTTTAAGCTTTAATATGCATACAAATATTTAATAAAATATACACAATTATTTTTACGCCACTATAAAAAAAACAAATATGTTACATGATGACAAATATATAACGATAAAGCACTTATAATATTACATATAAATTAACTTTTATTATTCTCATGCTTAAAACATGGTCAAATATCTTTCACCAAGCCATTTTAAAGTTGTTGGTGCAGTTGTTTGTCATGAAGATGTGTTCTCCTTTGTAAGTATGTTGTAGTAAAATTAAGATGAGGACCATTACATACAACAATGATCATATTCTAAATTGATACCACATGTTCTCTTCATCTTCAACACTAATATTATGTAGTATAATGTACGTATACATTTTATATTCTTTATTGCAATGACAATGCAATGTCATGAAGATGTGTTCTCCTTTATAAGTATATTGTAGTAAAATTAAGATGAGGACCATTACATATATCAATGATCGTATTCTAAATTGATACCATGTGTTCCCTTCATTTTCAACACTAATATTATGTAGTATAATGTATCTATACATTTTATATTCTTTATTGCAATGACATGCCAAAAGTGGTCATTGACATATAACTGTGAATCAAGATTGGAACACTTTGAAGGCTCATTCCACATCCTTTCTTATTAAGTCTTATCGTTGTGCAAACAATTTTCTCTTTTCTCCTTGTAACATTGAGATAGTCTTTACAAATGTTGTCCATTATAGATAAATACCATCTACTTAGGGATGGCAATGAGGTAGGTTTAGCCTTCCCTATTTCCCATCTAAAAAAGTTTGGGACGAGTTCAGATTTGGGTATAAAAGAAGTAGGTATGAAATTTTGCTTTCTACCCCCATCCCATTGAGTATTTCTAGGTTCTAGTATACTAATGGGTAACCTATTACATTATTTTTTACAATTTAAATTTACTTATTTATTATTAAATAAATTATATATTAATTTATTGATTATATTTTAATTTAAAAATTATATAATTACTCACAATGTGCATATTTTATAGCACTTGTGCAATCATATTTTAATAGTTAACAGGGGTGTGAATTTGTAAAAAGACATGGGGAATTATAAATTTATGTAAGAAATTTTTTTAACATTGAAACATGGTATAGATGGGCAAAGATCAACAAACCCGCCATTGGCCCTGCCCCCAATTTTTCTTAGGTGGGAAAAATCCAATCTTGACCCCACTCAACACGGGTTTGCCCCACCAAAGTTGGGGTGGGAACAAGTTGGTAGCCACGAGAACGAGTGTAATTGTCATCCCTACATCTACTAGATAGTAGCCCATATTATATCGAGTTCTATGTCCAACAAGAGCTTGTCTTGGCAAAATGTCATTGAACACATTTAATATATTTAACAAATTAATGTCATTATTTGAATTCATGGTACCAAAAAAGTATGTTAATAAAATTGTCCCTTAAAAGGAACTAGACAAATTTTTCATTCGGAATGCATACAATCAATGGAACATAACATACTTGGAAAGTCACGTGCCTTTCCCATTTTGAGTGGTCATTCAATGTCTTCATTGTTAGGTCTACTAAAGTATTCATTCCCAAAAATTGCATAGACACAGCACAAATTGTTGGTCCAAAAGGAATCTAGAATGAAGGTTGAATAAATTCACTTAAAATTTCTCCTGTTTCAAAAACGATTTTCACAAATCCTTTTTCTTTTTGCATTCAAGAATCTTTCAAATTTTCTTTCACAAAGATATTGAAAGAGTGTAAGCTTAGAGAGATTGACTCTGTTTTGTATACTAGTTCGACCTTAAAATGGTCTACATATAGCATAGATTTAGCATCCGCCAAACATGTTTCACTAAAAGAATTTTATTCAAACACTGCGTACATGTAATTCTACAGAAGGACTTATCAAACAACTATCAAGGTAAAGAAACTCTTGAACCCTACAAGAGCATGTTCCTGTTGAGTATTGGGCTCCCTTCCTATGTGGAGAAAAAGGTCTAAATTAAGAAGCTCACTTGATGTTTCATTTAACTAGAGAAGGTGCTTCTGAAGAGGGGCAAATAGAGAGAAGCTCATTAGTCAGAGAAATTCGCAAACAGTTTGACAGAAAAGAAGAAAGAAAGTTATTCTCATTTTTTACGCAGAGCTGCAACCATACATTTTCCATTGCAGATTCGTTCAGTGTTGGATTAGAATGAGTTTTGGACAGAAGGTTCGAAACATATGGTTCTTCATTCTGACTATTCGGATCATTGAAATAAGCCCTGAGTTGGGAGATATTCAGTTTGCATGACAGTAGTATTTTTGGGGTTTTTCATTTTCCTTATTCTCTATTTGTAAGCTTTATTGCTTTATCGTGTGATGTTGGTGTTGACACTAATCATTGCACTTGATTGAGACTCTTTTGTACTCTTTATTGATAATAGTGGAGCTATTTCATTGGTATGGATGACTCGTGGTTTTTATCCTTACTTTGAGGGGTTTTCATGTTAAAATCTTAGTATCTTATTTTGTTATTTTGGTGATTTTCTATTATTATACATTTTTTGTTGCCCCTCATAGATTCTTGCAAGTTAGGGGATTTATTTCCACTACTTTGTTTACACTTAGAGTGGCATTAGAGCTCTTTGCCTTTGGTTTTGGGACTATTTGACTTGCTTGAATGATGGAAGCAAATACAAAATTGGTTGCTTTGAATGGAACTAATTATCACTTGTGCAAGATCAAGATGAAAGACTTTGCTATTTGTGAAGAAAATTCATATTCTTGTATTTGCTACTCAGAAGTCAGATTCTATGTCTAAAGAAGACAGGGGTTTTGAACACCAACAGGTATGTGATTTTATTCAAAAATTTGTAGAAGACAATGTTTATTTATAATCACATTGCTAATGAGACATATACGAGAACCTTGTAGGAGAAGATTGAGTCCTTGTATTCTTCTAAATCAAGGAATAATAAATTGTACTTTGTTGAACATTCTAATAAATTTGAGGTACAGGGAGAGTTTTTCCATTTCAGATCACGTGAATGAATTTCAAGGGATCCTAGATCAATTATCCAGAATGGTTATCAAATTTTGTGATGAAGTTTTAGGATTATGGTTACTCAATACTTTAACTGAGTCTTGGGAGACATTTCGGGTTTCTACTACAAAATTTAACCTTATTGGTGTTGTTTCTTTGCAAGCGATAAAAAGTGATGCTCTTAATGAAGAGATGAGAAGGAAGAGTTCTTCATCTCAGCCTGAAGTACTTGTCACTAAAAATAAGGGGATAAGTCAAAGAAAGAAACCAGAGGGTGGTAGAGATAAGAGTAGGAGTAAGACCAAGTCTAGATACACGAATGTGGAGTGTCATTATTTTCATAAGACATGACACATAGAAAAATATTGTTTTCTATGGAAAAAGAAGAACAAAGATAAGAAGGGTAAGCAGAAAAAGGATCATGAGATTATAATCATTTGCTAGTGTTACTTGCGGTGACCTTGTAAATCTCCATGACAATGAGATAGTTAATCTTGTATTAGATGAGAGTATGTTGATTGTTGATAGTGGTGTTACACTGTATGTTACACCAAGGAAGGAGTTCTTCACACCTTACACTTCTGGTGATTTTGAATTGTTGAAGATGGGTAATAATGGTGTATCTAAGGTTATTAGTGTTGGTGATGTTTGCCCGCAAACCAACATGGGAGTGCAATTATTGCTTAGATGAGTCAAACATGCTCTTGACATTCATTTTAATTTGATCTCTATGCAGATGCTTGATGATGGTGGTTATGACAATCACTTTCGTTCTGAAAAGTGAAAACTCACCAAATGTAACTTAGTTGTAGTCAAAGAGGAGAAGATGTCTAAATTGTATTAGACAAAAGCTTTGGTTGCTAAAGATATTGTGAATATTGTAGATATAGAGGCATCTTTGTGACACCAAAAGCTTAGTTATATCAATGAAAAAGGACTGAATTGTTTAGCTAAAAAGGATGGTTTTCAAGGGCTAAAATGTATAATTGGAGAGATGTTCTCATTGCATGGATGGTAAGCAAACTAGATTATCATTCAATAAGCATGCTTCCTCAAGGAATTCAAATTTGTTGCAATTGGTGCATTCTGATGTTTGTGGTCCTTTCAAGGTAAAATCCTTTAGTGATGCACTTTATTTTGTTAACTTTATTGATGATTGTTCCAAAAACTATCGGTCTATGCTTTGCAGAGAAAAGACCAGGTGCTAGAGAAATTTAAACAATTTCATGCTTTGTTTGAAAGAGAGTTAGGCAAGAATCTAAAACACATTCGTACTAACAATGGTGGTGAGTATTGTGGATCTTTTGATGTTTATTGCAAGCATCATGGTATTTCACATAAGAAGACTCCTCCTAAAACTCCTCCGCTAAATGGTTTAGCAAAAAGGTGAACAAGACATTGCTTGAGAGGGTGAAATGTATGCTCTTAGATGCTAAATTACCTAAGCATTTTTGGGGTGAGGCATTGTACACGACGGTACATGTTATTAATTTCACTCCTACTATTATTCTGGACTGTGAAGCTCTAGATAAAATTTGTTTTGGCAAGAATGTCAGCTATGATCATTTGTATGTCTTTGGTTGCAAGGCATTTGTTCATTTTCATTAGTTATGGTGAGGATGGATTTGGATACAAGTTTTATGATCCTGTTGAGAAGAATCTTATTAAATGCCACGATGTATAGTTCATGGAAGACCAAGCCATTGAGGACATTGATAAGGTTGAGAAGACTACACTTGAAAAAAGATAGAAATCTAACAAATGATAATCCTATATGATTGCCTATTCAAGATTTGAATAATGTTGAAGATAATGTTGGACATGGTGAATAACAATATATTGGTGATGATCTACAGCTTGGAAGTGGATCAGAGGTTCCTATTGATAATGATGACCAAAAGGAGCATCAGAGGCCACCTAATGAGAATCTTGATGATGCACCTGAATCCTCTCAAGTCTAAATCATAAGGTCTAATAGATAGATAATCATCTACCAAGTATTCTTCTAATGAATATGTGATTTTGACTAATAGTAGAGAACTTGAGTGTTTTAAAGTGGCTTTGGAGAGTGAAGAAAAGCAATAGTGGCTGGATACAATACAAGATGAGATGAAATCCTATCATGATAATCACACTTATGACTTGGTGATTGCCAAAGGGTAAGAGGGAATTAGAAAATAGGTTAATATTCAGGGTGAAACATAAGAGTAATTCTGTGTCTCCAAGGTAGAAAGCTCGATTAGTGGTGAAAGGCTTCAGAAAGATAAAGAGTATTGATTTCAATGACATTTTCTCACTTGTGGTAAAGATGTCATCCATTGGAGAAGTTTTGAGTTTGGTTGCTACTCTTGATTTGGAAGTAGAGCAAATGAATGTGAAAACTTCTTTCCTTCATGATGATTTGGAGGAAGAGATCTATATGAAGCAACCTGATAGTTTTTCGGTTAAAGGCAAGGAAGGCTATGTGTGTAGACTGAGAAAGAGTCTATACAGTTTAAAGCAAGCCTCGAGTCAATGCTATAAGAAGTTAGTCTTTTATGTGTGAGCAAGGCTACAAGAAGGCTACTTCTGATCATTGTGTCTTTATTATAAAGTTTTTTGAAGATGATTTTATTATCCTATTATTGTATTTTGATGACATGCTTAGTGTTGGGAAAGATGTTTCCAAGATTGACAAGTTGAAAAAGCAATTGGGCGAGTCATTTATCATGAAAGACTTGGGAGTTGCTAAGCATATTCTTGCTATAAGAATAATCCATGACAAAGAGAAAAAGAAATTTTGGCTGTCACAGGAACACTATATTAAAAGAGTGTTGCAGAGATTCCAAATGGGAAAAGCTAAGGTTGTAAGCACTCCTCTTGCAACTCATTTTGAACTGAGTGTTAAACAAAGTCCTTCAAATGAAGCTAAAAAATTAGACATGGAGAAAGCTCCTTATGCATCTGCGATGGCTAGTTGGATGTAATGCAATGCGTGTATGAGACCTGATATTGTTTATGTTGTTGGTACAGTCAGTAGGTTTTTGTCAAACCCAGGTAGAAAGAATTGGAGAGCTGTGAAATAGATTTTGAGGTATCTTTATAGTACTATTGATAAGAACTTTACTTTGAAGGTGATAAGCCTATTTTGGTGGCTAGACACTAATTCCATAAGGTCTACATCTGGTCATTTAATTAAGTTTGTTGGGAGAGTTGTGGCTTGACAATCTAAGTTGCAAAACTTTGTGGCTTTGTCTACTACTAAGGTGGAGTTCATTGCACTTGATTGAGACTCTTTTATATTCTTGATTGATAATAATGAAGCTATTTCTTCTGTCTAGACGACTCGTGGTTTTTACCCTTGTTTTGAGGGATTTTCCACATTAAAATCTTGGTGTCTTATTTTGTGATTTTGATGATTTGCTATTGTTGTGCATTTATTGTTGCTCCTCATAGATTCTTGCAAGTTAATGGGATTTATTTCTGCTGCTTTGTTTACACTTTGTTACAAACTCATCTTGTTTCCCCCATTAGTTCCTAGTGACACCCCATCATATGAACATTTAACTACTCATGACACCCCATCATAAGATTTCAGCAATCTCAATCTCAATAAGAACACTTGTTCTAATATATTCCCAACAATAATTCGAAGATATTGGATTTAGAAGGATTACACCTTTAAGTGCAAATTGAACCCAACAAAATCTTCTCTTATTATTCAAAGAAACTCTTTCTTTCAAACAATCTTCTTTTTTCTTTTTCTCAAATGTTTTGGGTTTATTCCTGAATTTTCACAAAGGCTCTTTGAATATTTTCACAATCTTAATCAAAGGATGGGAGCTTTCTTTCTTGTTTTTCAAAATATATATGTTTTGGGTATTATAAAAATCCAATTATAACAAATGTAATCTATTACCAATTCAAGTAATCAATTACCTGAGTTAAAATTTCCAAAATCAGTGTATCAAAATAGTGATAATCTATTACAACTTCAGGTAATCAATTATCACAAAGGGCTTACTCTTCTTATTTTAGTGTAGTAAATGAAAGTGAGGGATATGAAAGACCTAGGGTAAGGAGAGCACAACAATATCATAACCAACCCCAAGCCCAACCTAGGGAACAAAAAGTTGACCTCCCTTATTTTCATGGCAAAGAGGATGTGGAAGCCTACCTTGATTGGGAAATGAAGGTAGAGCAACTCTTTGTTTGTTATAACATAAGTGAAGAAAGAAAAGTCCCTCTGACAACTCTTAGCTTCCAAGGGCATGCCATGTATTGATGGACCTCCTTGGTTAATAAGAGGAGCCGCCTTCGTAACCTTTCTGTGAATTATTGGAATGATTTCAAGGGGGCTATGAGACAGAGACACGTCCCTTCTTATTATGAAAGAGAGCTCTTGATAAACTCCAAAGATTAAAACAGTACATCTCAAGTGTTGAGGAGGACAGACAAACCATGGAGCTTTTCATGATGAGAGCGAGCGTCACCGAAGAACCAAGGGCCACTGAAGCTAGATTTTTAAGTGGTTTGAGCTCTGACATAAGAGACAAAGTTAAGCTCTTATCATATAATAATCTAGATGACCTAGTCTAACTTTGCATAAGAGTGGAAAATCAATTAAAAAGAAAAGGTGGAGCAAAAAGAGAATTTTCATCCTACAATTATGCAAAAAGGGACCTAGGCAAGGGAAGCTCTTCCAAGAGCTCTCCCAAAGAGGAACCATCCAAGCATGTGCATAAAGAACATAAACCCATGCATCATAGAAACAACCTGCCTACTAGTTCTAGCAATAGGATTGGTAGTATTAAATGTTTTAAATGTCTTGGGAGAGACCACATTGCCTCTCAGTGCCCCAATAAGAAAAACATGATCATGAGGGGGCAAGAGATTTTTAGTGAGAGTAGCTCATCTTCCTCCTCCAGTGAGAGCGAGGAGAAGGGGGTCATGAGCCTCATGAGCATGACATTGTTGAAAACCCTTGTGATGGAGACCTCTTAATGGTTAGGCGCCTTCTTGGAAGCCAACCCTGGAGCTTAACCACTCCCAAATAGACAACATTTTTCATACACGTTGTAAAGTTTTAGACAAAACCTGTTCTCTCATTGTGGATAGTGGATCCTGCTGCAATTGTTGTAGCTCAAGGTTGGTAGAGAAGCTAGCCTTACAACCAATTCCTTATCCTAGACCTTACAAGCTCCAATGACTTAATGAGGAAGGGGAAATGGTTGTAAACCAACAAGTGAAGGTGCCATTCTCCATTGGAAAGTATCAAGATGAGATATTATGTGATATAGTTCCAACAGAGGTCGACCATATCTTGTTAGGTAGGCCTTGGCAGTTTGACAAACAAGTCATTCACCATGGCTACTCTAATGAGATAATCCTCACTCATAAGGGCAAAAGAATAAAGTTGACTCCTCTAACACCTTCACAAGTGGTTGAGGATCAACTCATCATGAAACATAAAAGAGATGAGGAAAAAAAAGTTCAAAGTAAAAAAAAAAAAAAAACTTCCACCCTAAAGCTTGAAAGGGGTAAAGAGGGAGAATTGGAAAGAGCTACCCCTTCCAAAGAGGTAATTAAGGAAGAGAGTCATTTTACAACACAAATGGATATTAAAGAAGTTATCTTGCTTGATCGACCTTTTTATCTCCTTCTTTGTAAAGGGTGCCTTCTAGCACTGCCACAAGTCAAGAATTGAGTCTCTTCCAAAAAGGGTTGAAAATCTTTTAAAAGAATTTGATGATATCTTCCCTCAAGAGGTTATAAGGGGATTACCACCTCTAAGGGGATTATCACCTCTAAGGGGATTATCATCTCTAAGGGGAATAGAACACCAAATTGACCATGTTCCTAGCGCAAGTCTGCCCAATAGGCCTGCATACAGGACAAACCCTGTGGAGACCAAAGAGATTGAGTCTCAAGTTCAAGACTTGTTGGAGAAGGGTTGGTTCAAAAGAGCCTTAGCCCTTGTGCGGTTCCTGTTTTGTTGCTGCCCAAAAAGGATGGAAAATGGCGAATGTGTATGGACTATCGTGCCACCAACAACATCACCATTAAGTATAGGCACCCAATCCCTAGGCTAGATGATATGCTTGATGAATTGCTTGGAGCCAAAATATTTTCATAAATTGATCTTAGAAGTGGTTACCATAAAATAAGAATCAAAGAAGGAGATGAATGGAATATTGCTTTTAAGACCAAATTCAGTCTTTATGAATGGTTGGTGATGCCTTTTGGGCTCACCAATGCTCCAAGCACTTTCATGTGCCTCATGAATCATTTACTTAGGAATTGCATTGGTAGGTTTGTAGTTGTTTATTTTGATGATATTTTAGTCTATAGTAGGTCTTTAGAAGAACATATAGGACACCTTAGGGAAGTCTTATCCGTCCTTAGAATAAATGAACTTTTTGCAAACTTAGAAAAATGCATTTTTTGTGTTCCTAGTGTAGTTTTCTTGGGCTTTGTCATTAGTGTCCAAGGGGTCCAAGTGGACCCCTAAAAAATCAAGGTCATTCAAGAGTGGCCCACCCCTACTAGTTTGACTAAGATAAGAGCTTTCATGGTCTCGCCGGATTTTATAGGTGCTTTGTGTCTAACTTCTCCACACTAGCTTCACCACTCGATGACTTGGTGAAGAAGGAAGTTCCTTTCTTGTGGGGTGAAAAACAAGAAGAAGTTTTTCAGCTGCTCAAGGATAAACTCACTAATGCACCTGTTCTACCTATCCCCGACTTTTCAAAAACTTTTGAGCTAGAATGTGATGCATCCGGAATAGGTGTGGAGCTTTGCTGTTGCAAGGGAGGCACCCCATTGCTTATTTTAGTGAAAAACTCAATGGTGCCCACCTCAACTACCTCACCTACAACAAGGAGTTTTATGCCTTAATCCATGCCCTCTAAACTTGGGAACATTATTGGAGTTTGTCATTCATAGTGACATGAGTCACTTAAGTATTTGAGGGGGCAAGGAAAGTTGAACAAAAGACATGCTAAATGAGTTGAATTTCTTAAAACTTTCCCTTATGACATCAAATATAAAAAGGGAAAAACAAATGTGGTGGCTGATGCTTTTTCAAGGAGGCATTCTCTCCTTGCCACCCTTAGTGCTCAAATTTGGGGATTTGATGATATAAAGGAAATGTATCCGACTGACCAAGACTTTGGAACCATTTATGCTGCCTCATCCCCCAAAGCCAAAGATGGCTTCTACCTGTGTGAGGGATACTTGTTCAAGGAGGGAAAACTTTGTGTACCCCAAGGATCCATTAGGAAATTGCTGACAAAAGAGAGCCATAAAGGTAGACTCATGGTGCATTTTGGAATTGATAAAACCTTAATGCTTTAGAAAGAAAAATTATTTTGGCCCCATACAAAAAAAGATGTCCAAAGACATTTCTTGTGATGCATAGCTTGTTTACAAGCTAAGTCCCGAGTAATGCCTCATGGACTCTACACACCTTCACCCACTCCTTCTACACCTTAAGTAGATATTAGCATGGATTTTATCCTTGGGCTCCCAAGAACCCAACGAGGTGTAGACTCCATCTTTATGGTAGTAGACCGCTTTAGTAAAATGACCAATTTCATTCCCTGCCACAAAGTGGATGACGCGAGTCACATTGCAAGGCTTTTCTTTCGTGAGGTTGTCTGCTTGTATGGAATACCCTCAACCATAGTCTCTGATAGGGATGCTAAGTTCCTTGGCTATTTTTGGAAAACTCTTTGGGCAAGGCTAGGAACTAAGCTCTTGTTTTCTACCACTTGTCATCCTGAAACGGATAGACAAAATGAGGTAGTAAATAGATCCCTATCTACTATGTTGAGGGCACTCTTGAAAGACAACCAAAAGTCTTGGGATGAATATCTCTCCCATATTGAATTTGCATATAATAGGGTGGTTCATCGAACCACTAAATACTTCCTTTTTGAGGTCGTATATGGTTTTAATCCTCTCACCCCTTTGGACTTATTGCCACTCTCTAACACCTGACTTTTTCATAAAGAAGGGGAAGCTAGGGCTGATTTTGTCAAAAAATTACATGAAAAGGTCAAAACCAATATTGAAAACCAATCTAAGGGGTATGCTTCCTCTAGCAACAAGGGGAGGAAGGAAGTCATCTTCAAAAAGGGCGATTGGGTTTGGCTTCACCTAAGAAAAGATCGTTTTCCTTCTAAGAGGAAGTCCAAACTTAGCCCCTGAGGAGATGGTCTCTTCCAAATCCTTGAGAAGGTAAATAATAATGCATATAAGTTACACCTTCACGAGGATTATGGTGTTAGCACCACTTTAATGTTTGTGATCTTACACCTTTTTTAAGTGCTGACATGGAAGAGAATAGCCTTTTAGATTTGAGGACAAATCCTTCTGACGGGGGAGGAGATAATGTAATCCTACCTACCAAGGACCCTCTCACTAGGGTCATGGCTAGGAGGATTGAAGAGGACTTGGCCCGAAAAGACTCATCAAAACTCCAGCTCATGATAGAGATAGATATTTTATGCCATAGTCCTTAGTTGTCCTCTTGTAAATATTAATTAGCTTTTAATTCTCTTTTAGGCCATGTATTTCGGCCATTTATGCTAGTTTCTAGAGTTTATAGGGTGTAATTAGCTTATAAAGGGAGGTGAGGAAAGTAGAGGTTCTAATAACTCAAAGGAGTGTGGATCTCTTTCCACACCCCCTTGATTAAGCGGTAACACTCCCTAGCTTAAAGCTAGGTGCCACTTTTAGTGGGCCTAAGTGGGATTAGTGCTCCTAATCCTAATTAGGCACAGGTCCCACATTGCCTAGTTTTGAGTATCTTGCTCCCTCTTTTGTGCTATAAATACACCTAGTCTCTCTTGTAAAAATTACACTTGATTCAATGAATGAAGTAAGGCTCTTTTTGAGCAATTTATTCTTGAGTGTCATTGAGAATCCTCTCTCTTGAGGAATCTCTCCTTTAAAGCTTTTATCAAGGGACATCTCCCTTGTGGCAAGCAACATAAAATTTTTGACTCATCTTTCTCCTAAAAAGTGGTGTCAACCATCCCCATTTCTAGCCCTTTCATCCTCCATTTTCTTAGAGGAAAGAATCTTAGTTGAAGAGATTAAGGGAGTGCATCAATTTTAGTTATCATTAGCAAAAAAGGACGAGGTGGTGGTTGATTTTGCAAAAATAGCATATAACTTTGATCATTGTATTGATGGATCCATTTCAAAGAAAATAAGAAAGTTTGAACTTACTATAAATTTGTTTTGCTCTGTTCTGCGTCCTCCAGTAATCCTTGTAAAAATTATTTTTCCCTCTTTGTAAAGTCTGGTTTATTGCAAGATAGGTGCAAATATTACTTTTTTATTAATAAGCAATAGTGTTTAATCTGTTTGCCAACTCACGCTCTCCAATGCATAATTCTAGTAAGTATCTTGCATTAGATATGTTCTTAGATGAGTGTATGTGAGAAGTTTCTCCATTCAATTGAATCATTTTTACCTTTACTACTATATTGGTCTGAGGAATAAAATGAAATGAAAGTGAAAAGAATGAAAGGGTAAAGAGAGTAGAAAGTAAGATTGTTTGGTAGGAATAAAACAGAGTTGAAAAGAGATAAAAAAATTAAATTAAAGTGATATCAAAATAAAATAAAAGAACAAATTAATTATTTATGTTTTCTTGTTTACCCAACCATTTTTTTTATTTTATAATATTCATATAATAGGGCATACTCGATTATATGCATGTTATACTATAATCGAACATGCCCTGTACACAAGTATTGCTCCGCAAATGTTGATCGTGAGAAGTACACAGAGAAGTGTAATTAATGTAAAATTAACTAGCATAACAATTTTCACTAAAGAAAGGTTTTTATTGTTTCTTAATGTAAAATTACATTTTCACCCATGACTCCAGTATCATTGTGGTTGAAAACATGTATGTGTTATTATTTTCTAAGATTTCAACATTTGAAAAGTGCAGCATGTGTTACTTTTTAATTATACTATTTGTTTTATTAGTTTTTATAAAATTAACTAGCATATAACTATATACAGTGTAAAAGGTTTTTATTGTGATAAATTTAGATTAAAATTACTATAAATTTAGATTTAACTAGCAAAATGAAATTTAGATCGTGGGAAGTACACAGGGAAGTGTAATTAATGTAAAATTAAGTTTAATGTAAAATTAACTAGCATAACAATTTTCATTTTGTATAAAAGATTACATTTTCTTTTAATTTTAAGAGATTATATCTTCCAAAAAATTCCTTTTGTATAAAAGATTCATATTATTACATAACAATTTTATAAATTTATGAAAAATTAAGTTTAAGAAATTATTAGTTGTTTTGAAATAAAACAAGGATTTAACTAGCATATACAGTATAAAAAATTAATTTTTTTAATTTTAAGAGATTATATCTTTCAAAAAATTCATTTTGTATAAAAGATTCATATTATTACATAACAATTTTATAAATTTATGAAAATTTAAGTTTAAGAAATTATTAGTTGTTTTGAAATAAAACAAGGATTTAACTAGCATATAGAGTGTACAATGTTTTTATTGTGATAAATTTAGATTAAAATTACTATAAACTTTCAAAAATTCATTTTGTATAAAAGATTCATATTATTACATAACAATTTTATAAATTTATGAAAAATTAAGTTTAAGAAATTATTAGTTGTTTTAAAATCAAACAAGGATTTAACTAGTATATACAGTGTAAAAGGTTTTTATTGAGATAAATTTAGATTAAAATTACTATACACTTTTACCTCATTTTTTAGTGAAAATTTTAAATGCAGTCCTTGTTGTTTTTAACATGAGTTTCATCTATGCTGATCAAGTGAAATATAATTTTCAGCATATTAATCTAAACGCTCCGATTTTTATCAGTTATGTTTGATGCATTAAAAAGCAAAAACTTACATTCAAAAGTGTAGAACAGAAAAGTGAAGGATTTTTCAAACACCGCTGACAGTTGTCAAGTTTCAATCCACTTTCCCATTGAAATGTTTCAATTCTTTTATTCAATTGAAGTTGATTTTACCTTTGCTGAGTTTATTCAACTTCTCATCTCCTTTCCTTTCATTTGTTATTCTCATTCTCCCTTCTCTTTATTTGTTATTTTCTAGTCACAAATTTATTATTCATAGTGCTCTGAATTTCAATCAATTTAATTTTCACTTTTTAATTGTGTAAAATTATCAACCTCTTAATAATAAAATTTCTCAAAATTCTTTGTTTTGCTTCCATCCATTCATTCTTCAAAGGCCCTTAATGAATACTAGTGTGAAGTCTCAAGTGGTTTCACCATTAAAATAAAAATATATATATTGTTGAAGATACCAGGTCTGATGTCACATAATAAAACTCACTATAAATAAATTAAGAATCGAAGAAAGAATATAATGCTTTTATATGATCTAATAATATTGGCCATAGTCTATATTTTAGTATTATTCAAAAAGAGATTATAGAGTGTATTAATACAACAAATACAAATCCAGTCATAAAACTTACATAATAAAGTTTTCTACTCCAAAAAAACTTTAAGCTAGAATTATACAAGTTATTATTTCCTTTCCAGGGGTCAATATTTCTATCGAATAATAATCCATGTCATCAAAATTATACTTACAGGTTGACTAATATAACAGAGGATACTGAATAGTGAATACACATTCGTAGATTTACAGTATGAAAAGTTTGCAGCAGCCGTAGATATATCCATAATAAAGCCTACTGCCGCCTTACACCATATGAACATCTGCCACCATGCACCAACTGTTCCATAAAGTAAAATAAAAAATAGTTAGAAATGAAATTGTTACCAAGTATTCAAAATGGACTTAGTAAAAACTAATACATTAACAACTAACATTTATCATTTGACCTATTAAAAACAAAGTATTCAAAATGGACATTACGTGGAAATACAAGTCAGGTTATGGCTCATCATATGCTAAGACCAACGTTACTGGTGTACATGCTACTCCCTAAACCGTGTAGGAAGGTAGGAAAATATAAGAGTGGTTACATTTATACATTGACTCTCTCTTCCACTCTATTTTCTTCCTATAACTCTCTTCCTTTTCCATCACATTACTTGTCACAAATCACTTTCTTTTTTTTATGTTTTCTTTTTCTTCCCTTCACTCTTTCCTCCACTGAAAATGGACGTTCCTATCTTTCCAAAAATGTAATAATATTAATACCACTTCTAAAAGGAATTTGGACTTTGTTTTTTGTCATCATATGTAATCCATTTTCTTATATTATAAGCAATATATACAAATTACATGTATCACATCCCATCACTTATACAAATAAATTAGAATATAAAGTTGGTCTAGTAACAAAGTCCACATGGGAAGAGGAGAGAGCACAAGAAGGTTGTAGGTTTGAATCCCTCCATTAACAAAAACTAATGTATTAGCAATTAACATTTGACTTGTAAAAAAAAAAAAAACTTATACAAATAGATTAATAAATTTCATATATTACTAGACTTTTTAATCTTTTACTTATTGTTGAAATTCAAATTTGATTTTCCTATTTTATTTTATTTTTTGTTTGTATGAATTTATTCCTCTTACTATTTTAATTGTGTAATTTTTGTCTATCTATGAACTTCATTTCCACTAAATATTGAATGTTAAGTTAATAGATGAATTCAAATTGTACAGTGAAAATAGTTGTGGGACAAAATTTGCAAACATAAAAATAAAAAATAGAGGGACCAAACTTGAATTTCCACTATAATAGTAAAATTAAAAGTGTAATTAATTCTAACAGTTATTGCCAGCCATATTACCGTCTTAGGTGAAATTCAGAAAAGTAAAGCAAAAGTTTTAAGAAATTAACCTCGAAGAACCTTGAGCACCTGTGCACTTTGAACAAAATCCATGCACGCACTGCTAGACATTTTGTTCGATTGGTTTGATCTGAATTCCACGTTTCAACAGAGATTTATAGGCTGGAGTTCTTGACCATTCATCAATTTCACTAGCACGTAGAACGGGTAGAGGATGTGACAGTTGTCTTGTTTGTGCATTCCTAATCAGCAGCAGAAGTTTAGCATCTGAATAAAAAATCAAAATAGAACTTGCTCTAAACAGGACCCTACAAACCTTATATACCTTATATACCAGCCAATTGGGCTGGAAGCAGCTTTTTCATAGGAACGAGCTTGCTCTAGGAATGCATCCACATTTAGTTGATCAGCCATAGATGGACATCCCCCAGCTAATTTCATGAGGACAGAGATGACAACCTCTTGTGGGATTGGGAAATAAAAATTTTATAACTCAATATTTCAATCAACGTACAATAACCAATCTACAGATAGATTATGATATTTGACATCAGCATACCTTGGGATCTTGAGCAACAAGAAGAGCTGCACGATCACAAGTCAACTCAGCAGCTCGGAGCCAGCGGAATAGCTGCTCTTCCAAAGTTCGAGCTATTATACCGCCAATGCCTACAACAAATGACACACAATGAATAATTCAGTTGAACAAAGTATGAAAAAACTCATTGTTTTCATCAATATTGAAACAAGAGACACAATAGATAGGGTTAAATACTTAAATATATATATATATATATATATATATATATATATATATATATATATATATATATATATATATATCCACTGTCAAAATAAAAAACGCTTTAAAGAGAAAGCAAAAAAGTTTGAAAAAACTTGCATTATGAATAAGTTTTCAAGGTATATTCAACTAGTGGTAAGAGTGACATGGGTTTTATTCCCAGTTTAATTCATAGGAGTCAGACAAAAAATGTTTCTTACTGTGATCATTCAACATAGTTAACTACTTTAACAAAATGTATAACATCCACTTGTGGGTGTATTAATACATAGTTGAAACTGAAAAAAATGCTCCAATACCAGGCACAGTATACGCTCCAAGGGTTAGAATATTTGCATATGTAAGCCACACACCATGATCACATTTTAGGTGACCCAGCTCATGGGCCAAAACAGCCTGTTAAAGTGAACTGATCACAAGTTAATGCACTTTGGAACCAGAACAATGGATAAAATTGAAAATATTGCTTTACTTGATCAAGCATATGGGAATAGAAGAACCTATATGTCATATGGACCACACTGATTTTTTATTTTTTTTGTAGGGGGTAGCTAAACTTGTTAAGAAGTTGGGTTGAAAATTAAAATTAGAACCTGCAACTCTGCTTTTGTCAGGAGCTCCACAAGGCTGGTATGAATGACAACGAAAGGCCGTTTACCACTTATAGCTAATGTATAAGCATTTGGCACAGGACTTTGACGAACATATAGATCAGGGGCATCAACATTTAATATTTCTGCAGCTTCGACCATTAGGTTGTCAAGATCAGGAAGCTGACAGGACAAGAAGAAAAGTTATCTGAGGTGACATTAGATGGAAACAACTCAGCAGAAAACATAAATGCATTCTTAGTCAATCCATGTTGCATAAAAATGATAAAATAAAAACATAATATCAAATTATCATTATTGAATTGCACAAAGAATGACTGACTAACTACATAATTAAAAGATAAAATATGTCAGACAGCTCAACTGGGCAGAAATAAAAAATGTGAATTGCAGATACTTGACATCTCTCATATATTCAATCAGAACCAACAAATGCAAGTTGGACAAGTTAATTTAATGTTCTGTAATGGTTAGACAGATGCTCATGCACATTCATCTACAAGTACACAAGCAATGGAATGCACTCTAATTCCTCATTTTTTAGGAATAAAATAAAAGAAAGTGGAATTCGCTGATAGAGCTTTTCCAACATGTATTGTTTCTTTTTTAATGCATATATATTGGCACATTTGAACTTGTTCAGATATGTGAATGCATTCACAACTGTATTATGGTTCATGACTGTATGTCTGCACAGCCCTTTTGCATGTAGTAACAGTGGATTACAACAAAACCCTGCATTTCCTCAAATAGGCAAGGACTATTTAAAGCAGGGAAAACTTATCTATTACACTACATGTCAGAAAATAATGCCCTTTGCCAGGTACTTGTTGAATTATATTTATTTTACTTAGTGTAAAGGTAAAGGATACCTGATTTTTAGAAACAAGGACAGATGTCCCAATGTTTTCAAGGAGCATAACCTGCTCAGATACAGTTCCTACAATTCATGGAAAGGGAGCCGTGTTATAGTGCAACCTTGCCAGTTCAGTATAAGATTATTCAAACATATCATCAAACAGAAGACACTTGAGTAACAAAAGCTACATATCTAAAACACGGACATACTACAAGGACAGCTATTTTCCCACCTAGTATTTGAAAGCATGCATATAAGCAGTGAAAATTCTTAATTAGTATAGTGATTGTGTCTTTGTGCCTCATAAATCTGGTTGAACATCGTCACATCAAAGCAGACAAATTCACTATTTTTTATATGGAAAAGAATAAATACTCAACCATGCAGACAAGATTATCAACACAAGAGAAGTCCTTGCTGCTAAAGATATAATGATATTATTCATGGGCTTCTTGTTCTAAGTCCAGATTATGTATTGTTGATTGTTCTGGTATTCTGCAAAAACTACAAAGCAGTGCCTTGCTGTGTGAGCAAAAATATCAAATGACTTTTTCTACCAACTTAAACAATTTCAGATACTTGCTTAAGCCAAGTGAAGTATGTGTGCAATCTGGACCAGGCAGAAAAAGTTATAGTGAGACCAAGTGCTGTCCACTAGACCAGTGACTTGCGAGGAAATATAAGAGGGGTACGAGTATGAGGAATTATTGTCTATCAAGGGCGCATTTGGTCAACATGTTGGAATTGAATCCAATACATTGAACTATTCTATGTGTGCTGCTCTAGTATACCTATCTCATGTGTACTAACTAATAAGCCAATAAACTTTTGACACTTTATTAATGAGTCAATTATCAAGGGCGCATTTGGTCAACATGTTGGATCGAATCCAATACATTGAACTATTCTATGTGTGCTGCTCTACTATACCTATCTCATGTGTACTAACTACTAAGCCAATAAACTTTTGACACTTGATTAATGAGCCAATCATCTGACATTTATAATGATGAGTCAGTAATTTAGGACAAAACTTAAATCTATTTCCTATATGTTTTCAGTGTTATTTTACTGTCAGAATCGTGGTTTCACTTCAATAATCTACATAACAAAACATGATACTTTTATATGATATTTTTAGTACCTTTTGTTTTATAAGCTACTTTTAGACCCTATTAATATATTTTTACTTTGTCAACCAAAAACCAATAATCTACAAGACAACTATTTGCATTATAGGGGTCAGCATAGATTATGGAGGTAAAACTTAAATTCTGATTGAAGAATACCACCAAACGCATCTAAGGAATTTCAGTAGGTTTCGTCCAATACTTTATTACTTATAGAACACACAAGTTGGGTACACGAGGGTTATATTAGAATCTTCCAGTGAGTATAATTTTTCACAAGTAGTCAAGTACCATCACTCAATATATCTCCATCCTCCACTAGAAAAAGGGAGCAAAAAAAGAAAAAATAAATAAAACAGTCTAGAACGTGTTAAGTAAACTACACGAGTACACATACCAATAAACCTCAAAATAAAAGCACAATAAACCAAAACTACACTGCTTAGGACCTGTTTGGTTGAGTTTCTGCAGATGTTTTGGTAGGAGAAAAAAAACAAAAGAAAAAGTCAAAATGTTTCCCAAATCCCTAGTGCGACTTTTTACAAAGTAATTCTAAAAAATCCCACATATTTTAGAAAAACTATATGAGACTGTAAGACTGTAGATGAAAGACTATAAAATAACTAGGGTTCTAAGCTACCATAGAGACTAAAATTGTAGATAATTCTCACATTACCTCCCCAAGGGATAAGAAAAGACCTTTTAAAGACAACAAGGTTAAGCCAACAAACTCACATAGTAAGCCTGAGCCCATTTCAGAAAAATAAAGAAAGAGTTTAAGGGCTTGATTGGTTTGGTTTTGTTTTTTTAGTTTTTGAAAGAGTTTTCAAGAATAGTTTTCAAAAACTGTTTTCGGGAAGAAGAAAAAAACTTGTTTGGTAAGTGTTAATTGAAAACTGTTTTAAAGATGTAAAAATAGAAAAACTCATTCATATTTATTAAATTGTCATTAATGGAAAACAAAGAACAACATATTTTTATTATATTTTGGGTTTTCAAAACAAAA
Organism: Psophocarpus tetragonolobus; assembly: GCA_037954015.1. Taxonomy (NCBI): domain Eukaryota; kingdom Viridiplantae; phylum Streptophyta; class Magnoliopsida; order Fabales; family Fabaceae; genus Psophocarpus; species Psophocarpus tetragonolobus. The sequence goes on along the minus strand of CM075691.1, from coordinate 36,927,739 downwards.
ATAGAAAACTGAAAAACAAAACTACTTTCAGTTGTTTCTGTTTTTTAGTTTTTAAAAACTAAAAAACCAGAACTGTTTTCGAAAATTGTTTTCACAAAACACTACCCAAACGAGTTTTTTAGTTTTTAAATACTAAAATTCTAAACAATCTTATAAAACTGTTGCTAAACAATCACTAATATTCATGTACCGGCAATGTAAATGAGTTTTGTACTCAGTTACTTTTAAAGTATTAATTGATAAATTATCAAATTTCCTATCCATGAAGGGTCATGATGGAATGACGCGGTAAACTATTTTTTACACCGAGGGTGCATCAACCCTTTTCTCATAAAGAAATAACCAACATAACAAAATATATGAAACAACAAAGCTACTTGGACCCATAATAATCCTTCAGACAAGAGGGGAAATGATTGGGCCCATAAGAATATGAGACAACTTTTACATGAGTTTGAGTTTAATCAGTATAAATAGACACCAAAAGAATCTTACCCTAATCATAGCTTGTGATTTATATCGCTTTTAAAGTATTAATCGAAAAAATCATCAAACTTAACAAAACTAACTTTTTTACAGCACAATCCTCTTTCTCTATGAATTTACACATTAGTTAAACTTTTAAGTAAGGAACAACTTTTTTTTTTCGTATTTTTTTCTCTTAGAAGAGAGAAATTCCCCGCAAACAGGCATAGAACAGGCAATAGTTTGTTACCTAGAAGAGCTTTTCCCAGTTCGTTCAATCCCGGAATTGCTCTGAGTAACAACGTATTCTGGAACAACAAAACGAAAAACCACAGCACCAACCATTAGCACTTCCCAAAAAGCAATTAAACAGTTCAGAGCTTAAGTCTCTGTTTGGCCGAACTATAAAAAAAAAAACGAATTTTTAAGGAGAAGCGAAGAAACGCGAAATTGGGTGCACCTGTTTATCAAGAGGGTGGCGAAAATCGTCGGCGTCGAGGTCTCGGAAGACGACGGCGGAAGCCGCTCTACAAACGGGGATTATTCCCATTTTGCGATTCTTCCGAACGTGCCCGAAGGCGATCGCCGAAGCGCCTCCGAAGCTGAACCTGTCCGAAGCTAGGACTCTGAGCGTGGGTTTGTGGAAGAGGCATAGAGTGGAGAAGGACGTGGAAGCCATTGAAGTGAAGAAACGCGGGTTTGAGCAATTGTGAAGTGAATGAGTGCTCAGTGCACACAGTTTTATCGTATGGCATATTGATATGATAGATATTTGGGTAGGTCACAAGAAATAAGGCACTTTCTCTCTCCCTCTCAAGGTTCTATTTCAAAAGTGCTGGATATTTTTATCATTATTCAAATTTTGAAATAGTGTTGAAGAGTTGGAGAGAAAAACTGCATAAGGTATCTAAATTTGATCATCATTCAATTGTTCAAATATTGTTTGGAGAGAAAATTTGTAGAAAAGAATTCAAATTAGAGTCAGAAGTGTTAATATGTATTATTAATTTTATTAATTAGTATTTTAAAAGTTATAAAAATAAAAAATTATAATTCAGTATGGTATAAAAATCTTTTATACTGAGAAAATATATCAATTAAATTAAAAGACTATTACCATCAATTTTATTTTATGTTTTAAATCAAAAATAAAAATTAAGAGACATTATTTTAATAACTAGATAGTTATTTTCTTAAATAATTATGAGTCGAATATTATTTTTAATGAATTTTAAAAAGGTGGTTTATCAAGAAGAAGATTTAGCTAAAAAGGTAAAATGATTTAAAAAATGTATAGAGCAAAAAAGTGTATTCTCTTTATATTATATTAGAGGGAGAGGCACCCTTTGCGATTCTCTTTATATTATTAAATAAAAAATAAAACTGAGTAGAAAAAAAAAGTTACATAAAATAAAATAAGAGAAATTACTTAAAATTTAATAGTTACTTGAGGATAACAAAGTCCAAATAAATGTGAACATCAAAATGAGATATTTTCATTATTATAGTTATAGATAAAAGAAAAAAAATAAAACATGAAAACTAAAAAGGAAAAAAATTATATAAAATTTAGTAGTTATTTAAGCATAAAAATGTGCAAATAAATGTGGACATTAAAATAAAATATTCTTATTATAATAGTCATAGATATACTAGTGAAAATAGATTTGGTCTATGTGTTTGCATTTATAGTTTGTTATATCATTAGGAAGAAAAGCAAGTAGAGAATGTAAAAGAATGGAAAGGAAAAAACACAAGAAAATAGAGGGAAAAAATGAAAATGGTTTTTAAAATCATGGGAGACATAGATGTAGTAAGGAAGTTAATTATTAGATGATTATGATTAGTTATATCATATAGGGAGGGTAAAATGAAAATTTTGAAATATATATACCAAAAGAGATTATTCCTTTTATTAATTGTTATAGATAATGATATGATATAGAGTTATAGATTAAAAATGGTAATTTGTAATAAATTTTAACATAATGAATATTTTGGCAAGATGCAGCACTTGTTAGAATGAATGTCAGGATTAGTTACAATTAGGGTAGACATATGATCAAGGTTCACAATTTCCTCTGGACAGGTTTTGGATTTTCTTTTTTTTATAAACCTAATTATAAGAAAAATTGAGTTTAATTTTGGAAGTCCTTGTAAGTTCAAATTTAACTTATACTTTGTTTAAAAGGATAACTTTTTTTTATTTGAACTTTTAGTTTGTATTAATGTTATAACTTGTTTGTTGTAAATTGTGATATTTTAAATTTTTATTATTAAAAATATTTAATATTTTAAATTATTATGAATGATGATATAATTTTTAATATAATATAAAAGAGCTTAGTTAATTTATAAATATTAAAATTTTATTTATTTTTAAAATATATATGTAGTCCGTTAAATTTACAAACTTCACATATCAAATATAAACTCTTAAACAGAGTCAGATTATTTTTAAAAACTAAATTTATAGACCCATTTAAAATGTAATTTTCATATACGGATCCATCTAGCCATCTTAATCAATAATCACGACACATGCATAGAGTTCCCAAAAAACAACACATTTTAAAGTCTTTTTCGACACATCACAACACATTTACTAATTCCAGTCAAATAGAAACATGCCATGGTGCATCCTAACCCACGTCGTAATTGATGTTGGCAAAGAAAGAGTTTAGGAAAAAAAAAATCAAAAAAAGGGTTTAGAAAATTTGGGTCCTCTTAAATGGATTACTTGTGCAAGGAAGATTATTGTTATTGGTTAACGTAAGGGTAGTTGTGACCACAGCTGAGCTTATGGTACATGCTTCGCGCCACTTCATTTTCATTTTATGTTAACTCCTCACTTCGGAAACCAATGGGTGCACGGCTTCTTATTTTGTTTCTTAATGTAAAATTACATTTTCACCCATGACTTCAGTATCATTGGTGTTGAAAACATGTATGTGTTATTATTTTCTAAGATTTCAACATTTGAAAAGTGCAGCATGTGTTACTTTTTAATTATACTATTTGTTTTATCAGTTTTTATAAAAGAATTTTATACTCACGTGTAAGGTTTGATTAGTTTGGTTTTACTTTTTATATTTTAAAAGAGTTTTGAATAATAGTTTTCAAAAACTATTTTTGAAAAAAAAAAATTTATTTAATAAGTGTTATTTGAAAATTATTTTAAATATGTAAAAATGAAAAAGTTTGTTTATATATTAAAATTTCATTAATGAAAACAAAAAAACAACATATTCTTATTATATTTTGAGTTCTCAAAACAAAGATAGAGAAACGAAGAAGAGAAAAAGTCTATAATATGATGAAAGAGAATTAATGGAGGATAATGCATTAATTAATTAATGATAAACATCTAAAAATAAAAACAAGTTAGCTCCTAAAAAAACTCCTGTATTTTTTCTAAACACATTCTAAGTCAACAACTTTATCATAAATGCGGGGTTGCAATTTAACGCCGAAGTAAAAACCTTTTATATGCTAGTTAAATCCTTGTTTTATTTCAAAACAACTAATAATTTCTTAAACCTAATTTTTCATAAATTTATAAAATTGTTATGTAATAATATGAATCTTTTATACAAAATGAATTTTTTGAAAGATATAATCTCTTAAAATTAAAAATTTATTTTTCAGCAACATATTAATTACTTGTATTAATAAATATTTCAATGTTATGGATAAAAGAAATAATTAGGTGCTCCCAATATTTATTTTTTGAAAACTAGTAAATTAAATAATTGATTGAAAATTAATTTAGTTTTATTGGACAATCCCAAAACCAGGCTTATTTTATAGGTTCGTAAGTTTAGAAAACTAAAATTTCAGTTGTTTTATAAATATTTTAAACCCTGATTTTCATTTTAAAAATAAATTTTAAAATAAGTTGTGTTTATAAATTAAAAAATGTGTAACTTATAATTAAATATGGTTAATTTTTTTAGTTGTTTCAATAGCATTTTATTATCTAAAACATATTTTTGTTGCATCAAAATAAAATAAATTATTTTAAAATTTATCTAAATAAAAATTAAGTATGATTATAATCTATTATATAATTAATAATTAATTATTAAAATAATCTATCTATTTTCCATAAACCACACTCTAATTGTATTCGTTCATGATCCATGTCTATTAATTAATATAGGTTTAATTGCATATTTTTTAATTAATATAGGCTTCATTGTATATTTTTTTTTCCATAAACCACACTCTAATTGTATTCGTTGATGATCCCATCTCTATTAATTAATATAGGTCTAATTGCATTATTTTTTATTATTTTAGTAATTTCGAAAATTTTGTACCCAATTTTAAAAATTTGTAATTTTTGGATAAAAGAAATAATTAGGTGTCATTAAGCCTTGATGATAAAAATTGATAAGTTAATGAAAATTATTCATTTTTTTTACATTAGAAGACCTGATTTTTTAATTTTAAAATAAAAAAATTAAATTATTAAAAATTTAAAAAATGTATAATTAATATTAAAAGAAAAGAGATAAAATACAGAATCTAAGAAATTTGTTTCTCTGCATATTAAAGACGACAAGCACGTCATTCATTTAGTTTTATTTTTTTAGTTTTTAAAATGAGTTTTGAAAATAGTTTTAGGTAGAAATATTAAAATGCATCATGCAGGAGTTTCATTTTTTAACACTTACTAATTATTAAAAATAAATATATCTTTAGTTAAAAGAAAACAAACAAAATAACATTAATATTTTTTTTCTTTTTCGGAGAAGAAAAAAAAATTCCTTCTTCAGATGACCTCGTTTGAAGAAGAATTCTTTTTTTCTTTTAAAATGATTTATATTTTATAAAATAAAATTTTAAGAAATTATGTTGTAAAAAAATTATATTATTAAAATATAAAAAATTTAACATATAAAATAAATATTAAAAATAAGTTTTTAATAAAATAAAATCAATAAAATATAAAATTTTATTGTGACAAGTTTCTCGTAATAAACTTCTATATTTTATTATTTATATTTATAATATAAAATTTTAAAAACTGTATTATAAATAAATTATATTATTAAAATATAATATAAATATTAAAAATAATTTTTTAATTAAATTAAAATTTTAAAATATAAAATTTATAAAATATTCAAGTTTATTTCGGAGAAGTTTGTGCGTGATAAAGTTTTATATTTTATTATTTTATATTTTATAATATACAATTCTAATAAATTATATTATTAAAATATAAGATTTTAAAAATATAATATAAATATTATAAATAAATTTTTTTAATCAAAATAATATAAAATTTATACAATATAGAAGTTTATAAAATTTTTCTTCTTTAAAGGAGGCTATTCAGAGAAGGGAAAAAAAAAATTTCTCTGAATGAGGCTGTTTGAAGAAGGAAAAAACATTTTTCTTTTTCGGATAATTTGTTCTATAGAACTAGGGTTGGAAAAATAGGCGAGTCAGTCCCTTTTTTATCCATCCCACCTTTGGTCCATCAAAAACGGGTTGGGGCAGGCTAACCCATCATAATCAGGACGAGTCAAATTGCTTGGCCCATCCTGCCATTAGACAAGGTTTGTCAAATTTTTGAAAAATGATTTTTTTTGTTATTTTTTAAAAAATAATATAAAATTTATTATAAAAATTCATCTTTATTTTTTTATAAGTTAGATTTTACAATAATAAATAGAAAAATCACAAAAAGTAAATCATGAATAATTGGTTTTATTTTTTTGAAAATATTATGCTTTTACACAAAATAAAAGACAAATAAATTCATGACAAAGTTTATTTTATTTGCTTAACAAAGTCATTTTTATAAATTCTACTTAATCAATTATTTTATTTTTTAATTATTTATAATTATTTTATTAATTTATATAAATATTAGAACTTTAAAAACAAAATAAAATACTGGTAGCTAACAAGACGGGCCAAAATCGGTCAGCAAGCTAAAAACACTAGCCCAGGCTGCCAAAATGAGGGCATCAAGCCTGACCTATTTACCATTCCTACGTAGAACATGTTATTTTATTTTGAGATGTGAGTGAGTGAAGTTAATTTATTATGGTAGATGTTGAAAGAGAAGTGAGAATTAGGGGCAGAAAGAGAGACACGGAGTAGTAAAGTGAAAGGTTAAAGGATATTTTTGGATTTTTCAAAAAATATTTAGGTGAGTAGGTTTTAAATGAAAATGAGATATGCATAAAATGAAAATCTCATCTTCAAACTCACAAACTAGCCCACGAGGGAATGAAGAATAAACAAGTTGGATCAGTCTAGTCAAACCCACCACAGACTAATGGATTAGGTGGATTGGCCCACTAGACTTCGAAAAAATAGCAAGGGTAAAGGTGGTGGCTAACGAAGGAGACACTCATCCAAGAAAGACCATAAAGGAGAGAAAGAGGAATTTCTCTTATGGAGGAGACACTGTCTAAAAATGAAGAAAGGAAGAAGAAGAATGAGCTTTAAAATTTCGGATGAGTCTAAACTCAAGAGATTTTGAAATCTCACTCACTACTATTTCAAATCTCACTTACTTTTTTACAATTATTTTTATTATTTTCAATATACCCTTAACCCTTAATTTTCTCTAACATTGTAACCTTTGGTCGCCACCCTTTTTTTCTCTTTCTTTCTCCTTAACTTCAGCCTCCAACATTTATCTAGTGATATTAAAAAATCCTTTTCTGAAAACGCTTCCCTGGAAAAACAATTTTTTTCTTCTCCAAAGAAGTAAAAAAATTTGAATTTTTTTTGTTGGTCTTCGAAGAAGAAAAAAAAAGTTCAATTTTTTTGCTTTTTCTAGAAACTTTTTTCGCTCTTTAGAGAAGGGCCTTTTGAGAAGAAAAAAAAATTCAAACTTTTTTGCTTCTCCAAAGACCATTCTCTCGAGAAGCAAAAAAATTTCATTTCCTCTCCGGAAAGGCAAAAAAAATTGCAAGTAAATTTTATAACAGATTGAATAAGGGCATATATGCCTTTTTGTAGAAGTAGGTATTATTTGAAATAGTGTAGATGCTATTTCAAAATCCCTCACAGACTCGGTAAGTCATGTCACCATACTCAGACTATTTTTTACAAACCTTTATGTTTTTGCTTGGCCCAGACCGAACTGGTGGTGGGTCTGCTCTACAAGAGTGGACCCCTTTTGACAGTAATATTTATAAGAAGTGTTTTCTAGACGAAAAAAAACTTGTTTGATAAGTATTGCTTAAAAATATTTTAAATATATGAAAATGAAAAAAATTGTACATATTTATGGAAGTGTCTTTAAATAAAAAAATCATATTTATGTGTTTCAAGTTTTCAAAACAAAAACATAAAATTGAAAAGTAATTCTACTCAAAGTTATTCTCTTTTCTTTGTTTTTAAAAACTAAAAAAAACAAACTATTTTCACAATTATTTTTAAAAATATTTAATTTTTAAATAATAAAATACTAAAAACATATTTATAAAACTCTAGCCGAAGAAGCCGTAAATCTATATTCATTAAACAGGCTAGGCTCGTTCATAAAAGAATAACATGAGAATAGGAATCAAATCCATTATTGCATAGTAACAAAAAAAAAACTGAACTCATAATGTTTTGAAAAATAATAACTAAAACTAGGACAACATTGGAACCAGTTAAATATAATATTTTATATTTTCTTAACAATTAAGCCATTAATATAACAAAAATATATTAAGCAAAACAAACACAATCTATTGGTCTTCCACCTAGTTTAGCACACTAAATTAAGTTGCATTAACGTTAGAAGAATGACTTAAATAGATTTTTAAAATATAAAAATAGTACTTTAATGTGGGTATCTAAAGACATGTTTAAAAAACAAAGATTTTTGTTTCTAATTTTAAAATATATAAAAACAAAAATTAGTTTTGATTTTAAGTTTTTAAATTTTTAAAAAATATCATTGTTTTGGTTTTCAAATTTAAAATATTATTTTCAAATCTTAATCTCATTATAATATTTTTTCTTTAGAAATCGAAAATCAATAGTAAATGACCAATGGTCAGAGATAATATTCAATGTCGAAGGTGGAGGTTGGAGGTGATGACTGATGACCATTTATTAGAAGTGACAGCTAGTCAAAAGTGGCGACAAGTGAACACTGATTTGGTCGGTGGCCGGCGATTAGTGATTGTTGATCAGAGGTGACAGTCGATTGAAGGTGGCAATCAATGAGCGTAGGTCGATGGGAGCAGCTAGTGATCGTTGGTCAGAGGGAGCAATCAGTGACCATTGGTTGAAGGTGGGGGTCAATGACTATCGATCAGAGGTGACGACCATGATGGTTAGTTGAAGGTGGCAGTCAGTGAACGTCAATTAAAGGTTGTTGTTACTAGTGACGTTAGTCAAAGGTTGGGTCAATAGTAGCAAATGATGTCAAATGTTGAAGTTAAATAAAAATAAAAACAAAAATCTGAAAACAAAATTTTATTATTTTTCAAATGTAATGAAAACTATTTTGAAAATAACCAAAAAACCAAATCAAAATCATTTTTCTCAAACACATTTATGTTTTCAAAATACATTTCAAAAGCAAATACCAAAAAGCCAAAACCACCTCAAAATGTAGGTGCATGCCAAAGTTGCAGCCCTGGACACCATTTCCCTGAATAGAACCCTATCAAATTTGGCACAACCATTAAAAAAAAGAAAAAGAAAACTATGGCCTAGATCATTGGCCAATGCACACACCTTCTTCTCCCTCCTCAAGGCGTGTCCCCGTTGCACAACATTGCGCTTGCAAGTAAGTCTATATACAGGTCATCAAGTTCGAGTTGGCCTTTAATCCTCATGTGGTTAATGAAATGCCTAAGAAAAGTTTGAGTCTTTGGGCATAATGGTTTGTAGGTACATGTAAAAGTTTTTTTATTATGTTAGGGGTTAACATGTAAATATGGGTAAAGGTGAAATTGTCCTGTTAGTTCAGATAACAAATAGTATAGGATTACTATTGTATAAAAGGATTCTCATATATTGTTAGAGCATCATGCATTGTTACTAACAAATTGATTTCATTTTTCTATTTCTTATCACTATTTCTCCCTTAAGGTATTTTGAACATATTAGTTGGTATCAGAGTGTCGATCTTCAGCATCAGATAGGGATCAATATGATGGCATATGTTACTCGATACCAAACAACTACATGAGAAATAGAAAAAAAGGTCATAGCTGCAGTTAACTTGAGATTGGAAGACATAGAGAAACAAATCGGTGAGTTGTAGGAGCTAATTCATAGTTTGGGATTGCAAATCACCTAATTGGGGAAAAATCATAATCAAACGAGTTTAACTATGGAGAATATAATGTCCCTATCAAATTCATGAAATTGGAATTTTTGAGGTTCACCTGCAAAGACATAAATGGTTGTATTTTCAAATGTGAAAGGTTCTTTTCATTAGATGACACATTGGAAGGAAATAAGGTGACGTTAGCTAGTGTAGCTATAGATGAGAAATCTTTTTTTCAGTGGTACTAGGGTCTTAAAAGGAGTCAAGAGGGTAAATTAACATGGAGATTGTTAGTGGTTGCCAAGAAGGTTCGATTCAACACAATGTATGAGATCCCATGGAATAATTTGTACAACTAAGGCAAATTAGATCCCTGGTTGAGTATTAAGAAGCTTTTGATGGTTTGGTGTGCAAGGTAAACTTAAGTGGGGCACAAAGCTCAGTTGTTATATCACTGGGTCGAACCAAAGATATTGGTAGAGGTAAAACTATTTCCCCAAGATCATTATTGGAGGTCACCCAGTTGTCTAAATTACAAGAAAGAAACATATTTTTACTACATGACAATGATTAAAAGTTGTTTGATGGTGTTAGAGGTTAACATGTAAAAAAGGGTAAAAGTGGAATTGTCCTATTAGTTCATATAACAAATAGTATAAGATTGCTAATGCAGAAAGAGTTTCTCGTGTATTATTAAGGCATTGTAAATTGTTAATAACAAATTGATTATCTTTCTATTTTTCTTATCACTCTTTCTCCCTCAAGGTATTTTTTAATGTATTAGATGAAATGTCATAGAGAAATATCGTTACTTTGAATGCTATGATTTATGGGTTAAGTGCTCATGGAAATGTGGATGATGCTCTTGGTTTTTTTTGGAGATGAAAAAGGAGTGAGTTGTTGTCATGTTGGGTTGATTGATGTTGGTTGCGAGATTTTTCATTCTATGAAGTCAGATTACCAAAAAGTATATATTTAACTTTTATAGAAACAAAAATAATACAAAAATTTTTACAGGATGTATTTAATAATTTTATAATTCTTATAGGTGTGAAAAACATATTTTACCTTTTTAATTATTAAATCCACATTTTAAATCGTTAGACATGTCAGCATCATTACTAATATCGTTGTTGATAACTTCGAAAAATATGTTTAACTTTTCTAGGAACAAAAATAATACAAAATGTTTTACAAAAACGTATTTAATATTTTACAAATTATAGGTACAAAATATATATTTTATTCTCCAACTATTTATATTTAAGAAAACTATCTACACTCAAAATAAAGAATTAACTATTAATAACTATAACAATAATCTATACTATTAAAAAGGCAATGGACTTATTTGGTGTTGCTTTTTAAAATACCAATACTTTAAATTTATCAACCACTCTCAGTTTATAACCACTCTTTTGTCCCACATTTTTGCACAATCAGCAAGTTGTTTTTAAAAACATTTATCTATTAATTGTCCGTGATTTTATGGTAGTCAAAATTTTGATTTTTCAAATTTTAAAACTAAAAATAGAAAACTAAATTCTCTCTAAACAAAGCTTAAATTAATAATAAAATCAGAAAACTATCAATTTAAAAATATTATTTATTTATCTTACTTCAATTTGAAAAATAATAAATTAAATAGAAATGATAAAATAGTTGACTTACTTGATTAAAAAAACTATCAACATTTTATTTCGATTTAATTATCAATAATTTTAAAGATTGAAAAAATCAAACTAAAGACTAGGAATGTTTAGGGTTCAGGTTGGTTCAATTTTAGGAGAAAAGGAAAATTGAACCAATTAATTTTAATTTTTTTAAGTTGATTCACATCGTTGGAATTTTTTTCCTAATCCAAACTAAACCGAACCAATGACAATCGAGCTAATTCGATTCAAATTTGAGGAAAACCAATTGCTCTATAAAGAAGACTGTTCTCATTCCCATCTTAATTTCTTGCTTTATTTTATAGTTTTACAATGAATGTACCTGTAGATTTGGTAGCATTTGTTATTTATATTTCTTCTTGACTTTAAAAATTTCTTGTTGATTCAAGATTCATTTTTGTTTGTTTTTTGTTGGATGCATGTGTTTTTTTATCTATTATGGTATTTTGGGATCACTTTTGGTTCCATGTATTATTGTTACATTTGTTTATTACTTATGTTCCTTTCCTTTTCCACTCTTTTGACTTGGGGACCAGTCCTTTTTAAGAGGTGTAATGGACCATATGAAGTTGTTAAAAAAATTGTTCTTTTGATTTATGTTTCACATGAGTTGTGAAAAGTTTCATCATGACAGTACCAATGCATGCTTTTAGCATTTTGAAAATTGTGCAATTAGGACCATTTGAGTTGGATTGAGACATATTTGTTCATGTAGTTAACATAGCCTGGATGCATTGCAATTTTGAGAAAGTACAAGCTTGGTATCATCTTCTTAGAGTGCTTGAATAGAATTGTGAACAATTGTGAGTGATATTCTCTTGAGTTATTGAGTGTCACCTTTGAAGGCATTATGCTTGATTTTGCTTGATTCTCTTTGCGATTGACTTGCATATGTATATAGAAAGGATCAAGGCAATTTTGTTCATGTGTGAGAGCCTAAGCCAAAAAGCTTAGCTTCACTTTGAACTTTGCAATCCATTTTGAGCTAAAAAGAAAATTAATTTTGTGCTTCATAAAATAAACCCAAAGCCAAGAGAAAAACAATTCACTGTCTATACGTTAGGGTATAGGAGAGCAATTGCAATGTGATATGAGTTTGAAAGCAAATTTGGGGGAGGGATGTGAATGGTAAATGTCGTAAAAACATCTAAGCCACTTTTATTTAGAAAAGATGTCACACTTAAATAAAATTTTTAGTTGTAATTATTACCTTTTCTTCATTATAGTTATTTATGAAAAAAAAAGAAGAGAAAAAAATTAAGAAGTATGACATCTAAAAATTGTTTGGTGCAAATGAATTGATAGATATATAGGAAGGTTTTGGGAATTTCTTGTATTTGGTGAGAAAGAGATGAAATGAATAGAATATTATAGTTGCTCTCTTGATCCCTTGGTGTTATTTGTATATCTAGAAAAACCAATTTTCTTTCAAAGCCCGAGCATTACAAGCCTATTGAAGTCCTTGTGATCTTGTTTGTGTGCATGATTCAGTGCATGAGAGAAGAAAATCAAAGCTAAAGCATGATCCATCATTTGTGTGATTTAGAATTGTGTGATTAAGAGAAACACTTACAGGAAATAGTAAGCAATCTTGAGTGAATTGAGAGTGGATTACCATTCTTGCCTCTGACTTGAAATCTCTTTTTGCATCCTTGTTATGGTTTCTTGACAAAGCATCTCGAAAGATTCAAGTTAATTGGTCCATTTATTAGGAGATTTTGAAGTAACCATGAAGAAGAATGTGTTGTTTTGTTTTGGAGTAATTATGCTTAATTCATTGTAGTGTTACAAGTTTATGATTTGTGGTTCATGATTTGAGTTCTTTGTAAGTTGCATTTAGCTTTTCTTTCTTTTCTTCTTTTGCTTGAGAACAAGCAAAGTTTCAAATTTGGGGGAGTTGATAATTGTGTAAAGTATTTAATTTTTGTATCATTAATTAGGCAATTATATTACTTTTTTAAGTTTGTAAGTGATTTTTTCCTTAATTTTAATTCTAGTTTTTAATTAGTTTAAATTTCAATTAGTCAAATTAGTTTTTAGGTTACATCTACTCATTTTATGCATTTTTTCGTGTAGAAATCATGAGTGAAGTCCACTGTTGAATTGAAAGAAAAATCAAGCTGTCAAGAGCCTTTTGAAATTTTTTGCTTCAAGCCATCCTAGAGTGGCTGAGTGAAAATCAAATAGAGAGCAAATAAGTGTATTTTCGCTTGACGCAATTTGAGAGTGACTACACTAGACATTACTTAAACTGGAAAAGTTTCTCCCCTATAAAAGGAGAAAATGATAATTTATTAGGACTAGTATCTTTTAGAGGGTGCATCATGGCTCTAAGCTCTCTCCTTCTCCATCTTTTGCTTTCTCTCATTTCTTGATGTATTTGGTGCTACCCATGGCCATGCGTAGCTAATTTCCACCATTATTGGGGTTAGATGTAACCAAACTTAACTCTCTTTGTATATTTTTTATTTTTATTTAAGTATATTTGGTTTTCTTCTTTGTTGGTATTTTATTCTATTCTTAATGCTTGTTGTGGAGTGATAAACCATAAACTTGTTGTTTTGACATGATTCTAGTCGGGAAGCACTTTCATCATCTTGATCTGAAGCAAAAGACTCATTGGGCTTTGTTACTAAAAATAGAACATAGCTCATTGATTATCTTGAAGTCACAAGACATAAAGCTAGTTCCTTTATTAACTTTGTGAGGGATCAAGACTTAATGAAGGAACTAAGACTCTTTTCACCTAAGGGATTATGCTTAAGAAAAAAATTTTTGGCTGATTTGAACATGGAAATTCGATTTGAAATATGCATTTGAGCTTTTAAGTATAAGAGAGTGACATTTTGGTGAAGTCTAACCCCAACAGTATCTTTCATTTTAGTTTTTGTTATTTATTTAAAAACCACAAAAATATTTTCTTTAAGCCAAATATGTTCTTTTTTTTTGTTTATAACCACAAAATCTACTAAAGTTCATGTTTTTATTGCTTTATGTTCATTAATAGCTTAGTTGGTGATCTTGTAAAAATTTTCTAATATAACACAAGTCTCTGTAGATATGATACTCGATACTCATATTTTATTACTAGTATGATTGGTGCATTTTCCATAAAATTTTCCTAACAATATTATATTGGGTTTCTTTAATATATTTTAATTTGACTAATTTTGTATACATGAAGCACTTGATATTTTTTATAAAATTATGAATTTAGTAGATTAATGAATTTGACTAATTTGAAATATAAAATTATTTTTTATGATTTAATGAAAATAAAATTTGATTTTTTAATTTCTTGATCGGTTTTCCTCAAATTTGAATCGAACCAACTCTACAAGTGATCCCAAAATACCACAATAGACAAAAAAAAAACACATACATCCAACAAAAAACAAACACAAATGAATCTTGACTTAGAAGAAATTTTTAAAGCCAAGAAGAAATATAAAAAACAAATCCTACCAAATCTACAAGTACATTCATGGTAAAACAAATCCTCATGTGGTTGGGTGTTGCTATATTTTGGGGAATTTTGCTGATGCCCATCACATGATTAATGAAATGCCTGAGAAAAGTTTGTAAAAGTTTTTTTATTATGTTAGGGGCTAACATGTAAATATGGGTAAAGGTGAAATTGTCCTGTTAGTTCCGATAACAAATAGTATAGGATTACTATTGTATAAAAGGATTCTCATATATTGTTAGGGCATCATGCATTGTTACTAACAAATTGATTTCAAGATTAGCAAATATGATAAGCACATAATTTCTTTTTTCTAAGCACATTCATTACAGTACCTAAATGTTCCATATGCAACTCAAAGCTAGTGCTATAAATCAAAATATCATCAAATTATACCACAACAAACTTGCCCAAAAATTCCCTTAAGACATGTGATGCAATCCCACCTAGCATGCATCATGGCTAGGAGGATTTAAGGAAGGCATGGTATGGATGAAAGCTCATTGAAGATTGGAAGTCATAGTCTTCATTTTTTAGCCTGTAAATATTTTATTTTAATTAGCTAAATAGGAGTATATTTTTAATTCCTTTAAGGCCATGTATATTCGACCATATTCTTTTTAGTTTAGAAGGTATATGTGTCTTTAGTTAAAAAGGAGGAGTAAGCTTAGAATGGGTGTATAAGTCAAGACATAATTTTGGGCTAGCCCATTCAATTTAGGAGATGTTAATTGCACCCATGGGGTGAACTTAGGTGCCTCACTTAAGTCCCACATTGCCTAGAAAAGTGTGCCCAAGCTCTCCCTTGGGGCTATATATACTTATTCCCCCTCATTGTAAATTTCACCTTTGAAGTTGAATGAAAATAGTCTCTTTATGAGCACATTCTTAGTAAAAGGTCTTGAGGATCCTCTCTCTTGAGGAACCTCTTCCTAGTTAGTTTTTATCAAGGGTTTCTTCCCTTGTGGTAAACCTAAACACTTTGGCTTATCTCTCTTTGAGAGTGACGCCCCACCTCCATTTTCTTTCCCCTCCATCATCCATTTCATGGTACTTGGAATCTCAAGGAGAAGATTAAGGGGAGTGCAAAATTTTTTTTGCATCAACATGGTTCATTAATCTCATAAAAGTACTAGGTGCATTAGTCAAACCAAATGGCATAACTAGTCACTCATACAAACCATATTTTGTTTTAAATGCAGTTTTCCATTCATCGCCTTCTCTAATCCTAATCTGATTATAGCCACTTTTCAAATCAATTTTTGAGAACACACATGCACCATACAATTCATCAAGAAGATCATCTAACCTGGAAATAGGATGTTTATAGTTGATGGTGATGTTGTTTATGGCTCTACAATCAGAACACATCCGCTATGAGCCATCCTTTTTCGGCACTAGAGTCACTGGTACAACACACAAACTCATGTTATCTCTCACCCAACCTTTGCTCATGAGTTCAACCACTTGCCTTTCAATCTCCTTAGTTTCTTGTGGGTTGCTTCTATATGCTGGCTGATTGGGTAATGATGCTCCTAGAATAAGATCAATGTGATGCTCAATTCCCCTAAAAGGTGGAAATCCACTAGGTACACTTGCTAGAAAAACATCTTGGAATTCTGCAAAAGAGGTTTAACACAAGATGACAATTCAAAGTTTTCAAATTGGTTAGCATGCAAAAGCTAACTTGTACAATACAATAAATATAGGGGTTGTCTTGCACAAAACAGCCTCTTAACTTTCTTCTTTTTAGCTAAACAATTGTGTTTTCCCTCAAGGGCTTCACTCTTTTTCTTCTCAAGTGTTTCACTCTTTTTCTTCTCAACTGTTTCACTCGTTGTTTGCTTTTCTTTTCTCTCAAGAGAAATCTTTTCTCTCATTTTAATTTGATCCTCACACAGCTCTCTAGGACTCAAAGGCTTTAGTACAACTTTCTTACCATACACAAAGGAAATTTTATTAGTAAAGCCATCATGGACAGCTTTAGTGTCATACTGCCACGGCCTCCCCAAAAGAACATGGATGGCCTCCATTGGAACTACATCACATAATACTTTGTCTTGGTACTTCCCAATGGAAAAAGCCACTTCAGCTTGCTGTTTTACTTGTACTTCTTCTCCTCCATTAAGCCATTGAAGCTTGTATGGCCTAGGATGTGGTTTAGTGTCCAAATTCAGTTTTGACACTAATCTTGCACTCACCACATTTGTGCAGCTCCCTCCATCAATAATCACCATATCTTCCCATTGATTGAACATCTTGTATGGAAAATGTTCTCCTTTGAGATGCATCCATGAATTTCTACCAAGTAACCTCCTAATCATGTACACCTCTCCCTCTATACCCTCCGTCTCCTCTTCACTCTCCTCTTTTTCTCCAGTACTAGCTTCTGATTAGCTTGTGTACTCCCCATTATCCTTGAGAAGAATGGTCTTCTTTGTGGGACACTCATATGCATAATGACCCATGCCCAAGCACTTGAAAAACTTCATTTCTCTAGTCTTCTTAGGGGGTTGTTCAACATGATTTTGAGGTGTTTTCCAATAGTTAGAAAGCACTGCATTGTTAGAGGAGGCATCACCTTCTTTCTTGATTCTATCCTTCCAATTGAAGAAATTAAAGTTGGCAGAACTCCTCCTTGCTGTCCCCTTTCTTTTGAGTTGTTATTCTACTTTGATTGCCTTGTGTAAAAGATCCTCCATTTCTACAAATTCTTGTAACTCCACAACATCTCTAATATCATGATTTAAACCACTAACAAAGTGAGCCATAGTTACCTCCGGATCTTCTTCAATTTTGGCTTGGAGGATTAGCACTTCCATCTCCTTATAATACTCTTCAACTCCTTTGCTGCCTTGAATAAATTTTTGCAACTTAAGTTTCAAGTCTCTATGGAAGCTAGAAGGCATATAACGCTTCCTCATGATTCTCGTCATTTCTGCCCAAGTATCCACCATAGGTTCTTCATTGTTTGTCCTTTCTCTTTGAAGCTTATTCCACCAAGTGAGTGCATAATCTGAAAACTCAGTTGCTGCAAGTCGCACCTTTTGCTCCTCATTGTAGTTGTTGCAAGAGAACACATGCTCTATCTTAAGCTCTCATTCTAAGTATGCCTCCGGGTCATTCCTACCCTTGAAAGGAGGTACATTCAGCTTGATTCCTTCAATTCTTCCCTCATTCCTATTTGGCCTTCCTCCTCCTCCTTGTTGGGTTCTATTCTCCAATTGGTCCAACCTCTCACAGAATTCATCCTATTGTTGCTTCATCAACCTCTCCAAGTGTCGAGTAAGGGTTATGATTTGCAACTGAATTTCATTGTTTAGGTTTCTTTCTGCCATTGACAAAAAACAAATCAAAGATAACAAGAAAACAATATATTTTCTGTTTGAGAAACCTTACCCACCCAAGTGTTTGCCCACAATTAGGCTTTTACTCTAATGAACACTCTTGCCTTTTTCCCCTCTATATTTCTCCTTGAGTTCTTACCAAGCCAAGAAGAGAACATAAAGAAATTCACCAATTTGAGTGCAGCCAAGTTAAACCCAAGAAAAACTAACAAAAATGACTCAATTGATGCCAAAAAGAAAGAATCAAATACTAGGACAACAAACAAATTTTTTTTTTGACACAACAAGGAAATGAAATGGCTCAAAATGACACTGATAGGTGCAGCAAAATTATACCAAAGTTAGGTGCATAATTAAACACAATATGTAGCGACAAAGACTATGAATTTGCTCAAAATTGATCCAACAAAGGTACAAACAAACTCAGAATTTGACTTGAAATCAACAAACAAGGTGCAGAAAAAAAAAAGTTTCAGGGTTGAAAATTGTAGAATTTCTTCCTTCAACCAACCATAATATTACCTTAAGAATGAGATTAAAAAATTTCTAATAGCATGAACCATTCAGCCAATATAATTTTAATTCATTTTGCATGCTCTCTTTCACTTTTTTTTTATATATATTTTTTTCAGACCTTCAAATTTTTTTTTTTCGTTTTTAGAATTAACAAAGGCCTAACTTTTGCAATGGTTCAGCCAAAGAAGACAAATAAGGTGATATCAATATGTTATAAGAAGTAAGGAAGGATATTACCACAAAGTGCAGTCTTGCAATTCCTAGAACCAAAGCTCTCATGACCAAATGATATGATTCCCCTAAACTTGTTCAGAATCAATTTAGGACCCCTAGGAAATAGGCTTTCTAACTTAACAAAATTAGACAAAAAGATTAAGGAATTAAGCGTGTAAAATGCAGAATTGAAACAAAATTAAAATAAAAAAATGAAGCATTAATAAACAAAATGCAACGAGAACAATTGAATTGAATAGGTGCAGCTTTGATGAAAAAGAAAAATTATATTTCCAGATTAGTTCAGTTTTAGGTGTGAGAATTGTGAAAGAAAGGGACGAATTTTGGTGAAAGGCGTCACACTCCCAAGGATGGAAGATAAACCCAGAAATTGCTCACACAAGGGGTAGTTAACCTTTGATAAATCTCTAATTCTTAGATTACTAAGAACCCAGGAGAAAGCTCTCACAGAACTTGGCAAATTGCAAAATAGAAGTCTAATTCTATTCCCCAAGAGTCATGCACAACCTATAAAAAAAGCTCTTCCAATCCGATGAAAGTTATAAAAAACTCTCCTAATTAAACCAAATTATTACACTTAAAACCAGAAATGTAACTGCCCAAAATTAAATAGCACTTAGCCCAATAATGGTAATTAAGGGGTTGCACTAATAACGTTAATTAAACTCAGCCAAAATAAAAAAAAAGCTTTTATTTGCATAATACTTCAACCACTATCCACCAAGTTTGACCGCCTACATTCTTCAGTTTTATTTGTGATAAATTACCCTTCCATTAAGATCACACACTAATTTAATTTTTGCTCTATGTCTTTCACTTTAGGTACAGCCTCCAGAATACTTGCTACCACTCTTTGTAAAACCTTTTTTACTTTCCTAGCTCTTGCTCTTATCATAGGAGACCTAAGTCCTTCAAGCACCTTATTGTCTTTGTTTGTAGGTGCCTTCTCATCACCCTAAATTCAACTTCTCCGTTTTGATCTCTCACAAACTTAATAAAGGAACTAGCTTTATGTCTTGCAACTTCAAGATAATCAATGAACTATGTTTTATTCCTAGCAACAAAGTCCAATGAGTATTTTACTTAAGATCAAGACAATGAATTTAAACTAATTATAAACTATAATTAAAATTGAGGAAAACATCACTTACAAACTTAGAAAAGTAAGATAATTTCCTAATAAATTATAAAAAAATTAAGTACTTTAGGCAATTATCAAATACGAATAACAACTTGTATATATTTAAAGTAACTCAATACAAGCAAAATAGAAAATAAATATTTAATAATATATATATATATATATATACACACACTTATGGTTTGGTTCAGGCTGGGTCAAGTTAAAACCGAGAACCGAACATAGGTTCTGCTTGGTTTGGTTCAGATTCAGACTTGATCAAGTAAAAAAACCAAACTAAATTAATTGGTTCGGTTTGAAATACCGATTTCATCAGGTTGACCCAAACCAATGAATACCCCTACTAAAGACTCAAAATTAAAACTAGTTTTGGTTTCTAACATTTTTTAAAACAAAATTTAAAAGGAGAATGCCAATATTACATTTAAAACATATCCCTAATTAAGATTACATTTCTCTCTCTATGATGTGTGTGTGATTTGTTCACTTTGCATTGAAACTAGATGTGGGATATTCCCCCTTATCATCACAGGTGAACAATTTCTTTTTTAAAAATGTGGAGGTTGTTTTAACACTGCTCATTCTGCCACCACAAAGGTAAAGACTATTGGCTATTTAAAATTGTTAATTCTATAATCATTTAAAAATTTTTTATTTTGTAATGATTCAATTCTTCATTTTGCAGTTGTTCTTATCATAGTTTGGCAGAACTTTATGCAATCTCACCTAGCATCATGGCTAGGAGGATTCAAGAGAAGGAGACTAGGCTTGGATGGATGCTTACATGAAGACATGGAGCCTTAGTCTTAGGGTTTTTTACTTGTAAATATTTTATAATTACTTAGATATTTAGGGTGCATAGTTTTATTCCCTAAGGCCATGTATTTAGGCCATTTTCCTTTCTAAATTAGGTGTATAGGTGTAGGAAGTAAAAAGGAAGGAGTAATCATAGAATAGGCCCTTATTTTAAGTGTGTTGGCTTGTCCATCCCCTAAAATAAGAGTTTCTATCCACACCCATAGGGGTGTACTTAGACACCTCATTTAGGCCTTAAGCTTGGGTCAATTAGTCTTAAGCCTAATTAAGCCCAAGTCCCATATTGCCTAGGTTTGTGTGTCCAAGCTCTCCCATTGGGCTATATATACTCCTTCACTCCCTCTTGTATGGACACGCTTGATTGAATGAAGTGAGACTCTTTTTGAGCAATTTATTCTTGAGTGTCATTGAGAATCCTCTCTCTTGAGGAATCTCTCCCTAAAAGCTTTTATCAAGGGTCCTCTCCCTTGTGGCAAGCCTCAAGTAAATTTTGACTTATCTTTCCCTTAGAAAGTGGCGTCAAAACCACCCCCCTCCTAGCCCTTTCCATCCTCCATATTTTTAGAGGAAGGAACCTTGGTTGAAGAGATCAAGGAGTTCATCATGTGGTATCAAGAGCCATCTTCATGAAGGTTCGTTTCCTCTCATTTTTCTTCCTAGTTTAGGCGTCATTTTTAGTTAATTTTCTGCAGTTTTTTTATTTTATTTCTTGCTTCCTTTATTGTCATTTTCATTTAATTTTTATGTCTTTTTAGTTTATGTTTTAGTAGTTTTCTATGTTTGCAATTTAATTCCTAGTCGTTATTACTTTCTAGATTCAATTTAGCTTGTTTAGGATTTAGGGTTTGTGTGTTCTTCTTTAGGATTTATTCTTTAATTCTGCCAAGTTTTTTTTTATTTCTTTTTATTCTAGTGCTTATCCTAAGAGGGTCATGGTAATGACTTCACAAAATTTGTGAAGGAAGCCACACAATTGTGGTTTTGATCCTTGGATGCACTTTTGCTTCTTTACATTGAGTTCTTGCATTTTATTTCTATTTTTCCTGCACTTATATTTCTCTGTTGGGCATGAGTTTGTAGCTGTTTTTGGGCCATTTTTATTACTCTTTCAAGTTGTGTCATAGTGTGCTCTTGTTTAGTCCTTTATTTGTCTCCTAATTTCATGTTGTGTTGCCTTTTAAATTTTCACCAAAAAGTGTGTTGTGCTTCTAAAATTCTTGTGATAAATCTCTTTGGAATTGAGCATATACTCTTGATCATAATTCCTAGAGTCCACATGCTTTAGATCATAGCATGTTTCAAAAAATATTCTCTCAATAATTGCTCAATTCTTTTTTTTCATAAAGTCCATTTTATTCTTATTGTGTTGGTAGTTTAAATTGTGATAGTTCTTTTGGGTGAAATTGTGCTTGGCTATTGGAGAATCATTTGGGCATTTATTGGGCTAATCTTGAGCAATCAAGCTTATCTTCACACCCATTATACTCTCCTTTGTGCCTATTAGTAAACACCTAATTTACTAGTCCATTTTTAGACTACTTTGTTTTCTTTGAATTGCATTCTTGTTCTCAAATTTTTTTGGTGGCTGTTTTCTTTAGGTTTATTCAAGCAAATATCTCTCTCATACTCCTTATCATTTCTTGCTTTCCAAACTGTTAAAAGGTGCAGCAAAAAAAAATATAGAAGTCAAAAAGAGTTAAATACGTATAAAAAAAAAAGGTGTTAGCAAAAGTGATTACAAGAAGTATAAAAAAATACAAAAACTTTTAGTGCACCATAACTTTGTTATTTCATTTGAAGGAGTGTTTAAGATTGTTGAAACTTGCTTGAAATTTTGTAATTAAGATTCGGCCATAAGCTTTCAAAATTGTGCAACTCATTGAATTTTTTGTTGAGTCTTTTATTTTTAGTCCATATTCTAATCTAGTACCATTCTAGGTTCCATTTTGTGGTCCTAACCTTTTTTTTTTACACCTTTTGCTTGTCTTGATTCTAAAATCTTTCAGTTTGTCTAAATTACTCTATCCATTTGGATTTGTGCTTTCTTTCTTTGAGTTTTCTTGCTTTTTACTTCTATTGCACTCTTTTGGCTTGGTTTTGGTGCGCCACTTGTAGGGAAAAGGAAGTTCAAATTCAAGTTTTCCACAAGGATGGCATTTTGAGGAGAGTTGAACAAGCTAAGGAAGAGACTCATTCAAAAGAGTAACACTAAATTTTGGAGAGAAATACCTTTTGGAGAAGCAAAACCTTGGAGGGAATCAAGACTCTGCAAAACTTTCCTTTTGTTTAGTTGTTTTAATTGGTTGTAATTTTAATAAGGCCATTTTAATTGAGGTGTTGGATGCCCATAAGGGTCACCTCCTTGTTTGTAATAGTTTATTTTCTCGTCTAGTATGGATAAGGATTTGGTACCCCTTATTCATACTTAGGAGCTTGTTTAGAACCTTTATCTTATCTTTAATTTTCCTTTGATTACTTTCACATTTAGGAAAAGTGCTTAAGTTCCAAAGGCTTAAGTCACTCTTAGTTGAGAAAACCTTCAAAAAGAGAGGAGTGTCTTTGCTTGTATGCATCTTTTCCAATTCACCTTAGTTTCAACCTTAGCATTCTAAAAGACATCACACACTTCAAGCAACAATAGTGTTAACCAAGGGTCACCTAAGGTAGACACTTTAGTTAAATTTGTAAAAGAATTTAAAGAGTGAAGGGTTGAAGAAAGTAAAGAGAGAAATAAGAGAGATGCAAGAGAGGAAAGAAGAAGAATAGAAAAAGAAAAAGAAAGAAGAGAAAAAGAAGAAAAAGGAGAAAGAAGATGTGAAGAAAAAGAGAGAGAGAAAAGAAAGAGAAGAAACAGAAGAGAGAAGAAGAGAAGAGAAAGAAAGAGAAAGAAAAGAAAGAGCAGAGAGAGAAGAGCAAAGAAGAGAAGAGAAAGAGAGAGAAAGGAGAGAAAGGGAAGATAGAGAGCGAGAAGAAAGAAGAGAGAGAGAAGAAGAAGAAGGAGAAGCTATAGGTCTAGCTCAAGTGAGAGTGAGGATAATAATGAGGGTCATAATAGACCTAGAGGGAGGAGAAACCAAACCCCTAAAGAACAAAACATAGACCTTCCACCCTTCTTAGGAAAAGATGATATGGAAGCCTACCTTGATTGGGAGATGAAGGTAGAGCAACTCTTCACTTGCTTCCAAGTTAGTTGATGCATTCTCCCCAAGCAAGGGCCCTATCACTAGGGCCATGGCTAGGAGAATAGAAGAAGACATGGCTAGAGTAGAGGGAGGAAGATCTCACCTCCATATGACCATCAAGTTATGCAAGCCATGACTTATTTACTTGTAATTTTTATTTTAGGAACCTAGGATTTTATTTTGGACATGTATTAGTCCATTTAATTTTCTAGGAGGTGTCTTAGTAATAAGAAGGGGTAAGATTAGCTTTTGGGCCTTTATTTAGGAAATAAGGGGGTAGTTTGATAAATACACCCTCTTTTGCTAAATAAAACCCAAAACTAATAAAGGAGTAATCTTGGCCCTTGGATGAGGTAGCTTGGGCACCAATTCTCATCTAAAGGAGGGTATTGATTGGACTTTGGGCTTCAATCCTCCTCCCTTGGATGACTCCTTTTAATCCTAGCCCTTTATTTCCTTCATGACTTGTCCAAGAGGTTAGCTCCCTCTATAAAAAGGTGCTCCTTCACACTCTTGTATTTTTTACACTTGATTGAATAGAAAAACCTTGAGTTGGCCAAAATTCTCTTAGTGTCCACCCTTCTCTCTTTGAGAATTCCTTAGGTTTTTATCAAGGGTTCCATCCCTTGTGGCAAACTTTCCCTCTTAGGCTTATCTTACCTTAAGTGGCGCCTAAAACCACCTCACTTCTTACCTCTCCACAAACCATTTCACCAAAGAAGAAAACCTCTAGAAAAAGATCAAGGGAGGCATGCATCATTTGGTATCTAGAGCATTGGTTCTAAAGGTCTAAACTCTCTTCCTATCTCATTTATTTTTTCTTTCCGTTTTCCTATTTTATTTTATCTTTAATTTCCGCAATTTTTTCTAGCTTTCCATTGTTGTTTATCATTTCCATTTATGTCTTGAGTTTATTGTTTTGAGTTATAGTTTATTTGCACCATTTATTTTTTGCTTGATGCAATTTATATTGTTCTTTTCTTTGCATCTACGTCTCTCCCATATTCATTAATTTCCGCTTAAGCTTTGAGTTGGGTGCTTTCTTGCTTGAATTTTGGTTTTGAGAATTTCTTGCTAAAAATCCATGCCGTTGTGGTGAATTCCACAACCTTGTGGTCAAGAAATTTAGACCAAATTCTTGTGTTTCCTTGCACCTAGTTGCCTTGTTTTTGCTTTATTTTTACCTTTTATTTTTCACTTTTATACTCTTGTTTAGTTGTCTATAAGTCATGTTTATAGTTTCCCATTTTGTCTATTAATTCCTTTTAAGTTTAGCCTCTTTTGTTTTTACAAAAAAAAATTTGAAACTTCTTAAATTGAGCAACATAGAGGGTCATACCTCATGTCTAAGTCTCTTTAGAAGTTCATGTGCTTTTAGTTTCAAGCATATTCTTTTGCTCAATTTCCTTTGTCTTTATTTTCCTTATACGTATAATTTGTAGCTCATTTGTGTGGTAAAGGTAGTTCTTCTTTGTGGGTATTTTCACTTAAGCTATAAGTTTGGTATTTGTGTTCAACAAATTACTAAAAACTTAACAAAGCTTGAGTCCAGTGGCACACCAAACTACTAAACCATTAACACATCTATAGCTACTTTGCATTTTGAAGTCATTTTTAGTAGTACCTAAATTGTTGCTTTTAATTTTCTTTATTGTTCCAAGCGCATAACTCTTTTTTATCAAGCACTAAATTCACAATCAATTTAAGTGCATCTAGTAAATATTAAAAAAAACAAACAAGAAAACAAAGTCTAAAATAAAATACAAAAAAAACAACGAAGGATTCAAAAAAAAAAAAGAGAACAAACAAAAGAAAAAAAAGTTTGAAAAAAATTCATTTGATGTACCTAACCTAAAATTAGCAAGTGCTTCAACTTTGAACTTGGAACCTTAAAAGAAATTTTATTACTTTTGGTACACTAGAACTTGATATTTGTGTTCTTCTACTCTTTAATCTAGTGCCATTCTTAGGTATTCCATTGTGTGCTCTCTTTCTTTTGTTTACCTTTTAGTTGTTGCTTGTCTTTTAAATCATCTTTCTAGTTTGTCTTATATACTCTTACCATTTGGTTAAGTGTCATTTTGATTTGTTATCTTTTATTGCTTTTTGAGTTTCTATTCGCACCTCCCCTTGCTACTTTTGGTTTCTTTGATTTGTGTGTTAGTGTCACTTTTGGGAGAAAGCTTGAAAAAGGAGTTTACCACAAGGGTAGCATATTTTGGAAGGTTGGACTAAGAGCCTAAGGGATCACCTCAAAAGGAAATACACCTAGCCGTGAGGACTTTGATTTGAGGGAGCATTTGGAGAATCATTTTTTGAAGACTTTACTTTTTCTTTAATTTGGGTGTATTAATTTTGTAGTTGGGAGTTTGAGTGCCCTTAAGGCCCTCCCTTTGGTTGTAATAAAATTTAATCAATTTTTTAGTTTCTCAAAAATTAGGTGAAGAAGGAAGAAGTGGTACACTTCCTTCAACACCTTAAGAGCTCGCTTTAGATCCCTTCTCTTTTGAATTTTTGCTTTAAAATTCTTGCTTTATTTTTCTTATTCAAAGCGCTTAGAAGGCGAAAGAGTTCCAAAGACTCATCAAGCCATTTTAGGCAAGAAAACACAAAAATAGAGGAGTGTTTGTTTGTGAAAATTTTTTAGCCACCTTTTTCCTCTTAGAAATTCAAGCACAATGACATCACACACCCACTCTAGTGCTCATAGTTATTCATCAAACAAGAGTGTAAACCAAAGAAATATTTCTAAAGATTACACTCTAGAAAACTTAAACATGGACTTTAGGGAGTGGATGGCAAAAGAACAAGAGAGAAGAGAAGAAAAAAGGAGAGAAAAAGAGTCCAAGGAGAAAAGAAAAATAAAAGAAAGAGAGGAAGAAAAGAGAGAAAAAAGAGAGAAAGAAGAGAGAAGAATAAGAGAAAGGAGAGAAGATGAAGAAAGGAGAGAAAGAAAAGAAAGAGAAAGAAGAAAAGAGAAAGAAGAAGAAAAAAGAAAGCATGAGAATGGTGAGAATTACAAAATGAAAGGGATAGTCTTAGGTTCCCCATCTAGACATACCGATAGGAGTGAAAGTGAGGAAGAATACTACAATCATCCTAGGAGAAACTCCCATTCATTCATGCATAATAATGGGCCCCTCCAAGGGAGCCCAAAATTGATCTCCCCCCATTTCATGGGAGGGAAGATGTGGAAGCCTACCTTGATTGGGAAATCAAGGTAGAACAACTCTTCACTTGCATGAGGTAAGAGAAGAAAGAAAGGTTCCAATGGCAACCCTTAGCTTCCAAGGGCATGCCATGCATTGGTGGGTTGGGTTAACCAATGAGAGAATCCGCACCAATATGCCTTCCATAAGATATTGGAATGATCTTAGAAGTGCTCTAAGAAGAAGGCATATTCCCTCTTGGTATGAAAGAGATCTTTTGGATAGACTCCAAAGGCTAAGGCAAACCAACCTTAGTATAGAAGAGTATAGACAAAAGATGGAACTTCTTATCTTGAGGGCGGGTATCATTGAGGAACCCAAGGCCACTATGGCAAGATTTTTGTGTGGGTTGAGCCCCGAAATTCGTGATAAGGTGGAGCTCTTCTCATACAATTCCCTTGATGAGTTAGTTCAACTTTGCATCAAAGTGGAAAATCAACTTAGAAGGAAAACTTTTAAAAAGGATAACCCACCTTATGTAAAGAGGGACCAACCTACGGGGAACTCTTTCAAGAGTTACCCTAAAGAGGAACATCCCAAGCACTTCAAAGAGCATAAAACATCACATATAGAGAGAAAAACCCCTACTACTAACTCTCACGAGAAAGTTAGTAGTATCAAATGCTTTAAATGTCTTGGGAGAAGCCACATTGCATCTCAATGCCCTACTAAGAGAAACATCATCATGAGGGCCCAAGATGTTTATAGTAGTGAGTCTATCTCACACTCCTCTAGTGAGAGCGAAGGAGAAGGGGTTCATGCATACCAATCTGATTATGATGAAACCGCTTATGCATGTGAGGGAGACCTCTTAATGATAAGAAGACTTCTTGGAAGCCAACCTTTGAAAGTGTCCTCATCTCAAAGGGAGAACATATTCCACACTCGCTATAAGGTGAATGACAAAATATGTTCTCTCATTGTGGATAGTGGGTCATGCTGCAATTGTTGTAGCTCAAGGTTGGTGGAAAAGCTAGCCTTGACCCCACTTCCCCACCCTAAGCCTTACAAGCTTCAATGGCTCAATGAGCAAGGGGAAATGGAGGTCAATGAGCAAGTCAAGGTTCCAATTTCCATTGGGTCTTATAAAGATGAGATCCTGTGTGACATAGTCCCAATAGAAGCTGGCCATATCTTGCTAGGAAGACCATGGCAATTTGATAAGAAAGCCATACACCATGGTCATTCCAATAACATCATCCTCACTCATAAGGATAAGCACATTAAGTTGTGTCCTCTAACACCTTCACAAGTGACGGAGGACCAACTCATCATGAAACATAAGAGAGATGAGGAGAAAAAAAAAAGCAAAGCTTTACCCCTAAAGCTTGAAAGGGGTAAAGAGGTTGAGTTGGAAGTTGGTGCCCCTTCCAAGAAAGTCATTAGTAAAGGGAGTTTATTTGCGACAAAATTGGATTTAAAGGAAGCCCCCTTAACTAACAGACCTTTCTATCTCCTCCTTTGCAAAGAGGCATCCCCCATTTCTTCCCCCTCCACTTTTTTCCCTTCTAGTTCTAGCACTGCCATAGAACTTGGACCTGAGAACCTACCTCAAGAGGTTCAAGAGCTTTTAAAGGAGTTTGGTGATATATTCCCTAATGAAGTTCCCAAAGGACTTCCTCCAATTAGGGGTATAGAACACCAAATAGACTTGGTACCTGGGGCTAGCCTGCCTAATAGGCCTGCTTATAGGACTAATCCATGGAGACCAAGGAGATTGAATCTCAAGTCCAAGAACTATTGGAGAATGGTTGGGTTCAAGAGAGCCTAAGCCCTTGTGTTGTGCCAGTTTTGTTGGCGCCTAAGAAGAATGGCCAATGGAGGATGTGCATTGATTGTCGAGCAATCAATAACATCACCATCAAATATAGGCACCCTATCCCTAGGCTTGATGACATGCTTGATGAATTGCATGGGGCCCAATTATTTTCAAAAATTGATCTTAAGAGTGGTTATCACCAAATCCGCATCAAGGAAGGTGATGAGTGGAAAACGGCTTTTAAGACCAAGTTTGGGCTGTATGAGTGGTGGGTAATGCCCTTTGGGCTTACCAATGCCCCAAGCACCTTCATGAGGCTTATGAATCATGTCCTTAGGGATTGCTTAGGAAAATTTTGTGTTGTTTATTTTGATGACATCTTAGTGTATAGCAAGAGCCTAGATGAACATGTAGGTCATCTTATGCGCGTCTTTTGCATTCTTAGGTCACACCAATTCTATGGAAATCTTGAAAAATGTAATTTTTGTGTGGAGAGTGTGGTGTTCTTAGGTTTTATAGTTAATAAAAATGGGGCTCAAGTAGACCCCGACAAAATCAAAGCCATCCAAGAATGGCTCACCCCAAAAAGTGTGACTGAGATCAAGAGTTTTCATGGTCTCGCGAGCTTTTACAGGCGCTTTGTGCCTAACTTCTCCACACTTTTCTCACCAATCAATGATTTGGTGAAGAAGGATACTCCTTTCCTTTGGGGTGAAAAACAACAAAAAACCTTTGAACTTATCAAAGAGAAACTGACCCATGCACCAGTTTTAGCTCTTCCTGACTTTTCTAAAACTTTTGAGCTAGAGTGTGATGCATCGGGAGTGGGTGTGGGAGCTGTGTTGTTACAAGGTGGTCATCTTGTGGCTTATTTTAGTGAAAAACTAAATGGAGCCGCCTTAAACTACCCCACCTATGATAAAGAGTTTTACTCTTTGATAAGGGTCCTTCAAACTTGGGAACATTATCTTGTACCCAAGGAGTTCATCATTCATAGTGACCATGAGTCACTTAAGTATTTGAAGGGTCAAGGAAAGCTTAATAAAAGGCATGCTAAATGGGTAGAATTTCTTGAGACTTTCCCTTATATCATCAAATACAAGAAAGGAAAACATAATGTGGTGGCTGATGCTTTGTCTCGTAGACATACCCTTTACACCACCTTAAGTGCAAATATTCTTGGATTTGATAATATTAGAGAAATGTATCTTTCTGATAAGGATTTTGGATCCATTTATGCTGCCTCTACATTTGCATGTAAAACCCAAAATGGGTTCTTTGTGAGTGAGGGGTACCTTTTCAAAGGTAGCAGACTTTGTGTACCCCAAGGATCTATGAGAAATCTGTTGACAAAAGAGAGCCATGAGGGTGGGCTCATGGGGCATTTTGGAATTAACAAAACTCTTCTGCTTTTACAAGAAAAATTCTTTTGGCCCCATATGAAGAAAGACATCTATAGACATTGTCGTAGATGCATTGCTTGCTTGCAAGCTAAGTCTAAGACAATGGCTCATGGATTGTACACACCCTTACCTGCTCCTTCTGCACCTTGGCTGGATATTAGTATGGATTTCATCCTTGGCCTGCCTCGAACCCAACGAGGTGCAGACTCTATCTTTGTAGTGGTAGATAGATTTTCAAAAATGGCTCACTTTATACCATGCCACAAGATAGATGATAAGAGCAACATTGCGAGACTTTTCTTTAAAGAAGTTGTCCGTTTACATGGAATTCCCCAATCCATAGTCTTTGATAGAGATGTGAAGTTCCTTAGCCACTTTTGGAAAACATTGTGGGCAAGGCTAGGAACTAAACTCTTATTTTCTACCACATGTCACCCCCAAACTGATGGGCAGACTGAGGTAGTAAATAGATCTCTATCTACTATGCTTAGGACACTTCTTCGAGGAAATCACAAGTCTTGGGATGAATACCTACCCCATATTGAGTTTGCATACAACCGGGTGGTTCAAAGGACCACCAAGCATTCTCCCTTTGAAGTTGTTTATGGCTTCAACCCCCTTACTCCTCTTGATATCTTGCCCTTACCCTTCCCTTCTTCTGTTCACAATGAAGGAATAGTAAGAGCGGATTTTGTTAAAAAATTACATGAAAGGGTAAAGGCCAACATTGAACATCATTCAAAGGAGTATGCTAGTAAAGTCAATAGGGGCAGGAAAGAAATTATCTTCAATGAAGGGGATTGGGTATTGCTTCATTTGAGGAAGGATCGCTTCCCTACTCAAAGGAAGTCCAAGCTTAGCCCCCGAGGAGATGGTCCCTTTCAAGTCCTCAAGAGAGTGAACAACAATGCATACATATTAGATCTCCCTGAGGACTATGGTGTCAATACTACCTTTAATGTTTGTGATTTGATCCCTTTTGTAGGTACTGATGAAGAAGATGAGGACCTATCAGATTTGAGGACAAATCCTTCCCAAGGGGGAGGGGATGATGCATTCTCCCCAAGCAAGGGCCCTATCACTAGGGCCATGGCTAGGAGAATAGAAGAAGACATGGCTAGAGTAGAGGGAGGAAGATCTCACCTCCATATGACCATCAAGTTATGCAAGTCATGACTTATTTACTTGTAATTTTTATTTTAGGAACCTAGGATTTTATTTTGGACATGTATTAGTTCATTTAATCTTCTAGGAGGTGTCTTAGTAATAAGAAGGGGTAAGATTAGCTTTTGGGCCTTTATTTAGGAAATAAGGGGGTAGTTTGATAAATACACCCTCTTTTGCTAAATAAAACCCAAAACTAATAAAGGAGTAATCTTGGCCCTTGGATGAGGTAGCTTGGGCACCAATTCTCATCTAAAGGAGGGTATTGATTGGACTTTGGGCTTCAATCCTCCTCCCTTGGATGACTCCTTTTAATCCTAGCCCTTCATTTCCTTCATGACTTGTCCAAGAGGTTAGCTCCCTCTATAAAAAGGTGCTCCTTCACACTCTTGTATTTTTTACACTTGATTGAATAGAAAAACCTTGAGTTGGCCAAAATTCTCTTAGTGTCCACCCTTCTCTCTTTGAGAATTCCTTAGGTTTTTATCAAGGGTTCCATCCCTTGTGGCAAACTTTCCTTCTTAGGCTTATCTTACCTTAAGTGGCGCCTAAAACCACCTCACTTCTTACCTCTCCACAAACCATTTCACCAAAGAAGAAAACCTCTAGAAAAAGATCAAGGGAGGCATGCATCATTAGTGAAGAGAGAAAAGTTCCCTTTGCCTCCCTAAGCTTCCTAGGGTATGCAATGTATTGGTGGTCTGCTCTAGTTAATGAGAGGCTTCGCAATCGTATGCCCCCAATCAAATTTTGGTTTGACCTTAAAGGGGCTATGAGGCAAAGACATGTCCCCTCTTATTATGAAAGGGAACTCCTAGATAAACTTCAAAGACTCAAACAAAAGAATTTGAGTGTTAAAGAGTATCGCCAAACAATGGAGCTCTTCATAATGAGGGCAGGCATAACTGAGGAGCCTAGGACTACCTTGTCTAGATTCTTAAGTGGCTTGAATTTTGAAATTCGTGATAAAGTTGAACTTTTGCCACATAATGATCTAGATGATTTGGTCCAAATTTGCATAAAAGTGGAGCAACAATTGAAGAGGAGGACTACTCTACCACTTCACACCACTCTTATTCAAATAGGAACCAACAAAAGGGGAACTCTTCCAAAAGCCACCCCAAGGAAGATTCCACCATCATGCATGAAAAGCATACACCTCTGCATCCTAGAGAAGATCCCCCTGCTAGCTTTTCTTCAAAGACTAGTAGTATTAAGTGCTTCAAATGTCTTGGGCGAGGCCACATTGCTTCCCAATGCCCCACAAAGAAAACCATGATTATAAGGGGCCAAGATATTATAAGCGAGTCTTCCTTTTCTAGTGAGAGTGAGGAAGAAGGGGACCATACACATTTTGACATAGAAGAAGGTTCTTGTGATGGTGATCTGCTAATGGTAAGAAGGCTTCTTGGAAGTCAATCTTATGAATTAAGCCCTACTCAAAGAGAGAACATCTTTCACACAAGATGCAATGTTTTTGACAAACCATGTTCTCTCATTGTAGATAGTAGCTCATGTTGCAACTTATAGTCTCTCAGGTCTTGGACACTAGGGCTTTAAAACGATAAATGTGTATCTACAAAAGGGACTTTCACACACAAGTCAATGTTGGGATAAGTGTGAGAGAATGAGTGAATAAAATATTGTACGTAGGAGTAAAGTTTCATTGTCTTTTATGGTAGTATTCTTGTAAATTTGTCCCTAATTACTCTTTTTAGGGAAATGAACCTTCTTGTATTGAGCTCATGCCGACATGAGATGGCGCTGACTAGTGTGAGTGTGCCAAGAACCTTAGGTGTGCTAAGTATCGAGATGTGTGATGAGCTAAGGTGTATCGAGTTGGGGGGCATCGAGGTCTAAGGTGTGAGCCGTATAGGTGCAACAATCATCTAAAATTGTTTGCAATCGTAACAAGTGATCAGTTTCTTTCTTCTGTTTAAGCTTTCGAACAATCATTTAAAATTGTTCATTCTGCAATTTTATTTAAAAATTACGTGATTGTTGTTTCTGAAATTTTTACCAAGCACCCTCTCAGTCTTGATTGCTTATTCTGCAATTTTATAATCCTCTTTCACTCTTCTCTTTTTCTCACGTAAATTATAGAATAAGGTACTTAATGTAATTATCTTTTTATTTAACAGAGGGTTTGATATATCATTTATGTTATTTATTATTGAAATTCTGAAAATTTTATTTCATGATGTTATTACTGTTACAGTTAAGGAGACCAATTTGATACCTGTTTTAAGTAATTGTAATTTATATTGTGTTTTTTTTTCTAGGCAATGTTGTCGATGAAATTTTCTTTCATTGATAAATGTGTTTTGGATTAACTTATTTTAATGGATACTTAAAAAAAAGCAAGTTACAAGCATTACTGTCGCAAGGTAATATTCAGTCATGTATGGTGAGCATGAGGACTTAATTCTGACATAAGTTTAATTTATCAATTTCTCATTTTTGGGTTATGTATTTACTTTATATTTATTGTTTAATTTCTACTTTAACATTTACTTAATATTTATTTTTTTCCATCTACCACCCTTGCATTTTGAAATTTATTAATTTCTTTCTATTTTTTTAAAAAAAAAAAACTATCTATTTTTTAAAATTTAGTCATCTCTCATTTTTTTCAATTGATTGATTTTATTCTCTATGTTAATTTATTCTCGTTTTATTCTTTCTCTCCTCTTATTTTATCTATTGTAATAAGAATTGTTTTACTAAAATCACTAATCCATTGATAAAATACTCGAAATAATAAATAAGATAAAATTACCCACATAAAATTTCTACGAGTAGAATGTGGACATGAAAAAGTAAAAAAAGAAAATTGGAATGAATTTAATTAAAATCTTTTGTACCTAAAATTAACCAAAGTGTCGAAAAGAGAAGTTAAGTGAAGTAAGCGAAAAAAATATCACAAATTTTACACTCAAATGGAGGAAAAATAAACATGAGTGTTTTATTGTATTAATATACCAATAATAAATATTTTTTAAAGTTTTAAAAATGGGAGACTTTAACTAACAAATTTGTTAATTAATAGGCAAATTTTTTACTAAAATTAAGTAAAATAGAAAAAAGAAAAAGGTTTTGTATCTTAATATATTAACAAGAAATATTTAAATCTCAATGGAGTATCATTGAATGTCCAAATGCTAGTTTGGTAATTAGATGCAAGCCAGGGAAATTGCTGAGTGGAATACTTCAACAGGGAGGCAACGATGTTGTGAGCTTTGCAGCAAGGGTGTGAAAACACAGACACACTTGTTTGTAACTTGTGCAATGTATGGGCACAACTTTTTTACAAGAGGGGTTTGTCTACAATGCTAACGAGTATGGTTACAAGCCATGGGTTTCAACTTATGAGTTTGGTAACCAATAATGAGAAATGAAGGAATGTATGATCTTATGTATGGTTTGCGAGACTATAACACATTTAGAAATCACACAACACTTATTGTGTTCGTGGAAATGGTATAAAGTAACTAAGTTTATAATGCACTCTTATGTGGAATGGATTTTGAATGTATTTGAGAGATTAAGTTATTGTATGCTTAATGGGTTTTCTTTGTTTGTCGCATCCCTTTGTACTCATGGAAATCATATTTTGTGTTTCCTATTTGTTTATTAATAATATTTTTTTCACTGATAAAAAAAATATATTTTTAAAATCTGAAAAATTAGAAGATTTGATTAATACAAAAATTTAGAATTAAATTTTAAGGTAAAATAAAAAGATAAAAAAGGCTTCGTATCTTAATATACCAACCAATTTTTTTTAAAAATCTGAAAAATGGGAGGCTTTAACTACGTCAATTAATATATTTTTAAAAATCTAAAAAATTGGAATATTTAATTAATACATGAATTTTGAATTAAAATTAAGATAAAATAAAAAAAAGTTTGGTATCTTAATATATCAACAAGAAATATTTTTTAAATCTAAAAAATGAAAGTCTTTAGTTAACAGATTGGTTAATTAATATATTTTTAAAAACTGAAAAATTAAAAGATTTGATTGATACATCAATTTTAATTAAAATTAAGGTAAAATAGAAAAAATAAGAAGAAGTTAGTATCTTAATTGGAAGCGTTATGCCCACCATAGTTAGAGGTTGTATCTATATTTGTTTTTAAATTGAGTGGTTGTCTCACCTAACTCACAAGCTCGTGATGGAATAGGTCAGGCTAAAATTTTGGGTATCATTAATAAGGTGGACCGAGATGGTCCGATTTGTTTAATAGTTAACATGTGTGGGTCGAATTGATATATTTTGACACCTCTAATCTTAGAGAATTTCTCCCTGCACTCCAATAAGTTTTCCATACACCTCCATAATTTCTCAAAATGGCAAAAAAATCCTTAATGAAAACAGTAAAAGTTTAATTACCACGCACCTCTTTCTTTTCTCTTTCATCTGCACCTCTCTCTCGTTTCGCATGTCTCTCATTTCTTATCTTTTTCGTGAGCTTATCTTGCATGACTTCGTTTTTCTTCTCACTAAATAAGTGGTTTTCACAATTCCGGACACCCCTGTAAAAAATTTGCAAATTTTTTTTCACAAGTCTGGATACCCTTGTCCGGACATGTAAAAAAATTTGCAATTTTTTTTAAAGTCTCGACACCCCTGTTCGGATTGAGTCTGGACACCCTTGTCTAGACTGAGTCCGGAAAATCCTATCTGAACTTGTAAAAAAATTTGTAAATTTTTTTTACAAATCCGGACACCCCTATCCGGACTTGTAAAAAAATTTGCAAATTTTTTACTATGATTAAATTTATTTTTTTACCTAGGATATTTGAGACTTTTCGTACCTTTATAGAGGTGTAGGGAGAAATTATGGAGGTGGAAGGAGAAATTCTCCTGATCTTAATATACCAACAAAAATTAATTTTATAAATATAAAAAATGGGAGCCTTTAACAACCACATTGGTCAATTAATATATTCTTTAAAATTTAAAAAATTAAAAGATTTAATTAATAAGTAAATTTTTAGTTAAAATTAAGATAAAAAAATTTTTGTCTGTCAATATACCAATAAGAATTTTTTTAAATTTAAAAA
The DNA here is from genome assembly GCA_037954015.1 of Psophocarpus tetragonolobus. Classification (NCBI taxonomy): domain Eukaryota; kingdom Viridiplantae; phylum Streptophyta; class Magnoliopsida; order Fabales; family Fabaceae; genus Psophocarpus; species Psophocarpus tetragonolobus. The sequence goes on along the minus strand of CM075691.1, from coordinate 36,891,046 downwards.
AATGGAAGACTTTAGCTCACAAATTAGTCAATTAAAAGTATTTTTTAAATTTTAAAATTAAAATATTTAATTAATAGGTCAATTTTGAATTAAAATAAGGTAAAATAGAAAAAATAAAAAAGGGTTGGCATCTTAATATACCAACAACAAATCTTTTTTAAATCTTAAAAATGGGAGCTACAACCAAATTGGTCAATTAATATATATTTTAAAATATAAAAAATTTAATTAATATGTAAATTTTTAATTAAAATTAAGGTAAAATAGAAAAAATAAAAAATGTTTTTGTATCTTGATATACTACAAGATTTTTTTAAAAAATCTGAAAATAAAAGGATTTAACTAACAAATTGGTCAATTAAAAATATTTTTTAAAATCTTAAAATTTTAATATTTAATTAATACATAAAATTTTAATTAAATTAAGGTTAAATAGAAAAAGGAAAAAAGGCTTTGTATCTTCAAATACTAAAACAAAGATTTTTTTAAATCTAAAGGATGGGAGACTTTAACTAATAAATTAGTTAACTAACATACTTTTTAAAATCTGAAAAACAGAAAGATTTAATTAATACATAAATTTTGAATTAAAATTAAGATAAAATATAAAATAGAATAAAGATTTGGTAGCTTAATATACCAAAAAGAAATATTTTTTTAAAATTTAAATCTGAAAAATTAAAAAATTTAATTAATACACAAACTTTTAATTAAAATTTAGGTCAAATAGAAAAATAAAAAAAAGACTTGGTATCTTAATATACCAATAAGAAATCTTTTGAATAATGCTTTATAGGATTTTTCTAACCTATATTGTAGGATCTCTATTATTAAATAGATTGTTGTATAATTTATTTGATTTTAAATTAAAAATAGATATTAAAAAATTAATTTTTACAATTAAATTGATAATATGAATGTCTATCTATTTTATAATTTTACTATTTTAAAAATATTCATTAACTTAAATTTAAGTAATATATTATTAAAAAGTAATAAAATAAAATATAACATCGAGAGTTTAAAAATTAGTTTTAAATTATAAATAGGAACTACATAATTTTGAGAATTTTTTTTGGAATTAATTGAGACAATGTTTATAAAATTATCGTTATATTCTGAATTGCTATTAAAAAAATTAAATGATCATGTTTTGCATTAAAATTTTTATAAGAGACTTATAAAATTATATAGGAATATTTGGTAAACTGATTTTATTTCAAAATTAATTAAAAATAAAATGATAATAATTAATTAAAAAAAACAAATAAATGTTGAGTAAATTTTTCTAATCTTACCTAATAATCTTTATCTAAGTAACATTATCTCTAATGAATTGTAGAGTAAACTTTTCTATTTTTATCTTAAAGGGAGAATTGGTCAAGTAAATGTTGACTTGACTTTAAGAACCTATCTTATCTCTAGTAACATTATCTTATAATCATCCAATCATTTAATTCAAAAATAAATTAATTTTGACCTATAAATACAAGTTTCATCTATGCATTTCATTACAAAAGAGTTTTTGCAATTCCTTTCTCTTTCTTGTTTCCAAATTTTGCATAATATTCTTGTCTAATAAAGTTATTTTATTTTACTTTCTTACACCCTTGTCACTCACAAAATTACAAAGTCAAGTTAATTTCAAGATTCTTCACCACTCATCATCAAACTTTTATTAAGATAAGGGGGAAATGAGATTTACAACCCTTTGTAACGTTAATCTTAATAAACTTATAATTATAATTGTTGTTACTTCTATTATTGATAATATTTTTTTTTATTTATAAGTTTAATTGTTCATTAATATATTAATTATTCTAATCTTTATTTTCAATCATTTAATTGATTGCTCAATAATTCCTAACTATACTAACTTTTAGTTATTCTTCAGAAATTATGTTTTGGTCCTATGTTGTTATTTAATTTATTTTCCACATATTATCGTCTCATCCCTGTTATTATTTATTATTTAATTTATTCTCCAGATATTGTAATATGATCCTTTGCTATCATTTATTATGTTTTTGCTTTAAATTTTATTTTTCTATCATATAATTTAAGTTATGATTAATTTTGGTGTACATATTTATATTCTATAGGATCTATCATCCTTTAAATTAAATTATTAATAATCATCTCATTTTTATCACGTGTATTACATTTCATTCAAAATTATGCTATAAAATTATTAATTATTAATTATTAAATTTTTATGGTAAAATAAAAATAAAATAAAATAATAAAAGTAAGTCTATTTTTAGAAACAACATAAAATATTCGAGAGACTATATGTAAAGTCAAATTATTAAAAATTCACAAGAAATATGATAATTAAAAAATATAATTTATAAAAGATATGTTTTAATATTAAAGATGAATTGATTTTATATTGATATATTATTACTATTGATTTTGAAGTAAAGTTTTTAAACTGAGAAATTGACCTTTATATCTATCTTGTTATTAAAATTATTTTCAATATCTTTTAATTCCTTGAGATTAATTATTTACAGAATTGTAAATTATTCTATGAATGATAATTGAAATAGAAGTACTATGCACATTTGTATTCACCAAGTCCAGTGACGTTTAGAACTATATTGTAATGTTGTGAGATGAACTTAACAAAGTTATAAGTTTCCTTGTAATGTTTTGAGATTATGTAAGCACATGAGTGTCAGTGTTGGGAAGTCACAGTTTGATACACTGTGAGATGAAAGGCAGGGACCGGGTAAGGTCTAAGAAGGTTTTAACCAAGTAGGTGGATATTTGGATAATCCAGATTAGCGTCCTAGACTAGGGTATTTATAGATCAAATTTGAAAACTTTCCATACTTGCTCAATATCGTCAAGGTTTAGTAGTTATATCTCTCTATTATGGGCTGAAAAATTGCTGGATTTCTCGAGAAAAATAATTATTATTGTACCAAGTACCAATGTTTTTATGAGAAAGATATGTAACTACCAATCGCTTCCCAAAGAAATGCTTGATGATCAGAGTGGATCATTAAAGATTAGATATGGATCCATACATTGAATAAAGTGAGATAGAGTTGTAGGTCTAACCTTAGGCCTTTGTTGTTTGTTAAGTCTATTAAGCTTGATGTTAATGTTTATAAAAATCTCACTCCTTTCATTGTTTGTTCAACAGAAGATTTTCTCTGAATATGCTGACTCATAAACAATACTTTAGGTTTGTAAATAGTCCATTACTCTGACTTATTTGGGAGGATGGTTATAATAATTAATATATCATATACTATAATATTTTATAATAACCATAATGTTTATAATATGATTATGGTTCTTTATATTAGATATTTTTAATACTACTTAAATATATAAAATAATAATAATTTGTCACATTTTAATAAATATATTATTAATATTAAGGTCGTTACATATACACTTGGTGTATGAGTGTATAGGTACAAAGTTATTAAATACCTCTTTTAATCAAGCAACCTATCTTGAAAAATGTAAATATTTAAATGATGTTTTCATTACAATTAATGTTTATTTTAATTTAGTATATTTTTTCGTCATCACACTTCGTTATAACACCCACCATCCATTCCCAAGTTCTTTTTTTTTCTTCATTTTTTCTACCCCATCTTCACCACCACGTTGGTGCCGCCACTACTATCTTCCACCGTCACTACTGCCACCATTGCCACAGTGGCAACGACAATAGCAACGAAGGTGGTAGTAGAGATAGAAAAAAAAATAGTGGTGGTGATGTGGGTGGTAGCAGTGACACCAACGATGGTGATTGTGAGGGTGGTGGTAGGGATGAGTGGGGTGGGGGAAAAAGAAAAAGAAAAAACTAATAGAGAACTACAAATGGATGGTAAGTGTTATAATTAAGAATTAAGTATCATGATAGAATAATAAATCAAATTAAAATCGGTTTTATTTAACATCACTTAAATATTTTTTACATTTTTTGAGATGTTAAATGATTAAAAGAGGTATTTGACAACTCTAATTTTATTTAATTGTTTTATATACTATTAGACTTTAGAATGTGTTTGGTTTGCCATTTGAACCGGTAGCTGAATCCGTTTCGATAAAAAAAATCTAAGAGTTTTTTTTAGGAGCTACTAGTTTTTTTAAAAAAGCTACTTCAATTAGTTTTTTAAAAAGATCTCCTATTTTCTGCTACTAGATTTTATTTTTACATTTTTACCTTCTAACAATTAATGCATTATTTCTCACTAATTCTTTGTTATCACATTATACATCTTTTCTTCATTAATATAATTATAATAATTTATAATATAAATGTATAATTATAGAAAATTATAATTTAAATATGCAATTTAAAATTTATATATTTAATTATAAAAATATAATTTAAATATTAATTATAGTAATTTATTATTTAAATATATAATTACATAAATTTATAATTTAAATATGTTACTATAAAAAATTATAATTTAAATATATAATTATAATAATTTATAATTTAAATATGTAAATTTATATTATTAAAATATATTATAGTTATTTTAAATATCTCATTATTCATATTACGATGTTCTTATTTGTTATTTTATAATGTTTTTCAACTAATTTACACTTTTCAGATAATTTTTCAGTTTTCATTCAACTTATAACTCATAACTAATTTTACTAACACACTTTTAAGTAGTATATTTTTATAATTAAATATCAAATTAAAATAAAAATACGAAGATATATGTTTTCCAGGAGATTATACTCTTATAATTGATAGTTAATAATTAATACCTTCCCATTGATATTTACAAAAAAATTATTAACTAAGGTATAATTATTTTACAAAAAAAAATGTTTACAAAAATATAACAACTAACAAAACAAAAAGACCAGTTTCAATTTGCAGAAACAAAAATCGTCGTTTAGGTGAAAAAGAGAAACGTTTGGCAGTGAAGGAAGACACGAGATAGGGCATAAGCGACAGTGCGTTTGGCTACCCTGAGAAATCGAACTCATTCTCTTTCTCTCTCTCTCTCCATCGTTTCTGCAACTTCAACTACCTTATGTGAGCACCCACCTGCAGTTCCTTCTTCTTCAAATCAAAACAATTAAAACCCTTTTCCTCAAATAAAAAATTCACAATCTTGCGATCCTCTTTCACTTTTTTTTAACATGAAACACAATTGGTTTCTTTTTTTTTTTTTTGTTGAAACATAAGGAAGCCGAAGGCATCGGTGAATCGACCCCCCACACCCGATATGGTCGAAAATACCCCTGAAAGAGAACCCACTCTTCAGGAACTCATCAACATCAAGGTTTCATTTTTTTTCCCCTTTTCTTTTACTTCAGTGTTGTTTTTATGGCTCAGTTCTTACTTTTTTGTTAGAGTTATTGTGGGTCTTCAAAAGTTTTTTTTTTTTTTTTTTAATTGGTGCTTAGCTGATTGAAACTGGTGAGAAGGAGCGCCTGATGGAGCTGTTGAGGGAAAGGCTTGTTGATTGTGGTTGGAAGGATGAAATGAAATCTCTTTGCAGGTATTTTTTATTTTATTTTATTTTGTCATCATTAAGAGAGGATTTGCAGGGCATTTTTGGGGTTTTTGTTTTGTTTACTATCAACAAGAATACTACCCACAAACACTTTTTGTGACAATTCCAGCTAAAAATTCAGTGAAAATTACTATTTCAGATCCTTGTTATACTGCCTTACTTTCTCTTTAAGCGTAGGATTTTTGTGATATTTTTGTTCTCATTTTGTTTTTAAGTGTTGGGTTTGTGAGATATTTTTACTTCTATTTAACTTTGTTTTCGGAGTTTAAGGTGATATTAATTTCTTTGAAGTACTTATTAGACAGTAGTATATAATTTTTTTTACTGATAAATGCCCCCCATATTGATTTTAATTGTGAAATTTCTTTTAAATTAAGAAACTTTAGTGATTTTATAGGTGTCTTAAATTAAACCTTAAACGACACTTAAAAAGAAACGTAGGAGTAATATCCAAATAAGTAATTCACTTTATTAAGAAAGTTAATGTTTTTACTTGAAAACAATAAATATGCCTTAAATTTATAATTCTTTTCAGAGTTATCCCCTATTCAATAATCTGAAGTCTTTGTATTTGGAGAGACAAAATGAAACTAGTTAGTTATTGAATTAAGAGAAATGCTTTTGGATCTTATAATAGACTGGAGGTAGTGCAAATATGGAGAGAAGAGAATGCTGTTAAATAAGTAAGATCCAAAAAGAATTGTCATTTCTAATAAACCTTAGTTAGAGTGTATTTAAAAAACTAAAGAAGTATGTCATAACATATGCTGTTAGGCTTTATGAGAAATGCTAATAAACTCTCTTTCTGATACACTCTGAACAGGATCTTACTAAAATGTGAATTTCATCTTCCGTTTGGTCAGTGTTATTTGCAAACAAGTAATTCAAAGTGTATTACTAAACCTCTATGCAGTAAGTGTTTTCTACTAGAGGGGAAAACAGAAGGAGGCAAATTTGAAATTAACATAGTCAATTCGTCATTCTATTTCTACACAGTTTTTCCCATTCGGAGCCCTAGAACAGGGGCCACTTTTTAATTTTATATTTAGAAACTTCTACTTAGGGGAGCCAGGAGCCAAACATGTTCTCATATGCTGATACCCTTTAATTTTTTTTTTCACATTGTGTATGTATTGACTAAGATATGAAAGGTTCAGATACTTTAGGCATCTGACATTATGCACTTTTGGTTAAAATATCAGAGACCACAGCCACTTGCTACATATCAAATAACAAAATTGATTTCTTTCCAACTGAAAATGAAACTCTCATTAGTACTATGACTATGTTATGTGCTCTTCTAAACAAGTTGAAGTTGTTTTATCATGTTGTACTGGCTCAACAAAGATTTGTCATGCTCCAATTTCTCTTTAATTGTATCAACATATAGGTGCAAAGTTGTTTCTATACAAGCTGTGTTGTTTGGCTGAAGGGATTAATGAATTATTTTTGGCTTGGTTTGGTGCCTGCTTTTTTGTATACATGTAGCGTGGGTTAGTTGGTATGCGCTTCAGTTAACACTTGAATGAATTATTAATACAAGGATATGTGACTTTGCGTACCATAATGATTCTGCAATAATATCAATTATTCTCCCTCACTGAACATTCTATCAACTTTGCTGCTTTATCTCCCATTGTTTCTTCCTTACTGCAGAGCTGTTGTGAAGAAGAAAGGGAGGAACAATGTTACTGTTGATGAACTTGTACATGTAATCACTCCAAAGGGCCGAGGTAGTGAATTAATTATTTCATAGTTTTATTTACTTTTCTTTTCTACATATAAGAAACTGCCAAACCTTTTGCATGATGCAATCTATGTAACCATTTGTTTTCACTTTTTGGGATAAGGCTTGTTGTGAACATAGAAAATTGGTATTTACTAAGCACCTTATTAGGTTAACAGCACAACATGATATAGATAACATGTCAAACTTGTTTTTCGCAGCCTCTGTTCCCGATTCCATAAAGGCTGAGTTGTTGCAGAGGATTCGCACATTTCTTGTATCTGCTGCTCTTTAATATACTTGCAAGGCTTTGTCAGTGTTAACCTCACCAATGTGTTGTAAAGATATGGATGGAACCAGAAAGAACTGCACTAATTTTGTACTGGGTTTTGTCTAGGAGGTATATGAGTATGTCTTGTAAAACCCATGATTATTTCTCCTTTCAATATAAATTTGAGAAATAATTTTTATCCTACATTAACAACCCCATTCCTTGCATTTGTTTTTTGTGCGTTCTACATCTTGTTACACCTAAGCATGTTGGATTACTTGTTTCAACTTCTGTGTTCTGAAATATCCTCTTACCACATCTGACATTAATAAAATTTCTGATGCAACTTGCAAGCATGTGGTGATAATAAATAATTCCTTTATTTGAAGATTTCATGTTTTTGTTTCATACCAAGATATCCTGGTAACAACTCACATATTTGGAGAAGAAAATAAAAAACTCAAGGCACGTTGTCCCACGCTAGAAATTCTTCTGATTATAGATGCATCAAGCAGCTCACAAGTGTACCTCTCTGCATTTCGGTTTAGATTCCTTAGTTAACATAAAAATTTAGAAATGCCTTATTGCAGCTTAAAAGGTACGGCCCCACTTAGGAAATGTATCAAAATTTCTTTACATACATTTTATTCAAGCTTGATTAAATTTTTGGTTTCTACTGTTTTTTGCGTTTTGAATTTAATTTCTGTTAAAATGTTTTCTGTTTTTATTTTTTTTGAAATTCCATTTTTTGAAGATGGTGTGTCATGTCATCACATCTATTGAGACAAATAAGTATTGATTATGTTACAATAAGCACTACATGGTAAATTTTATGTATTGAAGCATTATTTTAGACTTAAAGCAACCTATCAGAAATTCCTATAGGAAAAAGCCTTGGAAGGTAATCAATCATCCAATGGAATTCTCACATTGGAAGTTAACCATGGTCGTAAATAGATGTGTGACACTAGCACCATTGAGCACAAAACACAGCCAACTTAGAATTAGACTTTACATGAAGTTCCTATATACATGAATATTTTTTTATATTTATTTGGATGATTTTGTACTTTAACAGCTCAATTTGGATACTTAAATTGTTTCTTTATTATTTATTGGTTTGTATTTAATATTTTATTCTTGTTTGAGGGTTATTTGTATTATTTATGTTTTTTATCATGTCAATGGTTAGAGAAAAAACTTATTTATAACAAAAACTTCTTTATAGAAATTAAATATTAGTTAATAAAAATATCATTGACAATTTTTTATTTAAGTATGTTCCGAGTAATACTTGCCAACTTTAGCATAGCCTTACAAGTAAATTTGTCAATATAATAAAGTTCGATTTAAAAGAATAAAAGAAAGTAAATAAATTTTATATAAAAAATATTAAAATCAGGAAACTAAAATAGCGATAAAAATGTTAGTAAAAACTACAAAAAAACTTATCCAAACAAAAAATTGATTTTATTTGGTTAAAATTTAATATTATATTTAAAATTCATCAAATTAAACTACATATAATTTTTATCTTTTATTGGAATGACTTTTAACCAACCAAATTGCACTGCAAATATAAATACTTTAAAATTAATGACATATTTGTGTTGTATCTACAATAAATATCGATATGAATGCTAAATGCTATATAGAGTAAACAAGTTAGGAAACATAACCAACTCTACTTTAGATATAGCTTGGCAAATTACCTTGCCAAAGGGTAAAATGGTAGGTTTGTAATTCATAAAATAGTATCCTATAATTTTATGTCATTTAAGAATCGTATATGATGTAGTTACTGTTTGGTTATGGACGATCTCTTGAGCTCAACAAATTCAATAACAAAGAATAGAAATGAAATGTCAGAAGGATACTTATAGTTGATAGTAAAATTAAATTTCTTAATGCACAAACAAAAGCCAATAATATTTTAAGAAATAAAATACTTCAATAAAATCACCATTACATCCACAAACAAAAATTAATTCATCAACACAAGTTCATTATAATTAGTCTTCCAAAAAGTCTCAAATACAAAAATCTAAATTAGTGGTTTTTGTTTCTTACAAAATTATTTGGATTGATCATGTTGATGTTGGAAATTTATTTTGAGAATTGAAACAAACTGGCTAACCCATCACAATGATAAAAAAAATGTCGAATTGAAATAAGTATTTTTTTGTTATTCTACTCAAATCAAGAAAAGCTAATAAATAGATAGGTGAAAAAAATAATTTTACAAAACTAGCTTTATTATTAATATTACCTTTTATTAGAGGTATTGGTGAAAAATAATATTAAATTAAAAAATTAAATATAAAACTTATTTTGATAAAAAAAATTCAAATTCGACTTTTTTTGGAGACTGCAGAAGTATATATTTATGTGCGGGATTTTGAATCAAAATTAATTTGTAGATTCTTCTTTGTTCTAACCAATGAGGTTGCGTCTATAGCTTAAGGGTACAAAAAAAAGCTAAAATCCTAATTCAAATATGATTTTAGTAAAATTAAACTTGCAATACATGTATTAGTGCGCAATAAACATTTTTATATAGAACTCCAACCTTTAACATACAACTTTATAAAAATTAATCAATGAAAATCCCCTCCTAAGCATAGTTGGAAAAATTGGTTCAAACCAGGCGGGATCCGATCATATAAGCAGGTCAATCCCCAACAAATTAAATACGCATAAGTCCATTCTTAACAGGTTAGAATCGGTTGGTTCCAGCAAAAACTAGGAGAATTTCTCCTTGCACTCCAATAAATTCTTTTTATACCTTCATAATTTGTTTTTACAAGTTTAGATACTCTTATCCGAACTTGTAAAAAAAATTGCAAATTTTTTACAAGTCCAGACACCCCTCTCCAGACTTGTTTACTAGGATTAAAGTTATTTTTTTTCTAGGATATTTGAGACTTTTCCTTCATTTATAAAAGTGTAGGGTGAAATTATAGAGGTGCAGAGAGAAATTTTCAAAAACTGCTGACTCGGACCGAGTTGACCCGGATCGAGTTGAACTTAAACTTTTTTTTTTAAATTGTAACAATATCATTTCTTACTTTTTTTTATTTTCTTTATATTTTTAATGTGATTTTCAAATGTAGAAAATGAAAATTACAATGTTACATTTTTTCTATTTATATATATATATATATAAATATATAAATATAAAAAGTTAAACTAAACTAATCGGTCCAACCATTAACTCATTAACTCGTTGTACAGACCCATTTTCACAATACTACTTATAAAAATGTAATAAATGGAGAGAAATAAAAACATAGCAAGACATTGGCCAGACAAAAAAAAAGACAGCAATAAAAAAAAATCGTAACTCAAAAACAAAATAAATAAATTTTAAGAAAACATAAAAAAGTGCCCAAATACATAAAAAATTAAATAACTGAATTTTTTGTTTGGATTCTTAATATTTTAATTTCTAATTAATTTTTATTACTTTTAATTTCTAATTAATTTTTATTACTTTTAGAGACCAAAACATATTAAAACCAAACTTATGGGTATATATTTTATTTTTACTTTTTAGAAAACCAAACTTATGGGTATATATTTAATTTCTAATTAATTTTTATTATTTTTAGTTTTTAAATATACTTAAAGAGTTAATTAATATAAACCGAAATACATACGTTAAAATAAACAAAAACAAAATAAATAATTTTATCGGGCACTAAAAAGTACAGTTTAAGAAAATTATTAGCAATCAAAACAAAAGCTATCATTTATAGAGACCAAAACATATTAAAACCAAACTTATAGGTATGTATTTTATTTTTATTTTTTAGAAAAATGAAAAATATGTTGCATACACAACATAGTGATGATCTAACACTTATCGACTTTTGACCAATTAAACAAATTTCAACCAATTTGCTAATCAGATTTTGACTAGTTTTTTAATTATGCGCTACTAAAAATTGGCTTCAGCAACGATGAGCAACAACGAATTGATCAATGAATGAAAGAGCATTTCAACGATGTAAAACCAATTGGAGAATAAAGGAGAAAAAGAGAGAGAAATCGAAATCTAACGTGAGGATAAAATAAATCTTATAGTATTTAAAGTGATAAACCATAATCCATATGTTAGGCTTATTTACCATAACATTAATGAATATAACGATTATTTTCTACAAGATCAAAATAACTGAACTTTCATCAAACTTTAATTACTTTCAACTTCTAATTCCTTTGAAAGATAAGACATGCACGAAAAATTTTAAAATGGTTGCTTTTTTTAAAGCTTTTATGAAAGAAGAAGAAAAGTTGTAATAAACAGGCATAAAAAACAAAAGATCACTTGAACCAACTCAATATAGAGTTTAGTAATACATGAAGCTTTTGATTTTAACTTTTTCCTTGGTTTAACATTCATGTATTACCAGTACAAACAGTCTCTTTGATTGCATACCAAGTCTGTATTTAATCATATAATCATACAAAGGTATTAAATGTCATGCAACAGCTACAAAAGGATCTTCAGGGGATAGATATCACAACATTTATTTATTCACCAACCATAGGGTCTCACTCTCAATACGCTCCCTTTTACTTCCCCATGATGATCCACCAAACAAACTACTTTCCAAGCTTACGCTTCACGGAAAATCTGCCAAAACCACACAGCTGGCACACCAAAACCTACCTATTTTGCACCTTCCTTGTTTGCTTATGCTGCAGAACCAGCTTGTTCACATAGGTCCAACAGATCCAGAGTCTGCAGTGTCCAATAAGAAATTACACTCCATCAAAGAGAGAGAAACCAACAGTGACATATCAACGTCATAGAATGATTCTTTAGGTTAAAAAAATGGCAATACTCTATCATACCTCTGGAACTGACAGCTCAAGACGAAACTTTGGACCATCATAATGATGCAATACTGGCCTGAACGAATCTTCTTCCAATGCCTTGCAAAGTTTCCTGACACGGATTCTTACCTACAATGAAAATGAGAAACAAAAGTATTGTTTATTCAGCAATTTACAGATAAGATAGGATTTGGATTCCCTTATTTCAAAATCAAACATTCTACCTGAGCTGGAAACCTTGATTCCCCTTTGCATTTTTTATCCTCCCAGGCAGTTGGATCTATGTTAGAGCCACCAAAACTTGCTGCCTGCAACATTGGATTTTTAAAGTAAGCAAAACAATGAAATTCAATTTTGTCTATCATCAACCTTTTCAATTTAACTAAATAGATTTTAACAGTGGTTAAAAGATAATACTAATGGAAGAGCAAGAAGCCATACATACATCTTTTTAAAGATGGAAGATTCTCAATCTCTATTTAGACAAACATGCCAAGCAAAGGAGAAAAAACAACAACAATGGACCATTTTAAGGCGAAGTCATTTTCATCATATGCATTAGGTAACACTGTAACAGCATCACAACATCTGAATACAATTTTTTAATCATTTAACCCATAATAGTAACATCAACATTAATATCATTAATATTACAAAGCCTGATCAACTAAATTATAATTATAATACCTAATTAATCTAATCTAATCATGCTCTACGTCTGAGAAATAATGACAAAATGTTCAGAATTCCTGGAATAGAGACAATATTTCCATATGCCTATAGCATATGTTGAACACAGATTCTGGCTATTGAGCAACACAAATAGGTTTCACAGCTATTCATGGGTCCATTGTCTCTCCTTACCATTATCATTTAAACAGGGAATTTCAATATTTCAGACCCCTAAAATAAGGTACATCCTGCACAATGTGAAGAACAGCACAACTAACTGCAGTAGGAAATTTGGAATAGCTTACCTCAAAAATACCATGCAGCTGATGGGTGGTATAGTTATACAGAAACAGAGGTAGTCCTGGTGTTATTGCCCTAACAGAATCTCGGTACCTTGGAGGCAAACCTACCAAAAAAGATTGAAAGAACCCAGTCATGAAGTATCCCATTAAGCTTGTTGAAAAGAAAATGAAGCATTTCATTAATAATCTTCAAGATAGAATTAGATTTCACTTAATAAGCACAATACCAAATAGCTGACGTTTTAAGTCTTCCTGCATAGTGTCATTGTTACAGACAAAGATGTATCCTCCAAGCACCTCATTACGGGGGAGTGTCTCTGCTGCAGGCAAGGTCTTAAACCTTTTGTCAGTTGCATTTGAGTTGTTGCTTTCATTGTTGTTGTTGTTGTTGCCACTGTTGTTGTTGGACTCTTTGTTATGCTGAATATTACCATTATTATACTTGTTACTGTTCACATTACTCACCAAGTTAGCATTGTTTTTCTGATACACTGCATTCATATTGTAAACACCATTCCTAAGCGAGCCTTTGTTCACATTTTCAGTAAATTTGGAGTCTAGGTTCAGCATGCTCAAGTTAAGAGAATCAAATTTGTTCTCATCCTGGAACCCATATTTATCCCTTGACCTTGTTTCAATAGGACCCTTTGAAAGATCAAGGTTATTCACACGCTCCCCCTTCAATCGTGTCTGTTCAGCCAATTTCGAAGCAACCATTAACCACTTGTGATCCTCTGATGCTTTTGAGTGTCCACGGAGTTCATCACCCAATTGCCAGAAGCTGTGCATGTTTTCCATCTTTTGAAACCCTAACAAGTTATAAACACAATATTGACTTTATTAACAAAGAAAATGCTTTCTTTTTGTGCTGCCACAGGTTAATCGCCTGATTAGATCTATAACAGTTCACAAAAACATACATCAACACTTGACAAACATTTAGGGGTGTCATTTCCCTACTAAAAATTTAAAATTACATCAACACTGAGGAGTGAGGACTAAAAATTGGTAACAAGAGCAAATAATCATATATTAACTTTCATACCATTTCTGAAACTTTAGCTTATAAAAAACAACCATTTCGTAGTATATCCATAGTGGGTCTATGCCACTCCTGATAACCCCAAAAACAAAAAAGGAAAAAACATAATTCTTTTCTAACCATCACATAGAAAGCAAATAAAAGAACTCCCAAGTGTTATTACCCATTTTCAAGAACACGGATTTCAACATTTGACTTTCATATACCTCGCACAAATTCAAAGTCACCACCATACTTATAGTGGGTCTGCGCCACTCCTGATAATCCCAAAAATTAAAAAAAGGAAAAACATAATTCTAATAATTGCTAATCATCACATACAAACCAAATAAAAGAGCTCCCAAGTCTTATTATCCATTTTCGAAAACACCGATTTCAACATTTGACTTCCATGCAACTCGCACAAAATCAAAGTCAACACACTCACAGCAGCAAGACACTACCACAAATCTGACATCAAACCCTAAGGCAGCAACGCAATTTCAAACTCAATAAAAAAAAAAAAAACAGAAATGGAACAAAAGTACAAAACAAAAACCTAAACTCACACCGAAAATCAAACAACAGAACCAAGATCGCGAAAGGAAATGGAAGATCCGAAGCGAGCATTCACAGAAAAAAAAAAAAAAAAAAACTTGCCAAACCCATCAGAGTGAAGCAAGCAAACGACAACTTCAACGATGGAAAATTAAGCAAAACAAAAAACAAGGTTTCCAAATCGAGAATTAATGGCGAAAATTAAGGCACTTATTGAACGAATTTCGTAGAGAAGAAGCTCTAGATTTGGGGATCCAAAGAAGAGAGAGAGAGAGAGAGAGTACCTTTTACGACTTCGCTGTGAAACTCGAAGACGCGAGAGTGAGAGAGAGAACCAAAGAGGAAAGAGTTTTTAAGAAGGTCGGTTTTTCGTGTTTTACGTAAATGTTCATTAAAGTTTCGGGGAATTACGGAGTTGCCACTGTCGATTTTGACTTTTTATATGGGATGCCGATAACACCCGTGTAACCACCGTCACGCTGAGACGGAAAAACCTATGTTGTTAATACGGGTCGGGTTCGGATTTTATCCATTTCAAAATTTTGGTAGAGTGGGGCAAGTATGTGTCCCTTATGTCCTTGTCTCAATTTTATCTTACAAGAAATTATATAAAGAGTTTCATTAGAATATGCAGTATTAACAGCGTAAATTTTACTCGTACATATATTATAATATTTTATTCACGGTAAATTTATTAATTTTAATTATTACTACTTTAAAAATCATATAAATGAAAGTATGATTGAATGTCATTGTAAGAATATTGTATACGGATAATGTATATCAATTAAACTCTTTATTATATTAATGTTAAATTATAATTTTTTATTTATATAACTTTTAAAGATTTAATAAATAAAATCAACAAATTTACTATAAATAAAGAATTGTGATTTAATGACAATTTAAATTTTTTTACATTATCAATGCATACTAATTAAACTAATATATAAATAAGAGAAAAAAAATCTAAATTCACGATAACAAGAAAAAGTTTTACAATAATAGTCTAAAATTTCTTTATTTACGTTTTCAATGCATATATAATATGGATATGTTCAAAATTGAACCAAACAAAATTAAAAATTGAAAACTGATAAAAAACTATCATGATGTAGGTTTGTTTGGTTTATTAAATTTCTCAAACGTATTGTTTGATCAGTTTGAATATTAAGATTTTAAAACAAATTCAAATCTAATTAAATCGCACTTTAGTTTTATTTGATTTTTTTATTTTCTTATTAAGTATTATTTAGTATGATTCTAATATTTTTAAGAATGCTTAAATATTTTGTTTTACTTTGAGAATTATTTAAATATTTATTGATAATTCACTGAAAATCAACCTAACAGTAAAACAATCGAAAAAATAAAATTTTGTCATCACATATCTAACCGGTGAAAATTATAATAGTTCTACTAGGTATTAATTATGTATATTGCAGTTTGGTTCGGACTAGTTTTAAATCTTAAACTACAAACCAAACCGAACTACAATATTTAAAAATTTAATAAACCAAATAAATTCAAACTATTTTGACTTTTTACAAAAAAATTTTATTTGTTAATTATTAATTTAAATTGATTCAATTTTGAACAACTCTAATGCAAAGAGCACAACGTTATGGCCAACTAGAGTGCAAAAATGATGAGATAAGTAAAAATATATTGTAACTAATTATGAGAAAAATGCAAGATTCACAACCCTATGATCAATTCCACAATGCTGTGAAATTTATTGTTGCGCAGGGAAGAGGTAGGTCAAACCAAACCCATCCAGTGCCATTTGTTTTTAATTTTTATAATAATTTTAGCTGCGGATTTAGTCGGTGGGAATGAGAGGGTGTGTTCATTGAATGTGGAGTGTAGCATTGAGGTTTCACGTGGCCCTCGCACGCTCAGAGGTTGCCGGAGATGTTACGCCATAAATCACAAATCGTATTAAACCTACATATAACGTGAGTGAGGTATGGATAAACTTCAACACATTTTTGTTTTCATAAAAATGTGGAGAAAAAAAATATAGAAAAGGAGCAGATAAAAAGATATTTATTGTTAAGTTTTAATTAATTTATTTGAAAAATCTAGGAAATATTATTTCTTTTTTAGGAATGAAAAAATCTCCTAAATTAACAACAAACTAGGAAATTATCCCTCTTACTTACAAATTTGAGGGTGTGTTTTAAAGCTAAAAAATTAATTGAAAAGTTGAAAAATTAGTTATAACTTATTTATTAAATTTGTATTTTCTTTTTACTTATTTATCGAGTTTATTTAGTTTGGATTTGACTAAATAACATGAACTTTAACTTGACCTAAAAGATTTTTATTTATTTAGGTAACAAATTTGACCAAACTAAATTTCTGCATGTAGTCCTACACTCTTACTCTCAGGTGACGTATGGTACAACGAATATTTTTTCATGTAGAAAATTATGAAGTTGAGAATTATGATTTCTTTTTTTCTTTTTTAACCCGGAGAATTATGATTTTTAAGAACGATAAAATTTGTTTTTCTTTAAAAACTTGCTTGATTGATCATAAGTATTTTTGAAATATTTATTTAAATATTTGAAAATTTAATTATTGATCATATTAAATGATTATAAAAATAATGTAATGTTTTATTAAAATTTAATTTTTATCATATTAATTAATAAGAATAATGTGATATTTTTATTATAATAAAAATTTGTTTTAAATTAAAAAATTTGATTCCCGCATCTTAATAGAAATGTTTCTTTTATAGAAATAACTACTTTATATTTATTAATTATATATAAGAATTGTTTAGGAACCTAATTACATTTTTAGGTTTTTAATATTTATTACATTTGTCGAATATATTGATTTTTGAAAATTCCTTTTAGTAGTCCACTTTTTACTTTACAATAACACACAAAGTCATCTCTTGTAGAAAATGTCCCTTAATGTTAAAGTTGATAGGAATTTTAAGCAGGTGAAACCAACAATTCAAATTAAAATATAATTGGCTTCATTTTTAAGTTTTTAACCCTAATCATAAAATAAACTAAGGTCCAATCGGCTTTATTAGAGATACTCATTTTGTCACATGAAAGAAACAAAACAACATTCCGGCGATAGAAATAATCACCTTACAATTCAAATTGTAGTTGATATCTCTAGAAATCCATGGCACAATATTATCGTCTATTTAAGACACATGCTTATCAATGACATTATATGAATGTATGAATATCTTTTAGTGTGTGACCTTCTTCATTTACTTTTCCATAATGTAACATGTTTGGCTTTTCTATACAAATGCTAATGTTAGTTATGTGCATACTTAAGTTATATATATTAGTAAAATTAGATCATTTTGTTACTAATAACACTAAAACTTACTAAATATAACTTAGAAAATTTGAAATCGCATCTACCATAATTTTATCATTCACCATCAGGTTGCCCCTCACCCCTGTAACATCCAAAATTTAAAATACAAACATTCGAATAAACATTCAGTTAAGAAAAGATAGATTAAGTTGTTAAGAAAAAAAAATCAATTAGAAAATTAAATTGTTAGGAATTTTGAATAAACAAGATTAAGATAATATTTCTTTTAAAATAGAAATAAGATAAAACAAAATAAAAAGATTTGAGAAAGTGGGACATAAGAGTAGAAGGATTGAAGCAGTGAGATCTCGCTTCAAGAGGTGAGTAAAACGACTTTTAAAACCCTTCATGGTATGACTTTTAAAAAGTGTGTATATATACCTATATATAGTATTAGCATACTGCTTTAATATAAATTTATATTGTTTATGTTGCGCTAATTGAGTGAGATATCTTCATTTGGAATAAGGATGAAATTTTATATACATCCATTTGGAATGGTTGTAGAAGATACATCCGTTTAATACGGGGAAGAGGTTTTAGAAACCTCCATCCGGGATGGAGAAAAGATTATGAATACCTCCATAATAGCGTGCAAAAGACAATGGGACATCATTGTATGGAATATGAGCTCATAGGCCTTTTTGAAGAATCTATTAAAAACCTTGGTTCTGGGAACCGTAGAGTGAGAGCGAGTCATCTTGAGTATCACTATCGATTGTGTGCATCATGAGGGTGTTAATAAAAACACCATTCTGTTTTGTGTTTATTAATTCATTCATATTAGAAATTAATTATTTGAAACAAACTATATTTGTCGTTAAAAACATCTTTTTGCAGGTATCATGGTTGTTTTTCCGGATTTTGCACTGGCTGAGAACAATGCTATTTGCGAACTTTTTTTAACTTGTTTTATTTACTGAGATTTTCATCTCATTAAAAAGTGTTATTTTCAGAGTTAAAAGACGAGGAAGTTGAGAAGGTTAAGGAGGCGTGAAGACTTAGTCATAGTTTAGATTTTTCCTTTTTGTGAACGTTGTTATTTAAATTTTGACATATCCACATTTGAGAATGATACTTTGTATGAACAATAAATTTTTGTTTATTTTTTTATTTTTTTTATTATTTTCAATAATTACTTAATTATTATTCTTTGGGTGTCACTGTAACGATGGACGTTACACCCCCTTTTCTATCTCTTCCTTCTCTCTCCAAAATTAAAAACATATACCATAAAAACCTTTTCACTCATTCACCTCTCTTCCGCGTCTTTATTGTTGTTTCCTCTCCCTTCTCTCGGTCAACTTTTTGTAGCGAACCTCATGTCTTTCGCCCCCACTCCATCTGGCATTATTCGTCTCCCTTCTCTCCCTTAAGTTAGTTTTTTCTTCTCTTGTGATTCTTCAAGTATAGGTATCTTTGATCTGAGTTTTTCTTCTTCAAAGATGCATTTTCGTAAAAGAGGTAGTTTCTTTCTCTTCTATGGAGAAGAGTCTCCATAGAAGCAAAAAGAAAAATGTTTCTTTGAAGAAGGGTTCGTAGAAGCAATTTTTATTTTTTTTGCTTCTATGGAGATGGCTCTCCGTAGAAAAGGAGAAAAATATTTTTTTTATTTAATATTTAACATGTTTTTTAACTAAAAATATAATTTATTTAATATTTAATATTATTTAAAACACTTTTACAAATATGTCTAGGACACGTAGAACTGTATATGATTTTGATGTTGCTTATGAACATGAATGTGTACGTTCGACTGCATTTGCACATAGAAGGTGCATGCCCACACAACATGACACGACAATAACTAAAGACCAACTTGTGCACCAAGAACCTATGACAATGGGTTTTTTTGGATGACCGGGTGATAGTTCCCTTTTAGTCTCATAGCATGATCATGTTGCATATGTATCTGGAATGGCGAAATAGGTGTATATTATGCTTAATTTTTTTAGTGTAATTAATTACATGTTTAGTGATATAATCTAAAAAATGCATGATGCACTCTTGATGCTTCTCCCATGATCTTACTCCAAAGAAGAAGATGGAGATGGAGGAGGCTAGAGATGGAGGTGATTAGGCGCCACTTCTAGGTAAACATAATCCATAGTTGAGGAAGTTCGCCACAAGGGAAGAAACTCTTGATAAAAGCTATAAAAGAACTCTCACATTTTAGGAGAGAACATAAACACTCTAAGATAGAAGCTCTCAATTTCGAGAAGTCAAAGTCTATTCATAAAAGTGTTCAAATGATACAAGAGTAGGTGATGCCTATTTACAGAATAAAAACTAAACTATGGGCCTCCAAAGTGGACATCCACCTATTAGGGGATTAGGAGAGGATTAATTAAATTAACTTAGTGTTAGTTTGGCTAAGAGCTAATTAAGACTTGGTTAATTTAAACTAGATCCAAACAAGCCCTAATATTATGGCTCTATGTTTCCTCTAGATTCAAATTTGAATTTGAGAGTGTCATGTAGACTCCCTCCAAATTCCAATTGAATTCAAATGTGCCATGTAGGAGAGAGAATGAGCAATGGCGCTAACTTAGGGTAACTAGGGGGTCTTAATTGTCTCTCATGCTTCATGTGTGCTAAAAGGGTGTGAAAATTAATTAAGGGGTGTGGAAAGCAAATTACCACACATCCATAATGCTAAAAAGGCCCACACTTCATGCTCACACTCGACATAAAATACTAGTGACACCTCCTTTCTTAAAATAAGGCAAGTAGGTCAAAATACAAAGCCTAAAATAAAACTAACTACACCACCAAATTACTAAAAGTAAAGGGCACATATTATAAGCTAAATTATCTACAAAACATGGACTATAGCCTAAAAATAATCTCTTCATGCTCCATCCAAGCCATATTCATCCTTTATTCTTCCTAGCTTAATTTTGTGCTAGGCGAGATTGCATCAAATCCTCCACTTTGGTGAGGATTTGACCTCAAATCCTGAAGCATTTCTTCCTCTTCTTCCAATCATGCAAAAGGATAAGCAATGGAATTAGCAGGAGTATATATATAATTATAGGAAAAGTAAGAGGCCTTTTGTGTGACCCTTTAAGATTAGAGTGGTAGAGGTTTGCACTAAATCTTGAAAAATGTTTGTTGTGCATGTGCCTCCACAACGGCTCCCCACTTAATTATAAATGCATTAAGTGTTAGCCTCATCTGAATAGAAATAGATGGTGGGACTAGTCTTGGTAGATTAGAGCACCTGTCCAAGAAGGCTAGATAAGCCTTATCTTGTTGTTCGCCTCAATAATTAATGATGAGCCTAACGGTGGACCATTCTTGCATGTCTCTTTGATTTGAACTTGAGATTGGCTATGGTTTTGCAAAGGTTTAGCTCAATCTCTTGTCCAAATTTGGGCTCACCAACAAGTAGGACTTGAGGTTGTGATTCATTATGCTCAAAGGTTATGGGCACAACCTCACTTCCTACTTGTGCAAGGAAAGACTTCTCTTCATCAAGGACATCCTTGGGGTTCAAGGTATAATCCCTTTGAAGATTATCCTCTCTGTCTCAACTTCATCCAAGTTTTGAGACTCTTATATGAGCTCAAAAGGAAAATGGTTTAAGCTCAACACTTGGAAAATTGTTAGATAGAACTATAAGTAGAACTTAAGGTTGTGGTTCATTATGCTAAAGGATCCACAACCTCAATTTGCACTTGTCCCATAGAAAAGTTGTCTTCAATAAGATTTTCCTTGGATGGCAAGGAAAAGTCTTCTTGAGGAACAACTTCCATTTTATTTTCATTCAAGTGTTGAACTTGAGATTCTTATTTGAGATCTAGGAATGAGGGCTCAAGTTCAACACTTGATGGAATCTCATCTTTAAGTACAATTAGAGGTTGTGGAGTGATGCGTTGAAAGGTTTTTTACACAACCTCAATTTGCACTTGTCCTAAGAGAGAAGTTTCTTTAATAAGATCCCCTCTTAGGATTTAAGTAGTGATCTTCTTGAAGACCTTCTTCTTTCTCACTTTTGTCCAAGTTTTGAACTTGAGACTTTTGTTTGAACCTTATTGATGTAGGCTCAAGTTCAAAACTTGGTGAAGTGTGTTCAATAGAACTTCACATTCAACTTTCTCAAAAAAAGAAGTTTATTGAGTAAGATCCTCCTTAGAATCCAAGGAGTAATCTTCTTGAAGATTCACTTCCCTCTCAACTTTTTCCAAGTATTGGACTTGAGATTTTTGTATCTCACAAGTCCAACACTTGTTAATGTGCTTATTGGAGAATCATGCTTAAGTTGAACTTGAGATTGTGATTCAATGTGCTTAAAAGTTTTTGGCACAATCTTAATTCCAACTTTTTTTTAGTGATTCGTTAGAAGATTGTTCTATGCTAAGATTCCCCTTTGAAATCAAAGTAGAATCTTCCCTAAGATCTTTCTTCCACCAAATCTCTTTTTCTATTTTTATTTCTTTTTAATTTTTTTCAAGGGCAGGTGTGTGCTTTCTCCCCCTTTTCTCCCACTCTCTAATTTTTTTCTCACTCTCCCAATACTCCTCTCTTTCCCTCCAATACTCTTTTCTTTCCTTTTCCTCCTTTTCCCATCTCTCCCCTCTCTTTCTTTTCTCTTTCTCTCCTTTCTTCCCTTTTTTTCCAATATGCTTCCCATTCTTTATTCTCTCTTTCCCATCTTTCCTCCCTTTCTTTTCCTTCTCTTTCTCTCCTCTTTTTCTCTTCTCTTGCTCTTATCTATCTTTTCTTTCTTTTTCTTCTTTTTCTCTCCTATCTTTTTTGTTTTCTTTTCTTTCTCTTCTTTCCTTTTCTCCTGTATCTTTTTTTTCTTGTTTCTCTCTTTCTTTCCCCTCTCTCTTATTTTTCCATTTCCTTTCTCTTTTTTCTATACCTCTCTTTTGTTTTTCTTTCTCTCTCTTTTGTTACTCTCTCATTCTCATAGGAGTAGGGGAATAAGGTTGAGTTAGGGTTGTGGAAAGAACTAGGGGTGTAATCATACCAAGCATATAGTTCACTCATCTCACCCTTTGTTTTGGTTTCTCACCTATTAGTGTATGAGTATTTAGAACTCAAACACCAACTAAAAAAATGCACAAACAAGCAAAGAACTAAGCCTGAAAGTGTTCCTACTAGTGCAAGAGTCTTTGGAACTCAATGCACCACTAAAACACCTAAAGCAAAAGACAAAAGCAAGAAGCTAAAAAGATCAAGGACCTAAACGTGCACCTAAGGTATGAAGAAGTGTATCAATTCTTCTTCACACCTAAATGAGAAAGACTAAGGGCTATTATACACAAAAGGAAATGACTCTTAGAGGCAGTCAACAGTTCCTAGAAACAAGCCTTTTATTACAAAGAATTAAACAACAAAATTAAAGAAAGTCTTCAAGTCTTCTCTCCCAAGCTCCCTTCACCAAATGTCTCAGATTTTAGCGGAGAACATGAACACTCTAAGATAAAAGCTCTCAATTTAGAGAAGTCAAAGTCTATTCATAAAAGTGTTCAATGATACAAGAGTAGGTGATGCTTATTTATAGAATAAAAACTAAGTTATGAGCCACCAAAGTGGATGTCCAACTATTAGGGGGATTAGGAAAAGATTAATTAAATTAACTAAGTGTTAGTTTGGATAAGAGCTAATTAACACTTGGTTAATTTAACTAGATCCAAACAAGGCCCTAATATTGTGGATCTATGTTCCCTCTAGATTCAAATTTGAATTTGAGAGTGCCATGTGGAATGCCTCCAAATTCCAATTTGAATTCAAATGTGTCATGTAGGAGAGAGAATGAGAAATGGTGCCAACTTAGGGGAGCAAGGGGGTCCCACTTGTCTCTCATGCTTCATGTGTGCTAGAAGGGTGTGAGAATTAATTAAGGGGTGTGAAAAGAAAACTAGCACACGTCCATAATGCTAAAAAGGCTCACACTTCATGCTTACACTCCACATAAAATACTACACCTCCTTTCTAAAATAAGGCAAATATGTCAAAATACAAGGTCTAAAATGAAACTAACTGCACCACCAAATTACTAAAGGTAAAAGGCACATATTATAAGCTACATTATCTACAAAACATGGACTATGGCCTAAAAATAATCTCTTCATGCTCTATCCAAGTCATGTTCATCCTTTATTCTTCCTAGCTTAATTCTGTGTTAGATGGGATTACATCATCTAGGATTTTTTTAGTGATAGTTAAATGTTTATATAATTAACTATTTTTTTGTACATGTTATTTATTTAGAAATGTTTTGGTATGGTTATTTTTTAGTATAATCAATTAATCAATTACATGTTTAGTATATTAATTTATTTAATTATCTATTTTTTATTATAGTTAATTACATATTTAGTATATTTATTCATTTAAGTAATTTGATAGTATAATTAATACATGTTTAATATACATATTTTTAAAGTATATTTATCTAGGAATATTTAGTATAATTAGGAATGTTTAACATAGTTATTTAATTTATTCATGACTCATTATTTATTTAGTATACTTAGGATTTTTTTCATCACTCATTATTTATTTAGGAATTTTTAGTATAGTTATTTAATTTATTATTTTTTTTGTTGGTATAATAATTACATGTTGAGTGTAGTTATTCATTTAATTATTTATTTTTTTAGTATAATTAATTATATCTTTAGTATAATTTTTTTAATAACACTATTAATTTAATTAATTATTTTTAGTATAATTAATTATATTATTAATATAGATATATTTTTAAAGTATATTTGTTTATTTAATTAGTTATTTGTGGATTATAATTAATTAACGTTTAGTATAATTAATAGTTGACTATCTTTTTGTAGGTCTACGTCAACCTTAAATACATATCACATGGACAGAAACTGCATCTAATTGGGGAGTCTCATGATCAAATAAGAGACTATGTTATGGATTTCGGGTTACTCCCGTTGACTACTGCACTTTCAAGATGATTGATGCAAGCCTAATTTGTGTCTTTGTTGAGAAGTGGCACAAGAAAACATCTAGTTTCCATCTACTAATGGGGGAAAAGCCATCACAATGGATGATGGTGTTGTGCTTGTTGCATCTACCTGTTATGGGTTTGTTTTGTAGCTATGACTACATGAATATGGACATGACAATTTCCGTCTAGTGGACTAGCTAGGCATAACACTATAGAAGCCTTTGACGAGGTTACCTATTGTAGATGCAAGTCGGTACGTTTGTCTTAACTGAGAGACATTATAAAGCTATATGTGCAGAAAGGAGATGGGAGATGGCCACTGAAGCATATATGTTGCACCTTGTTAAGTGCATGATATTTGTAGACAATACTTTTACCCATGTCTACATAATGTATCTGCAGTTGTTCCTTGACCTTGAACATGCGGCTAACTATTCTTGGGATGCGGCTGCATTGGCACATGTGTATAATCATCTTGATTATGCAAGCTTCAACACGACCAGACAATGTGCATGTTACACAACTGTGATTCAGGTTAGTACTTTTTGTAAAATTTAATGTATTTGTTTAATTTGTCATGTATTACATGTAACTGATATGGATGTGGTAGTGTTTTATGCAGGTTTGAATCTATGAACACTTTCTGGCGATTGGGGCAAGATCATTAGTTGACACATACGTTGAGTTGACACCATGTGCCATGCATTGGATTGTTTCTACCATGAGTAGTTCTCACTAAACATCTATACTTTAAATTGTTTCTACCAATATTTTGACCCAATCATATTCTACTGAAATAAGATTCAATGTATACCTTGAGACAGTCACACAAATTCTTGTACAACATCACATTAGAGGCATGTCCAACAACATTGATACTTTTCTCAAAAGATGCTTTAACTTAGCATGTTATAATTACAATAAGTTGTTCATAGATCCCAACAATTACAAAGGTCACCCATGTTGGTTTGTATCAATTTTGTCAAAGTTGAATGTGATGATGACCCAACCTTGTTAACAATAAATATAAGTTGGTTATAAACAATTAAACACGTAGTTGTTGCTAGTTGTTTTCCCTAAGTGCTTCAACTTATTGATCCAAACTCTAACAAATCTTTTCTTATGATGAGTCACCCAAGTACCTTTTACATAATCAACAAATAGAGACCAAGATTGACAAATAACTTCTAATAAGATAGCCTTCAAATGCATCTTCAATGTTACACACTTTAAGATTATTTTGTGATTGCATAATTAGGTCTCTTGCATGTTGTTGATGAACATATGTTTTGCATTTAACTTTCACATTTTTTGAATATGGTGCTCACACAATAAATTAAATGTTTATGGGAAAACTATTTCCACTGCTTTAATGAGAGCTATATCTCTATTTGTAACAAATACTTTGAGCATTGTATCACTTTTTAGAAAAAGTCCTCTAAGACGTTCAAATGCCCAAACAAAGTTACTTTATTATTCAGACTCTAAGTAGGCAAAGGCAATAGAAAATGTCATACCAACAATTTCAAGCAAAGGTAATTGATATTTGTTAGTTTTATACATATTATCCAACAAGAGAACCATATTAAATGGTGTTAACCAAGTTCACTGAATCAGGGTGTGTCCAAAATATATCACACAAAACTTATGTTACTTCATCCATTCTATATCAATTAATATACATATCATGTTCTAGTAATTTCATTAAATGTTGCATTTCTGTTCTAGGACCTCTTTGAGATTTACGAAATGTGTACCTTGCATTATACACTTGAGTTATGATTGTAACATTTTGTTCATTTTGGTGCTTCAAGGTCAGAAGAATATTCTTTGATTTTACCATATTCTTCGTCATATCACCAAACAATGATTTATCCTCACTACCAAATGACCAACATATGAATGACCAATTAATGTCTCTGCCAAAGCATGATTATGAAACCTATGTGTTACCTTCAATTTTCACTCATCTTGATTCTTCAGAGGTCTTCCTTTTAATTTGAATGGACAATTACATTTTGTAGTCCTATTATTTTATGAACATACTATTTATGGTCTTTGTACGATTTGTACTTACCACTTCGCTCACACTCCAATCAACAAAAATTTTACTTCCAATTGTACTTGACCTTAATATGACGACCTTAATAAAACATTTTGAAATGTTACTCCTCTAACCCACTTGAATAACTCATCTTGAATAAAAAAAACTTACTTCAATAAATAAATAATTTTAAAATATTTTATTTTATGATTAAGTTCAATTAAACTAACATAAATATTGACATGTTTTGTACCTTAATGCATTCATAAAATCAATAATTTCTGGTCCCTAATCAATGTAAACTTGCCTATCATCATTCAAATTTAGTTCATTCTCTTCCATATTTATTTCATTGAACATATTACTTAAGAAATCCATTAAAACCTACAACAAATACAATTGCTAACACATTAATTAAAAAATTTAATCAAAAGTAAATTTAATTAAAAATATTTTTAAATCATAAAACATTATTTTAAAATTTAATAAAAATTTAATTACCAATTTAACAATAAATAATTTCATAAATAAAAAGTTGGTTAAAAACTGCATTAACAAAAAAATATTCTTAAAATGATAAACATTATTTTGAAATTTAATTAAATTTTATTTACCAATTTAACAATAAACAATTATATAACAAATTTAATTTAAAAAGCAAAAATATTCCGAAACACTTTTTTGGATAGCAAATTAAGATTAACTCTCTGGAGACTCATTTCCAGAGAACATTTACTTATTTACTTCTCCAGAATGCTATTTCCAGATAAATGAAAAAAATTACAAGTTTATAGAGACCCTTCTCAGTAAGTTTTTGTTTTTTTTTTAAAAAATAATCACCTACTCTAGTGCTCCTAAGAAGCCATAAACAAAAAACATAAAGTAACTTGATAATAGAACTTACATGGGAGGGAGTAGTCACGAGAAGAGGAGTAACTATAAAGAGGAGAAAGAAGTAAAAGAAATAGCTAAAATGAAAAACCTTAGTTTTATATCTAATTTTATAAGGGCATATTAGTTTTTTTGTCAAAAGTAGATACCAATTTAAAATAAGAAGGTGCAAATTCAAATTTCCTATAACTTAACCAAACCTAATTAAGATAAGATTAGATTGGACTGAGTTGCTTATAAAAAAAGAAACTCAATCTAACTCTATTTTAATAGATTGGATCTTAAATTATCTTATCTACTAAAAAAACCTTATCTAACTCTATCATCTATGCTGTTATAATGAATTAGTCTTTTATAATATGAACATAAATAATGATTCCTAACTTCAAACCCAAGATATTGTGAACCATTAAGCTAATCCTAATAGTTCAATAATTAATTAGTCATTTAAGTTTGAATTCCTAAATTAATTAATAAAATTGACAAAAAATTATATATATTTCTTATGTCTAAGGTTTCCTTTCGCTAACATGTCTTTAACAAAAAGTTAAAGTTAAAAAAAATTGAGCTGAAAACATAGTTGCTTTTTAAATTTTATTTTTAGTTTAAATTAAAATTTGTTTCATAAATTTTTCTTTTCCTGCTGCTGAAAATTATATTATAAAATAAAAAAATTGTGCAAAACTAATTTACTTGAAATTAATTAAGTAATTTTTTTGCCTAACTTCTAAATAGAAAATAAAAATAAAAAATTTAGATAATACAAAGCCCAAGAATTTCATTTATTCATTGATCAACTTATTGCCAGGTAATATGATTTATAATAAACACTTGAAGGGACATATTTGATTAATCATTCTATTTGAACACTGATCATTGTTGATTTTTTTTTTCTTTTATTCCATTCTTTTCTTTTTTTTATTTTTTCTCAAAAACCATGCACAGGTATCACATCTAGTTTCTACCAAATTACTATTTCTTAACCATTCTTTAGATCATCATTCTGTAACATTACATATCATTATTTAGTAGAATTTTTCCAAGTAAATTTTAACGATTTTTTATTCTAGTTAAAATCAATTATACCATCGTGATTTCTAAATATATTAAATTGATTACCTATTCTATATTAGATTCAATTGGTAAAATTAAATGTCAACTCTCCCCTAATTATCTATTTATCCTAATAATAAATAATCTTATGTCAAGAAAAATAATTAAAAATAATATTTTTAATGAGCATAAATATATTTCTATATAATTTATTTATTTATTTCTTATTTATAAATATATTATTTTCATCCTTTCTATTTTATTTTGGCTCTTCCTATTTCTTTGTTTCTGTTTTTCCCTTTCTATCTAACTTTTAATCAATGTAAAGCATTAAAAGTGTTTTCAACTGAAAAAATATAGTTCAGCGAAAAAAACTGAAAAAGATATAAAAAGGCGACGTTTTTTAAACTGAAAGGTTGTCTGTAATTACACAAAGGAAATAAGAAAAAGTAATAAATGGAAGGTTTTGAAAAAAAATTAATTTTTTCTGGATTTAGATAACTTAAGAGAACAAATTGTATTAATAACAGATGGGATATGATAAATTTTATATTTTGTAATATATGCATTTAACTTTAAGGTTTAATTAGTATACATTATGAGTGTAAAATGTTTTATACTAATTTCAATCACAATTCTTCATCTATGTTGAATTTAGCCCTTAATACTTTATAAATCATATAAACAAAGAGTTATGATTGGACATATGTAAAATTTTGTTATTATAAGAGTTTAATTAGTATACACTGTGAGTATAAAAAAATTTTCACTGACATTTAATTACAATATTTAATTTATAGTAAATTTGTTGACTTTGGTAATTATTATTTTAAAAAAATCATATAATTAAAATATATGATTAAATGTCTTTGTAGTATTCTTTTGCTTTGTTATTATACAAATTATATTATAAATTCTAATCATACTTTTTTTAAGAGAGTTGAATTAATATATATTGTCGATGATATAAACAGTTATGCTGAAATTTATGGTAAATTTGAAACTCTTTTATGTCTAGTTAAACTTTTTTTTTAATTAATAATTATTATCGAACTTTATGTTTTGAAATGTAGATACAGAGGAACCAAATTTTTATTTGTTAGGGTTTAAATTATTTCAGGTACCTAAAAAATTATTAAAATATTTTTTATACGCTTTTGATTTCTCAAATTTTAAAGTACACCATTTTAGTTTCCAAATGCTAATCTAAGTTGCTTTTCATTTTTTTATAGAAACTTATATAAATTTTTTGAATGACAAGAATAGTGTATTTCAAAATTATTGAAACAAAAACATAAAAAATAGAAAATGTATTTAATTTTTTTAAAATTTTCAAGTAGCTAAAACATATTCTCTTTATTGGATTGACATATGAAACATATTCTATCTTTCTTTATTGGATTGACATATGAAAGCATTACTGTAGAGAGAAAAATGTTCAGTTTTTTTTATTTTCTAGTTCTGTTTTTATTTTATTCTGTATAAAAAACCGTGACAAAAATGATATATATTGTCCTTAAATAAATGTAATCACGCACAAATTGAAAACTAAGTTATATTTATTAGATTATAATTTAATATATATATATATATATATATTTTTTTTTTTATTTTTTTTTTTATTATTTAACTAGCACTCTCTTGTGAAATGGATGATAAATTTATCTTGTTACGTGATAGGTAAAAAACTCCTGGTACTTCCTACTCTAATAATATCTTTTAACTTATAAAAAAATATACATTTACATAGTTTTTAAAATTTTACTATGCAATTAACACATGCATGATATGTTTATAAGAAGAAAAAATTAAACAAAAATAAAAACAACGAATTCAGTGAAATTGAAGGGGCAATGTACGAGATGACAAATAATGCAATGTTAATTAAATCAGTAGCACAACACAAGTATATATAATAGGTGCATTTTCATTTTCATCCTTGTATTTGTACTATTCTCATAGGATGCTGTTTAAATGATGTGTAATCCACAAGTTTGGTTTCAATAGGACGGGACCCTTAAAATTAATGATTATAGAGTATAATTAATTTGATTTTATTTTTTAGTTTTTGAAAAAAATCTTAAAAAATAGTTGTTAAAAACTGTTTTTGGAAGTGTTTTAAAATTTTTAAAAATATGAAAATAAAAAAAAATTATTCATATTTATTAAAAATTTATTAATGAAAATAAAAAACTACTTATAATTATTTCTATTTTTTAATTTTTAAAAATTAAAAAATCAAAATAAAAATTATTTTAAAAAAATAATAACCAAACAAATATACTAAAATACTAAAAACAATTTTTAAAGGATTAGCATATTTCTTGTCATTGGTATTTAGTTTTTGTGCTCCTGTTAGTGCATGATATTTTTTGGTTTAAAAATGTAAAACTCTTGCAACAGATTACAGATAACATTGATTGTCACAATTTTGTTTATTTTTGTCATGGTCTTTTCCCTACTGATTTCATCTTTGTCAACAACAATGAAAAACAAGGTAAAAGCTTTTGTTTCTGGATAGTTTCGAATTTCTGGTTTTAAATAAAATTTGGTTTTTAATTTTTTATATGTTTTTATTTTTATTAAAGTTTATTATTTAACATTTCTCACACCACCTCCATGTAGCAGTCATCGGATGTTACTTCTGGCCAGTGGTCACCAGACACCACTTCTGGTCAACAATCATTGACTATTGGTCGATTAATAGTTGTTTCTTCAAATTATTGATCACTAATCGTCACTTTCGACTGCCGATCATTAATTGTCACCTCTAACCTCTATATTTTTTACATCAACGATCAATTATCAACTGTCGATACTCAATTTTTAAAGAAAAAAATTATATAAGTTAAGATTTGAAAATAATTTTTAAATATAGAAACTAAAATAATATTGTTTTTAAAATTTAAAAACTTACAATCAAAACTATTTTTTTTTATAATTTTTAAAACTAAAACAAAAAACCATTTCTAAAAGATAAAAAGTGTGTTTTCTTGGACTTTTATAGATGAGGATGGATGTGTAACCCTACAAATGTGCTTATGTAAATTGTCCAGAAATAACCTAAACATTATAGGTTTTGATATCAATTGTTATTACACATTTATAAACTAGCCCACTTTATCTATAAAATAGAATAGATTGGACTTTAAAAAAAAGGCTCAAATAAAAACAAGTTTTTTTAGTCTGACTATATAAATAAATTTGAGTTGGTTGGCTTGATGGATCACGAGTTTACCTGAATAAAAATAAAAATATAAAAATTTTAAAAAAATATATTAAATAATAATATATTATATATTGTTAAAAAAATAAAATAAGCAAAAATGGGCGTTGAGAAATATAAGCTCAAATTGAACTTGATTTGCAAATTGATTAATTATGTTTACAATCTAGCCAATGCTTCATAGTTAATTATGTTGTTTAATTATCATTATATATTATTTTATGGTGTTTACTAGGTGTTTAATTGTTATGATTGTTCTTATATTATCATGATGGATAATGGATTTAATATTTATATATTATGTTTAATTTGTTATTTCTAAAAAATTGTATAAATTATTTTATTTTTTGTTTTAAAAAGTTATTCTTTTAGCAATATTACAAGTTTAAAGTTAGATTGTTTTAAAAGGCCAATTTTGACCCGAATAAAATATAAATGGCCAATTTTGACCCGAATAAAATATAAATTAGATCATCATAATCCATTTTGTTGTGGTTCTGATGTATGGTTTTTCTTAGTATCATGTATTTTGATAGTAAAGCTAGGTATAATCCTATATTATGTGGAATTTGGTTTTGTCCAGTGAACAAGAGTTCTATTGTGAATCATGAATAAACAACTAAACAAAGTGATTGATTGAGAAAATTTTTCTACCTACTGAAATTTTAATATTTATGCACTGGACCACTTCAACTACTAACAATCATCTCTAAGATCCTAATTAAAGTGCTTCCAGAAATTTATAAGCATCGATTGGGTCAGCAAGAAATGGGGACATCTGTCAGACCTTCTGCTTCTTCAAGTACAAAGGTAATTCTTTTTTTTCTTTTTTTAAGGCTATATAAGAAGGAAGGTAATATATAGTAAATATATACTCTTATTTTATTCTTATATTTTTAAATTGATTGGATTTCAACTGAAAATAAGATGTGTAAATTGTTGTAAATCCTCTAAAACTCATACATACTAATTAAATTTTATATTAAATTAAATTCATATACATATATTTTTCAAAGTTCATGTTGTCCGATGCTCTGGGCCTATTATTTATCTATTGAATTTGTATAATTTTCTATTTACTTTAAACCCTGATATTTTTATCAATGAATTTGTATAATTTTCTATTGACTTCTTTTAACCTGTAGGCAGTAACTGTTTAAGGTGTTAATATGTTGTTTTTTGCACTGAAAAAGTCTTGTGTTTGGATTTTTTTTATCTACGCAATGTTCTCCAAATTTTTCCTTTTATGAAGAGAAGAAAAAAATTAAAAAATATATGTCATGGTCTTCGATTGTGCAGACAATTGTTGACTAGTGTTTGGTGTGCCTTTGTGCCTCACATGATTGAAAAAAATAAAGGTTTCTTAGTGCATTTTTTTATTATATTTTTCATATTGTAAAGAATGAGGAACTAGTTGGCTTAAATTTCTGGGTTTTGATTGCTGCTGGGGCTGGAAGTTGGTTGAGCCAGCTTGCATGCAATTAAGTCATGGTTAATTAGATTCTATAACAACTCAGTAATCAATGATTACAAACTAATGAGTTGTGCTTAAGCTAAAAATTAATCTTGAAATTTTGTTAAATAGACCAAACTTTAGTTCTCATATACATTATAATATTAAGAGTTTAATTAGTATATACCGTCAGTGTAAAATATTTTTACACTAATATTCAATTATAACTTTTTATTTATATGACTTTTAAAGTGCTAATGAGTAAAGTCAATAAATTTACCAAGAATGAAAGATTGTGATTGAATATCAGTATAAAAATTTTTACACTCACGATCTATACCAATTAAACTCTAATATTAATCTATTACACCATGAGAAAACTCTTTTTTCTCTCTCTATTGTTTTATAGTCTCTCTATACATACATTAAATTCAAATGTTTTGAATTATTTGATACTCTTTCGATTACTATATGTATAAAATACTAGTAAATGAAATGTCAGGATTTCACGGGTTTTGAATTTTTTAAATAATTTAAAATAAGTAATTTCGGAAAATAAAAATTCAAGTAGTTATTTCTAGGATTTTCAAATTTATATATAAATGTTAAAATTTATTAATATAATGATTGTAACTATTATTTAATTTAGAAAAAAGATATGAAAAATAATGCATAAAACTTTTCAGCTAACATGTGACCATGATCGAAGGATTTTTATAATAATATTATTGATGATAAAATGTGTTGGGTCTCATAATTTAAATAAAAGATATTGCACATGTTAAAATAATATATAAAAGACTAATGACTGAACAATTTTTTATAATATTAGTGCTTGGTGCAAGTTATAACATAAGATAGGATAGAAGAGTTACATAAAAACACAATAGAATAAAAGTAAGATAGACTCTTATTTTATCTTATGTTTGATGTGTATCACGATTTTGAAAACATTTATAATTATTTTATCTTATCTTAGATTTGAGATGGATAGATTATGCTAAGATATGATATAAAAAAATATTAAAATGACAAAATTATCATTATTACAAATTTAAATATAATATATAATAAATCTAATTTAAGTTGTTTTTTTGCTTTTCAATAAGTACATATAAATAAAAAATTATTTTTATTAAAAAATATTCAAATTTATTTTAATAAAATAAATTTATTAAAAAATTTTAGATTAATATCAAAACTATCGTAAAAAATGTTATTATAGATTATTTGTGTAAGTTAATTAAAATGATTTCGTTAGTATAAATTAACATAAACATAAATAAGATTTTCATCTCATTAACATAAACATAAATAAAGTTCTCATGTCATAAGAAACATAAATAATATAAAGTTCATATCCATAGCACATACACCTAGGACATTAGTAGAGATATTCCTAAACCAAGAATGAAAGAAAATGAGAGAAAGAGAACAACTAGAGAAAGAGAGAGGGGGAGAGATAGAGAGATAGAAAGAAAACGTGAGAGAGAAAAAAACATGAGAAAGAAAAACAATTGGAGAAATAGAGAGCAACAACGAAAGAAAAAAAAAGGGGAAAGAGGGAGAGGAAGGAATAAAGGGAGGAGACTCACCTGAAATTGAAAGGTGTGGCTATAAGAATCGAAGAGTCAGTGTAGGGAGAGTCAAGCTTAAGAGAAAAGATGAGAGAATAAACCAGAAAGTAAAAAATAACACTATCGTTTTGCTTTCTAACCTTGCTCGCCCTCACTCCCCTTTCAGGATAAAAATTATGCTAAATGGTAGAATAAGATAAGCTGATAGGATACACTTATCTTATCATATTGATCAACCAAACACTTGATATAAGATAGGATAGGAAAAAAATGTCCTATCTTGTTTTCTTATCTAATCCACTAAACAAGCCCTTATTGATTAAGAAATAAATATTTTCAGTACAAGATAATATAATAGTTGCTAGGAATGACAATCATGTTCACCCGTGGGTATGACTCGTCCGCGCTCCAATTTTTATAAGAAAACCCACATTGTCGGTCTCCGCTGTTAGTTTTGTAGTTTGATTAAGTTTTGTAGTTTGATTTTTAGTCCAACATTGCTTAGTATTGTGAGATGGTGTTCTTCACTTTGCTATATAAGCAAGCTTATGTAAGTTTTACAAATGCACAAAAACAAATACTTCTTAGTGTTGTTTATTTCTCTCTTCTCTTCTTTAGTGCCTTGTTCCCAACAAGTGGTATCAGAGCCCATTTCTTAGTATGCTCTGCGGTTGCAGCAGTGTTTGATCTTCTGCATCAGAAAAGATTTGGTTAGAGTAAATTTTCTTAGTATGCTCTATGATTGCAACTTTGTCTGATCTTCCACATCAGAAAATATTTTTTCTCTTGTTCTTGGGGATCTCAATCTAGAGAACTAGTGGGGGCTTTTCTTCAAAAGCAGTAGGAGCAATGGCAATGGACGAAGACAAGATGAAGATTGAAAAGTTCAATGGTGCGGACTTTGGCTTTTGGAAAATGCAGATAGAAGATTATCTGTATCAAAAAAATATGTATCAACCACTCACAGGAAAGAAGCCAGAGGGTATGAAGGAGGAAGATTGGAGTCTCCTTGATAGACAAGCCCTTGAAGTCATTAGACTGATGTTATCCCGTAATGTTGCTTTTAACATTGCAAAAGAAAGGACGACAATAGGTCTCATTCTTTTCAACATGTACGAGAAACCATCAGCCTCAAACAAAGTTAACTTGATGAGGCGATT
Source organism: Psophocarpus tetragonolobus (assembly GCA_037954015.1). Classification (NCBI taxonomy): domain Eukaryota; kingdom Viridiplantae; phylum Streptophyta; class Magnoliopsida; order Fabales; family Fabaceae; genus Psophocarpus; species Psophocarpus tetragonolobus. The sequence continues at coordinate 36,854,446 of CM075691.1, read as the reverse complement.
GTTCAATCTGCGGATGTCTGAAGGTTTTTTGGTGACACATCATCTCAATGAACTAAACACTGTTATCTTCCCTACCAGAAAGTTGGAATGCTACGGTCAAGATTGTGAATAGCTCATCAGGAAGCAATAAGTTAAGATTTGATGATGTTCAAAATTTGGTTCTTAGTGAAGAGATCTGGCGGAGAGAGTCGGGTGAACCATAAACCTCTTCAGTATTGCATACAGAGTCAAGAGGAAGAAGTTCAACCAAAGAAAGCGGACGCGGCAAATCAAAGGAGAGACAATCCAAGTCCAGAAATCATCATAGTTCCCAAAACTCAAAGACGATCGAGTGTTGGAATTGTGGGAAAACCAGGCACTACAAAAACCAGTGCAGGGGTGCACAGAAGAGTCAAGAAACAAAGGGCGAAGCAAACGTTGCCTCCACCTCAGGAAAAGATGAGGTGTTGATATGCTCTCTTGAAGATAAAGAGGAGTCTTGGGTATTAGACTCTGGAGCATCTTTTCACGCTACCTCACAAACGAAACTATTTGAGAATTATGTTCCTGGAAACCTTAGTAAGGTTTACCTTGGTAATGAGCAGTCATGTGAGATTGTAGGTAAAGCTGCAATAAAGATTAAGTTAAACGGGTCTGTATGGGAATTGAAAAATGTCAGACATATTCCCGACTTGACTAAGAACTTAATCTCAGTGGGCCAGTTAACCAGTGAAGGCTACACGACAATCTTCCACGGTGATGATTGGAAGATTTCAAAGGATGCGATGACAATTGCTCGAGGCAAAAAGAGTGGTACTCTTTACAAGACAGCAGAAACATGTCATTTGATTGCAGTTGCAACAAATGAAAGTCCCAATCTATGGCACTAAAGACTTGGGCATATGAGTGAGAAAGGGATGAAGGTCATGCACTCAAAAGGAAAATTACCATGTCTTCAGTCAGTAGAAATTGATCTGTGTGAAGATTGTATACTTGGAAAGCAGAAGAGAGTCAGCTTTCAGACAAGTAGAAAAACCCCAAAGAAAGAGAGGCTTGAGCTTATCCACTCTGATGTTTGAGGACCAACGACTGTCCCTTCAATTGGTGGGAAGCAATACTTCATAACTTTTATTGATGATCACTCCAGAAAGGTATGGGTTTACTTTCTGAAACACAAGTCTAAAGTATTTGAAGCTTTCAAGATTTGGAAAGCTATGGTAGAAAATGAGACAGGATTGAAGATTAAAAAGCTCAGATCCGACAATGGTGATGAATATATAGACACCAGATTCAAGAAGTTTTGCTATGAGCACGGAATCAGAATGGAGAGAACTGTGCCAGGTACGCCTCAACACAATGGTGTAGCATAGCGTATGAATTGAACGTTGACTGAAAGAGCCAGAAGCATGCGTGTGCAGTCAGGCTTACCAAAACAGTTTTGGGCAGAAGCAGTCAACACAAAACTTACTTGATCAACCGAAGTCCATCGGTACCATTGGAGCACAAGATACCAGAAGAGGTATGAGTGGAAAAGAGGTAAAACTCTCACATCTTAGAGTTTTCGGCTGTGTAGCATATGTGCACATTAGTGATCAAGGCAGAAACAAACTTGACCCAAAATCAAAGAAGTGTACTTTCCTTGGTTATGGTGAAGATGAGTTTGGCTACCGCATATGGGATGATGAAAACAAAAAGATGATCCGCAGCAGAGATGTAATCTTCAATGAAAAAGTGATGTACAAGGACATGCATAATATTGGCACCAGCAACCCAGAAAAAAGTGGACCAATTTATGCAGAGGTGGAAGATATCCTAGAAAGTCCTAAATTGAGGAGTCTTCAGCCAGGGAAATTAAATAAAGAGAACAATGAGCAATCAGAACCTCCTACTCCAACTCCTGTATTGAGAAGATCCTCTCGGCCCCATGTGCCTAACAGGAGATATATAGACTACATGTTGCTGACTGATGGAAGGGAGCCTGAAGATTATATAGAAGCTTGTCAAACCATGGACGCCGACAAGTGAGAGCTTGTTATGAAAGACGAGATGAAGTCTTTGATCTCCAATCAGACATGGGAACTAGTTGAGTTACCTATGGGAAAGAAAGAACTTCACAATAAATGGGTGTATCGGGTGAAGGAAGACCATGATGGTTCCGAGCAATACAAGGCCCGACTGGTTGTCAAAGGATTTCAGCAGAAAGAAGGAGTTGACTATACACTGAAATCTTTGCTCCAATTGTCAAGCTCAATACTATCAGGACTGTGTTAAGTATTATGGCTAGTGAGGAGCTCTACCTAGAGCAATTAGATGTGAAGACTGCATTTCTTCATGGAGATCTAGATGAGGAGATCTGCATGCACCAGCCTGAAGGTTTTTCAGAAGGAAAGAAGAAAAACATGGTGTGCAAATTGAAGAAGAGCTTGTATGTCCTGAAACAAGCTCCAAGACAGTGGTATAGAAAGTTTGAAAGCTTCATGCACAATGAAGGTTTCCAGAAGTGCAATGTTGATCATTGTTGTTTCTTTAAGAGGTACAAGTCCAGCTATGTCATTTTGCTACTTTATGTTGATGACATGTTAGTAGCAGGATCAGATATAACAGACATAAGAAATCTGAAGATTCAGCTGTCAAAAGAATTTGACATGAAGGACTTAGGCCCAACAAAGAAGATTCTTGGAACGCAAATCACGAGAGGTAAGCAAAAAGGAGTTTTGCAGTTATCTCAGGTGGAGTACATCAACCGTGTTTTGCAAAGATTTAACATGGACAAGGCCAAACCAGTTAGTACACCTTTGGCCATTCATTTTCGCCTATCCAAGGATCAGTCTCCTCAGACAAAGGAAGAAAAAGAATTTATGGCTAAGATTCCGTATGCCTCAGCCATTGGAAGTTTGATGTACGCAATGGTTTGTATGAGGCCAGATATTGGCCATACAATGGGAGTTGTAAGCAGATTTATGGCAAATCCAGGAAAAGCTCATTGGGAAGCAGTTAAATAGATTTTGAGGTATCTACGAGGCACAATAGAAAGATGTTTATATTTTAAGAAAGGAGATCTAAAAGTACAAGGCTACATAGATGCAGACTTTGCTGAAGAAATTAATCATCGAAGAAGTACCACTGGCTACATATTTACTGTTGGAACTACAACTGTTAGTTGGATGTCACAGATACAAAAAATCGTTGCTCTATCCACTACAGAGTCTGAGTATGTAGCAGTAACAGAAGCTAGCAAAGAATTGATATGGCTTCAAGGATTGTTAACAGAGTTGGAATTCATCCAGGAAAAGAGTGTTTTGCACAGTGATAGTCAGAGTGCAATACATCTGGCTAAGAATTCAACATTTCACTCCAGAACAAAGCACATTGATCTCCGTTATCACTTCATCATATCTCTACTTGAGAATGAAGTACTAATGTTGAAGAATATACTAGAAAATAAGAACCCAACGGATATGTTGACAAAGGTTGTCACAACAGAGAAGTTGAGGCTTTGCAGTGTCTCAACTGGCCTTCAAGAATGATTGATGATAAAGGCAACTACAATAAGTGATAATCAAACTCCAAGTGGGAGAATTGTTAGTTTTGTAGTTTGATTAAGTTTTGTAGTTTGATTTTTAGTTCCACATAGTTTAGTATTGTGAGATGGTGTTCTTCACTTTGCTATATAAGCAAACTTATGTAAGGTTTACAAATGCACCAAAACAAATACTTCTTAGTGTCGTTTATTTCTCTCTTCTCTCCTTTAGTGTCTTGTTCCCAACATCCGCCCCATCCACACCCTTGCCTCACTTCTATATTAAACAAAATGTTATATATATATATATATATATATATATATATATATATATATATATATATATATATATATATATATATATATATATATATATATATTAATTTCATATGTATGTGTGCAAATTCACACCCCTATGACTATTAAAACATGATGATATAAGAACCAAAACATTGTGGCTGAGACCACAATGCTGTGAAAGATACATTGTGAATAATGATATTTTTAAATAAAATATACTTAATAACTTAACATATAATTTATTTAATAAATTAAAGGTAAATTTAAATTATAAAAATAATATAACGGGTACCTGCAGGTATACATGAACCCGAAAATATCCAACATGAATGGAAACAAAGATTAAAATTTCATATTCATCTCCGCGTCCTCACCCTTGTCTCACACTTTCTGAAAACAGAGATGGAGAGACCAAATCCGCTTTCACCCGTATTATTACCATCCCTAAAAATTGCACTATTCTAACTCAAGTTGCTCTTATTGAGTTAGGAGTTAGTTGAGTCAAGAGACGAAGAGCATGAAATTCCAGCTGTAATCGGAAAGTAAAAGGTATAGGATGGTTTTTTCCCCGTTTTCATTAGAATTGTGTTTTCATATGGATTCACTGGCAAATCCAACTTGATAGAAATCTTGTAAACGGGTTCTAAACTGTATCAAATAGACTAAACGAGACGTTGGATTTTTTCCCCCATAACCAATGTATTTCTGGCTTTTGAGATTGATTGGATTAGGGATGGTAGGTTGTATGTTTGGCCTTTCCTGATTCTATGTCTTTGTTTCTAGAAAGTGTGTGACAAGTTTAGGTGAGTAGATACAAAATTTTAGTTTTTATTTCTTTTTTTGTTGGGTATTTTTTGGTTTAGGTATTCTGGCGAGCACTCGTTATATTATTTTTTACAATTTAAATTTACTTATTTGTTATTAAATAAATTATATATATTAAGTTATTAATTATATTTTAATTTAAAAATTATATAAAGAATATTAATAACAAGAAATTATAAATTAAAATTTAAGAATTAACACTTTTAATTAAATATGTAACTTTAAACTTATTATATAATTATTAAAATTATAACAGCACAAGTACAAGTTTAGATACGAGACGATTAATCCCATACCATACTAGTATCTTTACCCGGTTCACCATATCGGGTGATACCCGTCCTCATACATAGTCAAAATGGATAATACCCATAAAAGTTGGGAGAGTTTAAGACAGTAATAAGTATTTTTGTCATCCTTAGATTGAACTAATGCTATTGTAATTTTTTTCAAATATCCAAATTGTTAAAGATGATGTCACTTTCCTCTAAATTTTGATTATCTGTTGTTACCAATTAATTTTTGAGTTAAATAGGATTTACATTCTTAAAATATTTGTAAATTTTACATTAAATTCCTATAAAATTTCTAGTTTGTGTTGCGTTTTTAATACTTGTTTGTACATTAAAAGCTCTAAATAACACTTTAAATTATTTTAAAAATTTAAATTAAAAATTATTTAGATAGACCTAAATAAAAAAAAATAAATTAGAAACTCAATTTTTTTTATAAAAACACAATATAAAATTTATTAATATATCAGGACTTAAAATATATTTAAATTAATTTTTATTATGTATGCATGGTTTAGATTAAAAGGGGCTGGTTGGATGCCTAGCCAGTACTCATTGTTTTTGCTTTCTCTCGAGTCTTCTTCTTTAAATATAATTTTCTGTTGCGAGGGACTCTGAACTCATTATTCATGTCTGTTTCATCTTCCCATCCATGAGTTCTATTCTTATTATGTCCTTAATTTATTTTACTTCATTAGTGCATGTTTAAAAATATAGTTAAAAATATCTATAAGACGAAAATATTTTTACAAAAACATTAATTTTTTTTATTTAGTTTATTTTTGTCTATTATATATAATTATAAGGTGTGGACAATATTTTAAAATTATATACACTAAGTTTCTTCACGTAGTTGTAAATTGTAATCTCAAATATGCAAAGTGATTTGTTCTATGACATGTTTGGTGCTTTTCTTTTTGCAACTTCATTTTTCTATTTGCACCCAAAATTTCTAATTTCCAAAATTATTCTCATCTCCTTCATTTCGCCCCCACTCCACTTCCTCCCCACCCACCCAACCCATAATTAGAAGATGACATGATCATGTAGAATGAAAATACGTAAAACATAAATACTTGTTTGACAATAGTTTTATAAAACTGTTTTCAGTATTTTAGTATTTAAAAATTTAAAAACTTGTTTGGATAGTGTTTTTGAAAATAATTTTCGGAAACAATTCTGGTTTTTTAGTTTTTAAAACTAAAAAACAGGAACAGCTAAACGTAGTTTTGCTTTTTCAGTTTTTTATTTTTATTTTGAAAACTCAAAGTACACTCAGAATATGTTATTTTTTGCTTTTCATTAATGAAATTTTAATAAATATGAATAAGTTTTTCTATTTTTACACCTTCGAAACAATTTTCAAATAACACCTACTAAACAAGCTTTTCTTTTCTTTTATTCTTTAAAACAACTTTTGAAAACTATTATTGAAAACTCTTCTCAAAAACTGAAAAACAAACCCAAACCAATTAAGTCTTAAATATTTACAAATTATTGTGAGGCACACTTACGGATCCAACAATCCTCAACAATAAATTTAATATACAGATTTGTAGATATGCAAGTGTTAAAATGCGTAAAAAACATTACAAGTCACATGATTTGAAATTATGTAATTACATAATTATAATTTATATTATCTCAATTAATTATATTATATTACATCCGTAATATTTATAAATTATGATACATTGTAAATCATATAATATGCAATTATGTAATTATATAATTATAAATTTTGTAGTCTACAATATATTTTACATAATTATAAATTTCATAATTCATAATATATATGAAAATGAGATATTACGAATCAATCGATTCATAATATTGTATAGGTCTATTGCAAATATATTGGTTTGCAACATTAGAATAAATTAACTTAAAATGATTGAGAACAATTTTAAAATTTTTAAAAATTGGAATGCAAAGAAAGAAAAGACCCATGTTTGGATGGATGGTCTGGCCCAAATATGTCCCATAGACCCATAGTTTTGAGAGTGCAACTATCTAAATAATGGTCTCTTGATAAATTAAGAAAGTGGTTAGAAATTGAAATCGTCATTCCCGTTAACTGAATAAATAGGATGGACCAATAAAAATGTGATTCAATGTCACATTGAAATTATTATTCTTGCCAACTTAATGTAAAAGTCACATATTCAATTTATTTACATCTTGACTTTACTCACATGATTCTAAATCCTGATCAGTATTTGTAAAAGTTAGTTTAGTGGTATATGTGGAGAAAAGGTAAGAGAAAGATGATATAGATTCGAATTTTTTTATTAATAAAATTAATATTATTAATAATTAATATTTGTTCATATATATTTTTTTTAAATATAATGATTAAGAAATTATAAGTATAAAATATTTTATTTAAATATATAAAATTGCACTTATATAATTTTAAATTGCGTTTACAAGTGACTTTTAATAACAAAGATTTGGTACTTAAAATCTAAATAAGAAATTTCTATTTATACTTTCGTATTTTCTCCCTTCACCTCCATGTTTGATTCTTGTAAAAGCCTAATTTGGAAAAAAATAATCTCAGGTTGCAGAAAAATATCGGATGTAAATATTAATAACTAACAACAATTTTAATAACATAAAATCTATTTTAATATTTTTTTTATAAATATATATACGCTAACCTTAAAAATTATAGTTTAGTAACAGAGGGAGATAGTTTTTTTTATTTATTTACATTTTGAGATTTAGAATCTTTGATTTTATAAATATCATTATCATTGTCTTTATTGCTACAGCATCATATATCCGTATAATAAAGATTTATATTATAAGAATACGCGGATTATCAAAGTGAAATTTTGTTTTGGTTGGAAAAGAGTACAAACAAATAACAAAACTTTAAGAATTGTATGTAAATTTCATCAATACTTGGCTTCACAAGTGAATATTTACATAAAAATATAAAAAGTTAGCTGTGAGACGAAATTGTTTTACACTCAACATAAAATATTAATCTATTTTTCTTCAATCTGCCACAGTACCAAACATATGGCTAATTTTTGAAAAGTAATTATTCTCTTAGAAAAACTTTGCTCCCTATTTTTGAAAAATAATTAAAGAGTGGTTTTAAGTTTATAATTTTCAAATTTATAATTAGCTTTAATTTTAAGTTTTTCAATTATAAAAATAACATTGATTTTGTTTTCAATTTTAAAATATTATTGTTAAATCTTAATCTACTAAAATTATTTCTCCTTAAGATTGAAGATTGACAACATGTGATCGATAGTTGGAGGTAAAGACTGATGACTAGTGATTAACGATCAATAATCAATGACTAGGAGTAATCGAGGGTTGATGATTGACAATTAGAAGTGATAGCCAGTGATAAGTAGTTAAAGGTAACCATGGATGACCAATGACTAACAATTGACAATCATGGGTAATGACTAATGATCAATGATCAACGACTGACGAGCAAAAGAACAAAGACTTGGACTTGAAATAAGAAGATTTTGGCCAAAAGCTCAAGAAAGGTTGCAGAGCAAGCATTACTACCTTCTCCAGAGAAGGTGGCTTCGGTTGAATCCGAAGTGTCTCCCCTCACTTTGTGAGAACCAGAAGTGATCTCGGCAGAAGGAGAAAAAGAAGACATGAGACCGAAAAGCAAGTATGCATACCTGAGAACAAAAAGAAGAAAGACTTGGACTTGAAAACAAGAAGATTTCAGCCAAAAGCTCAAGAAAACAAAGATAAACTAAAATCCATTTCCCCTTTTTATAGATCATAACCCTTGACAAAATAAATGTAACTCCACTATCCACATTGACTTAATTAATGGTCAAAATGAGATAATTGTTCACCTATTCTCGACGGGAAAGCAATCCTATTAGGGTTCACTATTCAACCCTTTGAGGGAAACAAAGTTTACATCACAATGATCAACGAATGACAACCAATGACCAATGATTAACAATTGATGATTTGAGGTGGTGATCAATGATCAAAGATTGGAGGTGACAATCAGTAAGCAGCAGATAGAGGTGCCAATCAGTAACTAGAAGATAGAGGTGACGACCAATGACTAATAGTTGGAGGGGCAACTAGTCACAAGAGGTTAGAAGGATGACCCGTGATCGATAGTTAGAGGTGGCGACAATGATTAACAATTGGATCAAAGTGAAGGTCGATAATTGTTGGTTGGAGGTAGCAATCGATGATTGACAGCTGGAAGATATAGTCGGTGACCAACGGTCAAATGTGGCAATTGATGGTTGACTGTTGAATGTAGTAGTTGATGACTAATGATCAGAGGTGACAACCAATCATCGACTATTGGAGGTGGTGACAAGTGGTAGTGAGTGACGTCAAGCGTTGAGTTGAGTAAAATAAAAAACTAAAATCTCATCGGGAGTTTGAAATGTATTTGGAGTTTTTGATTTTTCTTTTGAAATGTATTTTGAAAATATAAATATGTTCGACAAAAATGGTTTTGTTTTGATTTTTTACACATTTTTGAAATAATTTTCACTCAATTTTAAAAAAAAAAAAATTTTGTTTTCAGATTTCTGTTTTTGTTTTTATTTAAGTTCATCAATTGCCAACATTGATCATCATCTTTGAACATGGTTACCGACCGTCACCTCTGACCGAAAGTCACGACAGCCACATCTGACTAACGGTTACTGACCACCAACTCTAACTAGCAGTTACCAGCCCCTACCTTCGACTCATGGTCATTGGCCACCACCTCCGACTAGTGATTGCCACCTCTAACAGGCAGTAATCGGTTGCCACCTTCGATTGGCAGTCGCTGACCGCCAACTCTGACCAGTGGTCATCGACTGCTACCTCTGGCCGATGGTCGCCAGTCACCACCTCCGACTATCGGTCTCTGGCTGCCACTTGCCACCACCAGTCACCGACTACTACCTCCCATTTCCGATCATCGACCACTGTCTTGACCTCCATCTCCAACCGGTGTTTATGTTAAAATTTGAAAACAATGTTTTAACTTTAAAAACAAAAAACAATGTTGTTTTTAAAATTTTGAAAACTTAAAACTAAAACTAGTATTTGTTTTTATAAATTTCAAAACAAGAAACCCTAAACCACCGTGAAACTAAAAATATATTTTAAAACTAAAAATTAGAAAATCGAAACTACCCAAAGAACTAATCTAAAAATATCAATTGTCATTTTTATTTATTTTAGAATAATGCATGATGAATTTTTTAGGTGTTAAAATTAGAGTAAAAAATTGTGCTAAAAATGTATTATACGATCAAATTTGCCCACATGTGGAATTAATACATTTGTCTAAGTGTTATTATACAATTTAAGTATGTTGCATGATGGATATACTAAATCTACATCATTAGATTTTTCAGGAAGCAATGAAGATGTTTTTCAACATTTTTTATCTTTTAGATTGGGTGTATTAGATTTTTCATGTGGAAATCTTATCCTGGGTAGAGACGTATGATAGATATCCTACTTAAGAACTGTTGCGAGTATGGTCCTCAGATTGAGATTAGGATTTTTTTAGTGATAAGCCTTTAAAGGTCATTTCTGCATGGAAAAGGACAGATTTTTCAAGTGTATGATTTTGAAAACACGAGTGGTGATGATATTTGTTACAATAAAACGAGTAATTTGTTATGAGTATTATTATGTGTCTAAACAATATGTTAAGATCATTTTAAGACGGTTTTATTAAGGATTTTATTATAATTTTGATATTTTAGATTTTTATTTATTTGTGTTTATAGAAAAAAAATAATTTTGATATAATGAGATGGATTTTGACGAATAATATAATTTTTCAAGAATTTGAATTTTTCCATATTTATGGAACATTAGGAAGAAGACTCTCTCTAGTAACTAGACAAGAACAAATCAGGATATTTATTGAATACACATAACTTATTCTTATATGAAAGTATCATTTGCGTACAATACGCTTCAAGCCAAGTAGAACTATTATTGGTGACAAAATTTTTCTTTTTTATATTAAACACAGCTGCAGAAACATGACTTTGAAATACAAAAAAATGTTTTTTTTTTAATTATATCATATCCTATTTCTTAATAAAAAAACTTAGATACAAACAATATTATGGGTAATGTTGGTATTGATCTCCAATCATATATAAGATATTACTTTGGCAATACGTGAAAATAAATAATAAATTCTTTTATTTCGTGTATTTTCAAGGTGGAATCCAAATTTAATTTGAGAATAACACTAATAGTACATACATGATATTGTATATAAATTTTGTCCGTCAAATATAATTTATAATTTTTTTAGGGTGACAATAATAGTTTTTCATAAAAAAATTTTACAATGTAGATAATTAACAAAACAATAATACAGGACAGCGAATTGTATTAATTGGTAGTACACTTACGGTTAAAACAATAGTACAAAAAATTTAATAATAGTTTTTTATAAAAATAATTTACAATGTACATAATTTATACATACGGTTGATTACAACTTTTCATTTATTTAACTTTTATTGTATTAATTGTTAAAGTTTTGTGATTTACTATCAATATAAAATTTTTTATATTATCATTGTATGAGTGTTTTTCTCTAAATTTATAGTAGCAATAATTACAATCAACAGTTGTGTCGCACTAAAATATTTACTATAAAAATTAATAAATTTAGCATAAATAAATTAATAAATTTTCATTTTAATATACTATCATTATAAATAATCAATCAATTTAAACTTTTAAAGCCATTATTAAATTTTTTTTATCACAATTGACAATTATAATTTAATTGATTATAAAAGAGCCTTACAATATAAGTGTATACTAAAATTAAATTCTAATACCAACAATGTCATTTTTTTTTTTAAAAACAAAATTTATTCAAAAGTAGCTAGAATCCGACTAATCACAATGAATGACAACGAGGGTTCTTAAAATTACAGTGAACAAAACATAAAGGAAAGTTCCTTACAAGAAACTCCCACAAACATTAACTTACAAAAAAACTCCACACATAGGATATAAATCACCTACTAGATAACAGGCTGAACCTAGAGAAAAGGAACTAAGCATATCTTGCCATAACCTAGATAAACATAATAAAAGTTGAGATGACCACTCTACAAAAGATACATATGACAACTTACAAAGACCCTTAACCCACAGTTAGGATCGTTGCAGAGCCTGTTGCCATACTTCTTCAACGATGAAGGTATCACCCTTAAAAACAACAGCGTTTTGAGCATGCTAAATTCCCCACAATGTAACCAACCAAATAATACTTAAAACCTCAGTTATAAACTTACCACCTAAGTTGTGAATCCCCAGCATATTCCAATAACTAGATTCACAATCAATGGGCAGCACAGATACATAACCTAACCACCGATAACATAGCATCCAGACAAGGTAACTAGACTAACAAGAGAAAAGCATATGACTCAGATTAAGGAACCAAGCAGCAAATAGGACAATACATATCAGCAGATGAGAGAATATTTCTCTTTACCAGCTCTACCTTTGTGGGAATTCTATTCAAAGACGCTTTCCAAGAAAATGCATGGAACCTTTGCTTTTCATAACCTTTTAAAAAAATGCAAAATCAACCTCTAAAGGAACACCACAAGTTAAGCGATAAGCTTTCTTCACTGAGTACTCACCAGCAGATCCAATAATGACATCCCATCCCCAACCATCTTCTACACCTAACACCAAATGAACCCCTTCTAGAACACTTTCCAGCTCCCTCACACACTCACCCTCCCAACTAAATAAATTTCTTCTCCAACTAAATCTCCATACCCAATTATTATTATACCACTTCCCAACCTCCGATAAACACGCCTCTTTCTTATTAGACAAGGCATACATCCTAAGGAACATACATTTCAGCCCACCAATCACCCTCCACCCCTGCATTCCAAAACTTAAACATAGACTCATCCCCAACAATGGACTTTACCTTCCCACTAAACCACTTACATGACCCTTCCTCAGTTGTTACCTTCAAAATATCATTTCACCACTGGGAGCGTCCTTTCCTATGCCTTACTACCATATCTCTCCTGATATATTTTCCGTATTTAGCCTCCAACACTTTAATCCATAGAGAGTTACCCCCTGAAGAACCCTTTAGCGTCATTTACCAAGAAAAGCTTTGTTGAAAGCCACCACATATTTGATTCAAAGGCTTCTCTAACTTTTTTCTTTGCATACCCGCTCCTATTTGATCCATGCTACTTTGTTGCATTCATCCGAGCCTCCAAACAGAAATCTCCTTTGCAAGGATTGGATTGCTTTAGATACCTTTTTCAGGATCCGGTAGAAAGATATAGAAAGTAAAGAGAAATAGAGGAGAAGGTGGATTTGATCAAGCAAATCTGCCCTCCTAAGAACAAACTTTTTTTACTCCATGGTGATAACGTTTTTCTCATCTTATCAAGTACTGGCTTCCAGACACGCTCACACCTCACATTAGCCCTCACAGGAACCCCCAAATAGGAGAAAGGCATCTGTAGAACACCACAATTTAGGATCTTAGCGAAGGATAGTAGCTCATGCATGTTCACCTTAACCCTACCCAGTCTGCTCTTATGGAAGTTTATCTTTAACCCAGGTGATAATTCATAACACCTTAGCACACTCTTAAGAGTATAAACATTTTGGGCCATTGGAGAAACCATCATTCACATATTGTTGAGACACAACCTGAAGCTCATGGTCCCTCATCTTAATCCTATATAGTACATTGACTGCCACAACCTTCTTAATCAACCCTTCTAGCCCTTAAGCTACAATTACAAACAAGAAGGGAGCCATATGATCACCTTGCCTTAAACCCTTTACATACATAACTCTTTTGTCGCACTTCCATTTACTAATACTGAGACAAACAATGAGTATAGGAACCTCTGTATCTAGCCAATCCATTTATCACAAATCCAAATCGCTTCAGCATATAGAACAAAAAAGGTCAGCTTGTTGAGTAATAAGACTTTTCAAAATCCGCTTTAAATACCAGCAAGGGTTTCTTATGCTGCTTAACCTCTTTAATAACTTCATTAACTATTACCATGCTATCAAGTAAATGTATTCCTTTGATAAAGTTGTTTGGGAATATGCAATAATACTCAGTAGCACTTTTTGTAATCTATGCGCTTAAACCTTTGCAATTATTTTGTAGATTAATCCAATTAGGGAAATAGGTCGGTAATCCCCAAGCCCTCATGGACACCCCTTCTTAGGGATTAAGGAGATAAATGAAGTATTAGCACCCCTTGGGAGCCTTTCATTCTAATGAAACTCGACCAAGACCTTTAATATGTCTTCCTTCAACATATTCTAGAAATGTTTCACAAACTTGATATGGAACCCATCTGGCCCAGAGGCTTTAGAGCCATCACATTCCATACAACTATTTTAATTTCTTCCTCAGTGAACCCTGCTTCTAATTCATCTCTTTTAACTTTAGGAAGGTAGTTGAATTCTCCCATCTAATCTAACCTCAACCTCTTCCTCTTAGACTAGAATCTCTCATGAAAGAACTGATTGATCTCCTAGTTAACCAGCATCGACTCTTCCTTCCATTCCCCATTTATTAGCAATCCTAGGATACCATTATATTTTCTCCTACGATTAATTGATGCATGGAAAAAGCAGGAGTTTGCATCACCTTCCTTTAGCCACTCAATCTTTGCTTTTTGAGCCAATAAAGTTTCTTGAAAGGAACTTCAATGCTTCAATTCACCAGAAGCTTCCATTCTTAACTTAACCTCTTCTACCTCAAACTTGCCTTCCTCTTCCTTCTTATCACAACTAGCAATTTTGTCCTTCAAATCTCTGATTGTGATCTCCATCTTACCAATATTATTTTTACTCCAACTCTTAATATCAACTTTGAGACCTTTTAACTTTTCTTTAAGCCAAAAATATATTTTATATTATTCTTTCTTATCATAAAAATATTATCATATTTTACATTATTCTGGGAAATTCCTGTACACTTACCCCCATGTTTCATTGTTGCATAATAGAAGCAATGAAACCTAAGAACTAGACACAAATGAAGTTTGCAAAATTCGGGAAGCTGAAGGTTGAAATGGTCTTGTGAGGTTCCCTTTGCGTGCAAGGCCGAACATTGTGATTACTTTCTTTCCCTCAAAGGGTTGAATAGTGAACCCTAATAGAATTTCTTTCCTGTCGAGAGTAGGTGAACAATTATCTCATTTTGACCATTAATTAAGTCAATGTGGATAGTGGAGTTGCATTTATTCTCTCAAGGGTTGTGATCTATAAAAAAGGGAAATGGATTTTAGTTTATCTTCATTAGTTTTCTTGAGCTTTTGGCCGAAATCTTCTTGTTTTCAAGTCCAAGTCTTTCTTCTTTTCAGTTTTAGGTACGCATATTTGCTTTTGGTCTCATGTCTTCTTCTTTTCCTTCTGCCGAGATCCCTTTTAGTTCTCACAAAGTGAGGGGGGACACTTCAGATTCAACCGAAGCCACCTTCTTTGGAGAAGGTAGTAATGCTTGCTCTGCAACCTTTCCTGAGGTGCCTCATTCCCCTCCAAAGGCACAAGGTGCCGAGCCCTTAGAGTCAAAACTTCCTCATTAGAAAGTTATTGCTTTGGCCACTGTCGTGGTCAAACAAAAGTGGATAGGGAATCCTAAAAGGAACTTCCCCCCATTCTCGACTCCAATTACCAATGGGTAGATGAGGAAGTTGCTAGCTACTTTTACCGCTATAATAACTAAGCAATGCTCATGCATTTTGTTAGCAGTACTGAGCTGTGCCCCTTAAAAAATTTTGAAGACTTTCCTTTTTTCATTTAGTGTTTCCGCAATGATTCTTTTGTCTATGTGCATGATTGCATGTTCAAGGTGTTCCATGTGTGTCTCGCCATCGACGAGTTTACTATGAGTGTACTTCGGATTCTGAATGTTGCCTCCACTCAACTTCATTTAAATGCTTAGGCATACATCCAGGATTTCCAAGCTCTCTGTTTATTTACTTATACTAAGGCTACCCCTGGTTTATTCCTTTATCATTTCACTACTTGACCTCATGAAAAGTGTAAATGGGAGTCCTTGTATCGAAGTTCCAGAAACCCTCTTTTTTGTCACCTACACCACCTCTAACACTTCAAAATCGGGTTCTTCAAGATCCTCATTGATCACGAGAAAGGTCGAAACCAATTTTATAACCATGAAAAAGGCCTTTTGTTTCCATTTTACTGGGAATGAGTGCCGAGAAGGTATGATGACTTGCTGTCCCCCAAGGAGCAAGTTGACACTATCTTCCTTAACTTTTGTATGGGAATGTTGCACATGTACGAGTCCCCCACTCCTTCTGAAGACTTAAAGAGTGAGTATTCAGTTTGTTCTATGTGTGTCAGTATGTGCCCAGTTGGTCCAAACAATACTGACTTTATTTTGTGCAGGCATCATCTTGACCGCGGGTGGCAGTGCATGTAACATGCCAAAATACTAATGCTATTTATTCACATTTAATTCTTCTTTCATGTAATTTATAATCTAAAAATACTAAAATATAAACTTACATCACAATACCATCATTCAAGCATATTATACATTTTGGTGTAATTAAAAATTTCAAACAAGTTATAACATGGCATACACCACATCACCTGCCTGGCGAACCTTGTCACCTAACGAGATTTAGGATAGCTTGCCCAACGACAACTGTCACCCAGTGAAGACCCTGCATTAGACTATCCCACTAAAGGGACTTCACTCAGTGAGACACGTTGTTAGGTGAAAAACCCTATTAAATTCTACACAAAGAGGAATTTGCACCGAGCGAAACCTCTCATTGGACATAAATACCATTTAATTCTAATATGATCTTCAACATAAAAAACATTAATAATGAATCATTAATAATTATCTTATATTTCATATATTGCAGTCTAATATGATCTTCAACATAAAAAAATATGTCTTTTAGTATTAAAAATGAATCACTATTATATCAATATTTATCGATTATTATTGTTGGGATAGAAACTTTAAGCTAAGAAATTAATTTGGATATCTATTATGATATTTCAATTCTTTGATATTGATTCATAAAATATTATGTGAATGATGGTTGGAATATAAGTCGTATGTAATTTTGTGATTGTTGAGTCTATTGACTTTTGGAAATAGGTTGAGATGTTATGAGATGAACATATCAAAGTCCTAGGTTCCCTTGTAAAGGTACCATGCAAGTGCATGAGTGTCGTGATTTAGGAATTCACAACTTGGTACACTATGATGTGAAAGGTAGAGATCAGGCTACGTCGTAATATGGTTTTAGGTCAGGGAGATGAATATTCACGGCGGACTATGTTGTCACTTGGGCTAGGACTATCAAT
Organism: Psophocarpus tetragonolobus; assembly: GCA_037954015.1. Taxonomy (NCBI): domain Eukaryota; kingdom Viridiplantae; phylum Streptophyta; class Magnoliopsida; order Fabales; family Fabaceae; genus Psophocarpus; species Psophocarpus tetragonolobus. The sequence goes on along the minus strand of CM075691.1, from coordinate 36,837,163 downwards.
AGGTATATGAATATTCAAGGTGGACCATGTTGACACTTGGGCTAGGATATTCATCAGCTTAAAACCTTTGATAACCGCTAAGCATCCTCAAGATTGTGTACGATATATTTCTCTTAGGCTGAAAGAGTGTCTGTTGATATTTTAGCCTGAAAGAATGCATGTTTTAGGTTTAAAGAGTATCTGTTGATATTTTTTTATGGACTAAAAAGATTGCTTGGTTTCTCAAGAAAATTTTGTACCAATTTTAGGGAGATATATACGACTACGAATCACTTCTCAAACAAATCCTTGATTGAGTCAAGTGAGATGGAGTTCAACCATGAGAGGAGTAAGGTTGAGTCCTTATATTGAGTCGAGTGAGATTGAGATATAGGTCAAACATTAAACCCCATTGTTTCTTAAGTTTATTAAGATTAATGTTGATGGTTTATAAAAATCTCACTCCTTTCGTGTGTTTTTTTCACATATGTTCGTCGTACGAATAGAAGATGAACTTAATCAGTAGATTATGATGAAGGATTCAGAGGATTCCCTATGAATATGTTGAGTTCATAAAGAAGTTACTCTTGATGTTTAAGTAATTTTAGGTTCATAAGCAGTCCATTGCTTTGAATTATGACCGTTTAAGAATAATAATGGTAATAATTAATGTATTTTATATTTCAATTATTTTGTACAACAAGGTTTTATAATGACTACATTTGGCTCATAATGTTTATAAAAAGATTATGGTTCTTTATGTAAGATTGATTTTGAAATCTCTCACATTTGTATAAATACTTTTAGTGAAGAATTAGGGGTGTTACAAGGTCTACCCAATAAATTTGGTCAATTCTATCATAGCAATGACCTACTTGCTTCCTAGATCAATTATTCAAATATCAATGGTCATAACTATTAAAATGATTAAGATGTAACCAATATAGTAGAGAAACAAATTAATCAATGAATATTATTGAATGATAATACAAAGTGCAAGGGGGAATCACAAAGAGTTTACATTGCAATCCTAGAAAAAAAGGTTTAGCCAGACATGAGTAATGTATCACCAAATATCTTAAGAATTACACAGTATATTAAGTGGAGAAAGAAATACTATATGGAGCACTATGATCGACTCAATCCAAAGCTTCCTTATCGTTCCTCGCATCCATGCATAGAACTAACTCTTTGTTTGAGCCAAAATGACTCCCCTTTTGTCTCTCATCTTCTGGTATTTATAAAAAGTGTTTGGGCTTTTTAGCATAGGTGTGCTGGAATGAGCATGATTCTGTTGTTTTGATGGCCTTCTAGAAGTTGAAGTAGCATGACCATGCTTCTTCAATAGTTGCAATGAAAAGGCCGATTTTTCCCATTTTTCTTCCTATTTCTTAAGTACTTGTGTAAAGTGAGAATAAATACCAAAAATTGAGTTTTTATAATAAATATGCAATTCTTTTCCTAATAAATACAAAATAATTTGAAAATATTTCTATTCTATACTTGAAGACTTTGAGTTTAATGTTAATTGGGACTTTTTCAGCGAGGAATTTATGTCCATGGATGATATGCCTCCCACAGTGCCCCTTAACACCAACATGCCTAAAGCTCGCTGCTTTCTAGTGAAAGATATTCATGCTTAAGACACTATGAACATTTAAGGTTTTGAGGAGGGTGATGCTTATGGGATGACAAGGATATGGATAATGAAGTTAGATCTTAGTTTGTTTATGTCTATGATTTTTTGTAAACTTTTTGTGTTGCTGGGTCAAGATGTAGTTGTCCTCTTATTTTGTATAGTGGTTACCCATACGCTAGTTTTTAATGAATGAAATTCTGCTTTACCTCTTCCCCGCATACTTCATCTTTCATTAGTTCTAAAATTAAAGCACAAGTTTGGTTGTGATGTATATAATTTACTCACATGTAATAATTTAGTCATTTTTAATTCGAATGCTGCTTTGGTTGAATTTTATGAAGTTCACAAGTATTACCCTGGCTGAACTATTTGAAGTTTAGGGGAGACACTCTTAAATAATGAGAGTGTTGCCTTAGTCAAACTATCAAGTTTGGTAGGGCACTTTAAAAAGCATGAGTACTGCCTTGGTCGAACTATGATGTTTTGGAAGACACTCTTGGACAAATATAAGAGTACCATCTTGGCCGAATTGTCAAGTCCAGGAGGGAATTTTTAAACAACGAGAGAGTGTCTTGGCTAAACTATATAGAGTTTGAGATGACACTCTTTAAGAATGAGAGAGTATTGCCTTGGCCAAACTGTATAGAGTTTGAGATGACATTCTTTAAAAATGTAACATACTTGAGAAATTGCACAATTTAAATAATAGGACCAATGATTCCTTTTGCATTAATAGAAGAACGTACCTCGTTAAAAACCTTTTTCGAAAAAACCCTTGAAAGGGATAAAAAACCAAATAAGGAAAAAGGAATTACATTGAAGTTCACAACTATAGTATTGTTTAAGGTGGGACAAGTTCAATGTCCTAGGAATGAGCTTACATGATAATTCTTCCAACTTATAAGCTACATTGTTAAGGTCTTGATTAATTCGAAATGGCCTTTAATTTCTTGCCAACTTGTCCTTTGTCTAGCTTTTTCTAGCGTCTCCGATGGCTCTTTAGATGAAGTCTCATCGTTAGAATTTTTTCGCTCTTACTTGCGTGTTAAATCATCTCACCATCCTCTACTTGCAAGCTTCGTCCATTATTGAAGCTTTATCCCATTCCTCAACAATGTTGTCTATTGTGATCATCACAACAGTCTGGTTTGTTTCTTGGTCAAAATATGTTCCTCTAAATGAAGGTCCCCCCACTTTAACAAGGATCATTGCATTCGTCCCATAAGTGAGCCAAAATAGGGTTCCCTTGTGGTAGACTAGGGAGTACATCTATATGCCACCGAATCTACGGTATCTAGTTTGCCTACATGTACTTTGCACCAACCATTATTCTCTTTAAAACTCTCCCAAGATAACCTTGTTTGTAGCTTTTATCTTCCTATTTGCTTGTGGTGTTCCACCAAAGTCACCATATGCTTAAAAAAGGAATTAAGTTTCTTATCCATGAACTGCAAACCATTGTTGGTGATGATAGTGTGAGGGATTGCGAATCTGGTGACAATGTTCTTCCATATAAACTTTTGCATGTTTGAGGTCGAGATCACAACCAGGGGTTCAATTCCATTTGCTGAAGTAATCCACAACCACCTAGAGAAATTTGCATTGTCCTTTTAGCAAGGGAGTGGTCCAAGGATATCCATACTCCATGTGGAAAAAGGCCATGGTTTGGTTATGAGTTTCAACTCGAGCAGGTTGATGTATTAGGTTGTTGTGAGTTTGGCATTGAATGCACTTTTTGACAAACTCTGCATAGTCACTTTTAAGTGTTGGCTAGTAGTATCCAACCATAAAAACCTTTGTCACCATTGGCCTTCCTCCTGAATGCATACCATAGTTTCCCTAGTGGATCTTTCTAAGGATATAGTTGGCTTCCACTTCTCCTAAGCACTTGAGCAAAGGATCTAAGATGTCTCTATAGTATATGATGTAACCATGCCTAGCCAATGACCTATCACTAGGACCATGGCTAGAAGGATTGAAGAAGACCTAGCCCTTGCAGACAAAGGAAGACTTCACCTCCTATGGAGTGTAAAAATATTAGGCTAGGGACTTTAGTTAATAAAATATAATTTTCCTTTATTTTAATTTTGAGGAGCATTAAGAATTTAATTTGGGACATGTATTTAGTCCATTTTTTATTTTTAGGAGGTGTCTTAGGAATTTAGAGGGTGGATTTAGCTTTTTGGGTCTTTATGAAGGAAATAAGGGGTAGCCTTGATATCTACACCCCTCTTTTCCTACATAAACCCCCTAAGCTAATAAGAAGGAATCTTGACCCTTGGTTTAAGAAACTTGGGCACCAAGTTTGATGATCTAAGGAGGGAATTGTTTCTCAATCCTCCTCCCTTAGATCTCTCCTTTTAATCCTAGCCCTTCTTTTTTAGGTTATCTTGTTCAAGAGGTTAGCTACCTTTATAAATAGGAGCTCCTCCCCTCACTTGTATTTTTGACACTTGAATTTAATCCTAGAGACCATATTGGTTGTGAGGTTCTTACCTTTGAGTGTCCCCCTTTCTCCTTTGTGAGAGCTTCTAAGAGTTATCAAATGACCCTTCCCTTGTGGCCTCTCCCCTTTGGATTATCAAACCTAGTATTTGTGGTGCCTCACCCCATTCCTTTCCTCTCCATAAATCCATTTCCCTTCCAAGTGACCTTATAAAGGATCCTTTGGGCACGTTATCATCAAAGATCACATCAGTATAGGTCTTGTTTTTCAATCAAGGCCAGTATTTCTGATCTCCACTCTTTGCTTTCAAATGACATCATTACTTCTACCCTTTGGTTGGAAGTTCCTGCATCAGTAAAGTTTTCAATTGGCTTGGTTTTCCATTGCTGGCTAGCCTAGCCAATTGATCAACTCTCTCGTTCTGTCATGGGGTATGTGCATCACTTGTAGGTGTTTGAAGGCTCTCTTCCTGTTCTGGACGAATTGGTAATATTTCAATAGCTTAGGATCATTAACCTGAAATGAATCATTTACCTGTTTGACCACAACCTTGGAGTTTGTCAAGCATTTAATTTTTTGTTTCCCCCATGTCCTTGGATAGCTTTAACCTCGCTAGTAAAGCCTCATACTTGGCTTGGTTATTGGACATTTTGAATCCAAAACACAGAGAGTGCTCTAAGATGACTTTGTTGAGTCATTCTAGGATGACACCTGCATCACTACTCTTATTGTTTGATGATCTATCCACACGTAGAGTCTACCAATTCTCCTTTGGACATTGCAACTAAAGGTGAAGTTTATTCTAAAAGTCTACTAGAGATTGTGCCTTAATAGCACCTCGAGGTTCATACCAATGTCAAACTCAAAGAGCTCTATTATTCAGGCCACCATTTGGCCTGCCAATTCGAGCTTATAGAGTACCTTGGAGATGGACAATTTATTCGGCTTTGAATATATTGTAGCAGTTGTGAGGAGGTAGTTACCAATGCTAGTGATATCTTCTCAACCTTGGTATTTGATCTCAACGTCATGCAACATCCTAATAGTGAAGTACATTGGTAGCTGACCTTCAGTAATTTCCTGGACCATGATAGTGCTTACTACTTACTCTAATGCTGAGAGATAAATTATCATGTTCTTGGTAGGGTTTGACTTGATTAAAATGAGTGGAGTAGTTATGGACCGTTTCATTGAAATGAATGCACCGTTGCATTGATTAAAATGAGTGGAGTAGTTATGGACCGTTTCATTTCTGAAGGTGATGGCTGATAACTCAGGTCTGGCATGCGGTGCCATGGAGTTAACTACCTGACTGTTCAAAGGTGTCTCTTTCTAGATGAGGAAGTAGCCCTTTTTTCTCGTAAATCTTCCTATAGTGTTGATAACTTTCTTTGGGTTCTCTGTGTGTTGATTTCCCTTTTTTTTTCTTGTGACTTGCTTCTTCTTCGTTTCCTATCTTTCATTGGGTGGTCATAATTCTAGTGGTAGGAGCGGTTGCTATGACCGTAATCCTCATTGTGAAGAAAAAGTCACTTCGTCATATGGAATTGCACTTAAAGAATGAAAGGTGGATGTATAAGGATGATACCATTAATCCCATTCAAAGGCTAAATAGAGTCATTTATGAGAAAAAGGCTTTAGAAATTGTGTTTGGAATTGCTATAATGGAAGTTGGAACTTCATTTGTTGAACCACATGTCACAGAAATGTTGAGATTGTTGAACAAGATTGGACTCAAGCTTCGATGGAGCTTTCTCTCAAGTCTCATATTCTTTAGTAGTTTTGGTTTTGCTTTTCAATTCATTTTACAGTACCAAACACGTTTCTATAAGTATGGTACTTGTATTGATTGTTATAACATAGGCAGGAGTATGTGTTTGAGCTTTTGAGTTCTTGTTTTTTATCATTTTCATGAGCAATGTGAGTTCATTGTGTTGTTTTCAAGTTTGGAAAACAAAGATATCAAAATTACTAAGTTAAGTAATGATTTACCTCAAGAGTAATTGATTACGTAAGTTGGTAATAGATTACCTAGCTAACTTAAGTTGAAAAACACATGAATTGAAGCATTCTTTAAGTAGTAATTGAAGCATTCAATTAATTTCAAGTTCTATCAAGAAGTAATCGATTACCTTCTTTAACTAGTCAATTACCCTGCAAGAAAACTTGAAGCATTCTTTGCAAGCTCTCTACAATTATCGATTACTTGAATTGTTAATCGATTATTGCAGAGAATGCATCATTATGGGTTATCTTGAACTTCTGGGTAATTAAGTACCTACAAAAGGTAATCAATTACCTCAACTTTTTATCCAACCTACCAATCATTTTTCGCAAGAAAAGAAAAAGAATTTAGGTTTTCATGTGAAAAAATTTACAATCTTTGAGAGAAAAACTTCAAAAAACCCAAACCCAATTTGATCCATGAATGTTCATCAAGATTTGTGATTGAAGGTGATCCAAACCAAGAGCATTTGATTTCTATGTTTGGGTAATCCTCACTACAAGGTGATATGTTTCTTGAACTCAAATCTTGTTTTGATTGTTAGGGATAATATCTTGAATAGGTTTTTCATGAGATTATGTGAAATCTTGTGGTGAAGTGTCATGAGTGAGTCTTATGTTTCTGTGGTAAGGTGTCACTGAAAAACAAGCTCTTGTGGGGTGTAAGAGTTTTGCCTCTTTGTTGTGTTGTTTTAAGTCTTTCTTTCTTAAACTATGTGTATAATGAGATTGTATTCAGTTCATAGTGAAAACAGGTTTAGCAAAAGGCCAGATCTACATTGGATGTAGGTCATTGAGGGCTGAACCAATATAAATAATAATGTTATTTTCTCTATCCCTACACTTTTGTTTTTGGTATATTTGAGCTGAATTTTTATTGTATTATTGAGTAATTAACAACTGAATAATTGAATCTTGAATTCATATTAATTGAGTTTGTGTCAAACATTGAATTGGTTATACTTGTTGGAATAAATCTTGGAATCACGTTTCACATTGCATTTTTCTTTCAAAGAACATTGATCGCTACAAATTTACAATTTATTTGTAATCTTTGAAAAACTCTTTGAAAGAATCTTGAAGGCACTTGAAGAGGGTATTTGTGAAAAGTCAGATTTTGAAAAGTGTATATTGCTTTTGGAAATCTATTCAACCTTTCTTCTAGATTTCCTCTAGGACCAACATGAAACATTGGCAACAAAGTGTTGCACCAACTAGATTTTCGGAAATTCAGAAAGAAGAAATGGAAGAGAGACCACTCACTTTATTTGAGTAAATTTTATTAGCCAAGTTGGACAGGCTATATGAGTGGCACATGGCAAATTAGGAATTTCAAAGTCAAACATCATTACATTGATATTCATCAAGAGGATGATTAAGAGTTTCAAACCTTTAGACACTTAGGATTTATGTTGTGTGTTGTTTTCCTGGCTATGTCATGTTTTTTTTGTTGGTTTGTTAAATGTTTGAGTAAAGGGGGAGAGAGAAAGGTGGACTTCTTTTTGTAGATCATGAATCAAAATTGGCTTGGATCAAGTATGGAAATTCATAATGCTTAGATTTCTTGGTCATCATAAAAAATGAGGAGTTTGTTAGAACTCACTCTCAATCTCAACCTCAAGAATTAAGATGATGGTAACAAATGCATTATGTTGATTAATATGTTTTAATGATGAACCCTAACAAGGCCTAGGATGGATGTTACATGCTTTATATGTTTGAATGTTTATGACTCATGTCAAACATATTTTGATTCATTATGCATTTAAGTAGATGAGCATTGATCAAACTTCTTGAAATCCTGTAAATTCTTAACTTGAGTTAGCCATGTGAATCATGAATGAGGTATTAATTCGAAAAAGTTTTTGGAAAATTTGATTTATCTCATTTATGTGGCAAATAAATGGTTAATGAAGTAATTTTTAGTTGATTGTAATGCATAGTTGCTATTTTAATCTATTAAATTGGCTTCATAATCGATTAAAAGTTGTATTAATCAGTTAGATACTTAAGATAATCGATTAGTATGAGCTTGCTAGCTAAAGCAGGTCTTAAGAAAATTTAATCAATTAAATATTTGAGATAATTGAATAAGGTTTTACCGACACCACAAGAATTAATGAATATATGAGTTTCCCTTTACTTGTCGGGTATGTTAAAAAATTGATTTTGATTTTATCATGGATTGCATCAATTCTAGGTTGGCTAGTTGTAAATTAAAGTAGTTAAACAGAGTACAGAGAGCTACTCAAGCTAAGTCTATTCTAACATATTCCATGTAGAATCTATCGCTACCCTATGGAATTTGTGATGCTATAAATACCTCTACAAGGGCCTTTATTTGGGGTAAACCTTAAACACACTGGGCGAATTGGGATGTGGTTACTAGAGCCAATAATAAGGAGGGTTGAGAGTTCACACTTCTAGAAAAGCCAATATTGTTATGCTTAATAAACATGTTTGGTCTCTCCTCAATGAACCATACAAACTTTAGGTCTAACTTTTTTATGACAAATACCTCAAAGGTACTTTAATCTTTGTTGATAGTGAGTATAATAATTCTTCTTACTCTTGGAAGTCTATTGTTAGAGTTGTTGATCATGTTAAGGATTGCTTCCTTTTTTGTGTAGGTAAAAGTGATATTTCTCTTTGATATGATCATTAGTCCTCAAAAGGCATATTGTGTGGAAAAGTTGATTATGTTCATATACAGGATGTGCAATTATCTCTTAGGGACATTTATAGTAATGGCAGGTGATTATGGAATATTATGGCCACTCCACTCACCAATGAAGTTAAAAATCAAATTTATGGTGTTATCATGAATAAGAATGAGAATGATTTCATCATTTGGGACCTTGCCCTAGATGGAATTTATTATACTAAATATGTTTATAAGCGGCTTTCCATAACCTTTAATCCTTGGAAATGCAAGAAACAATGAAGTCTAAATGTGTTGTCTCCAATTAGGGATGACAACTGGGTGGGGGCAACTTTAGCCCTCCTCGTCCCTGTCCTCGTCCCCGGAAAGTGTAAGGTGGGGGCAAAGATGGGTATATAAAGGAGGAAGGTATGAAATTTTAATCTTCATCCCCATTCTCATTGGGTATTTTTGAGTTTGGGTATACCTGCGGGTTCTCCGATATATTATTTTTTATAATTTAAATTTAAATTTAAATTACTTGTAATTTATTAAATAAATTATATATTAAGTTATTAATTATATTAATTTATTGATTAATTAATAAACTATATGTTAAGTTATTAAATTACATTTTTTAGTTTTAATGGTCCACAAAAGTGCAAATTTATACACAAATACGTGAGATTAAAAATATATGTATGAAATTTTGTTTAACATAGAAACAGGGCGAGGGCAGGCAGGGGCGAGGATCAACAACACGGGTTTACCTCGTCAAAATTAGGGCGAGGATGGGGTGGTACCCGCAGAGGCGGGCATGAATGCCATCCCTATCTTCAATTACCGAAACACATAAAATTCTTCCTTTGGATCCTTCACTCTAAAAGCCTTTCTACTAACTTTTTTTGTGTCAAAAGACATATGTCTTCTGATTTGCTTTGTTCTAGGTATAACAAGAAGGAGGAGAACATTTCCCACCTTTTGAGGGATTGTTCCAAAGCTAGATCAATTTGGGACTTTTTGCACTTTGATATTTCAGGACATGCTATGGAGTAGGATTCAAATGTTTGGATCCATCATTATGCATTGGTGAACATGGAGCATTTTTTGCTGTAACTTGTTGATATATTTGGAAGGACATGAATTTTGAAAGGCCAAGATTTTCCTATTGATCCTAGAAGTGTAACAAAATAAGTCCATGTCCTCTTTCAACTTTTAAAACCATCTTTTCCTTCCTCACATAACTCATTTTGTCAAATGGATCTCCCCTCAGTTAATGCCTTTAAGATCAACATTGGTGGAAGTAGTCAAGGAAATATTGGTAGAAGTGGTTTTGATAGATTTGTCTGTGATACAAATGGTAATTTGGTTGCAAAATAAGGATTATCTGGTTTTTGTGGCTTCTCTCCTCTAGTGTAAATGCAGAATTGATAATTATCTTCTATTTTATCCTCTATACAATTAACATTTAACATACTTCTCGTAACACACTTTCTATTATTGGTTAAAATTTATTCAAAATTACAAAATTTGATAGTTATTTAAATAATAGAAAATGTATTAGGAGAAATACATTAAAGAATGTGTTGCTAACATTTCTGATGATGAGATGGATTAAATTAAAGAATGTGACTTTAAAAACTAATCTCAATGTTTTTTTTTTTTTTCTGTTCTTTTTTTTTTTTCTTCTTTCATTTAATTTCTTTGCTTACTTGCTTGCTTTCCTAGACCACCCATGTATTACAATTATGATAAATCACTTGGAATAGATGAGGATGATGATTCACACACAGGTTCAACCAAACCAGAAGTTTCTTATTGTTTAGTTTACTGCCACAGCTTCTCATACCCACAGAGAGGCACACAGCAAAGTTCCTCCTTCGAGAAGCAGAGCATGCCCACATTCCATTTCCTCCAAAGTTTTCACCTTTTTTCCGCCTAACGGGTTACAGTGTTGACCCACCGATAATGCAAACGGTTTGCGTTTGTGGCGATAAGCTATGCCGTTTCGACCCCGTTTCGTTCTTCGGCTCTCGCGTGTCGTTTTCGAGGTCCCGTGTGTCGTTTTGCCCTCCCAGAAGAAGCAGAGTAGTGTCCATGGTTGTTAAGCGCAGCCCCAAGCGTCTCAAGTACACCACCGCTTCTCGCTTCACTAAGGTTTGTTTTGAATGCCACGTGTTTGTTACGCAACCGTGTTCATATCAAGAGAAGATTTTTTATGATAATTATCTTGAAAATCATACTTATCATGGTTTCTGATTGGTTCAATTGTTGATTAATTGGGATTTGGGGTAGCATGCACAATGGCTTACTTTTGAAACTTGGTGTTGGCAATTTATTGCCAATGATTTATTGAATTATAATGACTAATAGTGCGAAGAAATTAAATGTTAAGATTTTTTTTATACGCTAAATGTAAGTGTTGTTAATTTTTTTTTTTTTTTATATTAGTAATGTTAGTTTTTTGTCAGTGGTAGGATCGAACCCACTAAATGTTAAGATTAATGGTTAATGAACAGGAGGATGGTTTGGTGTACATTGAAGCAGACCCATCTGCCTCTGATTCTTGGAAATTGGAACCAATTGTCAATCTCTTGAAACAAGGTGCTGTTGGAGTCATTCCTACTGATACCCTGTGAGTGCTCTTCAATCCTTTTGGTGGAATTTTGAATTTGTTTGATTTTTTTATAAGCAACCCAAGTGCTTAGAGATAGTTGGTCCATGTTTTTGTTAGAAATTAGAACCAAACTTGAGCCTTTGATGAAAACTATCATCTATATAACCCTGAATTCATGATGATAAGAGAGCAGTGCGGTGCGGTTTGGCCTTCCAGATCAAGACATACTCTCTTGAGAGAAACCTTTAGTAAACTCTGTGTCTTTTTTGATAATGAGATGTCAGAATAGAAAAGAATGTAGTGTGATCTAGGGACCTAACCTATTTATAGATGAATAAGGGACCAATGTTGGATTAAGGATCCAATAGTTTTGTCATTTAACATTTATCTTATATTTTGTACTATTATATTTTATCTGGGTTTTATGCTTTTGTTGTTTTGATATAGTTTAACTTATAAACTGCAATGCCATTGGCATATCCTATTGCATTGGATGACCTGGTTACGGTTGAGAATATCACATCACAAACAATTTGATGGTTCTTAATGTGTGAGAAGAGTGTGTAATGATGAAAGATTGTTGCCAGTGTTGTTAAATAACCACCATGGTGGTGCAATAGCTATGTTTTATTTCAAACAATTTTATGATCGTTGCTATGTTTTATTTCAATCGAAATGGTTTGTTATTAATAAGAGGATGTGAGGGATAGAGATCATGGGGATAGGCAAGGTAGAGAGAATAAGTCTTAGAAGGTAACATATTTGTTAATAAAAATTACGGAAAATGTATATGTTGTTCTTATTTATTCTAACTATCGAGCACTAACAAGAAGTAACTAACCATAACAATTTGGCTAAGTGATTAACTAACCCTAACAGAATTTTGCTCTCCTAATATGGTGTCACTTTGTTGAAGGTGATCAACTTTTCCTTTAATTACTCCAAATGATGTTTAATTTAATGTGTCAATATTTAGGGATAATTACTCTCCTGCAGTTGGAGTTACACCCTAATTATTTGGAAAATTATGCCTAGCTCTCTTACTTTATATATTGTTCTTAGTTCATATCCATGTGGAAGAAGACAATGTTTGTGCTGGTCAATTATGATATGGTCTTATGATATGTAACAATCCTCTTATCCATTAACATTGTTTTATTCTAATCTTTAAATAAATTTATGGGGGTCCATAATTACCCAGCATTGTGTTTTCTGTTTCTGTAGATATGCAATAGTATGTGACCTCAGAAGCCACTCAGCCATTGAACGTCTTCGTAGGTAAGTGATTTTTTGCGAATCTTACATTTTGTTCCAAGATACTCCATTTTCCGTCCCATTAACATAGGATGTAGTGTTGTGTTGCAGAATCAAGAATATAGAAACTTCAAAGGTGAGGAGGAGTACCGCTTTGCAGCTTGTCATAGTCAATTCACTCAATTGTATATCTGCTTCCTATTGGTCTGCTAGCTACTTTTCATATTGTGTTCGACACAAATTAACAATTTTCTCTCAACGTATATCTAATTTCTGGTAATATTACTTCTAATCATTAATGATTCTAACAACTTTGCTCATGCAGCCTCTTAGCATCTTGTGCCACTCATTTCGGGACATAGACAAGTACACAGCTGGATTTCCACGTGGTGATGGTCAAGGCCATGCAAATTTATTCAAAGCTATTAAGCATTACTTACCTGGTCCTGTAAGTATGTTCCCTGGTTCCGTAGAAAAATAATAATTTATGAGTTTATGAACAAATTAATGATTTTTGTAGGAGGAAATTTAATTGGTGTAACCTGCCATTTTCTAGAGAGCATGAATTACTACCACTCTAGTAAATATAATCAAGCCAGGTTCTCATTTATTTCCTGGTGTTTTCTGCCAACTTGAATGACCTTGATAAATTTGTGTATATTAACTGGGGGAAAAACGTAAACTTAAACGCAGTCAGTTCTTCAGATTTGTTTGCTGAAAATCATTAGTAACAAGGAGCTTTACATAGTAGTTGTTATGGGAAAGGATGTTTGTATGAGTTCATTTATATTGAATTGCTGTTTGTGAATGTGTATGCCTATGATATATTGTTCATTCATTCTTTCAAAATAGTGTCTATGCAGTATAGTTGTAGACAATTATTTATTAACTGTTATTGAGTGACAGTACACATTCATCCTAATTGCAAGTAAAGAACTACCTAAGCAATGCATAAGGTTTGGGACTTCTTCTGCCAAATATGCATCAAGAAAAAATGTGGGTGTCCGTATGCCTGATGACGCCATTTGTCAAGCAATACTAAAGGAGATGGATGCACCATTAATATGTACAAGGTTTGTTTACATAGTGTGATCCTTTTATTCCTCTTTGCCATGGGAAAGAAAGGTTGTTTTCTGTTAACTAGTTATTATGAGGCAAACTATGGATTGAGGCAGCCACCCCAATAACCACTACCACATCAGCAACTTGATTTAGTCAAATCATTGAAGTGATAAATTAGCCAACCTCACCTAGTAGGATAAGGCTTGGTTGTCGTCATATTGAATTGATACAAATACACAAGAATAACTAAAATTATTAATAGGCTTAAAAATGTGTTTGGTCCCTGATACATTAGCAAGTTTGTTTTTGGTGCCTAATAAATTTTTTATTTTGTTTTTGGTCCCTAAAGTGGTCCCTAAACCATTTAATTTTTTTAAAGTGATATCTAAATAGGTTTACAGACTAAAAAAATAATTATTAGGGACCAAACACAAAGAAAAAATTTGAAGTGACCAAAATAAAATTCACAAATTCATTGGGGACCTAAATATATTTGAGCCTTATTCTATAAAAAAAAAAATTTGAGCCTTATTAATATAACAAAAAATCATGACTAAATAGTATTTAAATGCAAATAAATCCTAACATTACATTAAAACATACAATAATGAAATCATGATTGATAATGCTAGAACATAATAATAGATGTGCACATCCAACCAAAATGCAAAGGAGAAGTAGTGGCAAATAATGGAGAATAAAGGGTGGTAACAAGGGGAAATCTGTTACTTCAATCCAGATTAGTATGAGGCTGTGTGAAATAAGAGCATTGAATAAGAGGATATGGGAATTAGTTTCTAGATTGTAAGTCGCCCAAGGCAGGCAACTCTCAATACTGTATTTTTTGTTTTCCCCCCCTTGAATCAGTAGGCAATGCTATATATAAGAAACAAATAACTAATTTATCAAAACAAATAAAGATGCTTAAATTGGTTATTTTTTTAATTAATATGAACATAAAGTCAAATTTTATTCTAAACATACCCACCCTTGGTATTGAATGTATTAAGTTGTGGATGCACCTACTTTTTATAGGGATTGAGTGAAAACCTAACGAATAGGCTTAACAATAAATTATCCGCCATGGCAGTATGGCGCTTAAAAGTCCTGGCCGCCATCCGCCGTAACCTTCCTGACAACCTTGATTCTAACAAGCTTAAGCTTAACAAGTTTTAAGCTTGTTGTAAATATACTCTTTTATAAAAAACAATCAAACAATATAATTTCTGATTGTAGAATGATAGGAAGTTGATTCACTAGGAAAGCCCTAAGACCAGGATGATTCTCTAAGAATGCCACGGGACAAGGATGGTTCCTTGGTCCCTGTGAAAGCCAAAAGGTGAAGTTGATTTCTTTGGATAGCTAGAGACAAGATGATTCTCGGGGAAGTAGTGGCCTGTGGGACATATATGGCCAAGCTCTGGGTAAGTCGTATGGCCAAGCTGATACCTCTAGAAAACTATGGGGAAGTTGTTGCCTGCAATGCAGAAATCAAACCAAAGATGGTATATCTAAGAAAAGGAGGTCATGCATCAACAAGGAAGAGGAAATGAAAGCAAACAGCGGTGAAAAGGCTAAAAGAAAGAGCCACAAACCCAGAAAAGAAACTGATAAACAAAGGGAAGATCTGCTCGTATGGAATTAGGAGAACGACTTTAGTTTGGCATTGGTGAGAGTGGCTGGGATGTGCTGCCAATGCCACATTGGCAAAAAGTGGCAGTTGAGTTTTGCATGTGTCAAAAGAATGCATGTGTGTGTGTGTCAACTATGCACAGGTTGGGACTAACTTTGGCTGGTGATGCAGGTTTTGTGTACAGTAAAAAAAGTTGTTAGAAAGCCTCAATGGCCATGATGAAAACACCAAAACTAGGGGAAAGGGTGGACAGAAAGAGAAACATGGTTGCAAATGGACATGGAGACTGCAGCCATTGAACGAGATGATACTGGGATAGTCTTAGTTGGAAAACTATCTAAAACAGAAAAATGCACAGCAGAGATCAGAAATTGGAGGGAGATGTGTGTTTAGGCTTATGACAGTGATGATCAGTGGTAAAAAATTAGATGGACAATGACCAAATTTGCTATTTTTTCAGAAGAGAAATGATACCGAAGAGACAACATGACAAGAAAGATGACTAATTTGAAAGTAGAATCATAAAATATAAAATAGAACTCCAAATATTCTAACACAAGCTGATGATATGTTCATGAAACATAAGGCGGTGTGTTTTATTTATACTAATCACAATCCTAACAAAAAATGAAACAAATCATGAAATAAGGAAATATCGTAAGCAATTCTAAGAGATAATGAGGAAATAGGGAAATAAATCCTAAAAGGAATCTAAGATATTCTAAGATTTGACTGAGAAAATACTAGTAGCAGCCATTGGCTATGAAGCATTTTAGTGAGGGTAACTGAATGCATAGTCTGGCAACATCACAGCATCTGCCACCTCAGCCTGATGCAGC
This sequence comes from Psophocarpus tetragonolobus, assembly GCA_037954015.1. Taxonomy (NCBI): domain Eukaryota; kingdom Viridiplantae; phylum Streptophyta; class Magnoliopsida; order Fabales; family Fabaceae; genus Psophocarpus; species Psophocarpus tetragonolobus. The sequence goes on along the minus strand of CM075691.1, from coordinate 36,821,049 downwards.
CACATCCCTAATGCTTTCAGCCTCAGGCCATCCTAGACAGGAGGTCTGTTTTCCACTAGATCCCAGCGCCTAGGTAACCGTACTAGACACTTTTGACAACCATGCTAGTGTATGTTTCAACTGGATTTCTATTTGTTTGGAAAAATATTGATTTCAAATAATTGTGTTAAACACAATTCTATTAAAACTTTAAAAGCAAATCTTATATAACTTGTGTTGGGCTGAGAATTTTATACCAAATTTTACTTCAAATTTGCTTTGGAGATAGGTTTCCCAACACTACTCCCTTTACCTCAAATTTAAATTTAGCCAAAATCAATTATGCAAAATCAAAAACCATAATAATTTGAGTTTGCAAACCCTCATCCAAATACCATCTGGTGAGTGCCTTTTATGTAAACAATTTCTTCTAACCATAACAGTAATACTCATTACAGCCCCATACCTCCCAGAAAAAAAACAAAATCTTTTTGTTGGATAAGAATATGGAGATTAATAGTTGATGCTTGTACCTTAATACCATTGACAGTTTCTTTTTTTTTTCATTTTTCTTTTAGCATCAAGTTCCAGAAGGAAGATGAATGGATGGTTGATCCACTTATGATAGCTGATACATATGGACCAGAGGTATCACTCTTTCTATTGAGGTTTAATGAATTTTTTCAGTATAAAAAACTATGGAAATAATAATTTTGGCCCCTACTCTAAAGAAAAGGATAAATGTTACTGGCATTTATGCTTGTTAAAAATAGACCATATCATAGTCATCTTTCTGTAGGGAATCTCATTTTACATTTTCCCATGAAGAATGTGACTGAACTCATGCTTTACAGTCTATTTGCGTGATACTATTTGGTATCTTTAGCTCCACCAAACCTAAAGAGTTCAGAAGTTGGCATATTTGTTATATGATTAGGTTGAAGCCTTTATTCTCTGAACCCAGAATGTTGAGAAGCAAAATTTTAAAGGGAAAACTGCTTAACTTTTTTGGGGGGATTACATTTGCATGTAACAACTGCATTTGGTTGTTCAGGGTCTTGATTTTGTTGTTGATGGTGGCGTAAGAGTGGCTGACCCATCCACGGTTGTTGACATGACAAAACTGCCTCCCAAAGTACTACGGCAAGGAAAGGTAGTAAGCTGTCAATTTGCATGTTCTAAATTTTAGATAGATGAGTTTCTAATATGAACATCTGAAGAATATGATGCTTCTCTTTTACTGTGTTGCAGTGCAATAACAAGGGTCTTTTTTTTTATACAAACAATAATAAGAGTCTGAGTATGCTAAAAACACTAGCTAAGAAATATAAAATGCATAATTTTTGCAAGTTATGTATACACTTCAACGGATGTAGGATATGGTATATTGTTTATATTTGCTGCTCATTGTAGTAACCTCAAAGACCTGTTAGACTTTGTAATTAATCAAATATGATGTTCAGGGTCCTATTTTACATTGGATGGAATTGGAAGATGATCAGAAAACTGATGTTGATAAGGATCTCATCCCTTCTGGCATTTGAAAGTAATCATCCTTTTCATTGAAGATTTAACATGCTGAAACATGTTCATTACTGCTTACAACTTCGCTCCAGTGCTCTCAATGTATTTTCATCTTTTTATCTTCTTGTTAGAGGAAGCGAGGAGCATATAAGGAAAAGAGGAAAATGTATAAACACGTGAACACACATGAGAATGTAAAGTAGATATTTCATGTTAATAAAATTCATAGTCAGTGACGTTTTACTTGAAATAATTCCCTTGTAAGTCTCACTTAAACAAAATCTTCAAAATGTAGTTAAAAGTTGATCATAATATAAGAGCTAAAAAGTGTGTATGAGTTTTAACTCACTTATGTTTCAAACAAAACCCAAAAGTTTTAGAGTCGATTTAGTTGCACTTCTGGTTTTCATGTTTTTTGGGGGAATAGTTTTTAGTTAGTTTTTTAAATTTTTTATTTTCTAGGAAAATATGAAATCTGGAAAAATGTGTTTAGATGCACATGATTTATCAAAATTTTCATTTTTTTAACAAAAGAAATGTGAATGACTAGAGATGTGGTGAAGGTTGGGATGACAGAGAAGAAAAGAGTATGAGAGGTTGTAGTAGTAGAGATGTGACAAGGTTGTAGTAGGAGGCGTGAAATGAGTGTGAGAGATAATGGTGGTGGTGGCAGAGATTGGAGTGAAAGATGTAAGTGTGAGAGATGATGTCAGTGATAGTAGAAGGTGGAGGAGGTATGAGGAGAAGGCAAAAAAGAGTGTGAGAAGTGGGAGTGATGAGGACGAAGATTAGGATAGAAGGTGTGGAAGGAGTGTGAAAGATAAAGACTTATTCAAATATGAAAAACTCTTGATAGGTTTTTAAAACTACTCTTCATAATTTTTTAGTTTTTTGGAACTAGTTTCCTATTTTTCAATAATTTTCTTTGAACAATTATCTATTTGAACAACTTTTTTTAATTTTTCTTGTATTGGTGGATTCATTGATAAAGGACTATGCATGAGACTTCAAGTTTTTCTTCAAAATTATGAATATTGAACCGAAGATAAATTAAAGTTCATTTTCTATTTTTTTTGTAGTTATTTTATGTAATAAATTCATATGATTCTTAAGATGTTTAAGAGTTCACTTTTATCTTTCTTTTAAGCTTCCTATAAGTGGTTAGTGAGTTTTTATGTAAGTGAGAATTTAATTCTTCATATTAAATTAATTTCCAATGGGTTTTTTAGAAATCATAGGCTATAAATAAGCCTAATGAAGCTTTTGTAAGATAGCTTGTAATAAATCAAATATAGCTTTTTCTCCTCAAATTATTAATTCTTAAGGATTGTGACATTGTTCTTTCCATTTCTTTGCTTTAATCCATTTTTATCTTTTCTTTCACAAATTTTGCTTTTAAGTGATACTATTCATTATGGTTACTATTCACAAGTATTGTTCTTGGTTAGTATAAAAAAGGAGAACAAAAAGAAAAAAAATATACATATATATTGTATTGTTTCATCTTATGCTCACTATTTGTTTAATAAAATTGTTAAGTGTCTGACTTGTTTGTTTGTTGGTGGTGAAATTATTCTTTGCTACTTCTCGTTTGTTTAGTGTTTTGATTTTTTTCATTATCAAAGTTAAATTGCTTTTAAATTGGAGTCAAAATCTGGACATTTGTGTTTACTGTGTTCTTGATATTCTTGGTGTAGAACTTAATTTGATATTTAAAATTTGTGTTTGTTCACTTGGGAAGTTTCACAAAAAGAGAAGACAATTCAGTAGTAAAAAAAGAAAAAAAATATCGTGGACAAAATTACAAATATAAAACAAAATTGGTGGTCAAAGTGTAAAAAAGAAAATTTGATAAAAAGAAAGAAAATTCTGCCTATAAAATTTTTCTACATCAAATTCAAGTTCTTTTATTTTCATGTATCAAATTTTCACCTCTTGAATAAATAATTCTTAATCTTGTGTGATTCTTGGTTTGAGTTGCTCTTTGCCTTATTTATTTTTCCCTCTTTGGCATTCTTCTTTGAGTTTCTCTTTCATTTATTTTTTTTAACTTTTCTTGTTTGTCTTTAAAATTTCCTTAGTTTTGTCTAGGAGTTTTCTAATTCCCCAACCTCTTAATTTGAACTTGAAATTTGTTACATATTTCACATTGAATATTTTTTTTATTTGGATTTTGGAGGTTCAATTTAAGAGCTTGTAGAGGAACAAGAGTAGAAAAAGGCATGAGTGAAATATTATAGAAAAACCTCAAAAGTGAGAAACATGAGTGAAAACATTTAGAGAGTGGTGAGGTCCTATTTTTTCTTTCATTTTTGTTTCCTTTGCTTGAACCATGACAGATACTCGTAGTGAAGGTAACCCTCGTCGAGTGGGCAACAACAAATTGATATTTGATGCGTCTGTAGATCAAATACAACAAAATTAACACATGTTTAAGGACTATAAAGGAGGCTTCTTTTCTTCAAAATTATGAATATTGGACTCAAGATAAAATAAAGCCCATTTTTTTTTCAATTTCATATTTTATGTAATAAATTTATATGACTCTTAACATGTTTAAGGGTTCAATTTTATCTTTCTTTCTTTTAAGCTTCCTAAGCAATTAAGTGGGTAGTGAACTTTTATGTAAGGGAGAATTTAATTCTTCATATTAAATTAATTCTCAATAGGTTTTTAGAAATCTTAGCTTATAAATAGTCCTAAGGAAGCTTCTGTGGAAGAAATCAAATATAGCTTTTGCTAAACTGAGAGTAGAGTATTTTCTGTCTAGGTTCTTGAGTAGAACCTTTTAAAATTCTTATAAAAGAATTCCTATTCTTTGTGACAAATTTTCCTCAATTTATCAATCCTTAGGAATTATAACATTGTTCTTTCCATTTCCTTGCCTTAATCTACTTTTATCTTTCTTCTACAATTTTTTCTTTTAATTTTCTTCTTGTTGATGTTGACTTTATCTATCCAAAAATAGAATACTTTTATCAATTTTTCTAAAGAACACGCCAACTAATTAACCCCTTAAACTTTTATCATTAAAATATAAAGTTTAATACTTGATTGTGTAAGAGTTTTATATTGTTATTCAATTACAATTCTTTATGCATATAAATTTATTGATTTTATCAATCAATACTTTAAAAATTATATAAACTGTAGAAATTATATAAACTGTAGATTATGATTAAATAATATTACAATTTCTATCTATGAACCTTTTTCTCTAAAATATAACATGATTATTTTTCATTACAAAACTAAAAAGTAAGTTCAACTCATTTTTGGTTTTAGTCAAACTTGATTCCATAGCTAATTAGTTGAGTTCGATTCATGAACTAAATCCTTAAACTAAAAATTAAGCTTAATAAACAAATTAAGCTTAGTCAAAGTTCTCTCAGCTCGATTAAATTTTCTACTATACCTTTTGTGACCCATAATTTAATCGAGCTGAGAGTAACTTCGACTAATTGTTGTAGTAACAATAATAATTTCAATAAATGCATCAAATCCAGTTATGGAAGTAAAAATGTGACAAAAGTAACAAGATGGTGAAATATGTGGTGTTGTGGGGGATTGTTCTATAACATAGGCTAGAGAGTTACGTGTAAAAATATAGGTATACATGGGGTTGGGGTTGAATAAAGATTAGGTGGAGAATCTAATATATACTCATCATACATTGGGTTGGGTTGAATTTTTTTTCTTTATTAAATTCAATCCAATCCAATTCACTCTTGAAATTTAAATTGAGTTAATTAGATTACAATTTATAAATATTTTTAAAAAAATAAATTTTAGAATTTTTTATTACTTTTTAGGATTTTTTTAAAAAAATACACTATATAATTGTTATAATATAAAAATAAATAATAAATTATAGTTACAAATTACACATCAAAATTAAAATAAATAAAAATTAACATATAACTAAATTGTCAACTAACAATAACTAATTTTTTTTTTCAAAATAAAAATAAACACCATTTCTCCAAGATAACTAAATAATAAAAATAAATACGAACTACACAATTTGTCTGATTAACAAAAGATATAATTTCAAATAATAATAATTTAATTAATATCATAGTCAAATGATTGTATTGGATATCAGATTCTACTCATAGAAAACTGAATTTAATTGGGTTAAATCAAATTTTATCTAATAAAAAAAAACCCTTTGAGTTAGATGGATGAGATTAAATATTCGAGTCTTTTTAATCCAATAATTACCCCTTATTATATAACGTAGGATAGAAACTAGATAGTAAGTAATCTTATTGTTGCCTCAATATTTTTTTTTGTTCACATGCATAAAACGTCATATCACTTCACTCTATTGGCACCTGTAATCCGTCAACCCTTACAAACACTTGTACAAGTTAAGAGGCGCCATTTTCAATTAAAGTAAATTAGTTTAGATAGAGAACACTGACTAAGAGGCACAATTTTCAATATTTTTTTTTGTTCACATGCATAAAACGTCATATCACTTCACTCTATCGGCACCTGTAATCCGTCAACCCTTACAAACACTTATACAAGTTAAGAGGCACCATTTTCAATTAAAGTAAATTAGTTTAGATAGAGAACACTTGACCACCTACCTACCTCTTTAATAGAGTTCAAATCATTCCACCACCGAGACCACTTATTACCTTTCCTGTATCCACGGTGGCGGGTACCCATTTATACTATCCGTACATGTATTTTGACGAGTTTTATATGTAGGTATATACTAGCGTGAATTTTTTTGTCATCCATACGAAACTACCACATGATGGTTTGAATAACCATCTTACATCATCATTCCCCCACAAGAATTCACAAAGAGTTGAGTTTATCTTTTCCATTTTTGTTTCCCGCACACACAATATTCCAGGTTTTTTATCTCTAATCAAACATTTGACCTTTCACTTCTTTACCATCCCCCAACCCCCTAATATTTAAACTAATTACTTTTATAGGAGACTTATGTCAACCCCCCTTTTTGCTTTTAGTCTAGAACCTCTATTCATGCCAACCGCTCCATCACCATTGTTTCATTTTTGCAAGATAACCCTAACGTCTTTCCTATGTTCCACACCTCCCTCGGGATCTCCTCTGCTGATTTCAACTTCTCCTCCAAGAACATAATGTCTTCCTTACTTTCTGGCTTTATCAAACTCATGCACCCTTTGCTTCCTTTCTTTTGCACCCTTACATTTTTCCTCCCTCCCTTCCTGGCCCCCTCTCTCTCCTCTCACTCCTCTTGATTTCCCTCGCTTTCCCACCATAGATAGAGTATTCACTAACTCAACATTAATATCCTCCAAACCATCATCAACGAAACTACTAACAACACTCATGGTAATTTCACCCTCATTCGTAAAAATTGAGTCTCAAATCTCTTGTGTTGACTGATTCGAAGGTAATAATTGTGCCACTGGCTCAAACCGAAAAGGTATGGTATGATCATGTAGGAGACATGAAGAATACTTCAATCCCTCATGCACTTGTTCTCCATTCACGAATTCTAACTTCTCTTCTTGTCCGTTCCGAGATATCACTCTCCTCCCTTCACTATCCTCATGACCTCCCTTAACTACTTCAACAACTTCCATATTGGAGATCTTCTTCCATGTGTTTTTTTCATCCCAATCTCCTTTCTTGGCATTGACACACCATTTCCCCCGCTTTAAACTCATATCTTATGCATGCACCACCTATCCGCCATGGTTATCATATTGCCATCGAGCAACACCATTCACTCCAATGCCACCGTTTGTTGACATTTTTCCAACAATTTCCATCCTAACACTTTGCTTCTCGATGCCAAAGCCTTCTCACTATCGCTTCCTACACGTTACGTTTTAAACCATACATCGAACCCAACTACAATGGCCTAATGTAGAGAGTGCACCACTGAGACTGATGTGTTGCATTTTTATTTATTTTCAGGTTTTATTTTAATTAGAATTTTATTTATTTTTATGTCATTTATGTTTAATATTTGCATATTTGGTGTCTTTTAATTATAATTTGGAATTTGTTACGCTTTTAGTATTTTTTGTGTTTTAGGATATAATTTTCTAGATTTTGATGCATTTTTCAACTAATTTGGAGCATTGAAGTGAAGCTTGGAGCTCTTGAGGAAATTCAGAAGAAAAAAAATGAAGTATGAGTTAATTAATAAAGATGCACTAGTGTGCAAAAATATGCATTCCCCTTGTGTAATCAGTTTAAGTGCCTTGTTTTTATGACATTTTTGGGTTTAGACAAAGAAAGTCCATTAGTTTAAATAGAAAGTTTATGTTTGAAACTAGGTTTTGAACTTTGGGATCAAGACGAAATAGAGAGCAAGACTTGGAGCTTTTCCTTTTCACTCTTTATTTCTGGGTTTGAAGAATTTTATTTTCTTGTGTTTTTATACTCATGAACATGTGTAATTAGACTTCTTTATTCTAGGATTGAGGTTTAACTTGTGACTCTATTGATTTATTCTCTATTGCTTTTACCAAATACAATACGCTTGATGAACTTAGGAATTAAATATCCTTCAAGGACTCAATGAATCAACAAGAAACTTAATGAGTTTCATTAAATCAGGTTAATTCAATTAGATACGTTTTCATATCTTAAAAGAGGATCAAGGTTACTCGATAATTAACTTTGATTCAAAACAGACAGTCATGATGTGATACCCAAAATCCTAGAACAATAAAATATTTATTCTTTTTCAAACATATTAAAAATCTAAAAACTCTGCATTTTATTTTAGTTACGATTTTCTCATATCAAATTTTATATCATTTAAAAACTGTTATTTTATTTTGATTTTTGAAATTACCTAAATTTTATTTTACTTTATTAATGAGAGAACTTTAATTTTTTATTAATTTAAATTACCAAAAAAAATTAAAATAATAAATAATATTTCTTTACCAAACACTCAGTCGTGTAAATGAACTATTGCGATCTTTACACATGAGAGACCTAGAAGTTCTCATTGTCGATCGCTACATGAGTTTCACGTTAATTAAAATTAAAATTAATATTTGATGTGATTTCAATATCTTAAATTACAAACCAAACTGAATTATGTAATTTAAAAATTATGAAAATCAAACCATCCACCCAGTTTTAAATTTTTTTTAATTCAATTTTTTATTTTTAATTTAGTTTGCTTTAGTTTTAAACACTCCTAATTTTTAGGAGTTCATGTCAATGGCAAGTCAAATTTGTGATTTTTAACCTAGTTATTTGGGACATGCAATTAGGCATCTACTCGTACATGATAAGTTTTGACTATTTGAAATTGTAGCTCTAAGTTGCAGTTTTAAAATGCATGACAAAACATAAAAGTGTAAAAAACTACATTTTGAACTGTTTTTATCATCCTAATTATCAACTTAAAAATGGAATTACCATCGACAAGTTTCTGGTTTTAATTTTTTTACCAAATTTTTTATATTAAAAAATAACACGGCAGTTAAATCACAAATTATTTCCGTAATTAATTAAAACATATTCATCTTGATAAATATTTTTAGAACAAATTTATTTGATAAATATAGTATGTACTAATATTTTTAATTACTAATATTTTTTATTTTAACTTTTAAAAAATTTGAAGTTATTGAAAGTTGACAGAATATGAAATAATGGATAAAATGAAACTTTAAAAAACATAAAGATATAATAAAACTTTTAAAACTTAATATATAAAACAAAAATAATTAAAACATAATGAAGCAAAATTAATATTTAGAAAAAAAAAACTTTCTAAAAACATAGAAAATTAACTGTGGTTTAATATAAACTTTGTCCTAGGCAAGCCAAAGTAAAACACCATTAACAATAATAAATTGAGTTGACATGCCACATGTTATTTTATTCAAATTTTTTATGCTAAAAAATGACGAGGCAGTTAAACCACATTTTTGACTTACAAGTCTTGAGTGAAATCAAATATATCTTGATAATTTCATAATAGGTCTATTTTAATAAATAATTTATAAAAGTGATTCAAATTGATCAATTAATCAAAAAAAGATTTCTATATTTTTGTAAAAATATTTTTATGTCATTTGTAATTTTTCACCACATTTCCATACATACACTTAGGATGTGTTTGGTTAACTTTTCTAAAAGCATTTATAGGAGAAAAATTACAAAGCAAAAAAGTCTAAACAATTTCTCTGCAAGATTTTTTAAAAAGGTGTCACTTTTTTTAAACTAATTTTAGTTAATATGTAAATGTTTTCTCATATATTTTTTAAAAAATAATTAATAAAAAATCTTACATCATTTAAAAAACTTTTTATATTTTTTCTCTTAAAAGTATTTGTGAAAAAAATTATCCAAATACTCGCAACCAAGTCACTCTATCTTTCATTCCTTAGACCTTAGTTGCCCTATAGCATGTGCTTCTCCAGCCTCCACCTTAAATGTCCAACCAAACCAGACACCACACCAAATTTAAACATAAAATTCCACTCACAAACCACAAATATCTAAACTTTTTTTTTTATTTATTTTCAGGATGACTCATTTAATCTATTTTTTTTAAAAAAAAAATCAAACAGAAAACAACACTACTCTTTATTTTGTCCTTTCATTATTTTACAAATCAAAAGACCTTGAATGATGGATATTGGTGGGTTGGATGTTTGTTGAATTTGGAAATTATTAGTGAGTTTAATTGTAATGGAAATGCTTATCATCGCACTGATTAATGAATTACAGGAAAAAAAAATATTTTAGTGAAATATATAAAATTACGTTAATTCATTCATATTTTGAGTTATGTTCTTGCAAAGATTCTATTAAAACATTTTTTCTTATGTCTTCTTTGTCATAGATTGTGGTAAATTTGATTTATTTTTATTTTATTGTTATATTGTTCATCCATTTTTTCATTATTAATACTAGCAGGTAGTACCTGTGTATTCTCATTTCTATTTTATTATGTTATAACAATTTTATGATTTTAATTTAATATGTTTTGTAATAACATGATAAAATATAAATAATTCACTGTGTCATCATGCGTATAATAATTTTAGTTTAGTATGTTTTGAAATATATTTTATTAATTTTTATATTTCCTTATTTGTGATAATATGATAGAAACATGTTAGCTCATCAACGAATATAACAAATTTACAATGTATTTGAGAAAATTGAGAGATGAAAGAGTTTTAATAGAATTCAAAATGTTGTTGTGCATTTTTATTAAAAATATTTATGATCAAAGCTATGGAAGAGTAATTTGTAATAAGATAAAACTTGGGAAAATATGCATTTATTAATATAAGAGAAGTTAATATATGTGAGAGTGAGAGAAGTTATAAAATGTTTAGAAATAGTCATAAAATATAGATACCAAAATGTTTTATTCTCATCTTTATATAATAAATATATATAATATTATAATATTGTAGGTTGTTGATTACACATATAGGTTAGAGATAGTAGATCAATTATATATGTTGAATACAAATGTTTTAAAGTAATTTTTTTAGAGTTTAATTGGTATACATCTCAACCATTCATTCATGGTAAATTTGTTGACTTTGCTCATTAGTACTTTAAAAGTCACATAAATGGAAAAGTCATAATTGAATGTCAATGTAAAAATCTTTTACACTGACACTGACAGTATATACCAATTAAACTCATTTTTTTAAAATTATAAGTTTGATTTGAACGACTAAGTTTACATATAGAGAGAGAGTTTGTGAGTTCAAATTTCAAATAGGAATGAAAGTAGAATATGTATTTTAAAAAGTGGACATAAAATAAAATAAAGGGAAAATTCCCTTTTATTAATAAAATAAAACATGATAAATATAATAAGTATCTACTAATATATCTAAACCCAAATAAATCTAATAAAATATAAAACCAAACATTAAAATTTTATTATTTCATATTCGAACAATAACAATGAAAATGAAAATGTGAAACACGTTACCCAGCTTTACCTGTTTGCCATCCCTAATTATGTGTCTGTATGTTAGTTTTTAGTTTCTTTCAGAAACAGGGGATTGGATAGGGAAAAATAATAAATACCCATATAAATGGAAGAGGAATGGTCCTGAGTCAATGGTCCCATACCTCCAATGACAGGATCTTGATTTTGAAGCTTCGATTTGGGACCATATATGATTCCCCCAATAATTTTTTTTTAATTATATTTTTTAAGAATCATATTTTGTTATTATTTCTCCAGATAATTTAAAATTATGTTTAGTTTCATGGTCGAAATAATGACAATTTATTTTAACTGTAATTAAAATTGATTTTATAAAATTATAATAAAAGTTTAATTGATATAAAGAATTTTATGTTGACTTTCAATTATATACCTTAATTTATGATAAATTTGTTAACTTTACTTATTAATATTTTAAAAGTCATATATATATCATTAAACTTATATAATAAATGCTTGATTAATTATTGCTAGATAAAATTTATTGTCTAAAAAAAATAATGATCAATGTACTTATAATTAGATAGTTTTGCTCTTAAACATGTAATTAAAGTTTGATGTTTGATCGTGCAAGGATGAAAAACTTTATTGAAAGAAGTCAATTCTTTAAATGGATATGAATATCCTGATCCAACTAAGAAATACCATGAGAAAGTGGAAAAAAATAATATTGTTTTATAATAAAATTATTTATAATAAAAATATTGAAACATAAATTGAAAAAGCTAATTCAATTATATAGTATAACTTTTAACGTTAGAGTTTGATTCTTTTCTTTGAACATATAAACCACAAAATGAGTTTCAACTACAACTAATTTTATAAATTTAATTTAATTTATTTTTTAGAAATATTTAAATAGTAATTTGATACATCATTAAAAAATTCAATATCTTTTTAAATTTAAATTAAAATATTAATATCTCACTTTTTGAAACCATTAGTTTTTGAAAGCATTAGTTAACCGTTAACACTCATAATTTATTTATTTTTAATTTTTTTATTATATTACCATCTATCTATATATACTTTTCTTTTATTTTGCATTATATATATATATATAGAGAGAGTTTAATTAATATATACGGTTAGTAAATTATAAGTTTTAATTTATGTGACTTTTAACGTAATAATAAATAAAGTCAATAAATTTATCATGAATCAAGAGTCGTGATTAAATGTAAAAATTTTTATCCTAACCGTGTATACCAATTAAACTCATATATATATATATATATATATTATTTATTAGCAGTGGGCGTTGCCTATTCCTCTAAAAAAAATCTACTATAAGTATAAACTAGGTGTGTCTAAATATTATTTTAGTTAAAAAATATTAAATAATTGCAATTTGAAATAAAAAAGCATTCTCAACAAGTAATTTAATTTTTAAAAAGAGGTCATTAGTATATGACAACAGCTGTAGAAGATCAATTTCCTTTTCCTGGTCGCATGGTGTGATATGACAACATTGAGTTGTTAGGTTTTATTTCATTTAGTATGACTAAATTAACTATGTAAAAAAAGTACTTATTGTTGATTGTATTTGACCAATTTTTAATACTAATTAGTATATAAAAAATTTTACATCAACAATATTTTTTTATTTATGGTAAATTTATTAACTTTATGATAAAAATGTTTTACACTGTCAATATATGCTAATTACACACTTTTTAATATTATAATTATTCTAAATAATGAGAAATTATTTTTTCCTGAAAGAATTAATTAAATGTTTATCAAAGACAAACAATAAATGTTTTAAATTTCTTTCTTTAAAAGTGACTTATTTATATTCATCTAACAATTTTATTCCCATATTTTTAAAACTTTACAATGATTTTCTGTATATTTTAAAGATTGTATATTAGGTTAATTTTTATCTATACACTATCAAATAAATCGTTATTAATATTTAGTAGATATGGTTTATACAAAGAAACTTTCAATTCATGATTTTGAGTTAAAATTATCTCATTAAAAGTTACTAAATGATATAATGTTTTTTTTAATAAATGATATAATGGTTATTATAAGTTACTCATTAATTGGCACAATACTATGAGATAATATTAAAAATTTATTATTAAAAAATAGTATTGAAAATTTAGAAAAATGTCTTTAATTTCTACTGTCTAATTGATTAAGCTTATTTAAAAGTACTTTGAAGATAACAAAAAGTAAATTAAAATTAATGTCTACTATAATATATAATGAGTTTAGTTAGTATACATTTTTAATAACATTCTATTACAACCCTTCATTCATTCAATTACAACATAAAAGTCATATGAATGAAAAGTATAAATAAAAAGTTATGATTAAATGTCAGTGTAAAAATTTTTTACACTGAAAATATATACTAACTAAACTCATATATAATATAAATATAATATGGTTGGCAGAAAATTTTACTCTTTACTTTACATGTGATCAAGAGTTGGATATCTATGCATCTAGATAAGCATGAAGGATTAACCCCTGAAATAGGTTTATAGAAGAGAGTGCTACAAATTAGCTTATGTCTAAACTGATATAAACAAACTTATTTTATATTTTTCTTTTAAAATTATTTTTAGAAAACTTTATCTAAATATATCCTCACTCTAACTCCAAATTTCAGTTTAGATATTTTTTCCATTTTAGTTTAACCATCTTTAGGGAAGTATAATATGTAAACTTTTAACATAATAAATCAAATCAACGTTTGGAAATTTGAAAATAGATTAATTTTAAGATATTTAATTATATTAAGATTTCAAATAACTTATTAGAAAATTTCCACTTACTAAAATATGTTAGTTATCTACCAATAATAATAATAATAAAAAAAGCTTTGTTCAGATAGGTATAAGACAGAAGTAGCACTGGATCAGTGAAGATACTATACAGCTCTTCAATTTCAAGGAAAAAACAATAATACGTTTTCCACCCTCTAAAATATAAAACATTCATTTTTCCTCCTAAAAAATTTTCGGTACAATTTTGATCTTTTATTTTAAATTATATTACTTTTGATCTTTCAAGTGATTTAGATAGTATTTTACACAAAATAAAAAAATATTAGATAACACTTGGAGGACTAATGCTATGTTTAATACAGAGTAGAAAACTAGGAAGTAACAAAAATTATTGCTAAAGTAAAATAAAAAAATATTATTCTCTAATTCAAATGAAATAGTAAAGAAATACGTTAACCATAGATAGATTTTACCTTATTTTACTTTTTATTTATAACAAATGTCTTTCTGAAAAGCGTAATAGTAATGGCTCTAAAACTACCCTTATCTCATGAGAGTGATGCAAAATAGGAGTGATAAAAACAATTAAACCGAAATTGAAAACTAAATTAAATTGAAAATTGAAAACTAGACCGTACAAATTGAAAATGGCAAAAAAACAATTTTAATTTAGGGTGATTTGATTTTTATAATTTATTGTGCGATTCGGTTTGATTTTCGGTATGATGTTCAAACTATGTCAAACTAAACCAAATCGCTCATCTTAGTTATTTTATCAAGACATACAATTACTTATTATTTTCTAAGTTTATAAAATTTTGATTTAATCTTTAATTAAAATTTTTAATTAATATGAATTAGTTGATGAATAAATATTTTAGCAAAATTATTTGATTTAATTTCATTGGATATATTTTGATGACCACTAAAATGTAATTTTTAAATGAATTGATTGATTATACTTTAAGTTTAATAGTTGTTACTTTTATATAATTTTGTTGAAAGTGACTAAACGTATTAAAAGTTTATAAACTATTAAACTTTTATATAATTTTAAACTTAAAATCGCACCAAATCGCATAGCTAATACCATTACACAATAAAGTATTAGAAATTTTGTATACCAATTTAAAACTTTCATTCTTTTTTATATCAAGAACATATTTAATTTTTACTTTACTTTATTTATTAATTTACTTTTTCTTTTCCTCAATTAGATTTTCTTTTCTACCTAAAGAGTAAAAAGTAACACATTTTAAGATTAGAGAATGGGAAAAAAAAAATGAACAAAAGTAAACATTATGATGAGCATGTATATAGTCGTTAAATATTCTTAAATAAATTAGTCTATTAAGTGAAATGTTATAATACCCAAAAAAAAAAAAGCGAATATTATAATTTCTTAAATTTGTACAGTCTTTTTAATGATTCAAACTTTATCCTTTAATTCAATAAACAAAAAGTTCCCGTAGTTTGGAATTAAATTCATGAGTTTAACTTTGATATGATAAGTGTAAAGATTTCTATATTAACTTAGTTTGGGACAATTTTTTTATGAGAATGGAGACCGTAGTAATTAATTAAAAATAATTTTAAATTAATTATTATAAAATTTAACAATTTTTATTATTAATATTTTTACTGTTATTTAATTACAAACTATATTGTAGGATAAATTGATTAACTTTTTATCTTAAATAGCCTAAAAATTATACAAGAAAATCCTTTTATAGTTAAAGTGTAATTTTAACACACATAAAAAGTAGAAAAGTTAAACTAAACAAAAAACAATTTACCAACATGGTATATCATAGTTAACATAGATAGTTTTATTTTATAAATAAGAAAGAATTTAATGAGTATTACAGTGTAAAAGAGTTTTACACTTATCTCCGATCATAATTGACGAACAATCATAATTTTTCATTTATAAGACTTTTAAAATATTAATTGATAAAATCAACAAACTTGAGATAGATAAAATATCGTGATTAAACAGTTAATATAGATAGTTTTATTTTATAATAAGAAAGAATTTAATGAGTATTACAGTGTAAAAGAGTTTTACACTTATCTCCAATCGTAATTGACGAACAATCATAATTTTTCATTTATAAGACTTTTAAAATATTAATTGATAAAATCAACAAACTTGAGATAGATAAAATGTCGTGATTAGACGTTAGTGTGAAACTTTTAATTCATTACTCTTAACATGAAATGAAATTAGATTTGATTCTGATTTATGAATAAAATCTATTGAAAAATGTCATCTTGCTATTTTAAAGTATTAGTTCTTCACATATGACCAAGGGATATGATAATAAGAACAGAAACAAAATTCAATTTGCTATAAATTTTGGGAGAAGAGAATGAGTTGGGGTTTGAATAAGAAGCGGGGCAGTAAATGAGGTACGTCAACTTATTGAAAAAAGCAGCAGTTATGAGGCTGACAGTAATTTTGAGGAGGTAGTTGTCTGTAGCTTTTACTAATGTCTCTTTCCATTATAGCTCCTATGAACGTTGGACGCTTAAATGTAGTGCTACCAACTTCATTATGTTGTCTTACCTACAATCTCAACTCCAATGCCTTCTCATTAGCCTTTTCTTCTCATGATTTTTTGTCCCTCAATGTTATAGTAATATCACCTTGTACTATGGCTACACTCAAGTTTCTTCAGCTGTGTGCTTGTGTTGCATTGATGGTGGTTGGTGTTTTTCTTGTCTCAGCTGAATCAACACTTCTGGTTTATTTCAAGCGTGTTCCTCCACCTTGGTCTAGGTCCTCTCATGCTGTTTTTCAATACCTAGTTGAGAGGTTGGATGGTTCTAATGCGTGTGAGAGAAACACTTGTTCATTTTCATGCGAGGTAGGCAATTGCAATTGCTCTAGACTCTAGAATCTACACTCTACACCTTTTTTTATGTTGACTTGTTTAGGCATGTTTAAAGGTGAATGGTTTGCATGAACATGATTTTAAGAGTAATACATGGTGTTTTGATCCATGTAGCCAACCCCGCCTAATAAGAAAGATTTAGTTGTCAATGATTTTGGTTTTGAAATATGTACTTTTATTGCAGTTGAACTGTGACATGAGTTTATTTTGCTTGACAGCTTGATGGCAAAGATTGCCCTTGCCAGGCTAATGGAGTTCTGTTGAAGAACTTAACTCTAAATAATAAGCATAGGTTTCTTCTCAGTGTCACTACAAACAAAGGAGAAAGAAATTCTTCAGTTTACTCATGGTTCATCGGTGAGCATTCATTATTTCATTTATTTACATTACTAGAAAATAGAAGAATGGAGAGAAATGGCTTTAGCTTGGTTTTTTTTCTTCTCACCCCTTTTAAGCCTCTGGTCATAATAGTAAACTTCAGGTTTTACTAATGATTTCTTTTTCACTGAATAGATACAATACCCCCAACTGCAGCCATTACTAGTGAACAGACACATACAAGTGGGCAAAGTATAGTGATTGAGACCAAATTCAGTGAACCATGCACTGGACTAGGTGGATTTCAATGCCTAAACTCATCAAACTGTGATGTAAGTTGGTTTCTAATGACAACCATTGTGTCAAAAGTATCTGTAAATTGTTGTTTTCCTTGAAAATGTTAACATTTTAACTATGGTTTAACATATAAGATTATGGTAGCTGGTCCTGCCCAAGTGGATGCATCTTCTTTACAAATTATTAGACATGGTGCCAAATACAGCCTCGAAGTGATTATCTCGTCAGAAGTTACCTATGGACGAGTTGTAATCACAATGGCAGATAATATTTGTACTGACCAGGCTGGAAATAAGTTCATAAGGACCAATGATTCTACTTTGATTATTCATTTTGGTGAGGTTCTGATTGCCAAGTTCAAATGTTGACTTATGAACAAAAGAAGCATTTTAAGGGCACTCATATACATTTAAATGGTTTGTCTTAGATAGAAGACCGGTGATGGTGGACTTTTGGACATCCGTTCCTTCTTATGAGTTGAAAATTAACGGTATCCCAAGAACAGTAATTGCAACAAGCAAACCAGAAGAGTTGATAATTTTCTTGGACTTTAGCATTCCTATAAAAAACTCAACTGAACAAGTCCTAAATGCACTACATGTCAACTCTGGCGTCTTAATTCCTGCGCACAGTGGAAGCAATGCCACCCGCGGATTTAGTTTTAAAGTAAGAGAGAAAGTGGAGTTATATACTAATGCTATTTTCTTATCATGAAAATATTAGAATTTAGAAGTCATAAACTAATTTATCGTTCTTTTAATTTTGTGATGTTTGTACTACAATTAGAAGGCATGACTTATGCTTTCTGGTGTTTTTTCTTCTTTTAATAATATTCATTGGTTTATAAAATGGAAAGATTTTTACTACAAGAGTTTAATCAATATACATGATGAGTGTAAAGATTTTTACAATAACATTCAATCATAACCTTTTGTTCTTTGTAAAGATTTTAATAACTCTAAATCTTTTACCGTAACCATGTATACCAATTAAACTCTATAAAAAAAGTCATAAACTAACAAAATTAGACTAAGAATTGGATTCTGACAATCATATTATGATCTTCATTTTGCAGCTCAAGAACTTATCAAGAACCGAGATTATCACAATTGAATTACAAGCTGCATCCATACTTGGCAGGACAGGCACTCCTGTCTCTCCTGTTTCTCCTATCACATTCCTTTACGGTACGCTATCTTCTGTGCTTATGATATTAATAATCATTTCTCTTTGTAGCTTTAACTTTAAATCAATTTCTAAATTTTTGTATAGATCCCATGAAACCTAAGGTGGTACTGAGGACAACTAGCTCCCTCACTGAAACCAGGGATATCAACATCAACGTCCTTGCTGAGTTCACAAAGCCAGTGTTTGGTTTTGAGGTATCTATGGTAGAAATCTCGGGAGGAAGATTGATAAGGCAGGTGTAGTAAAGTAACAATAAGCATTTTATTCAAGACAGTTACTTTCTACATAATGGCTCAACATAAATGGTTTAGTTATCAACGTTATGTTTCATTAATGGTTCAAGTAATGTAAAAATTCCTCATTATGTTCCATGTAGGTTTAAGGAACTCTCAAGAGCTTTATACTCGTTGACTGTCCAAGCAGTGACAAAGGAGGTGTCAGTTACCATTCCTGCAGGGAAGGTAACTGATATTTCAGGAAATGAAAATTTGGCATCTAACCAGCTTGATATCAAGCATTGTATGAATATCTCCTTTTCCTTCCATTAGTTTCTTATAATAATTGGTTATTATATCACAATTCTTTTTTACTATTCATAATTAAATGCTATTTTTAAAGATAAATGCTAATTTCTAATCTCAGCATCAACACCATTTTTGGCTGAGTGCTCTTATACTATGAATAATCACATTGTTTATTTAACCGGACAGAATCACCAGATTCATCTGTTTTCAATTGAAAACCGAAAACGATATATGAGTTAATGCTCTAAAATTGAAAATACCATATATAATAAAAAAAATCTAAATACTTGGAATAGAAATAAGAATGGAGATCATTATAGACCTATTTTTAAATCAGTCATATAATCCATATGATCAGAAAAAGGATATATATATATATATATATAAACACTAGTGAACTAATAAAAAATTGGTAATGAGTAACTTATTTGAATTGGTTGTTTTAATTTTTTAAATTTTTGTTATTTTTAAAATATTTTTTTAGTCAGATGAAGAGGACCGATTTTAGTTATAAGGCTCCATGCATGAGGTTTTGTTATCATTAACCTCTTAATATTAAGTTTTATTTTACAGAACATAATATGTGATCATTTTATGTTAATTTAAAAGTTCATTTGAATTTTTGTGTGTTAATTCACTACTACATACATTATATATGATTAGAAATGTGTATTTAATTACTAGTTTAACCAAGATTCAATCAGTAAACTTTGAAGTTTGAACTAGTACTTTTATGAATCACTTCGAATTTCTAAAACAATGGATTACACCCACATAATAATTTAGTATGTCTATAATTAAAGAATTATGATTTTATTATATAGGAGCCTTACTGCACTAAGATAGTACTTTACCTAAGTAACGGAAATACATAATTTAAACATCTAAAATATGTAATCTAAGTGAGTGTAAACTGAAAACCCAGAATATTATTAGAGTAACAGAGCAAGGACTTATGAGTGCTCTCTATGTTTGACTCAAACTCCAATATCATATGTTCAGATTCCACACCCGCAATATCCATTGCACTCTACTCATTTATCAGTGCCGGAACAATAGCAACATCACTGGTAGCTTCTATGGTTTCACTTTCCTCAGCAAATATAGAGGCATTAAGCATTCTTGCTATGGGAGGTATAAGCAGTCCTGCTTCTAATCCATCAATTAATCTACATGTAAGTAAAGAAACTAATGTATAATATTATAAATAGAATAGAAATTTCAATTTCTCAGAGTTCTTTCTTCTATACATCATCTCTATTTAAACCGGGTTATCTTATAAAATTTGATGATACATTCTATAGGGAATGGTTGGACACCTACAAGTCTTTGCCCTTTCAAGTTGGTTTGCATCAACTAATCAATATATCAAATACTCTGAGACAACAAGAGGTCTACGATGGCTTATACCTCATCACAAGCTTCCTTGGGAAAAAATTAACACTTGGTCTTCAATCTTGGAAAGAGAGAAACTTGGAGGGAGAAGTAATGACCTATCTGCAGGAAAGAGAGATGAACAACTAACTGACTTAATGAGGTTGTCTTATATTGATCACAAACTATCATTTCAAACTGAAAACACCACCAAACCTGGTTGGCTTCATAATCAGCACGATATAAGCAAGACAAGTACACTATATGGTCTACCTCTCAATTCTGTCGAGTATTTCACTTATTTCTTGGTGAGTTTATAATGAACTGTAAAAGAAGTATGTGAATAGGCACATGTTTGCAACTGATTCATTTTCCTTGTAGAGAGGAGAACCATTGTCTGCCAGCAATATGATCAAAGGAAGGGAGAGTTACAAAGGGTAGTTAGTGTAATTCACCCAAGCTTTATGTTTAAACATTAGGCCTCAGACAAAACATGGCTACTTAATTAAGAAAATTTGAGATTTTTTGTCTTATCAACAGGTGGCAGGACATGGAGAAGAACTTATTCTGGCTAGGTGTTGGTGGAGGTTTTTTACTTTTACTTCATGTTTTCATGATATTCTTGCTAAGACAGAGGACAGGAAGACCACCTCAAGGCATTTTATCAGTTCCTAGGTTTGAGCTCTTTCTTCTGATTCTCATGCTACCTTGTCTTTCTCAGTCATCAACATTTGTAATAAAAGGTAAGTGACTAGTTTCAACACTGTCTATTCAGTCACCTATATTTACAGGATTTAAAACTGGTTACTGAAGACTAAATTCATGTGCCAACTATTTCATCCTCTAAGACTACATTTATATGCAGGAGGTACAAAAGGAGGAATTATTACTGGGGTGGTTTTACTAGTAATCCCTGTAGCGTTCATCTTATCAGTATTGCTATTTATTATTATTGCAATCTACTCTGGAAGTTTTGTCCAATACAAAGAATTCAAACAAGTAACAAATAAAGAAAAATGGTACACAAAGTTATTGTTCTTTTTTATTGGGAAGCCTATCACTGGAAAGTGGTTTAACATGGACGGGTTACCTTTCACTTTCCTCTCACGCTTTGGAATTCTCTTTGATGATTGGAAGGGTCCACCAGTGCTCATTTTAGGTGATCAAAATGAACCGAATTCCATAACCAGGTGGAGTGAAAGTGGCCAAAGTGGGATTGGAAGAACGAAGACAGTGAGTTCTGAGGACAGCAATGAGGAAATCAAAATCTCCACATTCAAGAGAGTATTAGGCTGTATGAGAGCATCCTACGTCATCCTTGACTTGCTAAGAAGAGTTGGTTTGGGAATAATATCCGTAGCCTACCCATCAGAAAATTCAAATAAAAGCTTTTTTGCATTGATAATCACATCAATACAGTTCCTTTTTCTGTTTATCACCAAACCATACATCAGTAGAGGCGTCCAGGTTGTGGAAAGTGTTTCTCTCCTATGTGAGGTAGGTGTGTTTGGTATCTTAATCCTTCAAAATGGTTCAAACCTTGTTGAATCTAAAACTTGGGAATTGGTCATGCTGTTTCTCCTATTGCTTACCTTCATTTCTCAGCTTACCAATCAATGGTATGCTATGGTAAGTTCCATATTAAAACTCTCACAGTCTCAAAATAACTCTTTAAGGAAGGGATTAAAATTTTCTGCCAAGGGACTCATCTTGCCTTTCCTTCCAAGCAAGCATTGGTGTAGTGTGATATCCACGTTCTCCAAACCAGAAACAGACCAGCTCTCAGTCAATCCTATATGTTCAGGAACAGAATTTGAAAGAAGAAACAGAAATGGATATATGGATCCAATTAGTGCCATGACTGCTACCGTGGTTCCTGTACAAAGTCCAAGTACACCTAGCCACAGTGTTAATGAACGAAGATATCCAACATCCTTAGAGACAGGTGCAAGCACACATATTGAAGTGGAAGGTAAATGGCTAAAAGGGCACAAGGCTGGACTTAAAAAAGAGCTAAAGATGCTAAGAGAGCTTGCGAAGGCTAGCTTCTCTGGGGATACCAGGGCTGATGAAGCCAGTACCAGCTACGGTTTAGGTGAAGAACACTCATCAGGTGAAATCTATTTGGGTAATCCAAAGCGAAGATATTACTGACATTAATGTATTAAAGGGCCCTATATCACCACATCCTATTTGGCAAAGACTTTGGAAAAGGCACATTACTTCAAAACTCCATTATTTGTATAGTTTTATTCTGTAGTTTTACTGATCTTAACTTGATTCTAATGTTATTGTAGATGCCTCACATGCTATTGTAACTTGTACCATTTGTTTCAGCAGAAATTTACAACATTTCTCCAACCATTATTGTGAATGTTTTTTCGAATTAAAATAGGAAAATTTTAACCATATATAATTGTATCATGTTTTGTTTTTTATTGGTAAATTTTAATTGTTAATATATCAATTTGTCAGTGAAAATATTTGAAATTATGAACTCTCTCTCTTTGAGAACTTTGTTACTAGACCAAATTTACAACATTTCTCCAACCACTACTGTGAATGTTTTTTCAAATTAAAATAGGAAAATTTTAACCATATATAATTGTATCATGTTTTGTTTTTTATAGGTAAATTTTAATTGTTAGGGTATCAATTTGTTAGTAAAAATATTTAAACTTATGAATTTTATTTCTCTTTATGAACTTTGTTACTAGACTAAAGTTATAGCCACTATGTGTCAATGTTTTTAATTCTATTCAGAAGTTCTCAAAATCCCTAAAATACATTATATTGCAATTTAATCTACCAAGAAAGGATGAAGTTTGTTCCTTTCTGGAAAAAAAATATGTAGTTTCATTTAGCATTCAAAGAAGCCACGTAGTAACATAAAAATTAGCTAGCCATACGTTTTTTAGACGTTAGAAATTGAGTTGAAAGGTTGAAGAATTAGTAGTGTGGTGGGGATTTGTTCCAAATGGATTGGGAAAAGGAAGGTTATTTTGTTGTGGTTGAATGAATTTTGAGTTTGAAGAAGGACCAGTTCTAGCGTGCAATACCGTGTTTAATTTGGCACCGTACAAGACTTGTAATTTAGTATATGATAAGTGAAAAATTATTGCATGGTTCCATATTATTACATCATCTATAGTTATAATTAATAAAAATACATTTATAATGATTTGATTAACATAATTTGTAAGATAAATTAATTAATTAATTATGTGTTGAAATAAGAACGAGAGATGTAATAATTTTTTCTAATCAACATATGGGTGGTAGTCAGATAAGTTTTCCACGTAACAATTAGCAAATGATATTAAACATTAAATATGTTAAACCAATTGGCGACATGGTTTATTACTTGTCTATGATAGTCTCAGCTTTATTACAGAGTAGGGCCTTAGGATTCCTCACAATTTTTTAGAAAAATATTCATATCCTATCTTTATCATATATAATTTTATCACTTAATAATTATTTGGGGTTAATAGTAGGGCCGATTGTTGAACTTTACCGAGAATTATCAAGGTACCATTAGCGGTGTCTATTGAAGTGGAAATATTTTGGTGAAGGTTTGAAAATGTAGAATGGGTGGAAGTTTTGTTGGTATTATCTTTTTGTGTCTTTCATCTGTATCTTATATTTTTTTATTTAATTAAGTTTTTAATCTTTAAATTTTGAGAAAATACCGGTTCTTGAAATTTTAAATTAATTATTTTAATCCCGGAATTTCATTTAGTTCTTATGTTCCAAGTAACGGCATTAGAAATTTACTGAGGTGGTTAACGATGGTTGACGTTGGACCACGTGTTTAGGTCAAGATGGACATCGAGTATCGTTCTCCTCCTCTCTCCTGAGAACTCTAAGAAAAATGAAAGATCTCTTTTGAGAATGGAGATTGGGTGAAACTCTCTCGTCTCTCCTAAGAACCCTAAGAAAAACGAAAAGGAGAACTCCTTCGAGAATGGAGATCAAGTGAAGGTCTATCCTTTCCTAAGAACCCTAAGAAAAATGTAAGAAGAACTCATTTGAGAATGGAGATCAAGTGTATGGCGTGTCAAGTGGGGTTGGGGATTGAGTGATAAAGAGCTAGGGTTCTATTAGGGATTGAGTAAATTTGATTTAATTGTAGGTTTGTAACCTTTGTTGGTTCATTGGTGTTCAATTTTACGAAGGTTCAACTATGTCTTCTTCCTGCACATTGGAATGTTTGATCGATTATGGTCTTCTACAACAATGAGCTCATTTTCGTCAAGGGTAAGATGGAGACATTGTTTGTGTTGTGAGAAAGCTTACATATACACATCAAGTCGTGAAAAAAATCGAGGAAGGGTTTTTTGGAGATGCTCCAATTGGAATATATGTTATTCTTTGTTTTTTTTTATTGAATGTGTTTGGTTTGTGATGTTTGTGTGTAAACTTGAATAATTAATATGACATATTTTTGTAGGGTTAAAACTCGTGCAATTATTTTAGATGGATAGATGAAGATGCATATGATGTTTCAGAACTAGAGAGTAAGGATGAGATTGAGAAGCAACTACAAGAGACAATGAAAAAGATATTGGAGTTCTAGAACAAACTTAATGTGGAGAGGAAGAAATGATACATTACGTATTGTCTTTTAGGTATATACTTGGCAACCACTATACTTATGTGTATTATTTTGTTGATTTTTAAAATTAGGAAGTAAGTTAGGATTTGTTAGTTTTGAGCAATTAATTTAGAAGTGTGTAAAATGGTGTTTTAAAGTTCTAAGTATGTATATTTTGGATTTTTTAGTTGTCAACAATAAGCAGTAGCACCCTCTAAAATGGTAGTTTAAAGTAATGATATGTTATGTATATTCTATTCAAAGTCTTTTATTATGGTGAAGTTGTCTGTGGAATGAAATAAAACTTTTTTTTTAAACTTTTCATCTTGTTTATGTTGATATGTTTTGATAAAAGAAATTATTAAAGTAGAAATGATTGAAGTGTTAATAAAGAAATATGACAAAAAAAATTATCCATTAAAAAATGGTGAAAAACATCTTGACAAGTCACTTATCCATTAAAGAAATGGCCTTATACAATAACCTAATTACGTGTTGTACCAATTTTTTAAAAAAAACAACATAGTTGGGATTGTTATAATGTTGTCCAACTATAGGTCAAACATGACAAAGGACATATTCTATCCTTTCAATTAAACTATAGACACATCCCAACTAACCCTAATTCAAAATAAACATTAACATAGTAAGACATTGTTAATGCTGCCAACTTCATCATTATCTACAAACTCAACAAAGTTGGTTACACATTGAACATTTCCTGTGAACTCAACAACATTTTCTATGTACCAGCACCTTCATTCTTTGCACAATACCCTTTTTTGCATTTCTTGAAAACTCAACAATAATGTTCTGAGTACCATCAACTTCTTTCTCTGCAGTAGTCCTCTCTTCAGCATTTCCTGATGACTCAACAACCATGTTCGTGTTCTAAGTAGTAGCAACAACAACAATTTCATCATCTTATTCATGTTTTGAGTAGTAGTAACAGACATGTTTTGAATCTATTTAGTCAAAATGAGGTGAAAAAAGACATTCTAAATTGCAATTTAGGCTCAAGAAACACAAAAAAAGGATAAGTAAAATGTGAAATACAAACCTAAAAAATTTGGACAAGAAAGGCAATGTGGTAATGTTGAATAGAAATCTTTGAAAAATAATTTGGTAAATTTATTCAACCCCCTTCTAGATTTCCTCCGGAAACAACAGAGGTACAAGGCTCAAAACTAGCAACAAGCACTTTACTTTTATTATTTTTTATTAAATGAATAAGTCAATAATTAGGCCTTTTATATTTTTTCATAGGCTAAAATTATTGCTAGTAATGTTACTTTTTGTTAGCGATGATGATCGAATTCACGACCTTTTCTTAGGTCCCTCCTTTCTTAAACAACTGAACCACCTTATATCTCTCAATTGAGCCTTCTATTTTCACTCAAAGCAAGCAATACATGTGACTAATTACGGATGACAAAATGGACCCATACCCTACAGATACCCATAACATACCCTCACACGGGGCAAGTAATTACCCGCAAAAATGAATTTGAGTACAAGGCAGGTCTAGACCTACAAAAAATATTCTGGTATGACGTGTCCCATTCCGCACCTTTCATATATATATATATATATATATATATATATATATATATATAATTATATAATATTACATATTATAATTCTGAGTGAAAATATTGCTTAAAATATTATTTGTATTATAATCTATTATAAATGATATAATTATAAAATAAAAGGAGACATATAATATATTTTACGTAAATTTATTAAAAAAATATAACTTACAGGAAAAATTGAGTTATTTATAAAATAACCCTTAATAAACTGATAAAATTATTTAATGTTGTGGTAAAAAAAATGACCCGTAATATATATATATATATATATACTTATGTTGGTCTATTTTTTATATTATATTTACTTATGTGTAAAAATATTGATTTATTGTCTTTGTACATAAATAAAGTGTGGGTTGTGAGTGCGAGTATGGGTATATAGATACCCAGCTAGTACGAAGATGGAGACTAAAATTGCTACCGTGCGGGTATAGTGTAACATCTCTAAATCCCAATATTATCTATTTCATTTATTTGGTATAATATTCACTTGCATTGAAATTTGCAACCCAAATTATTGAAGAATAATTTTTTTATCGTAACATAGTCAATCTAAAATCATACACATCTTCGTGCATTAAAAATTTGAAACAAAATATAACATAATAAATAGCAATATCTCGCTTAGTGAACCCTGTCGCCTGGCGAAACCTAGGGTAGCTCATCCAACAAGAACCTTGTACCAGACTTTCCCTATAGAGGAACTAAACCTTACTCAATGAGACACGTCGTTGAGAAAAAACTCTATTTAATTTTAAATAGAGAGTAATTTGCACTAAGCGAAACCTCTTATTGGCCGCAAATCCCTTAAAATCCAACTCGAGACAACTTTGCATTAGGCGATGCCTCTCACTTGATGTAAAGCTGTAAAATAGGTTTAATAGTTGGACAAGACTTGTCGCCTAATGACACCCTGCAAATAGCAGAATCTCTACTACCAAAATCAATCAACCTGTTGACATATAATTCTATATTCATATAGCATACATATCATATTTCATGTATCTTTTTACAACATGTTCATATAAGCCTCCATACAAAACATAACTATCATATAACTTAACAACAATGTCTCTAAACTTACGTAAAAGTGTTTCTACATAACTATGTGATATACATATTCAACAACAAAATACATCATTAAATGCTTCCAAGCATTTCCTGACTTCACTCACTCCATTGCATCCTGTCTCGTGTAAAACACGATCATCAAAGTCATGCATAAACAAGAACGCAAATTGAAAGGGTAAGCTAATGAACTGAAATTAACATAAACATATAATATCATACAATTACATTTATATCCAATCTCAGTCATATCCATAATAACTCGACCACACTTATGTTCACCATAAACCTAAGCAATCAACATCTACTCTAACACTTTTTGAAAAGACTCATTGAATTCGGATACTTGATTACCTATTTACTTTTTCCGCACTGATATCTAGCATCTACCTAACCCATAATGATAATCAGTTGAAGTATAGACATACTCATTGGATACTAACTGTTGTCTGACGTCTTCTTGACCATTTGACAATCAGTTGCTATATGAGTACATCCTTTTAGGTACGTTGCTTGCCATAACTTTCGTTCTGATATTACTCGCCATAACTCAGCCTTAGTACTGGTATTTACTTGCCCTAACTTAGCCTTAGCTCCAGGATCACTATAACCATTATGTATCCCTAATTTAATGAACCACAAATAATACTTTGTTACCCACTCGTAACAGTTCACATCACATTCCATCAATCATTATTTCAATCAATGATCAATTTCATTACATTCATAATCTCAACATCACAATTAAACTTCAAGTATTCAAATAATTATTCAATCATAATTTCTTCACAACTCACAACCAGACAAACCATTTAAATAACATAATCAAACTCAAAATACAAATAAAAATCTCAATCATCAACATATATTCACAATTAAATCACTAAATTAAGGTTTTCTTAAATCAAAATAGTTATCAAACTTCTCTTACCTATTTATCTGATCAAAAGCTAGCTACAATTAAAAGGAGGAGAATCTGCCCGAAGAGATTACTAAAAATTTTGACAAGAATTTCAGATTAAACAAGAACCTTAAAAATTAGGATTTTCAAGAAATTCCTTTTTAAAGAGAATAATAGGATAAAAAAATAACGAAAAATGGTTCAAAGAATTACGATCGAACTTACCTAAAAAAATGATCACTAAGAATGAGGAGCTATGGAAGGAACCATATTTGATTCCATAAAAAAGACCTTAACCATGCAAAGTGAAGAAATTTTGAGAAATTGAGAGAGAAATGGTGGCGGTGAGAAGAAGAAAAATAGAGAGGAAAAAAGAAAAGGTAAAGAAGAAGGGAGAATAAAAAAGAAGGTGGGGTGAGCTTAGTGAGGCCAAACTTGCTATCGCACCCCCTCTTAAAAGATTTTCAAAAACTCCTCGAAACTCAGCCAAAACTCTCTGAAACCATGGAATAATAATAATTATATCTGTCTTTCTGCCTCCAAATCCTTTAAGTATTTTAATTAGGTAATATTGATAATATTAATAAACTCAGTTATTCTTCCATTATTATATTAATCTAAATACAATTTAATATTTAATTTTCGACACTATTTATTTTCCTCCCACTAATAACCTATTAATTAAACTGATCGTTACATATAGGGTCGGGTACAGGTATATTTTTCAAACGAGGGTATGGGGTGAATACTATAGTACCCTTCCTAGACCTACCTATTGTCATCCTTATTGTGATACCCTTCTGCCCTAAACACTTTATTCTTTAATTAAAAAATAATATATAAATTTTTCCATTTAAATATTATACTTGACATTTAGGTAAAAGGATTCACATAATCCAGTATACACTTATTTTCCAAAACAATGATATAACAAATGTAGACATATAAGTAAACATGTTAGACTTTAAAAATTGTCTTTACAAGATTCTCAATTAACGAAACTCATAATAAAACTTTAAATGATTCGTATAATGATGAAGAACTATTAACTAATACTCTCTAACCAAATGTCACACCTAATCAAAGTAGCCCATGAGAAAGAGGTAAAGAAAAGTCGAAGCTTCATCATCCATGATATAATCAAGATCTTGCTCACCTGAAAGTGATGTTCAACCCAAACAAAATGTAACAACAAGCAGCAAAAGGGTGAAAATATGTCTCACACATGTTAACACACATATAAAGAGAATGAGAAATCAACTAAAGTACATCAAATAAACATATAAACTCATTTCATACTCATGACAACGATTATACATCTACGCACATAAATATGTTAATGATGCTCATGCATGGTCTCTTAGGTACACACCCAAAGCAATCATCTTCTACGTCAGTAACATATAAGTACAACCATCTTACTATAGGTCCATTTGAAGTAAATCCTCTTCTATGCCAATAACATGTAGGTACAACCACGCAATGCAAAATAACCAAAGAAGAACTGGTTTAGAACACCACACAATTGGCGATCCTTACAAAAACTGTTCGATTGTCACACTTATGGATGCTCTCTCAGGTACATGCCTGAAGCAGGCGTCTTCTACGTCAGTAATACGTAGGTACAATCATCTCACTATATCTCCACTCGAAGTGAATCCTCTTCTATGCCAGTAACATGTAGGTACAACCGTGCAATGCAAAAAAACTCAAAAAGACCTATCCAGAACACCACACAATGGGCGATCCTTACAAAACTTCTTCGAATGTCATATTCATGCATCATGTCATCTCATCACACTCCAACCTAACCGCAGTTGGGATGACACATCATTAAGTACACCCTGACTATCATTTTCAACATAAATCACAATAGAAAAACCTAATCATGTCATGATACTCCACCCCTAACCGCAGTTGGGATGACATCTCATCAAGCACACTTTAACCATCATCATCATCAACACATTATATGTCCAATTGAAATCAATATCAGTATCACATAGTGGAACAAATCCCCAATTCACACACCTCAAATAAATTTCAAACCTTCAATCATTCACCATAATCACAATTATAAGATACATCACAATAATCTAATAACATTAGCACAATCCATCCCCAACCACAACTAGGATGACACCTCACCAACATTGCAACACGCTATACGTCCAATTATAATCAACATCATATATCATGCGGTGGGAAAAATCGCCGATTTATACTCCTCAAATAAATTTAAAACATTCAATCATAACTTACAATTATAAGATACATCACAATATTTCACACCACAACAATCAACTCCATTACAACTCACATTATCCCTTTTTATCTTACTCTTTTATTACATTGTGCACTAAATACAATATCTATAGTTGTACTAATTATATGAGTGTGATACAAATTTTATTAGAAAGAGGATACAATTAACTATAACTTTTATGTTGATGTCCAGAGTTAGTTTTATCATCTACTATTTTTAAAAATTACAAACCCACAACAATTAATTCAAACCTGACAACTTGACCTTTACTCCCTATTTTATTCATAACTTAAGTTATATACATTCTTTTTGAGTTATTTCAACTTCAACGGAAAGATAACATATAAGGTTACAAATTTCATGAAGAACACAAAACCTAATGAGGTCGTTTAGGTCACATCGTACAACATACAATAAGCAATATATGCTTCATGCACTAGATTAGAAATTCAACTTCTAACTCACATAACTCGATCAACTCATAATATTTTTGTGATTCTTGATCCTAAACTGTATCTCCAAATGTCTATTTTCTAAAATAACAAACAAAACTTAATTTGGTTAAGCACATAGAAAGCTATTATAGAAACACTGAGGTATGTTCATACAAAAATTTTTAGAAACAAATATTTAACTTATATAAGGTTTCTAAAATATAATTATAACTCCAAATCCTTAAACGTTCTAATTTTCTATATTTTTTTTATTATCATCACACTCCATAATTACATTTATAATAATTAATTTTGCCATCAATCCTCTAAATGGAAGAAAACATCCAACATCCACCACCTAATTCTTTACATATGGATAATAGTTTAATTAACAGAGTAATTACTCAATCATCATATAAATCAACATATAACTAAAGTTCTATATCGTTTAATAGTTAATAGAATTCATAGAAACAAAAAATATATCAACACAATCAACAATCCAATAATATAACATCAAATTCAATAATTAATACAACAATTATTACTGTGTTTAGGGGTACTCATCTCTAGGGTATAAAAATGAAGAACCTCAATGCTAATATAATCATTACATCTAAATAATTTGATAGTGCACATGATTCCCAACAAATCCAACAAAATAAATTCATACAAACACCAACTAATTATTCAGAGGCACCAAATATATGGATTCCAGGGTTGTCATTTCTTTCCATAATTTAAAAAGGGAATCTTTTGTTATAATAGAAGCAAAAGTTACACTGTTATTCATTAATAGAAGTCGATTTGCTTTACAAAAAGTGTATGTGAATGAAATTCTATGAAATGGTTTCATGAGATTCAACCAAATTAAATAAAACAATATATGGACACAATCACATTTATTTTTATTAGCACTTGTTGCGGGTGTTCATAACCCTTCAATAGTATAAATGCAATATTGAAACCTATCTTAGGGATTGTTGCACTACCCATTTTCTCTACACATGCCATATGATCTCTTACCCTTACCTGAAATGATGATCTTGGGTGTGAATATTTCCTCAATTTCGCAAATAGTGCCTTCTTTAATCGTCATCTTTTCCGACAAGGTTCCTCTGCAACTTTCTCTCAAACCTCCAGAGTCAGAAACGTGAAGCTAGAACACAATTGCCTAACCCGTCTAAATTACTCTAGGTTAATAGTTGATTTGAGCTTTCTAACACTAGATTCAAACTTAACCTTCAAATTATCTTACTATTTACACTCACATTTATTTTATTTGTTTATTTTATAAAACCAATTCATAATTTATATTAACAACACAAATATTAAATTAACTTAATCCTATTAATATAAATTACACATTTTTATTAATATTTTATTTTTATTTAAAAAATGGGACGTTACACCTATAACTAGCTAGCAACCCTTCATATGTAATTGGACTGCCTTGAGATTAGTCATAATATGTTGTAACGCGACCTTTTTAGCTCTTATTCTAGTCATGGTCCTTCCTATGACTTGTAAACTATTGTTCGTATGATAAAAATATATTAAATATTATGTAATACTATAATTATAAGACTTATGCAATTTTATTTAGAAAAATTTTATAGGTCTAGTAATATGTATTTTTAAATTGACTATTTCTTAGGCATTATTGTATATACACTGTTAAATATAAAAATTGTGTGTTAGAAAAACTTGATAAATTAGTAACTTTATGATAATATAATTAGAGTAGATTGAAAATATATAAATTTAATAAGATTAAAAGTATAACAATTAAGATTTAAATTCTAAGTAATTAATTCAAGAATAATTAGTATAATTAAGATCTTAATTATAAAACGTTGAAATGTAACACCATGGATGACTTGTTTCTCGTGTGAATAAAATAGTTGGATGTTCATCGAGTTTGTTGCATACAGTTGTAGTTGTGCAACATGCTAGTCTGCATTATAAAATCATTCTATAGTGTGTCAACAAGAGAGAAAAAACCTAAACAAAATGAAAAATTAAAGTTGGTAATGTTATGCTCGTACGTTAATATCATAAAATTTTACAAGAAATATACGAGAAACTCATTATGCTTACTGTTGTTGGAAGTGTCACATTACAACTTCCACCAACAATGCTGTAATGAGCTTTGTATTTTGGTGTCTGAAAGATGGCATGTGGAAGACCCTTAGAAGAAATAGGTGCAAATTTTTACATATCTATGTGAATGTGTGAGCAAGCAAAATCTTCTCCACAACCTCTTTGAATATAGTACTATATCTAGTCATCTTTCGCGTTGTGGAAAACTTATATGAATAATGACATCCTCTCCTGCAAGCATGTTTGGATTGGCATCAAATTCACCCATACGCACTTCTATTAAAAAGTTATTTGTTATAGCTTTACATTTTCACATCATTTATGCGCGTCAAGGTTTGGAGACATTGAACTAAACATATGTTGGGTATTGGACTCTCTTTTTATGTGGAGAAAAAACCCAAATTGAGAAACCACTTGATATCTTATTTAAGTTAAATGGAGAAGGTGCTTTGAAACAAGAGAGTTAAAAAGAGAAAAAAAGATATGACACTCTGCAATCTTAAATTCTCCACTGCAGGTTCTTTCACCGTTGGATCAGGCTGATTTTTGGACAGCATGTTCAGAATGTATGCTTCTTCATTCTGACCGTTCGGATCGTTGAAAATACATCTTTGCTGGGAAGATATTCAGTTCGTATGACAACAATATGTTTAAGGTTTTTCATCTTCCCTGCTCTCTATTTGTAAGTTTATTGCTTTATTGGTGTTGACATTGATATTATTCTTAACACTTGATTTGAGACTCTTTTGTACTCTTTATTAATAATAGTAGAACTATTTCTTTGGTTTGAACGACTTATGATTTTTACCTTTGCTTTGAGGAGTTTTCCACGTTAAAATCTGTGTCTTATTCCAAAAAGAGTGGTGATTAGTTAGTGTTATATTTTGTTATTGCTCCTCATAGATTTTTCCGAAATAGGGGAATTTATTTCCGCTACTTTGTTTACATTTGTTGCAAATTTATTTTATTGCCCCATTAACATGCGCTATATCTACTTACCTAATTACTATTTGCCTCCTTCTATGATTGGTAAATCCTTTGAGTATGATCCTCAAAAATACACAAAATTTTTCCGTTAGTCATTCAAACAATGCTTGTGACTGAGTTGAAGTGTATGAACACAAGTGTTGTATGTTAACATACATAAAAATGAAGATAAAAAAAAAAATGAGGATTACACTTTACATAACAGTAATTAGAGTTTTTTTTTTTTGGTCTATTTCAGTGACTGTACCATTAATGTATCTACTTCTATGGATAAGATAATTAAGAAGGTAGGTATTGACAGGAAACATAATTTTACATGAAATAAAAATGCACCTAGCTAGAAAAAGTATGTTATGTTCATATAATATAGAAAAGAATTTAATTAATATACACTAAAAAAGTAAAAGAGTTTTGCATTGACGTTTAATTATAATTTTTCATTTATATGATTTTTAAAATAATAATTGGTAAAGTCAACAAACTTACTTTAAATAAAAGATTATAATTGAATGTTAATGTAAAACTTTCTACACTGTGAGTATATACTAAACTTTTTATACTGACGTTCGATTATAACTCTTCATTTATATGATTTTTAAAATAACAATGGTTAAAGTTAACAAACTTACTATAAATAAAAGATTGTGATTGAATGTTAGGGTAAAACTTTTTATTGCATACTAATTAAATTCTTTAGAGAAAATAGTTACAAAATTGCAATATATACATATTAAATAAAATGCAACGTTAATAAATATATGTAATTAATTAAATCTAAACATGATTTTAAGTGAAAGTATGATTACATAAGTTCGAATAAATGTTGACAATTTGTAACAAAAAAATAGGAAATATTTTATTATGATGTTTGATAGATCATATTGGATGAAATTAAATGCATATAGATGTATGCGGCTAGTTTTCCCGCCCAAATAAACTACATTAATTTTTTTTAACGTTGACATTTTCATTTGGTTTGGAACATATAAATATTTTTAGTGGAGCCGACAATTTAGGAGGGTCAATCTGGTATGACCTGTTGGACTTTTACAACAAAATAAGTCAAGTTGGTTTAACCTATATTTTATTTGAGCTGCATATTTCTAGTTCGTCCTAGTTCTATATTGGTTTACCGGGCCAAACCGGACCTTTTTAAAAAATCAAACTTCAAATTTTATAAAAAAATAACTTATTTTATAATACAATCTTAAACCAATTCAAAACAACACACTAAATAAATTTAAAATACATCATAAATAATTCTAAAATAAAATTGAAATATATTTATATGTATATGTTCTTGAATCCAAGTAAATCCTAGTGAGAATATACCTAGACTTGGAACATCAAGTATAAGAAGTGAGCATATGTTTCCTTTTTGGGGCGCATGGGGATGTATTTATAGGTATTTGTAGGGAGCAGGTATCCCAAGGAATGTATCTTGGTATGATTGGATAGTTGGGATTTCGGGTATATATCATTGGTGTAGATAAAGTGTGAATGATAATGGAGGGTCGTGGTTGCAGAAAGATAAACATGAAAGACGATAGTTACGGATTAGAGTTGTGTCTGGTGGTTGCAGGGTGACATTATCTCTTGACGATCCGTCAGCTTTGACGGCAAAGGCAATTGGTCGGCGTGAGGGAGACCATGGGTACATAGCCTCCAAGGCACGATTTTTTGTAAGCATGAAGTGATTGTAAGTTTAGGAGGGTGGTTGATCAGCATGAGGGAGACCAGAGATTACATAATCCCCAAGGCACAATTGTTGTAAACATGAAGTGGTTGAGTGTTTAGATGGGTGGTTTGTTAGTGTGAGGAAGACTGATTTTTGGTAAGCATGAAGTGGCTAATAGTTTAGTTGGTTGGTTGGTCCATTTCAGTTGATTTTGTCTCCATTTCGCTTTGTGGCGAGTGTTCCCTTCTTTAGTTTTTACTACACCATTTTGATTTCTCGCATGGTATTTTGGTAGGTTTGTTTTGCTCTTTGTTTTTGGTGTTTTGGAGTTGGAGTATCCTGTAGTGGATTTAAGGGTTTATATTAGTATCAACTCAGGTGGAAGGTGGAAGGCTTTAGGGCTGTGAAGGTGAAGCAGCCAAACTTAGTGATTGAGCAAGTGAAGTGTCTTTCTCTAGGGTTTGACATATGGGCGAATAAATGGTCCCTTTATAGAAGTCGTGGGTGGGCAGATAGTGGACACTGCTGATGATGGTGTCAAGGGGGAGGAGGCTTAGTTGTTTAAAGTTTGTTTTTGTATGTTATGGTCGGTCTGCTGCCGACTTTCTTACGTAATGCTTTGTTAATTTTCTTTTCCCTCTTTTCAATGCGTTGTCTCTTTAGTTAATTTTGGCGATCGTTCACCAAAGCCGAGTAACTTCTCGCGTAAGTTAGTTAAATTTCAGCTGGTTAAGTTTACTTGTAACTAGTCAAGTTATAGCGGTGATCAAAGATATCGTTTTGTTTATGTTTTTATATAAGTTTATTACTTGATGTCACTTGTCACTATTAACCATTACTTCTAACCGGCGGTTATCGATTTCCACCTCTGACCGGAAGTTACCGGTCGCCACCTGATGTGAATACGAAAACAAAATCTCCTTGAATTTTGGTTTGGAAGAAAGAAACTGAAAAATTGTGATTGTTTTAAAACTTTGTTTGAGAAAGGATATTGACGCCACACTTAAGAAAGACGAAAATGTGAGTGATAAGACATAGGGTTGATCGCCACAGGACAACCTGATAAGATCGAAATAGGATTCTTATAACTTAGAACTCCATAAAGCTCTTAAATGAGAAAACTCAATTTTCATTAAACTTATAATCTGATTTGAAATACAATAGTTCTCCTATTCATAGACTAAAAGTTACTTATCAAAATCGTAATGCCTAAAAATTAAATTAAAAATACTCCATTAATCTTATTAATGACTTGGTGCTCACAATTAAAACTAACTTGGAAATACGAATGGTCATCGTAAAATTTATATAGAACAATGACAAAAATTACAAATAAAATATAAAACCTAAAATTAGGCTAACCCCTCCAGCATACATCATTACTCTATGTTTGGATTTGTGGTGCATATTTTTTATACAAGGTGTTTAATAGAAGATCATTTGTGTTTATTTGCAGTTGATGGGTGAAGTTATAACAACGTAGTGAGCGAAAAATTGGTGAATAAACTCAACTTATCAACAAGTCTTCATCCTAGACAAACTAAGTTTAGATTCACTATTGGAAAATACGTGGATGAAGTGACATGCGATATTGCTCCTATGGACTCATGTCATTTTCTTTTAGGGAGATCTTGGCTGAAGAATAAAAAAATTAATCCTGAAAAACTTTTAGTTTCTTTGGTGCCTGAAAGACGCAAACTTAATTTGAAATTTTTGGCACCAAGCCAAGTTTGTGATGATCCACATAAGTTGAAGGATAAAATAGAAAAATTGCCATGTGTGAGGAAGAAAAATGTTGATATCACTCTTAGAGCATCATTGTACATCCAATCCACTATTGAAGTTCAAACTTATGAGAAAAATTTTCAAGTTTGGATTTGGGCGCCAAAAAGGAGAACTTCTTTGATGCATGAATTTTTACAAGTTGTATTTGATCCAGAAGGTTGTTTTGTTCGTTATATGAACAAAAGTTATAGGAAAATAAAGTCTTAGATTCCTGGATGAATCTTTTCGAAGAAGCAGGGAATGATATGAATGCCGAAGACAATGACTTTTCATTTTTTGTAATGTTTCATTAATTTAGGAATTAATATGACATGCAATTAATAATACAGCCACTAGTTCTATAAATAGTGGCTGAATTGTACTCAATAGGAAAAAATTAAATTAGTGAAATTATAATTGGGTTTTAACCCTTTTGTGAGAGATGAATTTCTCTTTAGAACTTATCAAGGAATTCTTCCTTGTGGCGTTCTGCTAGACTTTATCAAGGGTAAATCACGACCCTTTTGGCGTCATATGACTTATCTTCCATCATTGGAAGTAACGTCATCTATCCCTTCGTTAAACCATTTTCGTCCTTTCCATTTTCTTGTTTACCCAATTCTCAATTTTTGTTAACGTATTATCTTCAAACCTAGATAGATCTACAAAACGAATCCAACCCCTCTAGATTTACATCACCACCTCTAAAATTTCTTGAAAACAACATTAAGAAACAAGTAAAACGAAAGAACATAAAACAACACAACAAGAAACAAAATTACCATAAGAAACGAATGAGTCTATTGTTTTGTCCCAATTATAAGAAACATGTACACGTATACACTCTAAGCTAAATTAATTAATTCTCTTTTATATTCTTAGTTTGTTGAGAAATCTATTAATGAGATGACCACCCGTTTTTCCGTGCAATTGGAAGCATTTATTGTCCTATAAACAACACAAGCACATTTGTTGATGAAAAAACAATATCCATCAAATTATGAATTATGTGTAGTGTTATTAAATATTACCACTACTTTTTATGGATGTTTTAGGAATAAACTTAAATTTATAATATTACCAATATTATTTTTAGAGCTAAAAAATTTTATTTTCAAAATCTTTTATATACACTCCTCAACTATGCTAAATACAGAACCTTCGATGCTTTCTAGTCCACTTAACCTCATTTGTGGTTTCTTGCTTTTTACACTATCCAGCTTGCTTAAAGCACCATATAT
This sequence comes from Psophocarpus tetragonolobus, assembly GCA_037954015.1. Classification (NCBI taxonomy): domain Eukaryota; kingdom Viridiplantae; phylum Streptophyta; class Magnoliopsida; order Fabales; family Fabaceae; genus Psophocarpus; species Psophocarpus tetragonolobus. Next base: position 36,781,600 of record CM075691.1, on the reverse strand, counting down.
TTTTATCTTGACAGCCTAATACATCTTTTTATGGGGTGTACTTAGAAAGTATATGAATATAAATCACAAGTATCTATTTTTATTCTTTTTTATTTTTTTCTATATTTTAAAAAATTGAATTGGGCAAAAAAACCATTAATGAGAGGCAGAAGGAAAAAATCCATAAATAATAAAACAACTTGAAAAAATTGGGTATCTACACAATTCATGACTTAGCTAATTGTTTTTATATTCCTCACAAAGGAAAATATTATCTAGTAGAGTTTGGATATTTAAATTATTTTAATCTATTTTTAATTAACAACAAATTTTAAAACTAAAACACTAAAGCTTACAATTCAGAACAAAAAAAAAGGTTTAGTTTTGAAAACTTTTGAACATAAGTATTCTTAAGTTAACATCTAGACACTATTAGAATAATGTTTGTTTCTCGCAATTTTTCTTGCAAGAAGTTTTTTGCTGGAACTCTTGTGGATTTTTATGTGAAAAATCATCTATAGAAAATATTTCTCTGGATTTTTCACAGCAATATTTTCCCAAGTAAATTAGCGGTGAATTTTCCTACGAATTATAATCCCTAGAATTTTTTCGAAAATTTTAAGTTTAAGTTATTAATAAATATATATTGATTAATTTATAACATTAATAAATAATTTTAAATTAATATTTTTAAATATTATAATGAATTGTTATCATTATTTCAATTCACCCTTCTATTTATACTGTCTCATGCTTTTGTGGGAATAGTCGTAGTAATGTGGATAAATTTAAATATTAAATTTACAATAAATATTTAAATGTATATTGTTTACTTTAAGCTTCTTATATCAAATAATATTATCTTAAAAATATATTGGAAATCCAAAAATAATATTGTTTAAAAATATATATAATTTCAAAAAAATAAATATTTATTATTTATTGAAAATATTAAAATCATATTACAATACATATCCCTAGTCTCCTTCACATTGACTGACCACTCACCTAAACTCTAACCACTTCATGCTTACCAACAATCGTCCCTTGGGGGCTATGTATCCCTACCCTCTTCACGCCGACCGACCACCCACTTAAATAGTCAGCCACTTCATGCTTACCAACAATCATGCCTTAGGGTCTATGCACCCCTGGTCTCCCTCACGTTGACCGACCACCCACCTAAAATCCTAGCCATTTCATGCTTACCAACAATCGTGCCTTGGGGCTTATATACCCTTGGTCTCCCTCACGTCGAACGATCGCCTTCGTCGTCAAAGCTGACCTAAGACTCCGATTGTCAAGAGATAATGCCACCCTACAACCGTTGGACGCGACCCTGATTTGTAACTACCGCCTTTCATGTTTATCTTTCGGTAACCGCTACTCATCCCCATTATCTTTCACATTTTATATATAACAATGATTTATACCCAAAGTCCCAATTGCCCAATCATATCAAGATAGGTGTATCCCGAGTTCCCCGAGATACCCGCTTCCCACAAATACCTCTAAGTATACTCTCACCAGGGTCTACTTTGATTCAAGAACAATAACTTATGTCAGTATATGTTTATTTTTACTTGCATCCATAAGAAAAATTCTCACTTGCATTAAGGGTGACAAAAAAATTCTATTCACAAATAAAACTTGTAAAATATAATCACAGATAATATAAATGGTTACTTGATACATATGCATATGAATTTTGAACTGTATCGGTGGGTACCCACTAAATTAAAATACTAGACTTATTTAATTTGTTGGAAATAACTTTTTTGTAATAATCAACTTAAAATATTAATTATCAAATTTTATTATTAACAATGTTAGTTTGTTTTTAAGAAAGGTGCATAATTAAGAGATAATTTTTTATGAAAATATCATTAATATAAATATGCTTCCCATCATATAACAGAGCTTTTATTTACAATATCAATAACAGAGCTTTTATTTGCAAAAGACAGAGGTATGGGCCTTGACATGTGATTCTGCTTTCCATCAGATGACTAAAAAGCAATTACTTGAATTCTTCCAACCTAAATAGGGTCCAATTTCGTGTTAAAGTTAATAAAAATTTAGAATTCAAAAATGTTTTGATCATGTATTTGGGACAAACTTTGTTTACATCTTCACTATAACACGAAAATATCAGCCTAATAAATCCAGAATCAAGAAGTTGGTACATTGCTTGAGTCTGCAAATCTACCAAATAGTGTATGTTATAGATTATATTGCTTTGATTTTCATAAAAATATAGAAAAGATTTTCTCGAAAACAACGTGAAGAAACAAGTAAAATGAAAGAACATAAAACAGCACACTAAGAAACAAAATTACCAATAGAAAATACTCCCTTCTATTTATAAGAAACAAATGAATCTATTGTTTTTGTCCCAATTATAAGAAACATGTACATGTATAAACTTTAAGCTAAATTAATTGTTAATTCTCTTTTATACTTTTAGTTTATTGTGAAATCTATTAATGAGATGACCACTCATTTTTAATGTGTGAATTACAAATTTTATCTAAAAAAAATATTTTAACAGAATGTGGGAGAAGCTGTGGAAGAAAATAAAGATTGACTTATTGTGCGAAAAGGTTAATCGAATAACAAATTTTGTTTTAGATTTAAAGTCTTAGATTCCAAGATGATTCTTTTCAAAGAAGGAGGGAATGATATGAATGTCGAAAACGATGACTTTTTATTTTTTGTAATGTTTCATTAATTTAGGAATTAATATGACATGCAATTAATCATATGTGATAATTGCGTGATAATGAAGTATTTAATTTTTCTTTTGAGAGTTATGATTTTGACAGCCACTAGTTCTATAAATAGTGGCTGAATTGTACTCAAAAGGAAAAAATTAAATTAGTGAAATATAATTGGATTTTAACCCTTTTGTGAGAGATGAATTTCTCTTTAGAACTTATCAAGGAATTCTTCCTTGTGGCATTCTATTAGACTTATCAAGGGTAAATAACAACCCATGTGGCGTCATATGACTTATCTTCCATCATTGAAAGTGGCGTCATCTATCCCTTCGTTAAACCATTTCGTCCTTTCCATTTTCTTGTTTACCCAATTCTCAATTTTTATTAACGTATTATCTTCCAACCTAGATAGATTTGCAAAACGAATCCAACCCCTCTAGATTTACATCACCACCTTTAACCAGCAATCACCAACTGCCACCTCTATCAGACGGTCATCGACCACCACTTCCGACCAGCAGTCACTAGCCCCTACCTCCAACCAGCAGTCACCAATCGTGAACTCCGATTGATAGTCATCAGTCGCCACCCATGACCGACGGTCACTGACTGTCACCTTTGACCGATGATCATCAGCTGCCACATCAAACTAGTAGTCACTTGCGTCATCTCTAACCGACAATCAGTAGCCACCACCTCCAACCGACAATCACTAGTCACCACTTCCGACTGGCAATCATTGGTTACCACCTCCAACCAACAATGACTGAGCACCACCTTCGACAACGAACCTCCGATCGCCAGTTACCGACCACCACCTCGATCATCGATCAACGACCACCACCTTCGATTGCTAGTCACTGATTGCCACCTTCAACGATTGTCTCAACCGCTACTTCCAACTAATGTTTTTGTTAAGATTTGAAAACAATGTTTTAAATTTGGAAACAAAAACAATGTTATTTTTAAAATTTTGAAAACTGAAAACCAAAACTTAGTGTTTGTTTGACAACAGTTTTATAAAATTGTTTTCAGTATTTTAGTATTAAAAAACTAAAAAACTCGTTTGGGTAGTGTTTTCTGAGAACATTTTTCAAAAATAGTTCTGGTTTTTTAAGTTTTTTAGTTTTTTAAAACTAAAAAACAAGAATAGCTAAAAGTAGTTTTGCTTTTCAATTTTCTATTTTTGTTTTGAAAACTCAAAATACAATAAGAATATGTTATTTTTTGCTTTTCATTAATCAAATTTTAATAAATATGAACAATTTTTTTCCATTTTTATATATTCAAAACAGTTTTTAAATAACACTTACCAAACAAGTTTTTTTCTCTTTTCTTCCTGAAAAGTTTTTGAAAAATATTTTTAAAAACTCTTCTCAAAAACTAAAAATAAAATCAAATCAATCAAATTCTTAATTTTTTATTTTATAAATTTCAAAATTAAAAATAAAAAATCACCCCAAACGGTGACTAGTTAAATTTTAGCTATGATCGAAGAGATCGTTTTTCCGAAGCCAAATAATTTATCACGTTAAGAGATCGTTCACCGAAGCCGGATGATCACATAACTTAGTGAAATTTTTGCTTGTTAAGTTTACTTGTTATCACGTAACTAAGTTAATTCAGCCATGTTTGAAAGGATTGTGTAACTTGTGACTTAGTTAAATTATATAGCCTTGTTTGAAGGGATCGTTGACCTAATCCGACTAGCTTTTTTAGCTGTGACCGAAGAGATCGTTTATTGAGGTCAAATAACTTTTCCCGTGGCTTGTAATAGTAACTTTAATCGTTGTTCTTCTTTATCTTTAGGGTCGGTTACCGAGGTCAAGTGATAATATTTCGTAACTTAGTTGCGGTGAGTGGATTGGCCGGAATTGTCCAGAGCCTCTTATCTCTCGGTTGTGGTGTAGAACAGACTTATTAAGGAGCCTCTTATGCTTTTATTACAGTGTAGAACGACAAGACTCATCTAGGAGTCTTTTATGCCTCTGTTGTAATATAGAATAGCGGAACTCATCTAGGAACCTCTTACACCTTTGTTGCAATGTAGAACAACATGATTCATCTAGGAGTCTCTTACACCTTGGTTTGTAGTGTAGAATGACAAAACTTGTGAAGGAGTCTCTTATGCCTCTGTTGCAGTGTAGAACAACGAGACTCATCTAGGAGCCTCTTACGCCTTGGATTGCAGCGTAGAATGGCAAGACTCATTAGGAACTTCTTACGCCTCTGTTGTAGTAGATAGTTAATGTCTTTTTTGAATTTTTGGACTTTTATTTAAATGAAGGTGTCCAGGCTTCGTTAAAAAAACCTTGTAAGTAAAAGAGTACTTGAGGTCAATCTTTGGACATCCCAACGATGTTGGCACTCTTGCTGACTGACTGAGGGCTCATAAAATCCTCAATGATGTTGAAACCCTTGCGAGATACCTCTCGTTATTACAAAGGAATCAAATAAACAATTAAAAAACAACAAATAAAAGTAGTACATCGGATTTTTAACTATGGTAAAATCATAAGTTTGATGCGTTCCATGTCTGGGGCATGTCTTCTCCCTATAAAGTCTACAACTTGTATTCCCCTTTTCCTATGGCTTGGTGAATGCCATACGGGTTGACTTACATGGGCGAGAGTTTGTTTGTTATTTGGTTGGGTTGTACATTCTTGAGTACTAGGTCTCCTTCTTGGAAGCTTCTTGGGATAACCTTGGTGTTGTATTTCTGTTCAGCTCTTCTTTGGATGGATTTTTTCTCTAATTTGGGTGAGTGTATGGAGTTCGGCTATCGTCTCAGGTCAGCTTGACATTGGAGGAGGATTGCGACTCATTTAAGAGTTCCACTCACGATGCTAGTTTGACAACTTTGATGGGAATCATTGCATCATACCCATAGACAAGTGTGAACGGTGTTTCATGGTTGGAGGAGTGAGGTGTGGTGTGGTAGGGTTAAAGATTCTCTCAAAGCTACAATGAAGACTTAGCAAGCATTATAGTAGCTTAGATTTTGATGATGAAAGCCATAGTGTTTAGTAGCTTGTTTGTGCCTTAGATAGTTCCTGCATTCATATGGTTAGTATCTAGCTTGATTCATATTCCATACTATACATTGATCTTTTAATCTTGATATTAGCATAACATAAGTCAATCATGAATGAGATTAATGGTCTCTAAAAAGCTTTTCAAATCTAACCAAATCTCTTAGATGATTTAAATGAAGTATATAATTGAGCTATGAAGTTGCTTAATTGTTAAAACATGATTTTCACTGTTTTAATCGATTAAACCACTTTATAATCAATTATTTACTTGATTTAATCGATTAAAGGCAAACTTAATCAATTAAATTGATCATGATGACTTAAGTTCTTGCTGAAGAATAATTTAATCGATTAAGAACTTAAGATAATTGATTAAATTGCTTCTAAGTTTTTTGGACTTGTGTGAAGAACATTTTAATCGATTAGAACTCGATTTAATCAATTAAAACAAAGGGAATGCTTTTCATATATAAGGGAAGCTCACATTTTCAAAAGAACAAAAAGGACGAACACAAAAGCTTAACATTTTTGAAAATTTCTGAAAAGTGAGAAAGAGTATCCTCTGAGAGAAAAAGGAAAAAAACACTTATTCTTATACACAAAAAGTTCCAAGAAATCCAATCAAGAATAAAAAAGAATCATAGCATTGCAAAGGAAGTAATAAATAACCACACCCATCATCTTTTACATTGTATCAAAAGCTTAAAGTTTCCACATGATATCCTTCTTTATCTGTCTTTTTGTAATTGTATGCACCTAGGTAGGTTTCCTAGGGAGATTGGTTCATGTAATAGGTTTTTACATGGTTAGAAACTTAAGTCTTGAATAGGTTTTTCAAGAGTTCATTTGTGGGTTGCATTTGCATTAAGTTTATGTGTATAACTCTATTTCGTTTCTAGTGATTGATTCTAATAAAGGTAGGTTTCTTGATCTAGAGCAAACTGGATGTAGCCCGGGTTACGAGTGAAGCAATATAAATCTTACTGTGTGAATATCTCTCTTTACCTTACTCTTATAGATATCTTTAATAGCTTCTGTGGCTACATTAACCATTCTAAAAAATAATCTGAAATCTAAATAATAGAAAATAATAATAAAAAAAATCCTAACTAAAAACTGACACATAATTTTATGTTTTGTTTTCTTTTTAAAAAGAAAAGACCCATTTTGCAAACCAAACCGAATTAATATCATGAGTAAATAATATATCTAACACATTATATATATTTAAATTCTATGAGTAAACAATATACAAAGGAATAATGTAAATAAAACAAAATAAAAGAATTGATGAGAGAACAAAGAAGTGATAGAAGAATTGTTGGCACCAACACACTTTAAGTCTCGGAGTTTCTTTCTTTGAAAACTACTTGTGAAAAATAATTTTATACTTCTTGCTACTTGTTTCCCCAATTCCTCCTTTCTCTTTCTTCTCTTTTTTTTCTTTTCTCTCTCTTTTCTTTTTTCTATTTCTCTACTTAGCTTCTTTCTACCCATCTCTCTTTCTCTTTTTCTATCCCTTTCTCTTTCTTCCTTTTTCCTCTCTCTCTCTTTACTCTTTTTTCTCTTTCTCCCCCTTCTCTCTTTTTCTACGTACCCTTTTCTACTCCCTCTCATCCTCCTCTTATAGTGGTAAGATTGGTTTGGAATTGACTCTACTATCTTATCACTTCTTTATTTTGATAACCAATTAACCCTTTCTCCCGACAGATTAGACTAGGTCAACCATTATTTTCTCTCACAAAATTTGTTATTTAGTTAACTTTTTTCTCTAAATAGATTAGACTAAATCAACCTTTATTTTCTTCCACAACTTCTCTCCTCTTTTGTTATTTTAGGTTTTTTAAATCTAAAACAAAATTTATTATTCGATTAACCTTTTCTCACAATAAGTCAATCTTTATTTTCTTCCATAACTTCTCTCACATTCTGTTAAAATATTTTTTTTTTAGATAAAATTTGTAATTCACACATTAAAAATAAGTGGTCATCTCATTAATAGATTTCACGATAAACTAAGAGTATAAAAGAGAATTAACAATTAATTTACCTTAAGTCCGCACATCTACCAAATAGTGTATTTTATAGATTATATTGTTTTGAGTTGCATAAAAATATAGAAAAAAATTTCTTGAAAACAACATTAAGGTTGATTTTTTCCTGTTACAGTGAAGATGTCAACAAGGTTTGTCCCAAATGCATGATCAAAACATTTTTGAATTCAAGATTTTTATTAACTTTAACATGAAATTGGACCATATTCAGGTAGGAAAAATTCAAGTAATTGCTTTCCAGTGCATGATCAAAATATTTTTGAATTCAAGATTTTTATTAGCTTTAACATGAAATTGGACCATATTCAGGTAGGAAAAATTCAAGTAATTGCTTTCCAGTCATCTGATGGGATTACCTTTGTCTTTTGTAACTAAAAGCTCTGCTATTGGTATTGTAAATAAAAGCTCTGTTATCTAATGGGAAGCAGAATCACATTATTTATATGAATGATATTTTCATAAAAAAATAATCTATTAATAATGCACTTTCTTAGAAAGAAGATAACATTCATGATAAGAAAATTTGATAATTAATATTTTAAGTTGATTATTACAAAAATCCATATGCATGTATAACAAGTACTCATTTAAATTATTTATGTGACTATTTTTTATAAATTTTATCTCCAAACACAATTTTTTTGTCATCCCTTAATGAAGTGAGAAATTGTCCTATGGATGCAAGTCACCATAAACATATACTCACATAAGTTATTGTTATCGAATCCAAGTAGACTTCAATGAGAGTATACCTAAACTGAGAGCATCAAATTTAATAAGTGAGCATATGTTGCCCTTTTTGGGCGTAGGGGGATGTATTTATAGGTATTTGTGGGGAGCAGGTATCCTGGGGGACCCATGATACTCCTATCTTAATATGATTAGGTAGTTGAGATTCCGAGTATATATCATTGGTATAGATAAAGCATGAAAGATAATGGGGATAAGTGGTGGTTGCGGATAAATAAATATGAAAGGCACTAGTTACAGATCAGGGTCATGTTTGGTGGTTGCTAAATCTTGACGATTGGTCAATCCTAGGTTATCTTTGACAAAGAAGGTGATCGGTTGGCGTGAGGGAGGCCAAGGGTACATAGCCCCCAAGGCATGATTGTTGGTAAGCATGAAGTGACTGAGAGTTTAGGTGGGTGGTCGGTTGGCGTTAAGGAGACTAGGATACATAGTCCCCAAGGCACGATAGTTGGTAAGCATAAAGTTGTTGAGTGTTTACGTAGGTGGTCGATCAACGTGTGAGATGCCAATGGTACAGTTTATTTTAATTTATATACATTTTACAATATCATAACTTTCATTTGTTAAAATATATTATTAAATAACATAAAATGTACTTTTATATGTATTTTTTATTCACATTAAATTGACTTTACATCTAACGTACTTTTATGTGTATTTTTTATTTAACATGTTTTTAAAAATATATTATATATATTACTAATTTGTATTTTTAAATTTATATACTAATATTCAAGTCTATTTACATAGTCGGACGAAATGAATCATGCCAAAAATGCTTGCTTCTATTTGAACTCCTTTTTTTAGGATCCAGTCTGACTCTTTTTGTACAGCCATTTTGACAACTCTAATTTTTAGATTTTTTTTTTTGTTGATCCTCCTAATAGGAGTTAAAGGCAGCGTGAGAGAGTTTTCAACAACTCATACACCTTGCTTAACCAACTGGAGCTAGACCCTTGACCTCTAATTTTGTGGATGGTAACATTTTAATGATGCCTTACAAAATGTGTTATTAATTAACAATAAAAATGTATTGTAATTGATGATTTTTGTAATAGTAAAAACCTAAACAATTAAATTATGCAGATAATTAACATTGAGGGCAAAAATAACAACCATATTAAAAAAAAAAAACATGTACTACATAATGGATATGTACGAGAATAATCGGATTCTATGGTTTGCTTAAGTAAGCTCATGTAGTAGAATTTATAAAAGTAAAACTTTTTTAAAAACTCTAATAAAAAAAACAAATTTAAAAGAATTTAATTTAGTATTTGGATGATACTTAGGTAAGAGTTTATAAAAAAATGGTTTGAACAAAATTATATATTTTATATTAGTAAAATTACTAAAAGGCTACATTAAATTATATGATTTAAATGTTTGAATTAAATAAAATTAAAAATAAAAATATTTTCTTTTTTATTAACAAAATTATTTTATCTTCATTTTTGAAATATTGAGAATTATGTTTTTGGTCCCTCATATTTAAAAAAAAATATGAAAAAAATTTAAGAAAGATTTTTTTAGTTCCTAGGTTTAGATTTATTTTTTGTTTCCCAAATTTAAGAAATATTTGTTTAGGCCCTAAGTTTAAATATTGAAAGGTGTCTGCCTGCCTTCACCCTGTGCATAGATTGCCACTGGTAGAACAACACAAGTGTAAAGTTGATTCCCACAGTTGCCTCTTGCAACCAACAAGCATATGTTTAGGAAAGAAAGGGTATCATTTTATTTTATATATTATTTGGGTCCAAGTAAAAGTAGTGCAGTGTTAGTGCTAATAGTGATATAAAAAACAATTAGTGTGAAATTGAGATGTATACTTGATAGTGTGGACATTGTTCTTTAGAACCAACTGTTCAGCAATTGATTTACTGCGACCATATAGATCGACATGGTGATCAATTGGGAAATAAAGTAATGTCTAATTGCCGTTTATGATCTGTTGACCGCCAAAAACAACATTATATGTGCTAACAGTAAACAAGCCTTTTGATGCCAAGGTTGAGGCAAGCGTCAAGAACATAGCAAGTCCCATTATATGTAACTTCAGTTGCGGCTTCAATGGCGGAGAAATTCAGTTTCTGAGGGTGTAGTATCTCCCAGAGAACTGGAAGAGAACTTTTTAATAAGTTCTACAAAGAGGTTTTCAAAAAAGTAAAAAATTATTATAAGTTATGCAACCAATCCCTGATTTTAAGTGAAATAGAACTTATGACAATAACAAACTTCTAATAGAGTTTTTTACCTATATATAAACAAGCTTATAATATGGTTCTCTTTGCACGATCTCCATGGGTGAGGAGTGTGATCACATAACTTTACACATGTCAAAGAGTTCTAAAGAAGAAGAACAACAAAAGTTTTCACACAATTGCGATAGAGTCTTGCAATTCAATTGTATAATGCACCAGATAGAGTAAGTAAATCAATCTTATATCTCGTTGCTTTTATCAATGTTGGGTATTTAAGTTGCAATAAACTGTATTAGTTAAAAAAGAACAAGAGGAGCTTTTACATGTGAATTGAGCACTAAGTATTTTCGATTAACAAAAATGGTATTCAATACATTAATCAATAAAATATCGAAACATTAATCAAGAAATTCGAAATTTAAAACGTGAGTTGCACCTATCACTCTCTCATATAGTTGAATCCTTAATCCAAAATCTTCATTGCACTTCCAGATCTTGCTTTCCTAAACCCTCATCCAAACCTTTACCTTCATCTCTTTTCACATTCGCATTCGTTCTTGCTTGCCCACGTCGCACACATCTTTACTGATGCATTCACATTTGTCTTTTTGGTTCTCATTGTGGTATCCGTTTTCCGCAAAGTATCAAGGTTTGCATTCGCAAATATACTACTCTTTCTTTGTTTTGGCAAATTGTTGGGGTTTAGCTTGTGGATTTTGTCATTTGGGGTTTCTAGGTTTTGACATTTGAGGTTTCTAGGTTGTGGCATTTATGGCCCCGGCCACGATAAAAGGGTGGTGTGGTTGTGCATGTTGGTGACGATTTCGACGAGCCTATTATTATGCCAAAACATCGTATACGTAGGAGAGTATGGTAGGCTAGAATATGATATAAATTTTTTTAAATATATAATGATTGTTATCTTGTAACATTGCAAAATTTTCATTATAAAAGAAATTAAATATTAAACTGAAAATTCTTTTTGTTTAAAAATATGCTCAATGTTAAAATTTTAAGGAAACAACATGAACAAAGGCTAAGTATCTACTCCAGTGAGTTATGTCACTTAGCAAGAAGTCGAAACATCTTGCTCAACAAAAAGTGTTGTTAAGCGCAAAGCTACTACATTACAAAACAAGAACAACTTTAGGTTGGGGGAGAGGCTTTGTCCAATGAGACTCTCCAGATCCCAAAAACTCATTTTGCATAAAATTCTTATAATATTAACATACAAATCAATTATGCCTTCTAGTTACCTACTGTGATACTAACAACAACATTCCATATTTCAAATGACCAATTAAAAATTATTATCAAAATCCATAAATTTACATACATAAATACTAGTCTCTAACAAAATATTAACATATACATGAGTACACTAAAAACCATATGATCGCAAAATAACATAAACTTCTAGAACAGTCAACTTCTTCATTTAACACTGTGCACCCTGATCCTCTGACTCAACATTGTTATATGCTCTTGTGCTAAACACGATCATCATAGTCATATACTAACCTATACAAGCAAGTGTAAGCTTACTAAAACAATAATTCAAATAAATATAAACATATCACATTAATAATAAACTCTAGTCATAGCATTATCAAATAAGAAAATACAATTATGCTCCTCCTAAACATAAGCAATAATTACAACATAATAATAAGACACAAAGCTTTCCAGAAAAAAGCATTGAGTTTGGATACCAGGATGATTTATCTGACTTCATTTTTCAATTCGTTTTTGACATATACCTGACCGAATACTGATAACCAATTATAGTTTAGGCATACTCATCTGATACTTTCAACTAAGGTCTAGCGCCCGCACTGACCCATTTATGACCCTCAACTAACTCTCAACTGGTGTTTGACATCTACTTGACCCAATACTGATACTCAGTTGCTATCTGAGTACAACTGGTGCCTAAGAGTTTGACAGTAATTCTAATCAATTTATTTTTGGCAATTGTTTGTATTCCACGTTGATTAATTTTGTTAACGCGACCAGCTAAATTCCTAGGGTCCTTTCAGAATCCTAAACTGACAGTGGATTCATATCATTTGGTATCAGAGCTCCGGTTTCTAGGAATTGCAAGGCTGCTGTTCTGGGTAATTTCTGTCCTTAATTTTCATCATATCATAATATTACCTTATTGTTATTTCTTTGACTGAACCATTGCAAAAGTTAGGTCCTTAAAACAATTCTGAATTTTAAAAAAAAAATAGAAGTGAAAGAAAGCATGCAAAAATTGAGTTAAAAAAAATAAAAATTGGGCTGAATGGTTCATGTTATTAGAAAAATTTTAAGCTCATTCTTAAGGTAATATTGTGTTTGAATTGAGGAAGAAAATACTGCACCTTGTTAGTATACAATTCTGAATTTTGGCTGCACTTCTTGGTTGCAAATTGTTCAATTTCCATTCTGTTTTGCTGCACCTGTGTTGCGCATCATTCCCTGAATTTTGCTGCACCTATTGGCTTCATTTTAAGCCAAAATTTCAACCCTTTGTTGGTGTCAAAATTCTGGTTGCTGTCCTATTTGTTTGTGGTCTTCTTTGTGTTTCATTTGAGTCATTTTTGTTAGCTTTTCTTGATTTATTTGGGCTGCACACAGGTTGGTGTTGTCTTTGAATTTATTCTCTTTTTGGTCTGTTAAGAACTTAAGGAGGAATAGAGAGGAAAAAGGCAAGAGAGTTTCATTATAGTAAAAGCCAATATTTTTTAGCGCAAACACTTGAGCGGGTGAGAACATTTTCAAACACCACATACATACTTTTTCTTGTGACATTTGACCTGTTTGTTTATCATGGCGGAAAGAAATAATAACAATGATCTTCAGCTTCAAATTGTTGCACTATCCCAGCATTTAGAGAGATTGATGAAGCAACAACAAGATGAGTTCCATGAGAGGTTGAATCAGTTGGAGAATAGAACCCCACCAGCAGGAGGAGGAGGAAGGCCAAATAGAAATGAAGGAAGAATAGAAGGAGTGAAGTTGAATGTGCCTCCTTTCAAGGGTAGGAGTGATCCTGAGGCATACTTGGAGTGGGAGTTAAAAATTGAGCATGTGTTCTCTTGCAACAATTATAGTGAGGAGCAAAAGGTGAGACTTGCAGCTGCTGAATTTGCAGATTATGCTTTGATTTGGTGGAACAAGTTGCAAAGGGAGAGGATTAGAGATGAAGAGCCTATGGTGGACACTTGGACTGAAATGAAGAGGCTCATGAGGAAGCGGTATGTACCTTCTAGCTTCCATAGAGACTTAAAATTGAAACTTCAAAAATTGTCTCAAGGAAGCAAGGGAGTAGAGGAGTACTATAAGGAGATGGAGGTGCTTATCATCCAAGCAAAAATTGAAGAAGATCCTGAGGTAACTATGGCTCGCTTCCTTAGTGGCTTAAATCATGATATTAGAGATGTTGTTGAGTTGCAGGAATTTGTAAAAATGAAGGATCTGTTGCATAAGGCCATTCAGGTAGATCAACAGTTAAAAAGAAAAAGTGCAATAAGAAGGAGTTCTACCAATTTTAATAATTCCAATTGGAAGGATAGGAGGAAAGAAGGAGCTGCCTCATCTAGTAATACAACACCTTCTAGCCATGGAAAAGTCCCTCAAAAGAAAGATGATAATCCACCTAAAAAGACTAGAGAAGTGAAGTGTTTCAAGTGCTTGGGCATGGGTCATTATGCCTATGAGTGTCCCACAAAGAAGATTGTTCTTCTCAAAGATAATGGGGAATACACAAGCCAATCAGAAGCTAGTGGTGGAGAAGAAGAGGAGAGTAATGGAGAATTGGCGGCTAATGAAGGAGAGTTGTACATGATTAGGAGACTGTTGGGAAGTCAAGTCAAGGCCGAAGATGCATCTCAAAGGGAGAACATCTTTCACACAAGATGTTCAGTCAATGGTAATGTTTGTTTGGTAATTATTGATGGAGGGAGTTGTACCAATGTGGTGAGTTCAAGATTAGTGTCAAAGATGAACATGGACACTACACCGCATCCTAGACCATATAAACTCCAATGGCTTAGTGAAGGAGAAGAAGTTAAAGTGAAACAGCAAGCAGAGGTTCCTTTCTCCATTGGGAAGTATCAAGATAAGGTTTTATGTGATGTGGTTCCCATGGAGGCCAGCCATATCCTTTTAGGGAGGCCGTGGCAGTATGATACCAAAGCCATTCATGATGGTTTCACTAATAAAATTTCCTTTATGTATCAGGATAAAAAGGTGGTTCTCAAGCCTTTGTCTTCTAAAGAGGTATGTGAGGATCAATTAAAAATGAGAGAAAAGTTAACACATGAGAGAAAGAGTGAAACACCTGAGAGGGAAAAAAGTGAAACACTTGAAAGAAAAAAGAGAGAAAAGAATAAGAGTGAAACACTTGAGGGCAAGCAACTGTGCTTAGCAAGAGAAAGGGAGGTAAGGAGGGTGCTTTGCGCAAGACAACCCCTCTACTTATTGCTTTGTCAAAATCAAATTTTGTATGCTAACCAGTTTGACAAGTTTGAATTGTCTTCTTGTATTGAGTCTTTTTTGCAGGATTTTGAGGATGTGTTTCCAGCAAATGTACCTGATGGCTTGCCACCTGTGAGGGGAATTGAGCATCACATTGATCTCATTCTAGGAGCTTCTTTGCCCAATCGTCCAGCTTATAGGAGCAACCCACAGGAGACCAAAGAGATCGAAAGGCAAGTTACTGAGCTCATGAGCAAAGGGTGGGTAAGAGACAACATGAGTCCATGTGCTGTACCTGTGATTCTAGTACCTAAGAAGGATGGCTCATGGAGGATGTGTTCTGATTGTAGAGCCATAAACAACATCACCATCAAATATAGACATCCAATTCCCAGGTTAGATGATCTTCTTGATGAACTATATGGTGCATGTGTGTTTTCTAAAATTGATCTGAAAAGTGGCTATAATCAGATTAGGATTAGAGAAGGAGATGAATGGAAAACTGCTTTTAAGACTAAATATGGATTGTATGAGTGGCTGGTTATGCCCTTTGGTTTGACAAATGCACCTAGTACTTTCATGAGATTAATGAATCATGTCTTAAGAGAGTTTATTGGAAAATTTGTTGTGGTGTACTTTGATGATATTCTGATCTATAGCACTAGTCTTGAATTGCATGTTGAACATTTGCGGGCTGTTATGAATGTGCTTAGAAAAGAACAATTGTATGCCAATTTGGACAAATGCATTTTTTGTACTGATCATGTAGTATTCCTAGGCTTTGTTGTTAATGCAAAAGGGGTACATGTTGATGTGGAAAAGGTTAAGGCCATCCAAGAATGGCCTACACCTAAAACCGTGAGTGAGGTGAGGGGATTTCATGGTTTAGCAAGTTTCTATAGGATATTTGTTAAAGATTTCAGTACATTAGCTGCACCTCTAAATGAAATTGTTAAAAAGAATGTGGTTTTTAAATGGGGAAAGAAACAAGAGGAGGCCTTTGCTGCCCTTAAGCATAGGCTAACTAATGCTCCTATTCTTTCCATGCCTAATTTTGCAAAATCATTTGAAATAGAGTGTGATGCATCAAATGTTGGTATTGGGGCTGTTTTGTTGCAAGATGGGCATCCGATTGCTTATTTTAGTCAAAAGTTAAGTGGGGTTGCCCTTAACTATTCTACTTATGATAAGGAATTGTATGCATTGGTTAGAGCTTTAAAAACTTAGCAGCATTATTTGTTGCCCAAAGAGTTTGTCATTCATAGTGATCATGAGTCATTCAAATATTTGAAAGGACCAGGTAAGCTTAACAAGAGGCATGCTAAGTGGGTAGAGTTTTTAGAGCAATTTCCGTATGTCATCAAACATAAAAAGGGGAAAGGAAATATAGTGGCTGATGCGCTTTCTAGGAGGCATGCATTGCTTTCTATGCTTGAAACTAAATTGTTTGGTCTTGAGTCTTTAAAAGCCATGTATAAGCATGATGTTGATTTTGCTGAAATATTTGCTGCATGTGAAAGGTTTTCTGAAAATGGATACTATAGGCATAATGGATTCTTGTTTAAAATAAATAAATTGTGTATACCTAAGTGTTCCATTAGGGAGTTGCTTGTGAGTGAATCACATGAAGGGGGTTTGATGGGCCACTTTGGGGTTCAAAAGACTTTGGAGATTTTGCAAGAGCATTTCTTTTGGCCTCACATGAAACGATATGTGCATAAGTTTTGTAACCACTGCATTGTGTGTAAAAAGGCCAAATCTAAGGTTAAGCCTCATGGATTGTATACTCCTTTGCCTGTTCCTGAATATCCTTGGACTGACATTTCTATGGACTTTGTTTTGGGGTTGCCTAAAACAAAGAATGGAAAAGATTCTGTGTTTGTTGTTGTTGATAGGTTTTCCAAGATGGCACATTTCATTCCTTGCAAAAAGGTGGATGATGCTAGCCATGTGGCTGATTTATTTTTCAAGAAAATAGTGAGACTTCATGGACTGCCAAGGAGCATTATGAGTGATAGGGATGCAAAATTCCTTAGTCACTTTTGGAGGACCTTGTGGGGTAAAATTGGTACTAAATTGCTGTTTTCTACTACTTGCCACCCACAAACTGATGGTCAGACTGAGGTAGTCAATAGGACTTTAGGCACATTGCTTAGGACTGTTTTAAAGAAAAATCTTAAGTCTTGGGAAGCATGTTTGCCTCATGTTGAGTTTGCTTATAATAGGGTTGTCCATAGCACGACTAATTGTTCTCCGTTTGAAATTGTGTATGGGTTCAATCCTTTGACTCCTCTTGATTTGTTGTCCATGCCTAACATTTCTATGTTTAAGCATAATGAAGTACAAGCTAAAGCTGAGTATGTGAAGAAGCTGCATGAGCAAGTGAAGGCTCAAATTGAAAAGAAAAATGAGAGTTATGCAAGGCAAGCTAACAAGGATGAAGATGCTATTGATTTGGGGACAAATCCTCTTCAAGAGGGGGGACATCAAGCTTGAAGGACTTGGAGGACGTATGACAAGGGCAAGGACAAGAAGAGCTAAGGAAGCTATTCAACAAGTATTGGCAGCCCTTTTGCAAAAAGAGCCAAACATTGAAGAAATAAAGTTTAAAATTGTTAATTGTCTCAGGACTGAAGAGAGCAATACTTGACCTTAATGGAAGAAAAGTTTGAAATAAATTAAACTCATTTTCTTGGAGTTTACTTAGTTAATGGTGGGCAACCAGAATTGTCTAATTAAAGTTGCAGCCACCTAGGTTATCAATTATAATTAGTATACGTGTTTAATTTACTTTGGCAGTTACACTTTGTTATTAAGCTGCCCATTATTAGTTTTTATTATTTTGTAACTTCAGCTGAATTTAGAAAGCCACTAAACCTACACAAGCTGAGTTTATTAGGCATATAAATTTGGGCAAGACTGAGATGTAAGGCAGAATATTTTGGAAATAAAAAACTAGTTGAGTTTTCTCTCCTTTGGGTTCTTGGCAATCCAAAATCTTTTTGAGATTTATCAAAGGTAATTCACCCCTTTGTGTGTGCAATCTCGTAGACATATCTTCCATCCTTGGAAGTGTGGAGTCTATCAATTCCAATTCCATTTTCTGTCTTTTCCATTCATACTCAATTCTGCCCATTAAACTCTATGACAGGAAAGTCCTACACTATCGAAAACTCGTTTAATCGTTGAATTTCAATAACTTTTAATTTCCATTCTGTATCTAAAAGTTTGATAGTAATTCTATTTAGTTTATTTTTTTGCAATTGTTTGCATTCCACGTTGATTAATTTTGTTAACGCAGCAAGCTAAATTCCTAGGGTTCTTTCAGAATCCTAAACTGACAGTGGATTCATATCAGTACATCCTTTCGATATATTCTCATCCTCACCGACTTGAACACCAAGATCAGAAAGACTTATTTGTATCTCTAACTCAATGCACAACACAACAAGGCTCATTTAACTCCCCGTAACAGCCCACATCAAATTCCATTAAACCATAAATTCAACACATTATACATTTCAAATCCATTATCATTAATTTCCAAGACATGCTTCATATCAATTATCACAATACTCAATATATCACTTATTTCCATCCACATCATAGATAATTCTCAACATATTTATATTCACACCATGAAATCAAAATATATCCTTAGCACCATTCAATGCATAACTTTTCATTCCACGCATATAATCAAAATCCAACAATAACAATTATCCATTTCACATCATTAGTAACTATGAAACATCAACACATATATTCCCATCACATAACAATAATAAAATTATAACAACTATTCATTCTACATTCATAATGAACATTAAGAATCAACCCAAATAACATATAATAAAATTTCCAACACAAAAATACTAAATTTTGTTCTCCAACACATCTCTAGAGTCTTGTGGAATTTTTTACAGCGTTGTGGGCGAGATCTCGAGACATAATTTCTTCCAGCAAGCTAATCACACCCTGTGAAGTTCACCACAATGGTGTGGTGCGAACTTGCATAACAATTTATAATTTTCCAGCCACATGAAATCCATTCCCAACTTCTCAAATCAATCACAAGAGATTAAAAACTCACTTATTCATCAATACAATCCAAAACACCCGTAATCCTGTTTGAGTTGATAAAAATAGTATATTTTGGTAGTCTTATATTATTCAAGGTATGTTGGAGGAAGTCCCACATCACTAAGGATGAACAAGGGAGTAGGTGAATTATGTTATATAATGGACTTGAGTCCATCGTATCAAAGCGTACTGGTAAAAAAAACTTTAAGCTTATATTTTTTACTTTTCTGATACTCTTGTTTTATAGTTTTGTAAGACTTAGTTAAGTTACTTGCTTGGCAGAGTGTGGGGTTAGGGAAAGTAGTCTATGTGTTGTAAAAATATTCACATAATGTTATTCTTTGGTTGTCATTAGACAACGGTTTTGTAGTTTTTTCTTTGGTTTTAGCATTTTCATGTTATATTCTTGTGTTATTTATTTTATCTAACTTCTCTATTTAAAAGGATAATTCTCAGTTTTCTAACTACACCTCCTTTTAAAAAAAGAATCCACTAAACTCACCAACCCTTTTCCACCATTTAAAACACACTTAAATTCAAGCATCTCTGTAAATAAAATATAACATTTTATTATAAATTTCACAAGTAAACACCCCATGAAAAATTAGTTAATTATACTAATAAAATAATAATTAAAACAGAACCATACATCTACAATATATTTCTTTATTTTTATGCATTATGTTTGTGTAAAAAATTTGTAAATTATTTAGTGAGATCTCTATTTTTTTCTTAATGTTACTTTTTCAATCAAAATATAAATCTATAATATAGATATAGAAGCCATGTAAAGGACATAAAATATCGATTTATAGTGAAAAAATAACTGTCTAATTCCAATTAAGGAGCTTTGAAGTTCCATAATGCCTTTTATATTTTAAAATAGAATCCTAGTAAACAATTTAAAAGATCTCATGGAGTTATGGGTATAACTTGTATCAAGTGTCACTTATTCACTTAGCTTGTATATAAGAGACATGGTGGAACACTATAATATCAATTGATAGGAACCTTCGCAAAACAACACAACAAAAGCTATCTATTAGAGAGTCGAAAGCCTAATAAACCTCATACTAAATTTCCGTACTTTCAGTGTGGAATAACTCTCGTTATTTGCAATTGAATCCTAACATAATTCATCTATTTTCTTTTTTGTCTATTAAATAATGGTGACAATCAAAATGCTTATGTTAGCAGACTGAGCTCTAGCCCCAAATGCCTTCCCTCTTGGTTAAAAGAATACTGCATTTAGTAATTTTTATTTTTTGCTTGTTGGCTTTCCCTAAATAGGCTGGATCCTATTTTGATATTTAGCCCTTTTGTTTTATTTAAGGAGACTTTCTCCTTGGATTAAGGTATAAGTATTTTCAGACTTAGTTACAGTATAGACCTACTTTGTCCTAGTTTTCATCTACAATCTTACAATTGATGCTTTTATTGAGAGCCATCATAGCTCCCCCCAAAAATGATATAAAAGACATTCATGATGTCTTGGTTGCCTTATCAAAAAAATTCTAAAACCCCCAAGCGAAATTGAATCTAAAAAACAAGAAGAAGATGAAAGTCACAGGAAATTTCAACAAAAAATGGAATCTCATCAAGATGCCCTTTAATCTTCATTTATGGTGCTGGAAGACCAGCTCAACACTCACCTTCGCTTCAGCCTGCAATTCCAGCCATCATTCAACTCTTACAACACACAAAATTCCCCAGGACCTGAGTATGTTTCCACCGCTTTCCCTACCACATTTTCTACTTCAAATCCATATCATACCACCGTCATACCCACCTAGCCTTTCTTTGTAAAATCAATTCCACCTCCTCCACCCCTTACCACCAACACCAAACCCCGCTATTCAACACCCTAAATTGCAGCTGAACCATTTTAATGGTACTAAAGCCTTGGATTGGTTGTTCCAAGCAAACCAATTTTTCCAATATTACAACATTCCCCCATACCAACGTTTGCATATGGTTTTTGTCTATATGATGGGAGACACCTTAAGCTGGCCTAAATGGATGTCCAAAAACCATAAGTTTTCTGACTGGGACTCATTCACTCACATACTTGAGCTTTGATTTGGGCCATCTTCCTATGTTAATCATCAGACAAAGTTGTTCAAGCTGAGCCAAACGAGTAATATTTCTGATTACCAAGTTGCGTTTGAAAAACTATCTAATATGGTCATAGATCTCACTCCCAATGCACTGCTTAATTGTTTCATTTCTAGTTTGAAGTAATATATTAGAAGGAATTTACATTATTAAACCATAGTTTTATGGTCCAAGGAATTGGGATGGCAAAGTTAGTGGAAGACAAAATTCGTGATTCACGTTTCAAATACGTCTGCAACCCAAATCCCCATACACTTACCCTACTCACCCAACTCAAACACTCTCATAAACACCACCAATTCCTTCCCCTACCCTTCCCATTAAACGAATTTCTTCCACCCAAATGCAAGAACGAAGAGCACAAGGACTGTGTTATTATTGTAATGAAAAATTTGTAGTAGGGCATAAGTATCCAATGGGAAAACTTTTTATTGCTACTTGATGATGATTATAAGAATGAGGCAACTGAACCCACTCCTAAATTTTTTAGGTTGACCATCTCCTAAGGTCCTTAAGTTTATGGGCCACATTGTTGGTTTACAGGTTATGGTGTTATTAGACACTGCTATCACTCATAACATCTTACAACCTTGCATAGCCTACCACCTCAAGTTAGCTATTGCTATCTTCTCAATCATAGTTGGAAATGGCGAAAAATTATCTTGTGTTGGTTTATTCCCCCAAGTTCAATTGCAACTCCAACACCAACACTTTGACATCCCCACATACCTCTTCCATATTGAAGGATCAGACATAGTTTTGGGATTAGAATGGCTTTTTACACTTTGCTATTCCACCATTTGAATGAGAAAATTACACTTATTGGACAATCTGACATCCACCCTACCAATGCTTCCTTCCAACAACTCTCACACTCCTCACATAATAGCCTCATTTTACCTCCTGCAAATCACAACCCAAACTACCCCTCCTAATGATCATTCCACAACACTTATTTTAGACCATCAATTCCAAAAATTACACCAAGACTTTCAAACCCTAATCCAATGCTATCAAACAGTGTTTTCCAAACCATTTGGCCAACCCCAAAACGGCCACATGACCACCACATCCTGCTACATCCTAATACTTCCCCAATCAATATAAAACCCTATCATTAAACCTAGCAATAGCCCATTCTCATCCCGTATTTTACTGGTTAAAAATATGGCACTTGGAGATTCTGTGTTGATTATAGGGCCCTAAGTGCTGTTACTATTTGCGTTAGGTTCCCCATTCCGACTATAGATGAATTATTAGATGAATTGGGGTCTGCTACGACATTTTCTAAGTTGGATTTAAGGTCAGGTTACCACCAAATCAGAGTTTACCCTTCAGACACACACAAGACTGCCTTCAGAACTTGTGATGGACACTATGAGTTTTTGGTTATGTCGTTTGGGCTGACCAACGCTCCCTCAACCTTTCAATCTACTATGGATAATCTGTTAAGACCATACCTACATTGGTTTGGGCATGTTTTCTTTGATGATATTTTAATTATCAGTGTTTCTCTATCTTCCCATTTAGTTCACTTGCGCATTGTTTTAGAGTTACTTAAAACTAACCTATTCTTTGCCAAGTTTGCTAAGTGTATTTTTGGGGTCCCCTCAGTACCCTATCATTGGGGCAGGTTCTATTTCACCAAATTCTGCTAAAATAAAAGCAGTCATTCATTGGCTAGAGCCACATTCACTCACATCTCTCATAGGTTTCGTAGGCCTCACCGAGTTTTATACCACTCTTGCCTCTCCTCTCATGGATCTTTTAAGGTATACTAGTTTTATATGGATTACAGAGGCAACTACAACTTTTCAGAAATTAAAAGCATACATAACTTTGTCCCCTATCCTCTGTTTACCAGGTTTCTCTAAACAATTTTTCATCAAAACTGATGTTTATGTAGTTATAGTAGGTGCAGTGCTTTCTTAGGATAGTCACCCCCTTGCCTTCTTTAGAAAACGCTTGGGCCCTTGTCTCCAAAACTTCTCCGCCTATGTATGAGAGCTCTTTGTTGTAACAGAGGCAGTCAAAAAGTGGCATCAATTTCTTATTGGGTGTCATTTTAAAATTTTTACTAATCAGCAGGGTTTGAAGAATTTGTTTTCACAAGTTAGTTAGACTCCAAAGCAACAAAAGTGGACATATAAATTGTAGGGATACAATTTTGAGGTAATATACAAACCTAATAAAATGAACGTGGTAGCTAACGCTTCTCCCGACTAGAAACTTCCAAATATCTGCTTAAGTTGACGCCCAATCGTCAGCATTTATTGGCCCTTCATCAGCATTATAAGCTTTCTCGAAAATACTTTGGACCTTACAAGGTTGTGAGTCGAATGGGCAAGGTCACCTACGAGCTTCATCTTCCTGTAGAAGCGCGTATCCACCCATCTTTCATGCATATTTGTTACGACCATACCATGACCGGATTTAAAGGAGAATTTTTCCTTGGATTAAGGCATGAATATTTTCAGACTTAGTTTCTATGATAGAGAACTAGTTTATCCTAGTTTTCATCTACAGTCTTACAGCTTACCACTTTTCTAATTGGCCTGATAAATTCACTCTTTACTTCAATAAAATCGGCATCGCTATAAGCATCTTTGGATTAATTAGTTACTATATTTTCTTATCTCGTCATGATTTATTTTCCTGATTTGTTAATTTAACGTTTGTACTTGTTTGATTAGCATATGTGTATGGTGAGGAATTGTTGTAAGCTACATGGATAGGCTGCATACTATAAGTCCCACTTATTTTAGTTGCATAGTTGCAAGGTAGCTGCATTGCAGATATGAAGCCTATTTAAACTTTATGATTTGTTGGCATAAGAATATGTTTTTCCTGCCATGATCACTGAATTTCAGTTGCTTAAATGTTTTTTTTTTAACTTTAATTCTAACATGGATAGAATTATAAAACTTTTCATGCAATGATTCTAACTCTGACTATTCATATATAGCTAGTAGTTTAAACTAGTTGTTAAATATCTTATTTTTAGTGTTTCTCTTGTAACAGTTTTATAAAATTGTTTTCAGGGTTTTATTATTTAAAAGTTAAAAAACTCATTTGATTATTGTTTTCTTAAAATAATTTTCAAAAACAGTTCTAATTTTTTAGTTTTTAAAATCTAAAAAACAATAATAAGTGTAAGTAATTTTGTTTTTTAATTTTTAATTTTTATTTTAAAAACTCAAAATATAATAAGAATATCTTGTTTTTTTATTTTTACATCTTCAAAACAATTTTTAAATAACATTAAACAAACAAATTTTTTTCTCTTCTTTCAGAAACAGTTTTTAAAAACTATTTTTGAGAACTGTTTTCAAAAACTAAGAAACAAAACCCAACAAATCAAGCCCTTAATCTCTATTTTCTTTGCAATGGTTTTTCTTTCTTTTTTCTAATTTTTTAGTTTTTAAAATCTAAAAAACAATAATAACTAGAAGTAATTTTGCTTTTCAATTTTTTATTTTTATTTTAAAAACTCAAAATATAATAAGAATATCTTGTTTTTTATTTTTACATCTTCAAAACAATTTTTAAATAACACTAAACAAACAAATTTTTTTCTCTTCTTTCAGAAACAGTTTTTAAAAACTATTTTTGAGAACAGTTTTCAAAAACTAAAAAACAAAACCCAACAAATCAAGCCCTTAATCTCTATTTTCTTTGCAATGGTTTTTCTTTCCTTGTAGGCTTGATGTTTTCACTTTGTCTCTGCATATGGAAAACTTAAGAAGTTGGCAATAACAGACTTTGAACAAGCTTCCTTTGGTAACAATTTTTACAAGGGAAAGTGTCCCATCTGTCTTTGAAAATCCAATCAAGCAACAGGTAGGTATTTATATACATGTATCTTATTATACTGTAATCTTTAAAAGAATATCTTATTATTGAAACTGCACTTTTAGTTATTATTGTTTGCAACTTCAAATTATTCAGAGAAGTTCATCTCAGTATTTCAAGAAGCAGCAAAATCTTTCAAGAAAAAGGTATACTTTTAAGTTTTAATATGTTACTAGTTATTAGTCTCTCTATTATGTCATTTTTTTCTTGGAAAAATTTGCATCCGTTTATTTTAGAAATCATAACAGTTCAAATAAAATAGAGTTCATTGTTTTTCATATGAATTTAGGGGCAAGACATTGCTTAGTGGGTCATGAAAGTAGATTGAGAGGAAGAGATTCAGAAATATAGTTAAGTTGGCATGGGATTGAGTTAAGTGGTGGATGTGTTTGCTAAACTTAAAAAGTGGATAAGTAGTTAAAATGTAGGCTTAAAATCTTACAGGTCAAGATGAGTACAGAAGAAAGTGTTGCGCAAATTCTTTGCATAAAAAGTTTTATATATATATATATATTAAAATTCATTTATCTCTATAAATTAAAGTTTGATTAAAGTTTTTATATAGTATATTATTTTATATTAAAGTTCATTAGCAAATTTAATTAGTGCTTTTTATTAACTTGTACTGGTTTTAAATTCAGACATAGCTTGATTGATCAATTAAACTATTTCCTAATAATTTTCTTATTATATCATTTTATATATTTTATTCAGTGAAAACATGTCTAAAAACACGGTTTCTTCTCTACCAGCTATCATTAGTTCTACAAATGGAAGAACTTTTCACCATGATTTGGAATAATTTTAATTAACTGGAACCTAAATTAGATAAGAGGGATCAATGTAAGTATTTTGATTTCATTGTTCTGTATGAGAATGGAACAAGTTAGATCATAATCATGTGATGAAATGTCTGAATAAGCTCAATAAAGAGCAACATAAAAGACAAAAAACAACTTCCTCTTCAATGTTTGACGGGAATAGAAACTTTCTTTCATAAGACAAATTTGACCAAGATCTATGTGAGTGGAAATGGTAAAGTTGTTTGTGTAAGTTGTGATGGAAATAAAAATAACCCTTGATTCAATAGATACAAGATTATAATATGTATAGAGAATGAATAAAAAAGATAGAGGAAAGAGAATTTGTGTACCTCAAATATATTGAATTGAAGTTCTTGATCTTCATGAACAAAAACTCTGAGTGATTATTGTAGAGATATGAGGTCAATAAGAACTCTTGAGAGTTTTACTATCTACTTTCTAGGGGATTATTTTAGAGAATATGTGTGTTGTAATTTGCTTAATGGGATAACAAATTTATAATCCCCTAAGGTAGACAGGGACCCCTCAAATGAGCCTTTTATGATTGACTCAACCCATCACAGAGTCAATCTTAGCATAATCTCATTCAAATAATCATAAAGCTATTATAAGATATGATTATCACCATATCTTAAATTGTCAGATAATAATAAAAGATAATTTATTAATATCAATCCACTGTTATTTCCAACATTCTCCCACTTGGATGGTATTAATCAATAATACAGAGACAAATCATTAAGCTAGAATCACAATTATAGACAAATCTTATATTAGACAATGAGAAATTTGAGCTACAAAATAATATTCGATAGGGATATATATCATGCACCTTAACAAATATTTCTCATAAAGTATGTAGAATAATGTAGTTCAATATAATGATACTACATGGTCCCAAGCATCCAAAAATGTTAAGAGATATGAGTTATAAAACTCCAAAGTTAAGTATTAACGGCGAGAAAGCATAATTCACATGCATCTAAGTATTCATCATAGCCCAACAACAAATGTAATTACATATAGGCTGCATAAATTATCTAAGACATCAAAACTTAAGCAAACCATATGAGTTATAAAACTCCAAAGTTAAGTGTTAAAGGCGAGAAAGCATCATTCACATGCATCTAAGTACTCATCATAGCCCAACAACAAATGTAATTACATATAGGCTACATAAATGATCTATAACATTTGACATTTACTAATCCAAGTTTAAAAAATGAGTGACTATGTAAGAATCCAAAGATAAGTAGGAAATCTATAAATTCCCTACTAGAACCGCATAGACACCTAGTTTATATAAAATGACACTTAGATTATTGTGGCCACAAAATGTCAATTGACCAAACACTTAGATAATTGGTCCAAACAAAAAAATTCATAATTACTTCAATAGTGCAAAATTGTATTCAATAGGAGTACTATCATAATAAGCACTTTTACAAAGTAGAAAATCATACTCGATAGGAGTATTATATCTACAATATACTTATAGAATTTTGACCAAACAAAATGTGAAATTTTGGGTAAAAGAAATGTACAATACTTAATTGCATACCAAAAGGATTAATGTGTAATGCCCAACAAAATGCTCTTAACATCCATCCATTAAAGATGTCTATTAAATACAATGAATTTTATGTATCTTAATTTAAATAGGACAAAAATAAATAGTCAAGTCCTATAGAATATGTCATATCATAGTTAATGTGCACAAGAATATAGGACAATACAGATAGATAAGTTGTGAGACATAATACAAAATTATAAACTTGTAAAATTTTAATCAATTAAAATATGAAATTTGGGTAAAAGAGATACATAATGCACAATTGTGTGCCATAAAGATTAATGTGCAGTACCTAACAGAATGACATTAACATCTGTTAAAGATGTCTACAAAGATACAATGGATTTTATGTCTACAAAGATACAATGGATTTTATGTATCTCAATTAAAATTCACTATTTTTCTACTTAAGAAATTAGAAAGTAGTAGAATAACAAATGATTAATGAGAGAAGTGGTTAAAAAAAAACCAAGAATATGAAACCTATAAATTCATCCATAAGAATAAATAATTTTCACAAATGGTTTCTTAATTAACCACATATTAATCAATCTTTAAAAAATATTGACCCTTATGAGGATCTTGAAAAAGTAATTACGTGAGTGAGAAAAAAGATCTCATGATAATTTTACGTAGAATATGAGATCATAAGCAAATTCTCAAGTAATAATGAAAAAAATCAAGTGCTACAATAACCAATATCTACACACACTTGAGAATAAAATCTTATTATACATAGCAGAAGAATATGTGACCTATTCTTACAAATATTAAGGATATAATAATAAATAGTCTCTAACTCTCATCGCAATTTATAATGGACATAGGTTTATTTATATATCTCAAAATAAAGCATCTAGCTTTTACAAGAATACCATCAACAACATTATAAAATATGGTATGGAGAATTAATCTCTTTAAATTTGGGATTCCTATATTTTCCTTACAACAATTGCATACTAATATTGCGTATCAATAGAGAGTTTGTTATACAAGAAAATATTCTACAAGAGACCAATACAAAATCCTTAATATAAATCCTAACAACGTGATCATAAATAATGTGATAAGAAAAAATAATTTTATAAAAAAAAAATTGTTTTTTGCACATATATGATTAATGGGACATTTAAGGTGAGATTCTTATACCAAGATAATTTATTTTATAAAATATTAATTAAAATTCTAATGTACAAAATCTTTCCACTTGATAAAGAAAAACAAAATAGTTGACATAACAAAAAAATACCAAAAGGGCTAAATAAAATCCAACTATTTCATTATCATACTAGAATTATGTCAAGTAATGTCATATCGATAGGGTAAGTCCACTACCTACATAATAGAATATATATATATATATATATATATATATATATATATATATATATATTGCACCACAAAAAAATGCAATAATTTTTTTTGAAAGAAAAATGTCCAATTAAAGGTTATAAGTCATTAAAAGGAAAATGACAATATAAATTTTGGTTCCATATAAATATAACTAAGCATGATAAAATTAGGGAAATAAACTGAACATTACAAAAATAGGAAAAGGTTATATAATTCTAAAGGTTTAGTTAAAAGAAAATTCTTAAGGAAATTACAATGCACTATAACTTATATCAATAAAATCTTAATACTGATAGGTATCAAAAAATCATTAACATAAGCAAAGAAAAGTACATTGTACAACATCAAATTACATTAATAATAGTACACTGATAGGGTATAATTATCATCAATGCAATACATAAAAAAAAATAATTATATCACAAAATTCACATAAATGCATCCAAGATAGGTGAAATTACAATTATGTAAATGAAAAAATAAATTATGCATATTGTCCAATAAAGTTGCATAATTTTAATCATATATATTATATGACCAAAGTACAAAATTCACATTACTATACTCATGATAGACGAGTAATAATAACGCATATTAATAAAGAAAATTATGCGCATAAGAGAAGGATAATTTAAGATTGTGCATAACTAATAAAATGACCTAAAATTAATTTATAAATGATAATTCAATATTAAAGAGAGTACAGTATAATTGGAGAATACAAATACTATAAAGAATTATCACAATGAAAATAGGTCCGAAATTCAAGATTATAATAGTAAAAAAAAATTAATTTAATCTTGAATTAATCAATTTTTTATATTAAAAAATACCAATAATATTAAAATATTAAATAAATATGGTATTTGTGAAAAAATAAGAATATAATAAATGAGCAACCTCATTCAATGTTTCTGAGAGTGAATTTATCGTATTAAAACAATAAGATTCTCATTTGACCAAACAATCACAAAAATATTAGTATAAAAATGAGTCTATGCAACCCCTTTAACACTTCCCAAAGTAAAGTTAACACAAATATCTTATATTGCCTACACAAATGACTCATATTGGTCAAACATAAAAAAGGAAAACTCTTAAGTAATTTTGACAAAAATTTATCCCATAATTGAATTCAAAAGAAAACTAGGTTTTAAAGGGGTATCACTTAAAGAAAAGTTTCAATATATAATTTACTCATGTAAGAGTAAGGGAATGAAACTTTAATATGTTATTTTAACAATAACAAATAGTATAAACCCTCAAATTTTTTTGTGCAAAAGATAATAGTGAACTATATTATAAAATTACACTAAAAACACAAAAAATCTTTAATCCAAATTTAATTATCTAATAGGAAAACAACCATAATATGTATCTAATTTGGCTCTAATACCAATTAATGGAAATAAAAATAACCCTTGATTATAGTATGTATAGAGAATAAATATAAAAGATAGAGGAAATAGAATATGTGTACCTCAAATATATTGAATTGAAGTTCTTGATCTTCATGAACAAAAACTCTATGAATGATTATTGTAGAGATATGAGTTCAATAAGAACTCTTGAGAGTTTTACTACCTACTTTCTAGGGGATTATTTTAGAGAATGTGTATGTTGTAATTTGCTTAATGGAATGACAAATTTACAATCCCCCAGGGTAGGCAGAGACCCCTCAAATGAGCCTTTTATGATTGACTCAACCCATCACAGAGTCAATCTTACTATAATCTCATTCAAATAATCATAAAAATATTATAAGATATGATTAACACCATATCTTAAATTGCTAGATAATGATAAAAGATAATTGATTAATACCAATCCACCATTATTTCCAACAAGTTGAACTTCCGTTTCAACTTGTAAAGTATCCTACTTTAGGAGGTATTTAAATACTTAGCAACTAACATTTAATATTCAATAACGTTATACCTTATCTCATAAAATTATAATATTGTGGGATGTAAAGAAGGCAAATTTGAAGAATTTTATTTCACAATATTGTTGAAGAGATTGTCTCACTATTGATACATGAACATTACCTCAAAATCTAAGTTATATGTGGTTGACATCACTTTGTTGATAATAGTTGCAAGTTGGGAAAAGATATTTAAAATTTTTCCAAGTAAGAAGCTATTCAAGAGATGTCATGGCTAAACTCGTTGAGTCAAGCCTAAATGAATGTTGGTTGAATTATGTTTTGAGGTTGACAGTTTATAATGCTACCTCAAATGATGCAGGAATTCAACATTCGAAGAAAAGGTTATTATCTTGGAATAACTTAGTTTTGAAAGGGGGATATATTCATATGGGTTGCTCTGCGATTATATTGAGCTTAATTATTAGTAGTGGGGTAAGAGAAATTAATGAATTTATTTTAAGAATTTGTATTGCAATGAAGTATATTAGATCATCTCCTTTAAGATTTATGAAATTTAAAGAATGTGTTGAACAAACTAATATTGAATATAAAGTCATATTTTTTTAATGTCGAAACAGGTGGAATTCGACCTATTGATGTTACTTTGCGTATCTTTAGTACCTTTTATATTATTAGTAACATGTCCATGTTAGAGGTGGTAGGAATTTTAAATGAGATTAGCCATTTGATTAAGTCGAGGCTGAAGGTAGTGCCACACTTGCAATGGTTAAAAAGATTATAAAAATGAGAAATATTAGGGTGATCCTAGAAAGTTAAATATGTAGTTTATAATTGTTATTGTCTTAAATCTAGGTATAAAATTGGATATATGAATTAGGCAATTGAACAACTTTTTTACAAAGAGAAGGAAAATATGTTGAAGACAAGATTAAAGTCTTCTTTAAATGCATTATTTAATTAATATAATGGTCATAGAAAGGAACTCATAATGACATACAAGCACATGTACATATCCCTAGTTATGAGATAGATTCATATAGTTGAAATCAATATTTGCAAACAATAGAGTTAATCTCAACAAACAAATTTAATCTTCAAAAGTATTCATAGGAAGAGCTTGATATCATATAGATTTGAATATTCTAGATTGACGGAAAATTAATTTATGTCGTTTTCTATTCTTTCAAACATAGCACAAGAGTTATTGTCTATGTTCGTTTCACTAATAGCCTCTTAATCTATTTAGCTCAGGTTGAAAGGTGCTTGTTCTGTTTTGTAATTCTTTATCACCTCAAAAAGTTGAGGCACTTATGTGTATGCAAGATTGGCTCAAAGATACACCTTTACCATTATTATTAGACTTTGATTTTGAATAGCTTTAAAGTTTCAAAATTGATAATTATTCAAACTTGTAATATTCTAATTAAATTACTTTCTAAGTTACAAGAAGCTTTTATTTTATTTTTACATAGTTCATTTATAGTAAGATGTTATGGGATAAACCACTATTTCACTTATAAAATAGTTTTGAAACATATTTTAAGTGAGGTTAATGTTGCAATCGATTTAATTTACTACTTTCAGACGATGTATATAACTTTAAGGACAAAGTTATAGAATAATACTCTTGTTTGTATGTAGTTTTCGTCACCCTTAGTTTATGAGATTAGAATGAGGTTTATTTTATTTATCTCTAAGCCATTTTTTAGTTGTTTATCATGGAATTTTTTTGTTGTCAATGTCAATGACATGTTTTTACATTTGAGACAAGTAACTCTCAAATTTTAGTTCTTGTGTACGGAATTGTAAAACAGTATTAGTTTCATTTGTTTAACTGAAAAAGTTAGGGGTGAAAAGTAATTATTTTGAAAAGTTACTTAAATTGTTTGTAAAAAGGGCTACCTTTTTTTTTCTTTGTTTACTTTGTATCTAGTGAGAAGTTCAATGACTCAATGGGACTTAAGATTATTTTACAAAAAAAAAAAATGGTTTTAAACTAAAAATTAGTTTTAAAACCAATTCAGTTCTAAAATTAATTTAGTTTTTGGTAAATACACGGAAAGCAAAAAGACAACTATAAGGATGCAAAGTCCTTATCTACTTCACGAATGACAAAAGTTGGGGGCTAAATTAATTTTTAGTTTCAAACTAATTTTAAAATTTATTTTAAAATATCTATATTTATTTTTAAAAAATCCAAATCTATATTAAAAAGAATATTCAAATCCACTTGAATAATATAAATTTATTCATATCTATTTAAATTTAAATGGATATGAATGGGATATGAATTACCCATGCTAACCCCTAACAATGAATGATATATGCAATAGCCAGCACAACACAATCAATGGTAATTATTGACCCTCTATAAATTGTACATAAACAACGTTACTTTGTGTTTAACATAGCATTTTGTACGCTTCTTATTTGGTTATTAAACTAAAGTAGGAGGTCCCATACCATGTTGTGCATTACATTTTACACAACAGGAATGAGGAAATTGTGGTCTTAACACCAAATGGAATTATGGAAAAATGATTATTAATTTGGAGATCACCGACAATTTATGAATGTCAACTACGTCAAGGGTGATATGAGTTTGTTAGATAATTTAACATCAAAGAGTCTGATGAAGTCAAATATATTTATAGTCATGAGAAATATGTTATTAAATTTATAATCAACTAATAAACCATCCTACTTGACATAACTACTAATGATGTAGTATTTATTAAGGTATTAACATTATGAAGTCACTATCTTTATCTTGTAAGAAAATAGTTTGCCACATATTAGATAAAGTTATTGTTCCTGCTCCAAAATATGTCTGACATAAGATTAAGTCTGGTGTTAAGTTTATTCGTTTGAGGTGTGTTTTTTCTTTAATAATGGTTTGTTGGGGATGATCTGAAGAAGGTACTTCAACACTCAAGTTAGCATTTAAACAAAAATAAAGTTGGAACAAGTACAAGTATATTAAATGTGCAACAAAACTTTACTAGTGCAATTACACTCGTATTTATAGGCGTTATGGTTCATGGGCTTGATTAGCAAAGACTCAATAATGTGTTAATGATGTTTAGGTTCGTTAATTACTGGATTAAGCTAATTCTTCACGTTAATCCACGTTTCTACCGAGGTGATCTTGGGTTCGATATGACCTCAACTAGGCGACCAGTACACAAGCCCCAGACTCACTTGAGATCTTTAGGCCAAAGTGTGAGCCTTAAATGAGCTTTGAAGTCATCTATTGGTTGAGGTCAGTTAAGGATATGAAACATTAAGTAACCGTTGGGTGCCACATGGAGGAGCTATATGGTCGTCGGGCGTGCGTAGATAAGCAGTATGAATGCATCGCCTAGCTGGGCCGCGTGGGCCACACACATATAAATAAGGGTGTGTCCGTTTCGTGTAGCATGCATCTCTATTGTGTTGTGTGATATGAGAACATCTCGTCCTAAAGCATCTGAATTGTGTTCAGGCATTTCCTAAAAAAGGTTGGTGCATTGTCTTCCTTAAATTCTTCTCATATACGTTCTGTCGAAGTGTCCGGGTCCAAGGCCAGTTTGAATCTCAAAACTCTAGAGTAAAAGATACGAGTAGTGTTGAGGTCTCTAGTAGGGAGCCAGTAGGGTCCAACCCAGATAAAGAGCCATATGTGGTTGAGGTGGTAGCTGAAGTGGTGGTCGAAATGGTCGCAATCTTGGAGGGTGTTGGAGGTGAGTGACCTTAGAGGAGGATTACACTTGGATGGATCCCAAGGTTTTGGAATACGAGTCTAATCTACGAAGGACGCGTGACATGAAGTGGGTATGGGAGAACTTTAACCTGATGGGCAACAAAAACTCTGAGGATATATGGCCTCAGTCGCCTCTTGTCAAAAGTCGGAACAAGTTTTCCATGGCTAAGGAGGGGTAGGGCAGGTTTTCTACTTGTACCAACGTCTTTTTACAGAGTTCCATGTATGTCTTGCCTTTGATGAATTCACCATAGTGGTGCTTCGAGTTTTGAACGTGGCAAAGGTAGGTAGAGGAAATGAAGAAAGTGGTTGCCTTAAAGGCCAAAAAGGAGGAAACCCTAGTCGAAAGGGGACTTCTCATCAAGCAGGCTTCAACAAGATTGTTTGACAAGGCGTGGTGTCCTTTGATATCTCAGACAGCCACTTCAATGTTGTCATTAACCACGCCACGAGTGAAATTTCTTATACCTACTTCAATGTTGTCGCTAACAATGGGGAGATTGTTTATTTTAACGCCTACTACACGCACCCTTTGGATCTCATTAGATGATTTCTTTCTCTTTAAGTATGAAATTTCTTATACCTACTCAATGATCCAGCAGTTTGAATAAATATCTCTCACATACTTTTAGTAGAAAAGAAATTATAAAACAAAGTTAGAATAACTTCACCTAAGCTTTTTAAAAGATGATGTTGTAAAATTAATTTTTAAAAATTTCAACATTTTTTTCAAACCTGATTTAATCTTCAAATCTTTTCGTTTGATTAAATTACTTTTTTTAGCATTATTTAAACTTTTTTAAATTACTTTTTACTCATAATTTTTTTCATTATTATTATTCACGTGATTTTTATTTATTTTTTTTACTTTTTAAGCATTATTTTTTCATTTAAAATTATTTTAAAACATTATTTTTTACATTTAAATTTTTTTATTTTTAAATTAATTCTTGTGACATATTTTTTATATTTAAAATTATTTTGCAACATTTTTTATTTTACATTGAACATTTTTCATTTTTTAAACATTACTTTGTTTTTGTATTATCACAATTTTTAAAATTATTAGTACTAATTTAAATTTTTTTTCAACGTTATACTACATATGAAACTATTATTTTTTTAAACATAGGCTTTTTGAAATATCTAAAATTTTTCTAATTTTTTTCCACAATTTAAATTATCTTGCATCTTTTCATATTGGTTTTTTTTTTAAATATTAATTTTTTGTATTATCTAATAATTTTTAATTATCTTTCTACTCATTTAAACTTCTTTTTTAACATTATTTTTTTACATCAAAATTTTATAATTTTTAAAACATTATCTTAAATATTTTTAATTATATTTTAACATTAAAATTTTTTATTTTTAAATATTTTTTACATTATGTAAAATTTTCTTCAGTATTTTTTAGACATTTAAAATTAGTATGCAAAATTAGACGGAAAAACAAGCTGAAAGAATTTTCTCACATTTAGTACTGCTGGAAAACAAAAATAAAATACTTTGATTGATATTTTTAAAAAAATATTCCTATGTAAAAAGAATTAAATTAGACTGTATTTAAAGTGAAAATAAATTTGTAATTTTGAAATAAAACAGTTTCTTCCTGTTGCTGAAAATAATGGGAAATCCATAGTCGTTTCTTTCTATGAGATTGAAAACAAGCTGAAAGAATTTTCTCACATTTAATACTACTGGAAAACAAAAATCAAATATTTTAATTCATATTTTTAAAAAATACTCCTATATGTAAAAAGACTAAATTAGACCGTATTTAAGTAAACGTAAATTTGTAATTTTGAAATAAAACAGTTTCTTTTGGTTGCTAAAAATAATGGGAAATCCATAGTTTCTTTCTACGAGCCATCCATGGATTTATCCAGGGAGCCTCTGGTATGACTGCGAAAGATGATGATTTTTTTTTTTTTTAACGTTTTATTAATTTAGGAATTAATGTAATATATGATTAATCATATGTGATAATAGTAGGATAATGAAGTATTTAATTTTTCTTTTGTGAGCTATGATTTTGAACCACCATCTAATATTTAATTCTATAAATAGAGGTTGAATTGTACTCAAAAGTGAATTAGTGAAATTATAATTGGGTTTTTACCTCTTTTTTTAGAGATAAATTTTTCTTTAGAACTTATCAATGAATTCTTCCTTGTGACGTCTGCTAAACTTATCAAGGGTAAATCACCACCCTTGTGGTGTCATATGACTTATTTTCCATCCTTGCAATGACGTCAATCTATCCCTAAGTTAAACTATTTTCATTCTTTCTATTTTCTTGTTTACTTAATTCTCATTTTTTTGTTAAATTATTAGCTTTCAACCTATATAGATCGGTAAAACAAATCCAATCCCTCTAAATTTACATAAGTTGGTATCAGAGTTTCGGGCTCTAGGTTTGCAACTATGGTGGTTATTTTTTATACAATGTGTTTAATATAAGGTAATTTGTGTTTATTTGTAGTTGATGGAGGAAGTTATAGCAACTTCGTGAGCTAAAAATTGGTTAATAGACTCAACTTACCAACAAGTCTTCATTCTAGAAAAATTAAGTTTGGATTCGCTGTTGGAAAATACGTGGATGAAGTGACATGCGATATTGCTCTCATGAACTCATGTCATCTTCTTTTAAGATTATCTTGACTGAATAATAAAAAGATTAATCTTGAAAAACTTTCACTTTCTTTAGTGCATGAAGGACGCAAGCTTAATTTGAAACTTCTAGCAGCAAGCCAAGTTTGTGATGATCAACATAAGTTGAAGGAGAAAATAGAAAAAGAGACAGAAGAAAAGAGAAGAATAGAAAAAGAAAAGAGTGAAAAGGAAGAGAAAGAGAAGGAAAGAGAAAGACAGGAAAAGAAGGATAAAATTTTAACTGTTAGTGATTTTTTTTTTCTCTTAATATATTATAAATGCACAGGATCATGAGTATACAACCCACAAATTGCCATGTGTGAGGAAGAAAAATGTTGATATCACTCCTAGAGCATCATTGTACATCCAATCCACTATTGAAGTTCAAGCTCATGAAAAAAATTTTCAAGTCTAGGTTTGGGCACAAAAAATTTTACAAGTTGTATTTAATGTTAGAGGTTGTTTTTTGTTTATATGAATAAAAATTGTAGGAAAATAAAGTCTTAGATTCGAGGAAAAATCCTTTTGAAGAATGAGGGAATGATATGAATGTCCAACATTGACTTTTCATTGTTTGTAATGTTTCATTAATTTAGGAATTAATGTAACATGCAATTAATCATATGTCATAATTGCATAATAATGGAGTATTTAATTTTTTTTTAGAGTTATGATCTTGAATAGTCACCTAGTTCTATAAATGGGGGTTGCATTCTACACAACTTGTAAAAACCATTGATCTTTTTTCTTCTCTTGATATATTACAAATGCACAAGATCATGACTATACAATCCACAAATTGTCATGTGCGAGGAAGAAAAAATTTGATATCACTCCTTGAGCGTCATTGTACATCCAATCCATTTTTGAAGTTGAAATTCATGAGAAAAATTTTCATGTTTGGGTTTGGACACAAAAAAAGAGAACTTCTTCGATGCATGAATTTTTACAAGTTGTGTTTCATCCTGGGGGTTGTTTTGTTCATTATATGAATAAAAATTGTAGGAAAATAAAGTCTTAGATTCAAGGATGAATCATTTTGAAGAAGGAGGAAATGATATGAATGCCACAATGACTTTTCATTTTTTGCAACGTTTCATTAATTTAGGAATTAATGTAACACGCAATTAATTATATGCAATAATTGCATGATAATGGAATATTTAATTTTTCTTTTGTGAGTTATGATTTTGAACAACCACCTAATTATATAACTAGGACTGAATTGTATTCAAAAAACAATCATTGAATTAGTGTGAAATTATAATTGGGTTTTTACCCCTTTTGTGAGAGATGAATTTATCTTTAGAACTTATCAAGGAATTTTTTCTTGTGAAGTTGTGGCGTTATCTATTCCTTCATTATATGATTTATCTTTCATCCTTGAAAGTGGCATCATCTTTCCCTTTTTTAAACCATTTTTATCATTTCCATTTTGTTGTTTACCCAATTATCATTTCTTTGGTAACTTATTACCTTCCAACTTAGAAAGATCTATAAAACGAATCCAATCCCTCTAGATTTACCTCAGTCTTCAATTTTGGTTTTAGAAGATCGAGTAGAATTCAGTTTAAAGGAGTAACTCATATTCATCCATTATGGAGTTTCAGAATTTGTACTCCTGTGCATGTTTTGCACTGAAGGGAGCTCCCAAAAAAGGAGGTTGTGAATATGTTCATAGAAGCCACATGAGATTAATTGTGCATATCTTTTTCCTTTAATGGAAGTGTACAAAGTCTTGTGAGGAAAATGATCAATTTTGTTGATATTATGAAGATATGTCTTCAAGAAGATGAGTGATATGGGTTTCACTCCAAACTTTGTTACACATGAAAATTTCATCTATATGTATGGCTTTTGTTGTTATGTCTTCAGGGTTCTAGAATTGTTTTACGACCTAATTGAGTCAAAAGTTCATATAAAAGTTTCAACCCTAAATGCTATGCTTGATGTTTACTGCTTAAATGGTTTACCCCAGGAAACTCATTCACGGTTTGAGAGGGCATATAGAATAAAAATATATCAATTCATCAACATATAAACTACTTTACAGGGTTTATACTAAAGCCAACCAAAAGGAGCTTCTAGATAAAGATGGTATTATCTCTAATAAGAGGTTCTTCTTAAATCTGCTAATGCTAAAACTCATTTAGACACACCAAATTCAAAATCTTTTAATGGCACTACGGGCTAAAATATGTCAAATTGTCTTGGTGCAGAGAGTATATTGTTCCCCCCAATAAATAGGTATAGCCACAAATATGAAATATAGAAAGATTTTCTCATTTACAAATGAAAATGAAGACTAATTATCTAAAATTCCTAATTTGTAGCTTCTATAATTATTATTCACATCTAAACAGTAAGCAAATCAAGCAGAATCATAGACAAAATCAGACTAATAACCATAGGCAATATCCTAGGCTAAGATCCCCCTCAAATTGAAGCGGCTGGTCAAAGAGCATTAATTTGCTAGTGAGAAACTGATGATGAGGACAAGGTACAACCTTGGTGAAAATATCCGCAAGTTGAAGTTTGGAGGTGACATGAGGAAGAGAAATAACCCGATTGTCAAATGCTTCACGGAATGATAGTTCACCTTGATATGTTTTGTGTGCTCATGGAAGATTGGATTAGCAACAATCTGAATAGCACTCTATTGTCTATATAAAGTGGTGTAGGGTTAGTTTAGGGAAAGCTAAGCTTAGCTAACAAACCACGAAGTCAAATAATTTCAAAACAAGCAGTAGACATGACTCAATATTTAGACTCAGCAGACAATTTAGATACCCAGTCCTGCTTTTTGCTTTTTATGAAATAAGGGTTGGGCCAAGAAACATACACAAACTTGTAACTGACTGTCGAGTAGTGGGGCAACCAGCCTAATCTGCATCATGGTAAGCAAGTAACTAGAGAGAGGAACCAGCAAGAAAAAATAAACTTCGATTGGGAGTACCTTTTAAGTAATGAATGATACAATGAATATCAGTGAAATGAAGGTGACGAGGAGAATGCATAAATTCACTAACTTGTTGTACTACAAAGGAGATGTCAGGGTGTGTAATGGTCAAATAGTTAAGACTTCCCACTAATTATCAATACAACAAAGGATTGGAGAGTGGGTCACCCTTATCACAACGATATTTCACATTGACTTGTAAGGGAGTGTCAACCGGAGAAGAATATTGAAGGCCAACCAAAGAGATCAAATCTTGTATTTACTTGTGCTCATGTAAAAAAATACGTTTTGAATTAGAATTTACCTCTAGACCCAAAAAATATTAAGACAACCAAGGTTCTTCATGTGAAAAGAAGCATGAAGTTGTTTTTAAGATGTTGTATTAAGGCAAGGTCAGTGCTAGTAATGACCATGTCATCAACATAAATAAGAAGAATGACAATACCACTCACGGTTTTATGAATGAACAAGGAAGAAACATACTTGCTTTGAGTAAAGGAGAAACCACGCAGAGTATACCAAAATTTCTAAAATCATGCCCGAGGAGCTTGTCTCAAATCGTATAAAGAACGTTTGAGCTTGCACACACCCTCAAAGGAAGAAAATAAGCCTGGAGGAGGAGCCATGAAAATATCTTCCTGAAGATCATAGTGGAGAAATGCAATTTTAACATCCATTTGGTGAAGATCCTAGCCATTAGAAGCAACAATAGTAAGAATAGTTTTCATTGTAGTGATTTTAGCCACTAGAGCAAATTTCTCATCATAATCCACCCGGTATTCCTGTTTGTTACCTAGAGCAACCAACGTAGCTTTGTAGCGATTGAAAGATCCATAAGAATTAAGCTTCACAGAATACACCCATTTGCAGCCAATGGTTTAATACTAGGAGGGCAGGGAACAATATCCCAAGTATGATTCTCTTGCAGAGCTTGTAACTTGTCTTGCATAACTTGTTCCTAACACACATCCTTAATTTCCTGAGAATAACAGGTAGAGATGGAAATGACAGATAGAGTCACATTAAGAGAAATGTGTGAGGACCTATACCTTTTCGATGGACGAGATACAAGAGCACTACTCTATGATGATTATCATAACTAGGAGACATTATACAGGTGAGAGAAAGGTGAACCAAAAACTAAAACTTGAGATGTAAGATGATTAATCAAGTAAATGATAGTGGATATAGCTTCAACACAAAATTTTGAAGGAACAGAAGATTCAAGCAACAAGGTGCAAGTGACATCAAGCGAGTGTCGATTTTTGCGGTCAACAACCCTATTTTGATGGGGTGTATATGGACATGAATGCTGAGAAATTATGCCTTTCGATGTAAGAATGCCTAAAACTCATTAGAAAGGTATTCTCCACCAGAATCAGTACACAATATCTTGATACTAGTATTAAATTTATTTTCGACATAGGCCAAGAATATCTTAAACATTGAAAACACTTCGGCTTTGGAATGCAGAAAATAGATCCAAGTAAACTTGTTATAATCATCCATAAATGTCACAAAGTATTTATAATGTACATTGTCAATACGTGGGTCTCGATGAGACGGCGAAAAAATAATTTAAAAAATCGAAGGACTTGGCACCAATATTTGTTTAAGAAAACATTGAAAAACCTTTAAAGAAAAGTCATCTATGAAACCAAATTTTGAGTTCGGATGTCAATTATTTGTAGGGAATGT
Source organism: Psophocarpus tetragonolobus (assembly GCA_037954015.1). NCBI lineage: Eukaryota > Viridiplantae > Streptophyta > Magnoliopsida > Fabales > Fabaceae > Psophocarpus > Psophocarpus tetragonolobus. The sequence goes on along the minus strand of CM075691.1, from coordinate 36,739,652 downwards.
ATTAGCACCCTACAACGTCCGTCCTAAGATGGTTGGTTACCTTTAATTAAATGTGCAAAATTAAATAACATTAAAAATATTTATTTCACCCTTAAAAGGTAAAGACTACTTTTATTTTATTTTTGGTTTTAACATTTTAATGAAAAAACTATTATTGAAAATTTTCTTTTTCGTAAAAACATTATTAGTATTTTTTAATTAACTTATTTTATTTTTATTTTTATTTTTCAGGGCTCGACAGGAGTGAGTTTCTACTCCTACGTATTTCCATGTGTAATAGAGAATCAGAGTATACGTAGATCTTGAAATCATTAGTGTATTAGGTTTTTAATTTTAGTAAGTAAATTTTTTAATATTCTTGGGTTTATTTTGAAATATTATTACTACAACCAAATTAGAAACCATCAAACTAGAAGTGCATCTGATGTGATAATTACTAAATTATAATAACTTTTATAATGACTAAATCAAAAGTGCATTTGAAGTAATCATAATTAAAACTTTACGTTTTATGTTTTTATATAAAAATAATAATTTTAAAAGATTTTACAATAACCAAATCGGAAGTGCATCTAAAGTGATCATCATAATCTTTTTATAATTTACAATAGTCAGATTAGAAGTGTATCCAAAGTGACTATTATTTCTTTTAAGTAATTTAAATAACATAATAATAATTATAATAACCAATTTTATAGAAGAAACCAAATTAGAAGTGCATCTAAATGGTTATTGTAGTTTCTGTGATGGTCAAATTAGAAATGCATCTAAAGTGACCATTATTAACCTTTCCTTTAAAATGACACAATAATAATTATAACAATTAAAAATTTATAAAAGAAACCAAATTAGGAGTGCATCTAAAGTGGTTCTTTTAGCTTTGGTAATAGTCAAATTAAAAATTCATATAAACTTACCATTATTAATTTTTTCTTTTGTAATAATAATTATAATAGCCAAAAGTCTTATGATATTTAAGTTTGAAAAGCATGTAAAATAGTGATTATTAAATTTTCATTTTTTAATTTAATATTATTAACATTATTACTATTGCCAGATTTAATCAAAATTTTACTATTTGCTATTTCATGTGTTTGTAACAATATGTTAACTAGAAGAAAATGATAGAATAAATAAAATAAAATAAAAACTTATTATTTATACTCACAAAAAGCTAAAAATAACACATTTTGGTCCTTAAAGGGAAAGAGGTGTACTTAGCGGAAACAGTGGTGCAAATAAAAAACAAAACAATGCTTTAGGTTAAGGGGGTACGCTGGCAGGAAAGGGGGTGCAAACAGAAAATAGACTAAAGATTTGAACTAGGTGGTGCTCTAGAAGAAAACGGAGCTGTGAACCATAAACTGCCCATGAGCCGCAAAAGAGGTGTGAATAGTGGAAAATGGAAGTGCGAATAGTAGCCTGGCCATGAAACTTGAAAGAGGGTGCGAATAGAACTATAGGGGGTGAACTTAGTAACATATACAATTTTACAAAAACGTTTTTTTATTTAAAAAATTGTGGGGAGTATGCAGTGTCCCCTTTACGCTACTTCTTAACTTTCAAAATATTAACGTTACATTAATATTTTGTAGAGGTGAAAGAGAAAAGAGAAAAAATAGAGGGAAGGGGGCAACGATTCCATTTCCGGCGATCACCTCCGGTGACACCTACACCACTAGAAATCGCTTCCGATGGTCGTGAACGGTGTAAGTAATTTTTTATCTTATTTCTATTATTTTTGTTACCGAGTTTTAGAAATAGTAGAGTAAGTTAATGCTTGTTGTAGTCTTTTCTCTTTTTTGCTCTCTACCTTACCTCTTTGCAGCCTCTTTCTCCTCCTATTCAAAACATTTTTTCTTCTCCTCCAAAAATATTTTTCTTTAACTTCTAACCCCCCTCTCTGATTTAAATACCCCTTTTTATAAAGTCAATTTTTTTACTCATGAAATTTTAATTTTCTTTTAGAAAAATCCAAGATTTGGTGGGATTGTGTTGGTGGTTGCAGCTAAGCCATAGAGCATCTCCATTGATTCAGAGAGCTCAAGCATGACAATGGTTATAGTTGACCCCTTTCATTTCATTTTCATATTTTGTTTCCCTCAGTTAATTATTTTTTAGTTTTCATTGAAATTCTATTTTGAGCTCTCTAGTGTTAATGTATATTTTGAGTATAGTTGTGTATGTTGATAATGTATGGAAATAACTTTTGTTTTTTTCTGGATTTATCATTTTTTTATTTTTATTATTGTTATTGTTTTTTATGTTGTAAAAAAATTAGGTGTTTAAAGTTGCCCCCTCTTTATTAGATTTTACCAAATAATATGAAAAACCTAAGTTTTCATATTATTTTAGGCCCTAATTTTGACTGAATGCAAGAATATGAAAGTCACTAGCACTGAGAATTCAGGTGAGTACAGATATTGATAAAGAGTGTGCGATATGAACGTAAATGTGAAAGCAACGTAAAATAAAGTAGGCATTGGAACCCAAAATGTAAAATGGAGGGGCGTGACACCCAAAATATAAAATGTAGTGGGTGCAAGAACCTGAAATGCAAAATGGCATGTAATGGGCACGAGGACCCGAATTGCAAAATGGAGTGTGCATGAGATCCAGAATGTAAAATAGAGTGGGCACAAGGACCTGAAATGTAATGGGAACGGGGACCTGAATTGCAAAATGGAGTTGGCACAAGGATCCAGAATGTAAAATAGAGTGGGCACAGGGACCCGAAGTGCAACAAGTAATGGGCGCGGGGACCCGAAATGTAAATGGAGTGAGTGCAGGGACCCAAAATGTAAAATAGAGTGGACATTAGGACCCAAAATGCAAAGTGTAATGGGCACAGGGACCCAAAATTAAAAATGTACTTGGCATGGGGATCTGAAATGGAAAATGGTTTGATAATGCATGATTTGCATATTTTTATTTTGATATTATTTTCAACTCTTGATCTCTTAAGGCTTTAAGCACCACGACGTTCACTGGTGTTTTTCTTTCTGTTATTTCCCATCTTTGATGTTTGAGATTTCTTTCAAGCTAGATATGGCTAAAAAGTTAATATCTTAACTAATACTTTGCTAGTACCCTTGGCAAATTTGATTAAGAAATTGTTGTATTTCCTTTGATCTTTAAGGTTATTAATCGCAATTATAATGCATTTAAGATCATTACATACTTCATTTTTATATATGAAATAACAATGCAACAATGAATGGTCATAGTGATAGAAATATTTATTGATTCAAGAGGAAAATGGTAGATACAAGAAGAGGTCTCACACAAAAGGAAATTAACAGATGAATTTTAACACAAGAGAAAATAGGGTGACTGATAGTTAAGATATTCAAAGTAACAATTCTAATCCTTGAGTCTACAACTTTAAGCATTCCATCTATTTAGCTTTCGAGGACTGTGATTGTTTAGTTGGACTCCTTTCTTAATTTTCCAACAAGCCTTTTGAGTTCTTCAATTTTCATTGTTTTTACAAGATCCCTAACTGCCCCAGTCTACACTTTGACGCAATTTTCTTTATGAATTGCTTTAATTTTTGCCTAGACTGCATTTCAGGTTTTCAATCTAGTGATCTTTTGTCTTTTTCATGACTTTATCTTTTGCCCAGGCTGCTCTTTTTAGAGTTTTCAACCTGTTGGGTTATTCTAATTTTTTCCTAGGTCACCGTTTTAGGTTTTTGACCTAGCGAACATTATTCTTTTTCTTTTTTATTTTAAGCATAATATTTTTTTACTGTGTTGGAGTTTATAGGGAGAGGTAAGTCTCCACCATCCATATTTGTCAAGATTAAAGCCCTTCCTAAAAACGCCTTCTTTACCACATAAGTTCCTTCATAATTCAGGGTCCACTTCCCTCTATAATCTTTCTAGGTTGGTAATATTTTCTTAAGAACCAAGTCACCTTCTTGAAATTCTCAAGGAAGAACCTTCTTATTATGAGCTTTTTTCTCCTTTTTCTAATATAACTGACCATGACATAAGGTGGTTACCTTTTTTATTCAATGAGATTCAACTGGTCATAGTGATCTTGAATCCATTCAGCCTTCTCAAGTTGTGTTTTTGCCAACACTCTCAATGAAGGGATTTCAACTTCAACAGGTAGCACAACCTCCATCTCGTACACTAAAGAATACGGGGTTCCCCTAGTTGAAGTGCGTACAATAGCACGATAACCATGTAACACGAATGACACCATATTGTGCCAATCCGTATAAGTCACCACCATCTTTTGTAAAATCTTTTTTATATTCTTATTTGCCGCTTCAACCAATTCATTTATCTTGGGACAATATGGCAAAGAATTATGATGTTGAATCTTGAAATCATCACACAATTCTTTCATCATTTTATTGTTCAAATTGATCCGATTATCAGTAATGATGTGACTTGACAATCCATATAAAAAAAATAGATCTCTCTTGATGAATCTAATCACTACATTTCTAGTCACATTGGCATATGATGCCGCCTCAACCCACTTGGTGAAGCAATCAATAGCAACAAGTATGAAGCGATGCCCATTTGAAGCCTTAGGTTCAATCGGTCCAATCACATGAATTCTCCATATTGAAAATGGCCACGGTGCAACTAGAGCATTCAAAGGTGTTGATAACACATGAATATTGTCGGCATGTGTTTGACAATTATGACACCTTCTCACATGACTGCAACAATCAGTTTCCATGGTTGACCAATAATAAACAACTCTTAAAATATTTTTTGCTCGCATGTGTTCCAAATGAACCTTCATGAACCTCCTCCATTATCTTTCTGGCTTCAATAGCATCAACACATCTAACCAACACCATGTCGTGAACACATCACCATTTAAGAAAAATCCCATGGCTAATCTTCTTAATGTTCTTTTGTCATTTTCAGAAGCGCCTGAAGGATATTCCCTGTCTTTCACATAACACTTGATATCATGAAAACAAGGCTTCTTATCCATCTCTTCTTCTATTGCTTGACAATAAACTGACTGCTCTCGACTTTGTATTCTTATGAGTGACATGTCTACTTCCTGACTTATCTTGAACATTGAGGACAAAGTAGCTAAAGCATCAGCCAATTGGTTATCTTCACGAGGGTGTGATGAAAAGTAATTTCATCGAAGTGTTCCATCAATGCCTTGATGTAAGAGTGATAAGGTATCAATTTACTGCCTCTAGTCTCCCATTCCCCTTTGAGTTGATAGACAACTAAGGTTGAGTCCCCATATATATCCAAAATTCCAACCTTGAAGTCGAATGCAACTAAGATTCCCACTGCACTTGTTTCATATTCTACCACATTATTTGTGCAATTAAAACTCAATCTTGCAGTGAACAAGATAAATTGATTTTTAGGAAAGATTAATACTACCCCAATTCCATGCCCACAGGTATTTGAAGCACCATCAAACAATAGTGTTTATCTATCCCCATCTACAGATTCTTCTTCGAATAACTTCATTACGTCTTCATCTGGAAATTTGAAGTACATTGACTGATAATCTTTAATAGGTGATGAGCCAAGTGTTCTACTAGGGCGCTGCCCTTGATAGCTTTTTATATATATATATATATAAAGAATGTTGTATTCTGACAACAAGACTTTCCACCAAGCAATTTGACTAGTAAGAGTAGGCTTCTCAAAAATGTACTTGATTAGATCCATTTTAGAGATCAACCAATTAGTATGACTAGCATATACTGCCTTAGCCTACGAGCAGCCCATCCAAGGTCATAACATGTTCGTTCTAACAATGAATATCTCATTTCACAAGCTGTGAACTTTTTGCTCAAGTAATAAATAACATGCTCTCTTTTACCAGATTCATCATGCTGCCTTAATACACAACCCATGGACTCCTCAAGTAATGTCAGATACATAATGAACAGCCTTCCCGACATAGGTGGTATTAAAATTGGAGGCTCTTGCAAGTATTGCTTAATTTTTTCAAAGGCTTGCTGACAATCTTCATTCCATACCACCATTTGATTTTTATGTAGCAACTTGAAGATTGGGCTACAAGTGGTGATCAACTGGGTATATGAATCTTGCAATGTAGTTTAACCTCCCTAAGAACCAACACACTTCCTTTTCTGTACTTGGTGTTGGCATCTCCAAGATTGCTCGCACTTTTTCAGGATCGACTTCTATGCCTCTTTCACTAACCACAAATCCCAACAATTTTCCAGATTTCATGCAAAAAATGCATTTAGTAGGGTTCAATTGGAGCTTATACTTTCTCAAGAGTTCAAACAATTTTTTCAAGTTGGCAACATGTTCTTTTTTTGTTCTCGACTTAGCGATCATATCATCCATATACATCTTTATCTCCTCATGCATCATGTCATGGAACAAAGTTACCATTGCCCCCTGATATGGTTCCCAACATTTTTCAAACCAAATGGCATCACTTTATAACCAAATCTTCCCCATGATGTGATGAATGTGGTCTTCTCAATGTCCTTAGATGCCATTCTAATATGATTATATCTAGAGAACCCGTCCATGAAGGGAAAAAAGGAATGTTGAGTAGTGTTATCAATTAAGAAATTAGTGTGAGGTAGTGGAAAGTCATATTTTGGAATAGCTTTATTTTAGTCTCGATAATCAACACATATTCTGACTTTGTCGTCTTTCTTCGGGACTGGTACTATGTTAGCCACCCATTGAGGATATTTAGCAATTGCAAGGAATCCCACATCAAATTTCTTCTTAACTTCTTCCTTGATCTTCAAAGACACATCTGGTTTCATTCACCTCAACTTTTGCTTGATGGGAAAACACTCTGGTTTTAATGGAAGTTTATGCTTAACTATGCTTGGATCTAAGCCAGGTATGTCTTGGTATGTCCATGCCAATGTGTCAACATAGTATGCTAAAATTATGAGCAACCTATCCCGCTCTTTTCCTTTTATAGTGGTACCCACTTTAATTTCCTTTTTGTCATTTTCATTTCCCAAATTTATTAATTCAATCTCTTCTTCTTGGGGTTCAATTATTTGATCTTCTTATTCTACCAACCATTTCAAGTCGGGGGGAGTTTCCAAATCATTGTTGTCCTCATCAGCTTGGTAGATAGGATGATAAAAATTATAGCAAGAGATATTATCACTGTTACTTTCAAAATGATGATTTTCAAATTTGCAATTTAGGTTTTAAAAAAAGAAATAAACAAAGGAGAGAAAGGATGGGAAAAGATACAAAGGAATAAAAGGAGATAGCAAAATGCAAAATGCATTTCATTAAGATCATATATTGAAACATTAATATTCAAGCCTATCTTGACATATTTAAAAAGTGAATTACAAGTACTTTGAATTAAAAATCACAAGGAATTTGACAATCTTCCAATTTTGAAGCTCCTTTTGAGGGTTGCATAGGTACATCTAGTTGGCTTGTTTATCATCATCTTGTTCCTCTTCAGCCATAGCTCTTTGATATGCATGCATCAATCCTCCACTTCACACTCTTTTCCTCCACCATCCTCGTTTTCTCAGCTTCAGTACGCTTAAACCCCAATGCACATCGATTTTTATTCTCAAGCAACTCCAATACTTTTGTGATTCCTTCTTGGTTTTTCCTTAACCCACAACTTATCTAAAATCCTTTACTCAACATAATCTTTTCTGCCATTAATGTAGCTCTAGAGAATTGCGGAATTTTAGGTAAAAACTCCATATAGGCAGTGCTAATTATTTCCAAAGACTGGAAAAAAGTCTCAAGGGCTTCTTCAGCTGCTTCAATGTAACGAATAAGGGGAGGGCCACTCACTAGCACATCTTCTTCACCTAAGATAATTACCAACTTGTCATCCACTATGAATTTTAGCTTTTGATGTAAGGTAGAAGGTTCCACTCCATCTGAGTAGATCCATGGCCTAGCCAACAAAAAATTGTATGTTGGCTTAGCATCCATGACTTAGAAGATATTTCAAAAGTGAAAGGGCTAATCTGAATTGAAATCTCAATTTCTCCTGTCACTTCCCTATGTGATCCATCAAAAGTTCTCACAATCATAGAGCTTGGCTTTATATGAGTTCCATCATAAGATAATCGATCCAATGTTGATTTTGGCAACACATTTAAAGAGGATCCATTATCAATTAATACTGGAGCCATGACATGATCCATGCATTTGACTGAGATGTGCAAAGCTTTATTATGCCCCTTTCCTTCACTTGGTATTTCATCATCTGCAAAGGTAAGGTAATTGTTAGTAGTGATATTTTTTATTATTCCTCCAAATTTGTCAAGTCAATGTCATAAGCTTCATTTAAAATCTTTATTAACAATTTTCTATGACTTTCTTGAGTTCATCAACAAAGTCAGGAGAGACACCCTTGCTGGGGTTTGATTCAGTTGATCAATAAGTATCTATTCACTTTGTCATATGAATTTGAGAAACTTAGAAGCTTCATCATATGACACTTCCTTCTTCTTCTCATTTTCATTAACCACCTCATTTCCCTCAATCTTATTTTCTTCTGGAATCTCCATTTGAATAGCTTATTTTCCTTTCTTTCCCTTCTAAGGTCATTTCTTCTAAAATTTTCAGGGGTATATATTCTACCACCATGCGTCATTTTGCCTCCTCTCATAATGTTTGTGATAGCAATTCCTTCAGCACAAGTATCTTTCTTCTATTCTTAACTACAATTGTCACTTACTGGCACTTCAGCATTATATTTCCATGGGACTACTTTAAGATCCTTGTAAAGAAATTTGGTGGGAAGTTGCACTATAATAGGTTTGAGAGTCTGAGGGGTGGATGAATGAGTGTTTTTTGTAAAGTGAATCACCAATGGCCTTGGAGTGGTAGCAATTTTATTTTCTTCTAACTGAGCCATCGACACATCTTGACGCTGTTGTAAATGATCAATCTAAACTAACCCTAAGTCTATTAACCTTTGCAAAGTCTGCTTAAACTACTAACAATTTTCAATTGAGTGTTTGCTTTTGAAGAGACAACAATTATCTTTCCCCTCAATCATTCCAAAGTCATGTAGCTTTTCAAAGATGAACCTCATGGAATTTTTTACGTCTTGTACTTCCCTAACAAATTATTGATAACACTCCTCCTCAATTGCATTTACAAATGAACTGTTGTGGCCTAGGAGTGGATTATTCCCAATGTTAGTTTCTTGTTCCTTAAAACCCAACATCCTTGCCTCTATTAGATCCTGAACCTTATGCTTTAATCCCTAACACTTTTCAGTGGAATGCCCTATAGTACCTACATGGTAGTCACACTTGGCATTTTGGTCATAGCTTTTTGGATATGGTGATTATACAAGTTTCAAAGGGAAAGGTAGCACCAACGCGTTATGAATTAGATGTGGCAACATTTTAGTGTAGATCATGGGTAGTGGGGAAAATGCTTTTTTTTATTGTTCCCTTTTTTTGGATTATTATCTGTATTAGGAAATGGAGCTACAAGCTAGTTTTTCTTAAGTGTTAAGGGAAGCATGGCTTGTGGTGGTGGTAGAGGTTGGTAGGTCATTCTATATGGGAAAGGTCGTGGATATGGTAGTGGGGACACTGTTGCTATTTGCGGGTTATACATGAAGTGGGGTCAATAGTTAGGTGTGAAAGGGATAAGATATAATCGGGCATGATAGATGTAGGTATTGTGGCATTTGTTTCTCCTCTTTTTTTCTTCTCAACAATTGTTGAAGGTTTCTTCATACTTGTCACTCCCGTTGATAAATGAGAAATCTTCCCATTTCTTACTCCCATCTTGACCCTTTTCCCAATAACAACTAAATCTGAAAAGTTCGAAGATACATTTACAATCATTCTATCATAAAAGGGTAACCGAAACATATCAATGAACATAGTAACCATCTCCTTTTTCGATAATGGAGGTTGTACTTAAGCATCCACACCTCTCCATCGTTGGGCATATTCTTTAAAACTTTCGCTTTAATTCTTCAACATATTTTGCAATTGCATACGATCTGGAGCCATGTCTATATTATACTTGTATTGTTTCAAGAAAACCGCAGCCAAATCCTTCTAGGTACATATTTTCCTTGCTCTAAATTCACGTACCAACTAAGAGCTTCTCCCACCAAGCTTTCTTAGAAGAAGTGGACTAGTAGCTTATCATCATGGGCATATGAGGCTATTTTTCTACAATACATGGTCAGGTGACTTTTTGGGCAAGTGTCTCTCTTATACTTGTCAAACTCAGAAATTTTGAATTTATTAGGAATTACAACATTTAGTACCAAACATAAATCATCAGCATTAAAAGTGTAGTGATTAATCCCCTCAATGGCCCTCAAGCGTTCTTCTAAGAAGCATAGCTTATCATTAGACTGGATGTCCTCAGGCTATTGGGAATAAATCATGACAATCGATTTAGGGGTGACGCTTTGGTGGTTTTGGAGGTTTTCAAAAGGAATGGTATTATTTGGAGGTGTATAAGTGGGATGTTGGATTAGAATATGCGAATCGTTAGTTTCATGATTCAATTCTAGGGCTTGTGTTTGACTTGGAGGTGTGATGGTAGATGTCAGAGGATTATTTTCACGGTTGTTAACAGTAGGTGGAGTATAACCCAAAGAAAGGTCATATGGAAGGTTTGCAACAACATTAGTATGGTTAACCTCTACACCATTAGTACCACGAATGATGTGTAACTAAGAGGAAGGCTATAAGGAGGGAAAGTCGCTTGAACATTAAATTGTGGAGGTGGGTTAAATCCAAGTGGGTGAGATGGTATAGCTTGAGGCTCTTCTAGAGGATTCCCTTTCACGCTTTTAATCGATTTTAGCATCTCCAAGATCTCATTCATTTGTGCCTTCATTTGGTTTACCTCTACCTTGAGTCCTTCATGTTGTTGTTCCAAATAATTTACAACATCTTCCATGACTCTTATCTTGGCACATGTCACGTAAAGGTGTTGTAGGGTTGTTTTCTTTACCTAATAAATTATTTTTTGTTGTGAGATGAATGATAATGAGAATTGAAAGTCATAAGAATTGGATGAAATGATCATGTTTTGTTTATTTTTATCCTTATATTATTATTTTATTTTCTTTCTCTCTTTAGAGAATCATAAATTTCTTTGCTTGATTGCGAATATTTGAGACATAAGAGAGAAATGGTTTCATAGGATCAAAAGTGACACATCTTTCATTAATATTCAACTAGAAGTGCATTGCATCCAAATTTTCACTTTTTCCTCAACTACAACCATCTTTGTCAAATTCTCCATTAACTCTTTACAATATTCAAGGAAAAAATTAATCTCCCTAGGAGTCAAGATAAGATTTGTCATTTCCTTAGCTTATCTGAGACTTCCTGGAATTTTTGAGATAGCTTGATTTACCAACCATGCAAGCTTCACGTAACAGTTTTTCCAAAAAACTATCTCACCATTTAGTACCCTAATTTCTTCTTTGTTGATTGATTTCCCCAATTCCCTTTTTCCAAAACATGATTTCCGCATATAACTCTTTAATGAGGATTTTTTTCTCTTCAACATGGCTCATCAAATCAAGTGTCTTTTGTCTTTCCTTCTTCCATTTTGTTAGATTCAATCTTGTGACTTGTTCTACTTCTTGCCTACATTGTTTTTCATCTTGGAGTCTGCTTTCAAACTCTTGCACAACTTTTTTCTAGTTTTTGTTGGAGGTCGTTTAACATCGTTTGTGCCCGCTTTTTAGCTAATTTTTCCATTTTTATTTCTTCTTTTAGTTGTTGATTATCTGTAATTCTTTGTCTCTCTCACGCCTTCCCAATCCAAACTCTTTGCTGCCAACTCCTAAGCAGTCTCGAGCCTTTAGTTTGAGTTCCTTTTCATCCCTTGCTCTTTTGTTAGCTTTTGTTAATGACTGCATTTTCTGAATATTCTCCTCTTGCATTGTTTTCATCATTTGGTGAGACTCTTCCATTTCTTTTATAAAATTCCTTTTTTCTTCTTAAGATTTTGTAGGCTTCTTGAAGTTATTTGAATTTCCTTATGTCAATTGATGGTTGTATCAAAATCTCGTCAATGATTGGGCTAATTTTGCAAAAAGGTAGTTTGACTTCTTGAACCCTTTCCTTTAGCCACCGACGAAAGCTTTCATTTGCCCCACTACATCTTCCTCCCATCTCTTTCCCTTTTCTAATAACTTACTCCCAAGCATGGTTAATTTTTCTAAGTATTGTTGGGTTCAGTTGGTTCATTTTAGAGAAGAAAGGTGTGATTAATTCTTTCGTCAATATGCCTAGTATTAGATAACTCAATTGCCTAAAATCAATGAAGGGTTATGATTGACACACCCTTTAGTCCCTACAAGGGGTACATTAGGGAAGCTCCCACATTGGTATATAACTTCTTATATTTTGTTACAATTTGGGTATCAACGTATGGATTCTTGAGTAAGGTTTACCATGAACTAGGCCCACTCCTTACTTATCTTTATCTTAACAGTGCACCACTTGAAGTCCTTTATAGGAGATGTTGCCTTGTACTTATGGCAACGTACATGGACATTTAACCGAATATACAACACCAGTAAACAACACGCTAACCTTTTCTTCCCTTTTCATAACAAATATTTAAAGCACAATATGTGTCTGCGAGTAATGCTGATGTTGGATTTTCTCCTCTATCCTGACGAGCTAGGAACACATTAATGGTAGAGGGATCTATGTAATCATCAAGGTGCAGAAAGAGAACAAGCCCATAAATAGTGAGAGCCAATACATCTATAAAACCATCCCAATCATTTGCTTCTGATAATTATCCATTCTTTCTGCCAAATAATTTTATGGACTCCCCTCCACTCCATTTCTATTCAGTCTCTTCTCTCTTAATTCTTTCTTTTACACCCTTAGCAAATTTGTTATTATATTCATCGAAGGAAGATGTCCTCGATAGTGGTATGGCTTACTATCTTCTAATTAAATTCCCAAGATTCTCTTATATTCTTCCAACATAGGTGTTATCTGGAAATCTTGAAAGGTGAAACATCTCAAAGGGTGATCATAAAATTAAGTTAATGCAAAAATGGCTTCAGTTTGCATGCTTAACTCCAACAGATCCAAAATATTTCCATACTTTCTTGCAAAGGCTACAAATTTAGTTTCTCTTACCAAACTACTAAAGGATTCCAGGAACTTCATATCAGGCATTTTAACCTTTACCGGCATTGTTCCCTTTGTCTCACTATTTGATCCTATGTCTTTTTTTAGGATATTCTCAATCAACAAGATCTTATGATTCTTCAAAACCTGTTTTATGGAAGAATCTATGTGAATGATTATGCATGTAGAAACTATCATACCACTCTTTTCTTTTAAAAGAAAGAATAAGGAAGTTACATGCTAAAACAAAACGTCAAGTAAGAAAAAGATGTTCCAAGTGTTGGTATACCTAGAGGAGTTCAACTACCTTATTGAACTAATGGCTTTTTAACGAGTGAGTCTCACCAATTGATAACTATTTGTACCCTTCCAAAGGTTTTCTAGAGTTTTATACTCATTTTAGAATACATTCACAAATTGGAAGTGCATCCAAAGTGTGGGCATTCACAAAAAGATTCACGCTCTAGATGAGACTTTCGTGATAACTAGATTAGAATTGCATCTTAAATGGTACCACTAATCGTCTCTAACTCCTTAGGTTACTCTCAGGTCCGGGTGTAGGACCTCACTCGTGTGTGTGAAAAGTGCATTTGTAGTGTGTGAGGGGGGAAATCTTAAAAGTGTAGGACTCCAAAGGTTTTCTAGAGTTTTATACTCATTTTAGAATACATTCACAATTTGGAAGTGCATCCAAAGTGCGGACATTCACAAAAAAAGTCACACTCTATATAAGACTTTCATGATAACCAGATTAGAAATGCATCTAAAATGGTACCTTTAATCGTCTCTCACTCCCTAGGTTACTCTCAAGTCCGGGTGTAGGACCCATTCAAGTGTTTGAAAAGTGCATTTGTAGTGTGAGGGGGAAGATCTTAAATTACTCCATATACAATAGAAACATACGTCATTTAGCATATGGCTCAGTTAGAACAATGCACAAAAAGATATGAGTAAATAACCAAACAAATAAAATAAATAAATAAATAAAGGGTGAAAATAACATAAGTGAAAGTTATTTTGCATAGTTAATTATTCAGGCTTAACTCTCAAAACTCCCTAGTGGAGTCGCCATCTGCCGACACGTAGGTCTCGACAGGACAACAAAAAAGTAATTTAAATTAAAGAGGATTCACCACCAATATTTATTTAGGAAAACATTAAAAAAAACTTTAAATAAAAGTGGTCTACGAAACTAAATTTTGAATTCGGAAGTCAATTACGCGTAGAAAATGTATTAGCACCCTACAAAGTCCCTCCTAAGATAAACCTTTGATTAAATGTGAACAATTAAATAACTTTAAAAATATTTATTTCACCCTTAAAAGGTAAAAACTACTTTATTTTATTTTTGGTTTTAACAGTTTAATGAAAAAACTATTATTGAAAATTTTCTTTTTTGTAAAAATATTATTAGTATTTTTTCATTGACTTATTTTATTTTATTTTTCAGGGTTTGACAAGAGTGAGTTTTTGCTCCTATGTATCTCCATGTGTAATGGAGAATCAGAGTATATGTAGTTTTTGAAATTATTAGTGTATTAGGTTTTTCATTTTAGTAAGTAAATTTTTCAATATTCTTGAGTTTATTTTGAAATATTATTGTTGCAATCAAATTAGAAGTACATTCAAAGTGGTTACGATAATTATTTAGCCTAACCATCAAATCAGAAGTGCATTCGATGTAACAATTACTAAATTATGATAGCTTTTATAATGACTTAATCAAAAGTGCATTTGAAGTAGTCATAATTAAAACTTTATGTTTTTATATAAAAATAATAATTTTAAAGGATTTCACGATAATCAAATCAAAAGTGCATCTAAAGTGATCATCATAATCTTTTTATAATTTACAATAGTCAGATTAGAAGTGTATCCAAAGTGACTATTATTTCTTTTAAATAATTTAGAAGTGCATCTAAAGTGGTTATTGTAATAACCAAGGTTTTATAGAAGAAACCAAATTAGAAGTGCTTTCTAAAGTGGTTATTGTAGTTTCTGTGATGGTCAAATTAGATGGTGCATTCCTTCCTAGCAAGGGACCTTGGCTAGGAGGATTAGAGAGAGGACATGGCTAGGAAGGAGCTTCATGAAGACTTTAGGATCATAGTCTCAAAACTATGTAAATACATTGTGTAGTTTTAGTAGTATTTTGAGTGGGTGTAATTTTCGTAATTTTAGGCCTTGTATTTTGGCCTATAGGTTTTATTTTCTCTAGGAGGTTTGTTTAGTCCCTTTATAGGAGTGTGTTAATTAGTTGGGCTTGGCCTAGAAGGAGTTGGACGTGTGGTTTTTCATTTTCACACCCCTAATTGCTTCTAAAACCCTTCTAACCAACACATGAAGCATGTAGGAGACATGTGGGACCCCTTGTTCCCTCATGAAAAGTGCCACATCTGTTCTCTCTCCTACATGGCTGATCTTGTTGCTTCTTATTTGAATTTGAATTTTAGAAGTGTCATGTCACTTCCCTCCAAAATTCAAATTCAAACTAGAGGGAACATAATCCTAAATTCTAGGGACTTGTTTGGATCTTTCTCTTTTGTGTCTTGGCCTTGTCTTGGACATCCAAGTCCACCCCTCCCTTTATAAATAAACCCCTGACTCACTCTTGTAAGGATCTTGGATCATTTGAATGAAATTAGACTTTGTGAGACTCTTAAGAGTGTCTTCTTCTCTCAAACCTTGAGAGTGCTTCTATGGATTTTATCAAGGGTTCTTTCCCTTATGGCAAGCTTCTACAAACTAGGCTTATCTCTACCTAGAGTGACGCCTCCATCTGCATCTTCTTCCTATTCATCCACATCTTCTTGCACCATTGGAACCTCTTAAAACAAGATCCTAGGGAGAGCATTCCAAGAATGAATCATTAGAAGTGCATCTGAAGTGACCATTGTTAAATATTTCTTTTGTAATAATAATTACTAAATTAGAAATATGTTCTTTATTTGAGATTGGGTAAGATCTATAGGTTGGCTTCCAAGAAGCCTTCTAATCATTAGGAGGTCTTCCTCATATGCATAAGCATCTTCACAATCTGAGTATGATGCATGACCCCCTTCTTCCTCACTCTCACTAGAGGAGGAAGGTTAGCTACTCTCACTACTATAAATGTCTTACCCCTCATGATCATGGTTTTCTTGTTAGTGCATTGAGAAGCAATGTGGCCTTTCCCAGGACATTTAAAACATTTTATACTAGTTTACTTCTCGTGGAAGTTAGTAGTAGGGGGTTTTTTGTCTATATGAGATGTTTTATGGTCTTTAATATGCTTGGGTGGATCCTCTTTAGGGAAACTCTTGGGGAGTTTCCCTTGAATTGGTCCTTCCTTGCATAAGGTTGAGAATCCCTTTTTATTCCTTTTCTCTTGACTTGATTCATCTAGGCTTGAATATGAGAAGAACTCAACTTTATCTCTAATTTCATTAATCAACCCAGTAAGAACTTAGCCATGGTGGCCTTGGGTTCCTCAATTATGCCCGCACTTAGAATGAGGAGCTCCATCTTTTGTCTATACTCCTCTATCTTAGGTTTTGTTTCCTAAGCCTTTGGAGTCTATCCAAAAGGTCTCTTTCATAGTAAGAGGGTATATGCCTTCTACTTAAAGCACTTTTCAAATCATTCCAATATTGTATAGAAGGCATATGAGTTTGGCTCTTTCATTAGTTAACACAACCCACCAATGCATGGCATGCCCTTGGAAGCTTTAGGTTTCCAAGGAGACTTTCTTCTCCTCTCTAACTTCATGACAATGGCATAATTTTTCTACCTTGATTTCTCAATCAAGATAGGCTTCCACATCTTCTATTCCATGAAATGGAGGAAGATCAATTCTAGGCTTACTTGTTGAGGCCACATGTTCATGCTCATGAGAATGGGAATGTCCTCTACTCCTAGGTCTCTCTTCATAATATTCTCTCTCACTCTCACCAAATTTCCTAGAGGGAGAATCATACTCTATATGTTTTTCTTTACTCTCCCACTCTTTTTCTTTTCTCTCTTCCTCTTCTCTTCTCTTTCTTTTTTCCTCTTTTCTTTTCTCTTCTTCATCTCTTTTCTCTCTTCTTTTTTCTTTCCTCTTTCTCTATTTTTCTCTTGTTTTTCTTCTTTCTCCCTCTTTTATTCTTCTCTCTTCTTTTTCCTCATGCCTCAACCTCTCTTCCATCATCCACTCATGAAAGTCCATAGTAAGGTGCTCAAGAGAGTTAACCTTAGAGAGATGTCTTTGGTTAACACTCTTGTTACTAGAGACACTAGCATATGAGTGATTAGGCATATCTAAAGTGACTACATATAGTCTAACCTAGGGTATTTAAAGAGAAGGTGGTTGGTCTCTAGGCCATATGCACAAAAATTTGAGAACTAAATGCCTCTCAAATGAACCCTAAACGAACCTCAAATGAAATGTAGGTCCCTCCCCCCTAAATGACTAAAATACCCTTGTGTCTAGAAAATGAAAGAAATGGATTTTTTACCCCACAAGTCAAGGTTTAAGTCCCAAAATAAATCCTAAACTAATTTGCCCCATAATACAAAGGCTAAATAAAAATATACAATGAAATTCTAAGTGATTAAGGTTCCCAAAAACACAAGGGAAAAACAAGGAAAACAAGCAAAACACTAGGTAGATGCACAAAGTCTGCACATGTCATCATCAATGCTCTTGGTGTAGTATGACTTTTCTCTTCTTCTATTCTTCTTTCCATGGACCTTGTGATGGGTCCTATTTGATACCCCAAGGATGGTCCTCCATCAAGAATCTACTTTAGCAATTCCTGCATTGTTTCTGTTAGTGTTTGTTTGAGTGATCCTGTCAGTTCCATGAACTGAGAATACATGCACATCGAGAGACACTCTATTGAGATATTGAATAAGATTGCATGCAAGCTTTGATGGAGCTCTTTCTCAAGTCTCGTGGTCTTAATAAGTTTTTTTTCTCTCTTTTAAATTCATTTTGTGGTACCAAACATGTTTCAAAAGGTGTGGTGCTTGTATTGTTTGTTTAGATAGACATGAGTATGTGATTGAGTTGTTTGAGTGTTTGATTTCTATCTCTTTCATGATTGAATTAAGATCTTTATGATGTTTTCTTTTTTTATAAGAAAATGTGTAAATATTATTAAGCTAACGGTTGATTTGTCTCAAGGGGAATCAATTTCGTAAGTTGGCTATAAAATACCTTAGCTGGAATAAGAAAAAAGCTCATAAATTTGTGTTTTATCATATGGTAATCGATTACCATACTTAAGTAATCGACTAAGCTGCACAAAATTCAGATCATACATTGCAAGCTCTATGCAATAACCGATCACCTGATCCTGTTAATCGATTATCACAGAGAAGGTGTCATTCTAGCCTATTTTGATTGAACTATAGGTAATTAAGTGCCTACAAATGGTAATTGATTACTCTAGGATTTTACTCACTTTTAAATCCTCTTACAATCAGTTCAGTTTTCTTTAATGAAATAAACAGGTCTTTAGGTTTTCATGAGAGAAAAACTAAAAATCAAGAGAGAAAATCTTTGAAAAACCAAGAAAACCTAAATTGTGTATTGTATGAGCCTCAAGATTTGTGATTGAAGGTGTAAGGAATCAAAGAACACCGCTATCTTTGTTTGGGTATTCTTGATATTGTTCTTTAACCCAAATTTTTTATTTTGTATGTGTGTGATAATCTATTAATGCGTATTCTTAAGATTATTGTTGAATCTCATGATAGAGTTTCATGAGTGAGGCTATTGTGAATGGTAGAGTGTCCCAGTTTAGCAATCTCTTGTAGGGTGCAAGGGTATGCCTCTTTGTGTGTGTTGTTAATTTTTTTGTAAATTGTATATGTGTGGTGTGCATCTATACAATTTTAGTGAAAAGAAGATTTGACAGAAGGTTGAATTCTAAAAACTTGATTTAGGTCATTGAGGAGTAAACCAATATAAACAACCTGTGTTAATCCCTCTCCTTACTCTTTTAGTTTGATTAATATTGTGTAGTTTTACGGCATTTGATAAATTTTGTAATTGTAACATTGAAATCTTGGAATCATATTTGGGTGTTTTGCAAATATTGGATTAAACACATGTTGCTAAATTTATATTAGGGCTTGATTGGTTTGATTTTGTTTTTTAGTTTTTGAAAAGAGTTTTCAAAAACTATTTTCGGGAAGAAAAGAAAGAAAATTGTTTGGTAAGCGTTATTTAAAATTTGTTTTGAAGATGTAAAAATGAAAATTTTCTTCATATTTATTATTTCATTAATTAAAAGCAAAGAACAACATATTTTGATTGTATTTTGGGTTTTCAAAACAAAACTGAAAAGCAAAACTACTTTCAGTTGTTCTTATTTTTTAGTTTTTAAAAACTAAAAAACCAAAACTATTTTCAAAAACTGTTTTCAGAAAACACTACTCAAACGAGTTTTTTAGTTTTTAAATACTAAAATATTAAAAATAGTTTTATAAAATTGATGTCAAACAAGCTCTTAGTCTTAGTATTGTTCCAATCTTGAAAAGAGTTGATTCACTGTGCAAGTTGAATTTTAATTGAATTCTTTTTTAAAAACTCTTGGATAGATCTTGAAGATTTCTTAAAGGGGTAATTTTGTTTTGTAAACTCTGAGATTGCAAAAGTTGAAAAATGATTTTGGAATCTATTCATGCCTTTCTAAATTTCCTTAGGAACCAACATGCTCTTCCAGATCCTTCCATGCCTGAGCATTGTGCTTAGAATCTGCCATAGCCAACAACTCCGAATGGACCATAAAACTAGTTGCAGTTCTAGGAAGACAGAAAGAACTTGAACAACTAAGAGGGAAATCTTATGTCAGAAAAGGTTTCGAGTTTATTATTGCTGATTCAGAGATTATAAAAGAAGGTTACAGTATGAAAATTGTCTATCAAGCAATTAATTAACAACCTCCTACTTATAGTAAGGGGTGGACATGGATTAAATTTTATCTATATCTATTTTAAAAAATATCCGATTCACATCCGATATATATCCATTTAAATGGATATGGATTTTATCCATATCTATTTAAATGGATTTGGATTTTAAAAATAAATTTGAATCTTTTTAAAAATGAATTTGTATTTTATAAAATGGATTTTGATTTTTTAAATAGATTTAAAATAATTTTAAAACCAATTTTAACTTTTTCAGTTTTAATTTAAAGTTACCTAGAACAGTTTTCTCGTTATATACAATAAAGTTACTTTTTCAAACGAAAAAATATGGTATTGATACTAACAACATAAAAAATTTCATGAACACTTGAAAATAGCTTACAAATATATAAAGTAACTTCACAAAAAAATACTCAAGAATGGTAGGTAGAATAAACTCAACATATGCTCAATCATCATAAAAAGAATTCTCATTTCCTTTCTTAACTCATGAGCATATTTTGTGTGGCAAAATCCAAGTTTTTCGAATGTTTCATATGCTTCAAAGAAGTTTCCAACATTAAGTAGGTCGAATTCTACCTTATTTCAACATCCAATGAATATGATCCTTATATTAATTTAATATTAATTTGTTCAACACATTCATTAAATTTTATAAATCTAGAAGGTGACAATCTAATATACTTTCACTACATTTTATGTGTTATGGTGAGCATAAAGAGATTGATGAATTTGTTTTAAGAATTTATGAAAAAATTCAAATTTATTTTTTTAAAAAAATCAAAATACATTTTTAAAATTTAAGTCTATTTAAATAAATATGAATAAAATTAATACATATTGGATGTGGATTGGATTTTAAGAAAATTCAATTCATATTCACGCTTATATAGCTGAATTATTAACAATTTAATTTTACATTAGATAACATAGATAACATGTATCATCAAATCAACGTCTGAAAAGGACAAAGATCAACGCCAAAGATGGTAACAACTTGTGATTGCTGAGGTTCGGCATCCATGGCAGCGAGATGAAACGACGAGATGCACGGTTAGGGTTTTGATTGATCATGATAGAGTGAAACTTTTACTCTTCTCTGTTAACTCTTCCTGGACGAACCTAGTGAGACACTGTCTTTGTTTTAAACTAAGAATTTTTAGTCTTCCAAATTTATAAAATTAATATGAATGTTTAATACATAATTAATACAAAATAATTAATACAAACTAAATTTGAGTTATATAGATTAAATTAATATGAAATAAAATAATTAATAAAAAGTATTTTTATAAAAAACAAAATTTTTATAAGAAAAGTAATATAAATTACTTTAAAGATAAATACAAATATATTCAATTAGGATTATAATAAATATAAATCTTTTTATAAATTAGTTTTTTAATGTATATTATAAGTTTGTTATTATATATTTTAATTTCATATAATTTTATATTAATTTATTATTTTTAATACAATATTAAATTAAGTACAGAGAAAGAATATTTTGCTTTTGTAATTGAAAATTAAAAAACTTATTAATAAATATTTAAAAATAATTTAAGAAAAAAAGTGACAAACCATGAGATATAAAATGTTTTATAAATTTTTATATTTTATTCTTAATCACACACATGATTAAAACTCTTAAGTAATGAAACAAATATATGAAAACTATTAGGGAAAAGAAGCAAAAATTACCACATAGTAAATAAAATATTAAATTACACTAATTATATCTAAGATTTCATGAAATTAAATGGATAGTTTTTTTTATCCAAACAGTAACATTTCTTAACTGAATAAAAATTATTGTGTAAACTCTTGCTTACATGTTATGCTAAAATTATTTTCTATAAAAGACATTGCAACTTGTTACTCTATAGAAATTAAGAATTGTTGCAATGATAATATTACACTATGATTTAATCATATTTTTTTATTTTATTTATATAACTTTTAAAATATTAATTGATAAATTCAATAAACTTATCATAAATTAAAATTATAATTGAAGGTTACTGTAAAAAAGACAATATATACTAATTAAATTCATATTAAATATTAAAATAAATAAGAAAGTTTGAATAATTTTATTAAATTTTAAAGGTAATATGCATAATTTACTTTGAATGAAATTAACAATGACTAACCTTTAGTATTAATAATTGCTTAAAATTTAATTTAAGAAAAAATAAAGTATATTTTACCATGTTAATTGTTATTTCTTTGTAGCTAGAGTAATAAATGTGTAAATAAATAAAAAATTTAAAAGGCTTAAAAATGAATCCTCCATTTTTTTTAAAGAGCCATATTAGTTAAGATTAAGTGATATTCGAAAAAAAAAAAAAAATTGTACATAAGTCATCTTTTACTACATTTTGAAACATATGTATTGTGTGTAAAACATAAGGCATTACCATACATTTTAACTATGTTATCCTTACATGTTACTTATTTAAAAATAATTTATTAATTGTTAAGTTTAATACTCCAAGTTAAACGAGCAATTAAAAATACAAACAATCTTTTTTAAGTATAAACATTGGTTAAACTTCATTTTAAGATTAAAAATAGACAACCTTTATTTTTAAGGACTAAAAATAGAAATTAAAATAATATTTTTATGATTTTAAAACTGTTAGAGAAATTTAACGTAAATATGTTTTTTTTATATGAATTTTTTCAAATTTATAGTTTTTGTATACAAATTTTTTGTTGACCGATTATAGTATACAAACATTTTTTTTAAACATTAAAAAAAATATATCTCATAATAATTTTCAAAAAAGTATGTTTTAAATTTAATAAAAAAATAACATGTTTAAAAAAATATTATGAAATAAAAATTTTAAATATTATGAAATAACAATTTAAATTAAAAAATATAATCTCATTCATTATTTAACAATTATTACAAAATTGAGTTAGATTAAGACTCGAGAAAAGGGGGCAATAGATAGGGAGAGGGAGGCTTTACATGGGGTGAAGTGAAAGGGGTACATAGTAATGAGGTATTGGGTAGCGAAGGGAAAGAGAATAAAAAGTGTGACCAAGAAGATAAATATTTTTTTTTTTTTATTTGTGACGATAAAAGAAGCTACAAAATATAATAAAAATTGTTAAAAAATTTAATTAATAAAATAATAATAAGTAGAATGATACATACCAAAATCTTAATTTGAAAAAATTCATATATCAAGAACATAGTTTAAAAAAAGAAAAGAAATTTTTTTAAGGAACTAAGACTGAAAAATAATTTTGACAATAATTAAAAATAAAAATTCATATAAGCAAGCTACTTAGATAAAACGAGCTATCATAAATATTTATAGGTTAATTTCATTACCTTTGAATTTCTTTAACGGACTACAATTGGACATGAGTTTTTTATTTATTATCATTAAACTTCATTATGTAGATTTTTTTCAATATCACCGTATATTTATTTACATTGGTAGATATATCGACATGACTAAAAGATCATGCATTTTTAATTATTTATCCACATCACGATTATAAAAAATAACAAAACTTAAAACCAAAGTTTAGTAATTTGTCCGAATGATCACAACTGTTTGAATTGGTATATATTTAAAATAATATATTTATTATAATTTCATAGTTCAAAATTAATAACATTATCATAAATATAAACTATCAATATTTAACATAACAATTAATTTAAAATTAAAAAATAAAGTTCAATAACATAATTTCTTACACACATTAATAAGTTATCAATATTTAAAAACTAAAATTTATTTATTTCAAATTATATATTGTATTATGATTAAATGCTTCTTTTTAGATACATCATCAAACTAACATCATTTTCTTTAATGTACCAAACATAATTTTAAGATGTAAAAACAAAAAAAATAGTACATCACTGTTTAACCAGTTTTTTATTTTTAACCAACTCTGTTGAATCCAATCTAACTGCATGACTAGCTAATTTGCTAAGCAAAATTGAATTGTCCACTTCCCCTGTTCTTGGCTGACCAGCTGGTCTCATGCGGTGATGATTTGAATGACAACTGTGGGACATGATATTATTTTTAAATTATGTCATTTTATAAAAATACAAAATATTGTTTAGTTTATATGTCAAGATGATTAAATAGTTTTTATTTTTATAATAATATATAATAGTTTTAATTTGTTAATTTGCTTAAGCTTTTAATTTAATTAAAAGAAATAAAATTCTATTTATATCGGTAATCTATCTAACATAACAAATAACTTTTAAAGGATAGTAAATTTTTCTTTTATAACAGATACCTTTTAGCATTATAAAAATTTCATTTTTTTACACATTAAAAATTATTTTTTCCATGTAACTTGTTTCCTATTTCCTTTACATTACTTTTTTTTCCTTTCCCGAATTTTTCAAATTATTTTTTTAAGACTTTAAAAATCTTTAACAACATTATCTTTTTGCTTTATCTAATATTTTATTTATATTTTATTAATAGAAAAGTAACATTATAAAAATATTACTAAAATTTATTGGTAATATTTTCTTAATAAAAAATCAATATTTTAAAAATGTTACTAAAAGTTTTTAGTAATATTTTTTACATAAAAAAAAGACATTATTAAAATGTTAATAAAAGTTTTTAGTAATATTTTTTCATTATAGCTATACAATTAATTTCCTCTTTAGGTGTGTCTGTCGCGTCCATGTGGGCATATCCGCACAATTATTATAAACTACCACCGGTTAAAACTGATTGCACAAAGTGATAAAAAAATTATTATATTTCCTAAAAGACTTGATTTCAAAACAGAAGTGAACAAAAAGGAAACCAAAAAGAAATAAAGAGGAGAGGGATACAAGAAAACAAAAAAATAGACTTGTAATGAGAATTCATTTACAATTTGTCAGCAATTTTGGACAGAGCATATGTGAGCTTTCCAAGTGCTGCAACTAAAATATCACTTTGTACTTCTGTTGGTCAACAAATATAGTAAACCAATAATATCATAAATGTTCATAATTTTTATTTGAAAATCAATTGATTTTATGACAATATAGCCTAAATGGTGTCAAACCAAATTACTAGCCAGGATTGTTGTATATTCCCTTGTTACAAGGGCAGTCCTTGAAATTTTGAATCAAAATAGACTTAAAACTATTAGAAGCAACACACAGAAGCAAGTTGAAACCAATCATCCATTAATGTGTAGTAAAACAAAAAAAATTATGACTGTTCAAACATTCTCTAAATTTGAGAGATCTTTGTTCTTAAGGAACATGAACATTCTCTAAGAACAAAGAGCTCTCAAATTTAGAGAAAGGTTACTTTCATTCAAATGAGTGTTAAAATGATACAACAGAAGGAAACTCTATTTATAGAGCAAAGCATGAACCATGGGCCTAAAAGACTAATGGTGTCCAACATGCTTAAACAAGGGTTAGTTGGCTTAATTTAGTGTTAATTTAGCATGTGCTCAATTAACACTCATTTAATCCAACTAAAGATCCAAACATGACCCTAAAAATATGGATCTATGTTCCCTCTAGTTTGAATTTGAATTTTGGAGGGAAATGACATGGAACCTTCAAAATTCAAATTAAAATAAGAAGGAATAAGAATCAGCAATGTGAAGTGAGAAAGCACATGTCGAGTGAAACAAGGGGACAAGGGGGCCCACATGTTTCCCACATGCTTTGTGTGTTGGTTAGAAAGGTTTTAGAAGCAATTAGGGACGTGGAAATTAATAACCACACGTCCAAATGCATTCTAGATAGGCCCAACTAATTAACACACTCTACAAAGAGACTATTTACTCCTCCTACAGAAAACAGAACCTATAGGCCAAAATACAAGGCAGAAAATAAAACTAACTACACCCTAAAATCCTAATGACTTAAGGGTGCTTATAAAAGCCTAAAAATGGTTAAATGAATACAATTAAATGAAACATGTCCTAAACTAAGCTCCTTAAAGCTTCATCCAACTCATGTTCCCTCCTTATTGGTCCTAGCTCAAGTCCATGCTAGGTGTGTATGCATCAATCTGGATAATTAAGTATGTTTTGTAATGAAGTAGACTAAAACATGTTGTAAGGAGATGAACTTAGTATGTTGATTATATTTATATGAATGTTGAAATTTAGATGATGTTTGACAGAGGATTGTGCAGTTGAGTTCTGCAATTTGCATAGTTCTTGTTGGTGGTAAGTGTCACCCAGCTAGAATTTGTCTCTGTTTTAGAATTCTCTAGATTGGCACCCAGCGAGAGATCTCGCTTTATTAGAAATTTGATTTAGATTTGAGCCCAGCAACGTATCTCGCTAAGCAAAGTTCCTTAACTGGAACAGTCTACTTCAAGGTCCTTGCTGAACGGCCTGTCTCACTTAGCGAGTTTGTGTAGTACTTGTTATGAGTTATTTTGTTTGAAATTCTATTATACTCGAATTTATGTGTTATGGAACTAAATATTTTTATGATTAATAGTTTTGTTTCAACAGTTTTAAATTATAAAATTATGTGAAATGAATTCAACTTAACCAATAATATTATCTAAAGTATTTTTAATTTTGGGATGTTACACATCTAAAGTTGTTGTTAAATATTATTATCAATGTTGAACTTTCTTTTTTTTATATATTTCTGTTTTTATATATAAGTATTTTTAAATATTATTCAGTTTACATATTTTTTTACACATTTCAATTTGTTGTTCTACATTATTCTTTACATTCAACTTTATTTCATTTTTTAGACACTACTTCTTTGGCATTATATAAACCTTTTAAAATTAATTTTTTATTCATTTAAACTTCTTTTTCAATATTATTTTTCAAATTAAACTTTTTTTTAAATTTTTAAAAAATTACCCTTTTTCTTTATCTAAATTTTTCTTAACTATGTTTTTACACATTTAGTTATTTTGCAACATTATTTTGTTTCAATTTTTTTTCATTTATTTAAACATCACCTTTTTTAATTATCTAAACTTTTCATCATTTTTTTTTACAAATTGAAATTATTTTACAGATTTAAAGTTATTTTACAACATTATTTTTCACATTGGACTTTTTTCAATTTTTAAATCATCAACGTTTTTGAAATATCTAAAGTTTTATCACTTATTTTTTACGCATTTAAATTTATTTCATAACAATATTTTTTTATATTGGACTCTTTTCATTTTTAAACATTTTTTTTTTGTGATGAATCCTACCCCAAAGATCTTCTTCCATAATAGAGGATCAGTTTAGTAGAAGTGGAGGATGAACGATGCTAAAGGAGGTAAGGATGTTTCACCTTCTTTATAAACATAATCATGGTGATGTTTTCTAAAAGAGATGAATCCTTGATAAAAGCTAGAAGTGACTCTTTATAGTTAACTTTGTGACACCCTTATATTCTCATAATCTTAAACGCTTTATTCTTTAATTACAAAATAATATAAAAATTTATTTATTTAAATATTATACTGTACACTTAGGTAGAAGGATTTATATCACATAGTATACACTTATCATCCAAATCTATAATATAACAAATGTAGCATATAAGTAATACATTAGGCTATAGAATAAGCTTTCCAAGATTCTTAATTAATAAAGCTTATAATAAAATTTTAAATAATTAATATACATAACAAAAAATTAGTAACTAATTCTCTCTAGTCAGATACCACACCTAATCAGAGCATCCAACAGGAAAAAAAGGTAAAGAAAAATCAAAACTTCACCACCCATGATATCATCAAGATCTTGCTCACCTGAAAGTGTTGTTCAACCTAAACAAAATGCAACAGCAAACAATAAGGGGGTGACAGTATATTTCACACATGTTAAGATACATATAGAGAGAATTAATAGGCAACTAAAGCACAATAATTAAACACATCACAAGCACATGCATACAATGACTCAAGACTTTTGACTCATGATGACTGATACTCTTAACTATACGTGCATGTGGTACCATAGTTCTTAGCACAAAACAAACATATTGTGTATAAGGTGAAGCAAAAATCACCAAGAACATCCATTTCTGGACCATGCAAACCATAAGGGGCACACCAAACACTGAGTCTAACAACCACCTTAGGTACCCATTACGGGTTAGCTCAAGCTACGAGTGAACCCAAAACATATATTGGGTCTTGCAACCACCTTAGGCACCCATTATAGGTCAACACAAGGCATACAAGAATCCAAAACACACCTTAGGCCTCACAACCACCTTAGACACCCATTATAGGTCAACACAAGCCATAGAGGATCCAAAACACATGAATGCATGCATAGATTGTCGCATAGCAAATCACACATATAGACACATGTCTATGCAAAAACAATACTTAAAACACTGCTAAACAAATTATCGAGCAAATTATCAAAGCTTACACACTACTAAGTAACAACTTAGACTTAACTTTTAATACAAATAAGTTCATCAACACTAATTACTAAAGCACATATTATCATGGCACAAAATCTCTTTCATAACATTGAATACATTCACTTTTTCATATATACAATAAGAATATTACATTCAAAACTCACCACAACATTCGAGTTGTAAGTGAATTAACCCGTATATTTAATATTATAAATTTACTTTTTTAATCTTCAAATTTAACCCGTCAAAACCATAATGAGTCGAGCCAACCCATGAAACCAAACCCATTTTTATAGCTTTAATTAATTAACCTGGCTCAATAATCACACATAGTTTCAAGTCTTTGAATGAAATAACTCAAATAAGTCATTTTGCCATCTAAACCAAAAAAAAAAAAGTTGACAAATGACTTTTTGTACATAGATGTTGAATAATAAAACAATTTTGCGTCTCTGAAGTAAAATACATGTAGTAATATATTTTACTATATTTATATATATATAACAGTCATCTCACTGTCCGCAATTCAGTTATAACATTTTTTTGAGTTGGTGAATCTGTTTTTCAGTGGGGCTTAACTGGTGGTCATTTTTTCCTGCACAGCCGTACCTTATTCATTTGTAACTATAGAAAAAACAGGATAAATAAATAAAAAATTTAAATTCAAAATTTAATATGACCTCTTTATTTAGTAGTAGACTACAGAAAAAATAGAATAAATAAATCGTGTTTATACTATAAGAAAAATTTTGGGTTATCTTAGGACTACGTATTACTAACAAGTAATACGTAGCCCTAAGATAACCTAAAATTTTCTTATAATATAACCGCGATTTATTTATCCTATTTTTCTTAGTAATACGTAGCCTTAAGATAATCCAAAATTTTTCTTATAATATAAACATAATTTATTTGTTCTATTTTTTCTATAATCTACTACTAAATAAAACCAAATAAATAAATTTAAATTCCAAATTAAATACTACTGCTTTATTTAGTAGTAGACTATAAATTGAAAAAATAGTATAAATATATTGTGCTTATACTATAAGAAAACTTTTGTGTTATCTTAGGGTTGTATATTATTTCTTAGTGTATTTTGAAGTTCCTGTTACATCTTAGAAGACTTACAAGAATGTATACCTTGAATAATTCTTTAAGGATCATCACATTTGTGCCTTAGCACATCAGTAATTGTCATAAAAAAGGCAAAGAGTCACACAACAATTTGGAAGGCAACATTTGTACAACATACTCTTGTATGAGCATAAAATGATTATGCTTACACACTTTTTCTTGTTATTAATATAATCTTTCTCTACTTTTTATTTATTGTTTTCTCTCTTATTTTCTTGGTATGATTTCTAAACTTATGCATGAGAAGGTATGCAACAAAGTCAAAATCAAAGGTAGGATGCTAAAATTAGCAGATTACTACGAGGATTCCTAACAAAATTTACCGCAGAAAACAAGAGTCATTTGAAGTGATTAGTGCTTGATGTATCAGGGTAAATGCGCAATGGAAAATTATGTGAATTCAGAGAGTTGGATTCATTTTGCGAATATATCTAGGTTTGAAAATAATAAGTTAACAAAAAAATGGAAATCGGATAAACAAAAAAATAGAAAATATGAAAATGGATGCTACAAGGATGGTGATTTACCCTTGATAAATCAAAAGAATACCATAAGGAAGAATTCCGTGATAAATTCCTAAGAAAAACTCATCTTTCATAAAAAAGGTGAAACTCAATTATGATTTCACTAATTCAATGATTTTCTTTTAAGTACAACTCAGACCTTATTTATAGAATTAAGTAGCTATTCAAAATCATAACTCCTAAAAGAAGAATTAAATACTTCATTATCATGAAATTATCATATATGATTCATTGCATATTATATTAATTCCTAAATTAAAAGAACATTATAAAAATGAAAAGTCATTGTTTTCTGGATTCATATCACTCCCTTCTTCCAAAAGATTTGTCCGTGAATCTAAGGATTTATTTTCCTACCCTTTTTATTCGCTTAACAAACAAAATCAACCTTCAGGATCATGTACAATTTGTAAAAATTTATGCATCAAAGAAGTTTTCCTTTTTGGTGTCCAAACCTAGACCTTCAAATTTTTCTCATGAGTTTGAACTTCAACAGTGGATTAAATGTAAAATAATGCTCTAGAAGTGATATCAATATTTTTCTTCCTCACATATGGCAATTTGTGTGTTGTATACTCATGATCATGTACATTCAAAATATCAATAGAAGAAGAAAACCCACTAGCAGTTAAAATTTTAACATTTTTTTCTGTCTTTCTCTTTACTTTTCTCTCTCTTCCTCTTCACTATTTTCTTTTTCTAATTTTCTCTTTTCATCTCTCTCTTTTTCTATTTTCTCCTTAAACTTTTATTGATCATCAGAAATTTAACTTGGTGTCAAAATTTTCAAATTAAGCTTGTGTCCTTCATACACCAAAGAAACTGAAAGTCTTTCAGGATTAATCTCTTTATCCTGCAACCAAGACCTCCCTAAAAGAAAATGACATGAGTCCATAGGAGCAATATCGCATGTCACTTCATCTACATATTTTCCAATAGTGAATCTCAACTTAGTTTGTCTAAGATGAAGACTCGATAAATTGAGTTTATTCACCCATCTTTGGCTCACCACGTTGCTACAACTTCCTTCATCAACTACGAGTAAACACAAATGACCTTCTATTAAACACTATATATAAAAAATATTCACCATAGTTTCAAACTTAGAGTCGAAGCTCTGATACCAACTGATGTAAATCCAAAGGGGTTGGATTCGTTTTGCAGATCTATCTAGGTTGGAAGATAATAAGTTAACAAAATATACGAATTGGATACACAAGAAAATAAAAATGATGAAAATGGTTTGATGAAGGGATAAATGACACCACTTTCAATGATGAAAGATAAAACATGTGATGTCATAAGAGTGATGATTTACCCTGATAAGTCTACTAGAACTCCACATGTAAGAATTCCTTAACGAGTTATTAAGAGAAATTCATCTCTCACAAAAAGGATAAAACTCAATTATAATTTCACTAATTTAATAGTTTTTTTTATTACAATTCAGCTTCTATTTATAGAACTAGGTCACAGTTAAAATCATAACTTCTTAAAGAAAAATTAAATACTCTACTATCATGCAATTATCACATTTCATTAATTACATTTTACATTTATTCTTAAATTAAAAACTTTATAAAAAAGGAACAGCGATTATTTTCTAGAAAACCTACATAATATATATGGTATATTGAAAAATGTACGTCAACTGGTATACGAGAAGAGGATTATAGTTTTATAAAATAAAAACAAAAAAGTTGAGCTTGATTATTGTGAGTACTAGATATTTTTATTGACTGAGTTGTGTCCCTCAAATAGATATAATTCAATCAACATAAATCAGTTGAATCTAAATTTCTAAAAGCGACTTTTGAGTACGTGTTTTTAAAGAAAAAGTCAAAATTAAATTTGTCTTTTTTTTTTTTGTTGTGGTAATAATCCATTGGTTAGGTTGCCCATGTTCCTGTTTTTTGTTTATAGGCTTTCCCATGTTCTTGTTGAATTCGGTTGTAATGTAATTGATTTGATATGATTCCATTTTTTCTTTTAATTCAATAAGGGCCCGAAGGTCTATTTGATTGCAATTCCATGTTTGAAGACACTGCATCCATTATGAGTGAATTGTTTTTTAAGAAAAGGGATGATGCGTGGATAGTAACTAGTTTATTGAATTTGATAATAATGATTGAAAAGTTATAATAACAATTATTTGTGATTGGTTATTGTTTTACACTATTATTATATTATCTAAGTAGTTTTTGAAATACACTGGTATTTTTAAAGTATCTAATATTTTATTTTCAAATGCTATTTGATTTTAGAACCTGTTTAGGTAGTTTTCTCTAGAAATTCTTTTAGAAAAAGAAATAAAAAAAAGTAAATAAAGTTTTTTATAGACATTTTTAAATAAAAAATTTAATTAGTATGTACAGTTATACACTAAAATCCCATCAAAACACAATTCTTCCTGACTATTAAAATATTAATATTGTAAAGTTAATAAATTTATTATAAATAAATTATTATTCTGTGTAAAACTTTTTCAATAAAAAATATATATTTAAAAAAGTAAATCAAGCTAATTTTAGTTAATAAGTAAAAACTTTCTTAGATATGTGGATGTTTTTCAAAAATTAACTAAGAAAAAATCTCACATCATTCAAAAAAATTATAAAAAAAAAATTTTAATTTTTTTCTTAAAAATGCTTTTAGAAAAAATCACTCGTACACAATTACACAGCTCAACATAAAATACTTTTCAAAATTTAAACTTAAAAGGAATGGTTGACTGTGGAAACTGTAATTTCAAAATTTAAAATAAATCACAAAACATGGGTTGTCAAGACTCAAGTCTGCTATGCTTGCAGGATTTGACACCTGAACTCGAATTTGTCAAGTTAAACTTCAGTCTAGACTTGTGGGACTCGAGCATCATTCTCTGCACTCGATTTTGTTAGTCTATTAGGTCCAATTTCAAGTTTTCAAGGTTATTGGTCAAATAATTATAAAAGTGCTTATTTAATGAATTTATTAGACAAGCCTGAGTCCTAAACTTTAATTCTCCAATCCTTAGACTTGAACGTTGATCCCATAGTTTATTTTTTCTTCTATTTTTTTGTTTTGAGTAGCGGTGGCACAATAGGATGGGTCAGGTGGTAGGTACGCTAGCCCATCTCATTTTGGTTTACTAGGTTGGTATTTTAGTTTATTGGTATGTTCTGATCTAATCCGTCATTAGGGTTTAGCGGATTAACTCATTAAGAAAATAAAATAAATTTTTTCATGAATTTATTTGTCATTTATTTTTATAAAAGCGTAATATTGTCAAAAAAATAAAATTAATTATGTAAGATTTACTTTTTATAATTTTTGTATTTATATTTGTAAAATTATGATTTTTTAAGAAATAAAAAATGATTTTTTAAATAAAATTTTATATTATCTTTTAAAAAAACAAAAATACATTTTAAAATTCTGACGGGGCGGTCCACTAGCCTGCAAACTCACGTAGTGGGAGATTTTCATTTCATACGTACCCCTTTTCATGTAACATGTACTTGCCTAAATATTAACCTCACTTGCTCACCTCTCCAAACTAAAATAACCTATTCTACGAAACAAGATGTCCGAAGAAGGGAGAATTCTTTTTCTTCTCTCTGTCTTGTCTGGAGAAGGAAAAAAAATTTTCCTTCTTCGGATGCGATTGTCCGTAGAAGGAAATTATAAAAATTTTATGTTATAATTTTATATTTTTATAATAATATATTTTATTTTATATTTTAAAATTTATTGTAATTAGAAAAATTATTTAGAATATTTATATTTTTTAAAATTTTATATTATAAAATTTAATTATGAAAAAAGTAATAAATTTTATATTTTATTTGTTTCATATATTAAAAAATTTATTTTAATTAAAAAAATTATTTATAATATTTATATTTTTAAATTTATATTTTAAAAATATAATTTATTTATAATATTTTAACAAATAAAATTTAATTACGGAGAACCTTCTCTATAATCAACTTTTATATTTTATTTATTTTATATTTTAAAGTTTTATTTTAATTAAAAAATTTTATTCATAATATTTATATCTATATTTTTAAATTTTATATTTTAATAATATAATTTTTTAAAATATTATTAAAATTTTATATTATAATATATAAAATAAATAGAAAATAAGATTTAATTATAGACAACTTCTCCCTAATCAAATTTTATATTTTAAAATTTTAATTTAATTAAAAAATTTATTTATAATATTCATATTTATATTTATATTTATATTTATATTTTTTAAAGTTTTATATTATAATATGTAAAATAAATAAAATATGAAATTTAATTACGGAGAACCTTCTCCATTATCAAATTTTATATTTTATTTATTTATTATTTTAAAATATTATTTTAGTTAGAAAATTTATTTATAATATTTATATTTTTAAATTTTATATTTTAATAATATAGTTTATTTACAATATAATTTATTAAAATTTTATATTATAACATATAAAATAAATAAAATATAAAATTTAATTATGGAGAACCTTCTCCTTAATCAATTTCATATTTTATTTTTTTATATTTTAAAAATTTATTTTATTAAAAAATTCTTCTACTTAATCAATTTCATATTTTATTTTTTTATATTTTAAAAATTTATTTTATTAAAAATTTTATTTATAGTATTTATATTTATATATTTTATATTTTAATAATATAATTATTTATAAAATAATTTTTTTCCTTCTTCAGACAAGGCTCTCTGTAGAACATGTTTTTCTTTAACTAATTAAATGGGGTATATTTATTTTTTAATATTAGTAGGTGTTTTATGAATTTTTTTTATGTATTAAATGAAACTTCTGTCTAATAATAGGAAGGACTAACAATTTGATCATCCTAATTATAGTGAAATATCTCATCTAACCCATTTTCAACATGTGGAGCACCCTTTTTGCCACACTTAAGAGTAATTTAGTTGTTAGTTTGTTTTTGACAAAACTTAATCATCGAAACTTCCTTTTTGCCACCTAGTTTTGACTTGAGAGTAATTTAGAACTTAATCATGGAAACTTTCTTGGATAGTATTATTAAGTGCTTGGAAGTTCTTCATTTTTTCTTTTTCTCACTTAATCTCTACACATGGCTTCATTTTCTTTATTTAATTCCTATGTGTACACGCGCGTGTAAGTATAATATAATGATTAAAATTAATTAATTATTATAATTATTATATTTAAAAAATAAAAATAAAAATAAAGTTTTTTGCACTTACTTTTTAAGTAAGTTAATTTTATCAATCAAAATATTATATATATATACATATATATATATATATATAGATTGAGATCAACCACTTATTTTTTTTTCTTCCCGCATTTATTATTTGTTACTCTATTTTTTCTCTCCTCTATTTATGGCTGAGATTTTTCGGATATTCTTCTCTCTTCTCTTTCAATGGCTTAGATTTGTTATTTTCACTCTCATATAAATATGACTTTCTTACTAGATATGTCCATACATACATATTATATATATATATATATATATATATATATAAAGAAAAAAAGTTTTAAGTTGTAATCATAATATAAAATACATTTAATTTGAAACTGACAAACAACAATCAAAACGGAAACAACCTTAGCTCAAAACACATACCATTAAAACATGACATTTGCTTTTCGCACTCTAAAATTTCTATTTACACCCCAAATTTTCTTAAATATTCAAGTTGCCCTTCTAAGTTTATTATAACATTATGCACCCTTTTTTTTCTCTGTTCCTTCTTCTCTTACTCATTTTTACGTTGTGGTTGCTCAAATTATTTGATGCTTGTTTGCCATTGTAGCAAGGTTGTTCAGGTGACTTCAACAAGAAACGTTGTATTATTTCCTCATTGTAGCACTACACTTCAAATGAGCTACGTTAAAGTTTACTCATTTTCACAATTATGGATCAATGGATTTGCAATTGAAATTTTTTTAAGTGAACTACAAATCACATGATTTGCAATGAAGAAATTTTTTCCCCTTAACTATAGATCCATTAATCAGCAATCATGCTTTCACATAATTGTGAATCACCTATTTCGCAATTGATAAAATTTGAATTTCAAATCGGGTGATCTTCAACATATTTTTTTTTTATTTTTAATATATTTATTAAATTGTTATTTGTTTTCTTTAATGTTTTTTAATCATTTACCCGAGTTGAAAACATGGAACAAGACTATTTGAACATTGGATTCAAAGAAGTAAATATGAATTAGATTGAAATTGATATGCAATTGGAAAAAATAACATGCAAATGTGGAAATAGGAACAACAATGTTGACTGTAGTGAAACATCCACAATAGACAACGTAATTTAATTGTTAATTTTAGCACTTTATTAAATCTTAATTGACTGACAAGGAGATGCAATTAGACAAAAATAACATGCAACTATGGAATTAGTAACAACAAAATTGACTATAGTGAAACATACACAACAAACCACGTAATTTAATTGTTAATTTTTAGCACTTTATTAAACCTTAATAATGGATGTTATTGATTTTGGTGTCTTTTTATTTATGTAGGTGTTTCCTAGTTGTGATGAAATGATTAATTTGGCTCATGACATTACTTTCCAACGTGGATTTGTAATTATCATAATGAGGTCACACGTAACCAATTGGAAATTTAGAATGAAAACATACATCGTTTAGGGATGGAGAAAAGGTGGTAAATACAAATGGTACAAGAATGAGCTCGTCCAAAATACAACTAGAAGTAGAAAACATAAGTGGGTAGGTGTCCATTTAAACTAAGGAGGAGACCATTAAAGAATAATTAAGGGTGAATATTTAAGATAATTTATGGCTCTCATAATCATTATCTAACTGAATATTGTATATTCACTTATGTACAGTAAGTGAACAATCAAATGTTCTTCATGATTTTTTCTAGACTTACTCTAATACAATTAAGTTGTTGAATGCATTTCGTATTATTCTTCTAATAGACAATACTTATAAGATTAATAGTTACAAGATATCGTTACTTATAAGACCTACGTCATATATTAAGGGACACAATCTCCTAAATTCACCACAAGGATTTAAGGATTTATGACATATGGCCCAAACGTTGCCATTTCTTGAGGTGACGTAGTTGATCAAGTAGTGTCTTATACAAAGGAAAACTTAAACAAGATGCACCATTCCAACACTCAGCACAAGGAAAAGTCTTCTCATAATCATCAGTTAAGCCTCCCATGCTAAGTCATGAAAATGTTCGTATATTCGTGTCTATGCAATAAACAAACATTAAAAGGTAGTCACATAAGTAACAATAAATATTAAGTGCACATAAGTATTGCATTACTACTTGTATTGTATATGTGTTGGGAAACAACCTACTTGCTTCGTAGAAGCCTAGCTTACATCACATAGGGTTTCATACATATAGGTCAATGCAGCTACACACTATAAATATGAAGCACATATGTGGAGATCCCTAAACAACTCCAAAATATCCACCTCAATATATGTGAAGCTCTTATTAGAAAAGATCGAGCAACTAACAAGATGCAAAAGACAAAGTCTTAGCAACCATGTGCATGGCTCCTCAATAGGCGTGCCTCATACATTTCCTTGAGAAAAGACAGTATACTACACTACATTTCTTGTGGTTTGTTTTGGTTCAAGCCTTTTCATATGTTACCCCAAGTAAGTCCCTCAAAACTAAGATGAGAGTATGTTTGTCCAGCTACCTCAATGAAGCACCCATAATTGGTAATGTGGAGCAACAAGCAAATATCGTCAAGTGTGATTGTCATTTCGTCAACAAGGAGGTGGAAGGTGTTTTCTCTTTATGCCACCTCTTTGTAAAAGCACAAATTAAGCCCTTGTCAATGTTGTCTCTAACACAACCAACCATGGGATACAACCTAGCATCTAGGACAATGTCCCTAAAGCACAATTCCTATGTGTAGATGTAGTAGAATGCATTCATCCTTCCTACTAGGCTTGTTGTGTCCACTTCTTGTTCTAGCCATATCTACGATTTAAGTACATTTAGCAGAACAGTCAATGCATAGCACAAAACAAAATCACCAACATATTGCAAAGTCATATTTAGATCAATTGATCTACAATATTTGAAAATACATTGCAAATCAAGTGGTCTGCAAAGCAAAATGCATATTTTGAATCAACTGATCCACAAAAAGTTCTCACATATTACAAACCAGTTGAGCCTTAATATGCCCTCTATAACATCCCATAATTTCTAATACTTAATTAACACTATATTGACTACTTCTAATTATTTTTAAAACAAAATAAACTCGAAATAAATTTTCGTTTCAACTTCCCAGGTAAACACTCAAATACTTATCACTAATACACATCATCCCACCATTTCTATTCAACATACATCTATGACTAATGAAAAATCAAACAAAATAAAATATGTTATACACTGCCCCAACTCGCCAAGCGAACCAAGTCGCCCAGCAGGACACAGGGTAACTCGCTCAGAAAGGACATTGATATATATTTTCCTAGTAAAAGGACTTTGCTTAGAGAGATGCTTCGTAAAAGAACTCCTGTTGGGCGAGACCCTTCATCCAGGTAGGTCATGTAGATTGCAGAACTCTACTGCATGACTCCCAACAAAATACATCAAATTTAAACTAGTTACACACTATTCAAACTTCAACATTCATACAATACATTAAGTTTATCATGGTACAACATATTTCAATTAATTTCATTACAAAACAAAACTGAGTTATCCATATTGTTCTACATTTTAATAATTACACCAAGTTCAAAAGATGTATAAGATTATACAAAAGTTCATCCCAAACATCTTATACCTCAAGTTAAGTCTCCAAGTGCAGTTATAGCTCATCTACCTGTCCCACATTATCATTACCACTATCTGTTCTCGTGCAAAGCATGATCATCACAATCATATAAAACAAGCACATGTGTAAAGGTAAGCATAGGATAAAAGACACTTTATTATTATATTATAATTATGCACTCACAAAGTATAACAACCAATGCATCACCCTTATATTCCACCTGAACATTAGTAGTCACAACCAATCAATCACACTTATGCTCTACTTGATCATAAGCACTAACAACTAATCAATCACACTCATGCTCTACCTGAACATAAGCATTCACAACACTCAACTTACACTTTCCAGAAAGACTAACTATATTGAATTTGAATACTAAGGTAATGCCCATTTGACTTCCCCCACACTGTTATCTAGTATCTATTTGACTCATCTGATAACCAGTTGAAGTTTGATCTTACTCATCTGATACCCAATTGATGTCTCCCAAATCTAACATAAGTTGTTGTATGAATATGTCCTATTGGTGTACTATCATCATAACTAGGCCTAACACCAACAAATTATTAGCATAACTAAGCCTAGCATCGCATAATTGTCATATCCGGGCCTAGCACTAGGATCACTTGTCTTGTGGGTGTATTATAGTCATGATCGGGCCTAACACCAGATGCATTATCGTCATAACCAGGTCTAGTGTCATATCACCCCAATGCTCATTATTAGTGAATTGTAAACTCCAAACCCAAATCACAACTTCAACAACTCATCACCTCAACATAACATCTTTTATATATATATATATATATATATATATATATATATATATATATATATATATATATATCACTGCAACATGGATCACAACATAATCCATCAACAATAATCATCTGCCAAATTCTCAAAACATGCATCAACTCAACACATAATCATTATCACTAACCACACCAACATGTATTTCATAATAGTTTCAATCACCAAATCATCATCAAGAATTAATTTATCACCAAAATAATTTATAAACATCCACTGTCAAAATTCTCATGTTGTGGTGATATATATATATATATATCACCGCAACATGGATCACAACGTAATCCATCAACAATAATCATTTTCCAAATTCTCAAAACATGCATCAACTCAACACATAATAATTTATCACCAAAATAAATCTAAGTATGAGATATTAGATGGGAGATGGATGATTCAGGGGAATCGATGTTCAAGATGGTGGGTAGATCTTCATTCTTCGAGGATTAGAATCAACAAGGTTGGTGGTCTCGTCATGTTAAAAGAAAGTTAGGAAATGGAGAGGAGGTTTTGTTTTGGCATGATAAATGGGCAGGGGATAAGTGTCTCAGTGTTAAGTATAAAAGATTATTTAGATTAGCAGTCCACAAAATATATCGGTCAAGGAGATGAAGGAGAAGGGTTAGAATGGGGGTGGAGATGGAGGAGGAGGTTATTTGCATGGGAGGAGGAGTTGTTAAGTGAGTTAACTACATATCTGGAAGGTTTCATTTTTAATGTAAGGGTTAAGGATGAGTGGGTGTGGAGCATGCATGGATCAGGGGAGGTATTCTGTTTCTTCTGCTTATAAGGTCATATCTTCAATGTTAATAACTACACATGATAAGCTCTTTGACTTATGTTGGGCCAAAGGGGTGCCTCCGAAAGTTCAATGTTTAGTTTGGAGGTTGTCGTAAACATGTTGCTAACTAGGATAATATTTTAAGACGGCAAATAATTGGTGAGGAAGCAATAAGTTGCACGATATGTGGAGTGTTATTGTAGTACAAGTTATGTTCAGGAAGACTAACAATAATGTTATACAACAAAGTTAACGTTACATTCTCTTGTATTACAGGTAATGAATCTCATACTGTGTGCTTAATTGGTGAATTTTTTTCTTTTTTTTACTTATTTTTAAGAGCTGTGTAATTTTATATGACACTCTTTGTGCGTGTCTATTTAACTTTTACATCATTAATAACATTGTTGGCTTATAAAAAAATAATACTTTTAACATTGACAAATGCCTTAATAGTTTTCAATTTTTCAACTTTTAACATTTTAGCTCTCAATATTTTTATAAGGCAAATAATTCTATTGAATCGAAAATAATAAGATATGTTCCCTTTATATAAAACATTACTTTAGTTGTTTTTTGTGTCTACGGTCCTGTGTCTGCAATGGTGCTTGCCAATATTTTAGACTCTATAAAGGAAATTAAACTCACTTTTCATGAACTACAATAATTAGAATGAAAAATATTAATAAAATTATTAGACTGTAAGTCAATTTGTATATAAAATCTTATTCAATATTATCTGAATCTTTTTTTCTTCTGATAGATATCTAGCTAGAAGTAAATTTAGATAAGTAAGTATGAGAGCAATCATCAATAGTATCTTAAAAAAAATATCAATTAAAATATAGTATTGATAAAATAAAGGAATAATATGAGAGTGAGGCAAAAGACTGTGGGTTGAAGAAATTGAAAGCATGTTATGCCAGCTTCTGTCTCTCATTGGATCCTCTTTGTTCCATTTCCTGTGTCGGCTGTGTCACTAGCACCGAATTTTAGCATTCTTTGTAACTGATGACAATTTTTTTTGTTTTGTTTTGAGGGCAAAAATAAATTACTTTTATTTATCAGTAATACCAGTAGTAGCAGAAGCTGACAAATATTAAATTAAGCTCCAATACATAGAACCGTTTTGATGATTGACAAAAATAAAATTAATAAAACACCAAAGAAATTATATGGATCTAAAAACCTTTCTCAGAAAGAACACGACACTGTTTGACAGACAGACACGGAAAACATGAAAAATGTCATAAAGAACAATAATTCAAATAAATAAAAATAATATATGAGTTTAGTCAAATTTTG
Source organism: Psophocarpus tetragonolobus (assembly GCA_037954015.1). Lineage (NCBI taxonomy): Eukaryota > Viridiplantae > Streptophyta > Magnoliopsida > Fabales > Fabaceae > Psophocarpus > Psophocarpus tetragonolobus. The sequence goes on along the minus strand of CM075691.1, from coordinate 36,697,917 downwards.
ATATTTTACTAGTGCTATTGTTTAATATTTTAATATTGAATTTTAAATAAATTTTATTACCATATTCTTTTTTACTTTTTGTAGCAATTCGTTTTTCACTTCAAAAAATCTATTATTTCTCTTTTCAATTGTTTTGCATGATAAATTATGATCCAACTTTTCCGGACAATAATTAATGTATCATATTTTTAATATGAATTCATAGCGTATAGGCTTAATTTCATATTACTTTTGTAATTTTAAAATTTTTAATTTAAGACCTAGTTTTCCACCTTTAATATATCTAGGACTCATGTTAGATGGAAAGTTAATTGCACTAGAATTAATGTCAATGTTGACTTGAAAATAATAAACTAATATGTATCTTAGATGTTTCCTTATATATAAATAAATTAACGATTATTATAAACAAATAATTGATTATTGTATAAATAATTTATTATGGTGAGTCGAAAATTTATGTACTCTCACATAATGACATATCTTAATCTGTTTTTCATTATTATTAATATATTTAGCTTATAGAAAAAAATTGACTCTATTGCAAAGCACATTAAATGAATATACAAAAGATCGTTCAAGTTATATAGTTGGTGTGTTAGTAGTGTGTCGGATATCCAAATGCTGAATTGATTCTGAATCCCCTCGCATTGTGTTTAAGTATGTTTGATAATTTCTTTTTACGACTTTAGAGGAGACACATATTATGTTTTTGTTTGGTTACTAATAAATATTTTTATTTAAAAAATTGACAAGATTTCATCCAATGTGAATATCAAGATAAATTTTAAAAATTTAGAGTTAAAATATCTTCAATTAAAAATTAGAATTAATATTTTTGAAATTGTAAAAGTTGAAAGACAAAAAATGTGTTATTAAGTGTAATATTTATAATAATTTTTTTTTATCATATAAAGTACATATCAATAAAGAAAAACACTAAACATTAGTATTTTTTTATAAGTCACTAACCATTAGGATATAAAATTATTAGTATAAAGTTAGTAGAGAGGGGGGATGGGCAAGAGTATCAAAAGGGGATTAGAATAACTTCGTAGAAACCAAAAAGAAAAACTAACCAACATGCTAACATCAAAAGGGAATTAGAATAACTCGTAGAAACCAAAAAGAAAAACTAACATGCAATTAACAAGTCAGTAAATCTTAATTAACTATGTGGCTCAGATTTGAAAAAGTTAACTGATGATTATATTTATGCCAAAACTTTGATTCTCACAACCAATTAAGAAAGAAAAAAAAAAATCTCTCACATGCTCACATTCTATTTCTCTTTAACTGCACTCTTCGCGTTACTCAAATTTATTCTATTAATTTGTAGCTAATTCTTAGAATAAATTAACTATGATATTGAAGAAATAAAACAAAGTAAAAACTAGATAAACATTTAGAAAAAATGAAATGTCTATAATTTTAGTACAGTAAAAGATAAAGAAAAAGGGAAAATATATAAGATATAATAACAAATGTTATAAAAATAAAAGAATCATATTACATCTAATCTAATCTATTTAATATATATATATATATATATATATATATATATATAAGAAAACTTGGGCTTTTTAAATTACCTTTTGTCCTAAATTAATTTTTTGACAAGTGTCTCATTTTATGTTTTATTGTTTTTACTTTTTTAATTTCTTTTTGTTTAATATTTCTTTTAATATGCTAAAATTACTTTATTAAATATATTTCTATATTTTAATATTGTATATTTGATATGCTAAAAATTAATATTAAATATATTTTAATATATTAAAAATAATTTTAAATTTATTTAATAAAAATATCTTAAATTAATTATTAAAATTTTTCAAATATGATTAGTCAAAAATGCCATAATCATTGTGAAGTTTAAAATTTTTTCTATAAAAAATATATTAAATTGCATTGATTTTAATTTATCTACCATATAAACTGCACTATTATTCATGGAAGATATATATCATGTTTGATTAATATTTGTTAAACATATTTAGTGGGATAACTTATGACTACTATTGTTTTTAATTTTTTTTTCTGATGAGTATTTAATAATATTTATTTATATTTATTAAATTCTACAAAATTGTTTTAATTTTTTTATAAAATAAGTTTTATTTACAAATAATATAAGATAATTTTATCAGAAATCATATAAAATTGTTTTGAATAATTTAATAGATAAAGTTTTTATCTGTTACATAGTCAAAACTTTCATGCTAAAAATGTTTTTAATTCTAATTTGTTGTTTATCTATATACAAAAATAATAATTTGACATTATGTTGAATAAATTTATAACAAATAATTAATATTTATATAAACATATTTTTTTTTACATAAATATTAATAATATAATAAAATTATAAAATAATTTAAATTATTTACTCAATAATATTATAAATTAAGTTGTCATTTTTTAGAGAGGATATGTTCAATAAATATCTTCTAATAAAAAAAATTCAATTAATAGCAATTACACATCAAGACTATGATTTATGTTTGGCCTAATAGGTAAGAAGACCTACATGTGATCTACGATTTAGGAAAAATATAAATATATAATAATATATTAAAAATAATTTATTAAATATACTTTACAATAAAATCATTTTAACTTACTTATTTATATTAAATAAATAAATAAAATTAATTTCAGTTTTTATTAAGACAAATATCATTTCTTAGAGAATTATTCTCAATATCGTTATGAATTATAATTTTTTTAAAAATTCAACTTAATAACTTCATATATACATTTTTTATCAATATTTATATAATTCTATTAACTATTTTTCATAAATGTGTATATGACACATATTTTAAATTAATTTAAAAAAATATCTGATGACAAAATAGTTTTAAATTATAACTAAATAATACCATCAATTAAATTAGTTTTAATTTTTATAATTTTTCTTTTAAATTTTTTCTTTCTAATTTTATTTTTTTCATTAATTATATTTTTTTTTACAATTTTATGTTAAATTATTTATTTTTATTTTTATTCTTTTATTATTTTATATTTCTATATTACTTTGAGTACATTAAAAATTAATTTATTAAATATTTTTCTATATTTTTAATTTTTGTATTTAATATGTTAAAAAATCTATTAAATATGTTTTAATATATTATAAAATAATTTTAAATTGATTTAACAAAAATTCTTAAAATAAATTTCTTTTGATTTATTTACAGTATAGATCACAATATTATTTTATTAAAGAAACTGATTAATATTTATTTAACACTACTATCTATAGAAATCATAATTATTATGAATATTAGTTTTTTTTTTCTGTAAAACATCTTAAGTTAAAAAGTTAAATTTAAAGTATTTACAACATATAATTCAAGAAAAAATATTAGCAGTTACACACAATTAGTCAATTAACCTGTGTATACATATGGGAAATGTACTAATTAAGTAATTATTACTAGGAGTGAACAGGTTAGATTTTGTTGGGTCGGTTCAAGACCGAACCTAATCATTAAGTTGAGTTGGGTTGAGTTTCCACTTGTCCTTGAACAAGTTGGGTTAGGTTATATTGGGTTAATTGTGTCATAGTTTTAACAAATACTTTTTTAAAATTATTTTTTAAAAAAATAAATTTTAGAATTGGTTTTTTTTTTAGCTTGTTTAGGATATTTTTTTAAAAAATAAACTATATAATTGTTATAAATAAAAATAAAAAATAAATTATAGTTACAAATTATATATCAAAACTAAAACAAATTAAAATTAACATACAACTAAATTTCAAGCAATAATAACTAAATAAAAATTTATCCAAAATAAAAGTAAACACAATTTGTCAAAATCAACCAAGTCATACAAATAAATACAAACTACACAATTTATTCAAACTAACAAAAATATAATATCAAAAGAAACATAATCTTAAATAATAATAATATATAATAATTTAATATTATGGTTTGATTAGATCTCGTATTTAACTTATTGAATCTGTCTCACAACCCATAGTGGATTAAGTTTGATTGGATTGAGTTGGATTTCATTCAATCATAAGAAAAACTCAACCCAATCTCTTAAGGTCAGATTAGGTCGTTGGGTCACCGACCCAATAAACACCCTTAATTATTATTGAAAACTCTAAGAGTATGTTATGAAAAAATATAAAAATACGCTATAAAATGTAATTTTGATTCTTCTTATTTTACAATTTCATAATTTTCATCCTTCAATTTTTAGTTTAAACATTTGATTTCCTAGTTATTAAAATTCATGATATTTGTAACTCTGAGTTCATCCACAATGTGTTAAAAATTAAACAAGATAAATTTTTGGTTCACAATAAATTACTATAAATTAGATATGTGGAAGTCAATGGTGGAGATGGTGTGTAAGAGATTGCAGTCTTTTGGAAATAATAAGGTTATTCTAGCTAGAAGGGTGATGATCATTAAGGCAGTTTCGTCAGTTCTTCCTATTTATTTTCTTACATTTTTTAAAGCTCACAAATGTATTATTTCTCAACTGCATGCTCCATTTTCTAAGTTTCTGGGAGGTGGTAAAGAGGAAAAAGGAATGTGACTTTGGTATCCTAGGAGAAAGTATGCCAGAGGAAGGAGGAGGGAAGATTGGGGTTAAGAGATTTTGGGAAGTTTAATAAGGCATTGTTAGGTAAATAGATATGACATTTGTAGGTAGAACAAGAAAGTCTCTGGGGTGAAGTTGTTGCGTGCCAAGTATGGACGTCATGATGGGACTTGGGAATGCAGGAGTTCACAATGCTCCAGATGGTGGGTGGACTTGCAATCTATAGGGATGAGGGGAGTAGGGAATTCAAGTTAGTGATTTAGCAATATTAGGCGCAACATTAGAGATGGGAGGAATGTTGCTTTTTGGAAGGAGGTTAGGGTGGGGATGACTGTTTTGAGGAAGATTATCAAAGGCGGTATAAAGTAGCAGTGAATCAAAATGAACCCAGAAGGAATTTTTCTTATTAAAAAATTTTGCTTATTAAAAAATTATTATTATTATTATTATAACCATATTTTAATATTATATTTTATAAAAGAGGGTTATTATTATTTATTTATTTATTTAACTCGACAAGAGTGGTCTCCTGCTTTTACGTATCTCCAATGGAGACTCAGTACGTATGTGTTGACATCTCTTATTTTTAATTTTACTTTATTAAGCTTAGACTTTTTGAACTCTAAGATCTCATACATTCTAAAATTTAAAATTGAAAGAATGTACACCCAAGCCAATTTATTGTAACATTTTACCTTGCAGGTTATTTTTACTATTTAGAAATAAACTAATAAACTTATTTTTTAGATATGAGATTTAAGATAAAAGTTGTCAAAATTTATGCCTTATAATCTCAAGAATAAAAAGATGTCTCGTCTAGTTAATAATTTTATCTTTATTAAATAAATATTACAAATAAAAATAAAAATAGTAACAAAAAATTTAAGATTTTTATTATAAATTATACTTTTAGAAGAATTTTACTAAAATTAATTAAGGGAGAATTTTAAGTGCACAAAACTATCACAATTTATAAATTTTAATTAGAGAGGAGATTTCAAACAAAAAAATTATCACAACTTATGCCTTAAAATCTTAAGATGAAAAAAATGTTACATCTAGCTAATCCTTTTATCTTTATTAAATAAATATTACACATAAAAATAGTAAAAAAAAATTAATATTTTTATTATAAATTATACTTATAGGAGAATTTTACTAAAATTAATTAAGGAGAATTTCAAATACACAAAGCTATCAAAATTTATAATTGTAAGAGGTGAAAACGTCACATTCAACTATGAATAGACAAATTTAAATATTTTCATGAGACAAAACTTATGGATATTCTTTTTTCACGAAATAGATATAAAAGAAATATTACTTTTATAGAAAGAAAGAAAAAATATAAATATTTTGGGTTTTAATGCAAAAGGGGTGTTTGTAGTGAAAATGAGTGTTCAGAGAGTAAATAAAAACCCAAAGAAGTATTTGGATCGGAAGGGTGCATTATTAATAATTAGGAGTGTTAATAAAAAAATGTACAACCCAAAAGAATATTTGAGTGAGACGTGGTGTATTAGTGAAGATACAGGCGCGGATAACATAACATAAAAGAAAGAAAAAAAAGGGACACATCAGCGCCAATCTTTTCTCCATATTAAAAGGTTTCAAAATGTAGCCTAAAAATTGAGAACCAACACGCAGGAGAAGGGAAACGAGCATGGAGACCATATGGAGACCATCTTCGGCGGCCGTAACCAACACCACCTTCGGTTGTGGTGAACGCAGTAAGTATTTTTCTATCTTCATTTTTTATCTTTCTTTTTTCTATTTTCTTTTTTAGTTTTGAAAAGAGAATAAAGAGAAAATTTTGAGTTAATACTTGTTACACTTTTCCTATTTCCCTTATAGCTTCTTCTTCTTCTCTTTCTGGACAAATTTTCTTTACCCCTCTTCTGATTCACATACCCCTTTTATAAGCCAAATTCTTAAATTTTTAATCATTATTTTTGTGAAGAAATCTTGCAGACTTTGATTTTGTAGAAGCTTGTAGGTAATGCTCTAAAACCTACTACCCATTGTTGCTTGCAGATAAATAGTGACATTGATGTGTAAGGGATGACGATTGACGTGTGTGGGACAGGGCAGCAGGAGTTGAGATGTTTCCTTTTTTTATTTTAATTTTATTATTTTCCCTATTATTGGATTTTAAATAGATGGTTACTCTGTTATTTGATTTATAATTGATTTAATCTGAAAAATTTGGAATTAAAAAAAATATGTGTATATAAATATTTTTTTTCAAAGAATAAAAAAATTCTATTGGAAAAAAAATGACTAGACAAAATTGGATACTAACATGTACTATCAGCCCGACACATGTCAATTTTACAATTTGTTTCTCAAAGCGATGTGGAGGAAGAAGATTCCTCCAAAGGTTTAAATATTGTTATTTAAACTAGATGTTAACAAAGCTCTCATAACTTAGCAAAATTATCCAATGGGAAACGGCTATGTATGTGTGAGATATGTATAGAAGCGACATAATTAATGACTCATGGATTCCCATCATGTGAAGTGGCACACAAAGTTTGGGGTGTGTTGTTTGATTGGTGGGAGGTGTACGAATGCTCCCAATAAAACTCCAAAATCATTTGGAGCAATTTGGTGGAGTGGTAGGGGGCTATGGAAACAAAGACAACATAATCTTTTGTATGGTATGTTGCAGTCAAACACATGTTGAAAGCAAGAAATGCTTCAATGTTTAAAACAGCAGTTCTGAAGGTTCAAATTGTTCTAGTTATACAAGTAAGTTCTTGAGAATGGTGCAAAGCAACACATTTATCATCTCATACTCTAGCAGAATAGATCATGAATTTGAGTTGTTGTATTGAGTAACTGGATGGTTCAACTAAGTTGGGTATCAATTTAATACTTAGGGCTTGATTGTCAATGTTATGTTTTCAATGAGACATTACTTGTATTTTCCTTATCATTAACAAAATTTCTTGTCTTACAAAAAAAAAAAAGTTCACAAACTAATTAATATTGGTGGACACACAAGTCGACTAAGAGTTATCAAAATCCTAGATTCCAAAAACTAAAATTAAATATCTTAAATAAAAATTATGGAACCAAAATTTTAAAAAAAATGTTAGATTAGAATCAAAATTATATTTTAGTGATATTACACATTCTAAATTAACTTTTTTTTTTATCTCGATAAGAGTTAAAAACATGTCAGCAATTTACAACAACCCACACATCATGTTCAACCAACTAAGTTAAATCCCTTCACTTTCACCGGTACCTACATTAAATGTCTAGAAATCAATTAGTAGGGTTATTTTAATTTAACCAAACATATCTCCAAATATAAATACAACTACATTAGATTTAAAAAAAAAAAAAAAGTTCGTTTGCCTATCATAATAATTCTCGAGTTCGAACCCTAAGCACAGTTACTTTTAAGTAAAAGACATATCTAATTAAAAAATAAAAAAAATTATTAATTAGTGAATCCCATAATATATAAATAATTCTATAGTTAAAAACAAAGTGCCCTCTATATGTCAGGGCACGTGGACTGTGACTTGTCCATGCATGGCTATTGTCTTTTATGGCTGAGCTCATGGGAACTTTGATAACATCAGTACCAATGCAAATAGAAAAGAAACAGTGTTTCACAAAATGACAAAAGTGATAAAAATTTTAGTTTACTGAGTAAAATTTCCAGATGTGTCTGGTGATTCTCACTCTGTGTTGCTGCTGTGTCTTCATGCATGGATCAAGTTCATGCGCAGAGATTCTGATTACAAATATGCACCTCTTTGTTTCAGTGTTCAATAATTATTGCCCCACACACACTGCCACCACATAATTTTGGAACCGGACTCGGTGCAATTATTTTTGCACCCATTTGGAGTATTTATAATTGGTCAAAGATTTACATGATTAACATGTTAAATGTATGTTCTAATCATAAAAGCATGCAAATCCATCTTTCATTTAAGATTATTAAGTTATTTTTTAGTTTTTTGTTTTCGGTAGGCAAGTTATTTTTTAGTTAATACTTCCATATCACTTTTAAATAATTCTAGTCATTTTTTTACGGTGAATTAGTTCAATTTGGTGTACTTATTATATTGCTAATGAGTCGACGCATTAACAAGTGAATGCATTCTGTACATTTGTTTGATGAAGATTATATGGCTGAAATTTAATTTGAATGAATATGAAATAGACAGAAACGTACTATGCAAATGCTGTTAATTTATTATAAAAGTTTAATTGATATACAGGATAAAATATTTTTATACTAACAACTTGATTTTTTAAATAATAATTGATAAAGTTAACAAACTTATTATGAATAAAAGATTGTGATTTAATGTTAGTGTAAAAATTTTTACTCTCATGCTGTATACCAATTAAACTCTTATTATAATTATGTATTCGTTAGATTTATTAATTGTTTTATAATAATATAATTATTTTCAAAATATTGTAGTGCGATGCATTTAAAGTCCAAAATTAAGAGTAATAGTCAATTATAAACACTCACTCCATATTTTAAGACAAATTCATAAGGTCTAAAACTAACATAAAACACATACAATATCTTGTAAAACAATGATTTCTAACAATGCAAAGTTATAATGTTAATTTATGATTAAGGGTGTATTTGATTATGAAGACAGATAAATATATTAGATGCAAATAGAGAAAAAAGTAATTTAAAGTATTGTGTTTATTTATAAAGAAAAATAAAAATAAATATAAAATTATATGACGGACTCTCAATTTTAAAATTATTTTGTTATTATTTCCATTAATCAAATAACCACTAATAATTTGGTCTACTCTTATGTTTTTGTCATGCAAAACAGACAGAATTAAAATAGTATAAAATTGTTTTATAATACTAAAATATCACATTTAAACTCTTAAACTAAATTACTTGACTCGTGAAGAACGAGCACTGTGACCTTCATATGATAATTCTTAATTGGTAAATGTGAGAGAATGTGTTGAAAAGTGAAGGAAGTAATCGAATCCCATAATTTTACAGTGTCAGAAACAAAGCTATTTACACCTAGCTAGCTCTATGGATGGAAATCCTCTATGTGCATTTCAATTCTTATCTCAAGAATTAATAAATAGTGTGTAATTTAATTAGATATATAAAATATAAAAGATTATAAAAAATTAATAACATAATAATTATTGATTGAGAAAAGAATTAAGACATGAATTAAGAGAATTTTGATCTAACTGGAATGAAAATATAAAAAAACTATAAACAAAAATTAATTACATATTAACAATTGAGACAAAAATTAAAATACCCGAATAAGATGATTTTTACGTGGAGGAATGATGTTACTTCATTCAAGGAAAAAGGAAAATGAAAACTGTCACCGACAAATTGACCTAAAAGGAAATATTCTAGCTGACAAAGGACATGGTCAAAAGAGTTGGAAAGAAGCACTAACACTGTAGCAGACACGGTAGCTTCTCAATTACTCTTGGTCATGGTGGTCTTTTCATGTTGTGGCTTATAAAGTACTGTAATGTTGGATTGGGTAATTAATATCTAAACCATTCTTTAAAATATATTTTAAAATGTTATGGAAAATTATTTAAGTATTCATTGTTTATGGTGGATTTCTGCAACATTATAACTGAAATTTGAAATCATGGTTACCAATGTATGGAACTGGTCCATGAATAAAAAAAACTTAGAAAATATGATGGTCTTTACTGATTGAAAAATATAGAAAGAAAATATATTTGATTACAATTTAAAAAATTGGAAATATTTTTAAAAAATAATTAAAAATAGAAAAAATTTATGTGGTGATTGTTTTAGGTATTTTTTGTTTTTATTTTCAAAATAAAACAGGAACTAGTAGTAGAAATATGTTTAGTTACAGATTAGAAAATATTTGAAAATATTTTCTATTTTTAAAAAACAACTGAAAATAGAAAATAAAAAAAGTTGTTTTCATTGTTTTAAAAAATTAATACTATGTAAAAACTTAAAAATAATATTATAATTATATAAAAAATATATACAAATGTATTTTAAACTATATATATATATAAGTAATTTATAATATTTTTTTGCTAAAATTGATTAAATTAACAATATTAAATTTAGAAAATAAAAATATTAAGTGAAAATAAATATATTTTCTGAATGTTGAAATATATCAAATGAAAACAGTTATGAGAAAATGAAAATAGAAAATAAAAAAAAAATATTTTCTAAAACTAAACGACACCTAAATATTTTAAAAAATTAAAACTATGTAAAAACTTAATAATAGTATTATAATTATATAAAAAATATATATAAATATATTTCAAATTATATAATAATATTTTATAATATTTTTTTTTACTAAAATTGATTAAATTTTGTAATATTATTTTGAAAATAAAAAATATTAAAATAAAAAAAAAACATATTTTTTGAATATTAAAAAATTAAAAATAAAAAATGTTTTAAAAAATGGAAAAAAAAAATCCCTAACAAAACATTACTGAAAAGGCAACAACTAAGGTTTGATGTTAAAGTTATATTACAAGTCACACAACTTAGTTAGTAAAAGTGATATCACATTCTAAAAACTAATATTATATTTTCTTACTGAATGAATTATAAACATCTCTTGTATTGAGAGACTGGGGTTCGTTTTCTTCTTTATTTATCATGGAAAAGACACATATTGTGTTTTTATGAGTATTAATAATATACCAAGACAGAAATTAGAGACTAGTTTACTTAAAAATTTATTTTAAAAACCTAAATGTTAATTTGTGGTATTTCACTGGTTCAGTTAGCTGTGATTGTGAATAGTAGTAGTACAGGTCACAAAGCCTTCAACTATGCAATAAGTGTCTCTAGCTCCCCACCCTATGCATGCACATGGACATGGACTTTTTCTCGTATTTTACAATATTGTTGGCACAATAACTTGAAATTAATAAATGCATGAATCATTATTTATTAATTAACTGCATTTTTGGTCATTGTCTCAACTCAAGCCAAGGAACCTGTAACCACTCGTTAGAAGCTTCTGTGTATCTTCTTGTTCTACCGTGAAATTTAATAAACCTATGTAAGCATTACATAATTAAACTCACGATGTAATCTAAGTTCCGTTTGTTTGGAATATTTTCAGTTTTTATTTTCATATAATTTGATTATATATTATAGTATTTACTTGTATTGACTTTTAAAATAACTATTTTAAAAATCATATAAAATAATTATTTTGTGGATAACAATATAATTTTTTTATCAATACATATATATTATTAATCTCTCAATAAATAATAATGATTTATAGTTTTACATCCGACTAATTAATTTTTTTATCATATGTGTAAGCAAAATCAAAATGAACGTTAATATTTAATTTTTTATATATACACAATATAGTTGTTCTTGTATATACTGAACAAATCTTTCTCCTCGATGTTCTAAACTTCAATCTAACAGTTTTGCTAAGCAGGTGTGTTTCAAACCCAAACCTTAGGCGAGATAGAAGGGTGGTGTGAGGTGCGGAAGAGAAGGCGGGGTAGTTCAAGAGCAGGGGTATCTAGTGCTAGTGGTTGTGGGTCAATAGAGCAAATTGGGAAATATAGGAGAGTGGAGGAGTTATCATCATTCTTTTTCACACACTTCCCAAATGAGTATGGGGTGAGAGATATGTGGGAGGTGTTTAATAGGTATGGTAAGGTTAGAGAAGTATTCATCCCAACTAAGAGAGATAAAAGAGGGAAAAGATTTGACTTTGTTAAATTTGATGGGGTAAATGATGAAAGGATGATGGTTCTCAGACTTGATAAGATCTATATAAGGGAGGAAAAGCTTTGGGTGAACAAGCCAAGATTTGGAATCCAGAGTCAACCCAAAGAGATGGCCTGGAGTAACAGGGTTAAGCAGGAAAATCTAAGAATCAACAAAGAGGTACTAACAGAGTCTAGGAAAGGTGAGAATATGGAGAAACAGTCGTATGCGAATGTGGTTAGACTCTCCAAAGGTGCTATTAGGATCAATGTTGCCAGGGGTGGTAGGTATCCAAAGGTCTCATCTTTCAATTTTTCGTATAAGTCAGATGCTAAGGTGGTCGAAAAGTTTCCAAAGGCGTATGTTGGGAAGTCATTACAAGGGGGAGTTCATTTTCAACACAGCGAAAACTTCATGAGGAAGGATTATATGGTATTAGAGCGAACCCAATAGGAATGAACATGGTGTATTTGGAGACAAAAGATCAAAAGGATGTGAAGGATTATATTAATGGGAGTTATGAATGGGTTTCAAATTGGTTTTCTAAAATTGTTCAATGGGAACCTTCAACTATGGACTCGGAAAGGTTTGTATGGTTAAAGTGTATCGGGGTTCCAATAAATGTGTGGAATGTAGAGTTTTTTAAAGTGATAACATCTCTCTATTGTGAATATCTCTTCTTAGATGAAGCCACAGTAAGGAGAGAAAGATATTATAAAGGATATTCTTAGAATTAAAATGGATGATAATTTGTATGAAGTTAGAGTTATATAAGAAGGCACGGTTGATGAAAGGGAGAAGGAGGTAGGTAACAGGAAATGCTTGTGTTCAAGTAGTAGCTCATGTAATGAGGAAGAAGATGATGATGATTCAATGGAGATGGAACAAAGATTGGAAGCTTTGAGGAAACATGCATGTAAAAGGTGGGACCCGCAACAGGAAAATCAGGGAAAGTCAAAGTTGATGTCACAAGATAATTCAAATTCACACTTGCTAAGTGCTTGTGCTAATAACTAAGGTGTGATTATAGAGTCCCTTTGTGAAATGAAGAAATAGGTGTCGTGAGTCCAATCCTTTTAGGCATGGTCTTGATGCATTTGAGAAGGTGCAAAATGAAGTGAGCCTAAGCCCATTGGTAGAGGAGGTTACGAAGGTGCAAATAGAAACAGGATAAAAAATCTGATAATGTAATCTGGGAAAAAAGAAATGTTGAGTCGTGAGGCAGCCTAAGTCATTTCCCAAATCAACTCTTAACCCTACGAGAAGCAATTGTCAATGGAAAATTTGGGCAATGACTCAACTTTGACCAAGTCATTTGATTCAAAGATATGGTCATATGTTGGTTGTCAAAGAGTTACAGGAGAGGAAGATAAGTCTCATCGATTGGTTAATGTGTGGAAAAAGGCACGATGGAGGATTTTTAATAGTAGCGACCTTGCTAGAGTTGCACGAGTGAGTGTAGGCGTGTCGGTGAACGTCAAATATGTTCCGACACGAGTTGCAGCTACCAACCATACCCTATTCAGAAGGTGTGGAGTTCCAATCTGAGTAATGGTGGGGACGTTCGAAAACATTCCATTGAGGTTGATGCTGAAGACTCAGTGAGGGTTTAGTGAGAACTTACAAACATGGGAGTAGGAGGGATTGAGCCAGACCAGGTTTATGTGAACAAAATAGCTATGATGGAGGAAAGGGATAAGATTGAAATGGAGGAGAGGAGAAATAAATCGGGTGTTGTAATGAGGTTTTTCTCTCTTAATGTTCAGGGCTTCCACAATAGGGTTAAATGTCGCCGTGTTCGAAGAATCTTGAGGCTGAATAACGTCATGTCTATCTTTTGTAGGAAACTAAATGTAGTTCAATTGATTGGTGGAAAGTCATAGAATTATGAGCAAGTGAAGATTGTGAACGAAGATTCAAAGGAGCCTATGGACTTAGTGGTGGAATGCTTATTGTTTGGAGGTCAGGGTTGTTTGATGTTAAATGGGAAATTTGAGGTGAAGGTTTCTTAGGGGTCAATTTTTTTATAGGGAGCTAAATTCATCATTTTGGATTGTTAATGTTTATGCTCATTGCTCTATTACGGGCAAAAGGAAAATGTGGGCAGATTGGACAATGACTAAGAGGGGTTTCTCGGAAGCATAGTGGTGTTTAGGGGTATATTTTAATGTAGTGTTGAAGAGGTGTAGTGGATCTTTTGGTCATCACTCAAGGGTTGAGATGGTTGAGTATTAGTTGTTCATTGATGAAATGGAAGTGGTGGACATTCCGGTGGTTGACAACAACTTCACGTGGATTTCTCCAAATGGGAAAACTACTAGTAGGTTAGATAGATTCTTTATTTCTTCAGTTTTATGTGATTATTGAAATTTTTGTTCTCTTAGGGAGATATCAGACCATTGTTGGAATTTAATTAAAGACAATAGGTGGGATTGAGGGCCTAAACTATTTAAATTTTTTTATCATTGGTTGGAGTATTCATCTTTTTATGATGTGGTTAAAAATTGTTGGGGTTCTAATGTGGGAGGCTGGTGGATGACGTATAAATTTAAAGAAAAGCTCAAACAGTTGAAGTTGGAGGTAAAAAAATAGTCTTCAAAGGTGGTGCAAAGTCGTGAGAAGGAGCTGGCTGATTCGGTTTTTGAGTTGGACAGGGTGGATCAGTTGTTACTACAAGGAAATGTGGATGTTGAGGCATTGAGCAATGGTACTCTTTTGGATTATTGGAGGAAAGCTTGGTCAGTGGAGCAGTCACTTCTTCAAAATTCTAGAGTTAAATAGGCCTTGGAAAGTGACGTGAACTCAAAATTCTATCATAACTGTTATAAGTTGAGGTGTAGGAAGAATAATATTTTGTCAGTCAATACAGAGATGGGGTAAGTTGAAGGGGTTTATGAGGTAAAATCTGTTGTGCTAAAACACTTTCAAGATAGGTTTACAAAAAAGAGATTGTTAAGGCCTAAGTTGGATGAGGTGAATTTCAAATAGATATTGGAGGTACAAAGGTGTTGGGTGGATGAGCCATTCTCTGCTGAGGAGATCAAAGAAGTGGTTTGGTCATGTGAAAGAGGTCGAGGTCCGGGTTCAGATGGTTTTAGTATCAACTTCTACAAGTCATGTTGGGATATTGTAGATGGGGATTTCATTAAGGCGGTTTAGGAATTTCATGGATCTAGGATTGTTCCCAAAGTTGTTTCCTCTTCATTTACTTCATTAATTCCTAAGGTGGATTGTCATCTAAACATTTCCTAACACAGACCAATTTCTCTAATATCAAGTGTTCATAAAATAATTTCAAAATTGTTGTTAGCGCAGTTCAAGAATGTTTTGGGTGAGCATCTCTAATTGTCAAACAACTTTCTAACCTGGGAGATCTATTTTAGATGGGGTTTTGGTCACAAATGAAATCACTGATTGGGCTTATAGGCATAGAAAATTGTGTTTTCTATTCAAAGTGGACTTCGAAAAAGTCTATGATTCAGTGAATTGGAAATTTTTAGAGTATATGCCGAGTAGATTGAGTTTTGGAAGAAAATGGAAGATATGGATTAATTCCTTAATTTGGAACAGTTACATTTCTATTCTAGTAAATGGAAGCCCCAATTGCAGAATTTAGTCCTAGAAGGGGAATAAAACAAGGTGATCCACTTTCACCTTTTTTATTCCTGGTGGTGGCAGAAGGTCTCTCAGGTTTGTACAGATCAACCATTCAAAGAGGTGTTTATAGATCAGTCAATGTGGGAGATCATGTAACCTAATCTCACTTACAGTATGCAAATGATGCCATTCTATTGAAGGAAGCTGACTTTCAAACTGTATGGACTTTAAAGGTCATTTTAATAGGTTTTGAGTTGGTGTTATGGTTGAAAGTAAACTTCCATAAGAGTCACTTCTATGGATTAAATGTTAACCCTCTCTTGTCTCATGCGGTGGGGTGTTTATTGAACTATGTTGTGTCATCTCCACCTTTCAAATTCTTAGGGGTTCCAGTAGGGGTAAATTTGTAGTGTGTATCTTCATGGGGCTCTATGGTGGAGGTTTTCAAGAAAAGGTTGGCTGGGTGGAAAGCTAGGAAGATGTCATTTGGAGGAAGGTTGCTTATGGTAAATTTTGTCTTAACCAGTCTACCTTTGTATTTTTTCTCCTTTTATAAGGTTCCAAAAAAAGTGGTACAAGTATTGACCTCATGTAACGTGATTTTTTATGGGGGGGTGATGCAGACTCTAAGAAGATATCATGGGTTAGTTGGGAGAAGATTTGTTTACCTAAGTCTGAAGGGGGTCTATGGGTGAAATGTTTGTTAAAATAATGTGAGCTTGTTGGCTAAGTGGAGATGGCAGTTTTTAATAGATAAAGATGCTATTTGGTGTATGTTACTTAGGGCCAGGTATGGGAGGTTTAATGATGTATTATACATTAATAGAGGGGGGAGGGCAAAGACCTCTATTTGGTGGAGGGATGTTTAGGCTATTGACAAGGATGCACCTTTTGTCCCGGGTTTGTTCTCAAATAATGTGAAGAGGTCTATTGGTGACGACTCTGAGACATTGTTTTGGTTACATAATTGGTTGGGGGTGGTCCACATAGTCAATCTTTTCCTAGATGTTTTTGCTTTGGTCCAGGATCAGTACGTATCAGTGAAGGCTATGAGGGACCTTTCGGTGAGGTGTCCTAGGTGGAAATGGTTTTAGCGTAGGGAATTGTTTGTGTGGGAGGAGGAGTTGTGGTCTTCAATAGAGGATCTTCTGAAGGATGTGAACTTAGGAATCCATTCTAGAGACGAGTGGATTTGGATTGTTGGGGCTACAAATAAGTTCACAGTTGCAAATGCATATAGGAAGATCAATGCAGCTTTCAGGTTGGGAAGTTCTTTCGATGTTGACAACTAAGTCTTTAAGTGGTTGTGGAAGGATAAATTGCCAAGTAAAGTGTTGGCGTTTTCTTAGAAGCTACTGCTTAATAGGTTCCCTACTGTTGACAACTTGCAGAGAAGGGGTATGATCTTCCAGGATAATATGCAGAGCTATGTTTGGTGCTTGGATCATATAGAGGAGAGTAAGCATCTTTTTCTTTTCTGTTCCTTTTCTCAGGCTATATGGTATAGGGTACTGCAGTAGATTGGAATTCAGTCTCCTCTGATTTGTTAAAACTGTTTAATATAACTAGCTTATGGGTTGTAGGTAGGATAAGGAAACAATGTAGATATCTGTTTTGGCATGTTGTGTGTTGAGAGATATGAATATCCAGAAACTCCATTGTCTTTGAGAACAAAATGTTGGAGTTAGTGGATATTTTGTCCTATATTCAGTTTATATCATGGAATTGGGTTCAGTATAAGTGGGATGTTAATAGGGGGACTCTTTTGATGATTGGTACAGTAATCTTTTGCTATGGGGATTGATGGTGTAGTAAATTATAGTATCTCTTCTTTTGGTTTCATTTTTTTTTTTTTGTGGATATACTTGATGAAACATTTTGTTTTATTATTGATATATAATATATTGACTATCTTTGTTGTTAAAAAAAAAAGTTCTCCAAGCAAGTACTACAAAAGCATTCTAACACTCAAGTTAGAGGAAAGTTGACTAATGCACTGGAAAGTACAGTATGTCAGCAGAAAAGTAATACAATAATTCAATGGTCAAACATATATGTGTGCTTTATTATTTATAGTATTTTTTTAAAGACAAATAGATATGTATTATATATAGGAAATCTGAAATAGATTGTTTCATGAGCCTATACATCATCCCAAAAAAATGAAAGAGCAAAGAAATATCATCTATATTGTTGCTCAACTCATATGACGACGCCACCCTCCCAAAAAAATCCACCACCTCAATACTCCAACTTCATATTTAGCATACACAACTGCAAGTTGCTACACCAATTAGAGAAGATGCAACATTTATTAAAACCAAAAGAATACAATAACCATTTCCATGACATGACTTTGATAAACATCAGAATATCCAAAGCCTCCATTGTTGAGCCTTTAAAAACAATAGAGTTTTTGGATATCTAGATACACCAAAAACTACATGCCAAAACAAAAACCTACATTTATGCTTATGTTTACCCACGACCCAAGAGCTAAACAAAAGAAAAAATTGGGATAAATTATCAAGAAGTGGCAATTTGATTTCAATCCAATTCAAAACCTTGTACCACAAGGTCTGAGATAAGGAATAAGATAAGAATAAATGCTTACAGTTCTCTAGATGCTCCTTGCACAACACGCAGACAGAACCATCTAAATGGATATTCACACCTCTCTTCAACAGGCTGTCGACCGTAGGCAACCTGTTTAAACTTAGCCTCCAAGAAAAAGCTATCACTTTGGATGACAATTTGTCCTTCCATAACAGCTTAAACACTTGAGGGTCCACAACTAATCCCCTTACAAGGTTTAAGCCTCTTCACACAATCCTGTACGCATAAGCAATAGAAAAGATACCATTTCCACTAGAGTTCCATACCCATGTATATCTAGGACACCTGGGACCACATTCTGCAGTGTCCCTTCCAATGAAATTAGCACCTCCTCATCCTAAGCAAAGAGGTCCCTCTGCCAAAACCACCTCCACCCATTAGGTACCCCCTTCTCACTGACTTTGACATCTTTGTCCAGAGCTAAACCATACAATCTAGGAAATATAATATCTAAAGAGTCTTCTCCTAGCTAATTATGCTTCCAGAACAAAGTCTCCACCCCATCCCCTAACTTCCTACTTATATTGTTATTAAGCCAACCTGGGCAATCCACCTTTGTACCATCAATCGACCAAATATCCTTCCACCACAACGAACACTTGGACTAGGAGGTAGGATGATATGGAAAGTTTTGAAAATCACCATATCTGCTTCGTAACGACAAACCCCAAATAACATTTTTATCAGTTAAAAATCTCCACCGCCATTTTGCTAGCAAACTCAGATTAAACTTCAACAAGCATTTTACTCCCAATCCTCATTCCTCCTTGGGTAGGCACACCTTATCCCAACTCACCCAAGCAATTTTAGATTCATGA
Source organism: Psophocarpus tetragonolobus (assembly GCA_037954015.1). Classification (NCBI taxonomy): domain Eukaryota; kingdom Viridiplantae; phylum Streptophyta; class Magnoliopsida; order Fabales; family Fabaceae; genus Psophocarpus; species Psophocarpus tetragonolobus. The sequence continues at coordinate 36,678,573 of CM075691.1, read as the reverse complement.
GCATTCCCCCTCTCCCCCCCCTCCCCCCACAAAAATATAAGTAGCAGCCGTTGGACAATATTCAAAACCTTCTTTGAAGCCTTGTAGAAGGAAAAAAAGATATAGTGGAAGGCTTGACAAAACTGAATTTAATGTTACCAATCTCCCAGTGAAGGACATATTCTTCACCTTCTACCCTGAAAGTCTATTTTCAAATTGATAAAGCATTGGTCTCCACACTTCTTCCACCCTAGGATTAACACCCATCGGAACACCTAGAAATTTAAATGGCAGTGAACTAACAGAACAATTAAGAAGGCATCCTACTACATGAGCAAATAACAGATCTACATTTAAACCATAAAAATAGCTTTTATAGAAATTCACATTCAAGCCGAAAGTCATCTCAAAGCTTTTGAGAATTACTTTCATATGCCACACAGGTTGAAAATTTGCTTCCCCACATCATCAATGTATTGAAGCATGATAATTTTATTTCTTCTCCTACCTTAATCTCTTTATAAACACCTTTTTGGATATGTATAACCTCAAAAGAGCTTCTGCAACCACAAAAAACAAGAAAGGAGATAACAGATCACCTTATTTAAGACTCTTGCCTGGTTTAAATTCCGATGTCAGAATACCATTAACCAGAATAGATATCTAACTATTCCTGATAATGTTAGAGATCCACAACCTCCATCGATGGCCAAAGCCCATCTTGCACAACATATAATCCAGAAAATGTCAATTGATCGAGTTATAGGCCATTTCAAAATTAACTGTAAAGAAAAAACATAATTTTTTAAACCTGTGCGCTCAATCAATGACTTAGTTAGCAATAAGAACTCCATCTAGGATTGATCTACCCGAAAGGAAAGTTATTTGACACAACATATTTATAGTATTTATCTTTTCAAGCTTGGACTTGTATAATGAAGGTTTAGATTTTACCTAGAAAATATAGTTTAAACTTTTCATTTTGGAATAGTAGTCCCACCTTAGATGAAGTGTCATACCATATTGAAAATAGATCCAGCCTAATATATAAGTTTGGAATGGATGTTAGTCCGGCATGGGTGAATTCAACCCAAAGACAGAGTTCTCGAGTATAGTAATTTACAAAGAGTGTTGCAATGTAACACGAAACATAGCTATTCGTGGGATTTGTCAGTCGCAGTTTTGAATTATTTATCTTTTCCCATTTATAAATTCATAATCATAAGGTTTTTAATACAAGGTGCCTTTGTTTAGAATCTTCATATCACGAATAACATAACCTTATGGCTTTGAAGTTAAGTACGAGTAAAGTTTATGATCGTGTGGGGTGATGATTTTTTCTAGAATTTATCATGATGAAAATCGATTTTGCAGATAAATCACGTCTTTCTAATTTCTAATTTTGTGCTTGCAAAGATGTACTTTGTAATAATTTGTTGCCCTTTGAGGGATTTCTGTCGAGGGAACCCTTTCACAACGCAAGTTTGTCGTTAATGCAAAGGGCTATCTTATCATTCTTGTTGCAACATTTTAAGGAGCAATGATTATTTTTTTATATTTTGGGTTTTTCATAATAAATTCTGGTGGTCTCTCACTTACTAAGTTAATTGCGTAATTAGAGAATTACTAATAGATAATTACTTTACAACCGAAAGAATCTTAGTAAGAAAAAAAGTAAATCAATTAGTTTTTTACTATACTTTATTTACCAACAAAATTGCTTACTTAACAAATTGATGGTCCTACATGATTTCTGTCAAGACTCCTTTTTTTTCACTTTTTGATTCAATTCTCAACCAATTAACAGAACTAAATAATTAACTTTTTTTCTCTAAGTAAATAACTTGTACTAGTTGATTTCGTACAACATATAACATTAAATTAAATTGTCTATAAACTTAGTGTCATTTTGTGAAAAACAAAAGCAGGGTTTTGTGACCTGTAAAAAGTTTTACCAAAAAAAATTTTTCAAACAAAATTTTAAAATCAATTCATACCTTAAAAAATGTTAAATATGAAATTATAGTGAATAAAAAAATCAAATTTAAATAAAATTTAAAATTTAAAAAGAAATCTTACTCATGTCATTTGCACCCAACTAATCAATTTCCATTGATTCGACTCTTAATGGAGTGATTATCTTTAGCTACTAATGAAAACATAATAATAAAATAAATGAATATTTTGATTAAATATAGTTACATAATTTATTACATGAAAATGTTTAATTTTTCAAAATAAGAAATTGAATTTTGATGTTAAGATAATTGAGTCACCTAATAACTCATATAATTATGAAATGAATTTGATAAGAGGATATCTATTCTCATAATTTTTAGATTTGAAATTATATTAAAGTTGACAGCAGTTAATGGTTTAATTATTTGGTAAAATTAGTTGAGTGAAAAGAAATTGAGTAAAAATATTTAAATTAAAATAAAATAAAACGGTAACTGTACAATTCACACAAATATTCGAAAATTTTCCTATGTAAATTTTCTTGTAATAGTTAGAGGAATTCGTGAATTGTGATGCGAGTTGGTACTATACTTAACTTAAAATTAGTCCAAATTAGAGTAAAAAATAAAAAAACTTAGTTTGATTTGGTTTAGATAAATATAAAATTTGAACAAAATTAATATTTTGTGGTTTAAATTTTTTATTATTAAGTATTAAAAAAATACATTAAAATTTTTATCTTCGAAGTTGTATAAAAGTTTACTTATTTCTAACAAAATTATATACAAATAATAACCATTAAAATTAAAGTACAAACAATCAATCTATTTTGATAGTACATATTATATTCATTTATTGTCAATTACATTTAATGTTCTCAAGATTCTTGTGTGGGTGGGGTGACTAGAAAGGTAGCTTGGGTGTCTAGGGAGAAAGTGTGCAGGATAAAGGAGGAAGGGGGATTGAACCTAAGAGATTTGGGGTGTGGACACGGGTCTTGCAAATGTAGCAATACTCATTGTTCTAGATGATGGAGAGATGTGCATTATTTAGAGACAAGGGGTATGAGAGGTTTGAGTTGGTGGTCTAGCAATATAAGGCAGAGCATTAGAGACAAAGGCTCCATAACTTTTTGGAAGGGGCATTGGGTGGGGTGTTAGTGCCTTAAGGAGATGTATCCGAGACTATACAAGGTAGTAGTGAACCAAGCGTCTGTGAAAAAAATGTGGGATCATGAAAGAAATCAGTGGACTTGGGTATGGCGAAGAAGATTATTTAATTGAGAATAAGAGTTGTTGGTCGATTCACAGAGTATAGACTTTGGGATCCAATCTATACTCGGTGTCTTCTAAGTACATGGTTTTGACTGTTGAAACGACCTAGTTTAAAGATGATCTTTTCAAGGTAGTTTGGATGAAGGGAGCTCACTAAAGGTCCAAACATTAGTCTCGAGAAAAAATGCTGACAAACTTCCTTCTAAGGAGAATTAAGTCAAGAAGGGCCTCATTAGTAGGGATGTAGCTTTGTGTGGCATGTGTGAAGGTATGACAGAAACAGTTGATCATTTGTTCTTGTCTTGTAATATTGCTGGAAGAGTTTGGGGTGCGATGTGTGATTGGTGGAGGGTGAGTACAATACTCCCAACATTATATCGAAATCATACACATCACTTGTTGGGGTTGGTAGGGGGGTTAGTGGATAAGAGTAAAACATGGGCTTTTGTTTGGAGAGCGGCTCTCTGGCATATCTGGAAAGAGCGAAATGAAGTTTTGTTTTCTCATAATGTTTCGGAGGTCCACAAGATTGTACTTGTTGCTCAGGTGAGTTCTTGGGAATGGTATAATACTTCGAAGATAACAAGTCATACTCTTGCTGAGTGGATCATGAACTTGTCCTTTTTTATTGAATGAATAAGTTATATAGTTGTGACGAGTAAGGTGGGTGTAGTATCTTGCATTCATTGTAATATGTAAAACTAAAGGGAAGCACATCTTGTTCTTTCCTTATTGTTATAAAATTGTTTGGCTTACAAAAAAAAAAAATATAACATATTACTTGTTGTCAAATTATTTTAATGAAATTAAAATCAAATAATCTTGTTAGAAAATTAATTCATGATCTTAATTAAAGATTAATTAAGTCTAAATCATAAAAATTAGAAAATAAACATTTTAATTTTTAAAGTATTTCACAAAATTATATAAAATACTTTTATCTTTAATTATAAAATGGTAAAAGATTACCTTATCTCTTTTTATAAGAAATTATTTTACATTAATTATTTTTATGATAAAATATTCTTATTATTCTAATACATATAATTAAATATTAATCTTAATTTTTTATTTATATTAATATAATTTAATTAATATTAAGGGTAGCTTTAAAAAACATTAATTACTTAAATTTAACAATTTTACTGATACAATTAATTTTGTTCTGTTGAAAATTAAAAGCTGTAGCAGCGCCTGTAGCTCAGTGGATAGAGCGTCTGTTTCCTAAGCAGAAAGTCGTAGGTTCGACCCCTACCTGGCGCGTCATTTATCGAAATTTTAATTTTTAACTTTATAAATTCTTCAATAATTATTTAAATAACCACCCAATTGAATTTATGAATATCTATACCATTATAAAAGAAATACATTTAAGTTTAAAATTATTATTCTTCTTTCCTCTTTCAATTAGATAATTCTACAAATAAAATATTTGTATGCCTTATGAAATAAAAAAATCGTAGACACTTTAGTTTTATAAGACAATTATTAGTTTGGTCATGAGCAAAAAAAGAAGAGAGAAAAAAAAGGAAAAAAGAAAAACAAAATAAACAACAGATCAAAATTATACGATACTGAATCTGGTTAGACATCTTCGTATAATCTTGAAAACTAAGTAAAACTATACAAGGATCAAGTTTATAAGATGCTAAATCTGGCAAAGCCGGTTAGACATCTTCTTATAAAATTGAAAGATAGAACTATACATATGATAAGCCTTTAAATGATAATCGCATCTTTAATAATTATTACTTAAGGCATCCGAAGATACCTTATAGGAAAACTACTCCATACTTTTAATAAATTATGCTCAAGTTATAAAAGAAATACTTACAATAGGGGAGGAAAAGAGCGGAGGGGTGCAAAGAAACTTCTGATTTTATTGATGACAAGAAATTTTTACATGTAAAAGAAGGGGTTTAGAGAGAGGAGAAAGTAAGAGACCTAGAGAGAGATGTGTGTAAGGGATCTGCTGAGCATAAGAGACTTATGGTCCTATTGTAGACAAATTTGTATAACCGGAAACTGGTTGAGAGGGTAGTCTTGTAACTGGTAACTGCTGGGAAGGTTACTTTGTGACTGACAACCTGATTTGTAGGTAATTTTACCCTTCAGTCTATTATCTCAGTAAAGAGATAAAATTATTGTATCACAGGTAAAATTTAATTAACTCTTCTAACTCGAGCTAGTGTGGCCAACTCAGCTGTCTCTTCATCCACTTGTTCGGGAAGACATGGATCTTCTGTATCATTATAGCCGGATGGAAAGGATGAAAGTCCAGGAGTGTTCTGCCCATAAAAACCAGTTTCTTCGTAGATTTCTTTGTACAACCTTTCTTTTTCAAATGTTTTACAAGAGAAAGGTTTGCCTCAATTGGAAATGGGTGGAATTTATTACCCATTATTTTTTTCCAATATAATTTTGTATTCTGGGTTTCCTTTAGAAGAGTAAAAACTTCAGAATCTCTTTTGGAGAAATCCTAGTTGGACCTTTCAATGTATGCTTTCCAGAGATTGTACTGGTATAACTTATCTTTGTTGAGAGATAACCCTTTCAAAGGATGATGCTCAAGTCATGTGTGGAACTCTGGATTTGTTTCGATAAATAATTTTATTACGTGAGTGGCTGTACTATCAGGATTAAAAGCACTTCTTGGAGAAGTGGTAATCTGTAGAGCCACTTGTATCATGTGCTCATCCTGGATATCATTTATAACTGAGTTTAGTACGGGAGACAGAGTTGAAAATCTGTCTGTAGGTGAAATTATTAATGAATGAAGGCACCCAGCTTCTAGTAACACAATGGGATTTATCAAAAAGTCCCTGTATAGCTGTGATTGGAAAGAAATCAATCCACTTGAGCTCTTCTAATAATAAATTTTATCTGGCATGTGCAGTCTTTGTCAACAGTTTTACAATACTCAGAAGATCCCAAACACAGATTTCTGTTATTGAAATAAGTTTGTGTTTTTACAAATAAACCATTGTAATTTATAGTCTCAGAATGGACCTCAAACAGAGAGTCCTGTATTAATCCAAATTTTCCCAGAAAAATATTTGGATTTATTTGTTGAGGGATACTGCAAGCAGCAGTAGCATAAGTTTTGTTTTAAGCAGGAAGCTCAAATTGTAAGGTAGTCTTTATTTTTTCTTCCTCGATTGCTTCCAACCGAATTGCCATTTCAGCTTCTTCTTTTGAGTAGAAGCCTTTGTATGTAAACCAAAATTGGTCTTGTTTAGCCTCATTGAGGTCTCTAAAAGATGTGTAAACACCTTTATTTTTGTCTGTTATCAAGGCAAAGTGTGTAAAACCTTTCCTAGAAGGAGAGGCAGGAGATGCTAAAACTACTCCTTTATTATCTTGGTAACAAAAGCTGTATAGTGCGCTTATGATGCTTTGTTTCACCCTTGTCACTTGGTGTTCATTTTGTGTTGTGTATTTTGGAATATTCCAAATGTTGTCAATTAAAACATTTAATTTAACATTTGTTTGATCTCTTCCATGGTATTGGAAGATATTTGTAAGGATCGGCAATTCTTGTTTGCCGAACTTTGTATATTGGTCCGCCACAAATGGAGATTTTACTTGTTTGGAGCCAACGACACCCTTCTTTCTATTCTCGAGCATGTTGACCTGAAAGGTCTGTGTATGGGTGAAATCTTCACCTGATGTACCTGGACAAAATGTCAGCACAAGTATTTTCAGAACCTTTGATGTGTTCAAAGTGTATGATTTCTCCAGAAAAATTTATATAGTCTTTAAATAGCCATCTTTTATGTGGTTTTTATCGTTGTTAATTTGATTTTTACTATAGGAAACTATGGCTTCACAATCTATTCTGATTGTTATTTCTAGTTTATTTATAAAAAATAATTTAAATGCATCTAATGCATGTATAACTTCATAGTCAGTGCTAGTTTTGTAAATTTTAGGTTTCGTTGTGTATTTACCAGAGGCGTATCTGCATATCTGTTCTTCTGCCTTTGGTATGTGTTTATTTTTCTTTTGTTTGAGGATTGCTCCCCATCCGAGTTCGCATCCATCACATTCGATTATCAAATAATCTGAATCTAATGGTAATTGTAAAATTGGTAATTTTGTTTTATTTTTTGTACTAATTTTATATCTTCAGAATTAAATTTTCTTTCTCCTTTTAATGCAGTTTTATTGTATAATGGAGATGTATATTTTCCCAAATCAGGGATAAAACTTCTGGCATAATTTAAAAGTCCTAAAAAGGATCTAAATGTTTTAATATCTTCCATTTTGTCTATAAAATCCTGTATTTTCTTGGATATATGAGGTTGGAGCTTTATAATCCATTACCGATTTCTGTTCCATGAAATTCAATGAAATTTTTACAAATTTTCATTTTAGATTTTGAAACTATTAATCCATAATGTTCCAATTTGTATAAAACTTGTTTTAGATTATGAAAATGATCATCTTTTGTTTTTGAAAATACTAGTATGTTGTCAATATAAACACATGTGAAAGACTTAAAGTCTTTAAAAATATTGTCCATTTTCCTTTGGAAAATAGCAAGAGCATTTTTTAATCCAAATGACATAACACTCCATTCGAATAATCCTTCTGAACAGGAAAAAGTTGTCCATTTTATTGATTCTGGATCCATTTTAACTTGATGGAATCCACTTTTAAGATCGAATTTAGAAAACTATTTAGCATTTTGTATTCGATTAATTAAAACATCTTTAGATGGAATTGAATATCCATCTTCTACTGTGTTATCATTTAATCTTTTATAATTGTAAACCATTCTAGATTTACCCCCTTTTTGTTCATAAGATTTATTGACTATAAAAGCCGGACTTCTGTGTAGACTAACACTGTGTGCTATTACTTTTAGTTTTAACAAATTTTGTATATGTTTTGACATTCTTCTTATTCCCAATTATTGAACTGAGTGTCCTTTGTTTTAATGATTAAATCTGGATTTATTATTTCTAGTTTAGAAATTACGGGATCTCTGTCCCAAAATTTTGTAGGATCTTCTCCTATTATATTTGTTTTATTTAATCGATCAAGGATTTATTGTATATTTTCAAATTTTATCGATTTTGAAATTTTGATTGAGGGAAAACCCTCAATTGTGTTTTCTAATATCAAAGAGGAGTATGTCTCTTCTGTTTCATCTAATATGTATGTTAAATCCGTAGTACAATCGCATGTACCTGGAGAATTTAATCTTTGTTTATTGTGATAGATCTGTTTTGACTTAGAATAAAATCTTGTCTTAATGAGGAGTATCTTGTCTTAATGAATCACCACTAACGATTGGTGTCATTTGGATTTTATCACTAATCATAACATAATCTTTGTTTACTGTGATAGATCTGTTTTGACTTAGAATAAAATATAAACCAATTATCATGTTTTGTTTTGAGGGAACTAAGTTTTTTACTCTCATTGTTTTTATAAAAAATTTATGACAAAAAGATCACAATTTGTATTAAATTGAAGAGTAATATTGTTAAAATTTATAATGGGTACAAAAAAACATTTATTTTTCTCCACATAAAGTAGAGTATATAATTTGTAAAATGAGATTCTACTTTTCTCGATGAAATCATTATTTATTTTCTCTGTCTCACTCTTCTTCTTCTTTTCTGAGTGCGACTTCCGGTGATGATTAACAAGAGAAGAAAAATTCACTCATCCTTTTTATTTTCATATATTTTTATTTTACATTATACTCCTTATATTTTAAATGCTTTTATTTAATATAATAGTACATCATTGTTTTGTTTTTAATTTTCTTAAAAATAAAGTTCTTTATACATGACACGAACTACAATACTAATACGGTATCGATCAATTCAACAAAAAAAAATACAGTATCGATCTTCACTTTTTAGCTTTTAATTTTTCTTTATAATATAACATTGAAATTAGTTTTATCACCATCTTTTGTTTTTTTTTTTTTAACTATGGTATGACGAATAATTTTTTTTATGAAGACAAATTAATGTAATTTATTTTTTTAGAAACATATTATATATTTTAAGAATTTTTATTGTACGAAATATTTTCTTAAAAATTTTTATCTTACAACTATTTATAATTACAACAAGTTTTTATTAGTCATGTTATATGACCATTTACAAAAATTGTTTACATTTATTATTAAAATATATTTTTATATATTTAAATTATATTAGTTAAGACACTTTAATAAGTTATATTAGTCATGTAATTTAATTTTATTTGTTTTATAGTAAGGGGGTTTGACTGAATTGGTTGAGGAGAGTGAGTGAGTTATTATAAACCCTCTGAAACTATCTCAACTCCTATAAGGAGATAAAAAAAAAAAAACTTTTTTTACAAGTTGCAAAGTTTGTTTGGGCATAGGGATGTTCATTGGGTTAGGTGATCCAAACACCCAATCCTACCCAAATAAATAGGGTTGAGTTTTTCTTGTAATTGGGTGAAACCTGACCCAACCCAAATAAACTCAATCCATTAGAGTGACAGATTCAATAAGTTGAACCAAAGACCCAAACTGACCATAATATTAAATTATTATATATTATTATTATTTAAAATTATGTGTTTCTTTTGATATTATATTTTTGTTAGTTTGGACAAATTGTGTAGTTTGTATTTATTTTAATGACTTGACCAGTTTTGACAAATTATGTTTACTTTTATTTTTAATAAATGTTTTTTTAGCTATTATTATTTGAAAATTTAGTTGTATATTAATTTTAATTTGTTTTAGTTTTTCATATATAATTTGTGACTATAATTTATTGGTTATTTTTATTCTATAACAATTATATAGTCTATCTTTTTTTTAAATATCCTAAAAAATTTAAGAAAACAATATTCTAAAATTTATTTTTTTACAAAATATTTTTTTTTCAAAAAATTTAAAACTCTCACTTAAATAACTGAACTCAACCTACCGTTGAACGAGTTGGGTTGAGTTTAATAAAAAGAAAAATGAAAAACAACTCAACCCAATATTTTATAATTGAGTTGAATCTTGTGTTTGTCTTAACTAACCTAAATATTTATTATCTTCCCATTTTATAGAAGGTAAAATTTTATTATTATTCATTATTTTTTAACATTTCAAGTTTACATTTAAAGTAGAGGATTGCTAACTAATTGAATAGCTTTTTAGTTTTTACTTTATTTGAAACTTAATTGAAAGCATTTTACATACGGAGAATGTTTTTTTCATAAGAATGATAATATATTGTTGGAATCACGTTTCTAGGAATATTACTACCAATCATATTATTTTTAGGTAATTTAAAAACACGCTTGGTTAAATTTTAATATTCTCAATTATAATTTTTAAATTAAAAATAAATTTAAATAAAAATAAAAGTTGCAAGTCTAATTAATAGTAACATCTCTTATTTGCATTGAAATATCACATTCTCATCCTTTTTCATGGAATAAAATTAGAGTTTAATTAGTATATAGTAAAAAATTTTACACGACATTCAATCACAACCCTTCATTTATAATAAGTTTTGTTGACTATACCGCTTCATATTTTAAAAGTCATATAAACAAAAAACTATGATTGAATGTGGTGTAAAACTCTTTACACTGTTAATACATATTAATTAAACTTATAAACTTATAGGAAAATATCTAGAGTAACTTTTTGAAAAAAATAACTATTTTAAACTTATTGAAAATTCACACTTTATTCGATTCCTACCTCTCACTTGTTTCTGTCTCTCTCATACTTAAAATATACTATTGAGTATCTGCCTCTTTCTCTCTCTCTCTCTATATATATATATATATTCAACACTTTATTTTCATATAAATGATTTTAAATTTGTATATCTAAACACAAATAGCTTATTGAATTTAAGAGTTTATATTATAAGCTCTTATGTAAAAAACTCTTATACTATAAATTCTTTCAAACAAGACCTTATTTAATTGATTTGTATTTTCACAATTTACATTAAATAACATGTCAAATTTTACATTTATTTATTAATAAGGTTCGAATTGGATTATATTTGTAAAAAAAATAATATCCAAAGTACTCTATCCAATCCGTCAGAACAGTTTAAATCATACATAACAAAGATAAAATTTAGATATTTTTTTATAAAACATAGGAAATAAAATGTTAAACATAAAATTTGTAAATAAAATATCCATTGTATATTAATTTTTTGAAATAAAAAATCAAAGTACATTGATAAAAAGTAAATCCTAAAAGTTTAAAATTAATAATTAATAGTTTTTATAATTTCAAATTTCATGTATTTTTTTCCAACTTATTTTCAACCATTAAATAATATACTAAATATAATTAAATATTAAAAATTATTTACAAACTAGTCTAAAATTAATGTCAATATTCACAATCAAATTAGTAAAAATGGAGTTAAAAATAAATTAAAGGAATAAATTAATCCTCAATGAAAAACTGGCTGGATAATATAAATCAATATTGTTTGTAGTTATAAGGTTGATCTATGGACAAATACATATGGAGAGAATGGGGAGGAGAAGGTCATGGATTTGAAGTCCTTCACTAACAAAAACTAATACATTAACAACTAACATTTGATCTAAAGACATATTGTTTTGTAGTTAGGATAATAGGTAATAATAACTAAAGAGTTTAATATTTATACATTGATATTGTAAAAGAGTTTTACATTATTATTCAATCACAATACTTTATTTATATAAATTTTAAAGTATTAGTTAAAAAATCAATAAATTTATCATATATGAATGAGTTATGATTGGATAACGGTGTAAAAAATTTTATATTAATAATGAATAAGTTTTTTTCTCGCAATTAAATGATAGAAAACAAAGATGTATTGGAAGTGTGAAATATTGAATAAACTTTCAAAGTGATACCTAAAGTGTTTTAACGATTAATTTATATAATAAGAACGTAATTATAAAGAATTATTTTATCTAATAATTTCGTTCAAGAATCAAGGTTATAAATTCCAGGTACCAATATTTGAAAATTATTTTTTATACGATTATTTAATTTAATCACAGTCTACCATTTATCTAAATTTGTTAACTTTTATGATAAATAAAATAAACGAGTGTATTTATATAATAATATAAAATTATTATATAGCATAATATTAATAGAATTAAATAATTGTGTAAATCTATTTTTCTTGGTTTTGATGAAAATTTTTTAAATTAAAAAAATACACAGTTTACAACTTATAAGACAATGTAGTAGCTTTCTTCCAAGGAGAGTATAATCCGTAAGGATTAAAATACTCTATCCCAAATTTGTGTCTTATTCTCTATGTCAAGCAATAAATAAACATGATCTCTTTTGAATTTTCTTTTATATATTTTACATAGCTCGTCATGGATTGAGATGGAAATTTTTTGTTTCAACTTTGCGTCTTATTCTCTATTCCAATCAATCAATAAATGTCGTGTCATTTAATGAATTAGGTAAGATATAAAAAAATTATAAAAAAAAATTTATTAAATGACGTGAGATTTATTGATTGTTTGAGACAATTGATAAAAATTTCCTCTTCGAATTTTGTGTCTCATTCGTCTCAACCAATAATTAAATGTCATGACATTTAATGAACTATATAAGATATAAAAAAATTCATCACATGACATAATACTTATTGATTGTTTTGACAGAGAATTAAATACAATTTTGAGACAAAAGATTTTTATTTGTAATAGATGAAAATCCTTTATCCCAACTTTGTGTTTCATTATATATCCCAACCCATCAACAAGCATATGATCTATACAATATATAAAAAAAATTTATTAAATAATATAATATTTATTGATTACTTGAAAAAAAAATGAGATACAAACTTAGAACGGACGAAAATCTTATATGCTAACTTTATGTCTCTAGAATGAAAATCATATATTCCAAATTTATGTTTCATTTTTCATCCAAACAATCTATATAAAAAGTCATTTTTAATTAGTTTTTTTTATGTTATATAATTTCATTAAAAGTGACGTCACTGTAGTCTACTCCTTCCGCACGTAGTTAAAGTCCTCTCAGTATAAATACCCAACCACTCTTCTCTTCTTTCTCTGTCGCGCCCACTTCTTTCAACTTCACTTCTCTCGAGTCGAGAAAGAGAGAGAGTGTCTGATTTTGATTTTCACTTTTTGAGACGAGCGCATGCTCCCTCTCACCCTAATAAAAAATTGAAGTTGAATCCTCCACCTTCGCCGCCTCGCAATGACGGTGTTCTCCGCCAAGCAGGTGTTTCCGGTGGACTATGAGGCCGAGGTGTCGCAGCGCCTACTCGAAGCCTCTCACACCGGCGACCTCGCCCTCGCGTTCCACTGCATTTCCGATCCCTCCGTCGACGTCAACTTCGCCGGCGCCGTCACGCTGAAGACCGCCGCTGCCGACCTCCTCCTCCTCCCGGAATCCCCCAGCCAGGTCCGCGTCGACTTCCAGGAATTCGTCTCCGACCTCACGCCGCTGTTCCTCGCCGTCCACGCCGCCAACGCCACACTCGTCCGCAAGTTACTGGTAACGTAACCGCCGTTCCTCAATTCGTGATCCGCATTTCGATTTCAACTGTTTCATCGCTTTCAAAATTTTTCATCAGTACGAATCGAATCGAATGCATATAAGATATAATTCACAATTTCACACGTTTTGCTTAACTGATTAAACTTACACTCTTCACTGTTTCGATTTCTTCTGTTCAACTGCGCTTCGCGCTATGCGGATTCGTTGATTTTGATTTTAATTATAATAACTCAGAAATGCTGTGGAAGCAACTGAATTAAATAAAATTTTTACTGTTCAACTGTTCAACGTCCCTTTTGTTTTTTCGGAAATGAAAAAAAAAATGCAGATTCGTTGATTTTGATTTTAAACGCATGTTAGAAATTTATAATAGTTCATCTGAGCTGAACATCTTCTCTGTTTCGATTTCAACAATTTTAACTGTGCTTCGTCCTTCTTTGTTTTTGGTAAATGAAAACAAAAATGTAGATTCGTTGATTTTGATTTTTTGAACTGTTTTTATTTGCTCAATTCACTGAACAATTTGAGGAACGTGTGTTTTTTAACCCTCAATTTTAACTTGCGAGATTACTGAGTGACGGTTTTCCTTTTGTTGGGGATATTTTCTTTCGGTTTTTAACTTCTAAATTGAATTTTGAGTTCAAAAATCAAAATCGAGAAGCGCTTTCCCTCTGCTATCCTTAGTTTTTTAAATAAACGAAAATGGATTTAAATTTAATCTTCAAAGCTACGGAACGAGGAAAAAGTGTTAAAGTAACGTAGATTTTTTGAATTTTTGAAACCTGTTTGCGTTTTCGTTGGATGAAATTTCGTGGTTGGTCCCCACTCTACCTTTCTCCGTCGTTGTCACTGTATGCATTTATACCTATCTGTCCATTTTCCCTTGTCATTCTTCCTGAATCTAACGAGCGACAGAGAAATACTTCAGTGTTAGTGTGAAGCACGTATCCAAAAAGATGCACAGTTTTGGTGGTTTTGAAGCGACAAAGAAAATGAATATTGCAAATTTGGGATCCGCAAATTGTAATGCTTTCAAATCATTTTAACCTTGCGATGAAAAGACACGTTCCAATTTATTCCAGGGAAAATGCTTCTGAGTCTGTCAATTGTTTCTTTTTGTAATAACAGTTGACTGTTTCTAGACACAGGACCAGAGTAGAAAAAAGAAAATAACATACTGTAAAAAAATGAATATTTTCCCTCTGCTCTTTGGAAAACACTCCTTGGAGCTTTATAATTATATTATGTATATTTTTTTTTGGGTAGCAAGCTTTTCTTGCACACTTGTATGCCCCATGTTACTGTCCCCGACCATTGGACATTTAATTTATGCATGATGCTTTCCTCAATCCCTCTCCCTGAGGCCCACCCACACTAAAAAGCTTTTTATTGCCTTCCTTTTTTTTTTTTAATGTGATTTATTTTGTTCACTTTCATTTTTTACTAGATTTTTCACTTTTGCATTGTACAAGATAAGCAAAATGTATAAGTATATTTATTTAATATTTTTTAGTATTCGATGTGAGTTGTTTAACTATAAAAGTCTGCTATTTTACCTTGGGTTTTTATATGCGTGGATTTAATCTTTTGAACTAATTTAAAACAGGATAATTACTACAAAAATAATAAAAAAAATTATTGAGGCGTGAACGCACGGTCGGAACTAGGAAGTGTATTAGAGATTCCTGATGTTATGTTATTAATTATCATATTCCTATGCTATTACAAAAAATGTAGAAAGAAAGTAGAGATTTGTCAAGAATTATAAACTATAATGATTGGTTTGTTTATTTTAAATAAATAATGATTTATTTTATCATTTTAAAAAAAATAAACAATTATCTAATCAAGCATGCATTAATGACAGAGTGTGGGAGCTGATGTGAACCAGAAGCTCTTCAGAGGCTTTGCAACCACTGCAGCAGTTAGGGAGGGTCACTATAGTATTCTTGAGATCTTAGTTAAAGCAGGGGCATCACAACCAGCATGTGAAGAAGCTCTTCTAGAGGCAAGTTGTCATGGCCAAGCAAGGTGTGTAGAATTGCTCATGAGCTCTGATTTGATCCGACCTCATATTGCTGTACACGCTCTAGTTACAGCAAGCTGCAGGGGATTTGTTGATGTGGTTGAGACGCTCATAAAGGTGCGTGTTATGCTCTCCTGCAGCATAGCTCTATAGATTCCATAATAGAACACCTAAATATAGATAATAAATTAATAGGATTTATAATTGTATTTTGATTAGTATTTTATTATCATCTAATGCATTAAGAAGTTAGGATCTATGGACTTACACTTCTCAGTCTCACACTTACCTTGAGGTTCTTCTAAAATCCAAAGGACTTCATCATGGACACAGGACATTTAATATTCTGAGTAGAATCTCAGCTTAGTATTTAACTGTCAGTCTTCAAGGGAAATGAATGAAACATATACTCAACTTTATACTGGTACATTTTAGTTATAGTTTATGGTTAATACTTGTTTGAATATGCTAAACTGGGGATTTTTTTTCTCCAATGGCAGTGTGGTGTGGATGCAAGTGCGACAGATCGGGTGCTTTTACAGTCACTCAAGCCTTCTCTCCAAACAAATGTGGATTGTACTTCACTTGTTGCAGCTGTAATTCATAGGCAGGTCCCTGTTGTTGATTTGCTATTGCAGGTAATCTTTACCATTGCTCTCCTTTCAAACCACTTCTATAATTGTTATTTTTACTGCATGGGAATATTTAATATCTCTTCCCAGTCCTAGTTTTTGCACTTTGTCTTATCCAAAATATTTTCCATAAAGCATATTATGTAAGAAACTATGACTTTATTGCATGAAATATTTTTTTGTGTTAATGTCGGAGATTATTTTCATCAGAGCAAAAAGCTAGCTACCTCTTTTAATGATATTCTGCAGGTTTCTGCATTTGCACACCAATTTACAAATAAAATAAAACATAAAATGATTTTCAAAGTTAAATTTTTAGTGTTTAATCGGTTTATTCTGCTGATAGACATTGAAGTATTGGATTTACCTTTTCACTTTCAAGATTTTATTGTTAATGTGAAATGAGTCTCACTAGTACCTTTTATTACAAATGAAATACAGAATGGTGTTAGGTTAGACTTTGAAGTGAGGCTTGGAGCATGGTCATGGGACACTTCTACTGGTGAAGAACTTCGTGTGGGTGCTGGGCTGGGAGAACCTTATGGCATAACCTGGTGTGCAGTAGAGTATTTTGAAAAAAGTGGTGCTATACTACGCTTGCTTCTGCAACATGTCTCTTCCAAACCTCACCATGGAAGGACCCTTCTCCATCATGCCATACTCTGTGGCAATGTTGAGGCTGTCAAGGTGCTCTTAGAATGTGGTGCGAATGTGGAATCCCCGGTTAAAACTACCGGCAAGACTCATTTCCTTCCTATACACATGGCATCTCGGCTAGGCTTACCAACAATTATTCAATGCCTTATTGATTTTGGTTGTGATTTGAACTCTACAACGGATTCTGGTGACACAGCTTTGATGATCTGTGCAAAATACAAGCAAGAGGAGTGTCTCAAAGTACTGACAAGGGCCATGGCTGATTTTGGCTTGGTGAATATTGCAGGTCAATCTGTAAGTTCAATTGCTGAGTCAAACAAGTGGTCACTTGGTTTTCAACAAGCAGTGCTAGATACAATCAGAAGACGCAAAATACCCAAATCCAGCAACACCACTACTTTTTCACCTTTAATATTCGTAGCTCAAGCTGGAGATACTGAAGCATTGAAAATTGTCATTGAATCTGGAGCATTTGATCTTGACTATCAAGATGACAGTGGTTTCTCTGCAGTCATGCATGCTGCTTCAAAGGGACATGTTGATTCTTTTCGATTGCTGGTATATGCTGGGGCTGATGTGAAATTGTGCAATAAATCTGGCGAAACAGCAATAACCCTATATGAAACGAATCAAAACTGTGATTTATTTGAAAAGGTCATGCTTGAATTTGAGCTTGAAAAGGGCAATATCAATGCTGGTGGATTCCATGCTTTACACCGTGCAGCTCGTCGTGGCGACTTGGATGCTGTTACATTGCTCACCAGCAAAGGCTACGATATCAATGCTCCTGATGGAGAGAACTACACTCCACTCATGCTAGCAGCAAGGGAAGGCCATGCATCCATTTGTAAGCTTCTAATTTTATATGGTGCTCATTGTAACACCAAAAATGCTCGAGGGGAAACAGCACTTTCACTTGCAAGGAAATTTGCAAGAGGGAAAAACGATGCAGAAGCTGTTATACTAGATGAACTAGCTCGTAAATTGGTAATAGGTGGTGCCCATGTTCTGAAGCACACCAAAAGTGGGAAGGGCTCTCCCCATAGGAAACAAATACGGATGTTGGGCTCTAATGGTGTGCTGTGTTGGGGGAAGTCAAGTCGGAGAAATGTAGTTTGCTGTGAGGTAGAGTTAGGGCCAAGCTCAACATTGCTTAGAAATAGGTACAAGAAAGGTGATGCAGATGAACCCGGAATGTTTAGGGTGATTACTAATAAGAACAAAGAAGTACATTTTGTATGTGATGGGGGTTTGGAAGTTGCTGAGCTTTGGGTGAGGGGTATTAAACTTATAACCAAAGAGGCTATTTTTCTTAAAGAGAGATCGGTCTAAGTATAGTAGTAGTGTTAGTGTCAATATGGTAGGATCTGGAAGAATTTTAGCTGTTTTTTATTGTAAAGATTTTGATCTTTCAACGATTGTACATCATATCTGCAGTGGTTTTGAGTTTTTAATTTTTGGTTTTGAAATGTATTTTGAAAATAGAAATTTCTTTAGCAAAAATAGTTTTGATTTGGTTGATTAGTTATTTTTGAAACAGTTTTTACCTAATTTAAAAAATAATAAAAAATTGGTTTAGATTTTTATTTTTATTTTTATTTAAATTCATCAAACGACATACTAGCTAACATTGATCTAACTAGTGATCATCGGTCTCTATCTTCGATCGATAGTCACTGATCGTTCCCTTCGATTGACGGTCATTAGTCGTCACCCTGACCGACAATCATGATCGTCTCCTCCGATCAATCGTCATTGATTGCCACTTTCAACCAAGAATTATGGTCGCTATCTCTGATCAATAGTCATCGATAACTACCTTCGATTGTCAATTATTAATTACAACCTTCTATCAATGATAATTGGTTGTCACATTTGACAGTCACTTGTCGCCTCCTCTGATAGTCACCGGTGTCAGCTTTGACTGGCAATCACCAACTGTCACTCTGATCGATGGTCACTAGTCTCCACCTTTGACCTATGGTCATCAGTCGCCACCTCCGATCGACAGTCACTGTGGGGCAACCATAACCTATCGATAACCAACTGTCAT
This sequence comes from Psophocarpus tetragonolobus, assembly GCA_037954015.1. Taxonomy (NCBI): domain Eukaryota; kingdom Viridiplantae; phylum Streptophyta; class Magnoliopsida; order Fabales; family Fabaceae; genus Psophocarpus; species Psophocarpus tetragonolobus. The sequence goes on along the minus strand of CM075691.1, from coordinate 36,659,471 downwards.
TTTTTATCGATGATCACCGTCATCATCATCAATTTTTAGTTTCTAAGGAGGAAAAATTTTAGTGTTGTTAAGATTTGAAAACAATATTTCAAATTCGAAAACCAAATAGATATTTTTAAAATTTTAAAACCCAAAACTAATTTTTGTTTTTATAAATTTCAGAACTAAAAACAAGAACCACATGAACCGGGCCTAAGATATTACTCTATTTTTTTATGTTGCATGAGCATTAGGGTTCACAAATATTAAAAAAATATAATTAATATTGTGAATTTCTTAAAAAAATATTATTAAACTTATTAATACTAGTGAAAACATAGGTGTTGTCACAACTGTCTATTCATATTTCTATTTTTATATGTCATAACAATTTGAAGGCTTTAATTTAGGCTAAGTTATAATTCGTACTCCTCAATTTATTCTATTGTTGACATTTGACTCTCTAATTTTAATTGCTCACATTTTGATCCTTCATTTTATAATTTGATGACATTTGAATAATTTGTTAGATGATAGTTGTTGATTGTTAAACCATTAACTATCATGCTTGCGTATTCACAGTTCTATTTTGATATGTTATAACAATTTTAAAATTTTAATTTAATACATTTTTTAATAACATGATAGAATATAAATAATTAACCGTATTATTTTATGTACAATAATTTTAGTTTAATATGTTTTTTGTTTATGTTAACATGATAAAAACATGTGATTTACAATGAATTTGAGAAAATGGAGAGAAAAAATAGTTTGAATAGAATTCAACATATTGTTGTGCATGTGTATTCTATTAAAAATATTTATGATTGAAGATATACATATATCAATAATGTTTAAGGAAGGTTGATCTAGTGGCAAAATCCATATATGGGAGAGAGATAGGTCGTGTGTTTGAATCTCTCTTTTAACAAAATAGTTTTTTCTTTTTCTTTTTTAAAAAGGATAGAATAGGTATGAGAATTTCCTTTATTAATAATATAGATAGATAATATATATATATATATATATATATAATTTAAATTAATTTCAAGTAATTTCTTTATTAAACAAAAAACAAAGTTTATATTTGGGAGGAAAATGTTTTTGGTTTGAATCCTTCCGTTTAACAAAGTAAAATAATTTATTTTTTAATTTTTAAATATGTATAAGGGTATAATAGGTATTTTAAAAGGTGAATATTAAAAGAAAAATTCTCTTTATTAATAGTATAAACACTTTTTATTTTTAATTAATTACAACAAAATATTCTTAATTACAGTATTAATTAAGCGTATTCTATATAAACAAATATAATGAGTTACTAGATTTGTAAAGCGAATCTTTTTTTTTAGAAAAACAAAATTTAATGTAATAATCTTTTTTATCTTTAGTGTTGGTACAGGGTACGAAGAAGAATATTGTGCAAAAATATCAAGAAATGTAACCAATCAGTGGGTACTACTTATCTTTTTTCTTTTCTTCAATATGTTTTATATAATATAAAAAAATGGAATATTTTAGTCTTGAGTCCTTTTGTTTTGTCAATAACTCAATTAAAAAATTAATAATAACTCTATTAACGATCTTCATTCCCATTTATTCAATTTTTATTAATTAAAAATAATTTATGATAGTTTTTAGTTGTTACAAAATAATAAATAATTGTCAAGGGTCTAACTCACTTGGTTGAACAGGGTGTATGAATTGTTGTAAACCTCTTTCATATTGTCTTCAACTCCTATCAGGAGGATCAATTAAAAAAAAAATAAATTAAAATTACAAATATCATGAATATTATTGTCTTCCAATCTTAATTTTAGAGAGTGCTCTACGTGAAACTTGTTGACTTTTAGTTGTAAGTAAAAATTTCAAAGATGAAATCATGGATTACAAATAGGTAGGGATAGTAAAGATGAAGTCAATTTCTTTTGTGAATAGGTAGATTAATTTATTTTACTTGTCTTAAATAGGCTTTTTTACATCACCAAATGGTAAATTTTTTGGATTTTCTTCTATATAAACAAGAAATTTACTTTTTATATCCACTTAGTCAATTATATATCCTACACCAACCATCTGTGAACAAAATTATCGCAAACCATCTCATTTGTTAAAATAAATTAATTTAAAAATATTCTAGTAACTAATCATTCCTCTTTCACCAATGTAGATATTAATATAATTATAAATAATAATTAATAATTATGTATGCTTGTGCGTGACCAACTAAACAAATTTTATGGTTCTTAAAAATGATATATTTTATTATGAGTTTAATTAATATACACTGAGTGTAAAAATTTTTACATTGACATTCAATCACAATCCTTAATTTATGGTAAGTTTGTTGACTGTACCAATTAATATTTTAAAATTCATATATGTACTTACTAAAAAAGAAAAGGATGAACCTTTCTAGTAAGTCCACCTGATTGATCCTTAAGTGAACGACATCGAGGAACTTACAAGGAAGACTCCGACACTCAAGTCAGTCAAGGTTATTAGTGAGAGTGTTTAAGATAGATTTACAATTACCTTAGTGTCGTCTTATATACTTAAAACATGGTTAATATGGAAGTTAATGATGTTTATTGCTCATTAACTGCTCATTTAAGTTGTCTGGTAACTGCCCATTTGTGGTGGCTGTATTAACTTGCTTTGAATGTCTTGCTTGCATCTGTTGGTTTCTCGAGGGGAGTTAGTGAGTAGGGGATGTCGTTTGGATGAGGTCGAACTTCCATTTGTGTGATGAGTTATGAGCTTTGCGTGCGGGACGAGCGCTAGGTGTATGAGTTCTGAGTTGTATTGACGAGGCAAGCTTGGAGTGGACGAGCTTCGAGCTTTATATGTGTACATAAGCCCCTTGAGCTCCAAGTCTTGTAAGCAACGAGGTGCTGGAACTGAGAAACAAGAGTAGTACAATTTAAACATGTATAAGCCCTGAAGCTCCAAGCCTCGTGAGTAATGAGGTGTTGGGGTTAAAGGCGTAATTCGTAGGGTTTGTGACATGGTCGGTGCCATGGGTGAGTAGGAATGTGACGTGTACACTTACTTCCATCAAGTGACATATGATGTGACACATGATGGCTTTCTGCTGTTGGATTGTAAGGAGTGGGAGATGTTACGTGTCATTGGATCATTGGAGAGTGTGGACCGTTGGATGTGATTGCATGTTTATATGAGAGCCATTTGATTTTGTTGGTGTAGGCGGGAACCGCTATAAAACTATTTGGCTACCGGTTTATGGGACACGCTTTGTCTGTTCTTACTACTGGTTTCATGGGCTTGCCATTCATTTTGACTTGTGAGGGGTTGTCTTGTGTAAGAATGTTGCCTTCTGCTGAGGTATGTCCCTTTGGTGTTCCTTATTTTCCTTCGTGTGGCATCGCTGTCTGTGTTTGTTCCTTAGGTTTAAGGATTTTCTTGTTGTGTTTGTGAGTTGTGATTGTGATGAGAGATGTCGTTTGATTTCGGGGAGGAGTTTAGGTGGAGGAAGGGGAAATAGTTTATGCTTGTGCGGTAGGTAGTGGGGATAGGGGAGGATGTGGAGTCATCCGATTTTTTGTCCTAATCAATGGCGCTAGAGGTGTTGTCTTCGGGGTCTGATGATGGCGTTAGTATAGTTGTGGCTAGGGGGTTGGGGAATATGGTCTCTTCTGCGGTTAGGACAGTGAAAGAGAAGGGTGGTCATGGTAAAGGGAGGGGTTGGCGTGAAAAAGGTTAAGGGCGAGAGGGTAGAGAATAGGAAAAAGGAAGTGGTGGTTGTTGGAAGTTTGAAGAGGAGAGGAGGAAACCGTAAGAAGGCAAACTTGCCTCCTTTGACTGTCCTTGGGTATGAGTGGGTGAAGGGTGATGTGGCTGAGTTTAGAAGTAAGGTAGTGATTAATGCCATGCTGCAAAGTGTGTACGTGTCTGTTCCTGACAAGGCGGACATGTTCCTGCTACAGTCTTGCGCGATGGACGAGTTTGTTTACAAGGGAGGATCTTTATAAGTGCTTTCTACTTATATGTATAGAACGCTGTTCTTATACCTTGGCATTACATTGTCATTTTCCGACTTCGAGGTTCTGCGTTACTTAAATGTGGTGCCATTGCAATTGCATCCGAATAGTTGGGTATTCATTAGGGCATTTCAAGTTTTGTGTGGGTGCTTAGGGGTTGGCATCTCCTTGAACAGGGTTCTTTAATTTTATGAATTGAAGTTGGGGACTCCCATTGGTTGGGTATCATTGAGTAGGCTTAATAAGGGATTGTTTTCATTGTATTTAGGCTCGTACAAATTTAAGAACGAGTTCGTTAAGGTGGACTCGATAGATCGAAGATCAGAATTCAACAATGTGTTCTTTAGGGTGGATGGGAAGCCGAAGTTCCCTTTCTATTGGCAAGAAAAACTGCACAAGTTCAAAGGGACCAGGGGAGAGTGGTTACTGTTGAGGAAGAGGTCGACATCGCTAAATTAGCATCTCTCCCCTACCTATGACTGTTCAAACTGTCTTGTGCCTTGGTTATGCTCGGAATGTGTAGTACGAGCTGGAGAGTGCATATTTGTTTTTTATTTTCGTGTTGCATGATTTTGCTAATTGCTTGTGGGTCTTTGACGTTGCTTTTTAACTTTGTGTTGCAGACCTTATGGGCAAGAATAATTGGAAATTGCTTAAGGGGAAGTTTGATTTGACCAAAGGAAATCTTATGGCAGTTGTGGGAGGTGCTAGCTAGAAGAGGAAGCAGGATGACAAGCCGGGTGAGGTCACTATCGAGGTGACGTCCCTCGCTACTGTTGTTGGAGAGGGCCACATAACAGTTGAAGATGTGAGTCCTCCTATCTAAATGACGTCAGACCTTCACATGGATACCACTGCTTCTGCTTCTTTACCAATGGCGTCGCCCATACTCAAAGCTGCTGGTACTGTACCAGTTGTGATTTGGAGCAACCTAGCCGTCCGCTGAACTTGGCTAGGGTGTTCTCACACACTATATCGGAGAAAACCATGTACCGACCTTTCTTTAGAGGAGGTGATTTGAACGAGATGGAGAGGTTGGAGCATGTTTCAGCCTCCAAGGATATCAGGTCGCTATAGAGTGTGGGAGTTGAAGTCTCTAAGTGCTTCAAGGTTGAGGAGATGTCTCTTACTGACGCTCTTCTTTTGGAGCGAGTCAGACCTGTTCAAAGCTTCAATTCGGCAATGATTATGCTTGAGAGTTGTTCCCAATGTGTGTTGATCTGTTGGGGTCGTAAATGAGAGGTTGCCGAGGAGAAGGCGAATGGGTTGGAGGCTTCACATCAAAGGATGGAGTCTGAGATAGCCGATCTGAAGGTGGAGTTAGCAAAGCTGAAGAGGCGCTTTCAAACAACTGTGGTGGAGTTTGCACAAGGAATGGTTGCTCATCAAGCTATGTGTGATTGCTCGAGCGATTTCATTGCTCAAGCTGTTAAGAAGAGGAAGTTGGTGACTCCATGCATTTATGACTTAGAGGAGAGGTCGACGACTCTGCGACATCAGTTGGAGGAGGCATTGAAGTAATTGGCGAAGTCCAAGGAGAAAGAGAGAGAGAGCTGGAGGAGGAGTTGAGGGATGCCTAACAGCAGGTGTGTTTGGAGCACACCAATGGGTTAAAAAAGGCCGTGAAGCAGGCCATAATGTTTAGTAATGTGGATGAAGCCCTCTTCCCTATCAATAAAGATGTGAAGGGCGGGGTGTTGGTAGAAGAAGAAGAAGAGGAGGAGGTGGAAGGTGGAGAGGTCGAGATAGGGGGGTAGAGTAGGGTGTAGGGGCTTGCCCTTGTAATAGACTTGTTTTTGTAATAGACTTACTTTTTGTTGTACCTATTTTCGTAATTGTTTCTCTTCGTAAAATGAATTGTATCTTGGCTTTGAATTTTGTTTTGTATGAAGTGTTGGTGGGTTGTCAAACTTGTGCTTTTAACTCTTTGTGTGGTGTTTTTTTACTCTGACAAATTTGTTTGGTTGTGCATTTTTCCGCATTTCAATTCCTTCTATGATTTTGAGCTCTTATGAATTCATTTAGTTGCATGTTTTCTCGAATTTACAAGTTCGGTAATTTTGCTTTGTTTCGACGAGTTTTTCATTTGACTTGTTATGAGGAGACTGCGTTCGATCTTGACGAGTTTACGTTTGACTTGTCATGAGGAGGCTCACGTTCGGCCTTGACGAGTTTGCGTTCGACTCGTTATGAGGAGGCTTGCGTTCGGCCTTGACGAGTTTGCAACTTATTCATTTGAAAAAACACATATATAGAGAAACTAAAGAACTGTATTTTATTATTGGAGTGTGCCTCGTTAAAACCTTTCTAGTTCAAAAACCTTTTTTCTTTTTGTGGAAAAAAAGAACTGGAGTAGGTAAGAGTACCCTATACAATGCTTTAGCTGAAATAGAACTTTAGGTGGGAGGCATTCCAAGTGTGGGGGATGTTCTTGCCACCAAGCTCTTGTAATTTGTAAGCGCCATTGTATAATTCTGTGATTCAGAATGGAGCCTTCCATGGAGCTTCCAACTTCCCATTTATTAGGTTCTTCCTTGCTTCTCTAGTCATTCTCCAAACCAGGTCACTAGGTTGGAAGGATCTAAGGTTCAGCTTGTTGTCATATCTTCACGTACTTCTTCAATGAGGTCGAGGTCTTCTCTCAAGGCAACCTCATTTTCTTATTGATCATAATGTGCTCTTCATTGAGTGGGTTCTCCGACTTCAACTGGGATCATGGTGTCAGAGCCGTAGACTAGCTTGTATGGTGTTTCTTGCGTAGCGGATCGAGGAGAGCAGTGATAGACCCACAGGATATTTGGGAGTTCGTCTACCCACAATGTTTTTGCGACTCCAAATCTTCTTTTGAGTTTGTTGAGTATGAACTTGTTTGCTGCTTCTACTTGGCCATTGGTTTGTGGGTGTTCTACGGATGCTGTAAGGTGTTTGACTCTGAGCTCGTGGAGGAATATTGGACGAGGGAGTCTACGAATTGTCTCCCATTGTCCAAGATTATTGTGTTTGAGATCTCGTACCTGTAGATTAGTTGTATCCAATTGAAGTTTTTAATACATCGACCTATTATGTGAGCTACCACTTTTGCTTGAATCTACTTGGTGAAGTAGTCTATGGTGACTCCAAGGAATTTTGCTTGCCTTTTAGCCTGAGGGAGGGGTCCGAAGATACCGATTTCCCATATTGCGAAAGGCCATGGAGAGGTCATGGAATGAAGTACCTGTGTAGGCTGGTGAGGCCGATTGCTGAATTCCTGGCATTTGTTGCATTTTCTAATGAGGCTCATGCAATCGCTAAGTATGGTCGGCTAGTAAAAGCTTGCTCTGAGTACTCAGGCTACCATGGTTAGGGCCCTGTTATGGAATCCACATATTCCTTTGTACAGTTCTTGAAGAATGTAGTTGGATTTTATTGGATTGAGGCACTTTAAAAGTGGTTAGGCAGCGCTGTGTCTGAAGAGGTCATTTGTAATTAGGGATGGAAAAAATACCCATACCAGTGGGTACCCGCCCCGATTTTGACGGGTATTACCCAGTTTGACTGAGTATGGGTACGGGTACGGGTATTACCCGATGTGTTAAAGCGGGTATGGGTATGGTATGTGACTACCCGCCCCGTACCCGAACCTGTACCCACGTTGTTATAATTTTAATGATTATATAATAATTTTAAATTTATATATTTAAATAAAATTTTTAATTCTTAAGCTTTAATTTATAATTTCTTGCTATTAATTATTCTTTATATACTTTTTAAATTAAAATATAATTAATAACTTAATATATATAATTTATTTAATAATAAACAATTAAATTTAAATTGTAAAAAATAATATGACGGGTACCCGCGGTATACCCGAACCCAAAAATACCTAACGGGGACAGGGATGGGGATTAAAATTTTGTACCTGCTCTTTTTATACCCGAACCTGAACCTGCCCCACACTTTGCGGGGACGGGGACGAGGAGGGTCAAACCCGCACCTGCCCCCCATTGCCATCCCTATTTGCAATCAGTATGAAGTGACTTGCCTTTCTTCTTAATTTCTTGGCATCGGCAGGGTCATTAGGGAGGGTGTCCTTGAGTAGATAGTTTTAGATGGGGGCCATCTCACATTGTAGGACAAGTAGGATTTCAAAGCATGGTTGACTAAGGGTTTCTTGTATGATGGTTCGGTGTTGCCCTGACTTCTTGGTGTTGGCGAGCTTTGAAAGGAGGCAACTCGCACATTATCTTCTCTCGAAACATGGGTGATTTCAAACTTGTGGAATTTATCGATTAAGTTCTTTACCACATGATAGTACCTTAAGAGTTGATCATCTTTGGCTTGGTAATCTCCCTTTACTTTCCCTATGACAAGTTGCGAGTCACTTTTGCATTTTAGCCTTGTTGCTTTGACTTCGAGGGCTAGCTTTATGCCTATAATAAGGGCTACGTACTCGACTTGGTTGGTCGATGCAGGGAATTCAAAGCTCATTAACTACTCTATAGTGAGGTTGTTTGGTCCTTCTAGAAGGATTCCTACTCCTCTTCCCCTCTTATTGGATGAACGATCAACAAATAGGGTCCACTTTTCTGTTCTTGAGTTCTCAGGCCGGGGGGTGAGTTCAGCGATGAAGTCGCTGAGGTATTGTGAATTTATTGGGTCGTGAAGCTCGTATCACAACCCATACTTTGATAGTTCTACTGATCATGCTATCATTCTTCTGACAAGCTTTGGCTTTCTTAGAATCTTCTGGATTGGGTGGTAAGTTTTGACAATCAATTGGTTGTTCTGGAAATAGGGTCGTAGTTGACGAGTAGCAGTGACGAGTGCTAGGGAAAATTTTTCAATAAGTTGGTACCATTTTTCTGCACCTTATAGTACCCTACTTATAAAATAAATAGGTTGTTGCACTTTCTTTTCTTGTGTCAGGGTTGCGCTGATGGCGTCTTCGACCGTTGAGAGGTATAGAAGGAGATTAACTCCTGGGAGAGGTTGAGATCAGATTGGTGGTTTTCCAAGAAGGTTTTGAATTCTTGGAAACATGCTTCACATTCTTTAGGCCATGCGAAGTCCTTCGTCTTTTTTTACGAGTTGGAAGAACGTCTGGCCTTGCTTGTTATGTAGGGTAGGAATCTTAACAAGGATGCTAGGCACCCTGTCAGTCTTTGTACCTCTTTTTTTGAATTTAGACTACGCATTCCGATTACAGCCTCACATTTGTCTGGGTTAGCTTCTATACCTCCACTGGAGAGCATGAAGCCAAGAAACTTGCCCCCTTCAACCCTAAACATGCATTTCTAAGGGTTAAGTCGCATATTGTGTTTTTGTAGTTGCCCGAAGACTTCGGCCAGGTCCTCTGTGTGGCGTGACTGTTCTTCCCAATTCACAATCATATCATCGACATAGACCTCAATTATGTGACCTATCTGGCCCTTGAAGACCTTGTCCATAAGTCTTTGGTAAGTTGCCCTTGCGTTTTTCAGTGTGAAAGGCATAACTTTGTAGTAGTAATTTGCATCGTCTGTGATAAAAGTTATTTTGTCTTGGTGTGGAAGGTACATCATTATCTGGTTGTTCCCTGAAAAATGTCCAAGAAACTGAATGTCTTGTACCCCGATGCGCCATCAACAAGTCTGTCTATGCTGGGAAGAGGATAGGTGTCATCGGGTAGACTTTATTTAGGTTAGTGTAATCTACACACATTTGCCATTTTCTTAACGAATTTCGTACCAAGACGACATTTGACAACTAGGTTGTATAATCTACTTCTCTGATGAAGTTGGTTGCTCTGAGTTTTACAACCTCTTGTTTGGCTACTAATCTTTTTTCTTCGTTAAGGTTCCTCCGTTTCTGAGCTACAGGTCTTGCTTGGGGGTACACGACCAACTTGTGGTAGATAAAGGTTGAATCTATACTAAGCATGTCCGAGCTACTCCAAGCGAATATATCGACATTATTGGTGATTACAGTCTTGACCTGACATTGCACGTCTTGGTCAAGTCAGCTTCCCATCTTGGTTATCTGATTTGTGTGGGGACTGAGCTGGCAGTTTGCCAGGTCTTCTACAAGTATGGGGTGTGAGTCTTCGAAATCCATTTTGGGGTCCAGGTCAACATGTTCTATGACATTCACATTAGCTCCTTTGAGGGGTGACTTTTGCTCAAGGACTTTATCTTGAGAAGCGGTAGTCATCCTTAGACTATGGATATAACATTGTCTAGCTTCTTGCTGGTTGGCCTTTATCGTGATGATGTTTCTATTGGATGATGGGAATTTCATGGCTAAGTGTGGTGTGGAAACAGTTGCCCATAGCTTATTGAGCATATGAAGAGGGAGTGTCAACTAGTAGATATCATATTGTGATTGACTTGCTCTAACCAACTTTCTCGAATTTGGTTAGGAGGTCGATGTATCCCTTTGCTGGCACACTACTTCCTGCAAACTCGTATAAGGGTTCGTCATATGGGTGTATGAAAGACTCAACTAGTCCGAGCTGTTTAAAGATGAACAAGAATAAGACGTCAGTTGAGCTTCCTCGATTGATCAATGTTTTATTGATTTGCAAGTTCGCCACTACTAGTGAGATGACCATGAGGTCATCCTGGTCTGGATGGATGCCCTCGAAATCTTCCCTAGAGAAAGTGATTTTTGGATGGGCAAGGGGCTTACTGCCCCTTATTGAGTCCAAGTTGTATACTGCTCGGAGGTGTCGCTTCCTAGTAGAATGTGTGTGTCCTCCACCCATTAAACTGCCAGCTATGGTATTTATTACCCCTTTGAGGTCATCTTCATCCTCTGAACTCTGCCTTAAGCCTCTTTCAGGGGATCATCGTCCATGGTACTGGATTGATACCCTTTTTCCTGTATTTGCCATCCCTTTCCTGTCTTCAGTGAATGGTAGATGACTTATCCTATACGGATTTTGAGAGGTGACCTGCTCTTATTAGTTCTTCTATCTTGTTTTTTAGGGTTTGGTATTCGTCATTGTCGTGTCCCATTGACCTATGGTAGCAGTAGTGCTTGCTGGGATTAGCTTTGGCGGAGGATTGTCCTGGTGAGGGTAGCGTGAAAAGGTCAACTCTTCTAGCTTCCTCCATGATGTGCATCCTGGCAACATTCAGAGGGGTGTATAGGTCATACTAAGGTTATCTTTCATGCTTCCTTTTGAAACTTTTGTCTTATTGATGGCAAGGTTTGAACTCCTTGAGGAGGAGTGTTGACGACTTGTTCGGAGGTTGTCAATACTTTTGTTTTATACGAGGTATGTTCCTCCATGTGTATGTATGTTATCGCTCTAGACTTGAGCTCGTTCATGTCACAGGGAGCTCTTTTGTAGAGACTGTTCATGAGAGGTCCAGGTCGCAATCCATTGAGAAAATAATGAAGGGTGACTTTGAGATGGAGCCTCCTAATCTTTACTGAGGCTGCAAAGAACCTATCAATGAACTCACGCAAGGGTTCTTTTTCTTTAGCCTGGGAAGTTGGGCTGGCGTTGTAAGGTCGGATAGTAACGTAGTGGCTGTGTATTTTCTGACTAGCTCGCGAAAGCTCGTATCAAGTTTGATGGGAGTTGGGTGAACCAGTCTAGAGTGACTCCCTTTAGAGTAGTTAGGAAGACTTGACATCGAACAACATCACTAGTAGAGTTAAGATTGAGTTGGGACAAATACTTGTTGATGTGGGCGCTGGGGTTGGTTGTTCCATCATATCTCTCCAGAGTCAACAAATTCCAGTTGTTGGGTAAGTCTTCTTCCATAATTTTCGGGATAAAAGGATGACGTTAATAGTCATCATTGTCATAAATGTGGTATTGTTTGCACTTGTTCGAAGGGTGTTCACATAGGGTGGAACGCCTGCTAGTATTGGTGCGGGATGGTGTGATGGTGCGGTTGTCATGGCTTCTTGGGGGTGTGATAGTACAATGATGGCAGTGAAGGGAGGAAGCTGCTCGAATTCAACTTTGATAGGAAGAGGCGTGGCTAGCTTCAACTTGGCTGTTGTTTTTTCGCAGCTCTAAGATGGTGCGATGTAGTTCCTTGTTTTACTTTTGGAGTTCCGAGATGATAGGTGCTTCTGCTGCCGCCATTGTTATCAGGTGAGGTGGTGGCTGGGGAAAAGTTTTACTAGGGCTCCACGGTAGGTGCCAAATGTACTTACCAAAAAGAAAAAGATGGACCTTTCTAATAAGTTCACCAGATTGATCCTTGAGTGAACGACTTTAGGGAAACTGCAAGGAATACTCCGACTCTCAAGTCAGTCAAGGTTATTAGTGAGAATGTTTAAGATAGATTTACAAGTACCTTAGTGTCATCTGATATGCTTAAAATATGATTAATATGACAGTTAATGATGTTTATTGCTCACTAAGTGCTCATTTAAGTTGTCTGGTAACTGCCCATTTGTGGTGGCTGTATTAAGTTCCTTTGAATGTTTTGCTCGTGTTTGTTGGGTTTCTCAAGGAGAGTTAATGAGTAGGGGATGTCATCTAGATGAGGTCAGACTTCCATTTGTGTGACGAGTTGCGAGCTTTGCGCACGGGATGAGATATGGGTGTACGAGTTCTTAATTGTATTGACGAGGCGAGCTTGGAATGGATGAGCTTTAAGCAATATGTGTACATAAGCTCCCTGAGCTCCGAACTTCATGAGCAACAAGATGCTGAAGCTAAGAAACAAGAGTAATATTTTAAAATAGATACTAAATATGGGAAATCAAGATTTTCAATCTAAAATTTCTATTAAAGTAAAAGGTTTTTTTCCCGACTAACATAATGTGATCAATGTTTGTCTACAATAAAATTTAGTTTTTCAATGAAAAATTAAAAAAAAAAAAAAGCTTAGCTATGTTCTAAATAAATTTTAAAAAGTAAATTAATTGACCTATTAAAAAATACATCGAAATGTTCAAAAGTTCATGTTAAGCACTACAAAAACATTCATTAATAAAAGCAAGCATAAAATAAGTGTCAAATTCTTAAGTGATTAACTATAAAAAATATATAAATCTTGTGTTAATATATGTAATACTAATTAATTAAAAAAAAAACTTAAGTAAGTTATTTTCGTGTATTTCCATATTTTTATAGCCTTTAGATTATGAATGACAATGATTGAAACGAGCACAGACCGTAGTTACCTGTCGTATGATTCCTTACACAAAATTTGTACTCACTACTGGTTAAAAAAAATTGTCAAGTCCTTATTATAAAATACCTGTGAATCTTTTAATATCTGTGTGTGTCCACAGATATTCGCAAAAATATTTTTGTAAAATATTTATTTTAAAAATTACTTTTCAATAAAATTTTATCAAATAAATCCTATATTTATTGAAAATTTAAATATTTTCTACAAAATTAATTTGATATAAAAATAGATTAATATATATATATATATATATATATATAATATTTAATACAAATGGAATTTGCGCTTTAAATTACTAATTTTTTATAATAAATAATTTTATTAATTATGAAATTTTTTTAAAAAATAATATTGATAACAATAAAATTTGATAATTAATATTTTAAAGACTAAACTATAATTTGTTTCCTCTATTTTGACACTTGAACACATTTTATCTTACACACATTTTGTCCCTTTGGGTAAATTTTACCCGTATGTTAGAATGAAAAACGTCAACTCTTTTAAAATTTGAATGCATACATTAATAATTACAAACAGAATTAAAAACATGACATGTTTAATAGCTTTAGTCTTCTCACGCCTTTATGGAATGTATCTCGATGATGGATTTACTGATTACAATGGCCATCTTGTTTTATGCAAACCACCACTGTGGCTATGGAGGTTTACGATAACCTCGGTGTGGAGTACCTCATCAAAGGTTCTTTCCCGCAGCATGCTACAAGATTTTCAATGCCACTAAGGTTCTTTCCTGCTAGTAAACCACTGTGACTTCTGCATTATCTGGAATATCAACAACAGAACATTCTCCTTCATTTCAGCCACCACATTCTACCTTAACATCAAGAAGAGAAAGCAAGGGTGTGTTGCACAGTGCTATGGGAGCAACACAATGACAGGGAGGAGGAATTTTCAGGCTTTGAAAGAAGGCCAAGTGATACAACAAACTATGTTGAACAGAATCAGTATCATGATTTGATTGCCAAAAGCATTTCCTTATCCGTTAATATTGAATTGTGTTGGGAAGAAAACAATGAATGTGGCTTTGGTCAACAAAGAATACGGTATTTGAGGGTAAATAGTTTTTAAACTCAAACACAAAGCACACATTGATTCAGAATCAGTATCAATTTCTAGCTGTTGCAAACCAGCTGATGCTTGGTAGTTGTTACTCCTTATAATAGACCATAGACCATTGAGATTAAAAATTTGAAAAATACATTTTTAAAAACCTTTTTTCTATATGAAAAATACCAAAATATCCAGATTAATTACATAAAACTCCCACTAATTTTAAAATTATTGGCATAGTACTTCATTTGTTACCTTGTTATACAATCTATTTCATCTCAACATCTTATTGAATGACACTGACAAAGGATTCTTTTTCCCTTGCCTAGCCTCATTGGTATAAACATAAACGTTAGCCTTTTAATAATTTCTTACATCGATAGATGTAAAAAATGGTTAAGTATGCTTATTTCTAGATTTTGTACCTTTATCAAATTGAGAAGTTTGATATGTATCAGGTGGTGGTTCATAAACAGTATGGAAAAGAATGAAATTGTGACTCCATACTTGTAAATGTCTTACTTGAACACCCTTCTTATGTATTTCCAGAACAATACATTGAACATTTTTCCGTGGGTACTTGTCAAGTTGCTTGGTGGATTATGGAAAACCGTTTCTGAATCACAATCTAAGCAATGGCAAATATGGTGTGAAGAAGAAGGCATAAATCTGAGGTCACTTATGGAATAAAATTATAGTAATTAAGAAAATATTTGAGAATGAGGAGGGACTGGAATTTGCAAGGAAGAAATTACTTGTATACTTGATACTCTTGTCTTATGACTTAATACAACAAACTCTAGGACATTAGTCCTATTTATACTGGTGGCTGCTCCTAAACCAATGGTTAGAATTTTGCTAACATAGATCTAATCGAACAGTTACAAATAACCTTCTAGAACTTTTCTCAAAATACAACTAACTCACACATTTTAGATAGTTCTATATGCTACTTTAGAATTATCTTCTGAATAGATTTTTCTAGAAGATGCTTCTAGACTTTGGAGTTATCCTATCTTTTAGAATTTTCTAGAATTTGGGTTTCTTGTTTAAATAAGACCCAAAATCAAGTTTATATTTCAACACCCCTTTTAAACTTGATTTTGTTACTTTAAGTATACTTCTCAACTTGGTGAAGTCTTCTTTCTTAAGTTTAAATCTTTATCTTCTTTTCCCTTGATTTTATGACCTTGAAGTTGTTCAATGTAGACTTCTTCTTCAAGGACTCCATTAAGGAAGGTAGATTTCACATTCATTTGATGTATCCTCCAATCATTTAGAGATGCTAATGAAATAATTAGTATATTCATTTCTAGCCGAGCAATGGGAGCAAATACCTCATCATAATCGATATCAACTCTTTGATTATAGCCTTTTGCCACCAATCTTGTGTTATATCTTTCCACTTCTCCCTTAGCACTCTTCTTAGCTTTGTACACTCATTTCACACCAATCGTTTTATGTCCCTTTGGAAGAGAAACTAGTTCTCATGTATCATTATTTTTTATTGCTTTGATTTCTTCATCATAGCATTTTTTCAATCCTTGTTTTCTATTGCTTCTTGGAAGTTTATGGGCTCACAATTAGCAAATAGGCAAAAAAGAGTGAAATTATCTTGATTTTTAGTTGCCTCATAAAGTTCTTGTAAGCTCCTGAAGCTTGGACTTCTTTCATCTGAATTCTCCTCTTCTTGAGTATTTGGTGACACTACTGGGGTACGAGGCTCCTCTCTTGCTAAGTCTATCATCGATTGTTTATGTCTTCTTCAAAACTTGGAAAGAAGTTGTTATTTTCATCACCTGATCTCCAATCCCATTCTCCTTCTTTATAAAAAATAATGTATCGGCTTATGAATGTATTTCCTGTATTTGGATTGTAGAGCTTATAGCCTTTAGAGTTGGAGTCATAACCAATGAAAATGTACTTCTCACTTTTATCATCCAACTTGTTTCTTTTCTCATCCGGTACATGCACATGAACAATGCTTACAAAGACTTAGATGGGAAATGCCAGGTTTCCTTCCAGTCCATGCTTCTTGTGGTGTTTTTCCCCATACACTTCTTGTTATAGATTGATTGGAAAGATAAACTGCACAAGAAATTGCTTCTGCCCAAAACTCCTTTGGAAGTATCTTACTCTTAAGCATGCTCCTGGCTATGTTTAGAATTGTTCTATTTTTCCTTTCTGTTACTCCATTTTGTTGAGGGGATCTTGGCACTGTTAAGAGTCATCAAATTCCATAATCTTCACAATACTTTCAAAATTCATTTGATGTGAGCTCTCCTCCATGATTAGATCCCATTGCTTTGAATTGAAGACCACTTTCTTTCTCAACAAAGGCTTTGAACTTCTTGAAATTCTCAAAGACCTCTGGTTTATGCTTCAAAAAATACATCCATGTTTTTCTTTAAAAATCATCAATGAAGAGAAGGAAATAATTACTCTTACCAAGTGAGCTTGACTTGATCGAACCACACACATTTATATGTATGAGTTCTAACGGTTTTTGAGCTCTTAAGTGAGACTCCTTCGAAAAACTTTTCTTGATTGCTTTCTAAGTAGACATCCTTCACACACTTGATCAGGGTGATTGATGCAAGGTAATCCTCTCACCATTTCCTTCTTGAAGTGCAACTCTAATCCTCGAAAATTGAGATGCCCAAATCGTAGATGCCAAAGCCTAAACTATCCTTGTAGCACATCTTGAGACATTTTGCTGCATCATTCTAAATGTTGAGCGCAAACGTTCTATTTCTTGACGTTGAAACCTTAGCAATCAAGTTACTTGCATTGTCTCATATAGAAAGGTTATCGTCTTTTAAGTGAATATCATAACCTTTCTCTAGGAGTTGGCTTAGGCTCATGATATTACTTTTCATATTAGGCACATAATAAATATTTGAGATACATTTATATTCACCATTCTTCAAGCGGATACGAAAGTTACCTTTTCCTTTCACTTCTATCTTAGATTCATCTCCAAAAGCCACCTCATATTTCACCAATTCATCAAGCTCCATAAACATGCTCCTTTTTCCACACATATGATTGCTTGCTCCGGTGTCTAGGTGCCCTTTATTGTCTTCATTATTCGTCCCAGAGGGGAATCTAGAATGGGATTTAAATAGATTCCATGAATATTTTTGCAAAATTCTTTTTCAAATATCAGAGTTTCAAAAATTACCCATTTAAAGAAATTTCCAAAATCTACCTTTAAAGTTTTTTTTTTTAAAAAAAAATTCAATTCTTGAAACAATGTTTAAGATCCCATTCTCTGTAAGATTTAAACATCAAGCTTAAACAATGATAATTCTTACAATTATGATTTTCAGTCACTTAATCAAATCACAATATGAATTTCAAGATTCAATTCACCAATGTAAAAATATTTCATCAATCAAGATAAACAATACAATCAATAATAAAGATTTAGAGAAAAAGAGAAATTGCACACATTTTTTTTTATATTGGTTAAATCCAACGATTTAACCTCATTCTAATCTACTTTCCACTAAGAATCAAGATACATGACTCAACACATACAGATTTTTACATAAAAATATTCAAACAACACGATCATTATAAGACTTCCCCTTGCACCCTATAAGAGTCTACTATACCATGACACCCTTTCAGTCACAACGTCTCACACTCACAACACCCCATTGCAAGATTTACAATAACCTCAAGAACACCTCAAGAGATTATCAAACAATAAGCAAAAACATAAAGGATGGGTAAAGAAAAAAATCACCTTATTCATGACAAATACACAATAAAATAGAACGTTTAATCACATTGTTTTCTTCTTCAATCCACAATTTTGATTCTTAAATAATTTAGTTTCTGGGTTTTTCATTATTTCACAAGGGTTTACTTTGAGAAAATTGTAAGCTCTCTTTTAAAACCCTAAAAATCCCATTTCGTTCTTGTGAGAAATCAGTTTCAAAATTATTTTAATTGAGTAATAGACCATGGTAATTGATTAACTTTCAAAGCCACTTACTTACTTGGTTGTTCTCTCAAAACAAACCCAAAATAACACCTTCTATGTGATAATCGATTAACTCTACATGTCATAAATTATTGCAGAGAGCTTGCAATTTGAGATTCTGAATTTCTACGCAAGGTAATCGATTAACTATTTTGGGTAATCGATTACTTCCTGATAAATTCATATTTTATGACTTTCTTGCTTGTTCCAGCTCAGGTAATCTGTTACCAACTTAAGTAATCGATTAACCAATTGGAAAATCAATTCTCAACTTAGTAATTTTTTATTCCTTTGCCTTCCAAACAATACTTAAAATGATTCAATCATGAAATATAAAAGATACAAATACTTAATCTACTCATTTACACTCTCATTCCTATCCAAAACATCCAATACAAGTACCACACCTATTAAATGTATTTTGTACCACGAAATGAATTAATCTAGAACTACACACTACAAATTACAAAACCAAAACTACAAAGGATTGAGATACTTCAAAAAGTATCTTTCCATCTCAACATTCACTTATTTCATTCTCCATATAAGCCATCAATAAGATATCACTTTCTTTGTTTGTTTCTTCAACATAATTTTACTTCTCTTTAACTCTATTTTTTCTAAGTGCTCTACATTCGGAAGCATAATGACAAAACTTCTCACAATTATAACATTTTATATTAGACTTGTCATCCTTTGATCTCAAGTAGCCTTGCACACAACCTCTTGTTGAGCTTCCTCCTCTTTGAAAGTTGTTATTTTTGTCATAGGACCTCCAACCTCGTCCTTGTCCATGATCCTTGCCACAACCTCTTCCTCGAGTTCCATCATGACCTTGTTTTCGTTGACTTTGATTGTTACAACCACTATCTTTGTTGGTTGAATCAATCTGTGTCTTAAGTAGTTGCTCAATAATCTCTTCCTTTTTTCTTTTTCTTTTCTTCATAAGCTTGTAATGAGCCCAAAAGTTTCTCTATAATCCTAACCTATAAATCTTTTGTTTCTTCAATGATAGCGATAATATGATCAAATTTTGGATCTAATGATGTAAGAATTTTCTCCATATTTTTTTGTCATAAAGTATTTCACCATTTCTGTTAAGCTAATTAGTGACTACTAAGACTCTAGAGAAATAGTCGGATATGACTTATTCTTCTTTCATATGTAATGTTTCAAAATCAACTCTTAAATTTTGAAGAGGTACCTCTTTCACTCGACTTGCTCCCTTGTACGAGGTTTAAAGCTTCTCCCATGCTTCTTTTGCCTGCTTTGCTTCTGAAATCTAGGACATTAGTCCTATTTATACTAGTGGCTCCTCCTAAACAAATGATTAGGATTTTTCCAACATAGATCTAATCTAACAGTTACAAATAACCTTCTAGAACTTTCTTCATAAATACAACTTACTCACACATTCTAGTTACTTCTATATACTACTCTACAATTATCTTCAAAATAGATGTTTATAGAATATGCTTCTAGACTTTGAAGTTATCCTATCTCCTAGAATTTTCTAGAATTTGGGCTTCTTGTTTAAATAAGGCCCAAAATTAAGTTTATAATAGTCACAACTTGAACTCGTTCCATTATTTGTTAATGATGAACTAGCTTTTGTATCTAGCATTCGCTCTACACTAGACACTCTATCCTTCAATGTTGCCAACATGGATGAGAGGAGGAAGTTGTTGCAAGATTTTGTTTGAAGAGAAATGGGGTTAAATGATAATGATATGTTTGTTATGACTCTTAGTAGCATCAACCATGGGAAGGGTTAGCTATTGCTTCTTGAATTAGCATGCTTGATACTACAATATAGACCATTGCAAACCTTTGTGGCATTGAAAACCTTGCAGCACCACTGCGGAAAAGAACATTCGATTAGGTACTCCACATCGGGGTTATCATAAACCTCCACCACTATAGTCGTCTACAGAAAATAAGTTTCCCTTGCAATCGTACACAATCAACCCATCACCGGGATGCTTACATGTTCGGGGAAATGTGTGAAAAGAATCAAGTTATTAAGCATGTCACGTCTTTAATCCTATTTTTAATTACACCGCGTATGCAGTCAATGTCTAAATTTTGACAGATGGAAAAAATTTACCCATTTTTAAAATGGAGGGGCAATATGTGCGCAAGTATGAAAATAGGGGGGACAAAGTATAATTTAGCCTATTTTAAATTGATTTATGTCACAATATATTATCTTCTTTAAATTAAATGTGTAGTATTTTAGTTTAGTGAGTACCTGCAAGTATGGATACTATAATATTGGTACCTCATGCTCTTTAAGTAACTAGTAGAAAAAACTAGTACCCGCAGGTGATGGGTACCCATTTAAAATTTTCATGTTGGTATTTTCACAGGTTTTATCCGCAAACGTGAATTTTTTTGGTATCCCAACTCTTGGATTAAAATCTGTTGTCCTATATCCCTATACCAATTTTCTGTCTCACCAATTAAATCTTGGCATCTAAATAAAATTGATACATCAACAATAAAATTCGTTAATGATAATTTAGACTCTGTTACAGTGCCATGTTCTTTTCGACTTTCTCGTTCTTTCTCTTCAACCTTTTTGTTGTTCATTTGCCTAATCCCTACAACTGGATAACGATTCCCTGACTCACTCAATTAAAATAATATAACAGATTATGTTGTGAAAAATTGTTAATTGTAGTAGACAGTTCATACTTTTCATTGTGTACAAGGTTGTGAGATTCACCAGCAACTTCTTCGTAGGTTGGAGGAGCACCTACATGTTGATAATAAAGTTTCCTCTTAGGCTTGTCCATTTGTATTTCATTATCAACCTTAAAAATGTAGGGCAACAATATGCGTTCTTGAGAGAGTAAAGGTGAATCCTATGACAAATTTACCTTGCTTCCAGAGATTGGTCATCTTCATCCCGATGGTAGATGATTGAGAAAGTGAGAGAATTGTTACCTAGTTGTAGGGACTGAGTGAATGAACAAGAAAAGGTTCAAAGAGAAAGAATGAAAAAGTCAAAGAGAAAAGAACAAAAAAGGTTGAAGAGAAAGCGACATCGTAACAGAGTCCAAATTTTTGCTAATTGTAACACCTGTAATCCTTAACTAAAATTATTTATAAAAATATAAGAGATTTTCAAAATTTGATATTACATAAAGAACCATAATATTCTTATAATATTGCAAGTCAAAATATAATTTATTATAAGCTTTATTTAAAATGTAAATACATTAGTTGTTATAGCTATCCTTTTAAAAGTCCTAACTCAGAGCAGTGAACTTCTAACAAAATTAAAATTACTTGAACATCAAAAGAGTGACTCACTTAAAAATTCAACATATTAAGAGGAAATCCTTTGAATTCTGCAACATCTTATGTTGGTCATGTCCATTCTCTATTCGTACCACGAATATATATATATATATGAAAAGAAACACATGAAAGGAAACATACAAAAGGAGTGAGATTTTTATAAACCATCAACAATCTCAATAAACTTAACAAACAATGGAGGCCTAATATTTGTCCTATGACTCAATGTCACATGACTCAATATATAGACTCAACCGTACTGATTTCAATGACTGAACTCAATCCCACTTGGTTTGTTTAAATGGATTAAAAAGTACCCAATTTTGCTACTAACCCCCTAGGACCCAAGATTGTTTGGGTACCTAAATCCTCTCATTAATTGTGTTTTGTAGGTGTGCCAGAAAGCTAAAGCTGAAAAATGGTACTTGGATAATGGCTGCTCAAGGTACATGGCAGGGGACAAAAACTCAGTTTGTCTCATTCAAAGCAAAAAATGGAGGATATGTTTCCTTTGGTGATAACAACAAAGGAAAAATTATTGGTAGGGAAAAAATCAATAACTTTGACCTTATTTGCATTGAAGATGTGCTGTATGTAGAAGACCTAAAGCATAACTTGCTAAGCATTAGCCAGCTATGTGATAGAGGTTTTAATATCTCATTTTATTTCCATTATTTTTTGTTCTTTGATCCAAATTGTCATGTCAAGCTGATTGGAATACATGCTAGATTTAGAAAAAGCATCCAATAGTAAATCAATATGTCTAATCTCTAAGAATGATGATGCATGGCTTTGGCATAAGAGATTGGTCCATACAAACATGTAACTTTAAATAAACTCTCAGCTAAAGACTTAGTAATTGGGCTCCCAAGATTAAGGTTTAAGAAGGATAAAATTTGCGAGGCTTGTCAAAAAAGCAAACAAGTCAAAGCCTCATTCAAAACTAAAGGATTGATTTCCACTTCGAAGCCTTTGGAGTTGTTCACTTAGATTTGTTTGGCTAGAACCATAAGCATGGGAGCCAATTATTATGCTCTAGTTATTGTTGATGATTTTTCTAGATTTACATAGACACTTTTTATTTCCCATAAAAGTGATGTTTTTAAGTCTGTTAAGAAAATTGCTAAGATTATTCATAATGAAAAAGATTTGAAAATCAAAACGTTAAGAAGTGATCATGGTGGTGGATTCTAAAATGACTTCTTTGAAAATTTTTGCAAAGAAAATGGTATTTCCCACAATTTCTTAGCACCTAGAACTCCACAATAAAATAGGGAAAAATTGGTCTCTAAAGGAACTTGCAAGAACAATGCTCAATGAGTCAAACTTACCAAAATATTTTGGGGCTGACGTAGTGAGCACAATTTGCTATGTTCTTAATAGAGTACTTATTAGACTATGTTGAATTGTATTCCTTATGAAATCTATAAAGGAAGGAAACCAAACATCTCACACTTAAGAGTATTTGGAGCTAAATTGTTGTTTTTAACAATGGAAAAGAAAATCTTTGTAAATTTGACTCTAAGGTGGATGAAGCTATCTTTTTGGGTTATTCTCTAAATAGTAAATCATACAGGAAAAGAACTTTAACTATTGAAGAATCAGTATATATTGCCTTTGATGAATTGTGTGACTATGAGGATACCACTCATAAATCTAGAAAAGTTTTAGATGATGATGCAAACCATAGTGAAGAAATTGAGATACATGAGGAAGCTAATGAACCTCAAATAGAAGAAAATTTGGAAAATACAAAGCCACATTCTCAACAAGATATGCCCAAAGAATGGAGAACAAAAAAAGGACTCTCACTTGACAATATAATTAGTGACATATACAATGGAGTAATTGCTCACAGCTCTTTAAATAAATTTTTTTTGCAACTATGTGTCTAAATTGAAACCTAAATCTTTAGAAGATGCCTTACTTGATGAGCATTGAGTTCCAGCCATGCTAGATGAATTGTATCAATTCCGAAGGAATGATGTGTGGGATCTTGTGCCAAAAGCCAAGGGTTAACAAGTTACTGGTACCAAATGGGTTTTTCGAAATAAATTTAATGAAAATGGTTTTATCATGAAAAACAAAGCCTGTTTAGTAGCCAAGGGTTATAGCCAAGAAGAAGGTGTTGATTTTGATGAAACTTATTCCCTAGTTGCAAGACTTGAGGCTATTAGACTTCTTCTTGTTTTTGCTTCTATTATGGATTTTAAGATGTACCAAATGGATGTCAAAAGTGCTTTTCTAAATGGATTTATAAAAGAGGAGGTTTATGTTTCTCAACCTCTCGGGTTTGTTGATCATGAATATCCAAATCATGTTTTTAAACTCAAAAAGGAACTTTATGGACTCAAGCAAGCCCCTAGGTCTTGGTATGAACGTCTTTCAAATTTCCTTGTTGATCGAAAGTTCATTAGAGGAAAACTAGATATTACTCTTTTCATTAAGAAATATGAATCTGACATATTGCTAGTGCAAATATATGTTGATGATATTGTATTTGGTGCTACTAATGACTTGCTATGCAATGAGTTTGCTAAGACTATGCAGGGAGAATTTGAAATGTCCATGATGGGAGAGTTGACCTACTTCTTAGAACTATAGGTTAAACAAAAGAAAAATGGAATTTTTGTTAGCTAAACAAAGTATTGCAACAAAGTTCTAAAGAAATTTGGCATGGAAAACTCAAAAAGAATCAGTTACTCCAATGTCCACATCATGCTACCTAGATCCAAATGAGAAAGGTAAAGGTGTATGTGAAACAAAATCTTGTGGTATAATTGGTTCTTTGCTTTATCTAACTACTAGTTAACCAGATATTATGCATAGTGTTTGTGTCTGCACAAGATTTCAGGGTCAACCAAAAGTGTCACTCTTGGTTGCTGTAAAAGAATAATGAAATATCTCAAAGGAACTTCTAGATTTGGATTTTGATACCCCAAAGGAGCATTATTGAGCTTAGTAGGATATTCTGGCTCAGAGTATGTTGGATGTAAAGTTGACAAAAAAAGCACGAGTGACACATGTCATTTCTTGGGAGTGCCCTATTATCATGGAACTCAAAGAAGCAAGTGTGTGCAATATTATCCACCGATGAATTTAAATGCATAGCTGCAAGAAGCTATTGCTCTCAAACTCTTTGGTTAAAGCAAAAACTTGAAGACTATGGTATAATTATTGATCATATTCCTTTTAGGTGTGATAATACTAGTGCCATAAACTTAACTAAAAATCTAGTCATGCATTCTAGAACCAAGCATATAGAAGTAATGCATCATTTCGTTCGAGATCATATTCTTAAAGGTGATTGTGAAATTGAATTTGTAGATACACATAATCAACTAGCTGACATTTTTACACATCGTTTAGCTAGAGACAATTTTTTCACAATTAGAAATGAATTAGGAATATTAGATGAAGCTTATATGAGTTGATGCTTGTATTCCTAAATTCTTGTGTATGTATTTATGAATGATTAATCTCTATGATTTGGAAATTATGTGGATTGATGCTTATATGTGAAGTTCTATTGGATAGTACAAATTATGAGTTGAGTTATCATGTTTTCAAAATGAGAATTTTACATTTTTTAGAAGCTTGGGAAATTTAATCTATCAAATACTCAATTTAATATTCTAAATTAGAAGTTTCATGCATGGAAAAGTATAAACCTCAGTAATAATCGATTAAATTAAATATATAATTGATTAAAATACCCTGTTTCGAGATTATCTTTGCATGAGGTTCTGTGTTAATCGATTAAATCGAGTCATAATCACTTAATACATTAGCAGTTGTGAAAAAGTGTTTTTCTGCATGATTTAATGATTAAAGCAAGTTGGTAATTGATTAAAACAGAAACTGTGCATTTGGAACATTGTGAAATTACACTTTTTTATGTTCACACCATTTTAAATACCTCGTACATTAAGATTTCATTTTTGTACTCATTTTTTTTCTATAACTAGTAATACCTAATTGATTAAATCTCTCACCTAACACTCATTCCTTCACCCACTCTCACTCTCTCTTGCGAGAATCTTCACCAAACCCTAGCTTTCATCAAGCTTTTCCCCTCTTCCATGGCCTTCTCTACTCCTTTTAGGTGTCGTGGGAAGATGTCCACGAGAAGCCAGACCACAAATCATCCTTCTCCAGTTAAAGATGAAGAAATGGTTGAGGCAAACTTTTTGGTGATTGAAGATGACGAAGAGCTCCAAAATTTCAACACCTTTTGGTTTGAGAGAAAGCTAGTACCACAAAAATTTATGAAACTAAAATGGTTTAGAGATGAAGGTTTTGTGTTTCAAGAGCTTCTAATAAGGCACAACTTCAAAACTTTTGTTGGGATGCAAGAGTCTTCTACAGTTCTACAAAATCTATTAATGTTGAAATAATTTCTATGGTTAAGGGAGTGAAATTAACTCTAAATGATGAAGTCTGGGATAACATGCATAATTTCCTAAAGAAGAAGAAAGGTGATAAGGGGAGTCAAGAATTTTAAGAAGGGAGTTGTGTATGTCTGAGGAATCCACCAAGAACAAAGATGTTTAGATATTTTGGTGTTGGTGACATGAAAATGAATGATAGGCTATTTGCTTATACTATTACTTTGATACTACTTATTCTTAGAGAGAGCAACCATGCTGAGTTTACCACTAATGATCATCGCCAACATGATAGATTGGGCTATAATCATTGTGGAAAATACCCTGAAGGCAAAATTATTATTTGTCCTATGGTGGTTTTTTATTTGCCTCATTATTCAAGATAAAATAGGAATCTTAGAAATTACAATTTTTTAAGAAATTCTCTTTTAACAAGAATAATAGGATCGAAAACAAATGGAAAAGGATTCAAGGAATTACGATCAGACTTACCAATAATGATCACTTCTAAAAATCAAGAGGTATGAAAGAGATTTCATCTGATTTTTTCGACATAAGGTTCCTATTATTTGCCTCATTATTATTTGTCCTATGGTTTGAAGGTGCTTTAATTTCAAGATTCAAAGAAGAGACTCTATTGAGTTTTAATCTTTCCATTTAGGTATTCTTCACATCAGGTGATATTGTTCTGTACCCTTATTTGTGTTTTTGCACAAGGTTAGTAATCTCTTGAGGAATGCTTGAGATTATGAGAAAATCTTGCAGCGAGGTATTGCAAGTGAGGCGTTGTGAGTGGCAGAATGTCACAGTGTAACAAACTCTTATGGGGTGCAAAAGGAAGCCTCTTCTTTTGTGGTTTAAATCTTTTCGGGATTAAAATCTGTATGTGTGGTGTGCATGTACTGAGATTTTAGTGGAAAGTAGATTAGTGGAAGGCTAAGTCTATAAACTAGATATAGGTCAGTTGGACCGAACCAGTATAAATCACTATGCAAATTCTCTCTTCCTTATACTCTTTAATTTCAATCTTTATTGAATTCTTGAAGCATTAACAACTGGTTTTTGCAGTTGTATTTGATTTGTTAAGTTTTCTTGTTGCGGATCAAATTCCTATTCATCATTTGCTTGTGTTTAAATTTGGGTTTTGACCCATATATTTGTGGGTTTGATCTTTATTCTTTCTATCCTTTCCTTTGATTTTGAATCACTTGAAATATAATTCTTGTTGAGTTTCTCTTCTATTTTATTTGAAATCATCATAGGAGGAATTGAATTGATTGGTACCTTGACTTGAGGGTTGAATTCTTGAAAACCCATTTTTGTAAAAGAATGTAGATTTTGAAAATTTCAAAAAAGGACTATTTTTGAAAATACTCTGATACTGTGGAATAGAAATTTTTGAAAAATAATTTGTTAAATCTATTCAACCCCCCCTTCTAGATTTCCCCCTGGGACCAACAGTTTAGAGGAAGAATTTGTGTACCAGATGATACAGAAATAAAGAAAATGATTCTTGAAGAGGGTCACAAAAGCAAGCTTAATTTGCATCCTGGTATGTTAAGATGTATCAGGATTTGAATTAAACTTTATAATGGTTGAACATGAAAGACTCATAGGTGTTTTCTAACTAATGGAGTACCAGAGTGGACGTGGGACAACATAGCTATGGACTTCGTGACTAACCTTATTCTATGAAGGGATGCAACACCATTTGGCTAATAGTAAATCGACTAATGAAGCATTCCTATTTCTTACTAGTTAATGTGAAGTATTCTTTAGAGAGGTTGACCCAGTTGTATATTTCAGGAGATAGTCAAATTACATGGTATTCCCTCTAGTATCATTTCAAATTGTGATCCTAGAATCACATCCAGATTTTGGTAGTGTCTGCAAGCAGCTTTAGGAACTAAATTAAGATTTAGTTCAGCATATCACCCTTGGAAAGATGGTGAGTCTAAGAGAACCATTCAGTGACTAGAAGAATTGTTGAGAACTTGTATTATGGACCACTTTGGCAGTAGGGAGGAATTTTTTCCCTTAGTGGAATTCACCTATAATAACAACTTTCATACTAGCATTGGGATGATAACATTTGAAGCATTATACGGAAGGAGGTGCATAACTCTTTTATGTTGGTATCAGGATGGATGAACGTATTGGTTGGATCAAAATTGTTGCAGCAAACCGCAGAAAAGATTAAATTGATACAAGACTCGATGAAGGCTTTGCAGAGTAGGCAGAAATCATATGCTGATAGGAGAAAAAACTCACTTGAGTTTGAGGTAGATGATCATATTTTTCTCAAAGTCTCAATAATTATTGGAATGGGAAGGGCCATTAAGGTAAAGAAGTTGACCTTTGGATTTATGGGGTCATATGAGATTATC
The DNA here is from genome assembly GCA_037954015.1 of Psophocarpus tetragonolobus. NCBI lineage: Eukaryota > Viridiplantae > Streptophyta > Magnoliopsida > Fabales > Fabaceae > Psophocarpus > Psophocarpus tetragonolobus. Next base: position 36,631,214 of record CM075691.1, on the reverse strand, counting down.
AGACATGTAGGTCCAGTGGCATATGAATTAGCATTAACACAATTGTTGGCTAATATCCACAACATATTCCACGTATCCTAGTTGAAGAAATACATATCAAACCCTAATCAGGTTGTTGAGCCAGATAAAATTCAAATCTGTGAAGACTTATCTTATGAGGTTAGACCAGTACGAGAAGGGGACAGAAGAATCAAAAGACTCAAAGGCAAGGATATGCCCTTAGTTAGGATATTGTGGAGTAGTGTTACTAGCAACACTACTTAGGAATTGGAGGATAAGATGTTGGAGTCATATCTTGCACTCTTTTCAAGTAATCTTATTTTTTAGGACAATTTCTTTTTTCTTAGGAATTTTGTAAGGACCGGTTTAATTAATAAGTGATTATTGGAAGGAAAATAAATAGTACAAAAAAGTTAAATGTTAGGTATGTTTGAATTAATATGATAATGGGAGAATAACTGAGTTTATTAATAATATGAATTTTATTTGATTAATTTTAACAGAATGGTTGAGAGGTAGAAAAAGGAATATAATTCTTATTTCTTGTTTTAGAAAGTTTCAATTGAATTTCGAAGAGTTTTCAAAAATCTATTTAAGAAGGGTGTGCAAATAGCAAGATCACTTACTAAGCACATCCCACCTTCATTTTCTTCTTCTTCTTCTTTCTCCTTCTTCACCTTTTCTCTCTTTCTCTCTATTTTATTTTCTCCTTCATCCTTCACTCTCTCTCACCATCCCCCTCTTTCGTTCTCTTTCTCGGTTAGCTTAGTGTCGAAAGAATCAGATGAAATCTCTTTCATACCTCTTGATTTTTAGAAGTAATCATTATTGGTAAGTCTGATCGTAATTAATTGAATCTTTTTCCATTTGTTTTCAATCCTATTATTCTTGTTAAAATAGAATTTCTTAAAAAATTGTAATTTCTAAGGTTCCTATTTTATCTTGAATTCTTGTTAGATATCTAAGCATTTCTTCAGGCAAATTCTCCTCTTTTTTGTTATAGCTAGCTTTTGAGTGGAGAAATAGGTAAAAGATGTTCAATATCTACTTTGGTTTGATAAAGGTGATTTAATGGGTTTAAATATATTTACATGAGTATGATTGAGATTTTGCTTAGTATTTTGAGTTTGATTATGTATGTGAATGATTTGTCTGGTTATGAGTTGTGAAGAAATTTTGAATGAGTAATGATTTAAATATTTTGAAGTTAATTGCGACATTGAAATTATGAATGTTATGAGATTGATCACTGATTGAGATAATGGTTGGTGAGATATGATATGGACTGTTGCTGATAGGTAATAGAGTATTGATTGTGGTACATTGAATTAGGGACACATAGTGGCTATATGATCTTGGTATTAAGGTTGAGTCAAGACAAGTAAATATTGGTACTAAGGTTGAGTCCAGGCGAACATGTACCTAAGGGATATACTCAGATAGCAACTGATTGTCAAAATAGGATTGATTGATGCCATACAATAGTTGAGTATCAAATCAGTATGCCTATGATGCAATCTCAGCTAACATGGATTTTTAGCTATAAGGATTTGAAGAAGACAGGACAAGGATGAAACTCATTGAAAAATCTTAGGTCATAGTCTTAAAAATTACTTGTAAATATTTTTGGTATCTTTTAGTAATTAGGTGGTGCATTTATCCTTCTTTCGGCCATGTAACTTTTGGCCATTTACCTTTATTTTAGAACATGAGGTGCTATTAGTTATTTATGTGGAGTGTATGCAAGAAGGTGGGCATTTTTGGAGTAAGAGGACATGTGGTTTGAGTTCCACACCTCTCTAGCATTCACATGAGCATGAATAGCATGTGGAGCTCCTTTGTCCCCTCCATGGAGCACCAATTTTAAATTCAAATTTGAATGGAGGGAGCTAGATCCACAATATTAGGGGCTTGTTTGGATTAGACAAGTTAACTATGTATTAATTGGCTATTAAGGTAATTAATTCTCAGTTAGCTCACCTAATCTACATGTCCAAAACCTTATAAATAGCACTCACCACCCATTGTTTCATTTCATAGTTTGATGAATGAATTAGACTCCTAATTAAGAGCATTAGTTCTTAGAGTGTCTTGAGTTTTCTCCCTAGAGAGAATTCTTCTTCATTGGCTTTTATTAAGGGTTCATTCCCTTGTGGGAAGCTTCATCTCTTCAATGGCTTACCTCCTTTAGTGGCATCATTCACACTCCATTTCCTTGCCTTCCACCTTCACCTTCTAGGAGTTGGAATCTCTTTGGAGGAAGATCATGGGAGAAGAAATCAAGGATTGCATCATTTGGTATCAAGAGCCTACTCCATAGAGGTTTTTCTTCTTCTCATTTAGTTTAAATTTCTGAGTTGTTTTCTTCATCTTGTTCTTCAATTTTCTTTAGCTTGAATCCATCATGTTCATGTAAATTCTTTTATGTCTTGTTAGTTGATGTCTTGCAGTTTTGTTCATTTAAATTTCTATGCATTTATGTTCATGTCATTTTAAATTTTGATCCAATTTCTTTGTTCTTTCAATTAAATCTTATTCTTTCTTTAGGACTCTATTTTGTTGGAAATTCTCACGGAATGCAAAGAAGATCAAATGTAGTTTAATGCATTATCCTGGTTTTGATGATGAACACTAGATTTTCCTAAGATGGATGTTAAAGCTTTAATGCTTGAATGTTTGTGAAACATTTCATGCATCCATATAGGCAACTATTATCTTGATTCAATTTAACTAAGTATATCTTTAATCTTGATTCATTATGAACTTGATTAAGTCATGAATACATGAATTAGATTATAACCGCTAAAAGTCTTCAAATCTAGTTATATCTCATTAATGTGGCAAGATGAAGCTTAAAATTGTATTGTGAAGTAATTTAACGGGTTAAAGTTGCATTGTTGTTGTTTTAATCTGTTAAATTCCCTCGTAATCGATTATCTACATCATTTAATCATTAGATACTTGAAATAATCGATTAAATTGATCTTGCTAACTTGATCATAGTTGATGAACATTTTAATCGATTAAATACTCATAATAATCGATTAAATTAATCGAGCTAGTTCTAGACTTGAGCTTAGAATATTTTAATTGATTAAATACTTATAATAATCGATTAAATTGGTCAAGCTAGTTTTGCACTTGAGCTTAGAATGTTTTAATCGTTTAGATGCTTGATTTAATATGTTAAAACAATGTTATGAACTTTTTATATAAAAGGGAGAAACTCAAATCTTCAATAATAGATACATTTTACGAAAATCAAATTTGAGAAAGAGATTTTGAGTTTCCAGAGAACAAAAAAAGCTCTCAAACCCTGTCACAACAAGTTCAAAGAAAAGATCAACAAGAATCATCAAGAATCAAAGATAAACTTCTAGTTTCTTTGATGTTATTGTTGATATGACCTATGTTGCATATTTCTATACAAATTAATCAAGTGATATTAATATTATACTTTTTTATTTTTGTATTAGATTGTGAAAGGATGTCTAGGTAGGTTTCCTAGATTGTATTGGTTCATGCATAGGTTTTGCATGTGTTAGAATAATTTCTTAATAGATGTGCAAGTAGTGCATGTGTGATTCTCATGTGCATGTGAGTTTGGTGTAAACTCTATATTTGATTCTAGTGTTGCTCTTAATCCACGACAGGGAGTCTTGCAGATTGAGAAACTGGATGTAGCTCGAGTTAGGGTGAACTAGTATAGTTGATGCATTCCAAGCCATGGTTGAACAATCCTTGAGGTTAAGAATGCCGCCTAGGATCTACTCATAGAGGTTCTTAAAAAGCCTTTAAATGGAGGTGGAAGACTACAAGATGAAGGTAAGGTAGCCATGAGTGAAGCTAGCCACAAGGGAGTGAACCCTTGATAATAGCACGAAGGACTCTCACTAAGGAGAGAAAAAAGAACATTCTCTAAGAAGAAGAGCTCTCAAATTTAGAGAACGTAATTTCATTCAAATAAGTGTTAAAAGCTACATGAAGGAAGGAATGCTCAATATATAGAGCAAGGCATGGATTTATGTTGGGTTAATTAAGGGTTAGTTGGCTTAATTTAGTGTTAATTTAGCATGTGCTCAATTAACACTAATTTAGTCAAACTAAATATCCAAACATGGCCATAAAAATATGGATTTATGTTCCCTCGAGTTTGAATTTGAATTTTGGAGGGAAATGACATGGCATATCCAAAATTCAAATTAAAATAAGAAGGAATAAGAATAAGCCATGTAGGAGTGAGAAAACACATGTGGAGTGAAACAAGGGGACAAGGGGTCCACATGTCTCCTACATGCTTCGTGTGTTGGTTAGAAGGGTTTTAGAAGCAATTAGGGAAGTGGAAATAAATACCACACGTCCACACTACTTCTAGCCAAGCCCAATTAATTAACATACTCCACAAAGAGACTATTTATACCTCCTAAAGAAAATAGAACCTATAGGCCAAAATACAAGGCCGAAAATAAAACTAACTACACCCCTAAAATCCTAATGAGATAAGGGTGCTTATACAAGCCTGAAAATGCCAAATTAATACAATTAAATGGGATATGTCCTAAACTAGGCTCCTTGAAGCTTCATCTAAGTCATGCTCCTTTCTTATTGGTCCTAACTCAAGCTCATGCTAGACGTGCATGCATCATGACCTCTCCCTTGAGGAGGATTTGACCTCAAATCTTGTTGTCTTTCTTCCATTTTTTCCAGTCTTGCAAGAGAATGGACATAGGAATGAGTATGTAATTATGTACACAGATGTTAAGAGTTAGAGGTCTATAGGGAGACCTCATAGACTTGGGGTGGTGGGGGTATGCACTAAGGTTTAAAATTTGTTTGTTGTGCCTATGCCCCCACACAACAATTCCCCAAGTAAATCCAAGTTCACTAAAGGCTAGTCTCATCGGGATAGGAAGTGAGACAAGCTTAGGTGCCTTGGAGCACTCATCTAGGAAAGCCAAGTAGGCTTTTATCTTGTTGTTCACCCCACAAGATGATGATGGGCCTAGGGGTGAACCTTTCTTTCTAGGTCTCTTTGAGTGGGCCTTGAGATTGGCTATGGATAGAAAAGGTTTGTAGCCCAATCTCCTGACCACACTTGGTCATATCCACAAGTAGTATTTGAGGTTATGTTTCATTGTGCTCAAAATTTATTGGTACAACCTCATTTCCTACTTGCAACATGGGAAGGTTGTTTTCAATTAGATTTTCCTTGGATGGAAAGGATAAATCTTTTTTAAGAACAACTTCCTTTTCATTCAAGTGTTGAACTTAAGGTTCTTGTTTGAGCTTTATGAATAAAGGTTCAAGTTCAACACTTGATGAATTTGCTTCTTTATGTTCAACTAGAGGTTGTGGAAAGATGTGTTCAAATGATTGAGACACAACCTCCACTTGCACTTGTCCTAAGAGAGAAGTTTCTTTAATAAGATCCTCCTTAGGACTTAAGGAGTAATCTTCTTTAAGACCTTCTTCCTTTCACTTTTGACCAAGTTTTGAACTTGAGGATTTGGTTTGAACCTTAAGGAAGTAGGCTTGAGTTCAAAACTTGGTGAAGCGTCAAGTAGGACTTCACATTCACCTTTCTCTAAAAAGTCCTTTACCAAGCGTTGGACTTGACAAATTTTTTTCTCAAAAGGTAAGAATTCAAGTCCAACACTTGTTAAAGTGCTTGATGAAATCTCAAGGGAAGTTTGCGATTGTGAGTCAGTGTGCTTCAAAAATTTTGGCACAATCTCAAACTCATCTTTTGTTTTTAAAGATTGGTTAGGAGGTTACCCTAAGCTAGAATTTAAATTAACTCTTGGCTAGGGTCACTCTTCTCACCAATCTCTTTTTCTAAATTTTTAATTTTTAAATTTTCAAAGGTGGGTGTGTGCTCTTTATCTCCTCTCTCCTTTTCACTCCTTTTCTTCTCTCTCACCTTCTTGAGTTTTCTTTATTTTCCCTCTTTTTCTATTTTCTCTCTTTCCCATTCTTCCTCTCTTTTTTTTCCAATATTCTTCTCTTCTTTTATTTTCATTTTCCCAATATTCTTCTCTTTTTGCCCAATAATTTTTTTCCTCTCATTTTCTTCTTTTTCTATTTTCTCTTGTCTTTCTTTTTCTTTCTTTTCTCTTTCTCTCCTATCTTCTCTTCTCTTTTCTTTTTCGTCTCTCTCTTTTCTTTTTATTCTCTCTTCTCTATATTTCTATTTCTTTTTCCCTACACTTTTTTCTTTCTTTTTCTATTCTCTAATAGGGGTAGGAAAAAGGAGTGTAAAATAAGGGAGAACTTGGGTCATGGTATCCATTAAGGAGAGGTTTGTTCCTAGAGTTGAACTCACTCATCTCACCTTTGTTTTTTGTTTCTCAACTAAAAGATGTATGAGCCTTTGGAACTCAAACACCACCTAAACAAAACATATAAGAAAATCATAAGAATTAAACTAAGAGAATATCTACAAGTGCAAAGAGCCTTTGGAACTCTTAAGCACTCACTAAAATGTCTGAAACAAGCTAAGGTAACTAAGACAAACTAAAGGAGGTAAGGATCTAACATGCTCCTAAAGGTGTGGAAGGTGGTGTACCACTTCCTCCTTTACACCTTAATTAGCAAGAGACTAAGCTAAATACTTAAGAATAATGACCTTTTTCAAACCAAAGAAAAGAAAAATACAACTAAAAATTGAAAGATTCAACTAAGAAGATTGAACTAAAGTCTTCAAGTCTCCTCTCCATACTTTCTCACAAGTGTTTCACTCTTTATCCATGTTCTTCCTTTTGTTCAAGTCCTTTTAGCTATTTCAACTTTTCCTTAAGAGGCTACCCTTGTGGAAGACTTCCTTACTCAAGGCTTACCTATGCAAAAGTGGCACCACCAAGGCAACATTCCAAAGGAATAGGACAAGCAACAATAAAGCAAGAAAAGTAAAATTTAAATGGTTTACAATCCAAGTGGAAAGAATGATAGAGACATGACTCAAAGAATTCAAAGAATACAAACTAAAAATAAGGCTAGAAATGAAGGCTAAGAACACAAAGAAGAAATCCTAAAATGGTTTTAGAATATATGAAAGACTAAAATGAAAAAAATGACTCAACATTTTTTAAAAATTGCACCAAAAGAAATATGAATGGACGAATGCTTTAGGAGACAATCTCAAGCAAATACAATTGATTTTAGGTCCTCTTTTACACTTACACAATTTCAATTAGGTACACCAAATTTGTTCTTCAAATATTTTTTTACTTCTTTTGTTTTAGTACTCTTTCTTTTTTTCTTTCTTTTCAAATTGTCTTTTGACTTTTTTTCTTTTTGTAAATTCTTTGGCTGCACCTAATTTCAGATTTGGATGGAAAATTTTATGAGGACTTTAATGATGCTAAATGCTTGAAAAAAATTCAATAAGCAAAGCCACACAATTTCAAATACAGGTGCAACTAATGAAAATTTTAGTAACTAAAAAATGTACTAAAATTTGAAGTGTTTTAAAGTATGCTTAGGAGTGCTTGATTTGTGCATGACTTAAATTATTTTGGCACAAGTTTTTCTCAATATCACACAGCCAAGGACAACTCCAAATACCAAAATTGTTTCACTTCAAACAAGCACACTAAAAGCTACTATAAATCAACACTACTACAATTTAGGAGATGAAATTGAGTTATATAAATTTTTTGAAAATTTTATTTTAAGGAAACATGTTTGAACTAAAAGCATGAGGACTTCTTATGAGACTTAAGCAACAGGTTACTCATACATTATGTTTTATTATATTATAATTTTTGAAAATAAGGGTATACTGGGAGATGTGAATCCTTTTACCTAAATGCAAAACCTACTATTTTAAATAAATACATTTTTTGTTACTTTCTTTATTTAATGAATAAAGTGTTTGAGGGTAGAAGGGTGTCACAAACACCACCTATTGCTAAAGACAGAGCCACCATAAGTGTTGAACCTCAAGTGTATGTTGATCTAAATAAGGAAGAAGCTGGTGAAAGACCACTTACACCATTTGAGAGGACTCTGTTGGCAAAATTGGATAGGTTATATGAAAGACATATAGCAAATAAGGAATTCTAGAGTTAGTTCAGAAAATTAATGAAAGGTTGGATGATGTGGAAACCATTCTCAACCGTCACTTCGAGGATATTGATGAAGATAAAGATGAAGATGACGACTAGATGACATCATTTCACCTCCTGGGCACTTAGCAATCGTGTGTGTGCTTGCTAGAAAAATTTAGTATGGTGTTTGTGATGTTTTAAATTTGTGTGTTTGTATGACTGCTTTTATCAATTTCAATTTGAAGCTTTTATGTTAGTGTACTACTCTTTATGATCTTTGGATGTATTATCAATTTCAATTTGAAGCTTTTATGTTAGTGTACTACTCTTTATGATCTTTGGATGTATTGCTGATATTGATGTAATGATGTCAAATGCAATGATTAATGTAATATTGCTCTATGTTAATGAAAGTTTAGTGTCTTAAAAGATTCGTGTGTGAATTTTATTAATTCTCATTCGAAGAACATACATTCATTCATTAAATCACCTTCAAACTTAAAATTAACTTGAAAATCTGCATAGGAGACTTGATTGTCTTTATTGATTGCCAATTCATTTGAGTTAGAAAGATGGTGTCATTTAAGAAATTTTATTAATAATGATCTCTTTAAATATATAATTTTTATCTTTATTTCCAAATTGAATTACAGTATATTTTTTAAAATCAGCAATAGTTAAAATTATATTGTATGAAAATATAAATTATTTATATAAATTTAATTTATATATATATTTTTCTTTTTATAAATTTTAGTTATAATTATGTACTTAGATCCTTCAAAACTCATCCTAATCGGTGGTGGTTGTCTCGGACTCCACATTGTGAGAAGTGTTTCTTCCATATGAGGAGGAGACATTATACGCAGGGGCGGTTTAAGTTTTTATTTTATTTTTTTCTAAAGTAAAGTGATGGACCTATTTTTACTAATAAAATAGGTTTATTAAAATATTATAATTTTATTTGAAATTTATTGTTTAGGATTTTTATGATCTAGAATGATCAAAATTATCGTAATTAATTTCATTTAAGGTTTATATTAATTTCAATAGACAAGTCTAATTCATTTAATCTGTATCAAGACATTGTTGATATTAAATAAATTATATTTGGAAATTGAAAAAATCTTTTAAGTTGAAGCAACTAATATTGAAACTGTTAACATTATTCTATAAATTATATATACGCATTTGAAAAAGAATTTATTATTTTCATATAATCGAATTGTTGACATTATTCTATAAATTATATATGTATTTGAATAAGAATTTTTTTTTTATACAATTAAGAATGTAAATTGATTTATCATTTCAATTCTATAATTTCTTTTAAGATATTTAATTCTAAAAATAAATATAATTAATCAACATTTAATAAATTATCATGCTTCAAAGATTTTTCAAGGTTTAGGCATTTTTTTTTTCAAAATTATTCTATCTAATGACTTTCATTTTTTTCCATTAAATAAAAAAAATATCATCATATATTTTTAAATTATTCAAATCTACTTTGGAGTGCGGTAATTGATTTATTTACAATGTATAAAAAGTAATTAATTCTAAATAATTTTTTAGGAGATTTTAGAATTTATTCTCAACACTTTCATCAAATTGTTTCTTTCTATCCATTTCAAAAGCAATTTCTTTGACAAAAATAAATACCTTTTTAAATTCATTTTCTTATACCTTTCAAAAAATAAAAGAAGACTTTTTAATTGTTTGATAGGTTCTTTAATGCACATATCTTTTTAATTGTAAATTTTTAGTAATCGACTTAATTGCAAATAATATGTCATACCAAATAATCATTTTTAAAAGAAAATTCAAGATTTTCAAAATGCATAATGACTCAATAAGAGATAAAAAAAACAATTAAGTATTAGCTAATGACACTTAAATTAAATGTTAATTAAAAATAACAACATAAATATAAAAACTAAAGAAGAGATAAAAATAATATTTATCAGGTTATTTTATTATTAAGCTATTTTATTTTTTAAAAAAAATTATTATTTATTGGAAGAAAATTACTACTCAGAAAATGTTATTTGTAATATCAATAAAACGTGAACGGGTATTTTAACTTTTAATTAAAAACTATTTTTAATATAATTTTAATTTTTTAAGAAGTATGTCAATCCTAAAATATTTATTAGGGGCCTAAAGCACTTGTTTTAGATGCTTAGGCTTTAAGCCATTCTTGTTTTAACATGTGTATTGAATAATTAATAGCGGATTATTCAATATTGTATATTAAATATTAGTTTAATTATACATTTGGTTTCTTAGTTCACGTTGTTTTAAAATTGGTACTTACAGGAGTAACTTTTTTTTTTTCTTTTTAATTTAGTATCAATAGTTTTCTTTTTATTTTTTATCATACATCTGTAAAAAAAAACATTATTGCATCATCATGACATCACATTAACATTATCACATGTCATATTATCAAAATGTTATATTATCATATGTCATATCAACTAAATAACACATCATCTATACACGTCAACATATTTACATATCATCAATGCTAAGTTAATAATAATGTCACATTGTCAGAATCATTATAAGTTAAATAAAGAACTAAATATGAAAAAAGAAACTAATTGGACTAAAAATAAAAAACAAACTTATAAAGAATAAAAATGAAAAATATAAAGAGTAAAATAAAAACTATGTTGAAAAAAAGTATTTAATCTTAAATATAATGTATATATTTAATTAGAAATTAATAAATAACATTGAAGATGATTTAACGGTATTGACTAAAATGTAGGTAAGTGATATTCCATTGCATTGTATTTATATTTTTATTATTGTCTCCATATCAACAAGGACAAAACAAAAAAATTAAGAGGTCAAAATTTTCAAGGCATGTTAAACAAAATTATTGATGAATAAATTTTACATTTAATAATTATCTAATATTTAATTTAATAAAAAGATTAGAGAAGTACGACACACTATAATTTTTTAAAATATATTAAATACAAAATGAGGAAAGAAAATAATTTAATGACAAGTAGAAGTATGTTCAAAATATAAAACAAGAAAAGAGTAGTTTCAATCGACATATAGAGTATATTCAAAATAGTATAATTATCTTTAATATAAGTTTGTCGAATTTTTTAAAAAAATTGTGATAAAGAAATAAGATGTGACATTACTTAAAATGCAATTAACTAGTATCACCAAATAATAGAGAATAGAGATAATTAAAAAAATAATCATTATGCTAATATTGTCTAAAGAAAAAAAATCAATATTTAATAACAATATAATTTATACTTACATATATAGTTTTTAATTAATACATAGACATTAGATATGTTTAATGAATAAAAATTATTACTTTTTAAGTACAAATTATACCTCTTATGTAATAAATATAAATAAGTGTATATATATTATTAGATATTATATTCTTTTTTCTTCTAACTGTTGTTTTTTTTTAATTTTTAGTGCTTGTAAGTTTTTTTTTTTAGTCCCTCTGACATTACAATGATGTGACATAATTATTGACTTGATACTATGACATATCAATATACTGATATTACATTAATGATATATTATTTTGTTAATACGTCACTTGATAATATCATTTTTTGATTAAATGGCATTTGATGACATTAACATTATGTCACGATGACATCATTGTTAATGTTTTTTCAATAAATGTCGATAATAAAGATAAAAAGTTAATAAAATTGAATTATATGATCAAATTTTAAAAAATTACATATCAAATTTAGAAAAAACATAATCTTAAAGGGATCCACACATAATTAAGCTTTAAATTTTCAATGTTTTTATTTGTTTTTTTGTCATTCTAAATAAGTGTGACATTAGTGAAAATTTCAATGTTTTTATTTTTGTTTTTTGTCATTGTAAATAAGAGTGAAATTAGTGAAAAAATGTCTTAAAATATGTCATATTTCAGTTTTCAATGTTATATTAATTATTTTCAGTAATTCTCCAATAAATATTACTTTAGATTCTCAATATAGTAGTATTAATAATAAGAATAGTTTTGTAAAATTACTGTGCTCTTTCGTAAAATAAGAGTAAATATTTTTATACTGGCATTCAATCACAACCCTTCATTTATGGTAGATTTGTTGACTTTATTCATTACTACTTTAAAAGTTACATAAATGAAAAGTCATGATTGAATGTCAGAGTAAAAATCTCTTTTATACTGACCGTGTATACTAATTAAACTCTTTAATTGTTGAATATTTAATCGAGTTTAATTAGTAAACAATGTCAGTGTAAAATATTTTTACATTGACATTTAATCATGACTTTTTATTTATGTGACTTTTAAAGTAGTAACGAGTAAATTAACAAATTTATCATGATGAAGAGTTGTGATTGAATATTAGTGTAAAAATCTTTACACTGACAGTGTATACTCATTAAACTCTATTTAATATGGTATATGAAATATTTAATATTTTAACATTTAATGTTGTGTATTAAATATTCAATAAATATTTAATGTTTTTAACTTTTCAATGTGGTGTATTAAATATTATAGATCTTCCCTTTTAGTCATATTTTTGTATGAAAGTTCTTTAAGCACCTCCTTATTTACTATTCACACTCCTTCAATAATTATAATTTTTTACAAAATATCAAAACATCCTCATCCTTTTTTATACTAAGTTTTTTTATATAATATCTCCTAACTTCACAACTGCACACATACCTCTCTACCCATATTTTGAAAGAACACATTCATCCTCTTCAAACATAGACGGCAGAAGAAGTTCCTAAAAATAGATATGAAAAAATATATATGTTTGAAGAAGGTATAGAAGTGAAATGGAGAAGTTAATGTAATCTTTTAAAGAGGTAGATAGAGGTACAAATACACCCATGAAACTGAGTGATTCTCTGTAAAAAAAAAATAGAGTAAAAGAAGTGAGGGTATTTTGGAATTTTGCAAAAAATTGTAAATATGGAGAGGTGTAAATAGGAAATGATGGGGTGCTAAAACAATTGTGTTTTTGTATCTACAAAACTCAAATCAAAAACCTTACTGAGCCCATTATCATTTGGACAATCAATTTATTATTTAAAAATATTTTCTTAATGCATTGAATATTAAATACTCCCTCCTTCCATGCTAAAAGGATTGTAGTTTTAAATCTTTAAAAAAATTTAAAATAATTGATGTTTCACATTTTTAATATAATATTATTTTTTGTTTGCTCACATAATTGTTGTTTGTATTGGTAGCAGACAGATAGAGAAGTTACTTTAGGGAAATTGTTTTACGAAGTGACATATTTATTTTTTAACGATGGAAAAAACTTTAATTTACAGAAGTTTTAGGATGAGGGAAGTATAACAACTATTCCTTTCTGATATTTAATATGGATTATTAAATATTAATAATTTTTTTTTAGTTCTTCGCTCCTTTTTTATTGTTAGGATTTTTTAAGCATTTTTGTTTCTATGTAACGGGTGTTATCTAGTTTAAAGTAATATTAATTTTTAATTAATGTTATATTTGCTATCTATTCTAGGTATTTTTTTTATTGAAAAATGTTTTAACACTAATTATAATAACCATGAATTTTTTTTTTAAAATACGAAATTTAAATAATTTTTTTATTATTACAAATTAGTTTTAAATGATACTCAATTAGAAATAGAGGGAGTAACATGTATTTGCTCTGGCATATTAAATATTTAACATTTAACAATTTTTTATTGAATTTTTAATATTTTTACATTTAATGTGGTGTAATAAATTTTTAATATAAAATAAAACAAAAATATGTGATGAGATGGTAAAGGAACGGTGAGTGTAGATTCCTTTAATAACAAAACTAACACGCTAAATCCTAGTATTTGTGTATAAAAAAATAAAAATATAAAATTTATTTTAATATTAAATATAAAAACTATTTCTTAGAAAGATTTAATATAGTGTATTAATTATTTAACAAAATAAATAATATTTTTAACACCTATTTAGTAGACATATTTTTAAATATTTAATAAAAACATTTAATGTGGTATCTTAAATATTTAATAAAAAAATTTTAAAATATAAAAAATATTAAATATTTATAAAAATAATAAATATATATTTGATATTTTACAGCTTATATAATTAAGTAGCAGTTAGGACATCTTGAATCGTTAAAACTTTGGATATGTTAGAGAATGCTATTTTTGGTTTTTGGTTTCTACAATGTGATGTCAAAGGACATCTCTAATAGTTAAAGCTTAATACACAATATTTCTTCTATGGTTGAAAAAATTAAAAGACTCACATTTTCTTATTTTTTTAATAATTAAATTTAAAATAAAATCATTAATATAATTCATTGTTGTTTTAAAAACTTAATTCTAAGATATTTTGAAAGTAGACTACATTATACTTAAATACCCATTGAAAAAAATTAACAGAATATTAATTATATATAAAAAGGCAATTGTTTAAAAATATTTAAAACAATTTTGATAAATTAAGTTAACCTCTTTTAATATATCATTTTAAGACCAGATTGGTGATTGAAACGGTGAAAGTATTACTTTAAGGTTGATTAGTTTAACCATTATTAAATCAATTGTTAAACTTAATAAAATAGTATTTTTATTATTAATATACTATGCATAAGATTTTAATAAAAAAAAGTATGGATGTAATTATAAAATAAAAAAATAATTTTACTAAATACACTTTTATATTGCTAAATTAACCTCATTTTTATTAATTTTTTAATTAAAAAGTGATTGATTAGGAAAATGAGGGGTGCATTTAGCAAAATACAAAAAACTTTAAAAAAAATGAACACATTGAACCACCAGTTTTATCAGTTTAGGATTAATTTTCTAATTTTAATACCGTTTTTTACTTGATCGATTTTTAATGTTGACAAAATTTAATTCTTAATTTATAATTTATTGTTATTTATTATTCTTTGCATACTTTTTAAATTAAAATATAATGAAAAAATTAATACATAATTTGTTAATAATAAATAAGTAAATTTAAATTATGAGAAATAATATAACGAGTTACATGTATGTATATCTAAAATTTTATATTTACTTATTTTATATTTAAATCTACTTTGCATTTTTCAAAAACAAACTTGTAATCTCATCACCTGATTGACATTCCTAATTGAAAGGGTGTTAGGTGAATCAATTTCTTTTGTTTTTCTTACTTTTTTTTTAATTCTATTCATAAAATTTGAATAAAATTTCATGCGTAACTTCGTAAGGAAATTATATCTTTTTAGCACTTAAGGCAACATAAACATGCATTAATTTTTATAAATGGATACTTTGAAGATCATAATTAAGAAACAAAGAACTGTATTCAAAGAAAATTTCAATACAAGGAATTTATTTATTTCTTTAGCAGTATATCTTTATATTTTTGTTGGTCAATACAAGAAAATTAAAAACGAACATTTTTAATTCATTTTTTGCAGTTATAGCAACTAGCAAAAATACAAGTGTTTGTCTATGTATTAATATTTCTATTTTAATATGTTATAATAATTGTAGAGTTTTAATTTAATATTTTTTGTAAATTTTTATATTTTGAAATATAAATTATTATGTAACATGTTTTGAAATATATTTTGTTAATTTTATATTTTTTGTTTATGATAACATGATAAAAACATGTCAGATTATCAATGGATATGTCAAATATGCAATAAATATGAAAAAATGGAAAGAGGAGAGTTTGAATAGAACTCAAAATATTATCGCACTTTGTGTATTTGCATGTTTATTAAAAGTATTTATCATGAAATATACATATATTAATAGGAGAAGTTATATTTATGAAAGTGAAAATAGTCATAAAATGTTTAGTAGGTAAAATAGTCATAAAATGTAGACACTAAAAGGTCATATTTCCATTAGATAATATATAGTATAATATCATATAGTATATATTAAAGATATAATTGGACAATTATGTATGTTAAATATCAATATTTTAAAGTAATTTTTAATTTAAAGTTATAAGATTGGTCTAGTGGAAAAATATATATTTGGAAAATAAGAGGTTATGAGGTCAAGTCCATCTTATAACAAATTAGTTTATTTTTTAATTTTAAAATAGATATAAGGATAGAATATGTATTTTGAAAAATAGATGTCAAAATGAGGTATTCTCATAATATAGATGACACGGAAGACCTACAAGTAAATTCAGTTAAAACACCAAGAATCACATCTTTATATTTAATTCAGTTTCACTCAATTTATTTTTTTCAAAGAAAAATAGTGGCAAGTTTAAATTTAAAAAATAATTACAAAATAAGTACTTTTCAATAAACAACTAAGGTTTATTTTTTAGAATAAACAAAAAATTACTTTTTTGAAAAAAAGTAGTTTAAACAAACACACTAAACAATAGAAGACTATTTATTATATCAGAATACACATTTTATTTAATAAATAAATTTAACAAATAACTCTGATATTTATATAAAAGCACTTAAATCTTTAAGAAATTTGGTTTACATAATTTTTTTATATAAGTTAATTTTTTAAAAAATCAATCTAAAAGAAAAAATTATCAAATTATCTTTAATTTATATTTATTTTAAAAATTATACATGCTTTAATTTTTATTTTAACTTGAAAGTAATTTTTAAATAAAAAATAAACTTAGTAAAATGGTAAAATTAAATCTAAAAATCAATTAACGCACTGGTAAAAAATCTTTTACACTGACCGTGTATACCAATTAATCTCTTAAATTAATGTTAAAACATTTCTTAGACTTGGTTGGATTGTGACAAATTTAACCATGACTTTTCATTAATGTGACTCTTAAAGTAGTAATGAGTGAAGTCAACAAATTTAAACCATAAATTTTTTTTAAAATAGGAAACTTTAATGTTTTTTTGTGAAATTTTATTATAATTTAATCTTAAACGATACTTAATTAATAAGCACGTAGTAACATTTATTTACTATCGTTTATTAAATATTTAACCTTTAATATGGTTCATTAAATTTTTAATATAAAAGAAAATTGAAAATATAGTATTAAATACAAAAACTATTCCTTTGAACACATTTAATATAGAGCATTAATTGTTTAATAAAACAAATAATATTTTTAATATTTATTTGACACATAATGGAAAGTCAACTATATAGTTAGTTACTTCCTTTGAATTTATATATAAGAAAAAATACCTAAATTTATATATATTAAAAAAATCAATTATCATTTAATTTTACTAATTTCAAGTACTAAATAAGGATGTTTCTAAAACATCCTTCCTTGAAACTTTATAATATTAATAAAAAGAATCATGATTATAATTAAATAAAGGATGTTTTAGAAATAATAACATTAGATAAGACAAAGGAATTTATTTATATTTGGTTCAAAATAAAATAAAATTTTTTTGCTAGTAAAATATTTAGTAATTTAAAAATTTAATTAATGTATTAAATATTTAATAAAACATTTAATATTTTTAATAACATTTAATATGGTGCATTAAATTTTAATAAATCATTTAATATTTGTATCATTTAATTCCATATATCAAATATTTAATTTATATATTCACCAAACACTGAGTTTGTGGGAGAGAATTTTGATTCTTGAAAAATACAATATATAGGAAAAGGGTTATAAATCTTAAGTATGATTAAATCCTAAATCGAATAATTACAGTATTATTAATAAAAAAATATTTGATTTATATTATTTTTAAATTTTAATTTTTTATAATGTACTAATTTTAATTATAACTTGAAAGTAATTTTTAAAGTTAAAAATAAGTCAAGCCAAAAATCCTTAAAATTAAATTATATGGTGCTTTTCTTTTTCAGAAAAAAATGAAAAAATGTTAACTTTTCAAATACTTATTTTACCTTTATTTCTATTTGAAAATTAAAAAATAGAGTACTATGTTGTAGGAGAGATTCAAACCCCAACTTCTGCGGATCAAAGGTAAACTTTGTCACTAAATTAATAACTTTAAAAAAATTACTTTAAAACATTTATATCTAACATATATAATTACTTTGTTATCATACTATTTTAAATAAAAAAAATATAAAAATTAAAAATTAACAAAATATATTTTACCATTATGCATAAAATAAAATGACACAATAAAACACATTAAATTAATACTCTTCTAAATATGTTATAACATATAAAAATACGAACCTACGATAGCAACCCTGTTTTGGCTAGTGTTTATAAAGAGCATGATCTTGCTGTTTTTCGGTTTATAAGTTGGTTTTTGTTGTGAAGAGTGAAGAGCTTACTGGGCACTCAACTCGACCGTTTGTTTATAAGCGAAGGTACACAGACACACTCTCTTCACACCTGACGCCACTAAACTCATACCAGAAACAGTTCACAAAGTTCCTTTTCATTCTAAAACATACACACGCTTTACAGTGTAGAGAAAAAACCAAAGAGAAAAAAATGTTGAAAACCAAGTTCCTTCATTTTAGAAATAATCCTGTGAGGGTTGCTGCCTTTTGCTTCAATAACCTCAAGAGAGCTCAGGTTCTTGAGACTGACATTTCTTCTGTGGTTGGTTAGTCTTGTCTCTCTCTTTTTCACTCTTTACGTTGGGTTTCGAAGAAATGACGGATAAACTGAATTTTTTCCTTTGTTTTGATATGAAAAATCCAAAATTTTGTTTGGTTTTTGTGTTATTCTTCGTTGTTAGAGTAGAAAGTTCTTGCTTTTCTGTCGTGGTTGTGTTTTTATTCTGAATAATGGTGATGGGGTGGTGTGTTTTTACATTTTTGTGTTTTGTTTATGATGTTCTGTGTTTGAGAGTAGTTTGGGAAATTGGTCGGAAAAGGGGCAGTTTTTGTTGGGGTTTGTTGCAAAATTGTTGGTGCAGCTCTGCTGGCCAGTGAAAATTAGCGGTGGAAGGCATTTTGTTTGATGGGGTTCTGAAATATTTTATTGGTTCAAAGATAACCTTTGGCTTTTGGTTTACCAGAATGGTGTTAACCCTCCAGGCAAAAAAAATATAGCCATCATGGTAAAATATGGTGAAATTTCTGTGACTTCTGTGTTTTTTCTTCTTCTATATGTATAATGTTAATGATTATTTACAATTGACATGTCTATATGAAGTGATTATCCTAATCTAATCCTAAATCCTCTTTAAATGTGTAAGTTACTGGAACTGAGTTCAAGTTTAAGGAGAACAAATGGTGGTGTGACCAATGTGGTTGTGGTCACATCATTATTAGTTGAAAACAAAAGTAGTTTTGGTGAAAATCAATCTGATTTATGTTTATAGTGTATGATACTATGATCATACAGATTTCTACTGGAAGTTAACAGTAGCCTAGTTGGGTGTCACTAATGGAAAGGCAACTAACAAAGATCTACATCACAATCATGCACACGGAAGGATAGATGTAGCAAAAGTGCTACTTGGTACTTGTATCAATTAACATTGTCAATAACTTTATCAACATAAGTAATGATTATATCATGTTATGGTTATGTTTGCTATGGGGTTAAACATGGAGGTGAGGGGTTCATGACTCAGTTTCTTTTGTATTAGGAAACCTCTGCTGCCCCTCACCCAACTGATAGAACTAGATATCAGTGGAGTATTCTTTTTGTTACAAGATGGCATGTTACTGTTTATAGTATTCCTGGCCATAAGACAAGGTGTATGTAAAATCATCCTTGAGTTTATTAAACTGAAACAAATTGACTTTTAGTATTAAACAATTTCTTAGGCTGTCGATGTGGTATTGGTGTTAGTATTGGTTTATAAATAGATGGAATGAAAACAACATTTCTACCTTAACCATCAAAAGTTAAAATGGAATAAGTTTTTACGGGAAAAATCACAAACAGTAGTTTTTTGGTAAAAATAATAAAATATTTCTGGTTTAGGACAGTTAACTACTCAAAGTGTTTATTCATCAATCACTAATAAATGAGTAGTCTTTTATTCCTAAGCTGGAAGTATTTTACCCATATTTTTTTATTTTCTCAATACTATATTCTGTTTCATGATTTCTGCATTCAGAATATAACTTTTTTTATCTTTTCATTTATATCTGGTGATCCCTATTACATTGTCAAGAGTTTAAGTTGGTAGTTTGTGATTATTAATGTTGTGACTTTTCCATTTTAGATGAATAGTGTACTCTCAGATTTTCCATTTGATGTTTTCTACTAACAGATAAAAAAAATTATGTTTAGCTTTAGGGTTTTGTCTATGTAGAAGCTAGGAGGCATGGACACCTCTCTTATTGAAGTGTTGCTATGTTGGACATGTGTCCGACATCAACACATGTCTAGCATGCATGGGTTTGTTGGCTCAGACAATTAATCTGACATCTCCATTTGGCTCAGACGCATGAGTTGATGCCTTTATAGAGATGGAAACATACTAATACTAATAAAAATATTAATTTGAGTTGAAGTCCATTTAGATATTTTATTATGATACTATTTCATTTTATTTCACTATCAATCTCTTTGTATCTGTGTGTTTCTTGTTTCTCAATGTCCTATATTTTAGACATTAGCCATGTTGGAGTGTCTGTCTGTGTTGTGTCAGGTGTTTGTGTCAAAATTTGTGCCTCATAGGTTAAAATTAAAACTGTCTCAATGTCCTATATTTTAAACATCATTCTTACCTTCTGCAGATAAGATTATGCAAGAAGAAATGGATGTTGTATCATATAGAGTGCTGGGATATCTCCTTCTTGGCGTGACCAGAATATACTTTAAAAAGGTCGAGTATGCATTGGAGGATTGCCACCAGGTACTTATCGAAATCAATCAAAATCAAGTTATTGTCAACACAGAAGACTTCCCTCGTATGAGAACCTTGCGCATGTCTGTTACCATACCAGACAGACTAGAGTTAGATTCATTTGATTTGGACATACTTGATGATGATGGCGGGTCAGGTTTTATTAGATTAGAACTTAAAAAGTTTAAGTGTTTTTCTTTTGGTTTTTGAGCATTTTATCACTGATATTCTGCTGTTTCAGAGGCCATACTGCTCCCCCTGAGGAAATTACCCTTAAAGAAAGAGGTACTAGTATTTTACTATTTTACTTTTATAGTAAATTTAATCTTATTCTATTGTTTGAGTAATATACTGTGAAATGAAACAGAGGTTGTGTGTAAAACTGAGGGGTTTGCGCTGTTTTCTCATGAGAAGGTATGCATTCCATAGTTCTTAAGATGTGTCACATTGTAGTGTTTCAATTCTTTAAGCCTTACCTGAATAATATTTCTTTCATTTTATCTACACAAGTATTTTTGTTTTTGTTTATTTTCAGCTCTTCACTAATATATACCAAATCAGTTCCCTCTCATAAATGCTTTCTCTTTCCCCTGTGTATGTCTGTATCTGTTGGATTCAAGAAATAAACACATTGAATTCTGAATAAATTGTAGGAGTAATCTACCTTTTAGGCCAGATTTTTGGCAGAAAAATCAACAAACAGGTTTTTTCCCTAACAAGGATTTCCCTCTTGCAAAAACACTAAAAAGAACAATCTGACACTTTAATTGCCTTCTCCAAGTGTGTTACACACTCACAACATATATATCACTGTAACTATCACACCATAACATATAAATGCCTAATTTAAAATTCAAAATTAATATAAAAAACTTCCTCATTTAGAACTTGGCCTATCAATGCCTTTAGGTACAACAAAAGCAGCCTTACCCTCAGTACTGAAATAATGGAACTGTCCCTTGCAGATCAGTGTTTGAATTTGGTCCCAACAATTCAACCCTTTCATCTCCCAAAATAAGCATTCTTAACTTCTTTTAAGGCTCCCCATGATGTAGCCCTAATTGTTGGCCACATTGAAAACAATGAACTTCTTCCGTCTTTATAACATACTCTTAACAAGGTAAATGCCTAGTGCAGCAGCTTTTGAACAATGAAGTTTTGTGAATTACTAGCAGTAGAACTTGTTCCGACTATATCTCTATCAGGTTTAACCCTTATAGAAGTTACAAAATGCTATTCTTGAGCTTGATTAGGACTGAAATTCACTGGGTTACTGTTACACCTAGAAAGAGCCAAGACCCAGTGTTCTCATGTGCAAAACTGCACCAAGTAGAAAGTTGAGGATTTCAATTTTTCTCTATACCCAACATTTTACCTATATAATTTATTCTTGATCATTTTGGTGAAATGAATGATAGTAGGCTCAATTAGTCAATTTGTGGATCATGAGCCCACACTTTTCTTCTAAATTTTAATCACAACCTTCAAATTATTCATAAAACATCCTAAATTCTTCT
The DNA here is from genome assembly GCA_037954015.1 of Psophocarpus tetragonolobus. Lineage (NCBI taxonomy): Eukaryota > Viridiplantae > Streptophyta > Magnoliopsida > Fabales > Fabaceae > Psophocarpus > Psophocarpus tetragonolobus. Next base: position 36,608,882 of record CM075691.1, on the reverse strand, counting down.
GGACTCTCCGTAATTGGGCTGAAAACATTTTAAATTGCTGCACAAAGCCACAAACTCCTCCATGGCTTCTGTTTGATGCAAGGCTGGTAATTGTTCATAAGGATTTTCTGTTCCATTACTAGAAAACCTCTTCAATAATTCCACTTTGAAACCTCCAATGTTATTAGAGCCCTGGAGCAAGGGTCAGCAGAAGGACCAATTGTTGCGTCAACACAACCAACGCCCAAGGATTTGGGAAGTTTACTCCAGAAATAGAAGAAGACACATGGCAAGCAGTAGTTGGAGGAGGCGGTTTTGCGTAGAGTACTAATTGTAGCAGAGGGAATGATTAAGAAGGGTACGGCACTGTAGAGTATGAGCAGCAACATGAAGTGTGTGTTAAATTGCTTGGGGCTTGGGACCTACAGTTGTAGGAACGGAGGTATTGTTCTTGTGATTTCTAACTTTATGAGTACTTGATACTTTTTCTTTATTTTGGGCATTCTGGTCTGTGTTGGTTTATCATCAGTGTTTCAGTGAGTTATTGTAGTTGAGGGATTCATAACATGTTATTTTCAGTAGTCTTTATCTCAAATATAGCCAGTTTACTTTAGTCTCTTCCATTTAAATCAAGGCCATGGACACTTTGAGCTCTGATTTAGTCTTTTGGACTTCAAAAAGCTATTCATCCCTGGCCAGCTAATCTTGTCCAGCAACATTGGATAATTCCACTTTTTGCAGTCTTTTAAACATATTTGAGTCTCCATCTTCATGGCTGCATGAATAAGTGTTGAAATGAACTTGATAATGTGGTTGACTAGTTCCAACATGGTTAGAACTTCTTGCAAGGTGTTTTCCATTAATTGGCTTTTTTTCTTAGTCAAATCCTTCAACAATGGTAGAATTGTATCCAAGCTATTGATCCTTTCTCTCATTTCTTCAAATTCTCTGCAAATGTCTTGGTCCTCTTGGATAGTCTCCCATGTTTTCCATCTTATACTCATGATAATTGGATCTTTGTATCTCAGCACATGATAATTATAGTGATATATAGGATGTGTGATACACTTGAAGAAGACAATTAAGGAGTTACATCATCATTCTGAATTTTTTAAGGTGAAAATTCTGTTACGTGGAAACCCTGTGCTTATTGATATTTGAATAGATATCAATCTCAGACAATGGCACATAGCAGCTGACTCTGAAAATGCTATAGCAGGATTCTAATACAAACTAAAGAAATAATATATATTATTTTAAATATTACAATACAAACTAAATAATTTATACCACACAAAAATACTCAAAAGAAAAAAAAACACAATAATTATAATGCAAACACATAATTTAAAGAAATTCATGATAAATAATAAATAGTAATCACAGTTTAAACACACAATTGCCATCAATCCAGGAGAAAATAGCAATGAAGTCAAAAGATGAAAGATGATGGCATAATTAATAGAGTCTAAAGGAAGGAGAAAGAACAGAAAACAGGATAAAAATACTGTTATCATGTGTGAAGGAATAGATTTCAAAACAAAGGTAACTTTTGTGTTTACCCAAAACAAACCCAAACAATTATGTTTCAGGGTAATAATGAATTTTTAAAGCTTATATAATGGCTATAGCATGTGAAAAGCCACTATTGAAAACCACTCTGGTATTTGAATCCCACATCAGCCAAGGTCTGCACCATCCCACTATGGTGTACTGATGTTTGTACTTAAATCTGATCTAAAAATTAGATTTTTCTATAATTTATTCAGAACTTGGCAAGCTTATTCCTTGAGTCCAACAATTTATAAAACCAGTCAGATGCCATTGAAGGAGGGACTCAAGATTGGAAGAATTGAAGAAGAATGTGGAGGAGATGAATGCTGAGATACAAAGATCCAATTATCATGAGTATAAGATGGAAAACATGGGAGACTATCCAAGAGGACCAAGAGGAACTGCATGATCTGAAATTAATATAAAAATAGCAGCCCAATAAAACACTACAAAACTATAACTGACTAATTAAAAACTTGATCTATTACTCTATTAGTAGTATATTTCGTTGATTAGCACTGGCATGCAGGTCAATAAGTACCTTCATTTATGGAGTTCCTCTGTAGGATTTTAATTGATTATTTAGTTCAAGCATAATGACATTATCCAGATAATATTTTGCTTGAACTCCACTTGAAAGCTTTAGCTTGCTAAAGCTAGTCAAAGTAGCTTATATGCCACCAGGGTTGTTTACCAAAGACATACATTCATATTTGACAGTTATCTCAGTTTATGTTATATTCAATGTCTTCCTAGTTTTGTTTTTCATCTTCATTTTGTTATAGATTTTCTCCTGATGATATCTTTTGGAACATTTATAGAATAAAAATGGGGCTTAGATTTGTACCAAATATACTAGTGTTTATCATTACCAACAGTGTTAAATGATGGTAACTAATAAAATTTTTCATTAACTATAAACTATATTAGTCATATATGTTTCGAATAATATGCAGGTTAGGTATCAAGTGTTTTCACCCACCAAAATATCTTGAATATTAAGGGGAATCATTAATAATTTATAGTATCATACTATATATAAGAAATAATTCTTTATATATATAAATGTTTATAAATGTAATATAAAAAGGCAATAACATTCTTATTGATATTATTTAGTTATTATCTTACATTTATAATAAATTATGCTTATCAATAATTGAGTTATTCAAGAACCGCTAAATACTTTGGAAGATGGACATGCCTTAAATATTGGTGGGTTATGCAAGTCAACCCACTTTGACTTGCTGGGTTGGCATACTGGTAGATTGAGTCACCTAATCTACTCTGCCAGTTTTGGAAGGTTGATTTGTCGAGTTCAGCCTGCCTTGCCAAGTTGCCATTTATGCAAAATGTTTTGTGGCAATTTCATATTGAATTCTATCTTAATTGTAACCATATGTTGGGCTTATTAATCGAGGACATTTTCATATTCTTGATTGTTAAATTTACTTAAAATGGAAAGAGCAAACCCTTATGTTATTTTCTTGATTCTGCACATCCTAAATATCTTTAGTTTTTATACTTTGCAGTTTGAGGAGTTTGATGTTGGTGAAAATACCAGCTCTTGTGATCACCATATTGAGGAAAAGTATGGCTATTAAATTTTTGAAAATTTTATTTTCTTTATTCTATCTTAACATGGTGCTGATTATCATTTGGAATTATTGTAATATATTTGACAGTGTTCGTCTGTTTGAACTGTTGAGTATGATGGACATCGAAGTTTTCCCACTTAATAGTCCTATTGATTCACCTAAAAGAAGGGAAATATCTCAGAGCAGCATATTTTCTCAAACGGGACCAATGAACCTTGACAGTGTTGAAGTACTACAAGGAGTAGAAAAAGAAGTTGTTGATTTGTCTGGTCAAGACAAGCAAATTATTGAAGATCGGACAGTTGAAGATATTGTACCATGTGATGATCAAACACATGAAGGAAGTAGTGGAATTTCACAAGAAGAATGTATAGATATCTGTATGTTTTCTGGGGGAGAGAAGGAATGTGTCGTATCTGTTGAAGCATTTAATGACTCTCACCTAGTTGACCATTCATCCGTTGCCGATAAGATCAATGAAGAACTCATTCAAGGGCCTGCCAAAAAGCATGATAACAAAGGAAAATTGGACTCTCAAGAAAAGGTTTTGCTTCAAGATGAAAGGCTTAGTGTTATTCCACCAAAGTCAAAACATCTTGATGTAACTCCTCAATCTACATTTCAAGGTGATTCAGTTGGAAGACTGAAACGAGGTTCTTAAAACCATTATTCTGCAGAAGCTTTGAAAATGCAAATGCTGAATATTTTCTTTTTGTTTTAGGCATGTAGATCATGATCCTAATTCAATTTCTTCTTAAAAAAATATTTTGGCAGGTGCTACTACACCAGAGTCTATGCTTGTTTCTACACCAGCTGTGAGAGAGCGTCCTCGCTTTTCAACAAGAAGAAGGGTTGTCATTGATAAAATGATTGTCCTGCCTTACGAGTATGTGTTAATAATTATAGGAAATATTCTTACAAGCCCTTCTTTTTAATTGTTCTTTATTGCTATCTATTCAAATGTCTGAAGTTCTTCTGTCTCAGCATTGTATGGGATACAAATCTTCAATGCTTATTTATCTTGCTTCCTTGTGCACATGACTGGCATGGTGATAAAGAATTTGAAGTTATTATCTAATTGATAAACTGGCATTGTATTTAGTAAATGTGTCATAACTATATGAGGTTTTATTTTACCTAATTGATATTTTGCCTATTGTTGATATTTTAGGAAATATTTCAAAAACACTTGTTAAAGTAGAATTAGGCCCATTTACTTGGATTTCTTACTCCTAATATGAAGTCCCACAAATAATTGGTTTTGACTCTATTTTCTTTCCTTTTGATATTGATATTTATAAGTACCTCAGGGGATGTAGTAAATGAAATAGCAGCTGTGCTAATCATGACAGAATATAAATTCAGTTCTTATTTAGACATGCAAGTCTTGATGTTGCCCTCAACATAGTGTTACATTTTGAACATTTCAGGGATATGAGAAAAGGTTTAGTTGATACAAAGGACTTAGTTTGTGATCGAAGAAGTGCCTGCCATGCTTTACTTAAATCTGGTCGTGCTTTACATACTGTGCATAGAGAATCTTTCATCTCCAGTCTTCCTAATAGATTTAACAACCCTTCACTTCCTTGTAAGTTTGATTTTATCACTTTGTTTTTTCTTTTTGTTTATAAACTCTTCCATCTTTACTAACGTCGTTTGTCTCTAGGTTGTTCCTCTGAGCTTCAACTCCTATTCTCTAAAAAGAAAATGAAAATATCAAATTCTCTTCAGATTGTGGAAACTTCAGGGAACTTAGATGTATTGGAATCTCCAGCTGTTGGCACTTCACTAAACCCTCCGCAATCCTCGGCTTTCCTTGAAATTAAGGAAACTCCTAGGATGTTAGATTTATCTGAATCTCAGGCTTCTGTCATTCCAAATTATACAGCAACTGTTTCAAATGCTCATCCTTCATTTCCACATGAAAACATAGAGATAGAGCTCTCTGTAGAAAGGAATGAAGTGCCAAATCTGCTGGATGAGGTAAAGAATAACTAAATGATGAAAATATTGTCTAACGTTTCAACAGGCATACTGTAATTAGTTTGCAAATTGCAATACAGATTGTTGTTTTAGTCTAGGGAGTTTGAATTAGTATGAAACTTTAGCTATATGACAAAGGGTGAAGATTGTTATACTATATGAAAATATCCAATATTATATTTGATTATATCTTATAATTATAATATCCTTTAGGATCCGTTTGCTCCATCCTACTTCTTAGAATTTGATTTATTTGCTGTTTATTTAGGATTATGATTATACTTTAGGTTTATTATCTTATATTATCCTTTAGGATTAGCTTCCTCTATATTATTATCTCTTAAAATTTGATTTGCTTTCCATTTATTTAGGAGTAATCTAGTTCTGTAATCATATCATAATTTTATAACATAACCATAGTTGAGTATATTATTATAGTTTCTATTTTCAATTTCCTTCCTTTATTATACCCAAAACTTTCTAATTTCAACATGATAAATAGCTATATAATCCTTTATGTCCTATCTTCCCTGTCACTACTAAACCATTGCTGATGAATGTTGTTTTCATTTGTTTGTTTATTCCCCACCCCCGCCCTTTCACATTTTTGTTAGAGTATTCCTAATCCTTCCATTTTTCTCTATTCCTTGAATGAAGTCTTCTTTCATCCAATAAAATAACTTTCTGACTTTTCATAGAATTATCACATATGTTAAACATGATGATTTTAAGAATCAATATTAAGTGCCGCTCTCTTAGCTGAACAATGACAACAATGAAGAAAGTCATATTCCACTAGTTTTCTTTTCTAAAGAAAACGAAAAAATAAGTCCCTAATTGGCTTTTACAGAAGAAGTGAAGAACATACACGTGAAAGTGTGATTTCTTGGAATGTCACTTTCTTGTATTTATTTGAGTTAAGAAATCCTTTAGTTTCTATTTTTCTCCTTATTCTTGGACTGATCTGATTGATGTATCCTTCCATGTATTATGTTTGTCTTAGGAAAATTCATGTGGAACAGAGAATTCTGAATTATGTGAGAACTCTTGCAAATCTTCATTTAAATTTAATTCTTGTTAAAATTCTGTTGTAATAGTGCATGATGTCTTTACTTCTTCTTTACAGTAGCCGGGTGGTCTGGTCGAACCAGGTGAGAAGTAGTTGGCTTTTGAAATGTCAATAGTTCAATTATTGTTTACAAGATTGGCTTATGATGGTCTTCTTTGTGATGTACAGAAAAGTTGCAAGTTGCTTGCATCAGTGTTTTCTACGTGCAAGTGCAAGGCAAGAAAAAAAGGAGGATCCTATAAAGTTTTCTCAAGTTTTTGGAGCCCAAGCCCGCAAACAATCTGCGAGGCTATTTTATGAAGTACTGGTATGCTCAATTTGTGTTTTAAGATTATATTCATGCTTATGAAAAGTTTGGTCACTATTTTTCTTATGGCAAACTTCTAGCTTCATTTTCTGTTCAGAAATTTGAGTCATGTTTTCTTGTCTTTAGTCTTTATTACTCTTCTTGTGCTGTAGATGAAATGCTTTTGACCTGTTAGAAAATCTGTTCATGATAATTATTAGCTCTACTTTTATCTGAGTAATGATAACAGGAAAAAGTGAAATTGTAGTTGTCCATTTGGTTAGTAGTAGAATAGTGATGAACTTGAATAACTTATAATTTAGGGTGATGCCCTTTCATTTAGTGGATCAACTTTGTTGTCTGATTGGAATATAACTCTATAATGCAAGGCAATGAAGAACTTATTTCAGTCCTTTGCTCTTTCTTAGCAACCAAATTATGTAGCGCAAAATTAGTTGATCCTTTTAATAATTTTCTTCATAATTATTTAATTTATTATTTTTTTCCCGCATGAAACAAAGTGGTTGATTGTATGTGGGTGTGCCTCTGTAGTTCTAAAACATATTGCTCTTGCTTTTTAACCACCTTGATGAATGAAGATGCTTGAATGTTTACTCATATAGGAAAAACAACTTTTTGGAGAACTACCAGTCCGTTCTTAGTTTAAACTTTGAAGTAGGACTGGACTGGAGCATTTTATTGAGTAAATTATACTTACATCTTCTGAAGTTTCATCTAATCCCCTCTAATTTTTACTCCTACTCCAAACACTTCTGTTTGAAATAAATTACAACACCTATACACACTGACACACCATGTTATCCAAGAAACACATTATATTGTGTACCCTACATGTTAAAATAATAGGGAGTCATATGCAATGTCAAAAACCTCATTCATTGGATGGCATTGTAATTTTTTTGTTTTAAAAAAATCTAGTCTACAAATGTAGGACCACAGTTACTCATGATTGTAGGCTCATAGTGAACCAATTTTTGAGAATGTTATCTGTGGAGTTGCTTTCTTACGGAATAGAAATTTGTAAATCTACTCATCTCCCTGATCAGAGGAAAGATATTAACCTTGTTTTCTATCTTATGTTTTTCAGGTTTTGAAAACTACAGGTTATTTAGATGTGGAGCAAAATGAAGCTTATGGTGATATTGCAATCTCTAAACTTCCAAAATTAGATCAAACTTTTTGACTGGACGGTTTATTAAATTAAACATGTGTAGATAGGTAATATAGAAATAGCAGATTGGTAGGATTCTTGTAAATTTATTTGTAGTAGTTTTTTTCATTGTAGTATCATTCTTTGTTTTAATTGTACAGTGTTACTTGTCAATTATTTTAGCAAAACTTCGTGGATTTCCACAAGTTACTCTGTATAGTAATGGCAAAGCTGGTTTTGATCGAAATCTAGAGAATGCTTTGTCTAAACTTGTTTCTTTAGTCTTTTGTGTGCGCTTTTTTAATTTTCTTTGATCTGTATGTCTTGTTTCGTAGAGTAGAAAAAATGGTGAATAATTTCACAATACAAATTATCCTAAAAAAAAGTTTCAATATACAAATTCATAGTCTTTTCTTATACATCCCATTTTTTTTTTGCACCCCAAAAATTTTATAATACCAAAATTGCCCCACCCTTTTAGGCTCCTTGGTTTGGCTTGCATAATTTTCTAACTGTTGCCTTCCTTGACCTCCCTCTGTGCTCATCTTGTACACTTATCGCCTCTATCTCCCTCTGCTTGGTTCTTTAATATTAGATCAATAGATTTGTAATATGAATATGGTGCGAATCTCATATATGTATGAACTTAATATTGTGAATTGTGAGATCAACAAATGTGCAATATTCAATGTTTATATTATGGATGAATGTATGCATATTGCGAATCATGACATCTATAATATTAAACAGTAATACTTTTATCTATCTTTTTGAGGAAATGAGTTTAGTGTAGAAAATGAGATCCACTGTGCTTCGTGTGAGCAAAGTAGAGGGAGGCATCAGCTAGAAAATTAGGTTTGCAAGCGCAAACTAGGGATTTTAGGGGCCATTTGAGTGCTTTAAAATTTTGGGTGCAAATAACAAAATCGGGTGCAAAAAGGAAAATGCCCAAATTCATGCTTAGCTATTAACAAGGTTTGATGAAGTTTGTAGATCTCATAAGCATATTATCTAAGAGTTTAACACTGCGTTGTAAAAACGGGACCGGATCGGTTGGTTTGACTGGAAAACCGGTGAACTGGTTTGATAACCGATTTGGTCAGCCCTCAAAACCGATGAACAAAAAATCGGTATAAAAACCGGAAAACCGGTCAAGAACGGGTGGTTCACTGGTTCAACCGATTTATACTTTTTTTTAAAATATTTTTTATTTTGCTAAATACACCCTTCATTTTTCTAAATCAACCAATTTTTAATTAAAAATTAATAAAATAAGGTTTAACTTATCAATATGAAGGTGTATTTAATAAAATTACCAGTCCGTTTTTAAAAACATAATGTGTTAATGTGTATGGAGAAAAAATTGATTGGAAGAAAAAGTCTACTTTAGTAATTTCTGAATCTTGAAAACAATTCGTCTTGGACCTTTGATTGAGGGTATTTAGTTGGAAAACTAATGTTTTTTACATATCTGTAATAGGAGAAGACATATACCAATTAAGCATTAAAATCAACAATAAGGGAACAAGTAATTTGTTACTATAATATAATATGAAAATATTGAAAGTATAAACTTATCTTTGCATCAGTTTGTTCAATTTATTTTTTACTTTCTTCATTCTTATTTTTATCTATATAAAGTATAAACAACATATATTTTTCATTTCTACCCTATTTTACTACCAAACATCAAAGCCTTTATTGAGAAAAACACTTATACATAGCTAGTGTAAAAAAATTCGTTGACTTTATCAATTAATATTTTAAAATCATGTAAATGAAAGATTGTGATCAACTGTCAGTATAAAATTCTTTTATATAAAATTCTTTTATATTGCCAGCATAATGTTAAATTTAAAGAATTATATATGTAAAAGTGTGAGTGCATTTACTATTAATTTAAAATGGTTCAAATTTGTCAACTAATTTAATTTAAATTAAATTTATATTTTTTAGTCCGAAAGAAACAAATTTTTAGTGAAAAATTTAAATTAAATTAAATTTATATTTGCCAACTTACATTCAACATACTAAAATATAGATATTTAGTGAAAAATACTATTTAACTAGTTTTTTGTTTTTAAACTCAATTTAAAAATAAGGTATCATAGATTATTCAAAATTTTAAATTTTCCTAACTAGTCAATTTTATTTTAAAATTGTTAATTTTTAAGAAAATTTTTAATGAGAGGTGGTGGGTTAATAGGTAGAGTCGAGTCAAGTTTTGTGAGCATCAAAATAAAATAGATTGAATTAGACTAACCCATTTATAAAATAGGACAAGACAAACCTCATGAACTGCCCCATCGTTGCATCTCTAATAGTTTAATATACATCAGTACATCGTGGGTAACCATAAATAACGGGTGAAAAATCTTTAAAATAAAGTGCTTATGAATATTACATTGAGACACATGCAACTTCCCAGAACAAGCCTACCATCAAATATTGAACTTGTCTCTTTCTTGCAAGTTGGTTGGAGAAAAAGGGCAGAACTGGAAAACTATATTATTTTCCCTCTACGACTGCCACTCACAACCATTGGATGTATAGATACATTGTTATTTTGGTGGGGATTAAAGTAAAATCACGAGGTCCTTAATTGTGGAATTAATTTAATACTTGACTTATATAAATTTTTTGTTGTTAAAGTTTTACATGAAATCACTTTTGGTATTTGAAATTTAAAAATAATTTTTTAGTCTTTGAAATTAATTTATTTTTTATATTAATGTTGTTCGTTTATAAATTCTGGTATATTTAACTGCGTTGAATATGAAAATGAAAATTAAGAAAATTAAAATTGAGGAGAATAATGATTCACGAGTAAAAAATATGTTTTTTAGTGCTAATTTTTAAACTATATTAAGAAGAATGACTAAAAGTGAATCAGAAATTAAAAAAATATTTTTAAATTTTAAGTATTAAAAGTAATTTTTGATGAATTTATAAGAAAAATAAATTTATTTAGTCCTTAATACTTTTTTTTTCCCTTTAAAGATGGTCCCTTTGAATTTGAATCACTCGTTGCGAAGAGGATTAAGATACAGTTTAATGTAGTATGATCTTACAGCATATCATTATCTTCTTTCATTATATTAGACTATTAACAAGATCCTTATTCATCACGTTTGGATTACGTACTTTTCTTTGACAGAACCGAAAATGATTACTTTTGCTTCTTAAAAAAGTACTATGTGTTTTTTTCACCCCATAAAACTTTGACTATGTTTTTAATAGACAAAAGTTGCATGATTAGTCTAGTACTCCGTTATTAGTACGTTGTATGGATGCTTGTGAATTTAAATAAAATTTATAAATAAAAATAAATTATTGATAATACTAGATACTAATATTTAATTTAGTCTATATGGACACAAGGAATAAATTAAATATTTTGTTTATATAAAATTAAATTTTATCAAAAGAGTACCCAATGGATTTAGTTCAATCATTCAGCACCCATTGGATATTCTCTTGATTGTGGGGAGGACCTATTGTTCAATTGTTTAAAAGGTGTATGGCTAATTATAAATTTATGACACTCATGTTCTATTTCTGTATGGGCAAAAAAGTTATATTTTAAGTTTATGGTATATAATTTATATCATGATAGAAAATAATTTTTAATTATTGATAGGTTATTTTAAAAGATACTAAATTTAATTTAAGATAAAAATGTGAAAATGATAGGTTAAAAGATATAAGAGTTTAAAAAATCTCTAATTTTTTTTCTCTAAAAAGACAGCTTCTAAAAATGTTCTCATTCAAAATAATTGTTTTAATTTACATATACCAGTAGTTTAACATATGTATTGGGTAGAATAAATGTTTATTTTATACATAATTAAAATTTATAATAAATGATTACATAAAATATATAATTTTATTGTAATTAGCATTTATAAGAAATAAATGTTTTACAAATATAAATTATATTTTAGATTTATAATAAATAATGTATATTTAAAGACAATAATATTTTTAATTATTGATAATTTCTTTTAAATATTGAAATTGAAGTGATAACTAAATATATTAATAAATTTCTTTTAGAAAACCTTCTCATTGAAGAGAAGTATTTAAAAATACTTTGGTTTAATTGCACATTTTTTCATCTATTTTAGTAATTTTATAAATTTTTTCTCCTAATTTTAAAATTGGAAAATCATGTCCCAAATTTTAAAAATTCACATATTTTGTCAAATCATTAATTTTCAATTGTTAGTAATTATAAAATGGAGCAAATAATCAAATTATCTATAGCGAATAATCCATTATTTTAAATGAATAATTAATTATTTAATCTAACTTGTAACAGATAACGTTTGAGAAATTGTGAATTGGATAAAAATTGTGTTTTCTTTAAAATTGAGAAAATTGATTTTCCAATTTTAAAATGGACGGAAAAAATTTTAAATTACTAAAATACAAAGACAAAATCTACAACTAAACCAAACATGTTTATTAAAAAGTGATAGCTAAAATGCTCTCTTTCAGGATAGTTATTCTAATTTATAATTTTATATAAAGAGATGTAAACAGGACTATAGTGAAAATTGAATTTAATTATATTAAACAAGAATAAGTCAAAGAAATAATATTTTTGAAATTGAAAAAATAAATAAAAATAAAATAATTGAATCAAAATACACTATATCATTATAGATATAATTTGTTAAAATTTTAAAATAAATTCAAGTTAGGATATCTATTGAGATTCTATAATCGAATAAACTTTTTTTAGGGAAATAATCTAATAACTTAAACTTTAGTTTATCCAAAAAAACATATTTTCTTTGGTACTATTTATTTATTAAAATAAATGTAAAAATAAAACAAAACAATAACATTTACAATAAACAAAAAAGAATATTAAATACTCAATATAAAATGAAAGATAAATAACTGGATAGAAATAAGACATGCTCTTAAAATATTGTTGTTTCAGAGAGAGAAGAAACCTTTTAATATGAATCTTTACTAAATTAATAAAATATAACAAGAGAAAACAAAATTTCCATTGTTAATTAGATTATAACAATAGTGTCATGAGTTTGTGATAAGTGTGTGACAGTGTGAATAGTCAGATAAGCATGTAAATTTTCTCATTTAAAATAAGATGCTTTAAATATAATTTATTGATAAAGCTAGATGTTATGTCTGAATTCGTTGAGCAAGAAAACTCTTGAAGTAGCACAAATACAGTGAATCCTTGATTTCCATAACATCGAAATTCAACTTTGCATTTTCTAAGTTGAGTGATTATATTTAAATGTTTTTTATATAAAAATAAAATTTAATTAGTATACATTTTCGCTGTGTACGTGTTTTGCTGGTTATTAAATAAGGTAATTGCATTCTCTTGGAGATTATTGATAGATAGGCTACCCACCATTGATAACTTGCTGAAGAGAGGCGTTGAGATTCCAGAAGAATGGGTTCTATGTGTACTCTGCAGAAGCAATATGGAAAGCAGGACTCATCTGTTCTTAACGTGTGCCAAAGCTCAATCAGTGTGGAGTAATATAATGAGCTGGCTGGGAATCCACGGACCTATCCCGGGGGATCTGCATCAATTGTTTTTATCATCATCAGCATGGGTGGTTGGAAAGAGAAAAAAGAAGTGCAGGTATGTTTTCTGGCTGACTACTTGTTGGGGAATCTGGATGACTAGGAACCAGATTGTCTTTGATAGAATTCAGCTAGAGTCAGTAGACATTATGATGACTATTAAGATCATCTCCTGCAAATGGCTGTCATACTCTTTTGAGTTTAATAGGGGGTGCGCATTCTCGGACTGGTATGCTAATCCGAGAGAGTGCTTATTAAATATGTCTTAGGCGGTGAAAGGTTAATTACCGCGTTCTAATTGGACATCAAGTAGTATGGTGTCTGCATCCTTGTATTTTCAAGAAACTCTTGGTTTCTCGTCCAAATAAATATTTGCTTTTCAAAAAAAAAAAAAAAAAATAGCCATGAGTTTGTGGAAGTCGCTAGGATTGTTCAGTTATTTAGTTTAATCAAAGGTTTTTAGTTTAAGTTTCAAGTATACACAATCACATGCACTAAGTATTCAACCTCAACCTGTGATTTGGTGTGGTTGAACCAGTAACATGATCTTGTTGAACTGGTAATCTAATTTGAATCATTTAATTTTTTTTAAAATTAATAAAAAAATATTTTATTTTTTATTAATAATGTTTTTAAGTTGTTAATATGTTATCAATTATGTTTTTTAATTTTTCTGGGCTTGGTTTCTGGTACCTGAAATCATCATTAAGGTTAGTCTTTTATGTGATTTACAAGTATTCGACAGATTTGAAAAGTTAAAAACAGAACAACTTTTCAAGCAAAGAAAATTTTTGTGTAAACTATCATAGAAGCTACTTAACTATTAGCATAGGAATGAAGATGCATAACAAAAATTACCATACACTCTTTTGTTAAAAGACTAATGAATCTATGATTTTGTATAACTAGTTTTTTATCCTATTTACTTTACTTTCTTTTTTGAGTGATATATATTTTGTGACTTTCTAATTTAGAAAAACATATCTCTTGTGCTTTCTCGTTATAAATGCAGTATTTGGCTTAACAAAGAAAAAACTATGTTTTTTATTCATATAGCAAATTTTACTCATAATTTGTTTTCGATATTACATTTTCAATTTATTTTGATTTAGTAACGTATATACTTTATTACTTTAAATATTTTATAGATCGTTTATAAGTTTTTTTTTTTTAATACAAGTATAAGATATTTATATATTTTTAAATATAAATAGAGTTACATTGATCAATTAGAGATTTAATGTTTTAACCAATGACTCATTACCTTGATGAGGTCTCAGTGGGTGAATTTTAAAACTATACTTAAAACTTTTCTATATTCCATATTTTTTATTTTGTTATACTACCACAAAAAAAGATTTTTATGTCCTTAACTAATCTCTTAAAAATACTTTACAACGATGGTCAAAATTATAGTAATATTTTTCTTCTACAAAAGCTCCGGACACGTAATGCCAAGTCAACAAAGTGGAGAAAGAGATAATACCGATTAGTAAATTAATTAATTAAAGGGTAACATTGTAATTTGAACAGGAAGGTATCTATCATGGTCTGATACCTTATTGGACTTAAATACCTTGATTCAGAGGATATTCTGGTTAACTTCATTGCCTTCTTTCTTGTGTTTTTCACGGTACCATAGCTGTTGAAGTGAAAGAACAGGTTATGCTGTTGAAAATTGATATTGATGTGAAGCAAATTGATCAAGAGGGTAGCTTGAATCGATCTCCTAAATCCTAATCTGCAGGTACTTTTCATTTTTATCGACTAAAATGTTAGTTTTTTTTTTTTTTTTTTCCTGTTAAAAGTGGAATCAAACATGGTAAAAATAGGCTGATTCAGTTGGTAAGGATCGGGTCTGTACTTGCCATGAAAATGAGAGGAACGTTCCTGTTAAGTAGGGGTGCCAAATCGGAGAGGCATGTGTGGATTTGGTGTCACATCTTGTCTTAGAAACTGTGGAGTGTGTTACATATAAAAAAAGTGTTTATAGAATTTTAATTTCCATCTTTGTTACTGTCAGTTATTTTCGAATTGTCAGATTATTTTTGAGTTCGATATATATGTGGATATCTGTTCTATTATCTTTTATAGTTTAAATTTATTTATTTATTATTAAATTATTAATTATATTTTAATTTAAAAAAGTATATATAAAATAATTAATAATAAGAAATTATAAATTAAAGTTTAAGAATTGAGAATTTTAATTTGTTTGAAAATCTAAATAATATAAAAGAAAAATACTTATGAATTGTCCGTCTAAATAGTTCTATACTAGTAATTAATTACAATACTTTATTTGAGTTGTTTTATGGGAATTCATTCTTAAACCACAATATAATCCTTAATTAGAACTTTCTTTAACTAATACCCTAAGGATATTGGTCACTAAAACCCTTTCTTTTTTGCACACTAACCTGCTGTATATGTTTATTTGGAAGAAAAACAAAAAGACATACTTTTGATATTTACAAATACAATGCTAAAATGTCATACACTTGATGTGTGGACTTGTGCAGGGTGCAAATAGTAAAAATAGTAATTGCAAGATGAACATCCTTCGGTCTTTTTGGAATAGTCCTACTGGCCTCAAGACAACTCATTTTTGGGGTCCTGCCTTCAACTGGAGCCTTCCTCTTGCGGTAGATATCTTGTTACTTCTCACTATATTAATTAATTAAGAGTTTAATAATTATATATTAGAGTTTAATTGGTATACACTGTTAATGTAAATATTTTTATACTGACATTCAATCATTACAACCCTTTCTTCATGATAAATTTATTGACTTTATTTATTAGTACTTTGAAAGTCACATAAATAAAAAATGAAAAGTCATGATTAATATTAATGTAAAAATCTTTTAGACTAATTATACTATGTATATTAACATTATATATAGTTTTACTTTATTAAGAAAAAAATGTATCAAAACTTCACAACACTTGTTTACAAAACACACTTTCTACACTTGTTCGTTCACAACTCATAGCAGAAAATACAACAAAAAGACAACATTAAGCTTACAAACGCATTTAATTGATCAGACGCAGGTTATCAAACGTTGATCACCAGAAACACCTGGTTCTACAGACAGTTGATTTCCAAAGACACTGATAACTAACTAAAAACTTTGAATTAATCTTCACAACTTTCGCACAGTGGGTATATAGATATTGTTATCACAGGCTGCAATTGCTTTCCACTTCTTGAAAACAAATTACATTTTGTCTATACTTCACTCTGATTATATACTATAATTTATTTTTAATTCAATTTTGTTTTCTATATATTCAATACATATATATAATATGGATGGCCTTGACTTTAGAGTAAATTAACTACACAAATTTGTTTAATGAGATTTAGTCTTATTATATCTATCTCTTCTGCATTTAGATCTTACAAAATAAATTTTTAATTATTTTACTTTTATTGTATTGATCTCAAGTAAAAAATACTACACCAGCCTTTAGAATTAAATATAATAATAAAAATAGAAGGTAATAAGTATTATAATAAGGACAAATTGGCTTGTATAAATTAATATGTAGTTTATTCTTGATTTTAATATTGTTTTTTGGAAAAGGAAAAAAATATTAATTACATTAAGGAATGATATGTGAGACCTTGTTATATATAGATACTTAATAGCTTGATGAATTACATCAAGATTCATGTCTCACAAGATACAAGGATCACCCCACACACCAACAAAGTTCAACCATAAAACATAAACTATAGACCAAATTCACCAATTCCTTTTATCAATTCTAGAAAAACACAATTCCGGCTGTGTTGGGAGGACAATTCAACATAAGACACAAATTGAGTTTTAAAAGTCCCTTTTACCCATGTCTAAGATCTTTGCAAAGACAACTGTCAAACTTCCTTAGCAATGAAAATTTGACCCTCAAAGATTAAAGTATTTCTAACTAATCAAATTCCCTAGATCATAGCTAGCCAAATCACACTAAGAATATTTTGGGTGAATTTTTCTTTCAGTGAGAATCTACCCAAAAGATGCCAAAAACTAGATTCAGAGTCGATGTTAATACAATCTTATAGTCTAACCAACAGTAATAAAACATCCAGATTAGGTAACTAAACTGACAAAAGAATAGCAAGTGACTTACAAATTTGTTGTGCATCTTGCAGAGAGGACACCTTGATTTTAATATTGTTATACCCTTTATAAAGAGCAAATTAACTAAAATCTTATCTAAATAAATATTAAATCATATAATAATTTATCTAATTTAGGTTTATATTAACTTGAATCACTATGCGACTACTATTTATTATCAGGCAGCAATGGACACAAAGAAACCAGCAGAAACAATATCTGTCAATATGACTGGAGGTTAACTAACTACTCTTAAGTTGTTTGGGAAGCAATAATTAATTTTAATTATGGAAATCAATAATCAATAATTATGGTAATAGTGCAGTTATGTGTGTTTATTCGGCATCGTTCATGAGGTTTGCTTGGGTGGTGAGACCGCGTAACTTACATCTTCTTGCATGCCATGTCACCAATGAGACTATGCAATTATATCAACTCTCAAGGTGGTTTAGAGCTCAAAGGTACATAATTATAATATTTTTCTCATTTCAACTTTAAGTTAAGACTACATTTTTAAACAAATAATCTAAACCATCCATATGAGAAATTAAATACGAGGTCTAATAATGTTCTGCTTTTAATTAAAAAAATTGTTAACCAATGATGCAACTATTGTGGGATTCAATTTTGAAAATTTGGGCATGCGAGGTTGTTAGAGGAAAGAGGAAAAAGATGGATCATCAAAAACACTTGAAAACCTTTTATTAATTAGTAATAAATAAAAGTATATGTAACGCTTATTTGAGATGATTAGTCGAATGCAAATCATGATTTATATTTATGTCTCATTTTATGTCTTTACCATCAATAAACACGTGTCATGTTATTTAATAAATTTTTATTTATAAATTTATTTATATTTTATATAGTTCGTTAAATTATATAATATTTATTGATTGAAATAGAAATTAAAACATAAATTTGCTATAGATGATTTTCTATCCATGGGTAATCAACACATATTTGTTTTAGTTGACGTGATAACGTGACACTTTGTTAATTACTTCATTGTTTAACAATTTTTGTTAAAAGTAAAGAACTAATTTTAAAATATAAAATTTAAAAAGATTAAAAAAATATTTCATTATTATTTATTGGTTTATATTTTAATTTTTTATGTTTGCTTGAGGGTTTATTATATTATTTATTTAATTTTAATTAGTATGCACCGTAAATGTAAAAAATTTATATTGATGTTCACAGTATTTCATTTATGATTAGTTTGTTAAATTTAATAATTAATATATAAGGAAGAGTAGTAATTGAATGTGAATGTAACTCTAAAACTGTTTTACACTTGTATTGCATACTAATTCAACTCTAATTCTTTTTTTATGATGTCATTAGTTTGAGAGAAAGAAAGAAATGGTTTCAGGTTAATTTTTCTTTATAAAAGTGTCTATACAAATTTTTATTAAAAATATTCATCATATATTACGTAACAACTTTTAGATATCAATATAATTAAGTTTGACTTTAAAAGAGTAAAATAAATTATAATGAAAAGAAGATTGGAATTATAGAATTAAAATAGTAATCAAGATATTTTAGTAAAATATGCAAAAACTAATTCAAATTAAATTACAAAATATTGACTTGTTTAATTTGAATTTAATATTATATTCAAACCAAATTAAATATAATCTTTATGTTTAGTTCGGATGTCTTTTAATAAAAAATTAATCAAATTATATTGCAAACACTCTTAAGAATAATCCAACGACGATGATATACTAATGATATAAGTAGTTCAATAATAATATCAAACTAAGACAATCTAGTGATGATACATGAATGGTCGGTTTATCAAATAAGTATAAAAAAAAAGTTTAGCAAAATTTTGAGAATTTTTATAGGATTGTTTGATGGTAGTTTTATATTAAACAAAATCATATGAAATTCTTCCAAATTTATTTTAGATAATAATCAATTAAAATTTGTATATTTTTTAAGACTGTTTATTAGCTCTAAAAAATTTAATTTAATATACAAGGTGAAAAATTGATTCTTGACTAATAACTACTAAAATTTGTTCTTCAAGGTGGTTTTTAGAGGTTCTTTACCAATAATTGTTAAATTTTGTTCTTTTCAGATGTTTCTCATGATGAATCAACTTTATTAACTTTATTGGGAGATCTTCAAAAGAATTTTAAGCTTAAAATTTGTTTTTTCCAAGATTCCTCCATTATAGAATTAGTCAAATTTTCAAATTGAAAGATTAGTTATTCACTAAAAATGGTTTATACCCTCATTTTTAAGTAAAACATGTAAAATCAATTTGAATTCATAATAAGTTTACAATTGCAATAAAAAAAAGGAAAAGTTTTTAAAAGAGTCCTGAAACCCAAAAAGATAACTTAAAAAATCTTTAAATGAGTTTGATATTATACATATAGATATTTATATAATGAGGTTTTAAATATAGGTTTGAAAGTCAAACTATTCAAATTACATTAAATAAATTTATATTGTGGATTTAGGTATAATTGTTAGTTTTGTTAGTTGAAAGAACTATGAACTTTCTCTTTCCTATTTCTCCACTTATAAAATTTGTTACTAAACCCACTTTATAACCCATTAGACCCACAGTTGAAATTAAAAATATTTGTTTTATTAACATCCGCAAGAGAGACAAAAACTACACTAATCAACTAACATTATAGTGTTTTCCTTTTATTTTATTGTGTTATTTCATCATTATGCGTAAAAAATGTGATTTTTCCGACAAGACACACACTAACTAATTAACATTATTCCTATAAAAAAAATAACATTATTTTTTTCATTGGATATACAGGGCCCTTGAGCAGACCAAAGAGGAAATAAAAGCAGAGGGAAACATGATTGTTTGAACTATGAAGTTTAAGTAAAATATATATTAATATGTATTACATCTTAAAAAACAAGTCCTTTTCAACTTGTTTACTATTGACTGTTTTAATTTACTTTGTAATTTGGCCAAGTTATAACTTTTTATAATGACAAATACGTATAATTTGCAAGACTCCAATACCTAGTTAATTTAGGTCCAACTATAGAAAGATAATATATCTTATTTACAATTGACATTTTTTTTATTATAACCAACTATTTAATAAGAATGTGATATAAAGTGACTTGGTTGATTTAAAAAAAAAAAGATCGATTTCAATTCTCATTACTAATAAAAAAAATTAATATTATTAATCATACTAATATTTAATCTATAAAAGAGAAATATATAATAAGATAATAATATTATGTATTAGTTAAGGAATTAGACCTTTCTAATAAATGATATTATTTATATCGATCACCTCCACTGTACTAAGAGGTTTAATTCATATAACCATCAAATTGGATTTTGCACTCTTCAAGTACATTTTGAATTAGGTTTTCAAAAATGTAAAAAATAGGTGCAAAAATCATATCGATGAGAGTAGAAACTAAAATCCTTATATATATACTAGCATAGTTTTGCAGCAAGTTATGTGTGACAATGAGGTTATTAGAGATGAAATTAAGAAAGAAAACCATGTATGGAGAGAGAGAGAGGAAGAAGAGGGTATCAAACACATGAACAACGGGGCATCACACCCTTTGGAAGAACAATTGGACAGAATAACTATTGGTAACATCGGAAAGGGGAATAGCTAAAAAAATATATACTTCATATCTTTTTATAAATATAATATTTTAATTAAACAATAAATATATGTGAGACTCTCTATATTTTTTCTACTTTATTGTTTTCTTAATCTTTTACTATTTTGAAGAACTCGATTAACTATAAATATTTGTCTTAATAAAATTTATTTTATTTAATAGATCTATTATTTATCATAATTTCTGAATCTCATCGTATTTTTTTAACTATCTAATATTTATTTTTAAAACTGGAAATTGTATTATCTTAAACTTAATCTCCATCTATGATTAATGTTCATTCCTATTATATCATATTTTCTAATACTTTAATTTATATTGTGTTTATGCTATGTTTAAAACTTATATATTTATTATTATGTTCTCAATTTATAAATAATTCTTACTCAAACATTGTACCAATTATACATTAACAAACATGCACAACTAATCAAGTGGTCTGATAATAGATCTGGATGAGTTCATACTAGACGAGAGAGAATAATATCTCTTTGTTTTGATGATATATAATAAGTATAAAAATCATGATAAATTAACAATTGTTTATGAAGTAATGATGAACAACAAGGTCACTTATTATTACAAGATCTCATATGATAAAGCCCACAAAGTTCTTATAGACTAAACAAGATATTCAGTGTCCAAGCAGTAAATAAAAGTATCTTGTCCAATGGACGACAAGGATAAACAAAGGAAAAATAAGAACAATCTTAAAGTATGATAATAGAAGGTAGTGTCCAACAACTATTTTTAAATTATTTCCACTCTTATACAACTCCAAACTAATTTTCCTATTTCATCAAAATACATCCAAGTACACACAAAAGAAGACATTCTCAATCTAAACAAAAAAAGTTGTTCCAGAAAATGTACCCAGAGCGCTACTGTTGTGCTTCTACAATTAATGCTTTTTCATTAGAGTTGACCACAACGTATATTCTCTGTCATCTAGTGTGACACAAAGATCTTAAATCTCAAACCATTTTTTTCCTTATTTTCTTTTCTAAGTGATTATGGAGCAATCAACTCCAAACTACGTGCTTATTATTAGTATTGTTGTTGTTGATGGTAGGATTGAGAAGTTCTTAACTCTTGAACACAAGTTAGAAACTATTTACAAAGCTTCTGGGGAAGAAAAGTCAATTTAACCTCGCATTCCATGAGAGGAATTCATGGGAGGAATTGTGATCTTGTATATATTGCGGATCAATGGATCCGTAATGTTTTTTTTTTTTTTTAAATTGTTTATAATTTTAAACACTATCATTATTATATCATTATTCAGATGCATAAATTAATGATCATTCAGTAGACCTTTGTCTTATTGCTATGAGAAATCCGAAATGGTATCCCGTTCTTATGTAAGTGGATAGCTTATGGGTTGCCTATCTTCCTCTCATTACTTCCATCTAACCTTTGAATACACTTGTACAACTTTTCCATCACTTTTGCATCATTTTTAAAACTTTGATTACCATAAAAGAATTGAGGATTTAGATAATGGTCAGCTGTATACAAAGTATGATGGAGTTGACACTCCTATTTTCTATCAATTATTTCAAAAACTTATTTTATTTCTCTTTGTTTCCTTTGAATCCATTTTAAATAGTTTCTTTTGCTTGATCCATCACATCATATATATATATATATATATATATATATATATATATATATATATATCCTATTGTTGGTTTTTTCTTGTTATCAACCAATCTTAAAACTTGAACTATTGGTCTCATACACTTGAGAGTGTAAAACATATAAGCTCAAAAGGTGGGCATAAGGACAATGTTAGTTGCTTTCTTCCCTTTAGGTTCCTTGGCTGCCTTTGACTTCAACCACTCATCAGATGTGAATATCTTCCTAAGGTTGTTCTTTTGATTATGCAACCTTTGTAAGGTGAGGAAGGTTGTTGCAAACCTAGCCACTCCAAACCTAACCAATTCAAATTTGTTAGTGAACCTTGTTGGTCCCAAGGGGAAATCTAGAAAGAGGGTTGAATAGATTCACCAAATTATTTTTCAAAATTTTTCTATTCAACAGTATCAGAATATTTTAAAAAACAACTCCTTTTGAAATTTTCAAAATCTACCTTATTTTACAAAAAAAGGGTTTTTCAAGAATTCAACCTTTGAGGAAAAACACCAATCAATTCAATTCCTCCAATAATAATTTCAAATAAAATAGAAGAGAAACTTAGCAAGAATTATTTTTCAAGTGATTCAAAATTAAAAGGAAAAGGTAGAAAGAATAAAAATCAAACCCACAAAATATGGGTCAAAACTCAAATTCAAATTCAAGCAAATGATTAACAAAAATATGATCCGCAGCAAGAAAACTTAATGAATCAATTACAACTGCAAAAATCTCGTTGTTAGTGCTCGAAGAATTTAATAAAGACTAAAATTAAAGAGTATAAGAAAGAGAGAATTTGCACAGTAATTTATATTGGTTCAGTCCAACTAACCTACATCTAATTTACACACTTAGCCTTCTGCTAATTTGTTTTCCACTAAAATCTCAGTACATGCACACCGCACATACAAATTTTAATCTAAGAAAGATTTAAACCACAAAAGAAGAGGCTTCCTCTTGCACCCCACAAGAGTTTGTTATGCCATGACATTCCGCCACTCATAACACCTCACTTGCAACAGCCCACTGCAAGATTTCCCAACAATCTCAAGAACACTTCAAGAGATTGTTAACCTTGTGCAAAAACAAAAAGAAGGGTATAGAACAATATCACCTTAAGTGAAGAATACCCAAACGGAATATTAGAACTCAATAGGGTCTCTTCCTTGAATCTTGAAAATGAAGCACCTTCAAACCATAAAAAATGGGTATGAATCTTGGAGAGAATTCTGAGAAAATGTTCAAGAGAAGAAAACACTTGATTGGATTTATCAAAAGTTTTAAAATCTATTTTCAAAATGCTTTTATACTAGTTTTGATGCAGGGTAATCGATTAGCTACTTGATTACTTGATATCCTGCACAAAACTGGTCCAAAATGTTTGTTCTCTAGAGTAATCAATTACTGAAATCAGGTAATCGATTACTAAAGAGAGCATCAATTCTTGTTCTAAAAAATCTCACAGGGTAATCGAATACCATTTTTAAGTAATCGATTACCTTAAAAATTTGAAGCTTTCTAGCACAACCCAACCTATGTAATCTATCTAAAACCATTCCAAACACATTCTTAAGCCTATCTAAAACACACAATACAAGCACCACATCTATAAACGTGTTTGGTACCATAAAATTGATTTAAGAGCAAAAAGAAAGAGAAAAACAAAACCAAAACTTCACCAAACTTCAATGTAGTTCCTTTGGTTCCAACAAACCTTCTTATTGTATTTAAGGCTAAAAGAGTGATTGTAAATATAGCCTACAAGACTAATTCTCCTTTGGATAGTCTTTTTTACTCTCGCTATTTTTCTAATGTCCTCTACCATTAAATTAAGACACTGGGCTGCACAAGGTGTTCAAAATAAATGTGGCCTCTTGGCTTGCAATAACTGGCCTAAATACAAAATATTATAAACTAAAATTAAAAGAAATAAAAGGGTAAAAATAGTATATGCAATAACAATAGTAAAGTTTCTTAATTCTTATTACCAGCCAAAATAAAGTTACTTCCATTGTCAGTTACAACCTGAACAACATTGCTTTCTCCAACCTGTTCAACAAATTTATCCAACAATTCAAATACTTTG
Source organism: Psophocarpus tetragonolobus (assembly GCA_037954015.1). Taxonomy (NCBI): domain Eukaryota; kingdom Viridiplantae; phylum Streptophyta; class Magnoliopsida; order Fabales; family Fabaceae; genus Psophocarpus; species Psophocarpus tetragonolobus. The sequence goes on along the minus strand of CM075691.1, from coordinate 36,584,172 downwards.
TCTCTGATCTTTATGTAGGTAGATGCATCAACACTCTTTACAAACATAGACATATATGGATAATTCACTAAGAAATTTATGAAAGTTCTATTCTTCTTATACGTCCATCCATCAGACATAATTGTACAACCATATTTTTCTCTCTCTACAATATAATCTTCATTAAATTTTTTGTATACTCTAACTCTTTCTTTAGAAGAGGAACCCTACGTTTATGGTAGAAGGAAGGCTTTAGATGTCTTCCATAATTTCCAACTACTTCTAGCATTAACTTGAATCTTTTTTACCATAACATCATTAAAAGGAATGTTGTTTGTCCCAAGAAAATGTTATATGCATTGTATTGTCCTTCTTCTTGCCTCTTTATCAACATCATCAATTATACTTGCTTGCCTTTTCTCCTTACCCATTTTTATGCTTTCCTCAGGTTTTCTTAAGAATAATAAATCAATGAGACCTTTTTTTGCTTTCTTGGTTGCAACGACTACTGTTGTAGGTCTTTTCCCAGTTACCAAATTTTGAATTTCTTCTACCTCTTCCTCCTCTTCATTTTTCTCTTCAATCAGCTGCATATGCATCCTTCTCAATCATCTTTTTCATAAGTTCTTTTACTAGCGCTTTGACTTCTGGAGGAACCTTGGTACAACTGTTAACATCTCCCTTGATTCCCATTTGGTGTCTCTTTTCTCGAGAAATACCACCAATGCTTATATTTAAACAAAAATAAAAAGTTATAGCTTTTTTGCTGTTGATATCCTTAAAGTTGTTCCACTGCCAAGCCATGTCAATGTTGGGACCCGTGGGTTTTACTAACCCATTAGCAGGAGTAGGCTTGAAAGCCATACTAGAAGAGAAAACACTGAAGACACTATTCGTAGAATAACCAAAAGAGTGGAAGTAAGATGCTTGTCGGAGGTGCGTTGCTCACTGAAGGCATTCTGCTCGTTGGAGACACGTTGCTCGTTGAATAGTTGGAGACGCGCTGCTAGCTGGAACACTACTCATCGAAACTTAGAATGCCATTGTCAGAATGCTGGTCGCCGAAAGCTGTTCCTCGAAGATGAAGCTTGTTGGAACAAAGACGAAGTTGTTGCTCACCAATGAAGGAGACTGATGTGACCATGCCTAGCCATAGGTCCTTGGCTAGAAGGATTGAAGAAGACCTAGCCCTTGCAGACAAAGGAAGACTTCACCTCCTGTGGAGAGTGAAGATATTAGGCTAGGGACTTTAGTTAATAAAATGTAATTTTCCTTTATTTTAATTTTGAGGAGCATTAGGAATTTAACTTGGGACATGTATTTAGTCCATTTTTATTTTAGGAGGTGTCTTAGGAATTTAGAGGGTGAATTTAGCTTTTTGGGTCTTTATGAAGGAAATAAGGGGTAACCTTGATATCTACACCCCTCTTTTCCTACATAAACCCCCTAAGCTAATAAGAAGAAATCTTGGCCTTTGGTTTGAGAAACTTGGGCACCAAGTTTGATGATCTAAGAAGGGAATTTTTTCTCAATCCTTCTCCCTTAGATCTCTCCTTTTAATCATAGCCCTTTATTTTTAGGTTATCTTGTTCAAAAGGTTAACTACCTCTATAAATAGGAGCTTCTCCCCTCACTTGTATTTTTTACACTTGAATTTAATCCTAGAGACCATATTGGTTGTGAGGTTCTTACCTTTGAGTGTCCCCTCTTCTCCTTTGTGAGAACTTCTAAAAGTTATCAAGGGACCCCTCCCATGTGGCCTCTCCCCTTTGTCTTATCAAACCTAGTATTTGTGGCGCCTCACCCCATTCCTTTCCTCTCCATAAATCCATTTCCCTTCCAAGTGACCTTAGAAAGGGTCCTTTGGGCATGTGATCATCAAAGATCACATCAGTAACCCTTATTAATTCTGTCCTTTCATCAGATACATTATGTAGGAAGAAAATGAAGATCTCAGACAAAAAGACATGCCAAAATGATGCCATTTTGGGCTTTATGTTTTTTTTTTTAAAAAAAACAAAGTTAAATAAGCAAAGTTGGACAATTCTCAATCGTCTACGGATTGCGATTTTGATGCTATTCACCATTATTTTGGCTGTGAAAGGCAGCGCTAATGCTGCTATTTCCATCCATGTCGCGCCAGCCAACTACGATGCAGCGAGGGTGCCCGCTCTACCACTATAGTGCATTTTTTACTACTATGAGCAGAACAAAGCATGGCAGTAGCGAAAATGTGGCAGATATCATTTTAGAAAAATAACACAAAATATAGCTCAAAGTTTGGGTTCAACTCCCCTTGCCTCAAGAAATTTTAGTTAGAAGAGATGAAAGTGAGTTCTAGCACAAGTTTCTCTTAAAGAAAGCAAGATTGAGGGAACAAAAAGGAATTGGGAGAAGAGAATCAAAGATTCAAGAGAGGAAAACTCAAATATTTGAAGTTCTTAGCTTGGATTAGAGTGGGAATGGAGAAATTAGTGAGAAAAATGAAGATGATGGAGATGAAGATGTGATAAGAGAAAGTGAGGTGGAAATGGAAATGGCTTCCTCTTTTCCTTTCTCTTGTAACTTATGTGGCTTTTGAGTGAAAGTAAGATGAGAGAAAAGTTTCTTTTTTTTAAACAAAGGATATAGATGGATCACATCGATGAATAATGACTTTGTCTCTATCTCTTTTATTTAATTTTTCCTGTATAAACTTGACTTGTTTCTCTCTTTTATTGTTATTAAATAAATTTAATTTAATGTCCAAACTATAATTAAAACAACTTACTTGCACTGAATTAATTATTACTAAAAGAAAAAAATAAAATCAATTTTTTATTGTATTGACATTATTCCTTCAAACCATAATTAATTAATTTGTCTTTGTATCATTAGAAATTAATTAAACTCATATTATAGAGTAATTTACTCTCAATTTAAAATAATTAATTTTCTCTGTAGACAAAAATTAATTCTAAACACACCGATAATCGGAACAATTTGATTCACACACAAACTAAAAACAACACAACATGTGATACATTCACTAATATTTACCATTAAAATTTTTAGGTGTTAGAACTTTCCCACCCTTTTAGGAATTTCATCATCGAAATTATACTAAGTGTAAAGTGAACTAAGATTACAAACTTACTTGTCAATTCTCGAGTCAACCCATCACATTCCATCTTATTCTCTCTTTTTTTCATCAAGGTATCTAATTCAACTAACTCTAATGAAAAGGTATATTTCTTATTGGAAATCTCCTTCTAACTTAACATCAATCTTAACATAGGTGTATAAATATTATTTGTTATCAATGAATACATATTAGGTTCAAATAATCCTCAAATCAAAGTTTTTTAATCATGGAAGACTTAAAAAATTCTACCAAGGCTACTACATATCTAACCTGACTAATCTCTAAGCTAAAAGCCTAGGACTCGATGGGTTTAATTTCCACTTCATAAAACAAATGTGGGAGACAATTCACTTGGATATTATGAGATACATGAATGAATTTTACACAAATGGAAAGCTTCCAACTGGCCTTAATTCATCTCTCATCACATTGATTCCTTAAGAGGACTAGTCTAAAGGAGTTCATTGAATTTAGACCAATCTCATTAGTAAGTAGTTTATATAAGGTATTGTCCAAGGTGTTAGCTAGAAGTGTGAAAAAAGTGATGAATGGAATCATTTCAATGTTAGAGTGCATTCCTTGGAGGTAGAGGTTTATTACATAGTGTGTTGATAGTGAATGAACCAATTGATGAAGCAAAAAGGAAAAGGAGAAAGTGTCTTGCATTCAAGGTGGATTACGAAAAGGCCTACGATTCTGTTAATTGGAAATTCTTGATTTATATACTCAAGAAAATGGGATTTGAAAAGAAGTGGATTAATTGGATACAGAATGTTTGCAATCAACCAAGTTGTCAATATTAGTTAACGGAAGTCCAATAGTTGAATTCAGCACATCAAAAGGTCTGAGGCAAGGTGACCCTTTGGCCCCATTTTTATTCATTATTGTTATGGAAGGGTTGACTAGACGGGTAAGAAGAAATTAGGAAGGGTTTATATCAAAGTTATATATGCGGATCAAACAATGTAAATCTTGATGTACTTCAGTTCCCTGATGATATAGTTTTCCTAGGTGACGCAATAGTGAAGAACGTAAGGACTATAAAAGGAATAATAAGAATCTTTGAGAAGGCATCAAGGCTTAGAGTTAACTTTAACAAAAACAATTTTGGGGCTATTGGTCTGTCACATTTGTAGATATGTACATTTTCTGACTTACTGAACTACAAAGTGTTGAATCTGCCATTTAATTATCTGGGTATTCCAATTGTAGCCAATCCAAGGAAGTTGAGTATGGCAACCAATTATCCAAAAGTTTGAAAACAAGCTAGCTTGCTGGAAGAATAAAACTCTTCCAATTGGTGGAAGAGTAACTGATGTCACCATGCCTAGCCAAGGACCTATCACTAGGGTCATGGCTAGAAGGATTGAAGAACCTTGCAGACAAAGGAAAACTTCACCTCTTGTGGAGAGTGAAGATATTAGGCTAGGGACGTTACTTAATAAAATGTACTTTTCCTTTATTTTAATTTTGAGGAGCATTAGGAATTTAATTTGGGACATGTATTTAGTCTATTTTTTTTATTTTAGGAGGTGTCTTAGGAATTTAGAGGGTGAATTTAGCTTTTTGGGTCTTTATGAAGGAAATAAGGGGTAGCCTTGATATCTGCACCCCTTTTTTCCTACGTAAACCCCCTAAGCTAATAAGAAGGAATCTTGGCCCTTGGTTTGAGAAACTTGGGCACCAAGTTTGATGATCTAAGGTGGGGATTGTTTCTCAATCCTCCTCCCTTAGATCTCTCCTTTTAATCCTAGCCCTTCTTTTTTAGGTTAACTTGTTCAAGAGGTTATCTTGTTCAAGAGGTTAATCCTAGCCCTTCTTTTTTACATTTGAATTAAATCCTAGAGACCATTTGGCCGTGAGGTTCTTATCTTGAGTGTCCCCCCTTCTCCTTCGTGAAAGCTTCTAAGAGTTATCAAGGGACCCTCCATTATAGCCTCTCTCCTTTGGCGTATCAAACCTAGTGTTGTGGCGCCTCACCCCATTCCTTTCCTCCCCATAAATCCATTTCCCTTCCAAGTGACCTTAGAAAGGATCCTTTGGGCAAGTGATCATCAAAGATCACATCAAGTGGTATCTAGAGCCACTTTCTAAAGGTCACGTTGTTTCTCAATTTTTTTTTTGCTTTGTTGTTTATCTCTTTAGTCTCTTTATTTTAAATTCCTTCATTTTTTGTCATCTTTATTTCCTTTATTGTCTAGTAGTATAGCTTTTTTATTCTTGCTATTATATGCACTTTTGTTTCCTATCTATACGCATATGTTCCATTTAATTTGATTCAATTTTATTTCTCCCTTTCTTTGCATCTTATTTCTGGGGTTGCTTAGTTTTCACTTGTTTTTTATTTTAAAGTATACCTAAGAAGTTGTGACCATTAAACCCACATGGTTGAGGATTTTTCCACACCATTGTGGTGATCAACTTTGGCCACTTTGTTGTGCCTTTTGTTTTGAGTCTCTTGCTGAAATTTTTGCTCTATTTTTAGGTGTGTTATTTTTTTCTTAATCTTGTGTTTTGTCAAATACTAGTTATGTTAGTTTCCTATTTTGTCTCATTTAAATTCCTTAGGTTTTAGCCTCTTAAAATTTTTACAAAAAGCCTTCAAAAACATTTTGAATTGAGCTCCTAAGAGGTGAACCTCTTGTTGAGTCTCTTAAGTCTTTTATGCTTTTAGTTCAAGCATAGTAATATCTTTGTTGTTCTTAAATATTTGTTCAATTCAATCTTTATATGCTTCTTGTTTTATGTGAATTATTAGTAGCTTTCCACTTGGCTTACCTTCACTATTGGTGTCTCTTTATGGAATTTTAGCTTGGGCGAATTGTGTTAGTAATTTGAGCAATCAATTTACTTCAAAATCAGCCCTAAATCATTCCTTAAGCACCATTAGTTCAGTGGTATTTGGAACTACTAAGTTGTTTTGCCTTTAGTTGCATGCATTGCTTAAAAATTGTGTGACCTTACTTTGTACTTATTCACTCAAGCGTTATTATTTCAATCATCCTCATAAAAATTTCAATTCAACAAGCTATTAGGTGCAACAAAAATGATTAGAAAAAGTTAAAAAAATATATATTAGAAAAAGTTCAAGTTAAAAAAAAAAAGAAGATAAAGAACTCAAAAGAAAAACAATTTTTGAAGTTATGTACCTAATAGTAGAAACATTTGATATGAGGAACCAATTGTGATTCAAAAAAATTACTTGAGTAAGCCTTTAGCTTTTGGTCACTTAAATTTTATTAAGTGTGCAACTATTGGTTTCATTTTTTGTTTGAGTCTTTTTTCATCTCCACTCTTAGAGCTAATCTAGGAAAGTTATTTGTGTGCTACCTTCATTTGTGAGCCTTATGTTTTCTTGCTTGTCTTTTTCACTTCTTTGAGTTTGTCATTGTTTAATCTACCCACTTGGATTTGTGAACCTTGTTTTGTTATTCACCTTTGTTTTGTTATTCACCATACATAAAATTTTGACAAGTCCAAACAAGAGGAAACAAGGGTAGCATTCTAGGGGTGGGTTGATGCAACTCAAAGGGGTTTAATCAAAAGGGGCCAAACACCAAAAAGCTTGGAGTGAAGACTTTGTTTTATTTTTTGTATTGTGTAAACTCAATTTTAGATTTGGGGTTTGAGTGCCCTTAAGGCCCTCCCTTGTTTTGTAATAATTTTGGTTAATTTTAGTTTAGTTGCTCGTTAATTAGGTGAAGAAGGAAGAAGTGGTATACTTTCTTCAACACCTTGGGAGCACGATTAAAACCCTTTCTCTTTTACATTCTTCCACTTTTAATTTTTTTGCAAAAAATGTGTAGAGGCTAAGAGTTCTAAAGACTCATCAAGCCACCTTAGGTGCGAAAACAAAAAAGATAGGAGTGTTGCTTGAAAAAAAAATTTGGCCTACCCTCTAGTTTTTAGCATCCAAGCATCATGACTTCCCACACACATTCTAGTGCACATAGTTGTTCATCAAGTAAGAGTGTCAACCAAAGAAAACCTTCTAAGGGAGACACTCTTGAAAACCTTAACTTAGAATTTAGGGAATGGATGGCTAAAGAACAAGAACAGAGAGAAGAAAAAGAGAGAGAAAAAAAAGAAATAAAAGAAAAGGAAAAACAAAAAGAGAAGGAAGAGGTAAAAAAAGAGATGTTAGAAATGAGAAAAGAGAAAAAAGAGCGACAAAAGAGAAGGCAAAGAGAGAGAAGAGAGGATGAAGAAAGGAGAACAAGGAAAGAACTAGAAAGAAAAAGAGAAAAAGAGGAAGAAGAGACAAGGAGAGGAGAAGAGAGTAAGAGGAGAGATCGGAGGGAGAGTGATAGAAAAAAGAAAGGAATTCTCATAAGATCCCCATTTAGGCATTTTAGCTCAAATGAAGAAGAATACTATAGAAATCAACATAAGCATCACTCTCATTCATCATACAATCATCATTCTCCTCAAGAGAACATAAATCATGCTAGGGATTCAAAGGTAGACTTACCCCATTTTCATGGTAGGGAAGATGTTGAGACTTACCTAGATTGGGAAGTCAAAGTAGAACAACTCTTCCGATGCTATGAAATAAGGGAAGAAAGGAAAGTACCTTTGGCCTCCCTTAGTTTTCAAGGTTCTTGCTTTGCATTGGTGGGATGGGTTAGTTAAGGATAAGGCCCCTAAACAAATGCCTGACATTCGCTACTGGAATGATTTAAAAACTTGTTTGCGAAGAAGGCACATTCCTTCATATTATGAGAGGGATCTTTTGGATAGACTCCAAAGACTTAGGCAACATAACCTAAGTATTGAGGAGTATAGACAAAATATGGAGCTTCTCATACTAAGGGTCAATATCATTGAGGAACCTAATGCCACCCTTGCTAGGTTTTTGTGTGGATTAAGCTCTGACATTAGAGATAACGTAGAGCTTTTTTCATACTCAAACCTTGATGAGTTGGTAGAACTTTGTGTAAGAGCTGAGAATCAACTCAAGAGAAAAAGCTTTAAAAAAGATTCACTCTCTTACCCAAAGAGAGACCAACTTAAGGGAAACTCTTTCAAGGGTTTTCCCAAAGAGGAACCCAAACACTTTCAAGATACAAAAACACCTCATGTAGAGAGAATAGTTCATTTTCCTCCTCTAGTGAGAGTAAGGAAGAAGAAGGACATACTTTTAAACAAGAGTGTGAGGAAGCTTTTCCTTATGGGGGGACCTCCTTATGGTTCAAAGGCTTCTTGGAAGCCAATTCTAGAGCTTGGCCAATAAAAAAGAGAGAACATCTTCCATACAAGATGTAAAGTAAATGACAAAGTATGTTCTCTCCTTGTTGATAGTGGCTCCTGTTGTAACTGTTGTAGCTCTAGGTTAGTTGAAAAGCTAGCCTTGACTACCATGCCCCATCCCAAACCTTACAAATTGCAATGGCTCAATGAGCAAGGGGAGATAGTAGTCAATGAACAAGTTATGGTTCCAATTTCCATAGGATCTTATAATGATGAGATTCTTTGTGACATAGTTTCTATGGAGGCTGGCCATATCCTATTAGGGAGACCATGGCAATTTGACAAGAAAGCCATTCACCATGGTCACTCCAACCAAATAATCCTCACCTATAATGAAAAGCGCTTCAAATTGTATCCTTTGTCACCTTCTCAAGTGGCTGAGGATCAATTTGCGATGAAAAAGAAAAGAGTTGAGGAAAAAAAAAAAAAAAAGAAGACAACAAGCTTCACCTTAAAGATTGAAAAGGGTAAAGAGAGAGAGTCGGAAGGTGATGCCCCTTCAAAAGGGAATATTAGTAAAAGGAGCCTATTTGCTACTAAACGTGATTTAAAAGAAGCTCATTTGACTAACAAGCCCTTTTATTTCCTCTTTTGCAAAGAGACATCAAATCCTTCTCCCATTTTGCATTCTTCTGCTGAGAGCACTGCCACAACCCATGCACATGAGCACTTTCCTCAAGGGGTTCAAGATATTTTAAAAGAATTTGATGATATATTCCCTAATGAGATTCTGAAAGGACTTCCTCCCATTAGGGGTATAGAACATCAAATTGATTTGGTGCCTGGCGTAAGTCTACCTAATAGACCTGCCTATAGGACCAACCCATGGAGACCCAAGAGATTGAGTCCCAAGTGAATGAGCTGTTGGAGAAGGGTTGGGTTCAAAAGAGCCTAAGCCCTTGTGTTGTGCCAGTCTTGTTGGTGCCCAAGAAGAATGGCCAATGGAGGATGTGTGTTGATTGTCGTAAAATCAACAACATCACCATCAAATATAGGCACCCAATGATATGTTGGATGAGTTGCATGGGGCAAAAATATTTTCAAAAATAGATCTTAGAAGTGGTTACCACCAAATAAGAATCAAAGACGGTGATGAGTGGAAAACTACTTTTAAGACTAAATTTGGTCTTTATGAGTGGTTGGTTATGCCCTTTGGGCTAACCAATGCCCCAAGCATATTCATGCGCTTAATGAATCATGTACTGAGGGATTGCAGTTGGTAAATTTTGTGTAGTTTATTTTGATGACATTTTAGTTTACTCTAGGAACCTAGATGATCATTTAGGACATCTAAGGCATTTTTTTCTCTTCTTAGGAGTAATCATCTTTTTGGTAACTTAGAAAAATGCACCTTTTGTGTAGACAATATAGTTTTCCTAGGTTTTGTAGTTAGCACAAAAGGGGTCCATGTTGACCCCGAAAAGATAAAAGCTATTCAAGAATGACCCACCCCAAAGAGTGTGATAGAGATCAAACGCTTTCATGGTCTCATTGGATTTTATAGGCGCTTTGTGCCTAACTTCTCAACACTCTTCGCACCAATAAATGATTTGGTGAAAAAGGAAGTTTCTTTCCTTTGGGGTGAGAAACAATAGAAAGCCTTCCAGCTAATTAAGCATAAACTGACCCATGCACCAGTCTTGGCATTACATGACTTTTCTAAAACATTTGAACTTGAATGTGATGCCTTTGGTGTAGGTGTGAGAGCTGTCTTGTTGCAAAGATGACACCCCATTGCGTATTTCAATGAAAAACTCCATGGTTCCCCCCTCAACTACCCCACCTATGATAAAGAGTTTTATGCTCTAATTAGGGCCCTTCAAACTTGGGAGCATTACCTTGCTCCCAAGAAGTTTGTCATTGATAGTGACCATGAGTCACTAAAATATTTGACGGGTCAAGGTAAATTGAACAAAAGGCATGCAACGTGGGTGAAATATCTTGAATCCTTCCCTTATGTCATCAAGTACAAGAAAGGAAAACAAAATGTGTTGGCTGATGCTCTTTCTAGGCATCATGCCCTTTATTCATCCTTGAGTGCAAAAATCTTGGGATTTGATGACATTCAGGCTATGTATCCTTCTGATAAGGATTTCGGCCCCATCTTTGCTGCCTCTATATCTGCATTCGCATTAAAGGCTTATGATGGGTACTTCATCAGTGAGGGGTATCTTTACAAAGGGAGTAAGCTTTGTATACCCCAAGGATCAATTAGGAACTTACTTACAAAAAAGAGCCATGAAGGTGGGCTCATGGGACATTTTGGGATTTCAAAAACCCTCATGCTTTTACCAGAGAAATTCTTTTGGCCCCATATGTGTAGAAATGTCCATAGACCTTGCTCTAGATGTATATCTTGCTGGAAGCAAAGTCTAAAGCAATGCCTCATGGACTATACACACCTTTACCTGCTCGTTCTGCACCTTAGGAGGATATTAGCATGGATTTCATCCTTGGGCTCCCAAGAACCCAACGAGGTGCAGACTCCATATTTGTGGTGGTGGACCGATTTTCAAAAATGACCCATTTTATTCCCTGCCACAAAGTGGATGATGCGAGCAACATTGCAAGACTTTTCTTTAAAGTGGTTGTCTGATTGCATGGCATACCCTTTTCAATAGTGTCAGATAGGGATGTGAAGTTCCTTAGCCATTTTTGGAAAACTATTTGGGCTAAGCTGGGAACTAAACATTTTTCCACTACCTGTCACCCTCAAACTGATGGGCAAACAAAAGTAGTGAATATATCTTTATCCACTATGCTGAGGGCTCTCTTTAAAGGCAACCATAAGTCTTGGGATGAGTATCTTCCCCACATTGAATTTGCTTATAACCGGGTGGTTCATAGAACCACCAAGCATTCTCTATTTGAGGTGATCTATGGCTTTAATCCTCGTACTCCTCTGTAGTTTTTACCTCTTCCTCTTTCTGTTGCAGTGCATAAAGAAGGAGAGGCAAAAGCCATTTTTGTAAAACAATTACATGAGAGGGTTAAAGCTAACACAGAGCACCAATCCTTGAGAGATGCTACTTTTGCCAATAGGGGGAGGAAAAAGGGCGTTTTTGAAAAGGGCGACCGAGTATGACTTCACTTGAGAAAGGATAGATTTCCTTCTCAAAGGAAGTCCAAACTTAGCTCTAGAGGAGATGAAACTTTCCAAATCCTTGAGTGGATCGGTAATAATGCCCATGTTTTAGATCTGCCTGAGGATTATGGGGTAAGCACCAGTTGTAATGTTTCTGATTTGTCTCCATTTGTAGGTGCTGAAAATGATGAAGACCCCGTGGATTTGAGGACAAATCCTCTCTAAGGGGGAGGAGATGATGTGACCATGCCTAGCCAAGGACCTATCACTAGCGCTATGGCTAGAAGGATTGAGGAAGACCTAGCCCTTGCAGACAAAGGAAGACTTCACCTGCTGTGGAGAGTGAAGATATTAGGCTAGGGACCTTACTTAATAAAATGTACTTTTCCTTTATTTTAATTTTGAGGAGCATTAGGAATTTAATTTGGGACATGTATTTAGTCCATTTTTTATTTATTTTAGGAGGTGTCTTAGGAATTTAGAGGGTGAATTTAGCTTTTTGGGTCTTTATGAAGAAATAAGGGGTAGCCTTAATATCTACACCCCTCTTTTCCTACATAAACCCCCTAAGCTAGCTAATAAGAAGGAATCTTGGCCCTTGGTTTGAGAAATATGGGCACCAAGTTTGATGATTTAAGGAGGGGATTGTTTCTCAATCCTCCTCCCTTAGATCTCTCCTTTTACTCCTAGCCCTTCTTTTTTAGGTTATCTTGTTCAAGAGGTTAACTACCTTTATAAATAGGAGCTCCTCCCCTCACTTGTATTTTTTACACTTGAATTAAATCCTAGAGACCATTTCGCCGTGAGGTTCTTACCTTGGGTGTCCCCCCTTCTCCTTTGTGAAAGCTTCTAAGAGTTATCAAGGGACCCCTCCCTTGTGGCCTCTCCCCTTTGACTTATCAAACCTAGTGTTGTGGTGCCTCACCCCATTCCTTTCCTCCCATAAATCCATTTCCCTTCCAAGTGACCTTAGAAAGGATCCTTTGGGCAAGTGAAAGATCACATCAGTAACCCTTATTAATTTTGTCCTTTCATCTTTACCTATGTTCTTCTTGTCCTTTTCCCTAGGAAGGACGAGAAGAGGTGAGAAACAGAAAAATCCATTGGGTAAGATGGGAGAGGGTGTGCGTACATAAAAATGTTAAGGGACTGGGGATAAAAAACTTAGTCAATTTCAATAGAGCTCTATTGAGGAATTGGAGATGGGAACTGTTTCATTGTAAAAATGAACTCTGGATTTCGGTATTAAAATCCAAATATGGGGGATGGGAAGGATTGGAGTAGGGAATACATAGAAGAAAAACATCTATATGGTGGAAAGACTTAGGAGTAGCATCTCAGAGTGATCAACCAATGGGTGTTTTCAAGATTTAAGGGAATAGAAGCTGGGTTCGGGAAACAAAACCAAATTATGGGGTCATAATTGGGGAGGTGAGGGGTGTCTTCAAAATAGGTTCCTAAGAATATATGCCAATTTGAAGTAGCAAACTGATAAAGTTAGTGATATGGGAGAGTGGGTGGAGGGCCAATGGGTATGGAATCTTAATTGGGGGAGAGGGTGATTCAGTTGAGAAATTGATTCTGTACATAGGTTTCAGATAACTATATCTAACATATTGCAAAATCCAAACCAGGACGATGGATGGTTATGGCTGGCAAACTCAACAGGAACATACCGCACCAACACAAAATATATAATGCTAAGAGCTATGGGAAATGGAACATAGTTGGAAGAAATGAAGCTAATTTGGTTATCTAAGGCACCATTAAAAGTTCTCATATTTTTCTAGAAGCTAATGCTAAAATGACTTCCAACCAAAGACAACCTCAGGAAAAGGAACATAATAAAAAATGAATCTAATCTCTTATACCCTTGGTATAGGACCCATGAAAAGAATATTGGCCACTTGTTTTTTAACTGTAAAATGTCATCTCAAGTCTAGCACAATTGCTACTCATGGATTGGTATCAATATAGTCATACATCATGAACCTAGTGTAAACTTCTCACAGCATACATCTTCGAGAACTCAAAGAAGCAATAGTCAAATATGGAAGTTAGTGTGAATAACAACAATATGATTTTTTTGGAATAAGAGGAATGTTTGTGTGTTTAGAGGTAAGCATTTCGAACTACATAAGGTATTGCAATAGATCCATTATCATGTTTGGTCTTGGCTACATTCATTTGATACTTCTTTTTCCTAACCTTTCTCTTATTGGGAAATAAATCCTGCTTGCTGTTTAGTTGGGGCTAAAGAAGAATGAATCTGAATTGGGGGAATGCAATAAAATTGGGTGGGTTATAGGTATACAAGGTATTAACAAATAAAGTGTTCGGTTATTTAGTTTGGGGTTGGTATTACATACATGTAATTTGTGTTATTATTTTTCTTGGGGGATGCAGGAGAGTTTGACATGTTGATGATGTAATTTGATCTGTTTGGTTTTTTATTTGGGTGGCTATAATGGTTAACTAACTCTTACATATAAGAAGTATTCATTAACCATCACTTCCTTCTCCCAAAAAGGTGGGGAACAGAAAAATTCATTGGGTAAGATGGGAGAGGGTGTGCGTAATAAAAATATTAGGGGACTAGGGATAAAAAACTTAGCCAATTTCAGTAGAGTTTTGTTGGGGAAATGGAGATGGAAACTGTTTCATTGTAAAAATGAACTCTAGAATCATGTATTAAAATACAAATATGGGGATGGGAACGATTAGAGTGGGGGATAGATAGAAGCAAAACATCTATATAGTGGAGAGACTAAGGAGTAGCATCTCAGAGTGATCAACGAAAAGGGTGGTTTCAAGAATTGAGGGAATGAAAGTTGGGTTCAAGAAACAAAACTAGATTATGGGTCATAGTTGGGGAGGTGAGGGGTGTCTTCAAAATAGGTTCCTGAGAATATATGCAAATTCAAAGCAGCAAACTGATAAAATTGGTGACATGGATGAGTGGGTGGAAGGCTATTGGGTATAAAAGCTTAATTGGAAAAGAGAGTGGTTCTAGTGGGAAATTGATTTTTTAGATAGGTTTCAGATAACAATATCTAACATATTGCAGTATCCAAACCAGGACAATGGACGGTTATGGTTGGTGAACTCAACAGGAACATACAACACCAAAGCAACATATACAATGATGTAATAGAGAGCTTTGGGAAATGGAACACAATTCGAAGAAATGAAGCTAGTTTGGTCATCTAAGGCAATACTAAAAGTTCTCATACTTGTTTGTAGGCTAATCCAGAAGACTTTCAACAAAAGACAACCTCAGGGAAAGGAACATAACACTGAATGAATCTGATCTCTTATGCCTTTGGTGTGGGACCCATGAAAAGAATATTGCTTACTTGTTTTTTAACTGTAAATTGTCATCTCAAGTCTGGCACAATCGTTACTCATGGATTGGTATCAACACAATCATGCACCATGAACCTAGTGTAAAATTCTTACAGCATACAACTTGGGGATCTCAAAGAAGCAATAATCAAAGATGGAAGCTAGTGTGGATAACAATAGTGTGGTGTTTTTGGAATAAGAGGAATGCTTGTGTGTTTAGAGGTGCGCATTTGCAATTACATAAGTTACTGCAACCAATTCATTATCATATTTGGTCTTTGCTACATTCATTTGATACTTCTTTTTCCTACTCTTTCTTTGCTTCACAAATAAACTATGCCTATTGTTTAGTTAGGGCTGAAAAAAGACTGAATCTGAATTGGGGGAATGTGAAAAAATTAGGTGGGTTATAAGTATATGTGGTATTAACAGATAAAGTGTTGGGTTATTTAGTTTTGGGCCGATATTACATAGATGGAATCTGGGTTGTTATTCTTTTTTATGGGATGCAGCAGAGTTTGATAGGTTGATGATATAATTTGATCTTTTTGGTTTTTGATTTGGCTAGCTGTGATGGTTAACTAATTCTTACACGTAAGTATTAATTAACTGTAACTTCCTCCCCTAAAAAAGGTGGGGAACATAAAAAACCATTGGGTAAGATGGGATAGTATGTGCGCACATAAAAATGTTGGGGGACCAAGGATAAAAAACTTAGTCAATTTCAATAGAGCTCTATTGGGGAAGTGGAGATGGGAACTGTTTAATTGTAAAAATGAACTCTGGATTCAGGTATTAAAATCCAAATATGGGGGATGGGAAGGATTAGAGTGGGGGATAGATAGAAGCAAAACATATATATATGGTGGAGAGACTTAGGAGTATCACCTCAGAGTGATAAACCAAATGGGTGGTTTCAAGAATTGAGGGAATGGAAGTTGGGTTTGACAAACAAAACCAGATTATGGGGTCATAATTGGGGAGGTGAGGGGTGTCTTCAAAATAGGTTCTCAAGAATATATACTAATTCAAAGCAGCAAACTGATAAAGTTAGTGACATGGATGAGTAGGTGAAGGGCCAATGGGTATGGAAGCTTAATTTGAGGATAGAGTGGTTCTAGTGGAAAATTGATTCTGTACACAGGTTTCAGATAACTATATCTAACATGTTGTAGAATCTAAAGTAGGATAATGGATGGTTATGGTTGGTGGACTCAACAGGAACATACAACACTAAAGCAACATATAAAATGCTACAATAGAGAGCATTGGGAAATGGAACACAGTTGGAAGAAATGAAACTACTTTGGTCATCTAAGGCACCACTAAAAGTTCTCATATTTGTTTGGAGGCTAATGCTGAAAAGCCTTCCAACCGAAGACAAGCTCAGGAAAAGGAACATAATACAGAATGAATTTGATCTCTTATGCCCTTGGTGGTGTAAATTCAACGGGGGGGTTGAATTCGTTTTGTGAATCTATCTACATTGGAAAATAATAAGTTAATAAAAATTGAAAATTGGGTAAATAAGAGAATGGAAATGATGAAAATAATTTAATGAAGGGATAGATGACGCCACTTCCAAGGATGGAAGATAAGTCATATGATGCCACAAGGGTGATGATTTACCCATGATAAGTTTAGCAGAATGCCACAAGGAAGAATTCTTTGATAAGTTCTTAAGAAAATTCATCTCTCACAAAAGGGGAAAACCCAATTATAATTTCACTGAGTTAATTATTTTTTTTAGTACAATCTAGCCCCTATTTATAGAACTAAGTGGTTCAAAGGTGAACTTCTTACATCATACAACTTAGGGATCTCAAAGAAGCAATAATCAAATATGGAAGCTAGTGTGGATAACAACAATGTGGTGTTTCTGGAATAAGAGGAATGTTTGTGTGTTCAGAGGTGAGCATTTCCAACTACACAATGTACTGCAACATATCCATTATCATGTTTGGTGTTGGCTACATTCATTTGATAAGTCTTTCTCTTACTGTTTCTCTGCTTGGAAAAAGAACCCTGCTTGTTGTTTAGTTGGGGCTGAAGAAGGCTGAATCTGAATTGAGGGAATGTTAAAAATTAGGTGGTTATAGGTATATGTGGTATTAATAGATAAAATGTCGGGTTATTTAGTTTGGGGTTGGTATTACATATAGGTAATCTGAGTTGTTATTCTTTTGGGGGGATGTTGGAGAGTCTGACATGTTGATGATGTAATTTGATTTGTTTGGTTTTTGATTTAGGTGGTTGTTATGGTTAACAAATTATTACATATAAGTATTAGTTAACCATCACTTCCTTCCCCCCAAAATGGTGGGGAGTAGAAAAATCCATTGGGTAAGATGGGAGAGGGTTTATGCACATAAAAATGTTGGGGGACCAGGGATGAAAAACTTAGCCAATTTCAATACAGTTCTGTTAGGGAACTAGATATGGGAACTGTTTCATTGTAGAAATGAACTTTGGATTCAGGTATTAAAATCCAAATATGGGGGATGAGAAGGATTAGAGTGGGGGATAAATAGAAGCAAAACATATATATGATGGAGAGACTTAGGAGTAGCATCTCAGAGTGCTCAACCAAATGGGTGGTTTCAAGAATTGAGGGAATGGAAGTTGGGTTCGGGAAACAATACTAGATTATAGGGTCATAATTAGGGAGGTGAGGGGTGTCTTCAAAATAGGTTTCCAAGAATATATGCGAATTCAAATGAGCAAACTGATAAAATTAGTGACATGGATGAGTGGGTGGAGGGCCAATGGGTATGGAAGCTTAATTGGAGGAGAGAGTGGTTCCAATGGGAAATTGATTCTGTACTTAGGTTTCAGATAACTATATCTAACGTATTGTTGAATCCAAAGCGGGACAATGGATGATTATGGCTGACGGACTCAATAGGAACATATAGCACCAAAGCAACATATACAATGCTCCAACAGAGAGCTATGGGAAATGGAACAGAGTTGGAAGAAATGAAGTTATTTTGGTCATATAAGGCACCACTAAAAGTTCTCATATTTTTCTGGAGGCTAATGTTGAAAAGACTTCTAACCAAAGACAACCTCAAGAAAGGAACATAATACAAATGAATCTAATCTCTTATGCCCTTTGTGTGGGACCCATGAAAAGAATATTGCCCACTTGTTTTTTAACTGTAAAATATCATCTCAAGTTTGGCACAATTGTTACTCATGGATTGGTATCAACACAGTCATGCATCATGAAACTAGTGTAAACTTCTTATAGCATACAACTTAGGGATCTTGAAGAAGCAATAATCAAATATGGAAGTTAGTGTGGATAACAACAGTGTAATATTTTTGGAATCAGAGGAATGTTTGTGTGTTGAGAGTTGAGCATTTCCAACTACACAAGGTACTACAATAGATCAATTATCATGTTTGGTCTAGGCTACATTCATTTGATACTTTTTTTTTCCACTCTTTCTTTGCTTGGCAAATGAACTTTAGTTGTTGTTTAGTTGGGAGTGAAGAAGGTTGAATCTGAATTGGAGAAATGTGAAAAAATTGGGTGGGTTATAGATATACATTGTATTAATAGATAAAGTGTTGGGTTATTTAGTTTGAGACTGGTATTACATATATGTAATTTCAATTGTTATTCTTTTGGGGGATGCTGGGGAGTTTAATAGGTTGATGATATAATTTGATTAATTTAGTTTTTTATTTGAGTGGTTGTGATGGTTAACTAATTTATATATATATATATATATATATATATATATATATATATATATATATATATATATATATAAAAGCATTAATTAACAGTCAGTTCTTTTTTCCCTTGTAATTTGTTTGGTATCTCTTATACCCTTTTAATGAAATTCTTTATATATATATATATATATATATATATATATATATATATAAAAGCATTAATTAACAGTCAGTTTCTTTTTCCCTTGTAATTTGTTTGGTATCTCTTATACCCTTTTAATGAAATTCTTTATTTATTTATATATATATATATATATATATATATATATATATAAACAAAAAAGTATGCCGAAAGAGCATCTATTTTATTTATAGAATGCGAGGTTGTATTTTTCAGGAAGGGAGTATATCTTGATTCATATCGAATTTCTATGGATTTATATACATAAGATGCAATGGTGGAAAAAAATCTCCTCAAAATGTAAGTGTTCATTTATAGGCTCAGATTTAAACATGAGAAACCAGAGTTTCTGTGTTTAGTTTCACATTGAAGTATCTAGGGTTACATTGAAATATTAGTGATGGGATTTTAATAAAATATTCATACGTTTATTTTCATGTTGAGAAACTTATTTATAAATACAACGTTGATTGAGTTTAAACAATTTTGGCGTGAATGAAAAATATTATACAGAATTTTAGTGCTAATTTTCTTTTAAAATAAAATATCTAAATATATAGATCACACTTCAAAATTAATTTTAACTTAAATTAATTTTATTGGTGTTTATCTAAGCACATATGCCTAAACCCATGTGAATAGAAAAAATAAAAAATAAAAAATCTCAATATAAAAAGCCCATCCATATAAATAAAAGTTCATAGGCTCCGAGTAGGTCAGCACATGAGCCTTAAATTTATATAAAAATTTAAAACTCTTCTATTTGACCAAATTGAGAATAAGAATACATATCATTTTCATCCTTCAAAGTTAAAGTTATAAGTCTTAGTATTTAGGGTTCTCAAATAAATTTTCAACCAGATTTAATTGAGTTGGTTTTGTCTTTTAGTTTTTAAAAAATGTATTTAAAAATTATTTTTTGAAAGAAGAAAAAAACAATTTATTTATAAGTGTTATTTGAAAACTGTTTTTAAGATGTGAAAATGAAAAAAACTTGTTCATATTTACGAAAATATCATTAATAAAAAGTAAAAAACATCTCATTGTATTGTGTGTTAAAAAAAAAAAGAAAACAGAAATCATACACTTGTTCTCTTTCATAACTCTTTCTGAAAATTGTTTTAAAAAAATACTAATCAAACAAGTTTTTTAGTTTTTAAATATTAAAATACTGAAAACAATTTTATGATTTAGAAACTAATCTTTTTATGAAGACATAAATATTAAGAATGATCGTATTTAAAAATTTATTTTGAGACAGAACTAAAATAGAATTTCAATTTTGAGAATAGGCAAACTCACTAATGGGTAGAAAAAAACCCAGTAACGTATTAAAGAAAAAAAAAAAACCTGTGTCATTCTATTTGTCAAATGGTAATTAACATGGTGGAGCATGAAGTCCTTAAGCATCACATGAATGTCAATAGTTATGAATATCACAAAGAAAATCTTATGCAAAGACTAGGAGTTAAAACTTGAGCCTACCTCAGGTAAACAAAGGTGGTTCTTGTTTGGCTAAGCACGGCTCAAGCAATACTGATTCTTATTTGGTCTGGTACTTTTGACGGTTAGATATTCACAATATAATATGCTCTCTGATTTTATGGGAGTCCAGTACATGGGAGATTAGCTAATAACTGTAGTTTCATTTGCTTCTTTTTATGTTTTCAACAAACGGAAATAAGTGATTTTTAAGAAGTTATTTTTCATTATGATGCTTCCTTCAAGATGTCATTTTCATATAAATGGAGATAAGCTGATATTAATGTTCACAAAATGGTGAATGAAATAAATGGTGCTACACATCATTATAAGAACTTGATTTCTCTATTTTGCTCCATTTCTCTCTATTCTGTCTATGGCTTATTCTTGAAGTTGTACAGACTTCATATTAAAAAAATGGCAATCTTCCTAGATAACACACTGTCATCTGAGTGATGAGCTAAGAAAAAACAGAATCACCACCAATGTATAAGCCAACTAAAGAGAGAACTAGCAGGTCAGCTATTGTTCCTTTCATCCCAGCATATTACCAACTCTGGGATCTTCAACC
Source organism: Psophocarpus tetragonolobus (assembly GCA_037954015.1). NCBI lineage: Eukaryota > Viridiplantae > Streptophyta > Magnoliopsida > Fabales > Fabaceae > Psophocarpus > Psophocarpus tetragonolobus. Next base: position 36,563,468 of record CM075691.1, on the reverse strand, counting down.
TGCGTGTATGTCACTTATTAGGTACCCTTCCAGAATTGCTTTCTGCATAATCTTTTCCTGGTAAAAGAAAGGGCATTTTGCTTATCTGATTGGAATGTTGGAAAAGAATCTAGAAACATGACAGCTTAGAAAGACAACCGAAGATTTGAATAGTTTTCTTTTGCACGTAAATATATAGCAGAATAATTAGTGATGATAATAGTTTTATAAAGGTATTGGAAACCATTGTCACCCATTGATTCAGATCCAGCAAGGAGCAATTTCGAAGTTATATAGCTTTCATACCTCATTAACCACTCAGTGAAAGTAGATACTGAAATTTGTAAAACAGCTATTGTATAGTACTACTATTTTTAAGTATTTGAATGCTAAATAAATGAAAGTATTGAAAAGCCAAAATCATACTTGTGATCAATGACTCCTCCCACATCTCACGTTCTGACCATGATGGAGCACCTTCTCGAAATGGAATTCCTTCACTCCTGCATACACTGCACATAATTTCTACTAAAATTTCTACAAAAGGGCACAATTTTTTTTGTGGCCAAAGAAAATATACCAGCATGCGGCAAAAATTTAGATTTATAATAAAATCATACTCAAGCACTAGTTGGCGTATTGTTCCTGGAAGAACACCATCACTGATAGGAGCTGTTTGTACTTTGAAAGAGGATTTATTTCCATAACCACACAGGGCCTTCTCATCATTTGAATCTGAATCCTAAAATAAAATAGGAAAGAAACACTAAAAGCTGCACATGCCTGTCTACAAGCAGAAGTATAAAGTAAAATCCATGATGCGTAAGCTTATTTCATAAAATGTTTCAATACGCACACATGCACATATGCACACAGCAGAAGGAGAAACTGAAATGATACTTTTGTAGTTGTAACAATGCAGTGAAGATCAAATGATCATAAAAGCATAAAACCTTAAAATTTTAAAATGGACCACAAAGATATAAAGGGTTGAAACTGAGTGAGTAGTTGAATACAGTGTATTGGTCAATTCGACAAATAAAATAATAAGAATTCATTCTGAAAATTTCTATACTGCAAAATGAATAGAAGATATAGTTTGAGGTTTTCAATGAATAGGTGTGCTTGTCAATCTCTATCATATCAAAGAATAGTCCATCTTAGTCAAAATCACTGCAATTTAAAGCAAGCTCGTTGCATAAGTTTTAACATTAAAATGATTCAAATTTAAGAAGTCTTATTAGAATATTCAAGTTTGATCAATCCAACCACATTATTTAACAACAGTCTTAGGTTCAAATTGTTGAGGGTGATACAAAAATATGATTGGTAATAAGAAAAATGAGTTAGAATTTAAATTGAGAGATCAAATAAGCCCACCTTGCAGCAAACAACAAAAAAGTTAGTTACACAACCTTCAAGGATTTGATCCCATCATTTGACAGTAATAGTTCTGTCACTGAGGGAGGCCTGAGCTTTTCCAGAGGCTTCCTAATCCTGCATTGTAGACAATTTTCAAACTATTAATTTTTTAAGGAACATCAGCACAACAAGCAAAAAAAAAAAATGACTAATGTAAATATGTAATTTTACACTGAGAGACAGTAACATGCAGGTATAAATATTAATAATTAACAATGAAATTTAAAAGAAAAGTAGATCATCTTCAATACATTACAGGAGTTACAGACTTACAGGCACTAAAATTTAAAAAAAAAAATCATTAATATATAATGTAATTTAATCACTTGATAGACACGATGAATAATTTCTGGGAAACCATACAATTAAGTTAATAGTGTCTTTTAAAAAAAAATCAAATAAAATCTGAGAAGCCAAATCATTAGGCAACACCTGGTTATAAGGTGAGTTGGATGGTCAAGGGAAGAAAAAAGAAGAAGGTTGTGAGTTTGACTCTTCCTACTAACAAAAAAATTAAATTACCGTTTGTTTTGGGTATTTTCTATTTATAGTTTCACAAAAACCAAAAAATAATAGTGAAAATATGTTTGGTTACAACTAGAAAACATTTTATCTAGAAACATTTTCAAAAATAAACTAAAAACAAAAAATAGAAAAAAATTTGTTTTCATTATTTTCAAAAATTAAAACTATGTAAAAATTTTATAGCAATATTGTAATTACAAAAAAAAACTATATATAAATGTATTTTAAATTATAAATAAATATTTTAGAATATTTTTACTAAAATTGATTAAATTTAACAATTTTATTTTTTAAAAATAGAAAATATCAAGTTAAAACAAACATATTTTCTAAATATTGAAAATTTGAAAATAAAAATTGGTTTCAGAAAATAAAAATTGGTTTAAGAAAATGAAAATAGAATATGAAAACAGAAAATATTTTTTAAAACCAAACGCTATCTAACATTTTTAACAACTAATATTTAAATATATATATATATATATATATATATATATATATAAATAAATATAAAGAATCATTAGGCAACACATGCCGGCTGGAGGTAGAACAGAAAGTATTTCTAAATTTTAAGACAAGAAAATTTTATCTAAATGATTTTAAAGACTTCTTCCATCATTTGTTTGTGTAAGTTCTTGTCATTGTTTCCTTAACCCACGATGCAAAATGTCTCTAATGTCTAGACAGCCGATTAAAACAATTTAAGCAAACCATAATAGATAAAAAATATTCTTACTTTTTAGTGTGTGTATCTTTATTAATTAATATCCTAGTATTTTTCTTATAATAGGATTTAAGGAAAAAAACATAGAAGAGTTAAAAAATGTTTCTAATTCAAATTGCACAAACTGACCTTAACCAATCTGAATATTTCGCAGCTGCTACCTGCCTGCCATCGCCCACCACAGCCAAAGGTACACCATTTCCCCAGATACCAAATGTAGGAGGAACATAAGTCTCAACATGCACATGCACATCAAGAATTTTACTCATTCTATCATCGCTGACAGTCTGACATGCATTTAATTCCTCCAAATTACCACTAACAAGAGTTGTAATGGCTAGCTCCTCACAACCATTCATCTTTTTTCAAGCAATAGGCAAGATTTTGCACATTGAATCATTGACAAGCATCTGAAGTGTGGGTTGCCCTATTGGCAAGGATGCAGATGGTGGTAATGAAATTGCAGAATTATTAGATTTAAATAGAAGCTGTGGTGCTGAATTTGATAGAATTTGTATAGATTCTGAAAGTCTTTTCATGTGTCTCTCTCAAAATAACAGCCAAGCATTGTTGTGAGTAGGTGATGTTGTGTAAGCACCTGGAGCAGAAGTTAGCTAAATAAGTTTCAAAATAAACAAGGAAAGATATAACTAAATAAGAGTTAGTTTACTTATTTTACTAAATTGTTACTCATTTTGAAAGCACCTGGATGAGTTTCAATGAAGCTGTTGACTGGAGGAGCATCTGAGCTATGTAAAAGGATGCCATTACTGAAGAGAAACCGTGAAGCTGACATTAGTTTAGCTTCAGGAAATGAGAGGAGAATACAAACCAAATAGCTGTCCAAAGGATCTTGACCCTTCCACCCAAAAATAGATTGTCTAATTATCTTCAAATGCAATAAAAATCTATCAGCACTGCAAATAGTTGTCACACATCAACAGTATATCAGTATCGGGATGATATGCATGTTCTAATTGCCAGATGCAGAAAAATCAAAAGACAAAGCAGCTATAAATGACATATGATTGTTGTTTTGAGAGAGGTCAGTGCAGAAAGACAACGATAAAAACCTGGACCAGTGAAATAACAGTTATGCTCAGCTAAAATTTAAAAAGTAAAAAAAAAATCACATTTATATCATCCACAAGTTCATAAACAGAGCCCAACCTACTTTTACCGGCACATAAAAGAAATATATATTTGTACAACTGATCAAGTACGAACCACACCATAGTTTTTCAGGAAAGAAGGAAAAGCCCAACGGAAAAAGTATGAAGCCACCATAAAAAATTCAAAGTGGGGAGGGAATTGATGAGAAAAATAGATAAAATATTCAGATTTTTTATAGACATTAAAACTTAGCCACTTAGTAGCACCAATTTTCAAGATCAGCAAGAAATTGTTTTGCTTTCATTTTTGTTGCTAATAAGGAAAGGAACATAGTTCCAACATTAACATTTTAGTATATGAATAGGCTTCTTGTACAGATAAACAATGCTCCATGGGGTAAGATAATTGTTAACCCGATTAACTAGTAATGTCAACAAACTCCTAAAAACAAAGAAACTAGCTCAAAAACAAAATCTAACTAATCTGCTAACAAATGGAAGGTTCTTTTATGACGTTTGCAACTATTACTAGTCATATATGCATTTATGCCTAATTTGTTAGCATTACAAAAATCTTAATAATATATAAAATTAATTTCTATAAAGTCTATGGCATAAAATAAAGTTGATGCATAATACTATCTTATTTTCAAGTGTAGTTGGTAATCCAATAAGCTATGACTAAGAAGAAGGTTCATTTTAGATATGTGCTTTAAGGTAGTTCTGTGGGTTGAAATGCTAATCTGTTATGATGCAAAGCATGGTGCTCTACGATCCACACTTTGCCTGATTGGTTCAGACATAGAGTACTAAATAAGAAAGATGTTATATGATGGGTAATCAAGTATAACATAAATGCAAGGGTTCTGAATTTAAGCATGGTCGTTAAGATACAAAAGATTTTCCATAAAAAAACAAAATACTTTGTCACTTTCAATGATAATAATAGTTTTTGATATTAATTATCTGATTTCACATGACATGAAAAAAATATTATATCCTACATAATATATATTCAAAAAGAAAATTTAGACAGTGACTCTAGGTTCAACAGTTGCTTTCCAAATGCAGGATATTCAGGTCCTCTCATAGTTACTCTCAAAATTCAAACTAAAAGATATATGATTGTGTTTCCTTTTCTTTTTAATTGCAATTAACGTCTGAATTAGTTCAAGCACGTTTCTGAAAATTAAGCATTATATAAATTAAAGCACTATAGACCTCTGACACACTGCAAAAACAATCAAATTTAAAACTGCATTAAAGCACTATAAACATAGGGAGAAATAACACAACATAAAAGAAGAAAAAATGTACCTGAGATGAATCGAAATTGCAGCAGATTCGATAACTAAAATTTCAATTTGGAATTAGGCTTTCAATTTCCCCTTTCAATAGGAGAAGTGAGAAGAGAAGAATGAACACGAGCAGAGGTAGAAAGCACAAACAATCACAGGCAGTGACAAGAGAAGAATGAAAAAATCACGCCATGAGAAGAGAAGAATGAACGATTAAGCACATTGAGAACTAAGAGAAGAACGAAATCGCGCAGTGAGAAGACTACGCTCCCACTGCCGCAGCCGCCAAGCGCAAGTATGGCGACGGTGACGGCGCCCATGACGACCTCGCCGGGCAGAGGGAGCAGTTTCTCCGTGACGCCAATGGCCTTTCTAGGGAGCAATTCTCTGCGGCCCCAGCGGTGGGATCCTCCAAAAACTCCGTAACCCTAAACCCTGAAGAACAAGATTTCAGAAGCAGTGACACTGAAGAAGAACATCTTGGAAGACAGAGTGAGGGAGGTACAGACAGCTCCAAAATTGGTGTAGTGTTGCGAGTTGGTGGTGCCTTGTGCAAGCTTGGGAGGGATACATTTCATTGTCACCAATTCAACACACTCTGCTTGTGTTATGCAAACCCATTCCGACACATGCGTCTACCTTCTCCAATCTGCAATCAAATCCCGAGACCCATTCATCGGAAGATGCATTCACGCTCGAATCATCAAGCACGGTCTTTGACTCGGTCTCTTCTTGACCAACAACCTCCTCAATTTCTACTCCAAAACCGGCTCCTTCTCCGATGCTCAACGTGTGTTCGATGAAATGCCCCTTAAGACCACCTTCTCGTGGAACACCATTCTCTCCGCGTATGCCAAGGGTAACATTTGCTTTTATGCTTAAAAATTCATCTTTAAAGCCGGATAACTTTACCTTGGTAAGTGTTCTGTCAGCTTGTGCCAATCTTGAAAGCTTGAAACTTGGGAAACAAATCCATGCACATATTTTAAGAGCTGATGTTGACACCACTGGGGCAGTGGGGAATGCCCTGATCTCAATGTATGCAAAATCAGGTTCTGTTGAAGTCGCTCAAAGAATTGTAGAACTATCTGGAACTTCGAGTCTTAATGTTAAAGCATTCACGTCGCTGTTGGATGGCTATGTCAAAATTGGGGATATAAAGCCTGCAAGAGAGATATTCAATTCATTGAAGTGCTGTGATGTGATTGCTTGGACTACCATGATCGTTGGTTATGCACAGAATGGCTTAATTAGTGATGCTTTGGCTCTCTTTAGGGCAATGATTAGAGAAGGTCCAAAGCCAAACAACTATACCCTGGCAGCAGTATTAAGTGTGTTTTCAAGCTTGGCCTCTCTGGATCATGGTAAGCAGCTTCATGCAGTTTCTTTAAGATTGGAAGAAGTATCATCAGTTTCTGTGGGTAATGCTTTGATTACCATGTACTCGAGATCTGGAAGCATCAAGGATGCTAGGAAAGTATTCCATTGGATATGTTCTTACGGGGATACATTGACTTGGACTTCCATGATTTTAGGTCTAGCTCAACATGGTCTTGGAAACGAGGCCGTAGAAGTGTTTGAAAAGATGCTGAAAATTAACATAAAGCCTGATCACATTACGTATGCTAGTGTGTTGTCTGCTTGCACGCATATGGGATTGGTAGAACAGGGTAAAAGTTACTTTAATTCGATGAAAAATGTTCATTACATTTTGGACGTGCTGGATTGCTGGAAAAAGCATATAATTTTATTAGAAACATGCCTATTGAACCAGATGTTGTAGCCTGGGGTTCGCTTTTGTCTTCTTGTAGGGTTCATAAAAATGTGGATTTGGCTAAAGTGGCAGCAGAAAAATTGCATCTCATTGATCCCAATAACAGCGGAGCTTATTCAGCACTTGCTAGTACACTTTCTGCCTGTGGTAAATGGGATGCTGCTGCTAAGGTTAGAAAGTCAATGAAGGACACAGCAGTAAAGAAAGAACAAGGATTCAGTTGGGTTAAAATCAAGAACAAAGTCCATACTTTTGGGGTTGAAGATGCACTTCACCCACAAAGAGATGCAATCTACCGTATGATTTCTCTAAGATATGGAAGGAGATAAGGAAAATGGGCTTTGTTCCTGACACCAATTCTGTATTGCATGACCTAGAACAAGAAGTGAAAGAACAGATCCTTAGACATCATAGTGAAAAACTTGCCATTGCATTTGCATTAATAAATATCCCAGAGCATACTACACTGCGAATCATGAAGAACCTTAGAGTCTGTAATGACTGCCATTCTGCCATAAAATATATCCTCTTTGCTTGTGCAAAGAGAAATTATAGTAAGAGATGCAACACGTTTTCATCATTTCAAGGATGGTTCTTGCTCCTGTCAAGATTACTGGTAGAAGAAACAGTTGAATTTTATGTACACTACAATTTGATAAGTAATCTACAAGCCGCAACACTGCAGGTTCAGGAAGTATTCGGATTTTGGAATCCGTGGTAATTGATAAATCTAAATTCTAGTGTTATCAAATTGCGGCAGTGGCAGCACCATGGTGTCATGGATTTTTCAAAAATTGCCACCAAATGGTGGTAGCGTTGTAGGTTCTGGATGGCTGGCCATGGTGGAAATGGCACATTTTTTTAGGAAAGAAAACAGATTTGGGCTTCAAGCCTGACCTTGACTCGGTTATGTTTTTTTTAAGGGCTTTTAACCCTAAAACAAAGGTCGAGAGCCTCTTCTCCCCTTTTTAAAACTCTTATCTCTCCCCCACTCTTTGTGATTCTTGTCTCTTTCCCCCTTTTCTCTGCAAATATGTGATCTCTTAAAACTGTGACCCACTCTAACGATTGGGCTCCTTGCCATCGGCGACCATCATTAGCAACTTGATGATCTTCTCCAGCGACGCAGATGGCTGCCTCCGGCGAGCTTGCTTCCGGTGACCATTTTCCTTGTTCTTTTTTACTTTTGTTTATCTTTAAAAATTATTTTTTACATTCTGTAAATTTCTTATTAATTGTTTCTATAAATGTTCTTTCATTTTTAATTTTTGTTGACACTTGACAGTAAGCATTGTCCACTCGAGAGCACTGGTTGCTTTCCTTTTTTTTAATTTTTGTTTCTATAAATGTTATTTTTTTAAATGTAGTGTTATCTGTTATTATAATTTATGATTTTGGTTAATTTGAACTCTTGGATTATGTTTTATCAACTCAGTTAATTTTATGAAGAACATTTTGTGATTTATAATGTGTGTACCGTCTTTGTTATCTATGTGTGTTGTTTTTATTTTTTTTTTAATTATACTTGATTTTCTCTTTTTTTAACTTTTTAGTTTATACTGTATTTTGGTGTTTATATACAAATATATTATTATTTTTTGTCGGCTATGGCATTTGCCATTTTCCACAACACCATCCGATATTGATATATGGCAGTTTTTTGGCAAACTCCCATGGTCCATTATCCGCTATCGATAATGCTGCTAAATTCTCAAGAAATGAGTTTTAGTAAGATTGTGCAGCTCGGTTGAGTAGTGGAAGTTGATTGTTTATTGCAGGTTGACAACATTTACCACCTTTATTTATCCGGAGCTTAGGTTTTTGAAAATATTAGATTCTGGATCATAATGTTGTTTCTTCCCATTGTAGTATATATCACTTCTGTTTTGTGAATTGGGTTACCAACTCAAAAAATCCCAATAGCAATAGCATGTATTCAGTTATTCACAAGCCTTGCAAACTTTGTCCTTGAAATGGGCTGTCAAATTCAGTTCTATTCTTATAGTTGACTGCATATAATCTAGTCTTCACGCTTCCATTGTCATGCTTGTGAATATTAAGAGTAATTACTCAAGTCCATAAAACTCTCAAGTCTCAACTGGTTTATTGATCACCTTTGAATTTAATACTTCACAGTACTGGAAACTAGTTTTGTAAAAAAGATATTTTTGCATAAGGATTTTTTGGTCTCGTCACGAGACTTCATGGAAGGATTTTTTGTTGTGAGGTAAAAGTTGAAAATATTGAGTAGTGATATAGTAAGCCCTTGAAGTTTGTCTTCTATTTATATTGTTGATTTTGTTGTTTATATGGATTCATTTCCATAAGGATCCATATTGAACTGGAAGTGTAACTATTGAATTGGCTAGTGTATCCGTAATATGAGAGAACCATGAAAACAACACCTAAAAATGAAGATCAGCTCACGAAAAAATAGAAGAGTGCTTGAGGTCTCTGTTCAGAATAAATTGCTACCCAAAAATGCTCACATACCTGCCATTTTTTTAGGGCTATGTTTTATTGCCCCACAGAACTTGTTGAATCGCTGCTGAGCTTGCCATTTACATGAATTTGCTTGAGTTTATCCGAGGTTACTCAAAAAGCAAGTTAACCCATTTTCAGGATGCATGAGCACAAATAAGTTTGAGTTAAATTGCCATTTTGATAACTATGGATCTGATGATCTTTCTTTGATCTCTGTTTTGCTGACTGGCTAGTGCTCTGTTATCATTCTTTGTAGCTATTTTTTTGCCATATAACATGGTTGGAGCCCCTATGTTTTCTAATAGAGAATTGGCAGCTGTTCTGCATTTTGGTTAGCATTTGAGACAAGTTTATAGCCCTGTATGCCTTTTAATATGGGAAAATCTGTGGTTTCATTCTTTTATAGTGTTGACTTAGTGGAATCACTGGGGTGGACTTGGAGCAATGATAAGGTTGTTACTCCATGTCCTACAGTTTAGACTTTAGAGGTCACAGGTTCAAATTATGGGAATGGCCAGAGCTAGCCCAGAAGGTGGGGTGTTTAGGTTGTGTCTATCTACCCTCCCTAGATCCCACTTGTTCAGAGCCTCATGTTAGTTTGCCTTTTCTTTAATGTTGCTTGATTTATGAAATGGATGACATTGCTATCAATTTCTTAATTATTCTAATCTTTGAAGGCAATATAGCCTTCTTAGTTCTATATATTCCGTCTTTTGTATATTTTGAACGTGAGGTGCTCGAGGATGATTATGTTGGTGATGTTTATTACAGTTAAGGCTATTTTGCTCTCTGTAGCGAAAGAAATTTAGGACCATGGGCATTCTCTCTAAGGATCATAAAGCTGCTCTTGTTGAAGTAGGTTGTTCTTATTATCTTAAAATAGATTGGCAAGCTTCATCTATCTCTGGCCTCTTGTAGAACCTCAGAACCATGCTAACATATTCCATGTACATTTTTTCTCTTGCTTCTTTAAAGTTGATTTTGTAGTTTTTCTTGTGAGTTTTACTACTTAGCTTTCCCTTTTCTTCTGGAACTTAGCTTTATGAGTCCCAAAGTTATGCTTGGTCAGTTCCCTTGAGTACACAGTTGAGTTTTGGCATCATGTGTAGCCTGTACTGATGCAGCCTAAGCACCATGCCCTTTATCTGCTCCAAGAAGTATTTTTGAAGGCTGAAATGGAAGGTGGAAGAGGAAGAAATTTTATTAGTCTACAAGCTAAATCAATTTAGACCTGTTTTTTGGTTTTAATCATATTATATTAGATTAGACATTTCTGTTTTGTCCTAGCCCAATAAACCATCTATACTGATGGATAGAAATTTAGATGACAAAGAAAAATCTATACTGAAGAATCTTGAATTAGGTTAGACATTTCTCTTTTCTCCTAATCCAATAAACCATCTATACTGAAGAATTTTAGAAGGCTGAAATGGAAGGTGGAAGAGGAAGAAATGGGGGTTGGATGCGCCACTCCAATGGAGATAAGCAAGTATGTTTTCCACAAGGGAGGAGTCCTTGATGAAAGCTAGAATGGAGCTCCTCTAAGACAAGGAGAAAAGCTTGGCGAAGGAGAGAATAAGACTCACAAAATTCTCTCAAATTCTTAATTAATCAAAGATAAAAACAAGTGTGAGGGGTCCTAATTTATAGGGCTAGAGAGTGGGTTGGGTAGACTACTAGACTATGGTTAGAACCCAAGGTTAGCTCACTCTAGAAGAGTCAAACCAACCATGGTTTATCCCATGCCAATTCTGCCCAAACCACCTCATTATTATGTTCCCCATATGTCTAGTCTCTAAGGGGTGTGTTCTTGCAAAAGGAGGTGGAGTTAGTTGTCATGCCTTGTGTGTGACTAGGGGTGTGGATCTAAAAAGAGGGGTGTAATACAAGCAATCAACATACCACTTTTTATGGATCTTTAGCCCACCTTGCACACTCAACATGATGACTAATGCACCTCTAAATAAAAGAAGTTGACCTAAATACAATGGTAAAAAATAAAAGGGTCAACTATAGCAGTCAACCTATTAAAAAGTCAAACAACTATTCCTAAATATTTACAAGATAAAATGGAAGAGACTAGGCTTCAATCGTCTTCAAGCTCTTCATAAGCTTTGACCCTCCATGCTCATGCCTAGCCAACTCCTCCTCGATCCTCCCAGTGATGGCAGGCTGGATTGTATAATGTACTCTGATATCTTTGCAAATAATTTAAATTTTTTGAGAACAGAGAAACTTTGGTTTGAACAATTTTGTAATTTGTACTGACTAGGGTTATCCTTCTGTATCTCTTTAGAGAGAGCTTTATTTGTTTCATTTGGAGTTTGAGTATTTGTTTACCTGTTGAATACAATATTTAGATGCTGATATATGTTATGCACATGCAACTCATGATTTGGGATTGACATAATGTGGGGAAAAAAATTTCCATTTGTGGTACATGTGTATGTGTACTTTGGTCATTTTGTTTTTTAAAATTTTTGCCTCTGCAAATTTAGTACCAAACTGTGTTATATTGCTGATTAGAACTTTTCAGAGGTGGTGCTTCTCCACTTCAGTTTTTAAGTAGTCCCTTGATGCTTTGATCTACTTTAGGCTGTAGGTTCTCTGTGTGACTTAGTTCAAAAGAACATCTTTAGTTTTTAAAATAAACGAAAGGAAGTGAATATGTGCTTTTACTTTTCCTTTTCTATCTACTTACAGATGAAAACCTAAAATATATTCTTCAATGCCCTTGATATGCCAAGGTCTGCTAAAGGTTTTCCAGATATGCACACTCTCATTATGCACACTTTCAACTCTGATAATGCTGATTCACATGTTGATCATTTGGGATTACACAAAGCTCTGTGTCTTAATGGGTTGGAACTACTCAAAGCCTCCTGATAACTCAAAGGCATATCAGTTTTTATCTGCTGATCAAGCAGCAGCAAATCAGGATGATCTGATCATGTGGCCACCTTTGGTGATCATTCATAACACATACTGGCAAAAGTCGTATGGAGGGTTTGGGAAACAAAATGGTGGATAATAAAATTAGAGGTATAATGTGACCCTCCATTCTTTATCATCTATTATGATGTCTCTCTTAACAGTCTTAATGAGCCTCAGGAAAATCTTTCTTGCAAGCATGCTGAGTCTACCCTTCAGAGCAGTTTCAGTGGAAAACACTTGGTAGGTAGTTACGTTTCCTAATATTTCTTAGTTAGCCAACCTCCCTGTTCTTTTAGGCTGCTGTTTAATGGAATACTCTGAAGGCATTATCTCTTTAAAGATAATGAGATGAAAAGTCTTTTTTATTTTATAGGGTTTTCCATTGATGTCAAATTAGAAACTGACACATTAAATACTCATCCATTATTTAAAATGAAAATTCCTATTTTATAGGACTTTCCGTTACCATAGAAGAGTTCTTGGAGTTGATTATTTTATCAAGATTGCTCTTTGCATTTTTTTAGTCTTGAATATAAATAAGTCCTGTCTAATATACTTTGTAGTAGGTTCTTGATCTTGTTTAACTATTGAAATATTAAATTACAAAATTTATATTTATCAAAAGCTTGCCCATTTTTAATTGGTTTGACCATTCATTTTATTAGTCATTACTGCCTTTGATGTCTTGGTTTGACATATGTAGTTGATTTAGAATAGAATAATATAAAGCAGTTGTGTTGAAGCTGTGAACTTATTATACTCTATTTTTTGTTGCCTTACAGCTTTGACCAGATTATGCCAAATCATTGATCACTTTCTATTTTATGTTTCATTCTACTTTGACCTCTTCTGGATTTACTTGTATTGGGTTTTCAGAATTTTCTCATTAAATGCTTCTATGCTCGAGTTGAGTAAATGGATTAGGATAGTTCAATTGTTTTCATTCAATTTATGTAGTGGATAAATTTCCTGGTAGTCTATCTGATTTTTTTTTTTTTTTTAAATTTCTGGATTGATTTTGGGTTGACTGGTTGTAATTGTCATAATATTAACTCTTTGGTATAGCTCCCTAAGGAATCAGCTTTTCAATAATCAATACAGATCACTCTTGATTGAGTGAAACTCGTCATTGTTTAGGTGGTAGAAGCTAAGTTCATGCAGGCAAAAGTATTGGTGCAAATAACTACATGATATGGTTGAAATTGTATTGATGTTAAGTGACAAGTGTGTTTGTCCAAGTAGCTTTACTTGAAGGGCTCTATGTCATTTGTGGGCATGGTGCTTGGATATATATAATAGATGTTATTTTTATTTTTGAGACAATTAAGTAAAAAAATTATATAAAAATTCTTTCCTTTCTTTCCCCCAAGAGTTACCGATCCATCGATTCAATAGTTACCATTGTACTCTTTTTCATTGCATTTGATGATGACCATTGCACTCCTTTCCTTTATACACTTTGCTTCTTGGTTCTTCCTATCAAATGAGCTGTTAAACATTGGTCCTGGTTCATTATTTTAATATGGTTAGTTACATGTTCTGGGATACTAGAACTTCCCTTCATCTCCATATGTTCTGTTGATAATTATTGTTGATCTTTTAATTTTCAGCATTGTCTTAAAAGTTGGTAATGAGATGGGTTTGTCTTTGCATACCTCTTATAATTTCATATTGAATTATGATAACTGGAAAGCAAATGATGAGTAACTCAACTGGGTTTTTATACTACACTGACAAACAGATTATGGGATTCTTTATGGGTTTGAATATGTTTATGCAGTAACCACTACAAGGATATAAGCCAAAAAATAGAGAATTGAAGAGAGATTGGTCTTGGGATTTGAGGAATTTCTCCAATTTTATTTTTCCGGTTGAAGGTATATTAATATGGGTGTTATTTGACCAAAGCTTACTTTCTGGAAGCCAAACATGTAGACACTTCCCATATGTGTCCATTGCATGGAACATTATTTAGACTGTATAATGTATATGTGACCTGAACTGAATAACATCCTTACAGACTTTTCTTCCATTCGTAATTTGATTTATATGATGATTCTTTTGTTTATTTTTAATTTCCTTTGACTGGCTTCAGAGTTTTTTTCTTAGTAGATGGATGGAGATGTTGTTCATGATTCTTAGTAGATCTTTCTACCTAGATTGTGTAACTTCTAGGGGATATTTATTCATTACCTGTGCATGTATGTATGCACACTTGTGGTCATATCTGAATGACAGTTGATTGTACTACCAAAGAAGTAGCTTGTGAATGTTATTATGAGATAGCTCTTCATTTTGTGCCTATATTTTCCTGATGTTATTCTTTTAATTATTGTTTTGAGATGAATTGTGTCTCTGGGCATATAAACCTGTCCATTTATATGTGTATCTATTTACGCATTCATGTGTGCCTTTATGCTCACACATATATTTTGACATTTTAGTGATGGTAGGTTGCTTTGGTGAATGTTAATTTGGTGGTTCTTCATTTGTTGTGTTTAATTTCTGGACATTATTCTAGTTTATGCTTAACTATGTTGTTTGTGCAACAAGCACTGAGTGTGTTTATTTTGAGATGGAGAATATTAAGTGGTACATGTGCATATCTTTCTTACCTGTCTATTTGTTTATGCCCACATATAGCTGGATCATTTATGCACTTGCATGTGATCTTTTATTGAGATCTGATGGAACAATCAAGAGTGATAAACATTGTTGTGTTGTGAGAATAGTTGTTTGCTTTGTCAAAATAATTGGCATACATTATTCTAGTTAATACTTAATTGTATTGTTTCAACACACAGTTAATGATACATATTGAGATCAAGAATTTTCAAGTTTGTTAACATTTTTAACTAGTCACGACAATTCTATTGCCATGATCTTGAACAAGGTGTGAAGGAGTTGATTTGATCTATAGGTTTCATGAATCAGTTTGTTTTTAGTTTATATGAATTATGTTGTTCTAGTCAAGTGCTCCGCTCCCTAATATTCTACCTTTCTCAAATCTCAATGGCTGGTGTGAAATATTAATTTTTCCTACTTGCATTCTTTTTCTTTTGAGGGGACGTGTTCCATTTTTTCTCATTCACTCTCACTTTTCTAGCTCTATGTGATTGCATCTGGTATCTCTTAAACTCTTTTTATTACCTACTATCTTGTGAATTAGCTAATCTTTTCTCAGCGAATCGTGATTGTAGTCTTACTGCAAGTACTAGCTGGTACTTTGTTAATTTTATTAGTCTACAAGCTAAATCAATCTAGACCTGTTTTTGGTTTTAATCATATTATATTAGATTATACATTTCTGTTTTGTCCTAGTCCAATAAACCATCTATACTGATGGATATAAATTTAGATGACAAAGAAAAATCTATCTCCAATATTTCGAATTTTTAAGCACATTCGTTATAGTCCATTCGCTTGTTCATGCTGTCTAGTCTATTGATATAGATAGTTTGGCTTACTTTCTACCCTTGTTTTTTTTCTCTTCTACTTCCACCAGATTTCGCACGTAGTTTTTCCTTGACAAAGCATTTTGTTGGGCTCAAAATTTTGTTGAAGATGTTAATTACTTCGCTGAATGTGCCTTGGAGGCAGCATTTATGCAAACAACTCCTTGTTAGGAAGCACTTATAACCAAAATCGTAAGTTTTTTGAGTCATCCACTCATATGTGATGATAGTGAGCTTTGACAATATCTTCTTTCCATCTGATATTCATAAATGGTTTTCCAGAGCTTGGATTTATGGTTGGCAAATCAAAGTCGTCGTTATATGGATGAGATGGTCATTTGGGCATAACACTGGTTAAATTTGCTGGGGACCAATCAGGCTTCAAGGAGGCCCTTGGTCTTACTGAACACTTTGAGAACGAAGACCATGGACGTAATCAGGCTTCAAGGATTGGGCCAGTGTGCAGTCGCAAACATTAGGAAAGGATGATGGAATAATGCAAACCTTGTGAAGGTAGATGAGGAAAAAGGAGAGAAAAGGAGGGTCTTGTATGGCTATCTTGGGACTGCTTTCGATCTTGATAAAGTTGATTTTGACACAAGGAAGAAGGCTGTCATAGAGAGCACAAACCCCATTTAGTTTTTGGACTATGCATGGAATGGCGAGGTAAAATGGAATACATGGAAAGTCTTCCAGTCCCAATTCCTGAAGATGATAAAAAGCTTTTGTGTATTGTGCTGATCGTTTCAATGTACAATAGGAGACAACATTAGCATCATTTTTATTTTAATTCACCTAATTAATACTGAATTTTCCTGCCATATTTAATATTTAGGCACATTAGGATTTGTTTGCCTTTCCACCATCTGACAACCTGGAACTCACTATCTTACTTAAAGTCAATGACCGGAATCTAAAGTCATGGTCTTGTCTACGCTTTTCCCCATGTTGTCTGGGATCTGTTTGTTTACATTTTACATATTTTCAATTACAATGGTGGGGCACGGAAAGTTGTAGTCATAATACCCTGGCAACTCTGTTAATCCCTCATTAGTAGCCCTCCTTGTTGATTGTTTGCAGTTCAATTTAATTGATTGATGAAACCCTCAACCCACTGCAAATTCCTAGTTGATTATTCGATTACTCTATTTTTTATTTCTTTCCATCTTTGAATTTTTGGTCGAGGCAGAGTAGAGGGCTTGGTGATGATGCAAATTATAAATGATGCTTGAACTCCATACTTGCGTTCTAGACCTTAACCAGGGTTGTACCTCTGAAGTGTAATGAAAAGGGTGATAGTGGAGTTTATGGATTTTGGATTCATGGCAAAATTCACTGATATATAGATTGTATTCCAGCTTACTAAAGTTAAAGGCACCAATGAAAAGGGTCGAGGCAGAGTTGATTTAATTTAGTGTATTATAATTATGTTATAAAATAGGTAATATATCTTATGGGATGTCAAAGTGGGTAATACAGACCTAAAACACAAGTTCGCATTACTGACTATGGAATGTCAAAGGATAAGGCTTGATTACTTTTTAGGACTTATTGTTGAGAGGTTATTCAACCATCAACATTCAGACACAATTAAGTACTTAGTGAATATATCTGTGCTCAATTTTTATTTCGTTAAAAGTGCTTAATTGAAAGGAAATATTTGGGTAATTGGAGATGCAGTATTCACTTGTTTTCCTGAGCTTTTAATATACCTTCTGAATATCCTTTAATCCATTAGAAATCATAATAGATGTGATTTGTAAGTATGTTATTGTTGGAATCACTGAACTTACTAGCTTTTGTGTAACTATCTACGCATGTCGTGCTACTGTATTCAAGTAATACGAGTCAGTAGTGTCCAAACAAATTTGATATTTAAGCACATTAGCCATGGAAGGTGGTCGAAGCATCTTTGTTCAAGCAGTAGTTATGAATTGGTGAAGAGTGGTTAAGTGTGCTTAAATTCCTATATGTTGTATTTTTATTGTGTACTTGCCAAACTCACATTTTCTTTTATTTTAAAATAAAATGCCATTTCTATTTCTTTACATTTTAAAAGTGTATTGATAGAATAATCAGTAGTGCATAGTATTTAAATTTAAATTATTCCTTTTTTTTTTCATTAGTCAGTCTAGTGACCTTATTTGACCTAGTAATTCCTGAAAACTCATGTACGCATTTATAGTTTATTATTTGTGCTCGATGAATGCAAATGCGTGTTTCAATTTATAGTTAATGAATTTGTGTTTTGAAATGTCGGGGTTAGGAGTAAAATAAGTTGTTTTATTTAGGTGACATTAGTTTCAGAAAATATTTCCTTTATCAATTCTCTATTTTCATTTCCGTTAACTGTTTTTATTTTAAAATTTTTATTTAGAAAATATATTGTTTTCACTTAATATTTTCTATTTTCAAAAAATAATATTGTTAAATTTAATCAATTTTGGAAAAAATATTATAAATTATTTATATATATAATTTAAAGTATATTTATATATTAATTTTTATATAATTACAATATTATTATTAAGTTTTTACATGATGTTAACTTTTGAAAACACTGAAAACAACTTTTTTCGATTTTCTGTTTTCAGTCGTTTTTTGAAAATGTTTTCTACATTATAATCAAACATATTTTTACTGCTATTTTTTTTTAAAATAAAAACATAAAACACTTAAAACAAATACCACCATAAAAAGTAGATGAGATAGATGCATGAAATGGATTTTTGGAGTTACTATACGTTAAGTGTAAGCTGAGAAATTAATTAAGTTGGGAGATGTATATTAAAGAAAGGACAATAAATAAAATAATATTTTAAACATATGATCCCGTGATTATTATTTGATTGATATCTTAGGTGAATGGTGAAATCACGTTTGTTAAGATAAGAGAACATAAGGAATAGAAAAACAGAGAAATAGAATGATACCTTATCCTAAGAAAAGAGGCATTTGTACAAATAACTTTTTCCTATAATATCACACATTTCTCTTCATAATATACCATCCTATTTTTTCTTTATTAAGTTATATAATTTTTTAAATTTAACCCTTAAACAAACAATGTTAAAATTTATAGGATATAAAATGAAGGCATGAGGGCAAAAAATTAAATAATTTTTAATAGGATTGTATATTTGTGTAAGGGTTAAATTTAAAAAATTATATAATTATTTTTTTAATTTATAGTTTAATTTATACATGAAGAAAATCTAAAATAATTTATACAATAAACAATATTAGATAAATATTAATCAAATATTATTTTTCTGCTTATCGGTTGTATTTAAACTATTTTTGGTGTGTAATTAGGTTTATTATCTTTAATAATTTGAGTACTACTATCTCCCATAAATGATATTAATATTATGATTTATACTATAAGTAAATTAAAAATATATATATATATATGTAAAATATTTTGTCTTTGATTTGAGATCGTGAGTGTTACTCATGATATCTATTGATAGCCTTAGATTGTAAAAATGTATTTAATAAAATAATTTTAAAATATTTATTATAAATTATATTTTATTGTCTAAAATAATAAATAATGGGTATTGAGTAATATTATTTCTCAAACAATTAAGTTGGTCAAAGATTAATTTTGTTAATGTTTCATGAGTGTTATTGGTGTAAAAAAATTTACACATCTATGATATATATATCATATCGAAAATAATTTTTAATAACATTATTTTTCATAAATAATATTATAGTTTATACTATAAATAAATTTAAGTACATTTATTTTATACCAATGATGATGTTGAGTAATATTATCTTTCATAAATTATGTGTATTTAAGTTTAAAATTATTATTAAATAATAACTTATAATATTGAAAATATATTAGAAAATACAAAAAAAGGAAATTAAAATAAAAGAGAAATAAAAAAATATTATTAAATAATAATTTATTATATTAAGAAAAAATATTTTTAAGAAAAAATATTTTCAAAATAAAAATGTAACAAAACAAACATATTAAGAAAAATATTTTTTGAAAAAATAAAAACATAATAAAACAAAAACTATTATTAAAAAATGTGTCAATATTTGAAAGAAAGTTTTGTTAGATAATGTGTCAACATATGATTTTTTAAAAGAAATGAAACAAAAAATTATGTGTTTGACACATAATCAAACTGAACCTTTTTTTAATATATGATAGATTTTATAATTTGAAATTTGGTAACCATATTGTGAGCAGCCTAAAGCCTTCTCTATATATACATATATGAGGTGTTGAGTTTATTAACTCAAAAACACACACAACAAAATAAGAATGTCAAGTGATTCACAAACGCAAGAACGAAATTGAAAATTGAGAGTGAGAACGCGAGAGTACAAAAATGACATCTCAATTAAAGCATTGTGATCATAGAAATCATTACGAGAGGTATGTATAGGACTTGGAGTAACTAATTAACTCACTCGTGGGCCCCTATACAAGATATAGATGCTCAAGGCTATAAGCTACAAAAGGTACATCAAAAGCTTTGGTCCAAAGTATACATTAAATTATCTACATATGTGAGTACCAAACAACCCACTCTAGATGCTCCCATAAGATGATTTTCACTAAACATTACTTATGAGACACTTTCACCAAACATTTCACCAGAAGTTGCCATGAGATGCTCTAGCATATGCACTCTCGCCTCTAAGAAAAGTTTCTACCTAACTCATTCACAAACTATAAAAAATTTTGACCTTCTGAAGATTCTGAATCAACATCAACAATTTTCACCTTGACTCTTAATCAAGAGTACCTAACTCGCTCATAAAACATTAAAAGTTTTCCCTATTCTGATGATTTTGGGTCAACATCAACATTCTCCCCCTTGACTCTGAATCAACACATCTTCACGATCTTTTGCTCCACCTTTTGGTGATTGACCTCAAAAGTCCCTTATATGAACTCTACCTTCATCTTGAGCTTATCAATCACTTGTTTGTTTTTCTCTATAAGCTCAACTCTTAATCTCACATCCACCTCATGAATAACGTTTTTTTTTTCTTAAAGACCTTTTTTTGTTTGAGCACCCTCTCATTCTTGGGTAAGCCCACAAGCTTTTATATGTGGTTTTTCTTCACGGATTCAAATTACCCCTTTAGGGCACCCTGCCATTGTTGAATCCCTTCAATCTCCTATGCCCTCCTAAAGTTTCTCAATTCTTCATCAAAACCTTCTATCTCTCCAGCGTGACCACACTTCTAAGAAGGTTTTGTGGTCCTTCTTTCAATATCATAAACTAGTTGATAGTAGGAAATAATATGTTTTGCTCCCCCAAAGTTAGCCACTGCTCTCTCAGCATCTCCATCTATTGCACCTTCTGCCTCTACCAAATGCTCTTGTTTGAAGCTGCTAGTGGACAACTACTCCTCGATGTTAGTATTTTCCTTGTCGACATCAAACCTTCCACTCATCATAACCCTCTTTGGTTTCATAAAATGTCACGTCTCTAAGATAGTACATGTAGACGGTTTAGGCTCCAAACTCCATCACGTACCCAACAATGGTAGAATCATCTAGAATATACAACCCATTAACCTCCAGCAACTATAGATGCTCCTTTAAATACCATCATTCCACACTCCATCCTGACAAAATACCATAATGTCAAATACATTTATGAACAAAAGATTCCTTTTAAGCTCCGAAACAAACCTCACCCCCTGTAGTACCATCTCATGGTTGTCAAACATCCTTAGCGCTAATCGTCCTTATGCCTTCACTCTATAGACCTTGTCCCCAAGGAGGATCATCCCATCCTCCTTTAGTTCTAGAATGTCAAAATAGTCCTTTACTGGACATATATGGTATGTACATCCCGACCCAAGTTCTCTGTGAGTCATCATGATATGCCACTAGAACACCAACATGCTTATAACCTTTTGATGCTTCTGTGACATCAGTAATTTCTTAGGAGATTCCCTTTAGATGTGAGAAACTTTTGACATGTGAAGCAACTAACCCATTTCTTCCATTTAACATTCTTCTCTTGACTATTCTTAGACTTATTTCCCCTTCTCTCTTCCCTTACCATTTGTCACTACCAAGAAACTAGTCACCTCGTTTGATGCAATCCTATCTACCAAGGGCCCTTTAACTAGGGCCATGGCTAAGAAGATAGAAGAATACCTGGCTTGGAAGGACTCATTAAGACCTCAACTCATGATGGAGA
Organism: Psophocarpus tetragonolobus; assembly: GCA_037954015.1. Classification (NCBI taxonomy): domain Eukaryota; kingdom Viridiplantae; phylum Streptophyta; class Magnoliopsida; order Fabales; family Fabaceae; genus Psophocarpus; species Psophocarpus tetragonolobus. The sequence continues at coordinate 36,541,567 of CM075691.1, read as the reverse complement.
TAGAATTCATTAGGCCATAGTCCATGGAGTTACCTTTGTAAATGGTATCTAGCTTTTATTTCCTCTTTAGGCCATGTATTCATCCATTTATGCTAGTTTTTAGATTAAAATGTGTAATTAGCTTAAGAAGGGAGACGAGGAGATTAAAGGGCCTAATAGCCCAATGGGGTGTTAGATGTATTCCCACACCCTCATGATTAGGTCGTGACAGTCCCCATGCTTAAGTTAGGCGCATCATTAGTGGGCCTAAGTGGGATTAGTGATTCTAATTCTAATTAGGCCAAAAGTCCCACATTGCCTAGTTTTGAGTGCCTAGCCTTCTCATTGGGTTATAAATACACATAGCCTCTCTTGTAATCATTATTACACTTGAATGAATGAACATTATTCTCTTTGAACTATTTGTTCTTAGTTGAGTGTGATTGAGAATCCTCTCTCTTGAGGAATCTCTCTCTAAAAGCTTTTATCAAGGGACCTCTCCCTTATGGCAAGCCTCAAAATTCTTGACTCATATTTCTCCTTGGAGAAAGTGGCATCTCCCTCTCCATTTCTTGACCTCTCCATCTCCACCTTCGTAGAGGAAGGAACCTTGGTTGAAGATGTTGGAACCAAAGGAACTACATTGAAGTTTGGTGAAGTTTTGGTTTTTCTTTTCTCTCTTTGTTTTTTGTCTTAAATCATTTTTATGGTACCAGACATGTTTATAGGTATAGTACTTGTATTTTGTGTTTTAGATAGGCTTGAGAATGTGTTCAGGATTGTTTTAGATAGATTTCATAGGTTGGGTTGTGCTGGAAAAACTTCAAAAATGGATTTTTAAGTAAGGTAATCGATTACCTAAAAACAATAATCAATTACCCTGCGAGAAGTTTTTAGAACATGAATTGATGCTCTCCATGGTAATCGATTACCCTGTATAAAACTGATATAAAAGCATTTTGAAAACAATTTTTACAACTTTCGATAAGTTCAATCAAGTGATTGCTTCTCTCATACGATTTCTAAGAATTCTCTCTAAGATTGACACTCATTTTTTATGGTTTAAAAGTGCTTCAATTTCAAGATTCAAGGAAAATACTTTATTGAGTTTTAATCTTTCCATTTGGGTATTCTTCACATCAAGTGATATTGTTTTGTACCCTTATTTGTGTTTTTGCACAAGGTTATCAATCTCTTGATGTGTTCTTGAGATTGTGGGAAAATCTTGCAGTGGGTGTTGCAAGTGAGGCGTTGTGAGTGGCGGGGTGTCATGGTGTAGCAAACTCTTGTAGGGTGCAAGAGGAAACCTCTTCTTTTGTGGTTTAAATATTTTTGGGATTAAAATCTGTATGTGTGGTTGCATGTACTACGATTTTAGTGAAAAAAAGATTAGCGGAAGGTTAAGCCTGTAAACTAGATGTAGGTTAGTTAGACTGAACCAGTATAAATCATTGTGCAAATTCTCTCTTCCTTATACTCTTTAATTTCAGTCTTTATTGAATTCTTGGAGCACTAACAACTTGGTTTTTACAACTGTGTTTAAGTTATTAAGATTTCTTACTGCAGGTCAAATTCTTGTTATACATTTACTTCATTTTAAATTTGGGTTTTGACCCATATATTTGTGGGTTTGATTTTTATTCTTTCTATCATTTCCTTTTGATTTTGAATCACTTAGAATATGAAAAAGCAATTGTAATCTGCCCAATATTTTGTTCTAGTATGCACAACAGACCCATAATTCAATTTGACCAGACCAGTGCAACCCATATACTAGACCCATAATTTAGTTTTCTGTAAATGCAACCCATATATCAGACCCATAATTCAGTTGTAATTTGAATTTCACCAGACCAGTGCAATACTATACCATACTAGAACCCATAATTTGAATTTCAAGTTCAAATATCAAACCAGAACTTACTATCTCCATCATCATCAAGATTTACACATGTTTGAGTTGGCAAAACTGAAGTATGTAAAGCATGTTAGACATTGACCAAATTAGCATATATAAATACAAAAGAAACCAACCTCAGTTGACCACTATTTAATTTCCAACAACCTAACCCCATTTTACACCAACCAACAATAAAGTAAATGGGAAACCAACTAAAGTGGCAACACATGAAACTTTCTCTCAAACCTAGACACTGACCCATTCTACAACAAGTTCAAAAATTCTAATCTGAAGTAAAATAATGTAAACCTGTCACCCCATAACAACAAAATGACAAAACATTGACCACATTCACTTACCTAGAACAGTATATAGGGCTCTTTGTCTTTCCTTCTTTCCATATTATGTCGTCTTTCAACGGTTTTCGCCTTCAATCCCTAACCTTCCATCACTCACCAATGCTTAGGGTTTCACTTCTCAGAGAGTCAATGGCGAAAAAGCGCGACCAACTTTCCCTCTCTCCAGGCAGGGCATAGTGAAAATAAAAAAGAACAAAATTACTGTTGCATAATAACCCATTGCAACAATTTAATTATTTTGAAACTAAGTTTGTCAATTCATTAATCACAGTTTTAGGGTTTTCACATAAGCAAGTCAACATTGTCTTCTAACAGTCAATGGTCTCACTCTGACAAAAAGAAGAAAGTTACACTTTTTAAAAATTTTAGGGGCAATAATTGAGCAAAAAAAAATAGGAGCAAAAAGTACAAGTGCCAAAATAAGGGGTCATCGGATATAATTTAACCAACTTTGTATTGACTGAACAAGATATACAAATATTTTTTTTTGTTCAACATCTTAGTTTTTCTATTTATTTTTGCGACATATCACTTCATTTATTATTATTTTATTAATTAAATTTCTGGGTGATTTTTATTACATTTTGTGGTAGTTTTTTTGTTATCATGAATTAAAAAGAAATATTATTCATATTCTTTCCAACACTTCCTCTACCTATTTCACAACCTCATTCCCATGTGTCCTTCTGCCCCATGTAAAGTTCACTACTATGATCGATTAACATAAAATTTGAATACCAAAACAATAAATTTAAAAAAAGTTCATGTATCAAAAACATATTTTACCTATAAAATAATAATAATTAGAGTGACACGTCACTACTTAACGGCTAAAATAATCGAAAGATCTAAAATGTTAGATGGAAAAAATATTTGTATACCTTGACTAGTCAACAAAAAGTTTATATACCAAAACCATAAATTTGAAAAAATTCATGTACCAAAAATATAGTTTATCCTAAAAACAATAATCAAAACTTTTTTTTAAGGAACCAATAATCAAAACTTATTTATTATAATAATTGTTAGATTTAATCAATTTTACAAAAGAATTAATTAGTTAATGAAGAATTTATTTTCTAACATTAATAATATTTATTATGCAATAGTTTTGATAATTTTTAAATAATAATATATATTATTGGTAAAAGATAATAATAGTATATATTTCAAATATGATAAAAATTTAGATATATAATTATTAAAATAATAATATACAAAACCATTGGTATTATAACTAATATCTAGTAGTAAAAATTGTATTATATTTATAATAAAAAATATTATTAAAATAATAAAATTAACATACTTATTATATAGTTTTGATATTATAAGTTAATAGTAAGAAACAATAGAAAAAATAGATATATAAAATATAAATATTGTAATAATAAAATTACACATTATATTGATAATTTGGTCAAACCATTTTTCTAATATAGTTACTTTAAAATATGTTTCGAGAAAAATAATAATTAAAAAATAAGGTAAATTAAATTTAGGCACATAATGCTTTGGAAAATTACACATATTATTATTAGTTTGGAAGCTTTGTATGACTAGAAGTTCTTGCAAGTACCTTTAGTAATTTTGATGATAACAAATAGATATATTCATCTTGATTGATAAGTTAGGAGTGATATTTTGAACAAGAGGAAGAAATGCCTCAGGATTTGAGGTCAAATCCTCTCCAAGGGGGAGGAGATGATGCAATCCCACCTAGCATGCATCATGGCTAGGAGGATTCAAGGAAGGCATGGCATGGATGAAAGCTCATTGAAGATTGGAAGCCATAGTCTTCATTTTTAGCTTGTAAATATTTTATTTTAATTAGCTAAATAGGAACATATTTTTAATTCCCTTAAGGCATGTATATTCGGCCATATTCTTTTTAGTTTAGAAGGTATAGGTGTCTTTAGTTAAAAAGGAGGAGTAAGCTTAGAATGGGTGCATAAGTCAAGACATGTTTTTGGGCTAGCCCATTCAATTCAGGAGATGCTAATTCCACCCATGGGAGTGAACTTAGGTGCCTCACTTAAGTCCCAGATTGCCTAGAAAAGGGTGCCCAAGATCTCCCTTGGGGCTATTTATACTCATTCCCCCTCATTGTAAATTTCACCTTTGAATTTGAATGAAAATAGTCTCTTTGTGAGCACATTCTTAGTAAAAGGTCTTGAGGATCCTCTCTTTTGAGGAATCTCTTCTTGAAGGTCATCATTCATCTCCACTTTCCCCAAACCTTCAACTTGTGATGAATGTTCAAGCTCAATGTTTAATGATTCATGTTCAAAACTTGGGGAATTTTTTGTTGGTGCCTCCATGAGTTGAAGGTAGAAAGGTTGTTCAATTAAGAGACTATGTTTAAAGTACATTTTCTTGCAAAATGGCTCTCATTTTGAACAACTTTCTTGGAAAAGGCACTTTCTTCCAACCATCAACTTTCAATGTATGCTTTTTTTTTCTCTTCCTCATCCCTCTTTTTTTCAAAAGAATTTAATCCTTCTCTACTTGAGATGGTGAGAGAGGATAAAGTTTATTTTTTTCTCTTTCCCATTGGAATGGCCATGATGGAACTTTTTGATCAAATTGTCATGGTTTCCCCAACAAGATATGTGTCGCTTCCATTGGAACTATATCACAAAGAATTTCATCATTATAATTCCAAATGCAAAAGGGAACTCTTACTTGTTGGTTAACTACTAATTTCTTACTCTAATTGAGCCATGAAGTTGGAAGGTTTTGGGTGAGGAATTGTAGTCAAAGGCAACTTTTCCACCAACCTCATGCTACAACAGTTACAACATGAGTTACCTACAATGAGATAACATGTTTTGTCAAAAACTTTACATCCTGTATGAAAGATGTTCTCTTTTTTAGTAGGGCTTAGATCACAAGGTTGGCTTCCAAAAAGCCTTCTTACCATAAGTAAGTCACCATCACAAGAACTTGCCTCTATCTCATAATGCTCATGGCCCCCTTCTTACTCAGTCTCACTAGAATATGAAGATTCACCTACAATGTCTTGCCTATTATGATCATGGTTTTCTTGGTGGGGCATTGGGAGGCAATGTGGCCTCTCCTAAGACATTTGAAGCATTTAATGCTACTAGTCTTTGAAAAAGAACTAGTAGGGGTTTTCTCTAAGATGTAGAGGACTATTCTTATCATGCATGATGGTGGGTTCTTATATAGGGTGGCTTTTGGAAGAGCTCCCCTTGGGTTGGTCCCTATTTGAATAAAAGTGCATGAATGATTAGAGTAGTCCTTCTTAGAATTAGTCCTCATCTTCAATTGTTGCTCCACTTTGATATAAATTTGGACAAGTCATATTGATCCGTAAATGGCAAGAGTTCAACTTTATCATGAATATCAAAATTCAAGCCACTTAAGAATCTAGAGAGGATAGACCTAGGCTCCTCATTTATTCCTACCCTCATCATGAAAAGCTTCATGGTTTGATGATACTCTTTAACACTCAAATTGTGTTGTTAGAGTTTTGAAGTTTATCAAGGAACTCCCTTTCATAATAAGAGAGGCATGTATTCACCTCAAAGCCTCCTTAAGATCAAACCAAAATTCAATTTGAGGGATACAATTATGAAGCCTATCATTAACGAGAGTGGTCCACCAATACATAATGGACCCTTGGAAGCTTTGGGTAGCTAAAGACACTTTTCTATCTTCACTCACTTGGAAGCAAGTGAAGAGTTGCTTTACCTTCATTTCCTAATCAAGGTAGGCTTCCACATCATATTTTTCTAAGAAGGGTGGGAGGTCTATTTTTTGTTCCTTGTTGTTTTGGTGTCTCCTCCCTCTAAGTCTATTATTCCCTTCAAATTTTTCATTTTCACTACTAGAGCTAGACCTATGTCCTCTTCTTTTTCTTCTCTCTCTTTTTTTCCTTTCTCTCCTTTCTTCTCTCTCTCTTTCTTCTCTTTCTCTCTTTTGTTTCTCTTCTCTTCTCTATTCTCTTTCTTTTCTTTTTCTCCTTTCTCTTTCCTCTATTTCTCTCTCCTTCTCTTCTCTTCTCTTCTGTTCTCTTTTCCCTTGCTCTCTTCTTTCTTTTTCTTTTTCTTCTCTTATTCTTTCCTCTCTTGCATCTCTCTCTTTTTTCTCTTTACTCTCTTCAACTCTCCATTGTTTAAACGCACTCAAAAGCTTATCTAATGTGCCTACCTTAGGTGATACCTCTTGGTTGACACTATTATGGCTTGAATTATGTGATGCCATTTAGAAGTGCATGTTTGAAACTAAGATGAGTTTGAAAATGCATGCAAGCAAGCAATGAACACTCCTCTCTTTTTGGAATTTTTATCAACTATAAGTAACTTAAGCCTTTGGAACTTAAGCATTTTCCTACTGGAGCAACCCATGAACCTGAGTCTACTCTCAGGTCAAACCCACTCATAAGGTCGGGCCTACTCCCAGTATGCTCAAGCATCTCGGTTCAGGTAAAGCCCTTCATCCCTAAAGTGAAAAGTCCAAACTACTCTTCTTCAGTTAAACTTAAACCCTAATGACATAAACCCAAGTCCAAAAAGGTAAACACTGTTAATAGTACATGACAAGTACAGGTTTGACTATTGATTATTATATTACTTTCCCGCTATACTTTTGAGAGCATAGTTAACTATCCTCTGAGTTGAGCGTTGGAATGCTTTTGCACGTACCTACTTGTACCGACTCAAAGTAGCTATTGAAGTATAGGTTCAAAGTGTTGGAGGAAGACCCGATGATATAAGGAATACTTAGTCAGTGTATGCAAGAACAAAGTTGATATGAATGCAAAAAACAATAACTTTTCATTTTTTGTAACGTTTCATTAATTTAGGAATTAATGTAACATGCAATTAATCATATGTAATAATTGCGTGATAATGAAGTATTTAATTTTTCTTTTAGAAGTTATGATTTTGAACAGCTACCTAGTTCTATAAATAGAGGCTTTGATTGATAAGTTAGGAGTGACTTATTAGTTTGGAAGCTTTGTATGACTAGAAGTTTGGAAGCTTTGTATGACTAGAAGTTCTTGCAAGTACCTTTAGTAATTTTGATGATAACAAATAGATATATTCATCTTGATTGATAAGTTAGGAGTGACTTATTGTTCAAAGAATACTCAGTGATAAGAGTGAAGTGACTTTGTATACTTGGTCAAACCCAGTAGGAGTTTAACTATAAAATCAGAAATGATTTATTTACTCTTGCCAGAAATTACATGAAGAATATTTGTAATTGTATAATAATTGTTATATAATGAAACCTTACAATTGACGTTGATTTTAATTTAAAAATTTTTTTATAAAAGAATATTTGTGAACTATTTTAAAATTGTAGACTATCTATTAGATGATTGATCTACAAACTTAAAAAAATCCATAAGCTTCTTAAGAAAGTATTTTTGGAAAGATTGAGAAATTTTTTCCAAGAACTGTATTCAATCTCCTTCTATCTAGAGCTAAAATGTTATTTCAACTGCTACTTTTTATTTTTCTTTTACCATTACATTGACTATCCTAATAAGATTAATCCATCTAAAAAAGGTTTTATAATATTTTAGTTTAATTAATAATAACTTATACATAAATTATATGAATGGAGAACCATTTTGATCCCTGAATTAATGTATAGTTGCTGCACTTGAATCTCTAAAAAAATTGTTTGGCAAATTAGTCTCTATTCTACTATCCAAATCGATTTCTAAAATGATATCTCAATCACTTTTAAGTGTGTTTAAAATATAAAATGTTATGTACAACTCTTTAGAAACCAATTTGCATAATAATATAAATATATAATCTCAAAGACTAATTTTAAACTAGGTTAACATGATTATTTTTTTAAAATTATTAATTATATTAATATAAATATATAATCATCAAAGTATATATTTTAATTTTTTTATATTAAAACATCAATGAACAAACAATGAAAAAGAAATATTTAATTATGTCTTCTTATTCTTACTTCATATTAATTATGAGTTTTAAATTACTCACAACATTATTATGATTATGAATATAAATATAAATTGATATTTTAAAAAAATTAAGATACTTAATATAAGTTAAAATATAAGTTAAGTATCTTACTTTTTTTAAAAAAAAAATATTAATTGATATGAAGTATATACATGTAGTTATAATTTTTTTAAGTATCTTAAACTTTACTATGTATGTAATAAATGCAAGTTAAGTATCTTATATTTTTTTAAATATCTTAAACTTTACTTTATATATATTTATAAATTTTTTTAGTACAGCAGCTAACTAAGACGACAACAACAAAAAAATTAAAAACAACTTTAGTCAATAATTCATAAACACAAATGTCTTATAGGTCTATATGTGTCAAGGGGTCTAGGTAACTAGGTTGATTCACGCATTGTAAATTTTTTACGCTTCAATTTCTATTAGAACAAAAAAAATATATAACTCTTGTACCTATTATCACAGAGCATTTAGATGTAAAATTACATCTTACTGAATAAATATTTTTTACAAATTTTTATATATTTATTTAAATATTTTAAGTGAAAATTAAAAAATAAAAAATGACTTATTTTAAAAAACTTTTTGGAAAAAAAAAAAAGTGATACATTTAAAAAAACTCTTTTTATAATTATACTCAAATATAAAATTATAAAAACTTTTTACTATAGTAAAAATCTATTATAATAAATTACTTACTTTTCAAATCACTTTTTTAACATAAACAAATAATTCTATATAAAAATTATTTTTACATTAAAAGCACTAATTTATTTGTTTTCTTTTTAAAATTATTTTATTAAATTATTTAATTTTATCTACACAATTTTAATTAAAATATAATTTAGAAAACTACTAAAAACATAAAACATTTAGTTACAAATCTCCTCTACTAGACATCGAATCAAATTAATGATTGACACAATTACCAGCTTCATCACGAAATTAACATACTATCTCAATGCATAGATGTCTTATATTGGGTAAATAATTTTTTATCTATATTTTTTATGTTTTTTCTCTAAATTTTTTCTTTCTTTTCTCTTGCCCCTGCCTCTCTCATTTTCAAGTCACAATTTTTTTTAAGATTTTTACTTTATATTTTTAAATTTTGAAATTTCTAATTTTATCTAGATATAAAATTCTAAAATAAATAATTTATTATTTTTTATAATTCAAAATTTATTTTTTTTATTTTTTTATTTTGTATGTTTCAGATATAAATTTTTTAAATATAAAAATAATTAAGTATATTTTTTTATTAAAATATTTATAAATACTGATAGAAGAAAAAAAATATTATTTGAAATTTTAAAAAAATTATTCATATTACATCAACACAATAAGTGATCAAAAGTTACATTGGGTAAACAAAATTCATGTAGTTAATAGCTATTAGTCTAAAGTTCCTAGACAGAAAAGACTTTTTTTTTTTAGAATGATTGATCTCATCTAATTTCTACGCATTGAATATGAATTCTAACGTGTATATTGGATGTATGTACCATGAACAATTGTGGCACACTTATACGCACAGCAACAACATGCAAACTTTTGAAATTTTTCATGGTCACATATGAGCATGCAAACATCACAATTGACTTATGCTTACAAGTCATCCATGAATCTTTCTTCCTTTTCATCTTTTCGCATTTGACTTAGTAGAAATTCTTCAATGAATTTTATTATAGACAATGTGCAAAGTGTTCATTGCGAGAATAAGATAAATCAATCAGAAAGAAAGCAAACGTCAAAATATCCCAAGAAGCAAACAACATCCAATGATGGTAGACAAGAGTATATTATCATTAGGTTACCTATGATTGTTCTTTCAAATATTTGTGAAAATTATGATTTGTTAATGATATTTTTTTAATTTTTCATGTTATTAAAATGTACTTTTTCAATATCTAATAATAATTATTTTCTTAAATTTAAATAATAATTAAATTTAAAAAACAAAATAATACATATTGTAGAATATTCACATATTTGTTAGAAAATAATTACCCGCTAGTACAAAAGAATCATGTTCAAACTTACAACTTTCACTCTATAATTTTTTAACTATTATACAATATAAAATAGAGATAGTGACAAAAACATCCATCACTATATATATAGAGAGATGGAACAATGCATCCCACTAACTTGCTAGCAATGTTGTAAGCATCTCAAGGGATTTTCTAAATTAATAAATTTATCTAGTAATGATAATGATTCTCTTATTTGTAATAATTAGTATACAAATTTTTTATTTTTCAATTTATTCTTCATAACCATTTAATGATAAATTACCTTCCTTACCAAATTGATGTTTTTCTTTCATAATTTTGCAAACTACTCTTATATTTTGATTTTTTTTTGCTATTTTCCTTTTGTTCTTCCTTTTTATTTATTTACTTTATCTACTACTTATTTTCTAAATGAGATAACAAAATAAAAATATAAACACACTCATAGCAACACCTTATTTTTGCTAGTAACTATTAAGATCAATTTAGAAATTTAAGATTATTTATCTTAAAGTACATTTTTTATTTAAAAAGATTAATTTATCAGGGCCTTTATAAAGGTTCAAACTGCCCCCACTAAAACCGAAAATTAAAAATTAAATATAGTGTGTCATACATATCCAATCAATGAATATAAACAAATATTACAAACAATTATTTGTGCCTATAATTCATAAGAAATTGGGCATGCTTAAATTCAATCCAAAACCATTCTTATTTATCATTTATTGATAAGAACAACAACACAATGTAACTTGAAGTCTGCCAAAGGAAAAGACATTCATATTTTATTGTCAATTTAACAGAATTGCAATAAGAGGAAATTCCAACATAAATAACAACAATTTCAAAAACCATATTGTAACATGAGAGGTTCTTAATACTACATTCAACCGAAGTCCAGATTTAAAAAAAAAAAACAATTACAACATCTACTTCTTAAAAAAGGTTGATATGTATGTTTGAATGAGTATTGACAAAATTGATTTTAAATGAAATCAAGTATGATTAAATTGATTTTGAGATAATGAAATTTATATTTGAATGTTTTTATTATAAAAACAAATTCAGAGTAAAATCTATTATAAAATTCTTTATCTAATGCGAAAGCTCTTTTCTATAGAGTTGTTAATATTATATTATAATATAGGCGTGAGCTATGTTAGAAATGTTTTTATTCACTCAACACATTTTTCACATAAAATTTGAAATTGGAATAGAAAGGTGGGGATGTGCAGAAAAGATTTTTCTTTTAAAACTAGTGAATTGAACTAATTTTAAAATCAATTCGATTCGCACATAAATGATTTAAAAATAGTTTGGTTCGAATCAGACTATTTTAAAAATAGTTTAGTTAATGTTTATCGAACTAGTCTAATTTAAATCCAATTTAGTTCGGTTTAATTTAGAATCAACTATTTACAATTGTTTTAAAGAAACAAAAATCCAAGTGTTTTAAAGAAACAACTGTTTACATTTTCTTATGAAAAAAACCATGTAGGAAGATATACTTTTTAGAGACAACTCTTTACATTTTCTTATGAAAAAAATTATGTAGAAAGATATACTTTTTAAAACATTTAAAAAAATGTTTTAAAGAAAAAGATTTTTACAACGTTTAAAAAAGCGTTGTAAAACATCTAACTTTTTGCAACACTTTTAAAAATGTTTGAAAATGCTTTAAATAAGGGTTGTAAAAAATCAATACATACCATCTAGAGTTGTTTTGTATTTAAAATAGAAACAAATTTATATACAAGTCAGTAGTTTAATAAGTTTCTAAAGAGATAGTCAGAGAAAAAAAATAATTAATTTGAAAACTTTTCACCTATCACTTGTTAGTTTTTTTTTTTCTTATGGTGCTATTTTTCATTTTTTTCATTGAAAATCACTCATAATAATTTTTCTCTCTATGTGATAAAATGTTCATTTATTCTTCTTAGGAAAATGGTTATAATTAATAAAAAATAATTATATAGTTTTAAACTTTAAAAAATTAAAACATAAATTTTTCAAAAAATAGAAACTTAGAAAAGGGACTACCGGGTTAATTACTTTCCTTCTATCTCACTAACCAAATCTTAATGTGTCACATGTACAATCTATCTTAGGAATGATAAGAGAAAATGTCATAAGTTCCTTATTCCCTATTTGACCATAAAAAATCTACTTCTTACAATTTGTTCTTTAAGAATAACATATATGCAAATTATTTTAATTTTTAATTTTTATCTCTTGTTCTTTAAATATTGACCTAAGTTATACAAGATGAAATTTGGCAACATTTATTTATTTTAAAAAAATAAAATAATAATAATAATAATGAAATTTTTTCTCTATGAGAAGAACACAGCACACAGAGCATTCTGCTATGTTTTCTAAAATGCTTTAAGTTAGAACAAAGCAAAGAGTGTAGAGCCATTAAAATAGGTTCAAATCTGTGGGTCAACGTGACCCACCATGAATACGGGCCGGGCAGGCAAAAAAAATAAGACAAATGAGTTGCAATAGCTAAAAATCAACCTGACTCATCTCAGACCCAACTCATACTGGTTTAACTCAGATGGGCCGAGCCAGCCTGTATTCAATCACTAAATATTTATTATTTTAATATTTTATTATTTTACTAAATATTTCTTATTCAACCTATTAAAAATTTATGATTTAAACTATTATATTACATATTGAAATAGAAAATATTTTTCTTGATTTTAAATAAAGACTTAATTAAATAATTAGTTTTAAAATTTTAAGTAATCTCAATTTTTAAAATAATTTTTTTTTATTTTTTGGTAGGTTGGTGGGTTGGCCCGTATAACCCACTAACCCATGGTAGGTCGGACCGGGCTAACAAATTGAGTAAGAAACTTTAAATGAGCTGAGTTGGGTTGACCCGCTTTTCTGATGGGTCAAGGTGGGCTAAGTCATATGGGCCAAACCAACCTGTTTTGAAAGTTATAAAAGAGGGTTTGAATTTCAAGAAAAAGAGAAAAGAAAGGGAGAAAAATGTACAGTATGACGCTCAGTCCAAATAACAATTAGGAATTTGAGAAGAGAGGATGAGTGGCGATCATGAAGAAGAACACTCTCATTCAAACAAACGGATGAGAGTGCTTATATGTTGTTTGCACTTGCCAAGTGTCTTTCTTCTCGTGCTTGTTCCTTCAACTTTCCCCCTTGTTCTTTTTCTAAATGTTATCCCATAAGTTTTGGGTATTTTTATTTGTTTTTTATAAATTCATGTTTTTTTTTAATCATGAGAAAATATGTTTGAATTAATTAAAAAATGTTGTACAAATCTAATTGGTTAAAAAAGCAGTGTAAAAATTTGGATATAATTACAAAATTCTAAATATTTTGATATTTACAGTGTTGCAAAAACCGATTTGATCAATAACCCGGTCAAGGCAGATAATCAATAGATTAGTGGTCGAATAACTCAATCTAACCCGATTTATATATAAAAAAATAAAAAAAACCTTAACATCACAATTTTCACTTTCTACATTTTCAAATTGCATAAAAAATAAAGAAAAAATAAAAAGTAAGAAATGACATCATTTAAAATCATTTTTTAAAGAAAAAAACTAAACTTAACACGACTAGGATCAACTCGGTCCGAGTTACCATTTTTTACTCAAACTAGTCAGTTCAAACTGGGTCAACTACGTTCCTGGTCTTTTAGAAAAACCGGTCCGATTATATGATAGGTCCCGTTCGAACCGATTTTCACAACTATGAATATTCATTTGATTTGTTCAGCATAGAAGTAATATATATATACATATATATATATATATAGGAGGGAATTCACTTACTTCAAAAGTAAGTATGAAAAACTTATTGCTCATCCTATCCATTCATTTTCTTGAAGTCTTATAGTTGAAATCTGATGGTTGAAATGATAAAAAGTAAGTATTTTATACTTACTCTTGGAATGAGTAGATCTCCTCCATATATATATAGACAACACAAACATATATATATATATATATATATATATATATATATATACACACACACATACATATACATATATATATGCACTCTTGTGACTCCAAAGATAATGAAAATCATGATTTTTTTAAAGATCCAAACTAAGTAAGACCTTTTTTTTCTTTTTATTTTGAGGGAGAAAAGAGGGACTAATACTAGTTTTAATTCTATGGTGTTTTATAGTGATACATACAATTTGAAAATTGATAGTGTTAAATAAGTTTGGAATCATCCTCACTTTAAATGCAGACTCATAGAACTAGAATTCCTTTTGCACAAGTTTTAACAGGAACTATAGTTAGTGTTTTCCTGCTTTAATATTGGCCATGTAAATGGTTGTTTGCAATACAGTGATAGAATTCTTGATCCATTTTACAGAGTTCATGGAATGAATGCAATGAATGATTAGTACTGTTCTACAAAATGTTGGGATAATTCTATCATTTGAATAGTTGATGGCAGTTGAATCTGGTGATGAGTCATCGCTTCTAGTAGTTTGTGTTGATAAATTTAGAGATTTGGTTTGAGAGAAATGCAAACTATAGAGATATATGTAAAAATCAATAAAATAATAATAATAATAAATAATGATGAAGATGATAGATAATAATATATAACTATAGTGATTAGTTATTATGCGAAATTTAGTTCCTAATTTTCACTTTTCATGTTTCTTCAAATTAAGTGAAGATGAATTTTCATCTACTAGTACAAAATTAAGTATTATTGTTGCAAGATAATTAATTGAGAAATAACAAACTAAAAGAAATAAAATGCTAAGCAATAAAAAAACATTGAGCAAATAAAAGTAACAAAATGATAAGAAAACAAAAAAAAACATTCAGGAAATGAAAACGTCAAAATGAAAAAATACAGATTTCAATAGACCTTTAAATTAACTTTAATGGAAGAATTTTCAATAAAAATATAGAAAATACTAATGAAGTAAGACTTCAATATTTTTGTGAAGTTGTTAATGAAGTATGCAATTGTTTAGTAGCAAAATCTGAAATTGATTCTCGAGAAAAATATGTAGAGCCGTATAGGGAATTAAGTTTTATACTTTAATATATATCTTTTTAAAATTTCTTAATTTGATTATTCTTTATCCTTATATATAAAAAAGTTAGAATGAAGAGATAAAATGTTAAACAAAGTAATGAGCAAATGACAAAATTAGAACTGAAACAAATACATATACTACATGCTTTTAATAAGCATAATGAGATTAGCTCATTTTCTAAATAAGGAGCTTAGAAGAGGTTATGAATACTGGTGTTTAAAGGAGCTGCTCAGGGGTAACAATGTAACCTCCTTTTTTTTAAAAACAATAACATATTAATAAAAGACGTAATGTATATTAGTAAGTTTAATTTAATTTTTAATTATTTTTATTAAATAAATAAGAATTGAGTTTATAATAAAATATGTGGGTATTGATAATAAGATAGTCTAAAGTTTAAGTTTAGACTTAGTGTTAAAAATCTCAAACCAATGGTTATCCTAGAGTAAATAAAAGAAGCTACGGTACTATGCTTTAGTTTCCATTTCTAACTTTCTCGAGGGAGCTTGAGGACAAGAAACACCCTAACATACAAATCTTCATTCGAGGGGAAAGTCTGAGTGGGAAATTATCTCTCAATAGCATATAAAGGGAATATAGATAGTGAAGCAATTCCTAAGTTTCTATAAATTCACATGCATCCGGTTGGAAAATTGTGAACATTTGAAAATCATAACATGTTTTATACGTGACTTTGATTATTACATTGTTGGTATCAATTCAATTTTTACTACTACAAAAAAGGCTTTCTGAAAGGCATGTTTACATCAATTATGTTATAAATTTTGTAGGAAAACTCACAGTTGCGACATTGTAATTTTTTGAAAGATCGTAAAACATTTCTTAGAAATAATTGTTTTAAAGTTTTTAATTTTAAAACAATTATCTTGAAAAATGTTTTACTAGGATAAATTTATTTTCTCCCTACCCTTGTGACTCCTTGATTTACTTTTTTCTCCAAATCCCTAATCAAATTTTTTCTTTCAAGACTCCAAATCCTTCATCTTCTCAACTAGGGTTCAACGTGAATGAAGATGTGTGTCCTCTCCGATGTGTTTTTACTCCCATTTGTGCCTACCACAAACATGTTTTGTTGAAACTGGAGACACCACACCATTGAAAACTTCTCTCTCTCTCTAACTCTCTGGCACTTACTTCCTAGGGTTTCTTTCAATCGCATCTCAATTTCGTAACTTCATCTCTAACTCTCTCTTGGTTTGTCAAGGTGGTCAATCATGGCGTTCCCTTGGAGTTCATGACCCATTTGGAGAATCAAGCTCTCGATTTTTTTGCATGCAACCCTAGTGTCTAAAGACAAGGCTACTCATCCTTACCCTTATGGCTATGAAAGCAAAAGAAATGGCAACAGTTATATCATATATCCCAAAACACTTCTACTTTTTTAGCAAAACCCACAAATTTTTAGGTATTTATATATATCTTTAAAAAAAATGTCTCGTGGTTTCTATTTATTTGCCTTTTGTTCTCAATGTTCATTTTAAAATTTAAAGAAATCACGTAGACATGTTTTCTTTTCTTACAGGGTGTTTATTATAGGTTTGTTATGGAGGAGTACATAGGGGCACTGAAGAAGATGTGTTGTGAAGCGGTGGAACTAATGGCTAAGGGGTTGAAGATAGGAGCAAGAACGAGCTTAGCAAATATAAAGGGTTGAAAGAAGTGATACTTGCTTGGGGGTGAATCGGTATCGGGCATTTCTTACTCTAGTAACTTGATTGTTATTATTATTATGGCCTTTCAGTCTTCCTTGGTCACTAATGGGATTTTCTTAAGCAACCAATTTATATGGCTATATTTTTTCCTGATATGCTTGAAGAAGGGATATCCTGATCGGTAAAGTTGTTTTGTGAATGCATTTTATAATGAATTTGAAGGAAAATCTACATATGGTTCCCAATTTAAAATAAGCTATCACTATGAGCTAAAAGAAAAGGTATCATGAAATTAATTCAAGGATTAAAGTTGGAAGGAAGCATTCCTTGTTGTGGAGTCCTATTTCGCAGTTTCAGCTCAATTAGGTATATATGTTGAAGTTCATAGTTATGGTTTATGATTCCTTTAATAGTTTATAACTTTGAACTATTTTTTCATTGCAGATTTGAAAGCTTGAGATCAAGAGGTTTTAGTACATACATTATATATAATAAATTAATAATAATAATAATAATAATATATTATTATTATTATTATTATTATTTTGGTTTGATTTAAAGTTATGGGTGGATTCTTAAAATAAAAGTATTGAGTTTGTGAGTTTCTAGTGGTTTTATCATTTTTTTATGTTTTTAATTCATAAAGCAATATAAATAATTCTAATTAAAGTAATTGAAATAAACATGCATATATTATGAGTTAAAAATTAAGATAATTATTTATATGGTTGGTCTTTCGACGTTCAATAGTGTTAATTAGAATTACTTTATGTCAATTTCCTCCATGTTGTCTAGGTCTCTTAATGTCAATTCTATTTGATTTTGTAAATTTGATATTTTTTTAATCATATGTACTTATGATTAAAGTGGAATTTGAATTTATTTTAATGTTAAATGCTTAAAGTTAAGCAATTTTATTTTTAATGTTAAAAGCTTAATAGTTAAGAAATTTTGGGCTTGTAACCTTATATCGTGGTGGTGGTGGTGTGTTTACTGCTTTATATTTTTCTTTTCGAAAAGCACTCACTTTGATTCTTAAGTCTATTATGTTTTCCTTTCTGTGGGTATTGGTGTTTTCTAGGTGGCGACAATGTTAAGTCTAGTTAGAAATAGACTGATGGGAGATTTCAAGAGGCTACAGCAAGAGCCACTTGTAGGAATCAGTGGTGCTCTCAAGATAACAACATAATGTTAAGTTAAATGATGGTATGTTAAGTTAAATTTTTGTCACTTTATTACAATTAGTTCTGCAGTGTTATTGAAAATTTTAATCTACAGGGTAAAGGAGGTGAAGAAGCTTTTGTTAAAAATAGGAATTCCAATTAATGATTATTCCTAAATGGTTATATGTAAAAGGCAATTAAGATCTGAAATAATGTGTACTTTTGACACTTTTTAGATAATAATAGTGATGATAACAATCACATCATATTTTTATTTTTCATGTAGGTTTTTTGTGATTTTGAAGAAATATCTACAAAGGTTCCTGAAGGAAGTTGTACAAAATGGACAACATTTTTTTTTAAATTAGAAATAATTAGTCTTTAGGATGAATTAAAATGTTTTTGGACTTAGTAAAAGATAGGTTATTTATAGTTATTTGCTTTTGACACATTAGTTTTAGGACATCTGAATGAAACAAGTTCAAATTTCATGTATGTTTGAACAAGATTTTCATTTTATATATGAAATATTTTAGATTTATTTTTATCAATATATTTATGCTTTATGTTTGTTTGTTGATTGCATTGAAATAATTTATAAATATATATTAATCAAATTTGATGAAAGTTGTGTAATCCTAATAAGCATATTTATAATTAACAGGTTTTGAGATATGTATAAATATAAATATAATATTTATATATATAGAAAAAAGTACTTTAAAATAATTACATTTACAATGCTTATTAAAAAAATGAGGTAAACTTTAAAACTTTTTTTTTTGTAAAAGTGATTTAAAAAAAGAACTGTTTACATTTTCTTATGAAAAAAGTGATGTAGGAAGATATACTTTTTAAAACATTTAAGAAAATGTTTTATTGAATTGATTTTCTGTGACAAGAATTGAATTTATTGGGTTGACAATATATTATTTGGAATTGTGGTGTAATGCATATAATTGGAATACATAATGAGGATATAATTATGATGTTAGTTACGAGCAATACAGTTGGGTAACTTAGTCTTTGATAATATGTTTGGTGGGATACATTGATGTTAGGGACACAACTGAGGTTAATGTAATCCATAGTATCAGATATGCAATGGGATATTTCTGTTGATATTAGACATGCGAGGTTGTGACCCTTCTAAACAAAAAACACAAGTATTCAATTGAATAAAGGAGAAAAAAGTTGGGAAAGAAGGTGACCAACAACTCACAGTGGAAGAGAATGAGAGACAAGAGAGTGTTTGACAAGGTTTATGTTAGACTTGCAAGTGAAGAGAAATATGAGGCAAAAGCTCAAGAGTCCAAATAACTAAGCATTTCACAAAGACAAAAAATTAATTTTTTTTAATTTAATATAAAAATTTTAAAATATAATAATAATAATAATAATAATAATAATAATAATAATAATAATAATAATAATTGGATCGGTTCGGTTTGATTTGGATTTTAAATCTAATCCGTTAACCAAACTAAACTTAATTGATTTCCATAGGTTTAGTTGATTCGTTTTGTCCGAACACCTAGTGTTAATACTTTGGTTGAAGACATTATTATAGGACTGCTAAAAGAAAGAGAAAAGGCCATGTAGTATTAGAGTTTGGCAGCAACAATGCCAGAACATGAGGCTGAAATTTTTAAAAAATTAAACCAAATATGAAAATAGATATTCCCAATAAGTACACATTTCGAGACATCTTGCTAGATTCATTGAAACAACAACACCTAATAAACTAAATTATTTTCTAAAGAACCCAAATTATTATTTACACTATTTATTTAAATATGACAAAAAATTTAATTAAATCTTTAAAGTAGAGAAAAATTAAATGAACGAACTCAGAAACAGTGTATTTTCTAGGTTTCTAAATTTTTGTAGGATAAGTTTTTAATTATATGTAAAAGCTTAAATATTTACATATGATCCTGATATATTAACGTTATTAACCAAAATTACAATTTTTTTAAAAAATGATACTAAATAATTTATTGCATAGACAAATAATTTAAATAATTTATTACATATATAAATATTTTCTAGATTAGATAAATGATTTCAATATGATACGAAATATTTTTGGACAAATTTAACTCAAAACAAATATACTACTGTTTTGCATGTTTCTGTTTAACGTTTATTTGGTGTTGACTATTGTTACGTGGTTGTATAAAAGCATGAAAAATTTGTGCTGAAAGCTAATGGAGGATCCATTGTTGTGCATAATAAGTATTACAGGACGTGGTTGTTACTTCATGAGAAAACATTCGTATTTAGGGTTTAGTTCAAAATGTAAAGGATATAGTTTCAACTTTTGTTTAGATAATTGGATAACAAAAATTAGGAATTTTTTAGGAGTTAGTAGTTTTTTTAAAAAAAGTTAGATAACAATAAGTAGATTAGGAAAGGTAGTTTAGATTGAATTTATGCAAACTCAAGATTCAATCTAATCATTATACACCGGGTTAAATTGAGTTAGGTTTTTTTCCCATTAAACTCAATCTAACTCAATCCGTCCGGGATGGAGAGTTGGATTGGATTAATTAGGTCATAATTATAAAGAATATTTTTTTAAGAAAATTAATTTTAATAATATTTTTTGTTAGCTTTTTCAAGATATTTAGAAAAAATAGAGTATATAATTGTTATAACATAAATATAAATAAGAAATTATAGTTACAACTTACAAATTAAAACTAAAAAAAATTAAAATTAATATATAACTAAATTTTCAGCAATAATAGCTAAATAAGCATTTGTCCACAATAAAAATAAACACAGGTTGTCCAAGCTCATCAATCCATAAAAATAAATACAAACTACATATATAATTTGTCCAAATTAACAAAAAACATGATATCAAAAGAAACACATAACAAAACACATAATTTAAAATAATAATAATAATAATAATAATATATAATAATAATAATATATAATAATAATTTAATATTATGCTTAAGTTGGGTTGAGATATATTTCATGTTCAACTTACTGAACTCGTCACCCAATCCGTAATGAATTGGGTTGAGTTAGATTTTACGCAATCACAAGTTATATAGTTACCTTGTTTGAGGAATAAGCAAAGTTAGATAGTTACCTTGTTCATTTGTTCTAGTACTTTGTACATATACGAGATGGTGTATGAGTTGAGCGCACTGATCTTAGAGGAGGAGTTATATATTGAGTGGGTGGTTGCTTATGCTAGATATGGGGGATCTCGTATATAGGATTTTTGGATATTTTGGAATCTTAGGAATGTGATTAGGATTATGTGTAACATCCTAAAAATCTATTGATGTAATTGTTATCTATCATTGTCTAAATTTTCAATTCAATTACATATATGCTCAAATATTAAAACCTATCATAGAATTATGTAAACTCACTTCCTAAGTACCTCGCCCAGCGAGTAATGTCACCTAGTGAAGAACCTTAGTATCTCGTCTAGATACAAATGTCGGCCAGCTAGGACTCACTTTCCAGTGAAGGAATGTTGCTCAGCGAAATCAATCGCTCAACAAAAGACCCATAAAAACTTTAAAATCAAATAAAAAAGAAACTATATACTTTCCAGATATGAAAGATTTTTTAAGTCTATTAATTTTAAGATCTTATTTAAACATCAAACATACATGTGTTTTAATGTTAATTTATGATTATAGTCCATTTATTTTCTTTTTGCGATTTTAGTTCATCTATTTAAAAATTGGTAATTTTATGATTTTGATTATAGTTTTTTATTTTAGTCTCTCAATTTTTATAAATTTATAAATTTAGTACTTTCACGTACATTACTAAAATGATATTTAAAAATATAGTGACTAAAATTACAAAATTTAAAAAATATAGCGAATAAAATTTTCAATTTTAAAAATATATATTTAAAGAAAAATTACAATAGGCATTTTTTATTTGGTTATAATTTCAGCGGTATCTTTATTTTAAGAATTTAAATTTTATATGTTGAAAATTTAAAGAAATTTTATATTATTAATTAATAAAATATCATACTAAAAATAACTTTAAAGGTAGTTATTAAAAACAACAAATTCTATATATGACAGTTATTCACAATAATAATAAAAATACTTAATTTCATTTTTCCTTATTTTAATAATCTCCAAAGTTTATTAAGTTGAAAGTTTTAATCGTTAAAAATTAATGTTGATAGTCAAAGACTTGACTATTAAAAATCGACATTAATTACATGTGTTATACAAATATTAATATTAATCATGACATTAACCAATAATCATTTTAAAATAGAATAAAAAAATGTCTTGATTTTAAGATAAAAAAGAAAATTCACTAATGTAATAAAATAAAGGATAAAAAGTAAGATTAAACCTAATAATAAATTGTATAATTTTTATTAGAAGCAATATTTTTTTTTATCAGAAACAAGTGCTAATGGTAAGAGCACTTTTTTAATAATAATTGAAACTATGAATAAGTATGCAAAGTTGTTGTCAGAATTAGACTATGTGAGAATTATTTTTCTAACTTATTTTTAAAAGCATGTAATATGATTTACTCAAAATATTTTAAACTTTGTATTTTAAGAATTATTTTTTAAAACATGTAATGTCTTTAGGTGTCATTATTCAAGGGAACATGTAAGTTGAATAAATTATGTTAAAAAAAAGTGGGAGAAAATTTATTTTAAAACAGTACAATTGAGATTTCTAGTCAATGTAGACAATCCATTGTTTAATTTGAGATAGTAACAGGTATTCCTACTTATTATATCCTCCAAATAAAAGAAGTAAAAGCGATTTAATTCCAAGTCAATACGTACCCTATTTCCACAGCTAGTTGTCCTTTCATTTGATAAAATGTTTTTCATTTTTACCTTTATTTTTATTCTCTAAAATCTGTTTTCATTTTTAAACTTTCAACATTCAGAAAATATATTTGTTTTCATTTTATATTTCTATTTTAAAAAATAATATTATTAAATTTAGTCAATTTTAGCAAAAATATTATAAATTATTTACATATATAGTTTAAAATCCATTATATATTATTTTTTATATAATTACAATGTTGTTATTAAGTTTTTACATACTGACAACTTTTGAAAACACTTAAAACAAATTTTTTCTATTTTCTATTTTTAGTTACTTTCTGAAAATGTTTTTAGTAAAAATGTTTTCTAAATTGTAACTGTTCTTACCGGAGTTTGGCAGAACCGGTGTCCTCTCAACCCTACGGACTTCAGGCCTCTCGGAGACAGGTGTATAGTTGCAAAAGGGACTCCGACGTCCAAGTCAATGAGGGAGTGAAAGGATAGAGAGAAGAGTATGAGAGTTAGATACCTGATGGAGGCTATGGTGCCTCCCTTTTAAGGAGGCTTCAAAATGTGGTTCCATGTTACCTTATTTAAAGAGTTCCTAGTTACCTTTTTTATGCAGATGGGTTTTTCGTTTAGGCCTTTGCCTCGGGGATGAACTGGTGTCGTGGACGACGTGTTGGGCTCGAGGTGCTAGAGTTGGAGGTGTTCCGAGATGGTTGTCAGGTTATTAGTGTTGTGGCTGAGGTGTTAGGCCCCGAGGGTCGAAGTTTGAGGTGTTCTGAGATGGTTGTCAGGTTGAGAAGGATGTTGGAAGTTGAAAAGGCAATACAATGGTTTTTAAGCTTACGTGGGAAGTTTGCTCGATATTTGGGATTTCTGGTGTGACAGTGTGCCTGCGTTCAAGAAAATTGCTTGTAGCATTTGTCTGTGTGGTGCTTGCCTTAGTTTGGTCACACATTGCTTGCCCTTCTTGCATGTCCGTCTAGAACTAGTACATTGTTTCCCTTTTTATCTGGGCTTTGTTTAGCATCTAGGATGTCTTCCGAAAGTTTAGGGTTTTCTGTGGGTGAGAGCAAGAGTTCTTCTGAGGGCCTTTGAGGATCTATGGTGGAGAAGAAGGTAGAGGATATGAGTAAGGGCAGTGAGACATAGTCATCGCTAGGTTCGCTAAGTCTTCTGGATGAGGCAGAGTTTGAGAAGATGTTGGAGAATCCATTTGCTGGTTTGGATGAGAATGCGGTGGTTGGTGGCACTAGTGTTGGGGAATTTTTGGCTGACGCCACGACAGTTGCGCTATGTAGGGTTTTTAGTGGATTAGATGAGTCCAGGGGCACATCAAGGCGTCGTTGGAGGCTAGTGCTGTCAGACAGCGAGGAAGAGGACACCCTTACAGTGACCGAATCATGGCGAAGGATAAGAAGGCAAGTAAGGGTAGGAATAGAGATAAGAATGTGTTGCATCCGATTATTTAAGAAGGGTATGAATGGGTCTCGGAGGAAGTGGGGTTGTATCCTAGTGTTATGGCGACTTAGGAGGATCTGGTGAGGCTTAGGGTTGAGCTGAACATATGTTCTGATATGGACAGACCAGATTAGGTGTTGATGCAGCCCTATGGGGCTAGAGAGAGGATATATTTTAGGGTTGCAGAGGAGGAAGCTCCGTTTATCTGCATGTCGACTGACCTCTTTTGCCATAATGCAAAGGTCATGCTTATTTTCATGGATTTCCAATGCGAGGTGCTGACTGAGCTCAGTGTGGTGCCAACCTAACTTCATCCTAGTAGTTAGGGTTTCCTGAGCGGGTTTGAGATCCTGTACAAGGTGCTTTGGATTGTGCCAACGGTGAACAAGTTTCTTTATTTTTACTAAGTGAAGGACGGGGAAGAGTCCAAGGTGGGGTAGGTGTCGATGACCAAGTGTCAGTATAGTGCACTATTTACCCTACTGAATGTGTCGTGAAAGAGCTTCAAGTTTAAATTTTTCAAGATTCGGGCGAACTCAAGGTATGCCGACCATTGTGACTTATTTTTTAAGAAAGATGGGTGCACTCCTCGATTCCCGTTGTACTGGAAAGCGCATCCTCGTTGATTCAAGTCCAAGCTCGAGCACCTATTGATTCTAGAGGATAAAAAGGATATTGTGGTGATTAGCTTATTTCTCAAACGGATGTGTGTGAAGCGGTTCTGAATTTAGAGTACACCGTCGATGTAGATAGTGCTTTGAGTAGTGAGTGTCTGACTTTTTATATATGCTTAGAAACTTTACTGAGGTTGTTAAGGGATTGGTCTTCATCATATGTCTTGGCAAGTATTATGAAGGACTTCAATTTCGCAACGATGAGGGTCGTCGTTTCTGTTACCGAAAAAGGGAAAAGGGTCAAGACCCTGGAGGAGCTGATGAGGAGGAAGGGTGGGAAGAGGAAGGATGCCCCTGCAATCCCCCTAATCCAAAGAAGACTCAGGCTGACCCTCCTCGCCCCAACGGTCAAGTGCCTGACCCAAGCGGTGCTCTAGTGGTACCAAGGTCAGAGGTGCCAACTTTTGTAGTGCCGATCAACACCTTTCCTTCCCCTGTTGTCGTAGTTTCTATGTCCTCATCCTCCCCTAGTGGTTCAAGTATGTCTTGGTTTGGTGGTGTTAGTAGTGTGTTAGTTGTCTAACATTTGCTTTTCTGTTGTTTGCTTAGGGTCTTCTACACCTCGCCGATGTTGTACGTGTACCATTACCACAAAGAGGGGTGGCCCGCCTTGACCACTGCATCATCACACCCGAGGTCACCTCGTTGTGGAGTGTCGAGCTGACATTGGCGCATGTGATGTCTAATATCGACTTCTCTCAAAAGAGGATCGAGACATGATGGAGTTTGTTGGGGCTGAGTGGTCGCTGGACTCGGCTGAGGTCTTCCTCTTTCAGTCCATAGTGACCATGCGCTACTGCAAGAACAAGATAATGGATACTGAAAAGAAAATGAAAGTGCATGTCGAGGAGAGGAAGCAGATGGCTGAGGAGAGGAAGAGAATGGCCAAAGAGGCTAAGGCGGTTGTTGATGTTGTCGTGTAGGTGAGGATTGTCCTGAAAGTGAAGTAGGATAAGGTAATAAGATGTATATTATTATTAATATTCTTGTTGTTATAATTAATTCTTTACGTTTAGTTTTATTTGTCATTAGTTTTAAAGGTAAACTTTATATGTTATAAAATTATTATTTATTAGTTACTATTATTTTTTATATTTTTTCATTCTTATCTACTATTGTGACAACGAACTGAATTTTCATATGCTACTAATTAATTTTTAAGTTTATTTAAAATAATTAAAAAGAGAATATTAGTATTGATAATAATACACTAATATTATATACTCTACAAATATGTAATATTCATGATACATAATGAATATTCCTTTTTTTCAGATCTAAGAATAAAAAATCATAATATATAATTTTCTTCCTCTTCATCCTATTATTTGATACATATTATTGTTATTATCAAAAAGTATAATTTCATCACAAAAATTATTTCTGTAAAGCTGTACAAATTTTAATTTATTTGCGTAGAAAGTATTTTAATTCAACCCTAAATCACAATAATAGTTTTTTTTATAAAAAAATGTTACAAAAAAATCACAATAACATTTATGTTAGAAAACATAATTTTTTAAAAATAAAAATTAAATATAAATATTTTTTTCATCCTGGATTTACCGGTACGAATTAAATTCAGAATAACTAAAATATTTATAATCATATAAATAAATTAATTTATCTTTAATATATGATTATTTAAATTTTAATTATTTTTTATTATAGAAATTAAATAATAATTACTGAAAAATTAATTATATTATATTATTCGATTTTCTACAATAAAAATTTGAATAATATGAAAATTATATTGTAGATAAATGTTCATATTATTGAAATTTTCTAATTATTTAAAATTTAATTTTATATATAATTAATTTTGCATATTTTATTCATATTATAATAAAGTAAGTATTTTGTTTTTGCAGCTATTTTACTCTTATATGTAATTCAATATTTATTTAAATATATATAAATATATCATTCTCATTATATGAGTAGTTTAATTGTTTATTAGTGATGAATATGATCAAACTAAATCAACGGCTATTACGAAAGTAAAACTTCAATTAACGACTATATAACTGAATTGTTAATTTTGTTAACAAAGACAAATTTCACTTATTTTTAAAATTAAGAGACCAAAATCAATTATTTTTGTAGATAATAAAACAAAATTGAGTGTATTTTTTATATACCAATAAAATCATATTTAATAAAAACCATAACATAATGCATTTTGCACATTCTAATAAAAACTTACTTCCTTTGTTTCAAAACTATTAAAATAAGAAAAATAAAGATGAATAATAAAATGAAACCATCTATAATTTTTGGGATATTTCTCTACATAGTATTTCTAAGATCAAGATAAGGTCATATTTAAGATTTTCAACCTAAGATAAGATAATATCAAAGATAGAATGATATTTAAGATTCTGAACACTTTTTCTCAAGCTAGAGTTCACTAAGCATTCAACTTGTTATAAAAAGTAAATAATAAAATAAATAAACCAAAATTGATCGAGTTATTTGGAAAGACAATTCAAGGATGTTACAAAAGTTAGAGAATATTGCTTGAAAAATAACATTACCATTCATGGAACATCCACCTGCCTAAGAAAATCCATGACAAGCAAAATAAGTTCCAACTTTCTTAAAATCAACATTTAAAGGCTTCAAACCAATATTTGTGAAGACACAAAAGCATTTAAACTAAGAAACATGCTAGAAAAAGGTTGGAAAAGGAAAATGCCAGGTAGCGACAAACAAGTATTTTGTCAAAACATGAGTGGTAAATAGAAGGCGACTGACAACACAACAATAGTGGTAGCAGTCATCGTAAAGATGATCGAAATAGGATTTTGGCAAAAATAAGTTGCAACAGACAAAAAAACCTTAAAAACATAGTTGTGAATATTGGCTCGGATAAATTGGTTTTCCTGAGAGACTGGGCATGCAGGTTGCTAGGCTTGAATCGGTCGTGTCAAGTAAAACTGGTGACCTGGACCAGGTTGACCAGAGTCGAGTTGAGCTTGTATTTTTTTTTTAAAAAAAAATTAAAAGATTTCATTTTTATTTTCTTTTCTTTTTATGCAATTTGCGAATGTAGGAAGTGAAAATTACTATGTTACTTATATATTTTATATATACACCAAATTAAACTGGTCTAAGCGGTCTTACCACTAATCCATTGACCCACTGCCTTGACCAGACCAGTTTTCACAACACTGCTCAAAGACAAATATATATATATAAACATATTGAGGCAAGAAGTGAAAAGTTTGAAAATAGTAGCCTTGTAAGGATGCCTTTTCAGTATTTTTGACTCTTACGTCTTATTCAAAATGGTGAATTTAAGAACTAACCAAATCGATTTGTAAAACGTGTTAAAAGTTATTACACATATATTAAAAATACATATTTAGTTTATATATAATGTATCATAAACTGAATATTTGTAAAATAAATACTGTTTAAAAACTTTAATCTATGTGTAAATCATTTAACTTATACATTTCATTCAAAATAACCTTATTTATTATTTACAATTTTTTATATTTTTTTAACTAAATTTATATTCTAATGAAATACTTTTTTACAATATTTTTACTGAGAGAAAGTATAATGTTCCATTATAAGTTATTTGTAAAATTCAAAGTTATCAATACTTTATTAAAAAAAGTTTTAACTACTCCATTGCATATTAGGGTAAAATAAAAAAATAATGCATGATTACATATTTAGAATTCTTAAAAACAATCAAATTTTTTAAGAAAAATAATAAATTAAAAAACTAAATCAGCAAAAGTTATAAAATAAAGAGTATTTACTTTCTTAATTAGCATTCTTATAAGAACAATTCTGAGAGCACCAATTAACATTTTCCTTTAAAAGAATGAATATTGCTATTTAATATCAATAGTAAAAGTACAAAATACACAAAACCTGCAAGTGTCGTTATATTTTTTAATTAAAAGTTTTAAAAACATATATATGTTAATGGAATAAACAATGCTATTTCATTTTAAAGATGAGAACAAATGTATTACGAAAAATAATAATCATGTATGAATGTAAATGCTATTTGAAATATTTTTATTAGATAAAATAAAAAATAGATGTTGGTAATAATCATGGAAAGTAAAGCCCACACCTTAATAGGGTTGGACAAACTCTGACTCAACCAATTTGTGAAAAAAAATTTGATATTCGGTCGATTTTAGATGGGTTGATGAGTTAAAATGGTTTCCAATATGGTTAGAAACATGTTAGGGCAAGCAGGTGTGGGTATGGCTTTTACAATCTATCGATACCCAACCCAATCCGCCTATAATATAAATATATATATATATATATATAAAATTTTAGTTTTAAAATTAATAATTCTCTTGATTTTTATTTTCTTAAATAATTAATACTAATTAGACTTATAGAAAAACACGTATCTAATATATTATTTTTGTAATTTTTCTCAAACCAATTGTAGAAACATTAATTGTTTAACATTTATCTTCTTTAATCAAAATATATATATATATATATATATTATGTAATTTTTTACTCTAAAACATTTTTTAAGATTATGACATCATTTTTTTTAACTTTTGGATTCTAATTTTAGTTTAAAGTTTATAATTTTTGCAAAAAAAAAGAGTGATAAATCAAAGTGCAAACTATGTGAACCCAACCGACTCAATCCATAATCCGTTAACCCACACAATCAAATGGTTAAAAATGGACAAACAAATTAAAATGATAGATTGATTCATCTTAAGTCAAATTGCTCAAAATTCAATCGACCAACTCGTTGTCTAACCGTACATCGTAACATGCAAGTCTGTGTCTGGTTTCCACAATTACCAACTATAGTCTGCACTCTTATTAATTACTTGCTATTCTCATTCTTTAAGAGCAAATTCTCCACCTTATAAGTTGTAGGGTGGCTTAGGTCTGACAGAGTATCAAATATCCTTATCATGTTATATAAGTTATAAGATATTTATTGGTAAAATCAATAAAAATTTATTAATTTTATATATTGTTAGAATGTTATTTTTATTTAATTTAGCATAACAAAAAAATTAAATTTACTTAATATAAGATTAATTAATAATAAAATATTTATCTTTTATTAATTATATTATTGTTAGTAAATAAATAGATACTAATATTTTAACAGTAAAAAATATTTAACTACATGTGTTATTTTTTATTTGATGATTATTATTATGAAGCCATATTTCTTCTTGTAATAAGTAGTCCTCCTCATTGATAGTACACTAAACTTTAAATAGAACTAAAAACTTTGATAATTTTTATTTATTTATAGCCGACTCTATTAATTAGTACAAAATAAAGGATATTACACATTGCTTTACACAAGAGATGAGTGTGAATGACATGTATGTAGTCTTTTCCATAGCTGGGTAGAAGGAAATGATGGTTTAAGGTATGGTAATTAAAGTTTGCACATCAAGCTTGCAACTTATGAAATTTTTCAATAGTAGTAGAAAGAAAATATGTGGAATATCTCACACTCTCACTTAGAAAGGAAATTTTTCCATTAAAGGTGACAAATGAGAGGTTTTTTTATATATACTAAAAGAAAACAAAATTTATCAAAACTACTTAATTGAAGAAACGTTAAGTGGATAACCATTATCTTATTTTAGAAATAGAAAAATATTTATGTAATTTTATAAATATTAAATAAAAATTATATAATAAAAATAAAAATATATAAAATAAAAATATCACAAAATCATTTATTAATTTATTATTAATTAATCAAAATTTATTTTGCTGAATAAAAAATATAATTTATCATGTCTTATAACAAAAAATTATTCACAATTTTAAGAAAATAAATGCATGAAATTGCACATAATAAATATTGAACATAAAGAGAGAGAAGAAAATGTGAATATATAAAAGTAAAAGACTTCTGCTCTTATAAAAATATTATTTTTGCCGCTTGTGATTTTTATTACAAATGTCATGAAGGTAGGAACAAAAGCATGACTTTTAATGTGTAAGGTTGTAAGAAATTCACTCGAGAGTCATGGATGTTAGTTGACACAGGATGCTAAGACTCATAAAGAGCTTTACAACTCTATTATGTTTGCCATGTAACATATTGGTTTTTTCCTTAAATAAATTTTTTGTCTCAAAAATTTTTAAAAAAAAATCATTTTTAATTCTTAAAATTTAAAATTATTTTATTAGTTTCTGAATTACTTTTAGTCATTTTTCTTCAGTAAACTTTGTTAAAAAATCATTAACAGATAACATGTTTTTGTACTCATAAATTAGTCTCTTTCTCAACCTTAACCCCCTTAATATTCAATTTCACATCCAATATAGTCAAATACACTGAAACTTATAAACAGACAACATTAATAAAAAAATAAATTAATTTCAACACTAAAAAATATTTTTGAATTTTAAGGATCAAAAATAATTTTTGGTAAAATTTTAGGAAAAAAACCTATTTAAGCCATTTTTTAATTGCTCAATCTTGTTGGTTAGTATTTGTTGAAATGCTATTTTTATTTAAGTTAGCCTGACAAAAAAAAAATTAATGTTACTTAATGTAAGATTAATTAATAATAAAATATTTATCTTTTATCAAATGATATTACTATTAGCAAATAGTCGGATACTAATATGTTAATAGCAAAAAATATTTAACTAATTGTGTTATTTTCTATTTGATGATTGTGAAGCCATATTTCTTTTGTAGTCAATTGTCCTTATTCAAACTTAAATAGATACTATTAAACTTTGATAACTTTTATTGTAGTCCGATTCTTTTCGTAAAAAAATAAAGACATTACTTTCTTCCTATGTGAGCATAGATGTGGCTAGGTGTTAGAAGGAAATGATCCTTTAAGGTATCATAATAAATGTTTTAGTACAAAATGGATTTTTTATTCTTTCATTTGCTCAAAATAGTTTATATAGTTGAAAAATCTAAAAGCAATTAAAATAAAATTTACCACAAAATTACATCAAATTAATTCCATAATATAACAAGTAATTGAATTTTTTTT
Organism: Psophocarpus tetragonolobus; assembly: GCA_037954015.1. Lineage (NCBI taxonomy): Eukaryota > Viridiplantae > Streptophyta > Magnoliopsida > Fabales > Fabaceae > Psophocarpus > Psophocarpus tetragonolobus. Next base: position 36,509,486 of record CM075691.1, on the reverse strand, counting down.
TTTAAAAAAATTAAAAATTAAAAATCTTTAAAAATAAAAAAAATACTTTAAAACCAAATAAAAAAGATAAGAAGGATTTTTTAAGCCTAATTGATTTTAAGATCTTATTTAAGCATCAAACATACATGTGCTTTAATGTTAAAAATATATAAATTTTGATTTATAATTTTAAATATTTATGATTTTAGTCCATTTATTTTCTTTTTGTGATTTTAGTTCTTAAAACATTGACCATTAAAATTTGAAAGAGTTTACTATTAAATATTAACATTAATTACATGTGTCATACACATATTAACATTAACGAATAATCATTTTAAAATAGAATAACAAAATGTCTTGATTTTAAGATAAGAGTTTAAATGGTGTACACTGTTAGTGTAAAAAATTTTTACACTGACATTCAATCATGACTTTTCATTTATGTGATTTTTAAAGTACTAATGAGTAAAGTCAACAAATTTACTATGAATGAAGGGTTGTGATTGAATGTCAGTGTAAAAATATTTACACTCACAGTGTATATTAATTAAACTCTTAAGATAAAAGGGCAAATTTTACTAATGTAATAAAATAAAGGATAAAAAGTGAGATTAAACCTAATAACAACTTGTATATTTTTATTAGAAGCAATATTTCTTTATTAGAAACAAATTTTAATGGTAAGAGCACTTTTTTTCATAACTATTGAAAGTGTAAATAAGTACGTAAAGCTGTTGTTAGAATTAGACCATGTGACAAGGAGAATGGTGTGTGAGAATTATTTTTCTAACTTATTTTTAAGAAATGTAATATGATTTATTCAAAATATTTTAAACTCTGTATTTTAAGAATTGTTTTTTAAAATATGTAATGTCTTTAGGTGTCATTATTCACATACAGATATCACACTCTTCTTTTTCTCAAATCTATGTTAAAAAAAAGTGGAAGAAAATTTATTTTAAAACAGTACAATTGAGATTTGTAGTTAACGTTGGCAATCCATTGTTTAATTTGAGATAGTAGCAGGTATTCGAATTTATTATATCTCCAAATAAAACAAGTAAAACTAATTTAATTCCAAGCCAGCACAAACCCTATTTCCACAGCTAGTTTAGTGACTCAGTGACGTGTGCCTATTTTCACACACCTATCTAATAAATAGAAAACTACAAGATTCCCTTCTACGTGTTTTTTCCTTTTCTCACTTGTAAATACTGTTTAAGAGGTACTACTAGTCTTTCATTTCTAAAAACTGCAAGGTACTGCTAGCATTTAAAACAAAATTTACCAAAATTTGTCATGACATAACAATAATTGAGTTCCAAATTTTGCTTCTAACAAAAATGATGTAATAAAGAAAAAGAAAGAGATAAGAAGAAAATAATGAGTAGTAAGGTTGGTAGAATATTGTTGGTGCTACAAAAGAATAGTAATCCTGTTTATGTATCCCCTAGAAATAAAAATAAAAAATAAAAACAATCTAATGCAAAGTAGCAGATTTTACATTCATAAATGCTAACCAATAAAAACAATTTAATGCAAAGGGTAGCAAATACCTTCTTAATGATCAAATATAAGCCAAATCTGTACCATTTTTTCACAATCAATTATAGAAATCTGACAACATTTTTTACGATGATTTCCCCCCAAAAACAAAAAAACAGATGTTGGTAATAATTAGGTTTGACACGGTTAAATATTCTTATCATTTCCACTTTTAAGTTTTAACTCTGAAATAAATTGTTGTAATTTAGCATAGAGATAAAGTAAGGAATGATTGTCTTGATTTTTTCTCAACTGACAAAAAAAACTGGATAATGATTTTGTAGCACAATGTAGACTTTGATAAGTTGCTGGAAACTTTTAAAATATATTTTAATATATACATGATTTTAATTTAATATATAAATTTTAAAAAATAATACATCTTGTTCTATTGAGTTAGTAAATTATCAAATTAACTATTTTATTCAAAGCTTGTAAAAAAACTATTTTATTCAAATTAGTATTTCATTGTGTAATGATTATATATTTTTTTACTTATGTAATGGTGGTTAAGAAATAACATTCTAGTCTTGTAACTTGGTTCATCTTATAACACGACCCAAGGACCCATTACCTGCTCCCCACCACAAAATCCTACGCCTCACTATCGTGACCGTTGGTGCAAACCAAAGCATCATCAGGCACCAGGACCCGCTGATCGAACGGTCTAGATTCATCGAAGACGCTCTTCTCTTCGTAACCCGATGCACTCGCTCTCTTTCTCATTGATTTCAATCATTCTTTTCTGTTTCATTTCATTCTCTTGGATTCGCTTCTCTCTGACAAAAAAGGAAGCTTTGCACTTTGCATAAATAAACAACAACACTCTCTATTTCAACTAGCTCAGGTTTTTTCTCCTTCCACTTTCTGTTCTATATTCTATTATATGTTGTATTTCGATTCTGCTATCAATTGAATTTCGCTTTGGTTAATTCAATTCCATGTTTGCGTAATCGCTAACCTCACTGCTCGTTCTTCGTTGTCGTTGTTACTGTTTCGTTGTTCAATTCGATGTTTGTTTGTTCATTTGATTGTTGTGTTTTCTAATTTTGTTCAGCTTTTTTATCTTTTTGTCTCCGTCGTGTGGCATTGTGTTCTTTTTGTTTTGGATCGGTAATGTTTTGCTTGTTTTTGTGCTTTCTTTTTCTGGTGATTGCACGATTATGTGTGTTTGTTGTCGTTTTGTGATTTTGTTTTGTTTTGAAGGTTTGATCAATTCGTTTGTTTTTCTGTTTGGTTTTGATTGGAGGAGGAGAATGAATTGGTAAGAATTGGTAATAGTGGGAATTTTAAATACATGACATGATATTAGTTAAAAAATAATATAAATTCAAAATATATGATACATAGGATTGTTATACATTGTGCATTATATTTTTTAAAATGGTTTAATTTGTGTTCAATCATGGATTTTCATTTACTACAAATGAAAACAGTTAATCAACATGTAATAATAATTTAATGACATAGTTATCCTAATTCTATAATTTTAAATTACAAAACTAGAGTCTGTCACAACATTAAATTACTGTCAAATTATCATTAGGTATGTCGATAAATATTTGCAACTTAAAAGTCAATCTTAATTCATGAATGATGATTACAAATTTAACAATTTTAAAAATTAGAAGCACAATCTCATAATTTAAAAATAAAAACATAATATAAAAATTAAAGAAAAAAGAGGAGCACAAAGTATAATTAATTAAACTTAATAAAAAATAAAATTCAAATGTAATTTTTTCAATAATAGTGATATATGCATCTTTAAATACTTCATATTATAAATAAAAAAGTTGTTTGAATAATAAAACCTTCCATCTATTTAATTTATTATGTGTTTAATATCTAGAATTTTAACCAATCAAATGAAAAATACATATAAAGTATAAAATAAATAATGACAACATTATATTTTTTAGCAAAAGAAGTAAGAAATCAAACTTTGACTAAAATAAAATTGGCAGTTTAGTGTCAGAATTCTTGCAAGCTTCACTCTATTTCCTGCATTTTTTTTTTGTAGTGTTTCTATTATACACATTTCTTCTATGTTGCAAAAAATTAGGTTTAGCAAGATTAGACAATCTTTTGCTCTAATACGAAATTAGAGTCAACAATTTTCCAAGTTCTAACCTTCAAAACCAATCCAAATACGTAAATAAATAAGCATAAGACTCCTTCAGTAAAATAGATAAAAATGTGCAATATGCATTAAAATACAAGCATCAATCTTCTCACTTAACCTCAACATATTAAATGTTAAATTAAATTAGTAAGTTTTTAAATTATTAAAAAAATTAATTTGATCTTCAAACTAAAAAAGTTATGATTGAATCCTTCATTTTGTAAAGTTCCTATAACTGAGTCTACATTAGCTTATACGACCTAACATTGCCAAAACTTGTGATTTTAAAAATCTCCGAAGGTCAATGACAAAAATTCTACCAAATCAACAGCTCAAATACATTTTTTTAGTTTGGGATTTTAATTAAAACATTTTAATAGTTCAGAAACCTTCCTATAATCTAATCTTATATGAAAATTAGAATAATTATCATCTTAAATGATATTTTTAGGAATTTTCTTTTTAAAAAAAATAGAAATTTTTCCTTAACTTTTTTCAGACAATCTTTTTCCTCTTCATTTTTAAAAAACTATCAATAGTTAAAAATAACTATTTATGTACTATATCCAATACTTTGAATTGCTAAAAAAATTCTACTTCAAATTAGACTTGCCCCTCCATCTTACTCCCCTCTACAGTATAAGGCTCCCTCACCAGGGTCCATCAAACCCCTAACAACCTCATCTTTGTTGCTTCCTCGTCTTTTGCTTCCTGTACCGTCAAACACTCTAAACACCCCCACCCTTCCACTGCCGACTCCATTGTAACCCTTTTCTAGACTGTGATACCCTTAACAACCATAAAAGGCAAGCTTGGTTCAAATGTAGCAGAGTTCTCAGTAAGTGCAATGCCCTCAATGATAAAAAATTATTCTTGTTTGTAATGTTCACTATGCTTTCGTTGACCACGTCTCCTCTTCAAGATTCTTCCAGAAATAATTTTACTTCCTCTGGTAGGGTTTAAAGATCTAAGGTATATTTTATTGCAAATATAATTTTTTTTGGATAATTGAAATTCAAGACATTTACATACAAAATATTAGTGAGTTGGGTTCTAACTTTTTAAGATTCTCTAATTTGTTTTGATCGCACCTTGTTTGCCATGTGTAGCTTATATGGACAAAATCTTCGAACCAGCACTTACAGTAAGTAGTGAAATATTATTTTCAAGTTTCCTATGGATCACTGGTCTAATCCTGTTTGCACATTTCATTGGTAATATTCAGGTAAAATATTAGACATCCTACCCTTGCCATTATCTTATGGAAGCAAATACCTCAAACTATAGTTATTTATTAAAGAATCATAACAACATATTTGTTTTAGAAGATGCTAGTTTAAAATGTATTAGAAACTAAAATCTTATTTGTAGGTGATCATCAAAATCTAATTTCCCTTTATGTTGCAGGGCCCTATTGTTAAGCCAATTAGTACTATTAGTCCAAATGTTGTGCAAGATCAACTTCTAGTTGAGATTCCTTCGTGGATGAAGATATATGATTTTGAACGAGTTAGAGTTGTGATACAATTCATAGACTTTTTTTTTGTTTTCGTGTTTTGATTTTTAAAGATTATGATAATGGTTGGTGATGTTACTGTGTTATTAATTAAGCATGTTCCTTAGGTTGACTGGTAGAACAAGTTTTATTGGATATGTGGCCTTTGTTAGACATTTAGTGCTTCCACATGGGTATGATTGTGTTCTTGCTAGATGATTATTCACTGGTGTTTTGTTTTGATGTACAGGCAATTTGTAAGATTACTAGAAGCACAAGACAACCAATATTTGCTAAATACATTGGCAAGTATCAAATCAAAGTGATTGAGTTTGAGAAGTTAAGCCTTGGTACTCTTCTTCGTACTGTCAGTGTTACGTCTTCTCCCAAATAATCTAATCTTTTGTGCATGTATTTTGTCCAAATCCCTGTGAAATTTTAGCTTGGAATATGGTTAGTTAAGATGGTTTTCACCAAGACAGTTTTGGTGAATCCATTTAAACAAATATAGATTGTTCTAAAAGTCTTAGAGATTTATGGATAAGAATAACTTTGTTTTGCATATTGAGTACTAGAATGAACATGAATTTAGTGATTCTTTTTATAGGCAGAGATTTAGTGAAATTACTGGGTGATAGTGTTAGGAAAGACAGAGTAAATTACATTCTTGACTCCAATATGCTAAAACATGTTTATAAAGTTTGCCCAATTAAATTAAAGGCTTTTTCCATCTGCTAGGTTATGAGGTATTAAGGTATAGTGTTATATCTGCCTTGAATGATATTGCTTATTGTATTTACAAACTGTTGTGTATAACCAAATGATGAGAATATCATTTTCCCCCACTGATTATTTAGGTTTTCTTTTTCTTAAATTTGCTATAAATGGTCGAGATGGTTTCTGTTTTGTATTTTCAATGGTATCTAACTTGGTAAATGACCATTTTTATCCAACTTATCAATGTTTTTCAGGAGAATATTAGGCACTATGTTTGCATAATATACTATCTTTCAAGATGTAATCAACGTGTTCTATCTCTCAAAGCTTTGAAGCTTTCTGACTCATTCATGGAACTCTATCGCAACAAAAATTGTGGGCTATGATTCAGGGCTATTGGGGCAGCTGCAAAGTGTAATTTAACATTTGGATGGAGTTAAGAATGAAGTACGAACTTGGTAAGTAATCTTGATTTTATCACTGTGGCATATTTTATGTTAAGAAAAAGAATCAAATTTTATTTTAATAATTTTTTCTCAGATAGAAATATATACTTTGGAGTTGACAAGAATAAAAAAGAATAAAAAAATAAAACAGATGTGTACCATGGAAGATACATGAAGTGAGGAAAATAGAGAAATTTATCATCTGAAACTGCACAAATTTTTTCAACGCGTTTCTCATTTCGGCATGCGTTGCTTCTACTCACCGCACCGAGATTTAATGGTTTTTCTGCGCTGCAAAATAGATATGTTTTGGTGTCTGAGTTTTGGTTACCGTGATGGCATTCAAAGGTCCCAAATCTAAGATTGATCACGAGACCAGAGCTAAACGGCAAAGGTTAGTTCGCTTTTCGTCTTTTTCATCGTAGTTTCACTCTTTTTATTTTATTATCATTTATTATATATTATTTTTCTTGTGTTAATTATGGTGTTGAATGAAACTTTAGTTATTGGTTAAGAAATTAAAACTGATTTATCAGCATAATGAGATTCTACTTAGTGTATGTCTCTTGAATGCAAAATTGCCACCTGCATATTTTAATTTTCATTATTTTTTTCTTGGTTAATTTTCTCCTTGAATGAAGCTAATATTTGTAGTTAGTGAGTGGTTAAGATTTATTTCTATGCTAGGTTTTGTTTCTCTTTAGTGTACTATATTTTTAATTTTCTGATATAATAACACACCCATAAATTAGTAGCAACTGTTTAACATGTAAATCAAATCCCAAGTCAGTGTTCATGATTCAATCGAGAGAAATATCTTGGTTGGTAGCTTAGTCTTGTACAACAGAGAGAAAGAGATGAAACGAGAGACATAGTTGCAGCTCAGTATGCTCTATTGCTGTTACAATTTACAAATGTGTTTGGATAGAGATAAAACAAACCTTAGAAATAAAACAAATTATAAGCCTTCAATGAACTCCAGCAACAGATGAAGCAAAGGACAGATAAAAAAGTGTGAAAATGTCACAGAGAAGTATCCTAATTTGATCTTCATTTCTGTTCTAGTTCGCGACCTAAAATGGCTAAAGGAGGTGTTGTTTCATATAAAATTTTTTGTCCCAACTTGACTTGTCTACTTGGCACTGAACTCGTGAGTTTAACTGAGTATGTTCGAGTCTAAGCTAGCTTTCTTGGGTCTACTGCTATACAACTTGCTTCCCAGTTAACATGTTTCATTTAAATTTTTTTCTCACAACTGAACTTGCCAACTCGGGAGCTAACTTACAAGTTTAGCTGAGTTTGTCAGAGTCTCTGAGCAAATTTGCCCAAGTATACTGCAAAATCGAGTTTGCTGCCGAGTTAACTTGAAACATGGTTTTGAACTTGTAAACTTACACAATTTTATGAGTCAACTTGTGAGTTTAATAACCGTGTCATGCTCTTACTTGATGTGCTTCCTAGACATTCTTGCTAGGCTTAAGAAATTAATACTGAATTATTGAATAAATTGAAATTCTATTCTCTGAAATGAAAACTTGTCACTTTCATATTTTAAGAGTTTTGAAATCAATAAACTAACATACCTCGATGCCAAAAGGCTCTTGACTGTGCGAAGGTATGGAAGAGGATCATTGTGTGCATGCAAGCTTGCTCTTGCATATGCAAATAGGTTGTTTTGGGAATTAGATCTCATGACCAACGTTGCCGCACCCTTTTGTTAGTTATTAATATGTTATTTTTTTAGTGAAGTGATTCGAACTCACAACCTCTCCCTCTCCCTTTCTTCTCACATGTGGACTTTATCACTAACCAACCTTGTAATCCCTAACATAGCCTCTTCCTTGATATGCAAAGGTACTGATTTTGGATTTGAACTCACAACTAGCTAGTAACCAAGAGGCAACTTTCAGGATAATGTGTGATGAAATTAATTATAACATGAGCCTTTCAGGATTTTGTTCAGTTGTGAGCATATGTTGTTTGAGTCGCGGTCCTTCCTATATTGACTCGTCTACCTCTTATTCTAGTGAATTTGAGTTTCCATGTTAATTTGTAACAAAAGGTGCAACTAGTTCATATATCAATTGTCTAACTTGTCTTGTTATTATTGGTAGTGTTGGGTATAAACTACATGGATTAGTCTTTATCGTTGAGAATTGAGATTTACCTACAATAAAGTTTTCATTAAAACCATATAGAGAAAGATCTTTCTTTAATGATTTGTCATATACCCCTTTCATTATTACCAATGGAGTAAGACCAAAATTTTTCCATAAAAATATGCCATTGCGTCTTATGCAACCATCATGGCAGGCATCCCTTCACAAATTGTCTGTGGCAGTTGGCAAAAAATCATCATTCCATGGTTGTTAGGGTGTTATTGATAGCAAACCATGATGGTTTACCAAAAAACTACCATATGGTGACGACATTGTGGGAAATGGTGGACAAAACAAAAATTGTAAATAGACACTTAAAAAACTAAAAAAATAGAACATAAAAGATTGAACATAATTAAGAAACAATAAAGTCAACATACATAAATAACAAATAGTACATATAAAACATAATTTTCTTCATCAAATTAACTAATATGCCGAATGTAAACTACTTCCAAAGCAAAAACAAGTAACAATTAATTTTCATAATTTAAAAAATAATTTTTAGAATGTAAAATGTAAACCAATATCAACGCAAAAACAAGTTACACTTAATTTTTAGAATCTAATTATTATTTTCCTAAAGCAAAACCAATTAAAAAAAAGCAAAAGAAAAAGAGAATGGTCACCTGCAGTAGCTTACCAGAATCTATCATCAGAATTCATCATTAGAGTTGCCTAAGAGGGTCATGTGAGACACCAGAGTCAAATAGTCCTCGTTGACTGTGCCAAACAATCTTGCAAGTTGCTTTGTGTAGTTAGGGAGGGAGTCATGTGCAGAGAAGCGAGAGGGAAACAAAGTAAAAAAAAGCAGAAGAAAGATAGGCAACTGGTCACCAAAAGGTAGCTCATTAGAAGTTTTGCATCATTGGAGATGGTTGCTGGTTTCAAGTGTTCCAGACGTCAAGTGGGTTGCAATTTGAAAAGGTTGCACGTTCACCGGTAAGAGGGGGAAGAGACAAGAGTCACAAAGAGGCTCTTGAGTTTTGTCTTATGTTAAAAGCTTTAAAACATCATTGGGTCAAGGTTTGGTTGGAGGCCCAAACCTTTTTCCCTAAAAAAATGCTCCATTTCTGCCTAGAGTGCCATGAGCACCATGGCCATTGTAGCTGCCATGGGCTTCCATCTTGAACCTGCAACACCATCGCCATTTCATGGTGATTTCTGAAAAAACATGATGCATTCTATGATTACTGCAATTTGATAACACTGAGTTGTTATTTAGTAACATTGACCCTTTTTAATTGGACTATCTTCCGTGTGATTCACTTTTATCATTGGATTCCATATCAATCTTCTTAACATACATGTCAAAATAACCTTAGCCAAGTGTGTCATCCTTTCTTCAATTGGTATTACAAAACTTGTTTTGGACATTAACTTTTTTTATTTTTTGTATGCCCTCTTATACACCTCAAATTCTTCTTTCTTGTTTTATTTTTTTAACATTGTTTTTCAGCACTCACTATCCTAGAGCACTATTGGTTTTATTGTTTTGGAAATAATAATAGTTAATGCACTTAAAAATAGTATGTATAAAGCATCACATTCATATGATAACATGCATTCAATGTTCATTAGTGTCTAGGAAGTTGCACTTAATAGTTGTCGTTCTAATTATAAGCAGCAAATGAAATTTTTCTTTGGTTCTATTTTATAAGCAACAATCAACAATTTTTAATGCTACTTAAGGTTAAATTTTTTTACACCCTTAATTTTTTGTTAACACTATGCATTCACTCATTGAATATGAACACTAACATTAAATAGAACAACCACTTAAAGTAAATGTACTTTTTGGAATAAAGTTTGAATTTATGATAGAATTAATTGAAGCTAACTAATTTAACCACTTTTCTTGGTCTTGATTATTTTCTGTTTGTTGCTTAAATAAAGATTGGAGGTAGTAGTAGTAGTTTTCACTAAGTCTATTATGAGATGACGACATTTATGGATGATATATGCCAAACCAATGCAAACTATATTCTCTACAATAATAAAGCATTTTTATTCTTTAATTTCTCTATCTAAATTCTCCCCATCTAAATCCAACACATAGATGTTCCTATGTGATAGAATTTTAATGAGTTTAATAGACACATTCCAGGTTTAGAATGATCCATGTTTTGAATAGCGGTGAGTTTTATGGTGCTGCCAAAGGCCTAATGCAACCCTCCTTCTTTATCTGAGCTTGGGACCACTATGGGGACCATGAGCACATTTAGATCATGAAATAATGCTTGAATCATTCCTTTGTTTCATAGATCTACTGAAATTGTTGGTGTGACATTCTCTTTAATCTTGCTGTTTCCTTGTAAGAAGTTCATACATACTTAAATTATACAACTGATTTTCACCTCTAAAAGATTGCTAACTCAGAAAGAAAGTTAATGTACTGCTTGGGGAAGGATTATAAATTTTCTCAAAAAGAGCAAGCAAATAATTTATTTTTACTATATATGTGGAACAAAATGCTTTGAAATTGAATGTCCAGAAATAAATCTAATTGCTAGAGTCATGTGTAGTGTTCATCACATTAGTTTCTTTTCTTTCAAGTTACAACCAAAGACAGGGTGAAGAAAAATAATAAGAATTGTTTTACTATTTAATATTTCAATGACGAAGCGAATTGATTCCGTCAAAATCCAGTCCATCACTGTACAAAACAGAATATTTTGAAATTGAATGTCCAGAAATAAATCCAATTGCTAGAGTTCCACATCAAGATCAAGAATACCAAATTGGTAAAAAAATGCACACTCACTCACTCCATCAATTTAAAACCTATGACACGTATTTCTTTTTCTTTTTCTCATCTGTCAATGGATAAGATTTAAATTTCCACTTTTTCTTCCCACAAACAAAGTCACAAACTAGGTCTCCCTCACCGAAACCCATGTACTGTTGCTCCCAGTTTGTCATTTACCCTGCTCCTATTTTCTCAAAATATCCACTCATCAAAATGTTTGGGGTTTTGGTAGTAAGCTGAGCTTTTACTATATATATGGTATATACTATGAACTTGAGCACTACTCATGAAAATGCTTATATCAAGTATTAGTCTATTACTGTTACATTTTTTTTTGTTCTTATTGGGTTGTAATGGTGGTAAGTTCTAGTATTTGTTTAATTTCTTTTATTTGCAGTTTGCTTTACCCATACATAGGATGATGTTGGCTCTATAATTGATTTCATTTTGATCTTGTCAACTGTAGGAGCACTGTTATTATTGGTGCATTAAACAATGTTTTGTTTAGCTTTATTTTTTATTGATATTTTACTATTGTTACATATGCTGCTTTTTTAGGCTAAATTACTAGTGCCATTTTGACTTGTATATATAGTTGTGTAATGTGGCTGTACTAAATTATGATTGCTATAGAGTACATACCCCTTATTAGTCATGGGTTGCTATCTAAACTGAATGTTGTTTGGTATATAAGATTAAAACAAATGATACTAAACAGTTATATTCTTTAATAGATGGTTGTGCTGCTAAAAAAGTCAACATAGAGGGCCATGTTATCACCCTCATAGGATTCATAGGAGTTTCGTGAAGGAATTTTATTGTGTCTCAAGGCACTAGTTTTGAATTTATGTTCCTGTTCTGATGTTTCTTGCATATGTAAACAAATTCCTGGTTTGCCTACACTTTCAGATGACATTTATAGTGATAGACTTCATCAAACTTTCAAGTATGATTCCCAATCAGAAGAATGTTTACATGCATTTCTCCAGTCTCAGTTTGCGTCCGCTACTGTTGGACACTGGCTATCACTTCCTCTCAAAGTATGTTGATTTTTTAATTTCAAAAAGTAATTTATGCATTTCTTTTTTATTTTTTTAAATGAGTGGTTGGGTGTTAACTAGTTCTCAAATGTGCATATTCTATTATAGTAGAAGATAACTTCTTCAAGTAATCAAGACATAGATCTTTCTATTGAAAGAGACCTAAATGGAATTTCCCCTTTCTTCTTTCAAAGTTGGTTGCCACATATTCTAATACAAATTGATAATAATACCAATGTTGCATGTATTGTAGAAGTAGGTGGCCCAGGCATTGGAATTTCAAGTTGATTAGAAAGCTATTTTTTCTTTCATTTAGAGGGTAAGGAAATCTAATTTAATTTCCTTTATCATTTTATTTTCATATATGTTCTTATTAAGTGTTTAGGGGGAAAAGGTAGATAATTTTGATGATGGAATTATATATATTAATTTGGCAGGTAACGCATGAAAGAAGTGTTTATTTTGTTCCTTCATGTGTCCTTTCTTTAGTTATTCAGCTGTTCGAGTTGATTATAATGTGTAATTTGAACCAAATAAAATTATATGGTTGAAATTCAAATAATGTATACCTGATAGTTGTTATGGAGAAGAAAAAAAACTAGCCAAATCACATAAGAATCCTAATACTTTAAGGTTTATCCAATTTGTAATATTGACAATGGCTAGAATAATATCTATTTTTTCTACCACAAGAGCTAAAGCTTTAAAATTAAAGAGGAAGAATAAGGCTGATGCAGTTTTAAAAACATATGTAGTACATCCCAATTAGCATGAAATTCCCCCCAATATCCACTAATTACTAGGCATAAAGTAAGTGTACTATTGGGGCGATTTTTTCATTATGTAGGAACCATTAAAACCACAAACTCGTTTGCTCCTCTTCAGAGGTAAAAATATTTAGTTCATATTGTTCTGTTATTGCAGAACAACATATTTTGTGATCTATTTGTGGTGTTGATGCTTTATCAAATTATTTTGCTTTATCTAATTTTATAATCTACTTACTGTATATATGATTGATCAAATTGATATAATTTTTATTTTTAAAATTGGGATAAATGCCAACTATACTCTTGTTATTCAATGTTTGATGAATAGATTTCATAAATCCTTTCCTTAGAGAAGTTTCTTGTGTATATAATTGAGAGTCTTGAACTTCTACTAAATTTACATATTTAAATCTTGTTAAAATCCAAATTTTTGTAATAGAATTTAATATAATAGCAAATTGGAAAAGGGGAATTTTCGTCTCTACATGTATTTATTGAAGATTAGTAGTGATACAAAAATATTGAACTAGGATTAAAGACTTAGAGATAAATGTGAACCATCTATTGCAACAGGAGTACCAATGCAATTGGCCTAACAACATCTTTTATCCTATTTTTGTAGACTGCAAAATGTTTAATGTTTTATATAATGGGTCGATCGATTTTGTCTACTCATTATCTTCTAAATTTTTAAAATATATAGAAAAAATGAGTTTAATCTATTTATTTCTTTTAGTGTTTTATGACATTTAGTGTGTTGTACATTATTTTTTTAATAAGAAAATATTTGAATCTTCCTATTTAGTTCTAACAATTTATGTGAACAGTTTCAATCACACTATGTTATGGATATTACGGAGATTCTTGCATGCTGCTTAGCCAAGCCTTGTGCCATTTTATTAAGGTCAGCTTTGCTTTTTGTCAAGCAGCTTCAAGTGTCAAACAAAGACAACAATCAAGTTATTTTTCATGTCTTCAATGAAAAGCCAAGTTAAGCTCCCAAACTAATTGGACCATGTCAAATTTCTTTTTGTTGAGTTTCATCTTTGTGGTTCCGCCTAACACTTGAATAATGTGGGTTAGATTCTCTTTTCTTCTTGTGGAACTTTCTCTCTATTTTATTTTTAAACCCTTTTTGGCTTTTACTTATGTGAGATATTTTTTATTTTGAGATTCTTATATGAGATAATGATTCTAATATTATTGTATGTTACATTGCAATGCTCTGGAAAAGATGTTTTGGCTGGATGGTGTGATTCATGCATCATATTTATAGTTAATGTTGCGAGTTTAATTAAGTGGTTTCTGCCAGTAATTTTCTCATCTTTGTAGAAAATTTTGTTAGCTCAATGTATGTATCTAACCATGGGTCAGTTTCATAGCTGAAGGGAAAAACAAAAATGGGGGATTTAGTATATTTAAACTTCATATGCAGAATATGTTATAATGCATTTCTAACCACAAAATGTGACTTAAGATTATAGAGTGCATTATTTGTGCAGTGTATTGATGTTGTGATGTTAATTTAAGTCTTACCATGAAAAATTAATTATTGAAATATCAACGCTAATTGTATGATTTACAAGGAAGATCATTATTGTGTTATGTGGCTCTGAACATGAGCACATGATTATTTAATGAACAGATAACACTTTTAAAATTTCATAGCTTTTCTTGGCTCTCTTATATATTTGTATTTTGTTAAACTTATATTCACTAACTTATGAATTTGAAGTTGTAAATTGTTTGGTGGTTTTTTCTACTTTATGACCAAGGATGAGAATTGTTTTTACATATGATTTTTTTTAATAATATTTTCTTCAAAATTTTTAATAAAATTTAATAATAAGAAAAAAAGAAAACAAATTTTATTAAAGAGTTATAGAAGTGGAAAATGTTATTAGAACATTTTTTTTTATATATTGTATGACTTTTACCTACAGTTGGATGATGTAGGTAAATTATATAGACTTTTTTACCCACAACGAATGACTATAAAATATAAGTTTAAGCCTTTTTCGTATATAATTTCAAATTGTAAGTATATCTTATAGTGACAGTCAAATATAATGGAAGGTAGAATATATTTGTAGGTAAAACTTACAGTGACATGTAATTATCTGTTGCTATATGATTCCTTAAATTTGATGGAAAAATCATTTGTATGTCAAATTCATTGTACAAATATATAGTAGTATTATTGATGGTAGGTATATGTTAAAATTCATTGTATGAATATATAGTAGTATTATTGACGGTAGGTATATGTTATTTTTTTTCTAGTGTAATATCTCAAACAATTAAAAAATAAATATCAATTAATTAAACAAGCAATAATTTATTAAAAGGTTAATAGACAAACTAATATATATATATATATATATATATATATATATATATATATATATATATATATATATTAAACATACACGCACCCTTTGTGGTTTCAATTGTTATGGTATAATTAGATCAAGGTTAAAAACATAAATTCACCAAGATATCACTATTATGTATGTAATAAAGATTTTGCATCGTCATAAAAAATTGCAAAAATATCTTCATTTAATATCTCACTTAAGTATTTTCTAAGATAATTTACATAATATGAATGATTTTGAACAAGGAGTTTTAGATGCCCTATTCAACTAGATGAGTTAGACTTCCTTGACCCCTTATGAGCTAGACCTGCTTGACCCTTATCTTATGTTACTAGTATTTTTAAAGTAATATTATCTTAGTTTAACTTATTTTTATCATTTAAAAATTCTAACAGTTTAATAAATTTAATTTTATCTCAAGAAATTTAATATATTATTTTATTTTTATCTTTCATTCATTATCTTAAATAGATCATTTCATCTAAATTCTACATCACATCTATATCTCAAACATATTGTTTATATGTGAAATATAATAAACATTTATATGAATCACAATTCAAATATAACAAATGTTTTATCATATCATTATTAAGAATCACAATTAAAATATAACAAATATAATAATGATTTCATAATAATAAATTCTTAATCTTTTAGTTTAAGAATAAATTATATCATATCTTCTTTAAAGTTTTCTTATTCAAATTTAAAATGGGATAAAATCTTTCCTTATCTTATCTTACTATTATTTCAAAAGTAAATTATCTTAGCTTAACTTATTTTTATCATTTAAAAATTCTAACAGTTTAATATTTTAATTTTATCTAAAAAAATTAATATATTATTTTATCTTTATTTTTATTTCATTATCTTAAAGATGATCATCTCATATAAATTTTATATTATATCTATATATCAAATATATTATCTATAAATATAATATACATGTAAAATTCCTAATCTTTTAGTTTAAGTATAAATTCTATCATATCTTCTTTATAGTTTTCTTTAATGGATAAAATATTTCTTTATTTTATCTTACTATTATTTTTAAAATAATATTATCTTAGCTTAACTTATTTTTATCATTTAAAAATTATAATAATTTAATATTTTAATTTTATTTAAAAAAATTTAATATATTTTATCTTTATTTTTATTTCATTATCTTAAATATGATAATTTCATTTAAATTCTACATTATATTTATATCTAAAATATATTATCTATAAATGTAATATACATGTCACATATAATAAATATTTATATCTTTATTAAGAATCACAGTTCAAATCTAACGAATTAAAGTCCTAATCAAATATAATAAATATCTAATCTTAATTATAATAATGATTTCGTAATAATAAAATCGTTTTCTTTTAATTTCATTATAAATTGTACCATATCTTCTTTTTTTTCCGATTAAACTCATTATTTTTTCCTTCTAACAGGTGTGTCGCGGGTTTATGAATATAGTTGGGCTCTGCCCCCACTTTCTTCACACTTCTTCCGCACATTCACCAACGCCTCACTGCACTTGTGTCCACCGGACCGCCCCCGCTCCGCACTTATCTCCGCAGGACCACCACCGCACTGCACTTATGTCCACGCCACCACATTTCTTTGGTAAGTTGTTATTAGTTGCGGACATTTGATATTATCCTGCCTTAGGGTTGTATAAGAGCGTGAGAGGGGTGTTCTTGTTGTTGTATCGATTTGTTCAGATTTCAAACTCCTTCCCCAACAGTCTTCTACTAGGGTTTATGTCTGAACTCAAGAATGAAGGCATTCCACGTTTCTAATCAATTTGGTTCCCCAACACTCTTCTACTAGGGTTTATGTCTGAACTCAAGAATGAAGGCATTCCACGTTTTTAATCAATTTGGTAATCCTCTCTCTCCGATTGTTTTTCCCTTTTGTAACTTTCTTCGCCTTTTCTCTTTTCAATTACTTGCAAGATTCATTCGTTTTAAAGTATACATATTCGGTCTCTTTCATGATTCTTGGGTTATTATGACCTTTTGATTGCTCTCCACACTCATTTATTGGAATTCCCTGTCTTGGCTCCCATCGATTTAATAGTAATAGGAGTTTTTATTGGGATCAGTGTTGTACAACAAATAACAAATTGGATTTGAGCACGCAGTACTTTTGTTACTTTTTTTAAGATCATCTATTTTACTCTATTTTTAAACTATTCTTTACCTAGTATTATTATCAAGTTTTGTTACTTTTGTTACCTTTTAAGATCATCTATTTTATTCTATTTTGAAAACTATTCTTTACCTTGTTGGCAGGGCAATGACATTTTTAAACTAAGAATGGAGCAGATCAATTTAGTTTTTGGTATTCTTAGCAAGGTGCTGATTTTACATGTTCTAAAATCCTTTTACTGGATGTGTGATGTAGCTTCTCTACCTTATAGGTGTAGATGAAGTCTTACGATATTATCTTAAGATAAATTTTACTATGTAGTCGAATGCTTTGGAAACTTATCTTTTATGTGTTAGGTTTCATATAATCTTGTATTCCATCCACAATCGTGACATACATTCAAGTTCAAGCCTAAAAAACCTACTGAAATTGCCATTACTGATATTAATGCTACTTAGTGAGCTGTTTCTTTTTTTTTTTCAAACTTTGCTTTTAATTTTGTAAGTCTGGCCATATGAAGAGATTGATGAGTATGATTTTGTCCAAGGGCTTTTTGGCATGATGCATGCTCTTTTCCCACGTGATTCAAAGATTCTTAGTTTTGCTCAATCAAGAGTATCACCTGAGGTGAGTATGCAGTTTTCTTGCTCACATGCTTATGACTTTAGGGTATGGGATGGCATAGTGCTTATATGATATTGATCTTAAACCTCTGGTCATGTTGGCGGATGAATTATCAGAATCAGAGGAATTCAGAACTACGGATGTTTAATTTGTGCTACAGCCTGAGCTCTTACTTGTATTTCCTAGTCACAAAGAAATCCCTGAGATTACAGGTATACATATATTCTGCAGGCTGCTATTAACCTTCTGTGTCTGCTTTTTATATCTTGGTGATTAGTAGTAATTTGCTTTTTCTTGTAATATGTTGTTTTAGACTTCAGATTCCTCTTCCAGTTACACATCTTCTGTTGAACTTCAACATCCTACATTGAGCTTACTTAATTATCTTTTTTCTTCTGTTACAACTGCTCTTGAAAGGGCAGCTGAGGAGAAATCCCTATTACTGAATAAGGTGAAAATACCTTTACCTTCTCCATCTTGATTGGTTTACTTTTTGCTTGTTTAATATGGATGTAATTGCAACATCTTATATGTGGTTTTGCAGATTCGAGACATAAATGAACTGTCAAGGCAGGAAGTGGATGAAATCATCAATATGTGTGTTCGGCAAGACTCTGTTTCATCTTTAGATAACATACAGAAAAGGTTAGTCATTTGTGTGAAGGCTTGTCTTTAAGTTCTATGATTATTTACTTTGTATATATGTTTGTTTATATTAGTCGGGATACCTAAGATTATGAAATCTATAAAAAAATGACATTTTTTTTTGTCTTTAAAACCTTTAACAATGACACTAATGCTAAGATTTTTTTTTTATAATGTTGTTTTGGGATGCTGATGCCTATTTTTTTTAGAATGTGTTGAGAAACAGCTCTCTTGAAATGGCTGGCTGTTCTGGAGCAACAGAAAGCTGGTGAAATTGTTTTGAAACTAGCTGCAGAACAAAAGGTTTGTCTAGCCTATTTTTGTGCTTTTTTAGTGACTGAAAGGGACATTGTCCATATCAAAATAGCTGGTTGTTTATGCTGTTTGGCAATCTATTTTTCCAATGGGAAAAAAGTCAACTCCATGCTAAAATCATTTAGCTTGAAAATCAACTGAAAGTGAAACGAAAACTAGAATTGGAGATTCAACAACTGAAATGAAAATTAAGATCATCTATTTTGCTCTACTTTTAAACCATTCTTTATGTAATATCAAGTCTTTTTGCATGCTTTCTTGTTGGGGGCGGGGCAAGATAGATGATATAAAAATTTGGTGTATACTTATTTCATGCAATGATAGCAATGTTGGCTATACAATATTATTGTCACTTTTACTAAATTTATTTATTATTCTTCTACCCAAAATAACATATCTCACTTGCTAATAGCTTCTCCACTATGGAACTAGACTCATGTGTGTATGTTTGTTCTTGCTAGCATCATCCCATTCACATGAAGTAGAAACTTAGAAAGACCCAACAAGAGGGGCTTCAAATAGCCACCAATATGATCAAGTTTGCTCGCAATTTAGGCTATCATGACATCCAGTATGTTTAGAAGATGCTGCTGCTAGGTTCTTAGTTCTTCCTATTCTTTTATATTTCCACCCAAAACACAAGGATAATGATAAATAAAAGGAGTGGGACAAGACAAACCTAAAAATTGTTCCTAAAAACTAGAGTGGAGGACGACAAAATAGTTTCCATTACAAAATATTTTAAAGTCAAAATTAGGTTTCTTTTATCTTTTTCATTTATATTACAAATATGTATATTATAAATATAAATATGTATATTAAAAATATATATTATATATATTGTATAATAAAGATATGTATATATAAATGGTATATTACAAAAATATGTATATCATGTGCGTGTATATATAAAAATATGTATATTACAACAATATGTATATTATATATATTTATATATTGTATATTACAAATATATATATTATAAATATAAATATGTATATTACAAAAATAAATAAATATATATATATATTATATTGTATATTAAAAATATGTATATTACAAAAATATGTATATTATGTGTGTGTATATATATATAAATATGTATATTATATATACATATATGTATATATTGTATATTACAAATATGTATATTGTAAATATAAATATGTATATTACAAATATATATATATATATATATATTATCTTTTATATTATAAATATTTATATATAAATTGTATGTTACAAAATATGTATATTATATCATATATATATCTATATATCTATACACACTATAAACATGTATACCATAAATATCTATATTATATCATCTATATACATGTTATATATATATATATATATATATATATATATATATATATATATATTCTGTTTTTATTTTATATATACATTGATTTGTGTGATTCACCAGTTTTTAAAGAAAATGTGTCCAGGATATTTTATCAATCAGTTATTTAACGATAACCTCATGTTCTGTGTGAGTGAGAAATTTAGCTGCTGCATTTTATTAGCTAGTATCCCATGCATTGCACAAGTATTTAATGTGGATTGAATGTTGTCCCTATTTTGTTTCATACATGGTCAACTGTCTTGATTATGTGGAATTTTAACCATCTATAGAAGTGGTGTTAAAATTTACTTGTAAGAAAGACTTATGCCTGTTGTTTGATTTATTTTCAAGAAAGACTTTTAACATATTCATTTGTGCTTGAGATTTTGATGATGTAGGAAGTCATTTTTTGTACCAAAAATGGTCAACTTCATGAACTGGCGGTGAACGATAAGGACAAGAAAGAGAAGTATATCAAGTTTCTCTTGAATTAAGAAAACTTCTAGAAGCTTTTATGGGTTTGCAGGTATATCATTTGTCTATTAATGGTCATGTGAATCGGGGTGGGGGTGTTTTGTGGTGTTGTATCAGTGAGTTTATCAAACCCTATCGAACTTTTTACATATGTCCATACTAAAGATGTCATTCTCCATGTCTGGTAGAGTAGGGTCGGTTAAAGTTATCTACAATCCACTGTAAGTCCCTAACATTGGTATGGCACAACCTATATGACAAGATGGAAGGCTTCACCCATTCATACCTTGCAAGTGTAGAATTATTAACCACCTCAGCTACTGGGTTCGCAGCCAAGGTTAACTGCATGAGCTGAGACCACCTCTATGAAACTGGAGACTTTGTCCCCAATATTAAGGACTACCAACCCTGGAACTCTCGTACTCTCCATCCTCGGAAGATGATGACCCAATATAGGATGACTTACTCAAACTCGTTGACATGGAACATACCTTTTACTTACAAGACGTTTGATATTGGATTATTAAATATTGCTACACTCCAGAGTGTCAGAAAGCGTGGTGGATGGAGAACATGTCTGCAACCCTATTTATAGACAGCCAGCCCATCGGGCTAAATGTGCCAATTAACCCCAGCAATCTAATCACAATTAATCAACAGTCCCCAGGTGTCCACTTGTCAGAGAGTGGGACTACCTAGGCACCTACTCTAGCTGCCCCAATTTCTTAAGGTTGTGAGCTTGGGGGCATGTGTACCGAGAAGACCTCAGAAGACATAATCTCATGATTGCTTAGAAACTAGTCACACTTAGGCTAACAAAAGTAACAAACTTTACACACAATCATTAGTGATACGTTCCAAGGACAACCAAGCAACTTGTGATGTTTCTGCCATGGACATGACGACATTGGCCTTAGTATTGCATTAATCAAGAGACATGATGTAGAGATATTTGTCTTGACAAATCCAAAAATTATAAGATGGACTAGAAAACATACAAGAGGTAGTGGTAAATGGTTTTGGGGGGACAAGGTGTGTCAACTGTGATGTAGCCTTCAAGGTCATGGGTTACATGCAGAGAATGAATCTATCAATACCACATTGGATAATTAGAGGAGTTTAGTTTAATAGGGAATTGGGTGGTGGTGTTAAATTCCTTAAGATCATTTGGATCATAAACGGTGGGAGGAGGAATGGTAGTAGATGTGGATGAGTGAGAGGTCATTGGATGAAAAGGAAGACTTGTTAAATAATTGACTTTAATTTCATATCATATAGAATAATGACATAGTAATAAAGGAAGCCTATTGTTAATTCAATCATAATTAGAGTGCATAAAGGTTGTACTTATATAGGTGTTGAATATAAACTGATAAGTTAAATAACTATCAGTATAATGACAAACTGATAATTACTAGTATCAAGATAAATAACGAATTGATAAAAATAACAAATATAATGATAACAAATCTAAAAAGACAAAGTACTAAGTTAGTACTCCTACACAAAACTCATCTTCTCACACACCCCTTTCCCATTTAAAGCTTCCATTCCATTCTTCCTTTGTGCCTTACAACTTCTATTTCACCCTCCCAGAAAAAAAAACTTCGCTTTTTCCTGCACCAATGTTTTTCCTTAATTTTTTGTTATTTATTCAACTTCATTAAACACACGTGTCATGTGAGGTGTGGAGAACACACTGTAGCCAACACAGTCAAATACCCATTTTTTAAGGATCAAGCTTCCCACAAAAAAGTCTCTTTTCTTCATGACATGAAAAATCGAAGCTAAAGCACCACCGAAAGTGTTAATAGATCTTTGTTCCTTCACTTCTATTACTAAGTATTGCAATAGCAAATTTATCTGTTTTTGGTGTTTATTTGTTATGGCTGTGCAATACACACATGCATACACACTTACCCAGAACCCCTCCCCCACAAACACACACTTACCCAGAACCCCTCCCCCACAAACACACACACACAGTACCTACATAACCATGCACACACCTACTCACTCCATTCCCATGAATACACGATGCACACACACGCACTTGCATATGTAATATATAAATATAGATCGTCAAATTATACATTGAATTATAGTTATTAAGAATATATATATATATATATATATATATATATATATATATATATATATATATATATATATATATATAAAAGTTAACTTTTATTTAATTGTGAATAAATAAGAACACATTTAATAAGCATCAGATTCAAATAGCTATATATTAAATTAAACTTTAATTATATTAAAAGACTTCAATATGTATTTAGTTCTTGATATTAATTTAGTTCAATCATAATATTATTATAATTATATTCTATAAAATCATCCTCATATCTTTATCTATTATATAGTTGGATTTTTTATGTTATATATTTTTGTAAATATTAATAAATATGAAATATATATAACTTATAATAAAATATAAGATAATTTATTTTTATAATTTATATTTATGTTATGTATTTTTTAAAATGTTAATAAATATGAAATATATAATTTATAATAAAATATGAGATAAATTATTTTTATAAATTTATATTCAATAAATTTTTTCTTACGATGACAACCTTAAAAAAAATTGACAATTAAAAATTATTTTTAATTTTATAGAATTCCAATACAAGTTAATTAATATATTTTACATGATTTTATTAAATTATTTTTAATTTTTTATTTTTTACAATTATATATGAGTTCTTTTATTTATCAATTTTCATAAATTTTTGTTGCTTCTTTCTAATATTTTCTTGGTGTGTTCAATTCCTATTTTAAATCTCACATTACTTAACCAAATTCATTAGCTTTATATTTAAGTAAATATTTATACATACCATCTAGAGTTGTTTTATATGTAAAATAGAAACAAATTTATATACAAATAAGTAGTTTAATAAGTTTCTAAAGAGATTGTAAGAGTAAAAAAATAATTAATTTGAAAAATTTTCGCCTATCACTTGCTAGTTTTCTTTTATTATGTTGCAATTTTTCATTTTTTTTTCATTGAAAATCACTCATAATAATTTTACAAAATAAATAGTTTTAAACTTTAAAAAATAAAAAATAAATAATATAGTTTTAAACTTTAAAAAATAAAAAATAAATAATATAGTTTTAAACTTTAAAAAATAAAAAATAAATAAAAACATAAATTTTTCAAAAACTAGAAACTTAAAAAAGGGACTACCGGGTTAATTACTTTCCTTCTATCTCACTAACCAATTAAATTTTAATGTGTCACACGTACACATAGAGCATTCCTTCTATCTTAGGAATGATAAAAGACAATGCCACAAGTTCTCTATTCCCTATTTGATCATAAAAAATCTTTTTCTTACAATTTTTTCTTTAAGAATAACATTTTTCAAATTATATTAATTTTTAATTTTTATCTCTTGTTCTTTAAATATTGACTTAAGTTGTACAAGATAAAATTTGGCAAAATTTATTTATTTTTAAAAAATAAAATAATAATAAAAAATATTAATAATAATGAAAATTTTCTCTAGGAGAAGAACACAACACATAGAGCATTCTACTATGTTTTTTAAAATGCTTTCTGTTAGAACAAAGCAAAGAAGATAGAGTTGTCAAAACAAGTTCAAATCTGTGGGCCAATTGGACCCTCCATGAATATGGGTCGGCTGGGCAAAAAAAGTAAGACAAATGAATTGCAATAACTAAAAACCAACTCGACCCACTTTAGACCCAACGCATACTGGTTCAACTCAGTTGGGCCGAGCCTGCCCGTATTCAACCATTAAATATTTATTATTTTAATATTTTATTATTTTACTAAATATTTATTATTCAACCTATTAAAATTTTATGATTTAAATTATTATATTACATAATCAAATAGAAAATATTTTTCTTAATTTTAAATAAAGACTTAATTAAATAATTAGTTTTAAATTTTAAATAATCTCAATTTTTAAAATAATTTTTTTATTTTTTTTGGTAGGTTGGTGGGTTAGCCCATATAACCCACCAACGGTAGGCCGAGCCGGGCTAATAGATTGAGTAAGAAACTTTAATGAGTTGGGTTGGGTTGATCTGTTTTTTTTTATAGGTCAAGGTGGATTGACCCATATGTGCCAAACCAACATGTTTTGACAGCTATAAAAGAGGGTTTGAATTTCAAGAAAAAAAGATGAGTATGGGTAGTGATCATGAAGAAGAACACCCTTGTTTAAACAAACAGATAAGAGTGCTTATATGTTGTTTGCACTTTTTCGTTGTCTTTCTTCTCATGCTTGTTCCTTCAATTGTCTTCCTTGTTCTTTTTCTATATGCTATCCCATAAGTTTTGGGTATTTTTATCTATTTTTGATAAATTCATTTTTTTATTCATGAGAAAATATGTTTAAATTAAGTTAAAAATGTTGCACAAATCTAATTGGTTAAAAAAAATCAATGTAAAAATTCTTATATAATTACAAAATTATAAATATTTTTATATTTACAGTGTTGTAAAAATCGGTTCAATCACTAACTTGGCCAAGGCAGATGATCAATCGATTAGTGGTCGAATAACTCAATCTAACCCGATTTATATATAAAAAAAAATAAAAAACGTAACATCACAATTTTCACTTTCTACATTCTCAATTTGCATAAAATATAAAGAGAAAATAAAAAAGTAAGAAATAACATCATTTAAAATATTTTTTTAAAGAAAAAAACTAAACTTAACCCGAGCAGGATCAACTCGCTTCGAGTTACTATTTTTTACTTGAACTAGTTAGTTCAAACCAGGTCAACTACGTTCCTGGTCTTTTAGAAAAATCGGTCTGATTATATGATATGTCCCCTCCGAACCGATTTTTACAACTATGAATATTCATTTGATTTATTTAGCATAGAAGTAATATATATATATATATATATATATATATATATATATATATATATATATATACACATATATATGGGAGAAAATCCACTTAGTCCAAAAGTAAGTATAAAAAACTTACTGCTCATCTTATCCGTTCATTTTCTTGAAATCTGATGGTTGTAGTAAGTAATTAATCTTAACCATTAGATTTCAAGAAAATCATGGATGATGATAAAAAGTAAGTCTTTTATACTTTCTCTTGGAGTGAGTAGATCTCCTCCATGTATATATATAGACACACACACATACATATATATATACACACACTCTTGTGACTCCAAAGATAATGGAAATCATGATTTTCTTAAAGATCTGAACTAACTAAGACTTTTTTTCCTTTTTATTTTGATGGAGAACTATTCTATTATTGTTCAAGTAAATTGATAGGTAGTAGAGCATTGAGAGCGAGCCAAGAAGAGAGAAGAGTGACTAATACTAGTTTTAATTCTACGGTGTTTTGTAGTGATACGTACAATTTGAATATTGATAGTGTTAAATAAGTTTGGAATCATCCTCACTTTAAAAGCTTCACTCATAGAACTAGAATTCCTTTTGCAAAAGTTTTAACACGAACTATAGTTAGTGTTTTCTTGCTTTTAATATTGGCCATGTAAATAATATATAACTATAGTGATTAATTATTATGTGAAATTCAGTTCCTAATTTTCACTTTTCATGTTTCTTCAAATTAAGTGGAGATAAACTCTCATCTACTAGTACAAAATTAAGTATTATTGTTGCAAGCTAATTAATTGAGAAATAGCAAACTAAAAGAAATAAAATGCTAGAAATGAAAAGACATTGAGCAAATAAAAGTAACAAAATGATCTGAAAACAAAAGAACTTTCAACAAATGAAAACATAGGAATGAAAAAATACATATGTTAATAGACCTTTAAATTAAATTTAATAAAAGAATTTTGAATAAAAAAATAGAAAATACTAATGAAGTAAGACTTCAATATTTTTGTGAAGTTGTTAATGAAGTATGCACTTGTTTATTAGCAAAATCTGAAATTGATTCTCGAGTAAAATATGTAAAGTTGTATAGAGAATTAAGTTTTATACTTTAACATATATCTTTTCAAAATTTCTTAATTTGATTGTTCTTTAGCCTTATATATAAAAAAAGTTAGAATGTAGAGAGAAAATGTTAAACAAATTAATGAGCAAATCACAAATTTAGAATTGAAACAAATACACATACTATATGTTTTTAATAAGCATAATGAGATTAGCTCATTTTCTAACAAAGGAGCTTAGAAGAGGTTATGAGTAGTGGTTTTTAAAGGAGCTGCTTAGGCGATGGAGGACCTTCCTTGGGACATCAAATAGGACCCATCACAAGGTCCATGGCAAGAAGAGTAGAAGAAGAGGAAGGTCATACCACACCAAGAGCATTGATGATCATATTGTAGACTTTGGTGCATCTACCTAGTCTTTTGTTTGTTTTCCTTATTTTTCCCTTGTATTCTAGGGAACCTTAATCACTTAGGATTTTATTGTGTATTTTTATTTAGCCTTTGTATTATGGGGAAATTAGTTTAGGATTTATTTTGGGACTTAAACCTTGACTTGTGAGGTCAAAAGTCCATTTCTTTCACAAGGGTATTTTAGTCATTTAGGGGGGAGGGACGTATATTTCATTTGAGGTCCATTTAGGGTTCATTTGAGAGGCATTTAGCTCTCAAATTTTTGTGAAAATGGCCTAGTGACCTCCCACTCTCTCTTTAAATACCCTATGTTAGACTACATGTAGTCACTTTGGATATATTGGATATTTGAGAGAGTTTTCTTCATCATTCCTCTTCTTTAGTCATTTAGGGATCTCTTGGCCTCCTTCTTCTCCTCTCTACCTTAGAAGGAGCTTGGGTCTCCCTAGGATTGGTCTTCACCCTCTCCAATGAACTGAGCTATCTAAAGAGACACCATCCAACCACAACTGCCCAAGACACCATTCTTTTGTCTCCATTCTTCATAAACCACTTTCACCCTTCATAAGCCCCATTTTCACACCTATTTTCAGCCTTTGATAAAGATCCATTTCAACATCTCATCTTGGAGAAGAGTTGGTGACACCATGGAAAAGGTGGAGCAATCATTAGGGGTAACAATGTAACCTCCTTTTTTTAAGAACAATAACATATTAATAAAAGACGTAATTTATATTAGTAAGTTTAATTTAATTTTTAATTATTTTTATTAAATAAATTAAGAATTTATTTTATAATAAAATAAATGTGGGTATTGATAATAATATAGTCTAAAGGTTAAGTGATGCATGCTCCCCAAGCAAGGGCCCTATCATAAGGGTCATGGCTAGAAGAATAGAAGAGGACATGGCTAGAATAAATGGAGGAAGACCTCACCTCTATATGACCATCAAGATGTGCAAACCATGACTCACTATTAGCTTAGGCGGATTTCTTTATGCTTTTATTATTTGTAATTTTTCATTTATTTTACTTAGAAGAGCATAGGATTTTATTTTGGACATGTGTTAGTCCATTTAATTTTCTAGGAGGTATTCTAGTAATAAAAAAGGGGTAAGGATAGCTTTTGGGCCTTTATTTAGGTTATAAGGTGATAGTTTAATACTACACCCCTCTTTTCCTAAATAAAACCCTAAGCTAATAAGAAGGGATTTTGACCCTTAGATCTACTTGCTTGGGAGCCAATTAAGAAGCTAAGGGAGAGGATTGATTGGACTTTGGGCTTCAATCTTCCTCCTTTGGATTCTCCCTTTTAATTTTAGTCCTTCCTTTCTTTTATGTCTTGTTCAAGAGGCTAGCTACCTCTATAAATAAGTGTTCCTCACCACTCTTGTATTTTTTACACTTTGATCAATAGAAATTTTGCTTTGGCTGAATTCTTTCTTAGTGTCCCCTACCTTCTCTTTTGAGAGTTCCCTTAGCTTTTATCAAGGGTTCCATCCCTTGTGGCAAGCTAACCTTCGTTAGGCTTATCTCCCTTGAGTGGCGCCTAAACACTTCATCCCTTACCTCTCCATACACCATTTCACTAAATACTGTAAACCTCTAGAAAAGATCAAGGGTATGCATCATTAAGTTTAGACATAGTGTTAAAAATATTAAACCAATGGTTATTTTAGAGTAAATAAAAGGAGCTAGGGTACTATGCTTTAGTTTCCATTTCTAACTTTCTCGAGGGAGCTTAAGGAGCAAGCCACACCTTACATACAAATCTTCATTTGAGGGTAAACGTTGAGTGGGAAATTGTCTCTCACTAGCATATAAAGAGAATATAGATAGTGAAGCAATTCCTAAGTTTCTATAGATTCACATGCATACGGTTGGAAAATTGTGAACACCTAAAAATCATAACATGTTTTATATGTGACTTTGATTATTACATTGTTTGTATCAATTCAATTTTCACTACTACAAAAAAGGGTTTCTAAAAGGCATGTTTACATCAATTATGTTATAAATGTTGTAGGAAAACATACAGTCGCGACATTGTAATTTTTTGAAAGATCGTAAAACCTTTCTTAGAAATAATTGTTTTAAAGTTTTTAATTTTAAAACAATTATCTTGAAAAATGTTTTACTAAGGTAAATGCGAATCCTTGATTCACTCTTTGCTTCAAATCCCTAATCAACTTTTTTCTTTCAAGACTCTAAATCCTTCATCTTCTCAGCTTATGTTCAATGTGGATGAAGATATGTGTCGTCTCCAATGTGTTTTTACTCCCATTTACGCCTCACCACAAATATGTTTTTCTGAAACTGGAAACACCACACCGTTGAAAACTTCTCTCTCTCTCTAACTCTCTGGCACTTCCTAGGGTTTCCTTCAATCGCATCTCAATTTCGTAACTTCATCTTTAACTCTCTCTTGGTTTGTCAAGGTGGTCAACCATGGCGTTCCCTTCTCATGACCTCTTTGGAGAATGAAGCTCTTGATTTTTTTGCATGTAACCCTAGTGTCTAAAGACAAGGCTACTCATCCTGACCCTTATGGCTATGAAAGCAAAACAAATGGCAACCGTTATATCATATATCCCAAAACACTTTTACTTTTTCAGCAAAACCCACAATTGTTTTAGGTATTTATATATATCTTTTCAAAACAAAAAGTCCCCAAGTTTCTATTTATTTTCTTTTTGTTCTTAATGTTTATTTTAAAATTTAAAGAAATCACGTAGAAATGTTTTCTTTTCTTATGGGGTGTTTATTATAGGTGTGTTATGGAGGAGTACATAGGGGCAGTGAAGAAAATGTATTGTGAAGCGTTGGAACTAATGGATGAATGGTTGAAGATAGGAGCAAGAACGGCTTAGAAAATATACAGGGATGAAAAAAGTGATACTATCTTGGGGATGAATTGGTATCGGACATTTCTGACTTCAATAACTTGATTGTTATTATTATTATGGCTTTTGCAGTCTTCCTTGGTCACTAATGGGGTTTTCTTAAGCAACCAATTTATATGGCTATGTTTTTTCCTGATATGCTTGAAGAAGGGACATCCTGATTGGTAAAGTTGTTTTGTGAATGTATTTTATAATTATTTTGAAGGAAAATATGCATATGGTTCCCAATTTAAAATAAGCTATTATGAGCTGAAAGAGAAAGTATCATGAAATTAATTCAAGGATTAAAGTTGGAAGAAAGCATTCCCAGTTGTGGAGTCCTATTTCGCAATTTCAACTAAATTAGGTATATATGTTGAAGTTCATAGTTATTATTTATGATTCCTTTAATAGTTTATAACTTTGAACTATTTTTCCTTTCCAGATTTGAAAGCTCGAGATCAAGAGATTTTAGTACATACATTATATATAATAAATTAATAATAATATAATATAATATATTATTATTATTATTTTGGCTTGATTTAAAGTGATGGGTGGATTCTTAAAAAAAAGTATTGAGTCTGTGAGTTTGTAGTGGTTTTATCATTTTTTATATTTTTAATTCATAAAGCAATATAAATAATTCTAGTTAATGTTATTGAAATAAACATGCATATATTCTGAGTTAAAAATTAAGGTAATTATTTATATGGATTGGTCGTTGGATGTTCAATAGTGTTAATTGAGTGTTTCTATATATAATTTTCTATATTATGGTATTATTTTCTCAATGGCACATGGTTAATAAAATATTTTATCAGCAACAGAAAATTCTGGGTTTGAATCACTTTATGTCAATTTTCCTCCATGATGTCTAGGTCTCTTAATGCCAATTCTATTTGATTTTGTAAATTTGATATTTTTAATCATATGTACTTATGATTCAAGTGGAATTTGAATTGATTTTAATGTTAAATGCTTAAAGTTAAGTAATTTTATTTTTAATGTTAAAAGCTTAATAGTTAAGAAATTTTGGGCTTGTAACCTTATATTGTGGTGGTGGTGGTGTGTTTGCTGCTTTATATTTTTCTTTTCTAAAAGCACTCACTTGATTCTTAAGTCTATTATGTTTTTCTTTCTGTGGTGTTGGTCTGTTCTAGGTGGCAGCAATGTTAAGTCTAGTTAGAAACAGACTGATGGGAGATTTCAAGAGGCTATAGCAAGAGCCACTTGTAAGAATTAGTGGTGCCCTCAAGATAACAACATAATGTTAAGTTAAATGATGGTATGTTAAATTAAATTTTTGTCACTTTATTACATTGAGTTCTGCACTGTTGTTGAAAATTTTCATCTACAGGGAAAGGAGGTGAAGAAGCTTTTGTTAAAAATAGGAATTCCAATTAATGATTATTCCAAAATGGCTATATGTAAAAGGCAATTAAGATTTGAAATAATAATGTGTAGTTTTGACACTTTTTAGATAATAATAATGATGATAACAATCACATCATACTATTATTATGCAGGTTTTTGTGACTTTGAAGAAATATCTACAAAGGCTCCTGAAGGAAGTTGTACAAAATGGAAGATTTTTTTTTTTTTTTAAATTAGAAAAGTTAGTCTTTAGGATGAATTAAAATGTTTTTGGACTATAAACAACCCATTTTTGCAGGTAATTATACTCGCTTCCCACATGAGCGTATTTTTTCGTGTACCATATAGGGTCTGAGTCCATGGATAATAATAATAATAATAATAATATATTATTATTATTATTATTAATAATATTAATATTCTTCTTTTGATGTTAACTTTTCTAAATACATATTCTACCCATATATTTATTTGAAAATTAAAAAATAAACTATTTTGTCAAATGATGGATTTGAACCTACCACCTCTATCTCCTCACTTTGCAACTAGATCGACCTTATAAGAAAAAAATTAATTTAAAATTTTTATATCCAACATCCATAATTATTCTATTATCTATAATATATATATATATATATATATATATATTAAAGTTTAATTGGTATACATTGGCATTCAATTACAATCCTTCATTTATGGTAAGTTTGTTGACTTTGTTAGTTAGTACTTTAAAAGTCACATAAATGAAAAATTATGAGTTAACGTCAGTGTAAAAATCTTTTACACTTACAGTGTATATATATTATAATGTATACTATTAATAAAAATGGATTCCTCTTTTTTTATGTTCACTTTTTAGAATACTTATTCTACCATTTAAAAAAAACAGAAAAATTGAGTCAACGTCAGTGTCAAAATCTTTTATACTTACAGTGTATATATATTATTGTACAAAATGTCTTTAGGATGAATTAAGATGTTTTTGGACTTAGTTAAAGATAGGTTGTTTATAGTTATTTGCTTTTGACACATTAGTTTTAGGACATTTGAATGAAACAAGTTCAAATTTCATGTATGTTTGAACAAGATTTTCATTTTATATATGAAATATTTTAGATTTATTTTTATCAATATATTTATGTGTTATGTTTGTTTGTTAATTGTATTGAAATAATTTATAAATATATATTAATCAAATTTGTTGAAAGTTGTCTAATCTTAATAAGCATATTTATAATTAACAGGTTTTGAGATATGTATAAATATAAATATAATATTTATATATATATAGAAAAAAGTACTTTAAAACAATTACATTTACAACATTTATTAAAAAAAGGATGTAAACTTTAAAACATTTTTTTTTGTAAAAGTGTTTTAAAGAAAGAACTATTTACATTTTCTTGTAAAAAAATGATGTAGGAAGATATACATTTTAAAACATTTTAAAAAATGTTTTAAAGAAAAAGCTTTTTACAACATTTAAAAAAGCGTTGTAAAACATCTAACTTTTTACAACACCAGCTTTTACAACACTTTTAAAAATGTTTTAAAAGGCTTTAAATAAGTGTTGTTAAAAACTTATTTTCTAGTAGTGTTTGTTCCTTTTGTATGATTGGAAATCATGTGTATTTGGTGTTAATTTTTGTAATTGATTCTCTAAGTGAGTAGTGTATGGATGACCCATACAATATAGTGAAATTGGAAAATTAATGCTACAATAAGGAAGTTTAGATGTATGGAAATTATGCTTAAAAAGTATGAGTTTGTAATTTTTGAAAACAGATTTAGGTATGCAAGAACTTGCTTAATTATGCATTGCTTATGCTATAAGAACTGATTTAATTAATAGATTATCAATGGAAAGAAATTAAATGTTTAATTATCTTAGATTAATATAGCAGTGGGAGAATAACTGAGTTTATTTATAATATCAATATTAGTTAATTAATTTGATAGAATAGTTGAGAGGTGGGGAGTGAAATATAATAATTATTTCTTGGTTTTGAAGAGTTTTGATTGACTTTTGAGGAGTTTTCAGAAATCTGTTTAGGAAGGGATGTGAATAACAAGTCAGAATTCACTAAACTCAATTCACTCCCTTTTCTTCATTTTTTTCTTTTCTTTCCCTTTTCTTCTTTTCTTTTTTCTTCTTCAATTTTCTTTATTCTCTGTCGCTTCAATTCTCTCCCTCACCATTTTATTCTGTGCTTTGCATGGTTCGCCTCTGGTTGAAAGATTTTGACGTGGTCTATTTCATAGCTCATATTACTGAGTGATCTCTATTATAGGTAAGTCTTATCTTGAATCAATGAACCTTTCTCTGACCATTTTCGATCTTGTCATTCCCATTAGAAAGGAAATTTCTTTGAAAATCTTGATTTATAAGCTTCTTGTTTAATTTGAGATTTTTGTCAGGTTTCTGTGAAATTTCTTCGGGTGTATTTCTCTATTTTCTTTTGAGTTAGCTTTGAAAAGGGTAAATGGGTAAGAGAAACTTTTTCTTCGTTTTAAAATTGAAAAATTATGATTTTACAAGTATTAAGATTGATAGTTGTGATTGATTTAACTTTTGAATTGATTTTGCATGTTATGTGAAATTTGTTACTATGGTGATTGATGAAGGATATTGTTTGAATTGATTTTCTGTGACAAGAATTGAATTTATAGGCTTGACAATGTATTATTTGGAATTATGGTGTAATGCATATAATTGGAATGCATAATGAGGATATATTTATCTTGTTGGTTACGGGCAATTATAGTCGAGTAACTTAGCCTTGGATGATATGTTTGGTGGGATACAATAATGTTAGGGACACAATTGATGTCAATGTAATCCATAACATCAGATATGCAATGGGATATTTCTGTTGATAGTAGGAATGCAAGGCTGTGACCCTTCTAAACAAAGAACACAAGTATTCAATTTAATAAAGGAAAAAAAAGTTGGGAAAGAAGATGACCAACGACTCACAATGGAAAAGAATGAGAGACAAGTAAGTGTTTGACAAGGTTTATGTGAGACTTATAAGTGAAGAAGAAGATGAGGCAGAAGCTCAAAAGTCCAAATAACTAAGCATTTCACAAAGACAAAACATTAATAATTTTTAACTTTAATATAAACCATTTTAAAATATATATAATAATAATAATTGGATCGGTTCAGTTTGATTTGGATTTTAAATCTAATCTGTTAACCAAACTAAACTTAATTGATTTCCATAGGTTTAGTTTGATTCGGTTTGTCTAGCCACCTAGTGTTAATGCTCTGGTTAAAGGCATTATTATAAGAATGCTAAGAGAAAGAGGAAAGGCCATGTAGTATTGGAGTTTGGCAGCAACCAATGCCAGAACATGAGCCGTTAGATAGAGTCCTTATCATAGAAAAACAATAAGCATAAAGAAGACAATAAATGGAAACACATTTGAATGCATACCCATCTTCTCTTTGCCTTTTGTCTTCATTTTAGGTGTACCCATGGGGTCTTTTAAAGTTTGATTGATTGAGAAGAACAAGAGGAGTGTGCTACTTGATTCAATAATTACTTTGCATAAATGTACTAACTAGATAAATTTAACTAAATTTTAGTATGAAAATTTTGACTATATGTATGAAACTAATTAAAATTAGTTTTTATAAAATAATTATTTTCATTTCAAACAAATAATGTTGAATGTTCAATAAGTTCTATTCCATTTGAATCAATTATTCCTGACATTTTTAAAAAATTATACCAAATATGAAAATAAGATATTCCCAATAAGTGTACATTTCGAGACATCTTGCTAGATTCATTGAAATAGCAACACCTAATAAACTAAATTGCTTTTTAAAGAACCTAAATTATTATTTACACTATTTATTTAAAGATGACAAAAAATTGAATTAAATCTTTCAAGTAGAAAAAAAATTAAATGAACGAACTTAGAAACAATGTATTTTCTAGGTTTTTAAATTTTTGTAGGATAAGTTTTTAATTATATGTAAAAGCCTTAAATATTTACATATGATCCTGATATATTAACATTATTAACCAAAATTACAAATTTTTAAAAAAATTATACTAAATAATTTATTTCATAAACAAATAATTTAAATAATTTATTACATAGATAAATATTTTCTGGATTAGATAAATGATTTCAATATGATACTACATACTTTTGGACAAATTTAACTCAAAACAAATAATATACAACTGTTTTGCATGTTTCTGTTTAACATTTATTTGGTGTTGACTATTGTTACGCGGTTGTATAAAAGCATGAAAAATTTGTGCCGAAAGCTAATGGAGGATCCATTGTCATGCATAATAAGTATTACAGGACATGGTTGTTACTTCATGAAAAAAACATTCGTATTTAGGGTTTAGTTCAAAATGTAAAGGAAATAGTTTCAACTTTTGTTTGGATAATTGGATAGTAAAAAGTTAGGAATTTTTTAGGAGTTAGTAGTTTTTTAAAAAAAAGTTAGATAACAAAAAGTAATGAATTTTTTAAGAGCTAGTAGTTTTTAAAAAGAAATTACTCCAAATAGTTTTTTTAGACTATCTTATATTTTCAGCTATTAGTTGTTTTTTTTTAACAACTTTATCCTTCCTTAATTAAGGCATTATTCCCTACTAATTCTCTCTTTTTACATGATAAAATGTTTCTCTTCTTCGTTTCTCTCTCCATTAATATAATTATAGTAATTTATAATTTAAACATATAATTATAGAAAATTATAATTTAAACATGTAATTTAAAATTTATATATTTAATTATAGAAATCTATAATTTAAATATATGATTATAATAATTTATAATTTAAACACTTCATTGTTGATATAATAACTCATGATATCTTTATTTGTTATTTTACAACTTTCAGTTTGTTGATTAGTTAATTTTACTAATTACTTACAACTAGGTTTTCAACTTTAAGTTAGTTTTCAACTTTTAGTGACCTTTTACCTTTCAACTCTCTTTTTAGCTTTGAGTTAATTTTTCAACTAATTTTAACAAATACACCCAAAATTCAACAGCAAAAGACAGATAAGGTGTTTGTTTGAATATTATTAGATTTAATATCCTTAAACAATAATCATATTTAAGCATTGTAGATGAGAAAAAATATTTTAAAAAATCACTAAAAATAGCTAGCTGGATTCAAATTGATAATCAACAACATGTTGCCCCAAATGGATCCCACCAAAATATAAAATACTTTTAATGTAATAAAAAAA
The DNA here is from genome assembly GCA_037954015.1 of Psophocarpus tetragonolobus. Classification (NCBI taxonomy): domain Eukaryota; kingdom Viridiplantae; phylum Streptophyta; class Magnoliopsida; order Fabales; family Fabaceae; genus Psophocarpus; species Psophocarpus tetragonolobus. The sequence goes on along the minus strand of CM075691.1, from coordinate 36,472,670 downwards.
TGAAAACATTAGCTTTTATGGGAAAACAGAATGCATAGACTTGAGGTCATCTTCTCCATGCAATATACGTGAGTGCTGGGACTAACTTACAATAGATATTATATCCACCGACTTCGAATTACTTTGGTAATTGGACTTTGGGTTGGCTAATTGATATTCTTTCTCAAGTCTACAAATTACGATGATATAATTATTTCCTTATCAATTTCATAACTATATATGTATATTTAAATTTTAAAATTCTATTATATAATTATTTAATTATAATAGTTATTAAAATATTTCCACATAAAATGCCCTTAAAAATAACAAAACCCATGATTTTTTGAATTTATTAATTAAGTACATAAAACATCATTGTTTTCCCTGTTGCCTCTTTCACGTTCATAGTGTTTCCCTTCCTTTCTTACATTCACGGTATTGTGGTAGGATATGTTATCTACTTGATAGGAATGACGAAAAGATCTGTATATATATTACGAAGTATACATTATTTCTATTTTTATCTTAGGGTAACAAAAAAAATGGATCTGTGTAAAAAGAATTTTAATTAAATGATGAATTAAAATAGAGCAAATTACACCATACTTCTGATATATTTTACTCTCTAAGAATGGTTGACGTCTCCTAAAAAATAGTAGTAATATGGTTTTTATTTTTTGTATAAGAAGAAAAATCAAAGTAAAATCTCAGAAAAATTGACATAATAAAAGTAAAAAAAAAAAGTTATAATGAAGGGAAAATTCTAGATATAATAACTTAAAAGAACAAAACTTAAAAAGGTATGTATTTTACTTTTTAAAATAAGATATCTAATTAAAAGTTATTCTCTTGTAAGTTTGTCCCTGCACTGACGTATATTATATTGCATGGAGAAAATAACATCGCATCGATTCATTGTCATTTGCTATAGAAGCTAATATTTTTATTCTTTAATTACAATCAAAGTATTTTATATTGGGATTGTGTGAGGCAATGTTGTTCCTTATAATAATTGGGCTATTTTTAAAAAATATTATAATATTAATATGGAATATCCAATAACTTGTGATTAATTTTGAAATATCAAATATTATTTAGGGAGATTTATACCAGAAGAACTCCAGAATCAGACCTAACCCTAGATCAGACCTACCTCAGAATTGGACCTAACCCAAGCACAAAGACGTAAACATTATAGAGGGTAACAAGTGCGAGTTTGACTACTAATTATTACTTTTTTGGTCACAAATTATACATTTAAAAAAATAGTAATCTTTCATCTGACTTAAGCGTAAAAGTGTTTTTGCATGTAATCACTGCACTAGCTCAGAGTAGTTATTAAATATTATATTATTTATTTTGACTTAAATTCATCTAATTTACATAATTAACAATTTTTTCATATTTATTTTTAAATATTTACTATTATGTATTAAAAAATTTTAATTTTGCTTTAATATAAATACATCATTCATATCTTGTTGAGTTTTGAAAAACTATAGCATAAATAATTAGAAAGATGAATTAGAATTCAAATAATCTATATATCAAATTAAAATAAAAAGATGAATACACACAATATAAATAATTTAGTATTAATGATATGTTATAACAATTTATATATAAATAATTTAGTAATCTACTATCATTTATATATAAAACCTTGTGCACTCACCCCATCCTAGATTGTCATGCTTGTGTATTCACATTTCTCTTTTGATATGGTACAAAAATTTTAATTATTTAATTTAATATATTTTGTAATAACATAATAAAATATAAATAATTTTAGTTTAGTATGTTTTGAAATATATTTTGTTAATTTTTATACTTCTTTTTTTATGATAATATGATACAAACATGTCATATCATCAATGAATATGTCAGAATTGCAATGAATTTCAAAAAATTGACAAAGGAGAGGTTCGAATAGAATTCAAAATTTTGTTATGTGTTTTTGCATTTTTATTAAAAATATTTACGATAAAAAAGTATACATATATTAACAGTGTTTAAAGAAGATTGATTAATGTACAAATATATATATATATATATATATATATATATATATATATATATATATATTATAGATAGTACGATAATTACCTTTGTTGGATAACAATGTAATTTTTTTTACGAAGGTTATAAGGTTGATCTAGCAGTAATGTCCATATATGGGGGAGAGATAGGTCTTTAGTTCAAATATCTCTTTTAACAAAATAGTTTTTCTTTGTGTTTTTTAAAAAGGGTAGAATAATTATTTTGAAAAATGAACATCAAAAGGGGGAATTCTTTTTATTAATATATATATATATAGTATATAATATAATATTATAGATTATAGATATAATATGACAATTATGTATGTTAGATATAATATTATAAGGTTGACTAACCTAGTGACAAAAGTCTATATATATATATAAGGGAGAGATAAGTCGTGGCTCGAATCTCTCTTTTAGCAAAATAGTTTCTTTCTGCTTTTTTTAAATGGTAGAATAGGTATTCTAAAAAGTGAACATAAAAAAAGAGGAATTCTATTTTTATTAATAGTATACATTATAATATATATACATTGTAAGTGTAAAAGATTTTTACACTGACGTTGACTCATAATTTTTCATTTATGTGACTTTTAAAGTACTAACTAATAAAATCAACAAACTTACCATTAATGAAGGATTGTAATTGAATGCTAATGTATACCAATTACACTCTAATATATATATATATATATATATATATATTATAGATTATTGATAATAGGATAATTATGGATGTGAGATATAAAAATTTTAAAGTAATTTTTTTTATAAGGTCAATCTAGTTGCAAAGTTAGGAGATAGAGGTTGTAGGTTCAAATCCATCATTTGACAAAATAGTTTATTTTTTAATTTTCAAATAAGTGTATGGGTAGAATATGTATTTAGAAAAGTTGACATCAAAAGAGGAATATTAATAATAATAATAATAATAATATTATTATTATTATTATTATTATTAGTAGTAGTAGTAGTAGTAGTATTAGTATTATCCATGGACTCAGACCCTATATGGCAGACGCAAAAATACTCTCATGTGGGGAGCGAGTATAATTACCTGCAAAAATGGGTATGGATACCCGTCCTGCCCCGCACCTTATATATATATATATATATAATTTAATATGATTAATTATATAATATTAAATTTGATAATTTTGAGTAGATAATATTACTAAAAATATTATTATTTATTATAATATATGATAAATAATATAACTATAGAGTAAAAAGAGATGTACAACATATTTTACACAAATTTAATAAAATAAAAATACAAGTTACAAGAAAAATGAGTTATTTATAAAATAACTTAATAAAGTTACAATATTATTTAATATTATGGTAAAAAAAAAGGTTTATGCGTAATCATATAAAACTTTAAGAAGTATTTTATAATTTGTTCTATGTTTGATATTATGTTGGTTTGTTTTTTATATTATATTTATTTATTTTAAAAATATATTTATTTATCATCTCTATACATAAGTAAAGGGCGGGTCAAATATAAGTATATTGGTACCTAGTCTGTACGGGGATGAAGAGTAAAGTCGTTGCCTGTGCAAGTATGAGACCGAGTTAGGATACATTTGTTAAACGTGGATATGAGGATCAACACTATAGTACGCTACCCATTGTTATCCCTATGCTAACTATCAATTTACTTTAACAATAATAAAATAATTAAAATGCTATTACAATTTTAGTTCTCAATAGAAAAAAGAAAGTATTATGATTTCCATTATATTAATGAAAGTCATAGAAGTAATATATATATATATATATATATATATATATATATATATATATATATATATATATATATATATATGAGTTTAATTGGTATGCATTGTTAGTGTAACAAATTTTATATTGATTAATACTTTAAAAGTCATATAAATAGTTATGATTGAACGTTAGTGTATATGAGTGCATACAAATTAATTTTTACACTATCAATGAATATCAAAACATTTAGAATTTTGTACTTACATCAAAATTTTTACTTTTATTTTGCTTTTATAATTTAGATTTGTACAATATTTTTAAATTAATTCTAACATCTATGTTATCTTGGTTAAAAAAATCTAATTTATAAAAACAGATGAAAATAACCAAAACTTATGTGTCAACATATGCAGAGAAGAGCAACGAGGAGGATGACTGAAGCACCATGATTTCTCATTTTCTCGAATTCCAAACTTTGGGCCATCATGTACATTTTTTTTCTCTTTTTTATTTTTTTTTCTTCCTTAAAAATTCAAACCCTCTTTACTTTGTTCTAACCTCAAAGCATCTTAAAAATTACTCTGTGGCAGAAGAGGCATCGGTTCTCCATAACCTTGTATGAACATAACTTTGTGTCTTGTGTTCTTCTCGCAGAAAAAATTATTCATTATTATTAATATTATTTATTATTATTATTATTATTATTATTATTATTATTTTAAAAAATAAATAAATGTTTCAAAATTTCATTTTCTATTGTTCAACTTATATCAATATTTAAGTAATAAGAGATAAAAATTAGAAATTAGTTGACATGTATGTTATTTAACTTGAGTAATCTTTAAAGGAAAAGAAACGTGAAAAGAGATGTTTTTTTGTCAAATGTGGTGTATATCATTTCTAACATTGTACGTGTGGCACATTAAGAATTTAATTGATTATTGAAATGGAAGAAATATAATTAACCTTCTTGGTCCCTTTTTTAAGTTTCTATTTTTTAGAAAATTTATGGTTTTATTTATTTTTTATTTGTAAAAGTTTCAAATTACATTAATTATACCCATGTTTTTTTGTGAATAAAAATAAATGAATATTTTATTAAGAGTGATTTTCAAAGAGAAAAATGGAAAATGACATAATAAAAAAAACTAACAAGTGATACGTAAAGAATTTTAAAGTTAATTATTATTTTATCTTTATTATATTTTGGAACTTATTAGATTATTTATTTATATATAATTTATTTTTTTATTTTAAAAGATATTTGAAGATATATATATATATATATATATATATATATATATATATATATATATATATATGTATGTAAATAGATATACTTGAAAAAAAAATTATATATTACTTGAAAACAAAAGTTAAAGTACTATGAAGATAGATATATAAATAGATATTGATAATTATATATTACTATGTATTATACATAATAAAAGATTACAAGTAAGTTTTAAAATATGCTAAGATCAATGTCCAAGCATTACCAAATTTATTTGAATATGAAAATTTTATTTAAATATAAAAAATTATCAATAAAATAAATTTTATTAATTTAGAATTATTATAAACAATTCATTGTAAATGATGTTTTAAAAATATTGTGGGTATTTTTTTAAATTTAAATTAAGCTTTTTAATTGTCAATTTTTTTAAGGTTATCATTATAAGAGAACATTTATTGAATATAAATTTATAAAAATAAATCATCAAATATTTTCTTATAAATTATATATTTCATATTTATTATAAAATTTTAAAAAATATAACATAACTACTTAATTTTATAATCGTTAAAGATATTTCAATAATTTTATAGAATATAATCATAATAATATTGTGATTGAATTAATCACTAATATGATTTCACCCTCGTATAGTCAATATGAAGTAAACACAACAAACATGTGTAGTTTTTATTATTAATTTTAATATCATATATCTTATTTTTATATATCAATATTTTATATTTGTATGCATAATTCTGATGATATTATTATTTTTATATAATTCTAATTGATAAAAACTATGAAAAATTAATTTTCAATAAACAATTTCTAATAACCTTATAATTTTTCTTATGCTTATTAGATGTGTTTTTATATATTTAAAATTCAATAAAATTTATCTTTGTGTGTATATATATAATACTCGAGATTTTAATGTAACAAAAATCATTGCTTTGACTCAATATTAAAGAGACTTGACTGCTTGTAAGTTGTTAGATTGAGATTTTAAGTTGACAAAAAATATTTATTTGATTTAAATTTATTTACTATAACATAAAATAGAGTAAATTACAGTAATACTATCTCAGTTTTCATAGCTTAATCTCCCTTTAACTTTAAAAACACATTACTTTAAGAATTTAATTAATATGTATTGTGAGGGTAAGATTTTTTATATTGACGTTTAATCACAACCCTTAATTTATGGTAAGTTTATTGACTTTACCAATTAATATTTTAAAAGTCATATAAATGAAGACATGTGATTAAATGTCAGTGTAATATTCTTTTACAGTTGGCTTACAAAAAAAAATATTTTTTTACAATGTCAGGGCATACTCATTAAACTCTTATAATAATATCTTCTATATGTTTCAAAGCATTATACTGACAACCTTATCAAACCTTAGGCAGTCACTCTCTCATTAATACAAAAGTAATGATTAAAAAAATAGAAATGTATATATAATTACACTTAATTTTAAGAAATGTTATTATAATTTACTCTATAAAATAATAATGTAAATTTGGATGCGTGGCATTATTTTTTTATAGAACATATGACATTATTTGATTACTTTGTTACTTGTCAATTTGTATTCTCAGTAATTATCTTATATTGCTCTCTTACCCTACATCCATTCTTTAGCTTTCCATAACTATTGTTGTTTAAAAGTAAGGTTATCAATATTGAGAATGAGAGTTCCGTAAATTCGATTTGTAAACTCGTAAAGAGTTTACTTTAGATAAAAAATTAATAATTAAATCTCTATAAATAAAATTTATAAATAATATAATCTCAAATTTAACATTTTAACAATGTCTAGTATATAAATAACTGGGAATTGAGTATATTTTAAAAAAATTGTAAAATAAGCAATTATTAAAATTAATAAGTACATTTACTAAGCATGAAGGATTTGTTTATTAAAAATAGCAAAAAATGACTATTTTAAGTAAAAAATAGTTTAACTAAATACACAAAAAAATAGAAAGTTGCTTAAAATAAGTTTTTTTTTTAAAATAAACTTAACAAAATGTACCCTTGGTTACAATATTATTGATTGAATGACTACAATATAATGTGAATAATTACCAACTAATGCAAATAAAAAATTATTAGATCAATTTTAGCTTTGAATAAATTTTAAGAGATATATAATTAACTTATATATGGAACCACCACAAACGTGTGCATATATTCACATGGATCAAGTTTAATGTAAACTAAAATTAATATATACTTGAAAATAGATGCTTTATTGTACTAATTAATGTGATGGATAAACGGAATGGCATACGACATGGATGAATGGAGGGTCAGAGGCTGTGGCAGAATCCAGTTAGAATCAGAACTGCGTTTGCTATGGCTGCCTGAATCTATGGTGGAACAAAATCACTCAATCACGTATTCACGGAACCTCTATGTTAATGAGTGCCTGGCAAAAGCTATGGTGGAACAGAAGCATGGACACAATGGGAATGCACTCAATGCAGTGAGTGAAGCAAAGTGAAGAAAGGATTTAGGGATTTGGCAAAATGGAAGTGATGAAGTGAAGAGAGGATAAAACCTGAGTAAGATGCTAAACAACATCGTTTTAGAGAGAATAATGGTTAAATGAAATTTTTGGGTAATATCGTGAACTCGTGTGTAAACTTGCAAGTTTACTTGAGTTTACCGATATTATCACAAGTTTACTGAGTTTACTGAAAAAACGAGTTTACTCATGATTTAACTCAATAAGGTCCCTAAAGTCATAAAATCGTACAATTTTACGAGTTATAACACAATTTTGATAACTATGATCAAAAGTTTTAGATGTAATTATGGATGCATCCCTCAAATTAAATTTAATTATAGATGCACCATTTTTTAAAATTATACAGACCCTTTACTTTTATGTACTCATTACAATTGTGCCCCTCTTTTGAAAATTTTGTAATATCATACATAAATTTATTACATATGTACTGCCTAAGTTTTGTATGATATTACACATGTACCCCCTAAGTTTTGTATGCTATTACACATGCACCCCTATATTTTTCAAACTTTACAGTTGACACTTCTCTCACCTTCATTGCTTGGGTGTTACGAAACTTGAAGAAAAAATTAATTCATGTCACATCCACATGAAATAAAACGTAATAATGCAAAAATAAATGGAAACATGTGCAGTTTGAAAAGGAGGACTACAATAATAATGAGTACATAAAAATAAGGAGATATGTGTAGTTTAAAAAAAAGAAAAAGTATTTGTAATTACACTAAACCTGTTGGGTTACATTTGTAATTACTTCAAAGTTTTATTTCATAAAGTTTTTTTTTGTGAAAATAAAAATTCACTTCAAAATAATTTTCGATTTAGTAATTGTCGATTTATTTTTTTGTGAAAATAATAATTTAGTAATTCACTTCAATATCTTATAGATATTGATTCTTAAGTGGCTTGAGCTCTGAAATAAGAGACAAAGTTAAGCTCTTGCCATATAATAACCTAGATGACCTAGTCCAACTTTGCATAAAGGCAGATAATCAGTTAAAAATAAAAGGTGGTGCAAAAAGAGAATATTCATCCTACAATTACACAAAGAGGGGCCTAGGCAAGGGAAGCTCTTCCAAGAGCTCTCCCAAAGAGGAACCATCCAAAAGCATGCATCAGGAAGATAAACCCGTGTATCATAAGAAAACCCCCTACTAGTTCTAGCAATAGGACTAGTAGCATATAATGCTTTAAATGTCTCAAGAGGAGCCATATTGCCCTCAGTGCCCCAATAAGAAAACCATGATATGAAGGGCCAAGATATTTTTAATGAAAGTAGCTCATATTCCTCCTTTAGTGAGAGTGAGGAAGAAGGGGTAATGAGCATATGAACATGACATTGTTGAAAACCCTTGTGATGGAGACCTCTTAATGGTTAGACGCCTTCTTAGAAGTCAACCACTTGATATTGACCGCACAAAGAGAGAACATATTTCATATAGGTTGTAAAGTTTTAGACAAGACTTATTCTCTCATTGTGGATAGTGAGTCTTGTTGCAATTGTTGTAGCTCAAGGTTGATAAAGAAGCTAACCTTGCAACCAATTCCTCATCTTAGACCTTACAAGCTCCAATGGCTTAATGAGGAAGGGGAGATGATTATAAACCAACAAGTTAAGGTTCCATTCTCTATTGGAAAGTATCAAGATGAGATATTATGTGATATAGTCCCAATGGAGGCTGACCATATCTTGTTAGGGAGGCCTTGGTATTTTGACAAGAAATTCATTCACCATAGACACTTTAATGAGATAATCCCCACTCATAAGGGCAAGAAAATAAAGTTGATTCCTCTGACACCTTCTCAAGTGGTTAAGGATAACTCATCATGAAGCATAAAAGATATGAGGAAAAAAAAAGCAAAAAAAAAAAAGGAGTTTTCACCCCTAAAGCTTGAAAGAGGTAAAGAGGGAGAGTTAGAAAGAGGTACCCTTTCCAAGGAGGTTGTTAGGAAAGAGAGCCATTTTGCAACAAAAATGGACATTAAAGAAGTTCTCTTGCTGGATCAACCTTTCTATCTCCTTCTTTGCAAAGAGGTACCTTTTGGCATTGCCACAAGTCTAGAAATTGAGTCTCTTCCAAAAAGGGTTCAAAATATTTTAAAAGAATTTGATGATCTTTTCCCTCAAGAAGTTCTAAGAGGATTTCCACCTTTAAGGGGAATTGAACACTAAATCGATCTTGTTCCTAGCGTAAGTCTACCCAATAGGCCTGTGGACAAACCCTATTGAGACCAAAGAGATTGAGTCTCAAGTTCAAGACTTGTTGGAGAAGGGTTGGGTTCAAAAGAGTCTTAGCGCTTGTGCAGTTCCTATATTATTGGTGCCCAAGATTGAGTCTCACTTTCATGTACCTCGTGAATCATGTACTTAGGGATTGTATTGGTAGATTTTTCATTTTTTATTTTGATGATGTTCTTATTTATAGTAGGTCCCTAGATAATCATGTAGGACATATTAGGGAAGTTCTATCTGTCCTTAGAGAAAATAAACTTTTTACAAACTTAGATAAATTCACCTTTTGTGTTCCTAGTGTAGTTTTATAAGGCTTTGTTATTAGTGCTAAAGGGGTCCAAGTAGACCCCCAAAAAATCAAGGCCATCTAAGATTGGCTCACTCCTACTAGTGTGACAGAGATCAAAAGTTTTCATGGTTTCACAGGATTTTATAGGCGCTTTGTGCCTAATTTCTCCACACTAGCTTCACCATTAAATGATTTGGTGAAGAAGTAAGTCCCTTTCTTGTAGGGTGAAAAACAAGAAGCTTTTCAATTGTTCAAGGATAAAGCTCACTAATGCATCCATTCTAGCTCTTCCCGATTTTTCAAAAACTTTTGAATTAGAATGTGATGCATCGGGAGTAGGTGTAGGAGTCGTTTTGTTGCAAAGGGGGCACCCAATTGCTTATTTTAGTGAAAAACTCAATGGCGTCCACCTCAACTACCCCACCTACGAAAATGAGTTTTATGCCTTGATCTGTGCCCTCCAAACTTGGGAACATCATCTTGTTTCCAAGGAGTTTGTCATTCATAGTGATCATGAGTCACTTAAGTATTTAAGAGGGCAAGGAAAGTTGAACAAGAGGCATGCTAAATGGGTTGAATTTCTTGAAACTTTTCCTTATGTCATCAAATATAAAAAAGGAAAAACAAATGTGGTGGCTGATGCTCTTTCAAGGAGGCATTCTCTCCTTGCCACCCTTAGTGCTCAAATTTTGGGGTTTGATGACATAAAGGAAATGTATCTTTCTGACTAAGACTTTGGAACCATTTATGATGCCTTATCTCCCAAAGCCAAAGACGGCTTCTACTATGTGAGGGGTACTTGTATAAAGATGGCAAACTTTGTGTACCCCGAGGATCAATTAAGAAATTGCTAACAAAATAGAACCATGAAGGTGGGCTCATGGGGCATTTTGGAATTGATAAAACCTTAATGCTTTTAAAAGAAAAATTCTTTTGGCCCCATATGAAAAAGGATGTCCAAAGACATTGCTTGAGTTGTATAGCTTGTTTACAAAGCTAAGTCTCGAGTAATGCCTCATGGACTTTACACACCTTTACCTATTCCTTCTACATTTTAGGTAGACATTAGCATGGATTTTGTCCTTGGGCTCCGAATAACCCAACGAGGTATAGACTCCATCTTTGTGGTAGTGAACCACTTTAATAAAATGACCCATTTCATTGCCTACCACAAAATAGATTACGGGAGTCACGTCGCAAGACTTTTCTTTCGTGAGGTTGTACGCTTGTACAGAATACTGATGCATGCTCTCCAAGCAAGGGCCCTATCACTAGGGTCATAGCTAGGAGAATAGAAGAATACATGGCTAGAGTAAAGGGAGGAAGATCTCACCTCCATATGACCATCAAGTTATGTAAGCCATGACTTATTTACTTGTAATTTTTCTTTTAGGAACCTAGGATTTTATTTTGGACATGTATTAGTCCATTTAATTTTCTAGGAGGTGTCTTAGTAATAAGAAGGGGTAAGATTAGCTTTTGGGCCTTCATTTAGGAAATAAGGGGGTAGTTTGATAACTACACCCTCTTTTCCTAAATAAAACCCAAAACTAATAAAGGAGTAATCTTGGCCCTTGGATGAGGTAGCTTGGGCACCAATTCTCATCTAAAGGAGGGGATTGATTGGACTTTGGGCTTCAATCCTCCTCCCTTGGATGACTCCTTTTAATCCTAGCCCTTCCTTTCCTTCTTGACTTGTCCAAGAGGTTAGCTCCCTCTATAAAAAACTGCTCCTTCACACTCTTGTATTTTTTACACTTTATTGAATGGAAAAACCTTGAGTTGGCCAAAATTCTCTTAGTGTCCACCCTTCTTTATTTGAGAATTCCTTAGGTTTTTATCAAGGGTTCCATCCCTTGTGGCAAACTTTCCCTCTTAGGCTTATTTTACCTTAAGTGGCGCCTAAAACCACCTCACTTCTTACCTTTCCACAAACCATTTCACCAAAGAAGAAAACCTCTAGAAAAAAGATCAAGGGAGGCATGCATAATTTGGTATCTAGAGCATTGATTATAGAGGTCTAAACTCTTTTCCTACCTTATTTATTTTTTCTTTCCATTTTCCTATTTTATTTTATCTTTAATTTTAACAATTTTTCTAGCTTTCCATTTTTGTTTATCATTTCCATTTATGTCTTGAGTTTATTGTTTTGAGTTATAGTTTATTTATGCCATTTATTTTTTGCTTGATGCAATTTATATTTTTCTTTTCTTTGCATCTACGTCTCTCCCATATTCATTAATTTCCGCTTAAGCTTTGAGTTGGGTGCTTTCTTGCTTGAATTTTGGTTTTGAGAATTTCTTGCTAAAAATCCATGCTGTTGTGGTGAATTCCACAACCTTGTGGTAAAGAAATTTAGACCAAATTCTTGTGTTTCCTTGCGCTTAGTTGCCTTGTTTTTGCCTTATTTTTAGCTTTTATTTTTCACTTTTATACTCTTGTGTAGTTGTCTATAAGTCATGTTTATAGTTTCCCATTTTGTCTATTAATTCCTTTTAAGTTTAGCCTCTTTTGTTTTTACAAAAAAGCTTTTGAAACTTCTTAAATTGAGCAACATAGAGGGTCATACCTCATTTCTAAGTCTCTTTAGAGGTTCATGTGCTTTTAACTTCAAGCATATTCTTCAAAAAAGAATTCTAAAATAGTTGCTCAATTCCCTTTGTCTTTATTTTCCTTATACGCATAATTAGTAGCTCATTTGTGTGGTAAAAGTAGTTCTTGTTTGTGGTTGCTTTCACTTAAGCTATAAGTTTGGTATTTGTGTTCAACAAATTACTAAAACCTTAACAAAGCTTGAGTCCAGAGGCACACCAAACTACTAAACCATTAATACATCTATAGCTACTTTGCATTTTGAAGTCATTTCTAGTAGTACCTAAATTGTTGCTTTTAATTTTATTTATTGTTCCAAGCACATAATTCTTTGTTATTAAGCACTAAATTCACAATCAAGTTAGGTGCATCTAGTAAATATTCAAAAAAAAAAAAAGAGAACAAAGTCTAAAATAAAATACAAAAAAAAAAACAAAGAAGGATTCAAAAATAAAAAAGAAAGAGAACAAACAAAAGAAAAGAAAGTTTGAAAAATTCATTTGATGTACCTAACCTGAAATTAGCAAGTGCTTCAACTTTGAACTTGGAACCTTAAAAGAAATTTTATTACTTTTGATACACTATAACTTGATATTTGTGCCTTTCTACTCTTTAATCTAGTGTCATTCTTAGGTATTTCATTGTTTGCTCTCTTTCTTTTGTTTACCTTTTAGTTGTTGCTTATCTTTTAAATCATCTTTCTAGTTTGTCTTATATACTCTTACCATTTGGTTAAGTGTCCTTTTGATTGTGTTATCTTTTATTGCTTTTTGAGTTTCTATTCGCACCTCCCCTTGCTACTTTTGGTTTCTTTGGTTTGTGTGTTAGTGCCACTTTTGGGGGAAAGCTTGAAGAAGGAGCTTACCACAAGGGTAGCATATTTTGGAAGATTGGACTAAGAGCCTAAGGGATCACCTCAAAAGGAAACACACCTAGCCGTGAGGACTTTGATTTGAGGGAGCATTTGGAGATTCATTTTTTGAAGACTTTACTTTTTCTTTAATTTGGGTGTATAAATTTTTTAGTTGGGAGTTTGAGTGACCTTAAGGCCCTCCCTTTGATTGTAATAAGATTTAGTCAATTTTTTAGTTTCTCGAAAATTGGGTGAAGAAGGAAGAAGTGGTATACTTCTTTCAACACCTTAGGAGCTCGCTTTAGATCCCTTCTCTTTTGAAGTTTTGCTTTAAAATTCTTGCTTTATTTTTTCTTGTTCAAAGCGCTTCGAAGGCTAAAGAGTTCCAAAGACTCATCAAGCCATTTTAGGTAAGAAAACACAAAAAGAGAGGAGTGTTTGTTTGAAAAAAAAAGTTTTTTGGCCTACCTTAGACTCTTAGAATCCAAGCACAATGACATCACACACTCACTCTAGTGCTCGGGATAGCCAATCATCAAACAAGAGTGTAAACCAAAGAAGAGTTTCTAAGGATTACACTCTAGAAAACTTAAACATGGATTTTAGAGAATGGATGGCAAAAGAGCAAGAGAGGAGAGAAGAAAAAAGGAGAGAAAAGGAAGCTAAGGAGAAAAGAAAAGCAAAAGAAAGAGAAGAAGAGAAAAGAGAAAAAAAAGAGAAAGAGGAAAGAAGATTAAGAGAAAGGAGAGAAGACCAAGAAAGAAAAGAAAGAAAGGAAAGAGAAAGAAAAAAAGAAAGAGAAGAGGAAAAAAGAAAGCATGAGAGTGGTGAGGATTATAAAATGAAAGGAATAGTCATAGGTTCATCCTCAAGACACAATAATAAGAGTGAAAGTGAGGAAGAATATTATAACCATTTTAGAAGACATTCCCATTCATCCAAGCACAATAATAGGGCCCCTCTAAGAGAGCCCAAGGTTTATCTCCCCCCATTTCATGGGAGAGAGGATGTGGAAGCCTACCTTGGTTGGGAAATCAAGATAGAACAACTCTTTACCTACCATGAGGTAAGAAGAGAAGAAAGGAAAGTTCCTATGGCAACCCTTAGCTTCCAAGGGCATGCCATGCATTGGTGGGTTGGGTTAACCAATGAAAAAATCCGCACTAATATGCCTTCAATAAAATATTGGAATGATCTTAGAAGTGCTTTAATGAGAAGGCATATACCCTCTGGGTATGAAAGAGATCTTTTGGAAAGACTCCAAAGACTAAGGCAAACAACCTTAGTTTAGAGGAGTATAGACAAAGGATGGAACTTCTTATCTTGAGGGCGGGTATCATTGAAGAACCCAAGGCCACTATGGCAAGTTTTTTGTGTGGGTTGAGCACTGAAATTCGTACCTTAATGAGTTGGTTCAACTTTGCATCTAGGTGGAAAATCAATTGCAAAGAAAAAGCTTTAAAAGAGAACATCCTCTTTATGTAAAGAGGGACCAACCAAGGGGGAGTTCTTCCAAGAGCTACCCCAAAGAGGGACACTACAAGCATCACAAAGAGCATCAAGCATCACATTTAGAAATAACACCCCCTACTGCTAACTCTCGAGAGAAAGTTAGTAGTATCAAATGCTTTAAGTGTCTTGGGAGAGGCCACATTGCCTCTCAATGCCCTACTAAGAGAAACATCATTATGAGGGCCCAAGATGTTTATAGTAGTGAGTCTAGCTCACCTTTCTCCTCTAGTGAGAGTGAGGAAGAGGGGGTCCATGCATACAACTCTACCTGTGATGAGACTACTTATGCATATGAGGGAGACCTCTTGATGATAAGAAGGCTTCTTGGAAGCCAACCTTTGAAATTATCCTCATCTCAAAGGGAGAACATATTTCACACCTGCTGCAAGGTGAATGATAAAATATGCTTTCTCATTGTAGATAGTGGGTCATGCTGCAATTGTTGTAGCTCAAGGTTGGTGGAAAAACTAGCCTTGACCCCATTTCCCCACCCTAAGCCTTACAAGCTTCAATGGCTCAATGAGCAAGGGGAAATGGAGGTCAATGAGCAAGTAAAGGTTCCAATTTCCATTGAGTCTTATAAAGATGAGATCCTATGTGACATAGTCCCAATGGAAGCTGGCCATATCTTGCTAGGAAGACCATGGTAATTTGATAAACAAGCCATACACCATGGTCATTCCAATAATATCATCATCACTCATAAGGATAAGCGTATCAAATTGTGTCCTCTGGCACCTTCCCAAGTGGCGAAGGACCAATTCATCATGAGACATAAGAAAGATGAAGAAAAAAAAACAAAAATAGGAAAAACAAATAAAAAGCTTTACCTCTAAAGCTTGAAAGAGGTAAGGAGGATGAGTTGGAAGTTGGTGCTCCTTCCAAGAAGGTAATTAGCAAAGAGAGTCTATTTGCTACAAAATTGGATTTAAAGAAAGCTTCCTTGACTAATAAATCTTTCTATCTCCTCCTTTGCAAAGAGGCATCCCCCATTTCTTCCCCCTCTACTACTTATCCCTTTAGTTCTAGCACTGCCATAGAACTTGGACATGAGAACCTACCTCAAGAGGTTCAAGAGCTTTTAAAAGAATTTGGTGATATATTCCCTATCGAAGTTCCCAAAGGACTTCCTCCAATTAGGGGTATAGAACACCAAATAGACTTGGTACCTGGGGCTAGCCTGCCTAATAGGTCTGCTTATAGGACTAACCCCATGGAAACCAAAGAAATTGAGTCTCAAGTCCAAGAACTATTGGAGAAGGGTTGGGTTCAAGAGAGCCTCAGCCCTTGTGCTATACTAGTCTTGTTGGTGCCCAAGAAGAATGGACAATGGAGGATGTGCATTGATTGTCTAGCAATCAATAACATCACCATCAAATATAGGCACCCTATCCCTAGACTTGACAACATGCTTGATGAGTTGCATGGGGCTCAATTGTTTTCAAAAATTGACCTTAGAAGTGGTTATCACCAAATCCGCATCAAGGAGGGTGATGAGTGGAAAACCGCTTTTAAGACCAAATTTGGGCTTTATGAGTGGTTAGTAATGCCCTTTGGGCTTAATAATGCCCCAAGAACCTTCATGAGGCTTATGAATCATGTCCTTAGGCATTGCTTAGGTAGGTTTTGTGTTGTTTATTTTGATGACATCTTAGTGTATAGCAAGAGCCTAGATGAACATGTAGGTCATCTTAGGCGCGTCTTTTGCATTCTTAGGTCACACCAACTCTATGGAAATCTTGATAAATGTAATTTTTGTGTGGAGAGTGTGGTGTTCTTAGGTTTTATAGTTAATAAAAATGGGGTTCAAGTTGACCCGGACAAAATCAAAGCCATCGAAGAATGGCCCACCCTAAAAAGTGTGATTAAGATCAAGAGTTTTCATG
Source organism: Psophocarpus tetragonolobus (assembly GCA_037954015.1). Classification (NCBI taxonomy): domain Eukaryota; kingdom Viridiplantae; phylum Streptophyta; class Magnoliopsida; order Fabales; family Fabaceae; genus Psophocarpus; species Psophocarpus tetragonolobus. The sequence continues at coordinate 36,455,770 of CM075691.1, read as the reverse complement.
GTCTCGCAAGCTTTTACAGGCGCTTTGTGCCTAACTTCTCCACACTTTTCTCACCAATCAATGATTTGGTGAAGAAGGATACTCCTTTCCTTTAGGGTTAAAAACAACAAAAAGCTTTTGAACTTATGAAAGAGAAACTGACCCATGCACCAGTTTTAGCTTTTCCTGACTTTTCTAAAACTTTGAGCTAGAGTGTGATGCATCGGGAGTAGGTGTGGGAGCTGTGTTGTTACAAGGTGGTCATCCCGTGGCTTATTTTAGTGAAAAACTAAATGGAGCCACCTTGAACTACCCCACCTATGATAAAGAATTTTACTCTTTGATAAGGGCCCTTCAAACTTGGGAACATTATCTTGTACCCAAGGAGTTTGTCATTCATAGTGACCATGAGTCACTTAAGTATTTGAAGGGTCAAGGCAACCTTAATAAAAGGCATGCTAAATGGTTAGAATTTCTTGAGACTTTCCCTTATATCATCAAATACAAGAAAGGAAAACATAATGTGGTGGCTGATGCTTTCTCTCGTAGACATACCCTTTACACCACCTTGAGTGCAAAGATTCTTGGATTTGATAATATTAGAGAAATGTACCTTCTGATAAAGATTTTGGATCCATTTATGTTGCCTCTACATCTGCATGTAAAACCTAAAATGAGTTCTTTTTGAGTGAGGGGTACCTTTTCAAAGGTAGCAGACTTTGTATACCCCAAGGATCTATGAGAAATCTGCTGACAAAAGAGAGCCATGAGGGTGGGCTCATTGGGCATTTTGGAATTAACAAAACTCTTCTGCTTTTACAAGAAAAATTCTTTTGGCCCCATATGAAGAAAGACGTCTATAGACATTGTCGTAGATGCATTGCTTGCTTGCAAGCTAAGTCTAAGACAATGGCTCATGGATTGTACACACTCTTACCTGCTCCTTCTGCACCTTGGATGGATATTAGTATGGATTTCATCCTTGGCCTGCCTCGAACCCAACGAGGTGCAGACTCTATCTTTGTGGTGGTAGACAGATTTTAAAAAATGGATCACTTTATACCATGCCACAAGATACATGATGCGAGCAACCAATCTAAGGGGTATGCTTCATCTAACAACAAGGCGAGGAAGGAAGTCATCTTCGAAAAGGTGATTGGGTTTCACTTCATCTAAGAAAGGATTGTTTTCCTTTTAAGAGGAAGTCCAAACTTAGCCCTGAAGGAGATGGTCCCTTCCAAATCCTTGATAATGTAAACACTAATGCATACAAGTTAGACCTTCCCGATGATTATGGAGTTAACACCACTTTTAATGTTTGTGACCTTACTCTTTTCTTAGGTGTTGGCATAGAAGAGGACGAGCCTTCAGAGTTAACACCCTTTCTGGGGCAAGTCCTCTTTAATCCTCCTAGCCATTGCCCTAGTGAGAAGGCCCTTGGTAGGTAGGATTGCATCATCTCCTCCCCTATCTGAAGGATTTTCCCTCAAATCTGAAGGGTCGTCCTCTTCCATGTCAGCACCTAAAAAGGGTGTAAGATCACAAACATTAAAAGTGGTGCTAATTCCATAATCCTCAGGAAGGTCTAACTTATATGCATTATTATTTACCTTCTCAAGGATTTGGAAGGGACCTTCTCCTTAAGGGCTAAGTTTGGACTTCTTCTTAGAAGGAAAATGATCCTTTCTTAGGTGAAGCCAAATCTGATCACCCTTTTCAAGGATGACTTCCTTCCACCCCTTGTTGCTAGATGAAGCATACCCCTTAGATTGGTTTTCAATATTGGTTTTGACCTTTTCAAGTAATTTTTTTGACAAAATCAGCCCTAGCTTCCCCTTCTTTATGAAAAAGTCAGGGGTTAGGGAGTGGTAATAAATCCAAAGGAGTGAGAGGATTAAAACCATATACAACCTCAAAAGGTGAGTGCTTAGTGGTTCGATGGACCATCCTATTATATGCAAATTCAATATGGGGAAGATAGTCATCCCCCGGCATGTAGTTGCCTCTCAAGAATGCCCTCAACATAGTGGATAGGGATCTATTTACTACCTCCATTTGAGGATGACAAGTGGTAGAAAATAGGAGCTTAATTCCTAGCCTTGCCCAAAGAGTTTTCAAAAATAGCCAAGGAACTTAGCATCCCTATCAAAGACTATGGTTGAGGGTATTCCGTGCAAGCAGATAACCTCACGAAAGAAAAGTCTTACGATATGACTCACGTCATCCACTTTGTGGTAGGGAATGAAATGAGCCATTTTAATAAAGCGGTCCACTACCACAAAGATGGAGTCTACACCTCATTGGGTTCTTGGGAGCCCAAGGATAAAGTCAATACTAATATCTACCCAAGGTGTAGAGGGAATGGGTAAAGGTGTGTAGAGTCCATGAGGCATTACTCAGGACTTAGCTTGTAAACAAGCTATGCATCACAAGAAATGTCTTTAGACATCCTTCTTTATATGGGGCCAAAAGAATTTTTCTTTTAAAAGCATTAAGGTTTTATCAAGTCCAAAATTCCCCATGAGCCCACCTTCATGGCTCTCTTTTGTCAGCAATTTCCTAATTGATCCTTGGGGTACACAAAGTTTGCCCTTTTTGTACAAGTACCTCCTCACACAAGTAGAAGCCATCTTTGGCTTTGAGAGATGAGGCAGTATAAATGGTTCCAAAGTCTTGGTCAGGAAGGTACATTTCCTTTATGTCATCAAATCCCAAAATTTGAGCACTAAGGGTGGCAAGGAGAAAATGCCTCCTTGAAAGAGCATCAGCTGCCACATTTATTTTTCCTTTTTTTATATTTGATGACATAAGGAAAAGTCTCAACAAATTCAACCCATTTAGTATACCTCTTGTTCAACTTTCCTTGCCCCCTTAAATACTTAAGTGACTCATGGTCACTATGAATGACGAATTCCTTGGAAACAAGATAATGTTCCCAAGTTTGGAGGGAACAGATGAAGGCATAAAAATATTTGTCGTAGGTGGGGCAGTTGAGGTGGGCACCAGTGAGTTTTTCACTAAAATAGGCAATGGGGTACCCCCTTTGAAACAACACAACCCCCACACTTACTCCCGATGCATCACATTCTAGCTAAAAAGTTTTTGAAAAGTTTGGAGGGAACAGATGAAGGCATAAAAATATTTGTTGTAGGTAGGGCAGTTGAGGTGGGCACCATTGAGTTTTTCACTAAAATAGGCAATGGGGTGCCCCCTTTGCAACAACACAGCCCCCACACTTACTCCCGATGCATCACATTCTAGCTCGAAAGTTTTTGAAAAGTCAAAGAGAGCTAGAGCAGGTGCATTAGTGAGTTTATCCTTGAGCAGTTAAAAAGCTTCTTCTTGTTTTGCACCCCAAAAGAAAGGAACTTCCTTCTTCACTAAGTCATTGAGTGGTGAAGCTAGTGTGGAGAAATTAGGCACAAAACGCCTATAAAATCCTGCGAGACCATGAAAAGTCTTGATCTTAGTCACACTAGTAAGGGTGGGCCACTATTGAATGTCCTCGATTTTTTGGGGGTCCACTTGAACCCCTTGGGCACTAATGACAAAGCCCAAGAAAACTACATTAGGAACACAAAAAGTGCATTTGCTAAGTTTGCAAAAAGTTTATTTTTTCTAAGAACAGATAAGACTTCCCTAAGGTGCCATATATGCTCTTCTAAGGACCTATTATAAACTAAAATGTCATTGAAATAAACAACTACAAATCTACTAATGCAATCCCTAAGTACATGATTCATGAAGCGCATGAAAGTGCTTGGAGCATTGGTGAGCCCAAAAGGCATCACTAACCATTCATAAAGACCGAATTTGGTCTTAAAAGCGGTTTTCCATTCATCTCCTTCTTTAATTCTAATTTGATGGTAACCACTTTAAATGGCATCACATACTTCAAGCAACAATAGTGTTAACCAAGGGTCACCTAAGGTAGGCACTTTATATAAATTTGTAAAAGAATTTAAAGAGTGAAGAGTTGAAGAAAGTAAAGAGAGAAAAGAGAGAGATGTAAGGGAAGAAAGAAGAAGAATAGAAAAGGAAAATAAAGAAAATAGAGATAAGAAAGAGAAGAAAGAAGACGTGAAGAAAAAGAGAGGGAGAGAAAAGAAAGAGAAGAACGAGAAGAGACTAGAAGAGAAGAGAAAGAACGAGAAAGAAGAGAAAGAGAAGAGAGAAAAGAGCAAAGAAAAAAGAAGAGAAAGAGAAAGAAAGGAGACAAAGAGAAGAAAGAAGAGAAAGGGAAGATAGAGAACGAGAAGAAATAAGAGATAGAAGAGAAAGAGAAGTAAATGAAAGAAGAGAAAGAGAAGAAAGAGAGCAAAGAAGACGAAGATGCTATAGGTCTAACTCACGTGAGGATAATAATGAGGGCCATAATAGACCTAGAAGGAGGAGAAACCAAACACCTAAAGAACAAAAAATAGACCTCCCACCCTTCTTAGGAAAAGATGATGTGGAAGCCTACCTTGATTGGGAGATGAAGGTAGAGAAACTCTTCACTTACTTCCAAGCGAATGAAAAGAGGAAAGTGGCTTTAGCTACCCTAAGCTTCCAAGGGTATGCCATGTATTGGTGGTCTGCTCTAGTTAATGAGAGGCTTCGCAATTGTATGCCCCCAATTGACTTTTGGTTTGACCTTAAAGGGGCTATAAGGCGAAGACATGTCCCCTCTTATTATGAAAGGGGACTCCTAGATAAATTTCAAAGACTCAAACAAAAGAATTTGAGTCTTGAAGAGTATTTCCAAACAATGAAGCTTTTCATGATGAGTGCGGGCATAACTGAGGAGCCTAGGACTACCTTGTCTAGATTCTTAAGTGGCTTAAATTTTGAAATTCGTGACAAAGTTGAATTCTTGCCACATAATGATCTAGATGATTTAGTCCAAATTTGCATAAAAGTGGAGCAACAATTGAAGAGGAGGACTTCTTCCAAGAAGGACTACTCTACCACTTCACACCATTCTTATTCAAATAGGGACCAACAAAAGGGAAGCTCTTCAAAGAGCCACCCCAAGGAAGGTTCCACCATCATGCATGAAAAGCATAAACTAGACATCCTAGAGAAGATCCCCCTGCTAGCTCTTCTTCAAAGACTAGTAGTATTAAGTGCTTCAAATGTCGTGGGTGCAGTCACATAGCCTCCCAATGCCCCACAAAGAAAACCATGATCATGAGGGACCAAGATATTGTAAACGTGTCTTCCTCTTTTAGTGAGAGTGAGGAAGAAGGGGACCATGAACATTTTGACATAAATGATCCTTGTGATCGTGATCTACTAATGGTAAGAAGGCTTCTTAGAAGCCAACCTTATGAATTAAGCCCTAGTAAAAAAGAGAACATCTTTCACACAAGATGCAAGGTTTTTGACAAAACATGCTATCTCATTGTAGATAGTGGCTCATGTTGTAACTATTGTAGCACGAGGTTGGTAGACAAGTTGTCTTTGACTACAATTCCTCACCCCCGTCCTTAGAAGCTTCAATGGCTCAATGAGAGTAAGGAAATTGTAGTCAACCAATAAGCAAATGTGCCCTTTTCCATTGGAGGTTATGTCGATAAAATCCTTTGAGATGTAGTTCCAATGGAAGCGACACATATATTTTTGGGGCTACTTGGCAATTTGATAGAAAAGTTATTCATCATGGCCACTCCAATGAGATAACCCTTACCCACAATGACAAGAAAATTAAGTTGACTCCTCTTTCACCTTCACAAGTGGTAGAGGATCAACTTCTTTTGAAAAAGAAGAGGGATGAGGAAGAGAAAAACAAAAAATAAAAAATAAACATGCATTGAAATTTGATGGGTTGGAAGAAAGTGTCTCTTCCAAGTTTGTTGTTAAAAAAGAGAGCCATTTTGCAACAAGAATGGACTTTAAACATAGTCTCCTTCTTGAACAAACTCTCTACCGTCAACCCATAAAGGCATCAACTATCACTTCACCATGTATTGAGCTTGAACCAATTACTAGTAAGCTTATCATTGCACCTCAAGTTCAAAATTTAGGAGAAGTTACAAAGGAGTAAGATCTTCAAGAGGATTGTCCTTTGGACCCTAAGGATGATCTTATTGAATCCCTTTCTTCTCTTAAAGAAGTCAAAATTGAGGTTGTGCTCATATGATTTGAGCACAATGCATCACAACCTCAAGTTCTACTTCAAGATAAGGCCACTTTTGAGCATGGGATTGAGCCAAAACCTTTGCATATTCATACTCAATCTTACGTTCAAACTTAAGAGACCATGAAAGAATGGTCTACCCCTAGGCCCATCATCCTATCTTGGGGTAAACAACAAGATAAGGCTTATCTAGCCTTCTTGGTTGAGTGCTCCAGAGCACCAAAGCTAGTCTCACAACCAATTTAAAACTCTTTGAGACTGCTTTTTAGTGCTTTTGGACTAGATGGGAAACTGCTGTGTGGAGGCACATCCAACACTTTTCAAAACTAAAAACTAGCCTACACTCCCCCCAATCATTACACTTGTCTGCATACTCTTATGACTTTCCTTATGTACTTGCAGACATTAAAAAGGAGGAAGAAAAGCCTCAGGATTTGAGGCCAAATCCTCTTCAAGCGGGAGGAGATGATGCAATCTCACCTAGCATCATGGCTAGGAGGATTTATGAGAGAGACTTGGCTTGGATGGGAGCTTACATGAAGACTTAAAGCCATAGTCTTAGGATTTTTAACCTTGTAAATATTTTACATTTCCTTAGGAATTTAGGGTGCATATTAATCCCTTTAAAGGTTGTATTTTGTCCATTTTCCATGTAATTAGGAAAGTGGGTACCTAAGTAATTATGTAGAGTGTGCATATAAAGAGGTGCAACCCAAATATGGGAATATGGGTCATATTCACACCTCCTAGCTCATTTTTTCACCCCTCTTTCTCTCACACAACACATGACTAACATAGGGACTCACCCCTCCTTGATTCTAGGTGCTAGAAATGGGGTTTGTTCCCTGGTTAGTTAGCTTAATCCTACTTAGGGAATGGGCCTTGTTAGGAGGTCCATAATTAGGCCACTAATCCTAACCTCCCACTCCCTATAAATAGGACCCCTAACTCATTGTAAATCTCACCTTTGAAGTTGAATGAAAATTGTCTCTCTTGAGCACATTCATGATTAAAAGGTCTTAAGGATCCTCCCTCTAGAGGAACCTCTTCCTAGTTGGCTTTTATCAAGGATTCCTTCCCTTGTGGCAAGCCTAAACACTTGGCTTATCTCTCCAAGGAGAGTGGCGCCCCACCTAAATAACTTCTTTCCCCTTCCATTAATCCATTTCCTTGGAGGTAGATCAAGGGAGGCAAACATGGGTTTGCATCACTTCTCATTGAGTTATAAATACACCTAGCCTCTCTTATAATAATTACACTTGAATGTATGAGCGTTATTCTCTTTGAACTATTTGTTCTTAGTTAATTGTCATTGAGAATCCTCTCTCTTGAGGAATATCTTCCTGAAAGCTTTGATCAAGGGACCTCTCCCTTGTGGCAAGCCTCATTAAATTTTTTACTCACCTTTCTCCTTGGAGAAAGTGGCATCTCCCTCCCCATTTCCTAACCTCTCCATCCTCCATTTTCTTAGAGAAAGGAACCTTGGTTGAAGAGATCAAGGGAGTGCATCATTGTTACCCACCTGTGAATCTTGGAGCTTCTCAAACTCATTGGTATGAATCAAGGTTGTAGACATATAGTGATGCATGCCTCCCTTGATCTTTTTCTAGAGGTTTTCTTCTTTGGTGAAATGGTTTGTGGAGAGGTAATAAGTGAGGTGGTTTTAGGTGCCACTTAAGGTAAGATAAGCCTAAGAGGGAAAGTTTGCCACAAGGGATGGAACCCTTGATAAAAACCTAAGGAATTCTCAAAGAGAGAAGGGTGGACACTAAGAGAATTTTGGCCAACTCAAGGTTTTTCTATTCAATCAAGTGTAAAAAATACAAGAGTGTGAAGGAGCACCTTTTTGTAGAGGGAGCTAACCTCTTGGACAAGTCATGAAGGAAATGAAGGGCTAGGATTAAAAGGAGTCATCCAAGGGAGGAGGATTGAAGCCCAAAGTCTAATCAATACCCTCCTTTAGATGAGAATTGGTGCCCAAGCTACCTCATCCAAGGGCCAAGATTACTCCTTTATTAGTTTTGGGTTTTATTTAGCAAAAGAGGGTGTATTTATCAAACTACCCCCTTATTTCCTAAATAAAGGCCCAAAAGCTAATCTTACCCCTTCTTATTACTAAGACACCTCCTAGAAAATTAAATGGACTAATACATGTCCAAAATAAAATCCTAGGTTCCTAAAATAAAAATTCCAAGTAAATAAGTCATGGCTTGCATAACTTGATGGTCATATGGAGGTGAGATCTTCCTCTCTCTACTCTAGCCATGTCTTCTTCTATTCTCTTAGCCATGGCCCTAGTGATAGGGCCCTTGCTTGGGGAGAATGCATCATCCCCTCCCCCTTGGGAAGGATTTGACCTCAAATCTGATAGGTCCTCATCTTCTTCATCAGTACCTACAAAAGGGATCAAATCACAAACATTAAAGGTAGTACTAACACCATAGTCCTCAGGGAGATCTAATATGTATGCATTGTTGTTCACTCTCTTGAGGACTTGAAAGGGACCATCTCCTCGGGGCCTAAGCTTTGACTTCCTTTGAGTAGGGAAGCGATCCTTCCTCAAATGAAGCCATACCCAATCCCCTTCATTGAAGATAATTTCTTTCCTGCCCCTATTGGCTTTACTAGCATACTCCTTTGAATGATGTTCAATGTTGACCTTTACCCTTTCATGTAATTTTTTAACAAAATCCGCTCTTACTATTCCTTCATTGTGAACAGAAGAAGGGAAGGGTAAGGGCAAGATATCAAGAGGAGTAAGGGGGTTGCAGCCATAAACAACTTCAAAGGGAGAATGCTTGGTGGTCCTTTGAACCACCCGGTTGTATGCAAACTCAATATGGGGTAGGTATTCATCCCAAGACTTGTGATTTCCTCGAAGAAGTGTCCTAAGCATAGTAGATAGAGATCTATTTACTACCTCAGTCTGCCCATCAGTTTGGGGGTGACATGTGGTAGAAAATAAGAGTTTAGTTCCTAGCCTTGCCCACAATGTTTTCCAAAAGTGGCTAAGGAACTTCACATCTCTATCAGAGACTATGGATTGGGGAATTCCATGTAAACGGACAACTTCTTTAAAGAAAAGTCTCGCAATGTTACTCGCATCATCTATCTTGTGGCATGGTATAAAGTGAGCCATTTTTGAAAATCTATCTACCACTACAAAGATAGAGTCTGCACCTCATTGGGTTCGAGGCAGGCCAAGGATGAAACCCATACTAATATCCAGCCAAGGTGCAAAAGGAGCAGGTAAGGGTGTGTACAATCCATGAGCCATTGTCTTAGACTTAGCTTGCAAGCAAGCAATGCATCTACGACAATGTCTATAGACGTCTTTCTTCATATGGGGCCAAAAGAATTTTTCTTGTAAAAGCAGAAGAGTTTTGTTAATTCCAAAATGCCCCATGAGCCCACCCTCATGGCTCTCTTTTGTCAACAGATTTCTCATAGATCCTTGGGGTACACAAAGTCTGCTACCTTTGAAAAGGTACCCCTCACTCACAAAGAACCCATTTTGGGTTTTACATGCAAATGTAGAGGCAGCATAAATGGATCCAAAATCCTTATCAGAAAGATACATTTCTCTAATATTATCAAATCCAAGAATCTTTGCACTTAAGGTGGTGTAAAGGGTATGTCTACGAGACAAAGCATCAGCCACCACATTATGTTTTCTTTCTTGTATTTGATGATATAAGGGAAAGTCTCAAGAAATTCTACCCATTTAGCATGCCTTTTATTAAGCTTGCCTTGACCCTTCAAATACTTAAGTGACTCATGGTCACTATGAATGATGAACTCCTTGGGTACAAGATAATGTTCCCAAGTTTGAAGGGCCCTTATCAAAGAGTAAAACTCTTTATCATAGGTGGGGTAGTTTAAGGCGGCTCCATTTAGTTTTTCACTAAAATAAGCCACAGGATGACCACCTTGTAACAACACAGCTCCCACACCCACTCCCGATGCATCACACTCTAGCTCAAAAGTTTTAGAAAAGTCAGGAAGAGCTAAAACTGGTGCATGGGTCAGTTTCTCTTTGATAAGTTCAAAGGCTTTTTGTTGTTTTTCACCCCAAAGGAAAGGAGTATCCTTCTTCACCAAATCATTTATTGGTGAGAAAAGTGTGGAGAAGTTAGGCACAAAGCGCCTGTAAAAGCTCGCGAGACCATGAAAACTCTTGATCTCAGTCACACTTTTTGGGGTGGGCCATTCTTGGATGACTTTGATTTTGTCGGGGTCTACTTGAACCCCATTTTTATTAACTATAAAACCTAAGAACACCACACTCTCCACACAAAAATTACATTTTTCAAGATTTCCATAGAGTTGGTGTGACTTAAGAATGCAAAAGACGCGCCTAAGATGACCTACATGTTCATCTAGGCTCTTGCTATACACTAAGATGTCATCAAAATAAACAACACAAAATTTTCCTAAGCAATCCCTAAGGACATGATTTATAAGCCTCATGAAGGTGCTTGGGGAATTGGTAAGCCCAAAGGGCATTACCAACCACTCATACAGCCAAAACTTGGTCTTAAAAGCCATTTTCCACTCATCACCTTCCTTGATGCGGATTTGCTGATAACCACTCTTAAGATCAATTTTTGAAAATAATTGGGCCCCATGCAATTCATCAAGCATGTCATCAAGCCTAGGGATAGGGTGCCTATATTTGATGGTGATGTTATTGATTGCTCGACAATCAATGCACATCCTCTATTGGCCATTCTTCTTAGGCACCAACAAAACTGGCACAGCACAAGGGCTTAGGCTCTCTTGAACCCAACCCTTCTCCAATAGTTCTTGGACTTGAGATTCAATCTCCTTGGTCTCCATGGGATTAGTCCTATAAGCAGGCCTATTAGGCAGGCTAGCCCTAGGTACCAAGTCTATTTGGTGTTCTATACCCCTAATTGGAGGAAGTCCTTTGGGAACTTCATTAGGGAATATATCACCAAACTCCTTTAAAAGCTCTTGAACCTCTTGAGGTAGGTTCTCAGGTCCAAGTTCTATGGCAGTGCTAGAACTAGAAGGGAAAAAAGTGGAGGGGGAAGAAATGGGGGATGCCTCTTTGCAAAGGAGGAGATAGAAAGGTCTGTTAGTTAAGGGGGCTTCCTTTAAATCCAATTTTGTCGCAAATAAACTCCCTTTACTAATGACTTTCTTGGAAGGGGCACCAACTTCCAACTCAACCTCTTTACCCCTTTCAAGCTTTAGGGGTAAAGCTTTGCTTTTTTTTTTCTCCTCATCTATCTTATGTTTCATGATGAGTTGGTCCTCCGCCACTTGTGAAGGTGTTAGAGGACACAACTTAATTTGCTTATCCTTATGAGTGAGGATGATGTTATTGGAATGACCATGGTGTATGGTTTTCTTATCAAATTGCCATGGTCTTCCTAGCAAGATATGGCCAGCTTCCATTGGGACTATGTCACACAGGATCTCATCTTTATAAGACCCAGTGGAAATTGGAACCTTGACTTGCTCATTGACCTCCATTTCCCCTTGCTCATTGAGCCATTGAAGCTTGTAAGGCTTAGGGTGGGGAAGTGGGGTCAAGGCTAGCTTTTCCATCAACCTTGAGCTACAACAATTGCAGCATGACCCACTATCCACAATGAGAGAACATATTTTGTCATTCACCTTACAGCGAGTGTGGAATATGTTCTCCCTTTGAGATGAGGACACTTTCAAAGGTTGGCTTCCAAGAAGTCTTCTTATCATTAAGAGGTCTCCCTCACATGCATAAGCGGTTTCATCACAATCAGATTGGTATGCATGAACCCCTTCTCCTTCGCTCTCACTGGAGGAGTGTGAGCTAGACTCACTACTATAAACATCTTGGGCCCTCATGATGATGTTTCTCTTAGTAGGGCATTGAGATGCAATGTGGCCTCTCCCAAGACATTTAAAGCATTTGATACTACTAAATTTCTCGTGAGAGTTAGTAGTAGGGGTTTTTCTCTCTATATGTGATGTTTTATGCTCTTTGAAGTGCTTGGGATGTTCCTCTTTGGGGTAACTCTTGAAAGATTTCCCCGTAGGTTGGTCCCTCTTTACATAAGGTGGGTTATCCTTTTTAAAAGTTTTCCTTCTAAGTTGATTTTCCACTTTGATTCAAAGTTGAACTAACTCATCAAGGGAATTGTATGAGAAGAGCTCCACCTTATCACGAATTTTGGGGCTCAACCCACACAAAAACCTTGCCATAGTGGCCTTGGGTTCCTCAATGATACCCGCCCTCAAGATAAGAAGTTCCATCTTTTGTCTATACTCTTCTATACTAAGGTTGGTTTGCCTTAGCCTTTGGAGTCTATCCAAAAGATCTCTTTCATACCAAGAGGGAATATGCCTTCTTCTTAGAGCACTTCTAAGATCATTCCAATATCTTATGGAAGGCATATTGGTGCGGATTCTCTCATTGGTTAACCCAACCCACCAATGCATGGCATGCCCTTGGAAGCTAAGGGTTGCCATTGGAACCTTTCTTTCTTCTCTTACCTCATGGCAAGTGAAGAGTTGTTCTACGTTGATTTTCCAATCAAGGTAGGCTTCCACATCTTCCCTCCCATGAAATAGGGGGAGATCAATTTTGGGCTCCCTTGGAGGGGCCCTATTATTATGCATGGATGAATGGGAATTTCTCCTAGGATGATTGTAGTATTCTTCCTCACTTTCACTCCTATGGGTATGTCTAGATGGGGAACCTAAGACTATCCCTTTCATTTTGTAATTCTCACCATTCCCATGCTTTCTTTTTTCTTCTTCTTTCTCTTTTCTTCTTTCTCTTTCTTTTCTTTCTCTCCTTTCTTCATCTTCTCTCCTTTCTCTTATTCTTCTCTCTTCTTTCTCTCTTTTTTCTCTCTTTTCTTCCTCTCTTTCTTTTATTTTTCTTTTCTCCTTGGACTCTTTTTCTCTCCTTTTTTCTTCTCTTCTCTCTTGTTCTTTTGCCATCCACTCCCTAAAGTCCATGTTTAAGTTTTCTAGAGTGTAATCTTTAGAAATATTTCTTTGGTTTACACTCTTGTTTGATGAATAACTATGAGCACTAGAGTGGGTGTGTGATGTCACTGTGCTTGAATTTCTAAGAGGAAAAAGGTGGCTAAAAAATTTTCACAAACAAACACTCCTCTCTTTGTGTTTTCTTGCCTAAAATGGCTTGATGAGTCTTTGGAACTCTTTAGCCTTCTAAGCGCTTTGAATAAGAAAAATAAAGCAAGAATTTTAAAGCAAAAATTCAAAAGAGAAGGGATCTAAAGCGAGCTCCTAAGGTGTTGAAGGAAGTGTACCACTTCTTCCTTCTTCACCTAATTTTCGAGAAACTAAAAAATTGATTAAATTTTATTATAACCAAAGGGAGGGCCTTAAGGGCACTCAAACTCCCAACTACAAAATTAATACACCCAAATTAAAGAAAAAGTAAAGTCTTCAAAAAATGATTCTCCAAATGCTCCCTCAAATCAAAGTCCTCACGGCTAGGTGTATTTCCTTTTGAGGTGATCCCTTAGGCTCTTAGTCCAACCTTCCAAAATATGCTACCCTTGTGGTAAGATCCTTTTTCAAGCTTTCTCCCAAAAGTGACACTAACACACAAACCAAAGAAACCAAAAGTAGCAAGGGGAGATGCGAATAGAAACTCAAAAATCAATAAAAGATAACACAATCAAAAGGACACTTAACCAAATGGTAAGAGTATATAAGACAAACTAGAAAGATGATTTAAAATACAAGCAACAACTAAAAGGTAAACAAAAGAAAGAGAGCACACAATGGAATACCTAAGAATGGCACTAGATTAAAGAGTAGAAGAACACAAATATCAAGTTCTAGTGTACCAAAAGTAATAAAATTTCTTTTAAGGTTCCAAGTTCAAAGTTGAAGCACTTGCTAATTTTAGGTTAGGTACATCAAATGAATTTTTTTCAAACTTTCTTTTCTTTTGTTTGTTCTCTTTTCTTTTCTTTTTTTTGAATCCTTCGTTGTTTTTTTTGTATTTTATTTTAGACTTTGTTTTCTTGTTTTTTTTTTTTGAATATTTACTAGATGCACCTAAATTGATTGTGAATTTAGTGCTTGATAAAAAAGAGTTATGCGCTTGGAACAATAAAGAAAATTAAAAGCAACAATTTAGGTACTACTAGAAATGACTTCAAAATGCAAAGTAGCTATAGATGTCTTAATGGTTTAGTAGTTTGGTGTGCCGCTGGACTCAAGCTTTGTTAAGTTTTTAGTAATTTGTTGAACACAAATACCAAACTTATAGCTTAAGTGAAAGCACCCACAAACAAGAACTACCTTTACCACACAAACGAGCTACAAATTATAGGTATAAGGAAAATAAAGACAAAGGAAATTGAGCAACTATTTTTGAATTTTTTTTTAAGAATATGCTTTAAACTAAAAGCACATGAACTTCTAAAGAGACTTAGACATGAGGTATGACCCTCTATGTTGCTCAATTTAAGAAGTTTCAAATTTTTTTTTGTAAAAACAAAAGAGGCTAAACTTAAAAGGAATTAATAGACAAAATGGGAAACTATAAACATGACTTATAGACAACTACACAAGAGTATAAAAGTGAAAAATAAAAGCTAAAAATAAAGCAAAAACAAGGCAACTAGGTGCAAGGAAACACAAGAATTTGGTCTAAATTTCTTGACCACAAGGTTGTGGAATTCACCACAACGGCATGGATTTTTAGCAAGAAATTCTCAAAACCAAAATTCAAGCAAGAAAGCACCCAACTCAAAGCTTAAGCAGAAATTAATGAATATGGGAGAGACGTAGATGCAAAGAAAAGAACAATATAAATTGCATCAAGCAAAAAATAAATGGTGCAAATAAACTATAACTCAAAACAATAAACTCAAGACATAAATGGAAATGATAAACAACAATGGAAAGCTAGAAAAAATTGCGGAAATTAAAGATAAAATAAAATAGGAAAACGGAAAGAAAAAATAAATGAGATAGGAAGAGAGTTTAGACCTCTAGAACCAATGCTCTAGATACCAAATGATGCATGCCTCCCTTGATCTTTTTCTTTAGGTTTTCTTCTTTGGTGAAATGGTTTGTGGAGAGGTAAGAAGTGAGGTGGTTTTAGGCGCCACTTAAGGTAAGATAAGCCTAAGAGGGAAAGTTTGCCACAAGGGATGGAACCCTTGATAAAAACCTAAGGAATTCTCAAAGAGAGAAGGGTAGACACTAAGAGAATTTTGGCCAACTCAAGGTTTTTCTATTCAATCAAGTGTAAAAAATACAAGAGTGTGAAGGAGTACCTTTTTATAGAGGGAGCTAACCTCTTGGACAAGTCATGAAGGAAATGAAGGGCTAGGATTAAAAGGAGTCATCCAAGGGAGGAGGATTGAAGCCCAAAGTCCAATCAATCCCCTCCTTTAGATGACAATTGGTGTCCAAGCTACCTCATCCAAGGGCCAAGATTACTCCTTTATTAGTTTTGGGTTTTATTTAGCAAAAGAGGGTGTATTTATCAAACTACCCCCTTATTTCCTAAATAAAGGCCCAAAAGTTAATCTTACCCCTTCTTATTACTAAGACACCTCCTAGAAAATTAAATGGACTAATACATGTCCAAAATAAAATCCTAGGTTCCTAAAATAAAAATTACAAGTAAATAAGTCATGGCTTGCATAACTTGATGGTCATATGGAGGTGAGATCTTCCTCCCTCTACTCTAGCCATGTCTTCTTCTATTCTCCTAGCCATGGCCCTAGTGATAGGACCCTTACTTGGGGAGAATGCATCATATAGTTTCGTTTGAATTTTATTTTTATGCTTAAAATAAGGCTTTTTAACTCAAAAAAGGAAAACAAAGAAGAAGAAAACTAGCAAAGAGAGTTATTTAGAGTTTGCTAAGCGAAGGATATTTCGCTGAGCAAAGGATGTTTCACTAAATGAAGGATGTTTCAATGAGCGAAGGATGTTTCATTGCATGAAGCTATCCAAATCCTAAAATTCACTTAACGAAACTTCTTTTGCTTAGCGAAACCTAAACAACTGCTACATTTGTTGAGCAAAGCTCAACAATGGTACCTGGGCCCAAACTATAAAAAGGGTGCAAGGTAAAAGGAAATGAGAACTTTTTACCTATATACTCCCACTCCACACCCCCCCCTTCCTTCTTATTCTTTTTCTCTTCACTAATCTTTATTCATAAACAACACACTCTTTCCTCACATTTACCATAACACAAATACTTAGGAGCCAATGCTCGTTGCTGCACCAAATACAGGTTTTTCCATTAATACTAGTTGCGTCACACTCTCTGTTAAGTTTAAGATGATCTTTTCTTCTTTAATCTTTGTCATTTTGTTGTTATGTATATGAATCAGAATAACATTTCTTTACATATGAGGTAATCATTTGGTCCTTCCCATACAACAACACATCCTTAAAATGCTAATAGGACTTCGACAATGAATTGAGAATGACAACTTTGTTCTCGTCTTTAAGTGTCATGTCAATATTCTCCAAATTGTCCACCATCTTTTGAAAATTACCAAGTTACTCCTCTATCGTTCTTCATTCCGTCATGTTAAAAAAGTAGAATTTCCCCTTCAAGCAGAGCCCATGAGCCAAGTACTTTATCATGTACATGGTCTCGAACTTTTCCTATATAGAAATAGTTGTTCTCTCCTTCACAACTTATCTCTGTGCCTCATTCCCAAGACACAAGACGATCAAACTCCTCACTCAATCAATCATATTTCTCTTCTCCATTGGTGTAAAAGATGGTGACATATTCAACTCTCCCTTCAACGCTTATTTGCATCCTTGCTGGATCAAGCTTGCCTCCACCTTGATTTCCATAGTCTAAATCATCAAACTTCAATGCCATATTCTCTGATCTTTCTTGATTGTTTTGCCCCTCATAAACAGAACTACTCGTTGGGTCTCTTACCTAAAAAACACACATAAGACAATACAAATGTCATGTGATTCGTGAACACAAGAACGAAAACAAGAATCAAGAGTTAGAACGAGAGAAAAATAGAAATGATATCTCAACTAAAAGCATAAAATGCAATGCGTTGAAAGAAATTGTTACAAGAGAGATATATATAGGATTTACAACATGTCACGTGGGGTAACTAACTCATGTGCCCCTATAAAAGAGATTGATACTAAAGGCTAAAAGCTTCAAAATGTACATAAGAAGCTCTAGCTTGTAGCATACATCAGATGGTTTACACATGTGAACACTAGATGATCTCCACCAAATGCTACCTACAAGACATTCTCACTAAAAGCTGCCATAATACGCTCTCGCTAGACGTGTTGTCACCTTCAATGAAAGCTTCTACCTGACTAACGTTCAAAAGCACTCTCATCCCATATAGAAAATTTTACCTGACTCGTTTACAAACCATCATATCTTTCAACCTTCTGAAGATTCTGAGTCAACATCAACAATCTCCACCTTGATTCTGAATCAAAGGTACATGACTCACTCATAAACCATTAGAAGCTTCCCCCCTTCTAATGATTTTGACTCAACACAAACACAAGGAATATGATTTCATGTGAAATAAATACATTTTGGATCAATCAACTCAAACCTTTTCTTTATTTAATTTTTTTTTTGCATGTATAACATAAAATTATTTTTAACTAAAAGGAATAATCATCTAAATCAATAAATTCAAATTGACTTTCTAATTTTAAAAAATAAAATATATATCAAATATAAATTTTTATACATCAAACAAAATTTAATTATCCATTTGAATTTGCTTAAAAAGAAACTTCAAAACAACCAAATTTTTTTTTTTTACTTTAATTAGTTGTACTATGAGTGTAAAAGAGTTTTACACTAAGATTTAACCATAATATTTTATTTATGGTAATTTTCTTAACTTTACCAATTAATACTTTAAATACTTTAAAAGTCTTATGTTTGAAAAATTGTTATTAAGTATAAAAAGTTTTTATGCAGTCAATACATACTAATTAAACTCATTATTTTTATTGATTTAAAATTTTCTTGAATTTAACTAAATCAAATTTTCAGCCCCTTTAATTATAGTATTTGTTTTCTGCATTAATTCCAAGAAATAAATTAAATACATTGTTTTACAATGCTTATTTGGAGAGTCATTATTATTATTATTATTATTATTATTATTATTATTATTATTATTATTATTATAAAATTTAATGTAATATTTTGATAATTAATATGTAGAATTTTTTAGTGATAAAATGATAAAAGCTTTCTTTTTGTTACATAAAGATGTTAAGAAGAGTATTTTTTAGATAAGGTTATAACAAGTCGATGTAGTTAATAAGAGGGAAAACTAGAAATAGAAAGATTGATGTAGTTATTAAGAGGGAAAACTAGAATAGAAAGATTTCCATGGAGATGCTGCAGACGTTGATGGTATAATTCAGTCAGTGCAACAAACAATATTGGAATGGGTTGATGTAGAAAAATTGTCAGCTCATTCATTTTAAAAATTGTCATGTCTCATGTTTTGTACAAATTTCCTTTCAAATAGTTGTATACTGTTAAGCGGGCCTCTCTTGCGCTTTAGCTTAACATTTTCTTGAGTAATAAATTTCTTTGACTTACCAAAAAAGAATATGATCCGAACTTAGTTAAGGTTTAACTTAATTCATTTTTATATTTCTATTAATTTCAAGAAGAAAAAAATATATTCAACAAAATATTAAAGAACTCTTATAATAGAGATTCTATAAAATTCAATTATAAGAGCTTCCACTTTTATTCACACAGATAAATACTATGTTTAACAATTCATTTGGATTAAAAGAAAATAGGACATTGTGAGAAATTTATCATTTTTTATGAAAATAATAATAGGGATACACTTGTAAAAAAATTAATGACATGAAAATCAAATAAAAATTTAGTATTTGTTCTCACCAAAATGTACTTGAGTACTGTTTATGACGAACTCTCTGAAATGTCCTTCTTCCTTCAGGAAGGGGGAGAACCTGTAAAAGAGGACTCCAACACTCAAGTCAGTAAGTGGGTGAAGTAGGGGAAATCAGGAGTAGTAAATCCTTGGGAATGCATGTGTGAGACGTACCTCATAGGCCAGTATTTATAGCAAATATGTGTCTTTTACCTGGTGGTTATTACCTGTTTAACTTCATGTATTACTAGTACCCACTATGCTTTATCTTTATCCTATAGGTGTCTTGTTTATTTTCCTTAGCTTTATTAGGAGTAGCATTAATTTGTAATTATGCTAATTGATCTCTTAATTAATTTGGTTAATTAGCTTATTATAGGTATAAGGATTTTGGCAAAGCCAAAATTCTTTGTATTATTGACACTACTTCCTACTTTGAAGGGTGTTGTTCTATATTTTGGTTTTTGGCCATGCCAAAATCCGAAGTCTCTTATGTCATCCTTCCCATTGGTGTCTTTAATTTATATTGTTAATCCGAAATCCTTTTGATCCTAATATCATAAGGTGTTCTTTTGTGTCTTGTTTTATTCTTTGATTTTTGGCCATGCCAAAATCCAAAGTCCTTTTTGTCACCCTCTTCTAAGGGTATTTAGGGCCTTCTACTTGCTTTCTATCCTTATGACTATACACTTGCCCCCAGGCTTCAGCCGAAGTGCGAAGCACAAGGGTGAAGTCTTTAAAGGAGCATCTGACACACTTCATATTTGTGCCCTCAGGGCGAAATCCCTAGGTATGAGCCAACTCAATTAGGGTTTCTAGATTTTTCCCCGGATGTGATACCAAGGGCGCGAAGCGAAATCTTCTTTTTGGGACACTGTAGCAGTAGAGGGAAAATGAACAGTGGCATGTCATGGGTCGTGATTTAGGCTAGATCAACAGTGATGATGAGAGCGGGAATTTTCGGAGTCGTATTGTCATATAAGGGAGGGGAGGTGACAAGTTTAGATACACTTTGTCATTTCTGTCTCCTTGTGCCGAAATCTCTTTCTAGCCCTTTTTCCTCAGTTTCCCTTCTTCAAAGTCAGGTACGTCCCATGCTGTTTTTATATTTCGGTCAAATGTCTTCTTCTTCTCCTACTTCTGAAATCTCTTCCCTTAAAGGTGGTCATTCGGGATCTACCGAAATCTCTCTTTTTGCCTCAAGCAGTAACGGCGAGTCAGTAACTCATCAAGCGTCGTAGGCGGATGATGTTGGGCACTCAAGGTTGAAATCTCTGCCTCATTGGAAGGCCAGCGTTCTATCTAAAGTGGCTATGATATGCAAATTCAAGGGTAATATGGAAAAGGATTACCCCCCATTCTAATTCCTTCGTACCACTGGGTAGATGGGGAAGGGGCTTTCACATCTCGGTTCTGCAATAGGCAGATTCTGAGTGACTTTGTAAACAAAGTCTATGTCTGCTATTTTGAAGCTTGTGAGGATTTTCCCTTTCTTATTCTGCATTGTAAGGATTTTTCTGTTTCGAACCTAGATTGTCTTCTTGAGTTGGTCCATGGAGGATAAGGGGGATTTTTTCTATGTGTACGATTGTATGTTTTCGGTTTTTCATTTTAGGCTCCCCTTTTATGACTTTATCATAGGGATACTTAGAGTGTTGAACTATGCCCCCAGTCAACTACATCTGAACGCTTGAGGCTATATCTAAGCGTTCTAAGCTTTACGTTTGTTTACCCACACCAAGGCTACTCCTAGCCTTTTCCTTCGCCATTTCACTACTCGGCCTCATGCAAAATGTAAATGGGTTTCTCTTTTTCGTAAGGCCGATAACCCTTTTTTTGTTTCTTATACAACCTCATTCAAGGGGTTTAAGTCCAGGTATTTTCAAGTTATGATAAATCTCGAGGTCATTTCTACGACCAACAAAAGGTCCATTTGTTTTCTTTTTACTGGGAGCCTGTCTCGAGGAGGTATACTGATATGATCATGCCTAGCCAAGGACCTATCACTAGGGCCATGGCTAGAAGGATTGAAGAAGACCTAGCCCTTGTAGACAAAGGAAGACTTCACCTCCTGTGGAGAGTAAAGATATTAGGCTAGGGACTTCAGTTAATAAAATGTAATTTTCCTTTATTTTAATTTTGAGGAGCATTGGGAATTTAATTTGGGACATGTATTTAGTCCATTTTTATTTTAGGAGGTGTCTTAGGATTTTAGAGGGTGGATTTAGCTTTTTGGGTCTTTATGAAGGAAATAAGGGGTAACATTGATATCTACACCCCTCTTTTCCTACATAAACCCCCTAAGCTAATAAGAGGGAATCTTGGCCCTTGGTTTGAGAAACTTGGGCACCAAGTTTGATGATCTAAGGAGGGAATTGTTTCTCAATCCTCCTCCCTTAGATCTCTCCTTTTAATCCTAGCCCTTCTTTTTTAGGTTATCTTATTCAAGAGGTTAGCTACCTCTATAAATAGGAGCTCCTCCCCTCACTTGTATTTTTTACACTTGAATTTAATCCTAGAGACCATATTGGTTGTGAGGTTCTTACCTTTGAGTGTTCCCCCTTCTCCTTTGTGAGAGCTTCTAAGAGTTATCAAGGGACCCCTCCCTTGTGGCATCTCCCCTTTGGCTTATCAAACCTAGTATTTGTGACACCTCACCCCATTCCTTTCCTCTCCATAAATCCATTTCCCTTCCAAGTGACCTTAGAAAGGATCCTTTGGGCACATGATCATCAAAGATCACATCATATACCAACTTCCCTGATGAGTTGCTTATGGGTAAGTGGAAGAAAAAAAAGAAGTGGAAGAAAGAGGAGAACTAGAAGAAAAAAAAGAAGTGGAAGAAAAAGAAAAGTGGAAGATGAAGAAGAAGTAGAAGAGAGACTAGCAGAGAAAGGGTAGAGAGACATAGAGAGAGACAGAAGGAGAGAGTAGCAGATAGAGAGAGAGAAAAAGCAGCAGAGAGAGATAATGGTAGAGAGAAAGAGCAATAATGAGAGAGTAATACTGCTAGTCTACAAGTAGTACTAGTATGTCAGTTCACTAGTAGTGTTAGTCTACTAGAAGTGTTAGTCTACCAGTAATGCAAGTCTACTAGTATTACTAGTATTGCAATTCTACTAGTAGTGCTAGTCTACTAGTAGCACTGGTATTGCTAGTCTACTAGTAGTGCTACTTGTGTTAGTCTACTAGTAGTACTAGCAGTGCTAGTCTACTAGTAGTACTAGCAGTGCTAGTCTACTAGTAATACTAGCAGTGCTACTTATTTATCCTATTGCTTAAACTTTTGCAGGATTGGAAAAAGAAGAGAGAGAAAAACCTCATGATTTGAGGTTAAATTCTCTCCAAGGAGGAGGAGTTGATGCAATCCTGCCTAACATGGAACTTAGCTAGGAAGAATAAAGAGAAGAGATGACAAGAATGGAACTTATTGAAGACATTTTATGCCATAATCTTTAAATTTACATGTAAATATTGTGTTTTGTTTAGTAATTTTGGTGGGTGCATTTCGTATTTTGTGGGCTATGTATTTTCGGCAATTTCCCTTTATTTTAGTGGGTGGGGGTGCCATTAGTTATTTGTGTAGAATGTATGTTAAAAGGTGGGCCTTGTTAGAAAAAGAGTAAGTGTGGTTTACTTTCCATATCCCCTTTATTGGATTTCCACATCTCTCTAGCATCCATATGTGCATGAGTAACATATGGGGCCTTGTGTCCCTTCCATGTGGCACCTAGAGTGTCTCTCTCTCCTAGGTGGCATCTATTTGTCTCTTAATTCAAATTTAAGGGAACTAGATCCACATTATTACGATCTAATGTCATGTGAGAAAACATAAATCCACTTTATTAGGGTCTTGTTTGGTTTAGCTAGATTTATTGGTCCTTAGCATTGGGAGACTCTAAATTGGACTTCCAACACTAGGGAGTAGTCTATAAATAACAATGACCCTATCTTATATCATTTTAACACTTTAATGAATAAACTTTGACTCTTTTAAGAAGGAGAATAAGTAGAAGAAGAAGAAGTGAAAGAAGTAGTGGAAGAAGGAGAAGAAGTTGAAAAAAAAAGGAGTGGAAGAAGGAGAAGAAGAAGAAATGGAAAAAAAAGAAGAAGTGGAAGAAAGAGGAAAACTGGAAGAAAAAAAAAGAAGTGGAAGAAAAAGAAAAAGTGGAAGATGAAGAAGAAGTGGAAGAGAGAGTAGCAGAGAGAGGGTAGAGAGACATAGAGAGAGACAGGAGGAGAGAGAGAGTAGCGAACAGAGGGAGAGTAGTAGATAGAGAAAGAGCAGCAGAGAGAGATAATGGTAAAGAAAAAGAGCAACAAAGAGAGAGTAATACTGCTAGTCTAGAAGTAGTACTAGTATTGTCAGTTCACTAGTAGTGTTAGTCTACTAGTAGTGCTAGTCTACCAGTAATGCAAGTCTACTAGTATTACTAGTATTGCAATTCTACTAGTAGTGCTAATCTACTAGTAGCACTAGTATTGTTAGTCTACTAGTAGTGCTACTTGTGCTAGTCTACTAGTAGTACTAGCAGTGCTAGTTTACTAATAGTACTTGGAGTGCTAGTCTACCAATAGTGTTAATCTATTAGTAGTGTTAGTTTACTAGTAGTACTAATCTACTAATAGTACAAGTAATACTAGTCTACTAGTAGTACTAGTTGTGCTAGTGTATTAGTAGTACTAGTAATGTTAGTCTACTAGTAGTGTTAGTCGACTAGTTGTGCTAATCTACTAGTAGTGCTAGTCTACTACTATTGCTAGTCGACTAGTTGTGTAACAACCCAGTTTTCATAAATAAGGTATTTTTAATTATTTTAAGCTAATGGAAATTTAGTTATTTATTATAATTAATTATCTCAAAGAGGCTAAAGTATATACATATTGTTAGTAGAGAGAAGAATAAAATAAATATTTCAGAAAAAATAATAATAAGGAAAAGTATATTTATATTATTAGTAAGGATTTACATATCATAAGTTAAAGGGGTTAAGTGAGAAGATAAATGAGTTAGATGGGTTAAGCCTATTAGGGAGGTTATGTAGGAAGGGAAGAAGAGGCATTACCGCTTTTGCCTCATTTTACAATAGAGTTTCGGGAAGCTTAGAAAAAAGAAAAAGAGATGCCATAGAGAGAAAAAAAGGAGGAGAGAAAGTTATTCTTGCTTAAACTTTGTGCAATTTTCGTAATATCATCACTGCAACTTTGTTAATCGTTGGATTGGACTCAAAATTGGACAGTATGTTTAAGATGTATGGCTATCAATTTTGACCGTTCGAATCTTCATTTAGATGTTTTGTGTGGGAAAAAAACCACACTGCAATAAAAGCTATATTTTTGCAAGGGTTCATCGAATCGGAAAAGGAAAATCTCCGTTTGTCCTTATTTCTTCATCGAGGTAAGGGAGTGAGAAATTATCTCTCATGTGACATGTGTAGGGAAGATGGGTAGCGAAGTGATCTTTAAGCTTCAATAGGTTTATGTACGTCATTTAAGGGTTATGAACACCTGCAGTGACAGCTAATAATATGTTTTGTGCATGCATTATTGTTTCAATATATTGTTGGTCTCGATTATCATTATATTTTTGCATTTGAATAACAATAATGTTTTGGTTTTTCTAACTCTGATATTTGTTGTTCATGAATATTAACTAATGAAGGTCTATATTAATTTTGTTGGATTGGTGACTTGAGGTTATCATCAATTAATCAAGGTTTGGTATATTGGTTTATTAGTGTATTCAATGTGTTTTCATAAGATTGTGAAATTGACAATAAAATAGTTTGTGTATAATGATTAATTTGGTATTGAGGATTCCACCCTAAAAAATTAGTGCTCTTGAATCTATTAATTATAATAAATGTAGTACCCTTTTGTAGTCCTCTGTTATTAGTTGTATCATGGCTTGGTATGTTGGTTTATTAGTGTATTCAATGTGTTTTCATAGGATTGTGAAATTGGGGATAAATTAGCCTATGTATAATTATTATTTTGGCATTGAGGTGTTCCTTATACTCTAGAAATTGTTCTTGAATTTGTATTAATGATAACAATTGTAGTGTCCCTTTTGTAGTCCCTGGTGATTGGTTATAACAATTAAGTTAATTAGAGATGAGGTTATCATTGATTAATCATTGTTTGATGTGCTTGTTTATCATTGAATTTGGTATATTGGTTCACACAATTATGCATTATGGGATGGTTTGTCGAATTAGAATTTATGTGTGGTTGGTCTAAGGTAATAATGTATTTTGTTAATTGAAGATGTGTTTTAATGAGACATAAGAGAAATTGAGATTCAAGTGTGGTTGATACTCATGACTATTTATTAGGTGTTTGTATCAATTTATTTTATTAATTGGGGATATGTGTTTGAGTTATATATAAGAGAAATTGGGATTTATATGTGTTTGGTGTTCTTGAATAGTTATGAGATGTCTATATTAATTTATTTTGCTAGATTTTTGGGAGTGTATGTGCAACATCAGATTATTTTGATGTAAAGATTATGTTAGAATTGATTTTTTTCCCTTTTTATCATAGTACCTTTGAACAAAGTAATGAATAGAATTGACTTGTGTTAGATGAGATTGACTTGTTTATTTGTTTCTATATAAGAAATAGGATAGTGGAGGTGAACCTTAAGCCTCCTCAAGGATGAAATTTGTGTTAGATGTGATTGTATTATTTGTTTGTTTCTATGAATGGTATTGATGATTAAACAATGAAGAGCTTTAATTATATGATTGATTAATGTGATGATTAAAAGATTGTCGTGTTAATTGAAATGCTTTCTTTATAAAAAGAATCAAGTATTAGGTATTGAAGGTTTTCTTCCATTGAGAGAATTGATAGCAACATTGATTATTATCAATGCAATTATGAGGCGTGATGATAATAAATAAAAAAGATAGAGAAGTAGAATGTTTGAGGGTTTGAAATTAGAATTATATTTTAGGAACCTTGTAAGTTGAATACTTGTTATCTGAGAATTTTTGTATAACATGTCTCTATGTTTCTGTAATATCTTTCTATGTGGTTAACCAAATTGATTCGTGTTTGTTGTTTTAGAAAATAGACATTTCGGGCTACAGTTCAGGATCAAGAATCACATAAAAATGTTAAGAATTGATTGAATTATGTGAGTTGGAAGTTGAGTCTCTCATCTAGTGCCTGATACAGAATATGTGTACTGTGAGCTCTACAAGGTAACTTAGATATCCTTATTAGGATTCGTGTTCTTCATAGAAGTTGTAGCCCTTGATATTAGCTTTCTAATAGAGTTGGAATAACTGAAAAGGGATGTATATAACTCAAGTTATGAATAAAATAGTGAGGTGTCAAGCTGTCAGATTTAGAGTTAGTAGCTGCGGGTTTGTAATTTCTAAAATTAGTAGATGATAAAACTAACTCTGGACATAAATATAAAAGTTTTAGATAATGGTATTATCTTTCTAGTAAAATTTGTACCACCTTCATATCATTAATACAACTGTAGATATTGTATTTAGACTACACGATGCAATAAAAGAGTAAGATAAAAAGGGATAGTGAGAGTTGTAATGGTGTTGATTGTTGTAATGTGAAATATTGTGATATATCTTATAATTATGAGTGTCATGTAAGTGTTTGAAATTTGTTTGGGCAGCATGAATTGAGGATTTGACCCACTGTATCATATGGGTATTGATTATAATTGAGTGTATAATGTGTTGATGATCGATCATAGTCACGGTGTATGCCTAATGATATGCCATCCTAGCTACGATTGGGGTGGATCATGATAACATATTAGATTATCGTAGCATATCTTATAATTGTAGGTGTGGTGAATGATTGAATGTTTAAAAGTTGTTTGAGGTGTGTAAATTAGAGATTTGTTTTAATGTGTGATATCGATATTGATTTCAACTGGACATATAGTGTGTTAATGATGATGATTAAGTTGTGTTGATGAAGTGTCATCCCAACTGTGGTTGAGGATGGTGTATAATAACTTGATTAAATATTGATATTGTGATTTATGTTAATGATGATGGTCGGGATGTGTCTAACAAGGTGTCATCCTAGCTGAGATGATTGTACCTACGTGTTACTGGCATAGAAGAGAACCGCTTCATCTGCACACCTAAGAGAGCATGCATGAGTGTGACAGTTGGAGAATGTTTGTAAAGATTGTGTGGTGTTCTAGACCAGATCTTATTTGGTTGTTTTGCATTGCACGGTTGTACTAGTGTTACTGGCGTAGAAGAGGATTCACTTCGAGTGGACCTATGGTGAGATGGTTGTACATACGTGTTACTGATATAGAAGAGGACCGTTTCAGGCATATACCTGAGATAGCATGCATGAGCATCATTAGCATGAACAAATTTATGTGTGTGAAGTATAATCTGTCATGGGCATGAAATGAGTTTGTGTTGATTTCTTGTACTTTAGTTGACTAGTCATTCTCTTTATATGTGCTTGAACATGAATGAGACATATTCTCACCCATTTTGCTATTTGTTGCATTTTATTTGGGCTAAATGTCACTTTTAGGTGAGCAAGATCTTGATGATATTGTTGGTGATGAAAAATTGGCTTTTCTTTACCTTTTCGTTGAGATGCTCTGATTAGGTGTGACCTTGGGTTAGGGAGAATTATTTAATATTTTTTGTTATGAATATGAATTATCCAATATTTTAATGAGTTTTAGTAATTGAGAATCATGTAAAGCTCATTTGTAAAACCTAATGTATTTACTCATATGCTATGTCTTATTATATTAGAATTTTCGAAAATAAGTGTATACTAGGAGATGTGAATCCTTTTACTTAAATGCAAAGCCTATCATTTTAAATAAATACATTTTTTGTTACTTTCTTTATTTAATGAAGAAAGTGTTTGGGGGTAGAAGGGTGTCACAAGTAGTACTAATAGTGCTAGTCTATTAGTAGTACTAGTAGTGGTAGTCAATAGTAGTACTAGTTTACTACTAGTGCTAGTCTACTAATATTACTAGTCTACTAGTAATGCTAGTCTACTAATAATGCTAGTCTATTAGTTGTGCTAGTTTACTAGTAGTGCTAGTCTACTAGTTGTGCTAGTCTACTAGTAGTGCTAGTCTATTAGTTGGGCTAGTTTACTACTAGTACTAGGAGTGGTAGTCTACCAGTAGTGCTACTCCATTAGTAGTCCTAGTCTACTAGTAGTGCTAGTTTATAGTTGTGCTAGTCTATTAGTAGTGTTAGTTTACTAGTTGTGCTAGTCTACTAGCTCACAATAAATGATTGAAAATGTCTACATGAATATAAAGAGTGAGTTACAAATTACTTGAACATGCTAAAAAAAAAGACAAGTGACCCCACCCCATAGTAAGGGTTTACAAATAAAAGAGGACCCCAATATAACAACCACATTATTGATACCGTAACTTGTTAATACAATACTAAGGTTGTACAGTTCATAGAAGAAAAAAGAAGGCATATTTCAGAATCTTTTGACCCACACCCAAGACAACACCTTCCTTTTAGCATAAGTGAGATGTTGCCACAAGTGAGAATAACATTTTGATAGAAGTAGCTACAAATAACTAAGTTGTTGATAACGGTGTATCTATGTCTGATATGTCGATTCCAGAGTTAGTACCTTACTTCCAACTATCTTGTTTATAGAGTAGATATGAATCCTACTAAGTCCCTTTTATCTTATTCTTGAAGTAAGTGGATCCCTTCCAAATATATATATATATATATATATATATATATATATATATATATATAGTTGATTAAATAAAGAGGAAGGGAAAAATAGTGTGAAGTGGATTATTATTTTCTTTTTTATCTTGATAGAAACCGAAGACAATGTTAAAAGGTTTACAACAACTTGCGCTGCTCAACAATTGAATTAAACCCCCTTAACAGATTGGATCATTACTATCAACACTAGAATATGATCTATAAAATAAAATAATTGTTTCATTAGTTTATTATTATAATAAGTATAATAATGTGCATATATTACAAAGTTATTGAAACAATCAATAGTAAATTAAGTCATAAAAGCCTTGTTTTTTAAGCTATTAGATATTTTCATTGAACTTCAATTTTCAAACAAACATGTTTCACTATCCATCAACTTCCTTTTTGTTCCGCTCAAGGCCCCATCTATTTCAAATAAATAAATAATGTTAATTAGAAACATTCCATGATCTATGACTAAATTTTAAACGGCATCGAGGACATTAGTGATGCTTGTTTTGTACTATTAATGACAAATTGAGTAGTGCATGTGTTATGACTTTGTGAAGCATCCATAAAAATGGAAGTTCCTCTTTTATTAGATAAAAATAATCTTTTTCTTGGAGAATGGGGAACCTAAGTTCCCATTTTATTATGAGCATAAGCCGCATAAGTTTAAGGAGACGAAAGGTAGAACTGTCTCGGTGGAGGAGAAAGCTGATTTTGAGTGTGTATATTTTCTTGCTTGTTCAGTTCCTTGTGGTTTTTGCTTCTTGTGAGTTCGTTTGTTGATTTGGGGTTGTCTTTGTTTTGTAGCGTTGATGGGCAAGCAAGGCCGGAAAACATTAAAGGACAAGTTTGGAGTCTTAGAGGAGATTATCCCTACTACTATTACGTGGCGTCTTCTGTTGGCCTTGCTCGTAAGAAGAGGCGGGCAGAGACCCTGGTTTCGCTAGTGCAGTAGATGCCCAAGGTTGTTTGTAACTTGGTGGAGAATAGGTTTAAGTCCCCTAGGACCTCGTGCCACTGACCAAGTCGGTTACCTCTACTGCTGGTGAGAAATTGTTGGCTTGGTCCAATGACGACTTCTCTAGTGGTGAATTCACAGGCTGACTTGGGTACCTTGGTTCGTTTGCTTGATTTTGCCTTCCTTCCTCCTATTCCAGACACAATCTTTGTCAACATGCAGGAGAAGACTATGTAAAGGAATTTTCCTGTGATGTCGCAATCTAAGCCACTCCAGCATTTAGAGCATGTGTCCACTTCTATCGATCTCAAGTCCCTGTGGAGTGTGGGAATTGCTGGTGGGGATTGCTTCTGGCCTGAGTCTATGTCTCCGGCTTTGTCACCATGCAAGAACGGACTAGTGCTATGGATAGCCTGGACTCGGGTCATGTTGTTAGAGAGATCGCAATGCATCATGACCTTCTAGTTGCAGAAGTGGGCTTCCTATTCTGAGAGGATGAGGAGGCTCATAAGGAGGTGTTGTTGGAGCTACAAAGCCTCAAAGGTCGTTTCCAAGAGGATGTGGTGGTCTTTGCCAAGGTCGCCTACTGTGGCCAAGTGATGGGGAAACGTCATTCTACCTATATGATGACAGTGGCCAGGAACAAGGCGAGTTTGGAACACGAGGTCCTATACCTGAAGTTTTAGTTGGATAAGGGCCATCAAAGAGAACAGGTTGTTAAGAGGTAGAATAAGGATGATGACAAGAAGATGGAGTAGCTCGTTGTCGATCTCCTAGAAGTCGAGAAAGAAGTGTGCATGGAGCACACCAATGGTTTCAAGAAGGCCGTCTGTCAAGCAGTTCTCTTCATGGGTGTTGAATAATGTAAATAAGGACTTGAAGGACGACGAGCTCATGGATGAATTGAATGAGGACGAGGAGGAGATCGACGCCGAGTGAAGCCTGCCTTCAGTTTTCCCATTATCATTTGGTTGTTCTTTTGTTTTTTGTAGACATCTTTGCTCTTTATGTACTTTGATTCCTTTATATTTTTCCTTTTTCAATGGATTTGCAACTTTGGCTCTAAGTTTTCACGTTTTTGAACTCTTGTCTTTTATACTTGGTTTTCTCTTGTTTATGGTTAGTATTTGAAAGTTTTGCATTCGTGATCGATTAGTTTTAAACTTGCTAGAATGGTCGTGTTAATCTTGCATTAAGGTTTGTAATCGATCTATTATCTTTTAAGGTTCGTATTTGACCTATTTTAAACTTGCGTTAAGAATTGGATTCGACCAATTTTAAGGTCAGGTGTTGGACGCCCATAAGGGTTACCTCTTTTACTTGTAATAATTTCTTAGTTTCTCACTTTATTGTGAGTAAGGAATTGGTAACCCTTACTCATACTTAGGAAGACATTTTAATCTTTAACTTTGCTTTTAATTTCCTTTATTGCTTTCACTTTTAGGAAGTGTTTAAGTTCCAAAGGCTTAAGTCACTTTTAGTTGAGAAAACTTAAAAAGAGACGTGTTTGCATCTTAGTTTTCTAGGCTTTACACTTTTAAATGTCTTTACACATATCTAGAAGTGTTAGGAGTAGTAATAAAATTAGGGAAGATAAAATAGAAAAACAAAGAGAGAAATATGAGAATAGAATAAAAAGAGAAAAAGAAGAGTGTGAAAAAGGGAGCGGTAAGATGAGTAATTATAACTATAGTTATAAACCTACCTTGTCCTCATATTCCTACTCATATGATTGGGAGAGAGAAAGGAGAAAAAAAGAGGAATTTTGGGAGAAAGAAAGAAAAGAAAAAGAGAGGAAAATAAGAGAACAATGAGAATTTTCTAGAGAAGAGAGAAAGGAAAAAGAAAGAAAATAAAGAGAAAAAGAGAGACAAGAAAAAGAAAGAAGAGAAAGAGAGGGAAAAAGAAGAGAAAAAGAGAAAAGAGAAAGAGAAGAATGAGAAAAAGAGAGGGAAGAAAGAAGAGAAAGAGAGAAAAGAGAAAGAGAAGAAAGAGAAAAAGAGAGGGAAGAAAGAAGAGAAAAAGAGAAAAGAGAAAGAGAGGAAAAGGAGAAAGAAAGAGAAAAGAGAGAAAAAGAGTTGGAGAGAAAAGAGATAGAAAGAAGGGAAGCAGATAAGAAAAACCAAAAGAGTGATGCCTTTGAGAGTGCCCATAGCGAAGTGTCTAACTCTTATAGGGACTTAGAAAGGCCTAGCACGACCCTTGACCTTCATATCTCTTCTAGTGAAATAAATGAACCTAAGAGGCATCTTAGGAAAAAGATAATCCCTTCTAGAAATAAAAGAGAGTCATCCAAAAGAAAAATAAAGAAGAAACCCTTGAGCTAAAGTGACACCCCTAACACTAGTTTAAGATATCGTTCTAGAAGCCTTAAATGCTTTAAATGTTTAGAAAAAGACACATTGCTTTGCATTGCAAAAAAAAAAAAAAGACTTTAAGGGGAACATCAAATGAAGATGGTACTTGATGTATCCCTGCCTAAGGAAAGTTTGAATAATCCTTGATGAAGAGAATGCTCCCAAGATCCTTGCTCATAGAGGTTTTTGTGGTTGAAGAAATGGAGGTGGAAGACTAGGAGATGGAGGTGAAGATTGGCGCCACTTCTTTAATGAAGGAGATAAGCCATGGTGAAGCTAGCCACAAAGAAAGGAACCCTTGATAATAGCATGAAGGACTCTCACAAGAGTGGAGAGAACATGAACACTCTTAAGAACAAAGGAGCTCTCAATTTAGAGAAAGGTTATTTTCATTCAAATGAGTGTTAAAAATTACATGAAGGAGGGAATGCTCTATTTATAGAGCAAAGCATGAACCGTAGGCTTAGGATCCTCAAGTTGAATGTCCACTTGGCTTAATTAAGAGTTAGTTGGCTTAATTTAATGTTAATTTAGCGTGTGCTCAATTAATACTAATCCAACTAAAGATCCAAAAATGGCCCTAAAAATATGAATATATGTTCCTCTAGTTTGAATTTGAATTTTGGAGGGAAATGACATGGCACCTCCAAAATTCAAATCAAAATAAGAAGAAATAAGAATCAGCCATGCAGGAGTGAGAAAACACATGTGGAGTGAAACAAGGGGACAAGGGGGCTCACATGTCTGCTACATGTTTCATGTGTTGGTTAGAGGGTGTGAAGAGGAATTAGAGGTGTAGAAATAAGATCCTACGCGTCCAAACTTTCTTAGACCAGCCCAAACTAATTAACACACTCCACAAGGAGACTAATTATATCTCCTAAAGAAAATAGAACCTATAGGCCAAAATACAAGGCCGAAAATAAAACTAACTACACCTGTAAAATCCTAATGACATAAGGGTGCTTATACAAGCCTAAAAAATGGTTAAATGAATACAATTAAATGGAACATGTCCTAAACTAAGCTCCTTAAAGCTTCATCCAAGTCATGCTCCTTCCTTATTGGTCCTAGCTCAAGCCCATGCTAGGCATGCATGCATTAGTACTCATTCATGTTATGATCTCTTCAAAGTGAAAAGGCTTCTTGGAAGTCATTCTTGTAAAGACACTCAAACACAAAGAGAGAATGTTTTTCAAACAAGATGCAAAGTTTTGGGCAAAACTTGTTCTCTCATTCTGGATGGTGGGTTGTGTTGCAACTATTGTAGCACAAGTATGGTGGAAAATTTAACACTTATTACTACTCCTCATCCTTCATCTTACTCTTTACATGGGCTTAATGATGAAAAATGTGTAGTAGTAAAGGAGCAAGTGGAGATTAGCTTCTTCATAGGGTACTATAAAGACAAAGTTTTATATGATGTGGTCCTTACAGAAGCTAGTCACATGTTGTTGGGAAGGCCATGGCAACATGATAGGGAAACCTTGCATAATGGCGTCACAAATAAAATCACTCTCTCATAAGGAAAAAAAATTTACCTTACATCCTTTTACTCCTATTCAAGTTTTGAAGGATAAAAGGATCATGAAGCTTAAGAGAGAGAGGGATACAATTGAAAATAAGGTTGTTGGTAAGAAGACTGATCCTAAGAATGATCCACTTTTGCCTACAAAGGAGTTTCTTTACATAGAGAAATATTTCCATAAACCTTTGCACAAAGAACAAGTTGAATTTGAGGTTGTGCTTAAACCTTTTGAGCACATTGATCCACAACCTCAAGTCCATCTTGATGAGTGTTCCAATGCACCTACACTAGTCTCGCCCACCATTTCCAAACTGTTGAGGCTAGCATCCAGTGCATTAGGAGTAGGATGGGGAGGTACTGTGTGGAGGCATATGCACAATTAAACTTTTTCAAACCTAATTGCCAACCTCCACTACCCCAATCCTAAAAGGTCTATTCATAGACCTCTTACTCCCCCTAAAATCATTTGCATACACATATTTATTGCTTTACTTATTTTTATGCAGGTTTTGAAAAGAAGAAAAAGGGTATAAGAATTTGAGGTCAAATCCTCTCCAAGGAAGAGGAGATGCTGCAATCCCACCTAGGCATAGCATGGATGGAGCTTGATTAAAGAATTAAAGTCTTTGTCTTCATTGTATTTAGTTTGTAAATATTTTTAATTGTCTTAGGAAATTTAAGGCGTGAGCTAATTCCTTTAAGGTCATTGTATTTAGGCCATTTTCCTTTAGCTTAAGAAGATAGGTGCTTTTAGTTAGTTTAAGGAGTGTGTGTATTAGAGGACCTATGGCCTAGGGCGTGTTTGGGCTTCTTCCCACACCACTAGGATTATTTTGTGCACCCCTTTAGGCTTAAGTAGGGTGTTAATTTAAGGTTATGTTATGCCTAGGATTAATTAGCATCAATGCTAATTAAGCCTAAGTCCCACATTATCTTGGATCATGTGCCCAAGTCTTTCCATTGGGCTATATATACTCTTTCCCTCTCTCTTGTATTCTTCACATTTGAATTTGAATGAAAATAGTCTCTTTGTAAGCACATTGTCTAGTATAAGGTATTGAAGATCCTCTCTCTTGAGGAACCTTTTCCTAGTTGGTTTTTATCAAGGGTTACTCCCCCTTGTAGCAAACCTAAACATTTTTGGCTTATCTATTTCAAAAGTGGCGCCCCACCTCCATTTTCTTTCCCCTTCATCCTCCATTTCTTGAATGATTAGAACCTCTAGGAGAAAGATTAAGGGAGTGCAACTTGGTTTACAACACATCATTTCACCTTTAGGAGCACTACCATAGTTTCCTAACCTTTCCTTTTATTTTTTCTTGCTTTCATGTGTAGATTGGAGTGTTTTGAGTTCCAAAGACTCTTAAAATTTCATTTAGGGAGAAAACAACAAAAAGAGTGAGGAGTGTAGTCATAGTCTTCCCCTCAATCACTTCAAAATAAGCTTACACATATCTAGCAATGGGAGTATAAATCAAGAGGGTTATCCTAAGCTAAGCCTCGTGAGTAAGTTTAAGGAGTGGAGAGTAGAAAAGGAAAAGGAAAGAAAAGAGAAGGAAGAAAGAAAGGAGAGAAGTTGTGAAGAAAAAAGAAAAATAAAAGAGAGAAAGAGAGGAAAGAAGAAGAAAAGAAAAGGAGAGGGAAAAAAAAAGGAAAGAAGAAGAAAAGAGAAAAAAAAGAAAGGAGAGAAAGAGAAGAGAGAATAAGAGATGAAAAAGAAAGAGAGAAAATAGAAAAGAGAAGAGAAGAAAGAAAGAAGAAAAAGAAAGAAAGAGAAGGTATAGGTTTACTCCATCTAGGGTAAGTGAGATGAGTGAGAGTGATGATTACGAGAGGAGAAGAGAGAGACCTAGAGGGAGGAGAGATCATCAATATCAACATAGAGACTAAAAAGTTGACCTCCTTTTCCATGGAAAGGAAGATATGGAAGCCTACCTTGATTAGGAAATGAAGGTAGAACAATTCTTCACTTGCTTCAATGTGAGTGAAGAAATAAAAGTCTCCTAAATAATCCTTAGCTTCCAAGGGCATGTCATCTATTGCTTAGCCTCCATTGTTAATGAAAAGCACCACCATCATAACCCTTCTATCTTATATTGGAATGATCTTAAGGGGGCTATGAGGCAGATGCACATTCTCTCCTGTGAAAAAGAGCTCCTAGATAAACTTAAAAGGTTAAAGAGATACAACTCAAGTGTTAAGGAGTATAGACAAACAATGGAGCTATTCATGATGAGAGCGAGCATTAATAAGGAGCCTAGGTCTATCATAGCTAGGTTCCTTAGTGGCTTGAGCATGGAAATAAAAGACAAAGTTGAGCTTTTACTGTATAGGGACCAAGACGACTTGGTCCAACTTTGCATAAAGGTTGAAAATCAATTGAAAAGAAGAAATATTTCCAAAAAAGAGTAAAATTCCTATTCTTATGCAAAGAGGGATCAAGTCAAGGGAAGGTCTTCCAAGAGTTTCCTTAAAGAAGAGTAACCATCCAAGAGCATGCATAAAGAGCATAAACCTTCGCATGTTAGATAAAACCCCCCTACTAGCTCTACTTTTAGGACTAGTAGTATCAAATGCTTTAAGTGTCTTGGAAGAGGTCACATTGACTCTAAATTCCCTAATAGAAAGCCATGATCATGAGGGGACAAGATAATTTATAGTAGTGAGGATAACTCACCTTCCTCTTCCAGTGAGAGTAAGGAAGAATGGGGTCATGAGTATGAGCATGTTATAGAGGAATTTTATCCTTGTGATGGTGACCTCTTGATGGTTCGAAGGCTTCTTAGAAGTCAATCTTTTAAGCTTGAGCAAACACAAAGAGAGAACATCTTTCACACAAGATGTAAAGCTTGTATAAAACATGTCATCTCATTGTGGATTGTGGAACGTGTTGCAATTATTGTAGCTCAAGGTTGGTGGAAAACTTTGCCTTAACACTAATTCCCCATCCCAAATCTTACAAACTTCGATGGTAAATGAAGAGGGGGAAATGGTGGTGAACCAACAAGTGAAAGTGTCTTTCTCCATTGCGAACTATAGAGATGAGATCATCTATGACATAGTTCCAATTGAGGTCGACCATATTTTGTTAGGTAGACCATGTCAATTTGATAACAAAACCATTCACCATGGTCATACTAATGAGATAGTCCTCACCCATAAAGACAAGAAGATAAAGTTGCATCCTCTAACACCTTCACAAGTAGCGGATGATTAATTCATCATGAAGCATAAAAGGGGTGAGGAAAAAATCACAAGCAAAAAAAAAAGAAAAAGAGAGCTTCCGCCACTAAAACTTGAAAGGGTAAGGAAACAGAGTTGGAAGGTGTCCCTTCCAAAGAGGTTGTCATGAAAGAGAGTCATTTTGCTACAAAAAGGACATCAAGAATGCTCTCTTGCTTGATAAACCTTCCTATCTTCTCCTTTGCAAAGAGACGTCTATAAACCGTGCCATCAACAACATCATCATTAAATATAGGAATCCAATCTTTAGGCTTGATGATATGCTTGATGAATTGCATGGACATAACTAGTAGACTAGCACTATTAATAAACTAGTAGTACTAGTAGATTAGTACAACTAATAGACTAACACTACTAGTAGACTAACACAACTAGTAAACTAGCAATACTAGTAAACTAGCATAAATAGTAGACTAGCAATAGTTGTAGACTGACACTACTAGTAGTTTCAATCATTTATTGTGATTAAGATATGTCTTGCTACTACTAATAAAATAATTTGTCTTTTAAAGAAAAAAGACTTACTCTTCATCCTAACTTTTTATTTTCTTGAAGTTTCTAATTGTTGCAATGAGTAACTAATCTTAATAATTAGATTTCAAGAAAATAAATAATTTATAAAAAAGAATAAGTCTTTTAAACTTACTCTTAAAGTAAGTGAATCTCCTTCCATATATATTAATTAGAATTTAATTGGTATACACTCATTGTAATTCAATCACAACCCTTCATGGTAAATTTGTTGACTTTACTCATTATTATTTAAAAGTCACATCAACGAAAAGTCATGATTCAATGTCACTGTAAAAATCTTTTACACTTATAGTGTATACTAATTAAACTCTATTAATTATGACATAAGTTATAAAATTGATTTTACAATAGAAAAACAAGATGAGAGGAAAAGATGGTGGATTTGAATTTCTATTAACACAAAAAAATAATAATAACAAAATAAGAAAAAATATATCCTTTAACCTAAATATAAGTAAAAAATAATATTTTTAGAATTAAATGTAAACAAGTGTTTCACATTATTTAATCATAATATTTATTAAAATAATTCTCGTATTCTATTTTCAATATTCTTTTATATATGTTATCAAGTTTACATAAAAATATTTTTGAAATGATATTATTATTTTTTTTTAGTAAAATTATATAATATTAATTAATTTTCTTATTTGTGTATTAATTATTTAAATGTACTTAGGGAGTATATTTTAACCACAACTGAACTTGACAATTTATGCATAATTAATAATAATAAAAAATTGGTTTCAATTTGTCATGCCAAATTGGACTTACCAATATTAATAATCAATTTGATCATAGAAAAAAACAAAAACAAAAACGACCTCGTCTATAGAAGACATTTGGTTTTTCTCAGTTCTTCTCAGTTCTCACACTATCCCTATTCCCTGCGCGTAGCTTTGAAAGAGATTATGGCTTCCTCTACAACAGATGACAACCCAAGTTCGTTATTCACTCTCTCTAAAACCCTCACATTTCTCATATTCATCACTTTTATTATTGTTTTTCTTTGGTAAATTCATTGTTATTACTGTTATCTTAATAATTAAGACTTGAAACATAAATTAACAATAATTGTCTTTAGGTTCAAATTCAGTTAAGTGGTAGGTTTATTCTCAAATTGGGCATAACTTAGAGAATGTGTGATAATTTCAGTACATGTGTGTCTAGAATTCCTTAAATTTTCAAAACCTTGACTTGTAATTTTGGGTCCGCAGGATCTGTAAAAAGAGTAGCTGTTGTTGGTGCTGGGGTAAGGTGAGGTCAATGCTTGATATTATCAATTCAGTTCTTCTTGCATGACTTTTAGAAATGATAGTAATGCGTTTTTTCTGACATGCACGTTGTTATTATGTGAAATTTACCTTAGACATAGAGTGTTGCTACTTGCTAGTATTTGTCTATGTTGTTTTCCCTATATATTATTTATTTGCTGCTGATTTGCTTTTAATTTGGCGTAATGGTAAAGTTGTGCTTTGGTGAATAATTGGTCATAGGTTCAAATTTGGAAACAGCCTTTTTGCATATGCAAAGGTTAGATTGTGTACAATGATCCTCCTCCACATCTTCCCATGGTGAGGAGCCATCTGGCGTTAGGATGTGTTTGTTTAGTCACATGTTTGGTTTGTCATTGTTGGCATGGCTGGATTTAGACCTGAAACCTTTCCTTTTATGTGCTGTGCTGGGAAATTTTTGAATACCATCAACATTGGTTTTATGTTGAATTGAAGCATATGCAAGGAAGTGAAATAGTGAATTTAAAAGGAATAATGAATTGACATCATTTCAGGTTGTTTCTTTGTTGCTATTTGCATGAAATATGATGATTGGTTGTATTGTATTTTCTATTCTACTTTATTGTATTTTACGAAGGAGACTGCCTGCATCCTCCACGATAAACTGCTCAACCATTGGTGTATCTAATATTTTACAAAGTCTTGCTAATTTTGTATGCTGGTGTCAAGTGGGCTTGCTGCAGCTTACAAATTGAAGTCACATGGTTTGGATGTCACTGTATTTGAAGCTGAGGGAAGAGCTGGAGGGAGATTGAGAAGTGTTTCTCGGGATGGTCTAATTTGGGATGAAGGAGCTAATACAATGGTATGTTTATCTCGAATTAGTATTCTATCTAATTCCAAAGTCTAAACCACTGTTTTTTGCATCAATAATTATTCATGTGCAGTTAACAACAGATATTCTCATTAGATGAGGAAGATTGGTAATTTAGTGTTAGTAGAATTATTAATAACTTTTCTGGTGTTTCCAATGTTGTTAAATAACTGTCATGCATGACAGATTTTTGGCCATCTGCCACAGGGAATTTGTGAAGGCATGACAGCACCATAAGGTGGAATAGTGTGTTTTTATGGCTGAATTTTTGCCTTCCGCTGTGTTCCCCCATCCGTGGAACAATGGGTGTTTCAGCTACTTTCACTTTATTACATGAAGTTCATTTTCTTACACATAACCCACCAAAGGTTTGGGTTGGAGTGAAAAATAATATCCCAGAAGTTTTAACATTCTATTGGTAGGGTTAGAAGTGAGACGACCCAGCTTGTGACCTACTCATCCTTATATTTTGAAGGCGCATGGTTCTCATGTGACCTATGAGAAGTTAAGACTAACAAAATTTAATGTTTTCTATCTAACTCAAGTTGTGTGAACTATGTGTCATAAAATAAACATATAAAAATGACTTAAAATCATGGGGTTATTTGTAATTTACCCTTTACTTGATATATGCTTACAACTGAAGTTCTTACTATTGATTATGAGTTTTCTTTGTCCTGTGCAGACTGAAAGTGAAATTGAGGTTAAAGATTTGATTGATGCTCTTGGACTTCAAGAAAAGCAACAATTTGTAAGGAATTTTAGCTTATAAAACAGAATATCTGAGACTATGTTTTCCCAATTTTATAAAGCAATTTTATTTCATTTACCTTCCACTGTTGACCTCTTTCTATTGTTGCTTTTAGCTGCCAGAGCTTTAGTTCATTGAGTTATAATTTGGATTTTATTGCTATAATTGGAAGTTTAAGACTATTAGTGATTGATTGATTGATCTATTCAGGGTTATTTGTTTTAGTTGTGATTAAGATTGAGATTTTGTTTATTGTTACAGCCAATATCACAGCATAAGCGCTATATTGTGAAAGATGGAGCACCACTTCTGGTATATATTACTTATAACTTAAGTCTTTTTCTTAAATGTTTGATGCTTGCGTTTCTATTTCGAACTATTTGAACTTTTTAATGGGGTTTTCATGTTTTGCAGCTATCTTTATCTCATAATATATATGAAATGTGGTAACTTTTTAAATCAGGTACCTACAAATCCTGCTGCATTACTGAAGAGTAAACTGCTTTCTGCACAATCAAAGGTTTCTTTCTCACATGTCTAAGGATCTTCCCACTTATTGAGCTTTCAAATTTTTTCATTATCATTCAATGTTTTTCTATATGGTTAATGTTACTTATAAATGCTTACCTTCACACACTTCTCAAATAATCCTTTGCAATTCATTGCATAACAATGTGAACCTCACTATAACTTTTTTCTGAAGGTATAAGATTCTGGACCTACACCCCCATAGCATCAGTAAATATCTTTTTCCTTACAATTTTTTGGTGTTAGAAATGCATTCCCTTGTATGCAAAATGTAGGTTATGATGATGACAGATGTGTGGGTAAATCATAAATTTGAAGTCTGATTACAATCTTAGATTTATGCATTTGGTAAAATGAAGCATATTTTCAAAGTATTAAATGTTGAATATTCCATGATGTATGGAATGACATATGAAATCTGTGACAGTTTTTATTCAAATTTGT
Organism: Psophocarpus tetragonolobus; assembly: GCA_037954015.1. Classification (NCBI taxonomy): domain Eukaryota; kingdom Viridiplantae; phylum Streptophyta; class Magnoliopsida; order Fabales; family Fabaceae; genus Psophocarpus; species Psophocarpus tetragonolobus. The sequence continues at coordinate 36,414,582 of CM075691.1, read as the reverse complement.
ATGCCTTTTTATTCATGTCTAGGTTTTTACTAGTAAAATTACTTGCCTACAAGATAGATCTGCTACTTATAATATCAAACACAGGAATCTGGCTTTAGATGCACTCAAGTAAGTTGATGACTTGATGCCAAACTTCAAAACCAGAAAAGAGAAGTTCTGGACATAATTAGGATTAATGTATGATTTACACCAGAAGGGAAATGAGAGCTTGTTTTTCATGCTGTTTGTTCCTTTTTTTTAGGTTCTGTTAGCGGTATATATATATATATATATATTACGTTTTCTAAAAGTAGCTAATTAAACCTATTCATTCATCCAGCTTTAAGAGGATAATTTGTTGACTTGAATTTCTAATGCAGATCCAGGTCATTTTTGAACCATTTTTGTGGAAAAGAAGTAACTTGTCTAATGTCTGTGATGAAAATTCTGAGGAAAGGTTCAATAAACCTTAATTGATGGCGCATCCAGTTCTATGAAACATTGCTCTCTGTTAAATTTTACTATGTCATAGTCTCATAGAAGTAAATAACCTTAGCCTTTGTTTTTCTTTCTTGCAGTGTAGGCAGGTTCTTTGAACGTCATTTTGGGAAAGAGGTAAATGCCACAATATAGTGTCACTAATTGGGCATTTTTCTGCTTGTAACTAACTACATGTTATATGCTTGTATTGTACAGTAACAGTACATACATCTTCGAGCATAATATTTCAACTAAATTATTCTTTTGGTCCCTTATTATTTAATTGGTTCAACTTGGTCCCATTATTGTTAAAATGTTGATTGTGGTCCTATAATAGCAAAATATATACAAAAGTAGTCCTCTCTATCTGTTTCCTTGTTATGGACACATCACTGCCACATTTGACTAGGCTAACATTAGTGAGAGAACAGATGGAAAATACTATATTGCATATATTTTGTCAATTAGAGGAGCACATTGAACATTTTAATAAGAGAAAATTACAGAAACACCCATCAATTTTATCAAATTACACATCTTATTTCCTTACACTAATCTCCCTTTGAGTTTAAAAATAGTACACTAATGTCCCCTATATGTTTGAAAACATTAAACTAGCACTCCTCTCAAATCTTACACTAACACCCCCTTAGGAAGTGCAAAAGTATTGGTTAAAAAAGAAGGAGGAATGTGTCATTACAGTAAACTTCAGGGGATGTTGCTGTAATTTACTCTTTTAATAATAGAGAAATCTAGTTGAAAAAAAAAAAAAAAAGACAGAAAGAGTAATTTATCCTTATATTTATTATTTAGATCGGAGTGTTTTATGCCTTATTCTAACAAAACTATTTGAAGGTTGTGGACTATCTGATTGATCCTATTGTTGGAGGCACCAGTGCAGCAGATCCTGAATCTCTTTCTGTGAGTTAATTCTCAGAACTTAATTTGTTTCTTCAATATTTCCAGCCTTTAAATTTGAATTTTTGTTTTATTTAGACTCGCTAATCATGATCTAAGTATCTAACTAATAGTCTAATACTCTATTCTACCTAATAGGTTAAAGAGTGAAAGGCTTTAAGGTCTGACTGTCTGTTTTGGATAGTTATTGCTTTTGGAATATTGTATCTTGTAATCATAGTAGCTTCTCTCTCAGCCTTTTCATTTCTATAATTTGGTATAGTAAAATTAATAGATCATGACATCTTGGTGCATTCTTGACTACAAAAACCACATAAGTATGGATGGTACAGATGGTTTATATATACACATATAGCTCTCACAAAATAGAGTCATCTTTTTTAGACATTTTTTTTCTTTCCTTTTTATTTTTACAGAATGTTTATGATAAGAATTTTGGGAGAAGCACACCACAAAAACTAGGTATTGTAGTTACAAAGCCCAATGGCTTATAAACCCCACTTTAGTATCCCATACTTCCACTATAGTACTCAAGTCATGTACCTTACAATTGGATCCTCGTATGCCACCAGGCTCCATCATCCTGATGCCCAAGTGGACCAGCTGTGCACTAGCCCCTGTACCAGTCTCCTTTTATACTACAAAAAACTAGGAATGTAATCTAGAAACTACAGAGTTAAAAGAACAGTAACTAGGCTAGCTCTCCAAGGTCAACCATCTTAAATCCTATACATAATTCTTGTTTCACATTCCCTGTTCCCCTTATTCCTTCTTTTTGCCTCCTACCCGCCTGACTTCCCTTACTGACTGCTAGAGTGCTAGTCACATCATCTTTGATGTATTGGGTTCAAGACTATGATCTGAGCAGAGGATATGGGGAATACAGGTCACTGCACTACAATAGAGAGAGGGAAAGAGAAATCACATGGTGGGTGGTCCTGGTAGCAATTAAACACATGAACTGCATGATAGCATGCACTGTTGGGGGCAAATGCCCTGGTCTTACCAATATTTTTATATTGTTTTTATCTTGGTATCTTTAACTAGTTTTGAAGTGAGGTACATTCCTCCAAAAACTGACTTCAACCATTTAAGGGCTTAGAGCCAGCAAATTCTTTTAGTTGTCCTCCCTACTTCTGTCTTTAATTATCTTATTTCATCTATTTCAAACAGATGCGTCATTGTTTCCCGGAGTTATGGAATTTGGAGAAAAGGTATTGCCTGTAACTTTCTTTGAGTACTCTTAAATTATTTTAGCCAACAGTTTGTATTCTTTTCTCTTGAGTTGATATTTTACTTGATATCTGTATAATGAGCTATGGAGGTCCATTTCCTGTTCAATGTTAGCAAATTAATTGAGGCCTTATCTTTTAAAGAATACAACTTGTACTCATGATAATTTGTCATACAAGAGAAAATTGTATAAATAGTTCCTACAGGATCTGGTTAACATGGCTAGTTTAAGCAGAAAAAGTAAAATTAGATTGTGACATTTGGCCTTATGCACTTGTGTCGGAATCTTTTTCTTGACTATTAGGTACTAGTACAACATTTAACCTTCTGGTAAGCACTGAATTAAATGTTTTTAAATCAGTCTTAACTCATTGCAAGTTTAAGCAAAAAGAGTCACCAAGCAATTGAGCATTCTGCTTAACTTAGCTTTATGAGTAACATTTTGGTGTAGGAGTTGTGGGTAGTCTCCTTTTGAAGTTTGAAATGTAAGATATCATTTCTTTTTATAGTTGTTTGGTTAATATATGGCGGATATTCTATGTTTTCAGGTTTGGCTCTGTTATAGCTGGGGTATTGCAATCGAAGTTATTTGCCAAAAGAGACAAAACTGGAGAATATAGTGCTGCACTAAGAAAAAACAAACCTAAGCGTGGTTCATTTTCTTTCCAGGGTGGGATGCAGGTACCAAATTAGAGTCACGCTAATATATCTCCTCCAAGAAAACCCCTGTGCTTTGCTTGATTAGAGCCATTGACCATATTAATATTGTATCAATCTCCGTAATATGCATTATATGATTTTATCCAGCACAGACACTGACAGATACATTGTGCAAAGAGATTGGCAAGGATGACCTTAATTTAAATGCCAAGGTTTTGACATTAGCTTATGGTCATGATGGAAGTTCCTCATCGCAAAACTGGTCTATTACTTGTGCTCCTAACCAAAGTGTGCAAGATGTTGATGCAGTAATCATGACGGTTAGTGTGGTTTTCCTTCTTTATCCCTTTTTATTCTTTAGTTAAATCTTTAGATGTAGCCAGTGCAAATTTTCAATAAATATTTTAATGTCAGTATACAACTAAAAGGTGAACCAAAGTCAAGGGAAAGACTTGGCTAATATGTGAGATGATGCACAAGTGAAGGAAAGTTTGAATTTCAGATAAAAATATATTAGAAGAAAAAGTATGACATGAAATAAAAGAAAGTTTCAAGCAATGAAAGAAAAGACATCATCATTGCAATTGCTATTCTTCTATTGAATGTTAAAAAAATGTCCTTGCTATCTTGTTGCCAATAGCCATGAAAAGGTTGAACCAAATAAACCAATGTATTTTTTTCTAGGGTAAGTTGCTCCATGGCACTTGAAAAGATAGATAATTTTATTCAAATGGAACCTTCCAGTTCTTTTAGTTTTTAAATAATATTGTGATATATATATGAATGCATCCTTGTCTGTAGCATACTTATTTCTGCAGATCAATGTTAATGTTTCATGGTATTTCACGTTGCTCAAAAATCAAAATCAGTACAAATGGTAGTCAAGGGAACTTGACTTAAAATATGGTGTACATCTCTGCTAGAATCTCTATTGATGAGACCAGGGTTTCGAAGATTTATTCGCACAATTTATAATCTACATAGGCCTTTAATAATATTCTCCCAACTTTTGGAAGCACTACTTTATTCAAGACAACAGATGTTAGATTTTTCTGCGACATTTATTTTCCTCGTCTAAAAATGTGTTATGAATCTTTTCTTGAATTAATTCTGAAGTTTTATTTTGAAGCTTATAGTTTTTTTCAACGAAACATTCTATCACATTGTTATTAATTACTACTGCTGGTGACTTCAATTTCTGATGAGTTTTTGTTTTTTATGTAATTAATAATATAGGCTCCTCTATACAATGTCAAGGACATCAAGATCACAAAAAGGGGAACCACATTTCCACTTAATTTTCTTCCTGAGGTATTCAAAATTTCAACTTGACATGGAGTTTGATTATTTATTTCAAAATTTATTTGCATATATAAGGCGCCATTAATCAGAATGTCAAAGGAGTTACCAAACAAAGTTTAGCCATTTAAAATCAGTTTGTTTGTGAATGTGAAAGGTTGCCACTTAAATTTGAGATTGAGCAGCATCTATCTTCTAGGGGACATGCCCAATAAATTAACCAAACTAATTAATTGTACCTTCTATTAATTATTTCTTTTAAAACAGCATCTCACAACACCTGTTGCAGATAAGCTACGTGCCAATCTCAGTCATGATTACTACCTTCAAAAAGGAGAATGTAAAGAGGCCTTTGGAGGGATTTGGAGTTCTGGTTCCTTCTAAAGAGCAGCAAAATGGTTTAAGAACCCTAGGTAATATTTCCATATGTCTAGTGTAATATCTGAAATCAGTCAAAACTATTTTCTGATCCAACTGCTGAATTATCTTTTTGCTCAACAGGTACACTATTTTCCTCTATGATGTTTCCAGATCGTGCACCTAGTGATTTATATCTCTATACCACCTTCATTGGCGGAACTCAAAACAGGGAACTGGCTCAAGCTTCAACGTACTTTTACTATAGTTGCAATCGTGTTTTGTAGAACCAGAACCATATGAGAACATATTGTCACTCTGTTATATCTTTTTTCACTGCTATCCAACTAATTTTAATCTAAAACTCCTACCCAATAAATTATATAAAAGTTAATAAGTATTGGTGATAATAGATACATTGGAGTTTGGAATATCAATACGCTGTCAAAAACCATATTTAACATCCTGTTGACTTGTCTTTCTCTTGTATCCTTTTAATTACTAGTTTGCTTGTTTACTGCAGTGATGAGCTCAAGAAAATTGTTACTTCTGACCTGAGAAAATTGTTGGGAGCAGAGGGGGAACCAACATTTGTTAAGTATGTTCTCAATTTACTTAGTTTCAATGCTTTACTTTTATCTTCTTTTAATTTCTAAATTATGCGTAATGGCAGCCATTTATCTTGGAGTAAAGGCTTTCCTTTGTATGGACGTAACTATGAATCAGTTCTTGAAGCAATTGATGAGATGGAAAAAGGGCTTCCTGGATTGTTCTTTGCAGGTAACTTGTTGGGTCTTTATGTTTTCTTTTTTCTTTTTTAAATTCCAAGAAGTCAGGTGAAGCCACTTGTGCATTCGTGTAAAGTTATGCAAAGTTGCAGATGTTTAAGTTAGGTGGAACTTTTATGCATAAGATTCTGGTAGGTATAAGATTATGCGGAATAAGATAAGAACATGCACATGGCGTTAATTTCTAAGGCTCATTTGAGAAAACAGCTTAATTAAGCGCTTACTAAAAAAGTGTTTATCATATCAGCACCTATGTGTTTTTGGTAAAATGTGTTGTTTCTATAAGGATGAAATGTGTTTTTGGTAATTTGGTTTTAATCCCAGTACTTTTTTAAATTTGGTTTTGTTTTGTTTTTTAGTTTTTGAAAAGAGTTTTCAAAAATAGTTTTTAAAAACTGTTTTTGAGAAGAAAAGAAAAAAAAAAAACTTGTTTGACAAGTGATATTTGAAAATTGTTTTGAAAATGTAAAAATGGAAAAATTTGTTAATGTTTATTAGAATTTCATTAATGAAAAGTAAAAAACAACATATTCTGATTGTATTTTGAGTTTTCAAAACAAAAACTGAAAACTGAAAAGCAAAACTACTTTCAGTTGTTCCAGTTTTTTAGTTTTTAAAAATTAAAAAACCAAAACTGTTTTCGAAAATTGTTTTCAGAAAACACTACCCAAGCAAGTTTTTTAGTTTTTAAAAACTAAAATACTGAAAACAGTTTTATAAAACTGTTGCCAAACAAGCACTTAGTCTCCCTTCTTTAATAGTGTTTGTGCGGCTGATAGAGTTTTAGAGGAAAGCATATATTCTCCATTTATGTGTAATTAATGCAATAAGCCTATATAAACACACATCTTGGGTGTACTCAAACATGCGATTTCAGTCAATTATTCCTCTGTTTCTCTAATTTTAACAGTTATAAACTCAAAAAATTGTATAGATTTTTTGGCAGTTTACAATCACATGAAATTGTTTGTAGCTGCTGAAAACTGTATATGACAGTTTATAGTCAGCAATCACCAATAAATGCTAAATTTAAATACATTATGTGAACATTTTGTAGCGATTTATACCTGCGAGGAACTGTATTTTTAAATAGTCACAATTTCTATTTTGTTAACAACATTACTACCGTTAGAGGCAAGAGACAAACGAACATATTTTTCAAAGTTTGAAGAACAAATGATTAATTTGAAAGTACAGGAACTTAAACTACATTTGATTGAAGGTATAGGGACCAAAAACACGTTTTCTTATCCTTTCTATATTTGAAAAAGAAAAAGTATAAATTAGTTTTAATACAAGTTGTAAGCTATTCTAGAGAGTTCATTGAATTAAGTTGTGAATAGCTTGTGGACATTACAAGTGTGTCATAGCTCATAAGATTAGGCCATATAAGCTGTAATAAATGCATCCTCAATTCTGATGCTAATAATGATGAACTTGGTAGGTAACTACAAAGGTGGACTCTCAGTTGGCAAAGCAATTGCCTCAGGCTGCCAAGCAGCTGATCTTGTAATATCCTACCTCAACTCAGCTTCAGATAACACAGTACCTGATAAATGATATCATCGTACATGTAGGAACTAGGAAGTGTATGCTTTCTATTTACAACCTTTGTTGAATTAACTCCTTATTCCAGCATCTGTAAACAATGTAATAATATATTCTAGCACAATGCAGCATTCCCCATTTTGCATTGGGAAAAGGAAGTTCATGACAACTTGGAACTGCGGACATCATAGCAGAACAATTCTTTCTTTTGAGTTCTGACATACAATTATACAAACCGAGATTCCTCATGATCATGTATATATTCTTTTGATCCAAGATGTAGTTGAAGCTGCTGATACACATGGTTGGTTATCCTCTGACTTCCCTCCTCTTCAACTTGACAAGAAAAGATGCAAAAAAGAATGTGTTCTGGATATATATATTTAAGATATTTATATGCACACGTAATTTTAAAATGTTTTAAAAACTAATCTCAAATTATTTTTGAGAACACTAATTTGGCAATAATAATTAACATTTGTGATCATTTTCTTCTACCAATTTGACTATTTCATTTTGGACGAGGATCACCGGTGGTAGACTTGTGTGTTTGAGGGTGTAGGTGCACTCCTTCAGTGACAAAATTGTATGTTGCAATGAGTGCTTTAATTTACTGTTTCACATTCTTCAAAAGTTGTGTTGTTTAATTTTTGCTTTTATAATTTTTCAGATTTTATTATATTGTTTTCCTTTAGCTTTTGTTTTTCAAATAAAATATTTTTGTTATAGAAGCAATGTGCCAAAAAAACACATTTTTTTATAGGTATAGGCAACATCTAACTAAACATTAATTATTAAAAGGTACAAGCATACAACTAACGTCTTTTTGTAAGAAATCAAACAAAGCTTTTGGAGTATCCACAAAGATATAAGATTCTTGACCTATGGATAGACCTAATTTTACAAAGTCATCAACTAGCATTTTCTCCTCCTTAGGGGCGTAGATGATGTTGCCCACTACTCCTGTAGATATGGTCTACTATGGGAAAGTAGGCATTATCAGTACCACATCCTTCATCTAACCTCTTAATGGTGTTGAGAGAATTAGATTTAATAGTCAGGTTACAAATCTATGTTCATAAGCCATCGAGAGGGTTTGAGCAATAGCCAATAATTCAACCTTATTGATGTTATTGTACGAAACCTTGTGTACGAACCCCAAGATAAATTTGCCTTTGTAATTGCACACTACTCCATGACCGTCGCTTGTCTGTCGACACTACAGATAGTCGCATCATAATTAATCTACTATTGGGAGCCTTCAAGCCACTTGATTCCATGGATCAACATATTGAGCACAATTTTCCTTCAATGTTGAGCACATTTGTTGTATACCCTTAAGCTTAGTGAGCAAGTTCTTCACAGAATGCACGACCTGGTCCACATGTTTCATTGGCCTTGAAAAATCAACTCATTACGTCTCCACCATAGCCGAGTTAGAATGATACCAAAGACCTAACTCCATCAAAATTCACCATGATTATGACTATATTTTATATTTGACATAAACCATGACTCAAAATTTTTCGAGGTGGCAAAATTTGGGATCTTTGTTGTACCAATCTTCCTCCATGTTGTATCCGTATGGATACAATCTCAGAGGACATGCAACATTGTTTCCCTCTACTGGGCACAAACTTGACAAGTCAGATTTGCAATCAAGTGTTTGTTAAACCTCAGAACATTTGTAGGAAGTATTTCATTTGCTGCCTTCAAGAGAAAAACACGAATGCACTCCGACCCATCCCATTTCCACAAGCACTGAAAAATAGGTTTGTGTGGTGCTGTAATATGAGAGATAAGATTAACATATGCTGATTTAATGGAAAATGTGTCATCTGCTTTCCCCATCTAGGCTTTGTTTAAAGTCACAATAAAAAACTTTATTTATTAAGTTGAATGTGAGCATTATTTGTACATCAATTTGCTAGTAGGGATGACAACGGGGCGGGGCGAGTACGAGTTTCACTATCGCCGTCCCCATTTTGAAACCCTATACCCATCCCCATCCCCGATTCCCGACGGGTACGCTATTCATCTCCCATCAAAATAACAATCAATGTCATACAACTTATCAAAATAATATTCAAGCAAGTCCAGTTTGTACCTTGGATCTAAAACAGAAGCAACTCCCATTATATCATGAATAGCACTCCAATAACTTTCAATTTTGATAACATCTACTCTACCATATTTTGAATGGTTTTATTAGCAAACTTTGTCCATTCATCTATTGCAAGCTTAATCTCACAAATCTTTGGGAAAAAAATATTGGCAGTTGGGTATTTTGAACAAGAAATTATTTCTGTGATATCATTAAATAGTTTCAATCTCCCACAAACATCTTTTGCAAATTCCCATTGTAAATCAGTTGGAAACACATGTGTATTGGGCTTCATGCTGCCTTAACCGAAAAAATACATCCTTATAATATTATGAAATTTCAAGCATCTTAAAGGTTGAATTCCATCTAGTTGAGCAATCTAAAGTTAATTTTTTGGTAAAAGAAATCCGCAATTGTTTAGCTGTTTCCTCAAATTTTTCTACCCTTTTAAGTGTTGCTATCCAATATGCTACATTTTCCCGAATTTTTTCCACCCCTTCTTTTACAACTTCTAACCCTTCTTTCACAATCAAATTGAGGATATGTGCAGAACAACACATATGAAGCAAAGATCCATTACGAATTAATGTGCCTAATTGTAACTTGTCCTTGATTTTTTCAATCATGCTATCCTTTATGCTACAATTGTCCAAAGTAATAGTGGATAGTTTTGAGTCAATTTTCCAGTCCAGCAAACAATCAACCAATACATTGCAAAGTCTATCGGTTGTGTGAGGTGCAGGAACATAAATGAACCTATGTATTCAATCATATTGTCATATATTAAATCATGCAACAATAATTATTAGAAAAACTATAAATTTAAGAAAATGTGTACCTTAGAATGATACCTGTAAGGTCCAATTGCCATCAATTAGTGAGTTGTGATAGCCATATAGTCTTTCTTTTGATTGCTTGCAGTCCACATATCAGATGTAATTGTCACTCTTCATTTGTATCTATAAGCTTCATGACAACTTGTTTTTCATCTTCATAGATACAAAAAATCTCTTTCTTCATTGTGTTTCTTGAAGGAAGTTGGAACAATGGTTGAAATGCAGCCACAAATCTTATAAAACCAATATGATCCACTATTGAAAATGGGTAATGCAGTGTAATCATCAATGCAAGTTCCCTCCTTGCATTTTCTTCATTATAACTTCCACAAGCCAGCTCCTTTTTACCTTGTGTTACCTTAGAAAAGAGCATTGTTTGTCTTCTCTTTCCCCTAGTTAAAGCAATTTTTGAAATACATACGTCCATATGGTGGTGTAAGTGCTTTGTTTCATTCCTTGCTTCTCCTCCAAGCAATTTCTTGCAATAGTTACACTTAGCTTTATATGTTCCATCAACTTGAATCTTCGTAAAATGTTGCCACACAACACTTTTCAGCCTTTCTTTTCCTGTTTGTGTTGTTGAATCTATTTGATCAGGTGTTTCAGAAGGTGTTTGTGTAGATTCATTCATTGGACCTTGACCTATTCTAGTAGAACCTTGACATGGAGTTGGTTGTTGTGAAGACTGTGGAGTTGGTTGTTGTGAAGACTGTGGGGGTGGTAGGTTTGAAATTTGATCTTCTGTGTTCATTTTCTGTACAAGTTCACATTAAAAATGTTCCAAAATTACTTAATGTAGAAATCACAAAATTGTATAATTAAATGAATATGTTTCAAATAAGTAAAGAAATTACAGAACTCAAATAAGTAGTCATATAGTTATATACTGATTAAGGATGTGGAAGTTAGCTTAAATATCGACCAAATTTTAGTCAAGTGGGATTAACCTCTTTAAATGAATATATTTCCCTTTTTCTCCATTCAGTAAGATTCAAAGACAAAATCTAAAATAAAAGGAACCAAATTTCTTTAAACCCTTGAACTATATATACAAGACTATAATAGCCAAATAAAACTATATTCATGCACTCATTATCTTTAATAAGAGATAAAAGGAAAAAATTAACAAAAAGAGAAAAATAAAGGATGTGATACATGATATAATAAAGAGAAAAAAATATATCACCATTATTAGTTTGTACTTTGTACATTTCTTATTAGAAGTTTATTTTAATACTTCCATTTTGGGTGTGATGTAACTACTGCAATTGACTTTTCCAAACATGCATGCATTGGTTGGCTTAGAAAACTCCATGATTTAAAATATATATTCCAGCATAAATTCAGCTTCTATAACTAACAGAGTTCCATACAATTCAGCTTTGATATATCACACACACAAAAAAAAGGTATATGTTGATATTGCCTACCTTAATCACCAAAGTAAAACTCCTTGATTCAATGTCCAAAAGTCTTAACTGTACTGTAATTATTGTAATATCTATGACAAATCCAAAAAATGTAAGTAAGTAACCAATAGAAACCTAATATTTACTTAAAACTCAGTAGAAAAAGAAGTCTTATTTGAGTAATTTATGTACATCTAACTAAAATGAATGTAAGAAATCAATAGTTGTATAAATTAAAGCTAATAAAAGGGTGAGCTCCTTTGTACTGTATTTGTAATAGCAAACAACCATTAAAATGAATCCCAAAAGTCTAAGTCTCACACCAAGCAACCAATATATTTGTTTTGAAAGGGAATATGGCTGGTGTGTATTCAATTCAGTTTGAGTTTGATCACCCTAGCTAGCTAACGCAATATCTTTAAATTCTAACACATACCATATGTGTTTAGTTTCCATATACTTTTATGACTATCAACTTTTCATTCCTTCTGTAACCATCACAGAAGACACATTTTTTGTCTACAAGCTATAATTAGCATATGTCAGGCATGTTGTTCCAGCAAGTTTCGAGAGTCCATTCATATTCTTGATTAGCAAGTCAGGTGGTGAAGCATTCGGTTGATTTTCAAGTCCCAATGACTAATTTTCCCCTCTATGGTACCACTCAGGCATTGGCATTTCCAAGGGAAATTGGTTCAACATGCTAAACAAGCAAACATCCAGTGGTTTTTTCTCACATATAGTAATTTTATGCATTATGTATAAAGTATGCGTAATTAAGTTATTAGTATTTTGTATAAATCCAATTTTTTGTTTTTTTTTTTAAACAAGCAAAGCATATTAGCAGTAGCAGCAGAGGTACAAAGTTACAACAATGGACAACAATTTAACACATCCAAAATAGATTAACAACAAACATAAACCCAGCAAACAATAGATCTCTAAACTACACAAATGCTACCTATACTAATAGGACAAATTCAAATTCTAATCAATTTTCATGTCTAATTTAACATGTAAATTTAGAAACCAATAATGCAATATACCAAAATTTGAGAATGAGCCTTGCTTAGAATTAGAATAACAATAGCTACCACAATAGTAACAAAGACAATCATCAAGTTATAGATTTTGAGTTCATTATGCACAAGATTCAAGTTCTGTGCAGACCAATTGGAAAATACCCATTTGTGCATAATTGCTAAGACTAGTATCTCATTTTTCCTTTTATCTCATTCTACATAAGTCCAATCTTATAATTGAAGTTATTGAAAACAAACAAGATTTAAAAATAGGTATAGATTCATATGACACATATGGATTGAATGCTAAGTTTTCCTAATCCAACCAAGCAAATCAATTTTATGAATAGATCTTAGTAGAAAAAGAAAGCCCTAATAAGAAAGAAAGGAACCCAACCATCTACACAGCCATACCCTCACTTCCAACGCAATCACCCCTACCCCGACTAATTCAACCACCATCACTCTCACCCTATTGAGGATTCATCCACCGAGAGTCTAAGACCTAACACACAATAGATGAAATATAGAGAGAAAGGAACACACCTGGTTTGAAAATGCAGCTAACTAGAGGAGAGATTGAGGGAGAGATGTTCGCGAGGGAGATATATTTGTGAGAAAATTGTTGAGGTGCAACGAACTAAAAGAGAGCCGTGAGGAAGGAAAAATGTGTGAGAGTTTCAAACTCAGTAGTAACCCTGAAAGAACTTTCATTTTAGTGAGTATAATAAATTTACGACACTTTAGTAACTATTAGCAAGGATGGGGACAGGGACAGGCGAGTAGGGACATAATGATCCAAAAAGCTTTTGCACTCCCCTTGATCTTTCTCCTTGAGGTTCCAAGCACCATGAAATGGATGATGGAGGGGAAAGAAAATGGAGGTGGGGTGCCACTCTAAAAAAGAGATAAGCTAAAGTGTTTAGGTTTGCCACAAGGGAAGGAACCCTTGATAAAAACCAACTAGGAAGAGATTTCTCAAGAGAGAGGATCCTCAAGACCTTTTATTAAGAATGTGCTCACAAAGAGACTATTTTCATTCAACTTCAAAGATGAAATTTTACAATGAGGGAAAATGAGTATATATAGCCCAATGGGAGAGCTTGGACACACTTTTCTAGGCAATGTGGGACTTAGGCTTAATTAGGATTATGACTAATTAACCCAAGTCTTAGGCCTTAAGTGAGACACCTAAGTTCACCCCCCATGGGTGCAATTAGCATCTCCTAATGTGAATGGGCTAGTCCAAAATCATGTCTTGACTTATGCACCCATTCTAAGTTTACTCCTCCTTTTTAACTAAAGACACCTATACCTTATAAACTAAGAAGATGACCGAAAATACATGGCCTTAAGGGAATTAAAAATACTTTCCTATTTAGCTAATTAAAATAAAATATTTACAAACTAAAAATAATGAAGACTATGGCTTCGAATCTTCAATGAGCTTTCATCCATGCCATGGCTTCCTTGAGTCCTCCTAGCCATGATGCATGCCAGGTGGGATTGCATCACATACACATCCCTGTCCCCGATTTAAAAAATTGGGTAATCCCCATACCCGTACCCATACCCAGTCAAATCGGAGATTCTCCGTCAACGTCAGGGTGGGTTTGGGGAAAATCTGCGGGTGCGGGTTTATTTGCCATCCCTATTTACTAGGGGTTCTCGCCTCGACACTGATTATCCACCCAAAATTCAATTTGTCTACCATTTCCTACTTGCCACAAGATATTCTAATTCATGTTATGCAAATACTTTATAATACCTCTCCAAAAGTTAGTGCTCCTCTGTCTAGATTGATAACAATTTTGTCAATCTCTCTGCACTTGTACTTAGCTCAAACAATCTGTTCCCACATAGCATTTTTTCTACTAATTAACTGTCACCCTGCCTTTGAAAGGAGGGTTTGGTTTGCTTGTCTCGTCATTCGAAATCCCAAGCCTCTGATTTTCTTTGGTTGGCATAGTCTGTACCATGCAAGCCAGTGGACCTTCTTCTGGTTTTCAGTGTCACCCCACACGAATTCCTTGTATTTTTTATCAATCAAGTTACAAACAGATACAAGTAATAAGTTAGTTTGCATAACATAGGTAGGTAATGCTTACATGACTAATTTAGCTAGGGTGATTTTGCTTGTAAATGATAGTGTATCCTGCTTCCAACTACTCAGTCTTTGGTGGAATTTGTCAATAAGAAACTGAAAAGAATGTTTTGACACATGACCATGGTGTAGAGGTATGCCAAGGTACTTTCCTAAGTTACAGGTTCTCTGAAACCCTATCTATTGTGATATTTGTTCTTGTCATCTTTGTCTATGTACATTTGCAAAGGAAAAGAACTCGAGCCTTGTTTTGGTTCACTTTCATGTCTGAGTTGCCACAAAAAAGTTATAAAATTTGGTTAATGATTGTTGCTTGGTCAAGGAAGGCTTCTATAAACAGGAGTAGATCATCAACAAACACTAAATATGATAGGTCTGATATGCCTCTAGAGAGTTTGATGGGTTTCCAATAACGATGATTTATAGCCAGGCAGGCCATATGAAAGAGGTGCTCCAGACATAAGACAAAAAGATACGGAGAGATGGGATGCCCTTGACGTACCCCTCGTAAAGGTCTGAACGGATCCAACGCTTACCCATTCCACAACAAGCATGTGGTTGGGGAGGAAACATATTGTCACACTATATTAATAAAAGAAACAGGGAAGTCAATATCATGTAAAGTATCTTTAACAAAATTCCAATTAAGCCTATCATAGGTCTTTTCCAAATCCACTTTAATGACCTCCCACCCATTTGTACCTTTCTTGTGCTTCATGGAATGAATGACCTCTTGGGTGATAATGATATAATCATGACTACTCTGATAAGGGATGAAGCTGGTTTGGCATGGGTTTACTAGTTTTCCAATGACTGTACATAGATGCATAACAAGTATTTTGGTTATTGTCTTATAACAGGCTAATGGGTCGAAGTTGTTTCATGGAACTTGCTAGCTCAACCTTCGGAATAAGTGTAATGGGAGTGTAATGAGGCTTGTAATCCATCATCCTCTAGGGCTTTGAAATTGCCATAATAAAAATGACTTTCCTAATCTCTACATGTGAAACATGTTTGCTAAGTAGAGATAATTCATCCTCTGAAAGAGTTAGGAAAGCTCCCTGTATGGTGGCTGGCTGGCGTACACTAGTGCTTCTCAGAATACAAAAAGGTGTAAAAATTATTTTCTAACATTTCAAGTTTCGTAGGGTCTACGATCCAATTCCCCTCATGGTTTTGTAATATGTTGATGCGGTTCTTCCCTTTATAGATGATTGTGACCCCATGAAAGTATCTAGAGTTTTTATCTCCATAGGACAACCACTTAACACGAGACATTTGGAACAATAATAGCTCATCGTCCCTAAGTACTTGTTAATACCACGTCGACTCTTATTTCTCCTCCCAAATATAGGAGGTTTTGCTGCCCAGCTGCCTATTGACGTCATCCATTTGTTTGAGTAAGTGTCCTTAAGCTTAAAAATATTTCCAAACCCCACCTAATTCCATTTTCGAAGTGCTTCTTGGAGTTTCAGGACTTGACCTTGCAAGCATCATTTTCCCTCCTAAAGTCATTGAGAAACCTATGGAAGTTTGGGTGTGAAAGCTAAGTTGCAACAAATCAGAATGACCTACACCTCTTGTTTGGCACTTGCCTTATGGTCAGTTGCACCAGGATTGGACAATGATCATACTTGTCAAAAGGAAGGTGGAAAGTGACTGCTTGTTGGAAACAAAGGCGCCATGGCAGGTTGATAAGTGATTTATCTAGTCTCTAATTGACAGCCCTTGAAATCCCACATCCAATAGTTGGTTGAATTGCACAAATTCCATGAATTCATGCCTTCCTCTCATTGAGAGTGAAGTTGGCCCTCCATCTCTTTCGTAGTCTTTCAGAATAGAATTGAAATAACTCAAAATAGCCATGGTTCCTGAATATTTTAGGCTACCTCAGTGAGTAATTCCCAAAACACTCTACTGGTCTGCAACTGTGGACTCGCATACACAACGATAAAGAGCCAACTCTTTTGATTGTTCCAAGCATGTGAACAAATTGGTGATGTTCCTTAAAAATATCCATTTTCCAGCACTCATATCTCCACAAACACTAAATACCACTAGATCTTCCTATTATTTGACCCAATTGTCAGCTGTCAAAACCCAATTTTTGCCACTATTGTCTTGGCTCTATCATTGTTGACTTGTATTTCAAGGAGAAATAATAGATTAATGTCATATTCTTTAGTGATGTCTTTGATCAATGAAGAGAACTTCACCACCCCATATCGCAGTAATTGGATGACATAATATTCATTTAAACAGTTAGGTTTTGGTGAGCCCCTGGATGGCTCTCTTCATTTGCTCCTGGATGGTCACAGAAGCCGCCAAGGTGGCACCTCGTTTGCTACCTCATTCATTACATCCCTATTAAACCAGCTTGCATTGTTAGCCTCCATCATCTTTGGCACAATTTTATTTGGAGGTCTGGAGGATGATTCTCCCACTAACACTACCCGTGATGCGTCTTCAACCATCATCGGTGCCAGCAAAATGAGTCCGCCATTGGCATTAGCGGCATCATCAAATATAGAGTGCGCACCCAATTTCTGATAATGCTTTGAGTTTTAATTCTTTTGCAGAGCCAGAGTAAGGTGGCTTCTTAAGAAGACTCTGATCACGCTTAAACAGCTTCCTCACTGGATTAACGCTGCCTTCGGTGTCTCGTTTCATTCGTCCACTTGCAGGTCCACGTGAACTCTAGAGTAGTTTTTGTGGGAGATTTCACATTGACTATGACTAACAAAAATAGATAATGAGGTCTAAACTCATCTTACAAGTCAGTTTTGTAAGGTTGAGTTAAATTTAATTTTACCATTTTTAATATTGTCTCAGAGCCTATCTCCGTTTATTGTTGTTGTTGAAGATCTTACATTGATCAATGATATGATTAACAAAAATATATAATGAAGTGCAAATCCCATCTTACAAACTGATTTTGTGAAGTTGAGTTAGGTTAAACTTCGACCTTTCTAATAGTTTTTGCTTATTTTCGTTTGGCTGCTTTGAATTTCCTGTCAGTGGTCTTCCTACTGGGTTGTTCTTGTGGCTTGACTTCTTAATTATCAGCGGTGCTTTTGGGCATCTCGTTGGCATTTTGCTTCCCAAATGTGTTGCGGTCTCATCATATCATTGTGGACACTCTCGCTTCCATCAACCTTCCCTGCTGTTTCAATCTCCTGGTGCAGGTTATTGAAACATGATCCTTGCTTCATGGGAATTGTGTTGTGAAGGCCACGTGGGCTCGTGCCATGATTCATGGATGAAGCGTGGTTTTGACTTCCTTTTCTTGCAGTATTGGCGTGAGCTTTTAATTTACTTTTCTTAGTTTTGGCTAATATCCAAGGGCCCAGACTCCCTTCTGTTTTAGCATCCTTATGCACCGTTTTAGGCGCTGATTTTGTGCCCATAAAATCGGCATTATTGCCATTAATGAGGGACGTAATATCTGGGTGTTGATTGACTATTTCATGCAGAGTCGTCGATTCTGTTTCCCCTGCCAATATCCTTCCCATCACCCTGCTTGTTCTACTGAGGTGGACCAGGCATATGGTCAAGGCAGTTCACATCCTTATGTCCATAACGTCCACACCTAAAGCATATTTTATGTAATCCTTCATAATGGTGTTGAACCAAGTGGCTCTTGGTGATCACTTTAGACTGCAATGGCTCATTAAGATTAATTTCTACACATATTCTTGGGCATATGTCATTGACTTGAATTGTCGTGAGATGATTAATCCTAAGAATGGTACCAAGAGACACATCTACACACCTAAAAACTTATTATTATATAGCTCAATGGAAAGGTTTGGAATATTGATCCACACAACTATCTTTTTTTTATAGGGTCACACTCTCCATGAAGAAAGACATCCAACATTGCACCATAATATAGTGATTCGCCACCATCCAAGGCTTCAAAGATTGTCCTATTATAATCCTCGGGAGAGGAGAAAAGGACTTGATAATAATTATGGGGCATGTCAATGATTTTGAGTGACCTTTTCTTTGCCCAGTCCTGCTTAATTTTGGCTTTTAGTGCTAAAAAATCCACATTTTTTTCTAAAATAGTTACCATGAGTGAGCCCTTATTTACACCATTCTTGAAACTCTTGGTCTAAAATCTTTGTGTACCCCTGGTTTATTAGTGTAGTGGCTCTGGCATTCTAAAACATCTACCATCAAATTCCAAGAAAGCAATTGGCCCATCAGTGTTCAACAAGTTTGCCTTACAAGACACCGACGTTGTCTTGAAGGGTGATGAGAGTTCCTTCTCCTCGAAAGATAGATCACTCTCCCTGACCACCTTTCGTTTGACTTTGCAGTTGTTCTGAAAGAGGTGATCCTCTTCTTCAAGATACGATTATCTCACAACCCTAATTGGGATCTCACACTCCATCTCCATTAAAAAAGACCACATATATGATACACATATGATATACATATGTACTCAAAAACACATATATGATATACATATGTACACATTATATGTACTCAATATTGGTTTTTTTAAATTACTTTGATTTTTTTTATTTTAGATACTAAAAACAAATATTATTTGAAAACAATTTTAAAAATCCTTTCACTAAATAAGAATTTAATTTTAAAACATAAAAAAATATTAAAAACAAACTTATTCTTAATTAATTTGGTTTTTAGAAAATCATTTACATAGAAATTGAAGTGAGAAAAGGGTATCATGTGTGAGAAGTAAAGGAATTTATGTAACACTTTTATGATATTAATTTTTGTCCTATATTATTTGTATGTCTGATCGCCCCTACAGTCGACCGTCCTACTCATCCAAAAGCCACTTTGCGTCTCCTTAGTGCTCACAAGTGGAGGGTTGTGTACCCTTGGTCACCCCGCTACCGATCGTCCCACGCATCCAAAAGCCATTTTGCACTCCTCAATGCTCATGGTTGGAGGGTTGTGTACACCTGATGCTCTGCCACCAACCATCCACTCATCAAAAAGCCACTTCGCACTCCTTAATGGTCGTGGCTGGAGGGTTGTGTACCTTTAGTCGCCTCGTCGCCGACTGACCATGTAATACCCATACCGACCTACCCAACGTTGACCGAACAGTTAAAAGATGTGAATATCTGTGTAGGAACTACTCTCGCTCTTTATCTTCCTGTAACCTTTGCTCTCTGTGCCTACCCACACTTTATCTATACTATATCTAGAATCCTAACCCCCTAATCATATTAAGATAAACGCATCTAGAATCCCCCAAGATACTTGCTCCCCACAATACTATAAAAACACTCACTTTTTAACCACGCTTTATCTATAATATATCTAGAATCCTAATCCTTTAATCATATTAAGATAAACGCATCTAGAATCCCTCGGGATACCCGCTCCCCCACAATACTATAAAAACACTCACTTTGTAAAGGAAAAATACTCTCTAAACTTAATGCTCTCAGTTTAACTATACTCTCACTAGAGTCTACTTGGATTCAAGATCATTAACAAATTATACAAATAAGAATATTAAAGTTATTGCGTGAAAATTAAAACTTAAGAATACTTTACATAAATATGTCTATGACAAATTTGTTGACATTTTATGTGTTATACAAAGCATACAGGGAGATACATGTAAACATAATTTCAACCTCATATAGTGGAAGGAACAAAGGAGTCTAAGCTTTCATTTGTTTGTACCACATCCTTAACAAGTAAAATATGAAAACTAAATAGGAAGAGATAAAATGTCTTAAGGAGTGCCCTAAGGACTCTAAGTTGACTTTTCATAATAGATGTTTTTTATCCATTAAGCCTTCTATTTTTATTCTTTCATTCTTTTTATACCCAGTAGAGTTTTACTCTTACCATCATATTAGACGGGAAATACATAATATTTTCATTTTCTATCACTATAGCTTACATCACCACGCAATGTCTAATGCATATTCAATCCAAGATCTAATATCACCTTAAAAGGTTATCACCATTGTTACAACACCTATGTTTTTGCATTTTTTATTTTGCTACAGTATTTTTAATATATTTAAATTTGATATATTTTAGCAATTTAATATTTTAGAAAATGCTAAAACATCAAATTTCAATATAACAAAAAAGTTACTGTGATAATTTTAAAAACAATTTATCAAATGTATATCAAATATGACAGCACAGTAAAAATGAGGACGTATCAAATTATTAATTGGTGTGTACAATAAAGAAACCAATATACACATCATATACAGTAATAAAAAAAACCAATACGTTCTAATTTTTTTAGAGCACATGGTTGTGACACTGTATAATGCTAAAACACAGGCACATTGTTAAGCACAAAAAGTACATTACTGGCAAAGGCAAAATAGTCATGTGTACAACAATTCGTGTGTAGAAAAGATAAAATGTATTCGATTCCTAATGATCTAAATCAATTCAACTGTTCTCTGTATATACAATTATACATATATTTGTAATTAGTTACAAAAGGAACACATGTACAAATCATTTTATCTGCTCACAGTAAGGAATAATAGTATGTGTGTGTGCATGAGTAAACAAATTCATATGCTTGTACATAGATGGAAATCATATGTTTTCATTTAGTTTGTTTTTTTTTTTTTTTCTGTTTCACAATCAAAATAACGTCATTTATGAATTTGCAGTTAACTTTTTTTATCGGTTGATACAAGAAAGCAGAAAAGAAACAGAGAAAGAAGATTTTCGCCCCTTCTACATCTTACCCAATATCAAAATGAATGAGTATAAAAAAATGTTTAATGATAAGGCATATCTAATGGGTAAGCACACATGATGCTGTTTGCTTGTTACACATATTTACAATGACAAATTTGGAGTTTGGAGGTTGAGTCATAAATGATGTTGAGAGATTTTCCTGGAAGGAAAGGCAAGGATCTTGCTTTTGGACTTGCTCTTGAGGTGTTGGAACAAATAATTCTTAACAATTTTATCAGCTCTAGTGAGGCCACCGAGCCCAAGGGCATCAGGGTCCTGCAGAAGAGGGTTTCGGAGAGGATTCAAGGCCTCTAAATTGGACCTTAACATCTTATCCTTCCTTAGAAAATCCACTTTCGTATCAAACCAAAACCCCCAACCCTCCCTCAAAGGCGAAACCCTCCTCCCCAAAAAAAGAGCGTCCTCCACGCACTTCACCCCAATCGCCTGAGCCCTAACCCTCTCCTCCACCGCCACGTCGTCCGATCCAAACGCGCCCCTGACGCCGCCGCGCTCCTTCGGAATCTCGGATCTCACGAACGATTCGTCGCCGTCGTCGACGAAGGAGCTCTTCGAGAACGCCCTTCGAATTACACCCTCCGCGTGGTGGAAGAAGTAGCCGGAGGAGGCGGCGCCGCCGCCGCCGCGCTGGTCCAGGATGCTCTCCTCCTCCTCGTCTTCGGCGTCGCCGGCGGCGTCCGACGGCTGGTCCTCGACGACGTCGAGCGCATCGATGGTGTCCGTGGTGGCGTCGGCGTCAGCGTCGTCGGAGAGGAGGAAGTCGAAGTTGACGCGGTGGGAGAGGTGGCCGGCGGTGGTGCCTCTGTGGAGGAGGGTGACGACGGACACGCACACCGTCAGAAGGACGCCCCACACCACCACGCACAGGAACACGTCGTACTTGCGTCGCCGCAGGGATCGAAGGTTTCGAAGCATTTTCTTTCGTTCCAGAACAAAATGTTCAACGCCAACCGGGTTTGTCTCCTTCCTAGTTTTTTCTTCTTTCTCTTCTTACACCCTCTGTTTCCTCACTTTTTACTATGCTCAAACTTTATATATACTATAAAGTTTCCTTAATTTTATATCCGTGTGAATGTTAATTTTAGGTTCATATTGTATTCAATTATATATAAAAAAATAAATAATATAAATTAAAAATAAGTCAGATGTCTTGATTGCAAGAAAATAATGCTGCTCTTAGCATTTTTATTAACTTAGAGTTATTTATTTATTTATTAAGTTTGTTTATTAAGTAAAATTGGAAGGAAAGTGGGTTTCTTGGTTCTTCTAGTCTCCAACTCGTTTTATAATAAATAAATTTTCATATTTTTAATCTTCCATCAAAACATAACTACAAAAAACCCTCAAATTATAAATAATGATAATTCTATTTTAATTTATTTAAAATATTTTAATATATAATTTATTTAAAAAATTATAAATACACAATATTTTTTTAACAATTTGATTGTTTTTACACAACATTTATACACCTTCTAAATCGGTTCCCATGCAATGTGTTGTCTTGAAGATAAAAAATCAAAGTCACTGTCATACAAAGGTTAAGTGAGTGTTTGGTTTATAATTAGATAGTTGAATAAAAAACTCCTATTTATTTACTTTAAAACTAATTTTAGCTTTAATAATACATGTTATAAATATATAGATAGATATCTTCTAAAATAGAATATTAACTTTTTTTCAGAACAACAAAATTCAGAATATTAACTTAGAGAATTTTCTCTTGTGAAAAACTTTGCCTTTGTTATTGGATAAGAAGTTTATAGTGTTGGTTCTACCGACAGGTCGTGGTTAAGGTTAAATTTCTCTTTTTCTTACTTTAATCCATCAAACAAATGCCCCTTAGTAAACACTTTGGAGCAAATGCCCCTTAGTAAATAGTTTGGAGCATCGAGTCTACCCCAGACCAGATCTACTCTTAGACCAAACCTACCCTCAAGGTTGGGGCTACTCCTAGATTGCCCATGCATCTTGGTTCAAGTAGGGCCCTTCATCCCTAAAGTGAAAAGTCCAAGCTACCCCTCTATACGTAAACCTAAACCTTGATGACATAAGCTCAAACCCAGAAAGGTAAACACTATAAATACTAAATGACAAGTATAGGTGATGCAATCCCACCTAGCAAGAACTTTTGGCTAAGAGGATTAAGAGAACACATGGATAGGATGGAGCTTCAAGAAGATATTTTAGGCCATAGTCTTTAAAATTGTTTGTAAATATTGTGTAGTTTATTTAGTATTTAAGTGGGTGCTTATAGCATTTTTTGGGCCTTTGTATTTTTGGCTAAATCCCTTGTAATTGGGCATGGAGTTCCATTAGTTATCTGTGTGAAGTATGTTAGAAGATGGGCCTGCCTTTTGGTTAGGCAAGTGGATGTGTGGTTTGCTTCCCACACCCCTTGTTTTATTTCCACACATCTTTAACATACACATGTGCATGAGTAGCATATGAAATCCACATGTTCCTTCCATGTGACGCCACTTTTTCTCTCCATCCTAGGTGGCATCTATTTGTTTTGAATTTGAATTAAGAGAACTAAATCTACAATATTAGGATCTAATGTCACAAAAGGGAACATAAATCCACTAATTTAGGATCATGTTTGAATCTAGCTCTTATCCTCACCCTAGCACGAGTTGGACGTCTACTCCCCTCCCTATTCTATAGATAACGCTCATCTCACTCTTGTAAGGAACTTTTGATAATTTTAATAAAAACTCAAATTTGAGACCTCTTTGTAAATGTTTTGTTCTCTCTACCCTTGAAAGTGCTTCTATGGCTTTTATCAATGGTTTTTCTCTTGTAGCAAGCTTTTACAACTTAAGGTTTTTCTCCTCTAGAGTGATGCCTCTCTCTACATTTCTCATATCTCCATTGCCATCTTTTTCACTAAGGGACCTTACAAGAAGAAAGATCATGGGAGAAACAATCCAAGATTGCATCAAATGGTATTAGAGTTACTTCTTGAGGTTCTTCTACTTTACCTTATCTTCTTCTAAAATTTGAATCATCTTCTTCTACCTCATCTCATTCTTCCATTTTTTTTGGGCTTCAAATCTGTACTGTTTATTACACTTCTTGCGTGTCTTGTTGTTTGTGTTTAGTAGTTTTGTTCATTTAAATTTCTATGCATATTATGTTCATGTAATTTTCTTGTTGATTCAATTTTTTAGTTCAATCATTAAATCACTTGTTCTTGCTTTAGGTTCTCATTTCCGCCATTTTCCTCTTCATTTTTGTGTAATCTTGCTTAAGTGATGTTTCTTAAGAGGTGTCATATCATGACCCCACACCCCTTTGTGGATGAAGCCACACATGTGTGGTTGAACACCTTGGATTCACTTGAGTTTCTTCGGTGTGCATTTTCCTCTATCATTTTCAATTTAATTTTAGCTTTTAATTTTCATTTTATACTCTTAAGTTTTGTCTTAGAATATGTCTTGTCTAGTTCTTTATTTGTCACATTAATTTCTTGTGTTAGCCTCTTTTATTTTCTTAAAAAAAAATGTGTTGAACCTTTTCTGAAATTGAGCATCTAAGAGGTTCTTACCTCTTGAGTAAGTGTTTAAAAGAAGTCTCACATACTTTTAGACCAAGCATGTTCTATTAGAAATTTTCACAAAAAAAAAGTATAGCTCAATTTCATCTTGTTTATTGCTATCCTTTGTTAAAATTTTAGTAGCTCTTTTTCTACTATTTGTGACGTGATTTCTTCTTAAGGATTCCTTCAATAATTGTTGTGACCTTTAAGCCTAAAACTTGTGCAAACAAGAATCTCTAAATCATTACTAAACACTCTTGGTGTAGTGCCTAAATTGGTACAGTGCCTATATCACTCTCTATTTTAATGCATTTTTTAGTTGCTTGTGTTTTCTTAAATTGCACTTTGGCTCAAATTTTGTGTGCCTTGACTTGTGCTTTTTTTTTCAAGCGTATTACACCTTCTAATAACTCATAAAATTTCAATCAAAACAAGAGGTTAGATGCATCTAAAATGGCATATAAAAAAAAAAGTTAAAAGAGTGCTTAAAATTTGGTTGCATTTGCTTGAACACATATTATGGTTTAGGGTTTAGGATAGGAGACCTAAACCAAGGCTGAGAAGAGCAAACCAAAACCAAGAACAAAGAGAACAAAAAGTTGATTTCCCACTTTTTAATAGAAAGACAATGCGGAAGCCTACCTTGATTCAAAGATGAAGATAGAACGATTTTTCAAATGTTTTAAAATCAATGAAGAGAGAAAAGTGTCCCTAGCATCCCTTAGCTTCTAAGGGAATGCTATGTATTGATGGACTGCTCTTGATGATGAGAGGTGTCATAATCATGACCCTCCTATTGAACATTAGAATGATCTTAAGAGGGTTATGAGACTAAGGCATATTCCCTCTTATTATGAAAGGGAACAACTTCTTGATTAGATTCAAAGGTTGAGACGACATAATATAAGTGTTGAAGAATATAGGCAAAACATTGAGCTCTTCATAATGAGAGCTGGAATCAATGAAGAGCCTAGGTCTACAATTGCTAGATTTCTTAGTGGGTTGAGTCTTGAAATAAGATAAATTTGAACTCTTTCCATATAGAGATCTAGGTTATTTGGTTCAAATTTGCATAAAAGTGGAGCAACAAATGAAGAGAATTATTCTAAGAAGGAATACTCTAATCACTCCCCCCATTCTTATGAAAATAAAGACCAAACCAAGGAGAGCTCTTCCAAGAGTCACCCCAAAGATGAACACATCACAAGTATGCATAGAAAGAAAAATCCTATGCATCCTAGAGATGACCCCCTACTAGTTCTAGAGCTAGTAGCATTAAGTGCTTTAAGTGTCTTAACAAAGACCACCTTGCCTCCCAATGCCCCAATAAAAAGATCACAATCATGAACGACCAAGACATTGAAAGTAAACCATCTTCCTCTTCTAGTGAGAGTGAGGAAGAAAAGAGTAACATAAGCATTGAGGATACTTATCCTTATGAGGGGGACTTGTTGATGGTTAGGAGGCTTCTTGGTAGCCAACCTTATAACCTTAGCCAATCTCAAAATAAGGACATCTTCCATACAAGATGTAAAGTCTATGATCAAATATGCTCTCTAATTATAGATGATGGCTCTTCCTGTAATTGTTGCAGCACAAGGTTGGTTAAGAAGTTGTCCTTGGCTTCTATTCCTCACCCCAAGCCTTACAAACTTTAATGGTTGAATGAGAGTAAGGAAGTGGAAGTCAATCAATAATGGAGGCGGCCCATATCATGTTAGGGAGGCCATGGCAGTATGATAGAAAAGTTATTCATAATAGCCATTCTAATGAGATCATCCTCACCCTCTTGGGTAAGAAGATTAGGTTGTGTCATTTCACACCTTTTCAAGTGTTAGAGGATCAACTTATCTTGAAAAGGAAGAGAAAGAGAAAAAAAAACAATCATTAAAAGTTGATGGGATGGAAGGAAGTGTCACTTCCAAGAAGGTTGTACAAAAAGAGAGCTATTTTTCCACAAAAATGGACTTTAAACACAGACTCATCATTGAACAATCTCTCTACCTTCAACTCAGGCACCACTATATACCCTCCCAAATGTTGAGCTTGAATCATCATCTTTTGAGCTTGATCATGCATATCAAGTTCAAGGTTTGGGAGGAATGGAAGAGAAAGATGACCTTCAAGAAAATTACCTTTTGGACCCCAAGGAGTATCTTATTGAAGTTTATGCTTCCATTGAAGAAGTAGAAGTTGAGGTTGTTCCCATCACCATTGAGCACAATTCATCACAACTTCAAACTCTACTTGAAGATGAGGCCATTATAGTTGAGCATGAGATTAAGCCCTAAATTTTTTAGACTCAAAACCAATCTCAAGTTCAACTTCAAGAGACATGTAAGAATGGTCCAACCCTGGGCCCATCACTATTTCTTTGGGTGAACAAAAGGATAAGGCTTACTTAGTCTTCTTGAATGAGTGCTCCAATGCACCAAATATAGTCTCTCCACTTATTTCCAATTATATGAGACTAGTGCTTAAGTGCATTAGGTGTAAATTGGGGAATTGCTATATGGAGGCCCATGCACCACCTCCAATACCCAAACCATAAGGGCTACACCATATACCCCTTATCCTCCCCACTCTTATGAGTCTTCACCTACTAATTACATTGCTTCTCTTCTTATAGGATTGGAAGAAGAGGAAGAAGGACCTCTACATTTGAGGTCAAATCCTCTCCAAGTGGAAGAGATGATGCAATCCCACCTAGCATGAATTTTTAGTTAGGAGGATTAGGAGGGTAGGAAGGAGCTTCATGAAGATATTTTAGGCCATAGTCTTTAAAATTGTTTGTAAATATTGTGTAGTTTGTTTGTAATTTTTTAGTGCATGTAGCATTCTAAGGCCTTTAGTATTTTTGGCCTGTTTTTCCTTGTAATTGGGCATGGGGTGCCATTAGTTATTTGTGTGGAGTGCATGTTAGAAAGTAGACCTTTTTGCAGGTAAGTGGACATGTGGTTTGCTTCTCACACCCCACCTTATTTTATTTTCACACATCTTTAACATACACATGTGCATAAGTAGTATATAGCACCCACATGTTCCCTCCGGGTGATGCCACTTTCTTTTTCTTTCCTAGATGACATCTACTTGTATTTTAATTCAAATTTGAATTTGAATTAAGGGAACTATGTAACATCTCTATTATTAAATAGATTGTTATATAATCTATTTGAATTTTAAATTAAAAATAGATATTAAAAACTTAATTTCTACAATTAAATTGATATTATGAATGTTTATTATCTATTTTAGATTTTACTATTTGAAAAATATTCAAATAGCTTAAATTTAAGTAGTATATTATTAAAAAACAATAAAATAAATATAATATCGAGAGTTTAAAGATTATTTTTAAATTATAAATAGAAATTTCATAATTTATTGTAATTTTGAGAATTTTTTTGGAATTAATTGAGACAATTTTTATAAAATTATCAGTATATTCTGGACTGCTATAAAAAAATTAAATGATCATGTTTTTTAGCTGAAATTTTTATGAAAGACTTATAAAATGATATAGGAATTTTTGGTAAACTGATTTTATTTCAAAATTAATTAAAAATAAAAAAATAATTAAGAAAAAAAGAAACAAATAAATGTTGAGTAAATTTTTCTAATTTTACCAAATAATCCTTAGCTAAGTAACCTTATCTCTAAGGTCAAGTAAATGTTGACTTGACTTTAACAATTTACCTCATCTCTATCTCTAGTAACATTATCTTATAGTCATCCAATCATTTAATTCAAACATAAATTAATTTTGGCCTATAAATACAAGCTTCATCCATGCATTTCATTACAAAAGAATTTTTGCAATTCCTTTCTCTTTCTTGTTTCCAAATTTTGCATAATACTCTTGTCTAATAAAGTTATTTTATTTTGCTTTCTTACACCCTTATTGCTCACAAAATTACAAGTCAAGTTAATTTTAAGGTGTTGGTCCCAGGGGGAATCTAGAAGGGGGGTTGAATAGATTTATCAAATTATTTTTCAAAAACTTCTATTCAACAATATCAGAGTATTTTAAAAAACAGTCCCTTTTTGAAATTTACAGAATCTACCTTCTTTTGCAAAAATGGGTTTTAAGAATTAACCCTTAAGCCAAACCACCAATTACATCAATTCCTTCAATTATGATTCAAACAAAATAGAAGAGAAACTTAACAAGAATTATATATTAAGTAATTCAAAATTAATCTAAAGGAGTAGGAAGAACAAAACTTAAACCCACAAAACATGGGTCAAAGACCCAAATTTAAAGCCAAGAAAATATGTATAAAGAATTAGATTAGTAGCAAGAAATCTAAAAGAATCAAACACAGCTGCAAAAACCCAAAAGTTAGTGCTTCAAGAATTCAATTGAGATAGAATTTAAAGAGTATAGGGAAGAGAGAATTTGATGTGACCATGCCTAGCCAAGAACCTATCACTAGGGCCATGGCTAGAAGGATTGAAGAAGACCTAGCCCTTGCAGACAAAGGAAAACTTCACCTCCTGTGGAGATTGAAGATATTAGGTTAGAGACTTTAGTTAATAAAATGTAATTTTCCTTTATTTTAATTTTGAGAAATATTAGGAATTTAATTTGGAACATGTATTTAGTCCATTTTTTATTTTAGGAGGTGTATTAGGAATTTAGAGGGTGGATTTAGCTTTTTGGGTCTTTATGAAGGAAATAAGGGGTAACCTTGATATCTACACCCCTCTTTTCCTACATAAACCCCCTAAGCTAATAAGAAGGGACCCCTCCCTTGTGGCCTCTCCCCTTTGCCTTATCAAACCTAGTATTTGTGGCGCCTCACCCCATTCCTTTCCTCTCCATAAATTTATTTTCCTTCCAAGTGATCTTAGAAATGATCCTTTGGGCACGTGATCATCAAAGATCACATCAGAATTTGCACCGTGATTTATACTGGTTCAATCTAACTGACCTACATCCAGTTTACAGACTTAGCCTTCTACTAATTTTCTTTCCACTAAAATCTCAGTACATATACACTACACATACAGATTTTACTCCTGGAAAGATTTAAATCACAAAATAAGAGGTTTCTTCTTGCACACCACAAGAGTTTGCTACACCGTGACAACTCGTCACTCACAACGCCTCACTTGCAACACCTCGCTGCAAGATTTTCCCACAATTTCAAGAACACCTCAAGAGATTGTAAACCTAGTGCAAAAACACAGATAGGGTACAAAACAATATCACCTAATGTGAAGAATACCCAAACAAAAAGATTAGAACTCAATGGAGTCTCTTCCTTGAATTTTGAATTGGAAGCACTTTCAAACAATAAAAAATGGGTATGAATCTTGGCGATAATTCTTAAACATCGTATGTGAGAAGCAAACACTTGATTGGATTGTTTAAAAGTTGTTAAATTAGTTTTCAAAATGCTTTTATATCAGTTTTTATGTAGGGTAATCCATTACCCACTTTATTACCTAATATCCTACATAAAATTGGATCAAAGTGCCTGTTCTCGGGAGTAATCGATTATTGATTTCAGGCAATCGATTACCTTACCTAAAAATCCATTTTTGAAGCTTTCCCATCACAACTCGGCCGATGTAATCTATCCAAAACTATCCCAAACACATTATCAAGTCTATCTAAAATACACGATACACGTACAACACCTATAAACGTGTTTGGTACCGTAAAATTGATTTAGAGCACAAACAAAGAGAGAAAATCAAAACCAAAACTCCACTAGTCTTCAATGTAGTTCCTTTGGTTCCAACACGAGGTTCTTCACCACCCATCATCAAACTTTTATTAAGGTAAGAGGGGGAGCGAGATTTATAAGCCTTTGTAATGTTAATCTTAATAGACTTATGATTATAATTGTTGTTACTTCTATTATTTATAATACTTATTTTTATTTACAAGTTTAATTGTTTATTAATGTACTAATTATTCTAATATTTATTTTCAATCATTTAATTGATTGCTCAAAAATTCCTAACTGTACTAACTTTTAGTTATTCTCTAGAAATTATGTTCTAGTCCTATGTTATTATTTAATTTATTTTTCAGATATTATCGTCTGGTCTTTCTTATTATTTATTATTTAATTTATTCTCTAGATATTATAATCTGGTCCTTTGTTATTATTTATTATTTTATTTATTCTCAAGATATGACAATATAATCCTTTGCTATTATTTATTATGTTTTTGCTTTAAGTTTTATTTCTTTCTATCATATAATTTAAATTATGATTAATTTTGGCTTACATATTTCTATAAGATCTATCATTCTTTAAATTAAATTATTAATAATCATCTCATTTTTTTATCACGTGAAGTCTATTTTTAGAAACAAAAAATATTTGAGAGATTATATGTAAAGTCAAATTATGAAAATTTCATAATAAATATGATAATAAAAAAATAGAATATAATTTACAAAAAATATCTCTTCATATTAAAGATGATATATTTTATATTGATATATCATTACTATTGATTCTGAAGTAAAAATTTTAAATTGAGAAGTTAATTTTTATATTTATCTTATTATTAAAATTATTTTACTATCTTTTATTTCCTTGAGATTGATTATCTATGGAATTATAAATTATTCTATGAATGACAATTGAAATAGAAGTACTATGTACCTTTGTATTAACCAAGTCCAGTGACGTTCAGAATTGTGTGTGATGTTGTGAGATGAACTTATGAAAGTTCTAAGTTTCCTTGCAATGATTTGGGAATATGTTGGCACATGAGTGTTAGTGTTGGGAAGTCATAGTTTGGTACACTACGAGATGAAAGACAGGGACCGGGTAAGGTTTAAGAAGGTTTTAATCAAGTAGGTGGATATTCAGATAGTCCATATTAGCGCCCTGGACTAGGGTATTCATTGGCCAAACTTGAAAACTTTCTATACCTGTTCAACATCATCAAGGTTGAGTAGTGTATATCTCTTTGTTATGGCTGAAAGATTTCTAGATTTCTCGAGAAAAATAATTATTATCGTACCAATGTTTTTGTGAGAAAGATATGCAACTACTAATCACTTCCCTAAGAAATCCTTGATGATCAAAGTGAATCATCAAAGATTAGATATGGATCCATACATTGAGTAAAGTGAGATAGAGTTGAGGTCAAACCTTAGGCCCCCATTGTTTGTTAAGTCTACTAAGATTGACATTGATGTTTATAAAAATCTCACTTCTTTCATTTTCTTTTTTCATATATGATTATGGTGTGAATAGAAGATAGAACTGTTCAACAGACTATATTAAAGGATTCTGAGTATGCTGACTTATAAACAATTTTTTTATGCTTTTGAGTAATTTTAGGTTTGTAAAAAGTCCACTGCTCTGACTATTTTCGAAAGATAGTTATAACAATTAATGCATTTATGTTTCAAGTATCATATATGATAATGTTCTATAATAACTATATTTTAACTCATAATATTTATAATATGATTATGGTTCTTTATGTATGATCTTTTCAATACTAGTTAAATATCTAAAAAAATTGTTATATTTTAATAAATAAATTATTAATATTAAGCTCATTACAAACTAGACTCATAATATTAGGATCTAATGTCACATGAGGGAACATAGATCCACTAATCTAGGGCCATATTTGGATCTAGCTCTTATCCTTACACTAGCACTAGTTGGACGTCCACTCCTTCTCCCTACTCGATAAATAGCACACATCTCACTCTTGTAAGGAACTTTTGATCATTTTAATACAAACTCAAATTTGAGAGCTCTTTGTGAGTGTTTTCTTCTCTCTATTCTTGTGCGTGCTTCTATGACTTTTATCAAAAGTTTATTCCCTTGTCAAAAACTTCTACAACCTGGAGTGGTGCCTCCACCTACATTTCTCATCTCTCTATTGCCATCTTCTTACCAAGGGACCTTACAAGAAGAAAGATCATGGGAGGAGTTATCCAAGATTGCATCAACTGATTTTATTATAGAGATACAACCTAGGGGAACATTTGTCAAAACTTGGTGGACCCTCTAAGTTGATGGGTCATCAAACTAGCAAGGGAGTAGGGTCAAGGTCATCCTTAAGGGACCCAACAGATTGGAGTTAGAACATCCAATGTGCTTCAACTTCAAAGCATCTAACAATCAATCTGAATATAAGGGGCACTAATAGCTAGGTTGTAGATGGCAGAAGACATGAGTGCAAAACAAGTAAAGTGCGTCACAGACTCACAAGTGGTGGTGGAATAAATAAATGGGACATTCCAAGTTAAGGAGGCCATCTTGCTGTAGTATTATCACTTGGTTAAACAAATATTAGAAAACTTCTCTGAGGTAGAGGTTCAGCATGTCCCAAGGGAGAAGAACACTACTGCAGATCAACTAGCCAGGCTGGCCAATGCTAAGGAAAAAGGTCAGCTAAAGACTTCCTTATTTCTTGAGCTTCACGAGCCCAACATAACTCAAACCTTGATTCATTAAGTATCGAAAGAAGTGTAAGAGGACTGGAGGTCACCCATCTGAGACTATTTGATAGAAAGGTGGCTCCCAAAAGACCGTGATAAGGCTAAAGTAACTGAGAACAAAAATGGATCAGTACACTATGGTAGGACACAAATTGTTCAAGAGAAGCTTCACTGACCTATGTTAAAGTGTTTAGGGCCAGATCAGGCCAATTATGTGTTGTAGGAGATACAAAAAGGAATTTGTGGCACCTATTTGGGAGGAAGGACGATGGAAGCTAAGGTACTGAGGGCTAGATATTGGCCAACTCTTAAAGCAAACAATACAAAATTTGTTAAGGAAAACATCCCTTGCTAGAAGTACGACAACCTAATACACCAATTAGTTGGGGAATTGATGCTCACCTCGACCCCATGGCCCCTCGCGGTTTGGGGAACAGACATACTAGGGACTTTCCCTATTGCCATCGGTCAGAGAAAATTCTTGTTGATAGCCATTGATCACTTCACCAAGTGGATCGAGGTTGAACTTCTAGCTACCATCTCAGCAGCAAATGTGCAGAAGTTTTTATGGAAAAGTGTAATCATTCATTTCGGTATACTGACGATGTTGATCTCGAACAATGGACTACAATTCATGGACAAGAAGTTGAATGAGTTCCTAACTAACCACAACATCCAACATCGTTTCTCCTCAGTCGAGCACCTGCAGACTAATGGGTAGGCCAAGGCAACCAATAAAGTCATCCTAGAAGAGTTGAGGAAAAGACTCTAGGAACCCAACAGGGCATGGACAAATGAAGTTGTATAAATTCTATGGGCGTATAAGTGCACACCTCAGTCTACCACATAGGAAACTGATGCAATCCAACCTAGCATGCATCATGCTAGGAGGATTCAAGGAAGACATGGCATGGATGAAAGCTCATTGAAGATTGGAAGTCATAGTCTTCATTTTTAGCTTGTAAATATTTTATTTTAATTAGCTAAATAGGAGCATATTTTTAATTCCTTTAAGGCCATGTATATTCGGCCATATTCTTTTTAGTTTAGAAGGTGTCTTTAGTTAAAAAGGAGGAGTAAGCTTAGAATGGATGCGTAAGTCAAGACATGTTTTTGGGCTAGTCCATTCAATTTAGGAGATGTTAATTGCACCATGGGGGTGAACTTAGGTGCCTCACTTAAGTACCACATTGCCTAGAAAAAAGTGTCCAAGTTCTTCCTTGGGGCAATATATACTCATTCCCCTTCATTGTAAATTTCACCTTTGAAGTTGAATGAAAATGGTCTCTTTGTGAGCACATTCTTAATAAAAGGTCTTGAGGATCCTCTCTCTTAAGAAATATCTTCCTAGTTGGTTTTTATCAAGGGTTCCTTCCCTTGTGGTAAACCTAAACACTTTGGCTTATCTCTCTTTGAGAGTGACGCCCCACCTCCATTTTCTTTCCCCTCCATCATCCATTTCATGGTGCTTGGAACCTCAAGGAGAAAGATCAAAGGGAGTGAAAAAGTTTTTTGCATCATTTGGTATCAGAGCTAACGCCATGAGGTTCTTTTCTAGTCTTAATTTTCTTTAATTTTTTTCATCTTTTCTTCTTAGAGTACTTGTTGTTTCCTTTAGTTTTTCTAGCCTTTGATTCTTGTCATTTAATTCATTTTATGTCTTGTTAGTTTATATTTTTGTAGTTTTCATTTTATGCAATTTATTTCCTAGTTTATATTGCTTTCTAGATTCAATTTATCTTGTTCTTTTCCATTGAATCTTTATATGTTTTCTTTAGGATTGTTTCTTTAATTTTCTGCCCAGTTTTTTATTTTTTTCCTTATTCTTTTGCAAATCCTAAGAAGGTCATTGTAATGACTTCACAAAATTTGTGAAGGAAGCCACACATTGTGGTCTTGATCTTTGGATGGACGTTGTTCTTCTTATTTTAATTTTTAATTCTATTTTCCTGCACCTATTTTTCTGTTTTTCCAGCCCCTTGTTCTCTATTTTGGGCATATATTTCTCGTTATTTTGAGTCATTTAATTTCAGTTTTTAATCTTTCAAGTTGTGTCTTAGTTGGTCATGTTGTAGCCCTTTTATTGTCTCTTAATTCTACATAGTTTTGTCTTTTTATTTTTACCATAAAAAAATGTGTTTCTTTCTTGGAATTGAGCATATGCTCTTGTGTCTATTCCTAGAGTCTCACATGCTTTAGATCATAGTATATTTAAAAAAATTTTCAAAAAAATAAATTGCTCAATTATTTCTTAGAGTCCATTTCTTCATTTTGTGTGAGTAGCTTATTTTTGTGCTAGTTTATTATGGTGATTTTTTTTGTGCTGATTGGTTGAGCATTTTGGGGCACATATTTGGGCTGAAAAATTGAGCAATCAAGCTTACCTAAACCCAAAAGAACTCTCACTTGGTGTCATGTTATAATCACCTAAAATTACTAGCTCATTTTAAGTTGCTTTGTGTTCTTTGGTTTGCACTTTTACATCAAATTTTTGTGGCTAATTTATTATTCTTGTTCAAGCATTTATAATTCTTAAACACCTTACTATATTTGCTACAAAATGTGTTAAGAGGTGTGTATCAAAATTGTTTCAAAAAAAAAAAAAAAGAAGAAAAGAAATCAAAAGAGTAAAATAAGTCAAAAAAAAGAGTTAGTAAAAAGTGCTAAAAACAAGTAAAAAGAGTACAAAAAAAATTAGTGCACCTCAAAATTATTAAACAATTCAAAGGAGTGTTAAATTTTATTGAAATTTTCTTGAATTTATTTGCATATGATTTAACCACCTTGCTTTACAATTGTGCAAATCATTGAATTTGTTGAGTTTTTTTTTGTTTTAAGTTCAATTTTATTTTAGGCCCATTTTAGGAATTTCTTTTGTGTGCCAACTTTCTTTCTACACCTTTTATTTCTTGCTTGTCCTTATTGGCTATCTTTGTGTTTGTCAAATAAATTCTTTCCACTTAGATGTTTTCCTATTCTTGTTAAGTGGTTTTCATTGCTTTTTGCTTTCAAATTCTACTTCCATTGGTCTCTTGCTTGGACGCTTGTTTTCTCTTGGTAGATAGCCAAATTGTTGAAATTTCCACAAGGGTATTATCCTTAGGAAGTGTTGATTTAAAACCAAGGAAGAGGAGACTTGAAAAGGAGGCCAAGACTAGAGTGATACACTTGATGAGGAGCACTTGAAAAAAGGAGCTACATTTAACTACTTTTAATTTTCTTTGTTTAATTTGGGTGTATTTTTAAAGAACATTTTAATTAGAGGTGTTGGATACCCATAAAGGTCACCTCTTTTGTGTGTAATAAACCTTAGTTTTTCGTTTTAGTGTGGATAAGGAATTGGTACCCCTTATTCATACTTAGGAGCACATTAGAATCCTTTAGCTTTGCTTTAAATTTCTTTATTTGCTTTCAACGTTTTAGCAAGTGTTAGAGTTCCAAAGACTCTTAAACACTTTAGGAGAAAAAGAAGAAGAGATGAGTGTTTTGCATATTAGTTCCCAAGACCTTACACTTTGACATGTTTTTACACACATCTAGGAGTGTTAGGAGTAGTAATAAAACTAGGGAAAATAAACAAGAAGAATGTGAGAATAGAATAAAAGAAAAGTATGAGAAAAGTGATAAACCAACCTTGCCCACATATCCATACTTTATTGATTGGGAAATAATAAAAAAACAACATTGGGAATTTTGGAAAAATGAGAGAAAACAAAAAGAGAGAAGGAAAAGAGAACAAGAGAAACTAGATAGAGAGGAGAAAAGAGAGAAAGAACAAAAAGAAAAAGAGAGACAAGAAAGAAAAGAAAGAAGAGAAAAAGAGAGACAAAGAGAAGAGAGGGAACGAATAAGACAAGAAAGAAAAGAGCAAGAGAAAAGAGAAAGAGAAGAGAGGGACCAAAGAGAAAGAGAAGAAAGAAAAAGAGAGACAAGAGAGTAGGGAAAATGAAAAAAGAGAAAGATAAGAGAGGAACCAAAGAGAAAGGGAAAAAGAGAGACAAGAGAGTAGGGAAAATGAAAAGAGAGAAAGATAAGAAAGAGAAAAAGAAAGAGAAGAGAAAAAGAGAAAAGAGAGAAAGAAAGAGAAAAAGAAGAAAACAAAAGAAAAGAGTTTGAGAGAAGAGAAAGGAGAGAAAAAGAAAAGAAAGAATTGGAAAAGAGAGAAAAAGAACAAAAGGAGTTAGAAAGAACGGAAGAAAAAAAGATACAAAAAGAGAGAGACACCTATAAGAGCTATTGTGGTAACATTTATACATGTTATAGAGACTTAGAAGAGCCTAGAATAACCCATGACATTCATGCTTCTTCTAGTAAGAAGGAAAGCCCTAAGCGGCATCCTAAGAAAAAGACAAACTCTTCTATAATTAAACCCAAAAGAAAGTCATCCAAAAGAAATCATATTGAGAGAAAACCCTTGAGTATGAGTAACACCCCTACCACTAGTTTGAGCACTCGTTCTCGAAGTCCTAAATGTTTTAAGTGTTTAGAAAAAGGACACATTGCTTTGTTTTGCCCTAAATGAAAAAGGACTTTAAGGGGAACATCAAATGAAAAAGGTACTCATTCATGTGATGATCTCTTCAAAGTGAAACAACTTCTTGAAAGCCATCCTTGTAAGGAAACCCAAACACAAAGAGAGAATATTTTTCAAACAAGATGCAAAATTTTGGGCAAAACTTGTTCTCTCATTGTGGATGGTGGATCATGTTGTAATTGTTGTAGCACGAGGGTGGTGGAAAAGCTATCACTTGCTACCACTCCTCATCCTTCACGTTATTCTTTGCATAGACTTAATTATGAAGATGGTGTAGTAGTAAGAGAGCAAGTGGAGATCAGCTTCTCCATAGGGAAGTATCGCGACAAAGTGTTATGTGATGTAGTCCCTGTGGAAGCTAGTTACATGTTGTCGGGAAGGCCATGGCAACATGATAAGGAAACTTTGCACAATGGCCTCACTAATAAAATCACTCTCTCTCATAAAGGGAAAAAGATTACCTTACTTCCTCTTACCCTTATCGAGGTTATGGAGGATAGAAGGATCATGAAGCTTAAGAGAGAGAGGGATAAAAATGAAAATAAGGTTGTTTGTAGAAAGACCGAGTCTAAGGAAGATCCGTCTTTGCCTTCAAAGGAGGTTCTCTACATAGAATAAGTTTCCTGCCAACCTTACTAAAGGAACAAGTTGAATTTGAGGATGTGCCTATATCTTTTGAGCACCTTGATCCACACCCTCAACTCCAACTTGATGAGTGCTCCATTCCACTTAGACTAGTCTTGCCTACTATTTCAAAACCTTTGAGGCTAGTATCTAGTGCAATAGGAGGAGGATGGGGAGTTGCTATGTGGAGGCACATGCACACTAAAATCTTTTCACACCTTAGTGTCAAAATCCACTACCTCATTCCTAAGAGGCCTCCTTATGGACCTTTAACTCCCCCAAAATCACTTGTCTGCATATACTTACTGCTTTCCTTATTTTCTTGCAGACTTTGAACAAGAGGAAGAAATGCCTCAGGATTTGAGGTCAAATCCTCTCCAAGGGGGAGGAGATGATGCAATCCCACCTAGCATGCATCATGGCTAGGAGGATTCAAGGAAGGCATGGCATGGATGAAAGCTCATTGAAGATTGGAAGCCATAGTCTTCATTTTTAGCTTGTAAATATTTTATTTTAATTAGCTAAATAGGAACATATTTTTAATTCCCTTAAGGCATGTATATTCGGCCATATTCTTTTTAGTTTAGAAGGTATAGGTGTCTTTAGTTAAAAAGGAGGAGTAAGCTTAGAATGGGTGCATAAGTCAAGACATGTTTTTGGGCTAGCCCATTCAATTCAGGAGATGCTAATTCCACCCATGGGAGTGAACTTAGGTGCCTCACTTAAGTC
Organism: Psophocarpus tetragonolobus; assembly: GCA_037954015.1. Taxonomy (NCBI): domain Eukaryota; kingdom Viridiplantae; phylum Streptophyta; class Magnoliopsida; order Fabales; family Fabaceae; genus Psophocarpus; species Psophocarpus tetragonolobus. The sequence goes on along the minus strand of CM075691.1, from coordinate 36,375,251 downwards.
CCAGATTGCCTAGAAAAGGGTGCCCAAGATCTCCCTTGGGGCTATTTATACTCATTCCCCCTCATTGTAAATTTCACCTTTGAATTTGAATGAAAATAGTCTCTTTGTGAGCACATTCTTAGTAAAAGGTCTTGAGGATCCTCTCTTTTGAGGAATCTCTTCTTGAAGGTCATCATTCATCTCCACTTTCCCCAAACCTTCAACTTGTGATGAATGTTCAAGCTCAATGTTTAATGATTCATGTTCAAAACTTGGGGAATTTTTTGTTGGTGCCTCCATGAGTTGAAGGTAGAAAGGTTGTTCAATTAAGAGACTATGTTTAAAGTCCATTTTCTTGCAAAATGGCTCTCATTTTGAACAACTTTCTTGGAAAAGGCACTTTCTTCCAACCATCAACTTTCAATGTATGCTTTTTTTTTCTCTTCCTCATCCCTCTTTTTTTCAAAAGAATTTGATCCTTCTCTACTTGAGATGGTGAGAGAGGATAAAGTTTATTTTTTTCTCTTTCCCATTGGAATGGCCATGATGGAACTTTTTGATCAAATTGTCATGGTTTCCCCAACAAGATATGTGTCGCTTCCATTGGAACTATATCACAAAGAATTTCATCATTATAATTCCAAATGCAAAAGGGAACTCTTACTTGTTGGTTAACTACTAATTTCTTACTCTAATTGAGCCATGAAGTTGGAAGGTTTTGGGTGAGGAATTGTAGTCAAAGGAAACTTTTCCACCAACCTCATGCTACAACAGTTACAACATGAGTTACCTACAATGAGATAACATGTTTTGTCAAAAACTTTACATCCTGTATGAAAGATGTTCTCTTTTTTAGTAGGGCTTAGATCACAAGGTTGGCTTCCAAAAAGCCTTCTTACCATAAGTAAGTCACCATCACAAGAACTTGCCTCTATGTCATAATGCTCATGGCCTCCTTCTTACTCAGTCTCACTAGAATATGAAGATTCACCTACAATGTCTTGCCTATTATGATCATGGTTTTCTTGGTGGGGCATTGGGAGGCAATGTGGCCTCTCCTAAGACATTTGAAGCATTTAATGCTACTAGTCTTTGAAAAAGAACTAGTAGGGGTTTTCTCTAAGATGTAGAGGACTATTCTTATCATGCATGATGGTGGGTTCTTATATAGGGTGGCTTTTGGAAGAGCTCCCCTTGGGTTGGTCCCTATTTGAATAAAAGTGCATGAATGATTAGAGTAGTCCTTCTTAGAATTAGTCCTCATCTTCAATTGTTGCTCCACTTTGATACAAATTTGGACAAGTCATATTGATCCGTAAATGGCAAGAGTTCAACTTTATCATGAATATCAAAATTCAAGCCACTTAAGAATCTAGAGAGGATAGACCTAGGCTCCTCATTTATTCCTACCCTCATCATGAAAAGCTTCATGGTTTGATGATACTCTTTAACACTTAAATTGTGTTGTTAGAGTTTTGAAGTTTATCAAGGAAATCCCTTTCATAATAAGAGAGGCATGTATTCACCTCAAAGCCTCCTTAAGATCAAACCAAAATTCAATTTGAGGGATACAATTATGAAGCCTATCATTAACGAGAGTGGTCCACCAATACATAATGGACCCTTGGAAGCTTTGGGTAGCTAAAGACACTTTTCTATCTTCACTCACTTGGAAGCAAGTGAAGAGTTGCTTTACCTTCATTTCCTAATCAAGGTAGGCTTCCACATCATATTTTTCTAAGAAGGGTGGGAGGTCTATTTTTTGTTCCTTGTTGTTTTGGTGTCTCCTCCCTCTAAGTCTATTATTCCCTTCAAATTTTTCATTTTCACTACTAGAGCTAGACCTATGTCCTCTTCTTTTTCTTCTCTCTCTTTTTTTCCTTTCTCTCCTTTCTTCTCTCTCTCTTTCTTCTCTTTCTCGTCTTTCTTCTCTTTCTCTCTTTTGTTTCTCTTCTCTTCTCTATTCTCTTTCTTTTCTTTTTCTCCTTTCTCTTTCCTCTATTTCTCTCTCCTTCTCTTCTCTTCTCCTCTGTTCTCTTTTCCCTTGCTCTCTTCTTTCTTTTTCCTTTTCTTCTCTTATTCTTTCCTCTCTTGCATCTCTCTCTTTTTTCTCTTTACTCTCTTCAACTCTCCATTGTTTAAACGCACTCAAAAGCTTATCTAATGTGCCTACCTTAGGTGATACCTCTTGGTTGACACTATTATGGCTTGAATTATGTGATGCCATTTAGAAGTGCATGTTTGAAACTAAGATGAGTTTGAAAATGCATGCAAGCAAGCAATGAACACTCCTCTCTTTTTGGAATTTTTATCAACTATAAGTAACTTAAGCCTTTGGAACTTAAGCATTTTCCTACTGGAGCAACCCATGGACCTGAGTCTACTCTCAGGTCAAACCCACTCATAAGGTCGGGCCTACTCCCAGTATGCTCAAGCATCTCGGTTCAGGTAAAGCCCTTCATCCCTAAAGTGAAAAGTCCAAACTACTCTTCTTCAGTTAAACATAAACCCTAATGACATAAACCCAAGTCCAAAAAGGTAAACACTGTTAATAGTACATGACAAGTACAAGTTTGACTATTGATTATTATATTACTTTCCCGCTATACTTTTGAGAGCATAGTTAACTATCCTCTGAGTTGAGCGTTGGAATGCTTTTGCACGTACCTACTTGTACCGACTCAAAGTAGCTATTGAAGTATAGGTTCAAAGTGTTGGAGGAAGACCCGATGATATAAGGAATACTTAGTCAGTGTATGCAAGAACAAAGTTGATATTAATGCAAAAAACAATAACTTTTCATTTTTTGTAACGTTTCATTAATTTAGGAATTAATGTAACATGCAATTAATATATGTAATAATTGCGTGATAATGAAGTATTTAATTTTTCTTTTAGAAGTTATGATTTTGAACAGCTACCTAGTTCTATAAATAGAGGCTGAATTGTACTTAAAGGACAACCATTGAATTAGTGAAATTATAATTAGGTTTTACCCTTTTGTGAGAGATGAATTTCTCTTTAGAACTTATCAAGGAATTTTTTCTTGTGGCGTTCTACTAGACTTATCATGCGTAAATCACCACCCTTGTGGCGTCATATGACTTATCTTCCATCCTTGGAAGTGGCGTCATCTATCCCTTCGTTAAACCATTTTCATCCTTTCCATTTTCTTGTTTACCCAATTCTCATTGTTTTGTTAACTTATTACCTTCCAACCTAGATAGATCCGCAAAACGAATCCAACCCCTTTGGATTTCTATCAGTTGGTATCAGAGCTTTGCCTCTAGGTTTGAAACTATGGTGGATATTTTTTATACAAGATGTTTAATAGAAGGTCATTTATGTTTATTTGAAGTTGATGGAGGAAGTTGTAGCAACGTCGTGAGCGAAAGATTGGTAAATAAACTCAACTTATCGACGAGTCTTCATCCTAGACAAACTAAGTTTAAATTCACTGTTGGAAAATTCGTGGATGAAGGGACATGCGATGTTGCTCCCATGGACTCATGTCATTTTCTTTTAGGGAGATCTTGGCTGAAGGATAAAAAAAGTAATCCTGAAAAATTTTCAGTTTCTTTGGTGCATAAAGGATGCAAGTGTAATTTGAAATTTCTGGCACCAAGCCAGGTTTGTGATGATCAACTTAAGTTGAAGGAGAAAATAGAAAAAGAGAGAGAAGAAAAGAGAAAAATAGAAAAAGAAAAGAGTGAAGAGGAAGAGAGGGAAAGGGAAAGAGAAAGACAGAAAAAGAACTATAAAATTTAACTGCTATTGATTTTTCTTCTTCTCTTGATATTATAAATGCACAGGATCATGAGTATACAACCTTTGTGGCATCATATGACTTATCTTCCATCCTTGGAAGTGGCGTCATCTATCCTTTCGTTAAACCATTTTCATCCTTTCCATTTTCTTGTTTACCCAATTCCCATTGTTTTGTTAACTTATTACCTACCAACCTAGATAGATCCGCAAAACGAATAGTGTTGGAGGAAGACCCAATGATATAAGGAAGACTTAGTCAGTGTATACAAGAACAAAGTAGAAGTTCGAGTGGAAATTATCCTTATTTCATGCGGTTTTGTTGTTATTTATGACCTTAAAAACAAGACACTTGGAGTGAAGGTTAAAAGGTTGCAAAATTTAATATATATAGTTTAATTAGTATGTGTGTAAAAAATTTGCATTGACATTTGACCATTACCCATTATTTATAGTAAGTTTATTAGCTTTACCAATTAATACTTTCAAAGTCATATAAACATAAATGAAGAGTTGTGATTGAACGTCAATGTAAAACTCTTTTATGTTGTCAGTGTATATTAATTAAACTTATATATATATTATTTTTTATTGAGTATATTATTTTAAAAAAAAAAAATTGGGTCCTTGGAGATTTCCAACTAAGTCTAGGGTCAGCAGTGTAGATAATATCTATTAAAGAAAATTTTCATAACAAGAATAAAAATAAGAGTTAATTATGGATGCACTTGCTCAAGTTTAGTAAAATTACAGAGACACCCCTTCTATTTTACATTACACATAATCCTCTTATTTTTATGTATTTATTACAACTGTATTTCCTGTATATTTGTAAACCTTACTCTAACACTCTTTTCATTCAAAGCTTACACTAACATCTCCTCAAGAAGTGTGAAAGTAATATTTAAAAAAACAAAAGGCTCAAGTATTTATATTATCAAGTTGAGATTATCAATTAGGTACTTAGTTTAAAAACATAAGAGAAAAAAGCAATTAAGATTATCAAATGTGTTAATACATTAATTAAGCAATCATTAAGGCTATATTACCTAATTAATAATTTGGATAAAAAGATCTCAAGTCTAAGGCCCATTAATATAAACTTAAAACACTATTCGTTCTCATGTATTATGCTCATTTATCTCATTGACCAAGGAGGTCCACCAATACATGGCATGCCCTTGGAAGCTAAGGGTTGCCAGCAGAACTTTTCTTTCTTCACTTATGTTATAACAAACAAAGAGTTGTTCTACCTTTATTTCCCAATCAAGAGGCTTCCACATCCTCTTTGCCATAAAAATGAGGGAGGTCAACTTTTTGTTTTGTAGGTTGGGCTTAGGGTTGGTTATGATGTTGTTGCGCTCTCCTTACCCTAGGTCTTTCATATCCCTCACTTTCACTTACTTCACTAGAGGTGGACCTATACCTATGCCTCTCTCTAATTCCTCTTTCTCTTCTTTCTTCTCTGTCATGCTCTTCTCTTCTCTCTTACCTCTCTCTCTCTCTTCTTTTTCCCTTATTTCTTGTCTTTCTTTCTCTTCCCTCTGTCTTTCTTCTCGTTGTTGTCTTTCTCTTTTCTCCTCTTCTTTGTTTTTTTTATATATATTTTGCTGCACCTCTCAACAAAAATTTTGAAAGTAAGAAATAATAAGGAGCATGAAGAAGAATTTGCTTGAAAAAAAGGAAAAGAAAAGAGCCACAAAAATTGGAATCAAGTGCAAACCAAAGAAAACAAAATAGTTCAAGATGCACTAGTAAATTTAGGTGCATAAAGAAGGCACTAAATGAGATACTTAATGAGCTTAGACCAACTTAATTTCTCAAGGATTTCAGCCCAAAAATATGCCTAAATGATCTCAAAACAGCCAGCAAAAAAGCAATTCACCAAAGACTAGTACAAAACTTTAAACTACTAACACAACAATCAACAAAAAAACTCTAGGAATAATTGAGCAAATTTTGAGAAAATATTTTTTGAAACATGCTATGATCTAAAGCATGTGGACTCTAAGAATTATGATCAAGAGCATATGCTCAATTCCAAAGAGATTTATCACAAGAATTTTATAAGCACAACACACTTTTTGGTGAAAACTTAAAAGGCAAAACAATGTAGAATTAAGAGACAAATAAGGACTAATACATGACCAATCTAAGACACAACTTAGGAGGATTAAAACTGAAAGTAAGTGACTCAAAATGACAAAAAAACAAGACCCAAAAATAGAGAAATAGGTGCAGTAAAAACAGAGAAAAAGGTGCAGGAAAATAGAATTAAAATGCTAGAACTCTAAATGAAAGAAGCAAAAGTGCATCCAAACATCAAAACCACAATTGTGTGGCTTCCTTCACAAATTTTGTGAAGTCATTACTATGATCCTCTTAGGGTAGGCACTAGAATAAGGAAAAATTAAAAAGATGGGCAGAAATTTAAAGAAACAAACCTAAAGGAAACACACAAAGATTCAATAGAAATGAACAAAATAAATTGCAAGAACTAAAACATAAACTTCAAGACAATATGGAATTTAAATGACAATAAAGGAAGCAAGAAATAAAGTATAAAAACTGCAGAAAAAAAAAGCTAAAGAAAGATGCATAAACTAAGGAGAAGGAGGAGGAAATGAACCTTCATGAAGATGGCTTTGATACCAAATGATTCACTCCCTTGATCTCTTCAACCAAGGTTCCTTCCTCTAAGAAAATAGAGTATGGAGAGGTTAGAAATGGGAGAGGCTTGATGCCACTTTCTAGGAGAAAGATGAGTAAAAAATTTTATGTTGCTTGCCACAAGGGAGAGGTCCCTTGATAAAAGTTTTAAGGGAGAGATTCCTCAAGAGAGAGGATTCTCAAAGACACTCAAGAATAAATTGCTCAAAAAGACTCTTACTTCATTCAACCAAGTGTGATTTGTACAAGAGAGACTAGGTGTATTTATAGCCCAAAGAGGGAGCAAGGCACTCAAAACTAGGCAATGTGGGACTTGGGCCTAATTAGGATTAGGAGCACTAATCCCTCTTAGATCCACTAAAAGTGGTGTTAGCCTTAAGCTAGGGAGTGTCATGGCCTAATCAAGGGGGTGTGGAAAGAGATCTACACTCCTTTGGGTTATTATGCCCTTTACTTCCCTCACGTCCCTTGCTAAGCTAATTATACCTTAAACTCTAGAAACTAGAATAAATGGCCAAAATACAAGGCCTAAAAGGGAATTAAAAGCTAATTAATATTTACAAGAGAAAACTAAGGACTATGGCCTAAAATATGTATCTTCATCATGAGTTAGGGTCTTGATGAGTCTTTCCGGGCCAAGTTCTCTTCAATCCTCCTAGCCATTGCCCTAGTGAGAGGACCCTTGGAAGGTAGGATTGCATTAGGTTCTTAAGATGTTAGTTTCTATTTTCAATGGTGGGATTGTCAAGCTAATGTCCAAAGTAACATAATGGAGTTAGAATAATAGTTGTTTTTTTAACATCGTATATGATACAATATTTTTTCTTGACTATCCAAAATCGTTGAATTTTGTTTATTTTTGGGTAGTAGATTCTTTAGATATTAATATTTATTTTCAGTAGTGGAACCTTCTAAATAAGGTATATAGTAAGAGATAATGAACTCAGAGTAACAACTGTATTTTTAGAATCTTAATTATACCTGTAGTAGATTTCGGTTTGAGCATCTATGCATTAGTTGAACTGTTGGATTTGGTTTATCTTTGGATAGTAGATTCTTAACATATTTACTTTTGTTTCGACAGTAAGATCCTCAAAATAATGTCTGAAGTGAGAGATAATGGATTAGATGTTTTGTGTGTGATTTATAAAGCTGTGTGATGTGTTATTTAACATGAACATTATTTGAGATAGTCTGATTGATCATGTGAGTCAACAATTCCTAAGAGGGAGTCATTCTTACTGCAGTTAGGAATGAAATTTAGTACTACCGATATACAATTGTTAAATCCTTAGATTTTGTTTAATTTTTTATATTAGGTTCTTAAATGTTAGTCTCCATTTTAAATGGTGGGATCGTCCAAATAATGTCCGGAGTGACATAATGGAGTTAGAATAACATTTATTTTTTTAGCATCTTATATGATACCTTATTTTTTCTTGACTATCCGTAGAATAGATTAACCGTTGGATTTGGTTTATTTTTGGGTACTAGATTCTTTAGATATTAATACGTATTTTCAACAGTGAAATCATCTAAATAAGGTACGTATTGAGAGATAATGAACTCAGAGTAAGAACTGTATTTTTAGAATCTTATTTATACCTGTAGTAGATTTTGTTTTAAGCGTCTTTGCATCAGTTGAATTGTTAGATTTGGTTTATCTTTGGATAATAGATTCTTAACATATTTACTTTTCTTTCAACGGTAAGATCCTCAAAATAATGTCTGAAGTGAGAGATAATGGATTAGATGTTTGGTGTGTGACTTATAAATGTGTGTGATGTGTTATTTAACATGAATATTATTTGAGATAGTGTGGTTGATGATATTAGTAAACTGTTCCTAAAATGGAGTCATTATAGCTACAGTTAGGAATCAAATTTAGTACCACCACTATACAATTGTTCAACCGTTATATTTTGTTTAATTTTTTATAGTAGGTTCTTAAGATGTTAGTCTCTATTTTCAATGGTGGGATCGTCAAACTAATATCTGGAGTGACATAATGGAGTTAGAATAACAATTATTTCTTTAACATCTTATATGATACCCTATTTTGTCTTGAATTTCTGTAGAATAGTTTAACCATTGGATTTGATTTATTTTTTAGTAGTAGATTCTTTAGATATTAATATTGATTTTGAACGGTGGCATCATCTAAATAATATATGTAGTGAGAGATAATGAACTCAGAGTAAGAACTGTATTTTTAGAATCTTAATTATACCTATAGTAGATTTCGTTTTAAGCGTCTTTGCATTAATTGAACTGTTGGATTTAGTTTATCCTTGGATAGTAGATTCTTAACATATTTACTTTTTTTTCAATGGTAAAATCCTCAAAATAATGTTCGAAGTGAGAGACAATGGATTAGATGTCTGGTATGTGATTTATAAATGTGTTTGATTTGTTATTTAACATGCACATTATTTGAGATAGTTTGATTGATGATATGACTCAACAGTTCCTAAGAGGGAGTCATTTTAGCTGCACTTAGGAATGAAATTTAGTACCACCACTATACAACTGTTCAACCGTTAGATTTTGCTGAATTTTTTCTATTAGGTTCCTAAGAGATTAGTCTCTATTTTCAATGGTGGGATCATCAAACTAATGTCCGGAGTGACATAATGGAGTTAGAATAACAGTTATCTTTTTAGCATTTTATACTATACTGTATTTTGTCTTGAGTGTCTATAAAATAGTTTAACCGTTGGATTTGCTTTATTTTTTGGTAGTAGATTCTTTAGACACTAATATTTATTTTGAACCGTGGGACCATTTAAAAATTGTACGTAGTAAGAGATCATGAACTCCGAGTAAGAACTGTATTTTTAAAATTTTAATTATACTTGTCATAGTATTTGGTTTGAGCGTCTTGGCATTAGTTAAACTGTTGGATTTGGTTTATCTTTGGATATTAGATTCTTAACATATTTACTTTTGTTTCAACGGTAAGATGCTGAAAATGATGTTCGAAGTGAGAGATAATGGATTTTAATTTTTTATAATAGGTTCTTAAGATGTTAGTCTTTATTTTTTATGGTGGGATCGTCAAGCTAATGTCCAGAGTGACATAATGGAGTTAGAATAAAAGTTATTTTTTAGCATCTTATATGATACCGTATTTTGTCTTTAGTGTCTGTAGAATAGTTTAACCGTTGCATTTAATTTATTTTTGGGTAGTAGAGTCTTTAGATATTAATAATGATTTTCGACAGTGGGATCATCTAAACAACATATGTAGTGATACATAATGAACTCAGTTTAAGAACTGTATTCTTAGAATCTTAATTATACTTGTAGTAGATTTCGTTTTGAGCGTCCTTGCATTAGTTGAACTGTTGGATTTGGTTTATCCTTGGATAGTAGGTTCTTAACATATGTACTTTTCTTTCAACGGTAAGATCCTCAAAATAATCTCCAAAGTGAGAGATAATGGATTAGATGTCTGGTGTGTGATTTATAAATGTGTGTGATTTTTTATTTCACATGAGCATTATTTGAGCTAGTGTGATCCATGATGAGTCAACAGTTCCTAAGAGGAAGTCATTCTAGCTGCAGTTAGGAATGAAATTTAGTACCACCACTATACAACTGTTCAACCGTTAGATTTTGTTTAATTTTTTATACTAGGTTCCTAAGACATTAGTCTCTATTTTCAATGGTGGGATCATCAAACTAATGTACCGAGTGACATAATATAATTACAATAACAGTTCATTTTTTAGCATCTTATATTATACCGTATTTTGTCTTGAGTGTCTATTGAATAGTTTAACTACTAGATTTGCTTTATTTTTGGGTAGTAGATTCTTTAGATATTAATACTTATTTTGAACGGTGGTATCATTTAAAAATTGTACGTAGTGAGAGATAATGAACTCAGAGTAAGAGTTGTACTTTTAGAATCCTAATTATACCTGTAGTAGAATTTGGTTTGAGGGTCTGCATTAGTTGAACTGTTGGATTTGGTTTATCTTTGGATATTAGATTCTTAACATATTTACTTTTGTTTCAACGGTAAGATCCTCAAAATAATGCCCGAAGTGATAGATAATAGATAAGATGTTTGGCATGTGATTTATAAATGTGTGTGATGTGTTATTTAACATGAACATTGTTTGTGATGGTGTGATTGATGGTATGATTCAATAGTTCCCAAGGGGAAGTCATTCTAGCTGCACTTAGGAATGAAATTTAGTACCACCACTATACAACTGTTCAACCGTTAGATTTTGCTTAATCTTTTATATTAGGTTCCTAAGAGATTATTCTCTATTTTCAATGGTGGAATCATCAAAGTAATGTCCAGAGTGACATAATGGAGTTAGAATAACAGTTATTTTTTTAGCATCTTATACTATACCGTATTTTGTCTTGAGTGTCTATTGAATAGTTTAACCAATGGATTTGCTTTATTTTTGGGTAGTAGATTCTCTAGATATTAATATTTATTTTGAACGGTGAGATCATTTAAAAATTTTACATAGTGAGAGATAATGAACTCACAGTAAGAGCTGTATTTTTAGAATCCTAATTATACCTTAGTAGAATTTGGTTTGAGGGTCTGTGCGTTAGTTGAACTGTTGGATTTGGTTTATTTTTGGATATTAGATTCTTAACATATTTACTTTTGTTTCAACGGTAAGATGCTGAAAATAATGTCCGAAGTTAGAGATAATGGATTATATGTTTTCTATGAGATTTATATATGTGTGTGACGTATTATTTAACATGAATATTATTTGAGATAGTATGATTGATGATATGAGTCAACAGTTCCTAAGGAGGAGTCATTGTAGCTGCAGTTAGGAATGAAATTTAATACCACCGGTATACAATTGTTGAACCGTTAGATTTTATTTAATTTTTTATAGTAAGTTCTTAAGATGTTAGTCTCTATTTTCGATGGTGGCATCGTCAAACTAATGTCCGGAGTGCATAATGGAGTTAGAATAACAATATTTTTTTTTGCATCTTATACGATACCGTATTGTCTTGAGTGTCTATAGAATAGTTTAACCGTTGCATTCGGTTTATTTTTGGGTAGTATAGTTTTTAGATATTAATATTGATTTTCCACGGTGGGATCATCTATATAACGTATGTAGTGAGAGATAATGAACTCAGAGTAAGAACTGTATTTTTAAATCTTAGTTATACCTGTAGTAGATTTCGTTTTAAGCGTCTTTGCATTAGTTGAACTGTTGGATTTGGTTTATCTTTGGATAGTAGGTTCTTAACATATTTACTTTTGTTTCAACGGTAAGATCCTCAAAATAATGTTTGAAGTGAGAGATAATGGATTAGATGTTTGGTGTGTGATTTATTATTAATTGTGTGTGATGTGTTATTTGACATGAACATTGTTTAAGATAATGTGATTGATGATATAAGTCAATAGTTCCTAAGAGGGAGTCATTCTAGTTACAGTTAGAATGAAATTTAGTACCACCCCTATACAATTGTTCAACCGTTAGATTTTGTTTGATTTTTATAGTAAGTTCTTAAGATGTTAGTCTCTATTTTCAGTGGTGGGATCATCAAACTAATGTCTAGAGTGACATGATGGAGTTAGAATAACAATTTTTTTTTGCATCTTATCCGATACCATATTTTTTCTTGAGTGTCTGTAGAATAGTTTAACAATTGCATTTGGTTTATTTTTGGGTAGTACAGTCTTTAGATATTAATATTGATTTTCCACGGTAGAATTCGTAGTTAGAGATAATGAACTCAGAGTAAGAACTGTATTTTTAGAATCTTAATTATACCTCTAGTAGATTTTGTTTTGAGCGTCTTTGCATTAGTTGAACTATTGGATTTGGTTTATCTTTGGATAGTAGGTTCTTAACATATTTACTTTTGTTTCAACGGTAAGATCTCAAAATAATGTCCGAAGTGAGAGATAATGGATTAGATATTTGATGTGTGATTTATAATTTTGTGTGATATGTTATTTGACATGAACATTATTTGAGATAGTGTAATTTGTGATATACGTCAACAGTTCCTAAGAGGGAGGCATTCTAGCTACAGTTAGCAATGAAATTTAGTATCACCCTATACAATTGTTCAACTGTTAGATTTTCTTTAATTTTTCAAAGTAGGTTCTTAAGATCTTAGTCTCTATTTTCAATGGTGGATCATCAAACTAATGTCTGGAGTGACATAATAGAGTTAGAATAATAGTTTTTTTTAGCATATTTTACTATATCGTATTTTGTCTTGAGTGTCTGTAGAATAGTTTAACCATTGCATTTGGTTTATTTTTGGGTAGTATATTCTTTAGATATTAATTATGATTATCAACGGTGAGATCATCTAAATAACGTACATAGTGACAGATAATGAACTCAAAGAAAGAGCCGTATTTTTAGAATCTTAATTATACCAGTAGTAGATTTCATTTTGAACGTCTTTGTATTAGTTGAACTGTTGGATTTGATTTATCTTTGGATAGTAGGTTCTTAACATATTTACTTTTGTTTCAACTGTAAGATAGTCAAAACAATGTCCGTAGTGAGAGAAAATTGATTAGATGTTTGGTGTATGATTTATAAGTGTGTGTGATTTGTTATTTAACATGAACATTATTTGAGATAGTGTGATTGATGATATAGTCAACAGTCCCTACGAGAGTCATTCCAGCTGTAGTTAGGAATGAAATTTAGTACCATCGCTATACAATTGTTCAACCACTAGATTTTGTTTAATTTTTTTATATAATGTTCTTAAGAGATTAGTCTTTATTTTCAATAGTGGGATCGTCAAAATAATGTCCAGAGTGACCGAGTGGAGTTAGAATAACAGTTTTTTTTAGGATCTTTTACGATACCGTATTTTGTCTTGAGTGTGTGTAGAATAAGTTAACCGTTACAATTGGTTTAGTTTTGGGTAGTAGATTCTTTAGATATTAATATTGATTATCAACGGTGAGATCATCTAAATAACGTACGTAGTGAGAGATAATGAACTCAAAGAAAGAACTGTATTTTTAGAATTTTAATTATACTTGTAGTAGATGTCGTTTTGAGCGTCTTCGCATTTGTTGAACTGTCGGATTTGGTTTATCATTAGATAGTAGGTTCTTAATATATTTACTTTTGTTTCAACGGTAACATCCTCAAAATAATATCCGATGTGAGAGATAATCGATTTGATGTTTGGTGTGTGATTTATAAATGTGTGTGATGTATTATTTAACATAAACATTATTTGAGATAATGTGATTGGTGGTATGAGTAAACAGTTTCTAAGAAGGAGTCATTCTAGCTGCAGTTAGAAATGAAATTTACTACCACCTCTATACAATTATTCAATCGTTAGATTTTGTTTTATTTTTTATATTAGGTTCTTAAGAGATTAGTCTCTATTTTCAATGGTGCAATCGTCAAAATAATGTCCGGAGTGACATAATGGAGTTAGAATAAGAGTTATTTTTTTAGCATCTTATACTATACCGTATTTTTACTTGAGTGTCTATAAAATGGTTTAACCATTGTATTTGCTTTATTTTTTGGTAGTAGATTCTTTAGATATTAATATTTATTTTGAACGGTGGGATCATTTAAAAAACGTACATAGTGAGAGATAATGAACTGAGAGTAAGAACTGTATTTTTAGTATCTTAATTATACATGTAGTAGATTTCAGTTTGAGCGTCTTTGCATTAGTTGAACTGTTGGATTTGGTTTATCTTTGGATATTAGATTCTTAACACATTTACTTTTGTTTTAACGGTAAGATCGTGAAAATAATGTCTGAAGTGAGAGATAATGGGTTAGATGTTCAGTATGAGATTTATAAATATGTGATGCACTCTGTTGATCTCTTCAACCAAGGTTCCTTCCTCTAAGAAAATGGAGGATGGAGAGGTTAGAAATGGGAGAGAGTTGACGCCACTTTCTAGGAGAAGATGAGTAAAAAATTTTATGTTGCTTGCCACAAGGGAGAGGTCCCTTGATAAAAAGCTTTAAGGGAGAGATTCCTCAAGAGAGAGGATTCTCAATGACACTCAAGAATAAATTGCCCAAAAAGAGTCTTACTTCATTCAATCAAGTGTGATTTGTATAAGAGAAACTAGGTGTATTTATAGCCCAAAGAAGGAGCAAGGCACTTAAAACTAGGCAAAGGGGTCTGGAAAAAGATCTACACTCCTTTGGATTATTAGGCCCTTTACTCCCCTTAGCTCCCTTTCTAAGCTAATTACACCCTAAACTTTAGAAACTAGAATAAATGGCCAAAATACAAGGCCTAAAAGGGAATTAAAAGCTAATTAATATTTACAACAAGAAAACTAAGGACTATGGCGTAAAATATCTATCTCCATCATGAGCTGGGATCTTGATGAGTCTTTCCGGGCCAAGTCCTCTTCAATCCTCCTAGTCATTGCCCTAGTGAGAGGGTCCTTGGTAGGTAGGATTGCATCATCTCCTCCCCCATCGGAAGGATTTTTCCTCAAATCTGAAGGGTCGTCCTCTTCCATGTCAACACCTAAAAAGGGGGTAAGATCACAAACGTTAAAGGTGGTGCTAACTCCATAATCCTCGGAAAGGTCTAACTTATATGCATTATTATTTACCTTCTCAAGGATTTGGAAGGGACCATCTCCTCGAGGGCTAAGTTTGGACTTCCTTTTAGAAGGGAAACGATCCTTTCTTAGATGAAGCCAAACCTAATCGCCCTTTTTGAAGATGACTTCCTTCCTCCCCTTTAGATGAAGCATACCCCTTAGATTGGGTTTCAATATTAGTTTTGACCCTCTCATGTAATTTTTTGACAAAATCAACCCTAGCTTCCCCTTCTTTATGAAAAATTCGGGTGTTAGGGAGTGGCAATAAGTCTAGAGGGGTGAGAGCATTAAAACCATATACAACCTCAAAAGGGGAGTGCTTAGTGGTTCGATGAACCACCCTATTATATTCAAATTCAATGTGGGGGAGATATTCATCCGAAGACTTATGGTTGCCTTTCAAGAGTGCCATCAACATAGTGGTTAGGGATCTATTTACTACCTCAGTTTCTCCATACGTTTGAGGATGACAAATAGTAGATAATAAGAGCTTAGTTACCAGCCTTACCCAAAAAGTTTTCCAAAAATGGTCAAGGAACTTAGCATCCCTATCAGAGACTATGGTTGAGGGTATTTTGTGCAAGCAGACAACCTCACAAAAGAAAAGCCTTGCGATGTGACTTGTGTCATCCACTTTGTGGCAGGGAATGAAATGTGCCATTTTACTAAAGCGGTTCACTACCACATTGGGTTCTTAGGAGCCCAAGGATAAAATTCATGCTAATATCTACCCAAGGTGTAGAAGGAGTGGGTAAAGGTGTGTAAAGTCCATGAGGCATTACTCGGGACTTAGCTTGTAAATAAGCTATGCATCACAAGCAATGTCTTTGGACATCTTTTTTCATATGGGGCCAAAAGAATTTTTCTTTTAAAAGCATTAAGGTTTTATCAATTCCAAAATGCGCCATGAGCCCACCTTCATGGCTCTCTTTTGTCAGCAATTTCCTAATAGATCCTTGGAGTACACAAAGTTTTCCCTCTTTGAATAAGTACCTCTCACACAGGTAGAAGCCATCTTTGGCTTTGGAAGATGAGGCAATATAAATTGTTCCAAAGTCTTGGACAGAAGGATACATTTCCTTTATGTCATCAAATCCCAAAATTTGAGCACTAAGGGTGGCAAGGAGAGAATCCCTCCTTGAAAGAGCATTGGCCACTACATTTGTTTTTCCTTTTTTATATTTGATGACATAAGGAAAAGTTTCAAGAAATTCAACCCATTTGGCATGCCTCTTGTTCAACTTTCCTTGCCCCCTTAAATACTTAAGTGACTCATGGTCACTATGAATGACAAATTCCTTGGAAACAAGGTAATGTTCCCAAAGTTTGGAGGGCACAGATCAAAGCATAAAACTCCTTCTCGTCGGTGGGGTAGTTGAGGTGGGCACCATTGAGTTTTTCACTAAAATAAGCAATGGGGTGCCCTCCTTGCAACAACATAGCTCTTACGTTACTCCTGATGCATCACATTCTAGCTCAAAAGTTTTTGAAAAGTCGGGAAGGGCTAGAATGGGTGCATTAGTGAGTTTATCCTTGAGCAGTTGAAAAGCTTTTTCTTGTTTTTCACCCCACAAGAAAGGAACTTCCTTCTTCACTAAGTCATTGAGTGGTGAAGCTAGTGTGGAGAAGTTAGGCACAAAGCGCCTATAAAATCCCGCGAGACCATGAAAGCTCTTGATCTCAGTCACACTAGTAGGGGTGGGCCACTCTTGAATGGCCTTGATTTTTTGGGGGTCCACTTAGACCCCTTGGGCACTAATGACAAAGCCCAAGAAAGCTACACTAGGAACACAAAAAGTGCATTTTTCTAAGTTCACAAAAAGTTTATTTATTCTAAGGACAGATAAGACTTCCCTAAGGTGTCCTATATGTTCTTCTAAAGACCTACTATAGACTAAAATATCATCAAAATAAACAACTACAAACCTACCAATGCAATCCCTAAGTACATGATTCATGAGGCGCATGAAAGTGCTTGGAGCATTGGTGAGCCCAAAAGGCATCACGAACCATTCATAAAGACTGAATTTTGTCTTAAAAGCAGTTTTCCATTCATCTCCTTCTTTGATTCTTATTTGATGGTAACGACTTCTAAGACCAATTTTTGAAAATATTTTGGCTCCATGCAATTCATCGAGCATATCATCAAGCCTAGGGATTGGGTGCCTATACTTAATAGTGATGTTGTTGATGGCACGACAGTCCATACACATCTGTCATTTCCTATCCTTTTTTAGCACCATCAAAACAGGGACCGCACAAGGGATAAGGCTCTTTTGAACCCAACCCTTCTCCAACAAGTCTTGAACTTGAAACTCAATCTCTTTGGTCTCTATGGGGTTTGTCCTATACACGGGCTTATTGGGCAGACTTGCGCCAGGAACAAGGTCAATTTGGTGTTCTATTCCCCTTAGAGGTGGTAATCCCCTTGGAACCTCATGAGGGAAAAGATCATTAAATTCTTTTAAAAGATTTTGAACCCCTTTTGGAAGAGACTCAACTTCATGACTTGTAGCAGTGCCAGAAGGTACCTCTTTACGAAGAAGGAGATAAAAAGGTCGATCAAGCAAGAGAGCTTCTTTAATATCCATTTTTGTTGCAAAATGACTATCTTTCTTAATTACCTCTTTGGAAGGGGTACCTCCTTCCAACTCTCCCTCTTTACCCCTTTCAAGCTTTACCGGGGCAAGCTTTTTTTTTTTTTTTACTTCAAACTTTTTTTTTCCTCATCTTTTTTATCTTTCATGATGAGTTGATCCTCAGCCACTTGTGAAGGTGTGAGAGGAGTCAACTTTATTCTTTTGCCCTTATGAATGAGGATTATCTCATTAGAGTAGCCATGGTGCATGACTTGTTTGTCAAACTGCCAAGACCTCCTAACAAGATATGGCCAACCTCCATTGGAGCTATATCACATAAGATCTCATCTTGATACTTTCCAATGGAGAATGGCACTTTCACTTGTTGGTTTACAACCATTTCCCCTTCCTCATTAAGCCATTGGAGCTTGTAAGGTATAGGATGAGGAATTGGTTGTAAGGCTAGATTCTCTACCAACCTTGAGCTACAACAATTGCAGCAAGATCCACTATCCACAATGAGAGAACAAGTTTTGTCTAAAACTTTACAACGTGTATGAAAAATGTTTTCTCTTTGGGAGTGGTTAAGCTCAAGGGGTTGGCTTACAAGAAGGCGCCTAACCATTAAGAGGTCTCCATCACAAGGGTTTTCAACAATGTCATGCTCATGATGCTCATGACCCCCTTCTTCCTCACTCTCATTAGAGGAGGAAGATCAGCTACTCTCACCAAAAATCTCTTGGCCCCTCATGATCATGGTTTTCTTATTGGGGCACTGAGAGGCAATATGGTCTCTCCCAAAACAAATTGAGGTGTACTAAATATAATTTGTTCTCTTTTCACTTGTTTTCTTTTTTCTTTAATTACTTTTACTAACTCTTTTTTTTCGCATGATTTGTCTTCTACCTTATATATATATATATATATATATATATATATATATATATTTCCTCTTCTTTTTTTTTTTGTTTTGCTACATCTCTTCAAAAATTTTATAAAAATTAAAAAGAAAATAAGGAATGTAAGAGAGAGATTCGCTTGAAATAAAATGAAGAATTCAGCCAACAAAATTTAATAATAAAGGTGCAAATCAAGGAAAATAAAGCAACCTAACATGCACTAGATTTTAGGGTGTGTTAAGCAAGCTTTAATGAGACTTTTAGGGGGTCTAGGCAAGCTTGATTTCTCAAGTGTTTATGCTCAAAACTCATGCCTATTTTGATCTCAACAACAGCCAAAACAATTGACCCAAAAGAATTAATGCAATGCTAAGCTACTAAAATGAACAAGAATTATAGGAAGAAATTAAGCACAATTTTGAAATTTTTTTTTTGAGATCATGCTAGAACTAATAGAATGTAGACTTCTTAGAAGACTTACTCAAGAGGATGAACCTCTTTGATGCTTAATTTCAAGAAGTAACACACTTGGGTGGCTTCTTTCACAAAGGTTGTGAAATCATTAACATAAGTTTTCTTAGGAAAATCACAAGAGGAAGAAGAAGGAAATAAAATGGCAAGAAAAGGAATCCTAAAGCATGACAAAGTGATTAAATGAAAGAACAAGAAATTGAACCAAAGAAATAAAAGTGCAAGGAATTAAAATACAAGAAATAAATCTACTACTAACAAGACATGAAAGGAGAATAAAATTACAATAAAGGAACAAGAATTAAAGAAAAAAACTGTAGAAAAATGGATCAGACAAACGCATGAAACTTAAAGAAAAGGAGGAGGAAATGAACCTTCATGAAGATGGCTCTTGATACCAAATGATGCACTCCCTTGATCTCTTCAACCAAGGTTTCTTCCTCTAAGAAAATGGAGGATGGAGAGGTTAGAAAGGGAGAAGGTTGATGCCACTTTCAAGGAGAAAGATGAGTTAAAAATTTTATGTTGCTTGCCACAAGGGAGAGGTCCCTTGATAAAAGCTTTAAGGGAGAGATTCCTCAAGAGAGAGGATTCTCAATGACACTCAAGAATAAATGGCTCAAAAAGAGTCTTACTTCATTCAATCAAGTATGATTTGTACAAGAGAGACTAGGTGTATTTATAGCTCAAAGAGGGAGCTAGGCACTCAAAACTAGGCAATGTGGAACTTGGGCCTAATTAGGATTAGGAGCATTAATCCCTCTTAGGCCCACTAAAAGTGGTGCCTAGCCTTAAGCTAGGGAGTGTCATGGCCTAATCAAAGGGGTGTGGAAAGAGATCCACACTCTTTTGGGTTATTAGGCCTTTTACTCCCCTCACCTCCCTTCCTAATCTAATTACACCCTAAACTCTAGAAACTAGAATAAATGACCAAAATATAAGGCCTAAAGGGGAATTAAAAGCTAATTAATATTTACAAGAGGAAAACTAAGGACTATGGCCTAAAATATCTATCGCCATCATGAGCTGGGGTCTTGATCAGTCTTTTCGGGCCAGGTCCTCTTCAATCCTCCTAGCCATTATGCTAGTTAAAGGGCCCTTGGTAGGTAGAATTGCGTCAATATATGTGATGTATTATTTAAGATGAATATTATTTGAGATAGTGTGATTGATGATATGAGTCAACAGTTCCTAAGGGGGAGTCATTCAATGGTGGGATCGTCAAACTAATATCTGGAGTGACATAATGGAGTTAAAATAACAGTTTTTTTAGCATCTTATACGATACCGTATTTTCTCTTGAGTGTTTGTAGAATAGTTTAACTGTTTTATTTGGTTTATTTTTGGGTAGTAGATTCATTAGATATTAATATTTATTTTCAATGGTTCGATCATCTAAATAACGTACGTAGTGAGAGATAACGAACTCAGAATAAGAATAGTATTTTTAGAGTCTTAATTATACCTGTAGTAGATTTCATTTTGAGCATCTTTGCATTATTTGAACTGTTGGATTTTGATGAGAATGCACCTAAAAACAAAGACAACAAGGTGCTTGAAGGACTTGGGGCTCCTATGACAAGAGCAAGAGCTAGGAAAGTAAAAGAGGCTTTACAAGGAGTGGTAGCAAGTATTCTGGAGGCTGCACCTAAAGTGAAGGACATAGAGCCAAAATTAATTCAGTGCGTGGTCTTAATGGAAAGGTAGTTTGTCACAAATAAAAGTCAAGAATTTAGATGATCAGACTTGTGGATAATGGCTGAATTATTATGCAAATAAAAGCCTTTTTTTTATTTATTGGCTGAGTTTAATTAACATTATTAATGCAACCCGTTAATTACAATTATTGGGCTGAGTGTTATTTAATTTTGGGTAGTTACATTTCTAGTTTTAAGTGTAATAATTTGGTTTAATTAGGAGAATTTCTGTGTAACTTTCATTTAATTGGAAAAGCCTTTTTTATAGGTTGTGCATGATTCTTAAGGAATAGAATCAGACTTTTATTTTTCAATTGGCCAAGTTCTGTGAGAGCTTTCTCCTCGGTTCTTAGTAATCCAAGAATTA
The DNA here is from genome assembly GCA_037954015.1 of Psophocarpus tetragonolobus. NCBI lineage: Eukaryota > Viridiplantae > Streptophyta > Magnoliopsida > Fabales > Fabaceae > Psophocarpus > Psophocarpus tetragonolobus. The sequence goes on along the minus strand of CM075691.1, from coordinate 36,354,243 downwards.
GAGAATTATCAAAGGTTAACCACCCTTTGTGTGTGCAATCTCTGGGCTTATCTTCCATCCTTGGAAGTGTGACGCCTTTCACCAATATTCGTCCCTTTCTTTCTCAATTCTCACGCCTAAACTGAACTAATCTGGAAATTCCATTCTACTTTTTCTCATCCAATCTGCACCTATTCAGTTCAATTGTTCTTGCTGCATTTTGTTTTATTATTGCTTCATTTTTTTTATTTTGTTTCAATTCTGCATTTTATGTGCTTAATTCCATAATCTTCTTATCTAATTTTGTTAAGAGTCAAAAAGCCTATTTCCTAGGGATCCTAATGATTCTGAACAAGCTAAGGGGAATCATATCATTTGGTATCAGAGCTTTGGTTCTAGGAATTGCAAGGCTACACTTTGTGGTAATATCCTTCCTTAATTCTTATAACACATGATAGTACCTTATTTGTCTTCTTTGGCTTCACTATTGCAAAAGTTAGGCCTTTGTGAATTCTGAAAACGAAAAAAAAAGAGAAAAAAAAAAGAATTTTGAAAGTTTGAAAAAGAAAGAATATATATATATATATATATATATATATATATATATATAAAAGTGAAAGAAAGCATGCAAAATGAATTAAAATTATATTGGCTGAATGGTTCAAGCTATTAGAAATTTTTAATCTCGTTCTTAAGGTAATATTGTCATTGGTTGAAGGAAGAATTGCTGCAATTTTCAAACCCTGAAACTTCTTAGTTTTTTTTCTCTCTACACCTTGTTTATTTGATTTCAAGTCAAAATCCTTTCCTTTGTTGCATCCAAATTCTGAGTTTGTTTGTAACTTTGTTGGATCAATTTTGTGCAAATACATAGTGTCTTTGTGGCTGCATATTGTGTTTAATTGTGCACCCAACTTTGGTATAATTTTGCTGCATCTATCAGTTTTGTTTTTGAGCCATTTCATTTCCTTGTTGTGTCAAAAAAAAATCTGCTTGTTGTCCTAGTATTTGATTCTTTCTTTTTGGCATCAATTGAGTCATTTTTGTTAGCTTTTCTCGTGTTTAAATTTGCTGCACACAGATTGGTGAATTTCTTTGTGTTTTCTCTTCTTGGCTTGATAAGAACTCAAGGAGAAATATAGAGGGGAAAAAGGCAAGAGTGTTCATTACAGTAAAAGCCTAATTGTCTGCAAACACTTGAGTGGGTAAGGTTTCTCAAACAGAAAATATATTGCTTTCTTATTACCTTTGATTTGTTTGTTGCCAATGGCAAAAAGAAACCCCAACAATGAAATTCAGTTGCAAATCATAGCCCTTACTCAACACTTGGAAAGGTTGATGAAGCAACAATAAGATGAATTCCATGAGAGGTTGCACCAATTGGAGAATAGAACCCAACAAGAAGGAGGAGGAAGGCCAAATAGAAATGAAGGAAGAATAGAAGGAGTGAAGTTGAATGTGCCCCTTTTAAGGGTAGGAGTGATCCTGAGGCATACTTGGAGTGGGAGTTAAAAATTGAGCATGTGTTCTCTTGCAACAATTATAGTGAGGAGTAAAAGGTGAGACTTGCAGCTGCTGAATTTTCTAATTATGCACTCATTTGGTGGAATAAGTTGCAAAAGGAGAGGATTAGAGATGAAGAGCCTAGGGTGGACACTTGGGCTGAAATGAAAAGGATCATGAGGAGGCGGTATATACCTTCTAGCTTCCATAGAGATATAAAATTAAAACTTCAGAAATTGTCTCAAGGAAGCAAGGGAATGGAAGAGTATTATAAGGAGATGGAGATGCTAATCATTCAAGCCCAAATTGAAGAAGATCCTGAGCTAACTATGGCTCGCTTCATTAGTGGTTTAAATCATGACATTAGAGATGTTGTTGAGTTGCAGGAGTTTTTGGAGATGGAGGACCTTTTACATAAGGCTATTCAAGTTGAACAGCAAATAAAATGAAAGAGTACAACAAGAAGAAGTTCTATCAGGTATAATCCTTCAAATTGGAAGGATAAAGTTAAGAAAGAGGGTGCTGCCTCCTCAAGCAATGCAGCACTTTCTAACCATGGAAAAGCACCTCAAAAGCAGCATGAACATCCTCCTAAAAAGACTAGAGAAGTGAATTGTTTCAAGTGCTTGGGCATGGGTCATTATGCCTATGAGTGTCCCACAAAGAAGATTATTCTTCTCAAAGATAATGGGGAATACACAAGCCAATCAGAAGCTAGTGGTGGAGAAGAAGAGGAGAGTGATAGAGAATTGAAGGCTAAGGAAGGAGAGTTGTATATAATTAGGAAGATGCTTGGAAGTCACATAAAAGCCATGGATGCATCCCAAAGGGAGATCATTTTCCATACAAGATGTTCAATCAATAGGAAAATATGTTTGGTGATTATTGATGGAGGGAGCTGCACAAATGTGGTGACTGCAAGATTAGTGTCAAAACAGGGTTTGGACACTAAACCACATCCTAGGCCATACAAGCTTCAATGGCTTAGTGAAGGAGAAGAAGTAGAAGTAAAACAACAAGCTGAAGTGACTTTTTCCATTGGAAAGTACCAAGACAAAATATTGTGAGATGTAGTTCCAATGGAGGTCAGCCATGTTCTTTTAGGGAGGCCGTGGCAGTATGACACTAAAGCTGTCCTGATGCATTCTCCCCAAGCAAGGGCCCTATCACTAGGGTCATGGCTAGAAGAATAGAAGAAGACATGGCTAGAGTAGAGGGAGGAAGATCTCACCTCCATATGACCATCAAGTTATGCAAGTCATGACTTATTTACTTGTAATTTTTATTTTAGGAACCTAGGATTTTATTTTGGACATGTATTAGTCCATTTAATTTTCTAGGAGGTGTCTTAGTAATAAGAAGGGGTAAGATTAGCTTTTGGGCCTTTATTTAGGAAATAAGGGGGTAGTTTGATAACTACACCCTCTTTTGCTAAATAAAACCCAAAACTAATAAAGGAGTAATCTTGGCCCTTGGATGAGGTAGCTTGGGCACCAATTCTCATCGAAAGGAGGGTATTGATTGGACTTTGGGCTTCAATCCTCCTCCCTTGGATGACTCCTTTTAATCCTAGCCCTTCATTTCCTTCATGACTTGTCCAAGAGGTTAGCTCCCTCTATAAAAAGGTGCTCCTTCACACTCTTGTATTTTTTACACTTGATTGAATGGGAAAACCTTGAGTTGGCCAAAATTCTCTTAGTGTCCACCCTTCTCTCTTTGAGAATTCCTTAGGTTTTTATCAAGGGTTCCATCCCTTGTGGCAAACTTTCCCTCTTAGGCTTATCTTACCTTAAGTGGCGCCTAAAACCACCTCACTTCTTACCTCTCCACAAACCATTTCACCAAAGAAGAAAACCTCTAGAAAAAGATCAAGGGAGGCATGCATCATTTGGTATCTAGAGCATTGGTTCTAGAGGTCTAAACTCTCTTCCTATCTCATTTATTTTTTCTTTCCGTTTTCCTATTTTATTTTATCTTTAATTTCCGCAATTTTTTCTAGCTTTCCATTATTGTTTATCATTTCCATTTATGTCTTGAGTTTATTGTTTTGAGTTATAGTTTATTTGCACCATTTATTTTTTGCTTGATGCAATTTATATTGTTCTTTTCTTTGCATCTACGTCTCTCCCATATTCATTAATTTCCGCTTAAGCTTTGAGTTGGGTTCTTTCTTGCTTGAATTTTGGTTTTGAGAATTTCTTGCTAAAAATCCATGCCGTTGTGGTGAATTCCACAACCTTGTGGTCAATAAATTTAGACCAAATTCTTGTGTTTCCTTGCACCTAGTTGCCTTGTTTTTGCTTTATTTTTAGCTTTTATTTTTCACTTTTATATTGTTGTGTAGTTGTCTATAAGTCATGTTTATAGTTTCCCATTTTGTCTATTAATTCCTTTTAAGTTTAGCCTCTTTTGTTTTTACAAAAAAAGAAATTTGAAACTTCTTAAATTGAGCAACATAGAGGGTCATACCTCATGTCTAAGTCTCTTTAGAAGTTCATGTGCTTTTAGTTTCAAGCATATTCTTAAAAAAAAAATTCAAAAATAGTTCCTCAATTTCCTTTGTCTTTATTTCCCTTATACGTATAATTTGTAGCTCATTTGTGTGGTAAAGGTAGTTCTTGTTTGTGGGTGCTTTCACTTAAGCTATAAGTTTGGTATTTGTGTTCAACAAATTACTAAAAACTTAACAAAGCTTGAGTCCAGTAGCACACCAAACTACTAAACCATTAACACATCTATAGCTACTTTGCATTTTGAAGTCATTTCTAGTAGTACCTAAATTGTTGCTTTTAATTTTCTTTATTGTTCCAAGCGCATAACTCTTTTTTATCAAGCACTAAATTCACAATCAATTTAGGTGCATTTAGTAAATATTAAAAAAAAAACAAGAAAACAAAGTCTAAAATAAAATACAAAAAAAACAACGAAGGATTCAAAAAAAAAAAAAAAAAGAGAACAAACAAAAGAAAAGAAAGTTTGAAAAAAATTCATTTGATGTACCTAACCTAAAATTAGCAAGTGCTTCAACTTTGAACTTGGAACCTTAAAAGAAATTTTATTACTTTTGGTACACTAGAACTTGATATTTGTGTTCTTCTACTCTTTAATCTAGTGTCATTCTTAGGTATTCCATTGTGTGCTCTCTTTCTTTTGTTTACCTTTTAGTTGTTGCTTGTCTTTTAAATCATCTTTCTAGTTTGTCTTATATACTCTTACCATTTGGTTAAGTGTCCTTTTGATTGTGTTATCTTTTATTGCTTTTTGAGTTTCTATTCGCACCTCCCCTTGCTACTTTTGGTTTCTTTGGTTTGTGTGTTAGTGTCACTTTTGGGAGAAAGCTTGAAAAAGGAGCTTACCACAAGGGTAGCATATTTTGGAAGGTTGGACTAAGAGCCTAAGGGATCACCTCAAAAGGAAATACACCTAGCCGTGAGGACTTTGATTTGAGGGAGCATTTGGAGAATCATTTTTTGAAGACTTTACTTTTTCTTTAATTTGGGTATTAATTTTGTAGTTGGGAGTTTGAGTGCCCTTAAGGCCCTCCCTTTGGTTGTAATAAAATTTAATCAATTTTTTAGTTTCTCGAAAATTAGGTGAAGAAGGAAGAAGTGGTGCACTTCCTTCAACACCTTAGGAGCTCGCTTTAGATCCCTTCTCTTTTGAATTTTTGCTTTAAAATTCTTGCTTTATTTTTCTTATTCAAAGCGCTTAGAAGGCTAAAGAGTTCCAAAGACTCATCAAGCCATTTTAGGCAAGAAAACACAAAAAGAGAGGAGTGTTTGTTTGTGAAAATTTTTTAGCCACCTTTTTCCTCTTAGAAATTCAAGCACAATGACATCACACACCCACTCTAGTGCTCATAGTTATTCATCAAACAAGAGTGTAAACCAAAGAAATATTTCTAAAGATTACACTCTAGAAAACTTAAACATGGACTTTAGGGAGTGGATGGCAAAAGAACAAGAGAGAAGAGAAGAAAAAAGGAGAGAAAAAGAGTCCAAGGAGAAAAGAAAAATAAAATAAATAGAGGAAGAAAAGAGAGAAAAAAGAGAGAAGGAAGAGAGAAGAATAAGAGAAAGGAGAGAAGATGAAGAAAGGAGAGAAAGAAAAGAAAGAGAAAGAAGAAAAGAGAAAGAAGAAGAAAAAAGAAAGCATGGGAATGGTGAGAATTACAAAATGAAAGGGATAGTCTTAGGTTCCCCATCTAGACATACCCATAGGAGTGAAAGTGAGGAAGAATACTACAATCATCCTAGGAGAAACTCCCATTCATCCATGCATAATAATGGGGCCCCTCCAAGGGAGCCCAAAATTGATCTCCCCCCATTTCATGGGAGGGAAGATGTGGAAGCCTACCTTGATTGGGAAATCAAGGTAGAACAACTCTTCACTTGCCATGAGGTAAGAGAAGAAAGAAAGGTTCCAATGGCAACCCTTAGCTTCCAAGGGCATGCCATGCATTGGTGGGTTGGGTTAACCAATGAGAGAATCCGCACCAATATGCCTTCCATAAGATATTGGAATTATCTTAGAAGTGCTCTAAGAAGAAGGCATATTCCCTCTTGGTATGAAAAAGATCTTTTGGATAGACTCCAAAGGCTAAGGCAAACCAACCTTAGTATAGAAGAGTATAGACAAAAGATGGAACTTCTTATCTTGAGGGCGGGTATCATTGAGGAACCCAAGGCCACTATGGCAAGGTTTTTGTGTGGGTTGAGCCCCGAAATTCGTGATAAGGTGGAGCTCTTCTCATACAATTCCCTTGATGAGTTAGTTCAACTTTGCATCAAGGTGGAAAATCAACTTAGAAGGAAAACTTTTAAAAAGGATAACCCACCTTATGTAAAGAGGGACCAACCTACGGGGAACTCTTTCAAGAGTTACCCCAAAGAGGAACATCCCAAGCACTTCAAAGAGCATAAAACATCACATATAGAGAGAAAAACCCCTACTACTAACTCTCACGAGAAAGTTAGTAGTATCAAATGCTTTAAATGTCTTGGGAGAGGCCACATTGCCTCTCAATGCCCTACTAAGAGAAACATCATCATGAGGGCCCAAGATGTTTATAGTAGTGAGTCTAGCTCACACTCCTCTAGTGAGAGCGAAGGAGAAGGGGTTCATGCATACCAATTTGATTGTGATGAAATCGCTTATGCATGTGAGGGAGACCTCTTAATGATAAGAAGACTTCTTGGAAGCCAACTTTTGAAAGTGTCCTCATCTCAAAGGGAGAACATATTCCACACTCGCTGTAAGGTGAATGAAAAAATATGTTCTCTCATTGTGGATAGTGGGTCATGCTACAATTGTTGTAGCTCAAGGTTGGTGGAAAAGCTAGCCTTGACCCCACTTCCCCACCCTAAGCCTTACAAGCTTCAATGGCTCAATGAGCAAAGGGAAATGGAGGTCAATGAGCAAGTCAAGGTTCCAATTTCCATTGGGTCTTATAAAGATGAGATCCTGTGTGACATAGTCCCAATGGAAGCTGGCCATATCTTGCTAGGAAGACCATGGCAATTTGATAAGAAAGCCATACACCATGGTCATTCCAATAACATCATCCTCACTCATAAGGATAAGCGCATTAAGTTGTGTCCTCTAACACCTTCACAAGTGGCGGAGGACCAACTCATCATGAAACATAAGAGAGATGAGGAGAAAAAAAAAGCAAAGCTTTACCCCTAAAGCTTGAAAGGGGTAAAGAGGTTAAGTTGGAAGTTGGTGCCCCTTCCAAGAAAGTCATTAGTAAAGGGAGTTTATTTGCGACAAAATTGGAATTAAAGGAAGCCCCCTTAACTAACAGACCTTTCTATCTCCTCCTTTGCAAAGAGGCATCCCCCATTTCTTCCCCCTCCACTTTTTTCCCTTCTAGTTCTAGCACTGCCATAGAACTTGGACCTGAGAACCTACCTCAAGAGGTTCAAGAGCTTTTAAAGGAGTTTGGTGATATATTCCCTAATGAAGTTCCCAAAGGACTTCCTCCAATTAGGGGTATAGAACACCAAATAAACTTGGTACCTGGGGCTAGCCTGCCTAATAGGCCTGCTTATAGGACTAATCCCATGGAGACCAAGGAGATTGAATCTCAAGTCCAAGAACTATTGGAGAAGGGTTGGGTTCAAGAGAGCCTAAGCCCTTGTACTGTGCCAGTTTTGTTGGTGCCTAAGAAGAATGGCCAATGGAGGATGTGCATTGATTGTCGAGCAATCAATAACATCACCATCAAATATAGGCACCCTATCCCTAGGCTTGATGACATGCTTGATGAATTGCATGGGGCCCAATTATTTTCAAAAATTGATCTTAAGAGTGGTTATCACCAAATCCGCATCAAGGAAGGTGACGAGTGGAAAACCGCTTTTAAGACCAAGTTTGGGCTGTATGAGTGGTTGGTAATGCCCTTTGGGCTTACCAATGCCCCAAGCACCTTTATGAGGCTTATGAATCATGTCCTTAGGGATTGCTTAGGAAAATTTTGTGTTGTTTATTTTGATGACATCTTAGTGTATAGCAAGAGCCTAGATGAACATGTAGGCCATCTTAGGCGCGTCTTTTGCATTCTTAGGTCACACCAACTCTATGGAAATCTTGAAAAATGTAATTTTTGTGTGGAGATTGTGGTGTTCTTAGGTTTTATAGTTAATAAAAATGGGGTTCAAGTAGACCCCGACAAAATCAAAGTCATCCAAGAATGGCCCACCCCAAAAAGTGTGACTGAGATCAAGAGTTTTCATGGTCTCGCGAGCTTTTACAGGCGCTTTGTGCCTAACTTCTCCACACTTTTCTCACCAATCAATGATTTGGTGAAGAAGGATACTCCTTTCCTTTGGGGTGAAAAACAACAAAAAGCCTTTGAACTTATCAAAGAGAAACTGACCCATGCACCAGTTTTAGCTCTTCCTGACTTTTCTAAAACTTTTGAGCTAGAGTGTGATGCATCGGGAGTGGGTGTGGGAGCTGTGTTGTTACAAGGTGGTCATCCCGTGGCTTATTTTAGTGAAAAACTAAATGGAGCCGCCTTAAACTACCCCACCTATGATAAAGAGTTTTACTCTTTGATAAGGGTCCTTCAAACTTGGGAACATTATCTTGTACCCAAGGAGTTCATCATTCATAGTGACCATGAGTCACTTAAGTATTTGAAGGGTCAAGGCAAGCTTAATAAAAGGCATGCTAAATGGGTAGAATTTCTTGAGACTTTCCCTTATATCATCAAATACAAGAAAGGAAAACATAATGTGGTGGCTGATGCTTTGTCTCGTAGACATACCCTTTACACCACCTTAAGTGCAAAGATTCTTGGATTTGATAATATTAGAGAAATGTATCTTTCTGATAAGGATTTTGGATCCATTTATTCTGCCTCTACATTTGCATGTAAAACCCAAAATAGGTTCTTTGTGAGTGAGGGGTACCTTTTCAAAGGTAGCAGACTTTGTGTACCCCAAGGATCTATGAGAAATCTGTTGACAAAAGAGAGCCATGAGGGTGGGCTCATGGGGCATTTTGGAATTAACAAAACTCTTCTGCTTTTACAAGAAAAATTCTTTTGGCCCCATATGAAGAAAGACGTCTATAGACATTGTCGTAGATGCATTGCTTGCTTGCAAGCTAAGTCTAAGACAATGGCTCATGGATTGTACACACCCTTACATGCTCCTTCTGCACCTTGGCTGGATATTAGTATGGATTTCATCCTTGGCCTGCCTCGAACCCAACGAGGTGCAGACTCTATCTTTGTAGTGGTAGATAGATTTTCAAAAATGGCTCACTTTATACCATGCCACAAGATAGATGATGCGAGCAACATTGCGAGACTTTTCTTTAAAGAAGTTGTCCGTTTACATGGAATTCCCCAATCCATAGTCTCTGATAGAGATGTGAAGTTCCTTAGCCACTTTTGGAAAACATTGTGGGCAAGGCTAGGAACTAAACTCTTATTTTCTACCACATGTCACCCCCAAACTGATGGGTAGACTGAGGTAGTAAATAGATCTCTATCTACTATGCTTAGGACACTTCTTCGAGGAAATCACAAGTCTTGGGATGAATACCTACCCCATATTGAGTTTGCATACAACCGGGTGGTTCAAAGGACCACCAAGCATTCTCCCTTTGAAGTTGTTTATGGCTTCAACCCCCTTACTCCTCTTGATATCTTGCCCTTACCCTTCCCTTCTTCTGTTCACAATGAAGGAATAGTAAAAGCGGATTTTGTTAAAAAATTACATGAAAGGGTAAAGGCCAACATTGAACATCATTCAAAGGAGTATGCTAGTAAAGCCAATAGGGGCAGGAAAGAAATTATCTTCAATGAAGGGGATTGGGTATGGCTTCATTTGAGGAAGGATCGCTTCCCTACTCAAAGGAAGTCCAAGCTTAGCCCCCGAGGAGATGGTCCCTTTCAAGTCCTCAAGAGAGTGAACAACAATGCATACATATTAGATCTCCCTGAGGACTATGGTGTCAGTACTACCTTTAATGTTTGTGATTTGATCCCTTTTGTAGGTACTGATGAAGAAGAGGAGGACCTATCAGATTTGAGGTCAAATCCTTCCCAAGGGGGAGGGGATGATGCATTCTCCCCAAGCAAGGGCCCTATCACTAGGGCCATGGCTGGAAGAATAGAAGAAGACATGGCTAGAGTAGAGGGAGGAAGATCTCACCTTCATATGACCATCAAGTTATGCAAGCCATGACTTATTTACTTGTAATTTTTATTTTAGGAACCTAGGATTTTATTTTGGACATGTATTAGTCCATTTAATTTTCTAGGAGGTGTCTTAGTAATAAGAAGGAGTAAGATTAGCTTTTGGGCCTTTATTTAGGAAATAAGGGGGTAGTTTGATAACTACACCCTCTTTTGCTAAATAAAATCCAAAACTAATAAAGGAGTAATCTTGGCCCTTGGATGAGGTAGCTTGGGCATCAATTCTCATCTAAAGGAGGGTATTGATTGGACTTTGGGCTTCAATCCTCCTCCCTTGGATGACTCCTTTTAATCCTAGCCCTTCATTTCCTTCATGACTTGTCCAAGAGGTTAGCTCCCTCTATAAAAAGGTGCTCCTTCACACTCTTGTATTTTTTACACTTGATTGAATGGAAAAACCTTGAGTTGGCCAAAATTCTCTTAGTGTCCACCCTTATCTCTTTGAGAATTCCTTAGGTTTTTATCAAGGGTTCCATCCCTTGTGGCAAACTTTTCCTCTTAGGCTTATCTTACCTTAAGTGGCGCCTAAAACCACCTCACTTCTTACCTCTCCACAAACCATTTCACCAAAGAAGAAAACCTCTAGAAAAAGATCAAGGGAGGCATGCATCATGTCCATGATGGCTTTACTAATAAAATTTCCTTTGTGTATCATGATAAGAAAGTTGTACTAAAGCCTTTGAGTCCTAGAGAGGTATGTGAGGATCAAATTAAAATGAGAGAAAAGATTTCTCTTGAGAGAAAAGAAAAGCAAACAACGAGTGAAACACTTGAGAGGAAAACGAGTGAAACACTTGAGAAGAAAAAGAGTGAAGCCCTTGAGGGAAAACACAATTGTTTATCAAAAAAGATGGAAGTTGAGAGGCTGCTTTGTGCAAGACAACCCCTATATTTGTTGTATTGTACAAGTTAGATTTTGCATGCTAACCCATTTGAAAACTTTGAACTACCTTCTTGTGTTAAACCTCTTTTGAAGAATTTCGAAGATGTTTTTCCAGCAAGTGTACCTAGTGGATTGCCACCTTTGAGGGTAATTGAGCATCACATTGATCTCATTCTAGGAGCATAATTACCTAATCGGCCAACATACAGGAGCAACCCACAAGAAACTAAGGAGATTGAAAGGCAAGTGGTTGAACTCATGAGCAAAGGTTGGGTGAGAGATAGTATGAGTCTGTGTGTTGTATCAGTGATTCTAGTGCCCAAAAAGGATGGTTCATGGAGGATGTGTTCTGATTGTAGAGCCATAAACAACATCACCATCAAGTATAGGCATCCTATTCCCAGGTTAGATGATCTTCTTGATGAATTGTATGGTGCATTTGTGTTCTCAAAAATTGACTTGAAAAGTGGCGATAATCATATTTGGATTAGAGAAGGTGATGAATGGAAAACTGCATTTAAAACAAAATATGGTTTGTATGAGTGGATGGTTATGCCATTTGGTTTGACTAATACACCTAGTACTTTCATGAGATTGATGAACCATGTTTTAAGAGAGTTTATAGGCAAGTTTGTTGTGGTGTACTTTGATGATATTCTTATCTATAGCACTAGTCTTGATTTGCATGTTGAGCATTTGCAATCTGTTTTGGATATGCTTAGAAAAGAACAATTGTATTCCAATTTGGAAAAATGCACCTTTTGTATTGATCATGTGGTATTTCTTGGATTTGTTATTAGTGCTAAGGAGTACAAGTAGATGAGGGAAAGGTTAAGGCCGTCCAAGAATGGCTGACACCTAAGTGTGTGAGTGAGGTGAGGGGATTTCATGGTTTAGCTAGTTTCTATAGGAGGTTTGTTAAGGACTTTAGTACCTTGGCTGCACCTCTTAATGAGATAGTTAAAAAACATGTTGGGTTTAAATGGGGTAAGGAACAAGAAAAAGAATTTGCTGCACTTAAGCATGAATTAACCAATGCTCCCATTCTTGCATTACCAAATTTTGCAAAATCTTTTGAAATTGAATGTGATGCATCTGATGTGGGTATTGGGGTTGTCTTGATGCAAGAAGGACATCCGATTGCTTATTTTAGTGAGAAGTTGAATGGGGCTACCCTAAACTATCCCACTTATGATAAGGAATTGTATGCCTCGGTAGGAGCTTTGAAAACTTGGAAGCATTATCTTTTTCTTAAAGAGTTTGTAATTCACAGTGATCATGAATACATTAAATACTTGAAAGGACAAGGCAAGCTGAACAAAAGGCATGCTAAATGGGTTGAGTTTCTACAACAATTCCCATATGTCATAAAACATAAAAAGGGGAAAGGAAACATTGTTGCAGATGCATTATCTAGAAGACATGCATATCTACTCTTGAAACTAAAATTTTTGGACTTGAAACTTTGAAAGAAATGTATCTGCATGATGCAATCTCACCTAGCATCATGGCTAAGAGGATTCAAGAGAAGGAGACTAGGCTTGGATGGATGCTTACATGAAGACATGGAGCCTTAGTCTTAGGGTTTTTTACTTGTAAATATTTTATAATTACTTAGATATTTAGGGTGCATAGTTTTATTCCCTAAGGCCATGTATTTAGGCCATTTTCCTTTCTAAAATATGTGTATAGGTGTTGGAAGTAAAAAGGAAGGAGTAATCATAGAATAGGCCATTATTTTAGGTGTGTTGGGCTTGTCCATCCCCTAAAATAAGAGTTTCTATCCACACCCATGGGAGGTGCACTTAGACACCTCACTTAGGCCTTAAGCTTGGGTTAATTAGTCTTAAGCCTAATTAAGCCTAAGTCCCATATTGCCTAGGTTTGTGTGTCCAAGCTCTCCCATTGGGCTATATATACTCCTTCACTCCCTCTTGTATGGACACACTTGATTGAATAAAGTAAGACTCTTTTTGAGCAATTTATTCTTGAGTGTCATTGAGAATCCTCTCTCTTGAGGAATCTCTCCCTTAAAGCTTTTATCAAGGGACCTCTCCCTTGTGGCAAGTAACATAAAATTTTTTACTCATCTTTCTCCTAGAAAGTGGCGTCAACCCTCTCCCATTTCTAACCTCTTCATCCTCCATTTTCTTAGAGGAAGGAACCTTGGTTGAAGAGATCAAGGGAGTGCATCATTTGGTATCAAGAGCCATCTTCATGAAGGTTCTTTTCCTCCCCTTTTTCTTCCTAGTTTAGGCGTCTTTTTTTAGTTAATTTTCTGCAGTTTTTTTATTTTATTTCTTGCTTCCTTTATTGTCATTTTCATTTCCTTTTTATGTCTTGTTAGTTTATGTTTTAGTATTTTTCTATATTTACAATTTAATTCCTAGTCGTTATTGCTTTCTAGATTCAATTTAGCTTGTTCTTTTCTATTGAATCTTGGTGTGTTCTTCTTTAGGATTTATTCTTTAATTCTGCCCATTTTTTTTATTTTTTTTTATTCTAGTGCTTATCCTAAGAGGGTCATGGTAATGACTTCACAAAATTTGTGAGGGAAGCCAGACAATTGTGGTTTTGATCCTTGGATGCACTTTTGCTTCTTTACATTGAGTTCTTGCATTTTATTTCTATTTTTCCTGCACTTATATTTCTCTGTTGGGCATGAGTTTGTAGCTGTTTTTGGGCCATTTTTATTGCATTTTTACTCTTTCAAGTTGCGTCATAGTGTGGTCTTGTTTAGTCTTTTATTTGTCTCCTAATTTCATGTTGTGTTGCCTTTTAAATTTTCACCAAAAAGTGTGTTGTGCTTCTAAAATTCTTGTGATAAATCTCTTTGGAATTGAGCATATGCTCTTGATCATAATTCCTAGAGTCCACATGCTTTAAATCATAGCATGTTTCAAAAAATATTCTCTCAATAATTGCTCAATTCTTTTTTTTCATAAAGTTCATTTTATTCTTGTTGTGTTGGTAGTTTAAATTGTGCTAGTTCTTTTGGGTGAAATTGTACTTAGCTATTGGAGAATCATTTGGGCATTTATTGGGCTAATCTTGAGCAATCAAGCTTATCTTCACACCCATTATACTCTCCTTTGTGCCTATTAGTAAACATCTAATTTACTAGTCCATTTTTAGACTACTTTGTTTTCTTTGAATTGCACTCTTGTTCTCAATTAATTGAGGTGTTGGATGCCCATAAGGGTCACCTCTTTGTTTGTAATAGTTTAGTTTCTTATCTAGTGTGGATAAGGATTTGGTACCCCTTATTCATACTTAGGAGCTCGTTTAGAACCTTTATCTTGTCTTTAATTTTCCTTTGATTGCTTTCACATTTAGGAAAAGTGCTTAAGTTCCAAAGGCTTAAGCCACTCTTAGTTGAGAAAACCTTCAAAAAGAGAGGAGTGTTCTTTGCTTGCTTGCATCTTTTCCAATTCACCTTAGTTTCAACCTTAGCACTTTAAATGACATCACACACTTCAAGCAACAATAGTGTTAACCAAGGGTCACCTAAGGTAGACACTTTAGTTAAATTTGTAAAAGAATTTAAAGAGTTGAGGGTTGAAGAAAGTAAAGAGAGAAATGAGAGAGATGCAAGAGAGGAAAGAAGAAGAACAGAAAAAGAAAAATAAAGAAGAGAGAGAGAAGAAAAAGGAGAAAGAAGACGTGAAGAAAAAGAGAGAGAGAGAAAAGAAAGAGAAGAAAGAGAAGAGAGAAGAAGAGAAGAGAAAGAAAGAGAAACAAAAGAAAGAGAAGAGAGAAAAGAGCAAAGAAGAGAAGAAAAAGAGAGAGAAATGAGAGAAATAGAAGAAATAAAAGAAAGAGAAGATAGAGAGCAAGAAGAAAGAAGAGATAGAAGAGAAAGAGAAGCAAATGAAAGAAGAGAAAGAGAAGAGAGAGAGAGAAGAAGTAGGAGAAGCTATAGTTTAGCTCAAGTGAGGGTGACGATAATAATAAGGGCCATAATAGACCTAGAGGGAGGAGAAACCAAACCCCTAAAGAACAAAAAATAGACCTCTCACCCTTCTTAGGAAAAGATGATGTGGAAGCCTACCTTGATTGGGAGATGAAGGTAGAGCAACTCTTCACTTGCTTCCAAGTTAGTAAAGAGAGGAAAGTTCCCTTAGCCTACCTAAGCTTCCAAGGGTATGCAATGTATTGGTGGTCTGCTCTAGTTAATGAGAAGCTTCACAATCATATGCCTCCAATCGAATTTTGGTTTGACCTTAAAGGGGCTATAAGGCGAAGACATGTCCCCTCTTATTATGAAAGGGAACTTCTAGATAAACTTCAAAGACTCAAACAAAAGAATTTGAGTGTTTAATAATATCGCCAAACAATGGAGCTCTTCATGATGAGGGCAGGCATAGCTGAGGAGCCTAGGACTACCCTGTCTAGATTCTTAAGTGGCTTGAATTTTGAAATTCGTGATAAAGTTGAACTTTTGCAACATAATGATCTAGATGATTTGGTCCAAATTTGCATAAAAGTAGAACAAAAATTGAAGAGGAGGACTTCTTCCAAGAATGACTACTCTACCACTTCACACCACTCTTATTCAAATAGGAACCAACAAAAGGGGAACTCTTCCAAGAGCCACCCCAAGGAAGATTCCACCATCATGCATGAAAAGCATACACCTCTGCATCCTAGAGAAGATCCCCCTGCTAGCTCTTCTTCAAAGACTAGTAGTATTAAGTGCTTCAAATGTCTTAGGCGAGGCCACATTTCCTCCTAATGCCCCACAAAGAAAACCATGATCATGAGGGGCCAAGATATTATAAACGAGTCTTCCTCTTCTAGTGAGAGTGAGGAAGAAGGGGACCATACACATTTTGACATAAAGGAAGGTCCTTGTGATGGTGATCTGCTAATGGTAAGAAGGCTTCTTAGAAGTCAACCTTATGAATTAAGCCCTACTCAAAGAGAGAACATCTTTCACACAAGATGCAAAGTTTTTGACAAAACATGTTCTCTCATTGTAGATAGTGGCTCATGTTGCAACTGTTGTAGCATAAGGTTCGTACACAAGTTGTCTTTGACTCCAATTCCTCACCCTCGTCCTTACAAGCTTCAATGGCTCAATGAGAGTAAGGAAATTGTAGTCAACCAACAAGCAAATGCGCCTTTTTCCCTTGGAGGTTATGTTGATAAAATCCTTTGTGATGTAGTTCCAATGGAAGCGGGACATATCTTGTTGGGGCTGCCCTTGAAATTTGATAGAAAAGTTATTCATCATGGCCACTCAAATAAGATAACCCTCACCCACAATGACAAGAAAATTAAGTTAACTCCTCTTTCACCTTCACAAGTGGCAGAGGATCAACTTCTTTTGAAAAAGAAGAGGAAAGAGGAAGAGAAAAACAAAAAAAGAAAAAAACATGCATTGAAAGTTGATGGGTTGAAAGGTAGTGCCTCTTCTAAGTTTGTTGTTCAAAAGGAGAGTCATTTTACAACAACAATGGACTTTAAACATAGCCTTCTTCTTGAAAAAACTCTCTACCATCAACCCATAAAGGCACCAACTATCACTTCCCCATATATTGAGCTTGAACCCATTACTATTGAGCTTATCATGGCACCTCAAATTCAAGATTTGGGAGAAGTTACAAGGGAGGAAGATCTTCAAGAAGATTGTCCTTTGAACCCCAAGGATGATCATATTGAATCTCCTTCTTCTCTTAAAGAAGTGGAAATTGAGGTTGTGCTCATATCCTTTGAGCAAAGTGCATCACAACCACAAGACCTACTTCAAGATGAGGCCCTCTTCGAGCATGAGATTGAGCCTAAACTTTTCTCATAGTCAATCTCAAGTTCAAAAACAAGAGACCATAAAAGAATGGTCTACCTTTAGGCCCATCATCCTGTCTTGGGGTGAACAACAAGATAAGACTTATCGAGCTTTCTTGGATGAGTACTCCAGTGCACCAAGGATAGTCTCACACCAAATTTCAAACCCTATGAGACTTACACTTAGTGCATTAGGAGTAGAATGGGGAACTGTTGTCTGGAGGCACAACCACTTTTTTCAAAATTAAGTACTCACCTCTCACTCCCGCTAAACATCCCACTTGTCTGCATACTCTTACTTCTTTCCTTATTTTCTTGCAGACATTAAAAAGGAGGAAGAAAGGCCTTAGGATTTGAGGTCAAATATTCTCCACGGGGGAAGAGATGATGAAATCTCACCTAGCATCATGGCTAAGAGGATTCAAGAGAAGGAGACTAGGCTTGGATGAAGACATGGAGCCTTAGTCTTAGGGTTTTTTACTTGTAAATATTTTATAATTACTTAGATATTTAGGGTGCATAGTTTTATTCCCTAAGGCCATGTATTTAGGCCATTTTCCTTTCTAAAATACGTGTATAGGTGTAGGAAGTAAAAAGGAAGGAGTAATCATAGAATAGGCCCTTATTTAAGGTGTGTTGGGCTTGTCCATCCCCTAAAATAAGAGTTTCTATCCACACCCATGAGGGGTGCACTTAGACATCTCACTTAGGCCTTAAGCTTGGGTTAATTAGTCTTAAGCCTAATTAAGCCCAAGTCCCATATTGCCTAGTTTATATGTCCAAGCTCTCCCATTGGGCTATATATACTCCTTCACTCCCTCTTGTATGGACACACTTGATTGAATGAAGTAAGACTCTTTTTAAGAAATTTATTCTTGAATGTCATTGAGAATCCTCTCTCTTGAGGAATCTCTCCCTTAAAGCTTTTATCAAGGGACCTCTCCCTTGTGGCAAGCAACATAAAATTTTTGACTCATCTTTCTCCTAGAAAGTGGCGTCAGCCCTCTCCCATTTCTAACCTCTCCATCCTCCATTTTCTTAGAGGAAGGAACCTTGGTTGAAGAGATCAAAGGAGTGCATCAAAGTGTCTCAAAATGGATACTATAGGCATAATGGTTATTTGTTCAAAGAGAAACAATTGTGTGTGCCTAATTGTTCAGTAAGGGATTTATTGGTAAGAGAGGCGCATGAGGGTGGCTTAATGGGACATTTTGGAAACATTGCATGAGCGTTTCTATTGGCCCCATATGAAACGTGATATGCATAAATATTGTGAGCGTTGCATTGTTTGTAAAAAGGTAAAATCAAGAGTGATGCCCCATGGTTTATATATTCCTTTTCCTATTCCTGATTTTCCTTGGATTGATATATCAATGGACTTTGTTTTGGGCTTGCCTAGAACAAAGAATGGCAAGGATTCTATTTTGGTGGTTGTTAACAAGTTCTCCAAAATAGCACATTTTATACCTTGTAAAAAGGTTGATGATGCTTGCCATGTAGCTTACTTATTTTTTAAGGAAGTGGTGAGACTCCATGGGTTGCCTAGGAGCATTGTAAGTGACAAAGACACCAAATTCCTAAGTCATTTTTGGAAAACATTGTGGGGTAAGCTTGGTACTAAATTACTTTTTTCTACTACTTGTCACCCACAAACTGATGGACAAACTAAGGTAGTAAATAGAACTTTAGGCACTTTGCCTAGAACTGTTTTAAAGAAAAATCTTAAGTCTTGGGAAGAATGTTTGCCTCATGTGGAATTTTCATACAATAGGGTTGTCCATAGTACAACTAATTGTTCACCATTTGAAATTGTGTATGGATTTAACCCTCTGACACCACTTGACTTATTGCCTATGCCTAACATTTCTATTTTTAAGCATACAGATGCACAGGCTAAGGCTGACTATGTGAGAAAGTTGCATGAGCATGTAAAAGTTCAAATTGAAAAGAAAATTGAGAGCTATGCCAAACAAGCTAATAAGGGAAGAAGGCGAATTGTTTTTGAACCTGGTTATTGGGTTTGGGTACACATGAGAAAAGAGAGATTCCCTGAACAAAGGAAGTCCAAACTACAACCAAGGGGAGACAGTATTTTCCAAGTGTTGGAGAGGATCAATGACAACGCCTACAAAATTGATTTGCCTGGTGAGCATAATATAAGTGCAACTTTTAATGTATCTTATTTGTCTCCTTTTACTACAGAAGAAGAAGAAGCATTAGATTTGACGACAAATCCTCTTCAAGAAGGAGGGAATGATGAGAATGCACCTAAAAACAAAGACAACAAGGTGCTTGAAGGACTTGGGGCTCCTATGACAAGAGCAAGAGCTAGAAAGTAAAAAAGGCTTTACAAGGAGTGGTAGCAAGTATTCTAGAGGTTGCACCTAAAGTAAAGGACATAGAGCCAAAATTAATTCAGTGCATGGTCTTAATGGAAGGGTAGTTTGTCACAAATAAAAGTCAAGAATTTAGACGATCAGACTTGGTGGATAGTGGCTGAATTATTATGCAAATAAAAGCCTTTTTTTTATTGGCTGAGTTTAATTAACATTATTAGTGTAGACACTTAATTACAATTATTGGGCTGAGTGTTATTTAATTTTGGGCAGCTACATTTCTAGTTTTAAGTGTAATAATTTGGTTTAATTAGGAGAATTTCTTTGTAACTTTCACTGGATTGGAAAAGCCTTTTTATAGGCTGTGCATGACTCTTAAGGAATAGCATCAGACTTTTATTTTGCAATTTTCCAAGTTCTGTGAGAGCTTTCTCCTCGGTTCTTAGTAATCCAAGAATTAGAGATTTATCAAAGGTTAACCACCCTTTGTGTGTGCAATCTTTGGGCTTATCTTCCATCCTTGGAAGTGTGACGCCTTTCACCAAAATTCGTCCCTTTCTTTCTCAATTCTCACGCCTAAATTGAACTAATCTGGAAATTCCATTTTACTTTTTCTCATCCAATCTGCACCTATTCAGTTCAATTGTTCTTGTTGCGTTTTGTTTTATTATTGCTTCACTTTTTTATTTTTTTTCATTTTGTTTCAATTATGCATTTTGTGCGCTTAATTCCATAATCTTCTTATCTAATTTTCTTAAGAGTTAGAAAGCCTATTTCCTAGGGGTCCTAAATGATTCTGAACAAGCTAAGGGGAATCATATCAGATTTGGTTTATTTTGGATAGTAAGTTCTTAACATATTACTTTTGTTTCAACGGTAAGATCCTTAAAATGTGATATAATGGATTAGATGTTTGGTGTGTGATTTATAATTGTGTGTGATGTGATATTTAACATGAATATTATTTGAGATAGTGTGATTAATGATATGAATCAACAATTCCTAAGGGGGAGTCATTTTAGTTGTAGTTAGGAATGAAAGTACCACCACTATACAATTGTTCAATCGTTAGATTTTGTTTAATTTTTTATAGTATGTTTTTAAGATGTTAGTCTCTATTTTAAATGGTGGGATCCTCAAACTAATGTCCAGACTGACATAATGGAGTTAGAATAACAGTTATTTTTTTAGTATCTTATACTATATAGTATTTTATCTTGAGTGTCTGTAGAATAGTTTAACCGTTGCATTTGGTTTATTTTTGGGTAGTAAAGTCTTTAGATATTAATATTGATTTTCAACGGTGGGATCATCTAAATAATGCATGTAGTGAGAGATAATTAACTCAGAGTATGAACTGTATTTTTAGAATCTTGATTATAACTGTAGTAGATGTCGTTTTGAACATTGGGATCATTCAAAATAACATACGTAGTGAGAGATAATGAACTCAGAGTATGAATTGTATTTTTAGAATATTAATTATACTTGTAGTAGATTTTGG
The DNA here is from genome assembly GCA_037954015.1 of Psophocarpus tetragonolobus. Classification (NCBI taxonomy): domain Eukaryota; kingdom Viridiplantae; phylum Streptophyta; class Magnoliopsida; order Fabales; family Fabaceae; genus Psophocarpus; species Psophocarpus tetragonolobus. The sequence continues at coordinate 36,333,538 of CM075691.1, read as the reverse complement.
GTTGAGCGTCTTTGCACTAGTTGAACTGTTGGATTTTGTTTATATTTAGATATTATATTCTCAACATATTTACTTTTGTTTCAATAGTAAGATCCTCCAAATAATGTACGAAGTGAGAGATAATGGATTAGGTGTTTGGTATGCGATTTATAAATGTGTGTGATGTATTATTCAACAGGAACACTATTTGAGATAGTGTGATTGATGATATGTGTCAATAGTTCCTAAGGGTTAGTCATTCTAGCCGCAGTTTGGAATGAAATTTAGTACGACCGCTATACAATTGTTCAACCGTTAGATTTTGTTTAATTTTGCTATAGAAGGTTCTTAAGATGTTAGTCTCTATTTTCAATGGTGGGATTGTTAAAATAATGTCCGAAGTGACATAATGGAGTTAGAATAAAACTTATTTTTTTAGTATCTTATATACTATACCGTATTTTTTATTGAGTGTCTATCGAATAGTTTAACCGTTGGATTTGGTTTATTTTTGGGTAGTAGATTCTTTAGATATCAATATTTATTTTGAACATTGGGATCATTCAAAATAATGTACGTAGTGAGAAATAATGAACTCAGAGTAAGAACTGTATTTTTAGAATATTAATTATACTTGTAGTAGATTTTGGGTTGAGCGTCTTTGCATTAGTTGAACTGTTGGATTTTGTTTATCTTTGAATATTAGATCCTCAACATATTTACTTTTGTTTCAATAGTAAGATCATCCAAATAATGTCCGATGTGAGACATAATGGATTAGATGTTTGGTGTGTGATTTATAAATGTGTGTGATGTGTTATTTAACATGAACATTATTTGAGATAGTATAATTGGTGATATAAGTCAATAGTTCCTAAGGGGGAGTCATTCTAGCTGCAGTTAGGAATGAAATTTAGTACCACCGCTATACAGTTGTTCAACCGTTAGATTTTTTTTAATTTTTATATTTGGTTCTTAAGATGTTAGTCTCTGTTTTAAATGGTAGGATCGTCAAAATAATGTCCAGAGTGACATAATGGAGTTAGAATAATAGTTATTTTTTTAGCATCTTATATTATGCCATATTTTGTCTTGAGTGATTATAGAATAGTTTAACCGTTTCATTTGGTTTAGTTTTGGGTACTAGATTCCTTAGATATTAATATGTATTTTCAATGGTCGGATCATCTAAAGAACGTACATAGTGAGAGATAATGAACTCAAAGTAAGAACAATATTTTTAGAATCTTAATTATACCTGTAGTAGATTTCGGTTTGAGCGTCTTTGCATTAGTTGAACTATTGCATTTGGTTTATCTTTGGATCGTAGATTGTTAACATATTTACTTTTGTTTCAACGGTATGATCCTGAAAATAATGTCCGAAGTGAGAGATAAACGATTAGATGTTTGGTGTGTGATTTATAAATTTCTGTGATGTATTATTTAACCTGAACATTATTTGAGCTAGTGTGATTGATGATATGAGTCAAAAGTGTCTAAGAGGGAGTCATTCTAACTGCAGTTAGGAGTTAAATTTGGTACCACCGCCATACCATTGTTGAACCTTTAGATTTTTTTTATTTTTTTAGTAGGTTTTTAAGATGTTAATCTCTATTTTCAATGGTGGGATCATCAAAATAATGTTTGGAGTAACATAATGGAGTTATAATAACTGTTATTTTTTTAGCATCTTATATGATACCGTATTTTGTTTGCATCATCTATGGAATAGTTTAACCATTGGATTTGGTTTATTTTTGGGTCGTAGATTCTTTAGATATTAATATTTATCTTCAATGGTCCGATCATCTAAATAAGTTACGTAGTGAGAGATACTTAACTCCAAGTAAGAACTGTATTTTTAGAATCTTAATTATAGTTGTAGTAGATTTTGTTTTTAGCGTCTTTGCATTAGTTAACTGTTCGGTTTGGTTTATATTTGGACAGTAGATTCTTAACATATTTACTTTTGTTTCCATGGTAAGATCCTCAAAATAATGTCCGAAGTGACAGATAATGGATTAGATGTTTGGTGTGTGATATATTATTTAACACAAACATTATTTGAGATAGTGTGATTGATGATATGAGTCAACAGTGCCTAAAAGGAAGTCCTTCTAGCTGCAGTTAGGAATGAAATTTAGTACCACAACTATACAATTGTTCAACCGATAGATTTTGCTTTAGGGTTTTAGGGTTCTTAAGATGTTACTCTCTATTTTCAATGGTGGAATCGTCAAAATAATGTCTGGAGTGACATAATGGAGTTAGAATAACAGTTATTTTTTTAGCATCTTATACGTACTGTATTTTTTCTTGAGTATCTGTAGAATAGTTTAACCAATGGATTGGTTTAGTTTTGGGTAGTAGATTCTTTAGATCTTAATAATTATTCACAATGGTGGGATCATCTAAATAACGTACGTAGTGACAGATAATGAACTCAAAGTAACAATTGTAATTTTAGAATCTTAATTATACCTGTAGTAGACTTCATTTTAATCGTCTTTGCATTAGTTGAACTGTTGGATTTAGTTTATCTTTGGATAGTAGGTTACTAACATATTTACTTTTTTTCAACGGTAAGATGCTAAAAATAATGTTCAGAGTCAGAGATAATGGATTAGATGTTTGCTATGTGATTTAATAATGTGTATGATGTATTATTTGAGACGAACATTATTTGACATAATGTGATTGATGATATGAGTCAATAGTGCCGAAGAGGAAGTCATTCTAGCTGCTGTTAGGAATGAAATTTAGTACCACCACTATACAATTATTCAACCGTTAGATTTTGTTTAATCTTTCATAGTAGGTTCTTAAGATAGTGTCTCTATTTTCAATGGTGGAATCGTCAAAATAATGTCCGGAGTGACATAATGGAGTTAGAATAACAATTATTTTTTTAGCATCTTATACGATACTGTATTTTGGCTTGAGTGTCTATAGAATAGTTTAATCATTGGATTTGGTTTATTTTTGGGTAGTAGATTTTTTAGATATTCATATTGATTTTCAACGGTGGGATCATCTAAAGAACGTATGTAGTGAGAGATAATGAAGTCAGAGTAAGAACTGTATTTTCAGAATCTTAATTATAATACCCTTAGTAGATTTCGTTTTGAGCGTCTTTGCATTAGTTGCGCTGTTGGATTTGTTTTATCTTTATATTGTAGGTTCTTAACATATTTACTTTTGCTTCAACGGTAAGATCCTCAAGATAATGTCCGAAGAGAAACATAATGGATTAGATGTTTGGTGTGTGATTTATAAATGTGTGTGATGTGTTATTTAAGATGAACATTATTTGAGATAGTGTGATTGATGATATGAGTCAACAGTTCCTAAGAGGGAGTCATTCTCGCTACAATTAGGAATGAAATTTACTACCATGGCTATATAATTGTTCAACTGTTGAAATTTGTTTTGATTTTTTATAGTAGGTTTTTAAGATGTCAGTCTCTATTTTCAATGGTGGGATCGTCAAACTAATGTCCAAAATGACATAATGGAGTTAGAATAATAGTTATATGTTTAGCATCTTATATGATACAATATTTTGGCTTGAGTGTCTGTAGAATAGTTTATCCATTGGATTTGGTTTATTTTTGGGTAGCAGATTCTTTAGATATTCATATTGATTTTCAACAGTGGGATCATCTAAAGAACGTATGTAGTGAGAGATAATGAACTCAGAGTAAGAATTGCATTTTTAGAAGCTTCATTTTACCCTTAGTAGATTTCATTTTGAGCGTCTTTGCATTAGTTGTACTGTTGGATTTGGTTATCTTTGGATAGTAGATTCTTAACATATTTACTTTTGTTTCAAGGGTAAGATCCTCAAAATAATGTCCGAATTGAGAGATAATGATTAGATGTTTTGATGCATCCCTCCCCAAGGCTAGTTTGAAGAATCCTTAATGAAGAGAATGCTCCCAAGATCCTTGCTCATAGAGGTTCCAAGGTTGAAGAAATGGAGGTGGAAGACTAGAAAATGGAGGAGAAGTAGGCGTCACTCTTGTTGAAGGAGATAAGCCAAAGGATGAAGCTAGCCACAAGGGAAGGAACCCTTGATAATAGCATGAAAAAGTCTCACTAAGGAGAGAACATGAACACTCTCAAGAACAAAAGAGCTCTCAATTTAGAAAAGTATAATTTTCATTCAAAATGAATGTTAAAATCTACATGAAGGAGGGAATACTCTATTTATAGAGCAAAGCATGAACCATGGGCTTAGGAACCTCAAGTTGAACGTCCAACATGCTTAATTAAGGGTTAGTTAGCTTAATTTAGTGTTAATTTAGCATGAGCTCAATTAACACTAATTTAATCCAACTAAAGATCCAAACATGCCCTAAAAAAATGGATCTATGTTCCCTCTAGTTTGAATTTGAATTTTGGAGGGAAATGACATGGCACTTCCAAAATTCAAATTCAAATAAGAAGCAACAAGAATCAGCCATGTAGGAGAGAGAAAGCACATGTGGAGTGAAACAAGGGGACAAGGGGGCCCACGTGTCTCATACATGCTTCATGTGTTGGTTAGAAGGGTGTGAAGAGGAATTATGGGTGTGGAAATTAATAACCACATGTCCAAATCCTCTTGGACCATCCCAAACTAATTAACACACTCCACAAGGAGACTAATTACACTTTCTAAAGAAAATAGAACCTATAGGCCAAAATACAAGACCGAAAATTAAACTAGCTATACCCAAAATCCTAATGACTTAAGGGTGCTTATACAAGCCTAAAAATGGTCAAATTAATACAATTAAATGGAACATGTCCTAAACTAAGCTCCTTAAAGCTTCATCCAAGTCATGCTCCTTTCTTATTGGTCCTAGCTCAAGCCCATGCTAGGCGTGCATGCATCATATCCTTTCCCTTGAGGAGGATTTGACCTCAAATCCTGTGGTTTTTCTTCCTCTTTTTCTAATCCTACAAAGGCACAACATAGGAATGAGTATATGATTATGTACACAAATGTTAAGGGTAGGAGGTCTATAGGGAGACCTCATAGACTTGGGGTGGTAGGGGTATGCACTAAGGTTTAAAAAATTTTTGTTGTGCCTATGCCCCCACACAACAGTTTCCCAAGTGACTCCAAGTTCACTAAAGGCTAATCTCATCGAGGAGGACATGAGACAAGCTTAGGTTCCTTGGAGCACTCATCCAAGAAAGCCAAGTAGGCTTTATCTTGTTGTTCACCCCACAAGATGATGATAGGCCTAGGGATGGACCTTTCTTTCAAGGTCTCTTTGAGTGGGCCTTGAGATTGGCTAAGGATAGAAAATATTTGTAGGCCAATCTCTTGACCAAACTTGGCCATATCCACTAGTGGGCCTTGAGGTTGTGCTTCATTGTGCTCAAAAGTTATGGGCACAACCTCATTTCCTACTTGCAACATGGGAAGGTTGTTTTCAATTTTTATGCGATTTATAGTCATATTTTTAATGAGAAAACTCTTACGATTTTACGAGTCGAGTTTACTGCACTCTCACTAGTTTATGTAAACTCTTGATAACCTTGGTGTCATGTGTTACTTAACATGAACATTATTTGGGATAGTGTGATTGATGATATGAATCAACATTTCCCAAGAGGGAATCATTTTTGCTGCAATTAGTAATGACATTTCATAATACCGCTATACAATTGTTAAATTGTTATATTTTGTTTAATTTTTTATATTAGGTTCTTAACATGTTGGTCTCTATTTTCAATGGTGTGATCATCAAAATAATGTCTGGAGTGAGATAATGCACTTAGAATAATAGTTATTTTTTTAGCATCTTATACGATACCGTATTTTGTTTTGAGTGTCTGTAGAATAGTTTAACCATTGGATTTGGTTTATTTTTGGGTGGTAGATTCTTTAGATATTAATATTGATTTTTAACAGTGGGATCATCTCAATAAGGTATGTAGTGAGAGATAATGAAGTCAAAGTAAGAACTGTATTTTTAGAATCTTAATTATACCTATAGTATATTTTGTTTTGAGCGTCTTTGCATTAGTTGAACTATTGGATTAGGTTTATCTTTGGATAGTAGGTGCTTAACATATTTACTTTTGTTTCAACGGTAAGATCCTCAAAATAATGTCTGAAGTGAGAGATAATGGATTAGATGCTTGGTGTGTGATTTATAAATGTGTGTGATGTGTTATTTAACATGAACATTATTTGAGATAGTGTGATTGATGATATGAGTAAACAGTTCCTAAGAGGGAGTCATTCTACTGCAGTTAGGAATGAAATTTAGTACCACCACTATACAATTGTTCAATCGTTAGATTTTATTTAAATTTTTATAGTAGGTTCTTAAGATGTTAGTCTCTATTTTCAATGGTGGGATCGTCAAAATAATGTCCGGAGTGACATAATCGAGTTAGAATAACAGTTTTTTTTAGCATCTTATACGATACCGTATTTTGTCTTGGGGGTTTGTAGAATAGTTTAACTATTGGATTTGGTTTCTTTTTGGCTAGTATATTCTATAGATATTGGTATTGATTCTCAACGGTGGGATCATCTAAATAAGGTATGTAGTGAGAGATAATGAACTCAGAGTAAGAACTGTATTTTTAGAATCTTAATTATACCTGCAATAGGTTTCGTTTTGAGCTTCTTTGAATTAGTTGAACTGTTAGATTTGGTTTATCTTCGGATAGTAGGTTCTTAACATATGTGATGTATTTTTTAACATGAACATTATTTGAGATAGTGTGATTGATGATATAAGTCAACACTTCCTAAGAGGGAGTAATTCTTGTTGTAGTTAGGAATGAAATTTAGTACCACCGCTATACAATTGTTCAACCGTTAGATTTTGTTTAATTTTTTATAGTAGGCTCTTACGATGTTAGTCTCTATTTTAAATGTTGGGATCGTCAAAATATTTTCCAGCGTGACATAATAGAGTTTGAATAACAGTTTTTTTTTCCGATCTTATACGATATCGTATTTTGCCTTCAGTTTCTATAGAATAGTTTAACTGTTGGATTTTGTTTATTTTTGGGTAATAGATTCTTTAGATGTTGGTATTTATTTTCAACGGTGGGATCATCTAAACAACGTACATAGTGAGACATAATGAACTCAGTGTAACTAGTCTGGTTTTAGAATCTTAATTATACCTGTGCGAGATTTCATTTTGAGCATCTTTGCCTTAGTTGAACTGTTGGATTTCGTTTATCTTTTGGATAGTAGGTTCTTAACATATTTACTTTTTTTTCAAAAGTAAGATCCTCAAAATAATGTCCGAAGTGAGAGATAATGAATTAGATGTTTGGTGTGTGATTTATAAATGTTTGTGATGTATTATTTAACGTGAACATTATTCGAGATAGTGTGATTGATGATATGAATCAACAGTGCTTAAGAGGGAGTAATTCTTGTTGTAGTTAGGAATGAAATTTAGTACCACCGCTATATAATTGTTCAATCGTTAGATTTTGTTTAATTTTTTATAGTAGGCTCTTAAGATGTTAGTCTCTATTTTAAATGTTGGGATCGTCAAAATATTTTCCAAAGTGACATAATAGAGTTTGAATAACAGTTTTTTTTTTATCTTATACGATATCGTATTTTGCCTTCAGTTTCTATAGAATAGTTTAACCGTTGGATTTTGTTTATTTTTGGGTAATAGATTCTTTAGATGTTGGTATTTATTTTCAACGGTGGGATCATCTAAACAACATACGTAGTGAGACATAATGAACTCAGAGTAACTAGTCTGGTTTTACAATCTTAATTATACATGTGGTAGATTTCGTTTTGAGCGTGTTTCCATTAGTTGAACTATTGGATTTGGTTTATCTTTGGATAGTAGGTTCTTAACATATTTACTTTTTTTTCAAAAGTAAGATCCTCAAAATAATGTCTGAAGTGAGAGATAATGAATTAGATGTTTGGTGTGTGATTTATAAATGTCTGTGATGTATTATTTAACGTGAACATTATTCGAGATAGTGTGATTGATGATATGAATCAACAGTGCTTAAGAGGGAGTAATTCTTGTTGTAGCTAGGAATGAAATTTAGTACCACCGCTATACAATTGTTCAATCGTTAGATTTTGTTTAATTTTTTATAGTAGGCTCTTAAGATGTTAGTCTTTATTTTAAATGTTGGGATCGTCAAAATATTTTCCAGAGTGACATAATAGAGTTTGAATAACAATTTTTTTTTATCTTATACGATATCGTATTTTGCCTTCAGTTTCTATAAAATAGTTTAACCGTTGGATTTTGTTTCTTTTTGGGTACTAGATTCTTTAGATGTTGGTATTTATTTTCAACGGTGGGATCATCTAAACAACATACATAGTGAGACATAATGAACTCAGAGTAACTAGTCTGGTTTTACAATCTTAATTATACATGTGGTAGATTTCGTTTTGAGCGTCTTTCCATTAGTTGAACTATTGGATTTGGTTTATCTTTGGATAGTAGGTTCTTAACATTTACTTTTTTTTCAACAGTAAGAGCCACAAAATAATGTCCGAAGTGAGAGATAATGAATTAGATGTTTGGTGTGTGATTTATAAATGTCTGTGATGTATTATTTAACGTGAACATTATTCGAGATAGTGTGATTGATGACATGAATCAACAGTGCCTAAGAGGGAGTAATTCTTGCTGTAGTTAGGAATGAAATTTAGTACCACCACTATACAATTGTTCAACCGTTAGATTTTGTTTAATTTTTTATAGTAGGCTCTTAAGATGTTAGTCGCTATTTTAAATGTTGGGATCGTCAAAATATTTTCCAGAGTGACATAATAGAGTTTGAATAACAGTTTTTTTTTATCTTATACGATATCGTATTTTGCCTTCAGTTTCTATAGAATAGTTTAACCGTTGCATTTTGTTTATTTTTAGGTAATAGATTCTTTAGATGTTGGTATTTATTTTCAACGGTTGGATCATCTAAACAACGTACGTAGTGAGACATAATGAACTCAGAGTAACTAGTCGGGTTTTAGAATCTTAATTATACATGTGGTAGATTTCGTTTTGAGCGTCTTTGCATTAGTTGAACTGTTGGATTTGGTTTATCTTTGGATAGTAGGTTCTTAACATATTTACTTTTTTTTCAACAGTAAGATCCACAAAATAATGTCTGAAGTGAGAGATAATGAATTAGATGTTTGGTGTGTGATTTATAAATGTCTGTGATGTATTATTTAACGTGAACATTATTCGAGATAGTGTGATTGATGATATGAATCAATAGTGCATAAGAGGGAGTAATTCTTGCTGTAGTTAGGAATGAAATTTAGTACCACCGCTATACAATTATTCAACTGTTAGATTGTGTTTAATTTTTTATAGTAGGCTCTTAAGATGTTAGTCTCTATTTTAAATGTTGGGATCGTCAAAATATTTTCCAGAGTGAAGTAATAGAGTTTGAATAACAGTTTTTTTTCGATCTTATACGATATCGTATTTTTCCTTCAGTTGCTATAGAATAGTTTAACCATTGGATTTTGTTTATTTTTGGGTAATAGATTCTTTAGATATTGGTATTTATTTTCAACGGTGGGATCATCTAAACCACGTACAAGTGAGACATAATGAACTCAGAGTAACTAGTCTGGTTTTAGAATCTTAATTATACATGTGGTAGATTTCGTTTTGAGCGTCTTTCCCTTAGTTGAACTGTTGGATTTGGTTTATTTTTGGGTAGTAGGGTCTTAACATATTTACTTTTTTTTCAACAGTAAGATCCTCAAAATAATGTCCGAAGTGAGAGATAATGAATTAGATGTTTTGATGGGATCTTTGATGATCACGTGCCCAAAGGATCCTTTCTAATTTCACTTGGAAGGGAAATGGATTTATAGAGAGGAAAGGAATGGGGTGAGGCGCCACAAATACTAGGTTTGATAAGCCAAAGGGGAGAGGCCACAAGGGAGGGGTCTCTCTTGAGTTGATTCTCAGCTCTTACACAAAGTTCTACCAACTCATCAAGGTTTGAGTATAAAAGAAGCTCTACCTTATCTCTAATGTCAGAGCTTAATCCACACAAAAACCTAGCAAGGGTGACATTGGGTTGCTCAATGATATTGGCCCTTAGTATGAGAAGATCCATCTTTTGTCTATACTCCTGAATACTTAGGTTATGTTGCCTAAGTCTTTGGAGCCTATCCAAAAGATCCTTCTCATAATATGAAGGAATGTGCCTTCTTCGCAAACAAGTTTTTAAATCATTCCAATAGCGAATGTCATGCATTTTTTTACGGGCCCTATCCTTGACTAACCCATCCCATTAATGCAAAGCAGAACCTTGAAAACTAAGGGAGGCCAAAGGTACTTTCCTTTCTTCCCTAATTTCATAGCATCGAAAAAGTTGTTCCACTTTGACTTCCCAATCTAGGTAAGTCTCAACATCTTCCCTACCATGAAAATGGGGTAGGTCTACCTTTGGTTCCCTACCATGATTTATGTTCTCTTGAGGAGAATGATGATTGTATGATGAATGAGAGTGATGCTTATGTTGATTTCTATAGTATTCTTCTTCACTAGAGCTAAAATGCCTAGATGGGGATCTTATGAAAATTCCTTTATTTTTTTTATCACTCTCTCTCCCATCTCTCCTCTTACTCTCTTCTCCTCTCATTCTCTCTTCTTCCTCTTTTTCTCTTTTTATTTCTAGTTCTTTCCTTCTTCTCCTTTCTTCATCCTCTCTTCTCTCTCTTTGCCTTCTCTCTTCTCGCTCTTTTTTCTCTTTTCTCATTTCCAACATCTCTTTTTTTAACTCTTCCTTCTCTTTTTGTTTTTCCTTTTCTTTTATTTCTTTTTTTCTCTCTTTTTCTTCTCTCCTTTCTTGTTCTTTAGCCATCCATTCCCTAAATTCTAAGTTAAGGTTTTCAAGAGTGTCTCCCTTAGAAGGTTTTCTTTGGTTGACACTCTTACTTGATGAACAACTATGTGCACTAGAATGTGTGCAGGAAGTCATGGTGCTTGGATGCTAAAAACTAAAGGGTAGGCCAAAAACTTTTTTTTTTCAAGCAACACTCCTCTCTCTTTTTTTTTGTTTTCTCACCTAAGGTGGCTTGATGAGTCTTTGGAACTCTTAGCCTCTACACGTTTTTTCAAAATAACATAAAATAAAATAAAAGTGCAAGAATGTAAAATAGAAAAGGGCTCTAATCGTGCTCCTAAGGTGTTGAAGGAAGTGTACCACTTCTCCCTTCTTCACCTAATTAACGAGGAACTACGCTAAAATTAACCAAAATTATTACAAACCAAGGGAGGGCCTTAAGGGCACTCAAACTCCCAATCTAAAATTAAGTATACACAATACAAAGAATAAAAAAAATAAAACAAAGTCTTCACTCCAAGCTTTTTGGTGTTTGTCTCCTTTTGATCAAGCCCCTTTGAGTTGCATCAACCCACCCCAAGAATGCTACCCTTGTTTCCTCTTGTTTGGACTTCCCAAAATTTTATATATGGAACCTTTCCCAACCTTTCCTTACCAAGGCTTAATACAACACAAGACAACAAACAAAGGTGAATAACAAAACAAGGTTCACAAATCCAAGTGGATAGATTAAACAATGACAAACTCAAAGAAGTAAAGAAGACAAGCAAGAAAACATACGGCTCACAAAGGAAGGTAACACACAAATAACTTTCCTAGATTAGAGATGAAAAAAGACTCAAACAAAAAAAATGAAACCAATAGTTGCACACTTAATAAAATTTAAGTGACCAAAAACTAAAAAGCTTACTCAAGTAATTTTTTTTTTGAATCACAATTGGTTCCTCATATCAAATGTTTCTACTATTAGGTACAAAACTTCAAATTTGTCTTTCTTTTGAGTTCTTTATCTTCTTTTTTTTTTAACTTGAACTTTTTCTATTTTTTTTAACTTTTTCTAATCATTTTGCTGCACCTAATAGCTTGTTGAATTGAAATTTTAATGAGGATGCTTGAAATAATAACACTTGAGTGAATAAGCACAAAGTAAGGTCACACAATTTTCAAGCAATGCATGTGATGCAATCCGACCTATCAAGGGCCCTCTCACTAAGGCAATGGCTAGGAGGATTGAAGAGGACTTGGCCCAGAAAGACTCATCAAGACCCCCGCTCATGATGGAGATAGATATTTTAGGCCATAGTCCTTAGTTTTCCTCTTGTAAATATTAATTAGCTTTTAATTCCCTTTTAGGCCTTGTATTTTGGCCATTTATTTTAGTTTCTAGAGTTTAGGGTGTAATTAGCTTAGGAAGGGAGGTGAGGGGAGTAAAGGGCCTAATAACACAAAGGAGTGTGGATCTCTTTCCACACCCCCTTGATTAGGCCGTGACACTCCCTAGCTTAAGACTAGGCACCACTTTTAGTGGGCCTAAGAGGGATTAGTGCTCCTAATACTAATTAGGCCCAAGTCCTACATTGCCTAGTTTTGAGTGCCTTGCTCCCTCTTTGGGCTATAAATACACCTAGTCTCTCTTGTACAAAGCACACTTGATTGAATGAACTAAGACTCTTTTTGAGCAATTTATTCTTGAGTGTCATTGAGAATCCTCTCTCTTGAGGAATCTCTCCCTTAAAGCTTTTATCAAGGGACCTCTCCCTTGTGGCAAGCAACATAAATTTTTTTGACTCATCTTTCTCCTAGAAAGTGGCGTCAACCCTCTCCCATTTCTAACCTCTCCATCCTCCATTTTCTTAGAGGAAGGAACCTCGGTTGAAGAGATCAAGGGAGTGCATCATTTGGTATCATTTTTTAACTTTTTCTAATCATTTTGCTGCACCTAATAGCTTATTGAATTGAAATTTTAATGAGGATGCTTGAAATAATAACACTTGAGTGAATAAGCACAAAGTAAGGTCACACAATTTTCAAGCAATGCATGCAACTAAAGGCAAAACAACTTAGTAGTTCCAAATACCACTGAACTAATGGTGCTTAAGGAATGATTTATGGCTGATTTTGAAGTAAATTGATTGCTCAAATTACTAACACAATTCACCCAAGCTAAAATTCCATAAAGAGACACCAATAGTGAAGGTAAACCAAGTGGAAAGCTACTAATAATTCAACATAAAACAAGAAACATATAAAGCTTGAATTGAGAAAATATTTAAGAATAACAAAGAGATTAATATGCTTGAACTAAAAGCATAAAAGACTTAAGAGACTCAACAAGAGGTTCACCTCTTAGGAGCTCAATTCAAAATGTTTTTTAAGGCTTTTTTGTAAAAATTTTAAGAGGCTAAAACCTATGGAATTTAAATAAGACAAAATAGGAAACTAACATGACTAGTATTTGACAAAACACAAGATTAAGAAAAAATAACACACCTAAAAATAGAGCAAAAATTTCAGCAAGAGACTCAAAACAAAAGGCACAACAAAGTGGCCAAAGTTGATCACCACAATGGTGTGGAAAAATCCTCAACCATGTGGGTTTAATGGTCACAACTTCTTAGGCATACTTTAACATAAAAAACCAAGGGAAAATTAAGCAACTTGAACACGAAAATAAGATGCAAAGAAAGGGACAAATAAAATCGCATCAAATTAAATGGAGCATAGGCGCGTAGATAGAAAACAAAAACGTATATAATAGCAAGAATAAAAAGCTATACTACTAGACAATAAAGGAAATAGAGATGACAAAAAATGAAGGACATTAAAATAAAGAGATCAAAGAGATAAACAACAAAGCAAAAAAAATTGACAAAGAACGTGACCTTTAGAAAGTGGATCTGATACCACTTGATGTGATCTTTGATGATCACGTGCCCAAAGGATCCTTTCTAAGGTCACTTGGAAGGGAAATGGATTTATGGAGAGGAAAGGAATGGGGTGAGGTGCCACAAATACTAGGTTTGATAAGCAAAAGGGGAGAGGCCACAAGGGAGGGGTCCCTTGATAACTCTTAGAAGCTCTCACAAAGGAGAAAGGGGGACACTCAAAGGTAAGAACCTCACAACCAATATGGTCTCTATGATGAAATTCAAGTGTGAAAAATACAAGTGAGGGAGGAGCTCCTATTTATAGAGGTAGCTAACCTCTTGAACAAGATAACCTAAAAAAGAAGGGCTAGGATTAAAAGGAGAGATCTAAGGGAGGAGGACTGAGAAACAATTCCCTCCTTAGATCATCAAACTTGGTGCCCAAGTTTCTCAAACCAAGGACCAAGATTCCTTCTTATTAGCTTAGGGGGTTTATGTAGGAAAAGAGGGGTGTAGATATCAAGGCTACCCCTTATTTCCTTCATAAAGACCCAAAAAGCTAAATCCAACCTCTAAATTCCTAAGACACCTCCTAAAAATAAAAAAAATGGACTAAATACATGTCCCAAATTAAATTCTTAATGCTCCTTAAAATTAAAATAAAGGAAAATTACATTTTATTAACTAAAGTCCCTAGCCTCACATCTTCCCTATCCACAGGAGGTGAAGTCTTCCTTTGTCTGCAAGGGCTAGGTCTTCTTCAATCCTTCTAGCCATGGCCCTAGTGATAGGTCATTGGCTAGGATTGGTCACATGATGTTTGGTGTGTGATTTATAAATGTCTGTGATGTATTATTTAATGTGAACATTATTTGAGATAGTGTGATTAATGATATGAATCAACAGTGCCTAAGAGGGAGTAATTCTTGCTGTAGTTAGGAATGAAATTTAGTACCACCGCTACACAATTGTTCAACCGTTAGATTTTGTTTAATTTTTTATAGTAGGCTCTTAAGATGTTAGTCTCTATTTTAAATGTTGGGATCGTCAAAATATTTTCCAAAGTGACATATTAGAGTTTGAATAACAGTATTTTTTTTCGATCGTATATGATATCGTATTTTTCCTTCAATTTCTATAGAATACTTTAACCGTTGGATTTTGTTTATTTTTAGGTAATAGATTCTTTAGATGTTGGTATTTATTTTCAACAGTGGGATCATCTAAACAACTTACGTAGTGAGACATAATGAACTCAGAGTAACTAGTCTAGTTTTAGAATCTTAATTATACATGTGGTAGATTTCGTTTTGAGCGTCTTTGCATTAGTTGAACTGTTGGATTTGGTTTATCTTTGGATAGTAGGTTCTTAACATATTAACTTTTTTTTTCAACAGTAAGATCCTCAAAATAATGTCTGAAGTGAGAGATAATGAATTAGATGTTTGGTGTGTGATTTATAAATGTCTGTGATGTATTATTTAACGTGAACATTATTCGAGATAGTGTGATTGATGATATGAATCAATAGTGCCTAAGAGGGAGTAATTCTTGCTGTAGTTAGGAATGAAATTTAGTACCACCGCTATACAATTGTTCAACTGTTAGATTGTTTTTAATTTTTTATAGTAGGCTCTTAAGATGTTAGTCTCTATTTTAAATGTTGGGACCGTCAAAATATTTTCCAGAGTGACATAATAGAGTTTGAATAATAGTTTTGTTTTTCGATCTTATACGATATAGTATTTTGCCTTCAGTTTCTATAGAATAGTTTAACCGTTGGATTTTGTTTATTTTTGGGTCATAGGTTCTTTAGATGTTGGTATTTATTTTCAACGGTGGGATCATCTAAACCAGGTACGTAGCGAGACATAATGAACTCAGAGTAACTAGTCTGGTTTTAGAATCTTAATTATACATGTGGTAGATTTCATTTTGAGCGTCTTTGCCTTAGTTGAACTGGTGGATTTGGTTTATCTTTGGATAGTAGTTTCTTAACATGTTTACTTTTTTTTTCAACAGTAAGATCCACAAAATAATGTCCGAAGTGAGAGATAATGAATTAGATGTTTGGTGTGTGATTTATAAATGTCTGTGATGTATTATTTAACGTGAACATTATTCGAGATAGTGTGATTGATGATATGAATCAATAGTGCCTAAGAGGGAGTAATTCTTACTGTAGTTAGGAATGAAATTTAGGACCACCGTTATACAATTGTTCAACCGTTAGATTTTGTTTAATTTTTTATGGTAGGCTCTTAGGATGTTAGTCTCTATTTTAAATGTTGTTATCGTCAAAATATTTTCCAGAGTGACATAATAGAGTTTGAATAACAGTTTTTTTTTTCGATCTTATACGATATCGTATTTTGCCTTCGGTTTCTATAGAATGGTTTAACCGTTGGATTTTGTTTATTTTTGGGTAATAGATTCTTTAGATGCTGGTATTTATTTTCAACAGTGGGATCATGTAAACAACGTATGTAGTGAGACATAATGAACTCAAGGTAACTAGTCTAGTTTTAGAATCTTGGTTATACCTGTGGTAGATTTTGTTTTGAGCGTCTTTACATTAGTTGAACTGTTGGATTTGGTTTATCTTTGGATAGTAGGTTCTTAACATATTTACTTTTGTTTCAACAGTAAGATCCTCAAAATAATGTCCAAAGTGAGAGATAATGAATTAGATGTTTGATGTGTGATTTATAAATGTGTGTGATGTATTATTTAACATGAACATTATTTTAGATGGTGTGATTAATGATATGAGTCAACAATTCCTAAGAGGGAGTCATTCTAGCATCAGTTAGGCATTAAAGTTAGTACCAGTGCTATACAATTGGTCAACCGTTAGATTTTGTTTAATTTTTTATTGTAGGTTTTGAAGATGTTAGTCTCTATTTTCAATGATCGGATCGTCAAAGTGAGGTCCGAAATGACATAATGGAGTTAGAATAACAGTTATTTTCTTAGCATCTTACACGATACTTTATTTTGTCTTCAGGGTCTGTAGAATAGTTTAACCGTTGGATTTGATTTATTTTTAGGGAGTAGATTCCTTAGATATTAATATTTATTTTCAACAGTGGGGTCATCTAAATAATGAACGTAGTAAGAGATAATGAACTTAGGGTAAGAACAGTATTTTTAGAATCTTAATTATAGTTGTAGTAGATTTCGTTTTGAGAGTCTATGCGTTAGTTGGACTGTTGGATTTGGTTTATCTTCGGATAGTAGGTTCTCTACATACTTACTTTTGTTTCGACGGTAAGATCCTCAAAATAATATCCTAAGTGAGAGATAATGGATTAGATGTTTGGTGTGTGATTTATAAATGTGTGTGATCTATTTAACATGAACATTACTCGAGATAGTGTGATTCATGATATGAGTCAACAGTGCCTAAAAGGGAGTCATTATAGCTGTAGTTAGGAATGAAAGTTAGTACCACCGCTATACAATTGGTCAACCGTTAGATTTTTTTTTAATTTTTTTATAGTAGGTTCTTAAGTTGTTAGTCTCTATTTTTAATGGTATGATTCTCAAACTGATGTGTGCAGTGACATAATGGAGTTAAAATAAATGTTATTTTTTAGCATCTTGTACGATACCGTATTTTTTCTTGAGTGTTTGTAGAATAGTTTAACTGTGTAGTGAGATATTTTTGGGTAGTAGATTCTTTAGATATTAATATTTATTTTCAACGGTGGGATCATCTAAATAAAGTATGTAGTGAGATATAATGAACTCAGAGTAAGAATTGTATTTTTAGAATCTTAATTATACCTGTAGTAGATGTCGATTTGAGTGTCTTTGCATTAGTTGAACTGTTGGATTTGGTTTATGTTTGGATAGTAGGTTCTTAACGTATTTACTTTTGTTTCAACGGTAAGTTCTTCAAAATAATGTCTGAAGTGAGAGATAATGGATTAGATGTTTTGTGTGTGATTTATAAATTTGTGTGATGTATTGTTTAACATGAACATTATTTGAGATAACGTGATTGATGATATGAGTCAACAGTTCCCAAGAGGGAGTCATTTTAGCCACAGTTAGGAATGAAATTCAGTACCACCTCTATACAATTGTTCAACAGCTAGATTTTGCTTATTTTTTTATACTAGGTTCTTATGATGTTAGTCATATTTTCAATGGTCAGATCGTCAAACTCATGTCCAGAGTGACATAATGGAGTTAGAATAACAATTACTTTTTTAGCATCTTATAGGATACCGTATTTTGTCTTGAGTGTCTATAGAATAGTTTAATCGTTGGATTAGGTTTATTTTAGGGTAGAAGATTCTTTAGATATTAATATTAATTTTCAACGGTGGGATCATCTAAATAATTTACGTAGTGAGATATAATGAACTCAGACAAAGAACTAAATTTTTAGAATCTTAATTATACCCGTATTAGATTTTGGTTTGATCGTGTTTGCATTAGTTGAACTGTTGGATTTGGTTTATCTTTGGATAGTAGGTTCTTAACATATTTACTTTTGTTTCAATGATAAGATCCTTGAAATAATGTCCAAAGTGAGAGATAACGGATTAGATGTTTGGTGTGTGATTTATAAATGCTTGTGATGTCTTATTTAACATTATTTGAGATAGTGTGAGTACCACTGCTACACAATTGTTCAACCGTTAGATTTTTTTTTAATTTTTCATAGTAGGTTCTTAAGATTTTAGTCTCTATTTTCAATGGTGGGATCGTCAAACTCATGTCCAGAGTGACATAATGGAGTTAGAATAACTTTTATTTATTTAGCATTTTATAGATACCGTATTTTGTCTAGAGTATCTATAGAATAGTTTAACTATTGCATTTTGGGTTATTTTAGGGTAGTAGATCCTCAAAATAATGTCCGAAGTGAGAGATAATGGATTAGATGTTTTGTGTGTAATTTATGAATGTGTGTGATGTGTTATTTAACATGAACATTATTTGAAATAGTGTGATTGATTATATGAGTCAACAGTGCAGTTAGGAACGAAATTTAGTACCACCGCTATACAATTGTTCAACCGTTAGATTTTGTTTAATTTTTTATATTAGGTTTTTAAGATGGTAGTCTCTATTTTAAATTGTCAGATTGTCAAAATAATGTCCAAAGTGACATAATGGAGTTAGAATAACAGTTATTTTTTAGCATCTTATACAATACTGTATGTTGTAGTGAATGTCTATAGAATAGTTTAACCGTTGGATTTGGTTTATTTTTTTGAGTAATTCTTTAGATATTAAAATTGATTTTCAACCGTGGGATCATCTAAATAACATACGTAATGAGAGATAATGAACTCTGAGTAACAACTGTATTTGTAGAATCTTAATTATACTTTTAGTAGATTTCGTTTTCAGTGTCTTTGCATTAGTTAAACTGTTGTATTTAGTTTATCATTGGATAGTAGGTTCTTAACATATTTACTTTTGTTTCAATGTTAATATCCTCAAAATAATGTCTGAAGTTAGAGATAATGGATTAGATGTTCTGTGGATGATTTAGAAATGTATATAATATATTATTTACCTTCAACATACGATACTGTATTTTGTCTTCAGTGTCTATATAATAGTTTAGCTGTGTAATTTGGTTTAGTTTTGGGTAGTAGATTCTTAAGATAGTAATATTTATTTTCAACGGTGGGATTATCTAAATAATCTACATAGTGAGAGATAATGAACTCAGAGTAAGAACGGAAGTTTTAGAATCTTAATTATACCTGTAGCAAATTTCGTTTTAAGTGTCTATACATTAGTTAAACTGTTGGATTTGGTTTATCTTTGGATAGTAGGTTCTTAACATATTTATTTTTGTTTCAACTGTAAGATCTAAAAATAATGTCTGAAGTGAGAGATAAAGGATTAGATGTTCTGTGCATGATTTATAAATGTGTGTGGTGTAGTATTTAACATGAACATGATTTGAGATAGTGTGATTGATGATATTAGTCAAGGGTGCCTAAGAGGGAGTCATTCTAGTTGTAGTTAGAAAATTTAGTACCACTGTTATACAATTGTTCAACTGTTAGATTTTTGTTTATTTTGTTACAGTAAGTTCTTAAGATGTTAATCTTTATTTTCAATGGTGGGATCGTCGAAATAATGTTCAGAGTGACATAATGGAGTTACAACAACAATTATATTTTTAGCATCTTATACGATACCGTATTTTCTCTTGAGTTTCTATAGAATAGTTTAGCCCTTGGATTTGGTTTATTTTTGGGTTGTAGAGGTTAATTTTTACTTTCAATGGTGGGATCATTGAAATAATGTCCGGAGTGACGTAATGGAGTAAGAACAATAATTATATTTTTAGCATCTTATACGATACCGTATTTTGTCTTGAGTTTCTATAGAATTGTTTAGCCATTGGATTTGGTTTAATTTTGGGTAGCAGATTGGTAAGATAGTAATATTTATTTTCAACCATGGGATTATCGAAATAATGTATGTAGTGAAAGATTATGAACTCAGACTAAGAACTTTAGTTTTAGGATCTTAATTATACCTCTAGCAGATTTCGTTATGAGCATCTATACATTAGTTGAACTGTTGGATTTGGTTTACCTTTGGATAGTAGGTTCTTAACATATTTTGTTTTTGCTTCAATGGTAAGATTCTAAAAATAATGTCCGAATTGAGAGATAATGGATTAGATGTTCTGTGTATGATTTATAAATGTGTGTGATGTATTATTTAACATGAACATGATTTGAGATAGTGTGATTGATGATATGAGTCAACGGTGCCTAAGAGGGAGTCATTCTCGGTGCAATTAGGGATGAAATTTAGTACCACCGCTATACAATTGTTCAACCGTTACATTTTTTTATTTTGATACAGTAAGTTCTTGAGATGTTAATCTTTATATTCGATTGTGGGATCATAGAAATAATGTCCAGAGTGACATAATGGAGTGAGAACAACAGTTATATTTTCAGCATCTTATATGATACTGTATTTTGTTTTTAGTGTCTAAGCAATAGTTTAGCCGTTGGATTTTGTTTATTTTGGGTAGTAGATTCTTAAGATAGTAATATTTATTTTCAACGGTGGGATTATCTAAATAATGTACGTAGTGAGAGATAATGAACTCAGAGTAAGAACTGTAGTTTTAGGATCTTAATTAAACCTATAGTGGGTTTCGTTTTGAGCGTCTATAGTTGAACTGTTGGATTTGGTTTATCTTTGGATAGTAGGTTCTTAACATATTTATTTTTGTTTTAACGGTATGATCGTCAAAATAATGTCTGAAGTGAGAGATAATGGATTAAATGTTATGCGTATGATTTATAAATGTGTGTGGGGTATTATTTAACTTCAACATTATTTAAATTGAACATTATTTAATCTTTATTTTCAATGGTGGGCTCGTTGAAATAATGTCCGGAGTGACATAATTGAGTTACAACAACAATTATATTTTTAGCATCTCCTACGATACCGTATTTTGTCATGAGTGTCTATACAATAATGTAGCCGATGATTTAGTTTATTTTTGGTTAGTAGATTCTTTAGATAGTAATATTTATTTTCAACGGCGGAATTATCTAAATAAGGTACGTAGTTTTAGGATCATAATTATACTTGTAGCAGATTTCGTTTTGAGCGTCTATACCGTATTTTTGTTTCAATGGTAAGATCCTCAAAATAATTTCCAAAGTGAGAGGTAATGGATTAGATTATGTAAGCATGCCTAGCCAAGGACCTATCACTAGGGCCATGGTTAGAAGGATTCAAGAAGACCTAGCCCTTGCAGACAAAGGAAGACTTCACCTCCTGTGGAGAGTGAAGATATTAGGTTAGGAACTTTAGTTAATAAAATGTAATTTTCCTTTATTTTAATTTTGAGGAGCATTAGGAGTTTAATTTGGGACATGTATGTAGTCCATTTTTATTTTACTTGTCTTAGGAATTTAGAGGGTGGATTTAGCATTTTGGGTCTTTATGAAGGAAATAAGGGGTAGCCTTGATATCTACACCCTTCTTTTTCTACATAAACCCCCTAAGCTAATAAGAAGGAATCTTGGCCCTTGGTTTGAGAAACTTGGGCACCAAGTTTGATGATCTAAGGAGGGGATTGTTTCTCAATCCTTCTCCCTTAGATTTCTCCTTTTAATCCTAGCCCTTCTTTTTTAGGTTATCTTGTTCAAGAGGTTAGCTACCTCTATAAATAGGAGCTCCTCCCCTCACATGTATTTTTTACACTTGAATTTAATCCCAGACACCATATTGGCTTTGAGGTTCTTACCTTTGAGTGCCCCCCTTCTCCATTGTGAGAGCTTCTAAGAGTTATCAAGGGACCCCTCCCTTGTGGCCTTCCCCTTTGGCTTATCAAACCTAGTGTTTGTCGCGCCTCACCCCGTTCCTTTCTTGTCCATGAATCCATTTCCCTTCCAAGTGACCTTAGAAAGGATCCTTTGGACAAGTGATCATCAAAGATCACATCAAGTGGTATCTAGAGCCACTTTCTAAAGGTCACGCCCTTTCTAAAAAAAAATTTTACTTTCTTTGTTGTTTATCTATTTGATCTCGTTATTTTAAAGTCCTTCATTTTTTATCATCTTTATTCCCTTTATTTTCTAGTAGTATAGCATTTTTTGTTTCCTATCTATACGCCTATGTTTCATTTAATTTGATGCAATTTTATTTGTCCCTTTCTTTGCGTCTTATTTCCATGTTCAAGTTGCTTAGTTTTCCCTTGGTTTTTTATGTTAAAGTGTGCCTAAGAAGTTGTGACCATTAAACCCACGTGGTTGAGGATTTTTCCATACCATTGTAGTTATCAACTTTGGCCACTTTGTTGTGCCTTTTGTTTTGAATCTTTTGCTGAAATTTTTGCTCTATTTTTAGGTGTTTTGTTTTTTCTTAATCTTGTGTTTTGTCAAATACTAGTCATGTTAGTTTCCTATTTTGTCTCATTTAAATTCCATAGGTTTTATGCTTTTAAAATTTTTACAAAAAGCCTTCAAAAACATTTTGAATTGAGCTCCTAAGAGGTGAACCTCTTGTTGAGTCTCTTAATTCTTTTATGATTTTAGTTCAAGCATAGTAATCTCTTTGTTGTTCTTAAATATTTGCTCAATTCAATCTTTATATGGTTCTTGTTTTATGTTGGATTATTAGTAGCTTTCCACTTGGTTTACCTTCACTATTGGTTCCTCTTTATGGAATTTTAGCTTGGGCGAATTGTGTTAGTAATTTGAGCAATCAATTTACTTCAAAATCAGCCCTAAATCATTCCTTAAGCACCATTAGTTCAGTGGTATTTGGAACTACTAAGTTATTTTGCCTTTAGATGCATGCATTGCTTGAAAATTGTGTGACCTTACTTTGCATTTTTTTGCTTAAGTGTTTATTATTTCAAGCATCCTCATTAAATTTTCAATTCAACAAGCTATTAGGTGCAACAAAATGATTAGAAAAAATTTCAAGTTCAAAAAAATAAAATAAAGAACTAAAAAAAGACAATTTTGAAGTTGTGTACCTAATAGTAGAAACATTTGATATGAGGACCCAATTGTGATTCAAAAATTACTTGAGTAAGCCTTTTAGTTTTTGGTCACTTAAATTTTATTAAGTGTGCAACTATTGGAAATTTATTTGTGTGCTACCTTCATTTGTGAGCCTTATGTTTTCTTGCTTGTCTTCTTTACTTCTTTGAGTTTGTCATTGTGTAATCTATCCACCTGGATTTGTGAACCTTGTTTTGTTATTCACCTATGTTTGTTGTCTTGTGTTGTATTCGGCCTTGTTAAGGAAAGCTTGGGAAAGGTGTCATACATAAAATTTTGGTAAGTCAAAACAAGAGGAAACAAGGGTAGCATTCTTGGGGTGGGTTGATGCAACTCAAAGGGGCTTGATAAAAAGGAGCCAAACACCAAAAAGCATGGAGTGAAGACTTTGTTTTATTTTTTATTCTTTGTATTGTGTAAACTTAATTTTAGATTGGGAGCTTAAGTGCCCTTAAGGCCCTCCCTTAGTTTGTAATAATTTTGGTTAATTTTAGCTTAGTTCCTCGTTAATTAGGTGAAGAAGGAAGAAGTACATTTCCTTCAACACCTTAGGAGCACAATTAGAACCCTTTCTCTTTTACATTTTTGCACTTTTAATATTTTTGCAAAAAATGTGTAAAGAGTTCCAAAGAATCATCAAGCCACCTTAGGTGCGAAAACAAAAAAGAGAGGAGTGTTGCTTGAAAAATAATTTTTTGGCCTACCCTCTAGTTTTTAGCATCCAAGCACCATGACTTCTCACACATATTCTAGTGCACATAGTTGTTCATCAAGCAAGAGTGTCAACCAAAGAAAACCTTCTAAGGGAGACACTCTTGAAAACCTTAACTTAGAATTTAGGGAATGGATGGCTAAAGAACAAGAGAGGAGAGAAGAAAAAGAGAGAAAAAAAGAAATAAAAGAAAAGCAAAAACAAAAAGAGAAGAAAGAGTTAAAAAAAGAGATGTTGGGAAGAGAAAAAAGAGCGTGAAGAAAGAAGGCAAAGAGAGAGAAGAGAGGATGAAGAAATGAGAAGAAGGAAAAAACTAGAAAGACAAAGAGAAAAGAAGGAAGAAGAGAGAAAGAGAGGAGAAGATAGTCAGAAGAGAGATGTGAGGGAGAGTGGTAGAAAAAAGAAAAGAATTCTCATAAGATCCCTATCTAGGCATTTTAGCTCTAGTGAAGAAGAATACTATGAAAATCAACATAAGCATCACTCTCATTCATCATACCATCATCATTCTCCTCAAACACAAATCATTCTAGGGAGCTAAAGGTAGACCTGCCTCATTTTAATGGTAGGGAAGATGTTGAGACTTACCTAGATTGGGAAGTCAAAGTGGAACAACTTTTCCGATGCTATGAAATAAGGGAAGAAAGGAAAGTACCTTTGGTCTCCCTTAGTTTTCAAGGTCCTGCTTTGCATTGGTGGGATGGGTTAGTCAAGGATAGGTCCCATAAACAAATGTCTGACGTTTTCTATTAGAATGATTTAAAAAACTTGTTTGCGAAGAAGGCACATTCCTTCATATTATGAGAGGGATCTTTTGGATAGACTCCAAAGACTTAGGCAACATAACCTAAGTATTAAGGAGTATAGGCAAAAGATGGAGCTTCTCATACTAAGGGCCAATATCATTGAGGAACCCAATGCCACCCTTGCTATATTTTTTTGTAGATTAAGCTCTGACATTAGAGATAAGGTGGAGCTTCTTTCATACTCAAACCTTGATGAGTTGGTAAAACTTTGTGTACAAGCTGAGAATCAACTCAAGAGAAAAAGCTTTAACAAAGATTCTCCCTCTTACCCAAAGAGAGACCAATTTAAGGGGAACTCTTTCAAGGGTTTTCCTAAAGAGGAACTCAAGCACTTTAAGATACAAAAGCACCTCATGTAAAGAGAAAACCTCATACTACTAAGCCTACTAAGAGGCAAAGTAGTATCAAATGCTCCAAATGTCTTGGGAGAGGCCACATTGCCCCTCAATGCCCCAACAAGAAAACCATGATCATAAGGGGACAAGACATTTGTAGTGAGAATAGCTCATCTTCCTCCTCTAGTGAGTCCTCCTCTAGTGAGAGTGAGGAAGAAGGGGGATATACATTTGAACAAGAGTGTGAGGAAGCTTTTCCTTACGAGGGGGACCTCCTGTACGTAGTGAGAGATAATGAATTCGGAGTAAGAACTATATTTTTAGAATCTTAATTATACCTGTAGTAGATTTTAGTTTGAGCGTCTTTGCATTAGTTGAACTGTTGGATTTGGTTTATCTTTGGATAGTACGTTCTTAACATATTTACTTTTGTTTCAATGGTAAGATCCTCGACATAATGTCTGAAGTGAGAGATAATGGATTAGATATTTGGTGTGTAATTTATAAATGTGTGTGATGTGTTATTTAAATTGATCATTATTTGAGATGGTGTGCTTGATGGTATGAGTCAACAGTTCCTAAGAGCGAGTCATTCTAGCTACAATTAGGAATGAAATTTAGTAGCACCACCATGGAATTGTTCAACCGTTAGATTTTGTTTAATTTTTTATAGTATGTTCTTAAGATGTTAGTCTCTATTTTCTATGGTGGGATCATCAAAATAATAGCCAGACTGACATAATTGAGTTAAAATAGCAGTTTTTTTTTCTTTTGCATCTTAAATGATACCGTATTTTGTCTTGAGTGTCTATGGAATAGTTTAACGTTTGGATTTCGTTTATTTTTGCATAGTAGATTCCCCCGATATTAATATTTATTTTCAACTATGGGATCCTCTAAATCACGTACTTAGTGAGAGATAATGAACTCAGAGTAACAACTGTATTTTTAGAATCCTAATTATACCTGTAGTAGATTTCGTTTTGAGCATATTCGCATTAGTTGAACTGTTGGATTTGGTTTATCTTTGGTTAGTAGGTTCTTTACATATCTACTTTTGTTTCAAAGGTAACATCCTCATCATAATGTCCGAAGTGAGAGATAATGGATTAGATGTTTGGTGTGTGATTTATAAATGTGTGTGATGTGTTATTTAACATGAACATTCTTTGAAATAGTGTGATTGATAATATGAGTCAACGGTTCCTAAGAGGGAGTCATTCTATCTGCAGTTAGGAATGAAATTTAGTACCACCACTATAGAATTGTTCAACCGTTAGATTTTGTTTAATTTTTTATAGTATGTTCTTAAGATGTTAGTCTCTATTTTCAATGGTGGGATCGTCAAACTAATGTCCGAAGTGACATAATGGAGTTAGAATAACAGTTACTTTTTTAGCGTCTAATACGATACCATATTTTGTCTTTAGTGTCTGTAGAATAGTTTAACTGTTGGATTGAGTTTATTTTTGGGTAGTAAAATCTTTAGATATTTTGAGGATCTTACTGTTGAAACAAAAGTAAACATGTTAAGAACCTACTATCCAAAGATAAACCAAATTCAACAGTTCAACTAATGCAAAGATGCTGAAAACGAAATCTACTATAGGTATAATTAAGATTCTAGAAATACACTTCTTACTCTAAGTTCGTTATCTCTCACTACCTACGTTATTTAGATGATCCCACCGTTGATAATAAATATTAATATTTAAAGAATCTACTACCCAAAAATAAACTAAATCCAATAGTGAAACGATTCTATAAATATGATATCGTATAAGATGCTAAAAATATAATTGTTATTCTAACTCCATAATGTCACTCCAGAATTTTTTTGACGATTCCACCATTGAAAATGAAGATTAACATGTTAAGAACTTACTATAAAAAAATAAACAAAATCTAACGGTTGAACAATTGTATAGTGGTGGTACTAAATTTCATTCCTAACTAAACCTAGAATGACTCCCTCTTAGGCACCATTGCCTCCTATCATCAATCACACTATCTCAAACCATGTTCATGTTAAATAATACATCCCACACATTTATAAATCATACACTAAACATCTAATCCATTATCTCTCACTTTAGATATGATTTTGAGGATCCTACCGTTGAAAGAAAAATAAATATGTTAAGAACTTACAATCCAAAGATAAACCAAACCCAACAACTCAAATAATGTATAGATGCTCAAAATGAAATCTACTACAGGTATAATTTAGATCCTAAAAATACAGTTCTTACTCTGAGTTCATTATCTCTCACTACATACATTATTTAGATGATTCCACTATTAAAAATAAATTTTAATATCTTAAGAATGTACTACCCCTCAAATAAACAAAATCCAACAGTTAAAATATTCTATAGACACTCAAGACAAAATACAGTATCGCATAAGATGCTAAAATATAATTAAAAAAAATCTAATGGTTGAGCAATTGTATAGCGGTGGTACTAAATTTCATACCTAACTGCAGCTAGAATGACTCTGTCTTAGGCACCGTTAACTCATATCATGAATCACACTATCTTAAATCATATTCATGTTAAATTATACATCAAACATATTTTTAAATCATACACCAAACATCTAATTGATTATCTCTCACTACGGACATTATTTTGAGGATCATACCGTTAAAAGAAAAATAAACATGTTAAGAACCTACTATCAGAAGATAAACTAAATCCAATAGTTAAACTAATGTATAGACGCTCAAAACGAAATCTCCTACAGGTATAATTAAGATACTAAAAAAACAATTCTTACTGTGAGTTTATTATCTCTCACTATGTACATAGATAATCCCATTGTTGAAAATAAATTTTAATATCTTAAGAATCTACTACCCAACAGTAAACGAAATCCAACAGTTAAAGTATAGTACACACACTCAACACAAAATATGTTATTGTAGAAGATGCTAAAAATATGATTGTTATTCTGACTCCATTATGTTACTCCGTACATTATTTCGACGATCCCACCATTGAAAATAAAGATTAACATCATAAGAACCTGCTATAAAAAAAATAAACAAAATCTAATAGTTGAACAATTGTATAGCGTTTGTTCTAAATTTTAGTCCTAACTACAGTAAGAATGACTCCCTCTTAGGCACCATTCAACTAATGTATCACACTATCGCAAATCATGTTCATGTTAAACAATGCATCACACACATTTATAAATCATACACCAAATATATAATACATTATCTCTCACTTCGAATATTATTTTGAGGATGTTATCGTTGAACGAAAAATAAATATGTTAAAAAACTACTATCCAAAGATAAATCAAATCCAACACTTCAACTAATGTATAGATGCTCAAAACGAAATCTCCTAGAGCTATAATTAAGATACTCAAAATACAATTCTTACTCGGAGTTCATTATCTCTCAGTACATACATTATTTAGATGATCCGACTGTTAAAAATAAATATTAATATCCTAAGAATCTACTACCGAAAAATAAACCAAATTCAACAATTTAAATATTCTATAGACACTCAAGACAAAATACGCTATCGTTTAACCAAGTCGAATAGTTAAACTATTCTACAGACACCCAAGACAAAATATGGTATTGTATAAGATATTAAAACTATATTTGTTATTTTAACTCCATTATGTCACTCCGGACATTATTTCGATGATCCCACCATTGAAAATAAAGATTAACATCTTAAGAACCTACTATCAAAAGTAAAAAAAAAAATCTAACGGTTGAATAATTATATAGCGGTAGTCCTAAATTTCATTGCTAATTGTAGCTAGAATGACTCCTATTAGGCACCATGACTCATATCATCAATCACACTATTTCAAATCATGTTCATGTTAAATAATACATCAGACGTATTTATAAATCATACACTAGACATCTAATCCATTATGTCTCACTACGGACTTTCTTTTGAGGATCTTATCATTGACACAAAAATAAATATGTTAAGAACATACTATCCAAGGATAAACCAAATCCAACAGTTCAACTAATGTTTAGATGCTCAAAACAAAATCTGCTACAGGTGTAATTAGGAGCCTAAAAATATAATTCTTACTCTGAGTTTATTATCTCTCACTACGTACATTATTTAGATGATACCACTGTTGAAAATAAATATTAATATCTTAAGAATCTACAACCAAAAAATAAACTAAGTCAAATAGTTAAACTATTATACAGACTCTCAAGACAAAATAGAGTATCGCATAAGATGTTAAAACTATAATTGTTATTCAAACTCCATTATGTCACTCCGGACATTATTTCAACGATTCCACCATTAAAAATAAAGATTAACCTCTTAAGAACCTACTATCAAAATTAAACAAATTCTAACGGCTGAAATATTGAATAGTAGTGGTACTAAATTTCATTCCTAACTGTAGCTAGAATTACTCCCTCTTAGGCACCGTGACTCATATCATCAATCACACTATCTCAAATCATGTTTATGTTAAATAATACATCACACACATTTTATAAATCATATACCAAACAATCTAATTCATTATCTCTCACTTTAGACGTTCTTTTGAGGATATTACCAATTACACAAAAATAAATATGTTAAGAACCTATTATTCAAGGATAAACCAAGTCCAACAATTCAACTAATGTATAGACAATCAATACAAAATCTGCTAAAGGTATAATTAAAAGCCTAAAAATACAGTTCTTACTCTGAGTTCATTATCTCTCACTACGTACATTATTTAGATGATCCCACCGTTGAAAATAAATATTAATATCTTAAGAATCTACTACTAAAAACTAAACCAAATCCAACAGTTAAACTATTCAATCAACACTCAAGACAAAATATGGTATCGTATAAGATGCTAAAAATATATTTGTTATTGTAACTCTATTATGTAACTCCAGACATTCTTTCAACGATCCCACCATTAAAAATAAACATTAAAATCTTAAGAACCTCCTATAAAAAAATAAACCAAATCTAACGCCTGAACAATCTAACTCTATTATGTAGCTAGAATGACTCCCTCTTAGGCACCGTTGACTCATATCATCAATCACACTATCTCAAATCATGTTCATGTAAAATAATACATCACACACATTTATAAATCATACACCAAACATCCAATCATTATCTCTCACTTCTAACATTATTTTGAGGATCTTACCGTTGAAACAAAAATGAATATGTTAAGAACCTACTATCCAAAAATAAACCTAATTCAATAGTTCAACTAATGTATAGATGCTCAAAACGAAATTTGCTGCAAGTATAATTAAGAGTCTAACAATACAGTTCTTACTCTCAGTTCATTACCTTTCGCTTCGAAGATTATGTAGATAATCTCACCATTGAAAATAAATAGTAACATCTTAAGAATCTACTACCAAAAAATGAATCAAATCCAATAGTTAAACTATTCTATAGACACTCAAGAGAAAGTACGGTATCATATAAGATGCTAAAAATATATTTGTTATTCTAACTCCATTATGTCAATATGGACATTATTTTGTTATCCCATCATTGAAAATAAATATTAAAATCTTAAGAATCTACTATAAAAAAAGTAAACCAAATCTAACGATTGAACAATTGTATAGCGGTGGTACTAAATTTCATTCCTAAATGTAGCTAGAATGACTCCCTCTCAAGCACCATTGACTCATATCATCCATCAGACTATCTCAAACCATGTTCATGTTAAATGATACATCACACACATTTATAAATCTTACAACAGACATCTAATCCATAATTTATCACTTCAGACATTATTTTGATGATCTTATCGTTGAAACAAAAATAAATATGTTAAGAAACTACTATAAAAAAATAAACCAAATCCAAAAGTTCAACTAATGTATAGACACTGAAAACGAAATCTATTACAGGTATAATTAAGATCCCAAAAATATAGTTCTTACTCTCACTTCATTTTCTCTCACTACGTACATTATTTAGATGATCCCACCATTGAAGATAAATATTAATATGTTACTAATCTACTACCCAAAATAAACCAAATCCAATAGTTCAACTATTCAATAGAGACTCGGGACAAAATACGATATGTATAAGATGTTAAAAATATTATGTCAATCCAGACATTATTTTGACAATCCTACAATTGAAAATAAAGATTAACATCTTAAAGAACCTACTATGAAAAAAATAAACCAAATCCAATGGTTGAACAATTGAATATAGTGGTACTAAATTCATTCCTAATTGCAGTTAAAATGACTCCCTCTTAGTCATCGTTGACTCATATTATTAATCAGATTGTGTCAAATCATGTTCATGTTAAATAATACATCACACACGAATCATACACCAAACATCTAATCCATTATCTCTCACTTCGGAGATTATTTTCAGGATCTTACGATTGAAACAAAAATAAATATATTAAGAACCTACAATCCAAAGATAAACCAAATGGTGTAGTCCTCCCTAGCAAGGGACCTTGGCTAGTTGGATTAGAGAGAGGACATGGCTAAGAAGGAGCTTCATGAAGACTTTAGGGCCATAGTCTCAAAACTATGTAAATAAATTGTGTAGTTTATGTAGTATTTTAAGTGGGTTTAATTTCGTAATTTTAAGATTATATTTTGGCCTATACGTTTTATTTTCTCTAGGATGTGTGATTAGTCCCTTTAGAGGAGTGTGTTAATTAGTTAGGCTTATCCTAGAAGGATTTGGACGTGTGGTTATTCATTTCAACACCCCTAATTGTTTCAAAAACCCTTCTAACCAATACATGAAGAATGTAGGAGACATGTGGGGCCCCTTGCTGCTTCTTATTTGAATTTAAATTTTAGAAATGCCATGTCACTTCCCTCCAAAATTCAAAGTCAATATAGAGGGAACATAGATCCTAAATTCTACTTGTTTGGATCTTTCTCTTTTATGCCTTGGCCTTGTCGTAAACGTCCAACACCCCTTTTCCCTCTATAAATAACCCCCTCACGCACTCTTGTAAGGATCTTAGTTCATTTTATACAAATTAGACTTTGCGAGACTCTTTGTGAATGTCTTCTTCTCTCTAACTTTGAGAGTGCTTCTATGGCTTTTATCAAGGGATCCTTCCCTTGTGGCAAGCTTCTACAAACTAGGTTTATCTTTAGCTAGAGTGGTGTCTCCATCTTCATCTTTTTCCTATTCATCCACACCTTCTTGCACCATTGGAACCTCTTGAAGCAAGATACTAGGGAAAGCATTCCAAGAATGCATCAAGTGGTATCAAGAGCCTTCTTCTAAAGGTTCTCCTTTGCTCAATCTTTTTTTAATTTTCGAATTGTAATCTCCTTCTTCTCCATCTATTCTCCATTTTTTTAGTTTCAATTCATGTTGTTCATATTATTGTTGCTTGTCTAGTGTTGTTGTGGCTTTTTGTTTTGATTTTTTCATTTCTAAGCCTTTGTTCTTCAATTTAATCGGTGCATTTTCTTCCTATGCATCTTTTATTCATTTTAATCAGTTCAAATTTGTTAAATCCTCCATTGAACCACTATTTTGTGTGTTAGGAATTCATGTTATTCGTTAGCTTTCATTTTGTTGTTGTTTGGTGCATGTTGAAGTTCCTAAGAAGCACCTTATACTAAAACCACACCTTTGTGGCAAAAACCACAGGGCTGTGGCAAGGTGTTTTGGCTTCAATTTTGCATCTCTTTGTGCGTTTTTGCTGTTGATTATTTTTGGATTTATTTTCAGTTTTAATAATCTCAAGTATTTGTCATTTAGAGTCTTGTTTAGTCATTAGTTTTGTCATATCAAGTTCCTTAGGTTTTTCCTCTTTTGTTTTCATTTTTTTTTTCTTCAAAAAGTGCGGCCAGCTTCTTGAAATTGAGCTTCAAAGAGGAGTCACATCTCATTTAAGTCTCATAAGAAGTCCTCATGCTTTTAGTTCAAGCATCTTCTAGTCAAAAAATTTTCTCAAAAAAAAAAAATTATAGCTCAATTTCTCCCATGTCATTGTTCTTGTTCAAATTTAGTAGCTCTCTTTTGTGCAAAAAACTTTGAAGTGATTGTGTAAAGATTGCTTGAGAAAATTGTGGTTCTAATTTGAGCCAAAACATTTGTGCAAACAAGTATCTCTAAAACACATCCAAGCTCATGGTGCATTACTAAGTCACTTCTAATTTTAGTGCATTTTTTAGTTACTTGTATTTTCATAGATTGCACTTTGTTTTGAAATTTTTTGTGCCTTAGCTTGTTTTTCTTCTCAAGCGTTTATTACCTCTAAATTTCTCATAAAATTTGAAATCTAAAAAATATGTTAGGTACATCTAGGAAAGTATAAAAAAAAAAGAAAAAAAAAAGAAAAAAAAAGAAAAAAAAAAGTTAAAAGAAAATAGTAAAAGTGCAAAAAGAAAGACAAAAAAAATAGTCTAAATTAGATGTACCTAAAAGTAATTTCAAAATTGCAAAAGAGGGCCTAATTTTGGTTGTATTTTCCTGAAATCAATTTTTATACTTGTGGAATTTTTGAAAATATTTTGGTGTCTTCTATTTTTAGTCTCTACTCTTAATCCAGTGTTTTTCTAAGACAATTCTTTAGTTGTGCTAGCTTTCTATCTTTGCCTTAATTCTAGTTTTGTCATTTATTTTTCTATGTTTTTTTATCCTATCATAGTTCTTCTCACAAAATCCTAGCCCCTCATTATTTTTCTAAGTTTTTTTATCCTTGTCCCTTTTGCAGTTTCTTTCTTGTGGTCTCCTAATTTTTTTTTCTGTGCATCATGTCCACTGATGTTGAAGGTTTTGAAATATACAAATTGAAAGAAACTTATATGAGAGAAAGAAGTTAGGGACAAAATGGGTTTTATATTATTATCACTCCAAAACAGAGTAAAAGCGCACTATATATAAAAGTGCAAGGCTGAGATCTAAAGATAACAAACTTACAACTAAAAGTCAACCAACTAACAACTAACTCTTATTTTATAACTAAAAGGAAATATACAAAAGTTGATGCTGCAACTTAACTACTGTAGCAACTAAGACGAACACAAAGCTGCTACAGTTTAACAACTGCAACTAGCTAGATAATACTCTAACACACTCTAACACCCCCCTCCCCCTCAAACTCGAGGTGATTGAGGATTAGTAGAAGACTTAAAGACATTGAGTTTGCTCCTGAGGTAGCAAAATCTGGTTGGAGAGAGAGGCTTTATGAGTGCATCAGCCCATTGATCTATTGCTGGTATGTGAGAACTTTGTCCCTAATAAAGAAGACTACAATTTCCATATGCTTGGTTCAAGCATGAAGAACTAGATTATGAGAGAGTGCAACAACACTTTGATTGTCATAGTATTTATAGGAGTAAAAACAAGGATTCCTAATTTGGAGAGTCTGAATCCATGCAATTTCTGCTGCAATTTCAGCCAAGCTTCTGTATTCAGCTTCAGTACTAGACCTAGCAACAACTTGTTGCTTCCTAGACCATCAAGAGATTAATTTTGAACCTTAGCTGCTCTTGAGGTAGACCTTCTGTCATTAACATTTGAGGCCTAATCAACATCACAAAATGCTCTTATACAAAACAAGTGTGCAGGTTGCAAGTGCATACCATAGAGAATCTTGCCTTTGAGGTATCTCAAGATTCGCCTCACAACAGTCCAATGACCCTCAAGGGGGTTGGACATAAATTGACAGACTTTGTTGACAACAAAACTGATCTCAAGTATGTATATTGAAAGGTCATAAAGAACACATCAGATCCAATTTTTGTAAGTTTACAGCCAGAAGTCATGGGTAAAGAGATGGACAGTGCTTTAACCATTTTAGTTTTCTGCAAGAGATCACGAATATATTTGCTTTAGGTCAGTAACAAGGACTAATCAGGGAGGCACTTAACCTCAATACCAAGAAAATAGTCTACATGACCAAGATGTCTAAGAGAAAAATTGTCATGCAACTTGGAGGTCAATTGTTGAACTAAGGCTAAAAAACTACTAGTGACAATTATACCATAAACATACAACAGTAAGTAAATATTGTCAGAAGGAAATTTGTAGGTGAACAAGGAGGGATCACATATGCTAGCCACAAAGCCAAAAATTAAGAAGAGAAGATTACAACTATTCAAACCATTATTTTGGTGCCTGCTTGAGGCCATAGAGAGCTTTGTTTAGTTTGAATACTAAAGGAGGAATTAACAGCTTCAAAACCAGGAGGTCGGGTCATATAGACAGTTTCAAATAGTAAGCCATTGAGAAAAGCATTATTGACATCTAGCTGAAAAAGAGTCCACTTGTAAGTGAGAGCTAGAGTTAGAATAAGCCTGATAGTGACAAGTTTGAAGACAGGTGAAAAGGTCTCATTAAAGTCAAAACCTACTACTTGATTGAACCCTTTGGCAACCAATCAAGCTTTATATTTATTAATTGAATCATCAACATTTTGTTTGATTCTAAATACCCATTTGCAACAAATAACCTTTATATTAGGTAGGACAGAAATGAATTACCAGGTCTAATTTTTTAATAGTCTCATATTTAGATTTCATGGCAGAGAATTAGGTTGGATCAGATAGAGCTTGTTTGACATTTTTAAGTTCACAGTAAGTTAATAAAATGGATGGATGAAGTTTCTATAGAAAAATTCAAGATTTGAACCATGTTTGCATGAGGTGAGTGTTTGAAAGTCAGGTTGGGTCAGGTAGAATAGGTGCAGGGTCAGGGATGGGTTTAGGATTAGGTGCAGATACTGGTGGAGGTTCAAAAGTAGGCTCAGATGTGGGTTCAGACATGGGCTTAGGTGTGGGTTCAGATAAATTGGGTGCAGGCTCGGGTTGAGGAGTAGTTATGATAATGGGAATGCCAATGTGATGAAAACTATCAAGAGAGTTTGATGGTATTTTGGCAGACAACTGAGATGAAAATAGTTCCTTAATAGGGAAATCTAATTTCTTTAGACAACATCCTTAGAGATAAAAATTCTTCCAGTGAGAGATAGACACTTATATACCCTTTGTGAAAGTTAGAATAACCAAGAAACAGACATTCTTAAAACCTATAGCCTAGTTTGTGACTATTGTAAGGTTTAAAGAATGAGAAACATGCACAACCAAAGGTCCTTAAGAAAGGATAAGCAAGGGATTATTTGAAAATAATTTTAAAAAAAGTCTCAAACTAAAATGTAGTAAAAGGCAGTTTATCTATGAGATAGACTGTAGTACTAAAAGCAAAATCCCAAAATTTTAAGGGTAAAGATGCATGTTTTAGAAGGGTTAGGCTAATTTCATTAATGTGTCTATGTTTTCTTCCAACAACACCGTTTTGATGATATGTGTGAGGACATATGAGATGATGAATGATACCACAACTGTTTAGAAAAGGGGTTAAAGGTCTAAACTCTCCTCCTCAATTTGTTTGTAGACACTTTATTCTGGAATCAAACTGAAGTTCAACAATGGTTTTGAATTGTTTGAAAATAGAGAAAGTATCAACTTTGTTTTTGAGAAGATACAACCAGGTGTATTTTGAAAAGGCATAAACAAAAGTAACATAATACAAAAACTCATCTGCAGAGGGAATATGTGAAGGTCCACACAAATCGTTGTATATTAATTCAAGGGGAGAAGAATAAACTATAGTGGAAGTATTGGAAGGGAGTCTATAGGACTTTCCAATAACACAAGCATTGCAAAAATCTGAGACAATTTTATTAGAAGCGAGAATATTACAACGTTAGAGAACAATCTTTAAAACTGAAAAATCAGGATGTCCAAAGCGAGCATGCCATAGAGAACTGATGTAATATTTGGTTGCGAGGGAGTTGAGGCAATGTTGGCTAGCATAGCGTTGGCAGATGCAGCAGTGGTATATGGACGAGTATTTCGGTTAAGCAAGCATTGGAATATGGAGCCCCATTATTGTTAGCATGATTTTGAGAGGACTGATTGGGGTTGCCAATGTTAGAAGAGACCTAAGAATACTCAACATTGCAATGATTGTGAAGAACCAGAGAAAAAAAATGTTGATAGCCTTGATCATAACGATAATAACATTATGTAGCAGTGTGACCAAATTTTAGGCAAACTTGACATTACCACGAGTGTTGTCACGAAGGCCACCAGAAAAATTGTCATCGTGACTATGTTGAGAGGCACGATTATAATTTCCTTATGCAACATCATCAGAATCAAGATTACGCGAAAAAATACCTCAATGGTGAGTGATAATGATCAGAACCAGTGTGAGTAACATTGACTGACAGTAAATATGTGATAGTGTACTGGTCAAATTTTACCATGCACAACTCGTAAGCCAATAGAAGAACTTCGTCTTTCACGTGGTCTTGATTTGAATTTGCTCTCAATGACAGTGATGAAAAAAGCGTACTCGCAGGAAAGACCGCTCATCACAAATAGACATGATTTGCTGGATGTAACTACGGAGATTGTCATCACCAAGCATTTGCGATCACAATTCTAATTTAAGCTGACAAACCCTAACACAAGTTTGGTTATTGAAGTATTCATGAATTTTGTCCCACACTTGATACAAATATACACAACCAAGCGTGACAAAATCAGTTTGGAAAGAGTGGCTCGAAGCCTGGTGAGAAGCACTTGCTTTTGCTATTCCCAAATTGCAACAAAGCAATAAAGACGAAGTGATTTTATAACTAGTTCGATCTGTTGGCACCACAATAGGAAATTTGTATCATCAAGCTTTTCTGAAATGAAGTTCGGAAACGAGAAAGCAAAATTGTTGGAATTAGCCATTGGAAAAAAAATCTAGGTTGAGTGAATATGATCCCTAGAACAGTAGCTCTAGATACCATGTAAAAGGTTTGAAATATACAGAGAGAAAGAAATTTATATGAGAGAAAGAAGTTAAGGACAAAATGGGTTTTATATTTATTATCACACCAAAATCAAGTACAGGTGAACTATATATAGAAATGCAAGGCTAAGAGCTAAAAGATAACACACTTACAACTAAAAATCAACTAACTAACAACTAACTCTTACAGTTTTATAATTGAAAGGAAATATAGAAAAACTTTTGTTGCAACTTAACTACTGTAGCAACTAAGACGGCTACTACAATTTAACAACTACAGTTAGCTAGATAATACTCTAACAATTGAAAAGTGTTTGTTCACCTTAATGGCAAGAAGTTCTCAACATGGACATTCCAGGTTCAGATATTTGTCAAAGGCAAAGCCCCTTTGGGTCATGTTGACGGTACCCATTCAACTACTAACACAGAAAACCAGCAAACTAAACATGCCCAAGGGCAAGTGAAATATGCTCAAGTCATGGCATGGATCATAGGATCTATAAATCCTAATCTCATTCTCAATCTCAAGTCGTTCAACACTGTAGCTAGTATATGGGACTGTTTAAAGAAGATATATAGCCAGAATAACACTGCTACCTGAACATGAAATTGCTATATTCCAATAGGATTTTTTTTCCCATTTCTATGAAGGTTTGTCAAGTTCTGCAATTATTGCAAAAAGTATGGTCATATAAATAAAAAACGTCCCATAAGACAATCAAATCCCATCGTTCTAGTTCTGTGCAAACTCTAAGCCATGAAATGTTCAATAAATGATAATATCCACATTTACTGCTTTAGGAATTTCAGGTAAACCATCTTCTCCTTCTCCTTGGTATTTTGACTCCAGTGTATTCAATCATATGACCAACAATGATCATGGCATACAAAGAAAGGTAAAGCAAGAAAAGGTAAAAAGATAGGATTCTAAACGTGCTCCTAAAGGTGAAGAAGTAGGTGTACCAATTCCTTCTTCCCACCTTACTTAATGAGAGAAACTAGGAAAAATTAAAAGTTATTACAAACAAATGGAGTGATCATTAAAGGATATCAACACTCCTAAAAGTAATACAACTCAAATAAAGAACAATTGTTGGAAGTCCTGAAGTCCACTTGTTTTCAAGCTCCCTCACGTCTTTGATTTTCCTCCTTGATCCTATCCTTGTACTTTTAGTCAACTCTTCCTAAGACACTACCCTTGTAGGAAGCTTCCACTCTTAGCTCTTCACCTTAAGTGGCGCCTCTTATGCAAAAAAAATCCAAGGGAGGATGCGAATATAAGCACAAAATAATATAAGAAAAGATCACAATCAAAGGACACTTATGCAAGTGGATCGAAAAGATTTATTGTAACAGCCTAATTTTCATAAATAAGGTATTTTAATTATTTTAAGTTAATTGAATTAGTTAATAAAAATTTAGTTATTTATTATAATTAATTACTTCAAAGTGGCTAAAATATATAAATATTGTTAGTAGAGACAAGAATAAAACAATATTTTCAGAACAATAACAATAAGGAAGGGTATATTTATATTATTAGTAGGAGTTTACATATTATAAGTTAAGGGGGTTAAGTGAGAAGAAAGATGAGTTGGATGGGCTAGGCCCATTAAGGTTGTTATGTGAAGAGAAGGAAGAGGCATGACCCTAAGTTTTTGG
Source organism: Psophocarpus tetragonolobus (assembly GCA_037954015.1). Classification (NCBI taxonomy): domain Eukaryota; kingdom Viridiplantae; phylum Streptophyta; class Magnoliopsida; order Fabales; family Fabaceae; genus Psophocarpus; species Psophocarpus tetragonolobus. The sequence goes on along the minus strand of CM075691.1, from coordinate 36,294,009 downwards.
AAGCTTTGGAGGGAGAGAAAGAAAGGCCATAGAGAGAAAAAAAGGGGGGAGAAAGTTATTCCCACAAAAACTCTGTGCAGTTTTCATAATATTATCACTACAAATTCGTTAACCGCTAGATCGAGCTTGAAATTGGATAGTAGGTTCCAGACATGTGGCTCTCAATTCCAATCGTTCGAGTCTGTATTTGAGCTTTAGATTGGGAGAAGATGACATTTCAATAAAAGACCTATTTTGTAAAGGTCCATTGGATCTTAAAAGGAAAATCTTCGTCTATTCCTGTTTCTTCATCGAGGTAAGGTGTTGGAAAATGATCTCTTATGTGTCACGTGTAGAGTAAATTGGTGTTAAAGTGGTCCCTAAGCTTCGATAAGTTTCAATGTTGCATGTACATTATTGAAGGTTATGAACACGCATAACTAGTGTTTTAACTCTAACTATGTGGATATATGTGATTCATGTATGTTTGATGTACAAATGCATGTCTACATCAATTTTATTGATTTTTAGGGATCATCAATTTCAAACATGATGATTATTTTGGCATTGAGATGTTCCTTTTTATGCCTAGAAATTAGTATTATTGATTATGAGAGAGTGCAACAACACTTTGATTGTCACAATATATTATATGAATAGAAACAAGGATTCCTAATTCAGTAAAGAGAGCCTAAATCCATGCAATTTCAACTCTAGTTTCAACCAAACTTCTATATTCAGCTTCAATACTAGACCTGGTAACAACTTGTTGCTTCCTAGACCATCAAGAGATTAAGTTGGGACCAAAGTAAATAGTTGCTCCTGAGGTGGACCTTCTATCATTACATTTGAGGCCCAATCAGCATCACAAAAAGCTCTTATACAAAACGAGTGTGCAAGTTGCAAGTGCAAACCATGGAGAATCGTGCCTTTGAGGTATCTCAAGATTCGCCTCACAATAGTCCAATGAGCCTTAAGGGGGTTGGACATAAATTGATAAACTTCGTTGACAGCAAAGCTTATCTCAGGGCTAGTGACAGTGAGGTATTGAAGAGCTCCAACAACAAATCGATATAGTGAAAGGTCATAGAGAACACATCACATCCATTTTTTGTAAGTTTACAGCCAGAAGTCATGGGTAAGGAGATGGACTGTGCTTTAATCTTCTTGGTTTTCAGCAAGAGATCGCAAATATATTTGCTTTAGGTCAGTAACAAGGACTGACAAGGGAGGCACTTAACCTCAACACCAAGAAAATAGTCTAGATGACCAAGCTGTTTAAGAGAAAAATTGTCATGCAACTTGGAGGTCAGTTGTTGAACTAAGGCTACAAAACTACCAATGACAATTGTATCATGAACATACACCAGTAAGTAAATAGTGTCAGAAGCAGATTTGTAGGTGAACAAGGAGGGCTCACATTTGCTGGCCACAAAGCCAAAAATTAAGAAGAGAGTAGATTGTAGCTGTTCAAACCAATGTTTTGATCCCTAATTGAGGCCAAAAAGAGCTTTGTTTAGTTTGCAAACTAAAGGAGGAATTGGCAACTTCAAAACAAGGAAGTCGGGTCATGTACACAGATTCAAATAGTAAGCCATTGAGAAAAGCATTATTGGCATCTAGCTATTTTATAAGGGTTATGCCAGTTTCATTAATGTGTGTATGTTTTCTTCCAACAACACTGTTTTGATTATATGTGTGAGGACATATGAGATGATGAATGATACCAGAACTATTTAGAAAAAGGGTTAACTCTCGTCCCAATCTATTTGTAGACACTTTATTTTGGAATCAACTGAAATTCAACAATGGTTTTGAATTGTTTGAAAATAGATAAAGTGTGAGCTTTGTTTTTTAGAAGATACAACCAAGTGTATTTTGAAAAGGCATAAACAAAAGTAACATAATACAGAAACTCATCTGTAGAGGGAATATGTGAAGGTCCCCACAAATCACTATATATTAATTCAACGAGAGAAGAATAAACTGTAGTGGAAGTATTGGAGGGAGTATATAGGACTTTCCAATAACACAAGCATTGCAAAAATCTGAGACAATTTTATTAGAAGTGGGAATATTACAACGTTAGAGAACAATCTTTAAAACTAAAACACTAGGATGTCCAAAGTGAGCATATCATAGAGAACTTCCTTTTTGAACAATGTTTTCAGAATTACCAGACAAGCTATAGAATTATTTGGACAATTTTACAACTACAGGTTGGGGAAGGTATAAAGACCATTAGGACCAGCTTTTCCTTGAAGTAAAACTTCATTGGAAACCTGAGATTTAACAAGATAGTCATTAGGATGAAATTCAAAGAATACGTGATTATCCTTTTCAAACTTACACTGATATGATTTTTGGTAATGTGAGGGACATAAAGAAGTTGGTTTAGGGAAAGGGAAATGTGTGGGTTAATAGGGGTTTTAAATTGAGAGGAACTAATAGAGTTAATGAGTAAACCTTGATCATTGCCAATGAATATTCGTCTATCTTTCAAAGCTCTCAAGTTGCTAAATGTTTTGTGAATCTCTTGTCACATGAAATAAGGCACGAGAATCTAAAACCCATGTAATATTTGGTTGTGAGGGTGTTGAGGCAATGTTGGCTAGCATAACGTTGGGAGATGGAGCAGTGGTATGTCAATTAGTATTCGGGTTAAGCAAACATTGGAATGTAGAGCCCTATTATTGTTAGCATGAGTTTGAGAGGACTGATTGGGGTTACCAATGTTAGAAGAAAGTTGAGAATACTCAACATAGCAACAATTGTGAAGAACCTAAGAAAAAGAATGCTAATAGCCTTGATCGTAACGATAATAACATCGTGCAGCAGTGTGACCAAATTTTAGGCAAACTTGCACTTGAAATTGACAAATCTACCTCCTCTGCCACGAGTGTTGTCACAAAGGTCACTAGAAGAATTGCCATCGCGACGATGTTAAGAGGCACAATTATAATTTCCTCACGCAACATCATCAGAATCAAGATTGCGCAAAAAATACTTCATTGACGAGTGATAATGATGAGAACCAGTGTGAGTAACATGGACTGACAGTAAATAGGTGATAGTGTGCTTGCCAAATTTTACCAAGCGCGACTCGTGAGCCAATAGAAGAGCTTTGACTTCCTCAAGTGGTCTTGGTTTGAATTTGCTCTCAATTACAATTATGACAAAAACATACTCGCAGAGAAGACCTTCAAAAATTGCATCAACATGATCTTGGAGGGACAATGGAGATCACCAAGCACTTGCGATCACAATTTCGATTTAAGATGACAAACCCTAGCACACGTTTTTTTATTGAAGTATTTGCAATTTTTATCCCACACTTTATACAAATATACACAACCAAGCATGTGTAACAGAATCGGTTTGGAAAGAGTGGATTAAAGTCAGGTGCAAAGCACTTGATCTTGCTATTCCCAAAATTGCATATGCAGGGTTTTTAGTTCCCGATTCAAGATCCTCTATAGAAAAAAAGCACGAAGGAATCGATGGATTGACGACAAAGTGATAAAGACAATGTGATTTTATAATTGGTTCGATCAGTTGGCTCCACAATAAGAAATTTGTATCAGCAAGCTCTTTCGAAAGAAAAATTGTTGGAATTAGCCATTAGAAAAAAATAATCTAGATTGAGTGAAGATGATCTTAGATCACAATGACTCTAGATACCATGTTGAAGGTTTGAAATATACAGAGAGAAAGAAACTTATATGAGAGAAAGAAGTTAGAGACAAAATGGGTTTATATTATTATCACACCAAAATAGAGTACAAGTGAACTATATATAGAAGTGCAAGGCTAATAACTTAAGTGCATGGCATGGATCATAGGACTATAGATCCTAATCTCATTCTCAATCTCAAATTGTTCAACACTGCAGCTAGTATATAGGACTATTTAAAAATATATAGCGAGAATAACACCACTACTTGAACATGAAATTGCTATATTCCAATAGGATTTTTTTTCCATTTCTAAATTTTATTCTCATTTCATGAATCTTTGGGTAGAATATAATGACATTATCTATGAAGGTTTGTCAAGTTCTACAATTATTGCAAAAAGTATGATCGTATAATTAAACCATAAGACCACCAAATCCCATGGATCTAGTTCTGTGCAAACTCTAAGTCATGAAATGTTCAAGAAATGATAATATCCACATTTACTTCTTTAGGAATTTCAGGTAAACCATCTCCTTCCCCTTGGTATTTTGACTCCAATGTATCCAATCATATGACCAACAATGCTCATGGCTATACAAAGAAAGGTAAAGTAACAAAAGGTAAAAAGATAGGATTCTAAACGTGCTCCTAAAGGTGAAGAAGTAGGTGTACCAATTCCTTCTTCCCACCTTACTTAACGAGAGAAACAAGGAAAAATTAAAAACTATTACAAACAAATAGAGTGATCCTTAAAAGATATCAACACTCCTAAAAGTAATACAACTCAAATAAAGAACAATTGTTGGAAGTCTTCATGTCCACTTGTTTTCAAGCTCTCACGTCACGTCCTTGCTTTTCCTCCTTGATCCTATCCTTGTGCTTTTAGTCAACTCTTCCTAAGACACCAACCTTGTAGGAAGCTTCCACTCCTAGCTCTTCACCTTAAGTGGGGTCTCTTTAGCAAAAAATATCCAAGGGAGGATGCGAATAGAAGCACAAAATAAAACAAGAAAAGATCACAATCAAAGGACACTTATGCAAGTGGATAGAAGAGATTTATTGTAACAACCGAATTTTCAAAAATAAGGTATTTTAATTATTTTAAGTTAATTGAATTAGTTAATGGAAATTTATTGAAAGAAATAATTTATTAAGCATTATTTTCATTAGTTAGAAAGACCAAAATAATAATAACACACAAGCATAAAACACACTAAAAACCAAGGAACTTAATATAACAATGACTACACAAAATATGAAGAATGGAATCTAGAGCAGCCACCTTTTGATTTAGGAACAAGATGAAGACTCCATATATATATATATGCATGTAAAACATCAGTTTCAGAGCCTTGTGAGTCACTTAAACATGTGACTGGTCGTAGTTTCAACTTTTTCTTCCTAAGATCATTAATCATGTCTCTTATTTCAAGCCATATCAAAGAGTCAGCTATTTGATATAAAAGCTTAAGACATAAATGACCAATATTTAGTTGAACATAAAGCCAAAAAATTAGGCAGGTATAACATACAAAGCAATGAATAAAGAAATCACCCTATAACCAACCTGTTGCTTTACACATGATAGAGGATGTGGAAATTCAGTAATTGGCCTGGGGAAAAAGGATAAAGTACTTGTATAAAATTCAAAATTGAATCACCAAGAAAACTAAAAGAAACACAACATACTTCTAAAGAACTAAAAAGACAGAAAACGAGAAAATAACTAAAGAAAATATTACAGAAATAAGAAGAAACTTACGTCCATGGCATTGTGGAAAAAAAATATGAATGGGAACTTTAAGTGCCTCTGCCACATGGATTGGTATGCCCTAAAGATGTACTAATGTCAATGGAGAAGGAGAAGTACAACAAAAATATGCATCAAACAGTAAATTTGCTAATTTAAGTAGACAGGCAGAAAGAAAGGATCAAGTAGCAAGAAAGGTAAGAGAAAGATAATGTTATCAGAAAGAGCAACCCAAATTTGAGAAATTAGAATGGAAAATATTCTATGACAACATAAAAAGAACTAGCATTCCTTTCACGTATAGCTTCTCCTGAAAATCTCCATGAAGAAATAGATTCATTACAAGAAAATGGGCTTAGGCCCATATATTGAACTACATCTAACAAAAACAAAAAACAAAAAACTAGAAACCAACTAAACAACACCTAATTGATCCATCCTTCTCGAATACACTTCAGAATGACTTGGTTTTGCTAGGAAATCTAGTATACTTCTCGAATATAGCTGTCAAACCTTTTTTAAGATTTGTTATGTATGCTATCAAAACACTAGTCCGGCATTATTTCATAATTTAGAAATCATATTCACTTGATAAACAAATGTAGATGCACAAGAAACAATCTTATCTACATGTAACTAACAAGAAAGCATACCATATGCAGGAGGCTTGGTGCCGATTGCATCAGCGTTAAAGGGAACACCATAATCAATAACAGGTTCTTTAAGAGCTGGAAGTAGAGAATTAATAATTTCTTTCATTTGATGTTGCTAAACAGGTATCTCAGAAGGTCTCAATTGCAGAAAGCCCTTATTATTACCCATATCTGGTCCAAAAAGAATCCAAAGGTAAAATAATAAAACACAGTGTAACCAGTACAGAGAAAAAGCAAAGAGAAAATAAAGAAAAACCTAACAAAATTGTGGTTCATGAAACACCAATTTGTTAATATTATATTGCTATTGTTATTGTTGAATGTAGGAGGACATTTAAGATGGAAGTTGCTAATAGAGAAAATAAAAAATAGTTTAGATGGAATCTAGAGAATTTCTTACTCTATAATTCCGCTATGGCTCAATCATAAAATGAATCGGAACTCACAAAGGCAAAGACAAAAACAATGCAACACAAATCACAAAATCTGGAATTGCAAGATCTGAAAACTATCTGAAACCGCAAAATGAGATTGCAAGAGATGAGTCGCAAAGGAAGATATCATAAAAATCACAAGGAAAAGCTGCAAATCAAAACCGTGAAGTGAGATTGCATTGAGAAAACTGTGATTGCAAAGAGAAAATCGTGAATCAAAGTAGCAAAGAACCAATCAGAACTCTAGGTAAAGGAAAATGAGATTTGAGATTGCAACTAAAAGTGCAATAATGCAATCATAAATCACAGTAGCATAAAAAAATGCTAGGATTTGAACCCACTCATAATACCATAATAGAAAGAGAAAATGTAGAATAAAAATAGAGAAATGTATTTCTGAGAAGTCCATTTCTCTGTTTTTAATGCCCACATTCGATGGGTATGCTACTGTGATTTGTTTGCTTAAAGAAAACAACTAGAATGTACTAATGTCAATGGAGAAGGAGAAGTACAACAAAAATATGCATCAAACAGTAAATTTGCTAATTTAAGTAGACAGGCAGAAATAAAGGATCAAGTAGCAAGAAAGATAAGAGAAAGATTATGTTATCAGTTCCATACCCAATTAAATAGGCAAGCCTCATGAACTGCCAAGATATATAAAATTTAGAAAACAATGGTATGGCTCACAATATCAATGTGATATAATCAACATTACAGAAAAATGAAAAGGAAAAAGAGGCCACTGATTCAACTCCATTTCCAAATGGTACATATCAGTCATTGGAGTTGTCTCATCTAAAGTGTGTTTCAAACCAACATAAATATCCAGTCTATTCACCAACTTCATGAGAATCCTACCTTAACTCTAGCTAGAGAATATAGGTACCAGAAGACGAAAGAACTCCTTTTCTATGCCAGGCGCCACTTGAATTATAATTAGAAGTGGTTGCTTCGATTAAAGCCAAGCAAGCAGTTGTTACCCAGACTTCACCCATACAAAAAGGCAAAATACACTAACATATTGAAATCAAAATGGCAGAAATAAAAAAAGTATGCGACTCAAACTCAAATGTAATAATATAGAGTAATATATACACATGTGAAGAGAGCATAGAACAACAGAAAATCAAATACCTCACGCAATTCCAGGGATTTTGAGAAGCTTATAATGAATGAATAGCCTCGTCATGCAGCCTCGACGGGATGATTTAGCTTGAATCACAGCTGCAAAATGACAGTAAAGTAGTAAGGCATAGAAAGTTACATTAGATATTCCTTTAAAAGGATGGCTCCTTGCAATAATAGTGCTTGAACCCAAAATGTTAATGAGAATACAGATACCTGTCAAAAATGATCAAGACATTAGAATTTTCAAAGTAAAACATTGCTAAATCGGTGACTAAGGCCAAATAGATAAAACTTTAGGGACTAAATTAGAATAGAACTTTAATCATCAAACGTTTTTGTTGCAAGAAAAAACTCTTATTATATATTAATGAATTTTTTCTTCTATTTCTCACCCAATATCTCTCATACAGCCAACATGAAAACACAATTTTGATATGCTCCTCTAGAATTAAAAAAAAATGCATACTTTAGTATGTGTGAGGTATTTTGCCCCTTCCACGAATGCTCTGGTATTTAATTAATAAAGTCTATTGTTGACAAAAAAAACACCTGAATTAGAAACTAACAAGAAGATTCCTTATCTAGCATTTGACTAAAATCTGCTTGAGTGAAAAGCACACTTAATTTTATATATATATATAGTAGTCTTGAATACATCTTGCAAAAACCAAATATATATATATATATATATATATATATATATAGTAGTCTTGAATACATCCTGGCCAAATATAGAAATATAATATATATATATATATATATATATAAAAGCATAACTACCTAAATTAATAATATATATCCGTCAGCTAGTAACTTTTTCTGCCAAAAAGCCGAAAGCAAACTAGGGATGCTATTTACCTTCAATTTCCACTTCTAAAGGACGTCGGAGTTGACTTTTGACAAGCGTTTTAAGTATCTGCTTATTTGTTAGATCAACTTTGGCAAGGGTTTTGTCCAACCTCTCCCCTAATGCACAATGTTTCCTTTTTTTACCATCTCTATATCTCTAAGGAAAGAAGAATGAGCCTTGTATCAGAAAGCCATGTGCTAACCATCCATTTATAATTTCAAGGTTTAGAACAGAACAATTCTCTAAAATCAAAGAAATCCAATGAGGGTAAAAACAAAAATTGCTAAGCATCAATTCAAATGAAATTCAATTTCACATCTCATCGAAGAAAACAGAACGAAAAATAGCATATTGTATCCCATAATTGGCAACCAAAGTTATCTCCCACTAGCCCCACTAATGTTAACAGAAATGAAAAAAAGGCCAACATAGAGGTAATATGCATAACTCTAACTCTCTAAGACACATCCATTTGAAGTTGTGCACCAATAAAACTAAGAAATATTGAAAATTTTCTGGGCCACTGGCTAACAGAATTTTTCTTGGTTACTACTCATTAACAGAATTGGGAGACACACACCACAAGATAGAGGGGAGGAAAAACTTAAGGAAATCACATGAGCAGAACCAGACTCAAGAACCATTCATCATTTCCAATTCATAACTAAAACAGACGCACTAATATACAATCCAAGAAGCAAAATTTATGAAAACAAACCCCACTTACACGAAAACTTAGGATAGTTGAGCTGTGATTTTTAAATGCATCGACATAAGAAGCAGTGAAGCGTACAGAGATGAGGTAGAGTGGTCTCAAGTATCAAGTGAAAGCACCCATGCAGACATAGGAACAAAAACCAAGCTTAGTAGCAATAGTACTATGAAGGTCTTTACATTTACAACACTCCTTAACAATTATTATATGATACGCCCAATCTCCATACTCAATACGTAATCACATTTTTAATGTAGAGGAAAAAAGTTAATAAGATGTGACATGAAAATTGGGTAAAGTTATACGGTGACACAACATAGTTATTCCTCTTTACTATTATTAATTAAAAATAAAAAAAAATAGTATGAATTTCAGTAAAAGGAAAGGTGTATGAGAATGAACGGTGAGGAGGACGGCGGACAGAGCTTTGATTGGTACTTGTAGTTACAAGTTAGTAAAGATAGTAGATAGTAGGGTGGATGGAAGTATAGGCAGTACTTAGTAGAGTTCAGTATATGAATGAGAAGATTCAAGATTATGATTGCTCGTGTGTCTCTCTCTTTTAGTTTTTCAAAGAACCCGTTTTTTATCTTTTAATGATTTTCTTTAAAAATTTTATATGTAAACATGTTTTTCAGTTCATATACAAAACTTAATGCTCAACAAAACTAGTTCAACTAACTACGCACCCAATCAGAAATCAAAAGTTGAAGTGGAAAATTACCATTCATATTCAGGACTTGTCATTCTTTGAACTCAAAAACTCTTCAACTCCATTCTTCCTTGGTGGTACCGAAGCAACAATCTTGGAAATCACTGAGCCCCTATGATTGGATTTTGTATTCAAACAGCATACCAAGACACCACATGGCATCATCATTAAGAATCAGAACATAACAAGTGCTACAGAAAACATGAGTAGAGAAAAACATACCGAAATTTGACAAATCAAATACCTCAGAGTTTTGAAGGAGAAGGTTGTTATTCTCGTTCTCTTTCTCACTACTCCAACAAGTTTGTAAACCTCCAACAAGTTTGTAAGTTTACAGTCGCACACACAAACAAGAAATTTTACCAAATGTACTCCAATTATAAGTAACTCACCAACCCATAAAAGCATAATAAATGAATATACTAAAAGTGGAAATAATATTGTATAGCCAACATTGTTGTCATTGCAAGAAATAAGTATACACCAAATCTTTAAAAGTAGAGCAAAATAGATGATCTTAAGAAGTAACAAAAATGCTGGATGCTGAAATCCAATTTGTTATTTGTTATACAACACTAACCCCAAGAAAAACTCCTATTACTATCAAACCAACAGGAGCCAAGACAGTGAATTCCCCATAAATGAGTATGGAGAGCAATCAGAGGTTATAATAACCCAAGAACCATGAAAGAATAACTCAAATATGTATATTTTAAAATGAATGAATCTTTCAAATAATATACATATATAAAAGTACATGTATATAATATACATATTTTGTAATATACATATTTATATAGAGAGATAATATACATATTTTTGTAATATACAATTTATATATACATATTTGTAACATAAAATATATAAATATATGTATATATAATACACATATTTTGTAATATACATATTTATATAGAGAGAGAGAAAGATAATATACATATTTTTGTAATATACAATTTATATATACAATACACGTATATAATATACATATTTTGTAATATACATATTTATATATAGAGAAGAGATGATATACATATTTTTGTAATATACAATTTATATATACATATTTGTAATATACAATTTATATATACATATTTGTAATATACAATATATAAATATATATATATATATAATATACATATTTTGTAATATACATATTTATATAGAGAGAGATAATATACATATTTTTGTAATATACAATTTATATATACATATTTGTAATATACAATATATAAATATATGTATATATAATATACATATTTTGTAATATACATATGTAGATATATTGAGAGAGAGATAATATACATATTTTTGTAATATACAATTTATGTATACATATTTTTAATATACAATATATATATATATATATATATATATAATATATATATTTTTGTAATATACATATTTAGATTTATAATACATATTGTTAATACAATTTGAGTATTTAATCCTTATATTAGGCTCTCTTTTGATAAACTTCTTCCTAAAGCAAGAAGAAGAAAAATAAAAAAATGAGTTAAATTTCTGTCTAAGCTAAAATTAACTTACTTATTGTAATCCTCCAACAATGAACGATAGCCTCCTGCTTAAATTTAGATAAACTCATCACATGTAGACAAATGACTTTAAATAGAACATTCTTTAGTAAATATTCTAAAAATGCTGCTTAAATTTAGATAAACTCATCACATGTAGGCAAATGACTTTAAATAGAACATTCTTTAGTAAATATTCTAAAAATGAAGTCGCTATATTATAATTCCGATAGAGAATTAAAAAATGAGCTACTAAGTAACTAATTATCACTAGATAAACAGAGCAAAAATAATTGTACCTTGAAGTTATCAATCAGGGTAGAATCTGGAAAGAATGGTAATATCCTCTATCTTTAACAGACAGTTAGTTTCTTTAAGAAATGCAATTGCCTTCCTTATATGTATGCCCTCTTGACTCCTTTTGCATTTTCAATGCCATGCATGGCAATCATGAGCCAGTGCTTCTTTCTCCAATCCTCATCAGCCATAGCAATTAGTAAGCTCTAAATCAGCCTAATACAGAAAGTGAGTTTGCACAAAACCATTTTTAAAAAATGAAAAAGAAAGGTAAAATATCTTTCAAATATTTAATGTTGTGTTTTATATCATTATTGGGATATAAAAACATTGAAGATACATGACATTGAACTCTATGTTCTACAAGATCACTAACATACACTTCTAGATACATGACATTTAGTAATCTTGAGAATCTTAGACATTATATTAACTTAATATTATATTGTCTTGTTTTTAAATAGGGTATGTAGAAATAATATCTTTGAGATTATAGGAATCATATATTTTATACCCATGTATAGCCGATGAAATAAGCTATAAATAGATTCATCCTGTGTGTATTCAAACACATGATTTCAGTTCATTATACCTATATTTTTCTTTTACTTCAATGTGGTAATTGGTATCTAGAGCATAATAGAGGTTTTCTTCTGAAACTATTCATCTAGCAACTCCCGTAATCAAAATATATTCTTTATAATTGAATTAGTTGTGATTTTCTCTCAATGTTGTTTGTTGTGATTGTTATTTGTGACTGTGATTTGAAAGCTATCTGATAATAACAATAACAACAATAATTACTACTAATGCTATACTATCACCTTCCATAACAAGTATAAAGTTTAATATTAAAATTTCTATATTTACAATGCATTTAAATTAAATTCATATTAAAAAATAATACTCTTACTCTTGATCGGAGATGCATTTCTTTAGGTCAAAATGTAATCGACATAAAAAACTATCCAAAAAGGGTTTTCACCATGTTATATGTTTCTCCATATGTTTCCATCAAAACACAAAGATAAAATACTTCCCAGCTCCTACAAAATCAACAATAAAATGTAAAGGAGAAAGTTATGGCACAACAATGAAATACAGAAGCCCCAAAGTTTGTATAAATAAACAACTAACATTTAAGAATCTTGTTGGCAACTATTCATAATTATCACTTCACATCTAATTAATTGTGCTTATGCAAACAAACTACATAAAGTTGTCATAACAAAACCATAACAATAGAAAAAATACCTACAAGTGGCTAAATCGTTAAAGACCTTATTAAAGATGTTTGCATTTTTTCCCTAGCAATTTAGACTGAGAGACAAGTTGTATGATTTGATATTGACTTGACCAGAGAGTGGTGGTCCACCTTGTTTATGGATGATGAGTTTAGTTGAGCTGTGTGGAGAGCAATCAGTGTGAGAGCAATCAGAGGTTATAATAACCCAAAAATCATGAAAGAACAACTCAATAAGATGTTAAAGACTTTACAAAATGAATATTGAAATGGATTCATATATGTCTACATATTTTCATGTGGTTTCTGGAGTTTCACTTAAGTAACCTATGTTGATCTTTAATTTTATAATACAAACTATCGAAGTGAAATTCTAATTCTGATTAAACAGCAGAACCAAATTTTATTATATACTCAAATCAACAGCAACGTGCAGAGGTCTACCCTGAACAATTAATTCAATGATTTCTCTACCCTTTTATTATTACCAAATTTTATTAATAAAACTGGCTATATTTTCTCACCATTTGTATTTACAGATTCACATCTGCAAGCAGCCACCATCCCTGCTTTTAATTGCACCTACTTTTCTGTTGATTTTCCTTTATGCATAACTGGGCAGTGATTTTCCAAAATTTCCAACATGAGAATGGCAATTTACCTGTTCATTGAAGCCATTGACATAAGTCACGGTTCCACCTCCACAAGTGGAGGGTGGTGAAGATCGTAGAAGGTAGGGGGCTTTGTTCATGAGGAGTACTCCTGGAGAGTCAGGGCCACCCAGAAACTTGTGCTCTACATAATTTTAATCACAGAATCAAAGATGTTCGAATGAGAGATCGGGTAAACCTATATAAGTGTAAGAATTTTGGAAAGTTCATCAGAAAAATATGCTGATAGTTGCATGACATGACATGAATGAATAAATTGCAGACTATTAACTGGCTTGAATATAGCATGATGGCAAAAGGAAAGATCATTATCAATCTCAACTATTTCTGAAGTCATATAAACAGTTTTATATGTTTTAACTGATGAGACTAGAGGCAGCTTGGATAAACTTCTCAGCAAGCTCTTTTAGATTGCTTAGATCCTATTTGGATAATTTTCTCCAGAAACACAGGAGAAAAAAATACAGAAAAATAAAGTCAAAACAGCTTTTCCATAAGTTTTTTTAAAATATATTAAACTTTTTACAAGCTAATTTTTAAAAAGTTTCACATTTTTTAAAAAAAATTATGTGAGATAACTTCTACATATTAACTAAAATTAGCTTTAAAAAGGTCTTACATCTTTTAAAAAAACTTATGGAGAAATTTTTGACTTTATATTTTCTTCTCCTAGAAGTGTTTCTAGAGAAGTTTACCATAATAGACCCTTATACAATAATTTACTTATACACTAACCTTTCAGAAGTGCCTATGAACTTAACAAACCTAGGCATTCTTGTCCTGGAAAAATCTTAACAGTTGGTTTTATATTATTGAAAAGCTTCAAGTTAGAAGCTAATTTGAACTGGGTCTATGTTTCATCAGTTGGCCCAATTTTTTACTAGAATCACATTTAAGGATTCCTTTTAAGTCATGAAGATTTTTAGACAAGTTGCAATTGGAACTTAACTTCAAGTCATGTTCCCTTTCCTTAATGAAATAACTTGAACTGCTGTAGTCACTAATTAGTGACTAAATGAAGAATAACAAATAAGTTTACTTCTTGATGAATCATTGGCCTACCTATTGGATTGACATTTGCATCTCTGAATCTCAAAAGGATTATTATTTCTACATTCACGAATACATGTGAAAGACATTGCTATTCTGAAATATAAAGCCTTTTCCCTATACAAAACGATTTTGCATCCAAGTAAACATTATTGTGATGGGAACTAGTCATTGAAGTGTGAAAATCACCATCAATGTGTTTGGCTTCTTGGTCAGCCGCTGCCCTGCTCATTAGATCAGAATTACTTCTCTCTCAAAGGTGGGGACTGACTTTCATTACTTTGAAAGATATATGTATGTCCCTATGAAAGGAAGCTTTAAGAGGAATATTACAAAATCTTGACTTACTTTTCTAAAATTAATCTTTGCAGATTGGAAGAATAAAGTTGTGTATCATATAGTTATAGATATAGTATATGTATATCTCATGCTAGATGACCATTTGCACAATGGTAAAGTTATGTCTTGATGACTTGTTGGTTATGGGTTCAAAACCAGAAATAGGCTCTTTGTACAATTATCCTCCCTCACATAGCGAGATACACTAGTAATTTATTTTCTTTTTATATGTATATCTCATGCTATATAGAAGATGTGGATGGCAGATATCATAATTTCTACGAGGCAGGCAGGCATTAATTGAAGACAAGGGGCATGTAGGAGCTCTAAACAAAGTAAAAAAGATGATGAATTGTAGCGTATTAATTTTAGATGTATGAGGATTTGTAGATGTGTTTGCCTGTTTTAGATCTATTGCTTCTCAAATTTTTAATGGCAAAACATCATCTGAAATGACACATGGGTCCCTATGAGATGAAGAATTGAAACAAGCTGTTTGGTTAACTAGCTGTGTAGTTCATAGCCTTTATGGTTCAGTTTCTGAAAGCAGAAAATTAGTAGTAGATTCTTAAAGCAGAACTCTTTATGCCCTGTTAAACAAAACCTTTCCTTTTCATAGCTTAACAAAACATTATTGATCACATGTCATGTCAGTTTTTGCACTATTGATTCAATTATGCATACAATGATCCAACTTCACTTTTTCCTTTCTTTCTTTTCCTTTTGGGTGATATGATCCAACATAACTTTGTGTGAATGGAAAAAGAAACGTGCCACATTCAATTGGAGTGTTTACACATTATTCTTCTTTTTTTTTTTTTCTGAAGCAGAACTTGCAATGTGGGGAGAATGTTAGAATAGAAGGGCAAGCTGATACTATTTCTTCTGTAACACATCACTATCAGCTTTGAAAGGGAAAATATGAACCCAGTGAGAAGAGACTTGATGTTTTGTCCACAGGAAGATACTTAGTAAATTTATATTTGGAAAACTTATTAGAACAATCTTGATTAGTACATCTATCTAGTAACATTCTATTTTGATTCCATTGTGTAATTGTTTAGTCATGTGTTTCTTCTTTTGCTTCTTTCACAACCAATGTCAAATTAAAAAATCTTAAAAAAATATAAATAAAAAAAAAAGTGAAAACAAATATAGCTAGTACAAATGTACAATTGGACAATAAACCTTGTTCATGTGTCTAAAAAAAGGTTGAGTTGTTATGAATCTCTTTTTTCTGACTCTTTCAACTAAATGAAGTGTTGCATATGGCTAACCAAAACTTATTGGTTCAGCAAGATTCCATTATTTATTATATTTTTTGGGGGTCCATGGCAAAATTAAGATATGGGCATTTATTTCATAATGCAGTACTTTCTCAGCCTAAAGCCTGCACATGGGGCCACTGCAAGTTCACACGTGCACCCCTGTTAATAATGCCAGTCTTTTGTCATGTAGGGTCCAAAACATTCATGTATTAAGTAGTAGTACAACATGTTTGTGAGATATACAAGCATTTATACTTGTGATGACCCTTTTATTTATTTCCTTTGACCAATAGTTGTGGTGCCTATTACACCTCTTTGATTCATACTCTTGTCGTGTATTTTGTCAATAATTAATTAATTGACACCAGATTCAATCTGTCCTTTGGACAGATAAGATTGCACTAGTGAACTTCCTCCAATTATTTGGTTCAAGTGGTTGGTTCCATCCGAGTGTCAGAATATTACTAATTAGAGGAAAAGGTTTTAAGAGTTTTATAAAATTATTTATAGGGTAGAAAGGTAACTTATGTTTCTATAAGTGTGAAATTCTAGTATTTTAGTTTCTTAAAGATATGAATATCAAAATATATTAATGTCTTTGTCAACTTCATTGTCAACACTGACAAAAATAGCTTATGTTGCAATAAGTTTTTGAGCAAAAGGTCACTTTTGTCCCTAAAAGTAATAACAAGTTTTTGAAAGATAAAACTTACTACTAAACTAGTCATTGAATTTGAAGAATTCTTGACAATTTAATCTTTATTTTTGTTACATTACGTCCAACGACATTAGTTTTGTCCCCAAAGAATGAGAAATAGAGAACCATAAACATACAAACAAAACCATTACGAACTTTCCAAATTTTCCTAACTCATGTACAATAATGAGAAACTATTACTGTTCTGATTTTCCTGACAATATATATACGTATGAGTTTTTGAATTTATAGAAAAAAGGTTAATAAAAGTCTATGTGTACACACACGTGTCCATAATTCTACGGAAGTACCTGGCTGCCAAAGTGATGAAGAAGCTGAGCAGCTGCACGTGTATCTGAGTAGATTCCAGTGACATTGCTACAAGCTGAGAAAGATCCCAACATAGGTCGGTTGGTATCTTTGTAGGCCTCAAGTTGTAGCTTTAGATCCTCCATGTCAAGCAACCCTTGGTGATCAAGACCAATCTCTACCACCTCAGCCAAACTTTGCCTCCAAGAAAGGAGGTTTGAATGGTGCTCATGAGGTCCAACAAAACAGACGGCACAGCAATTCCCATCGCTTCTTGCAGCCTCTTGACGGTTAAAAACATGGGAGCAAAAAAATGAATATAGTTAGGATGACATCCAAGGTAACACTTCTTTCTCTTTAATTAGCTACTTCCTATCTATAATCGTCTCGCCTTCGCTCTGGAGTTCGGACAAATGCGGATGAACCCTAAGAGAAGAGTTTTGGTGAATCAGTGTGAACTATGACAAATACGGATGAACCCTAAGAGAGGAGTCTTGGTGAATCAGTGTGAAGAAGTGTGAACTATGAACAAATTGATACAACAACAAGAACCCTAAGAAACGATAATATCAAATACACGCAACTGATAACGACGTACCAAAGAAGTGCGGTGGTGGTGGACATAAGCGCGGCGCGGTGTGGTGCGGCGCGCTGCGGTGCGGTGCGACGCGGTGCGGGGAAGGTGGCGTGAATGCGTGAAATGTGAATGAATTATGGGAGAGAGAACCTCAAGATCGACGCAAGATTGGTGAAGGCTGAGATGGACACTGAAATCAAAACGGAAACCCCAATTCAACACTGCCACATGCACGCTTACACAATTTCATCTATTAATTCATTACTCTATCATTTTTATTACTAGGGACGACTCCCTTTTTTTTTTCCTTTTTTCAAATAAAAAATACACAACTTTATTACTTACTAAATACTAAAGATATATGATAAAAATTATATTCTAAAATTTAATACCCTCGTTATAATAATTATAAATGATCTAATCATCCGGTCATAGGTCGCTTAATTGAAAGGTTGAATTTTAGTATTTTATATTTTTAAGTAGAGCAAGAAAGAAGAAAGAGATAGAAAGAAGAAAGAGAGAAAAAAAAAAAAAAGACACACAATTAGCTAGATTTATACGGCGGTAATCCGCACAATACCAGCTATCAAGGGCACACCTTATGAGTTTAAGCTGGATTTATACGGCGGTAGTCCGCGCAATACCAGTTATCAACTCAACCAGGTTTACAAATCCCAGGTTTTCGAAAATCAAGGGCAAAAACCCAGGTTTTCAGAAGAAGATAAGAAAGATGGTGAATATACAAACATATGATAAGCCTTTAAATGATTATCGCATCTTTAAATATTTATTGTTTTAGGCATCCAAAGATACCTTAACGGATAGACTACTCCATAATTTAAGTTACATAAACATAAAATGATATACTTACATAGGGAAAAGAGGGGAGGGGTGAAGAAGAACTTCGAGAATTTTTATTGCAGAAAGTATTGTGTACAAGAGAGAAGGAAAGTTAGAGAGAAGGCAGAGAAGGAGAGTAGTCAGAGAGGGAGTGTGTCCATACCGGCTCCGCATAAGAGACTTAAGGCCTATTTATATACAAAGTGTATGACCGGGAACCGGCTGTATAGGTCACCTGATTACTGGAAACCTGTTGTGTCGGTTTTTACCCTTTAGTCAATTACCATAAGGTAAATTTACTGTGTCACAGGTAAAAAATTTTATTTTAACCGCGTGATAGATGCGGTGAATTCTTGGAATTCTTCTTCCATTTGTTCTGGTAAGGATTGATCATCTCCTTCGGAGGGGAGTGAGGATGCTCCCGGTGTACCTTGGCCATAACAGCCAGCTTCTTCATATATTTCTTTATATATCCTTTCCTTTTCGAAATGCTTTACCAAGGATGAGTTGGCTTCTATTGGGAAAGGGTGAAATTTGGATCCCATACTCTTTTTCCAATAGAGTTTAGAATCAATTGTTTCTTTGAGTAAAATTAAGGTTTCTGAATCGTGTTTGGTAAATCCCCAATTGGATCCTTCTGTGTATGCTTTCCATAAATTGTATTGATATGATTTATTTTTATTTAAGGAAAGACCTTTTAAACTATCATGTTCAAATGAAAGAAAGGAATGTATTTCTGGGTTAGATTCTGTGTATAATTTTATTACATGTGTGGGAAAACTTTCAGGTAAATTAATACTTTTTGGAGATGTGGTTATTTGTAATACCACTTTGTGCATGAGTTCGGCCTGAACGTCATTAATGATTGAGTTTATGGAGGGTGATAGAGAGCTAAATCTATATATAGTTGGGATTAGTATAGAGTATAAACACTCGACTTCTAATAAAGACATAGGGTTGATAAGAAAGTCTCTATGTAGGAGTGGTTCAAACTCTTCTAGGTTTATTTGAGCTTTCCTAATTAAAAACCTGAGCTGACATGTGCAGTCTTGGGTTACAGTTTTGCAATAATCTGAAGAGACTAAACAAGTAGTTCTATGGTTAAAATAAGTATGTATTTTAACAAAAAGGCCTTTATGAGATATGGCTTCAGAGTGTAGTTCAAAAAGAAATTCTTGTATGAGATTAAATTTAGATAAAAGAATGTTTGGGTTAATACTGGGTGGGATACTAGTGGCGCTAGCATAAGTTTGTGTTTGTGTTCTGGGTTCTAATTGTAAGGCAGTTTTTATTTTGTCTTCGTCAACAGTTCCTAAACGAAGTGTCATATGAGCTTCTTCACTGGAATAGAATCCTTTGTATGTGGACCATAAATAGTCCTGTTTGGCTTCAGATAAATCCCTGAATGAGGTGTAAACCCCTTTGTTTGGCCCATTTACAAGGGCGAAGTGTGTAAAATCTTTTCTAGAGGAAGAGGCAGAAGATGTTAAAACAACTCCTTGATTATTTTGTGCACAGAAGCTGTATAAAGCGCATATAATGCTTTGTTTTACCTTGGTGACTTGAGATTCATTCTCTATTGTGTATTTTGGAATGTTCCAAATGTTGTCTATCAAGACATTCAGCTTGATATTTGTATTGTCTCTACCAGGGTATTGGTAAATATTTGTGAGAATAGGCAATTCTTGCTTGCCGTATTTTGTAAATTGATCAGCTCTGAAGGGTGATCTCACTTGTTTGGGCCCTATAGGGCCTTTCTTTGTAGGTTCCAGTGTCATGGATGTTTGTGTATGTGATCACAAAGATCTTTGTAGAAGTTACTTGATAAACCTGGATAAGATATCAGCAAAAATATTATCAGATCCTTTTATATGTTTGAAATGAATAGTTTTTCCGGAAAAATTTATATAATCTTTTAGTAATAACCATCTTTTGTGAGGTTTTTTATCATTATTGAGTTGATTTTTACCATAAGAGACTATGGCTTCACAGTCTGTTCTAATGGTTATTTCTTTTTTATTTATTAAAAATAATTTGAATGCGTCCATTGCATGTATTATAGCATTAACTTCATAATCAGTGATTGTTTTATAAATTTTGGGTTTTGTTGTATATTTTCCAGAAGCATATCTGCAAATTTGTTCTTCTGTTTTTGTTAAATGTTTGTTTTCTTTCGTTTGAGGATTGCTCCCCATCCAAGTTCACAACCATCACATTCAATTACTAAATAGTCTGAATCTAATGGTAGTTGTAGAGTTGGTAAATTTATTACCATTTGTTTTAATTTTTGTACTAATTTTATATCTTCAGAGTTGGATTTTCTTTCTCCTTTTAAAGCAGTTTTATTATACAAAGACGATGTGTATTTTCCTAAATTAGGAATAAAACTTCTTGCATAATTTAATAATCCTAAAAAGGATCTAAGTGTTTTGATATCTTCCATCTTATCAGGAAATTCTTGTATTTTTTTAGAAATATGCGGTTGGAGTTTTATAGTTCCATTACCAATTTCAGTTCCTAAAAATTCAATAAAATTTTTACAAATTTCCATTTTTGATTTTGAAACAATTAACCCATAATGTTCTAATTTATATAAAACATGTTTTAGATGAAGAAAATGATCATCTTTTATTTTAGAAAATACCAGTATATCGTCTCTATAGACACAGGAAAAAGATTTTTCATTTTTGAAAATATTGTCCATTTTACACTGAAAAAATGGCAGGAGCATTTTTTAGACCGAATGGCATGGCATTCCATTCAAATAATCCTTCGGAACAAGAAAAGGCTGTCCATTTGATAGATTCTGGATCCATTTTTACTTGATGAAATCCACTTTTTAGATCAAATTTAGAAAACCATTTAGCCTCTTGAATTCGATTTATCAAAACTTCTTTAGAAGGAATAGAATATCCGTCTTCTACTGTATTATCATTTAGTCTTTTGTAATTGTAAACCATTCTTGATTTACCCCTTTTTGTTCAGAAGATTTATTAACTATAAAAGCTGGACTTCTGTGTGGACTAATACTTGGTGCAATTACCTTTAGTTTTAATAAATTTTGTATGTGATTTTGACATTCTTCCTGTTCCCAATTGTTAAATTGAATGTCTTTTGTTTTTATAATTAAATCTAGATTAATTATGTCTAATTTACATTTTATGGGATCTCTATCCCAAAATTTTGTTGGGTCTTCTCCTATTATATGTGTTTTATTTAGTTGATCTAGAATTTGTTGGATATTTTCGAATTTTATAGATTTCGAAATTTTTATAGAAGAAAAGGCTTCAGCTGTATTATCTAGTATGCTATCTATTAGATAGTTTTCTTTTGTTTCATCGATTATGTATAAAATTTATGTATTACATTTACATGTATCAGAAATTGTTGGATTTTCACAGTTACAGTTTTTTAATACAATTTCTTTTTCTAATGAATCACCGCTAACTATTGGTGTCATTTGTGTTTTGTCAGATATCATTACATAATCTTTATTTATTGTAATTGATCTGTTTTGTCCTAAGATAAAATCTAAACCAATTATCATACTTTGTTTAGAAGGAACTAGGTTTTCTACCCTCATTGTTTTTATAAAGGTTTTATATCCAAAGATTTCACAATTTGTACTAAATTGAAGAATAACATTGTTAACTTCTTCATCATTTATCATAATTTCTCCGAACATTGTCCTAGTTTTCTGAATGTGTTTACTCTTAATTATGTTTTGGGTTGGGTTTATAGTTTTACATATAACAGTTTCTGAACAACCTGTATCTATTAAAGCTTGTATTGTTTTTTCTGTAGCTGGTTTATTATTTATTTTTGGGAAGGTTATTTTAACTAATACTTTTAAAGTTATTAGTTGTTGTTTATTGCAAACTAATGGGATACATTCCATTGTTCCCATCATGATATTTTGTTCATGTGTATTACTAGATTCAGGAGTATCTATTTTAGTTTTTCCTTTTATTAATTTTTCTAAAAGAATTACTTTTTCTTCTAGATAATTTATGCGAGTCTCTAATGCAGAAACTCTTGTATCTGTTAAATCTTTAATACTAGATTTATTTGTATTTTCTCTTGTTTCAAAAGAGGGTATATCTTGTTCTTGTATGTTTAAATGTTTCTCTATACATTTAATACAAAAGTTTTTGTAACAAAGTGGACAATGAGCCCTTTTTGATATATGAAAATAACGTTCACAATATGTGCACGGGATTGAATCTGTCCCTGAATAATATTGGATTTTGTGAGAACAAGTTTTTATTTCTAAGGTATTCATCAGACAATATCCTAAATCATCTAATAATTGACCCATTTTATTGTATTCTTCTCCCATGGGGAAGTTATTTTCATCAGTATTAGAATATAAATGGTTATATTCATTATTTGTAAATTCATTTATTAATTCATAATTTTTGTGTATTTTGTTAGCATTTGGTTCATCAGTGTATTCTGTTATGCTGATTACAGATAAAATTTCTGAATCTGTTGATACGTCTTCATCTATTGGAAGCAAATTCATATGGCAAGATTTTATTAAGTTTGCTTCTTTAGTGTAAAGATTTGAAATGTTTGGACAATCTCTTGAAAAATGTCCTAGTTGATTACAAGCAAAACATTTTAATATTTGTTTGTAAGTTTTATTATCTCTGTATTTCCTAACATGTCTACTAGGATTTAGTGTAGGTTTTCTAGCATTAGACGCTCTTATTGTATAAGTTTTTCTAGGATTTCTTGGTCCTAAGTATTTTTGTGTATTGATATTTATAGGCTTACTTCTATAATTATTTCTTTTATTTTTATACTTGTTTTGTGAATATTGTTGAGGTGTATATATTTGTTTGCAGATTCCTGCATCAGAATGTTTAAGTTGTTTTTGTATGGCTATATGTGTACATATATCTTCCATTATTTTCATAATGTGTTGTATACGTATTGAGAGATTATTCAACATGGGAGTAACCTCATCATTTTTCCAATTTTCTCTAATTGTTTGTCCTAACTTGCCTGGCAGTTTAAGGAACATTTTATCTCCTATATTCACGTCATGAAAGCATTCAGCTATAGACGCGTATAACAAATAATCCTGACAATATTCTTTTATTTTTCCAAAGTAGTCAATGGACAATCTTTCTAAGTGTCCTAAATAAATTTGTTATCTAATAGTTATAATAATTATAAATGATCTAATCATCCGGTCATAGGTCGCTTAATTGAAAGGTTGAATTTTAGTATTTTATATTTTTAAGTTAATAAAAATTAGAGTTTAATTTATATTAATATTATATCATAATTTTTTATTTATGATAAGATTAGTTTTTTAATTTTACTGATTAATACATTAAAAGTCATATAAACGAAAATATGTCATATAAACGAAAATATATGATTAATGTTACTCTAAAAGTCAGGATATACTAATTAAATTCTAAAAATTATGTTTATTATAATTTTTAAATAGTTATTATAAAATTACTAATTTTATTCTAAAATAATTTATAATTAAATGATAATGAAAAAATATTTTATATTATCAACACACTTTTTCTTGCTTAGTTTTTATGTTAGTTTAATCGGTTTGTAAATATTAAAAAAGTATTAAATAAAAATACAACCAAAAGGTTGTAAGTGAATACATTAAAATTATCACATGTTCCATCGCAATATATTCCCTTCCACTGCACTCCTCCCTCACCTCTACCCTGTCATCCATCGGTATCGTATAAGATGCTAAAAAGATAATTGTTATTCCAACTCCAATATTTCACTCCAGACATTATTTCAACAATCCCACCGTTGAAAATAAAGATTAACATTTTCAGAACCTACCATAAAAAATTAAACAACATCTAAGTTTGAAGAATTGTATAGTGGTGGTACTAAATTTCCTTCCTAACTGCAGCTAAAATGACTCCCTCTTAGGCACCGTTGACTCATATTATCAAGCACACTATTTGAAATCATGTTTATGTTAAATAATACATCACACACATTTATAAATTATACACTAAACATCTAACCCATTATCTCTCACTTCGGACATTATTTTGAGGATCTTGCCCTTCAAACAAAAATAAATATGTTCAGAACCTACTATCCAAAGATAAACTAAATCCAACAGTTGAACCAATGTATAGATGGTCAAAACAAAATCTGATACAGGTATAATTAAGATGCTAAAAATAAGGTTCTTAGTTGGAGTTCATTATCTCTCACTACATACATTTTTAGATGATCCCACCGAGGAAAATAAATATTAATATCTTAAGAATCTACTACCCAAAAATAAACTAAATCCAACGGTTAAACTATTCTATTGACACTCAAGGCAAAATACGGTATCGTATAAGGTGCTAACAAGATAATTGTTATTCGAACTCCAATATGTCACTCCGCACATTATTTCGACGATCACAACATTGAAAATAAAGATTAACATTTTATGAACAAACCATCGAAAATTAAAAAAAAATCTAACGGTTGAACAATTGTATAACGATGGTACTAAATTTCATTCCTAACTACATTAGAATGACTCTTTCTTAGGCACCATTGACTAATATCTTTAGTAACACTATCTGACATCATGTTCATGTTAAATAATACATCACATGCATTTATAAATCACAAACCAAACATCTAATTCATTATCTCTCACTTTGGACATTATTTTGAGGATCTTACCGTTAACACAAAAATAAATATGTTAAGAACCTATTATCCAAAGATAAACCAAATCCAACAATTCAACTAATGTATAGAAGGTCAAAACGAAATATGCTATAGTATAACTACGATCCTAAAAATATAGTTCTTACTTTGAGTTCATTATCTATAACTACGTACATTCTTTAGATGATCCCACCGTAGAAAATAAATATTAATATCTTAAGAATCTACTACCCAAAAATAAACCAAATCCAATGGATAAACTATTCTACGGAAAATGAAGACAAAATACGGTATTGTATAAGATGCTAAAAAGATAATTGTTATTCCAACTCCAATATTTCACTCCAGACATTATTTCAACAATCCCACCGTTGAAAAGAAAGATTAACATTTTAAGCACCTACCACAAAAATTAAACAAAATCTAAGGGTTGAAGAATTGTATAACGGTGGTACTAAATTTCATTCCTAACTGCAGCTAGAATGACTCCCTCTTAGGCACCGTTGACTCATATCATAAAGCACACTATTAGAAATCTTATTCATGTTAAATAATACATTGCACACATTTATAAATCATACACCAAACATCTAAATCATTATCTTTCACTTCGGACATTATTTTAAGGATCTTACCATTGACACAAAAATAAATATGTTGAGAACCTATTATCCAAAGATAAACCAAATAAAACAGTTCAACTAATGTATACATGGTCAAACAAAATCTGATACAGGTATAATTAAGATCCTAAAAATACAGTTTTTACTCTTAGTTCATTATCTCTTACTACGTACATTATTTAGATGATTCCATCGTTGTAAATAAATATTATCTTAAGCATCTACTACCCAAAAATAAACCAAATCCAATGGTTAAGCTATTCTATCGACGAACAAGACAAAATACAGTATCGTATGAGATGCTAAAAATATAATTTTTATTTTAACTCCATTATGTCATTCCAGATATTATTTTGACGATCTCACCATTGAAAATACAGATTAACATATTAAGAACCTACTATAAAAAATTAAACAAAATCTAACGGTTGAACAATTGTATCGCATTGGTACTAAATTCCATTCCTAACTTTAACTAGAATGATTCCCTCTTAGGCACCATTGACTCATATCATCAATCACACTATCTCAAATCATGTTCATGTTAAATAATACATCACACACATTTATAAATCACACATAAAAAATCTAATCCATTATCTCTCACTTCGGACAATATTTGGAGGATCTTATCGTTGTAACAAAAATAAATATGTTAAGAACCTACTATCCAAAGTTAAACCAAATCCAACAATTCAACTGATGTATAAAGGCTCAAAACGAAATATGCTACAAGTATAATTAAGATTCTAAAAATACAGTTCTTACTCTGAGTTCATTATCTCTCACTATGTATATTACCTAGCTGATCTCACCGTTGAAAATAAATATTAATATCTTAAGAATCTACTGCCCAAAAATAAACCATATCCAATGGTTAAACTATTCTATGGACACTCAAGACAAAATACGGTATCACATAAGATGCTAAAAATATAATTTTTATTCTAACTCCATTATATCACTACGGACATTATTTCAACGATCCAACCACTGAAAATAAAGATTAACATCTTAAAAACCCACCAGCAAAGATTAAACAAAATATAACGGTTGAACAATTGTATAGTGGTGGTACTAAGCTTCATTCCTAACTCCATCTAGAATGACTCCCTCATAGGCACCGTTTACTCATATCATCAATCAAACTATCTTAAATCATGTTCATATTAAATCATCACACACATTTTTGAATCATACACCAATCATCTAATCCATTATCTCTCATGTCGGGCGTTATTTTGAGGATCTTACGGTTGACAGAAAAATAGATATGTTAAGAACCTACTATCCAAAGTTAAACCAAATCCAACAATTCAACTGATGTATAAAGGCTCAAAACGAAATATGCTACAAGTATAATTAAGATCCTAAAAATACAGTTCTTATTCTGAGTTCATTATCTCTCACTATGTATATTACCTAGCTGATCTCACCGTTGAAAATAAATATTAATATCTTAAGAATCTACTGCCCAAAAATAAACCATATCCAACGGTTAAACTATTCTATGGACACTCAAGACAAAATACGGTATCACATAAGATGCTAAAAATATAATTTTTATTCTAACTCCATTATATCACTACGGACATTATTTCAACGATCCAACCACTGAAAATAAAGATTAACATCTTAAAAACCCACCAGCAAAGATTAAACAAAATATAACGGTTGAACAATTGTATAGTGGTGGTACTAAGCTTCATTCCTAACTCCATCTAGAATGACTCCCTCATAGGCACCGTTTACTCATATCATCAATCAAACTATCTTAAATCATGTTCATATTAAATCATCACACACATTTTTGAATCATACACCAATCATCTAATCCATTATCTCTCATGTCGGACGTTATTTTGAGGATCTTACGGTTGACAGAAAAATAGATATGTTAAGAACCTACTATCCAAAGTTAAACCAAATCCAACAGTTCAGCTAATGTATAGACGCTTAAAACGAAATATGCTACAGGTATAATCAAGATCCTAAAAATACAGTTCTTACTCTGAGTTCATTATCTATCACCGCGTACATTAATATATGAGGAATCTACTAACCCAAAATAACCAAAATCCAACGATTAAACTATTCTATGCACACTCAAGACAAAATACGGTATCGTATAAGATGCTAAAAAGCTAATAGTTATTCTAACTCCATTATAAAACTCCGGACATTATTTCGACGATCCCACCATTGAAAATAAATATTAACATTTTAAGAACCTACCATACAAAATTAAACAAAATCTAACAGTTGAACAATTGTATAACAGTGCTACTAAATTTCATTGCTAACTACAGCTAGAATGAGTCCCTCTTAGGCACAGGTGACTCATATCATCAATCACACTATCTAAAATCATGTTCATGTTAAATAAATACATCACACACATTTATAAATCATACACCAAACATCTAATTCATTATCTCTCACTTCGAACATTATTTTGAGGATCTTGCCTTTGACAAAAAAATAATATGTTGAGAACCTACTATCCAAAGATAAACCAAATCCAAAAGTTCAACTAATGTATAGGAGTTCAAAACGAAATTTGCTACAAGTATATTTAAGATCCTAAATTCTTACTTTGAGTTCGTTGTCTCTTACTACGTCCATTATTTAGATCATCTCACCGTTGAAAACAAATGTTAATATCTTAAGAATCTACTATAAAAAAAGAAACCATATACAACGGTTAAACTATTCTATGGACACTCGAGAAAATATATGGTATCGTATAAGACGCTAAAAACATAATTTTTATTATAACTCCATTATGTCACTTCGGACAGTATTTTGATGATCCCACAATTGAAAATAAAGATTAACATCTTAACAAACTATTATAAACATTAAACAAAATCTAACGATTCAACAATTGTATAGCGGTGGTAGTGAATTTCATTCCTAACTAAAACCAGT
This sequence comes from Psophocarpus tetragonolobus, assembly GCA_037954015.1. Classification (NCBI taxonomy): domain Eukaryota; kingdom Viridiplantae; phylum Streptophyta; class Magnoliopsida; order Fabales; family Fabaceae; genus Psophocarpus; species Psophocarpus tetragonolobus. The sequence continues at coordinate 36,265,053 of CM075691.1, read as the reverse complement.
ATGACTGCGTCTTAGGGACCGTTGACTATATCATCAATCACACTATCTCAAATCATGTTCATGTCAAATAATACATCACATAGATTTATAAATCGTACACCAAACATCTAATCCATTATCTCTCACTTCGAACATTATTTTGAGGATCCTACCGTTGTAAATAAAATAAAAATGTTAAGAACTTACTATCCAAAGATAAACCAAATCCAATAGTTCAACTAATGTATAGACACTGAAAATGAATTATGTTAGAGATATAATTAAGATCCTAAAAATATAGTTCTTACTCTGAGTTCATTATCTCTCACTACGTACATTATTTAGATGATCCCACCGTTGAAAATAAATATTAATATCCTAAGATCCTAAAAATACGTCCATTATTTACCTAAAAATAAACCATATCCAACGGTTAAACTATTCTATGGACACTCAAGAAAATATACGGTGTCGTATAATATGCTAAGAATATAGTTTTTCCTGTAACTCGATTCTGTCACTCCGGACATTGTTTTGATGATCCCACCATTGAAAATAATGATTAACATCTTAACAACCAACTATAAAAAATTAAACAAAATCTAACGGTTCAACAATTGTATGGCAGTGCTAGTAAATTTCATTCCTAACCACAACTAGTATGACTCCGTCTTAGGCACCATTGACTCATATCATCAATCACACGTAGAGTCTTAAGATATTAATATTTATTTTCAATGGTAGGATCATCTAACTAATGTTCGTAGTGAGAAATAATGAACTCAGAGTAGATTTCGTTTTGAGCGTCTATACATTCGTTGAACTGGTTGATTTAGTTTAACTTTGGATAGTAGGTTTTTAACATATTTATTCTTGTTTCAACGGGAAGATCCTCAAAATAATGTCCGAAGTCAGAGATAACAGATTAGATTTTTGGTTTATCATTTATAGATGTGTGTAATGTATTATTTAACATGAACATGATGTGAGATAGTGTGATTGATGATATGAGTCAATGATGCCTAAGAGGGAGTCATTCTAGCTATAGTTAGGAATGAAATTTAGTACCACTGCTATCCAATTGTTCAACCATTATATTTTGTTTAATTTTTCATAGTAGGTTCGTATGATGCTAATCTTTATTTCCAACAATTGGATCGTCGAAATAATATTCAGAGTGACATAATGGAGTTAGAATAACAATTATATTTTTAGAATCTTATATGATACCATATTCTGTCTTGAGTGTCTATAGAGTAGTTTAACCGTTGGATTTGGTTTATATTTGGATAGTAGATTCTTAAAATATTAATATTTATTTTCAACGGTGGGATCATCTAATAGTGTCGTAGTGAGAGATAATGAACTCAAAGTAAGAACTGTATTTTTAGGATCTTAGTTATACCTCTATTAGATTTCGTTTTGAGCATCTGAACATTAATTGAATTGGTTGATTTGGTTTATCTTTGGAAAGTAGGTTCTTAACATATTGATTCTTGTTTCAACAGTAAGATCCTCAAAATAATGTCTGAAGTGAGAGATAATGGATTAGATATTTGGTGTATTATTTATAAATGTGTGTGATCTATTATTTAACATGAACATGATTTGAGATAGTGTGATTGATGAATTGAGTCAACGGTGCTTAAGGGGGAGTCATTCTAGCTACAGTTAACAACGAAATTTAGCACCACCGCTATCCAATTGTTCATTTTTTTTTTTATTTAACTTTTTCTAGCAGGTTCGTAAGATTTTAATCTTTATTTCCAATGGTTGGATCGTCAAAAAATGTTCCGAGTGACATAATGGAGTTAGAATAACAATTATATTTTTAGCATCTTATACGGTAGCGTATTTTGTCTTAAGTGTCTATAGAGTAGTTTAACTGTGGGATTTGGTTTTTATTTGGATAGTGGATTCTTAAGATAAGAATATTTATTATCAACGGTGGGATCATTAAATTAATGTTCGCCGTGAGAGATAATGAACTCAGAGTAAAAACTGTATTCTTAGGATTTTTGTTATACCTATAGTAGATTCCGTTTTGAGCGTCTATACATTACTTGAACTGGTTGATTAGGTTTATCTTTTGATCGTAGGTTCTTAATAGATTTATTCTTGTTTCAAGAATAAGATCCTCAAAATAATGTCTGAAGTGAGAGATAATGGCTTAGATGTTTGGTGTATGATTTATAAATGTGTGTGATGTATTATTTGACATAAACATGATTTGAGATAGTGTGATTGATGTTATGAGTGAACGGTGCCTAAGAGGGAGTCAACCTAGCTGCAGTTAGGAATGAAATTTAGTAGCACTGCTATCCAATTGATCAACTATTATATTTTGTTTAATTTTTTTATAGGAGGTTCGTAAGATGTTAATCTTTATTACCCATTGTTGGATCGTTGAAATAATGTTCCGAGTGACATGATGGATTTAGAATAAATATTATATTTTTTTAGTATCTTATATGCTACCGTATTTTTCTTTAACTGTCTATAGAATAGTTTAGCCGATGGATTTGGTTTATTTTTTAATAGTAGATTCTTAAGATATTAATATTTATTTTCAACGGTGGGATCATTAAACTAATGATCGTCGTGAGAGATAAGGAACTCATAGTAAGAACTGTATTCTTAGGATCTCAGTTATATCTATAGTAGATTTCGTTTTGATTGTCTATACATTACTTTAACTGGTTCATTTGGTTTATCTTTGTAGGTTCTTAGCATATTTATTCTTGTTTCGACAGTTAGATCTTCAAAATAATTTTCAAAGTGAGAGATAATGGATTAGATGTTTAATTTATCATTTATAAATGTGTGTGATGTATTTTTTAACCTAAAGATGATTTGAGATAGTGGGATTGATGATCTGAGTCAACGGTTCCTAAGAGGGAGTCATTCTAGCTGCAATTTGGAATGAAATTTAGTACCACCGCTATCGAATTGTTCAACTGTTAAATTTTGTTTAATTTTTCATAGTAGGTTTGTAAGATGTTAATCTTTATTCCCAATGGTTGGATCGTCGAAATAATGTTCCGAGTGGCAAAATGGAGTTAGAATAAAATTTATATTTTTAGCATCTTATATGATAGCATATTTTGTCTTGCTGTATATAGAATAGTTTAACCGTTGGATTTGGTTTATTTTTGGATAGTAGATTCTTAAGATAGTAATATTTATTTTCAACAGTGGGATCATCTAACTAATGTTCGTAGTGGGTGATAAGGAACTCAGAGTAAGAATTGTATTCTTAGGATCTTACTTATACCTATTGTAGATTTTGTTTTCAACGTTTATACATTAGTTGAACTGGTTGATTTGGCTTATCTTTGGATAGTAGGTTCTTAACATATTTATTCTTGTTTAAAGGGTAAGATCCTCAAAATAATGTCCAAAGTGAGAGATAATGGATTGGATGTGTTGTGTATGATTTATAAATGTGTGTGATGTATTATTTAACCTGAAAATGATTTGAGATAGTGTGATTAATGATATGAGTCAACGGTACCTAAGAGGAAGTCATTCTAGCTGCAGTTAGGAATGAAATTTAGCATCACCACTATCCAATTGTTCAACTGTTATATTTTGTTTAATTTTCCATAGTTGGTTCATAAGATGTTAATCTTTATCCCAGTGGTTGGATCGTCGAAATGATGTTCCCAGTGACATAATGGAGATAGAATAAATATTATATTTTTAGCATCTTATACGCTACTGTATTTTATCTTCAGTGTCTGTAGAATACTTTAACCGTTGGATTTGGTTTATTTTTTTATATTAGATCCTTAAGATATTAATATTCATTTACAACGGTGGGATCATCTAACAAATGTTTGTAGTGAGAGATAATGAACTCAGAGTAAGAACTTTATTTTCATGATCTTAGTTATACCTATAGTAGATTTCGTTTTGAGCGTCTATACATTAGTTGAATTGGTTGATTTGGATAATCGGTTCTTAACATATTTATTTTTGTATCAACTGTAAAATCCCCAAAATAATGTCCAAAGTGAAAGATAATGGATTATATGTTTGGTGTGTCATTTATAAATGTGTGTGATGTATTATTTAACATGAACATGATTTAAGATAGTGTAATTAATGATATGAGTCAACGGTACCTAAAAGGGAGTCATTCTAGCTATAGTTACGAATTAAATGTAGTACCACTTCTATCCAATTGTTCAACTGTTATGTTTTTTTTTTAGTTTTTCAAAGTAGGTTCATAAGATGTTAATCTTTAGTTATAATGGTTCGATCTTCCAAATAATGTTCCGAGTGACATAATGGAGTGAGAATAACAATTATACTTTTAGCATCTTATAAGCTACCGTATTTTGTTATGAGTGTCTATAGAATAGTTTAGGCATTAGATTAAGTTTGTTTTTGGATAGTAGATTCTTAATATATTAATATTTATTTTCAACGATGGGATCATCTAACAAATGTTCACAGTGAGAGATAGTGAAGTCAGAGTAAGAACTGTGTTTTTAGAATCTTAGTTATACCTATAGTAGATTTCGTTTTGAGCGTGTGTACATTAGTTGAACTGGTTGATTGGTTTTATCTTTGGATAGTAGGTTCTTAACATATTTATTCTTATTTTGACGGTAAGATCCTCAAAATAATGTTCGAAGTGAGAGGTAATGGATTAGATGTTTTGGTGTATCATTTAAAAATGTGTGTGATGTATTATTTAATATGAACACGATGAGAGATAGTGTGATTGATGATATGCGTCAACAATGCCTAAGTGGGAGTCATTGTAGCTACAGTTAGGAATGAATTTTAGTACCATCGTTATCCAATTGTTCAACTGTTATATTTTTTTAATTTTTCAATGTAGGTTAGTAAGATGTCAATCTTTATTCCCAATGGTTGGATTGTTGAAATAACATTCCGACTGACATAATGGAGTTAGAATAACAATTTTATTTTAGCATCTTATACGATAACATATTTTGTCTTGAGTGTTTGTAGAATGATTTAACCGTTGCATTTGGTTTATTTTTGGATAATAGATTCCTAAGATATTAATATTTATTTTCAACAGTGGGATCATCTAAATAATGTTCGTAGTGAGACATAATGAACTAAGAGTAAGAATTGTATTTTTAGGATCTTAGTTATACACATAGTGGATTGCGTTTTGGGCGTCCATACATTAGTTGAACTGGTTGATTTAGTTTATCTTTAGATAGTAGGTCTTAAATTATTTATTCTTGTTTCAACATTAAGATCCTCAAAATAATTTCCGAAGTGAGAGATAATGGATTAGATGTTTGGTGTATCATTTATAAATGTGTGTAATGTGTTATTTAATATGAACACGATGAGAGATAGTGTGATTGATGATATGAGTCAACGGTGCCTAAGAGGGAGTAATTCTAACTGCAGTTAGGAATAAAATTTAGTACTACCGCTATCCAATTGGTCAACTGTTATATTTATTTTAATTTTTCATAGTTGGTTTGTAAGATGTTAATCTTTGTTTCCAATGGTTGTATTGTCGAAATAATGTTCGGAGTGACATAATGGAGTGAGAATAACAATTAAAGTTTTTGCATCTTATATGATATTGTATTTTGTCATGAATGTCTGTAGAATAGTTTAACCGTTGGATTTTGGTTTATTTTTCAATAGTAGATTCTTAAGGTATTATTATTTATTTTCAAAGGTGACATCATCCAAACAATGTTCGTAATGAGAGATAATAAACTCAGAGTAAGAACTATATTTTTAGGATCTTAGTTATACCTATAGTAGATTTCGTTTTGAGCGTCAATACACTAGTTGAACTGGGTGATTTGGTTTATCTTTGGATAGTACGTTCTTAACATATTATTTCTTGTTTCAATGGTAAGATCCTTAAAATAATGTCCGAAGTGAGATATAATGGATTACATGTTTGGTGTATCATCTATAAATGTGTATGATGTATTATTTAACATTAACATGATTTGAGATAGTCTGATTGATGATATGAGTCAATGGTGCCTAAGAGGGAGTCATTCTAGCTACAGTTAGGAATGAAATTTAGTATCACCGCTATCAAATTGTTCAACTGTTATATTTTGTTTAATTTTTCATAGTAGGGTCGTAAGATGCTAATCTTTATTTCCAATGGTTGGATCGTCGAAATAATGTTCCGAGTGAGATAATGGAGTTAGAATAACAATTAAAACTTTTGCATCTTATACGATACCATATTTTGTCTTCAGTGTTTGTAGAATGATTTAACCGTTGCATTTGGTTTATATTTGGATAGTAGATTTCTAAGATATTAATATTTATTTTCAACAGTGGCATCATCTCAACAATGTTCGTAGTGAGAGATAATGAACTCAGAGTAAGAACAGTATTTTTGGAATCTTAGTTATACCTATTGTAGATTTCGTTTTGAGCATCTATACATTAGTTCAACTGGTTGATTTTGTTTATCTTTGGATAGTAAGTTCTTAAATTATTTATTCTTGTTTCAACGATAAGATCCTTAAAATAATTTCTGAAGTGAGGGGTGATGGATTAAATGTTTGGTGTATCATTTATAAATATGTGTGATGTATTTTTTAACATGAACACGATAAGAGATAGTGTGATTGATGATATGAGTCAACGGTGGCTAAGAGAGAGTCATTCTAGCTGAAGTTAGGAATGAAATTTAGTACCACTACTATCCAATTGTTCAACTGTTATATTTTGTTTAATTTTTCATAGTAGGCTCTTAAGATGTTAATCTTTATTTCCAATGGTTGGATCGTTGAAATAATGTTCCGAATGACATAATGGAGTTACAATAACAATTATACTTTTAGCATCTTATATGATACCGTATTTTGTCTTGACTATCTATAGAATAGTTTAACCATTGGATTTAGTTTATTTTTGCATAGTAGATTCCTAGGATATAAATATTTGTTTACAAAGGTGGGATCATGTAACTAATGTTCGTAGTGAAAGATAATGAACTCCGAGGAAGAATTGTATTTTTTGGATCTTAGTTATACCTATAGTAGATGTTGTTTTGAGCGTTTATACAGTAGTTCAACTGGGTGATTTGGTTTATCTTTGAGGTTCTGTACATATTTATTCGTGTTTCAATGGTAAGATCCTCCACATAATGTTCGCAGTGAGAGATAATGGATTAAATGGTTGGTGTATCATTTATAAATATGTGTGATGTACTATTTAGCATGAACATGATTTGAGATAGTGTGACTGATGATATGAGTCAACGGTGCCTAAGAGGGAGTCATTCTACCTGCAGTTAGGAATGAAATTTAGTACCACCACTATCCAATTGTTCAACTGTTATATTTTGTGTAATTTTTCAATGTAGGTTCTTAAGATGTTAATCCTTATTTCCGATGGTTGGATCGTTGAATTAAAGTTCCAAGTGACATAATGGAGTTAGAATAACAATTATACTCTTTAGCATCTTATAAGATACCATATTTTGTCTTGAGTGTCTATAGAATAGTTTAGCCGTTGCGATTTGTTTGTTTTTTTATAGTAGATTCTTAAGATATTAATATTTATTTTCAACGACGGGATCATCTAACAAGTGTTCGTAGTGAGAGATAATGAACTCAGAGCAACAACTGCAGTTTTAGGATCTTAGTTATACCTAAAGTATATTTCGTTTTGAGCATCTATACATTTTTTGAACTGGTTGATTTGGTTTATCTTTGTATAGTAGGTTGTTAACATATTTATTCTATTTTCAACGGTAAGATTGTCAAAATAATGTCCAAAGTGTGAGATCATGGATTCAATGGTTGGTGTATAATTTATAAATGTGTGTGATGTATTATTTAACATGAACATGATTTGATATAGTGTGATTGATGATATGAGTCAACGGTGCCTAAGAGGGACTCTAGCTGCAGTTAGGAATGAAATTTAGTACTATCGCTATGCAATTGTTCAATTGTTATATTTTGTTTAATTTTTCATAGTAGGTTTGTAAGATGTGAACCTTTATTACCAATGGTTGGATCGTCGACATAATGCTCCGAGTGACATAATGGAATTAGAATAACAAGTATACTTTTAGCATCTTATACGATACCGTATTTTTTCTTGAGTGTCTATAGAATAGTCTAACCGTTGGGTTTGGTTTGCTTTTGCATAGTAGATTCTTAAGATATTAATATTTATTTTCAACGGTGGGATCATGTAAGTAAATGATAGCAGTTAGAGATAATGAACTCAGAGTAAGAACTATATTTTTTGGATCTTAGTTATACCTATAGTAGATTTTGTTTTGAGCATCTATACATTAGTTAACTTGTTGATTTGGTTTATCTTTGGATAGTAGGTTTTGAACATATTTTTCTTGTTTCAATGGTAAGATCCGCAAAATAATCTCCGAAATCAAATATCATTGATTAGATGTTTGGTGTATTATTTATAAATGTGTGTGATGTATTATTTAACATGAATATGATTTGAGATAGTGTGATTGATGATATGAGTCAACGGTGCCTAAGAGAGAGTCAGTCTAGCTGTAGTTAGAAATGAAATTTAGTACCATTGCTATCCAATTGTTCAACTTTTATATTTTGTTTAATTTTTTATAGTAGGTTTGTAAGATGTTAATCTTTATTACGTTTGATTGGATCATCGAAATAATGTTCCGAGTGATATAATGGAGTTACAATAACAATTATACTTTTAGCATCTTATACGGTACCGTATTTTGTTTGAGTGTTTATAGAATAGTTTAAGCGTTGGATTTGGTTTATTTTTGGATAGTAGATTCTTAAGATGTTAATATTTATTTACAACGGTGGGATCATGTAACTAATCATCGTAGTGAGAGATAATGAACTCAGAGTAAGAATTGTATTTTTTGGATCTTAATTATACCTATAGTAGATTTTGTTTTCAGCGTCTATACATTAGTTGAACTGGTTTATTTGGTTTATCCTTGGATAGTAGTTTCTTAACATATTTCTTCTTGTTTGAATGGCAAGATCCTCAAAATAATGTCCGAAGTCAAAGATAATTGATTAGATGTTTGGTGTATAATTTATAAATGTGTGAGATGTATTATTTAACTTGAACATGATTTGAGATAGTGTGATTGATGATATGAGTCAACGGTGCCTAAGAGGGAGTCAGTATAGCTGCAGTTAGGAATGAAATTTAGTACTGCGGCTATTAATTGTTCAACTGTTATATTTTGTTTAATTTTTCATAGTAGGTTTGTAAGATGTTAACCTTTATTACTAATGGTTGGACCCTCAAAATAATGTTCCGAGTGAAACAATGGAGTTAGAATTACAATTATACTTTTAGCATTTTATGCTTTTGTCTTGAGTGTCTATAGAATAGATTAACAGTTGGATTTGGTTTGTTTTTGGATAGTAGATTCTTAAGATATTAATATTTATTTTCAATGGTGGGATCATGTAACTAAATTATCGTAGCGAGAGATAATGAACTCAGAGTAAGAATGTATTTTTGGATCTTAGTTATACCTATAGTAGATTTTGTTTTGAGCATCTCTGTATTAGTTGATCTGGTTTATCTTAGGATAGTAGGTTCTTAACATATTTTTTCTTGTTTCAATGGTAAGATCCTCAAAATAATGTCCAAAGTCAAAGATAATTGATTAGATGTTTGGTGTATAATTTATAAATGTGTGATGTATTATTTAACATGAACATGATTTGAGATAGTGTGATTGATGATATGAGCCAACGATGCCTAAGAAGGAGTTAGTCCGCCTGCAGTTAGGAATGAAATTTAGTATCATCGCTATCCAATTGTTCAACTGTTATATTTTGTTTAATTTTTCATAGTAGGTTCGTAAGATCTTAATCTTTATTACCAATGGTTGGATCATCGAAATAATGTTCCAAGTGACATAATGGAGTTAGAATAACAACTATACTTTTAGCATCTTATACGATACCGTATTTTGTCTTGAGTGGTTATAGAATAGATTAACACTTGGATTTGGTTTATTTTTTCATAGTAGATTCTTAAGATATTAATATTTATGTTCAACGGTGGATCATCTAACAAATGTTTGTAGTGAGAGATAATGAACTCAGAGTAAGAACTATATTTTTAGGGTCTTAGTTACACCTATAATAGATTTCGTTTTGAGAGTCTATACATTAGTTGAACTCGTTGATTTGTGTTATCTTGGGATAGTAGGTTCTTAACATATTTTTTCTTGTTTCAACGGTAAGATCCTCAAAATAATGTTCGAAGTGAGAGATAATTGATTAGATGTTTGGTGTATAATTTCTAATTGTGTGTGATGTATTATTTAACATGAACGTGGTTTGAGATTGTGTGATTGATGATATGAGGCAACGACACCTAAGAGAGAGTCATTCTAATTGCTGTTACGAATGAAATTTAGTATCACAGCTATCCAGTTGTTCAACTGTTATATTTTGTTTAATTTTTCATAGTAGGTTCATAAGATGTTAATCTTTATTTCCAATGGTTGGATCGTCGAAATAATATTCCGAGTGACATAATGCAGTTAGAATAACAATTATACTTTTAGCATCTTATACGATACCGTATTTTGTCTTGAGTGTTTATAGAATAATTTCACCGTTGGATTCTGTTTATTTTTGGATAGTAGATTCTTAAGATATCATGGATAGCGTTGGTACGAAATTTCATTCTTAACTGTAGCTAGATTGACTCCCTCTTAGGCACCGTTGACTCATATCATCAATGACAGTATCTCAATTGTTCAACTGTTATATTTTGTTTAATTTTTCATAGTAGGTTTGTAAGATGTCAATCTTTATTTCCAATGGTTGGATCGTCGAAATAATGTTCCGAGTGACATAATGGAGTTAGAATAACAATTATACTTTTAGCATCTTCTACCCAGAAATAAACCAAATCCAACGGTTAAACTATTCTACAGACACTTAAAACAAAATACGGTATCGAATAAGATGCTAAAAATATAACTTTTATTCTAACTCCATTATGTCACTCCGGACATTATTTTGACGATCCCTCCATTGAAAATACAAACTAACATCTTAAGAACCTACTATAAAAAATTAAAAAAAAATAAACGGCTGAACAATTGTATAGCGATGGTACTAACTTTCATTCCTAGCTGCAGCTAGAATAACTCCTTCTTAGGCAATGTTGACTCATATCATCAATCACACTACCTCAAATAATGTTCATGTTAAATAATAGATCACACACATTTGAAATCACACCGAACATCTAATCCATTATCTCTCTCTTCGAAAATTATTTTGAGCATCTTACCATTGAAACAAAATTAAATATGTTAACAACCTACTATCCAAAAATAAACCATATCCAAAGTTCAACTAATTCAAACACGCTTAAACAAAAATCTACTACACATATAATTAAGATTATATGAATACAATTTTTTCTCTGAGTTCATTATCTCTCACTACGTACGCTATTTAGATGATCCCAATGTTAAAAATAAATATTAATATCTATAGAATCTACTGCCCAAAAATAAACCAAATCAAACGGTTTAACTATTCTAGAGACCCTTAAGACAAAATACGGTATCGTATAAGATGCTAGAAAAATAACTGTCATTCTAACTCCATTATGTCACTCTGGACATTCTTTTGACGATCTCACCATTGAAAATATAGACTAACATCTTAAGAACCTACTATAAAAAATTAAACAAAATCTAACGGTTAAACAATTGTGTAGCGGTGATACTAACTTTCATTTCTAATTACAGCTAGAATGACTCCCTCTTAGGCACTGTTGACGCATATCATGAATCACACTATCTCGAATAATGTCACATTAAATAATACATCATCAAAATTTATAAATCATACACCAAACATGTAATTCATTATCTCTCACTTTGGACATTATTTTGAGGATCTTACCAATTAAAATAAAGTAAATACATTAAAAACCTACTATCCAAAGATAAACCAAACCCAACAGTTCAACTAATGCAAAGACGCTCCTACCGAAATCTACTACAAGTATAATTAAGATTCTAAAGATACAGTTCTTACTCTATGTTCATTTTCTCTCACTACATACGTCATTTAGATGATCCTACCGTTGAAAATAAATATTAATATCTAAAGAATCTACTACCCAAAAATAAACCAAGTAAAACGGTTTAACTATTCGAGAGACACTAAAAAAAAACTATCGTATCGTATAAGATGCTAAAAAAATAATTGTTATTCTAACTCCATTATGTCACTCCGGACATTGTTTTGATGATCCCACCTTTGCAAATAGAGACTAACATATTAAGAACCTACAATAAAAAATAAAACAAAATCTAACGGTTGAAGAACTGTGTAGCGGTTGTACTAAATTTCATTCCTAGCTACAGCTAGAATGACTCCCTCTTAGGAACTGTTGACTCATATCATGAATCACACTATCTCAAATAATGTTCATGTTAAATAATATGTCACACACATTTATAAATCACACACCAACCATCTAATCCATTATCTCTCACTTCGGACATTATTTTGAGGATCTTACCGTTGAAACAAAAGTAAATATGTTAAGAATGTACTATCCAAAGATAAACCAAATCCAACTGTTCAACTAATGCAAAGACGCTCAGATCAAAATCTACTATAGGTATAATTAAAATTCTACAAATACAGTTCTGCCTCTGTGTTCATTATCTCTCACTATGTACGTTATTTAGATGATCCCACTGTTGAAAATAAATATTAATATCTAAACAATCTACTACCCGAAAATAAACCAAATCAAACAGTTTAACTATTCCATAGACACTCACGTCAAAATACGGTATCATATAAGATTCTAATAAAATAATTGTTATTCTAACTCCATTATGTCACTCCGGACATTGTTTTAACGATCCCACCATTGAAAATAGAGACTAACATCTTAACAACCTACTATAAAAAATTAAACAAAATCTAACGGTTGAGCAATTGTGTAGCGGTTGTACAGACTTTCATTCTGAACTACAACCAGAATGACTCTTTCTTAGGCATGTTGACGCATATCATCAATCACACTATCTCGAATAATGTTCATGTTAAATAATACATCACCAACATCTATAAATCATACACCAAACATGTAATTCATTATCTCTCACTTCGGACATTATTTTGAGGATCTTACAGTTGAAACAAAAGTAAATATCTTAAGAACCTACTATCCCAAGATAAACTAAATCCAACAGTTCAACTAATGCAAAGACGCTCAAATCGAAATCTACTACAGGTATAATTAAGATTCTAAAAATACAGTTCTTACTCTGTGTTCATTATTTCTCACTACGTATGTTATTTCGATGATCCCACCGTTGAAAATAAATATTAATATCTAAAGAATCTACTACCCAAAAATAAACCAAATAAAACGGCTAAACTATTCTAGAGACACTCAACAAAAAATACAGTATCGAATAAGATGCTAAAAAAATAACTGTTATTCTAACTCCATTATATCACTCCGGACATTGTTTTGACGTCCCACCTTTTAGAATAGAGACTAAAATCTTAAGAACCTACTATAAAAAATAAAACAAAATCTAACGATTGAATAATTATGTAGCGGTTGTACTAAATTTCATTCCTAATTGTAGCTAGAGTGACTCCTTCTTAGGAACTGTTGACTCATATCATGAATGACATATCTCAAATAATGTTCATGTGAAATAACACATCACACACATTTATAAATCACACACCAACCATCTAATCCATTATCTCTCACTTTAGACATTATTTTGAGGATCTTATCATTGAAACAAAAGTAAATATGTTAAGAACGTACTATCTAAAGATAAACCAAATCCAAAAGTTCAACTAATGCAAAGATGCTCAAATCGAAATCTACTGTAGGTATAATTAAAATTCTAAAAATACAGTTCTTCCTTTGTGTTCATTATCTCTCACTATGTACGTTATTTACATGATCCCACCGTTGAAAATAAATATTAATATCGAAAGAATCTATTACCCAAATATAAACCAAATCCAACAGTTAAACTATTCTATAGATATTGAAGACAAAATACGGTATCGTATAAGATGCTAGAAAAATAATTGTTATTCTAACTCCATTATGTCACTCCGGACATTCTTTTGACGATCACACCATTGAAAATACAAACTAATATCTTAAGAACCTACTATAAAAAATGAAACAAAATCTAACGGTTGAACAATTGTGTAGCGGTGGTACTAACCTTCATTCCTAACTGCAGCTAAAATGACTCCCTCTTAGGCACTGCTGACGCATATCATGAATCACACTATCTCAGATAATATCACGTTAAATAATACATCATCAACATTTATAAATCATACACCAAACATGTAATTCATTATCTCTCACTTCGGACATTATTTTGAGGATCTTACCATTGAAAGAAAAGTAAACATGTTAAGAACCTACCATCCAAAGATAAACCAAATCCAACAGTTCAACTAATGCAAATACTGATGTGATCTTTGATGATCACTTGCCCAAAGGATCCTTTCCAAGGTCATTTGGAAGGGAAATGGATTTATGGAGAGGAAAGGAATGGGGTGAGGCGCCACAAATACTAGGTTTGATAAGCCAAAGGGGAGAGGCCACAAGGGAGGGGTCCCTTGATAACTCTTAGAAGCTCTCACAAAGGAGAAGGGGGGACACTCAAAGGTAAGAACCTCACAACCAATATGGTCTCTAGGATTAAATTCAAGTGTAAAAAATACAAGTGAGGGGAGAAGCTCCTATTTATAGAGGTAGCTAACCTCTTGAACAAGATAGCCTAAAAACGAAGGGCTAGGATTAAAAGGAGAGATCTAAGGAAGGAGGATTGAGAAACAATTCTCTCCTTAGATCATCGAACTTGGTGCCCAAGTTTCTCAAACAAAGGGCCAAGATTTCTTCTTATTAGCTTAGGGGGTTTATGTAGGAAAAGAGGGGTGTAGATATCAAGGCTACCCGTTATTTCCTTCATAAAGACCTAAAAAGCTAAATCCACCCTCTAAATTCCTGAGACACCTCCTAAAATAAAAAATGGACTAAATACATGTCCCAAATTAAATTCCTAATGCTCCTCAAAATTAAAATAAAGGAAAATTACATTTTATTAACTAAAGTCCCTAACCTAATATCTTCACTCTCTATAGGAGGTGAAGTCTTCCTTTGTCTGCAAGGGCTAGGTCTTCTTCAATCCTTCTAGCCATGACACTAGTGATAGGTCCTCGGCTAGGCATGGTCACATCAAAGACGCTCAAACCGAAATCTGCTACAAGTATAATTAAGATTCTAAAGATACAATTCTTACTCTAAGTTCATTATCTCTCACTACGTACGTTATTTAGATGATCCCACTGTTTAAAATAAATATTAATATCTAAAGAATCTACTGCCAAAAAATAAAGCAAATCATATGGTTAAACTATTCCAGAGACACTCAAGACAAAATACGGTATCGTACAAGATGCTAAAAAAATAACTGTTATTACAACTCCATTATGTCACTTCGGACATTGTTTTGATGATTCCAGCATTGAAAATAGAGACTAACATCTTAAGAACTTACTATAAAAAATAAAAAAATCTAACAGTTGAAATATTGTGTAGCGGTGGTACTAAATTTTATTCCTAACTACAGCTAGGGTTTAGGCTGTTGACTCATATTATCAATCACACTATCTTAAATAATGTTCATGTTAAATAACACATCACACACATTTATAAATCACGCACCAAACATCTAATCCAATATCTCTCACTTTAGACATTATTTTTAGGATCTTACTTTTGAAAGAAGAGTAAGTATGTTGAGAACCTACAATCCAAAGATAAACCAAATCGAACAGATCAATTAATGAAAAAACGCTAAAATCGAAATAAACTACAGGTATAATTAAGATTCTAAAAATGCAATTCTTACTTTGAGTTCATTATCTCTCACTATGTACCTTATTTCGATGATCCCACCGTTGAAAATAAATATTAACATCCAAAGAATCTATTACCAATAATAAACCAAATCCAACGGTTAAACTATTCTATACATACCGAAGAAAAAATATTGTATCGTATAAGATGCTAAAAAAATAACTGTTATTCTAACACCATTATATCACTCTGGACATTATTTTGACGATCCCACCATTGAAAATAGAGACTAACATCTTAAGAACCTTCTATAAAAAATTAAAAAGAATCTTACGGTTGAACAATTGTATAGCGGTGATACTAAATTTCATTCCTAACTGTAACTAGAATGACTCCCTCTTTGACACTGTGGACTCATATCATCAATCACACTATCTTAAATAATGTTCATGTTAAATAATCCGTCACACACATTTATAAGTCACACACCAAACATCTAATCCATTAGCTTTGACTTCGGACATTATTTTCAGGATCTTACCGTTGAAACAAAAGTAAATATGTTAAGAACCTACAATCCAAAGATAACCAAATCCAACAGTTCAAGTAATGCAAAGATGCTCAAAACAAAGTCTACTATAGGTATAATTAAGGTTCTAAAATACAGTTCTTACTATGAGTTTATTATCTCTCACTACGTACATTATTTAGATGATCCCACTGTTGAAAATAAATATTAATATCCAAACATCTAATCCATTAGCTCTGACTTCGGACATTATTTTCAGGATCTTACCATTGAAACAAAAGTAAATATGTTAAGAACCTACAATCCAAAGATAACCAAATCCAACAGTTCAAGTAATGCAAAGATTCTCAAAACAAAGTCTACTATAGGTATAATTAAGGTTCTAAAATACAGTTCTTACTATAAGTTTATTATCTCTCACTACGTACATTATTTAGATGATCCCACTGTTGAAAATAAATATTAATATCAAAAGAATCTACTATCCAAAAACAAATGAACTCCAATGGTTAAACTATTCTATAGATAGTGAAGACAAAATACGGTATCATATAAGATGCTAAAAAAATAACTGTTATTCTAACTCTATTATGTCACTCTGGACATTATTTTGACGATTCCACCATTGAAAATAGAAACTAAGATCTTAAGAACCAACTATAAGAAATTAAGCAAAATCTAACGGTTGAACAATTATATAGCGGTGGTACTAAATTTCATTCCTGACTGTAGGTAGAATGACTTCCTGTTAGGCATTGTTGGCTCATATCATCAATCACACTATCTCAAACAATGTTCCTGTTAAACAATACATCGCACACATTGTTAAATCAAACAGCAAACATCTAATCCATTATCTTTGACATCGGACATTATTTTGATCATTTTACCATTGAAACAAAACTAAATATGTTAAGAACCTACTATCCAAAGATAAGCTAAATCTAACAGTTCAACTAATGCAAAGACGCTCAAAACGAAGTCTACTACAGGTATAATTAAGATTCTAAAAATAGAGTTCTTACTTTGAGTTCATTATCTCTCACTACGTACGTTATTAAGATGATCCAGCGTTGCAAATAAATATTAATATCTAAGGAATCTACTAACCAAAAATAAACCAAATCCAACGGTTAAACGATTCTAGAGACACTCAAGACAAAATACTGTATCGTATAAGATGCTAAAAAAATAACTGTTATTCTAAGTCCATTACGTCACTCCGGACATTATTTTCACGATTCCACCATTGAAAATAGAGACTAACATATTAAGAACCTACTATAAAAAATTAACCAAAATCTAACGGTTGAACAATTGTATAGCGGTGGTACTAAATTTCATTCCTAACTTCAGCTACAATGACTTCCTCTGAGGCACTCTTGACTCATATCATCAATCACACTATCTCAAATAATGTTCGTGTTTAATAATACAACGCACACAATATTAAATCACACAGCAAACATCTAATCCATTATCTTTGACCTCAGACATTATTTTGAGCATCTTACCGTTGAAACAAAAGTAAACATGTTAAGAACCTATTATCCAACGATAAAACAAATACAACAGTTGAACTAATTCAAAGATGCTCAAAATGAAGTCTACTACAACCATAATTAAGATTCTAAAAATACACTTGTTACTCTGAATTCATTATCTCTCACTATGAACATTTTTTACATGATCCCAGCGTTGAAACTAAATATTAATATCTAAAGAATCTACAACTCAACATTAAACCAAATCCAACGGTTAAACTATCCTAGAGATGCTTAAGACAAAATACGGTATCGTATAAGATGCTAAAAAAATAACTGTTATTCTAAATCCATTATGTCACTTTGGACATTATTTTTGACGATTCCACCATTGACTCATATTATTAATCACACAATTTCAAATAATTTTCATATTAAATAAGGCATCACACACATTTATAAATCACACACAACACATGTAATCCATTATCTCTCATTTCGAACATTATTTGGAGGATCTTACTGTTGAAACAAAAGTAAATATGTTAAGAACCTACTATCCAAAGAAAAACTAAATCCAACAGTTCAACTGATACAATGACGCTCAAAACAAAATCTACTACAGGTATAATTAAGGTTCTCAAAATAAAGTACTTACTATGAGTTCATTATCTCTCACTACGTACATTATTTAGATAATCCCACTGTTGAAAATAAATATTAATATCCATGGAATCTACTACCCAAAAATAAATTACATCCATCGGTTAAACTATTCTATGGAGACTCAAAACAAAAAGATGGTATCGTATAAGATGCTAAAAAAATAACTGTTATTCTAACTCCATTATGTCACTCCGGAGATTATTTTGACGATCCCACCATTAAAACTAGAGACTAACATCTTAGGAACCTACTATCCAAAGATTAACAAAATCCAACAGTTCAACTAATGCAAAGACGCTCAAATTGAAATCTACTATGGGTATAATTAACAATCTAAAAGTATAGTTCTTACTTTGAGTTCATTATGTCTCACTACATACGTTACTTAGATGATCCGACCGTTGAAAATAAATACTAATATCTAAAGAATCTACTACCAGAAAATAAACCAAATCCACTGGTTCAACTATTCTATAGACACTCAAGACAAAATCTGGTATCAAAGAAGATGCTAAAAAAATAACTGCTATTCTAACTCCATTATGTCACTCCAGACATTATTTTGATGATTCCACCATTGAAAATAGAGACTAATGTCTTATGAACCTAATATAAAAAATTAAACAAAATCTAACGGTTGAACAATTGTATAGTGGTGGTACTAAATTTCATTCCTAACTGCAACTAGAATGACTCCCTCTTAGGAACTGTTTACTCATATCATCAATCACACTATCTCAAATGATGTTCATGTTAAAGAACACATCACACACATTTCCATATCACACACCAAACATTTAATCCATTATCTCAAACATTAGACATTATTTTGAGGATCTTACTGTTGAAACAAAAGTAAATATGTTAAGAACTTACTATCCCAGGATAAACCGAATCCAACAGTTCAACTGATGCAAAGACGACCAAAACGAAATCTACTATAGGTATAATTAAGATTCTGAAAATATAGTTCTTACTATGAGTTCATTATCTCTTACTACATACCTCATTTAGATTGTCCCACCATTCGAAAGAAATATTAATATCTAAAGAATCTACTACCCAAAAAAAACAAAATCTAATGGTAAAAAATAAGATGCTAAAAAAATAACTATTATTCTAACTCCATTATTTCACTCTAGACATTATTTTGACGATCCCACCATTGAAAATAAAGAGTAACATCATAAGAACCTAATATAAAAAATTAAACAAAACCTAACGGTTGAACAATTGTATAGCATTGGTATTAAATTTCATTCCTAACTACAGCTAGAATGACTCCCTCTTAGGAACTGTTTACTCATATCATCAATCACACTATCTTAGATAATGTTCATGTTAAAGAACACATCACACACATTGATAAATCACATACCAAACATCTAATCCATTATCTCTCACATCGAACATTATTTTGAGGATCTTACTGTTGAAACAAAAGTAAATATGTTGAGAACCTAGTATCCAAAGATAAACCGAATCCAACAGTTCAATTGACGTAAAGACGACCAAAACCAAAATCTACTACAGGTATAATTAAGATTCTAAAAATACAGTTCTTACTATGAGTTCATTATCTCTCATTACATACGTTATTTAGATTATCCCACCGTTCAAAATAAATATTAATATCTGAAGCATCTACCACCGAAAAAAGAAAACAAAATCGAACGGTTCAACTATTCGACAGACACTCTAGACAAAATATGGTATCGAATAAGGTGCTAAAACAATAATTGTTATTCTAATTCCAGCATGTCACTCCGGACATTATTTTGACGATCCCACCATTGAAAATAGAGACTAATGTCATAAGAACCTAATATAAAAAATTAAACAAAATCTAATAGTTGAACATTGTATAGTGGTGGTACTAAATTTCATTCCTAACTGCAGCTAGAATGACTCCTTCTTAGAAACTGTTCACTCATATCATCAATCACACTATCTCAGATAATGTTCATGTAAAAGAACACATCACACACCAAACATCTAATCCATTATCTCTCACATCAGACATTATTTTGAGGATCTTACCGTCGAAGCAAAAGTAAATATGTTAAGAACCTACTATCCAAAGATAAACCGAATTCAACAGTTCAACTGATGCAAAGACAACCAAAACGAAATCTACTACAGGTATAATTATGATTGTAAAAATACAGTTCTTACTATGAGTTCATTATCTTTCATTACGTACATTATTTAGATTATCGCACCATTCGAAATAAATATTAATATCTAAAGAATCTACTATCCAAAAAAAAATTTGATTGGTTCAACTATTCTACAGACACTCAAGACAAAATATGGTATCAAATAAGATGCTAAAAAAATAACTGTTATTCTAATTCCGTCATGTCACTCCGGACATTATTTTGACGATCCCACCATTGAAGATAGACACAAATGTCATAAGAACCTAATATAAAAAATTAAACAAAATCTAACGTTGAACAATTGTATAGCGGTGGTACTAAATTTCATTCTTAACTGCAGCTAGAATGACTCCCTCTTAGGAATTGTTTACTCATATCATCAATCACACTATCTCAAATAATGTTCATGTTACATAACACATCACACACATTTATAAATCACACACCAAACATCTAATCCATTATCTCTCACATCGGACATTATTTTGAGGATCTTACCATTGAAATAAAAGTAAGTATATTAGGAACCTATTATCCAAAGATAAACAAAATCCAACAATTCAACTATTGCAAAAACACTCAAAACGAAATCTACTACCAGTATAATTAAGATTCTAAAAATATAGTTCTTACAATAAGTTCATTATCTCTCACTATATACATTGTTTAGATGATCCCACCATTGCAAATCAATATTAATATCTGAAGAATCTACTACCCAAAAATAAACCAAATCCAACGGTTAAACTATTCTAGAGATACTTAA
Source organism: Psophocarpus tetragonolobus (assembly GCA_037954015.1). Classification (NCBI taxonomy): domain Eukaryota; kingdom Viridiplantae; phylum Streptophyta; class Magnoliopsida; order Fabales; family Fabaceae; genus Psophocarpus; species Psophocarpus tetragonolobus. The sequence goes on along the minus strand of CM075691.1, from coordinate 36,243,600 downwards.
GACATAATATGGTATCAAATAAGATGTTAAAAAAATAACTGTTATTCTAACTCCATTATGTTACTCCAGACATTAGTTTAACGATCCCACCATTCAAAATAAAGACTAACATTTTAAGAACCTGCAACAAAAAATTAAACAAAATCTAATGGTTGAACAATTGTATGGTGGTGGTACTAAATTTCAATCCTAACTACAGTTAGAATGACTCCCTCTTAGGAACTTTTGACTCATATCATCAATCACACTATCTCAAATATTCTTCATGTTAAATAACACATCATACACATTTATAAATCACACACCAAACATCTAATCCATTATCTCTCACATCATACACATATATAAAGGGATACAACTAAGGATAAGGATGTTGGTAGGAAGACCAAGCCTAAAGAAAATCCACCTTTGCCTTCAAAGGAGGTTCTTTACATAGAGAAATCTTCCCGCCAAACCATACAAAATGAACAAGTTGAATTTGAGGTTGTACTTAGATCTTTTGAGCATAATGACCCACAACCTCAAGTCCAACTTGAACATAACTCTTGGGAGGAGTGCTCTAATGCACTAAGTCTAAAACCCACTCACCATTTTGGGTCATGGCATGATACATCAATGATAGATTGAGGATTTTCTCAATGGAGGGAAGAGCACCAAGATGATCTTCAAATTGAAACACTTCATGGTGCCATCCTTTGCTACCCCAACCCACTAAGGGAACTTTTTGTTCCTACTCCATCTCTCTTTGTTGAGAAACACCTGCTTATTAATTTATCTATCTTTTTGCAGGTATAGAAGAAACAGAAGAAAAGCTTAAGATTTGAGGGAAAATCATTTTAAGGGAGAGGGGATGATGCAATCCGGCTCAAGGCCCTTGGATGATATATCAAGGAGATTTATTCCATTGTATAAATTAGAATTTAGGACTTTTTATAATTTTGTTGACTTTGACTTTTTAGTAGGTTCACTCCTAAAGTCAACATTCTCTTTTGACCATTGTATTTAGGTTACCCTTTAGTTTTTAGGTCATCTTTTTCTAAATAGTACTATAGTCATCATGTTAGAGTTTGCTAAGATGGGCTAGCTTTTAGAGAAGATGAGCATGTGTTATGCTCACCCCTCTCATTATGGGCATACCCCTCTAAGCATGCTTAAGGCATGACTACTATTCCTACCTCTTACTTGTTAGATGCCACACCCCCTAATCATGCTTTAAGCATGACTACTTTTTACCACCTCTTTCTACTATTTACACCTTTTTGTATCTAGACTAGATCAGGGATAGATTCATTAGTTGGTTATACATGACCATAGTTAGCTAATCATGGTTAGATGTCACTCAACTAGAGTTAGCCTAATCTTGGTTAGATTAACCTATGGTCTAGTTAGCCTAACCCACCCCTTCTAGCCTATAAATAATACCTCTCACCTACATGCCATCATCTTTAGATCATTGAATATAATTTGAGCATCTTAGCTTGAGTGTGACCCTTGAGTGAGTGTGTGAGAGAGTTATCTTCCTTCTTGGTCGTTAGCCTCTCTCCCTTGGGAAAGAGTTCTTCCAGCTTTTATCAAGGATCCCTCCTCGTGGCAAGCATCCTAAACTCATCTCTCATCCTTGAGAATAGCGTTTTCCCCTCCATTCCTCTTCTATCCAAACTCCATTTCACATTAATCCAACCTCTTCATGGAAGTAGATCTTAGGCAGAAGTTGAGCCTTCATCAACAGTTCTTACTTTGAGTTAATTATCTCTCACTACGTACGTTATTTAGATCATCCGACCGTTGAAAATCAATATTAATAACTAAAGATGCTAAAATCCAACGGTTAAACTATTCTACAAACATTCAAGACAAAATACGGTATCACATAAGATGCTAAAAAAAATTGTTATTCTAACTTCATTATGTCACTTTGGACATTAGTTTGACGATCCCACCATTTAAAATAGAGACTAACATCTTAAGAACCTACTATAAAATATTAAACAACTCCAACGGTTGAAATATTGTATAGTGGTGGTACTAAATTTCATTCCTAACTGTAGCTAGAATGAGTCCCTCTTTGGAATTGTAGACTCATATCATCAATCACACTATCTCAAATAATGTTCATGTTAAACAACACATATCACACATTTATAAATCACACACCAAACATCTAATCCATTATCTCCCACTTTAGACATTATTTTGAGGATCTTACCGTTGAAACAAAAGTAAATATGTTAAGAAAATACTATTCAATGATAAACCAAATCCAACAGTTCAACTAATGCAAAGACGCTCAAAACGAAATCTACTATAGCCATAATTAGGATTCTAAAAATACAGTTCTTACTCTGAGTTGATTATCTCTCACTACGTACGTTACATAGATGATCCCACCATTGAAAATAAATATTAATATCTAAAGAATCTACTATGCAAAAATAAACCAAATCCATCGGTTAAACTATTCTCCACAAACTCAAGACAAAATACGGTATCGTATAAGATGCTAAAAGAATAACTGTTATTCTAACTACATTATGTCACTCTGGACATTATTTTGACGATCTCACCATTTAAAATAAAGACTAACATCTAAATAACCTAATATAAAAAATTAAGCAAAATCCGACGGTTTAACAATTGTATAGCAGAAGTACTAGATATCTTTCCTAACTGCAACGAGAATAACTCCCTCTTAGGAACTGTTGACTCATATTATCAATCACACTATCTCGAATAATATTCATGTTAAATAACACATCACACACATTTATAAATCACACACAAAACATCTAATTCATTATCTCTCACTTCAAACATTATTTTCAAGATCTTACCGTTGAAACAAAACTAAATTTGTTAAGAACCTACTATTCAAGATAAACGTAATCCAACAGTTCAACTAATGCAAGGACGCTCCAAACGAAATCTACTATAGGTATAATTAAGATTCTAAAAATACAGTTCTTACTTTGAATTCATTATCTCTCCTTACGTACATTATTTAGATGATCCTAGCGTTGAAAATAAATATTAATATCTAAAGAATCTACTACCAAAAAATAAACCAAATCCAATGGTTAAAACATTCTATAGACACTCAAGCCAAAATACGGTGTTGTATAAGATGCTAAAAAAATAATTGTTATTCTAACTCCATTATGTCACTCCGGACATTGGTTTGACGATCGCACCATTGAAAATAGACACTAACATCTTAAGATTCTACTATAAAAAATTAAACAAAATCTAATAGTTGAACAATTGTATAGTGGTGGTACTAAATTTCATGCCTAACTGTAGCTAGAATGACTCCCTCTTAGGAACGATTGACTCATATCGCAATCAGACTATGTCGAATAATGTTCATGCTAAATAACACATCACACACATTTATAAATCACACACCAAACATCTAATCCATTATCTTTCACATCAGACATTATTTTGAGGATCTCACCATTGAAACAAAAGTAAATATGTTAAGAATCTACTATCCAAAGATAAACCAAATCCAACAGTTAAGCTAATGAAAAGATGATCAAAACGAAATCTGCTACAGGTATAATTAAGATTCTAAAAGTACAATTCTTACTCTGAGTTCATTATCTCTCACCACGTACATTATTTAGATGATCCCACCGTTGAAAATCAATATTAATATCTAAAGAATCTGCTACCAAAAAATAAAGAAAATACAACGATTAAACTATTCTATAGACACTCAAGACAACATACGGTATCATATAAGATGCTAAAAAAAACTGTTATTCTAACTCCATTGAAAATCAATATTCAAACCACTATTTTGGTGCCTGCTTGAGGCCATAGAGAGCTTTGTTTAGTTTGCAAACTAAAGGAGGAATTGACAGCTTCAAAACCAGGAGGTTGAGTCATATAGAGAGTTTCAAATAGTAAGCCATCGAGAAAAGCATTATTGACATCTAGCTGAAAAAGAGTCCACTTGTAAGTGAGAGCTAGAGTTAGAATAAGCCTGACAATGACAAGTTTGAAGATAGGTGAAATGGTCTCATTAAAGTCAAAACCTACTACTTGATTGAACCCTTTGGCAACCAATCAAGCTTTATATTTATTAATTGAATCATCAACATTTTCTTTGATTCTAAATACCCATTTGCAACAAATAACCTTTCTATTAGGTAGGACAGAAACGAATTCCCAGGTCTAATTTTTTAATAGAGTCTCATATTTAGATTTCATGGCAGGGAATTAGGTTGGATCAGATAGAGCTTGTTTGACATTTTTAAGTTCATAGTGAGTTAATAAAATGGATGGATGAAGTTTCTATAGAAAAATTCAAGATTTGGACCATGTTTGCATGAGGTGAGTGTTTAAAATTTAGGTTGGGTCAGGTAGAATGGGTGTAGGGTCAGGGATGAGTTTAGGATCAGGTGCAGATACTGGTGGAGGTTCAGAAGTAGGCTCAAATGTGGGTTCAGACATGGGCTCAGGTGTGGGTTCAGATAAATTGGGTGCAGGCTCAGGTTGAGGCGTAGTTATGATAATGGGAATGCCAATGTGATGAAAACTATCAAGAGAGTTTGATGGTATTTTGGCAGACAACTGAGATGAAAATAGTTCATTAATATGGAAATCTAATTTCTTTAGACAACATCCTTAGAGATAAAAATTCTTCCAGTGAGAGATAGACACTTATACCCTTTGTGAAAGTTAGAATAACCAAGAAACAGACATTCTTAAAACCTATAGCCTAGTTTGTGACTATTGTAAGGTCTAAAGAATGAGAAACATGCACAACCAAAGGTCCTTAAGAAAGGATAAGCAAGGGATTATTTGAAAATAATTTTAAAAAGAGTCTCAAACTAAAATGTAGTAAAAGGCAGTTTATTTATGAGATAGACTGTAATACTAAAAGAAAAATCCCAAAATTTTAAGGGTAAAGATGCATGTTTTAGAAGGGTTAGGCCAATTTCATTAATGAGTCTATGTTTTCTTCCAACAACACCGTTTTGATGATATGTGTGAGGACATATGAGATGATGAATGATACCACAACTGTTTAGAAAAGGGGTTAAAGGTCCTCCTCAATCTGTTTGTAGACACTTTATTCTGGAATCAAACTGAAGTTCAACAATGGTTTTGAATTTTTTGAAAATAGAGAAAGTATCAACTTTGTTTTTGAGAAGATACAACCAGGTGTATTTTGAAAAGGCATAAACAAAAGTAACATAATACAAAAACTCATCTGCAGAGGGAATATGTGAAGGTCCACACAAATCGTTGTATATTAATTCAAGGGGAGAAGAATAAACTATAGTGGAAGTATTGGAAGGGAGTCTATAGGACTTTCCAATAACACAAGCATTGCAAAAATCTGAGACAATTTTATTAGAAGCGAGAATATTACAACGTTAGAGAACAATCTTTAAAACTGAAAAATCTGGATGTCCAAAGCGAGCATGCCATAGAGAACTGATGTACTATTTGGCTGCGAGGGAGTTGAGGCGATGTTGGCTAGCATAGCGTTGGCAGATGGAGCAGTGGTATATGGACGAGTATTCCGGTTAAGCAAGCATTGGAATATGGAGCCCCATTATTGTTAGCATGAGTTTGAGAGGACTGATTGGGGTTGCCAATGTTAGAAGAGACCTAAGAATACTCAACATTGCAATGATTGTGAAGAACCAGAGAAAAAAATGTTGATAGCCTTGATCATAACGATAATAACATTATGTAGCAGTGTGACCAAATTTTAGGCAAACTTGACATTACCACGAGTGTTGTCACGAAGGCCACCAGAAAAATTGTCATCATGACTATGTTGAGAGGCACGATTATAATTTCCTCATGCAGCATCATCAGAATCAAGATTAGGCGAAAAATACCTCAATGGTGAGTGATAATGATCAGAACCAGTGTGAGTAACATTGACTGACAGTAAATATGTGATAGTGTGCTTGTCAAATTTTACCATGCACAACTCGTAAGCCAATAGAAGAACTTCTACTTCGTCAAGTGGTCTTGATTTGAATTTGCTCTCAATGACAGTGATGACAAAAACGTACTCGCGGGAAAGACCTTTAAGAATTGTGTCAATGTGATTTTGGAGAGACAACGGAGATCCAGTGTTGGCAAACTCATCACAAATAGACATGATTTGCTGGATGTAACTACGGAGATTGTCATCACCAAGCATTTGCGATCACAATTCTGATTTAAGGTGACAAACCCTAACACAAGTTTGGTTATTGAAGTATTCATGAATTTTGTCCCACACTTGATACAAATATACATAACCAAGCGTGACAAAATCAGTTTGGAAAGAGTGGCTCGAAGCCTGGTGAGAAGCACTTGCTGTTGCTATTCCCAAATTGCATATGCAGGGTTTTCAATTCCCGATTCAAGATCCTTCACAGAAAGAAAGTGCAAAGGAATCAATGGATTGACAACAAAGCGATAAAGATGTTGTGATTTTATAACTAGTTCGATCTGTTGGCACCACAATAGGAAATTTGTATCATCGAGCTTTTCCAAAATGAAGTTCGGAAACGAGAAAGCAAAATTGTTGGAATTAGCCATTGGAAAAAAAATCTAGGTTGAGTGAATATGATCCCTAGAACAGTAGCTCTAGATACCATGTTGAAGGTTTGAAATATACAGAGAGAAAAAAATTTATATGAGAGAAAGAAGTTAAGGACAAAATGGGTTTTATATTTATTATCACACCAAAATCAAGTACAGGTGAACTATATATAGAAGTGCAAGGCTAAGAGTTAAAAGATAACAAACTTACAACTAAAAATCAACTAACTAACAACTAACTCTTATAGTTTTATAACTGAAAGGAAATATAGAAAAACTTTTGTTGCAACTTAACTACTGTAGCAACTAAGACGGCTACTACAATTTAACAACTATAGTTAGCTAGATAATACTCTAACAATTGAAAAGTGTTTGTTCACCTTAATGGCAAGAAGTTCTCAACATGGACATTCCAGGTTCATATATTTGTCAAAGGCAAGGCCCCTTTGGGTCTTGTTGATGGTACCCATTCAACTGTTAACACAGAAAACCAACAAACTAAACATGCCCAAGGGCAAGTGAAATATGCTCAAGTCATGGCATGGATCATAAGATCTATAAATCCTAATCTCATGCTCAATCTCAAGTCGTTCAACACTGTAGCTAGTATATGGGACTGTTTAAAGAAGATATATAGTCAGAATAACACTGCTACATGAACATGAAATTGCTATATTCCAATAGGATTTTTTTCCCATTTCTATGAAGGTTTGTCAAGTTCTGCAATTATTGCAAAAAGTATGGTCATATAAATAAAAAACGTCCCATAAGACAATCAAATCCCATAGTTCTAGTTCTGTGCAAACTCTAAGCCATGAAATGTTCAACAAATGATAATATCCACAATTATTGCTTTATGAATTTCAGGTAAACCATCTTCTCCTTCTCCTTGGTATTTTGACTCCAGTGTATTCAATCATATGACCAACAATGATCATGTCCATACAAAGAAAGGTAAAGCAACAAAAGGTAAAAAGATAGGATTCTAAACGTGCTCCTAAAGGTGAAGAAGTAGGTGTACCAATTCCTTCTTCCCACCTTACTTAACAAGAGAAACTAGGAAAAATTAAAAGTTATTACAAACAAATGGAGTGATCCTTAAAAGATATCAACACTCCTAAAAGTAATACAACTCAAATAAAGAACAATTGTTGGAAGTCCTCAAGTCCACTTGTTTTCAAGCTCCCTCACGTCTTTGCTTTTCCTCCTTGATCCTATCCTTGTACTTTTAGTCAACTCTTCCTAAGACACCACCCTTGTAGGAAGCTTCCACTCCTAGCTCTTCACCTTAAGTGGTGCCTCTTATGCAAAAAAAAAATCCAAGGGAGGATGCGAATATAAGCACAAAATAAAACAAGAAAAGATCACAATCAAAGGACACTTATGCAAGTGGATAAAAGAGATTTATTGTAACAGCCTAATTTTCATAAATAAGGTATTTAATTATTTTAACTTAATTGAATTAGTTAATAAAAATTTAGTTATTTATTATAATTAATTACTTCAAAGAGGCTAAAATATACAAATATTGTTAGTAGAGACAAGAATAAAACAATATTTTCGGAAACAATAACAATAAGGAAGGGTATATTTATATTATTAGTAGGAGTTTACATATTATAAGTTAAGGGGGTTAAGTGAGAAGAAAGATGAGTTGGATGGGCTAGGCCCATTAAGGTTGTTATGTGAAGAGAAGGAAGAGGCATGACCCTAAGTTTTTGGAAGCTTTGGAGGGAGAGAAAGAGAGGCCATAGAGAGAAAAAAAGGGGGGAGAAAGTTATTCCCACACAAACTCTGTGCAGTTTTCATAATATTATCACTACAAATTCGTTAACCGTTAGATCAGGCTTGAAATTGGATAGTAGGTTCCAAACGTGTAGCTCTCAATTCCGATCGTTCGAGTCTGTATTTGTAGCTTTAGTTTGGGAGAAGATGACATTTCAATAAAAGACCTATTTTGCAAAGGTTCGTTGGATCTTAAAAGGAAAATATTTGTTTATTCCTGTTTCTTCATCGAGGTAAGGGGTTGGAAAATGATCTCTTATGTGTCATGTGTAGAGTAAATTGGTGTTGAAGTGATCCCTAAGCTTCGATAAGTTTCAATGTTGCATGTATATTATTGAAGGTTGAACACCCATAACTAATGTTTTAACTCTAACTATGTGGATATATGTGATTCATGTATGTTTGATGTACAAATGCATGTCTACATCAATTTTATTGATTTTTAGGGATCATCAATTTCAAACATGATGATTATTTTGGCATTGAGATGTTCCCTTTTATGCCTAGAAATTAGTATTCTTGATTATGAGAAAGTGCAACAACACTTTGATTGTCACAATATATTATAGGAGTAGAAACAAGGATTCCTAATTCAATAAGGAGAGTCTGAATCCATGCAATTTCAACTCTAGTTTCAACCAAGCTTCTGTATTCAACTTCAATACTAGACCTGGTAACAACTTGTTGCTTCCTTGACCATCAAGAGATTAAGTTGGGACCAAAGTAAATAGTTGCTCCTGAGGTGGACCTTCTATCATTACATCTGAGGCCCAATCAACATCACAAAAAGCTCTTATACAAAACGAGTGTGCAAGTTACAAGTGCAAACCATGGAGAACAGTGCCTTTGAGGTACCTCAAGATTCGCCTCACAATAGTCCAATGAGCCTCAAGGGGGTTGGACATAAATTGACAGACTTCGTTGACAGCAAAACTTATCTCAGGGCTGGTGACAGTGAGGTATTGAAGAGCTCCAACAACAAATCGGTATAGTGAAAGGTCATAAAGAACACATCACATCCATTTTTTGTAAGTTTACAGCCAGAAGTCATGGGTAAGGAGATGGACTGTGCTTTAATCTTCTTGGTTTTCAGTAAGAGATCGCAAATGTATTTGCTTTAGGTCAGTAACAAGGACTGATAAGGGAGGCACTTAACCTCAATACCAAGAAAATAGTCTAGATGACCAAGTTGTTTAAGAGAAAAATTGTCATGCAACTTGGAGGTCAATTGTTGAACTAAGGCTACAAAACTACCAATGACAATTGTATCATGAACATACACCAGTAAGTAAATAGTGTCAGAAGCAGATTTGTAGGTGAACAAGGATGGCTCACATTTGCTAGCCACAAAGCCAAAAATTAAGAAGAGAGTAGATTGTAGCTGTTTAAACCAATGTTTTGATGCCTAATTGAGGCCAAAGAGAGCTTTGTTTGGTTTGCAAAATAAAGGAGGAATTGGCAGCTTCAAAACCAGGAAGTCGGGTCATGTACACAGATTCAAATAGTAAGTCATTGAGAAAAACATTATTGGCATCTAGCTATTTTAGAAGGGTTATGCCAGTTTCATTAATGTGTCTATGTTTTCTTCCAACAACACCATTTTGATTATATGTGTGAGGACATATGAGATGATGAATGATACCACAACTATTTAGAAAAGGGGTTAAAGGTCTAAACTCTCGTCCCGATCTATTTGTAGACACTTCATTTTGGAATCAACTGAAATTCAACAATGGTTTTGAATTGTTTGAAAATAGATAAAGTGTGAGCTTTGTTTTTTAGAAGATACAACCAGGTGTATTTTGAAAAGGCATAAACAAAAGTAACATAATACAGAAACTCATCTATAGAGGGAATATGTGAAGGTCCCCACAAATCACTGTATATTAATTCAACAGCAGAAGAATAAACTGTAGTGGAAGTATTGGAGGGAGTCTATAGGACTTTCCAATAACACAAGCATTGCAAAAATCTGAGACAATTTTATTAGAAGTGGGAATATTACAACGTTAGAGAACAATCTTTAACACTAGGATGTCCAAAGTGAGCATATCATAGAGAACTTCTTTTTTAACAATGTTTTCAGAATTACCAGACAAGCTATAGAATTATTTGGACAATTTAACAACTACAGGTTGGGGAAGGTATAAAGACCATTAGGACCAGCTTTTCCTTGAACTAAAACTTCATTGAAAACCTGAGATTTAACAAGATAGTCATTAGGATGAAATTCAAAGAATACATGATTATCCCTTTCAAACTTACACTGATATGATTTTTGGTAATGTGAGGGACATAAAGAAGTTGGTTTAGGGAAAGGGAAATGTGTGGGTTAATAGGGGATTCAAATTGAGAGGAACTAATAGAGTTAATGAGTAATCCTTGACCATTGCCAATGAATATCCGTCTGTCTTTCAAAGCTCTCAAGTTGCTAAATGTTTTATGAATCTCTTACATGAATTGAGGCACCAGAATCTAAAACCCATGTAATATTTGGTTGTGAGGGTTTTGAGGCAATGTTGGCTAGCATAGCGTTGGGAGATGGAGCAGTGGTATGTCAGTTAGTATTCGGGTTAAGCAAACATTGGAATGTGGAGCCCCATTATTGTTAGCATGAGTTTGAGAGGACTGATTGGGGTTACCAATGTTAGAAGAAAGTTGAGAATACTCAACATTGCAACAATTGTGAAGAACCTAAGAAAAATAATGCTAATAGCCTTGATCAAAATGATAATAACATCATGCAGCATTGTGACCAAATTTTAGGCAAACTTGGCACTTGAAATTGATGAATCTGCCTCCTCTACCACGAGTGTTGTCACAAAGGTCACTAGAAGAATTTCCATTGCAACGATGTTGAGAGGCACAATTATAATTTCCTCATGCAACATCATCAGAATCAAGATTGCACGAAAAATACTTCATTGACGAGTGATAATGATGAGAACCAGTGTGAGTAACATGGACTGACAGTAAATAGGTGATAGTGTGCTTGCCAAATTTTACCAAGCGCAACTCGTGATCCAATAGAAGAGCTTTGACTTCCTCAAGTGGTCTTGGTTTGAATTTGCTCTCAATTACAATTATGACAAAAACGTACTCGCAGGAAAGACCTTTAAAAATTGTGTCAACATGATCTTGGAGGGACAACGGAGATCACCAAGCACTTGCGATCACAATTCCGATTTAAGTTGACGAACCCTAACACAAGTTTGTTTATTGAAGTATTCACGAATTTTATCCCACACTTTATACAAATATACAAAACCAAGCATGCGTGACAGAATCGGTTTGGAAAGAGTGGATTAAAGTTAGGTGCAAAGCACTTGATCTTGCTATTCCCAAAATTGCATATGCAGGGTTTTCAGTTCCCGATTCAAGATCCTCTATAGAAAAAAAGCACGAAGGAATCAATGGATTGACGACAAAGAGATAAAGACAATGTGATTTTATAATTGGTTCGATCTGTTGGCTCCACAATAGGAAATTTGTATCATCAAGCTTTTTCGAAAGCAAAATTGTTGGAATTAGCCATTAGAAAAAAAAATCTAGGTTGAGTGAAGATGATCTTAGATCACAATGGCTCTAGATACCATGTTGAAGGTTTGAAATATACAGAGAGAAAGAAACTTATATGAGAGAAAGAAGTTAGAGACAAAATGGGTTTTATATTATTATCACACCAAAATAAAGTACAAGTGAACTATATATAGCAGTGCAAGGCTAATAGCTAAGTGCATGGCATGGATCATAGGACTATAGATCCTAATCTCATTCTCAATCTCAAATTGTTCAACACTACAACTAGTATATAGGACTATTTAAAAATATATAGCGAGAATAACACCACTACTTGAACATGAAATTGCTATATTCCAATAGGATTTTTTTCCATTTCTAAATTTTATTCTCATTTCATGAATCTTTGGGTAGAATATAATGACATTATCTATGAAAGTTATTAGCACCACTATACAATTGTTCAACTGATTGATTTTCTTTAATTGTTTATAGTAGGCTCTTAAGATGTTAGTCTGTATTTTCAATGGTGGGATTGTCAAAATAATGTTCGGAGTGACATTATGGAGTTAGAATAACAGTTATTTTTTTAGCATCTTGCAGATACCGTATTTTGTCTTGAGTGTCTATAGATTACTTTAACTGTTTGATTTGGTTTATTTTTTAGATTTTAATATTTATTTTCAATGGTTGGATCATCTAAATAACATACATGGTGACAGATAAGTAACTCAGAGTAAGTACTGTATTTTGAGAATCTTAATTACCCCCGTTGTAGATTTTGTTTTGATCATCTTTCCATTAGTTGAACTGTTGAATTTGGTTTATCTTTAGATAGTAGGTTTGTAACATATTTACTTTTGTGTCAAGAGTATGATTCTCAAAATAATGTCCGAAGTCAGAGATAATGGATTAGATGTTTGGTGTGTGATGTATAAATGTGTGTGATGTATTATTTAACATAAACATTATTTGAGATAGTGTGATTGATGATATGAGTCAACAGTGCCTAAGAGGGAATCGTTCCAGCAACAATCAGGAATGAAATTTAGTACCACTGCTATACAATTTTTAAACCATTTGATTTTGTTGAATTTTTAAAAGTAGGTTCTTAAGATGTTAGTCTGTATTTTCAATGGTGGGATCGCAAAAGAATATCCGGAGTGATATAATGGAGTTAGAATAACAATTATTTTTTTAGCATCTTATACGATACCGTATTTTGCTTGAGTGTCTATAGAATAGTTTAACTGTTTGATTTAGTTTCTTTTTGGCTAGTAGATTCTTCAGAGATTAATATGGATTCTCAACAGTGGGATCATCTAAATAAGGTACGTACATAGGGATAATGAACTCAGAGTAAGAACTGCATTTTTAGAATCTTAATTATACATGTAGTAGATTTCGTTTTCAGCGTCTTTGCATTAGTTGAACTGTTGAATTTGGTTTATCTTTGGATAGTAGGTTCTTAACATATTTAATTTTATTTCAACCGTAAGATCCTCAAAGTTGTGTCTGAAGTGAGAGATAATGGATTAACTGTTTGGTGTGTGATTTATAATTGTGTGTGATGTGTTATTTGACATGAACATTATTTGAGATAGTGTGATTGTTGATATAAGTCAACAGTTCCTAAGAGGGAGTCATTCTAGCTACAGTTAGCAATGAAATTTAGTACCACGCCTATACAATTGTTCAACCGTTAGATTTTGTTTAATTTTTTATGGTAGGTTCTTAAGATGTTAGTCTCTATTTTCAACGGTTGGATTGTCAAACTAATGTCCAGAGTGACCTAATGGAGTTAGAATAACAGTTTTTTTTAGCATCTTTTACTATACCGTATTTTGTCTTAAGTGTCTGTAGAATAGTTTAACCGTTGCATTTGGTTTATTTTTGGGTAGTAGATTCTTTAGATATTAATATTGATTATCAAAAGTGAGATCATCTAAATAATGTACGTAGTGAGAGATAATGAACCTAGAGAGAAGAATTGTATTTTTAGAATCTTAATTATGCGTGTAGTAGATTTCCTTGTGAGCATCCTTGCATTAGTTAAACTGTTGAATTTTGTTTATCTTTGGATAGTAAGTTCTTAGCATATTTACTTTTCTTACAATGGTAAGACCCTTAAAATAATGTTCGAAGTGAGGGATAATGGATTAGATGTTTGGTGTATGATTTATAAATGTGTATGATTTGTTATTTAACATGAACATTATTTGAGATAGTGTGATTGATGATATGAGTCAACAATTCCTAAGAGGGAGTCATTCTAGCTGCAGTTAGGAATGAAATTTAGTATCACCGCTATACAATTATTCAACCGCTAGATTTTGTTTAATTTTTTATATAAGGTTCCTAAGAGATTAGTCTCTATTTTCAATGGTGGGATCATCAAACTAATGTCCGGAGTGACATCAATGGTGGGATCATCAAACTAATGTCCGGAGTGACATAATGCAGTTAGAATAACAGTCATTTTTTTAGCATGTTATACTATACCGTATTTTGCATTGAGTGTTTGTAGAATAGTTTAACCGTTGCATTTGGGTTATTTTTGGGTAGTGCAATCTTTAGATATTAATATTGATTTTTGACGGTGGGATCATCTAAATAATGTACGTAGTGAGGGATAATTAACTCAGAGTAAGAACTGTATGTTTGGAATCTTAATTATACCTATAGTAGATTTTGTTTTGAGCATCTTTTCATTAGTTGAACTGTTGGATTTGGCTTATCTTTGGATATTAGATTCTTAACATATTTACTTTTGTTTCAACGGTAAGATCCTCAAAATAATGTATGATATGAGAGATAATGGATTCGATGTTTGGTGTGTGATTTATAAATGTGTGTGATGTGTTATTTAACATGAACATTATTTGAGATAGTTTGATTGATGACATGAGTCAACAGTTCCCAAGAGGGAGTCATTCTAGCTGCAATTAGGAATGAAATTGAGTACCACCGTTACACAATTGGTCAACCATTAGATTTGGTTTAATTTTTTATATTATGTTCTTAAGAGATTAGTCTCTATTTTCATTGGTGAGATCGTCAAAATCATGTCCGGAGTGACATAGTGGAGTTAGAATAACAGTTTTTTTATTGCATCTGTTACGATATCGTATTTTGTCATGAGTGTCTGTAGGATAGTTTAACCGTTGCATTTGGTTTATTTTTGGGTAGTAGATTCTTTAGATATTAATATTGATTATTAACGGTGAGATCATCTAAATAACGTACGTAGTGAGAGATAATGAACTCAGAGAATGAACTGTAATTTTAGAATCTTAATTATACCTGTAGTAGATTTCCTGTTGAGCGTCCTTACATTATTTGAATTGTTGGATTTGGTTTATCTTTGGATAGTAGGTTCTTAACATATATTTACTTATGTTACAATGGTAAAATCCTCGAAATAATATCCAAAGTGAGAGATAATGGATTAGCTATTTGGTGTGTGATTTATAATTGTGTGTGATGTGTTATTTGACATGGACATTATTTTGGATAGTGTGATTGTTGATATAAGTCAACAATTCCTAAGAAGGAGTCATTCTAGCTGCAGTTAGCAATGAAATTTAGTACCATGCCTATATAATTTTTCAACCGTTAGATTTTATTTAATTTTTTATGGTAGGTTCTTAAGATGTTAGTGTCTATTTTCAATGGTGGGATCGTCAAACTAATGTCTGGAGTGACCTAATAAAGTTAGAATAACAGTTTTTTTTAGCATATTTTACTATACCGTATTTTGTCTTAAGTGTCTGTAAAATAGTTTAACTGTTGAATTTGGTTTATTTTTGGGTAGTAGATTCTTTAGATATTAATATGGATTATGAACGGTGAAATCATCTAAATAACGTACGTAGTGAGAGATAATGAACTCAGAGAAAGAACTGTAATTTTAGAATCTTAATTATACCTGTAGTAGATTTCCTTTTGAGCGTCCTTGCATTATTTGAACTGTTGGATTTAGTGTATCTTTGGATAGTAGGTTTTTAACATATTTACTTATGTTACAATGGTAAAATCCTCGAAATAATATCCGAAGTGAGAGATAATGGATTAGATGTTTGGTGTATGATTTATAAATGTGTGTGATTTGTTATTTAACATGAACGTTATTTAAGATAGTGTGATTGATGATATGAGTCAACAATTTCTAAACGGGAGACATTCTAGCTGTAGTTAGGAATGAAATTTAGTACCAATGCTAGACAATTGTTCAACCGTTAGATTTATTGTAATTTTTTTATATTCGGTTCCTAAGAGATAAGTCTCTATTTTCAATGGTACGATAATCAAACTAATGTCCGGAGTGACATAATTGAGTTAGAATAATAGTTAGTTTTTTTACATCTTATACTATACCGTATTTTGTCTTGAGTGTCCATAAAATAGTTTAACCGATGGATTTCCTTTATTTTTGGGTAGTAGATTCTTTAGATATTAATATTTATTTTTAACGGTGAGATCATTTAAAAATTGTACGTACTGAGAGATAATGAAGTCAGAGTAAGAACTGTATTTTTAGAATCTTAATTATACCTGTAGTAGATTTCGTTTTGAGCATCAGTTGAACTGTTGGATTTGGTTTATCTTTGGATATTAGATTCTTAACATATTTACTTTTATTTCAACGGTAAGATCCGAAAAATAATGTCTGAAGTGAGATTCAATGGATTATATGTTTTCTATGAGATTTATATATGTGTGTGATGTATTTTTTAACATCAATATTATTTGAGATACTATGATTGATGATATGAGTCAACAGTTCCTAAGAGGGAGTCATTCTAGTTGCAGTTAGTAATGAAATTTAGTACCACCGCTATACAATTGTTCAACAGTTAGATTTTGTTTAATTTTTTATAGTAGGTTCTTTAGATGTTATTCTCTATTTTCAATGGTGGAACTGTCAAACTAATGTCCGGAGTGACATAATGGAGTTAGAATAATAGTTGTTTTTTAGCATCTTATACGATACCGTATTTTTTCTTGAGTCTGTGTAGAATAGTTTAATCATTGGATTTTGTTTATTTTTGGGTATTAAAGTCTGTAGATATTAATATTGATTTTCAACGGTGGGATCATGTAAATAACATACGTAGTGAGAGATAATGAACTCAGAGAAAGAACTATATTTTTAGAATCTAAATTATACATCTAGTAGATTTCGTTTTGAGCGTCTTTGCATTAGTTGAACTATTGGATACGGTTTGTCTTTGGATAGTAGGTTCTTAACATATATACTTTTTTTTTCAACAATAAGATCCTCAAAATAATGTTCGAAGTGAGAGATAATGGATTAGATGTTTGGTGTGTTATTTATAATTGTGTGTGATGTGTTATTTAACATGAAAATTATTTGAGATAGTATGAATGATAATATATGTCAACAGTTCCTAAGAGGGAGTCATTCTAGCTGCAGTTAGCAATGAAATTTAGTACCACCGCTATACAATTGTGCAACCGTTAGATTTTGTTTAATTTTTTATGGTAGGTTGTTAAGATGTTAGTCTGTATTTTCAATGGTGGAATCGTCAAACTAATGTCCAGAGTGACTTAATAGAGTTAGAATAACAAATTTTTTAGCATATTATACTATACCGTATTTTGTCTTGAGTGTCTATAGAGTAGTTTAACCGTTGTATTTGCTTTATTTTTGGTTAGCAGATTCTTTAGATATTAGTATTTATTTTGAACAGTGGGATCATTTAAAAAACGTACGTAGTGAGAGATAATGAGCTTAGAGTAAGAACTGTATTTTTAGAATCTTAATTATACCTGTAGCAGATTTCGCTTTGAGCGTCTTTACATTAGTTGAACTGTTGGATTTGGTTTATCTTTGGATATTAGATTCCTACCATATTTACTTTTGTTTCAACGGTAAGATCCTAATGCCCGAAGTGACATAATGGATTAGATCTTTTGTGTGTGATTTATAAATGTTTGTGATGTGTTATTTAACATGAACATTATTTGAGATAGTGTGATTGATGATATGAGTCAACAATGCATAAGAAAGAGTCATTCTAACTGCAGCTAGGAATTAAATTTAGTACTATTTTGTACAATTGTTGAACCGTTAGATTTTGTTTTATTTTTTCTAGTAGGTTCTTAAGATTTTAGCCTCTATTTTCAATGGTGGGATCGTCAAACTAATGTCCGGAGTGACATAATGGAGTTAGAATAACAAATTTTTTTAGCATCTTATACAATACCGTGTTTTTCTTGAGTGTCTGTAGAATAGTTTAACTGTTGCATTTTGTTTATTTTTGGGTAGTAGAGTCTTTAGATATTAATATTGATTTTCAATGGTGGGATCATCTAAATAATGTACGTAGTGAGGGTTAATTAACTCACATTAGGAACTGTATTTTTAGAATCTTAATTATACCTGTAGTATATGTTGTTTTGAGCTTCTTTGCATTAGTTGAACTGTTGGATTTGGTTTATCTTTGGATAGTAGGTTCTCAACATATTTACTTTTTTCTCAATGGAAAGATCGTCAAAATAATGTCCGAAGTGAGATATAATGGATTAGATGTATGGTGTGTGATTTATAATTGTGTGTGATGTGTTATTTCACATGAACATTATTTGAGATAGTGTGTTTAATGATATCAGTCAACAGTTCCTAAGGGGGAGTCATTCTAGCTGTAGTTAGGAATAAAATTTAGTACCACCGCTACACAATTGTTCAATCGTAAGATTTTGTTTAATTTTTTATGGTACATTTTTAAGATGCTAGTCTCTGTTTAAAATGGTGGGATCGTCAAACTAATATCAGGACTCACACAATGGAGTTAGAATAACAGTTATTTTTTTAGTATCTTATAAATTACAGTATTTTGTCTTGAATGTCTGTAGAATAGATTAACCATTTCATTTGGTTTATGTTTTGGCAGTAGAGTCTTTAGATATTAATATTGATTTTCCAGGGTGGGATCATCTAAATAATGTATGTAGTGAGCGATAATTAACTCAGAGTAAGAACTGTATTTTTAGAATCTTAATTATAACTGTAGTAGATGTTATCTTTTCATTAGTTGATCCTCAAAATAAAGACTAATATCTTTAGTCTTTGGTGTGTGATTTATATTTGGACAGTAGGTTCTTAACATATTTACTTTTGTTTCAATGGTAAGATCCTCAAAATAATGTGTGATGTGAGAGATAATGGATTAGATGTTTGGTGTGTGATTTATAATTGTGTGTGATGTCTTCTTTAACATCAACATTATTTGAGATAGTGTGATTAATGATAACAGTCAATAGTTCCTAAGAGGCAATTATTCTAGCTGCTGTTAGGAATCAAATTTAGTACGACCGCTATACAATTGTTCAACCGTTATATTTTGTTTAATTTTCTATAGTAGGTTCTTAAGATGTTAGTCTCTATTTTCAGTGGTGGGATCGTCAAAATAATGTCCGGTGGGACATAATGGAGTTAGAATAACAGTTATTTTTTTAGCATCTTATACAATACCATATTTTGTCTTGAGTATCTATAGAATAGTTTAACCATTGGATTTGGTTTATTTTTGGGTAATAGATTCTATAGATATTAATATTTATTTTGAACGATGGCATCTGTTAAATAACGTACATAGTGAGAGATAATGAACTCTGAGTAAGAACTGTATTTTTAGAATCTTAATTATACCTGTAGTAGATTTTGTTTTGAGCATCTTTGTATTAGTTGAGCTATTGGATTTGGTTTATCTTTGGATAGTAGGTTCTTAACATATTTACTTTTGTTTCAACGATAAGATCATCAAAATAATGTCCAAAGTGAAAGATAATCGATTAGATGTTTGGTGTGTGATTTATAAATGTGTGTGATGTGTTATTTAACATGAACATTATTTGAGATAGTGTGATTGATGATATGTGTAAACAGTTCCTAAGAGGGAGTCATTCTAGCTGCAGTTAGGAATAAAATTTAGTACAACCGCTAAACAACTGTTAAATAGTTAGATCTTGTTTAATTTTTTATAGTGGGTTCTTAAGATGTTAAACACTATTTTCAATGATGGGATTGTCAAACTAATGTCCTGAGTGATATAATGGAGTTAGAATAACAATTTGTTATTAGCATCTTATACGATACCGTATTTTGTCTTGAGTGTCTTGGAATAGTTTAACCGTTGGATTTAGTTTATTTTTGGATACTAGATTCTTTAGATATTAATATTTATTTTGAACGATGGGATAATTTAAATAACGTACGTAGGGAGAGATAATAAACTCAGAGTAAGAATTGTAATTTTAGAATCTTAATTATACCTTTATAGATTTCGGTTTGAGCGTCTTTGCAATAGTTAAACTATTGGATTTCGTGTATCTTTGGATAGTAGGTTGTTAACATATTTACTTTTGTTTCAACGGTAAGATCCTCAAAATAATGTCCGATGTGAGAGATAATAGATTAGATGTTTGGTGTGTGATTTATAAATGTGTGTGTGATGTGTTCTTTAACATCAACATTATTTGAGATAGTGTACTTGATGATATGAGTCAACAGTTCATAAGAGGGAGTCATTCTAGCTATAGTTAACAATGAAATATAGTACCACCGCTATACAATTGTTCAACTGTTAGATTTTGTTTAATTTTTTATATTAGGTTCTAAAGATATTAGTCTTTATTTTCAATGGTGGGATCATAAAAATAATGTCCGGAGTGACATAATGGAGTTAGAATAACATTTATTTTTTTAGCATCTTATACTATACCGTATTTTTTATTGAGTGTCTATAGAATAGTTTAACCATTGGATTTTATTTATTTTTTGGTAGTAGATTACTTAGATATTAATATTAATTTTGAACGATGGGATCATTTAAATAACGTACTTAGTGAGAGATAATGAACTCAGAGTAAGAATTGTATTTTTAGAATCTTAATGATACCTACAGTAGATTTCGGTTTGAGTGTCATTGCATTAGTTGAACTGTTAGATGTGGTTTATCTTTGGTTATAGATTGTTAACATGTTTACTTTTGTTTCAACGGTAATATCCTCAAAATAATGTCTAAAGTGAGAGATAATGGATTAAATGTTTGGTGTGTGATTTATAAATGTGTGTGATGTATTATTTATCATGAACATTATTTGAGATAGTCTCATTGATGATATAAGTCAACAGTTCCTAATGAGGAGTTATTGTAGCTGCAGTTAGGAATAAAATTTAGTACCACCGCTATACAAGTGGTGGTGCACTCCTTATGACGCTAAGCCAAGGATCTCTTCAAGAGGTTGCTCCAAAGAAGAAGATGAAGGATGGAAGTTAAAGGAGATGAGGTTGTAGGCGCCACCTTAGAAGGATAAGCCCAAGGAAGACTTGCCACAAGGGAAGGAGACCTTGATGAAAGCCATTGTAGGTTCTCTCAATTAGGAGAAGGAAGAAGATACTAAAAAATGTAGAACTCTTAAGTTTATTCAAAATTCAAGGGTAAAAATAATACAAGAGGAGGAGGTGCATATTTATAGGAGAGGGAGCCTAAGACTAAGGGCTTGAGTTGGACGACCAACTCAAGGGGGATTAGGTAGAGGTTAGTTGAATTAATTAGGTAGTAATTGAGCTCATGGCTTATTAACACTTAATTAACTCAACAAGATCCAAACAAGGCTCTAAGATCAAGGATCTTTGTTCCCTCCAAATTTGAATTTGAATTTGGAGAGTGTCATGTCATCTCCCTCCAAAATTCAAATCCAAATATAAAGCAACAAACTAGGCCATGTAGGAAAGAGAAAGGGCATGGACGGAACATGAGGGAACAAGAGGGGGCCTACTTGTCTCTCATGCTTCATGTGTCACTCAGGAGGGTGTGGGGAAAAGCTATAGGGGTGTGGTTATCAAAAACCACACGTCCATATGGTCCCAAAAGCCCACTAATGCACACACTCCACATAGAAGACTAGTTACACCTCCCTTCAACTAAAAGCAACGAAAAAAAGGCCAAAATACATGGCCAAAGAAATACTAAATACACCTCCAAAATCATGAACGAAAAAAAAAAGACTAACGAGCCCAATACAAGGCAAAAAGTGAAGACTATGCCCTAATCTTGATGTCCAAAAGAAGGTGAGATCTTCCTTCCTCTCTCCTCTAGCCATGTCTTCCTCAATCCTCCTAGTCATGGCCCTTGTGACGGGACCCTTGCTAGGGAGGATTGCACCAATTGTTCAACCGTTAGATTTTTTTTAATTTTTTATTGTAGGTTCTTAAGATGTTAGTCTCTATTTACAATGGTACGATCATCAAACTAATGTCCGGAGTGACATAATGGAGTTAGAATAACATTTTTTTTACCATCTTATACGATACCGTATTTTGTCGTGAGAGTCTGTAGAATAGTTTAACTGTTGGATTTGGTTTATTTTTGGGTAGTAGATTCTTTAGATATTAATATTTATTTTCCATGGTGGGATCATCTAAATAATGTACGTACTGAGAGATAATAACTCGGAGTAAGAACTGTATTTTTAGAATCTTAATTATACCTGTAGTGGATTTCAATTTGAGCGTCTTTGCATTAGTTGAACTGTTAGATTTGGTTTGTCTTTGGATAGTAGGTTGTTAACATATTTACCTTTGTTTCAACACTAAGATTCTCAAAATAATGTCAGAACTGAGAGATATTGGATTAGATGTTTGGTGTGTGATTTATAAATGTGTGTGATGTATCATTTAACATGAATAGTATTTGAGATAGTGTGATTGATGATCTGAGTCAACAGTTCCTAAGAAGAAGTTATTCTAGTTGCAGTTAGGAATGAAATTTACTTCCACCGCTATACAATTGTTCAACCGTTAGATTTTGTTTAATTTTTCATAGTAGGTTCTTAAGATGTCAGTCTCTATTTTCAATGGTGGGATCGTAAAACTAATTTCCAGAGTGACATAATGGAGTTAGAATAACAGTTATTTTTTAAGCATCTTATATGATACCGTATTTTATCTTGAATGTCTAAAGAATAGTTTAACCGATGGATTTGGTTTATTTTTGGGTAGTAGGTTTGTTAGATATTAATATTGATTTTCAACGGTGGGATCATTTAAATAATGTACAAAGTGAGAGATAATGAAATAAGAGTAAGAACAGTATTTTTAGAATCTAAATTATACCTCTAGTAGATTTCGTTTTAAGCGTCTTTGCATTAGTTGAACTGTTGGATTTGGTTTATCTTTGGATAGTAGGTTCTTAAAATATTTACTTTTGTTTCAATGGTAAGATCCTCAAAATAAAATTTGAAGTGAGAGATAATAGATGATATTTTTGGTGTGTGGTTTATAAAATTTGAAGTGATATAGTGTGATTAATGATATCAGTCAATAGTTCCTAATGGGGAGTCATTCTAGGGAATGAAATTAGTACCACGCTATACAATTGTTCAACCATTAGATTTTGTTTAATTTTTTATAGTAGGTTCTTAAGATGTCAGTCTCTATTTTCAATGGTGGGATCTTCAAAATAATGTCCAGAGTGACATAATGGTGTTAGAATAACTGTTATTTTTGCAGCATCTTATACTATACCGTATTTTGTCTTGAGTGCTGTAGAATAGTTTACCATTGGATTTGGTTTATTTTTGTCTATAGATTCTTTAGATATTAATATTGATTTTCAATAGTAGGATCATTTAAATAATGTATGTAGTGAGAGATAATTAACTCAGAGTAAGAACTGTATTTTTACAATCTTAATTCTACTTGTAGTAGATTTTATTTTGAGCGTCTTTGAATTAGTTGAACTATTGGATTTTGGTTTATCTTTGGACAGTAGGTTCTTAACATATTTACATTTGTTTCAACGGTAAGATCCTCAAAATACTGTCAGATGTGAGAGAGGATTGATTGGATGTTTGGAGTGTGATTTATAAATGTGTGTGATGTGTTATTTAACATGATCATTATTTGAGATAGTGTGATTGATGATTTGAGCCAACAGTTCCTAAGAGGGAGTCATTCTAGCTACAGTTAGCAATGAAATTTAGTACTACAGCTATACAATTATTGAACTGTTAGATTTTGTCTAATTTTTTATATTAGGTTCTTAAGATATTAGTCTCTATTTTCAATGGTGGTATCGTCAAAATAATGTCTGGAGTGACACAATGGAGTTAGAATAACAGTTATTTTTTTAGCATCTTATACTATACCATATTTTGTCTTGAGTGTCTATAGAATACTTTAACCAATGGATTTGGTTTATTTTTAGGTCGTAGATTCTTTATATATTAATATTTATCTCGAATGGTGGGATCATTTAAACAAAGTGCATAGTGAGAGATAATGAACACAGAGTAAGAACTATATTTTTAGAGCTTTAATTATACATGTAGTAGATTTCAGTTTGAGCGTCTTTGCATTAGTTGAATTGTTGGATTTGGTTTATCTTTGGATATTTAATTCTTAACATATTTGCTTTTGTTTCAACGGTAAGATCCTCAAAATAATGTCCGAAGTGAGAGATAATGGATTAGATGTTTGGTGTGATTTATAAATGTGTGTTTTGTGTTATTTAACATGAACAATATTTGAGATAGCGTGATTAATGATATGAATCAACAGTTCCTAAGAGGGAGTCATTTTAGCTACAGTTAGCAATGAAATTTAGTATCACCGCCATACAATTGTTCAATCGTTAGATTTTGTTTAATTTTTTATATTAGGTTCTTGAGATATTACTCTCGATTTTCAATGGTGGCGTCGTAAAAATAATGTCCAGAGTAACATAATGGAGTTAGAATAACAATTATATTTTTAGCATGTTATACTATACCGTATTTTGTGTTGAGTGTCGATAGAATAGTTTAACCATTGGAATGGGTTTATTTTTGGGTAGTAGATTTTTTAGATATTAATATTTATTTTCAATGTTGGGATCATCTAAATAGTGTACGCAATGAGAGATAATTAACTTAGAGTAAGAACTGTATTTTTAGAATATTAATTATACCTGTAGTAGATATTGTGTTCAGCGTCTATGCATCAGTTGAACTGTTGGATTTGATTTATCTTTGGATAGTAGGTTGTTAACATATTTACTTTTGTGTCAACGGTAAGATGCTCAAAATAATGTCCGAAGTCAGAGATAATGGATTAGATTTTTGGTGTGTGATTTATAAATGTGTCTGATGTATCATATAACATGAACATTATTTGAGATACTATGATTGATGATACGAGCCAAAAGTTCCTAAGAGGTAATCATTCTAGCTACAGTTAGGAATGAAACTTAGTACCATCGCTATATAATTGTTCAACCGTTAGATTTTGTTTAATTTTTTGTAGTAGGTTCTTAAGATGTTAGTCTCTATTTTCAATGAAGGGATCGTCAAAATAATGTCCGGAGTGACATAATGGAGTTAGAATAACAGTTATTGTTATAGAATCTTCTACGATACCATATTTTGTCTTGACTGTCAATAGAATAGTTTAACAGTTGGATTTGGTTTTTTTTTGGGTATCAACGATGGGATCATCTAAATACATACGTACTGAGAGATAATGAACTCAGAGTAGGAACTCTATTTTTAGTATCTTAATTATACCTGTAGTAGATTTCTCTTTAAGAGTTTTTGCATTACTTAAACTGTTGGATTTGTGTATATTTGGATAGTAGGTTGTTATCATATTTACTTTTGTTTCAACGGTAACATCCTCAAAATAATTTCTGAAGTGAGAGATAATGGATTACATGTTTGGTGTGTGATTTATAAATGTGTGTGGTGTATTATAAAACATGAACATTATTTGAGATACTGTGATTGATGATATGAGTCAACAGTTCCTAAGAGGGAGTCATTCTAGTTGCAGGTAGGAATTAAACATAGTACCACCACTATACAATTGTTCAACTGTTAGATTTTGTTTAATTTTTAATAGTAGGTTCTTAAGATGTTAGTCTCTATTTTCAACGGTGGGATCGTCAAAATAATCTCCGGGGTGACATAATGGAGTTAGAATAACTGTTATTTTTTAGCATCTTATACGATACCATATTTTGTCTTTAGAGTCAATAGAATAGTTTAACCATTGGATTTGGTTTATTTTTGGGTAGTAGATTCCTATGATTTTAATATGTATTTTCAACGGTGGGATCATCTTACTAACATACGTACTGAGAGATAATGAACTCAGAGTAAGAGCTATATTTTTAAAATCTTAATTATACCTGTAGTGTATTTCTGTTTAAGCGTTTTGCATTACTTGCACTGTTGGATTTGGTCTATCTTTGGATAGTAAGTTCTTAACATATTTACTTTTGTTTCAACGGTAAGATGCTCAAAATAATGTCCGAAGTCAGAGATAATGGATTAGATGTTTGGTGTGTGATTTATAAATCTGTGTGATGTATTATTTAACATCAACATTATTTGAGATAGTGTGATCGATGATATGAGTCACCAGTGCCTAACAGGAAGTCAGTCTAGGTGCACTTAGAAATGAAATTTAGTACCACCGCTATACAATTGTTCAACCGTTAGATTTTGCTTAAGGTTTTATAGTAGGTTCTTAAGATGTTAGTCTCTATATTCAATGGTGGGATCGTCAAAATAATGTTCGGAGTGACATAATGGACTTAGAATAGCAGTTATTTTTTTAGCATCTTACACGATACTGTGTTTTGTCTTAAGGGTGTATAGGTTTAACCATTGAATTTGGTTTATTTTTGGGTAGTAGATTCTTATGATATTAATATTTATTTTCAACGGTGGGATGATCTAAATAAGTTACGCAATGAGAGATAATGAACTCAAAGTAAGAATTGTATATTTAGAATCTTAATTATACCTGTAGTAGATTTTGTTTTGAGCGTCTTTCCTTTAGTTAAGCTGTTGGATTTGGTTTATCTTTTGATAGTAGGTTCTTAACATATATACTTTTGTTTCACCGGTAAAATGCTCAAAATAATTTCCCAAGTCAAAGATAATGGATTAGATGTTTGGTGTGTGATTTATATATGTGTGTGATGTATTATTTAACATGAACATTATTTGAGATAGTGTGATTGATGATATGAGATAACAGTGCCTAAGAGGAGTCATTCTAGCTGCAGTTAGGAATGAAATTTAGTACCATGGCTATCCAATTGTTCAACAGTTAGATTTTGCTTAATTTTTTACAACAGGTTCTATAGATGTTAGTCTCTATTTTGAATGGTGGGATCGTCAAATAATGTCCAGAGTAACATAATGGACTTAGAATAGCAGTTATTTTTTTCGCATCTTATACGATACCGTATTTTGTCTTGGGTGTCTCTAGAATAGTTTAACCGTTGGATTTGGTTTATTTTTGGGTAGTAGATTCTTTAGATATTAATATTTATTTTCAACGGTAGGGTATCTAAATAATGTACATAGTGCGAGATAATGAACTCTAAGTAACAAGTGTATTTTTAGAATCTTAATTATACCTGTAGTAGATTTTGTTTTGAGGGTCTTTGAATTAGTTGAACTGTTGGATGTGGTTTATCGTTGGATAGTAGGTTCCTGACATTTTATTTTTGTTTTAATGGTAATACGCTAAAAATAATATCCGAGGTCAGATATCATGGATTAGATTTTTGCTGTGTGATTTATAAATGTGTGTGATGTATTATTTAATACAAACATTATTTGAGATAGTATGATTGATAATTTAAGTCAACAGTGCCTACGAGGAAGTCATTTCAGCTGCAGTTAGGAATGAAGTTTAGTACCACAGCTACACAATTGTTCAAACGTTAGATTTTGTTTAATTTTTTATAGTACGTTCCTAAGATGTTAGTCTCTATTTTCAATTGTGGGATTGTCAAAATAGTGTCTGGAGGGACATAATGGAGTTAGAATAACAGTTATTTTTTTAACATCTTATACGATACTATATTTTGACTTGAGGATCTATAGAATAGTTTAACCGTTGGATATCGTTTATTTTTAGGTAGTAGATTCTTTAGATATTAATATTTATTTTCAAGGGTGAGATCATGTAAATAACGTACGTAACGTGATAATGAACTCAGAGTAACAATTGTATTTTTTAAATCTTAATTATACCTAGTAGATTTCATTTCGAGTGTCTTTTCATTAGTTGAACTGTCGGATTTGGTTTATCTTTCGATAGTAGGTGCTTAACATATTTAGTTTTGTTTCAACGGTAAGATGTTCCAAATAATGTCCGAAGTTAGAGATAATGCATTACATGTTTGCTGTGTGATTAATAAATTTGAGTGATGTATATTATTTAACATAAACATTATTTGAGATAGTGTGACTGATGATATGAGTTAACAATGCCTAAGAGAGAGTCATTCTAGCTACAATTAGGAATGAAACTTAGTACCACTGCCGTACAATTGTTCAATCGCTATATTTTGTTTAATTTTTTATAGTAGGTTCTTAAGATGTGAGACTCTATTTTAAATGGTGGGATTGTCAAAATAATGTCTGGATTAACATAATGGAGTTAGAAAAACAATTATTTTTTTACCATATTATACGATACCGTATTTTGTCTTTAGTGTCTCTAGAATAGTTTAACCGCTTGATTTGGTTTATTTTTGGGTAGTAGATTCTTTAGTTATTAATATTTATTTTCAACAGTGGGAACATCTAGATTTTGTTAGATTGTTAGATTTTGTTCAATTGTTCCAAATAATGTCCGAAGTTAGAGATAATGCATTACATGTTTGTTGTGTGATTAATAAATTTGAGTGATGTATATTATTTAACATAAACATTATTTGAGATAGTGTGACTGATGATATGAGTTAACAATGCCTAAGAGAGAGTCATTCTAGCTACAGTTAGGAATGAAACTTACTACCACCGCCATACAATTGTTCAATTGTTAGATTTTGTTTAATTTTTTATCTTAGGTTCTTAAAATGTTAGTCTCTATTTTCAATGGTGGGATCGTCAACATTAATGTCTGGAGTGACATAATAGAGTTAGAATAACAGTTAGTTTTATAGCATCTTATACGATACCACATTTTGTCTTCAGTGTCTGTTGAATAGTTTAATCATTGGATTTGGTTAATTTATTGGTAGCAGATTCTTTAGATATTAATGTTTATTTTCAACGGTGGAATCATCTAAATAAGATACGCAGTGAGAGATAATGGACTCAGAGTAAAAACTGTATTTTTAGAATCTTAACTATACTTGTACTAGATCTCGTTTTGAGCATCTTTACATTAGTTGAATTGTTAGATTGGGTTTATTTTTGGATAGTAGGTTCTTAACGTATTTACTTTTGCTTCGATAGTAAGATGCTCAAAATAATGTCCGAAGTCACAGATAATGGGTTAGATGTTTCGTGTCTGATTTATAAAGATGTGTGATGTATTATTTAAAATGAACATTATTTGAGACAGTGTGATTCATGATATGAATCAACAGTTCGTAAGAGGGAGTCATTCTAGCTGCAGTTAGGAATGAAATTTAGTACCACCGCTATATAATTGTTCAACCGTTAGATTTTGTTTAATTTTTTATAGTAGGTTCTTAAGATGTTAGTCTTTATTTTTAATCATGGGAGCGTCAAAATAATATCCAGAGTGATATAATGGGGTTAGAATAACAGTTATATGTTTAGCATCTTATACGATACCATATTTTGTCATGAGTGTCTATAGAATAGTTTAACCCTTGGATTGGTTTATTTTTGGGTAGTAGATTCCTTAGATATTAAAATTTATTTTCGACGGTGGGATCATCTAAATAATGCACATAGTGAGGGATAATGAACTCAGAGGAAGAATTCTATTTTTAGAAACTTAATTATACCTATAGTAGATCTCATTTTGAGCATCTTTGCATTAGTTGAACTATTGGATTTGGTTTATCTTTGGATAGTAGGTTCTTAACATATTTACTTTTGTTTCAACGGTAAGATGGTCAAAATAATGTCTGAAGATAATGGATTAAATATTTGGTCGTTGATTTATAAATGTGTGTGATGTTTATTTGACATGAAAATTATTGGAGATAGTGTGATTGATGATATGAGTCAACAGTGTCTAGGAGGGAGTCATTCTAGCTGCAGTTACGAATGAAATTTAGTACCACCGCTATACAATTGGTCAACTGTTAGATTTTGGTTAATTTTTTATAGTAGGTTCTTAAGACGTTAGTCTCTATTTTGAATGGTGGGATCATAAAAATGATATACGGAGTGACATAATGGAGTTAGAATAACAGTTTTTTTTTAGCATCTTATACAATACTGTATTTTGTCTTGAGTGCCTACAGAATAGTTGAACCATTGGATATGTTTTATTTTTCAATAGTAGATTCAATCGTGGGACCGTCAAAATAATATTCGGAGTGATATAATGGAGTTAGAATAACAGTTATATGTTTAGCATCTTATATGATACCATATTTTGTTATGAGTGTCTGTAGAATAGTTTAACCGTTGGATTTGGTTTATTTTTGGGTAGTAGATTCCTTAGATATTAATATTTATTTTCAATGGTGGGATCATCTAAATAATGTACGTAGTGAGAGATAATGAACTATGACTAAGTATTCTATTTTTAGAAACTTAGTTATACCTGTAGTAGATTTCTTTTTTAGCATCTTTGCATTACTTGAATTGTTGGATTTGGTTTATATTTGGATAGTAGGTTCTTAACGTATTTACTTTTGCTTCAACGGTAAGAAGCTCAAAATAATGTCCCAAGTTAGAGATAATGGATTAGATGTTTGGTGTGTTATTTATAAATGTGTGTGATGTATTATTGAAGAGGAACATTATTTGAGATAGTGTGATTGTGACATGAGTCAACAGTTCCTAAGAGGGAGTTATTCTAGGTGGAGTTAGGAATGAAATTCAGTACCACTGCTATACAATCGTTCAACCGTTAGATTTTGTTTAATTTTTTGTTTTAGGTTCTTAAGATGTTAGTCTCTATTTTCAATGCAGGGATTGTCAAAATAATGTTCAAAGTGATGTAATGGAGTTACAATAACAGTTATTTTTTTAGCATCTTATGCGATACCGTATTTTGTCTTAAGTGTCTATAGAATAGTTCTACCGTTGGATTTCGTTTATTTTTAGTAGTAGATACCTTAGATATAAATATTTATTTTCTATGGTGGGATCATCTAAATAATATACCTAGTGAGAGATAATAAACTAAGCGTAAGAACAGTATTTTTAGAAATTGTAATTATACTTGTAGTAGACTTCGTTTTGAGCGTCTTTGCATTAGTTGAACTGTTGGATTTGGTTTATCGTTCGATATTAGGTACTTAACATATTTACTTTTGTTTCAACCGTAAGAATCCTCAAAATAATGTCTGAAGTGAGAAATAATGGATTAGATGTTTGGTGTCTGATTTATAATTCTGTGTGATATATTATTTAACATGAATAGTGTGATTGATTATATGAGTCAATAATTCGTAAGAGGGAGTCATTCTAGCTGCAGTTAGCAATGAAATTTAGTGCCATCGCTACAAATTTCTTCAACCGCTATATTTTGTTTAATTTTTTATAGTAGGTTCTTAAGATGTTAGTGTATATTTTAAATGGTGGGATCGTCAAAATAAGTCCGGAATGACATAATGGATTTGGAATAATAGTTATATTTTTAGCATCTTATACGATACCGTATTTTTTCTTAGTGTCTATAGAATAGTTTAACCGTTGGTTTGGGTTTATTTTCGGTAGTAGATTCTTTACATATTAATATTTCTTTTTGACGGTGGGATCATTTAAATAACGTACATAGTAAAAGATAATGAACTCATAGTAAGAACTATATTTTTAGAATCTTCATTATACTTGTAGTAGATTTTGTTTTGAGCGTGTTTGAATTAGTTGAACAGTTGGATTTTTTTTATCTTTGGTTAGTAGGTTCCTAGCATATTTACTTGTGTTTCAACTGTAAGATGCTTAAAATAATGTCCGAAGTCATAGATAATGGATTAGGTGTTTGGTGTGTGATATATAAATGTGTGTGATCTATTACTTAACATGAACATTATTTGAGATAGTGTTATTGATTATATGAGTCAACAATTCGTAAGAGGGTATGATTCTAACTGCAGTTAGGAATGAAAATTAGTACCACAGACATACAATTGTTCAATCGTTAGATTTTGTTTTATTTTTTATAGTAGGTTCTTAAGATATTAGTCTCTATTTTCAATGCTAGGATCATCAAAATAATGTCCGGAGTGACATAATATAGTTAGAATAACAATTATTTTTTTAGCATCTTACACAATACATTATTTTGTCTTCAGTGTATATAGAATAGTCTAATCGTTGGATTTGCTTTATTTTTGGGTATTAGATTCCTTATATGTTAATATTTATTTTCAGTGGTGGGATCATCTAATTAACGTACGTAGTGAGAGATACTGAAATCAGAGTAAAAAATGTATTTTTAGAATCTTATTTATACCTGTAGTAGATTTCGGGTTGAGCTTCTTTGCATTAGTTGAAGAGTTGGATTTGGTTTATCTTTGGTTAGTACGTTCCTAGCATATTTACTTGTGTTTCAACAGTAAGATGCTTAAAATAATATCCGAAGTCATAGATAATGGATTAGGTGTTTGGTGTGTGATATATAAATGTGTGTCATCTATTACTTAACATAAACATTATTTGAGATAGTATGATTGATGATATCAGTCAACAGTGCCTAAGAGGGAGTGTCATCCTTGCTGCAGTTAGAAAAGAAAGTTAGTACCACCACTAGATAATCTTTCGACCGTTTGATTTTGTTTAATTTTTTATAGTTGGTCCTTAAGATTCCAGTCTCTATGTTCAATGGTGGGATCATCAAACTAATGTCTGGAGTGACATCATGGAGTTAGAATAACAGTTATATTTTTAGAATTTTATACGATACTGTATTTTGTCTTAAGTGTCTGTAGAATAGTTTATCCGTTTGATTTGATTTATTTTTGGGTAGTAGATTCTTTTGATATTAATATTTATTTTCAACGGTGGGATCATGTTAATAACGTACGTAGTGAGAGATAATGAACTCAGAGTAAGGATTGTAGTTTTACAATCTTAATTATACCTGTAGTAGAATTTGTTTTGAGAATCTTTGCATTAGTTGAACTATTGGGTTTGACTTATCTTTGGATCGTAGGTTCTTAACATATTTACTTTTGTTTCAACGGTAAGATCCTTAAAATAGTTTCAAAGTGAGAGACGATGGATTAGATGTTTGGTGTGTGATTTATAAATGTGTGTGATTTATTATTTAACATTTACATTATTTGAGATAGTGTGATTGATGATATGAGTCATTCTAGCTGCAGTTAGGAATGAAATTTAGTACTACTGCCATACAATTGTTCAACCATTAGATTTTGTTTAATTTTTTATAGTAGGTGCTTAAGATGTTAGTGTGTATTTTTAATGGTGGGATCGCGAAAATAATATCCAAATTTGTATAATGGAGTTAAAATAACAGTTATTTTTTTAGGATCTTATACGGTACCGTATTTTGTCTTCAATGTCTATAGAATAGTTTAACCGTTGGATTTGTTTTCTTTTTGGGTCGTAGATTCTTTAGATATTAATATTGATTTTTCACGGTGAGATCATCTAAATAACGTACGTAGTGAGAGATAATGAACTCAAAGTAAGAACTGTACTTTTAGAATCTTATTATACATGTAGTAGATTTCATTTCGAGCGTCTTTGCATTAGTTGAGCGATTGGATTTGGTTTATCTTTGGATAGAAGGTTTTTAACATATTTACGTTTGTTTCAACGGTAAGATCCTCAAAATAATGTCTGAAGTGAGAGATAATGGATTAGATATTTGGTATGTGATTTATAAATGTGCGTGACGTATTATTTAACATGAATATTGTTTGAAATAGTGTGATTAATGATATGAGTTAATAGTTCCTAAGGCGGAGTCATTCTAGCTGCAATTAGTAACGAAATTTGGTACAACCGTATACAATTGTTCAACCGTTAGATTTTGTTTAATATTTTATAGTTGGTTCTTAAGATTTTAGTCTCTATTTTCAATGGTGGGATCATTAAACTAATGTCCGGAGTGATATAATGGAGTTAGAATAACAGTTATTTTTTTTAGCCTCTTATACGATACGATATTTTGTCTTGAGTGTCTGTAGAAATAGTTGAACCATTGTATTTGGTTTATTTTTTGGTAGTAGATTCTTTAGATATTAATATTTATTTCCAACGAGAGATAATGAAGTCAAAGTAAGAACTATATTTTTAGAATCTTAATTATACCTAGAGTGGGAGATAATGAACTCAGAGTAAGAACTGTAATTTTAGAATCTTAATTATACCTGTGGTAGATTTCGGTTTGAGCATCTTTGAATTAGTTGAACTGTTGGATTTTGTTTATCTTTAGATAGTAGATTCTTAACATATTTACTTTTGTTTCAACTGTAATGAGAGATAATGGATTAGATGTTTGGTGTGTGATTTATAAATCGGTGTGATATATTATTTAACATGAACATTATTTGAGATAGTGTGATTGATGATATGAGTCAACAGTGCCTAAGAAGGAGTCATTGTAGCTGTAGTTA
Organism: Psophocarpus tetragonolobus; assembly: GCA_037954015.1. NCBI lineage: Eukaryota > Viridiplantae > Streptophyta > Magnoliopsida > Fabales > Fabaceae > Psophocarpus > Psophocarpus tetragonolobus. The sequence goes on along the minus strand of CM075691.1, from coordinate 36,209,185 downwards.
GGAACGAAATTTAGTACCACCGCTATACAATCTTTGAACTGTTAGATATTGGTTATTTGTTTGTAGTAGGTTCTTAAGATGTTATTCTCTATTTTCAATCTTGGGATCGTCAAAATTATGTCCAAAATTACATAATGGAGTTAGAATAGCAGTTATTTTTTTAGCATCTTATATGATACCATGTTTTGTCTCTAGTGTCTATGTAATAGTTTAGCCGATAGATTTCGTGTATTTTTGGGTAGTAGATTCCTCAGATATTAATATTTATTTTCAACGGAGGGATCATCTAAATAACGCACGTAGTGAGAGATAATGAACTCAGAGTAAGAGTTGTATTTTTAGAATCTTAATTATACCTGTCGTATATTTCATTTTGAGCGACTTTGCATTAGTTTAACTGTTGGATTTGGTTTATGTTTGGATAGTAGGTTCTTAACATATTTACTTTTGTTTCAACGATAAGATCCTCAAAATAATGTCAGAAGTGAGAGATAATAGATTAGATGTTTGGTGTGTGATTTATAAATGTGTGTGATATATTATTTAACATGAACATTATTTGAGATAGTGTGATTGATGATATGAGTCAACAGTGCCTAAGAGGGAGTCATTCTATCTACAATTAGGAATGAAATTTAGTACCATCGCAATACAATTGTTCAACTGTTAGATTAGGTTCTTAAGATGTTAGCCTCTATTTTCAATGGTGGGATCATCAAAATAATGTCTGAAGTGACATAATGGAGTTAGAATAACAGTTTTTTTTAGCATCTTATACAATATCGTATTTTGTCTTGAGTGTCTATAGAATACTTTAACCGTTGTATTTGGTTTATTTTTGGGTGGTAGATTCTTTACATATTAATGTCTATTTTCAACGGTTGGATCATCTAAATAACATACGTAGTGAGAGATAATGAACTCAAAGTAACAATTGTATTTTTAGAATCTTGATGATACCCATAGTAGATTTCATTCCGAGCGTCTTTGCATTAGTTGAACTATTGGATTTGGTTTATCTTTGGATAGTAGGTTCTTAACATATTTACTTTTGTTTCAACGGTAAAATGCTCAAAATAATGTCCGAAGTCAGAGATAATTGATTAGATATTTGATGTGTGATTTATAAATGTGTGTGATGTATGATTTAAGCTAAACATTATTTGAGATAGTGTGATTGATGTTATGAGATAACAGTTCATAAGATGGAGTCATTCTAGCTTCAATTAGGTATGAAACTTAGTACCACCGCTATACAATTGTTCAACCGTTAGATTTTGTTAAATTTTTATACTAGGTTTTTATGATGTTAGTCTCTATTCTCAATGGTGGAATTGTCAAAATAAAGTCCGGAGTGACATAATGGAGTTAGAATAGCAGTTATTTTTTAGCATCTTATACGATATCATATTTTTTCTTGAGTGTCTATGAATAGTTTAACTGTTGTATTTGGTTTATTTTTGGGTAGTAGATTCTTTAGAAATTAATATTTATTTTCAACGGTGGGATCATCTAAATCACGTACATAGTGAGAGATAATGAACTCAGACTAACAATTGTACTTCTAGAATCTTAAGTATACCTATAGTAGATTTCATTTCGAGCGTCTTTGCATTAGTTGAACTGTTGGATTTGGTTTATCTTTGGATAGTAGGTTCTTAACATATTTACTTTTGTTTCAATGGTAAGATGCTCAAAATAATGTCCAAAGTTAGAGATAATGGATTAGATGTTTGATGTGTGATTTATAAATGTGTGTGATGTATGATTTAAGACGAACATTATTTGAGATAGTGTGATTCATGATATGAGTCAACAATTCCTAAGAGGGAGTCATTCTAGCTGCAGTTAGGAATGAAACGTAGTACCACGACTATATAATTGTTCAACCGTTAGATTTTGCATAATTTTCTATAGTAGGTTCCTCAGATGTTAGTCTCTATTTTCAATGGTGGGATTGTTAAAATAATGTCCGGAGTCATATAATGGAGTTCGAATAACAGTTATGTTGTTAGCATCTTATACGATACTGTATTTTGTCTTGAGTGTCTCCAGAATGGTTTAACCGTTTGATTTGGTTTATTTTTGGGTAGTAGATTCTTTAGATATTAATATTTATTTTCAACGGTGGGGTCATTTGAATATCATACGTAGTGAGAGATAATGAACTCAGAGTAACAATTGTATTTTAAGAATCTTAATTATTCATGTAGTAGATTTTGTTTTGAGCCTCTTTGCATTAGTTGAACTGTTGCATTTGGTTTATCTTTGGATAGTAGGTTCTTAACATATTTACTTTTATTTCAATAGTATGATGCTCAAAATAATGTTCGAAGTCAAACATAATCGATTAGACGTTTGGTGTGTGATTTATAAATGTGTGTGATGTATTATTTAACATGAACATTATTTGATATAGTGTGATTGATGATATGAGTCTACAGTTCCGAAGAGGGAGTCATGCTAGCTGCAGTCAGTAATGAAATTTAGTACCACCGCGATACAATTGTTCAACCATTAGTTTTTGTTTAATTTTTTATAGTAAGTTGTTAAGATGTTAGTCTTTATGTTCACTGGTGGGATCGTAAAAATAATAGCCGAACAATTCCGAAGAGGGAGTCATGCTAGCTGCAGTTAGTAATGAAATTTAGTACCACCGTGATACAATTGTTCAACCGTTAGTTTTTGTTTAATTTTTTATAGTAAGTTGTTAAGATGTTAGTCTTTATGTTCACTGGTGGGATCGTAAAAATAATAGCCGGAGTGACATAATGGAGTTAGAATAACAGTTATTTTTTTAGCATCTTATACGATAATGTATGTTGTCTTGAATATCTCTAGAAGAGTTTAACCATTAGATTTGGTTTATTTTTTGGTAGTAGATTCTTTATATATTAATATTTATTTTCAACATGGGATCATCTAAATAACGTACGTAGTGAGAGATAATGAAGTTAGAGTAAGAATTGTACTTTTAGAATCTTAATTATACCTGTAGTAGATTTCGTTTTGAGCGTCTTTGTAATAGTTTATCTGTTGGATTTGGTTTGTCTTTGAATAGTTGGTTCTTAACATATTTACTTTTGTTTCAACGGTAAGATGCTCAAAAAAATGTCCGAAGTGAGAGATAATGGATTAGATATTTGGTGTGTGTTTTATAAATGTGTCTGATGTATTATTTAACATGAACATTATTTGAGATAGTGTGATTGATTATATGAGTCAATAGTTCCTAAGGGAGAGTCATTCTAGCTGCAGTTAGGAATGAAATTTAGTATCACCGCTATACAATTGTTCAACTGTTAGATTTTGTTTAATTTTTTATATTAGGTTCTTAAGATCTATTTTCAATGATGGGATCGTCAAAATAATGTCCGGAGTGACATAATGCAGTTAGAATAGCAGTTATTTTATTAGCATCTTATACAATACTGTATTTTGTCTTGAGTGTTTATAGAATAGTTTAACCATTGATTTGGTTTATTTTTGGGTAGTAGATTCTTTATATATTAATATTTATTTGCAACGGTGGGATCAACTAAATAACGTAAGTAGTTAGAGATAATTAACTCAGAATAAGAACTGTATTTTTAGGATCTTAATTATACCTGCAGCAGATTTCGTTTTGAGCTTCTATACATTAGTTGAACTGTTGGATTTGGGTTATCTTTGGATGGTAGGTTCTTAACATATTTACTTTTGTTTCAATGGTAAGATGCTCAAAATAATGTCCATAGTGAGAGATAACAAATTAGATGTTTGGTGTGTGATTTATAAATGTGTGTGATGTATTATTTAACATGAACATTATTTTAGACAGTGTGAATGACGATATGAGTCAACAGTGACTAAGAGGGAGTCATTCTAGCTGCAGTTAGGAATGAAATTTAGTACCACCGGTACACAATTGTTCAACCGTTAGATTTTGTTTAATTTTTTATAGTATGTTCTTAAAATGTTAGTCTTTATTTTTTATGGTGGGATCGTCAAAATAATGTTTGGAATGGCATAATGGAGTTAGAATAACAGTTATTATTTTAGCATCTTATACTACTATACCGTATTTTGTCTTAAATGTCCATAGAATAGTTTAACCGTTTGATTTGGTTTATTTTTGGGTAGTAGATTCTTTAGATATTAATATTGATTATCAACAGTGGGATCATCTAAATAACGTACGTAGTGAGAGATAATAAACTCAGAGTAAGAACTGTATGTTTAGAATCTTAATTATACCTGTAGTGGATTTCGGTTTGAGCGTCTTTGCATTAGTTGAACTATTGGATTTGGTGTATCTTTGAATAGTAGGTTTTTAACATATTTACTTTTATTTTAAAGGTAAGATCCTCAAAATAATGTCCGATGTTAGATATAATGGATTAAATGTTTGGTGTCTGATTTATAAATGTGTGTGATGTGTTATTTAACATGAACAATATTTGAGATAGTGTGATTGATGATATGAGTCAACAGTTCATAAGACGGAGTCATTCTAGCTGCAGTTAGAAATGAAATGTAGTACCATAGGTATACAATTGTTCAACCGTTAGATTTTGTTTAATTTTTTATATTAGGTTTTTCAATGGTGGGATCTTCAAAATAATGTCCAGGTGACATAATGGAGTTAGAATCACATTTACTTTTTTAGCATCTTATACTGTACCGTATTTTGTCTTGAGTGTCTATATTTAAACATTTGATTTTTTTTAGGTAGTATATTCTTTAGATATTAATATTTATTTTGAACGATGGGATGATTTAAATAACGTACGTAGTGAGAGATAATGAACTCAAAGTTAGAATTGTATTTTTAGAATCTTAATGATACCTGTAGTAGATTTCATTTTGAGCATCTTAGCATTAGTTGAAATGTTGGATTTGGTTTATATTCTGATAGGAGGTTCTTAGCATAATTACTTTTGTTTAACGGTAAGATGCTTAAAATAATGTCCGAAGTCAGAGATAAACGATTACATGTTTGGTGTCTGATTTATAAATGTGTGTGATGTATTATTTAACATGAACATTATTTGAGACAGTGTGATTGATGATATGAATCAACAGTTCCTAAGAGGGAGTCATTCTAGCTGCAGTTAGGAATGAAATTTAGTACCACCACTATACAATTGTTCAACTGTTAGATTTTGTTTATTTTTTTATAGCAGGTTCTTAAGATGTGAGTTTGTATTATCGATGCTGGGATCGTCAAAATAATGTCCAAAGTGATATAATGAGTTAGAACAACAGTTATTTTTTAACATCTTATACGATACTGTATTTTGTGTTGAGTGTCTGTTGCATAGTTCAACCGTTGGATTTGGTTTATTTTTGGGTAGTAGATTCTTTGGATATTAATATTTATTTTCAATAGTGGGATCATCTAAATAACATACGTAGTGGGAGATAATGAACTCAGAGTAAGAACTCTATTTGTAGAATCTTAATGATACCTATAGTAGATTTCATTTAGAGCATCTTAGCATTAGTTGAAATGTTGGATTTGGTTTATATTCTGATAGTAGGTTCTTAGCATAATTACTTTTGTTTAACGGTAAGATGCTTAAAATAATGTCCGAAGTCAGAGATAAACGATTACATGTTTGGTGTCTGATTTATAAATGTGTGTGATGTATTATTTAACATAAACATTATTTGAGACAGTGTGATTGATGATATGAATCAACAGTTCCTAAGAGGGAGTCATTCTAGCTGCAGTTAGGAATGAAATTTAGTACCACCACTATACAATTGTTCAACTGTTAGATTTTGTTTAATTTTTTATAGCAGGTTCTTAAGATGTGAGTCTGTATTTTCGATGCTGGGATCGTCAAAATAATGTCCAAAGTGATATAATGAGTTAGAACAACAGTTATTTTTTAACATCTTATACGATACTGTATTTTGTGTTGACTGTCTGTTGCATAGTTCAACCGTTGGATTTGGTTTATTTTTGGGTAGTTTGGATATTAATATGTATTTTCAATAGTGGGATCATCTAAATAACATACGTAGTGGGAGATAATGAACTCAGAGTAAGAACTCTATTTGTAGAATATTAATTATACATGTAGTAGATTTCGTTTTGAGCGTCTTTGCATTAGTTGAACTATTGGATTTGGTTTATCTTTGGATAGTAGGTTAGTAACATATTTAC